>CM060903.1:133540146-136098479 GCA_030737815.1 Allium fistulosum | reverse complement strand
TTTCATTCCGTGGTGATGCTTCAAAAGGGAGAAAGGAAACATAAAGTTGCTAATGGATTAGACACTAAATTCGAGGCTGTTGGAACTCCTTCGTTTAGTTTTGAAAGAGTGGCTTTATTCTTGATTTACATGATGTAGTTTATATTCCTAGTGTGATTAGGAATCTAATTTCTCTTTCTAGACTTGATGCATATGGATTTACGTTTTAGTTTGGAAATAATGAGTTGAAACAATATAGAAACTCTAAGGCTGTTGGTTCTAGATTATTATGTGACAATACATATAAATTATGTTTGAATTCTTCCTATTATGAATCTCGGTTATCTATGAATATTACTAGTATTAATCATAAACATGAAGTTAAGGGAAATCATGACGTTGGGAATACTTCCAGATTATGGCATCGCATGTTAGATCATATTTCAAGAGACAGAATGTAACGTCTCATTAGAAATGAAATTCTCCCAATATTACATTTTTTGATTTTGACAATTGCGTAGAATGTGTTCAAGGAAAATTTGTCAAGGGAAATAAGAATGGAGCCACTCGAAGTAGGGGACTATTAGAAATTATTCATACTGATATATGTATACCTTTTCCTACTCTGGGTATTAACGGGCATAAATCGTTTATTACTTTCACTGCGATTATTCTCGCTATGGTTATGTGTATCTTATTAATGAAAAATCTGAAGCACTAGATAAATTCAAAAATTTTAAGGCTGAAGTTGAGAATCGACATAACCTTAAAACTAAAATAGTGTAAATAGATAGAGGCGGTGAATACTATGGTAGACATACTGACCTTGGTCAAAGACCAGGCCTGTTTGCTTTATTTTTTCAAGGAAAAAGTATTGTTCATCAATACTCTATGTCTGGAGATCCTCGATAGAATGAAGTTGCTGAAAGATGTAATCGTACACTAATGGATATGGTATGAAGTATGATATGCAATACCACGTTGTCGGACCTTTTGTGGATAGAAGCTTTAAAAGCAATCACACATGTTCCAAATCAGGTTCCTAGTAAATCTGTTCTAAAAACACCTTATGAACTGTGGATTGGTAGAAAATCGCAATTAGGATACTTGGGTGTTTGGGGCTTCCTTGCTGAAGCAAAATTCTAGAATCCGCAACTAAAGAAACATGATTCCCGAACTATTAGTTGTTATTTTATTGGTTATCCAGAGAGATCTAAAGATTTCAAATTTTATTACCTGTCATATACCACTAGAATAATGGAGACCTGATATGCTGTATTTTTTTGAAAATGGAAATATAAGTGAGAGTAAAGTAAATAAAACAGTAAATCTCGAAGAAAATCAGACTTATGTTCCAATTTTGATAATTTGAGAGGTTACCGATTATATACCTCTTGTTCAGGAGGCTAATGAAGAAACTCGTGTTCATGATATTTCTAATATTGATGAGGCTCCTATGCTACCATACAAACCCATGTGAAGATCACAAAGAGAGAGAATATATGTCATACCTGATGATTATATTGTATACCTTACCGACGAAGAATGTGGTATAGCTAATGGAGATGATCCTATCTTATTCAAGCAAGTTATTATGAGTGATAAATCATCTAAACGGTTAGAAGCCATGAATGACGAGAAGAAATCTATGGAAATTAGTGAAGTTTAGGATCTTGTTGAGTTACCTGTCGGGGTTATACCTGTAGGCTGCAAATGGGTCTATAAAATTAAAACTGACTTCAAATGTAACGTTGAATGATTTAAAGCCAGAATAGTCGCTAAAGGGTTTACACAATAAGAATGTGTACATTTTGATAATACATTTTCTTCTGTCTCGAAGAAAGATTCATTAAGAATTGTTCAGCCCTCGTAGCTCATTATAATTTAGAACTACATCAAATGGATGTGAAAACTGCATTTCTGAATGGCAACTTGTTGGGGAACCAATTTCATGGAAGAGTGCTAAGCAGTCTATAAGGACATCTTCCACTATGCAAGCAGAATTTGTGGTATATTATCATGCTAATGGTCAAGAAGTTTGGTTAAAGAATTTTATACCAGGACATCAAGTAAATAACAGTATTGCTAGGCCACTCACATTATTTTGTGATAATGAAGCTGATGTTTTCTTGTCTAAGAATAACAAATCAAGTGGTGCATCTAAGTGGATTGACATTAGATATCTTGTTGTTAGAGACAGTTAAAGATGGTACTATAATGATACAACACATTAATTAATACAAGAGCTATGTTAGCTGATTCTCTAACAAAAGTGCTTCCACCCACTATTTTGCAAAGAGTATGTTGCCGGCATGGGTTTAGTTAATGTATTATAATTTTGGTGTTGGAAACTATATATATACATATACATACATACATACACATATATATATATATATATATATATATAATGTTATCTACTAAGTCTTTAATTATATATTGACTTTGAATTTATAAATTTGCTTAATATGATGCGCATAATTTTATTTAATCTAAGCAAATTACTTATGAGGACCAAATGGAGAGAGTACCAAATGTTATAATTAATGGGGATCAAATAATGATATTTTTATTCTGATTACAAAAGTTTAGATTTGTATTTCTAACTGAACGGGTTTACGATTAATGAAAACTATATTGGCCAATTTTGAATGTGTGCTTTATTATGTTATAACATTACGGCCAAGTGGGAGAATGTTAGGCTGATTATTATGTGACCTATGATATAATTGTACATCAATTTCATTTAAAGAATTAATGAAAATGCATCTGAATTTTTGATGGAAAAATTCGTATTGTTATTAATAATTATATTGCACGCGCACACACACATCCCTCTTTATTTGGACTGATGATATTTCAAAATTAAAACATTCTCGTGTCTATTTTTTTATTTAAGTGATCATTTCTTAAATTGTTTTTTTCAAGTCCAAGAAGTTTACAAAAAGAAAAGAGAAAAAGAAAATGCAACAATGTCTCCATCTTCAGATTAGGAAAACTATTGAAGATCGGTATTAACGCTTCCGCCAAAATATATCTTCACTTCAGAATTGTAATATTTAAATTTCTTTGCTATTTTATTTTGAATTTACGGATTCTGGATTGATTGTGTTCTAACTGCAAAGCATATTACTATCTTTTTAAACCACTTTCAGATATGTTTTGATGACATGCATCTTTATGATGTGGGATCATTATATGAATTTGTGATAATAGCATGTTAATAGATAATGCAACAGATGTTTATTAGTTGAACCTATAAATGTGCGTGCTTAAGTATATGTTCAGATGAATCAAATATACAGAAACAGCACTCATTCCCACGTTCTGAATATTTGTAAAGTACTTCAAAATCATATATGAGTATTTTTATAGCACATGTTGCCCTAAATCAAGTCTTAACTTGAAATAAAAAGTGCAATTTGGAAATGTTCTGGAGAAGAAAGAGTGAAAGAAAAGAGGAAGAGAAGAACGTACAGAAGGTCTGACTGGAATCGACTGTTAAAATTTGAATAGAGTTGACTGTTATTTCCAATAGGCACTTTCCGTTTGAAGCATGTATCCACAGCTATGTATAGGCGGCAGTACCTCGAAGCTTTAAAGCATTAAGAAAATTTCATATTTTCCTTGTCCTTCTCTCTGACATATGTTGCTAGTAGGCTATGTACGGGCTAGTGGGCTGAAAGATAACCTGGCCCAGAATCTGTTGCTGCATTGGGGGCTGGATAACGCTATTTGCCTGTGATAAAGTGGGCTTTTGAGTACAATGAACTCATACCATTCTTTTGATACAAATTTTCACTGTCCATCTCAAACCATTTTCTTTTCAAACATTCATCGAATCCTGTGTATATACCTGTACAAGTAGTTGTATGTTTTCGAGGTGCAGTTTCCCTCCTTGTCTGTTTGAGACCACATTGTGATAGCTATATCAGTATCATCTTCAACCTCAATCACTATTTCCTTGACAATTTGAGATTCAATGAAAACTTTATGGAGAAGGAAACCAGACAACACTAAACAATATTTCATCGTTTATTAAGTTACTGATATTAGTCGTTTAGTTATAATAAGATGTACACAAATAATATTTTCTTTAATATTTTATTCTTTACTTTACAAACCAATCAATAAGAGGAAGACTAAACATTAAAAATGATGTTCAATATCAATTAAATGAAAACACACACTATATAAGCCATAAACTAATCAAATATTACAGCATTCATATTTTTCTTGAAATTCTCTCTGTATAAACTAACTTCCAGGTACAAATATTAATGAGATGCAAGTCTATGCGACAACAACACTAAAAAGTATTATCATTTATCACATCTAATATATATAGGTGCGTATTTTGATTTTGAATAGATTCACTTGCTACTGTATTCCTATACTGGTAACCTAAACAAAATAAGACACTAGGCCAACACAAATGGTGAATAAATCTGTACTGGTTCCAGTATATAATAACACAAATGTAAATTGCACTTTATTACCTTTGAACTTGCAATGTAATGATCCACAAAACCGAAAATTTGAAGATTTATTTTCTTCTTATATGTCCAAGATCATCCTTAAAAAAATAGTTGAAGCAATAATTTGATAAGCGCACATTCATCTACCATAAACAGTGCAATATAATTCATCTGACTTCATTTTTATTTTGATACTATATATGTGCAAAAAAAAGTGTAAGGTTTCGCTAATTAACTAATTGACACCATGAGAATTCATTAACAAAATTTATAAATAAACTTAAGCTTTAAGGTTTTGTTAGTTAAGTACATGAAACCAAAATCATAGTAATGCAAAATAAAAAATATATATACACTTAATGAAAGAAATGATGCAAAAACTTTTCACCCTTTCATGTCAGTGAAAAGATATACAGAGAATCCGATACTGTGAAAAAAGACTTCATCATTACGCCAATCTGCAGTTTACTGTACCAGAAGAAACCAAAAAATTAATTGTAATCTGCAAACGCCAAAATAAAAATAAAATAAAAAATTGAAAACTTGCCTTCTTATATGTATAGATTCGTATAATGAGATAAACAAGTAGAAAAATGAACGGAAGAATGAACAGAATTGATGTTTATGGGAGCTTTGATTGAGGGGAATGAAGCCTGGTCCGAGATCTATACATGTTTTTTTTTTCCTTTTTATATAGATATTTTTGTTAAATAAAAAATCATCTCATTGAAATAAAGATAATTCGACCTCGAGCCAAACAACATTCCTCTCAAAAAAAAAAGCTTCCCCTCCTTTCAGTACGAGAGAGGGAGATTGATGAGTTTGTGATTTATAATAGAAAGAGTAAGATGAAGAAAATGATTATAAAGAAAGATGGGAAAGACAGTCAAAATAGATTTTAAAGACAACGGTGGACCATGCTTTGATATTTTAAGCATTCCTTTTCTCTACGTAGTCTATTTTGTCTCGAGTCAAGCTACGTTTAGTCACACTTTAGTTGGTAAGAAATATATATATATATATATATATATATATATATATATATATATATATATATATTTATTTGTTCTAAATTTTTTACTTCTCTCCTCCTGGTACTACTAGTGCTGCTGCTACTACTATTATTGACTGGTGTTATTTTATGTTTATTTTCCAAATCTCAATTTTTACACTGCAGTGTATCATGTTTAGCTAGACAATAAATAACTAAAGAACCAATTTCTTGTGGGCTCTAGGAAGCCTAACAAAATTCATGGTGCAAATAGGTATGTCAATGGATATTCAAAAAATTTGAAATACATCTACATCCGTACTTAAAAAACAGATAAATATTCGATATAAAAAAAAAGATGTGAATGCGGATACAAAGGTATCCGCATCGGAAAATCATCCGTTCGGTTTTTGTCAAATTATAATTAATATTTTCTGTATTTTAACACAAAAATATGCATATGTTTATTTATTTTTATAAAGTTAATAGTTTGTATTACATGAATATAATGCATATTAGTTATTCAAAACTATTTATTATTATCATATTTGTTTATTTTTCATCTTTCATAATCAATGAGATTGAAAATAATTATCCGATCATTAGCGGATAGGATAATTATCCGATATCCGCAGATGTGGATATCCGATATGTGAAATAATTTCAAATACGGATACAGATATAGTACTATCCATTTCCAAAGTATCTACAAGCCTAGGTGCAGACTTGAGTTAAGTTGTGGCCTTATAGGTGTAATACAATTCATGTTTTTCCTTTTCTCTCAAAGAATATATTCAGGGCGGTCTAAAGATCAGTGCTTTCGTGACCGGATCCAACCTCGGTCTAATCTCGAATAAGCCTGGACCATTGATCACTTCGGTTCATAACTCAATCGGACCTCAATCGTGTACGAATCCAGGTCGGACCTTCAAACAAGTGGTACATCCATCCATTTTACATTGTTAAACCGTAGTTCTTTTATTTTTTTTCCTTTAATTTCTCAAAGTATCATTCTCTCACTCTCATTATATGTGCTATTTTAAAAACAAAAACTTCTACATTGCAAAATTTATCATCGTCCAAAACCTAAACAAAAAGCTCCACAACTTCGTTCTTCACAGCTGCAAGCTTCTCCAAACCATTGCAGGCTTCGTCGAGTTCATCGATACTAAACTTATATCGTTTTGCATTGCTACCGCATCCACAACTACAGCTATGTTGGTGCAATTTTGCACTGTTGCGGTATAAAATTTCGATTACAGGCCTTGAAGACCCTCTACAGCTCGTCGAACTAGCATTTTTTTTTTAAACATAGTCCATTAATGCCCATAAGTGTCGACCTTGGGAATCAAACTCGTGACCTTTAGTCTTGTAGTCAGAGCCATTAATCAACTGAGCCAACCATGTTGGCCGTCTAGCTAGCATTTTTATTTTAACATTTTTGCCTAAAGCTTGCATTTATATGTGTAAATTTTCTATAAAACATTTTTACGATTTCGACAGTTTGGCCGATTGAACCGTCAAAACCTTACAACTTGAGTTATTACGGTTTGACTCACGGTCCGGTCATAAAAACTATGCCAAAGACAACAAAGTAGTGGCCAAGCTGACCTTTGAATTTCGAGAGCATCAAATTTATATTTTGTTTATGCATATAAGCTTTCATACTTTAAGTGAACGAAAGTAATTTTAGTGTAGTGGTAAGATGATTGCTTTTGCACTTAAGCCAACAGTGTTTACATTTGGCGTTGTGCATTTGTTTCCAATGTTTGATTTTTAATTCTCACCTTAGGTGTAACAACTCTGTTATTAATTACATAATTACTTACGACTGATTATGGTTTATTAATTTTAATCTGAGATTTGGAAATTTAATTAAGCAATTAAAGTTTTATTGTGAATAATTGATTCAAATCATGGAAAGAAATGAGTTATCATTTCTTTAAAGGAGAATTCAATTTATTTTAAAATATTATTAAATGGTGTAAAGGCTAAATAAAATAAATTAGCTTTAATAAATTGAATTGACTAATGTTATGACATAATTGAACAAAATGTTAAATTTAATTATTCTTATTGGGCTTGGTAGGAAATTAACTGTTGCAATTCTATTTTTCCTTTTATGGGTTTTAACCTTTCTTTTGAGCCCAATAGTCCTGTGGAGAAATATGTTAGTAATCTTTATTAGTCTCATAATTCCCTTTTAAGAAAATCCTGTACATTTTATTTCTCAAAAACCAAAGTCAGTAGTAAAGCAAGCCATAGTTTATCTTTTAAAAAGCATAAGAAATCAAGGAAAATTCAATAAATCAAATGGAAGCTAGGTCATTGATCCTTGTCTCTAGCTCTATCTTCCTATCTCTTAAATTTAGGATTTTGATCATCTCTTAATTTCTAAAATTATTGGCTAGAAGAGGAAATTAGGTGTTTTGGAGAAGGAGACGATTAGCTTCGCATATTTGAGATGATAGTGTTTGCACCAAAAATGGTCACAAACCCCAAGTGTTGCGAAAGCACCAGTGTATGAATACAAATCAATAATATTCAGACACAAATCTCAAATCTAAGCAAGCAATAAACAACAATCCAGAAATAATGAGCAGTGACACGCAATTTATAGTGGTTCGGCTATCTCCGGCCTACGTCCACTTCAAGGTTTTTATCTTTTATTGATTATCCTCGCTGGTTACAGATGATTACAGCAGTTACAATGAAGAATTTCGAGTATAACAGCAATAGAAAGAAGTAGAATTGAATCCGGCAGAGTCTGGACGTAGGATGGCCAAAAGGATCTCTTTTCTGTAGGCTTCAAGGAGCTATTTATAGGCGTAGGAGGCTGAGATCGCGCCCAAACTTCGGAAGATTCTTTCAGGCACGTGAGTGGGTCCACGCGCCCGGTCCCACCAAGTTTCAACTCCATCTGGGATCGATTCGAAACAACTTCGTATCGATCAGAAAATGCTCCAATCGAGCTGAAACTTGACAGGATTGCTCTTTACCTTGTGTGGAAGCTACTGTGAAAATTTCGTTGCATTTGGACCAGCAGTTCGTGAGATATGATCGATACAAGATTATATTTTCGTGTGTGCTGCTCTGTTCGAATCCATGGATTCGTATCCATCGCTCCGAATCGACCTGGGCACGTGAGCGCGCAGTGACGTGGTGCGGAAATCTTGGATCTCTCCACCTTTTTTGCCGTGTCGAACGAGTCATTCGCATCTAGCGCCGAAGCTTCGCCCATACCAACTCTTTATTCACATCCACGTGTTTCTGTCTTTACTCGAATCAGTTATCGATTCGACGTAGTCCTCGTTCGCATCGATTATTATTGACATGGATACGAAGAAGGACTTATGCGCTATCGATTCGAATAACTACGAACCACATGGATACGAACCAAGGCTCTGTAATCGATTCGAACCGGGTCTACCCCTGGTCGATACGAAATGTTTTGCCTACGATGGATACGAGCTAAACTGATACAACGCTACCGCCTCTGGATCGATGCGAGGAGTCCAATACCGGATGGATTCGAACAACTCCGATTCGAACAAAGTTCTAGAATAGATTTGAATAGGTTGAGGCGACGTCGTTCAGATGGGTACGGAACTGATCGATTCGAACAAGCCAATGCGATGGTTTCCTGATGGATTCGAACATGATTGATTCGATGGATTCGAACACATCATCACCTTAGCTCGCCGATGGATACGAACAGCATGCCTATTTAACTTGTATCAATCATATCTCCCTCCTACGAACTCCGATTAAGCTGAAACTTGAAACGTTGGCTCTCACGGCTTTGCATGTCATGTCTTGTCAATTACAGCCCAATCCGGGCTCGGACAAAATTCATCGATATCCATGATCATCTTGCAATGCATATTTAATATTCATGGTTGGTTAATATTGATTTCAGTTAATTTTTGGGTATCTCAGCTTTGCCAAAAAGTGGGATAACACTTTGCCCCCCAAAACATGCCTTTTGGTAAAAGGTGTGTTTTGATTAGTCTCAATTCGAATGTAGTAAGCTCAGGTTTTATTCGAATCTTATGATATTTTCAATCGAGTTCATGGCTGTTCGAAGCCGAAGCATTATCAATTTCTGCCAGTGGAAGTTAAGAATGAAATTCTACAGTCTCTCCGGACTGTTGTCGATCGCTCCGGACCCTTGCGAAGCCCATTCCAGACTTAGCAGTCGAATAGAAAGATCCTATTGCACTCCGGCGTTGCTTTCTATCCCTTGCACTCTGGCCCCAGTTAGGGCGTGAAGCAATGTCTTGGCCGTTCTGGGCCGATCGTAGCCTCTCCGGGCTCCTGTTGGATCCCATCCTGTCACTCTCCGGTGAAGGGAAAACAACGTTAAGTGGGTCGATCCTGTCGCTCTCCGGCGAAGCGACTCACTTCTTGCACTCCGGTTCAGTGTATCTGAACATTAAGCGATGTCTTGACCTGAATCGTCAGCCGATCACAGCCTCTCCGGGCCCTTATCGAATCCCGATCCAATCACTCTCCGGTGAATAGGAAACGATGCTTAAGTGAGTCGATCCTGTCGCTCTCCGGCGAAGCAACTCACTTCTTGCACTCCGGACCCCGCCTCTCCGGGTAGGATCATAAAGCGATCATGTTTATACTGATATTTAATGTTCATCCTTTAACTCTCCGGTCAAAGGTTCATTTCAAGAAATTCAAATTTATTTATTAAATTTAGGTCCTAGATGTTCAATCTCAAACACCAGGAAAACTAGACATTGCCTCTCCGGGCAGATCGGTCTATCTCCATCTCAGAGCATGCCTAGGGATCTCTTCGGTTCCCGTACGTGAGTAAGTGGGATAGCCGTTTATTCTAAAAGCAAATCTAATGAAATTATTTGGTCGAAGTCCAAATCTCGAACTTGGCCCTTGCCATCTTAATCAGTTGATGACGAGTCGTGATCCCGATCCAGGATCGTTTCTGTTAGGGGGAGGCGGTAGTTGTTCAGGCCTTACCGCCGTTGCTCGTTCTCTGACATATTGTGGCAGTTTACCACTCCTGGCATATTCTTCCACCTCATCCTTCAGGTGGCGGCATTCGTCGGTTGCGTGCCCATCCAGCTCATGGAAGAGGCAATATTTTCCGGTTCTACGCTCCCGCTCTGTGGGATCTCTCCTGGGTGGTTTTCGATAGGGGAGTTGCCCCCGAGTTTCAGTGTAAATCCTTTCTAGGCTTGCCGTCAAATCTGTGTATTGCCTGAATCTAGGCTCTCGGAATTTCTTCCATTTATCAGAACCATCATGTGCGTCATCCTGCTTTCTCTTTCCTTTGTCTGCCCTGGACTGTTCTGTGGCGGTTCCTTCGCCTTGTGCAGCATTTACTTCCTGCCTCTCGGCTCGTGATTCTTCTAATCGAATGAATTTCTCAACTTCATGGTAAAATTCTCCAAGATCTTATGGTGGATCTCTTGTCAACGAATCTTTGAATTTGGTGCCTTCTCCAACTCCTGCCACCGCTGCCATCAAAATCATCGATGGATCCGGGCGATCTACCGAAGCCACCGTTGCATTGAATCGCAGTAGAAAACCTTTTATGGGCTCTCCGGTCCTTTGCTTTATCGAAGCTAAAGTCATCACACTCTTGGGTCTTGTAACATGGACCCTAAATTGTTCCATGAAGCAATCTACAAGCTCGCCCCATGTCCTGATCGATCCAGTCTTTAATTGCCTGAACCAAAGTGCAGCCAAGTCTGACAAAAATAAAGGGAAACATCGTGCCATCACTTCCTCGGATGCTCCCAGTATTTCCATGTGTCTAATGTATCTGGTAATGTGCATGGTCGGATCTGACTTCCCGTCATACGGATTCAGCGTCGGTAGTTTGAACTTTGGAGAGTTCCTTGCATTCCTGATATTTGGAGTGAACGGATTCCGACTGACTTCCTCCAATCCTCCGCTAGACATTCCTCCTCTCATGAGTCGTCGCACTAATCTAGCCATCTTTTCATCTCCATCCTGGGGTTGCCCTCTTGGTCTTGAAGGGTATTCTGGTATGTATTCTTCGTGTGGCCCGTTAGCATCAGCATTGGCCCCAGCTTGTTGAGCTCCGTCTGTCGGCCTTCCAGCATCGGATCCCTAGGGTATGCCCCCGAGTCCTTGTTGATTATCCTCTGGATCTGCATTCTGTCCTTCATTAGGTTCCGCAATCCTAGCTCCTTGTTCCACATTCATAGCCGCTGTAGCTGGTCCTAGGCTCTGCATCCCTGTAGCTCTCATCTGTTCAAAGAAATTCTGCAGCATCTCTTGTTGACTTTTCATCATTCTTTCGTGCATCAGATTGGTCATGGTCTCCATTTCGTCTCTAGTGATGTAGATCGAAGCTGTTTCTTCTCCAGCACCAGAGGATGCCTCTTGACTTCCTCCTTGATGGCTTCTCTCGGTTCTTTGTCTTCTACTTGTTTGTCGAGTCATTGTCTTCAAATCTTCGAGTTTTCAAATCTGAACTTCGAATCTGGTGTAGCGGGTGCTAGTTCTTCTCAGTGAAAGCACCAAAGTGTTTGCACCAAAAATGGTCACAAACCCCAAGTGTTGCGAAAGCACCAGTGTATGAATACAAATCAATAATATTCAGACACAAATCTTAGATCTAAGCAAGCAATAAACAACAATCCAGAAATAATGAGCAGTGACACGCAATTTATAGTGGTTCGGCTATCTCCGGCCTACGTCCACTTCAAGGTTTTTATCTTTTATTGATTATCCTCGCTGGTTACAGATGATTACAGCAGTTACAATGAAGAATTTCGAGTATAACAGCAATAGAAAGAAGTAGAATTGAATCCGGCAGAGTCTGGACGTAGGATGGCCAAAAGGATCTCTTTTCTGTAGGCTTGAGGGGGCTATTTATAGGCGTAGGAGGCTGAGATCGCGCCCAAACTTCGGGAGATTCTTTCAGGCACGTGAGTGGGTCCACGCGCCCGGTCCCACCAAGTTTCAACTCCATCTGGGATCGATTCGAAACAACTTCGTATCGATCAGAAAATGCTCTAATCGAGCTGAAACTTGGCAGGATTGCTCTTTACATTGTGTGGAAGCTACTGTGAAAATTTCGTTGCATTTGGACCAGCGGTTCGTGAGATATGATCGATAAAAGATTATATTTTCGTGTGTGCTGCTCTGTTCGAATCCATGGATTCGTATCCATCGCTCCGAATCGACCTGGGCATGTGAGCGCGCAGTGACGTGGTGCGGAAATCTTGGATCTCTCCACCTTTTTTGCCGTGTCAAACGAGTCATTCGCATCTAGCGCCGAAGCTTCGCCCATACCAACTCTTTATTCGCATCCACGTGTTTCTATCTTTACTCGAATCAGTTATCGATTCGACGTAGTCCTCGTTCGCATCGATTATTATTGACATGGATACGAAGAAGGACTTATGCGCTATCGATTCGAATAACTATGAACCACATGGATACGAACCAAGGCTCTGTAATCGATTCGAACCGGGTCTACCCCTGGTCGATACGAAATGTTTTGCCTACGATGGATACGAGCTAAACTGATACGACGCTACCGCCTCTGGATCGATGTGAGGAGTCCAATACCGGATGGATTCGAACAACTCCGATTCGAACAAAGTTCTAGAATAGATTTGAATAGGTTGAGGCGACGTCGCTCAGATGGGTACGGAACTGATCGATTCGAACAAGCCAATGCGATGGTTTCCTGATGGATTCGAACATGATTGATTCGATGGATTCGAACACATCATCACCTTAGCTCGCCGATGGATACGAACAGCATGCCTATTTAACTTGTATCAATCATATCTCCCTCCTACGAACTCTGATTAAGCTGAAACTTGAAACGTCGGCTCTCACGGCTTTGCATGTCATGTCTTGTCAATTACAGCCCAATCCGGGCTTGGACAAAATTCATCGATATCCATGATCATCCTGCAATGCATATTTAATATTCATGGTTGGTTAATATTGATTTCAGTTAATTTTTGGGTATCTCAGCTTTGCCAAAAAGTGGGATAACAGATAGTTTGCAATCTCTAATGAAAGGTGAGTTGTTCAACTCACACATCTATGTTTAATGATCTTGGATTTTGGTTTATTTGCTGATCTTGGATGAAATCATTGGCAGATTGTTTTAATGTAAATTGAGTTATAAAACCCTTATCATATGATAATTTAAGTCATCCATATAGTTGTTTCTATGTTTCATGTAGTATAAATCAGTGCTTGAGAAGTAAGAGCGAACAATGCTCGAAAATCACTGATCGATGGAATGCCAGAGGGCAACCTAGAGTTGAAATAACTCCAGGTTTCACCGCGACCAGTGGACCGGTGGGCACCATCGGTGCACCAGTAGCGTGTATTTCTAGAGCTATTCCAGCTCGAGATGAAGCCTCCGATTGCCCGTTCGACCGTCCAGTTTCCCAATTGTTTATTTGATTGTTGTGTGCTAATTTGTGTGCTCTATTTCATGTTAATCTTAATGATATTTCCGAGTTATTGAATCACTCTGATGATCTTGTTTGTACCGAGTTCTTATTCTATGTTTTAAGTGCAAAATATACAATTTATTTCTATCAATTAGTGTAACAACCCGTAAATTTTCGATAATTAAAATGGTTAATTTAATAAGATTCTGTGATTAAATATTGAAAGAAATAAAAATTTGTAATTTAATAATGAAATAATAACTAAAATGAAATTAGTGTTATGAAAATATTTGTAACATTGATTTGTAAGTAATAAAAGCTTATTAATGTGACTAAAGGTTAACGGTGGCAAACTATTATATGTTACCTATTTATTTAGTCTGTTAAGTTAAATTGGAAATCATTTTTTAATAAATGTAAATAAATGTTACATTAATATGAGTTAATTCAATAACTGCAATATGTGAATGTAAGAAGATATAAGTGTCAATTTTATTAATAAAGTAATAATTGATGTAATAAAAAGAATGGAACCAAGATAAAATAATTAATTAGATTTAAAATCTTAATTAATGTGTAAAATTGAAAAAATTTCAATATAATTGAATTATAATAGTTAAAATAAATAAAAGATGGAAATGTAGTCTATTAGTGAAATAAGGTATCAACAAATATTAACTATGTTATTGATTGAATATAAAGTCTGAAATCAAATCTAAACAATTTATTTGAATTAAATTATAATTAATTGGATTAATTACAGTTGAAATTTGAACACTGTAAATTTTGAAATAATTAACATAGAAATTGATATGTAAATTTACTTTAGATTATTATAAATGTCCAAGCCATCAAAGGTGATAGAAATTGTAAACTATAAAATTTGAATTGAAAATTTAATTTAATTAATTTAATATTAATTTATTTAATTAACTGAAATATAACCCTTTTGGCCACTGACTCGGATTTCAATGAAACCAGTTTCAACGGATCCAAAACGGTGAATTACTATAGGATTTCAAGTTTCATAACGATCGGACTTGTCATTTGATCGTATGGGTTCGAAGCGCCTTGAAATCAATTGAAATCAATTTGAAATAAATTGATTTTAATATAACTTCTTCATACAATGCAATTAGGACCTGAAACCTGTTCCATTAGATTTAAAAATAATGAAAACATCTATTTTGATATATGGGATGACCCATCTTCGTTCCGGAGGCAGAACGGGCTTTTCGGACATTTATCGTTCAATTGTCAAATCAAATCGGATCCATTCATTTTATTTCGGATCTGCCTATAAATAACCTGTTATAAACCCTAGAAGTCTTCCTATCTCTTATTTATGTACGTACATTTCTCTATGGCTCCTTCTTTCCAATGGTAGAAACAAACCCCAATTCCCAAACCCTCAAATTCAATTTCAAAACCAAATCAAAAATTTCAAACTCCACAAACTGTATCGAATTATATATCGATTTGAAGCTCTCAACAAGCGCATTTCAGATCTACAATTCGTTTTTCATTTTGGTTCATCGTCTGATCAGTAAACGTCGAAGAATTCTCGACCGTTCTTTTCGTCGCGATCGACTGCAACCGATCGGCGAAAAAATAATACCAGGTTGTGGAGAGAGGCATGCGTAGTCCATCGGTGAGGTTTGTTTGGGAAGATGATGGTTGGATTGGCCTAAACAATTGAACTAGGGTTTATTGCTCAGGCGGCGGCTGCGTGTATCTGTGAGGGGCGATGGTAATCGGGGGAATGCCGGAGGTCAGCGATGTCGAGGTGTAGGCGTGCGTGCACGGTCGAGGTCCAGCGATGAGGCGTACGTCGGGGAGGCACGATCGCGTGCGGCGGTGACTTCATCAGGTCAAGCACGTTTTCTGAGCTAGGGTTAAGGATGAGATGATGGTGACGTGTCTTGCAATTATTATTATTATTTTGTTTATTTTAAATTTAAATCGTTGATGTTCTAATATGCATAACTTTTACCTACGAGGTCCAATTCACGCGCGGTTTATTTTGCCGGAATCGTATCGAAATTTCGGATATTTTGACGCTAGTTTGGACGAATTCTGAGACTATTCAAATTTTGGGCTTAAATTGAATTTAAATTTGATTTAAATTCAAAGGTGAGTGTTTTAACCCACTCACAACTTCTGAAATTTCTTATGTTTGTTAAATTAAATTTATGATGTGATTAGAAATTTATTTATGACTGTTTGGTATATTTTAAATCATCATCTCAGTTAATTTGAATTTATTAGAATTAAATCGTTATTTAATTTATTATTGAATATAAATTGTTAGTTAAATACCTGTTATTGATTATCAGTTCTATATTGATATTTATTGATTGATTTGGATGATGTTTGTAATGGATGTTGATTGTTGATATTGGATGAATGGATGTTTTATTTTATATCGTTATAAACTGCAAGTTCACTATGGGTTGAAATGATACATACACGAATGATCTATAGATTAGGGAAAAATCGTTATGGGTTGAAATGATAGACTCGAGCGATTTTATGAATTTTGTTATTAAATTCGGGATTGCGGTTTGAAATGATATATAACTGTAAAATTTTAAATTGCGGATTGAAATGATAAATATCTGTATCACTTGACTCTAGGGTAGAGAATTATATACGGACACCGGATTGGTTAAATTAAATGATTTTAAAATCCTTAATTTTCGAATTTAATTAAATGATATTTTGAAATAAAATTTGATTTATGTAAATTGAAGTATTATTGGAAAATCAAGTTTATGATGAAATGTGAAATGGGTTAAAAGGAATTGCTTTAAGAAATTAAATTGGAAGTTTAAAGTTAAACTTTTAAGTATAAATGAAATTCTATCGAAATTAAGTTAGTGAAGTTGTTTGAAAATAACTTTGAAATATTTTGAAATTGGAGTAATCCGGATTGATATTTGAACATAAATTGAAACGATATGAAATTCGATAGTTTATTGAAATGTTAAATTGAAAGGTTTGGAATTTGGTTTGTTGACTTGGAAATTGAAAATGGTCCAAATGTGTTGAAATAAAATGAATAGTTTAATTTGATATTAATTCCAAATTCATGTTTTAATATAAACTGTTTTAAAAATATATTATTATTTCAAAATTTCTAATTATTAAGATTTTAAAGTATTAAACTATTTTAACCTATATTAATTATATTAAGTCATTTTAACCTATTTTAAACCATTTAATTTATTTGAACTAATTAATCTGTTTTAACTTATTTTAAATCTAATTAATCTATTTTAAAGCTATTTAATATATTTAATTATATTTAATCTATTTTAAATCTATATTAACTATTTAAAACTATTTTCTTCTAAATTCCAAACCAAGTAAAATGGATAGGTTTATATTCAAATTCTCGATTTTTAAGTGGATATGGTTAATGATGTTATAACCTAAGTTAGGATTTAAATAACATATTTGGTTTAATATGATATTTTGAAGTGAGAGTTTAGCCTATTTTGGAAATATGACTTTTGAAAGGAAATATAATTTCGAACTATGATTTCAAATGTGAAATGATTTCAAAGGTGAATATGATTGCGGAAGTAAGTAATGATTTCGAAAATGATATGATTTGAATTGAATATGATATTTTGATATCAATTATGAAATGATTTTGGAAATGTAAAAGAACCATCTGTGGTGTAATAAGCTATTGGTTGTTAAAGAGACCGGGATCGGATATTGTCATACTCTCTGCCAATACCGAAAACCACTTTGACAACTGTGTACGCGGTGGAGATTCCAGAATGAAGTAGGATGGTTGGTGATGATCCTATACGAGGTATATACATGAACCTGACTCCCATGAGTTAGCTTAAGGTGTCTAAAACAGGAGCAATCGACGGGCCAAGTGAGGTCATTCCTCCGATCGGGCACACTCCCTCGATACTATATTCTGACTTTGCGATTGATTTGGTGGCCACCCTCGATTTTTGATTTGGGAGTGTGTTCCAAGGTGGGCGGTAGTAGCTCTTATGCGTTACCACCAGTCCGGAAGTGTAATTGGTATATCTACCCTGGCATTGCCTAGTTGTGCCGTATCACCTACCCTAGCGCGCCTTCTACGAGTTTGTTTTATGTCGTACCTATGGGGTATCCTCTGACGGCCCCAGTTTACGGGGAGTTACGGTACTTTATAGACTATTGGCATTATAAAATGTGTTAAGGGGGAAATGGGTAATGCCTTAATGCTATTTTAATAGTTTATCTTACTGTAGACATATTATAATAGCATATTGTACTACATAGTAGATAGTTTAACAGATCCTTAGGAGATGTGAATCCCGAACATCTTTTAAGTTACTGCACTCACGTTAGACACTGGATAAGAGATGTTAAACCCCGTAAACATCTCTGACGCCGTTTACACTCATATTTATTCACCGTGATTTGACTTACATAAGGTCTTTTAGTTCTGACTCGAGTGTTTTGTCTTTTCAATTCGCTCGGGTCAGCCTGAGCATTTCAAGATTTGAAGACCTTATTTCTGGAGGACGAAGACGAAGATTTGTACTACTATTATTTACTATATTTATTCCACTTCATTCATACCGTTCCGATGCATTATTTGTTTATCTCTGATATGTGTAACTCTGATTTTGTATTGTATAAGTATAATCAAATGTTTTGTTTACAGCTTCATGAACTGTTATTTGATTATTATATTTTGTCATTCCACGGCGAGATTCTGTTTCGTTTTTTTCTTTCTCTGCTTTTTCTTATTCACCCTAATAACAATCTGCCCTTCTGTATGGTTTTAGTCGGCAAGTGTGTCTGCTTAAAGCGTACAAAAAGGCGAGATGTTACAGTTAGTCAAGCTGTTTATAAAGGAAACATTTTTTAATAAATCATTTTTCTATTACACACACATACATACATACATATATATGTGTGTGTGTGTGTGAAAATGTGTATAATTTGGATAAGGATATTTGGACACACACACACACACACACATATATATATATATGGATATTTTAAATTTCAAGGTGATTGCATAGAAGTTTTATAAGAATATAGTTTTGAGTGGATAAGTTTATACAGGAAATGGATCATTTAAAAGTTGTAAGTGAAGTTATAAGAAATTTATACACACACACAAATGTTGATTTTAAAACTTTTTTACAATTGTCTAATAACATGATTACCTATTATTTAATAAATATTAAAATAGATTTTGGACTTCATGCGATTTTGGACATCCTCGTGTGACCTTTGGATAAATAAAATATTTTAAGAACCTTAATTCTATAATTTGAGAAATACTCATTATCGACTTAGGGTTATCGATTAGTTTAAATGCTTTCAAATAACTCTTCTTCGTGTATGGTACAACTCATTAAATAGAATGTTTGAGAGAAATTTACTAATCCGTTAGCGAATACTTGAATTTTACCAGGTAGTATGGGATACTTGGGTTAAATTCTTGTGATTTCTTAGGAGAAAGTATTTAACACTTTAGGGTTGTATTCTTTTTTGATGCTCGGCATGGGGCTGATAGATCCTTAAGAGAATATAGTTCAGGTTTTCTAGTGGTATCGTAATGAGTGAGATTTACTAGCTTATAGTAAATACTTGGATTTTACCGGACGGTATGGGACGTTTTGGTTAAGTTCTTATAATTACTAAAAGTGATAGTATTTGGCACTTTAGAGTTACTCTCTTTTGGTGTTCAACAAGGCCGATAGATTGTTAAGAAGTATACTTATGGATTTTTCCCCGATCATTGTGATCATTCGAGACTTGGTTTTCCGCGATCCTTGTGATTGATTGAGATATGAGATTTTATTTGTTTTTCCCCGATCCTTGTGATCATGTCGATATTCTGTGTTCCTAATCTTTGGTATCAGATCGGTACGAGTGATACCATAATTGTTTTTTTGCTATGGGATGGAATTGGTTTCCTTATGTTAGGAATATTGTGCTTTATTTTGTAATTTCGTGTTTAGTGACTAATCTGTGTTTGTGACCTAAATATATATCCCTATGCATTGAGATAAATTCCGAGTAAATTAATTATGTGACTTGTTATATCTTAGACATTTGGATTTACCTATATGTCATTTATTCTTGTGTTATATCTTATTCTCACCCTTTTTGGATATTTAGAGATAGTCCGACCCGTTTATTTTAAATACTCGGCTCAGGCTCAGAATTTTCAGGTTTCAGGGCGCTCAGGATTTTGGGTATGTGTACTAGTAGAAGATAGATCATTATGATATTTCAGTTTTATCTTTTGTAGGATATGTACATGTAGTTTGTAATTTTTATTAACTATTAGGGATATGAATATAAATTAATTACTGGGGTAATCAATTGGATTCAGTAATCAATTTGATCATATTTGAGATTTTCTTTAAGTATAAAAATATTATTATATAATATTTGGAATTATTTCTAATTTAAAGTCTTGATTATGCAGAGTTGAGTTATGGTTAATGAAAGATCTCCTAGATTTCCTCTTGGATCGTCCGATAGTCATGTTGGTAAAGGAGTATTTTTGACTAGTTTGCAACTTAAGGGATTAGTGAGAACAATTCAGGCTTTTACTATAGTTGCTCACAATTCTCAAATTCCTAGAACTGCATTCGCTCAATTGAGTCTAGACTATAGTGATTTAGGAGGAAGACCATTTAAAGGTTCTAAGAGTAAAGATAAGATAGGACTTTAGCTCAGAACATGTGAGCGTATCTTTACTCGGATGGGCTTATAAAACCTTCATATGATATATGTTGCATTTAGTCAACTTCAAGAGAAAGCTTTAGAGTGGTATGATTGGTTAAGTTCGGAGGTACCTGTGGCAGGGCTTACTTAGGAGCAATTTAAGCTCCACTTTGAGATAGAATTTTTAAATGAAGCTATAGAGGATCCGTAGCTAAAATGGAAACATTACTTTGAGCCAAACGATTTTGAGTCTAAGAATAAGGAGGAAAGACGAGAGGAATCTCGTTTTGGAGTACCGCTTCGGAGGCATATAGTGTGCTATAATTGTGCAGAAGATGATCATTTAGCTAAGAAGTGTTCTAGGCCTCACGCTTTTTCTTTCATGATATTTTGCAAGTATTGCAAAAGGGAAGGTCATCGAATTTCCACTTGTCCTATGTTGGAAAAGAAGAGTAAAGGGAATTCCCGTATGGTTGGGAGTTCTAGTGGATCTGCATGAGGTATATTTTTCTATCGAAGAAAGTGTTTCCTTTTAGATTAAATTTGCATCTAGGTTGGTTTAGATATAAATAAATATCTTTATGTGATTTTTCTATCTTTTGGTGGGATAAAAGGTTAGTTGGAAGAAATCAACCGGTCGGTAGAGCCGGTAATGAAGGAGCAAGATTTAATTCTATAGGATTTAAATAAAGAGTAGATTTGTCTTGTTTGATTTCCTGTTAGGAATTTGTTGCTTGGTTGTATTTATTTATATATATTTTGGATGCATGGATGTTATTAAAAATAAATAAATATAACTAAGAAAATTTTGGAATTATTTAATTGTGTTGACTTGTTCGGAAGATGTTAAGGATTCTGACCGATATACGAGACACCATGTAATCGATAGGAGTTCCTAAACATCGAACGAGATATTTTGACATAAGAAATAATTATTTTTGCAAATTGGAATATAATTTGAGTTTTGAAAATAATTTAAATAATATTGTGCTATTAGACAATTGTGTGAAGCGGAGAAACTTGATAAGACAATGTTGAAAGCTTAGACGATCAACTTTGTGGCGACAAAGTGGATCACAAAATTTTGTGGCTTAATGTTAGAAGAATGAGATATTTTAATTCATAAAGTAAGAAATTGAATAAAAGATTAAATTCTTGGATTAATTAATGTGGAGTTTTAATTTATAAGGATAAACCATTTTATATTTTGTTAAAAGCAATAGCGAGGGATAATAAAAGTAGATAAAAATGGTTTATCTTATTTTTAAATCTAGTATAATGAAATTAAGATTTAAATTTGGTTTATAATTGGGTTTTGGAAATGAAAAACCAAATAGTTAATTACTTTTGAGAATTTGGAATTTGTAAAATCATAACTAAAATGGGAATATTGTTTTATAGATTCGTTCGCTTAAGATATTGCAATGCGAATTTTTTTTAAGGAAGGGAGTCTGTAACAACTTTGTTGTTAATTACGTAATTACTTGTGATTAATTATGGTTAAATAATTTTAATCCGAGATTTGGAAATTTAATTGAGTAATTAAAGTTTTGTTGTGAATAATTGATTTAAATTACAGAAAGAAATGAGTTATCATTTCTTTAAAGGAGATTTCAATTTATTTTGAAATATTATTAAATGGTTGTAAAGGCTAAATAAAATAAATTAGCTTTAATAAATTGAATTGACTAATGTTATGAGGTAATTAACAAAATGTTAAATTTAATTATTCATGTTGGGCTTAGTTGGAAATTAATTTTTGCAGTTCTATTTTTCCTTTTTAGGCTTTAAACTTTCTTTTGAGCGCAATAGTCCTTAGCAGAAATAGGTTAGTAATCTTTATTAGTCTCATAATTCCTTTTTTAGAAAATCCTGTATGTTTTATTTATCATAAACCATAGTCTGTAGCAAAGCAAGCCCTAGTTTATCTTTTGAACATCATAAGAAATCAAGGAAAATTCAATAAATCAAATAGAAGCTAAGTAATTGATCCTTGTCTCTAGCTCTACCTTCCTATCTCATAAATTTAGGATTCTAATCATCTCTTAATTTCTAAAATTATTGGCTAGAAGAGAAAATTAGGTGTTTTGAGAAGGAGATGATTAGCTTAGCATATTTGAGAAGATAGTTTGCAATCTCTAGTGAAAGGTGAGTTGTTCAACTCACACATTTATGTCTAATGATCTTGGATTTTGATTTATTTGCTGAACTTGGATGAAATCATTGGCTGGTTGTTTTACTGTAAATTGAGTTATAAAACCCTTATCGTATGATCATTTAAATTATCAATATACAGTTGTTTCTGTGTTTTCATGTAGTATAAAATAGTGCTTGAGAAGTAAGAGCAAACAATGCTCGAAAATCACCGATCGACAAACTGCCGGAGGGCAACTTGGAGCTGAAATAGCCTTAGGTTTCGCAATGACCGGTGCACTGGTGGTGTGTATTCCTGGAGCTATTCCAGCTCCAAGTGAAGCCATCGATTATCCACTCGACCATCCAGTTGCCCGGTTGTTTATTTGATTGGTGTGTGCTAATTTGTGTGCTTTGTTTATGTTAATCTTAATGATATTTCCGAGTTGTTGAATTACTTTGATGATCTTGTTTGTACCGAGTTCTTATTCTATGTTTTAAGTGCTAAATATACAATTTATCTCTATCAACTAGTAAAGTTATTTATAAAGGAAGCTTTTTTTGTAGATAAATCATTTTTCTATTACACACACATATATGTATGTATGTATGTATATGAAAATGTGTATAATTTGGATAAGGATATTATAGGAATATTAATATATATATGGATATTTTAAATTTCAAGGTGATTGCATTGAAGTTTTATAAGAATATAGTTTTGAATGGAAAATTTTATATTGAAAATGGATCATTTAAAAGTTGTAAGTAAAGTTATAAGAAATTTATGCATACATATATACTCACACACAAATGTTGATTTCAAAACTCTTTATAATTTTCTAATAACATCATTACCTATTATTTAATAAACCTTAAAATAGATTTTGGACTTTTTATGATTTTGGACATCAATGCGTGACCATTGGATTTTAAAAATAATATGTTTTGAGAATCTTAATTCTATAATTTGGGAAATATTAATAATCGACTTAGTGTTATTGATTGGTTTAAATGCTTTCAAATAATGCTTCGTCAAGTATGGTACAACTCATTGAATATGTTTGAGTAGAATTTACTAACCCATTAGCGCATATTTGAATTTCACTGGATAGTATGTGATACATGAGTTAAATTCTTATGATTGCTTATAAGAAAGTATTTAACATTTTAGGGTTGTATTCTCTTTTGGTGTTCGGCATGGGGATGATAGATCCTTAAGAGATTATAGTTCAGGTTTCCCCATGGTATCTGTAATGAGTGAGATTTACCAGCTTATAGTAAATATTTGGATTTCACCAGATGGTATGGGACGTTTTGGTTAAGTTCTTATGATTACTAAAAGTGATAGTATTTAGCACTTTAGAGTTACTCTCTTTTGATGTTCAGCGAGCCCGATAGATCCTTAAGAAGTATACTTACGGATTTTTCCCTGATACTTGTGATCGGCCGAAACTTGGTTTTCCACGATCCTTGTGATTGATCGAGATATGAGATTTCTTTTTCCACGATCCATGTGATTGATCGAGATATGAGATTTTTTTTCCACGATCATGTCAAGATTCTGTATTCTCCTATCCTCGTGATCGTATCGAGATTCTGAGTTCCCCAACTTTGGTATCAGATCGGTACAAGTGATACCACAATTGTTTGTTTGCCACGGTATGGAATTGGTTTCTCCATGTCAGGAATATTGTATTTTATTCTGTAATTCTATGTTTAGTGAGTAATCTGTGTTTGTAACCTAAATATATATCCATGTGCCTTGAGATAAATTCTGAGTAAATTAATTTTGTGACTTGTTATATCTTGGATATCTGGATTTACTTATATGTCATTTATTCTTATGTTATATCATGTTCTCACCATTTTTGGATATTCAGAGATAGCCTGACCCGTTTATTTTTAGTACTTGGGTCAGGCTGAGATTTTTCAGGTTTTAGGTCACTCGGGCTTTTAGGTAGGTGTACTAGTAGAGGATAGATCATTTTGATATTTCAGTTTTATCTTCTATATGATATGTATATGTAGTATTATGGGATGTATGATTTGAGATAGTGTCTTATTTTGGGATGTATAATATGTGAGTCTAGTATTATATTTTGTAGACTCACGGTATGTATTGTATATGATGTATATTATTCCGTTGTGATCTACGTAACTCTGATATTTATTTCCATATTATATACTGCTCTAAATATTTTTATCGTTGTGCTTATTACTTTGTATTGATATTTTATACATAAACTTTCAGTTCAATATTAAGAACAAGGTATAAATGACGTGTTAATGTTAGTATAAAGATGTATTCACATTCGGTCACCCTTAACAAGCCGTATTCTCCGGATTAGTAGATGACTTACTTGAAATGTTCTTTGCTAAACTGTTATAGCGGTGGGGTCGTCACATTAGGGCCTCTAATTATTTTCTACCCTAACTTCGAATCTTTTAACCTTCATCCTCCTACTAGCTAGGGTCGGCCCTGAATATATTCACGTAGAATTGAACTCTAATCTTCTTAAGTTATTGCGTATGGTTTCAATATGTTAAAGCTTCAAACTTTATTAATATTTTAAGTTTTGATATTCTAGTTTATATGTATACTTTAGTTATTTTTATAAGATAAATAAGGTATTCTTCAAAATGATTTGCTTTTGTAGAATATATTATCTTTCTAAAAATAATTATTAATTAAGTTTATAATTAATTTATTGGATATCAATTAAAGTTTAATTTTTTTATGGTAAGGTAAGTATAGTTGAATGATCCTCTATCATATTTTATTAAACATGATTAAATGCAATAGTGTGATGTATGAGGCTTTTTGCAGTTAAAGCTCTGCTAAAGCCTCACTAAATCTTTGCTAAAGCGCATAACGCTCTTCAAGCACCATACATTCTCAATTTAACGCTAAATAGTTGATCCACTTAAAGCTCTGATATTTTCCCTTACGCTCGCAAAATCAAAGACTTTTAGCACCCGCTTTAGCAACATTAATACAAATAGGTTAAGTTGACTAGTTCTCTTTGGACCAAATCAACAAATTTAAGGTGAAGATCTATGTTTAAAGCCTAAGTGCTCAGCATAAGTTCAAATCTATTTTAGTAACCAAGTTAGGACTGCATAAATCATGATATTCTTTGTTTTCTTATATAAGATTAAAAAATATTTTTTTCCTACGCAAATAATTTAAGAACGAGAATAAATTAACTTTGAAGATTAATTTATTTCCAATAAAGCTTTTTGCACCTTCAATATTTTCCGCTATATCCCCGCTTTATCCCCACTATAACTTTTTGCACCTCCATCGCTATAAAATCACAAAGCGCTTTAACTTTACAAACAAGGCTCGGTTACTACAGCTCACACGGAATGAGTAAAGCACATTCTTATCACAATAAAAACATGGATACACCACAAAGGCGAATAAAAATTTAACCACACATACAAGGATGATCTCATTATATGATAAATTCAAGTAGAATAACAATAAGATCAGGGTCATCTCCATAAACGTTAACCTCAATGCACGAAAAAATGGATAGAGGAGGGAATAGGGATGAAGGCGAAAATGGAGTGGAGTTTGATGCCTAAGGAGGAACAAATGAAGGCCAAGAGATATGTTGGACAACATCAATATATAGAGTACTTAGTCTTCTCATCAGGATCATTAACTTTGGGACGAGGAGAAAGAATGACAGGGGCTTTACTGGAAAACCAAATGTGCCAAAGCAAGTTAATATCTAAACTAGGAATGTTGCTCAAAAAGGGCATGGGAATGAAGAGCAACGAAAATGTGACAATTTAAAAGCGCAAAATTTGAATGGATCACCATATGAATAGAAGCTTGCACATTGGATTCTACATGACAAGAAGGTTTGATTGGCCATTTCCTAGTAGGAGACTTTAGCGATCTAATTCTATTAGTAGGAAAATGAAGGGAAGTAGGTAACAGAGGCCAATGGACCATCTCCTTTGTTTGAGAAGAATGGATATAAGAAAAAATAAATGCGGCCAAATAAGTGACTTGTGGTACAAATCTTGGGCTTCGTAACCTTCTCCATTTGGAGACCCAAAAATACACACTAATCATGTGGCAACCATCATTTGTATTCTTTTCTAATATCAAAATAAAATTAATTATTGTATCATTAACTTTAACAGTAGAGGAATTTAAAAAAATTCATAAAACATTTCCATTTATTTATTACATGCTTTGTCGACAATTACATCATTTTGATATAGTATAATAATTGCAAAGTATAATTTCAAGAGCCACTCTTGAGTGATTAGAGTTATAACTACAGACGGTTGTAAATCCCATCATTACATACATACATAAGTAGCTATACTCACAGAGGAATAAAAACTAAATCTTAATATCAGCTTGCCTTCTTGTAATAGCCCTAATATTTATAGCACATTATTCTGGATATTTTTTCAGGAAAAACAAAATATTATTATTTTGCATAGGCAACCGGATTATAGTGGTCGTACCACTTAATAACAATTATTACAGATGTGAGACAGAGATGCCTCAGCAACTATGAAAACAACTAACAAAAACACCACACAGGGTGCAAACATACAGTTTTAAGTTGCATAAGCATTCACTTACAGTAAATAAGCACCACGCAGGGTGCATACAAGCATAAACTGCACAAGGCAGTAACATACATTCCTAATTTCAAGACACACCAGATAATGCATTCACTTAAACAAAGGTCAAGTCATCAAAAACTAAAAAATACAGCTAATAGCTAGCTGAAATAACAATCCAAGCATGACCAAACACCATTACATGCTAGAATAATTTGACACGCTATCCTCTGTGCCATACAAAAGATGAAAACCAAATAGCCAAGGGTACCAAACGCTGTAAATTACACGAGCCATAGCTAAAAAGACGAGCTCTAAAACTACCGCAACAAGCCACCACTCTCAACGTTAGTACCATTGTTGTCAAAAATCTTAAAATCCTACGATTTAAATCCCGTTTCAGATCGAATATTTCCCTTCACGATTCGATTTAAATTCCGATTCAAACTCAGTTAAAACTACAGTAGAGAAAATTCATTCAATACATATTTATGGATCCAATATACTTATTTTGGTCTACAATTTCAATTCTAAGTTTTTTAAACAAAATCAAAATCGAGCAAATGAACAAAAAATGAGTTTTAGGTTTAGATATAGAAGTTTAAACATCAAAATCAATTTTAAAGTGTATATGAACCTTAAACTATGGATCTTTTAAATCTACTATTTACGATTTAAATCTCGTTTCGATTTAAAATTTAAAATTTGCGATTTACGATTTAAATCTCATTTTGATAACCTTGGTTAGTACAATAAGCATGACACCCGACTTCAAGCAAACATACACTAGCTGCCCAGGCAATCTCAATAGGTTTGATAGAAGGGAGGAAGAAGTACAAAGCAAGGGTAGACTAGAGAAGCATAACACCATCAAACAAGAGCAAATGAACAAAAAGACAAAAGTCTTCAGCCTCAAACTGTAGAACACACCGCGACATACAGTAAAACTCCTTAGCAAACCCTAGGCATGAACCAAACATACGCCAATACCCAAGCAGTACCTTACCAAATCAGGATAACAAACCATGCACCTTAAATATTTCCAAGATTTGGAAGTCGGCGCAGACATGAGCAGCTGAAATGGCGACGACTTCCTAATTCGTTCCAACTCTTGCTGAATCTCTGGCACAGGAGGAAGTCGAGAAAGGTCAAAAGAGAAAAGGCTGTTGGAAATGTAGAACGGAGTTGTTGAAACGATAGCCATAAAGCATGATGAGTAGAAAGCAAACGAAAAGGCAAATAGGTAATAATAGGGAAATGCGAAATAAAGAGGGAACATGAAATTTTATAAGAAAGCGGGACAAAGAGAGAAGAGATAAGGTAGAACGATGTGGGTGAAATAGCGTTGGAAGTGAAGATGGAAGAGGTGGCAACCTTAGACACCATTGATTACATTTTGAGACACCATTAATTACATTCTGGATATTTAATTAAGAGATAATAAAATAAATAATGTTTTAGAAAATAAATATGCAGTGTGGATAATTGCAATTTAATATATTATGAATTTTTAACTTTAAAATGAAGGAATGGTTTATGGGAAAAGAATTAATTATATTAGAGAGAGGGATAAGGAAAAATTGATAAGGAATTAAATTATTTCCCATAGCACTCACCCCTTCCCCCTCATATTTCGGCCATATTCATAACAGAAGAAAAGAAAAGAAAACAAAATTCAATACATGCTTTAGTCTCTAAATTGGTTGAATATTATCAAGGATAGGGTTTACACCTAGATATAAACAAAACAGTGTTAGTAATTTTTGGAGTTCAACTTATTTAAATTAATTTATAAATTTTATAAATTAATAGTAAAAGGTAATGCAAATGCTATTTTAAATTTTCGTATATTTAATTATTTATTTAAAGCCTTAAAATTCATTAAAATTATATAATTATTGTATATTAATTTAAATATTAAATATACGGGCTTAATTAATTAATTAATTAATTAATATACAGTGTGTTGGTTAGGTCCAACATCATGGAGTGTCCACAAGGAGTGGAAATTATGGGGTAGCGGAGTTTGAGTGGGTCTTTTGACCTAGATTAGATCAAGATTTGAAAGAAAGGAAAAGGTGAAGGTATTTGATATTTCTGGTTGCTATAAATAGCATCACTTCCCCTTATTCAAAACATACAAATAAAATAACGCTAGCTTACAATAAAACTTGTTAGAGGCTTGAAGTTAAGATTTGTACACCAGATGAGAACGAGGAAGGAACTATAGTCCGACGAGAAACATCTAATAACACAACATATCGACAATCGACAAATCTACGGTAATTTGTATTTCTTTAAAATGGTTCTTTAATGTCAATAAGTGTCGATCTCGAGAATCGAACTTATGACCTTTAATCTCGTAGTCTAAACTACTAACCAACTAAGCCGACCCTATTGGCAAGTAATTAGTATTTTATTCTATATACATGTACTCTCTTGTTTATTTTTGCTCGTACAAATTTTGTTGTCCTAATTCATGTCCTAAATGAAAATACAACAAACACAGACTACGAGATTAAACTACGAGATTATATCCAATCCTAAATCTAAGTTTATAGGCCCAAACTCCCGAACCTAAAATCTATCATGTTTGGACTATTTTGGATATTTCATTCTCAACCAATATCTCGTATCTTGTTTTGTTTCGGGGGAAGGGGGGACTTTACTATCTATCATCATCCAGTAGAAGTTCAAACCTAACCCCCTCCTCCAAAATTAAAATAAATTAAAATGAAATCCAATAAATACCTAAATTTAAGTATATGTTTCTCAATATCATTCTACACCTATGGTTATAAAGAAGTTGGTGTTTTGATCATCCTTTGAAATTATGGAATATACAAACAAAGAGGAAAGATAAACTGGAAAGCTTAAGGTGGGTAATTTAACTCACGAACATATGTCTATTTTGATACAATCATGTATGAAGTATCGTTTATGTGCTTATACCATTCGTGCACATTGAATTGAAGAAGAAGATGGCAAGAAGAAGGAGATAAGAAGTCGGAATTCAATCAGAAGATCGAATAGTGACGTCTGGGTGTAGCAACACTAGTTGACCACCGATCGACCATTAACCGGTTAACCAGTAAGGGTCGATCGATGGTGCATACCGGTGCATAAAACCTGTGAGAGTTTATTTAAAAATAAAAGATTAAATAATAAAAATACAGTGGATAAATAAACATATTTTTATTGAAAATAAAATTGATAATTTGTATAAAGTAAATATGTGATTTTATGAAGTAAAGTTTTATTAAAATTCAGTATTTCATTATATTTAAAAGCTATTAATTTATTAAAAGGAAATCTATTTTGGTTTTAGATAATTATGCAAAAGTTTTATATAATTCCTGAAAAATAAGAAGTATTTTCTAATTAATAATCTAAGCATTTTAAAGTATATGTTATAATTAATATGTTTAATTTAGAATTATAGAAGAATGTCTGCATATTTGATTTATGAGGCTTTTCCATGCTTTTCTAATTTCTCATCTCTTCCATATTGATTTGGATGTTATGAATGATTCGCCTTTAAATATTGTTTTGATTATCTGCTTTTGATATGGTGATGACATCCTTCTACATAGATTCGTGATATTATCATTTTTTGATATTTATATCGTGGATTATTTAATTATATGTAACAAGAAATCTGAATAAATAGACTTATAATACTGTTTGGTATGAGACTTTCGATAATTTTTCTCCGGTTATTCTTTAGACTAGTTATATGGAATAATATGGTGGAGATTCTAGATTTTGAGGAATTTGAGTGAACGGATTAGTAATATCATTTTATATGGGACATTTGGTAATACTTTTCTAGCTATTCTTATGACTCATGATATAAAATATATGATGGAGTGAGGGTGACTTGTGATCACTGAATAAATGGACTAGTAATACATAGTGGTATAGGACGCCGTTGTGGTATTTGTACGGTTATTTTTTACTCATGGATGACACTCATACGCGGATTAGTAGGATGCGACTATGATGTGGAGCTCACTGCGGTGAGCTAGGCTTCATGGCTATTGCCATGTGTTAGCATATTTATATGGCTATGTCCCTATCCCCGTGTGTTAGTATATTTCTTTGGCTGTGTGTCGGCCATATATATATATATATATATATATATATATATATATATATAGACACACACATATATATATGCAGTATTTGTTTGTTTTTCGCTGTCCAACTTCTTTTATGATGCGGGAGTGAACTAGATTAGGCCAGTATCCACTCTGGCGACCTGATTGAGGGGTCATGCCTCAAATCTGTGACTGCATTATATTTATACAGCTGGGCGCTATTGATGTATGTGTTTTCCTCTATGTCACCTAGGCCGGTAGTTTGTTACCATTAGGGTGATAAAGTTAGGGGTATGCCCTAAGGGCAATTATGTAATTCGTTACATATATCTAACTCGTTGACTAATCTTATTCGAAATAAAGGTGTTTTCTTTCTATTATATACTTGATATACCGTGTTATATTAATTAATTAATTTAATTAAAAGTATATTTAATAGAAAATCTATAAATGGTATGTTTTGTGATTGTAGTTACAAAGTGGTGTAACTGTGAGTAATTTATCATAATAAAAATAGATATACCATTTTTAAATGTTCCTAGTCTAGATGTATCGAGACTGGATATCGATGTATCCGTTGAAACTAGAGTATGTAATGCTCTCCAAATGTTGGACAGTGTATTACTGATGGCTATTGGAGGCACCAAGGGGTTAGGTACTGATAGTTATTGGATAACCATAGAATGACTCACTCAATAGTTTTCTGTTCGTTAATATAACTAAGGTCAAATAGAAAATATCGATCTAACTGACTTATACGGTTCTCTTGACTTGATAATACTGTGGATCTTCAATATGAAAGCTTTGCTTTGATTATAGTCAAATCATAGCATGACGTCCATTGAGTGACTATAGTTGGGTCGAGTGGAAGTATTGGTAGTGAAGTATTATTCAAGAGAGGATCCGTCTCCTCATTTATATGGATTTAGTATCACGATTAACTCAAGCCAACTCAAAGTCCAAGCCTCTGGTTAAATTGGTTAAGTTAATAATAATTGTTATTATTGAACTAAAGACTTTGTGTTTAGACTATAGAGTTGAATATGGACGATGCTGGAATTTTGACCGTTACCAAATTCCATAAGTCCAAAATGATATAGTTTTGACTTATAACCAAGTAACTCTTAATAAACTAAAATTGGATTTTGCCAAAACTAAGTAAACGATAAATTTGGCCAAAATGTCACACCACCCGCTAAGTGACCTATGAACGTTAACAGTCGAGTAGTTCGACGTTAATCACTAACCGAATTTACACCTGATGAGTCACACAACCAATATTATGATTTCTCTTTAGACCAAATGTGTAAGATCCGAAATTTTTAACGTTTCAAATGAGAATATTTAATTTATTTAAATATTCAAATTTGATTCGAATATAATAAATAATAAGGGAAATCAATTTGTTTATAAAAACGACTTGATTTTAATAATGTATTTTCACTTTTAATTTATAGCATTTTTCCATAATATTTAATTTTGAAAATAATTAAATTTTCATTTGATGCATTTTGCGGCAAACGTCGGTATTTTTGAAACTTTACAGAATAAGTTAACCCGTGTTTTTTATTATTCTTTTATGATCTTTTCACATTGTTGTATGCGATCATATTTCTACTTTTGTCGTTCGCGTTTCGTACGCGAACGGGATATTGTGTGGCGGAGTACCCTAAAACGTTTTCCAAAAGCTAAATTGATACAGCACACTCTATAGTCTTGCATGTCTTTCTTTTCCATGTCCTTTGCTCATGACTTTGGTGGCTTGCATTTAATGTTTAGCTATGAGGTATTTTTGCATTACATATATGGGATGGCTTGCAAGGGGAAAAATAAGGACACACTTCATTAAAATAAATTTCTTTCACTATGTATTCCATTTTCTTTTCTTACTGCATGAAACTTCACACAACAAGCTTTCCCACATTCCCATTTTGCCTTTTCTTCCTTCTCTTTCCGTTTCTTCCATTTTCCTTTCTTTCTACTCTGCAAATATAGCTTGCTTATGTGTGCGCGTAGGTGAGTGTTCTTGTATGCATGGTTGTGTAGATGGAGAAGCATGCAGTAGTGCATGAGGGTTGAAGATGGTGGTGTGTATGCTTGCATGGGAAGTAGTAGGCATGGCCGTGAGTGGAGAAGTAGGTGCTGGTTTTGGGCCTTAGGCCTTGAATTGGTTAGAGCTTGCATGGGAAGAGAATGTGCTGGCATGTTTTTGTGAGGGGTGGCATGCATGTTAGGCTATTGGGCCTTGCATGGCTGTCTTGTGTGTGGCTGAAGGATGTTTGGCAGTGAGTGGAAGCTTGTACATGCGCATGAAAGAGAGGGATAGAAGGAGGAGAGGAGCTGCTATAGAAGGTTTCGGGTTTGGGCTTGGTTGTGTGAAGTTGGGTCGTGTAGTATGTGTGTTGTGTATGGTGTGTAGGAGGAATTTGTGGTTTCATTCTTTGTGCATGGACGTGAAGAAAGGGGAGAGGTATGTTTGCAGGTGCATGTAGGAAATGGGGAGTTAGGCCTTGGCTGTAGATGCGGGTTCGGGTTTGTAGTGGAGTGGGCTTGGCCTTGTTAGCTTTTAGGTGAGGATATATTTAAACATGTTTGTTTTTAAATTTTATAAAACAAATGTGTTGATTTTAAAATGCAATAACTCATTCATTTTAAGTCCGTTTAGCCCTCGGATTTTTGCATTAGACTTGTATTGATGAGTACAACGCTTTGGTATAAATAGTTGATAGTTTTAATAAAGTTCAAATTTATGGTAAAGTAATATGGGTTGAATATAATTACATTATTTTAAACATAATGTAGTTAAATTAATTATACTTAACTGGTGTTATCTATTTGACCAAGTAAAACATCGTTTTGCTATTATAAATGGAATAGATTATTTTGGACATCTGTTTAGCAGAATAAATCCCTGTTCTGCTATGATTAATTAAATAGAATACCGATGACATATATTTAGCAGAATAAATCCCCGTTATGCTATAATATTTATTTGGACATTTATTCATATACCAGTTAATCGATATGTTGATAAATCAATATTAGATAAGTTATGGATCAGCTAGTGATTGCTAATTGATTTTATTTACATATATGCCTGCTTATGTGAATACTAGTAATATGACTTAGGAAGTTAAATTGAAAGAAATGGTAGCTTGTTTAAGTACCATTGTGGTCGCTAAGTCTCTTTTCGAATTTGTAAAGTTATGGATTTAAATTAACTTAAATTTTATAGCAATTTGAGATTAAGTGTTTGTAAATGATGTTTTAAAGTTAGTTGATTTATTTTCTTATTAAGGTTTAAAGTAAGTTATTTAATTTATTTTATTGAAGATGTTTAAACTTATTTAATTATATTATTAATATTGTTTAGATATTTAATTATATTATTAATGTTGTTTAAAAAGATTTAATTATATTATTTATGTTGTCTTAAGTTGGTAATTGATTTAACTATGGTTTAAGTAAATTTATCGATTTTATTAATGATGTTTTAAGTTAACTAATTATTTTAGTAATGATACTTTAAGTTAATTAATTATTTTATTAATGATGTTTTAAAGTTAAGTAATTATTTATTTGTGATGTTTAAAGGGTATTGGTTAATTTAATAAAGGCGTTTATGAATAATGATTGTTGTATAAAAGGAATTCTACTTAATAGAAAGGTTTTATTTAAAGGGAGATTTACAATTGAGATTTTGTAAAGAGGATTTATAAACAATATTTGTAAAGGAGTTTACTTGAGATATTTTATAAAAGAAAGATTTGTAAATGATATCTTATAATAAAAGAGAGATTTATAAATGGTAATACATGAATAAATGAATGAATTTATAAGTGATATTTTAAAAATAACGAAGATTTGTGTTAGATATATTTATAATTTATAAAAATGAGTTTTAGATTTATAAAAGGATTTTTATAAATAATTTTATAAAGAATTTCTATAAAGGAGTTTATAAAGGAAGAAATAAGATAGTGTTTAAAATTTGCAAAAGAGTTCTATAAATAGAAAGGAATTTTATAAATAATTCTAGAGATTTATAAAAGAATTTTGGATCTTTATAAAAAGATTTGTAGATATGAAATGGGCTTATGAAAAGACATTTTATAAAAGGAATGAGATTTGATTTTTGACAATCAATCCTTCTTAATTATGATGGTATGTAAAAATTCTTTTCATACTTAACACTAAAGGACAGGTGGTTTGGTTTATAGTAAGAAATGCTTTAAATGATATTGTTTTTATCTCATTTAAATGAAGATTAATTATGTTTATTTGATAGTTAAATAACTGACTATCAAATTTTGGTCAAAATGTAATTTTGGAAATATCTAGGAGAAACACGGGGGTTATATGACACAGTTGTCTTTGATGATGTTGTATTATGCATATAAATCTCGTTTTGTTCTCTTAAGACAAATGATAAGGAAATCTATTCACTCAAACGGTTAGGAGGTGATCTTCACACTTATGATTATGTGATTAATTCCAAAAGTACCGGAGTAGAGTTTACTGGAACTATCGATTTGTTTTTGGAGCGACCGGTAAGCGGGGGAGTGTACTTATATAAGATGACTCGAAAACCATAAACACTCCAAAACTATGTGCATGTTCTATGCTTTGGAAGAGGTTCGAGACTGGTTCAAGATGATTAAAGGCGGAGTTCTTTGAAGTGCAAGGGCTATTTGCTACTAATTCTAAGGGTGATTCCAAAATGGATGCAGTAGAAGTCGTGTCTTTGGTTTGTTCTTATCTAGAACAACTTATATAGACGAATGCTGGCATTGCATCGTGCCTGGAAGGTAGTGTTAACATTCCAAGTGGGATTTGCTAAGAGAGAAAAAGGTAATCGTGACCTCACAAGCCTCACAACTCATTAATGATTAAATAGGGGTATGTAGCAGAGTTATATGGTTTGTTATCATTAGGAGCAGTCGTTCCTTGATCTAGAATCGGTATTTATGGATTTGGTATGCGTGTGCGTGGGGAAAAGTTGGGCCATGGCTGGTGCATATTTTTTTGTAGCCTTGTTTCCCAAGGAATGATGTAATCCGGTATGCCATGTTAGAGGAGCAGCCGGCTCTGTGTTGGTAAAGGGTCCATATGAGGCCCTCGGTACATTTTTCTAGAGGTGTACTATGGCAGGTAGTACCCCGGTAGCCTTGTCATTGATGGAAATCCAATCTCAAAAACATGCCCTTACGGATTAAGCTATATACCTATTATACTGGAATGTAATTAATGTAAATATTTTGCTATGATTAATTTTTATTTTAAACCCTGTATATTATTATAATATCATTGGATTTTCAAATAAAAATCATTGGGTTATGGTAAGGTAAAAACTCATCCTTGTTTATATGCGACGTGGTTTTACAAGAGACCTGTATTTTGAAAGGTTTTTATAACATTGACTAATTCCATTTGATTGTGTTTCTCACGCTAGTTTTACCAGAATGATTTGGGCGTTATTTTTCTTATAATGCTCGAGTCAGCTCGGGCATATTTCCAAATTTAGCTGGACACCTTGGAGCTTCAAGAGACAAGGTGGATCCTCCAAGAAATATTCCCATATGTTTACCTTTTGCTATTTTTGATCTTGTTTATATTTATCAGCAATTGTAAGGATGGGTTGTTATAATTGTCCATGCTGATGATAGGTTAATTTGCTCCGATGATAGTATGTATATTAAAGTTCGGTTTCTTTTTGTAAAGACCTGTTGTATATTATATATTTCTCAGCGCATTGTGAGATTTTGTCTATCTTTTTCTTTCTTTCACCTTAACTACCTGCCTTTCTGGCACTTGGATGTTCGGTACGTGAATACCATAGTGTATTAGTGTCGATTTTTGATGATAAAAAAGGTGGGTTGTTACAGTTGGTATCAAAACTAAAGGTTAAGCGAGAACCTTGGCATTGGTGGGGTAAACTCATTAGAGATAGGGTTAGTAACACCCTAGTATGAGTTTGAGCTTGTATATATATGAGAGCATGTATTTGTTAGCGCTATAAAAATGTTTTAAATTGTGTTGATTGATTTGTTGAGTGGTTTATAACCAATACCATCTCTGCGAACCATGCTGGAGCAGATCGGCCAAGATCCAGACTAGATCCGCGGGGTTGATTCTAGTCAATACGAGTAGCTAACATTATTGGTAGGTTCTCTAAACGCTTGAACTAGGCCAACACACACGTGTTGTTTTAAAAATGCATAAATGAAATAATTTTACCTAGGATTATATTTTATATATAAGAAAAAAATTCAAAAAGGTAATATAATTATTGTGATGTGTTTGTTTGTTAGGAAACGATAATATGCAATTATTTTCATTTAGGATTTGATTAGTCATGCTCGTCCAGTTTTGGGCATTGACCAGTGTTGTTGATTTATTTGCAATTCTTCTTTTCTTAAGCAGGGGTTGGGTAAGTAGAAATTGGGTGAACATTGAAACAAACACTTTGTGAATTAAGTTTGACAATTTGATTATAAGGCATTTGATGTTAAGGTTGGGTTAAAATTAAATTTTAACAAAAAGTAGTTATTAAAAGAAAGTTAGAATATTTTGAAAAAATATTTGAGAAATGAATTTATAATAAGAAGATGATTTTATAAAATTGATTTATAAAAATGTGGCTCATAAATAAAAAGGATTTAAGTAGAAAATTTGAAGACTTAAATCTTGGTGCTTTTGAAAAGTGGTTTTCAAGGTTTTGGGAAATATAGTAATAGTATTATTTGAAAGTATTTATGAATAGAAATATTTCTAAGGGAATAGGCAGCGTTGAACTCACTTCTGTTGCTGGAAAATAATTCCGATGATGACTGCAACATCATCCGTGCTTATTTTCGAGTTTCTAGTAGGTAAATGCTACCATAGCAATTTTTATAGAATTTTTTGATAAAGTAATTTTGGTTTGATCCCAAAAACATGATTTGATTTACAAAAGGAAATAGGTATATTATTAACTCAGATGTTTTAAAGAAAAGTAGTAATAGTTTTACTTGAAAATATTTTAAAGTAAGGTATATTTTCTTTAGATTAGTTTGGGGAATGAGTCACGATTTGTTTTGTGACGATCAAAAATATCTTCCAAGTGACGATCGGATGTTTGCGTAGGCGAAAATCATAGTGCACTTAGTAAATTATTCTCTTTATCATTGTACGATCGAAACGAGTTCGAATTCGAACGAACCCAAAGCAAGTTGGAAATTGATATTTTGTTAAAAATATTTGTTTAGAAATATATATTGTATTATTTCAACAAGGGTATTTTGAAATAGAAGAAGTATTTTATGTTAACTAGTTCGAGTGGCCCAAAAATAACAAAAAAAAGGAAAAGAGATGTGTTCGGATGGTAAGCATTCCTCTTAATTATTATCCTTCTTGGTAAGGGAAAATATAATACTATTTGTAGCACTTAGTTCCTTAGTATCATTTTCGGGTTACTTGGGCTATATGTATATTTTCTATGGCTAAAATATATAGTATCATTTCAAAAAGGATTCGAAATAAAACTAGGTATTTGGATCTTGAGTTTACTTAAGGGAAATAAATTCAAAATAAAAAGGTTTGAACCAAATAGTGATATATACCCTTAGGATGTAGTAGGGGTATTATGCAAGTTTGTGAACTTAAGTTGGGTTATATGAAGATGTTTTCATAAATAATTATGGGAAGTAAAGAGGATAAGTTTTTGTGTTAACTGGTTCCCTTCAATGTTTGCTTGAGATGAAATTTCAAGTTCAAAACTTTTTTAAGGGGAAAGAATGTAACGACCCAAAGTTTTTAACATTTCAAATAGGAATATTTAATTTATTTAAATATTCAAATTTGATTCGAATATAATAAATAATAAGTAAATCAATTTTTTTATATAAAACAACTTGATTTTAATAGTGTATATTTAGTTTACTTTATAGGATTTTTCCATAATTTTTAATTTGGAAAATAATTAAATTTTTGTTAGATGCATTTTGCGGTAAACGTTGGTATTTTTGGAACTTACAGAATAAGTTAACCTATTTATTTTATTGCTGTTATATGATCGTGTCAAATTGTTGTGTGTGGTCATATTTTTATTTTTGTTATTCGCGGTTCGTACGCGAACGGGATATTGTGTGGAAGAGTACCCTCAAAACCTTTTCCAAAAACCGAATTTATATAGCGCAGACTACAATCTTACATACCTCTCGTTTTCCTGTCCTTTGCTCATGACTTTGGTGGCTTGCATTTAATTATTACCTTTTTCGTGTCCTTTGCTCATGACTTTGGTAACATTTAATGTTTGTACTATAAGTTTACTTAGCCGTGAGGTACTTCTGCATTACATATATGGGACAACACGCAAGGGAAAAAATAAGGACACACTTCATTACATCTTTCACTATGTCTTCCACTTTCTTTTCTTACGGCATGAAACTTTACACAACAAGCTTTCTCACGTTCCCATTTTCCCTTTCATTTTTCCTTTTCTTCTTTCTCTTTATTTTTCTCTTCCTTTTTCCTTTCTTTCTCCTATGCAAATGTAGCTTACGTGTGTGAGTGTAGATGAGTGTTCTTGTGTGCATGGCTGTGTGGATGGAGTAGCATGCAGCAGTGCGTGAGGGTTGAAGAAGGTGGTGTGTACGCTTGCATATGAAGTAGCAAGCATGGCCGTGAGTGGAGAAGTGAGTGCGAGTTTTGGGCCTTGGGCCATGACTTGGTTGGAGATTAGATGGGAAGAGAATATGCTGGCGTGTTTTGGTGAGGGGTGGCATGCTATTGGGCTAGAATTAGGCCATGCATGGTTGTCTTATGTGTGTGTGTGTGTTACTTGTGTGTGGGTGGAGGATGTTTGGTTGAGAGTGGAAGCTTGTACATGCACATGAAAGAGAGGGATAGAAGGAGGGGAGGAGCTGTTATAGAAGTTTTTGGGTTTTGGGCTTGGTTGTGTGAAGTTAGGCCTTGTAGTATGTGTATTGTGTATGGTGTGTGGGTGGAAGTTTGTGGTTTCATTCTTGGTGCATGGACGTGAAGAAAGGGGAGAGATATGTTTGCAAGCACATGTAGGAAATAGGGAGTCGGGTTTGTAGTGGAGTGGGCTTGGCCTGGTTAGCTTGGCCCTTGTTTATTTTTAAATTTTATAAAACTAATGTGCTGAGTTTAAAATGCGATAACTCACTCATTTTAATTCCGCTTAACCTACGGATATTTGTGTTAAACTCGTATTGGCAAGTAAAATACTTTGGTATAAATAGTTGATAGTTTTAGTGAAGTGCAATTTTGAGGTAAAATAATTAGGGTTGAATATAATTACATTATTTTAAACAATAACATAGTTAAATTAATTATACTTCATTGGTGTTATCTATTTTGTCAAATAAAACACCGTCCTGCTATTTTAAATGGAATATATTATTTTGGACATCTATTTAGCAGAATAAATCCACGTTTTGCTATGATTAATTGAATAGAGTATTGACGACATCTGTTTGGTAGAATAAATCTCTGTTCTGCTATTATATTTATTTGGAAATTTATTCATATACCAGTTAATCAATAAGTGGATAAATCAATATTGGATAAGTGATGGATTAGCTAGTGATTGCTAATTGGTTTTATTTACATATATGCCTGCTTATGTAAATACTAGTAATATGACTTAGGAAGTTAAATTGAAAGAAATGGTAGCTTGTTTAAGTACCATTGTGGTCGCTAAGTCTCTTTCCGAATTTGTAAAGTTATGGATTTAAATTAACTTAAATTTTATAGCAATTTGAGATTAAGTGTTTGTAAATGATGTTTTAAAGTTAGTTGATTTATTTTCTTATTAAGATTTAAAGTAAGTTATTTAATTTATTTTATTGAAGATGTTTAAACTTATTTAATTATATTATTAATATTGTTTTAATATTTAATTATATTATTGATGTAATTTAAAAAGATTTAATTATATTATTTATGGTGTTTTAAGTTGTTAATTGATTTAACTATGGTTTAAGTAAATTTACCGAGTTTATTAATGATGTTTTAAGTTAACTAATTATTTTATTAATGATGTTTTATATTAATTAATTATTTTATGAAGATGTTCTAAAGTTAATTAAGTATTTATTTGTTATGTTTAAAGGGTATTAATTAATTTAATAAAGGCATTTATGAATAATAATTGTTGTATAAAAGGAATTCTACTTAATAGAAAGGTTTTATTTAAAGGGAGATTTACAATTGAGATTTTGTAAAGAGGATTTATAAAAAATATTTGTAAAGGAGTTTACATGAGATAATTTACAAAAGAAAGATTTATAAATGGTAATACATGAATAAAAGAATGAATTTATAAGTGATATTTTAAAAATAACGAAGATTTGTCAGATATATTTATAATTTATAAAAAATGAGTTTTGGATTTATAAAAGGGTTTTTATAAAGAATTTTATAAAGAATTTTTATAAAGGAGTTTATAAAGGAAGAAACAGGAAAGAGTTTAAAATTTATAAAAGAGTTTTATAAATAGAAAGGAATTTTATAAATAATTCTAGAGATTTATAAAAGAAGTTTTATAAATAAATTTGGAGATTTATAAAAGGATTTGTAAATATGAAATGGGCTTATCAAAGGGAACTTTATAAAAGGAATGAGATTTGATTTTTGATAATTAATCCTTCTTAATTATGGTGGTATGGAAACATTCTTTTAATACTTAGCACCGAAGAATACGTGGTTTGGTTTATAGTAAGAAATGTTTTAAATTATATTTATTTTTGGCCCATTTAAATATGAATTCGGGAAAAGGAAATCTTCCTTGAGTATTATTAATAATACTTATATCATTGAGATAAGTATATGGATATATTTTCTAAGTATTAAAAGTATAATGTTTTGTTGATATACTTATACCGGTGAGATAAGTATATGAATGTTTATCTAAGTATTGAAGGAATACAAGGGGATTGCGTGTGTGTATATATATATATATATATCTTTTGGAAAGACATCTTGAATTAAATAATTCACAGAGATTTAATTGATGAAGATTAATTATGTTTATTTGATAGTTAAATAATCGACCATCAAATCTTGGTCAAAATGTAACTTTGAAAATATCTAGGAGAAACACGGGGGTTATATGGCATAGTTGTCTTCAATGATGCTGTACTTGCGTATAAATCTTGTTTTGTTCTTCTAGGACAAATGATAAGGAAATCAGTTCACTCAATGGTTAGGAGGTGATCTCCACTCTTATTATTGTCTGATTATTTCCAAAAGAAATAGAGTTGAGTTTACCAGAACTATCGATTTAGTTTTGGAGCAGCCGGTAAGCGGGGAGTTTACTTATATGAGATGACTCGAAAACCGTAATCACTCCAAAACTGTATGCACGTTCTATGCTTTAGAAGAGATGACTGGTATGCGGGGAATGTACTTATATGAGATGACTCGAAAACCGTAATCACTCCAAATTTGTATGCACGTTCTATGCTTTGGAAGAGGTTCGAGCCTGGTTTGAGATGATCGAAGATGGAGTTCTTTAAAGTGCAAGGGCTACTTGCTACTAATTCTGAGGGTGATTCCAAAATGGATGCAGTAGAAGTAGCGCCTTCGGTTTGTTCTTATCCTAAACAACTTGTATAGATGAATGCTGGCATCTAGTGGTGTACCGTGGAAGGTGGTGCACTAGAGCATTGTCATTGATGGAAATTCAATCTCCAATACGTGCCCTTACAGATTAAGTTATATACCTATTATGCTGGAATGTAATTAATGTAACCATTTCGGCTATGATTATTATTTATTTTAAACCCTGGACATTGTTATAATATCACTGGATTTTCAAATAAAAATGATTGGGTTATCGTAAGGTAAAAACCTATCCTTCTTTATGTGGCGTGGTCTTACGAGAGACCTTTATTTCGAAAGGTTTTTGTTAAGTAATTCCATTTGATTGTGTTTCTCACGTTGGTTTTACTAGATTGATCCGAGCGTTATTTTTCTTATAATGCTCAGGTCAGCCCGAGCATATTTTCAAATTTAGCTAGATGCCTTGGAGCTTCAAAGGACAAGCTTGATCCTCCAAGACGTATTCTCGTATATTTTTCTACCGTTGTATTTGTTCTTGTCTGTATTTATCAACAATTGTAAGGACAGGTTGTTATAACTGTCCAAGCTACTGATTCGTTATGTTTTCTCCAATGATAGTATGTATATTAAATTTCGGTTCCTTTTTATAAAAACCTATTGTATATTATATATTACTCATCACATTGTAAGATTCTATTCTATCTTTTTCTTTCTTTCACCCTAACGCTCTGTCTTTCTGGCATTGGATGTTCAGCACGTAAATATCGTGGATGTATTAATGTTGGCTTCTGAGGATTGAAAAGGCGGGTCATTACAAAATGGTGTAATTAATTTATAATTGTTATAAATTAATTAATATTTATGAAATATTGATTATAAAATTTTGAATACGAATTGAGGAATAAATATTACTGTGTATATTTATAGTTATAAATATACCAATCGATATGCGACATCGACAAGCAATTAAATCAGATTTAAATAGTAATATTTATTTGGACTTAAATGAGCTATTACAGCATGATGTTGGGAATCTATTCATCAACAAACATGAGGTATAGGGGCGGCTAAAAAGGGTATAAGGGTTTGGAGATTGATGATTGAGATTTGGTGAGAAATGGTATAGGTATTATCAACCTTTCTCTCTATTTCAATCACAATAAATAGGTCCCTAACCCTAACTTTTGAAGAACATTTAGCTGCCTTCTATCTTTGTTGTGCTGGTCGATCCATGCCTCAAAGAGCTCCATTAATATTCAAATCAAATCAATTCAAAGCAACAACTATTTGATAGCAAAGGGTCTATGATTCAAGGATTAGCAATTTGCCGAATTGAGAAGAGTTCTAAGAAGAGATATTCGTCATACAATGTGTACTTCAAAGCATAGTTTTTGGTGTGGTCTCATTATTTCATATGACTTATAATTAATGTATATTCTATTGCTTGTTTATATATATCACAATTATATTGTTAGTTAAGTGAGATTCTTATATGTATGAATGTTGTCATATATTGAATGGTTATATGTATGTGTGTATAATAAAAAAACATTTTTTATAGACTTATGTATACACGGCCAAATAAATTTATTTTAATTTTTATTATTTTATTAATTAATTATATTAATATTAATATGTCATATTACATAAATTAAAAGACTTATAATTAATTATGCCACCATATCATGTTAAAATTAATCTTATATTTTTATGTACAAATTTATACGAAGTACAATTTTAGGTAACAACAAAGTATTTTTTAATAATTATTTACTCGTTTTAATATTATTTAAATCAAAATATAAGTTGAATAATTCATACAAAATAATACATATTTCAAAAATTATAAAAATTCTTCATCACCATATTATCTCTCGACCAAAATTCTAGAATTAGAAAATCAAAATTATTATTTTTAAAATTCAGTTAATTATATGGCCGAAATTAATTAAATAATAAAAAATATAATTTTGACATAGAAAATTATTGAATTTTTTTATGATATTATAACATCATATTTCAATTTCAAAAAAATTAATTGAAAAATATGTCATGAAAATATTTTTAACATTATTTTAATGCTTTTAAGCTAATATATATATATATATATATATATATATATATATATGTAATTTAATAATATAAATTATAATAAAATATTTTATGTGCTATCTATTGGATCTAGAATGCTATAAAAATAAATATTTAATTTAATTTTCATGACTAATTTAATTTTATAAATAAATAAATAAATTTAAATACACATATTTACAAATACTTTTTAGATATTATAAATATAATTATATATAGATACATACATACATACATACATATATGTAACGACCCGTATTTTTGATAATTAAAAATATTAAATTAAATAAGACTTTGGAATTTAATATTGTCAGAAATTAAAATTCATGATTTATAATTTAAAAAATTATTATAATATGGATTGAATGTAATTGACAGCTGTTTTAATGTAATTTCAATCAATTGTAATAATAAAGGTTAATAATGAATAAAATAAATGATGTAAAAAATGGGGAAATCAGATGTTAATTAATTGAAATTGGTTTTAACATTTGTAAGTAAAATAATCTTTGCTGTAAACTATAAATGTATAAATGTGTTCAAATTATTTAAATGTAACAATTGTTATTTCTCATCTTATTATTAAATCCGTTTGAAATTAATTTGGAACATGAAATTAATGGAATTGAAATATTGCTAGTTAATATAAGAAAAGATGTTAACTGTAGAATAATGAGTGTAATAAATGGAAATTCATCATTGATAAATACATAAAGTATTTGTTGACTTAATAATAAGAATTTAAAACAAAATAAAAGAATTTGTTTGGAATTTAAATTATAATGAACGGGTTTTTATTTCCATTGTAGTTTAATGTTGAAATTAATTTAATATTTAAATATTGGATTTAACATGGAAAATTTAATTTTAAGATATTATTAATTCCGGTTTAATTAAGAATGATGATAGAAAACTTTTAATTTAGAATTCAAAAGTGATTAAATCAATTTAATAATAATTCATCTTAATTAACGCGCAAAAATGAATATAATTTGATTTTTAAGCTAACTTCTATATACAATAGAATTATGGTTTGAAATTAATTTCATTGAGTTTAAAAATATTAAAAACCTATATTTCAACATATAGGATGACCTATTTTCGTTTCGGAAACGAAACGTGCTTTACGGGCCTTTGTTATCGCTTTGGCCAAATCGTTTTATATTCACATGTAAAAAGTTATTTTTGAAATGTGATTATCCAAATTTGATTCAAATGTGTAATAATAATAATAATAATAAAATCGAATTATTAATGAACGTCATAGTTGGTAATAAAGTATTCGTAAATTAGAAATATTGTATTTGTCCATAATTGTGAATTGGTAAATTATTTGAATATAATTTAATTTAAATTTATCGAACAATAAAATAATAACTTTTGTATACGATGGAATTAGGCCTCGAAACTAGTTCCGTTGTGTTTAGAAGGCCTTTTTACATATAGATTGCCTGTTAGTACACCTCGTTTGGAGTTCAGGCTGTTTTGGACCTCACGCTATAAATTGGCATGCAAATTGAGACGAAAATATTATTAGATATTGCAGAAACCCTAATTTTTCCATGGCCACAGGCCTAACCAATTTAAACGGCTGAAAACTTCCCATCTTCTTTCCCTGGGATCTCTCTCATCTCTCAACGAAATCGCTCGACCCCAAAACGAAAGTTGTAGAGCTCGATCTCCTCTACGATCTCTACGGTTGGATCGAGGTAATTGCGTCTGGATTCACCGGAATCTGGCCATGAAGGCGCGGCATTCAAGGCTTGCTCGGAGGTGATTGAGGGCGTTGGAAGTGCTCAAACTTTAGGCGTAGGTGGAGCTTGGCGACGCGGTTATGGTAGTGGCCTCGGATTGGCCGGCGGTGGCCTGTGGTAGGGTGCAGTTTTGAATTGGGCATGGCGGCTAGGGGTTTGAACGTGCTCAGTTGGTTTTGGGAAGGTGATGAAATAATTACCATTTTGCCCTTTCTATTTTAATTAAATTTTAAAATTTCAAACTTCTAACCTTTTGCATACGAAATCTGATTGACGCGCGGTTTCTTCCGTTGGACTCATATCGAAATTCCAGAAAATACGAAACTAGGTTGGTTAAATTTGAAGACTGTTGAAATTTTGGGCTTTTATTGGATTTTAGTGGGCTTTAAATCAAAGGTGAGTGATTAAACCTACTCACGCAATACTAAATCTTTTTATGTTAGTTGAATTGAATTTATGAAGTGATAAGAATTTTATTGATTGCTGTTTGGTAGTTTGAATTGACATTTAGATTAATTTGAATTTTATATCGAATTAAATTGAAATTTAAATTAATATTGAAAATTAATTGCTAGTTAAACACCGACAATTGATAATTAGTAACTGTTGTGATATTGGTTGATTTGGATGTTGATTGCAATTGGATGTTTATTGATTGATGTTGGATGTATGGTTGTTGATTTATTTTGATATAGTCCTGTTATTACCTCATTATTATTTAACATCCTATAAATTGTCACCTGAATTATTTTGAATTAGCTAAGAAATGGGTTGAAATGATATATACCTATGTCATTTAATTTTGGGTTGAAATGGTATATATCCATCCATGTAATTAAATTTGAATTAACTGATCACTTGGACATAGGATAAAAAATTATATACAGACACCGGATTGGTTAAATTAATGGTTTAAAAATCTTGAATTTAAATTGGTTTAAATGATATCGTTTTAAAGAAAATAAAAATTGGATTTATATAAATTAAATTATTTTCTAAATTCGAGCTTTGAAATGTTGAAATTGTAACTATTAATTGAAATTATTTAAAGATTAAATTTGAAGTCTTTAAGTTGAGATTGAGATCTGATTTAAATTTATGGGAAGTGTATTATTTTAAAGGTTTTAACTTTAATTTAAACTTTGAATTTAGTTTAATTAAAGTGATTTTAAATTGGTATTTCAAAATTTTGAATGTGAAATGGATTTAAACTAAATTGTTTAAAAATGAGAATTTGAATTGAAACTTTCAGCCTTGGATAAATTGTTTAAATTAAATTTGAAGTAAGTTGGAAATCGGTTGAATTGAGGTTGATTTAAATTGAATTTTGAATATGAAGTTTACTTGAACTGGAAGTCGAAAAATTGAATTCGTTGTGATTTGGAATTGGAACATGAGTTCAAATTGTTGTGGAAAACACTACAACAAATTTGGCCTTTCACAGTGTTTTAGAAACGCTATGAAAATATTTAACAGCGTTTTGATGAACGCTGTCTACTAACAAGCTGTAATAGGTTCCAAAAATGTCACAACATTTTGGAAAATAAACATAAACATACTACAGCGTTTTTAATGGTGATGTTCCTTTGCTCTCCTATCAAATATTTTACAGTGTTTTGCATCATTTCACAGCGTTTCAGAACAGTTGTCATATTCACTATTCTACAACGTTTTGCCTCATTTCACAACGTTTTGGAAAGTTGTCATGTTCACTATTCTACAGCGTTTTGTTTAATGTTTGTACCTAATCTTCAGCGTTTTTCGTTCAACTTGCCATCGTTTTTTACAGCGTTTTATTAGTACCCTAATCACAGCGGTTACACTTTGCACAGCGTTTTCTGTTTTTGATACCATCTTTCTTGCAATGTTTTTGATGTATACTTATCGCAGCGTTTTACATTTTCTATAGCGTTTTTGCACAGTGCATATATGTTCAGAATAATCACTAAATTCAAAAAGTGCAAACAAATATAATCTTAAAACTCTATCACATAAGTTACAATAATTCCATAAGCCAAATAGACAATAGTTATACATAACATTTTATAATCAATGTTCCCATCAGAGATGCTACTAACATGTTTTTACAAAAGGAGCTTACTAAGAAAAACAAAATACAAATCGTTGAAAGTCCAAGCTCGTGTGCTCCAAAGTTCAATATCCTACACAGGAAAAAAAGTTGAAATTATAACCAATGTAATATGCACGAAGCACTTTGAACAATGTTGCACAGTAGTATTATCATCTTCACAAAAGAAACAAATGTCAGTAATATTTTGGATATTTCTACAAGACTGAGATAAAAATGTTGCACAGTAGTTTTATCAATGCAGTTGCAGAATGTAGAGAATGGGATGTTGCACAGTAGCTTTATCAGCTTTAACCATGTGGGGCAGAAATTTTCTTTATGTAGTAAACATTTTTCTCCTAAATAAATATTCATACAGCCATGCAGCCCATAAAATTTTTAAAAATAAAATGAAAAATAAATAAAAGGTAGTCCACTTGCCCTTAAGTAGGTAAAAAGGACTAATAGCGGAAAACTTCAGAACGTCTATAACAGGATTCACAATTTATTTCATGTCTAGTACAGAATAGGTGAGGTTTCAGTCTATTTCTAACTGCAGTTTATGGACAGTATACATCTAAGGATAGGAACTCACTCTAGGATCCCATGAAGTGCATGGATTGCATAGTGCAAAGGCCTTGGGTTGTGAGTGGTGACTATAACTGTGTTTTATATAATAACGTGAGAATGGGTCCAAATAATTCATCTACAAATCCAGATGACTAGTGACTATAACTATTTAGCAACAACACACATTTATGTAGTGTAAACGCACACTTATATATAACTCCACACTGATATATTGTCTATGATTAAAAAATACAAACCCAGTACTGACATTTGTTATATATAATACCAACGCACGGACTTATATATAACCACACACTTGAATATATACATTGATATACTCACCTTGCCACACGCCTGGAAACACACAACAAACAAAGTCAAGAACCCAAAGCAAGAATTGCATGAAAACACACAACATCAGAATGAAAATGTAAAGACATGCAAACACACTAAAATGCAAACATATGTATATATCACTCACATAGCAGGTATACCTATACGCCATATAAAAACAGAGCTACTAAAATGAGTATACAAACACACAAGCCAATTCATTTTATATGGACACAGCACTCAACATATATGTGTACACTGCCTGGAACGCACATACACTGACCCTGCACATAATTAAAATCCTCAAACTCACACATGTAGACAACTACACACATGCAATCCCACTCTCGCAATCACACACACATATGAATATTTATACACTTACGCACTCAAATCCAAGATCTTATATAATTTTGTTCTAGTTATAAATTCAAATTTATTACCAACATGGCAGTTGGCATACTGCCTTCATAATGACAGCTACATGTGAAAATAGCATACCTCTGCTAGTTGATACTTGATGAAAAATATAATGTATAAAATATACATACATATATTGAATTACCAAAAGATGTATGCAATCAGTTAGTTCTTGTCTTCTCTTATCCTGATTTTGTTACCTGATTGTTGTTCTTATTATTTGAAGCTTTATATATCAATGCATATTAATACATGAAATATGTATATACAAAACTATATGTTCATGACATATATTCAAAACTCATATACATTTGAAATCTGTATATACAAAACTATATATTCATGAAACTGATGCTTTTCCAAATCAATATATACAAAGTTACATATTTATAAGACTGATGCTTTTCCTAATCAATATATAAAAAGTTACATATTTATAAGACTGATGCTTTTCAAAAATCAAATCCTTCGAAATCAAGTATATTCAAAACCAATTTGAAATCATGTATGTCTGAAACTTAATGGTATATATCTTCGAAATCTGTACATCTGAAACTTATGCATATATCTAAAAAAATTCATGCTTATGAAATCAAATATGTCTGAAGCTTATATTTATTCAAAGCTACATATACTGAAAACTGTATACACTTGAGACCGCTGCTCTCTTTAAGCTAGAGAAACCCAAGGCTCAAAGTACAGTAATCCAAGGCTTAGTAACCCAAGGCTCAAACTATCAAACATGAACAAGAGAGCCAAAGCAAATATTGTCAAAAACAGTATCAAAGCATATGACAAATGATTCTAGATTTCTAACAGAGTATCAATTCATAGCACAGACAGTTCACTTTCCCATCAATGAAAGCATATGACAAAAGGGAGAAAGGTACGTTTTTAAATTCAAGACATCCCAATGATTTATACAGGATTTTTTTAGTGGCTTGAGAAGTATTTTCATGATTCATATTGAAGATAAGTAAAGTGAAATTAGGCATTAAAGCATTTGCAAAAGCAGAAGTGAATATAACAAGAAAAAGGTACCTGTCAAGCCTGAGGACAAGTAAACCATCATTTCTGATATGTTGCATATAAGTTTTCAGTGACCTATGTGAGAAAAAAGCAAGCAATAAATAAGAAACAATGCACACATTTACTTATGCTTATTGTGTTCAATTAAATGCAGAAAAGTAATATTTTTAATATGATTCTTAGTCGAAAACGTAAGCATAATAAAAAAAATTGAAAAAAAATAAATCATACTTACTTGAAGTCGATTCTGCGATAACATTCGCAGAAGGCCAAGCTATAGTAGAACCAATTGCATCTTCAATAAACTCAAACTCAAATGTAGGTCTCTATAAAGGTGCATTGGAACTTTAATAACATCAATCCAAACTTTAACGACATCTTCTCTCAATGGAACAAAATGGACCATCGCATTTGGACCAATCTAAGACACGCGTCCTTCAACAACAACTTCTTTCGCTCCATGAACACTAATCAACTTGCATTTAATATTTGACTTGAAATTTGTGCTCTGTCATGTAATATATGAAATTGTTTAAATATGTTTTCTAAAAATAGAAGCGATTCTAAAATTAAAACAGTGTCAAGGTATATGTTTTTACAAATTAAATACATAAACTATACACATTACCGTTGAATGTGATACAATATTTGCCGTATGAGTAGATGTCTTAGCATTAATATTCTCAACAACTACATTTTTTTGCGGCCAGGCTACTTTGCAACCAATAGCTTCTCCAACATATGTCATTCCAACCTGTGGTCTCCATAAGTATGCATTTGGTTTTTTTGGCTCTTCAATCAAAACAAGCACAACAGACTGTCCAAGTGGAATATTATTCTCGAGCTGATTTGGATCGGTAGAGTACAACCGCCCTTCAGCAACTAATTCTTTGCTTCCAATCCAATCATACTTCTTGCATTTCTTATTTGTACTGCTCGTTTTACTCTAGAAAAAACAAATTTATTAGATTTTTATATTAAATCATAAAGCTAATGAGTGCATAAAGAATTAAGTATACCACAATGTCATCATTTTCAGAGTCTACCATAGTGTGAAGAACAACTCTATCAGCTGGCCATGATACTATCTCATTCTTAGCTTCTCCAATATGTGAGATCATCCTAGGAGTAGACCTCCATAAAAATGCATCCAATTTCTTTTGAAATTCTATCAAAATTTTCATGGCACTCGGTCCAAGAGGAATATTGTATAAAAGCTCTTTTGGGTCATTTGAAATAACTCTTCCTTCAGCAACTATTTCATCCATCCAAGTCCAATCCAATAAATAACATTTGGCTTTGGTTGGTCATACTTATTCTACAATTAGTCAAAATCAATTATATTATATATTAAATCATAAGAAATTCAAATGATATTACAACAATAATATAAATAATTTATACCAATTGAGATGGACTCTCATCTCTGCAACTTCCTTTACCCTGATAAACAATTATGTAAGTTTCTACAGATGCACACTGATACTGACAAATATATAAACATGCACACACTAACAAATATATAAACCTGCATACAACAATAATAACTCACCCACACAGATACGCTCACGCAATCAAACAAACCCAACACGATCTCTGATGAACATACACACACTGCAACCCCACTATTTAGCAACAACACACATTTATACAGTATAAATGCACACTTATATATATAACTCCACACTTATATGCTGTCTATAATTAAAAAAATACAAACCCAGTACTGACATTTGTTATATATAATACCAACGCACGGACTCATATATATAACCACACACTTGAATATATACATTGATATACTCACCGTGCCACACGCTTGGAAACACATAGCAAACAAAGTCAAGAACCCAAAGCAAGAATTGCATGAAAACACATAACATCAGAATGAAAATGTAAAGACATGCAAACACACTAAAATGCAAATATATGTATATATCACTCACATAGCAGGTATACCTATGCACCATTTAAAAACAGAGCTATTAAAATGAGTATACAAACACTCAAGCCAATTCATTTATATGAACATAGCACTCAACATATATATGTACACTGCCTGGAACACACATACACTGGCCCTGCACATAATTAAAATCCTCAAACTCACATATGCAGACAACTACACACACGCAATTCCACTCTCGCAATCACACACACATATGAATATTTATACACTTATGCACTCAAATCCAAAGACTTATCTAAATTTGATCTAGTTCTAAATTCAAATTTATTACCAACATGGCAGTTGGCATACTGCCTTCATAATGAGAGCTACATTCGAAAATAGCATACTTCTACTAGTTGATACTTGATGAAAAATATAATGTGTAAAATATACATGCATTCACAAATCTAGAGCCATCTCAAGTTTTTTTTTCATAAATACATTAATAAATATTCAATGCCAACATAATTTAATATTATATTCTTCATGTTATACGAATTTCATTCAAGTTTTAAAAACTTTTAATAAAAAGCTGATACAAATTTTATTAAATGTTTAAATAGATTATATAATATAAACAATTTACAGTCGATGTTAACCCAACCCAGCCCGGTCCAAAAGTTCAAACCCATGTCACTATCTTACAAACTTTGTTGTGTTCCCAAACCATGCCCTAATCAACTTTCATTCTAATTCAATGATTTCAATGCAGAAAAAAGAATACCTGCATTTTAACATTTCATATATCAATGAGGAAGTAGTTTAGATTCAAAATTTTCTATGTCATGGTGCTTGCTTTGGCAATGAAATTAAATTAAATTAAAAAAATTTCCCTAAAAAGAGCATCTGTGGTAGAGCAACCCAATTTAGAATTTCATTTTCAGAAATACCTGGTTTTGGGATACTAGCATCTGAACCGTCTTCTCCAAATCCGCAATTCTATTTTGAAGTTGCATTGTTTGTTTTTGATTAGCTTGTGACAAAAAAACTTAGTGTAGGTCATACCTCTTCCCGTTCCTCTTAATCGTCCTGGTCTATCTTGTCCCAGCACTGCTGAAAGAGCATCTTCTCTCACATTAGTTGTCGTGCTAGATTGTGATTCAGTGCTTTTTAATCTTCTCCTTTAAAGGTCAACATACATTATAATCTTTAACATTATCACATTCTAAAATCATTTGTAATATGTCAATTTGAAACGAAATCACATACAATAGTTTCTTCAACAGCCAAGCTCGTCAGCTCATCGTTTTTTTGAGTGTGAGATCTAATCCAAACAACGGATCTAGAGATAGAAGAGGGATCTGAGCTCTCTTTTTTCTACGTTAATAAAATTGAATAAAAAAATTGATCATAACTCTATAAATGGCATGACAATTACACAATATTAAAAAAAATTCTCACCATATTTGCGGCTAATCGAGCCATTCCTTTACGGCTGCATGTATGTGGCATCTGTTTGTGCCTAATGGCTTCGAATATTTCACTTTGTTTCTGAAATAAAAAATTAGAATATATTGACTAGTTAATTCATACATACGAAGAATGACCATTTAGACATAATTTACCTTAAATTTTGAACTGGTTTTCAAGTTGATAAAATCATTCCACTCCGTTATAGTTTTGATATTATCTAGTTTCATTCGAAGTCTTTCCTCCTTGGACTTTGCTTTGACTATTTTGTTAACTAATATGCATTTTGAACACCTAAAAATACAACCCATTTGCCGAAATATGGGGACCTTTTGCCATTCCTCATCCAACTTAAATCTAGCCTGTATAAAAAAAAGGTTCACAATTTGGAAAGGCAAAAAAGTTAACCTGGCCACACCAAGTGCTCAACAAAAGCAAATGCATGCGCATACATTCAAGGCACATATACACCAAAATATATAAAACAACAACTCTGTCCACACAAAAACCTACAAGCAATTTCAACCTCAACATGCAAATAACATGCAAAATAATACCTTAAAAGCCTGAAAATATGCCCTAAAAGTATTGGCGTTGATATTACAAAACATTTAATCAAGAAATTTCAAAAACTAAAGATACAAAATAATGTTGATTCTAGTGCTACTGCTGCTTTAAAGCAGCAGCCTGCTAGTGCTGGTGCATGTAGCATGTATGTATATAAGCAAGTGCATGTATGTAGCATGTATGTATATGAGCAAGTGCAGGTGCTAGTGCAGGTGCATGTAGCATGCATGTATGTATAGGTGCAGCAGCCTGCTAGTACTGATACAAAATATTTTTACTCATATCTGAAAATCATTTAAAAAGAAGAATTCATATAATAAGTGCAGGTGCATGTATGTATATGAGCTAGATAGACACAACTAGATAGAAATCACAAAATATACCTTAATGCAATCCCATAAAATGGCTTTCAAATCATCGCCAAGGTGTCTCCAATTGGTAAGTGTGACTAGAACATGCTCTCGTACAAGCAGTCCTAAAAAAGAAGATAAATGGATTGATCCTTCACCTATTGGTTCGACATTCTCATTAAATTCAACTTCAACACGATTTGCGAAATTTGAAGGAAGTCTCTTCATTTTCATAGGACCTCTAGTCATTATTTTCTTTGGTGGATTTGCATTTACATCTTTAACAGGTCCATCGGTTTCCATCATTGCTTCCACATGTTGTTCGTTTTGCATTGTATGGTTCTCCAATGCACAAGGATTGTTTTTAACTACTTGTGGATTATTTTCTACTACTTGTGGCGGATTATCTTCTACTACTTGTGGATTGTCCTTGCTTTGAACATTATTGTCTTCAATATGCTTAATCCGTTCGTTAGGCTCCATGAGTACAATTTTGGCTTCTTTGTTTTTTCTTCTGATTCCAAGTAATTCTCCTCATTTCCTATTAATAAACCATAAGAAAGAACAAGATTACATGCATCCTCTTTCACCAATCATGCATAAATGTGTTAGTATATGTCTCCAAGAAATAGCATAAGAAAGAACAAGATTACTTGTATGTCTTCAATTATGCATAATTTGATGTCTGCTATCAATTAATGAGCATATTTTCTTAAATCTGACTCTAGCACAATGATGGTGGTAACCAAAGTAATGATATCTTATTGCATGCTCAAACAGCACCACTTTCATAAGTGGTCTTTGAAAAATAATTTTATTTCATTGTTGTACATGAAACTTACACAACAGCTATTAATATTTGGTGTGTTCCACTAAATGAACCGGACTATGGGAGAACAAGGAAATGAGGCTCCTACCATTAACAATTATCTAAGTGACTGTAATCATTATGTTTTAGTATCAGACAAACTTAAATTTTGGCAGTGTAACTACATCATCTACAATAGTCAGACAATAATTATGAACAACCTTTATATAAACTAAAAAAAATATTACCAAAAGATACTAGTTTTAACTCAATCACTAACCAACCTAGCAAATTTTATATTTTAAAATTAGCATTGACAATAAATTTGCAAATTTTTGATGGTACGTTTTCTTTATATATATATATATATATAATTTTTACTTTAATTAAAGTTTAAAGGTTTTTTCTTTTCTTTGAACATGAGCTAGCCTAAATATTATAATCTGTTATTGTCAATAAAAAAAAGTGAAGCAAACCTGTAAAATTGGAATAGAAAAAGCGTCTGAATAGCATAGGTTCCAAGCCATGTTCTCACATATGAGTACATCAAATTTGATTCCTAAATTTATTTAAATTTTTTTGAACAACTTATTTTACGCTGTCATTTTTTCTCCCCACTTTTCATGTTGTCATCAATCATGTATAACAGGGAGGAAAAAATAAAAAATATAATAAAGTGTTGGATTTTGTTTTTCCCATACTGTTTAGTTTCTAGGCGTCAAATCGTTTTCAACTTGGTTATAATAATGTCTAGTGAATTAGAGCTTACCAAATATGGTTTTACCATTTGTGGGATGCATGGTCCTCCCAACTATTATTTAGGTTAATAATGTCTAGTGATTGAAAGCTTAGACTATTGTCTCATGCTTTAGCATAATAATGTCTAGTCAGATAATACTTGCATATCGCTATTTGCAAATACCAATCTACAGCACTGCCTACTCTTAGCATTTTCGAAGTATCCTTCTTCGATTGTGAAATCTTAAAAGCATAATTTAAATTCATAACATCCGATACAATGAACATAGATAGTGATATTAATATACTACTCAAGTATTCCTTCGCAATCTTCCCTAAAATAGCTAACATCCTCAGCGAAATCATCAACCTCTATATCGGTTTCTCCAAAATTCTCTATAGCCAAGCTAAATTCCTCAAACGAATCATCTATATCTATCTCATGAAAACTTCTTGATGGTGCCCTCATCACAACATACCAATTAGAAGAATCATCTTCTCTTGAATAAAAAATTTGTTTCGCTTGAGATGCAAGGATATATGGATCTTTTGAAAATGAAGCTTGATTTTGATGTAAGTTGACAAGAGTAAATCCATCTTCTACCTTCACACCATTTCCTATATTTGTCCAATGACACTTAAAGACTGGAATATAAAAATCATGATAGTTTAACAAAATTATATCGGTCAATATCCCATAATAAGTGACCATGTCAACCACTTGGGAAATATCTTTTTTGCTCGCCCTATACATGGTAGTTGCATTATAAGTGACTACACTTGTGACGCCCCACCTCTATACCCATGCTAGCCAAGAACACTATGGAGTAATGCTGTCAACTAACATGGAGAATAAGGCTGTTGAGGAGCGACCATCTGTATAATTGCTTTGTGCGAGTACCGATATGCCAGATAAAAATATAACTTTTCATCTCAAGAGGAAATCCGACATAACGATACAAACTCAAAGCTACTACACAGTGGCTATATGGACTTCGGAAACAAATATAGAAATAAACATAACACAAATCAGTCACAGACAATTCATATCACAAAGGCGGAAATAGATATGAATATAACACATAAAAGTGTACATCAGAGTAGTGGTCAAATAAGATCCACAATAACACAAAAGAATAGATACAAGTGCAAGACAATAGGATATGTATACATCAAGGAGTCTAATCTCAAATGTATACAACAAAAACTACTAAACTAGAGTAGTTAGCCAAAAGTCAGATGATGGTTCCAGATAGGAAGTCATGAAGAAGCACCTGTAAAACCTCAGTCTGACCCGAGTATTATTTAAGAAGAAAATAATAAACGGATTAGTCTAGCTATAAATATCATATAAAGTGATATAGAATAAGAGATATGACAAAAACGTAACATAACCATAATACCATACTGTGATAAGTACGTAATTGAAAATCAACAAGAGATTAATCAATATCACAAGAATCTTCTCAAAGATAAAAAAGAATGTCATATTCTTTATTTAATTCACCAAGCCACAATAATGACATACATATTAATGCCAATTGTAAAAGTTGGTGAAACATAAATTCCAGAAATCAATATCTAGAAATCACAAAAGTTAAGGATGGCCAATCCCATAAAAGTACCAAGGCCAATCATAAGGGTTAATGACACACAAATTCTAGAAATCATCAACAAGAAATCCAAAAATCAAAAAGGGGGAAAGGCCTATCTCAAATAAACGGTCCGAAGACCTATGAGCCGAATGCCCCACGAACGGTCCGAAGACCTATGAGCCGAATGCTCCACGAACGGTTTGAAGACCTATGAGCCGAATGCTCCACGAACGGTCCGAAGACCTATGAGCCGAATGCTCCACGAACGGTCCAAAGACCTATGAGCCGAATGCTCCACGAACGGTCCGAAGACCTATGCTCCACATAGACAAAGAGATATCGCAAATTGCTAGTCTAATCCACAAAAATGATCGTCATGATCATCAAGAAGTGTCAATTACACTAAGCTAGTAAATATAAGAGTTTAGCTTCATGTCCCATAACCACTAGCTTAACTTAAATATTTACGAACAAACTGTAGATCTTCACTAGGAAATTGTCACAAAAGGTTCAGTCGAACAAGTCCAAGAATTAACCGACGAAGTAAACGCAAGCGTTTCATACCACCTGTTTTGCTAAGCCGTTTATTTAGATTTCTCATCCGAGTGAAGTAAAGGCTTGTATATACTAATAGGTTGGAAAACGGTTTAGGAAAAAGAGCTTTGTAATAAAATAGAGTTGAAATCGTTTTGATGAAAGGGTTTTGATATTTACTACTAGTATAGAAAACCTTTATATTTTAAAGTGACAAATCATAGAAGTGATTGTAGAAACAATCAATCATAAAAATTCACATTCGAAGACGTGAATCAAATCCAAAGAAACCGATAAAGAATCCATCGAAATAGATATTCAAAAATCCCTAAAAAGGAGTCATCAAAGTCATAATAAATGGTAACAACAAATAGGATCGTCACGAATCGTTTCAAATTGAAAATTCAATCCCAAAAGGCAAAGTGGGCTGAAATAGCAAATTTAGTTGACTAAACAGAGATTTTCAGTTGACTGAATTCTGCCTGGAAACTTTCTGTTTCCAGGTTCAGTCGACTGAACAGATATTTTCAGTCGACTAAACCCTGCTTGGAAACTTTCTGTTTCCAGGTTCAGTCGACTAAACAGAGATTTTCAGTCGACTAAACCCTGCCTGGAAACTTTCGGGTTCCAGATTCAGTCGACTGAACAGAGATTTCAGTCGACTGAATCATGCCTGGGCAGTTTTTCAGCCTATCCAAATGAAGAGCAAACTCTTCCAAAATGCAACCGGACGAACATTGGCTCTAAGGGTTTATGCCAAACAGCAACCCGGCCTTATATGCTCCTCGGTGCATCACCAAAAGCATGATAAAACATCCATAAAAGGATTTTCACATAAATTTGACTTAAAAACCCAAAAATTGGAATATTCGCAAAACCAATCCCAATCAAGGGCAAATACACATGAAGAGGTGTTAGGAATTCATACCTAGCAACCAAAGATAATTATAGTCATAGATGTGAGATAAAAATCTCACCTTTGAACCCAAAAGCACAAATGAGAAGCACAAGAACAAGCTAATAGCAATCCCTCTTTAATAACAACTCAAGAAGCTTCAATCTATGCTCAAAAGAAAAATATTTCCCAAGTTAGGTTTAGGTAATTTCTGAGATTGAAGAGAGAATGAGTTGGAGAAGAAGAAGGAGATGCTTACCTAGACTTCTTTGGAAATTTGGAGCTAAACTTGGATTTGCAAAATGAAATTAGGGCTTAGGAATTTCCATTTCCAATCTTTTCCTCCATTGTTCTCTTTAGAGCTGAAATATTAGGAATGAAAATGAATGAGGGGAGAGGGGTTCAGTTTGGGTATTAGTGGGCTAGTGGGTTGAACCCAAACTCAAACTTCAAGTGGAAAAGGTCGAAATTTTAGCTAGCTCCAAACATATCGAAGTTTATACTCAAAAAGGTTGCAAACAACATTTTGAACTCAATGGAAGGGGTCTCGAGTCCTAATTCGACTGTTTGCAAAAAGTAGCTTTTCGGACTAAAATCCGACGAACGATGCTATATTTAAATAAAATATTTAAATATACAATCGATAAATATGCGGGTTGTTACAACACTATTTTGAGTTTTTCTCTCAATATCTTTTGTGTGAAAACGTTGTCCATTGATGATATATCATGTACAAGACAATGCACTACTCCTTGGACCGTAGGCAATTCATTTTAACATTGTGTCGTGATCGTTCGAATCAAAAGGTATCTGTAAATGAAAAAATTATTTAAGATAGATCTCGGTAATAATATATCTAAATTTAATGAGATTATATTTCAAAATTCAACTCACCTTCTTCTTAATCCAATTGACAAAGTTATTTCCGTGGGTTTTCCAAAGTTAGGTCGCATTTTTTTCTATGTGCTTGTTTGAGTGTTGCAACTCCTCCAAATGCAAACTATTATAAAAGAAAAAAAAAGCTAAGTTTCACTTACAGTTACAAAAAAATTTGAACAATAGAACAAAATGCAATAGTGACTTACTCTAAAAAAGGTTCCACTACAGCCGTATTCATTAGCACAGCCAAATGAGCAATTTGTTTCTCATTGCCAGACAATGTAATTATTTTGCAAGCTGAAATTGGTCGTCCTTCAAGTATGGCATCATTTTCAGAATCTTCATTTCGGACTTCCTTCTCTTATATTTGTATTGATTTCTTTAAAAATTCACTGAAATATTTCATGCACTCTTCTACAAGATAGGATTCTGCAATACACCCCTCAAGGCATGCATTGTTTCTTACATAATGTTTTAGTGTCTTCATATATCTTTCAAATGGGTACATCCAACGAAAATGAACCGGTCCACACAATCGGGCTTCTTTTCTAAGATGAACAGTCAAGTGTACCATTATATCAAAGAATGAAGGTGGAAAATATCTTTCAAGTTCACATTAAATTACAATAATCTCATCATCCAGATGTTGCAGTTTTTCTCCATCGAGAACACGTTGGCATAATTTATTGAAGAACGAACATAAAAGAATTATTGCTTTCCTTGGCTTCTTCGGTAACAATCCTCTTATTGCAACTGGCAACAACTGCTGCATTAGAACATGATAGTCATGTGACTTCAAACCGGTAATTTTACAATCCTCCAACGATGTTGAACTCTTGAAATTCGAGCAATAACCATCAAGTCCCTTAAAATCATATAATCTTTTACAATTTTTTTTTATAGAATTGGACAATGTATATAGAGCTGGTGGAAGATATGTTTTTTTTCCACGAGATTGTGCATAAAGGCCACGTCGAATTCCCCACTCTTCCAAATCTTTTCTAGAATTAATTCCATCTTTCGATTTGTTATCATCCAACATCGTGCTTATTACGCTTTCACCAACATTTTTTTCTACATGCATTACATATAAATTATGATGCATTGGAAGTTCCTACAAAAATCAACAATGTTAAATTTCATTAATAAAAAATTGTATTATCGTTCCATGAAAAAAACACTAACCTCTATATTCAAAAGATCACCATCTTCACCTCTATTTTATTTATTATTAGTATTTTTTCTCTTCTTACTCTGCTGCTTAATTTTTTTCTTCTTACCCTTTCCCTTCTTGCTCTTATTATTTTCGTTTTTGATTTTTTTTCCCAAAATTATTTAGAAAGTTTTTCAAAATAGCATAGATGTTTCTTCTAGTCAAAACTTTGGGTCTACGACCATTTTCTACAGTATTATCAAACCAGGTTTTTTGCTTTCTCAATGAATCTGAAGGGGGTAAAAATCTCCTATGACCCATATAAGCATTCTTATGACTATGATTCAACCATCGATGGTGAGTATTGATCCGCATAACGGACAAACGTTTTTACCTTTCACAAACATCCAACAAGATTTCCGTATGTTAGAAAGTCATGTATCGTCCATAGCAAAGTCGCTCTCATGTTAAAAAGCGATCTACTAAAGGCATCATAAGTTTGAACTCCATTATTCCACAGGTGTTGCAAGTCTTCAATTAATGGCGCCAAATATATGTCAATATCATTTCCCGGTTGCTTTGGACCAGGAATCAACAATGTTAACATGATATTTTCTTTTTTCATGCATAACATTGGAGATAGGTTGTATGTCACAAGCATCACAGACCAACAACTATATTTGGAACTCAATGTCAAAAAAGGATTAAAACCATCGGTAGCAAGGCCAAGTCTTAGATTGCATGGATCAGCTGCAAATGATTCCCATTTCTCATCTACTACATTCCATGTTATTGAATCCACAGGATGACGCATTTTTTCATCATTGTTTTTTTACTAAAATGCCACCATAAATCTTCTACCGTCTTTTGAGATCTAAACATTCTTCTAAATCTTGGAATGATTGGAAAATATCTCAAAATTTTAACTGGAATGCCATGCATAATTTCATTTGTACGTTCATTCTTCTTCCATCTTGAAAACCCACATTTAGGACAACTTTTCAAATCTTTGTACTCTCTTCTAAAAAGGCAACAATCATTTTGACAAGCATGAAATTTTTCAAAACCCATATCAAATATTTTGAGAAATTTTTTTACCTCATATAATGTCTTGGGAAGTACATTATTCTTTGGCAAAAATAATTGTTGCACATTTAGAATTTTATCGAAGCCAGTATCAGACAACCCAATCTCACATTTAAGATTATATAAGGCAATAATGGCAGATAATTTTGTTTGATCAATACAATCAGGATACAACGAGGTTTCTGCTTCTTCCAAGTTTCTTAATAAATCATCCTCTCATCTTCGTGCGATATCTTCATCTTTATCATCATCGAAAAAAGTATGATTGATGAAATCTTCATCTTCATAATCGATAGCTTTAAATAAATCATAAATGCCATTGGACTTAACATCTTTGCTTATATTTGTTTGCTTGCCGTGACAATACCACCTACTTCTCTTATATACAGGATCCATCCTCTTATAATCAAATGCTCAACTGTAACCTTCTCATATTGATGACTAAGATTTCGACAATCTGAGCAAAAGCAAAGAATTTTTTCTAAATTTCCAGAATTTTTCATAGCGATATGCACAAACTTCCGAGCTCTTTGCTCATACTCACTACTAGTTCTTTGAAAAAAATAACTATTAGCTTTCATCAAAAATATGATTTGATTCGCAAATTACATTTATGTTGAGAATTATATAGTTACCTGTGTAGATGCACCCAATTTTTATCCATCGGTGGCTAATACATAAGCAAGCAAATTTCTAAAATTTGAAGTAACAATCGGTTGTTGAGTAAAAGTAAAATAACTACTTAAATAAAACAGTGATACTTATATTAAATACAAATAACAATTAATTTTTATAATACTGATTTGTAAACTACACGATCAAACCATACACCCAAAACGGGCAATGCCTATGATGTGAAGTCCATAATTTTATTATTCCTCTAAAGAAAAATTAAACATGAAGTTCTATTATTTTAACCATTTTTCTTTCTTTCGTTTGCACATCCCTTGGTGATTAAGTGTATCCAAGAAAGTGAGAAGAAAAAATAGTAATTATATGGCAATTTCTGTATTCAAAACTGAGCCAATTGGTATGATGTAAAAAGCCCATGACTTCTTTTATAGCTTCTAACTACAGCCCAAGAATAATTTATCTATCTATCTATTTATTTAATAATGCCTTTTTCTTTTCCTTCTTTCCTAAAATGTTAATATAACTTCTGTAGCTATATAAGATGCACTGATGATAGATTTTGGAAACTAACAATTCAAGGAATCTAGAATTTAAAGCATAAGTTTATATGAAAACAATGCCATAATCTTACACGATGTCTCTGCCTACTTGATTGATAATGTCAAAAATTAATAAGATAAATCGATCATATATATACCACACTACATTCAAATTTTCAATGGAATATTTGCGGAAATTCCTCCTAATCGGTAGGAAGAGGATGGGTTTATAAAAGTGAATTCCAAGAAGATGAGAAGGGCTTCTAGGCGATTCTCTAGTTATGCAAATCATAGGAGTGGTGACGTTTTTCCTTCAGATCTTAGGGCTGGTCGAGCTATTGATAGATCAAATGATTAAAACACATCAAGGATAATTCTTATCATAATTTTATGCAAAATAACAAGGAATTTCCTTCAGTCTCTAAGGCTTATGAGGACAACATAAGGCCATGTGATCATTCTCAGGAAATTTGGCAAAAGACTCGAGTAAGGAACGATATAGTGGTAGAATTGGAAGTGTCTCGTATGCTCCTGTCACCTATAATAATTTGAAATATGCAAAAGTAAACACAATTGATCAACTTAGCAAGAGAAAAGTGGAGAAATGAAATAGTAATTTATGTTTTGGGTTCAAAACCCTATTATCATTTTTAAAAAATCATATATTATTAGTGTTTGGAAACCATCTGGGGAATTCTAAATTTTGTCAAAAGATCATGTATGTTTCGACACTCAATTTAAGTGTCCAGGTTTCAATGTTTTCCCAAAACTAGTTAAGAACTGGTTCGCTCGGTCATTCTCCTATATAAAATACAGTGGCAACAAATACATTAATTAAAATTTCTTATTACCATCACAATTTTTGCAAGCCATCACATTACTCTGTAATTCGCTCTGTAGCCATTCAATACATATCTACCGTGTAAAATTGTGACAGCAAACAAGCCAACCGCCAACGACTCAGCAATCAGTTACAACAAACGATAAACAGAAATTTGCGGTTGCTATGCAAACTGATGGAATTATATAATTCCATATGTGATTAAAAGAAGGTAATCCTGAAACGTGAGTTGAGCAAATTAATAAATTTCAGATTACGTACATATATATATTTTGTGGATGAGGCTTGTTGTGTGGAAATTTACTGAATATAGTTTGAGTCTTTAACCAAATTATTGAACTGCATAGATTATTACACCTTTCAATACTGAAAAGAAAAGAAAACAATATACAAATTCATATTCAATAAATGGGGCATGTACTGGGTCACATTTGATTCATCTTCTTAGTTCAAAAAGGATAGTTGGACGTACTGATAAACTTTTTGGTTGCTTTCTTCCCCAAATAAAAGGCTATAAACTAGTACATAAATGAAAATGGAAATGCGGACAAGACAGTATGTTTTTTGTTTTGTGAGTATATCAAGTATAGCAAATATAACAAACCAGGACAAAGTCACTCTAGGCATAACAAAGTTTCATATTCAAGCATAGCAAATATAAAGAAAACGTTAAAAAGATCAAATAGTATTGTTTTTTCATTATTGATCGACATGCTTCACATAATCAACAAATAATACCATCCATTGGTTCCAGTAAATTGTTATAACTATTGGTCTAAGATACTTGATATAATTGTTCCCTTCTCACTTGTCTTTATATGCAATGGTGGTTCTTTCACCGAAGTAATTCCAACACAAAGGCACTTTCTTTCTTATGTTTTTTGCAAAAAAGGAACACTATCTATCGCGCAAATCAAAAAAACTAAAGAATATCCAATATAGCTGTAATATATTGAGTTCTTTTTACATGCTAAAAAATTGAGTTTTTTTTCTTTGAGGCTTTTATTATTGGATGTCAAAAATTTTCATTAATTTAATATAGTGAGTGTTACTGTGAGATATATTGTGTGTTGCTTTAATCTAGATAAACCGAATCAACGACGGTATAACAGATACATATCTGAATCCAAATCTGTTATATGTTTGGAAAGGTGGGATTAAATAATAAAAATGCTTTATCACTATAGCACGACACACCATCCAGTTTCATACATTTTCCTTGGACATTTGCCTCTTGGAATGTTTGTTTATTTTAAGGAACAGAGCTCAGGTTAACTGTTAAATTTCACAAAAAGGTAAGGTGACCAAAAGACCATAAAACATGATTACTTTGCCTTTTGTCGTTGAATTTTTGGACAGTTAAAATGAACATCAAACTGGATTACTTTGCTTTTGTCATGGAATTTAGGACAGTTCAAATGACCATGAAACTAGATTACTTTGCCTTTTGTCAACGAATTTTTGATAAGTGAACTGAAGTTTTTATTGCTTAAATCAATGTCCTTTTTTTGGCAAAAGAAAATTGTCTAAGAATTAAAATAAATTGATAATCTCAGTAGTTGTGTTACTAACAAATACTACAAATTTAAAAGTCGAATTTGCTTCCAAAACATGAAATCAACTTTTGTAGTTAAGTTAAGGTAAGCAACATCTTATATACTACAATTTGTTTCCAAAACATGAAATTAACTTTTCATAACTTGCTTCCAAAACAATATACTACAATTCTTATATATACCCAATCTCCAAAACGATGCTTGGCATTGGAAACTGTCTTCAAAATGTAGATTTTCATTCATGAAAAATATGACGGTATACTACGACTTTTAGTTCACAATGCACTGCAACCTAAATTACCATCTTTGAAAAGAAAAACAACAGTAGAATTAGAAAATACCATAGTGCGTTGTTGTCTTCTTTGACCTCCGGTCTTCCGTCGTCTCATCGTGGTCTTCACGTCTCGTCGTCGTCAAATCCGGTTGATGAAGTCGGAGAATAGGGCGGCGGCGATGATGTTGATTTTTTTGGCACTGCAACCTAAAGGAGGATGAATGGGTCGATTTGTTTTTGGTGGCAGCGACAGCGTTGATTTTTTTTGGCACTACAACCTAAAGAAGGATGAATGGGTCGATTTGTTTTTGGTGGCAGCAATGGCGTTGATTTTGGTGGCGAAATTTTTTTTTCCTTGATGAAATAGGATAAGGAAATAGGCAAAACGCGGGAGGAAATACTTATACGTGGCTAAATGGAGGGAAATAAAAATTTAGCTAGCAGTGGGATTTTGGACAGCGATTTCACAAGCTGTTCTATATTAATTCAAGTTTTATATTGCAAATAGACAATATATTGTTCAAAACGTTGTAATTATATGCTATCAAATTTCAGTTTTCTTGTAGTGAAAGAAACTGTTTTAATATAAACTATTTTAATATATATATACTATTTTAATTATCAAGACTATTTCCAATATATAAACTTTTTTAATTAACAAAACTATTTTCAATATTAAAACTATTTTATATTTAAAACTATTTCCAATTTTTAAATTATTTTAATTATTCTAAATTATTCTACAATATTAAAACTATTTTAATTATCCAAACTACTTTCAATATTCAACTATTTTAATTATTCAAAACCATTTTCACTATTCAAACTGTTTCAAAAGAGGGAACTATTTAGATTTAAATTATTGATTCAAATACGAATGTTTTGATATGAAGGCATAACCTATTCTGAATTCGAAATGATTTTGAAGTGAATCCGATATTTTGATATGAAATATGACTTGTTCTTGAAATTTAAAAGATCCAACCGGTGTGAAAAATGACGTTTGGTTGTTAAAGGGACCGGGGCCAAATATTGGCATACTCTCTGTCAATACCGGAACCACTTTAACAACTGTGTACGTGGTGGATGATCCAGAATGAAGTGGTTGGATTGGCGAAGGATTGCTGGATTTGAAGAAAGAGAACGATGATGGATGACAGCGGCACTTGTGCCAATTTGAAATGACTAAAATGGGACGTTTTGTCAGGGCCAAGTGGGCTAGCTACCCATAGTGGACACACTTCTTCGTACTATCATCCTGATTTGAAACTTGATCGGTGCACCTTGATTTGATTATGGGAGTATTGGACGTGGTGGGTGGTCGTGGCTATGATGCGTTACCACCAGCCCTGCGACCCGAACTGTTAGTATCCTAACTTGGGCATTGCCTTACGTGCCTTGTCATACTTTTATCCTTATTTGCGACCACTATGATTTTGTTTTAGTGTTGTCTTATCACGGCGCCTCCCTGGCTACCGACGTTACTGGTGATGCTACTAAGGCAAACTGTAGGACAATGCTTAAAAATGTGTAAAAGGGGATCAATGTAAAGTCTTAATGCTATTTTAATACTTTACTTTAGTGATAGACACTATATATAGCGTATCTTACTATATATAGATAGTTTGATGGATCCTTAGGAGATGGAAAATCCCGTAACATCTCTTAAGTTATTGCACTCACGTTGTACCCTTGATAGGAGATGGAAAATCCCGTAAACATACCTGAAGCTATTACACTCATATTTATTTCTTATTGATTTAACATACATAAGAACTTTTAGTTCTAACTCAAGTGTTTTGTCTTTTCATTACACTCGGGTCAGCCTGAGTATTTCAGTGTTTGAAGACATTATTCCTTAAAGATGAAGATAGAGTTTGCTAGACTGTATTTACTACTATTATTTCGCTGCATTATTTTGGTATGTTTGTTGATTATACTCTGATTATGTTGTAAAAAATTGAAATCAAATGTATATTGTAAAACAGCTTCATGAACTGTTTATTTGATTATTATATTTTGTCATTCCACTGCGAGATTCTGTGTATTGCTTTCCTTCTTTTCTCTTATTTTCTTATTAAACCCCACTGATAATCTACCCTTTTGAATGGTTTGAGTTGGACATGTGTGGTTTATTGTCGACTTGAATCATCCAAAAAGGGTGGGACGTCATATTATATATATATATATATATAAATTTCTTACTGTAAGATATACGTGTATATTATATTTAAAAAAACTTTGTATATTATGTGTGTGTGTATATATATATATATATGCATATGTATGTTTATATATATACATATTTACATAGTCGTTTATTTAATTAGTATCTAATTTAATATATATTATTAATATTTTACATTTATGTGAAATATATATAAGTAAATATTTATATTTTATATTTATTTAAATAACATGTTAATATATACATACATATATTTAGACAACATACAATACATATAAGAGGAGCTAACATGTCTATTGCGATACAAATCTCAACATTTATATACGGGCATGTTATACCTTGCATGGATTATTATGTTACATATGCACACACATACATGCATGTATATGATACATATGTGTACCATTATATTTAATTAAGCTTGAATTAAATAAAATTCCGTTCATTATTTATAAATAGAAATGAAATAAAAGATTTTATTTAAATTAAATTTAGAAATTTTCTAAATAAATTAGACTTCATAGGCTCAATAAAGATCCAATATGGTAATTTTTTTTGAAATTCACTCGTAACTTGCACTACGGGCTGACCTAGTTCCAATAACAGTATCAGAGCCCAATAGCCTATGCGGTCTAAATTAGTTATGTTAGGGTTAACTACTAAACTTATAGCTCAAAAGTTGTCCCTAATAGAAAGACCCAAATTTGAATTGGGTCTTAGGCTAATTTTCAAAATTGTTTGAAAATTAAAATATAATTTTTAAATTTAAAAGGTTAAATTTAAAATAAGAAAAATAGTATAAATGTTATAATATAAACTTTTTAAATTATTTTAAAATTTTAAAAATACAAGATTTTAAATTTAAAAGTTAAATTTAAAATAATATATATATATATTTATAATATTATAAAATTCTCAAAATATTTGAAAATTAATTTTGAAATTTATCAAATTAATTTTGAAATTAACAAATTTATTAATGAGATTAATAAAATATATTAATAAAATAATTTAATTAACTAATGAAATACACATATTATATATTATGATATATATTATTTTATTTAAAGTGTTTAAAATAACATAAGTATACATGTATGTATATGAATTGAATTTCGTAATTAATATAATTTAATTACTATAGTTTAACTAAATAAATAAATTAAAGGTTAATTAATTAAATTAATTAATTAATTAAAGGTTAATTAATTAAATGAATATACACATATATAAGATATATATGTAATACTATAAAGGTTATAGTATGTAGTGAATATTTAATATAAATGTTATATTAAAATAATATAAAATTAATTAAAATGTTGTAATTAAAAATTAATTAAATAAGATTTTTTTAAATGATTAATTAATATAATATATACATAAGGCTATTATATAAGTAATATGAAGTATAGAAGTTATATAATAATAAAAATTATATAATATGAATGTATAAACTAAAGGTGGAACATTAAGAAAGCCTAAACAGACTTAAGGAATAAATACATATGTAAATATACGTATACCGTGATTTTGGATATGTCCGACACTTGAATCACGAGGGTATTTCATAAGAAATACATTATTCCATAAGTCGATATCACTCGATATAATATATTGAAGATTATGAATCTTTAATATAAAGTTATCCTCTTTCATTTATATATTAATAGATTACTTGCATACTCCTTAGTTGAGTTTTCCTCAAACTATGGATGTTATGTGTAGTACTATTAATATATTGAATAGATGAGGTAAGATAACTGCACGTATTTGTTGAGCTTTCCTCTAGGTACATGCATTATACTTAGGCCGTTGCGAAATGATACGTCCCAGTAAATAGTCCCACTTTACTTGTTGAGCTTTCCTCAAGGTAAAGGTGGGATTTGGACAAGGTAAAAATGGTTAGGAGTTTTATGTGATACAACCGATAAGGAGTTATCCATCATATGCAGACATATGATTTGTTGAGCTTTCCTCAAGGTTAGAATCCCAAGGTAAACGATTCCTAACACCCACTAGTGAAGTCAAAAGGCTTCTATGTTTCACTTAAGGTTTGGTGAAACATAAAAGACTAGTGTGAGCCTTATTAGAAAAATGAAATGACAACATTTAAACTTTCTAATATTGTAAGAACGTATACTATATAATGTTATAATCATCTACATTGATAAATTTATGCATTTAATACGATTGATAAAACATTTATCAATTAAATATACAAATGAATTGAATTGAAGATTGGCAGATAAAAATATAACATATCTTACTAATAAATACTTATTGCATGTTAATGTTTTCTATACCCATGCAAGCACTTGATTTTACAACTAATTCATTCGTAATTTGGTTGCTTACACGTTTATTTGATCGAGACTGTGTATTACTTCTATGAACTTTGAACTCTAAAATCACTACAAGACTATAGATATTTGACCCATATACTATCGCATATAACTGTTTTATGGGGACTGGTCATGGTTTGTAATGTACGATATTTCAATGAAATTAGTTCATTCGAAACACCAAATAAACCATAGTACAATCGAGTATTCAGTTTGATTGATTATGATAAAGATCGTATTGTGTTAAATGTAGCACAAGACCAAAAGTACAATATATATCCAAGGACATGATCGTTGATATGTTAGTTTGATCAGTTTACGCACAATGCAACATATTTGGTGCCATTAAACATTAAGGATGTTCGAGTGCGCTTTTATAAAGAATTCGTTATGATATTGTATTAAAGGATTTCTTTTGAATGGTTTGATGATTTAGAAAAGAAAATGAATGTGCAAGAGTAGATGTGATCTAAGGTACAATTGGGATGAAGAGAATGATTTGTCACTTCCGCTTCATAAAGAAACATCGAAAGCGAATTTTAATAATACTGATTGATGTATAACATTGGAATAAGAAATATGATTTCTGTTCCGAAATGTATTTTCATATAGAACATTACTTTCTATAAGTTTTATTTCTTTGATCTTAAGATATTTGATCAAAGAACCCCCCACTATAATCTAGTTATAGTGTATGAAATAAATAAACTATATGAAGTGAATGATGGACCTCCAAATTTAGTATGCTATTACCGTAATGGCAGAAATAGTAGAAGCATGCCATATAGCACTTATTGATTACATCAAATTACGAAAATTATTTTCGTAAAACGTATCGCACTTTATTTATGAAATAATGACTATTTTTCAGTGTCGATTGCAAAATAGACATAGCTATATTTCAACAAGAATATTATGAATATTTGTTATGAAATAAAACTACAATGTGGTACTTGTTTCCATAATGAAAGTGATGCACTGAAAAACACAGAGGTATCTAAAATTATTTACAATTATTTTGGAATTATAGACTAAGCGATAGTTTTGTGAAATAAACTTTATTATATGATTATGAATCATATGATAATGGTTAATTATATCCCAAATAATTATGGACAATGCACGCATTTAGTGGGAGGGTCATAGGAGTTGATGAGTTCTTCAAGTTGATACATATAGATGTATGCAATTGTAAGTCTATTAACACCAAAATGATTCCACGTACTTCGTCATATTCACCGATGAGTAATCGCAGATATGGACATGTGTATATGATACGCATGTATAAGTGTATGATAAGCTCATAGAGTATAAAACAGAAGTAAATAGTGCAACGTGCAATAAAATAAAATGAATCAATTTGATCGATAAGTGAGTATATTGGAAAGAGTTCTCAATGTACCTAAAAGTGAATAAAGATTCAATCTCAAAAGTCACTTCTCCCCGTGATCATAATGATGTAACATTAAGGAACAATCAAACTTTGTTGGAAAAAGTACGATTAATTGTGAGTGAAGTTGAGTTAATATCTTTTTATAAGGTTGGGTACTTAAAAGTAGTACACAAGGTTAATATTATTTCACCTAAATAATAGTTTACAAATTGTATAAGGTAAGGGTTTGTAAGAAACTTCAGCATATCCTAGGTTAAGGAGTTGGCAGGTTGTGCAAGTCTAAAGTCTGCATGTAACAATTGTTAGTGAGGGATTTTTACGAATCTCCCCAAAAGGAGTTTGAGAAGGACTATCATTGGATGACATATTTATGTTTTGAATATAAGTTTTGTAAAGTAAAACCAAATCAGTTTTATATATAAGAAAATTCGTAGAGTGTTTATGAATACTTATTCTATTCCATTAAGAAAAAATTATTGTTTCAAGAAATACCAACTTCATAGTGAAGGAATTTCTTTGGAAAATTATTGATAGTAAAATGGAATTGGACACGATCCGAAGGTAAAATTGATCACATAAGATAAAATGAAATTAACCAAGCTAAATGAACACATTGCATTAGAGTGTCTAATAAGTATTCTCGCGTATTGAAGAGAAACTATGATTTTTTTATCAATGTCGAAAATATACAATCCTCGATTGTTTAATTAAACCATTAAGAGTGTTAACTCTATAATATGATATGATGCGAAGAGCTGAAAATGAACTCCAAGTACGTTATCAAAATATGATTTTGGTAGTCGTTGTTTGTGCCAAAAATGGTCACAAACCCCAAGTATTGTGAAAGCACCAGTGTATGAACACAAATCAGCAATATTCAAACACAAATCTCAGATCTAAGCTAGCAATAAACAGCAATCCAGAAATAAATCACAAGAACAGGAAATTTATAGTGGTTCGGCTATCTCCGGCCTACGTCCACTTCAATGATTTTTATCTTTTATTGATGTTCTCTGCTGATTACAGATGATTACAGTAGATACAATGAGTGAATTCGAGTATAACAGCAATGGAAAGAAGTAGAATTGAATCCGGCAGAGTCTGGACGTCGAATGGCCAAAAGATCCCCCTTTCTGCATGCTTCAGGGGGCTATTTATAGGCGTAGGAAGCTGAGATCGCGCCCAAACTTCGGGAGACTTCTTCTGGCACGTGAGGGGGCCCACGCGACCGACCCAACCAAGTTTCGACTCGATCTGCGATCGATACGAAGCAATTTCGTATCCATCAAGAAATGATCCAATCGAGCTGAAACTTGGCAGAATTGTTCTTTACCTTGTATGCAAGCTACTGTGAAAATTACGTAGCATTTGGATCGAGGGTTTGTGAGATATGATCGATACGAAATTGCAATTTTCGTGTGTTGCCGAGTTCGAAACCATGATTTCGCATCCATCCCCGTCGCATCGATCGGAAGCACGCGCGCAGTGACGTGGCGCTAATTTTAGGGATTGACCCGATCTCTGTGGCGTGTTGACTGGGTTGCTTGCGCTTTGCGTGCCGAGTTGAACGCTTCTTTCCTGGAGACGTGGGCATTCTTCGCTCGTATCCTTATCTCGCGCTCGTCCATATCCATCACCCTGCAACGATACGCTCGCATTCACCAACTCGTGTCCTTTGCATCGATTCCAGGGGTACACTTCGCATCGATTGCTTATGAATCGATCGATACGAAATGACTATGGGGGTCATCGATACGAAGTGGTCGTGACGAACTGGACACGAATCTCATCCTTGGGATGGATACGAGTGAGACCTTACCTAAAGGATATGAACAAGGCTTAACCTGGTGGATACGAACAAAGTTTTACCTGCCCACTTACCTTATCGATGTGAAACCATTGAGTCAAGCCCATACTGATCGATACGAAAGCTGCTGCTCCATGGATACGAACTGTCGGGCATGCATGAACCTGATCGATACGGACCTGATGGAGCCGAACCATACAAGACAACTCGATGGATTCGAACATACTAAGGCGATGCCATTTTGATGGATACGAACCTGATGGATTCGAATAGGGCATCACTTCAACTCTATGATGGATACGAACGGCATACTTTCTTTAATTCAAATCGATCATATCTCGTCCATACGAACTCCAATTAACCTGAAATTTGGAACGCTGGTGTTATCCCATTTTTGGTCAAAACTGGAATATCAGTGTTGGGTGCGTTTCCTTCACGACTGAACCAAGAAGAAGCAGCCAGCAAGCGTATATAAGTCTGGGATTTCACTCATGATCAAAGGTTTAAAGTTTCATTCGGTAATCAGCATCACCAAGGTCATTCGGCATTCACCTTCACAATATCATTCGGCATTCGAGATGCCTTGGTTCATCCGGCATTCCCAGTACAATAGCTCATTCGGCACTCCCAAATATAGAAGTTCATTCGGCATCTCACTGCCGAACCAGCTGCACCTCCATACCACCGAATCACATCCCTACCGAACCAATCCCCACTACCGATCCAAGTACCTACCAAACCTACTCACCTGCCATCCACCACCGGTCCAAGGCCTCGCCGAACCAAACGACACCGAACCAACTGCTTCACACCCCTATGCCGAACCAACCTATCACCGGACCACATCCCTACCGAACCCCCAACCTTCTCCAAGCACAGCCGAACCAAAGCTTCGCCGAACCGGAACGCTGCCAGACCAGATTGCTTCAGCCCAGGCCCACCAACAGCTATATACATCCAAGACCCCTGCCCCCAACCTCACTCTATAAATAGAGGGGCAGGGGTACAACAATGGAAAAGTTTTGGAGAGCTCAAGCACAGAAGGAACTTTCAAACGCTTTTAGATACTTGTACCAAAGCTTTGTACTTGTAATCTGAGATCTAAAAGAGAAATAACATATAAAGTGGACGTAGGCACGTTCTGGCCGAACCACTATAAATCTGTGTGTCTTTTTACAGTTTAGCCCCTGCTTTTCATATATTTGCATAAGTCATCCAAATCACTAGGAACAACATAAGATCTACTAAATCATACAACTTTGAGGTGTTTGTCCATTTTTTGTGCAAACATTTTTGGTGCTTTCATTGAGAGTTGAACTCAAGGATTCTACCGCTTGGAAGCTGAATTTGAAAGTCTAAAGATTCAGATTGGGAGAATCATGGCAAGACAATCAAGCAGAAGGCCGAGGCCAGAGCAAAGTCAACAGGAAGGGAGTCAAGAGGCTTCCTCAGGAGCAAACCAAGCTTCAGTCTTCATCACCAGGGATGAGATGGAGGCCATGATGAGAAGACAAGAAGAGATGATCCAGAACTTGCTTCAACAGATTGGGCAACTTGGAGCACGGAACCAAGGCGCAACTGGAGTTCAGAACGGAGTAGGACCATCTGGCGTAGCACCAGAGCTAGGGAGCACACACGCAGAACATGTTGATCCAATCCCGACAAGAGAGACGGGGGCATCCGAACAACCTGGTAACAATAGAGGAATGAACGCTCCGCCAGAGGGGTATACACCTGAAAGCTCCCACGGACTCAGAGGGCAGGTCGAAGGCAGTGAACGAGGACTACAACTTGGAGATAGTGACAGACTGGCGGAGATGGTCAAACGAGCCATGAGAGGCGGACTAGTGAATAGAGACCTGGAGGATGTGAATAGGAGTCCTTTTACCACAACAATCAGGCGAGCTAGGAACCCACCAGATTTTAAGCTACCATCATTGGATATGTATAATGGAAGGACAGACCCCACGGTTCATCTGACAAAATATATAAGGCATATGGAAGTGCTGGGGGCATCAGAGGAGGTTATGGCCCGGTGCTTTCCATTGTACTTGGCAGATATTGCAGCGTTGTGGTTCAGACAACTGGAAAGCGGCTCCATAGGAACGTGGGCAGATTTAACTGAGAGATTCATGAGGCAATTCAGGGTTCATATTGCAAGACCCAAGAATGTGATGACTTTGGCAACCTTGAAGCAGAAAACTGGAGAGACTTTGAGGAGTTTTCTAACACGATTTAATGCGGCAGCAGCATCAGTGGATCGACCAGATCCATCTATGGTCATGATGGCGGCTGTATCTGGAATAGCTGATAGTACGGAGTTCAAGAATTCATTAACTAAAGATCCGCCTATGAATCTGGGAGAGTTCTATCATGAGGCTGAAAAGTTTCTGCGTTTGGAAGATGCTAGTGCAGAAAGGGAGGAAGAAGTTGACGTTTACGCAATCAAGAGCGGAAACCCACCTGGAAGGGGTACGGAGACTGGTAAAGGAAAGAGAAAGGCTGATGATAATGATGACAGGTCAAAGCGGCCACGGAAAGAGTCGCGATTCACCACTTACTCCGAGCTGAATGAGAGTTTGGAGCGAATCTATCAAGAGACAAGAGAGCAAGTTCCCTACCGTAGGCCAATGCGAAGGGATCCGACTATTAACGAAAGGAAATCAGACAGATATTGCTTGTTCCACGACCTGAATGGTCATCATACCAACGATTGCAGGCATCTGAAAGATGAGGTGGAGGGGCATATTCAGAATGGTTTGCTATCACAATATGTGAGAAGTAGGGCCACAACGGTGGGACAAGAACGACCACCGCCCGCACCAACTGAAGACGGCTCAGGATCGAGAAGTCATCTTATTATCCGTTGATCGAGATAACGACGAACGAGCAGCAAACTCCACACTGATACGGTTAAGTTGTTTACACATGTACAGGACCACGAACGATCCTCAGGCATGCTCTGATACAACTATAAACCACATCGATATAAGCGTTTGCACTCCGACGTCACTGCTTTGCTTTTGTTCTTTATTTCTTAAATTTGGATTTGACTTTGCTGAACATTTCTATTTTAAATTTCATCAGTTGAATGGATATTTGGTTTTGATAATTCTAAAATGGCTAAGCTACTTACACATGTACGGGATCGCAAACGATCCCTAGGCATGCTCTGAGATAGTGATAAACCGCCACAACAGACAATCCAGAAACTCACCCGAACGTGAATCTGGTTTGGATGGTATTAAGTCCCCCCCGGGCACACATCAACTCGCCTCGAACGGCACCCCGACCGCGAACGGTCACAACTCGCCTCGAACGGCACCCCGACCGCGAACGGTCACAATTCGCCGCGAACGGCACCCGACCTCGAACGGTCACAACTCGCCTCGAACGGCACCCCGACCGCGAACGGTCACAATTCTCCGCGAACGGCACCCGACCTCGAACGGTCACAACTCGCCTCGAACGGCACCCGACTTCGAACAGTCACAAACTCGCCTCGAACGGCACAACTCATCTCGCCACAAGTGGCTCGATCGCGAACGGTCGCCATTTGAGGTCCACCCCCTGACCGCCAACAGTCGCACCTTACCACGAATGGCTCGATCTCGAACGATCGTCATTCGAAGTATGGCGCTTGACCGCGAACGGTCATATTTCACCCCAAGTGGCTTGATCACGAACGGTCGCCATTCGAGGTCCGCCTTCTGACCGGGCTCGGTCACACTTTACCTCGAATGACTCGACCCCGAACGGTCGTCATTTGAAGTAAAGCGCTTGACCGTGAACGATCACATTCCACCACAAATGACTCGGTCTCGAACGATCGTCGCATGGATTTAGACGCTTGACCACGAACGGTCGCACTTCACCTCAAATGACTCGATCGCGAACGGTCGTCATTTGAAGTTAGGCGCTTGACCATGAACGGCCGCGCTTCATCCCAAGTAGCTCGATCCCGAACGGTCGTCATTTGGGGCCATATAAAACTATCAAGCTCTTTACAGGTTGTTAACAGGATACGAACATCCAGCTCATGGCATTACAAAACACGTCTTCCTACCGCAAGTCATGTTTTAGGGGGCAAAGTGTTATCCCATTTTTGGTCAAAACTGGAATATCAGTGTTGGGTGCGTTTCCTTCACGACTGAACCAAGAAGAAGCAGCCAGCAAGCGTATATAAGTCTGGGATTTCACTCATGATCAAAGGTTTAAAGTTTCATTCGGTAATCAGCATCACCAAGGTCATTCGGCATTCACCTTCCCAATATCATTCGGCATTCGAGATGCCTTGGTTCATCCGGCATTCCCAGTACAATAGCTCATTCGGCACTCCCAAATATAGAAGTTCATTCGGCATCTCACTGCCGAACCAGCTGCACCTCCATACCACTGAATCACATCCCTACCGAACCAATCCCCACTACCGATCCAAGTACCTACCAAACCTACTCACCTGCCATCCACCACCGGTCCAAGGCCTCGCCGAACCAAACGACACCGAACCAACTGCTTCACACCCCTATGCCGAACCAACCTATCACAGGACCACATCCCTACCGAACCCCCAACCTTCTCCAAGCACAGCCGAACCAAAGCTTCGCCGAACCGGAACGCTGCCAGGCCAGATTGCTTCAGCCCAGGCCCACCAACAGCTATATACATCCAAGACCCCTGCCCCCAACCTCACTCTATAAATAGAGGGGCAGGGGTACAACAATGGAAAAGTTTTGGAGAGCTCAAGCACAGAAGGAACTTTCAAACGCTTTTAGATACTTGTACCAAAGCTTTGTACTTGTAATCTGAGATCTAAAAGAGAAATAACATATAAAGTGGACGTAGGCACGTTCTGGCCGAACCACTATAAATCTGTGTGTCTTTTTACAGTTTAGCCCCTGCTTTTCATATATTTGCATAAGTCATCCAAATCACTAGGAACAACATAAGATCTACTAAATCATACAACTTTGAGGTGTTTGTCCATTTTTTGTGCAAACAGCTGGCTTTTATGGCTTTGCTTGTCATGTCTTGTCAGTTGCAGCTCGATCCGGACTCGGACAAAATTCATCGATATCCATGGTTATCCTGCAATGCATAGTTGACTTTCATGGCTAGTTATTATTGATTTTCAGTCAGTTTTGGGTATCTCAGCTTTGCTAAAAGTTGGGATAACACTTTGTCCCCCAAAACATGCCTTTTGGTAAAAGGTGTGTTTTGATCGGTCTCAAATCGAATGCATTGAGTTCAGGTTTTATTCAGAGCTTATAGAATTTTTAATCAAGTCCATGGCTGTTCGAAGCCGAAACATTATTAATTTCTTCAAGTGGAAGTTAAGAATGAAATTCTACAGTCTCTCTGGACTGTTGATGATCGCTCCGGACCCTTGTGAAGCCCATTCCAGACATAGCGGTCGAATAGAAAGATCCTATTGCACTCCGGCGTTGCTTTCTACCCCTTGCACTCTGGCCCCAGTTAGGGCGTGAAGCGATGTCTTGGCCGTTCTGGACCGATCGTAGCCTCTCCGGGCTCCTGCTGGATCCCATCCTGACACTCTCCGGTGAAGGGGAAACACCGTTAAGTGGGTCGATCCTGTCGCTCTCCGGCGAGGCGACCGACTTCTTGCACTCCGGTTCAGTGTATCTGAACATTAAGCGATGTCATGGCCTAAATCGTGGGCCGATCATAGCCTCTCCGGGCTCTTATCGAATCCCGATCCAATCATTCTCCGGTGAATAGGAAACGATGCTTAAGTGAGTCGATTCTGTCGCTCTCCGGCGAAGCAACTCACTTCTTGCACTCCGGACCCCGCCTCTCCGGGTAGGATCATAAAGCGATCATCTTTATATTGATATTTAATGTTTATCCTTTAACTCTCCGGTCAAAGGTTTGTTTTAATAAATGTTTCTTTATTAAATTCAAATCCTAGATGTTCAATCTCAAACACCAGGAAAAACAAGACAATGCCTCTCCGGGCGGAGCGGTCTATTTCCATCTTAGAGCATGCCTAGGGATCTCTCCAGTTCCCGTACATGAGTAAGTGGGATAGCCGTTTTATTTTGGAAATCATATCTTAGAAAACTAATCGACCAGAGTCCAAATCTTAAACTTGGCCCTTGCCATCACAATCAGTTGATGACGAGTCGTGATCCCGATCCAGAATCATTCCTGTTAGGTGGAGGCGGTAGTTGTTCGGGCCTTACCGCCGCTACCCGTTCTCTGACATATTGTGGCAATCTACCACTCCTGGCATATTCTTCCACCTCATCCGTTAGGTGGCGGCATTCATCGGTAGTGTGCCCATCCAGCTCATGGAATAGGCAGTATTTTCCAATCCTACGTTCCCGCTCCGTGGGATCTCTCCTGGGTGGTTTTCGATAGGGGAGTTGCCCCCGAGTTTTAGTGTAAATCCTTTCTAGGCTTGCCGTCAAATCTGTGTATTGCCTGAATCTAGGCTCTCGGAATTTCTTCCGTTTGTCAGGACCATCATGTGCGTCATCCTGCTTTCTCTTTCCTTTGTCTGCCCTGGACTGTTCCCTGGCGGTTCCTTCGCCTTGTGCAGCATTTACTTCCTGCCTCTCGGCTCGTGATTCTTCTAGTCGAATGAATTTTTCAGCTTCATGGTAAAATTCTCCGAGATCTTGTGGTGGATCTCTTGTCAATGAATCTTTGAATTCGGTGCCTTCTCCAACTCCTGCCACCGCCGCCATCAAAATCATCGATGGATCCGGGCGATCTACAGAAGCCACCGTTGCATTGAATCGCAGCAGAAAACCTTTTATGGACTCTCCGGTCCTTTGCTTTATCGAAGCTAAAGTCATCACACTCTTAGGTCATGTCACATGGACCCTAAATTGTTCCATGAATCAATCTACAAGCTCGCCCCATGTCTTGATCGATCCAGTCTTTAATTGCCTGAACCAAAGTGCAGCCAAGTCTGACAAAAATAAAGGGAAACATCGTGCCATCACTTCCTCGGATGCTCCCAGTACTTCCATGTGTCTAATGTATCTGGTAATATGCATGGTCGGATCCGACTTCCCGTTATACGGATCCAGCGTTGGTAGTTTGAACTTTGGAGGGTTCCTTGCATTCCTGATATTCGGAGTGAACGGACTCCGACTGACTTCTTCCAACCCTCCGCTAGACAATCCTCCTCTCATGAGTCGTCGCACTAATCCAGCCATCTTTTCATCTCCATCCTGGGGTTGCCCTCTTGGTCTTGAAGGGTATTCTGGTACGTACTCTTCGTGTGGCCCGTTAGCATCAGCGTTGGCTCCAGCTTGTTGAGCTCCATCTGTAGGCCTTCCAGCATCAGATCCTGAGGGTCTGCCCCCAAGTCCTTGTTGATTGACTTCTGGATCTGCGTTCTGACCTTGAACCTGAGCTTCATTGGTTTCCGCAATCCTGACTCCTTGTTCCACATTAACAGCCGATGTAGCTGGTCCGTTGTTTTGTATTCCCATAGTTCTCATCTGCTCAAAGAAATTATGCAGCATCTCATGTTGGCTCTTCATTATTCTTTCGTGCATCAGATTGGTCATGGTCTCCATTTCGTCTCTGGTGATGTAGATCGAAGCTGGTTCTTCTCCAGCGCCAGAGGATGCCTCTTGACTTCCCCTTGTTGGCTTCTCTCAAGTCTTTGTCTTATTTGTCGAGTCATTGTCTTCTAAATCTGATCCCTTCAAGCTTTTAAATCTGAACTCTGAATCGGGTGTAGCGGGTGCTAGTCCTTCTCAGTGAAAGCACCAAAGTGTTTGCGCCAAAAATGGTCACAAACCCCAAGTATTGCGAAAGCACCAGTGTATGAACACAAATCAGCAATATTCAGACACAAATCTCAGATCTAAGCTAGCAATAAACAGCAATCTAGAAATAAATCACAAGAACAGGAAATTTATAGTGGTTCGGCTATCTCCGGCCTACGTCCACTTCAATGATTTTTATCTTTTATTGATGTTCTCTGCTGATTACAGATGATTACAGTAGATACAATGAGTGAATTCGAGTATAACAGCAATGGAAAGAAGTAGAATTGAATCCGGCAGAGTCTGGACGTCGAATGGCCAAAAGATCCCCCTTTCTGCAGGCTTCAGGGGGCTATTTATAGGCGTAGGAAGCTGAGATCGCGCCCAAACTTCGGGAGACTTCTTCTGGCACGTGAGGGGGCCCACGCGACCGACCCCACCAAGTTTCGACTCGATCTGCGATCGATACGAAGCAATTTCGTATCCATCAAGAAATGATCCAATCGAGCTGAAACTTGGCAGAATTGTTCTTTACCTTGTATGCAAGCTACTGTGAAAATTACGTAGCATTTGGATCGAGGGTTTGTGAGATATGATCGATACGAAATTGCAATTTTTGTGTGTTGCCGAGTTCGAAACCATGATTTCGCATCCATCCCCGTCGCATCGATCGGAAGCATGCGCGCAGTGACGTGGCGCTAATTTTAGGGATCGACCCGATCTCTGTGGCGTGTTGACTGGGTTGCTTGTGCTTTGTGTGCCGAGTTGAACGCTTCTTTCCTGGAGACGTGGGCGTTCTTCGCTCGTATCCTTATCTCGCGCTCGTCCATATCCATCACCCTGCAACGATACGCTCGCATTCACCAACTCGTGTCCTTTGCATCGATTCCAGGGGTACACTTCGCATCGATTGCTTATGAATCGATCGATATGAAATGACTATGGGGGTCATCGATACGAAGTGGTCGTGACGAACTGGACACGAATCTCATCCTTGGGATGGATACGAGTGAGACCTTACCTAAAGGATATGAACAAGGCTTTACCTGGTGGATACGAACAAAGTTTTACCTGCCCACTTACCTTATCGATGCGAAACCATTGAGTCAAGCCCATACTGATCGATACGAAAGCTGCTGCTCCATGGATACGAACTGCCAGGCATGCATGAACCTGATCGATACGGACCTGATGGAGCCGAACCATACAAGACAACTCGATGGATTCGAACATACTGAGGCGATGCCATTTTGATGGATACGAACCTGATGGATTCGAATAGGGCATCACTTCAACTCTATGATGGATACGAACGACATACTTTCTTTAATTCGAATCGATCATATCTCGTCCATACGAACTCCAATTAACCTGAAATTTGGAACGCTGGCTTTTATGGCTTTGCTTGTCATGTCTTGTCAGTTGCAGCTCGATCCGGACTCGGACAAAATTCATCGATATCCATGGTTATCCTGCAATGCATAGTTGACTTTCATGGCTAGTTATTATTGATTTTCAGTCAGTTTTGGGTATCTCAGCTTTGCTAAAAGTTGGGATAACAGTCGTAACCGAAGGACTGTCATCCATCGGCCACGATTATGTCTTTATGAGCTAGAATAACGCATGTGGAATTAAATGAGCAATGTTGATAAGAATAAACTTGAAATTTCAAATGTTGAAATTAGCGTAATAGATTCATCATTCAACATCATCAAGTTATTCTAGATCTACTCACAAGATCATCGCTTGATAAGACTTAGTGTTTTGGTAAATATATGCTAAAATAGAAAATTCTAAATAATGATTTAGAATAGACTATTTGCACATAACAATCAAAGTGTCCCAAAGTTAGTCGAAGCGATATAGAGGTTGTGAGTTTTTAGATATGATCCAAGAAATGATATAAGCATCAAAATTAAATAATAGAAATATCAAATAGTTTAATTTTCAATCAAAGTGCAGAGGAAGCATGTATTCATAAGAAAGATTGTTAAAAGGTACATTGATATTTCTAAACTATAGGCAAACAATACGTTGCTGATCTCTAACGATGTACTTATGTTAAAATCAACTTTAGTTGTTTTGATACTTGACGTTGGATTTGTAAATGACGTTATTTATAGTAAGTATAAAAGATATTAGGATTGTTCCAAAATAATTTTCAAGGATATCTTATTAGAATGTTTAATACGGAACATGCATGTAAGATGGATTCCTTATGCGAATAGGATTTATTATACATGTTATGTTGTCTATGATATCGTGATTTGTTTATGTATTTGATACATGAAGCAAATATCAAATCCAAATTGATATCTCTAATGGTTGTTTGAGGAATTCTCGTGTATTTACGAAATACTAGAGAAATATTTACACAAATAGCGAACTCCTTATGAAGGAGTGTTTAGACTCAAACTTCATAAGTGATATTAAGTATAATATAAAATTCTTTAAGTTATAAATGTTCCAAATAGAAGAGTTTGTGGACGATTCATTGACTTGAATAGCGCCATAATAAAACAATGTACGTGTATATATATACATATAATAAATGCACAAATTTATAACTAAGATGAGAGTAGTTCCATAGGTTTAGAATCCCATAACATTGTTACGTGATAACAGTGTCACAATATAGTTCATAATAGAACTTAGAGCTCACTGGAAGTCGAGAGACATACTCCGAATTGTTCCACATGATAAAGCTAATTTATCAGCATCAGAGAAAGTTGACTGACAGAGTGGATAAATAAAACGTACATAATAGATACCCGTTCACTGAGGGACTGACCCAATTGGTTTTGACAAAACTGATTGGAGAAGTTGGAATAAGATTCCATAATTGACCCTAAGTGCAAGTGGGAGATTGATAGAGTTAGAGGTATGTCCTAGGGGCAATTATGTAATTCGTTGCATATATCTAACTCGTTGACCAATCTTATTCGAGATAAAGGTGTTTTCTTTCTATTATATACTTGATATAATGTGTTATATCAATCAATTAATTTAATTAAAAGTATATTTAATAGAAAACCAATAAATGGTATGATTTGTGATACTAGTTACAAAGTATTATAACCAAAAGTAATTTATCACAATGAAAACAGATATACCATTTTAAATGTTCCAAGTCAAGATGCATCGAGACCAGATATTGATGTATTCGTTGAGACTAGAATACGTAACACTCTCCAAATGTTGGATAGTGTATTACTCATGATTGTTGGGGACACCAAGGGGCTAGGTACTGATAGTTACTAGATAACTATAGAATGACTCACTCGATAGTTTTCTGTTGGTTAATATAACTAAGGTCAAACAGAAAATATTAATGTGACGGACTTACACGGTTCTCTCAACTTAAGAATACTGTAGATCTTCAATATGAAAGCTCCGCTTTGATTATAGTCAAATCATGGCATGTCATCCATCAAGTGACTATAGTTGGATCGAGGGGAAGTATTGGAAGTAAAGCACTATTCAAGAGAGGATTCATCTCCTCACTTATATGGCGTTAGTATCACGGTCAACTCCGGTCAACTCAAAGTCAAAGTCTTTAGGTAGAGTAGTTCGGTTAATAATAATTGTTATTATTGAACCAAGGACTTTGTGTTTGGGCTATAGAGTTGAATATGGACGATACTGGAGTTTTGACCATTGCTAAATTCCGTAAGTCCAAAGTGATATAGTTTTGACGAAGAGAATTGGTGTAAATAAATGTCACAACCGGGTAATGCTTAATACACTAAAATTGGATTTAATGAAACTAAGTGCAATAAATTTGGCTAAAATGTCACACCAACTGCTAAGTAATGTGCGAACATTAACATTCGAGCAGGTTAACGTTAATCGCTGACCGAATTTATAGCTGACGAGTCACATAACTGATACGATGATTTCTCTTTAGACCAGATGATTTAATTAGTGTATAATTGTTACAAATTAAATAAATTAATTAATATTTATAAAATATTGATTACAAAATTTTAAATATGATTTGAGGAATAAATATTATTGTATATATTTATAATATTTATAAATATATCGATTGATATGCGACATCGACAAGCAATTAAATCAAATTTAATTAGTAATATTTATTTGGACTTAAATAAGATATTACAGAATGATGTTGGGAAGCTATTTTCATCAACAAACATGAGGTATAGGGGCGGCTAAAAAGGGTAAAAGGGTTTGAAGATTGATGGTTGAGATTTGGTGAGAAATGGTATAAGATGTGATCAACCTTTCTTTCTATTTCAATCCCTATAAAAAGGCCCCTAACCCTAACTTTTGGCTGCCTTCTATCTCTATTTTGTTGGTCGATCCATGCCTCCAAGAGCTCCCTTAATATTCAAATCAATTCAAAGCTACAGTTATTTGATAGCAAAGGGTCTACGGTTCAAGGATTAACAATCTGCCGAATTAAGAAGAGTTCTAAGGACGGCTATTCATCATAGCAAGGTGTACTTCAAAGCATAGTTTTCGGTGTGGTCTTATTATTTCATATAACTTATAATTAATGTATAATATTCTATGGCTTGTTTATATATATCATAATTATATTGTTAGTTAGGTGAGATTCCTATGTGTATGAATATTGTCACATATTGAATGGTTATATGTATATTTGAATAATAATAATAAATTTATATAGATCTTATGTATACACATCCAAATAAATTTATTTTAATTTTTATCATTTTATTAATTATTTATATTAATATTAATACATCATATTACGTAAATTAAAAGACTTATAATTAATTATGCCATTATATCATGTTAAAATTAATCTTATATTTTTATGTATGCAAATTTATACTAAATATAATTGTAGGTAACAACAAAGTATTTTTAATAATTATTTACTAATTTTAATATTATTTAAATGAAAATATAAGTTGAATAATTCATACAAAATAATACATATTTCAAAAATTATAAAAAAATTTCATCACCATATTATCTCTCGGCCAAAATTCTAGAATTAAAAAATCAAAATTATTATTTTTAAATAATCAGTTAATTATGTGGCTGAAATTAACTAAATAATAAAAAAAATTGACTCAGAAAATTATGGAATTTTTCTTGACCTTATAATATTATATTTCAATTTCATAAAATTTAAAATTTGAAAACTATGTCACGAAAATATTATTAACATTATTTTAATGCTTTTCGGCTAATATATATATATATAATATAAAATTATAATAAAATATTTTATGTGCTATGGATTGGATCTAGAATGCTATAAAAATAAATACTTAATTTAATTTTCATTATTGATATAATGGTATAAGTAAATAATTAAATATATATTTAAATACACATATTTACAAACACTTTTTAGATATTATAAATATAATTATATATAGAAATATACATACATATACATACATATATATTAATTTCTTACTGTAAAATATACGTGTATATTATATTTTAAAATAAACTTTGTATGTTATGTGTGTGTGTGTGTATTTTGAAAGGATGTGTGTGTGTGTATGCATATATATGTTTATATATATATATATATTTATATTTACATAATCATTTATTTAATTAGTATCTAATTTAATATATATTATTAATATTGAGTACAAATGATTCGTTGATCGATTTATGCCTCCAAGAGCTCCATTAATATTCAAATCAAATCAATTCAAAGCTGCTAGATTGCGAAAGTATGGATCTTAAGGTTAATTCAACACTAGAGGGGGGTGAATAGTGTTTACTAACATTTATGAATCGTTTTGAATTCTTTTAAGAGTATAGTTTAAACAATGCAAAATCAACAATCACAGATGCAAACATAGATAGACATAAATGCAATAAAAGTAAAAAGTTGGAGAGATCACACCAGGATTTTTATATTGGTTCGGAGTTAAGCTACATTCAGTCCTACATGATTTCTTATACAGATTTCTTTTCAAGTGTCAAAGTCAATACATTTTCGATTCAAGGCTATGAGACACACCCTTCAGATTTTTCGAGCTCATGGTACACTCACTGGATTCAGACGTGACACCAGCATACCCATTTGGATTCAAATGGGACACCAAGCACATCCACTTGATTCAGACGAGACACAAGCACACCCAATTGGATTTCAGGGACACCAAGCACACCCATGAATATCCGAGTATGTTTTGATAGAGTTTACAAAATCAATTTCTTAATCTTGAGTACAAATTATCCTAAAGCCTCTTGAATAGCACTTTGTTTGTGATTTGAGTGAAAGGAATGAGAGAGATCAGAGAGTGTCAACGGAGAATGTAACGACCCGTAAATTTCAACTGTTTTAATAACGTAATTAGTTGAAATTTTGTGAAATTTTAAACGATAAAATTTTGAAATAAAAATTTAATATTTGGAATACGTCTAGTTAAACATAGCGACTGGCAAGTTTTCGTCCGAAAGTATGAAAGTTTATTTCGCGCGTAAATTCACTTCAATTTAATCAGTTAAAAAGCGATGAAAATAAAATGTTTCCGAAACCTAAATATTTTTACATAGAAAAATTCTAAACCATCTTCTGAGCAAAATGTCAGTTTGTCGTTTTTCCAAATTCGGACATCTTTGGCTCCGTCGATCTTATTTTTCAGCGTTTTTCTTGCATTTTTCGCTATTAGAAAATTCGAATTTTTATAATTCAATCGTACCACTGATTTCTATATACCGTTTTGATCGTCTCGTTGTGCTGATCTCTACAGTATATTCGATTGTCAAATTCGGAGTCCCGGAGTACGTTGCACTTTGTGAAACACCTTTCGTATCGGTACTTGTTAGTGCCTTTCGGGTTTTGTGCCTATTCAAATTTCCACTGTATAATTCCAACGGTCATTTGCATTGATTATTTCTTGAATTCAGCTGTTGTCCTGTCCCTTTGTAGTCCACTTAAATTGGCTTCCACCTTTCCAATATCTTAGTTGTTACTTTGAAAATTTATTATAAAATTTATTTTGAACATGATAACCACGCATGCATGCCTCTGAACCATGCAAGCATAAACCCAGCATACCCATTTCCACACTCCTCTTGCCTCCCTTCTTTCATTCTTCCCAATGCCTGGCAATAGTTCCCTCTTTCCACTTCTTTTCTTTGCGTGCTCTTCTTCCAATCTCCCTACTTCTTTTGTTTCTCTTCTCACCTCTCTTTCTTTTTGCATGCATGCCTCAAAACATAAGCCATCTCCTAACCATGGCCTTCCACCTACAACCCAGTCGCAAAGCCTCACCTCGTCCACCAAGCTCCAAGGAGCAGCCGACTCTAACCTACCTCGCTCCGACTTCATCACCGCCCATCCCACCGTGAACGACGTCACCGAGATTGCCTGACAACCAAGCGGCCTCCACGTCTGCTCGAGCCTTTCCCTGACCGACCAAAGCCTACAACGACCCCGACTTCTGAAATCCCACCCCACCACCGAGCACTGCCACTTAGATAACTCGCCTGACACGTGCCGCATACACCCACCTTTCCACTTTCTTGTGACACGCCTTCTTTTCCACTTCCCGACATATTTGCTTTGGGCCAGTGACGTTAGCTCATGCTCAGCTCCACCTTCTCTTCGTTCAAAGCTGCAGCCTTCTTTCTCGTCTTTGTCATGTATTGCGTGTAAGCAATATATTATATATAAGGTATGTTTGTATATGTAGTATAATATCTATGTGTCTGTTTATAGAAGGTGGCATGTGACATTGATCTATTTATATCATATATATTTCTTAAGTACTATATATAATTGCAAGTTCAGTCTATGAATTATAAAGAAGGTTGCATTTGCTATTTTATAGATATGCTCAAGTATGCTACAGACTATAGGCTTTGCTATTTTATGAAACACAGTACGTAGATGTTCGAGTATAACACTATTTTAAGTATTTTGTATTGCAGCTTCCATATTTTATATAATTTCAACAATATATATGTTTTTTTCAGAGTTTATTACATGTTAGTTTTAAAGTCTGGTTTTCGCCGTCTTATATACATTTAATTTTTTTAATAGATGTGTATTATTGACTCCAAAGTATATACATATATAGTTTTATTAATTCTATCAGGAAAATTGATTTTTGAATTTTAAATGCAAAGATTTTTGTTTGTGTATTTGATTTGAGTGTATTAGTAGTCTCATTTATACTTTTGCTAGCATAGTATGTCTTGGTTTTCGTTGCAAATAGTATAGTTTACAAACTATATAAGGTAGGTGTATATATATATAAATATAGGTTTGTCTATGTTTTATTTATACAAAATATAAGTCTTCCTATATTTTTAGTATGTGTTGTATATAAATTGGTCTTATATATGCAGTTGTATTGGAGGGTAAAACACACATAAATATGCAGTTCCTTATGACATGGGCAACTATTGAATATATATTATAAACAAGTTTATATATAAGTATAAAATTTATTAAATTATATGTAAGGACTATAAATAATATAGGTTGTAAATATATAAATTGTAGTAGTTGTTCACATTTTGATTTGAAACGATACTTTGTATGTAATACTTTATTATACGGGTTTAAATGTAAACAATGACTTTCAAATTTATCTATATATATTTTATTTTAATATTCATTTTGGATTGATATTAGTTTCATAGAAAATAATAGCATACATATATTCTGTCTCTATCGAACTGACTCAAATTTGTTCATCGATTTCTACTATCAGCTTTGTCCGTCTAATTTGTGTCAATTTTTGCTTCGCTTTGGAATTCGTGCTTGGATTCGTAAATAAATTTCATCGTCTATTCTCTAGCCTCGAAAGGTGAGCACTCACTCACGATTAACGTTCTTTTATTTATTAAATTTGATTTCAATTGAAACGACAATTGAAATATGCTGCTGCTAGTTAATTACACTGTTATATATGCTATTGCCTGTATCAGTTCACCTGTGACATCTGACACCATTATCTGTTAATTATTTATGCGATGATAATATAGTTTGGCTGATAATTGATTTATTGTTGATGTTTATATTGGATGTTAAATTGTAAATGTTAAAATGATAAATAGTATGCAATTGAACTTGATATAGTATAGTTAAATGTTAAATTTGATTAACTGACATTTGTATAATATGACCCCTTTATCTGTTAAATTTATTGACACGTAGGATTTGTTTAATTACATCTTGAACCACTGAATGTATGTTGTTAAATTGATGATGGATGAAATTGTAATAGATGACAAGTGAAAACCGTAATGTAATAATCTTTAATCTACATGAAATGATAGTGTAGATTCTAGAAATAATTATATTAATTCGTACAAATAACAATGCGAATTAATACGGTTATTTCGGGATTGTTTGAATTGATTATTGGATTGTTATTGATTGTTGTTATTGCTTGTTTATTTACTTTGACACCATCCCAGTTATCACACTGCAAGTTCCCTTTGTTATGCTTTGATTTTTGAATTGAATTGGAATCGGGTTGAAATGATAAATACCCAAATTAAACTTTGACCTAGGGTAGAGAATTAAATAAAAACCCGATTGGTCAATAATTTGATTTAAAAATAAAATAAATATTTTATTTGAATAAATAATATGGTTTTGAAATGAAGTTGAAATTTGAATTTTTGATGAAAGGAAAATGTTAATATTTAAAAATCTGAAATAAAAGATTAACAATGTAATTGATGAAAGAATGTTGTTTAATTTGAGAAATGATTGAATTAAGTTTGAAATTATAATTAAGTTTGAAATTATTAAATTTTGAAATGATTTAATAATTAAGTTTGAAATTATAATTAAGTTTGAAATTATTAAACTTTGAAATTATTTAATAATTAAGTTTTGAATTATTTAATAATTAAATAAGATTGAATTATTTAATGATTAAATTGAATTGAAATTCTTTAATAAGAAAAATTAAACTTTTGAATAAGTGAATTTTACTTCGTAAATATTTGAAATTGAGTTCTTTATTAATTAAGTTTTGGAAAATTATTTAAGTAAGTAAATAAGTGAATTTGAATTTCTTTAACCAGAAATAAAAATGTGATTTATTGAAATTAATGTAAGACTTGAAAATTTAAAGGATTTGATTTGATGAATTTAATTTAATTCAATTTGTAAGTTTTGATATAAGGAAGTTGAATTTAAATAATGGATTTAATGAATTGGAAATTTAATAGAAATGGTTTTGAATGGCATATTTACTTAACTAATATTGAATGAAATCGATAAATGAGTTTAAATTGATTTGAATGTTAAATTAAATTTATTTAAATGATTTTGGAATGAAACCTATATACGAATTTGAATCAATATTTGAATTGTTTTAAATAGAAATTGAAATTGAATCATAATATTTTGAAATGGTAATTTGGAAGTTTTGAAACGTAAAGTATGGAAACTGGTTTTGAAAGACAAATGAAATGTTGATTTATGAATTCTATTTGAAATTGAAATTGATTTGGTTTTTGAAATAAATAAACGACCAATCGGTGTAATAATTACAAAAGTTATTAAAGAGACCGGGATCGGTAATGGATATACTCTCTATCTAAACCAAAACCACTTTAATAACTATGCGCGGAGTGATGATCCAGAATGAAGTGGTTGGAATGATGTATGTGATGACTGAAGAAAGAGAACGATGATGGATAGCCTTGACACTTGTGTCAAATTGGAAATGACTAAAACAGGAGCTATGCCGGGCCAATGGAGGATTAGCTACCTCAAGTGGACACACTTCTTCGAACTACTTATACTTGTTGTCGATTGGTGCACCCTTGATTTTGGGAGTGTTGTTTCACGGTGTTGCGGGCGCTGCGGCGTTGCGTTCTCACCAGTCCGGATCAGGCGAACGGTAGTATCACTACCTTGGGTATTGCCTCATGTGCCTTGTCATACTTGTATTCCATTTATGCACGACCACTACGATTTTGATTTGTACCTTTAGTATATGGATTGCCCTCTGGTGACTTCCGGTTTTGGGGAAACTACGGTCTTGTATATGCTTTTGGGAATAAAAATGTGTTAAGGGTGGAATGGGCCATGACTTAATGCTATTTTGATATCTTATTATTACTGATAGACATTATCTACTTATCGTACATTACTACATAGTAGATAGTTTAACGGATCCTTAAAGAATGGTCATTCCAAACATCCTTTAAGTTACTCGTATTTCAAATTGCTATTTCACTTGAGTTGGATTTATTAATATGAGAATGTTAATCCTGACTCGAGTGTTTTGTGTTTTGCTTTACGCTCGGGTCAGACTGAGTGGTTCAGCTTTTGAGACTCACCTTTGAAGCTGGAGCTTTGCTTGAAGATCCATCCATCTATTCTGCTTTCAGTATTTGATGATTCCAGTGATGTATTCTGATTTGTATCTGATGTATCGTGTTACTCTTCCGTTGTATCTGGTTTAACTCTGATATATCGTATTTCTCTTCTGTTGTAAACTCTGATGTATTTTATATATTCATATAGTAGCTTCATGAACTACTATCTCTTTTATTTCCGCTGCAAATTATTACTCTGTGTCTGTGTTCTGTGATTATTTATTTACTGTATATGTTCATTTTTTGCCAAATTTAAATTGACAACGCGGTATTTTGAGCAATTCAACTCCGGCATGAGTGTCTACCTATACACTTATAATGGATGCGAATGGTCCAAAATATCGGGTCGTTACAGTTGGTATCAGAGCTTTGGTAGCTCTAGGCAAAACTCAACATATAGGGTAAATGTATTTACAGAATCACTCTCATTCGAGTTTCAATCTCTTCCTTTTGACTCGATTCCTTTGAATTTTGGAACGTTCCCTCGGTTTCGAAATTCATTCGTGACCCTCACTATTCGTCTTCTTTTAATTCCGGAGTATCTCATAACTCCACTTCGAATGATCTTTACGATGAATCGGCGGTCTCGCCAATCTTCGAATTATTTGTAAAAGGAGTGAAAACTCCTTCACAATAAGCATTGATTTACCAGAGATTTCTGTATCATCGGTTTACGATGCTATTTATCTCCTGCTATATCTGAATTCTATTTCTTGAGATCGAATGTCGATTTACCTCGAAATTCTACAACGATCTTATTCTTGAAGTCACGGTCGACTCGGTTAAGGTTGCCCGCGATTTATATAAACTTATCAATCTTCCTACTTGGCTATTAATCATCATATCTTGTTTCGAACTATCTTCGAATCAAATTTCTCTTTGATTTAAGTCCATCAAATTTGAAACCCTATCCTTATTTTGAAAATTCATTCCTGTATCGTCGAGCAAAGAAATGTATTTGTAAACTAATATATATAAATGTTTTAATATATGCTGTGTTGTTTGAGTTGTTGATATTGATTTGGGTTTCCGATCGATTCGTCTGATCAACGCTATCGATAGGATTTCCAAAACACTTGAACAGAGCAAACTGACATAATATAAATTTCAAATTTGGAAAATGGAATAAATTTGTATGAATATATATAGATATATATATAAGTAAAATTTTCTGAAATTTAATAAGTTAATTAAATTGGTTGTTTGAAATGATAATATTTGATTATCATTTATTGTTCTAAATGAATTTATAAATATGGTTTATAAATTGATTTGGAATTTGAAATGAATTTAATTCAGAAATTTGAGAATTTAAATTCCTAAAATTTCAAGCTTTGGTTTTAAATTTTTAAATTGTATATTATTGAAAGAAATTTCAAATAGAAACCGTTTTCAAAGAATTTTAAATATTGAAATCAGTGCTCTTCTCTTTGTCGCTGGAAAATAATTTCGGTGATGGCGGCCGCATCCTCGACATTCATTTTCGAGTTTCGAAGTGGAGAAACCATTCTGTAGCTTTGCTACGGTTTTGTTTTGAAAAAAATATTTTGATTTGAATTTCTTCAGTATATTTTGATTTACATATATATAGGTATCTTATTTTTAAATTTAATTTGATTTGATATAAATATATTATATAGATCTCTAAATTGTTTAAAGTTAATCGGAAATCTAATTCTTAAATTTTGTTAAAGGATGATTTTAATTATAAATAAAACCAAAAATTTGGAATAAATATTTAAACTTGAATAATTGAATTGGGAAAATTTTTATTTGTATATTGTTCAACTGCGTTCTAATACAACTTACCTAAATCATTCAAAAGTTGAATATGTAATTGGATAATATATAATATAAATTGAATTTATAAATAAAATTTGAGTGTTTATAATAAATGTTATACACTAAATTTTGATTATAAAGATGTTAATAGAGTTAGATAGGATAATAAGTAAACTCAGTTAATAAAGAATTAATAAATTTATTTTGAAAGAATTAATAAATTGAAATTTGATCAACATATGAAAATACCTTGAATAAAAAAAAATAGTAAATATAAATTAATTTGAATCGAAACTTTTATGGTTTAAATTAATTTATATCGGTTAAATATATGTGATTAGATATATTAAGTAGAATAAATTTAATAATAATTTGGAATAAAGAAGAATTTAAATTGCTGGAAAAAAAATATGATTATAATAAAAGACTATTCAAATTTATGGTTTTAGAAATTGTAAATTGAAGAAATGGGATAATAAGATAATGAATTTAGAAATAGTTGAGATTGATTTTAGTAAAATCAAACAGATTAAATCAATTATTGAATATTGATTAATTTAAATTTGAATTTATATGGTTTAAATTAATTGTTATTTTGTATTAAAAATCTGTTTTCTTTCTGGTTGTTTCTATTCTCCTACCTCGTTCCTTTTCGGGGACGAAAAGTTTTGAGTGGGGGAGAGTGTAACGACCCGTAAATTTCAACTGTTTTAATAACGTAATTAGTTGAAATTTTGTGAAATTTTAAACGATAAAATTTTGAAATAAAAATTTAATATTTGGAATACGTCTAGTTAAACATAGCGACTGGCAAGTTTTCGTCCGAAAGTATGAAAGTTTATTTCGCGCGTAAATTCACTTCAATTTAATCAGTTAAAAAGCGATGAAAATAAAATGTTTCCGAAACCTAAATATTTTTACATAGAAAAATTCTAAACCATCTTCTGAGCAAAATGTCAGTTTGTCGTTTTTCCAAATTCGGACATCTTTGGCTCCGTCGATCTTATTTTTCAGCGTTTTTCTTGCATTTTTCGCTATTAGAAAATTCGAATTTTTATAATTCAATCGTACCACTGATTTCTATATACCGTTTTGATCGTCTCGTCATGCTGATCTCTACAGTATATTCGATTGTCAAATTCGGAGTCCCGGAGTACGTTGCACTTTGTGAAACACCTTTCGTATCGGTACTTGTTCGTGCCTTTCGGGTTTTGTGCCTATTCAAATTTCCACTGTATAATTCCAACGGTCATTTGCATTGATTATTTCTTGAATTCAGATGTTGTCCTGTCCCTTTGTAGTCCACTTAAATTGGCTTCCACCTTTCCAATATCTCAGTTGTTACTTTGAAAATTTATTATAAAATTTATTTTGAACATGATAACCACGCATGCATGCCTCTGAACCATGCAAGCATAAACCCAGCATACCCATTTCCACACTCCTCTTGCCTCCCTTCTTTCATTCTTCCCAATGCCTGGCAATAGTTCCCTCTTTCCACTTCTTTTCTTTGCGTGCTCTTCTTCCAATCTCCCTACTTCTTTTGTTTCTCTTCTCACCTCTCTTTCTTTTTGCATGCATGCCTCAAAACATAAGCCATCTCCTAACCATGGCCTTCCACCTACAACCCAGTCGCAAAGCCTCACCTCGTCCACCAAGCTCCAAGGAGCAGCCGACTCTAACCTACCTCGCTCCGACTTCATCACCGCCCATCCCACCGTGAACGACGTCATCGAGATTGCCTGACAACCAAGCGGCCTCCACGTCTGCTCGAGCCTTTCCCTGACCGACCAAAGCCTACAACGACCCCGACTTCTGAAATCCCACCCCACCACCGAGCACTGCCACTTAGATAACTCGCCTGACACGTGCCGCATACACCCACCTTTCCACTTTCTTGTGACACGCCTTCTTTTCCACTTCCCGACATATTTGCTTTGGGCCAGTGACGTTAGCTCATGCTCAGCTCCTCCTTCTCTTCGTTCAAAGCTGCAGCCTTCTTTCTCGTCTTTGTCATGTATTGCGTGTAAGCAATATATTATATATAAGGTATGTTTGTATATGTAGTATAATATCTATGTGTCTGTTTATAGAAGGTGGCATGTGACATTGATCTATTTATATCATATATATTTCTTAAGTACTATATATAATTGCAAGTTCAGTCTATGAATTATAAAGAAGGTTGCATTTGCTATTTTATAGATATGCTCAGGTATGCTACAGACTATAGGCTTTGCTATTTTATGAAACACAGTACGTAGATGTTCGAGTATAACACTATTTTAAGTATTTTGTATTGCAGCTTCCATATTTTATATAATTTCAACAATATATATGTTTTTTTCAGAGTTTATTACATGTTAGTTTTAAAGTCTGGTTTTCGCCGTCTTATATACATTTAATTTTTTTAATAGATGTGTATTATTGACTCCAAAGTATATACATATATAGTTTTATTAATTCTATCAGGAAAATTGATTTTTGAATTTTAAATGCAAAGATTTTTGTTTGTGTATTTGATTTGAGTGTATTAGTAGTCTCATTTATACTTTTGCTAGCATAGTATGTCTTGGTTTTCGTTGCAAATAGTATAGTTTACAAACTATATAAGGTAGGTGTACATATATATATATAGGTTTGTCTATGTTTTATTTATACAAAATATAAGTCTTCCTATATTTTTAGTATGTGTTGTATATAAATTGGTCTTATATATGCAGTTGTATTGGAGGGTAAAACACACATAAATATGCAGTTCCTTATGACATGGGCAACTATTGAATATATATTATAAACAAGTTTATATATAAGTATAAAATTTATTAAATTATATCTAAGGACTATAAATAATATAGGTTGTAAATATATAAATTGTAGTAGTTGTTCACATTTTGATTTGAAACGATACTTTGTATGTAATACTTTATTATACGGGTTTAAATGTAAACAATGACTTTCAAATTTATCTATATATATTTTATTTTAATATTCATTTTGGATTGATATTAGTTTCATAGAAAATAATAGCATACATATATTCTGTCTCTATCGAACTGACTCAAATTTGTTCATCGATTTCTACTATCAGCTTTGTCCGTCTAATTTGTGTCAATTTTTGCTTCGCTTTGGAATTCGTGCTTGGATTCGTAAATAAATTTCATCGTCTATTCTCTAGCCTCGAAAGGTGAGCACTCACTCACGATTAACGTTCTTTTATTTATTAAATTTGATTTCAATTGAAACGACAATTGAAATATGCTGCTGCTAGTTAATTACACTGTTATATATGCTATTGCCTGTATCAGTTCACCTGTGACATCTGACACCATTATCTGTTAATTATTTATGCGATGATAATATAGTTTGGCTGATAATTGATTTATTGTTGATGTTTATATTGGATGTTAAATTGTAAATGTTAAAATGATAAATAGTATGCAATTGAACTTGATATAGGATAGTTAAATGTTAAATTTGATTAACTGACATTTGTATAATATGACCCCTTTATCTGTTAAATTTATTGACACGTAGGATTTGTTTAATTACATCTTGAACCACTGAATGTATGTTGTTAAATTGATGATGGATGAAATTGTAATAGATGACAAGTGAAAACCGTAATGTAATAATCTTTAATCTACATGAAATGATAGTGTAGATTCTAGAAATAATTATATTAATTCGTACAAATAACAATGCGAATTAATACGGTTATTTCGGGATTGTTTGAATTGATTATTGGATTGTTATTGATTGTTGTTATTGCTTGTTTATTTACTTTGACACCATCCCAGTTATCACACTGCAAGTTCCCTTTGTTATGCTTTGATTTTTGAATTGAATTGGAATCGGGTTGAAATGATAAATACCCAAATTAAACTTTGACCTAGGGTAGAGAATTAAATAAAAACCCGATTGGTCAATAATTTGATTTAAAAATAAAATAAATATTTTATTTGAATAAATAATATGGTTTTGAAATGAAGTTGAAATTTGAATTTTTGATGAAAGGAAAATGTTAATATTTAAAAATCTGAAATAAAAGATTAACAATGTAATTGATGAAAGAATGTTGTTTAATTTGAGAAATGATTGAATTAAGTTTGAAATTATAATTAAGTTTGAAATTATTAAATTTTGAAATGATTTAATAATTAAGTTTGAAATTATAATTAAGTTTGAAATTATTAAACTTTGAAATTATTTAATAATTAAGTTTTGAATTATTTAATAATTAAATAAGATTGAATTATTTAATGATTAAATTGAATTGAAATTCTTTAATAAGAAAAATTAAACTTTTGAATAAGTGAATTTTACTTCGTAAATATTTGAAATTGAGTTCTTTATTAATTAAGTTTTGGAAAATTATTTAAGTAAGTAAATAAGTGAATTTGAATTTCTTTAACCAGAAATAAAAATGTGATTTATTGAAATTAATGTAAGACTTGAAAATTTAAAGGATTTGATTTGATGAATTTAATTTAATTCAATTTGTAAGTTTTGATATAAGGAAGTTGAATTTAAATAATGGATTTAATGAATTGGAAATTTAATAGAAATGGTTTTGAATGGAATATTTACTTAACTAATATTGAATGAAATCGATAAATGAGTTTAAATTGATTTGAATGTTAAATTAAATTTATTTAAATGATTTTGGAATGAAACCTATATACGAATTTGAATCAATATTTGAATTGTTTTAAATAGAAATTGAAATTGAATCATAATATTTTGAAATGGTAATTTGGAAGTTTTGAAACGTAAAGTATGGAAACTGGTTTTGAAAGACAAATGAAATGTTGATTTATGAATTCTATTTGAAATTGAAATTGATTTGGTTTTTGAAATAAATAAACGACCAATCGGTGTAATAATTACAAAAGTTATTAAAGAGACCGGGATCGGTAATGGATATACTCTCTATCTAAACCAAAACCACTTTAATAACTATGCGCGGAGTGATGATCCAGAATGAAGTGGTTGGAATGATGTACGTGATGACTGAAGAAAGAGAACGATGATGGATAGCCTTGACACTTGTGTCAAATTGGAAATGACTAAAACAGGAGCTGTGCCGGGCCAATGGAGGATTAGCTACCTCAAGTGGACACACTTCTTCGAACTACTTATACTTGTTGTCGATTGGTGCACCCTTGATTTTGGGAGTGTTGTTTCACGGTGTTGCGGGCGCTGCGGCGTTGCGTTCTCACCAGTCTGGATCAGGCGAACGGTAGTATCACTACCTTGGGTATTGCCTCATGTGCCTTGTCATACTTGTATTCCATTTATGCACGACCACTACGATTTTGATTTGTACCTTTAGTATATGGATTGCCCTCTGGTGACTTCCGGTTTTGGGGAAACTACGGTCTTGTATATGCTTTTGGGAATAAAAATGTGTTAAGGGTGGAATGGGCCATGACTTAACGCTATTTTGATATCTTATTATTACTGATAAACATTATCTACTTATCGTACATTACTACATAGTAGATAGTTTAACGGATCCTTAAAGAATGGTCATTCCAAACATCCTTTAAGTTACTCGTATTTCAAATTTCTATTTCACTTGAGTTGGATTTATTAATATGAGAATGTTAATCCTGACTCGAGTGTTTTGTGTTTTGCTTTACGCTCGGGTCAGACTGAGTGGTTTAGCTTTTGAGACTCACCTTTGAAGCTGGAGCTTTGCTTGAAGATCCATCCATCTATTCTGCTTTCAGTATTTGATGATTCCAGTGATGTATTCTGATTTGTATCTGATGTATCGTGTTACTCTTCCGTTGTATCTGGTTTAACTCTGATATATCGTATTTCTCTTCTGTTGTAAACTCTGATGTATTTTATATATTCATATAGTAGCTTCATGAACTACTATCTCTTTTATTTCCGCTGCAAATTATTACTCTGTGTCTGTGTTCTGTGATTATTTATTTACTGTATATGTTCATTTTTTGCCAAATTTAAATTGACAACGCGGTATTTTGAGCAATTCAACTCCGGCATGAGTGTCTACCTATACACTTATAATGGATGCGAATGGTCCAAAATATCGGGTCGTTACAGAGAATCAAATCAATAGAGTTTGAATTTGATTTTGATAGAATTAGGGAAGATTTTGAGTAGATTTTCTTTTTAGAAATCAAGAGAGTAAAAAAGGAGAGAAAATATGAGAAAGTAGTTGAATTTTTTTTTGAGAAAACCCTTATTTATAGAGAAACAACAATCATGTCCATTCGCGAAGAGATATGACAAAAAGACACTTCCATTCAAAATTTGAATTTTGAAAAATTCGGCGTATATGTCGACATACATGATGAGATATGTCAACATATCCTTTGTAATTTTGAAAATTACTTTACAAAAAATTATTTTGAACATATTAAGTTTTGTAAAATATTTTGATACTTTATAAAATCATTTTAGCATAGTTTATACATATTTTAATCATAATAAAACTTAAAAAAACTTTATTAAATTATTTTCAAATATTTTAATATAAATAAAGAATTTAAATATAAATTTCTTTTGAAAAGCAATATATAGAAAAACAACAAACAATATATAAATATATAAATCATAATATTTAATGAATGTTAATTTTAGATACCATAAACATTTAGAGAATTAAAAAAAATATTTAAATATAATAAATTAGAAGTATATATTAAAATATAAAATACATAAAAACTTAATATAATAATCTTGTAAATAATTAAAGGGATAGGAATCATTTGAAAGCTATTATGAAAAGATGTTTGAAAAATCATTTTGAAAACAAGGATTCTTAAAAGTCAATTTTGAAAACCAGGATGTTTGAAAATCATTAAAATCAGAGAATATATTTTGAAAACCTTTTTGAAAAAATGAAGAGAGATCAAAGTAGTGCTACCAGGGCTTTAACAAAATAATCTATGACTCTATAACTTATTTTGATACCATGAATCTTTAAACTCATGAGTCTTAAATCTCTAACTCTTTATTCTCTATATCAGTCTCTTGAATCTTCTCTTAATACTGTACAGTCTTCTTAATCAACACCTATCAAATATCTTGCGCTATATATTATAAATAACTTGATAAACATTAGTATCTATATTTTATATGATCGCATATGGTTGTTATCATCAAAACCAATACCTAAAGTACTAACAATCTTCCTTTTTTGATGATGACAACCATATATATAAATATAATACAACTCCCCCTGAGTGTCAAAATTCCCTATTAATTTATGCTTGGATATTTTATTTTTTTTCTCCTAAGATTATTCATTTTTCTGCGTTTTAGAAATTTTCTGAAATTTCTAGTCATGAACTCAAATTTCCTGATCATCGTTGTTTGAATCCAGACCATCTGTTGTTGCATTGGAACCGATGGATTTCTTTTCTGTTGCCTTGCTTTCTCTCCTGCCCTGCATTTGTGCTATGAATGACGTTAAATTGCCAATTAACCCTTACATTTTCGGAGTGCTGTCATTAGCCTCTTCAATTGCAAGTGTCTTTTGGTTCCATTCAAGAGTAAGAGAATTGAGGATTTTTCTAACTTGATCATCTTCAAAAAAAATTTTACCCAATGCAATTAGTGAATGTATTATATCTTAAAATCTACTATACATATCAGAAAGGGGAATTACACTAGAAGGATAAACTTTGCAGTCCAATTAGTTTCTTGGACACACATCCACGGAAATTAATTTCAAGGCCAAAGTCAGCAGAATAATTGCTGTTAAGGACAAAGTCACCAGTCCAATTACTTTCAAGGACATAATTTCATAGGTTTTTAGGCTTTAGAAACTAATTATTTTGCATTTTGTTCTTAAAAGTAGTTATTTCAGTTGTGTGTCGTAGAAACTAATTGCACTTGCTAAAGAGGCCCTTATGGCTGATTTCCACTATCAGAAATGGACTCATTTGGGTTCATTTCAAATATTTGAAACTGATTGGTTAACATAGAAATTTTGGTCTGTTTGACTTTACTAGTTCCCTCATGCGTAACTTGCAGTGTTCTCCATATCTCATATGCAAACTTATAAATAGACACTCTAGTGAATTCATTCTTATCTAATGAACAAAATAAAATATTCATGGTTTAGAGTTATTTTTTGCAAGTGCCTTTTAGTAAGCAATCCATTGTGAAAAGTTTGTCCGGGGCTCAGTGTACTCATTCTATGTAACATTCCAGATATCTAAACTATTTGATTGTAAATAGATTTTCATTCTACATGACCAATAGGCGCAATTACTGCCATTAAAAAGTGGGCATCTAGCAGTAGATTGTTCTTCGACAAAGGTATTATTAACAAGTGAACTAACAGTGTTACTAGCCACATAAACTTTTCAATAATCAATATTGTGAAACTTTGAAAACTAATACTCTGATACCAAATGTTAGATTGCGGAAGTAAGGATCTTAAGGTTAATTTAACACCAGAGGAAGGTAAATAGTGTTTACTAACTTTTATGAATCCTTTTGAATAATTTTAAGAGTATAGTTTAAATAATGAAAAATCAACAATCATAGATGCAAACATAGATAGATATAAATCAGTAAAAAGTTGGAGAGATCATACCAGGATTTAATACCGGTTCGGAGTTACCCAACATCCAGTCCTGTACAATTTCTTGTACAGATTTCTTTTCGAATATCAAAGTCTATACAATCTCGATTTCAAGGCTATGAGACACACCCTTCAGATTTTTTGAGCTCTAGGTACACTCACTAGATTTGGACGGGACACCAGCCACCCACATGGATTCAAATGGGACACCGAGCACACTCGCTTGATTTAGTGGGACACAAGCACACCCACTTGGATTTCAGGGACACCAAGCACACCCAAGAGTATTTGAGTATGATTTGATAGAGTTTAAAAAATCAATTTCTTAATCTTGAGTACAAATGATTCTATAGCCTCTTGAATAACACCTTGTTTATGATTTGAGTGAGAGAAATGAGAGAGATCAGAGAGTAATCAATAGAGAATCAAATCAATAGAGTTTGAATTCAATTTTGATTGAATTTGAGAAGAATCAAGTAGATTTTCCTTTTAGAAATCAAGAGAGTGAAAGAGGAGAGAAAATATGAGAAAGTAGTTGAAATTTTTTATTGAGAAAACCCTTATTTATAGAGAAACAACAGTCATGTCCATTCGCGAAGAGATATGACGAAAAGACAACTTCCATTCAAAATTTGAATTTTGAAAAACTCGGCTTACATGTCGACATACATGAGAGAATATGTCGACATATCCTTTGTAATTTTCAAAATTAATTTATAAAAAAATGTTTTAAAAATATTAAGTTTTGTAAAATAATTTGGTACTTTGTAAAATCAATTAAGCATAGTTTATACATATTTTAATCATAACAAAACTTAAGAAAACTTTATTAAATTATTTTGAAATATTTTAATATATATAAAGAATTTAAATATAAATTTATTTTGAGAAGTAATATATGAAAAAACAACAAAAAATTTATAAATATATATTATAGTATTTAATGAATATTAAAATATATTTAAATACAGTAAACATTTAGAGAACTAAAAACTATATCTAAATATAATAAACTAAAAGTATATCTTAAAATATAAAATACTTAAAACCTTAATATAATAATCTTGTAAATAATTAAAGGGTTAGGAATCATTTGAAAGCTATTTTGAACAGATGTTTGAAAAATCATTTTGAAAACAAGCATTCTTAAAAATCATTTTTGAAAACCAAGATATTTTAAAATCATTAAAATCAGAATATAGATTTTGAAAACCTTTTTGAAAAAATGAAGAGAGATCAAAGAAGTGCTACTAGGGCTTTAACAAAATAATCTAAGACTCTATAACTTATCTTGATATCTTGAATCTTTAAACTCATGAGTCTTCAATCTCTAACTCTTAAATCTTTATATCAGCCTCTTGAATATGCTCTTGATACTATACAGTCTTCTTAATCAACACTTGTCAAATATCCTGCACTATGTACTATATATTACTTGATAAAGCATTAGTATTTATATTTCATATGATCTCATATGGTTGTTGTCATCAAAACACATACCTAAAGTACTAACAAAAGCTATAGCTATTTGATAGAAAAGGGTCTATGATTCAAGGATTAGCAATTTGCCGAATTGAGAAGAGTTAAAGGGGGGATATTCATCATAACAAGGTGTACTTCAAGGCATAGCTTTTGGTATGGTCTTATTATCTCATATGACTTATAATTAATGTATAATATTCTATTGCTTGTTTATATATATCATAATTATATTGTTAGTTAGGTGAGATCCCTATAAGTATGAATGTTGTTACATATTGAATAGTTATATGTTTGTATATATAATAAAAAATATTTTTTTATATAGATTTTATGTATACATAGTCAAATAAATTTATTTTAATTTTTATTATTTTATTAACTAATTATATTTATATTAATGTGTCATATTACAAAATTAAAAGACTTATAATTAATTATGCCATCATATCATGTTAAAATTAGTCTTATATTTTTAGTATGCAAATTTATACTAAATATAAATTTAGTTAATAGCAAAGTATTTTTTCATAATTATTTACTAATTTTAATATTATTTAATTAGAAATGTAAGTTGAATAATTCATACAAAATAATACATGTTTCAAACTTTATATTTTAAATTTTATAAAAATTCTTCATTACCATATACTCTCTCGACCAAAATCCTAGAATTATAAAATCTAAATTATTATTTTTAGAAAACCATTTAATTATGCGGTCGAAATTAATTAAATAATAAAAAATATAATTTTGACTTAGAAAATTATAGGATTTTTTTGTGACCTTATAATATCATATGTGAATTTTAAAAAAAAAATAATACTGATAAGTATTTCATGAAAATATTTTTAACATTATTTTAATGCTTTTTAGTTAATATATATATATATAATTTTATAATATAAAATTGTAATATAATATCTTATTTGTTGTGTATTGGATCTGGAATGCTATAAAAATAAATATTTAATTTTATTTACTTTTCATAATTGATATAATTATATATATATATATTTATTTAAGTGTATATATTTATAAATATTTTAGATATTACAAATATAATTATATATCGATACATACATATACATATGCATATACATATACATATGCACATATGTATATATATATATATATTTATTAATTTCTTATTGTAAAATATACTTGTATATTATATTTTAAAAATAAATTGTATATTATATGTGTGTGTATGCATATATATGTTTATACACACACACACACATATTTACATAGTCATTTGTTTAATTAATATCTAATTTAATATATATATATATATATTATTAATATTTTATATCTATGCAATATATATATATATATATATATTATATATAAATAAATATTTATATTTCAATATTTATTTAAATAACATGTTTATATGTACATACATATATTTAGAGGACAAAAAATACATATAAGATGAGCTAACATATCCATTGCGATGCAAATTCCAACATTTATATACGGATATGTTCTACCTTGCATGGATTATTATGTTACACATGCACACACATACATGTATGTATATGATACATATGTGTACCATTATATTTAATTAAACTTGAGTTAAAATAATTATATTCATTATTTATAAATTTAAATGAAATAAAAGAATTTATTTAAACTAAATTTAGAAATGTTTTAATTAAATTAGACTTCATAGGCCAAATAAAGATTCAATAGGGTAAAAAAATTAAATTCATCCATAATTTCCATTGTAGGCTGGCCCAGATCCAACATGAGACATGTGCTGGGTCGTGATCGAGTTGAGTCCTCGCGTTGACGAGCACACCGGCTATCACGATACAAAGGTGAGATAACCGAAGCCTGTAGGTGTAGTGTCAGATGGACTCACATTTGGCTCTTGGAGCAAGAAGATGTGCTATTAGTCTCCCGTATGATTTTGATGTGTGGTGGATAGACACATAATACATACGACGATGAGCAATGATTGTACCTGAGACTAGTCCAATGTATGGTCAATCCCCGTATCCTACATCTTTATGATCGGTGGGTAGACGACCTATCCTTCTTATTCTTTTGGAAACCAGTTTCATGTCCAATATATGGTCAATCCCCATATCCTACATCTTATCATGATACTGGGTTTTCTTCCTCAACCAACGATAGATCTGCTTCTGCAAACACGTCCGCTCCTCATCTCTGTTGAGTGGTAAGCTTCCGATTTATTCTTTTAGAAACCAGTTTCATGTCTATCTTTGCTAATTTACTCACCTCCTTCTTGTTGCGCGTCATGCTCTAGAAAATTCTCCTATCTGCATTCCTTCCAAATGCTCCAAACAGCCACTCAAGGCTATCTTCCGATTTGGCTTCCAAGTCTTCTCTTTGCCTCCTACTAACCAGGTAATTCATTATTTCCTGCATTTTAGGTTCTGAATTTGTAATTTTGGCCCTCGTTTTATAATGTTCCCATATTTCACGCGACTATTCTCACTTGAAAAATAGATGTGAATGATTTTCTTGATGATTATTACATAGCACGCATGTTTCGGTCTCTGAAATCCCCCAGTTGAAAAGTCTACCTTTAGTTGGAAGTCATCCCATTATCGCTTTGTACATTGTCAATGCCATTTTCGGGTTGTTGACCTTGTCGTAGACAATTTATTCTAAACTTTATGTTGATCTTTCTGCCGAACCTTTTCCTATGCTGATTTTTTTAGTGAATTCATTCCCAGTTGCTGACCAAGTCCATATATCCATTTCTCTATCCATAATTAAAGAGTGGCATGTATTCAGTTTGTTGTTTTTGTCTTGCACTAATTAATTGGTAAGATATCACACTTCCATTGCATGTGTTGAACCAACGTTTCTATTGTCTGATTTGGACAACCATACGCAGAGTACGTATCCCACCCTAATTTATCTATTAAAGATTCACCTTGAATCCACAAGTCTCTCCATAAATCTGTTTCTTCTCCAGTCGCAATTTCTCTCGTACAGCAAGCTGCTAGTTTATTCGTTATATGCATGATAGCTTTTCAGGTAGCAGATGAATTGTTATCTATAGTCATGTGTTATAAATTTCCCCTAACATATCTTTGCCTCATCCATCCATCCCAGAGACCTTTCAAGTTGATAACTTTCCAAGCCTGTTCAAGTGTAAACACATCACACAGTCCTTCAACCTTCGTAAGCCAACGCCTCCTTTTTCCTTTGGTCTAAATAAATTTTCATATTTAATTTTGTGCAATCCCCCTTTCCAGATAAAGTTTGCGTAGACTTTTTCTATCTTATACACACACACACATATACATATACATATACATGTATACATATACATACACATATACATACATACATACATATATGTGTGTGTCTGTATTATCGCTGTGATGCTGACCTCCAATATTTGAATCCGATGTTTTACCATCGAGATACACAAGCATGTGTTAAAAATATACAAAAAAGTAACTACTTATAATCGTTGTCTGATGTTTGAAAATTCATACACCGAGGCACAATACTTTGGAATTAAGTGTGAGAAGTCAAATGTTATCCGCAACTACCGGAAGTGTTACGAAATCAAATTGTAACTTCAGCAACAGTTACAAAATAATGCAGAAATAATAACGGCAAAAATTATCACTAATTTTGAGAAATTGTAACACCAAAAAGCGTGACTAGATATGTCTGAAAAGGTATTACCGATAAAAGTGTCCGAGTCCAGTAGAAACTGTTTCCTTGAAACAATATTGCCGCCGTACGTAGTTCACGGATGTTAGCAATTGGTTTCCCATGATGAAACGGACCAGCCCCGCAGCGTGGTTGTTGCAGACGGAGCGCCGACGAACTGAAGAGATTATTGAACTATGAACAGAGTTCTGGGAAGAGGAAGAGAATGAAGAAACAAATTAATTATCAGTAATTAATCTCGTTTTGTGGGCCTCTATATATAGGTTGGAGGAGGTGCCTATTCGGAGCGGTCGTGACTGTTGGAAAGGTTGCGACCCTTTAACCAACAGACGCGTGCGCACAGGCGCAACGTTCTAATTTTGAAGTTCAAAATTAGCCGTTTCAGCGCAGTAGGCCCGAGTGGCAGACGGAGGCCCATCAAATCACAAGACCCCAAGAGCCCCAAGGCCCAATCTTTGACATTTTAATATTAATATGAGGCCCAAAGCCCACTTGCCACAAGTCTTCATGTCTCCTTCTTCTTTTCTTTTGATTTAGTATATTGAGTTGTAGTATATATGGTGGTATTGAAACAAATATTCCACTATGTGGGACTTTGTTTCAATACACACAATACCAAAATATCTTTCTCTTCCCTAAACACTTTCTCATTCATTTTGCTAACAATCCCCCACATGAATGAGTAGTTGTTCATAGTTTCACGAGACATTTATCGTATTGGTTAAAGTAGCACAGGGCCTTGAACTTTCCTAGTGTTTAACTATTTGGATTACAGACGAATCAGTAGACATAGAATGTCCTTGAACTGTAAGCCTTTTGTGTAACTCTACAATAAATAACACACGACAAATGTTTCTTATAATTCTTCGTTCTCTGTATGTGTTCGTTTTTGCCTTGAACACCTGCCTGGTCTCATAAGTGCTTAGAGAATTTGGCCTCATAATTCTCTTTGAAGCGGTGCCTTCGCACTTACGTAGGTGATTCTGTAATGGGTATTCACAATTCCTCAAGTACAATCATCATTAAAAGTATCAATACTTATCCTATTTTCCAACAAATAAAGCACTGACTTATCATAGGAATGGTTTGAGTGTAACGGTGCTATCAAGTTTCTCTTAAACTTAGTTGTCCCTTTGAACCTAGATTTTGGGATCTCCAGTCAACTAGGTGGGGTTTCCATTTTAGAAAAACTTTTAGTTTATGGGCCTTAACCCCATTCCCATCGATAAGTTTTGAACTTTCTCTCTTGGCAAGCCTTTTGTTAGTGGATCCGCTATGATATCTTTAGACCTTATGTAGTCTATAGTGATAATTCCATTAGAGAGAAGTTGTCTTATTGTTTTATGTCTACGACGAATATGCCTAGATTTACCATTGTATAGTGTACTATTAGCTCATCCAATTGTTGATTGACTATCACAATGTATACATATTGGAGGCACAGGTTTGCTCCAATTTGGAATATCTTCCAAGAAACTTCGAAGCCAGTCTACTTCTTATGCGGTCTTATCTAGTGCAATAAACTCTGATTCCATCGTAGATCTAGCTATACAAGTCTGTTTGGATGATTTCCATGATATTGCTCCATTTCCTAATGTGAACACATATCCACTTGTAGATTTTGTATCATGTGATCCAGTTATCCAATTTGCATCACTGTATCCTTCCACTGTTGAAGGATAGTTTGTATAGTGTAGACCATAGTTTTGTGTATACTTTAGGTATCCTAGAACTCTGATTATCGCTTTCCAATGATGTTTACCAGGATTGCTGGTAAATCTACTCAGCTTATTTACAGCGTACGCGATGTTTGGCCTAGTGCAGTTCATAACATACATGATACTTCCTAGTATACGAGAGTATTCAAGCTGGTAGATGCCATCACCAGTGTTCTTCAGCCAATTTTGGTTCATATCTACTGGTGATTTTGCAATAGTTATATTATATTGCTTGAATTTTTCAAGTATCTTGGCGATGTAATGTGATTGGGATAATGCATATCCCTGTGGTGTTCTCAAAATTTTGACGCCCAATATCACATCAGCCAGTCCTAGGTCTTTCATATCGAGTCTAGATGATAACATTTCCTTTGTAGATGTTATTATGGCCTTGTTATTTCCTAGGATCAACAGGTCATCAACATAAAGACAAACAATGACATATCCTAAATGTGTGTGTTTCATATAGACACATTTATCTGATTCATTTATTGTGAATCCAATTGATAACATAGTTTCATCAAATTTCTCATGCCATTGTTTTGGAGCTTGTTTATGGCCATAAAGCGACTTTACTAATTTGCATACTTTATTTTCCTTTCCATAGCTCAGAAACCCTTCAGGTTGCTTCATATATATTTCTTCCTCTAGTTCACCATTTAAAAATGCAGTTTTTACATCCATTTGATGTATTTCTAAATCAAGTGTAGATGCGATTGCAATAAGCATCCTAATTGATGTTATCCTCGTCACTGGTGAATATGTATCAAAATAGTCCAGTTCTTCCTTTTGTCTGAATCCTTGGACTACAAGACGAGCTTTGTACTTGTCTATTGAACCATCAGGTTTCAATTTCTTTTTAAATATCCATTTATTACCTAAGGTCTTGCATCCTTGAGGTAAATCAACTAACTCCCAGGTATGATTAGCCATAATGGATTCTATCTCATTGTTAATAGCCTCTTTCCAGTAAGGGGCATCGCTGGAGGATATAGCTTGTTTGTATGTCAATGGATCATCTTCTAACATAAAGGTATAGAAGTCTGGTCCAAAGGTTTTTGAGGTTCTAGACCTTTTACTTCTTCTTGGTTCCTCCACTTGTTGATCAACACTAATTTGCTGAAGGTTATCTTCAGTATCCTCAAGAGAATTGGAGATTTCATCTTCCCTTGGTCTCTTATGAGTATCACTGTCAGTGCCCTGCTTTAAAGGGAATATATGTTCAAAAAATCTTGCATTTCTTGACTCAATGATGGTATTTTCATGAATATCATCAATTCCAGATTTGTGTACTAAAAATCGATAAGCAACACTGTTTGTGCATATCCAATGAATACACAATCACTTGTTTTTGGTCCTATCTTGACCTTCCTTGGTTTAGGTATCTCTACTTTAGCAAGACACCCCCACACTTTTAAGTATTTGTAGGACGGTGGTCTATTGTTCTAGAGTTCATGAGGAGACTTGGATGTTTTCTTTCGTGGTATTTTATTTAAAATATGATTTGCCGAAAGAATAGCTTCTCCCCAAAAGTTATCTGGTAGTCCAGAGCTTATTAATAAAGCATTCATCATTTCTTTAAGAGTTCTATTTTTCCGTTCGGCTATACCGTTGGATTGAGGAGAATATGGTGTTGTAGTTTGGTGTATAATGTCATGCTCAGCGCAAAATTCTTCAAAAGGAAATTCATATTCTCCTTCTCTATCACTTCTTAAAGCTTTAATTTTCTTGTTGAGTTGATTCTCAACTTCTGCTTTATACTGTTTAAACATATCGAATGCTTCATCCTTGCTTCTAAGGAGATACACATGACAGTACCTAGTACAATCATCAATAAAGGTAATGAAATACCTTTTTCCGCCTCTAGTTTGACACATTTTCAAATCACATACATCTGTGTGTATTAGATCTAGAGGTTCAGTTTCTCGTTCAACATGATGAAACGAGGTTCTTGTCAATTTTGCTTCTGCACAAATTTGACATTTATAGTTGGAGTCTATGTTACATTTTGGTATAAAATTTAGATTAATTAATTTTCGCAATGTATCAAAATTTACATGCCCTAATCTAGAATGCCGTATGTTAGAAGTGTCAACAATATAAGCAGAAGATTCACTTTTATTCATATCAGTGTTTGGTACAATAGTGGTTACATTTGCTTTAAATAAACCATCACACACATATCCTCTTCCTACATACACTCCATTCTTTGATAATACAAACTTATCAGCCACAAAAGTTAATTTGAATCCATGCTTGCTGAGTAATGACCCTAAAATCAGGTTCTTGCGAATTTCTGGAACATGGAGAACGTCACTTAAAGTAAGTTCCTTTCCAGAAGTTAGTTTCAGCACAACCTTTCCCTCGTCTTCGACCTTTGATACAGATGAATTTCCCATGAAAAGTTGTTCATCATCAGTTGCAGTTTTATAGTTTGTAAACATCCACTTATTAGCACATATATGTCGAGTGGCTCCCGTGTCTACAAACCATTCCTTTGAGTTACCAACAAGATTGCATTCTGATATTACTGCACATAAATCCATATCAGAAATGCCATCTGTAACTTCAGCCGTATTTGCTTCTGATTTCTTTTTTTTGGGAGCGCGACATTCTGCTGCTTTATGCCCCTTCTTTCCACAGTTATGGCAAGAACCCTGAAATTTCTTCTTCGACTTCTGAGGCGCATTCTCACGTTTTCTCTTGTTAGGTTTATCTGACTCAACAACATTTGCTTTGGCAGCCATATTCTGAGAGATCTTTTTCTCAGAATTTCTATTATCTTCCTAGATTCGCAGACGAACTATGAGTTATTCCATTGTTATTTCCTTACGCTTATGCTTAAGGTAATTTTTGAAGTCCTTCCATGATGGAGGAAGTTTCTCAATGGTTGCGGCAACTTGGAAAGATTCGCTAAGTATCATCCCTTCATCTTGCAGTTGACGGATGATCAGTTGTAGTTCTTGAGTCTGGTTGATCACAGTCTTTGAATCTACCATTTTGAAGTCGAGAAATTTGTCAGTGATGAATTTCTTCATGCCTGCATCTTCAGTTTTGTACTTTCTGTCCAAGGCCGTCCAGAGTTCCTTGGATGTTGCAACAGTACAATAGACATTGTAGAGGCTATTGTCCAGACCATTAAGAATATAGTTTTTACACATAAAGTCTGAATTTTTCCAAACATTTGCGGCCTCCACTTTGTTTGCATCGGGTTCGAATTTGGAAACTTCAGGAGCATCTTCGGTTAGAAACTTGGCGAGGCCTAATGTTGTTAGATAAAACAACATCTTCTGTTGCCAACGCTTAAAGTCTGTACCGTTGAACTTTTCTGGACTTTCTCCATGTGTCAGTGCCATTGTCGGAACCAGAGGCGTCGGCTGAGCGTTTGTCATCGTCTGCGTAGGTGCAGCGTTATTGTTGTTGCTATTTTGAGACATCGTCGTCTACAACAATCAATATTATTTCAAGAATGTTATCCGCAACTACCGGAAGTGTTACGAAATCAAATTGTAACTTCAGGAACAGTTACAAAATAATGCAGAAATAGTAATGGCAAAAATTGGCACTAATTTTGAGAAATTGTAACACCAAAAAGCGTGACTAGATATGTCTGAAAAGGTATTACCGATAAAAGTTTCCAAGTCCAATAGAAACACTACAACAAAAATACCCTATTACAACGCCCTTTTTACAACGTGCATTGGCTGCCCGTTGTAATAGAAGGCTATTACAACGGTCCATTCAGGAACGTTGTAATAGACGACCTATACAACATCCTTTTTACAACGGGCGATGATAGCCCGTTGTAATAGAGTGCTATTACAACGGTCCTTGAATGCCCGTTGTAATAAATGTTAGTTTTACCACTTCACCCAAAATGCCCGTTGTAATATATAACAATTTTACAACGGTCCAAACCAATTTTTTTTCCTCCAGCTGTGAAATTTCGTTCGTTTTATTTATTTATTACCGATCTTTCCTCCTCACAACCCCTAATTCCCAAATCCTAAGCTGGTCCTCCTAATCTCTCCCTCCTCCACCAGATCTGCTCCAAAACCCTAGTCGCCTCCCTCTTCCTTCCCTCCGTTCCCCTTTCCTCCCATTCCCCCATCAACATCTACCACATCACCCAATCAGAGAACTCACACAGATGCAAATACGAATTCATATGTTTTCAAACCAAATTCCTTAATCCAAGTTCGCAAATCCTGACCAAATATAAATTCACGAATTTCAGATACTCAAAACAAAATCAAAATCCACGTGGGTGATGGGGCGATTGCAGTTCGATTGGGGAATCGCGACTTGCTGGGGTTCGCGAATTAAGTTTAAGGGTTTCTGGTGGTGGAAGAATGATGAAATGGTTTGGAGATTGTTGTCGGAGGAGATGTCGCGATTGAAGCTTGAGGATGAAGGAGTTCGACGACTTTCGATTTAGTTCATGTTCCGATCAACAAAGGCAAGGACACAATTTTGCTTTCAATTTTTTTGTTTAGATATGTAGTTCTTTGGTTGAGGAAGGATGGAGGAGAGAGTAAGCAGGAATTTTTTGGTGTTAGAAAGTTTATAATTTGTTTGATTCAACTGAAACGTACCAAATATAGATGTTATTAGTTATAGAATCCACTTTCCTTCTGATCAGGCTAAAGTTCAACCGTTTAAACCAGGTATTGCTGACACCAAGGGCACTTTTGTTCAGGTATTTTCTTTTGCTATTGTTGAAGGCTACAATCATATTTTCAGAAATTTTATAATAATTTTGGTGGAAAATTCCAAAGATAGGAGGAAAAAATAATCAATGACACCCTAAAGTCACCTCTTAGTCAAACTAATATTGTCAATAACAGTTTTTTCCCCCTTCGAGCTCTAAGTGATGTGTCCTTTTCTCCTTTCACTATAGAAAAATTTGGAACAAATAATGAAATATGGTCTTATAAAGCCTGGATATTTATCTTACTTTTGATGTGTTTTTGTAGCCTGCACTATACGAAGCGTTTGGGCTCACGGTCATCGAAGCAATGACTTGCGGGCTTCCAATGTTTGCAACTGTATACGGAGGCCCAGCTGAGATTATAGTTAACGGAGTTTCTGGATATCATATCGATCCTTACCAAGGCGACAGAGCTTCTGAACTCCTGGTGAACTTCTTCGAAAAGTGCAACAAAGATCCTACTCACTGGGACAAAATCTCTCAAGCCGGGTTAAGGAGAATTGAGGAGAAGTATGCTTTCATCTCTTCTTTCGAATTACTCTTATATTTATTCTATTTTAGCATATTAACATTGGCATACATGATTTTAATGAACTTGCTTATTATATATGCTTAGAGGTCTCAACCCAAGACTTATGACTATAGAATCATATGTTTTATCACTACTATCGGTTGTCATTATTCACATACACTTTTTATACCTTATGAGTTCTTTGACCATATACATTACGCGTATAAAAATAACCTTGAAAAAAATCGAATAGTCTATAATCATTAAATTTCAAACATAAACTAAAAATATAAAGAAAAATGCACTATATGAAATATTTATGCAATATGCATCGAAGTATAAAAATGAGCATCAAAAAATGTTTTTGCAACAGTTAACATTTTGACAAGTTAAAATATTATTTAAGATAATTTGTTAGTAGATGCAACTGAAAAAGTAGCCTGCACCTTTGTTCTACGCACTTCTCTATACTATCCATCTATATCTGATCAAATTGCACATACCCTTTTATTTCCATTAGAGTTTAGAAGTATTTTTGACCAAATTTTGCTATTTGTTTCACTAGAGTTTAGTAGCAGTATTGTTTAGATAATGATAAATGGTACAAAAATATATAATAAGATTACATTAAAAGGAAAAGGATGTGAGATTTATGTTCAGAGCTTGTAAATCAATAGAAAGCTAACAGGTGATAAAAGAAACAGGTGATACCACCCCACAATCCTAAAATGATAGGATATATTACATCTTGGGGTTGGTCGTTTATATTTCTATACGGTTTCCTGGTATCCTAATAATCAAAAATAAAATATCTTTAAGATTATAAATTAATCAAAAAAATATACTTCTATACTACATAATTTACAAATTTAAAACTATTAGTTTGATTCAATCTACAAACAGTATGGATACTCATCATCATGTTAATGGTATAACTTCAGGTATTCAAGTCTGCCAGTGGTGAAAATGAGATCCCCCGTGCATTAGCCAAGGCATCTGGCAAAACAAATATGAAACAAAATGCAATAATTAGTTCTAATTTCAAATACAGAATAGAGGAGTTGTACGTGTATCTACCATTTTATTTTTGCTCCTTTTTTACCTATGCAAATGTAGCCTTCCTAGTTTTGTTTTCAATACCACTGGCCACAGTTGAACGTTTATCTGCCACATTGGGATCTGTGTCAGAAGTAGCATGTCCTTGCTTCCTGGTTTCTGAAGCCAGACTTTCATGTTGTGAATGTGTATGTATATCACCAGAAGTACGAGGTGTAGTCGTTGAAGGACCTGCATTTCTTTCTGTCTGCTCTGACTTTGGTTTCTGATACCATGATTTATGAGTAGAAATAGAGCATTTTCTTGTATTATGTCCAAAAACTTTGCAATTTTCACAAGGTATAGGCTTGTATTCATACGAGACTTGAATGTTAAATTCATCACCATCAAAACTCAAATCACTTACCAAATGACGATATGAGAAATTAACATCAACTTCTAAAAGGATTCTAGCATAGTTTAGGCGAGTTTCTTTTACAATATTTGAATCCATTCTACTAGGTTTGCCGAGGGTAGAGGCTATTCTACTTATGGCATCCTTAATCCACAATTCTAGATTTAAATCAAGCAGTTTAACCCAAATAGGGATTGTCTCTACTGAATTTCATACCATGCTTCCATTGTTTGATAATAATAATTTTCGAAATGTAAGTGTGTGGACCGAATTTGATAATACGAGCATTATCTTCTTCCCTTTCAAATCGTATGACTATAAATCCACTTGGTTTATAATAAACATGAAACGAACCTGATGGATTCCAAGTTTTTTGTACATATTCTAAGAACTTCTTATACAGTGGTCGGCTACCAATTACGTACATCACCAATGCGTTCTTCCATTTGTCAGACACAATTTGTTTGTTGCACTCTGGAAAGAAAATGCCCATTGATGTATACAGTGATATTCGAGGGGTTGCTGTTGATGGTGTAGAAGGTGAGCCTGTTAATCTCACTGAACCAGTTGCAGAGGCGATTGCTGCAGCGTTTGCGTTGTGGTTGTCAGACAAAACGAAGGCAGATGGATCTACGCGATTAAGAATCTCAATTGGCCATGATTCTAGAATATCTGCAAAGATTTTACAAGTAAGTTGTGATTTTAGTTTTTTAGAATTAGGAGTTTGCTATTTTTTAATATTTTAGAACTCAGTTGGCGAATATAGTTTTCAAACTTAAAGAATGTGATCCACATACTATGCTTTATCATCATTAACAGCTAAGCCACATGCCATGCTTTATATTTTATATTGTACTTCTCGCACAGTCATTTGCATTCTATGATTTCATGACATTTATATTTAATATATCCACAATCATCTCATCGAAATTGCGTACCGAATTCCGCTACTTTTGTTGTTGGCACTAAGATGTCTATAAACATCAAGTTAATCAGAACCGTCTACATTGCTTTGTACAATTGTTGATTATGTGTGTTGCTTTTTCAAATAAGTTTATGATGAGTAAACTAAGATTTATTTAAGATCATTCACCTCCATGTTTTTACCTGATTTAGAGCTAGGATACCAGTTAATTAGGTTCACCGTACCTGAATGTTTTAGCCTCATGCACAGCTTAGAGCACTAGCATTTTCAAGTGTTGTTACACAAGTATATGGATTTATTTTCTTAAATTCTATGTTCGCACGTTGCATGGTATCAAGTAGTTTATTCTACTTCTCTGCTTCTAACTAAGAATAAACTTTACCTTCAACTTTTTTACACTGATTTGCAACTTCTTTTGTTACAGACATGGAACTTGAAGGTCTCAATTCACTGTGAAGGCTGCAAAAGGAAAGTCAAGAAAGTTCTTCAGAGCATAGAAGGTTCAAACAAAACTTCTTTTAATCTTGCTTTTCCCAACTATAATTTTCAGATTTATAAGAAAGATAGGATAAAAGGACAAGGAAAACATTAAAACTTTTTATTTCTGTAAACTTTTCAGGAGTATACATGACTAGTATTGATGCCCAGAAGCAAAAAGTGACAGTTACAGGAAATGTTGCAGTTGAAATCCTGATCAAGAAGCTGATCAAAATGGGCAAACATGCAGAGTTATACCCTGAACCGAAACCCACTAACCCAAACCAGAATGGTAACAATGGTGGTGGCGGTGGTGGTAAGAAAAACAATAAGAATAAAAACAGGAACGATGGTTCGAAACCCGACTCGGTGCAGCCAGAAAACCCGGAACCCGAACAGCCTGAACCCGGAACCAAATTAACAGTAAATGAAGAAGACAAAGACATCTCTCAGCCTGTCCAAAATTCTTCAAATTCCCCTCCCAAAATTGAGGTATATATAAACTATAAAGCTGCTGTTTGTTCCTTTGTTAATTACTGATCAGTTTACATGAACAAATTGTGATGATTCAGAAGGCGGGTGGAAAAAAGAAGGGAAAGAAGAAGAACAACAGCAGCAATGAAAAGCAAAGCAGCAGCGGCATTGTAGTAGTTTGATATTCAAGTTATTATTTTAAATCTTGTGTTATTATTTGTATGTACTACGTGTTATATTAGTTTAGGGTTGTATTTGATGTTTTGTAACTATGTAAAATTTTATGAATGATGTGAATAGATGAATCTTTTTGTTATTTTGAAATATAAATTTCTTTTGCTATTTTTAGTAAATATGAATAATATGGTTGTCATTAGTATAATAATTTTATTTCAATTCAAATTAGTTTAAAATTTACACGTGCATTGTAGTAGTTTTATTTTTTTTCTCATTTGAATCTTTTTAACAACGGACAAAAACAGTTGCAATATCATGTATTACAACGGGCATTGCCCGTTATAAAATATGGTCAACCTATTACAACATCGCCTATTACAACGGTCGGCTGTCCGTTGTGGAACACATATTACAACGGACATTGCCCGTTGTAAAAAGCCTGTTTTGTTGTAGTGAAACTATTTTCTTGAAACAATATTGCCCCAAGGCCCAAGGCCCTATCTTTGACATTTTAATATTAATATGAGGCCCAAAGCCCACTTGCCACAAATCTTCATGTCTCCTTCTTCTTTTCTTTTGAGTTGTAGTATATATGGTGGTATTGAAACAAATATTCCACTATGTGGGACTTTGTTTCAATACACACAATACCAAAATATCTTTCTCTTCCCTAAACACTTTCTCATTCATTTTGCTAACATCAAACTGTCATATTATTGTTGTATATGCTATCCACGACTAGACTAGATTATGGATGACGATTTAGTATTTGATAACAAAAGTGATACTTTATTTAGGTAGAGTACTCAATATAATGACTACGGGACTTAAACTCATGACACTAAGAATCATTATTTAAAGCGTCATACATTTAACCCCTTAAGTTAGAGGTTCTTGATTGGATGACGATTTAGTTTTAGTTGACGTCTTTAATTTGCGGATGGTGGTCTAGACAATCCACATCTAACTCAAGCTTCTTAATGAAGAGGACATACAACTTAGTATTGAAATCTTCTAAAGAAGATTCAGGATCGGGATACTTCAAACTTTTTGTTTCTAAGTAGCTGTCAGACATAGATTAATCTACCGAAACTTTAATGGAGGACTGTGTTTGATTTTGCTTTTTTTAAGAAGTCGTCCTCCATCATGTCTTATTTTCGTGCACGCAATCTATTTTTACATATCAGACTGCTTCCTTGAGTTGCAACAACTCATTTCAAGATTAGTATTGCTTCAAGTTTTTGCATTTGGTTCTTCATATGGATACTAGTGAAATTGGACCTCAATTAGTCGTTGAAAACAGTTAACTTTTTTGAGTATTATAATACGACTCGATCTTCGTTAGTTTTCTATCATATCATTGCGGATTTCGATGAATGTTTTCATTATTACGGTTATAATTGACATTCTCATTTTTAATGTTTAATTATGAATCAATCATCGTCGTTTACATGTAACACTCATCTTAAAATCAATAGTTTGCACCGAACGGTTGAAGGCGAATTAATGATGCATGAAAATCATCAAACATGCTGTACAGAAGGAGAATCAATCAGTGCAACGTAGAAAAGAATCAATCAACCAAAAATCTGTACATAACATTAATTAAACATCTCGCTAGCTAGCAAGCTGCCTGTGGTACCAACTACTGGTCCATTTTATTTACTTGTTTCGTGGTACTGTACTGTCAGCTCCCAGCTGCATTTGCAATTACAATATATATATAAGTTAGATGGATCCAGACAGAACTTATTTAGATCCGACGTCAATAACAACAACCGCCACATGATTCTACCTTTCCACTTCACAACTTTACCATAAAGCTTAATTATTTGTTAATCTTGGGTTTAGCAAACGAGGTCTCTTTTGTCAAAATAATATTTCTTTGTTAGTTACATTACACATGCCACTAATTAATAATAGCAAGGCGCCAGAAATTATTACCTAACACTGTGTAATAATAGAGTAGTAACACAGGTGTGTGTCTCTCTCTGTGTGTGTATATATATAATATACACACACACGAAACAAAGTTTGAATTTGAAAAATAATAATATAGAAAAGGAGGAAGGAGGCAGGGGGGACAGGAGATTGTGAAGGGAGGAACAAAGAATTGACATTTACGTGTTGCAGCTGTGTGGCCTCTTGTCATGCGGGGAGGCTAGTGCTGACGTGGCAGCACGTTTCCCGCGCACCCGTGACCTTCGGTTGGGACCCACCGACGTGGAGAAGAATGCTGAGCTGGCAGCTTGTATTGTAGACAGGGAGGGTCAAACCGCTAGGTTTTTTATAGCGGTGGTGTGCGTGGAATTTATCGAGGAAATTTTGTTCCCGATTTATTGCTCTGTCTCTACTCTAAGTTGTTTTTTTACAGTATATACGTCAGCATTAAACTAAATTTTATTTTGAGGAGCCCTGCCTAAACTTTTTGAGGAGCGTTGCCTTTTCATGTAAAAAGGTTGGTTTGCTTAAATGCTATAGTTATATCTTGCTAACGATATAGAACTAAAAGGTTGGAGGTGAAAGGTTCGACCTGTAGAAAAGGAGGTAAAAGCGTTGTTGGTTCACACAGAGCCGGCTCCAGAGCCAGGCTCACTAGACAGCCATCTAGAGCAACCCCTTTCGATGGGGACAAAAATTGAAAAAAATATACTAATTTGAATATTATGTTTAAAACATATATATTTGTGCATGTTGTTTTAAAGATTTATTAGCTTAGTTGGTATTGTATGGACTTGCCTTGCATGATGTGCAGACTTCAATTCTCATTTATAACAAGGTTATTTTTTTTGTCGGTTTTATATAGTTTGTATATGTGCCGCCTAGGGCAACCCAAAATGTCGAACCGACCTTGGGTTCACGAATGAAAACAAAAGGTTCAGTATGACTTAGTATATAAATATCATTGATAGCTTGAAATATATATAAACATCAAGGATAGCTTGAAATATAAAAGGGATGAATACACCCTCTTAGCAAACTAAGATATTAAACATCGTTAAATATCATAAACCAAGTATAGTTGTTTTGGTAGAAAATAAGCTAAATGGTAAAAATTATAAAAATAGTTTTGATAAAAATGATATTAATTGTAGGGTAAGCTTAGAACTTTACAACTATGATAATCAAATATTTAGAGTTTAAAAAATGTTAAATCTAATCACCTCCCAGAGAATATAGCATTTTATATAATTATATAATAATGAGGAACTGTTTATAGAAATAACTAGTGCATATGCTATAGTAATTTTGAAATAGAGAGGAAAGAATTCCGATCCAACCTTGAAAAGTTTTACTCCAAATTGTGGTCATTTTGTCAGGGACCTCTATTTGAAGGGGTTAAAGGTATGACGCTTTAGACAAAAGTTCTAGAGATCATGTGGTCAACATCATAATGAGTACTCTACTTGAATAAAGTATCACTCTTGTTATTTATATAAAAAATGTGGTCATCCATTATATAATGATGGAGTTTTTAATAATGTCATGAGTGCTTATGAAAAAAGTGGTGGTGGCTCGATCCCAAGTCCAATCTTAGGCATAGGCCACCTAGGCGATGACCTAGGGCCCTCGTCTCCGAAGGCCTCAAACTTTCATATCTTTCTATTTATACGGTACGTTATTTACTATTGCTTGGAAATGAATATAATTTAGCGGTAAAGGTTTGTGAGATCTTTAATTACAACTTGAGTTCAAGTCTCATCATTACCAATTTTAATTTTCCTCCTACCTTGCCATATTCCATAAAAAAACATGTGACTAATTTCAATTTAAAACCATTCTAATAGAACCTATGCTGATTGGAAATAGGTTTACTAAGGGACCTGACGAATATAAGAATATTCAATACATATTAGATATAATTTAAATAAACAAGGAACTTATAGCTAAATTTCCAAATTTTACTTGTAATACTTTGGAGCAAAATACTAGAGATCATACACAACTTCAACTATGCTAATGCATAATAGTAATGATAAACATAATTTTCCATTTAAGTTTGCAAAAGGATGACATTGTCTAAAAATTTAGCTCACCTTGGAGTTATGATTAGGAGTTGATATTAGCGAAGATAACTCATTAACATCTTGATTATAAAATGGAAAATAAGGAGATAATGTTTGCAATATAAATAAAGGCACATAGTTTAAAGTGGTTTGATCCAATGTGAAGAATTTCTTATTACTTTGTTTTTCTTACAATAGCTTGGATTCCAAGAGATAGTAACAAGAATGTAAAACGCTTGAGAGCTTATGTTGTTCAACCCTTGGAAAAATGCATGTCTTGACCTATTTATAGTTGTTGGAATACACGTTAAATGGCTGAGATGATGCTGCCAGACCCAAAAATCACCGTGGATTGTTGATCGAGGCGCACAATTGATGTGTGCCAACTAGGATGTGAACTAGGCAAATGGTGTAGATGATGCCGGCTGGCGGTCCATACTAGAGTATGCCTTGGTCAGGAAGAGGCGACAAGGGATTAGAGAGTGGCTGTGTAGGAGTTGCTTTAGTGGTAGCAAAGGACATGGAGTGATTACTGTACAATGGTTATTTTGTCAGATGAACAGTGCCGTTTGTGCGAGGAACTGTAACAGCCCTATATTTTACAAATATTTTTAAATTGATTTTTCCAGATTCAAAAGTTTTATTTATGAAAAAGAATAAATTTTGTTATTTTAAATATAAACTTTGAGTTTGATGTGGATTAGAATTCCAAATATGACTAAATTTAATATTTCCAGAAAATGTGAGTTTTGGCCAATAGTCAAACTTTGACTTTTAAATTTAAATTTTAAAAGTTTGGAAATTTGAATTTTTTTTCTTTTATTATGAAAGTAAATAAAATTTCAAGAACACTGATTTTCGTTTCGTTGAAATCCGAATAATATTGTGAAAGTTATGCTTTTTACAAAATTGGATGCAAATTGTTTTATTTAACAATATTGTTTATTTTAAATTATATAAATAATCTTTTTAATTGTCATATATTATTCTAAATTGTATTATATGTTATGTTACATATATTTTTACCTTTTAAATATTTTTAAAGTGATGTTTGAATTTTTCCAAAGCTCATTGAATTTATTTTCTATTTTTAAAGGTTAGTTTCCATTTTTCTATTATTTTCTTCATTTAAATTATATTTAATTAAAATTTATTTATTCATTTTTATGTATGTATTTTTTTTTATGTTTTTATCTTTATTTATAAATATTTTTCATGTACATACAATTTTCCCAAAAGTTCATTTCATTTATTTTCAAATTTTCAAGCCTAATTTACATTTTTTTTGTTATTTTCTTAATTTAATTATATTTAATTAATATTTATTTATTTATTTCCTTTCTTACTTTATTTTTTTCAGTTTTATATTTTATTTACTGAAATATATATGGTTTATTTTAATTTAAAGGAAATAGAAATATAAAGAGTCAAACCTTTTCATATTACTTGTGACTTTCCATTTACTTTGACCTTTCACTTGCTTTGCCCTTTCATTTTTTTTGAGTAGCCGTCCATTTTTTTTGCATTGCCTTGAATTCTTCCTCAAATTCACGTGAAATATGTTTCTCATCTTCTCCTAAAAACTCACGGCATGAGAAAAATAAAATATAAAAACAATGGCTTCCTTTATCTCTTCTCTTCTTCACAATTTCAATGATTTTGCTTCCCTCTTTGCAAAGCTTTGCTTGGCCCACTCTCCACCATCTTCACCGACCATCACTTCCTCCATCTACAGCTGCAACATCAGCCTCTCCTCTGTCCATTTCAGGCCATGGCATCCCAAAGATGGAAATACCACAAAAATTTGCAAAAAAACTCCACAAACATGCCTAGTCTGGCCATAAACTCCATTATCTCCTCCATATCTTGCTTTGGCCACCACCAACTCCACCTCCACCACCAATAGATGACCTGAAACCCACTACCACACCTGTACCTAACCCCCTACAGATCTGGCCGTGCCTATGGTTGCCTTGGCCGTGGCCTTTGGTTGCATGAAATCATGTTTGTTTGCCCTATAGTTGTAGTTCCATGCACACATACCTTTGCATCATCTTTTCCTATGTATGGACGACTTGTTGAACCCAAACCTGATCCAAACCTGATCCAAAACCCTTCCATTACAGTGCTTTTATAGCCCATTGCTGAAGCATATGAGGTAGAAAGCAAGTGCAAGCATTTCTATTTGATTCTGTGCAGTCTATTCTAGTGTAGTTTTGATCGTAGCTGATTTGAAACTCATCGTTGTTGTATTGTTTTGTTTGACTTGTATTCTAGGAATTTGATACTTTGGCTCCTCCACTCTTATTTGAATCGTGTTATCGTGCTTGTTTGGATCTCATTCGTGCATTCGTCGTTGTGTCTCCAGCACAAAACTGTGAGTTATTCTCACCAGACAGTTTTATACTTATATTAATAGTAAATTGATCACATGTGAATCTGTAATTGCACCACCATATTATATTTGCTATGTCACTATTATATGATGTTCACACCTGCTTAAACACCTGTTATATCATATGTTACTGTTATATTATGCTGTTTTGTTATTTTCATCAGTTAATCACACTGCAAGTTCCCTTTAGATTAGAATCACTATGGGTTGAAATGATACATACCCGAACGGACTTTAGAATAGGGAAAAATCGTTATGGGCTGAAATGATAGGCCTGAATGGTTTTTATTTAATTTATTTTAACTTGGGATTGCGGGTTTGAAATGATAGAACCCGGATTTTTCTTTTTAAACTGCGGATTGAAATAATACATATCCGTACCACTTGACCTAGGCTAGAAAACTATATACAGGCCCGTGGTTATTTTATAAAGTGTTTTTGGATATTTTTAAGTATTTTAAAAATTTTAAATTTATGAAATTGACTTAAATAGATTTTGAAATATTTTGAATTAAAGAAATTATGATTTTTCTATGTGTTAAAAATGTAATTAATGAATGGTTTAACTGGATTTTTGAAATATAACTTAAGTTGGAAATTTGGAATTTTGGTTAAAAATGATATTTAAGTTATATAAATAAAATGGATATAAAATTTTATTTGGAAATGGTAAATATGACAATTTGATTAAATTTGAATTTAAGTGATTTATTAAAGTATTATTGATTTCCTATGAATTTAAGTGGTTAAATAAATGATTGTTTAAAAATGATCTTTTAAAATATAACTTGACTTGGAAATGTTAAATTTGGTTTTAATTAAAGGTTTAAGTTAATTGAATAAAATTGGAAATTTAATTAAATTTGTGAAATGGTAATTTAAATTTGAAGTGTTAAGTTATTTGTTGAAATGTGAAGAATTGGAAACTTTTACACTTAAATTTATTAAGTAAATTGTTGAAAATTGGATTTAACTATAAGAAATTTATTGTGAAAAAGATACATGTTAAATGATATGTAAATGAACATTTTAAATGTTAAAATATGATTTTTAAAATGTTTATGTGTTTTAAATTGAAGTTATTTAATTGCTGGAAATACACTAACACCTGAAATCTACTTTTAATAGCATTCAGAAATGCTATAGATTCTGTTTTGAACTAAAATTGTGTAAAAAGAGCTATTACAGCATTTTTGAAATGCTGCAGTTGCTGTAATTGAACTTATAGGCTAATATTGAACTCAGGCCTATTATAGCATTCTATGGAAATGCTATAATGGTCTGCAGTCTTTGCTGAAACCAAATTTAACCCTTGTTTGAAATCTGAACTACCGCAGCACTTCTGAAATGCTGTCTTTTCTGTTTTGAACTATAATTCAACTAAAAATGAGTTTTAACAGCAGTTTTAAGTGCTGTCTTTGCTGAATTAAAAATGTTTTCAAATATAACTTGTAGCAGTTGTTTTTAAATGCTGTGAAATGCTGAAATTTTAATAATTAGGGTTTTTGACTTAGTAAACGAACTCAGAATGGTTTGAAACTTTGGAAATTGAATACTTGATTTGAAAGTATAATAATTACACTTTTAAAAGGGTTAAATGAATTATTTTGATTGAAATATAAACTATTTAAAGGTGATTTAAAATGATAGTGAATGAATGATATCTTTGAATTTAAAAGGTATCTAAAAGTTGAATATTTGGATTTGAACTGATAGGATATTTTATTATATTAAAATGATTTGAAATGAAGTTTTGTAAGGATATGATATTTTATTATATTAAAATGATTTGAAATGAAGTTTTCTAAGGATATGATATTTTATTATATAAAAATGATTTGAAATGAAGATTTGGAAAGATTGATATTTGATATATTAAAATGATTTGAAATGAAGTTTTGGAAAGATATGATATTTTGATATATTGAAATGATTTGAAATGAAGTTTTGAAATGATATGATATTTTAAATATATGGAAATGGTTTGGAATTGATTTAATCTTTATTTTGATAAATATATGGTTTTGAAATGATATTTTATTTTGAAGTAAAGTATTGTTTTTAAAAGTTATAACCACGGGTTATAATAACGATTGGTTGGCAAAGAGACCGGGATCGGATATGGACATACTCTCTGTCGATACCGAAAATCACTTTGACAACCGTGTACGCGGTGGAGATTCCAGAATGAAGTAGGATGGTGACGACGTTCTTAAGGTATGTTACATGGACCCAAGTCCCGTGAGTTGGCATAAGGTGGCTAAAACAGGAGCGATTGACGGACCAAGGAGGTAGCACCTATTATCGGACACACTTCTTCGATACCATTCTATTACTTGTGATTGATTTGGTGGCCACCCTTGATTTGGGAGTGTTGTTCGAGGTGGGCGGTAGTGGCTGCTATGCGTCACCACTAGTCCGGATGCGTAATTGGTATATCTACCCTGGCATTGCCTAGTTGTGCCGTGTCACCTACCATATCGAGCTTTACTACGATTATGATTTTAAGATCCGACCGCGTTAAGGTTCTCCATCCCCTTAACGCTATTTTCTATATGATTATACTTTACTTATTTAGACACTATTATAATATCGAATATTACTACATAGTAGATAGTTTAACGGATCCTTAGAGGATGGGCGGTCCCAAGCATCTTCTAAGTTACTTGTACTCTTATTACAGTTCGCTTGAGTTGGTTTACATTATATAAGTATATATTGTCCTGACTCGAGTATTTTGTGTTTTGCTTTACGCTCGGGTCAGCCTGAGTTATTCATAGATTTGGATTTCCACTCGCTTGGAGATTTGAATCGCTGGAGATTATCTGCTTGTCTTGTCCTATCTATTTCAGTTCCGTTGTCCTACTCAGCTTGTACTTGGTTATTTTATTGAGACTTCTGTTGTTCTCTATTTCTTTTATTGTATCTTATGTAACACTGATATATTTATATAGTAGCTTCATGAACTACTATTTCTTTTACTTCCGCTGCATTATTTTACTCCGTGTCTGTGATCTGTGATATATTTATTTACTGCATATTCTGAGATTTGCCAAATTTTATTTACAACGCGGTATTTTGAGCAATTTAATTCCGGCATGAGTGTCTACCTATACACTTATAATGGATGCGAATGGTTGAAAATATCGGGTCGTTACAGTTGGTATCAGAGCTTTGGCTTTGAGGCAAAACTCAGCATATGGAGTAGATTTATTTACAGAATCACTTTCGTTCGAGTTTGAATCTTTTCCTCTGGATTTGAATTTCCTATGAATTTTTGGAACGTTCCCTACGGTTTCAAAATTCATTCTTGTCCCTCACTATTCATCTTCTTTTGATTTTGGAGTATCACATAACTCCACTTCGAATGATCTTTATAGTGAATTGGCGGTCTCGCCAATATTCTAATTTTCTTGTAAATGGGTGAAAATCCTTTACAATCAGCATCGATTCACCAGAGATTTATATTTATCCTTGGTTTAGATGCTAATATTTTTTTTTCCAAACTCTATTTCTTGAGATCAAACATAGATTTGTCCTAGGAAAATCCACATCGATCTTATTCTTTAACTCACGGTTAACCCGGTTAAGGTTGTCCGCGGTTATCTAAGCTTACCCATCTCCCTACTTTGTTATTTAATCATCTTGTCTTTTGTTTCCAACCTACCTTCAAAACATTTTGAATTGTATTTGTAAATCTGTAATTAATATTTTGTTTTATATTGTGTTGTTTGAGTTGTTGATGTTGATTTGGGTTTTCGATCGATTCGTCTGATCAACGCTATCGATAGGATTTCTAAAACACTTTGACAGAACAAACTGACACAATATTATATAAAAAAAATTTGGTTAATGAAATAAATTTTGATATATAATTTATGGAACTTAATAAATTGATTTAAATTGATAATTTGAAGTGATAATACTTGATTTATCATTTATTGTTCTACAAAAGAATTTATAAATAGTTGTTTATAAATTTATTTGGGAACTGAAATAAATTTAAAACAAGAAATTTAAGAACTTAATTCCCGATGGTTTCGAACTTTGTGTTTAAAGCTTTAAAAGGATATATTATTTAAAGTATTTTTGAATAGAAATTTGTTTCCAAAGAATTTTAAAGTTTAAAAAAAAATCAGTGCTCTTCTCTTTGTCGCTGGAAAATAATTTCGGTGATGACTGCAGCATCATTGACGTTCATTTTCGAGTTTCGAAGTGAAGAAACCATTCTGTAGTTTTGCTACAGCTTTGTTTTGGGAAATTTGATTGATTTGAATTTCTAAAAGATGATTTGATTTATTATATATATATATTGATTTAACTTTGATTTGACAAATTATGTGCATACATTTATTTATCTCTAAATGGTTTGAAAAGAATCGGAAATTTTATTCTTAAATTCTATCTTAAATAATAACCTCAAGTATAAAAAGAAAATCAAATTTTTGAATAAATATTCAAGCTTGAAATGATTGAATTAGAATGTTTATAGTGTATACTAGTTTAAGAAAGTTTTATTTGTATAACACATAATTTTATTCCAATATAACTTTCCTAAATTACACAGAAGTTGAATATGAAATTGGATAATATACAATATAGAAAGGATTTTATAAATAAAATTTGAGTGGTTATAATAAATGTTATACACTTAAATTTTAGTTATAAAAGATTAACAGAGGTAAATATTGAAAAGGAATCTAAAGAGATTTTATTTAAATAACTTAATAATCAAATTTGATTTAATATGAAACCTTAAGTCTAACCTAGGAATTTTAATAAAGGTTATTTCCTGAAATGAATATGTTGTATAATAAATAATGTATCTTTGAATAGATAAAATAAAATACATTTGAATTGGACTTTTGGTAATAAAGTTTATTTAACTTGAATTCATAGTTTAATTGATGTCTAAATGAATAAATGTGTAAAGAAATTTGATTGTTATATTTGCTGTGATAAATATTTAATTATGAAATAGATATGTCTTGAAAAATGAATAATTATGATTTAAATAGTTAAAATGTATTTTAACATCACTAAAATTTGATAGTTGAGAATTTGGTTTTCAAATGGAATTTTAAGTGTAACTTATTAAAGGAATATCTATTTATGAAATGGGTATTTTAAAATAAAGTGTTAGGTTATGTGTTAAATTAAGAGCTAACTAAAATAGTGAACTTTGAACTTAATAAATGAAGTATAGTTTGATTTGAATATTCCATTCATAAAAGTTTGTTTTAATAAGTCATAAGTTAAATGATATCCAAATGAATATTTCTGAAATTGAACTGATTTGAAATACTAATACATCTACTGTAGCATTTTATAAGTGCTACTATTTTGAAAAGACAATGTTTTGGAAATTTTTATAATTGAATGAACTTAGAAATGTTACAACTTTAAAATGAATATTATTTGACCTTGAATTAAAATGGTTTAAATGAAGATATTTTTTTAAGGGTGTTATGATCTTCTAAGTATTATGTTTTTTTTAAAGAATAACTTGTCCAAAGTGTTATGATTTTAGTAGTGTGATTTCCAAATGATAAACATCCCTAAATTATTATGATTTCAAAGCATTATGGTTTCAAATTTATTATCTTATTTTGTTTTTCAAACTACCTTTTGGTTGTCCTTATTTCTCTTATCTTGTTACAGAATGGGAAGGCTATTGTTTATACCAGTCCGTTTAGAAATCTTTCTGTAATCTTTGATAATCTTTGTTACTCATCTGGATCTGAACACTGTTTTTCCATTCATAGACCATCGGTCAAGTGAAAAGGGTGATTCAGACTCTAGAGGATCTTTTTCGTGTTTGTGTTCTTGATTTGATCACCTCCATCTTGTTAAACTTACCTATAACCATAGTTATCATGCGTAATTTAAATCTCCTTGTCATCTTATTTTAATCTTATTTCACTATATCTTTTTCTGTGCTTTCCCGTACCTCGTTCCTTTTCGGGGACGAAAAGTTTTGAGTGGGGGAGAGTGTAACAGCCCTATATTTTACAAATATTTTTAAATTGATTTTTCCAGATTCAAAAGTTTTATTTATGAAAAAGAATAAATTTTGTTATTTTAAATATAAACTTTGAGTTTGATGTGGATTAGAATTCCAAATATGACTAAATTTAATATTTCCAGAAAATGTGAGTTTTGGCCAATAGTCAAACTTTGACTTTTAAATTTAAATTTTAAAAGTTTGGAAATTTGAATTTTTTTTCTTTTATTATGAAAGTAAATAAAATTTCAAGAACACTGCTTTTCGTTTCGTTGAAATCCGAATAATATTGTGAAAGTTATGCTTTTTACAAAATTGGATGTAAATTGTTTTATTTAACAAAATTGTTTATTTTAAATTATATAAATAATCTTTTTAATTGTCATATATTATTCTAAATTGTATTATATGTTATGTTACATATATTTTTACCTTTTAAATATTTTTAAAGTGATGTTTGAATTTTTCCAAAGCTCATTGAATTTATTTTCTATTTTTAAAGGTTAGTTTCCATTTTTCTATTATTTTCTTCATTTAAATTATATTTAATTAAAATTTATTTATTCATTTTTATGTATGCATTTTTTTTAATGTTTTTATCTTTATTTATAAATATTTTTCATGTACATACAATTTTCCCAAAAGTTCATTTCATTTATTTTCAAATTTTCAAGCCTAATTTACATTTTTTTGTTATTTTCTTAATTTAATTATATTTAATTAATATTTATTTATTTATTTCCTTTCTTACTTTATTTTGTTCAGTTTTATATTTTATTTACTGAAATATATATGGTTTATTTTAATTTAAAGGAAATAGAAATATAAAGAGTCAAACCTTTTCATATTACTTGTGACTTTCCATTTACTTTGACCTTTCACTTGCTTTGCCCTTTCATTTTTTTTGAGTAGCCGTCCATTTTTTTTTGCATTGCCTTGAATTCTTCCTCAAATTCACGTGAAATATGTTTCTCATCTTCTCCTAAAAACTCACGGCATGAGAAAAATAAAATATAAAAACAATGGCTTCCTTTATCTCTTCTCTTCTTCACAATTTCAATGATTTTGCTTCCCTCTTTGCAAAGCTTTGCTTGGCCCACTCTCCACCATCTTCACCGACCATCACCTCCTCCATCTACAGCTGCAACATTAGCCTCTCCTCTGTCCATTTCAGGCCATGGCATCCCAAAGATGGAAATACCACAAAAATTTGCAAAAAACTCCACAAACATGCCTAGTCTGGCCATAAACTCCATTATCTCCTCCATATCTTGCTTTGGCCGCCACCAACTCCACCTCCACCACCAATAGACGACCTGAAACCCACTACCACACCTGTACCTAACCCCCTACAGATCTGGCCGTGCCTATGGTTGCCTTGGCCGTGGCCTTTGGTTGCATGAAATCATGTTTGTTTGCCCTATAGTTGTAGTTCCATGCACACATACCTTTGCATCATCTTTTCCTATGTATGGACGACTTGTTGAACCCAAACCTGATCCAAAACCCTTCCATTACAGTGCTTTTACAGCCCATTGCTGAAGCATATGAGGTAGAAAGCAAGTGCACGCATTTCTATTTGATTCTGTGCAGTCTATTCTAGTGTAGTTTTGATCGTAGCTGATTTGAAACTCATCGTTGTTGTATTGTTTTGTTTGACTTGTATTCTAGGAATTTGATACTTTGGCTCCTCCACTCTTATTTGAATCGTGTTATCGTGCTTGTTTGGATCTCATTCGTGCATTCGTCGTTGTGTCTCCAGCACAAAACTATGAGTTATTCTCACCAGACAGTTTTATACTTATATTAATAGTAAATTGATCACATGTGAATCTGTAATTGCACCACCATATTATATTTGCTATGTCACTATTATATGATGTTCACACCTGCTTAAACACCTGTTATATCATATGTTACTGTTATATTATGCTATTTTGTTATTTTCATCAGTTAATCACACTGCAAGTTCCCTTTAGATTAGAATCACTATGGGTTGAAATGATACATACCCGAACAGACTTTAGAATAGGGAAAAATCGTTATGGGCTGAAATGATAGGCCTGAATGGTTTTTATTTAATTTATTTTAACTTGGGATTGCGGGTTTGAAATGATAGAACCCGGATTTTTCTTTTTAAACTGCGGATTGAAATAATACATATCCGTACCACTTGACCTAGGCTAGAAAACTATATACAGGCCCGTGGTTATTTTATAAAGTGTTTTTGGATATTTTTAAGTATTTTAAAAATTTTAAATTTATGAAATTGACTTAAATAGATTTTGAAATATTTTGAATTAAAGAAATTATGATTTTTCTATGTGTTAAAAATGTAATTAATGAATGGTTTAACTGGATTTTTGAAATATAACTTAAGTTGGAAATTTAGAATTTTGGTTAAAAATGATATTTAAGTTATATAAATAAAATGGATATAAAATTTTATTTGGAAATGGTAAATATGATAATTTGATTAAATTTGAATTTAAGTGATTTATTAAAGTATTATTGATTTCCTATGAATTTAAGTGGTTAAATAAATGATTGTTTAAAAATGATCTTTTAAAATATAACTTGACTTGGAAATGTTAAATTTGGTTTTAATTAAAGGTTTAAGTTAATTAAATAAAATTGGAAATTTAATTAAATTTGTGAAATGGTAATTTAAATTTGAAGTGTTAAGTTATTTGTTGAAATGTGAAGAATTGGAAACTTTTACACTTAAATTTATTAAGTAAATTGTTGAAAATTGGATTTAACTATAAGAAATTTATTGTGAAAAAGATACATGTTAAATGATATGTAAATGAACATTTTAAATGTTAAAATATGATTTTTAAAATGTTTATGTGTTTTAAATTGAAGTTATTTAATTGCTGGAAATACACTAACACCTGAAATATACTTTTAATAGCATTCAGAAATGCTATAGATTCTGTTTTGAACTAAAATTGTGTAAAAAGAGCTATTACAGCATTTTTGAAATGCTGCAGTTGCTGTAATTGAACTTATAGGCTAATATTGAACTCAGGCCTATTATAGCATTCTATGGAAATGCTATAATGGTCTGCAGTCTTTGCTGAAACCAAATTTAACCCTTGTTTGAAATCTGAACTACCGCAGCACTTCTGAAATGCTGTCTTTTCTGTTTTGAACTATAATTCAACTAAAAATGAGTTTTAACAGCAGTTTTAAGTGCTGTCTTTGCTGAATTAAAAATGTTTTCAAATATAACTTGTAGCAGTTGTTTTTAAATGCTGTGAAATGCTGAAATTTTAATAATTAGGGTTTTTGACTTAGTAAACGAACTCAGAATGGTTTGAAACTTTGGAAATTGAATACTTGATTTGAAAGTATAATAATTACACTTTTAAAAGGGTTAAATGAATTATTTTGATTGAAATATAAACTATTTAAAGGTGATTTAAAATGATAGTGAATGAATGATATCTTTGAATTTAAAAGGTATCTAAAAGTTGAATATTTGGATTTGAACTGATAGGATATTTTATTATATTAAAATGATTTGAAATGAAGTTTTGTAAGGATATGATATTTTATTATATTAAAATGATTTGAAACGAAGTTTTCTAAGGATATGATATTTTATTATATAAAAATGATTTGAAATGAAGATTTGGAAAGATTGATATTTGATATATTAAAATGATTTGAAATGAAGTTTTGGAAAGATATGATATTTTGATATATTGAAATGATTTGAAATGAAGTTTTGAAATGATATGATATTTTAAATATATGGAAATGGTTTGGAATTGATTTAATCTTTATTTTGATAAATATATGGTTCTGAAATGATATTTTATTTTGAAGTAAAGTATTGTTTTTAAAAGTTATAACCACGGGTTATAATAACGATTGGTTGGCAAAGAGACCGGGATCGGATATGGACATACTCTCTGTCGATACCGAAAACCACTTTGACAACCGTGTACGCGGTGGAGATTCCAGAATGAAGTAGGATGGTGACGACGTTCTTAAGGTATGTTACGTGGACCCAAGTCCCGTGAGTTGGCATAAGGTGGCTAAAACAGGAGCGATTGACGGACCAAGGAGGTAGCACCTCTTATCGGACACACTTCTTCGATACCATTCTATTACTTGTGATTGATTTGGTGGCCACCCTTGATTTGGGAGTGTTGTTCGAGGTGGGCGGTAGTGGCTGCTATGCGTCACCACTAGTCCGGATGCGTAATTGGTATATCTGCCCTGTCATTGCCTAGTTGTGCCGTGTCACCTACCATATCGAGCTTTACTACGATTATGATTTTAAGATCCGACCGCGTTAAGGTTCTCCATCCCCTTAACGCTATTTTCTATATGATTATACTTTACTTATTTAGACACTATTATAATATCGAATATTACTACATAGTAGATAGTTTAACGGATCCTTAGAGGATGGGCGGTCCCAAGCATCTTCTAAGTTACTTGTACCCTTATTACAGTTCGCTTGAGTTGGTTTACATTATATAAGTATATATTGTCCTGACTCGAGTGTTTTGTGTTTTGCTTTACGCTCGGGTCAGCCTGAGTTATTCACAGATTTGGATTTCCACTCGCTTGGAGATTTGAATCGCTGGAGATTATCTGCTTATCTTGTCCTATCTATTTCAGTTCCGTTGTCCTACTCAGCTTGTACTTGGTTATTTTATTGAGACTTCTGTTGTTCTCTATTTCTTTTGTTGTATCTTATGTAACACTGATATATTTATATAGTAGCTTCATGAACTACTATTTCTTTTACTTCCGTTGCATTATTTTACTCCGTGTCTGTGATCTGTGATATATTTATTTACTGCATATTCTGAGATTTGCAAAAAATTTATTTACAACGCGGTATTTTGAGCAATTTAATTCCGGCATGAGTGTCTACCTATACACTTATAATGGATGCGAATGGTTGAAAATATCGGGTCGTTACAGGAACAGTGCATGCGAAGCTTATTTTGACAATGAAGGTCTGGCACCTATGGCCAAAGCCTACCGTATTAAGACAAAGTGGCTTTAGAAAGTGCGATTGGTCGGTGTTGAAGAAGAACGGTGGACTTGGCTAGAGATTAAGTTGATGGTAGGGACAGTCAACTACCAAGGGGCCCTTCACATGTCGAGCCACTATCTATTGTCTCATCCGCTGATGTATGTGCATGCATTATTTGACTATAACATGCGCCTGAGCCAAGCAGACCGATGGCCGAGTAAGCCTAGCCTCTTGAGCCAGGTGCAGGCCATGCGACATGGGCATGCCAAAGTGCCAGGCTTTGGAAATATATGGACCACAAGGTGGGTCGAGAATGTTCTATTGACATCATGAGGGCCAGTCGTATAGGGAGTGCCAGCCCATTCCATACTTCCGAGAAAATCGTGAAACATTTTCCCTTTAAGCTCGTGTTTGTGAGAGGGCATGGGCTTGTCATTCATGCATAATGCCTCATTTAATGGTGCGAAATGTGGAATTATCACTGAGGGTGGCGTTTGCTTCCCCGGATGTGGCAGAGATGGTTTATCTTTTCAATATGCTATTTGACATGGTTACTGTAGAAAACTAGATGGCTTTGATTGCACTCCATGTGACCGATCTAGCGGTTCGAATTTTTTTACCGTTGTCTATAAAGGTGTCTCATCCCCTTCTTCTCACTTTTTTACTAAGCTTTTGTGTTTCTGCCATTAAAAAGAAAAGAGAGCACTCCTTGTCTTCTTCATATGCTTTTATAAATTGTAAACTTCGATCACTAATGAGTGTTTTTAACCTTGATTTTTTATGTCATTTTCCATGTAGTTTTTTCTTTTATTTTCATTTCGGTATTACATTTCTGCATTTCGTTTTTTGTCACTGCTGTATTGACCTAAATACCGTCGTTGCTTTGACGATCTTTCTAATGAACTTCTATTATACAAGGCATCGAACGGTCGTTGTTATGGCATCAATGGTGGTCGTTTGACGTCAAACGCTGTACATAACACACAAAACTTTGAGTTGTTAATATTACCGAACTATCCTTCCAAAATTAAAGTAGGAAGATGACACTCTGCGCTCGGGCCCCTAAATAGGATTAGGTGGCAGATTGGTAGTGTCGTGGGTCACACGGCCTGCTTTGAGCTTAGGTAAGGGCTTGAACGGGCATGCTCTATAACTGTGGGCCGCTCATACTCGTGATGGAGGAAAAGCTTGCTCCTATGCCTAATCAGTCTTTAAATAAGTTGGGGTAGTTTAGTAGTCTAGGATGCTTGTTTTTCATTACAAATGATGGAAGCTGCATCTACCAGCGAACAGACTTTCCCCCTAGGTTCCTTCAAGGTTTGGGAGGACTAAGTTGATCTCACATGTTCTCTGGCCCGCTACGGCTACGAGGGAATCGATCCTCTTTATTTCTTTGCTATTGACCGAGCAAGCTAGCCCCCAGCGGGCTATTTCACATGGTTCCTCACTTACATGAATTGCGGTGTAATGCTCCCATTTACCGCTTCTTCATCATATTTCTAAATGAGCAACACATGGTGCTTTGGCAGCTTACCTTGAACAACTATAGTCTATTGGCGGGGATCTTCATAGTTTGTCGTGAACATCTCAGAGCCTTATCCCATCCTAATAAGACCGGTCTTTAAATTTTGTAGGTAGACTAAGATCGATCTGGACCATTACTACTACCTCTAAGGATTGACAAACCCCACCACTTCTTTGGTCTCCTAAGCAAGTTGTCGGGGTATCAAAACTACTTCATTATTGTGCCCCCATCATCAAATCAAACCTCACAACACGGGCATTCAACGTGCTTGGTGATAGAGTTAGGAGCATGCTCTAAGGGCAATTCTGTAATTTATTGTAAATTATTAAATCTGTAATAAAATCTGATTCAAAATAAAAGGTAATTTTCTTTCTATTATATACTTAGCATAACGTGTTACATTAATTATTATTTAATTTAAGTATATTTCATAGAAAATCCTTGAATGATATGTTTCGTAATAGTAATTACAATGTGTTGTGGTCATGAGAAATTTACCACAATGAAATAATATGTTGTTTTAAATATTCCTAGTTACGATGTATCGAGATAGGATATCGATAAATCCATTTGGACTAGAGTACGTAACGCTCTCCAAATAATGGGCAGCATATTACTCATAGCTGTTAAAGGAATCAAGGGGCTACGTATTGATGATTATTTGATTACTATGGAATGACTCATTCGATAGTTTTCTATTGCATAATATATCTAAGGTCAAATAGAGAATATTGAAGTAATGATGTTACGTAGTTCTCACGACTTAAGAATATTGTTGAACTTCAATATGGACACTCCACTTTGATTATAGTTAAATCATGGCACAACGTGAATCGAATGACTATGGGTGGAATTGAGTTGAAGCATTAGAAGTGAAACACTATTGAATAGTGAATTCGTTTACTTAGTTATATGAGGTTAGTATTACGGTTAACAGCAGTCAACGCAAAGTCAAAGTCTTTAGCTAGATTTGTTTGGTCAATAATAATAACTACTATTGAACCAAAGACATTTTGTTTGGATTATATAAATTGAATATGGACGATACTGGGAATTTGATCAAAATCATATTCCATAATTCATAATGTGATATAGTTTCGACGAAGAGAATTGGTGTAAATAATCGTCACTACCAAGGATAGCTTAAAATAGTAAAATTGGATTTTAGCAAAATTGTATAAGCGATGGATTTGGCCAAACCGTCACACCTGTAGCATAGGTAACATGTGTAGTTAATTTTTGAATTATTTGATATTAACCGCTAACTGGATTTACACCTATGAGTCAAACAACCGTAATGTTGAATATTCTGAGATACCATACGATTTAATTAAATTATAATTATTATAGATTAATTAAATAAATTAATATTTGTAAAATATTAATTATAAAATTTTATTTGATTTATTTGAATCAATATTTAATATAGTATGTATATAAAATTTATATATATATATACATATATATATATATATATCAATATAGGATATTGAAAACATTTAAATTAGATCGAAAATGAGTAAATACCAATTGAGTTTAGAAATATATATGAGCCCATATACCTATAAGGATGGCTAACATGTCTTGGAGGGGAAGGGGTGTAACAACCCGAGATTTCATACCAATTAATTATTGTCTCTAGACGATTAAATCTGGTTGTTAATTGCTGATGGAAGTTTTTGATCGGTAGAAATTCTTTTACAATTTTGATTAAAAGGGTATACGGGCTTTATAAATTCTAAATCTTGGCCCATACTTAATTTGTTGCCGTGATAAGTGATAACCCATTCCTCTTTGTATCTATTCATTTGAAAACCCTAAACCTAAATCAAACGTTCGAAAGAAAAATGGAGGCGGCTCGTTCATGTTCGTTCCTCTTCGACAAATTAGGGCTTCGCGATTTTTCAAATCATCGTCTCTCGAGATGATTTCAGCTGCGATTGGAGCTTCGAATCTTCAAACTCTCGACCGATCAAAGGTGAGTGAAAACTCACATCTAATTCACTCGACCCTGTTGGTTTTCGTTCGTTTCTGGTTAACTTTGATCTTTTGGTTTTGTTGTGAAAATTGGGTTTTGTCGACTTCGACTTCGTTCGATTTTATCTGATGTTTAGTGGTTTCGACGTTGACCATTTTAAATTGATTGCCGAAGTATCGAGTTGTTTTGTTGTTTCTTCGGCTTTAAATGATTTCGTGGGTGCCATGGTTTTGATGTTTTGAATTGCTTGTTGTTCCTTTCGAGTTCATGTCATTACAGTGAATATTATTTTAAATTGCACATTCGTGTTGCACTGTGCATATCAATGCCTGGTTTTGTTTTCATGTGTATTTCTCGATGGCACTGGTTTTTGATGATCTCTTTGAACTGCCGTGACTTTGGCTTTGACAAAACTGTAAATTTGGAAAATTGCTTGACAGTGGTGACTTCATATATGTGCATATATACCATTGTGGGTGTATGCATATATCGTGGAATCCACACTTGAGATTACATCTCTCTTGTAAGTTGTTGTAGTGCCACTGTCTCACTGTTTTGATTCCTGGTTCTTTCCATTGTTTTTATTTACTTCGAGTAATTTTGTTTGTCTTGACAATTGGATGTTGAGGCTGCTGCTGTTTCAACCTTTTTAGTTATAATTGGGGTCTGTTATATTGGTTCTCAGGTGCACTGAGCTTGAGTTATTTTTTTGTGGTCCTTACTTGCATATAGCCTGGTTGTCTCGAGCACATCTGTATATATGATGTTGTATCTGGACTTTTGTTTTATTTTGGGTTGGTTTACACTTTTATATTTAGTTGAGCTTATGCTTGACTTTGTGATTTCGAGCCTGCTGTTATTGTACTATGGGGTTGCTTGGTTATTGACTCCGAGATGTTTTTGTGTATTTATGATTTACTGTCTGGACTGTTTGATGGTTTCCTTGGTCATTTCAATATATTGCTCGTTGTTGTCTTGATAGTGTTACTGCTATCTTGATGTACTTGAACAACCTGAATCTTGAATGATTGTTATTGCTATGATACAGTCATCATGTAATCTAGTTATGCATATGTATATAGTTGTACCTATTATTTGTTGGCTTGTGGCTTCCTATTACATAGCGCAGTTTTGCTTGCCTTCTTATCTTCACTATTTCTGTTGCATTGCTTCTGGACTTGATTCTTTTGTGACTTTGGTCACTATCATTGCTTCGAGCTCTTATATATGTATATACGTAGTTTGAAACAGTAGCCTTTTTGGGTTGTGTTCACTGGTCTCTCTGGTACACTTTGTTGTACCTGTTTGTAACTATATTTTCAATGGGGTATTCGATCTACTTGTGCACTGATAATCACTTTTGCACTTTGGTTTGATTTATGACTTTTTTGCTTCGACCTGTCTTGGTCCTTGAACATTTCTGAGTATTCCTTTTTACTGTGGCATTGGTTTTGGGCACAGTTGCCTTGTGCCTCTGTTGTGCACTTCATATTTGCACTGTTTCATTAGTGATGTAATATATATTCACTATATTCATGAACTTGTTTCATTAGTGATGTTCTGTACATTCACTATTCTCACTTGTTGTCGTTATTTGCATACGGCTGCTGCTTTGTTCTCTGGTTCTGGCTCCTTTAGTCTTGACTTTGAGTATTTATGTGTACGAGCACTTGTATCTGGTACATGTGCTATGTGCATTTAAGTTGTACTTCTTTTATTGTCGGGTCTGACCTTGTGTTCATTTGTGACTTTCACTAAGCTCTTGTGTATCTCATGCGATAGTGGCGAGGCAGTACACGTGTGCGTGTACTGCAGCCCTATCAGATTTGACAGTTTTAAATTGCTGTTTCGATTGTTGAATTGTTACGTTGGTTAAATTCAATATTTTGAAGTTGTATTAAATATTTGTGATTTACTGATTTGTTGTTTAACACTGTTTAGTGTTATATTTGCCGTTATCCGATTCTCTTATCGAGAAGTTGGATATACGAGATTTCCGTGAATGTCGTCTATCTGATTATTTGATTATTATTGCTTCTATGCACTAATAGCTGAGTTTGAATTAGACTGACCCGTGTATTATTTTCTTTTGAATGTAATACTCGGGTCAGACCCGAGTTATTTCAGGTTGTAGATTTCCTGCTTTGAGTTGCTGTTTGAGCTATGAAGACTTTTCACATCTTTTGGAGTAGTCGTGTCATAGTATAGGTTGATATGTATTCATGTATATTAGTTGATAATGTACGTGTATATATAACTTCCAGAGTCGACAGTTGTAGTTGTATCATATGTATTGTGTCAATTGTATTGTAACTGACATCAGTTATATATATATATGAGACTTTTGTCATCTGTGTTCCGCACTCTTTTTGTATCTGTGTTATTATTATATATATTGTCCTAAACTATTATGAACCATCGTAGTTCGTTTTATACTGGTAATTGGGTATGTCGATGGGAGTAAATAAATAAGAGATGAAAATTAAAAATGTATACCACTCCTATCGAGGTAACCAATACTAGTGTAAGGCCAACTTCGAATGGCCGCTCCTATCCAGCCTTATTCTTCATAATAACAGACAATATTTCTTCTAATACTCTTTGTTATTGTGAGCATAGAGGTGGGGCGTCACATGGGGTGTGATATTTATTTGAAATATGAGTTTTGAATTTGAAAGGAGAAGAGGTAAAATGGAAGATCTTGATCCCCCTTTTCTCTCATTCCTTTTCTTATTTAAACTCACCGTCCTCCTTCGGGTTATTTTTTACTTTTGGTCTTCCCTTCTTCCTAGTTTTGGCCATAAGCAATGCCCTCCAACCCTTCATTTCGAACCGAAAATCAAATCAAATTTATTTTAAAAAGTATGGTGATCTCTTTAGTTAGCTGCGTTTTTGGAGGAGTTAGGATCCGATCCAAGAAGATTCTAATTCAATATTCAAGATGAAATATCATGGCCATAAATATAGGTAATATCTAATCAATATTCACTTATATATTTTCTAAATAGTATGGTGATCTCTTCAGTTAGCTGCGTTTTTGGAGGAGTTAGGATTCGATCCAAGAAGATTCTAATTCAACATTCAATATGCAATATCAAGGCCATAATATAGGTAATATCTAATCAATATTTACTTATATATCAAATCAAATGTATTTTAAAAAATATGGTGATCTCTTCAGTTAGCTGCATTTTTGAAGGAGTTAGGATCTGATCCAAGAAGATTCTAATTCAACATTCAAGATAAAATATCAAGGCCATAATATAGGTGATATATAATTGATATTTACTTGTATATTTTCAATTATGTAATTACATATGAGTGGATTATAACTATATTTTATCATGAATTTATATTTTTATTTGCTATACAACTTGTATATGTATATATGCATACACATTAAAAAAATATTATATGTGTATTTTTACTTTGGGCCACTTTATAAAATATAAAAAATTCAAAAGTAATATAGTTTTAAAATAAATTGAAATCTGTATTTTTTAATTTGAAGTTGCATATATATATAGACACACGCGCACACACATAGTTCATATAAATTTATTTCCTAAATCTTGTTCATACATCCATACATATATACATTCTATATATATTTATGTACCTATATGTATGTTAATTTTTTTAGATATACATTATATTTATAATATAAATGAAATTAAAATATTGATTATATATGTGTTTATATTTTAAGGTTTTCCAAATTACTATATTTTAATATATAAATACAAAATATATTATACATATTAATTTTATTTGGAATTTATATTTTTTTAAATTAATTTTGAAATCCATACGAATTTTAAATAAAAGGGATTTTTTAATCCATAAGGATTTGAAAAAAAGTTTGTTTTTTTGTTAAAGAGGTATGTTGGCCGGAAGGAAAATTTTAAAAATTTATTATTTAAAAATTTAAGCATATTACCATTTATGTGTATAAATTATATTTTTATAATTAAGCTCTAAAGTTTACATATATGTACATATATTTTTGAATTTAAAAAACCATTCTTAAACACACATGTCCGTGTGTATATTGAAATGTTCAAAATTTTGAATTTTAAATTCGAAATAGTTTTTGATCTAGATCTATCTTCTAATTTGAATCTATCATAAGTTATTTCAAATATTAAATTTGAATTTTAAATTGATTAACATATTTAAATTTAAAATTATATATAAATGTTTTGTATATATACATAATATGTATGTATTTATAATTTTAAAATAACAAAAGATAGCAAATACGTATATAAAGGGGCTAGTTTGTCTGTTGCAATGTAATTTCCAGAACTTATATACAAGCATATTAAACCATGTACACATCTATATGTTGCACGTATATTTACATGTATGTGTGTATTTAATACAGATACACATTTTATATATTACATACATAAGAATCAAACCTTTATATTAATTAGTTAAATAAAATAAAATTTTATTTAAAACTACTAAGATTATATCTAAATCAATTTAGACTTTATACGTCTAATAAGATCCAAAAATGGATTTTTTTTTGAAATACCAGTTTATTTCGTTACATGCTGGCCCATTTACATCAATGGTATCAAAGCTCATTAGTCTATATAGTCTAAATTAGCAATATTAAGGCCAACTTATTAAAGCCTACCCATTTCGTAGGGAGTCTAGAAAAGTAGTGTTGAAGGTTAGGCTTGGATAAACATGTACTTTGCCCTACCTAGTTACTAATCTGACCTAAATGGTGAAGTATGTCCAAAGTCTTTCCTTAGTATAAAAGCCCAAATAATTTGGGCCTTGGGAAAAATTTAAAACCTGTTTTGAAATCATAAATGACGTTTTAAATTTAAATGGTTAAATTTGAAATATATAAGAAAATTTGGTAAATGTTAAAAAATATTTTCAATTTTTTTTGAAAATATCGAAAATTATTAATAATTAGTTTGGTTAATTAAATAAGTAATTAGTTAAAAGTCAATCAATTAATTAAATACATATATATATATATAAATTAGCTTATTGGTTTCTTTTTGGACGATGGTCATCCTTACTCAATAGTTAAGAAACACCTTAGGGAAAAACAAAAACTGAAGGGTTCATTGAATGTCACATTTGATAGGGATATGTACTCTTTTGACTTTGGAAGCGAGGAAGAATGGCGAATGATTTTAGAGTGGAGTCATGTATTATTGATGGGAAAGTGTTTATTGTCACTAAACGGAGTCGTCGGCCGAATTTACTCGAGAACAAATTCTGTCCATTCCTGTTTGGGCTAAGTTCACTAATATTCATCCTCCTTCCAATAGCTAGAGGTCCAAGATTGGTTAACTAGTCACATTAGAGATCTTATATGTTTTGATTAAAATACAGAACAAAGGGACCATCTTGGATTTGATAGAGCCCTTATCGAGATCACTCCATATAGACCATTGCCATCACACCTTCCTGTAGGACTGGTTAAGTTAATGTATCGTACTTACGACAGCCTCCTATTTGCTCTTACTATCACTCTTTTAATCATTCAGAAAGTCTTTGTTTGCATCGCCCAGTGGAAGTTGATGGAACATGCCCTCCTCCTTTACTTGAGAAAATTCTGATTTAGAAGCCACCCATGATAATGGAAGATCAAATCCCCTACCACATCTGTTCAAACATCGATTCCTACCATGCCAAAACAGTCTGCTCCTCCTTGTTGCCTGTCTGATGATGTTACAAGTCTAGATGCTTACCTTTCCTCGGTATTCTCACCTGATCTAGTCCCTCCTGCTATTCCTTCCACCAACACACCAGCATTGCTCATTGACCCACTTTTGTGCAAGGCCAGCAAACAAACTAATCATTGTGCTACTGTTTTAGTCATTGCAGCACTACTCAGCCCCTCCAAGCCTCCTAACCCTGATGTAATAATCCATTGTCAAGAAGCAATAAAATAACAAATTATTAATAATAATTATTGGATTAAATGTGAATTAATTAAACATGTTTTGAAATATAAATATGGAATTATGTGAATGATTTGGGAATTTGATAAGGAATATTTTATTAAAATGGTGAGAATTAAATCTGGGTGGAGTAGTGATTTGGTAATTAAATTGATATTTTGAAATAGAAATGTAAACTAATTATTTGGAGTAAAATGATAAGTTAATTACATAATAGAGAATGTTTGAAATAAATAAATTAAATTTATTTGTTGATAAAAAGTATTTTATTAATGAAGTTTGAATTTAATTAGTAAATGAATTTCAATAAATTAATTAATTAAATAAATAAATTATAGAAAATAATTTTATAAAATAGTTAATAGTGAGATTTGTTTAGGAAGAAAGTTAGTGTAGTGATTTTGATTTTTGTAAGTAGGATGTAATATATAAGTATTTTAATGAACTAGAAAAGAAATGAAAGAAGGAAAATTGTGTTACTTAACAAACAAAGCCCAACATCTCAAGCCCAAACCCATATCTTTGTTTTCTGATTTTTCTCTCAGCCCTAGAATCTATCTCTAGACTATTCTCCTTTGCTTAGAAATAAACCCTACTCATTTACTCTCTTGGCTTTGGGAAAACTCAATAATACAACCATACTCCATCACTTTAAAAATCAAAATAAAACCATAAAAAATTCTATAAATTCCTATAATTCAAATCAAAGCTTCTTAATACATTATTAAACCAATTATCAAGTTGAATCCAAGATTAATCATCGAATTGACGAAGGGGCAAATTTACATTAAAAGGAAGGAGAGGGATAGGAAGAGAGTAACAAAGCAATTACATTCTTTATAAAAAAAGAGTAATCTCACTCATTACTATGGTTATATTGATTTTGTGATGTCTGGAATGATGTTTATGTATTTTTGCATTCAAATAACCCAAATAATGTAATATAGCTTTCACCTCCATTGATCTTAAATTGATTAGTATTGGATAATTGATGATTGTTTGGTCATATATGAAGTATAGTATGGTAATAAAAAGTTGTATGTACTCAATGGGAATGGTTGAGAATGAGAAGTAAATGCTTAAATCAGGAAGATACATGCATATGAATTCGTGTCAGGGGTTGCTCGACTGGTTGAACGCCTATTTGCCAACCGGTCAACTGCTTGCGGTCGACCGATGGCTGCGATCAGTTGACACAAGTATTTAAAAAAATAAATAAATATAGTTATTGTAAATCAACTTGGAGGAGTTAACGACAAGAAGGAGGTGGTTGGAGATCGAAAATCGATCGAACGATCGATTGTAATGTGCGATAGGGGGTGGGTCTAGAGGTTGACCCCCTAAGTTCCAACCGATGACCATTACATATCAATCAATAGTGATACAATTAGCACAAAAGATTGAGTGGCAAGGTGGTAAAGGCCTCCAGACACCCACCGTAGGTCATAGAGCCATCACACTAGAGTTCCGAAGTCATCGTCGCTGTAGTCGCATCGAAGCGCTACGTCATTGCTTCATTAGTCGCTCCATGAAATCCAAGGCCATCCCAGGTCATTTGGAATCTTCTATGTCACTCCAAGTAACCAACTAGACCCCCGGAACAAGCTCCAAAGAAATCCCGAAGTTTCTCTATGCCACGACCAAAATTCCTAAATTTCATGTTTCTGTCCGGGTATGCCCTCGGTCAGACTCGAAGTATCCACTGAAAAAATTAAAGTAGCCTTCCTCTGACTCAAAGCAACCCTAAAACCATTGAACCTAATTTCTTGTTCGATGTTGACCCCAAACAAACACTTTCCTGAGCATAACACCAAGTAACCCACTAGAAAACTTTTCTTGTTCGGCCACCAAACTAAATTTCTTATCCGGTACCGACCCCAGTCAGTCAGACAAATTTACCGAGCATGACACAAAGTACCCACCATACAACTTTTCTTGTTTTTCCATTGAACAACAGCATTACCGGACACCAAGTCAACCCCGAGTAGACCACCACTAGACACCAAGCACAGTACGAACCAATTTTCTTCTTCGGCCCTAAACCATAGTACTATCGGACAACAAGCAGACTACCATCGGAGACAAAGTCGACCTTGAGCAGACTACCACCGGACACCAAGCACCAAACAAAAATGTTGTAATGTCTCCAAAATCTGATTTTGCGTTGATTTAACGGCTACACTCCGTTCTTCAACCATTGTGCATTTAATATGCATCGATATGACTCTTAGCATCCTTGAGCCTATCCGTCGAAGCTCGATTTCACGATTCCTACCTCTAATTTACTATGATGAGCATTTTCAATTATTCAAGCATACACACAAACACCATACACACATCAAACAACATTCAAGCAATAAAATCACATAACCAATCATAGCAATCATCATATTATGTATCTACAACATAGCCTAATATATATTAAGGCAGTCACACATCCAAATAACATGTTTAGAACACCAGAAATCCATTTATTCACGTCTTTACTATAGGTAGGGTTTTAAAAAAGCATTGAAACTTAATTTTGGCTTTATAAATGGATTCAAAACATGTTAAAACCTATATATACATATATAATAAGGTGAGAGATGATAAATCACTTGCCAAAACCTCCAAAATCCAAGTTTTGCACACAAATCAAGGCAAATCCGAAAATCAACAACAAAGATCTGATTTTTTTTCCTCAAAAATGTAGATACGAAGATCTCTAGCTAATCCCTTACTAATCTACCTTTAAAAATTTCATCTGAAAAAAAACCGTCCTAAGTCTATGATTTAGACTTGATTTGAAAGAGAAAAGAGAAGGTTTTTTTATGAAGAATGGATTAATGGAGCTTTTGATCTATTTGTGAAGTGGTAAAATGATTTGGGGATGTTTTCTTTGGCCAATAGAACTTTTAAAATTTAAATGGATTATTGGGTCTCTCACTAATCTCACTAACTATCCACTAAGCTACTTCAAAAACAACCAAACTTCAAACAGCCATATCTCCTAGCCAGAATGTCGAAATTGCTATTATAACCACCCAATCATCATATCTTCCCAATGGAAGTGGTCTTGTTTCCTAATTTGGCTTCTATTTGAAGTTATAACCATTACAAGTTTTTAGGGATAAAATCATCCGATAAAATTTATCGGGGTAAAAAATTGTCACTGCTCAACATTCTCCAACGTTATGGTGTTTGGTGTTGTATGATCCAATATGGATTTCAAAATAATGTTTTATAATCCTCTAATATGTAAATTATGAGTCGTTATGTGTTCAACACGAAAATGTCGAAAGGCATGAAAGTGGACAAATATGTCTTAATAATAAAAGGCTATATTAATGACTTGCTCAATTAGACATGACGATAAGCAACAATACGCAAGTGGACTTGATGCTAGAGTCTCTTACTCCAGAATTTGAGCCGTTCATATTAAACTACAGTATGAACCAGTCGAATGTAAGCCTATAGAGCTACTTAATATATTGGGATAAGCCGAGTCCTCATCCAAGGATCAATGCATAGTGCTCTCGATAAAGTGGAAGAATCATCTTCGAATGGTTTGAAGAAGAGGAAATGGGTTAAAAAAGAATAAGAAGACTGCTCCAAATGCAAGGCTGAGTATCATTACTATCACATGGAGGAAAACTAGAAATAAAACTGTCTAGATTACCTAAAGGTTGTTAAAGAGAAAAAACAAAATAGTTTAGCTGCTCCTATGGATTTGTTTATGATACAAAATTGTTTTGCAATCAATAAATTATCTTGGTATTTTAATACCAGATCTAGAATTCATATCTATAGGATGTTATAAGAACTTAGTAACGAGCGTCATGTGGTGAAGGGTGAGATGAGACTTCAAGTTGCAGATGGATCTCTAGTAGATGCAACTGTAGTTAAAGACTATCACTTGGTTTTACCTAATGGATTAGTTTTAATTTTGAATAATTACTATTATGTAAAAAAAATTATTTGTCGAGTAATTACAGTATCAATATTGTCTGGGACTGGATATATATTTCATTTTGTTGATAATGTTTGGAATATTATGTTGAACGGAAATATAATCGACAATGGTGTTTTGGATAATGGCATTTATGTTATTAATATTAATTATATATGTGCTATAAATAATTCTTCAAATGTTGACATTAGCAATAATTATCTATGGCATTTTAGGATATGTCATATAAGAGAGAAATGACCGCACAAACTGAAAATTGAAGATTATCTACCATCATTTGATATGCTTGAGTCGTGTCTTAAAAGACAATTGACCAAACACCCATTTAGTGGGAGCAATGAAAGAGTTAATGAACTCTTGAGTCCTTTTACATACTGATGTATATGGTCCAATATCTATAGTTACCAAAGATAATACTTCTTATTATATAACTTTTACCAATGATTTCTCAAGACTATGATTTGTGTATCTTTTGTAGAACAAACCGATGTCTGTAGACATTTATACAGTATAAGAATAAGGTCAAAAACAATATGAACCATGTAACATCCCACTACTGTTTTAACTTATAATAATAAATTTTGTTAGAAAAAAATTTTGTTATGGATATAGAATAAAATTTGGAGTAAAACGCCACGAGCGGAATTGTAATCGGAGAACAAATTGCGGTAGGGTAATATTGCGGTTAAGGGTATGAAAAGTTATTTGAGGGGTATAAAATTATTTATTGAAAAAATAAAATAAAAGGCTTTAATTTAATTGGACCGTTGTATACATGTTTATCCCTTTCATCATTCTATTTTAACCTATTTGCTTTCTTAGGCCTAAAGTATCAGTCTAACATTATTTAAGCACCGCATCCTAACACTAACACAAGAAAACTCGTATCATTCTGCCCCTTTTCAATTTCATACTACGCAAATAAAATGTGAGTATACTTCTCCTTTATCTTGGTTTCAAATCAATGTCAACTATTTGTGTTTTTTTATCATAAAATCTGTTCAATTACATTATCAGTTTGAATAATATTAAAGTGAGCGTGCTTTCCGCTTTTGGGTGTATTGAGCAACACTAATGCAAATATGAACTAAATTTAGGTAAGTTAGTATAATCATACGTGAATTACATATATTAGGATTATGTCAGTGAGTATGATATTTTTACCATTACATATCAATGTCAGTATGTACGGTCATTTTTGATTAAATCATATTGCTTACTATAACTAGTATGCTTCATTAATATTCTCAATATATCACCTATTTTTGAAACTTCCTCATTTTAAACAACTTAGTAATCCCCTATGTTAAATTCACCCAAATATACATGGAAAGAAAAACCTTATAATGATGTCTAACGCATCAATTATCCACTAGTCTGTAAGCAAATATACAAAGCAGTGCAATGTTCCTTCTTATATATATAAAAGTAAATATAAATATATTTCACGTCTTACTTAGGTTGTATATGCTTAACCATTAATATTTATGTTATCAAGCTATAATCCATATATGCAGAAGTACACCTTATAATTTGTGTACACATTTTACTACAAAAACTTCAATAAGATATAGGTACTATTTTTATGTGTATGTGAATGACTTTTTGTGTGTGTTGGTTTCATGCATGTGTCAAGAGCTTATGTGGCAGTTTGTGTGTGAGAATATAGTGTTTATATATGCTAGTGGTTGTGTGTGTTAGTGTGGTGTGAATGTGCAAGTTTGCTTTATTATAATATAATGAACATAAAATGATGTGCATGCTTTCTTTATAAAATAATGAACAAAAAACAAACGTGCATGCTTTATAATATAATAGAATCCAAGCAAACTTTAGAAAACAAGTTTTGTTTCAAAACTTTAATTATTAATAACTTAAAATCTATGATGATTTTGAGCATGCAACCAAAAGGAAATATGTAGAGTGAAGTGAGACAAACAAATCAACTAGCTTTCGCCTGACCGATGGACCCCATGGTGATCAGAAATGACACCGTTATGTCCGTGTCCGTATGGTGAACGGGAGCGTTACAATCAAAACGGAAGGTACCAGCAGGACCGTATTGCGTAGCTGAACAAGACATGGTCTCGGTTCGGTCGTTGGAGGCGTGTGGAGGTGTGACCATGACCAAAAAGTTTTAGAGTACGATGCTACGCAATATTCCATTCGCGTAAGGACCGCGAACGGCCGAAAAAAATACGATCGCGTACGACAATGTTACACGATCACAAAACAGCAATAAAATTGACCGGATAACTTATTCTGTAAAATTTCAAAAGAACCGGCGTTTGGCACAAAACGCGTCAATCAAAAATATTTTATTTTCCAAATTTGAAATTATGGAAAAATTATATGAATTAAATTAAAATGTCGTCATCAAAAATCAAGTCTAAATTTGAAACGTACATTTTATTATAATTTAAATTAAAATCCAATGAAATTCTTCCATGTTATGTTTACATGTTATGTTTATGAATGTTCATTATATATATAATGCTATATACTGCAAGTTATTGCTATGTTGCACGAACGCGACATCTATATGTGATATAAAATAGAACACGATACCATTTTGGGGATAAATGGTATATTGGGAAGTTAAATACAAAAGAATCTGAATGAATTTAACCAATGAAGCAAACAAGACGAGGTGAGACTACTAGACGCTAGAATCCATCCTAGCGGACAGATTTGGCGTCGCTCCCTGAATCATGACGACTTGGTCCCTCGTCACTTATTGTCCAAACGATCTATTGCACGACACAATCATGATGACATGCGCAGTGCAAACAGGAAATATGGAAGAATTGAGTGTAATCTCACTGATGGATATGTGGTGAAACAAAGATGAAGATTATAGCACAAGGGGGTGAGCGCCAACGGTGAACGAGAGAAGATAGTGCAATTAATAGATCGTGTGGGGGCACCCACAATTTCCGATCGAAAGATATACGGATGAAAAAGGCCGCGATATCGGTTTGATATAAGTCTAGTAAGAGTGAATAATGAGTAGGATTCACTAGTAATTCCAGACCTCGTATATGAATAACTTGACAGTGAAATTTCTATTGAATAATGATTGCAACTTATAAATGAATAGGATATGATATCCCAGTTGATTAGAGTTGCAGCTATGATTCACTTTAAATAGTGCCATTTAAACTGAAATAATTCAATGGGATGTGGGCGGGTTTAGATTATGGAGTGTGTGACATATCTATTTCTTTTAATATCACATATATAACCCGACTCCACACATTTATATGAATCATTGTTGCACTATTATACTCACAGCTAGATTTATAGCCAGACTCGAGGTTTTGTTTTGTGACAACTCCTCGGGTTAGACCAAGGTGTTGCATGATGATCTCCTTCTCGTGTTTTGAAGACCTCCTATGACATTATAATGGAGGGAGTCTGGCGCACTATGTAAATTTAAGATAGTGGTAGATCTAGAGCTTGACGGACGCACATTCGCTACTAGTGTCAGGGGTATAGTTAGAGTTATATGGCGGGACAACATTAAAGAGACCCATCTTGAGTACGTTGAGTTATATTAGTTATGTTAGTTATTTGTGCATGGTCTGATGATATGCAGTTTGTCTATACTTGACTGGGTATGTTTAGGACGTCATTTTTGTGGTGGTTGTAAATATATAATGGTACTCTGACATTTGGTTGTACAAATATTATGCTATGTATATATATATATATCTATCTTTTGGTCCGCTGTTTTGTGAAACCATTATATCTTGTGTTCTTGATATGCGATTAAGATACAAATTCTTTGAAATCGTGTATACTACATTGAGCGAGATGAGATACGTATCATTTTAGAGAGGTATAGGTATTTTAAACGTATCTGTGTTGACCTAAAGTAGTGTATACGAGAGATCGCTCCTTCCGTGCCCATTGATCCGAGTTATTAGACGGTAAAGTCCCTCTGATATTTCAATCACTAGAGCCGGGGAGTAACAGCATGGTATCAGAGCGAGGATTCAAAAGAATTTGTATAAATTAGTAATCAGAACACATTTGACTATAAGGGTGTCAGACTTAGTTTGTTACCCAGTCAGTATAACCCTACGAGAATTGAGATTAACTCGTATAGATGATAGACGAGTTCTAATAAATGTTTTAAAGGGAAAACATTGGGATAATACTTGATACGTATTTGTATTACATACGTAATTGTTAGTGAAATTTTATTATATAATAAAATGATAAATGTTCTTTATCAGAAAATAGTAGGACCAGGTAGACCCAGAACAGGCTCGATAGTTGAGTCACCAAATGGTTAACTAAGCAATCAAAATGTACTTTTAACTATGGATCAATAGGTCGAAGTCATGAGGCGTGTTCAAGATATGGGCATGCTCAGAGACAATAATCAAAATCCCGGATCAGAGTTTACCAAGCTCTACAAAGACTACTCAAGTCTAGGTGGTAAACCATTCTTGGGAAATGAAGGTAGAATGGGAGTTAATGCATGGTTGAGAACATGTGAAAGAATCTTTGGAGATCTGAATCTCTCCAATCAGGACAAGAGAAGGTTAGCATCTCGACAGTTACAAGGAGATGCCTTACATTGGTATGAAGCCATAACTGCTGCAACTCCAGGGGAAGACATATCTTGGCAAGAATTCAAAGATATTTTCAAAGCCCGTTTTCTACCTGAAGCAGAGAGCAGCACTGCTTCGGAAATTTATTGACCTTACTCGGAAAATTTTATCTGTAACTGAGTATGTCAATGGTTTAATGCACTATCCAAGTATGGACCAGCACTCATTAGCACCCCATTGGAAAAGAATAAGAAGTTTGTGCTTGGTCTAAATAATGAACTGAGAGATAAATTACTTACTCAACTCAGATTTCCGTTTGAGGAGATTGTGGATATGGCTTTAAGATTTGAAAAGGTACGAGAGCGAGATTCAGTTTCTGAAAGTCAACCTACTTAGAAAAGCCAGCAACAAAGGAAGAGGCCATTTTTCTCGAAGAAGAATGCAAAATTTCGAAAGAATAAGTGACCATTCCAACCTAAGCAAGAGGACCAGAAGAGGCAACAAGCTAAATCACAAGTGGAATGTTACTCGTGTGAAAGGAAGGGTCATTATGCCAATGAATGTAAAAATACAGGTCAAGGTCCTATGAAGAAATGCTACAATTGCAATGAAATATGACATATAGCAAGACAATTCACAAAGCCGAAGAAGCAGACTCAAGGGAAAATGTTTGCACTAGATGGTCCCAGTTCAATGAAACCAGATGAGGGAAAACTAGCTTCGGTCCTAGAAGGTACTACTTTATGGCATGGATTATATATTAGAATTCTTTTCGATACAGGTGCATCACATTCATTTATATCAAAAGGAATAGTAGAAAAGTAAAAATTGGATGTTTCTTCTCTTAACAATTCTCTTAGGGTGGCTAATCCTGTTGGAGGATGCGTTGCCCTGGAGATGAAATGTAGTGGAGTCGTAATTTGCTTACCTGGGTATTCTTTCTCATGTGATTTGTTTATTATGGATTCGTTGAGTTATGGAGTTATTTTGGGAATGGACTGGTTCGAGCACTGTCAAGCTCAATTATACTGTTTGGAACGAGTAATCACTCTCCAACATCGCAATGACCCCAAGGGAATCCTTATAGCTCTGGTAAGAGCAAATTCCCGTTCAGGTTATTCTTTATTTTCCTTGGAATCTAAAGAAAATGAAATAGGATAGATTCCAGTAGTAAGAGATTTTTCTGATATCTTTGAACCAGTTACTGGTCTACCACCACATCGAGCAGTTGAGTTCAGGATAGATTTGAAACCTAGAACTCAACTTTTAGTAGACCACCTAATCGAATGTGCCCTAGTGAGATGGACGAATTAAGATCTCAAATAGAAGATCTTGAGCAAAAGAATTTCATCAAGAAGAGTAATTCTCCTTGGGGAGCATCGGCTTTATTTGTTAAAAAGGCAAATGGATCACTTCGACTCTATATAGATTATAGAAAATTGAATGACCTTACTATCAAGAATAAATATCCACTGCTAAGGATTGATGATCTATTCGATCAACTAAGTGGTGCAAAGGCCTTTTCACAACTAGATCTAGCCACAGGTTTTCATCAACTAAGAATTGCGGATGATAGTATTCCACTAACAGCATTTCGAACTAGATACGGTTCCTACGAATGGTTAGTAATGCCATTCGGATTAACGAATGCTCCAGCTTATTTTGTTGATTTGATGAATAGAGTTTTTAGAAGTAATTTGGACAAGTTTGTCCTAGTTTTTATTAATGATATCCTTGTCTACTCAAAGACAGAAGAAGAGCATGTGATTCATTTGAAACTGGTGTTAGAAACATTAAGAGAGCACCAACTTAAAGAAAAAAATTTCAAAATGTCACTTCTGCCAGAAGAAAGTGAAATTTTTAGGACATATTTTCTCGGAAAAAGAAATTTCAGTCGACCCAGCTAAGGTCGAAGCTATTCAAAAGTGGAAGCGACCCGAATCAATAGCTAAAATTAGAAGTTTCTTGGGTTTAGCAGGATATTATAGAATTTTTGTAAAAGACTTTTCAAAGATTTCTACTCCATTAACTAATTTAACGAAGAAAGGAGTAAAATTTATCTAGTTAGATAAATGTGAAGGGGCTTACCAGAAGTTGAAAGAATTACTTTCTAACACTCCAATATTAATAGTTCCAGAAGGAAATTAAGGTTTGGTAGTATACATAGATACCTGTGGAACAAGGCTTGGTGCAGTACTAATGCAACGAGACAGAGTTGTAGCCTATGCATCTAGACAACTCAGGCCTCATGAAGTAAAGTATGCAACTCACGATCTTGAGTTAGCAGCCATGGTATTTGCCTTGAAACTTTGGCAGCATTATCTATTGGGAGAAAGGTTTGTTTTATACACAGATCACAAATCTTTGAAATATTTATTCTCCCAAAAAGACTTGAATATGCGACAACAACGATGGTTGGAATTTCTTGCTGCATATGACCTAGAAATTCAACATACGCCAGGTAAGGGTAATAAGGTGGTAGATGCTCTCAGCCGGAAACACCAGGTCGTAGTATCAATGATGTTGGTAGAATGGAAAGAATTAGAAGTGTTATCTTCTTGTAAATTCCGGCCCAAAAGAGTGGAAGAAACAACAGCCATGTTGGCAAGTCTGGATATTCGACCGAGTTTACTCGATCGAATTCAAGCTAATCAAAGAAATGACCCAATCCTGGCAGATTAAATTAATAAATTTAAGAATGGAAATGCATTAGAATATCTCAGAAAGTCCGAGTTAGACTTGAAGGCGAACTTGAAATTTAAAGGAAGACTGTGCGTTCCTAACACAGCCGATTTGAGAAAAGAAGGTATAGACGAATGTCATCGATCTTTATTTTCTATACATCTTGGTGGTACAAAGATGTATAATGATATGAAGCGGATGTACTATTGGGAAGGCATGAAGAAGGACATTGGTGAATATGTGAAACGATGTGTTACATGTCTGTTGGTAAAGGGCGAGCATCAAAAGCCCAGTGGACTTTTATTACCTCTTGAAGTTCCTCAATGGAAATGGGAACAGATTTCTATGGATTTTACTGATGGACCTCCCAGCTCAAGGTCAGGAAATAAAAGTATATAGGTGTTAGTTGATAGACTCACTAAAAGTGCCCATTTCATTCCTGTTAGAATAAATAGAACTGTAGAAAGTTTAGCCAGACTATTCCTGAAACATATTGTACGATTGCACGGAATTCCAAAGAATATAGCATGCGATCGTGATCCGATATTTACTAGTCAATTCTGGCAAAGCTTGCATTTAGTTTTAGGTGTACAACTCAATTTTAGCACAACATACCATCCTCAGACGGATGGACAAACTAAAAGAATAAATCGAGTTGTAGAAGATCTACTCAGGATATGTATCTTAGAGTTTGGGGGTTCATGGGAAGAATATCTTCATTTAATTGAATTCTCCTACAATAATAGTTTTCAATCCAGTATCGGTATGGCACTATTTGAAGCTTTGTATGGAAGACCATGTTGTTCTCCAGTCTATTGGTTAGAAACTGGAGACATACTTATACTAGGACTGGATATGGTTCGAGAAACGACTAAGAAGATCGAGCTTATCAGAGATCGTATGAAGATTGCTCAATCACAACAGAAGAGCTATGCTGACCAATGTAGAAAGGATCTGGAATTCGCGATTGGATATCACGTTTTCATAAAGGTATCCCTAATGAAAGGAGTTGTAAGATTTGGCAAAGCAGGAAAATTAGCTCCAAGGTATATTGGACCTTATCTAGTTATAGAGCGTATCGAAAGCCTTGCTTACCGAGTTGAATTGCCAGTATATCTATCCGGAGTTCATAATGTGTTCCACGTATCCCAATTAAGGAAACGTTTATGGGATTCCAATATTATTATAGAACCAAAGCAACTAGAGGAACTAGAGATTGAACCAAACTTGACTTTCACCGTTGAGCCAGCCAGAATAGTGGATTCAAAGATGAAGCAGTTAAGAAACAAGCAAGTTCCACTAGTCAAAGTTCAATGGTCAGATAATCCCAAAGACTGCACTTGGGAAACTGAGGAACAAATTAGGAAATCACATCCTAAGTTAATTGAAACTCATTAGGTACGTATTTATATATATATTCATCAAGTCATGGATGTTTGGATTTTATTAGTTGAAAGGACGATATTTAATATATGAATAGCTTAAGGTACTCTTTAATAAATTGCGAGGATGCAATTTCTTTAAGGAGGGAAGTCTGTAACATCCGCTATTGTTCTAACTTATAATAATAAATTTTGTTAGAAAAAAAATCGTTATGGATATAGAATAAAATTTGGAGTAAAACGCCACGAGCGGAATTGTAATCGGAGAATAAATTGCAGTAGGGCAGTATTGCGGTTAAGGGTATGAAAAGTTATTTGAGGGTTATAAAATTATTTATTGAAAAAATAAATAAAAAGGCTTTAATTTAATTGGACAGTTGTATGCATGTTTATCCCTTTCATCATTATCTTTTAACCTATTTGCTTGCTTAGGCCTAAAGTATCAGTCTAACACTATTTAAGCACCGCATGCTAACACTAACACAAGAAAACTCACATCATTCTGCCCCTTTTCATTTTCATACTACGCAAATAAAATGTGAGTATACTTCTCCCTTATCTTGGTTTCAAATCAATGTCAACTATTAGTGTTTTTTTATAGTAAAATCTGTTCAATTACATTATCAGTTGGAATAATATTGAAGTGAGTGTGCTTTCCGCTTTTTGTTACTATTTAAACATAATTTAGTTTTTCTTCTGTTCATACATATATATCAGCATCAATGCATGTATATAGCAGGTTCATTCGTTATTTTTTATATAGGCTAAATAGTTTGGGTGTATTGAGTAACACTAATGCAAATATGAGCTAAAATTAGGTAAGTTGGTATAATCATACGTGAGTTACATATATTAAGATTATGTCAGTGAGTATGATATTTTTACCATTGTATATCAATGTCAGTACGTACGGTCATTTTTGATTAAATCATATTGCTTACTGTAACTAGTATGCTTCATTAATATGCTCAGTATACCACCTATTTTTGACACTTCCTCATTTTAAACAACTTAGTAATCCCCTACGTTAAATTCATCCAAATATACATGAAAAGAAAACCTTATAATGATGTCTAATGCATCAATTATCCACTAGTATGTAAGCAAATATACAAAGCAGTGCAATGTTCCTTCTTATATATATAAAAGTAAATATAAATATATTTCACATCTTACTTAGGTTGTATATGCTCAACCATTAATATTTACGTTATCAAGCTGTAATCCATATATGCAGAAGTACATCTTATAATTTGTGCACACATTTTACTACAAAAACATCAATAAGATATAGGTACTATTTTTATGTGTACATGAGTGACTTTTTGTTTGCGTTGGTTTCATGCGTGTGTCAGGTGCTTATGTGGCAGTTTGTGTGTGAGAGTGTAGTGTTTATATATGCTTGTGGTTGTGTGTGTTGTGTGTGTTAATGTAGTGTGATGTTTTCTTTATTAAATATAATGAACATAAAATGACGTGCATGCTTTCTTTATAAAATAATGAACAAAAAAATGAATGTGCATGCTTTATAGTATAATAGAATCCATGCAAACTTTAGAAAACAAGTTTTATTTCAAAACTTTAATTATTAATAACTCAAAATCTATGATGATTTTGAGCATGCAACCAAAAGGAAATATGTAGAGGGAAGTGAGCGAACAAATCGACTAGCTTTTGCCTGACCGACGGATCCCAAGGTGATAAGAAAAGACACCGTTATGTCCATGTCCGTATGGTGAACGGGAGCGTTACAGCCAAAACGGAAGGTACCAGCAGGACCATATTGCGTAGCTAAACACGACGATGGTCTTAGTTCGGTCGTTGGAGGCGTGTGGAGGTGTGAGCATGACCAAAAAGTTTTAGAGTATGATGCTACATAATATTCCGTTCGCGTATGGACCGCAAACGACCGAAATAAAAATACGATCGCGCATGACAACGTTACACGATCACAAAACAACAATAAAATAGACCGGTTAACTTATTTTGTAAAATTTCAAAAGAACCAACATTTGGCGCAAAACGCGTCAACCGAAAATATTTTATTTTCCAAATTTAAAATTATTGAAAAATTCTATGAATTGAATTAAAATGATGTCATCAAAAATCAAGTCTAAATTTGAAACGTACATTTTATTATAATTTAAATTCAAATCTAATGAAATTCTTCCAAGTTATGTTTACATTTTATGTTTATGAATTCTATTATATACATGATGCTATACTGCAAGTTATTGCTATGTTGCACGAACACAACATCTATATGTGATATAAAATTGAACACGATACCATTTTGGGGATAAATGGTATATTGGGAAATTAAATACAAAAGAATTTGAATGAATTTAACCGATGAAGCAAACGAGATGAGGTGAGACTACTAGAAGCTAGAATCCATCCTAGCGGACAGATTCGAGGTCGCTCCCTGAATCGTGACGACTTGATCCCTCATCACTTATTGGTTAAACGATCTATTGTACAGACACAACCACGGTTACAAACGCAGTGCAAATGGGAAACAAGGAAGAATTAAGTGTAATCTCAGCGATGGATATGTGGTGAAACAAATTTGAAGATTACAGCACAACGGGGTGAGCGCCAACGGTGAACGGGAGAAGATGGTGCAATTAATAGATCGTGTGGGGGCACCCATAATTTCTGATCGAAAGATATATGGATGAAAACGGCCGTGATATCGGTTCGATACAGAGTCTAGTAAGAGTGAATAATGAGTAGGATTCACTAGTAATTCCAGACCTCATATATGAATAACTTGACAGTAAAATGTCTATTGAATAATGATTACAACTTAGAAATGAATAGGATGTGATATCCCAGTTGATTAGAGTTGCAGCTGTGATTCACATTAAATAGTACCATGACACGTGTATTTAAACTGAAATAATTCAATGGGATGTGAGCGAGTTTAGATTATGGAGTGTGTGACATATCTATTTCTTTTAATATCACATATATAACCCGACTCCACACATTTATATGAATCATTGTTAAATTATTATACTTATAGCCAGATTTATAGCCTGACTCGAGGTTTTGTTTTGTGACCACTCCTCGGGTCAGACCGAGGTGTTGCAGGATGATCTCCTTCTCGCGTTTTGAAGTGACCTCCTATGACATTATAATGGAGGGAGTCTGGCATACTGTGTAAAAATTTAAGATAGTGGTAGACCTTGAGCTTGACGGACGCACATTCGCTACTGGTGTCAGGGGTACAATTAGAGTTATATGGCGAGACAACATTAGAGAGACCCATCTTGAGTACGTTGAGTTATATTAGTTATGTTAGTTATTTGTGCATGGTCTGATGATATGCAGTTTGTATATATTTGACCGAGTATGTTTAGGACGTCATTTTTGTGATGGTTGTAAATAATGATGGTACTCAGACGTTTGGTTATACAAATATTATGCTATGTATATATATCTATCTTTTGGTCTGCTGTTTTGTGAAACCATTATATCTTGTGTTCTTGATATGCGATTATGATACAAATTCTTTGAACTTGTGTATACTACATTGAGCGAGATGAGATACGTATCATTTTAGAGAGGTACAGGTATTTTAAACGTATCTGTGTTGACCCAAAGTAGTGTATACGAGAGATCGCTCCTTCCGTGCCCATTGATCCGAGTTATCGGATGGTAAACTCCCTCTGAAATTTTGGTCATTGGAGCCAAGGCATAACAAACCATAAGACTAAAATACTTCGATCAGATCGAGGAGGTGAGTATGTTAGACAAGAATTTCCTCTTTCTAATTGGGGAATCAAACCTTATTAGATATGTTTCGTCCATGATGAGTAAAGCCGAGTTACCTCTTTCTAATTAGGGATATACACTAGAAACCGCAACACATATGTTGAACTTGATTCCCATAAAATCAATACCTAAGACGCCATATGAGATGTGGCATGGGAAAAAACCATACCATAATTATTTGAAGGTGTAGGGTTGTCCAGCCTATGTCAACAACCTTTCCCCCAACAAACTTGTGGCAAGATCATGCTTATATAAATTTATAGGATATCCCAAGAACTCTGAAGGATATATTTTCTACAACGTTGAGGATAAAGAGGTTATTTTTCCACGCACGTTGTCTTTTTAGAAAAGGAATTTCTATCAAAAGAAATTACTAGTGAAGTTGTAGACTTCGATGAGAATCGAGAAACTAACATGGAGGTTGAACCAGTGGGTGAACCAGTTCACCAATATATGAGAACATGCAATATATTAGAAGGTCTAATAGGGAATCTCACGCACCTGAAAGATACTAAGGCTTTCTTGTGGATGTAAAGAAAGAGGACTATGTCTTAGAAGACAACACTCCTCTCTCATTCCAACAAGCGCAGTAGAGCAAAAACTTAGCACTTTGGCTTAGAGCTATGAAATCCAAAATAGATTCCATATATGTAAATAAAGCATAGACTTTGGCTTACATACCCGAAGGGATAAAACTAACCGAATGCAAATCAAATTTTATGAAAAAGTTAAATGTAGATGGACAAGTGGAGACTTATAAAGCAATGCTAGTTGCGAAAGGATTTCGTCAAATTCAAGGTATGGACACCAACGAAACATTTTTGCTCATTGCAATGCTTAAATCCATATGAATAATGCTAGCTATTGCAGCATTGTACGACTAAGAACTATGGCAAATAGATGTGAAACCAACATTTTTAAATGGTGATTTAGAAGAGAACGTTTATATAGCCCGAGGGTTTCGAGGTCAGTGAGAGCAAGGGCAAGGATTGCAAGTTGTTAAAGACTGTACAATATAAAAGACTTAAGAGATGGATATAAAAGACTCAAGAGATGAATATGAAGACTCATAATTTAAAAGACCAAGACATGAAGATCTCAAGATTATAATTTAGTGTATAAAGTCAGTTTATATTGTTAAAGTTCCTAGTAGCAATCTTTAATCTTCGTCTCCTATTTTTATCTTTCATATTTTTAAACAAAATAAATTTTCAAAATATTTTATAAAGGAATTTAAAATTTCAAAATGTTTATAAACTATGTTTAACTATCTTACAAAGTATAGGATTTTCAAAACATTGTAAAAGAAACAAGTTTTCAAAATATACATGTGTATGTCGACGTATATGCAGAGGGTATGTCGACATACACGCCACTGAGTGGTTTTTCAAATTTTGAAAGAAAGCGTATATTCATCGTATCTCTTTGCAAACAGACACATCTCTTCATTTACTATATAAAGATGAGTTCAAACGAATGTTTTGATAACCAATTACTTGCTTTCTTCCTTCCTCTTACTCTCTTGAAAATTTTCTTAAAAAATATATTTTGCTCTTTTCAGAATCATATAAAATCAATTCAAATTTCATTGTATTGATTCAATATTATTTTCTTACTGTTTTGGAAACTTCTCTCTCTCTCAAATCAAAGATCAAAGTGCTATCCAAGAGCCTGTAGGATCCATTGTATCAAAACTTCAAGAAATTATCTTTGGAAAAACTACCAACTCTATTTGTATTTGTTTAGATGTTCTTGTAGTCCGTTCAAATCAAGCGGGTGTACTTAAAAGCCCAAAAATCTAGTGGGTATGCTTATAGCCCCCGGTTAAATCAAGTAAGTGTACTCTGAGCCCGGAAATTCAAAAGGGTGTGTCTCGTTGCCTCGAAATCGAGATTGTATTTGAGTTTGCCTGCCTGTTTAAAGATTGGCATTTGAAAAAAAATCTCTACAAGCAATTATTTGGGACTAGATGTAGGAGAAATCTGAACTAGTATAAAATTCCGGGTGTCATCTCTCTAACTCTTTACTTTACTTTATTGCTATTATTTTTATCTACGATTGCATCTGTGATTGATTGTTGTTAAATTTCTATGTTAAAAATACGTGATTTAATATTAATCTTAAAATAAATTTAAAAAGATTTACATAAGTTAGAAAACACTATTCACTTGCCTCTAGTGTTTAATTAGCCTTAAAATCTATAATTCCGCAGCCCACATTTGGTATTGGAGCATTAGGTTTCAAAAACTAGTAATTTGATTTTTGAAAAGCATACATGGCTAGTAATATTATTATTACTCTTTTTAATACTTTTATCAAAAACAATTTTTTGATAACAACAAATTACTTTCATGTAGATTAGAAACTAATTATTTTAAAAAGTCACTGATTTCTTGGGAAGGTATAATTTTGAATTGTAGGAATAAGTTTGTTACATGGCTAATGGTGAACTGACACTTGATTTTCGAACATCACAAATCTAGAAGGACAAATGGATTCTGGATAGTGGATGCTCAAGACATATGACTGGAAATTCGGAGATCTTGAAGGATGTTGTCTACAAAGATGATGGATCAGTTAACTTCGGAGACAACTCAAAAGGATATGTGATTAGCATCGGCAATATCAGTAACTCGAAAACTCCTACTATTTTTAATGTTTTTCTAGTTAGGAATCTAAAACATAATCTGTTTAGTATTAGTCAATTATGTGATAAGGATTTTAAAATTAAGTTTAAAAAATATAATTGCCACATTAAAGATAACGAGTCAAACATTATCTTTGAAGTTATTAGGAAACGTAACATTTATATTTTGAAGTATGAAAGTGTCTAATGATAATTTGTGTCTTTGGTTGAATCTATTGACCCTTAAATTTGACATAAAAGATTTGGTCATTTAAATATTAAATACTTATCTAAAGTTGCTAGACATGAACTTTTTAGGGGTCTTCCTAAAATAAGTTTTAATGTCAACAATTTATGTGATGCTTGTCAACTAAGAAAATTTTGTAAAAGTTCTTTTAAGTCAAAATATATGATTTCTTCTTCTCATCCTCTTGAACTTCTTCAACTAGATCTTTTCGGACCATTGCAAATACAATAGATAAATCATAATAGGTATTTTTTTGTAATTGTAGAGGATTATTCTAGATTTACATGGATAATTTTCTAAAAACTTAAAAGTGAAGCTTTTGAAATGTTTAAAATTTTTACTAAAAGAATTTGAAATCAAATGTCAATCAAATTAAAATAATTAGGGGTGATCATGGAGGAGAATTCGAAAATGAAAATTTTGCAATAAGAAAGGAAATACACATAACTTTTCATTTCTGAGAATACCCCAACAAAATGGAGTAGTAGAACACAAAAATAGAACTATATAAGAAAGTGCTGGAATGGTGTTAAAATATAGCGAATTACCAAAAAGTTTTTGGACTGAAGTAGTTGCTACAGTATGTTATATTTTAAATAAAACTTTAATAAGACCATTAACTAAGAAAACTCCTTATGAATTATTTTATAATAAAAAGCATAAAGTATCTTATTTTAGAGTTTTTGGAAGTATATGTTTTATATTAAGTATAAAAGATAATCTAGATAAATTTGATGTTAAATCAGATAAAGGAATTTTATTGGGTACTCAAATAGAAGTAAAGCTTATAGAGTTTTTAACACCAGAACTTAAATCATTGAAGAAACACTACATGTTTAATTTGATGAAAATTTTAAAATCAATAATACCAATTTTGATGAAGAAGAAAACATTAACAATGAAATTACAAATAATGAAATCACTAATGATGAAAATAATCATAATTCAGAAAATTCATATCTAAATAAAAGAACAAAATATTTAAAAGATCATCCTATGGAAAATATTCTATGAAACATAGAGTATATTGTAAAAACAAGAAATCAATTAAATAAAATGAGTAATGTTTCTTTTATCTCAACTATGATACCTAAAAATCCAAAAGAAGCATCATTAGATGATTCTTGGATTCTTGCTATGGAGGAGGAACTGAATTGGTTTACTAGGAATGAAGTTTGGGAATTAGTTCCATGACCTAAAAATAAGTCTGTAATAGGAACTAATGGGTCTACAGAAATAAAATGAATGAACAAGGAGAAGTTATTAGAAATAAAGCACGTTTAGTTGCTCAAGGCTATAATCAGGAAGAAGGTACAGATTTTGATGAAACCTTTGCTCTTGTAGTTAGATTAGAAGATATTAGAATTCTATTTGCATTTGCAAATCATAGTAATTTTAAATTATTTTAAATAGATGTCAAAAGTGCCTTTTTAAATGGTTTTATCAAAGAAGACGTTTATATAGAATAACCCTCATTTTTTAAAGATAAAAATTTTTCTAATCACGTTTATAAATTAAAGAAAGCTTTATTTGGTTTAAAACAAGCTCCTAGACATGGTATAATAGACTTAAATCCTATTTATTACACTATAACTTTGTAATAGGAAAAGTAGATAGTACTCTATTTATTAAAAGAAATAATAATCATATTCAACTCATACAAATATACGTAGATGATATTATTTTTGGATCAACAAATAAATAGTGAAATAAAGAATTTTCAAATATAATAACTAAGGAATTTGAAATGAGTCATATTGGAGAACTAATATTCTTTTTAGGATTACAAATAATACAATTTAATAATGGTATTTTTATAAGTCAAGAAAATATGCTAAGAATTTTGGTAAGAAATTTGGTATGTCAAATATTAGTGGTAAGCCAACTCCCATGGCAACAAATGAGTAATTAAATAAGAAAGAAAATTCAAAAGATGTTAATCAAAAATTGTATGGAGGTAGATAGGATCTTTACTCTATATAACTGCTAGTAAACCAAATATAATGCATAATGTCAGTCTCTGCGCAAGATATCAATTCAACCCCAAGAAACTCACCCTAAAAATCCATAAAATGAATACTAAGATATGTAAACAACACACTAGACTATAGATTTTTTTAATCCAAAAGAAGATTCATTCTATTTAATATCATATAGTGATGTCGATTATGCTGGATGCAAATCAGATCAAAAAAGTACAAGTGGAACTTGTCACATTTTAGGACACTCTTGTTTCCTGGTTTAGAAAAAGCAAAATCCGTGTCTCTATCTACAACAAAGGTAGAATATATCTCAGCTGCATTAGCCTGTTTATAGGTTATCTATATGCAACAAACCTTAAAAGATTTTGGTTTAAATTCTACTAAATCACCAATATACTGTGATAACACTAGTGCAATAAATCTATCTTAAAATCCAACACATCATGCTAGAACCAAGCATATAGATATAAGACATAATTTTCTAAGAGATGTTTTAAATAAAAAAGTAATTTCACTCGAATTTATAAATATTGAAAATCAAATAACTGGTATTTCAACAAAACCGTTAACTCGAACACTTTTTAATAAACTATAGAGAGATAGGAATATGTTCTTTCTCTAAAAATATAAATATAATAAAATATAAATTGTATATTTAAAAAAGAAAATATAATATCAAAATTAACACATGTATGTTGATATACAATCCGTGTATATGTCGACATATAATGCAAAAATTTGAAAATTGTTTTCCCTCTAAAACTCAAAAAATTAAAAATAAAATAACCACCATCTATTTTTCAAATGACTTTCCACTCCTATATAAGTCTTTTTCTTCCAGAAAAAACTCATTCATTATTTTGTTCTCTACTCTCTTTCATTCTCAAATATTTTTTAACAACAATGCCTTCTCCTTACCGAAAATTGTGTGAAAACTTGAATAAACACTTCAATCATTCAAGGACAGTCTTATCTTTATCTTAAGAAATCAAAGGCATTTAGAGTTAAGTCAAATGCAGATGACCAAAGAGTAAGAAACGCATTTCGATGGTCTTCGATGGTTGATTTCTTCCAGAATGCTCTATTAACAAGAATAATGAAGATTGGGATGCCATCAAAGCAGATCCAATTTTTGGATCTGACAATTGGGTTAAAGTTCCAAAGAATGTATTGTTATTCGGTTTGTTTTCAAATTATAAATATGTAAATATATAACATATTAGGTGCAAATTAATACTCTTAGGATTGGATTTGTTTAGATTGATTGAATTGGATTGATATTTGGATTTGCTTATTTTTGGTGATTGTGTGTTTGGATTTATGGTATGATTTAAATAAATGAATTTGAATTAATAAACATAGTTTCTATCATTTTATTTATCCTTTTACCATCATTTATTATATATATTCAATTTTAATTATCATCTTAATCATCGTATAATCATTATATAATGCTTCTATTATTTTAACGCTTAATTATTTTTGACTATATAGTTTTTAAGTATTTTCTTTAGGGGGGGTATTTATTATTTTCACATATCTTTGTTGGTGACAAAGGGGAGAAAAATATGAAATATATATATATATATATATATGTGTGTGTGTGTGTGTATTCAGAGGGAGTTATCTAACTCAGGGGGAGTTATATTATATTTTGTATACATAAATATTTAATGGTTGGCATCATCAAAAGAGCGGAGATTGTTAATACCTCAATTATTGATTTTGATGATAACAACCTTGATAACAACCATATAAATTATATAAAATATAGATACTGATATTTTGTCAAGTTATATAATATATAGTGCAAAATATTATACAGGTGTTGAATCGAAGACAGTACATCATAAAAGACTCAAGAAATATATATAAAAGACTCAAGAGATAAATATGAATACTCATGAGTTCAAAGACCAAGACATGAAGATCTCAAGATTATAATTTAGTGTATAGAATCATAGCTTTTAATGCTAAAGTTCCTGGTAGAAATCTTTGACTCTATCTCCCATTTTCTATCTTTTATATATTTAAACAAAATAAATTTTCAAAATATATTTCAAAATATTTTATAATGGTTCTTAAAAGTTCAAAATGTTTATAAACTATGTTCAAATATCTTACAAAGTATCAAATTATTTTACAAAGTATAGGAATTTCAAAACATTTTAAAAGAAACAAGTTTTTGAAATATACATGCATATGACGACATATATGCAGAGGGTATGTCGACATACATGCCGCCAAGTGGTTTTTTCAAATTTTGAAAGGAAGTGTTTGTTCATCGTAACTCTTCATGAATGGACACATATCTTCATTTACTATACAATTGGGAGTTTAAACGAATTTTTTTGACAACTAATTACTTTATTCACTCCTCTTACTCTCTTGAAAATTTTCTTGAAAAATATACTCTACTCTTTTCAAAATTATATAAAATCAATTCAAACTTCATTTTATTGATTCGATACTATTTTCTTGATGTTTTAGAAACTTCTCTCTCTCAAATCAAAGATCAAAGTGTTGTCCAAGAGCGTATAGGATCCATTGTATCAAAAGTTCAAGAAATTTTCTTTGGAAAAACTATCAACTCTATTTGTATTTGCTTGGGTGTGCTTGTAGCCCGTTAAAATCAAGTGGGTATGCTTAGTAGCCCAAAAATCTAGTAGGTGTGCTTGTAGGCCGGTTAAATCTAGTGGGTGTGTGTCTCGTAGCCTCGAAATCAAGATTGTATTTGGATTTGCCTTCTGCCTGTTTAAAGATTGGCATTTGAAATGAAATATGTACAAGCAATTATACAGGGACTGGATGTGGTAGAAATCCGAACTAGTATAAAATCCTTGGTGTCATCTCTCTAACTCTTTACTTTACTATACTACTTTTACTTTTATCTGCGATTGCATCTGTGATTGATTGTTGATATATTTCTATGTTAATAATTTGTGATTTAATATTAATCTTAAAGAAAATTAAAAAGATATACATAAGTTAGAGAATATAATTCACCCCCATCTAGTGTTTAGTTAGCCTTAAGATCCATAATTCCGCAACCCGCATAGCAGGGATGTGTCATAAGGATGCACTATGCAATTTAAAGCTAATTATTTTTTGGAACAATTAACATGTTAAAAACTATTAAAAATTACTAGGATTGTATTAATAATTTTATTTTTTATGTACTAATAAATAGGAATAGATGAAATGATACTACATCGATTCAAATTCTAAGATTTTGCACAAAATTCTAAACCAAATTTATAAAACATATTGGAAAAGATACAAAGAAAATTCTCTATGCAACTTATTATTTATAGCATTTAAACACTAGTTATAAACAAAAGAGTAAAAGTAGAGAATTTGAATCTCTTCTCTTTTGTCACACTATCACCTCTAGTTTGTCAACCCATAACTCCATCTCTCTTCCACTGCATAATCCTTTCTACTACCATGTGTGATCGGATGCATCAGGAAAAGGGGTAAAATAGGCAGATTTCAAAAAATCCTTCTAATTTATTATGCACTAAATCCTTTTTAGCTATCATAAATAATGTTGTTAATATTAAATCATATTTAACCTTTTATTAGACGAATTTGACTTTAATTTAAGTTATATTATTATTTACTTGATAAAGTTTATTCAAATATATATATATATATATAATTTCTTACGGATTGGAAATAAATTCAATTTCAATGTAATATTCAATAATGTTTTATTATTATTATTAACTAAGAAAATAATTATTTAAATATAATATTTAGTAAATTATATATATATATATATATCTGTGCGTGTCATGTGAATACATATATGCCCAAAACATATGAATAGGTAAATTATAATTATACAAAGGTTTGAGCGTTAAAACTTCAGGTAAACTAATGACATAATTTATCAATTTCTCCTAACAATGTTAATTGCAGATATCTTATTGATTAATATCTTAATGTTTGCCTTATAATATCATATAGAAGTATGTAATTTATAACTAAATAATATCATAATGTCTAAAATCTAAATACGAACCCAATGACATTAGTTGTTCATAAAATATAGTTTGTAGGTGAAAATTATAGGAATTCCAAATTTTAGAGGCTAAGTTTTAATTATTAAAAATGGGTGCCTAAAATATAAAAATACATGTACCTATTTCATCTTCTTCTCCTACTCAAAATATAACCCTAACTTCCTTTGAGATTGATGTTGTGACACATCTGACATTGCTTTGCACCCTCCTCTATGTTGATAGTGTTGCCTCCAAATCAGACCCAACCCCTAGTGACGACTGCTGCAACTATACTCCAAAACATAGCAACTGCCACTTTAATGGACGACATGTTGCTGATGATGACCACCTACAATTTTGTCCAATGATGTAGTATTCGATCATATGAGGTAGCGCTCCGAGTTCTCCCTGATAAACCTGTAATGGATCTTATATGCACACTTGCATGCACGGTGAAAATTTTGGAAAAAAATTCCTTTTTATTTAGTTCAAATAGTTATGTGCGTATATATAACTTATTAATTAAAATATTCTTAAAGTAGAATAGTTGTTCTTAAATAATTTTGATTCTAGATCCTACATGATCCAGTTGGTCGAATACACCTTGAACTATCAGTTTCACTTACGAGAGAATAATTCTCTAACATAATGGTGTAGTTGCAAAGTCCACCATTAAGATATAATATATTCTGGAGAGAGAGAATGAAAAACTATGTCTGTATAATGAGGTTGGGAATATTAATAAAAATACCGATTGGTTATGTAAAATATCTTGCCTAGATCCACTGTTTAATGTATGACCCATTATAAGTGAGACCTTATCTCGTTTAACTAATTAAATCCATTTAATTAATTATAATTAATTCATACCCATATATATTATGACCTTTCTTATTCAAGATCATTTTAAAATTTCCAACTACCAATACATACATACATACATATAAATACATATACATACATACATATATATAAATACATATATATATACATATACATATATACATATATATACATATATATATATATATGTAAACATATCATATTTAAATTATTACGTGACAACTCGCACCTCTCGACACACCGATTCGAAGCCTAGGGTGGCTTTCGAACTTGCATCGTGTCGAGGTATACAGGCTATCAGGGTTTTTTTTATAACATTGCAGAGACTAAAACAAATACAATCAAAGATGCACTACACTTTCAGAACTCATAGCGAAAAAGAACAAAACATGTAACACAAAAAATATCCATCTCAGAAAAATATCCAAAACATAGTCTCAGAAATTAGTACGTAGTCAAATACAGAGTATAGAGAAAATACCACTCCAAGTCTGATAATGGAAATAAAATGTACTAAAAAAGATAGATAGATACATGGAGAGTAAATATGATAAGAAGCAACTCCAAGGATGAGCTCGCCTCTCTAATTATCAAGAATAGGCCAATTACCTGCTTCCTTGTCTTCCCGTGGTGGGGAAAAAAGGAAAAGGAGCGCGTCAGACAAATGTTTGGTGAATGGATACAAGCTTAATATGTGATGATCATGTGTAACCTTAGTTCTACTCTAGATGACATAGCGCACACTGCACATGTCCAAGAATTCCTAAGGTCCATTACGTAAGGGTTCATGTTTAATATCTACATATACTACAACTTGTGTAGGCTACTACAAGGATTGAACTACGGATCGAACCTACCCACTAACGATCGACCACCATTCCTAGAGCTACCCAATAAGGAAACATCACCACAAGGCTACTGTGCAAATAAATTTCCATTAATGTCACTGCATAATGTTACTATGGGAACTGCCCACTAATATCACCGCCACTAGGCTATTGAAGAGACAATTTCCCCCTACTTACAATTACCCATAACCCAACTGCGCACCAAAGGGAAAGCGCAACACTGACTCGCTGGTGTATCTCATCGTCTGCATCTGTATCTGCCTCTTGACCGTAGTTTTTCCACTTATTGCATGCGTTGGGATCCTTAATCTAAAATTGTATCACGTTGCATCAATATTCGTGCGTACTTAGACTCCCGTTGTGCCGGGCTACACTTCATTAGGCATCCTCGTCAGTGCTACGCGTCCACCGTGGAACCTCCTATGAGTGCCATTTTGTGACAAAAATCACCCCTTGTCGAATAATCGACCCCTAATTGAGAAAAGAACATTTACCCAAAATCACAACGACCTAGCGTCTTCTTATAGGGACTAGCTTCCCCACTATCTTTAACATACATACGAATAGCCCTAAATAGGCTTATACAAAAAATTAACATTAATATTTATTTTTATTGTTAAACCGGGCCTTAGCCGAGGTTTTAATTCGGCAATTTTCATGTTTACTGGTTAAGCGCTAACACTAACCGGTCGACCACTACTAGTTGACTACTAGGGATCAGTGGTTGATCGGTGTAGGCTAAAATCAGGGTTTTGATGATTTTAATGTCGATTGTTAATTTTTGGTTAATTTGTGTTGATTGCGGTTTAAAATGAACCTTAAGAACTAATCTAACCGGTCCATATTTTCAATTGGCATATCAATTTGTTTAGTATAAAGTTTTCAGATTTAGGGTCTAGTGATTTTGGGGTTTAGTGTAAAACCAATAAAAGGGTGTACTAGCATCAGTGTCAGATTAACCATTTACAATGATTTCAATTCTTCCCTAGATTATAGATTTCAAATTAGGGTTTTACAATTTTAATTTCAATTTACCAACACCCGAAATCAATTAGAATAGATTAAACCTAATTGTAATAATGATCTAATCAAAATTGTTCTCATTCATCTCTAGCCTAGGCTCTTCCTATTGCTTTACTTGAAAATTTCCACATCGTACACTTACTTTGCTTGCTCTATCTAGATTCAATTGAGTGTATTCCTCTAGTTTGATTTTATTTTGATTTTTGAAGGATTTTAGGGTTAGTGGAGAGATTATAATTGAGTAGAGTTTTGTTACAGTGAATCATTCATTTATATTTAGGGTTTGGTTAGGCTTGAATTTATAGGGGTTGGACACAAGCTTGGTATGTTAGATTTGTTCTGGAGAATATTTGGGGTGATCACGTCTGCACATGAGAACTTGGCGATGAAGTAACAAATCATCATCGCTCAAACACGTTATCCAATGCTCGATTTTACACAGCCTACGGTCGACCGCTTGCCTTTTTGGGTCGACCGCTACCGGTCGACCGGTCCTTTTGTAAATTGGTGAATTGTTATTAAGTTCTTATTCTATTATCAAATCTTCCAACGTGCATAACTTTTTCGTACTTTAAATCCTATTTCAAAGTGTTGTATATGAAAATCATCTAGAAAATCGCTGCAAACGCAATGGTGCAAGTTTCGTAGCCAAATTTGGACGTTTGTAAAGAAATTCATTTTAGTCCTTATTTTATTTAGTTTAATTTTTTTATTAAATTTCTGTTAAATTTACGTTGAATTTTCGAGTTCTTACATTCTCCCTCTTAAAAGGATTTTATCCTCGAAATCTCAAAGGACGGAAAAATGTAACTTATACATACAGCAACCAATAGCTACAGCCATCTACTCATCCATCATCCATAGGAAATCATTGTCCTTAGAAGTTTTTCAAATGGAATGTAAACATATATATGCAACGTGAAATGCACGTGAACTTATACTAATGCAAAGAGTAGGTGGTTTCCTTATCTAGTCAATCTCCTATCATGTAAATGCTCATGTCATGTATCCAAATGTGTGCAACATCCAAAGTAAGTATACTCACAACTCTATATGTATGAACAACCATACAATCCATATGCAACATCCATATGCATAACATCCACTAATATAACAACAATCAAGAGAAAATATGCTACCAAATTTGAGTGTGTGTGTGTGTGTATACCTAGAGGATATACTGTCCAAACGTGAAAAAGATAACAGTCCAACCAATACATCCAAATAATCCGCTAGCATTCATAGTCCATAACACATCCTATAGACATGTTTACAACTATTCCTACCGTCCAGTGGTCTCTACCTAAAGGGTATACCAAGCTAAGTCCTAATGCACAAGTAGTCTATACTTACTAATCTTAAATTGGAAACGTACCAAGAAGGGCTATAGGCAGGTAGCGCGGATCTTCTCCTCAGGTTCCCATGTACTCTCCGTTGGTTCACCTCCTAATTGGACTTTAACAAGTTTGATCTCCTTGATACAAAGTTGCTTTGTACCATGCTCAAGAGTACAAGTGGGTGCATGACAAATAAGTTACTCCCTTTCAACTTCCACCTCCTCTAGCTGACTCGGCTCAACTATGGTAGTTGTACTGTGTAAGAATTTCTGCAAGTGTGGCACATGGAAAACATCATGTACTCCCGCTAGCTTCTCTGGAAGCTCTACTCTATATGCCAACTTCCCTACACTAGCAACTATAGGGAAAGGCCCTACAAACCTCGATGCTAGCTTCCCCGACCTACCAAATCTCGTAACATGTCTAAAGGTTGAAACTTTCACAAAGACCATGTCCCCCACTACGAACTCTAACTCCATACGTCTCCTATCGGCACAAGATTTCTGTCTATCCGAGCAGTATTCATTCTTCTACGGACCAAGTCCACCTTCTTCGATTTCTCCTTCACCATATATGGCCCAAGAATTATCCTATTCATAGTGTCCCACTAATACGACAATGATCTACAGGGTCTACCATATAATGCCACGAATGGTGTTATGCCAATGCTAGCTTGATAACTATTATTGTAGATGAACTCCACCAATGGCAGGTGATCCTCCCAAGTGCCTACAAAATCCAAGACGAACATCCATAGCAATTCAATACCCGATTTACTCCCTTCGTTTGTCTGCCCGTCTATGGATGATATGTAGTGCTCAAGCTCAACTCAGTCCCCAAAGCCTCCTATAGAGTCCTCCAGAACTCGCTAGTGAAAAGTGTATCTTGGTCACTAACTATACTAGTTGGAACTCTATGTAACCTAACGATCTCTCTTATGCATAGAGCCGCCAACAATGTCGCCATCCTCGTACTCCTCACTGGTATGAAATGAGCACACTTGGTCAACCGATCGACTATGACCCAAATGCTTTTATTCCCTCTCCCCATCCTAGGTAAATCATCTACGAAGTCCGTAGAAATACCCTTCTAATTCCACTGAGGAATATCCAATGGCTGCAAAAGTCCTCCAGACTTCTTCTACTCCGCCTTTACCCTCTAACAAGTCAAACATCTAGATACATACTTTGCGACATGCTTCTTCATACCGAGCCAATAGAAGACTCTCTTCATGTCATGATACATCTTGTCACCACCGGGATGAATAGTCATCCTAGAATTTTAAGACTCAGGTAGTACCACGTCTACCAAATCCATACTAAAAGGAACACAAAGCCTAATATCCTTTCTAACATCCTGTCGAGTCAATAGTACAATGCCTCAAACGACTCAATGACTCTCCTCTACCAATCCTCTCAATAATATCTACTTGCTCCCTATCTTCTTTCTGCCTAGAACCAATACACTCAATCAATGTAGGTTGCACATCTAAGGCTGCTAATAATCCTGGGGTAATATCTAATGATGGTCGGAAGTAGAAATGAACTCCAAATGCTTCCACTCTAGGAACAAAGGACTTAATACTACATGTTGTTTGCTCAAAGCACCGGCCACTACGTTACCCTTTCCCGGGGTACATGAGATATGTAATAACCCGCCTTTTCGACCCTTAAACATCGACACTAATGCACCATGGTATTCATATGCCTAGCATCAAACTACCAGAAAGATAGATTGTTGGGGTGAAAAAAGGAAAGACGGAATAGAATTTCATATCGTGATGAGTAATATATAATATCCAAATGATCTTTACAAAAGAAAAACTTTAATATTCAAACAACATCAAAGGCTAACCTAACATCAGCTTGGATAGTTATAACTAACTATCCTTACAAATACTAATGAATACAATTAAGAAACATAAGAGAAATAAAAATACGGAAATATGTCTTGGAAGAACCTGACTCATCTCCAGAAGCTCCAAAGCTAACTCTAGAAAAATACTCGGGTCTAATCCGAGTATTATAAGTGAATAACACCTGGATCGGTCATGTAAACTAGCATGAGAAACTCAATCCAGTGGGTATTTATATCTTATAAAACCTTTCAAAACTATAAATATCTCATAAGACCATGCTACACATAAAGATGAATGGATTTTTACCTTACGATAACTGAAACCTTTTTATTAGAAAATTCAATGATATTATAATAATGTATAGGGTTTAAAATAAGTATTGAATATAGCTGGAATGCTTGCATCTCACGTTTCAACATATTTGGGCACAACTAAGTCTGTAAGGCACTTATTGGAGAATAAATTCCATACAATGACGAGGCACTTGGGTACCACCTACCGTGGTACACCTCTAGATAAAATGTACCGAGGGACACATATGGACTCTCTGCATGAAAAGACCAGCCTACCCCATCCTAGATAGTACCGAATATATCATCATCCCGGTTGCTTTACAACCTTATCTCGTGAGCTCACATGCATATACCAATTCCATAAATAGTGATCCAGAAAGGTGATGACCATTCTCTAATCGGTGCGATCCATATAGCCTTGCGGTATATCCCCTGTTTTAGTCATTCCCGGTTGTAAGGTCGAGGCTACGGTTTACCTTTTTAGCAAATCCCACTTTGGAACGCTAACATTTTCCTTCAGGCAACATTTCAATGCCAACAATCATTCATACAAGCTAGTCAGGATATGAAAAAATCGAAGGCACTACTTCTACTACATCCTTTCAGAATCACCCTCTGGATTAGTAGCAAGTAGCCTTTCCACTTCAAGAGCTCCGATTTTGGTTCCATCATCTTCAAGATGTCTCCAATTCGAACGCTTATGTCAGTTCAAAGTAGTTTTCAGATAACTCACGTTTATCCGATCCTGGTCTCTTCGAACTGAAAATCGATATTTTTCGGTTGACTCAATCCCGGTTCTCTTAGAAGTAAGCAGACCATATAAGATCCCAAGGAGGATCTCTAATATACCCCTTAAAGCTAGGGACATTTCAGCAAAATGACTTTCCCCGAGGTATCTCAAACCGTTTGAATACGTAAAGCTCGTATTTACTTCCCAAGTCAAAACTGGGCAAGGTTTGATAGTCGGTTATTTAACTATCAAATAAAAAACCAATCAAACAAAGATTTAATTTCATATGGAATCCACTAAGCCTTTTAAATTAAGCTTTCATCAACTAAATCTCTTACTGTTATTTATTTTAAAATATTTATATGCTTATCCCACAGTCTATGTATATTCACAAACCATTCTCTTAATGCTTAGAAAACTTCTTTGTATACTTATATAGTGGTATAAGTATGTTGACAAATCTTGAGGGAGATTTCATAATTTCAAAATCATATTAAATAGGTCAAAAAAACTACCATTTAAAACGTTGTTTACTGTAAACCCAAACCACCTTTTCCTTCGGTATTAAGTATGGAAAGAATGCTTCCGTACCACCATAATTAAGTAGGATTATTTATCAATTCCATAAACTTGATTTTTATAAGTGATCCAATTCGTATACGAAAATAATACTTTATATACCGAACATTAATTTTCGATTTTAAACTTAAAACTATCCTTCAGATAACAATGAAGGTGTTTAAGTTAGGGTATTATTACCTCTCAAACCTTGACTCGACAACATTCTTACCTTTCAGAATAGTTAGAAGTTTTCCTACCTCAAAGTTTGATGTCAGGTATATCTTTTCAAAATTGCCGCATACTATTCATTTCAAACAAAGTTTTATAAACCAAGCTTCTTTTCCAAATTTCCAAGATCTCTTTTCAACTTATAAACTCCTTTAACCATTCTTTTTTATTAAATGGAATTCCTTTATACATCTTTTCTTTTAAAAACAATTCCTTTTATAAAACAATTTATTATTTTTAAACACCTTTTATAAAACAATATTATTAAAAAACGCATTTTTGAATTAATAAATTAACTTAAAACATCGCTATTAAATTAATTAACTTACTTTAAACATCATAAATAAAATAATTACATAACTTTTAACATCATTAATAAAATAATTTTAGTTTTAAAAATCATTAATAAAATAATGAAATAACTTTAAGCATCATTAAAAAATATTTAATTAACTTTAAACATCATTAATAAAATAATTAATTAACTCTAAACATCATTAAAACAATAATTAATTAACTTTCCAAATTCAGAAAAAGACTTAGCAACTCTAATTGTACTTGAACAACTAACCATTTACTTCAATTTAACTTTCTAATATAACACTAGCATTACCATAAGCAAGCATAATATAACACTAGCATTACCATAAACAAGCATATATGTAAAATAAGATCCACAATTAACAATCGAGAGCTAACACATCATCTATCCAATATAAATCAATTGGCATATATATAAATGTTCAAATAAGTATAATAGAAGAGAAAATTTTTATTTAGCTAAATAGATGTCCAGAATAATCTATTTAAATTTATATATTAACAGAACGCGGTTTTATTCTATTAACTGAATGTCAGCACTGAAATAAAATTTATTTAACTACGTTATGGAAATTAAATTCAACACTAATATCTTATCAATATTTTACACTTCATCAAATCTGTCAAATGATTAGACTAAAGGGTTCTACTTGTTTATACGAATCTAATGTTGCAATCCACGGGTTAAACTGACCTAAAATGAGTGAGTTTTCTCTATTTAAAGTTAACACATATTAATTAACGAATTTAATTACCTAAATTATTAAAACCTAGCCTATTCCCCAAGCCTGAACCCAACCCAATTCCCCACTCCTCTTCTCTAAGCTAAATCCCCGAATCAATTTCCCCTAAACCAATTCCTGCGCACGAAACACGAGCACACCTCCGACACGCCACCTCTGACCGTCAATCATCGACTTACCCCACCCACAAACTCCACGCGCCACGGTCGACTTGACCGCAACCTTGCCATCAAATCCGGTGACCCCAAATAAAATACGATCATTCAACCCCGCATTTGAAACATGTACATCCACATTCATCCACCAATTCCAATTGCCTCATCCACTTCCAGACTCTACCACCACCACAGTTAGAATGCCGCTTCCAGGCTCCACCTCGATGCCCTATGACCTTGAACTCAATGCCTCCCTAAGCTACTACCGTCTCCATTTTCGAACCCAAAAACAAAACTCCAAAAAACTTAAACTAAGCTCGTTAGATCATCTTCGACCACTAGCGACCACGCAATCACCTCCCATAGCTCCGCCATCACCCAATGTTGCTTCCAGCACCACCGCTCTACTTCAAAACCCTGAGATCACCAGAGTTTCCTAAATAACTGGAAATCGATTATTTAACCACCACGACACATGTCCAAGCCCTAAAATCATGGGACTAGATTCAAAAATCATGAATTGGTGAGATAAACATGATTGTACACTCCGTTCATCGATTTGTGTTCATCAAAAAACTATCATCACTCGACCGTTCACTGTAATTAACACCTTTATGCCACTATACTCAAGGAAACAATGCCCAACTGATTTAAAAAAAACTAATGACTGAGATGAACAACTTTATAGTTGATCACACTAGCTAATTTTAAACGTGGTATGGGATGTTGATTTTTGAATGTGAGATGGAGGATGTTTATTGCCTTTGAGAGAGTAGGAAAAGAGAACAAGGAAAGGAAAGAAGAAGATATGTTAGTGTATGTGCCTATATATCTCTATGTATGTTTCATTTACAGCAAGCACAACATTCATTTTCAAAGCAAATATCAACATAATATGATTTTAAACAATTTCATAAAATGTGAGTCTCATTTTTAAATCAAACTACTAATAAAATACTCAACATTCATTATTTACAGAAGTATTGGGTAAAGATTAGAGATTTCACCTTCCACGTGGTTGGAATGCAAATCTAAGCTCAAGTTTTTAAACACTCTTGAGTGCATTAATGTGAGTTTATACTTAAAATTTTAAACTAAAAAGATGTGATTTTTCACAAATTAAAAAAAAAGAAGGTGGAAAAATAAGGTTAAGAAGTATGAAGATGAAGATGAAGATGAAATATATAATGAGAAGTGTATGTATAAGATGAAATATAAAATAAAGGTAAAGAAAGCAAAAGCCCAAAATGTCCTTAATCAATTTTTTGAACTCTCTCATCTTTTCCCAAGCCACCAAATGGTCGCTTTTGACATGCCTAAGTACATTTGTTGGATTATACACAAGGAATCTTGAAACCTCAAATCCATCATTTCATATTTTCATATAAACATTATATATATATATATAAGTTTTCTTAGCTTAGTATATATATTTAATTGTTGTTTTAAAACTGTATACAAATATATAACAACTTCAAACAGCTTATTGTTCGATAAAAAGTTCAAAATCCGAATTGCGGGTTCCGGCCACACTTTTAGTTTTCCATCAAACTACCTATTTTTTAAAACAAATTTCATAAATAAATTTTCTACCATTATTTATTAATTGAAAGAAGGTTGTTTAATTATTAAAAACTATTAATTTATTATTTAATATAAATTAAATATTCACAAATCAAAGCGATAAAATATCGAGTTGTTACATTCTTCCACTCCAAAAAGAATTTCGACCCCGAAATTTTACCATAATCCAAACCAAGGAAGAAATAAGTCTAAACAGAATCTTTAACCCTTTAAAAACTATTCCCTAAGTACAAAGAAAACTTTTAAAATGGCTAATAACATATAACATGCTAGAATAAGTCTAAACACACATACTAGACTTCACTAATACAAACCAAAGTAATATACTAAGATACCCAATCAAACTAGCAGTCGATAAAGATACATAGAATATCCAAATACTTAACTATAAATAGAATAATAACCAGACATGAAACAAATAACTTGAAAGAGATATCCAAGCATAACAAATCTAAACTCTCTTAAAAGGAGCTCTTTCAATCAGAGTCCTCAACTGGAGGACCCTTTAACTCCATGGATTCCACCTCGTTAGAAGTCTATCCACCTAAAAGCTCCATTCCCTCCTCTAACCTTTCCCATACCTCATCCAAGTCTTCTTCAAGCTCCTCCTCCTCCTCCTCTAGTAGCTCTTCTTATGGCTCCAACTCTTCCATCGGCTCTTCTTTCGGATCCTCCTCTATCGGCTCTTCCTCTGACTTAGGTATTGGGAGTCAAGAACCTCCATACCACGCCTTGCCATGGCCTAACGAAATAGCCCTCATAAGTGCTCCTCTCGTAACTATGGGTGCCTTCTAAAATCCAACAACAAAAGTCTTAGAATATCATACTAATCTCTGTTAAAGTTATCAGTACTATATATATATATATATCTTATAAACATATAAAATAGCTTTAGCACTTTATTTAATAGGACTTATTTTAGATTCGTTCGGATTCGAACTCATTTCGATCGCATAATGACAAAGGTAATAATTTACTGAGTGCACTACAACGTGTGCCTAAGCAAACATCTGATCGTCACTCGAAAGATTATTCTAATCATCACAATACTAATCAAGACGTTTTCCCCGAACTATCTAAAGAAAATGTATCTTACTTAAAAATTCTTTTTTGAAATATACTTATAAATACTTTCAAGTCCTACTATTATTACTCTTTCCAAAAATCATTTGAAACCTTTTCAAAGACACCAGGATTTAAATTCTCCAAAAATCTTCTTTATTTATAACACATTTTATAAACCCAATTTACATAAAATTGTCCTTATATAATAACTTCATGTAATATAGTAATCCTTATAACAAAGTAAACTTGTTAAATCTACATTATTAACGAACACCTTATAGTCAAATTGTGAAACTGAATTCACAAGGTATTCGTAACTAATTTAAATTAAACAAAAAATGCTTATAAACTGGCTGACATAAGTAATCAATCAACAAATGTAAATAAATACCATCATTCCCTAATAAAAATTAAAACAAAAATAATTACATTAATTTTTAAGAATTTACTCTTTTATATATAAAATATTATCCTAGGTAAAATTATTTCATTTACCAATTTCAAAATAAAAACATTTTTATAGCATGAACAAATGCACACTCTAATATATAATACATTCAAACTCATTCTAGGGTGTAACCAACCTTATCTCTAATAGGTTACTCATTCTAGGGCATTAATAACCCTATCTCTAATGAGCTTACCCTACCAAGTCCTAGGAGTTTGCTCAACCTAAGCTCTGATACCACATGTAACAACCCGACTTTTCTTCCCTCAAACATCGACACAAATATATATCAATAGTATTCACATATTGAGCGTCAAAGTGCTGAAAAGGAATATTTTTGGGGTGAAAGATAAGGAAAGACAGAATAGAAACTTGCATCGTGATGAGTAGTATATAATATCCAAATGATCTTTACAAAAAAAATTTAATATTCAAACAACATCAGAGTCCAACCTAACATCAACGTGGACAGTTATAACCACCTGTCCTTACAAATGGTGATGAATACAATTAAGAAACATAGGGGAAATAAGAATATGGGAAAATGTCTTGGAGGCATCCAGCTCATCCACTTAAGCTCCAAAGCATCCAAAGCTAACTCTGGAAAAATACTCGAGTCTGACCTGGGTATTGTAAGAAAATAACACCCGGATCAGTCTAGTAAACCAGCATGAGAAACTCAATCAAGTGGGTTGTTATATCTTATAAAACCTTTCAAAAATAAAGGTATCTCGTAAGACCACGTTGCACATAACACAGATGGGTTTTTACCTTACGATAACCAAAACCTTTATTTAAGAAAATTCAGTGACATTATAATAATGTCTAGGGTTTAAAATAATTACTAAATATAAATAGAATGCTTGCATCTCACGTTCCAACATATTTGGGCACAACTAAGTCCGTAAGGCACTTATTGGAGAATGGATTCCATACAACGACAAGGCACTGCGGTACTACCTTCCATAGTACACCTCTCCATAAAATATGCCGAGAGCCGCACATGGACCCCCTACATGACAAGACTAGCCTACCCCTTCCTGGATAGTAATGAATATGTCATCATCTTTGTTGCTTTACAACCTTATCTCATGAGCTCACATGCACATACCAATTTCATAAATAATGATCTAGAAAGGTGACGACCATACCCTAATGGATGTGACCCACATAACCCTATGGCATATCCCCAGTTTTAGTCATTCCTGGTTGTGAGGCTCAAGGCTACAGTTTACCTTCTTAGAAAATCCTATTCAAAATGCTAACACTGCCCTTTAGGCAGCAATATAATGCCAGCATTCGTCCATACAAGTTGTTCAATATATGAACAAAGAGAAGGCACTACTTTTACTACATCCTTTTGGAATCACCCTCGGCATTAGTAGCAAATAGCCCTTGCACTTCAAGAGCTCCTTCTTTGAATCCATCACCATCAAGTGTCTTCAATTCGAATGCTTATGCCGGTTCGAAGTGGTTTTCGGATAACTCACGTTAATCTGATCTCAGTCTCTCCGAACTGACAATTGGTATTTTCCGGTTGACTCAATCTTGTTCTCTTAGAAGTAAGCGGACCATATAAGAGTCCCAAAGAGGATCTCTAATATACTTCTTAATGCTAGGGACGTTTCACCAGAATGAGTTCCCCCGAGGAATCTCAAACCGTATGAATATGTGAAGCTTGTATTTACTTCCCAAGTCAAAATTGGCCAAGATTTGATAGTTGGTTATTTAACCATCAAGTAAAAAACTAATCAAACATAGGTTTATTTTCATATGGAATCCACTAAGCCTCTTAAATTAATCTTTTATTAATTAAATCTCTTTCTAAGTATTTATTTTAAAATATTCACATGCTTATCTCACAGTCTAGGTATATTTACAAACCATTCTTTTGATGCTTAGGAAATTTGTTCGTATACTTATACAATGGTATAAGTATATTCACAAATCTTAAGGGAGATTTCATAATTTCAAAATCATATTAAATAGGTTAATAACAACTGCCATTTAAAACATTATTTACTGCAAACCCAAACCACCTTTTCCTTCGATGTTAAGCATGGAAAGATTGCTTCCATACCACCATAATTAAGAAGGATTATTTATTAATTCCATAAACTTGATTTTCATAAGTGATTCAATTCGTATACGGAAATAATACTTTATATACCGAACATCAATCTTCGATTTTGAACTTAAACTATCGTTTGGATAACAATAAAACCATTCAAGTTGGGGTATTGTTACCTCTCAAACCTTGACTTGACATCATTCTTACCTTTCAAGATAGGTAGAAGTTTTCTTGCCTCAAAGTTTAATGTCAGGTGGATGTTTCAAAATCCCTTAATGCTATTCATTTAAAACAAAGTTTTATAAACCAAACTTCTTTTCCAAATTTCTAAGATCCCGTTCCAACTTATAAACTCCTTTAACTAATCATTTTTATTATATGAAATTCCTTTATACATCTTTTCTTTTTAAAACAATTCCTTTTATAAAACAATTTATTATTTTTAAACACCTTTTATAAAACAATATTATTGTAAAAACACATTATTAAATTAACTAAATTAACTTTAAACACCATTATTAAATTAATTAATTTACTTGAAACATCATAAATAAAATAAATAATTAACTTTAAACATCATTATTCAAATAATTAATTAACTTTAAACATCATTAATAAAATAATTAATTAACTTTAAACATCATTAATAAAATAGCTAATTAACTTTCCAATTCAGAATGAGGCTCAACGACCCCAATGGTACTTGAAAAAGCAACCATTTACTTTAATTTAACTTTTCAATATTACACTAGCATTTCCATAAGCAAGCATATATGTAAAATAAGATCCACAATTAACAATTGATAGCTAACACATTATTTATCCAATATAAATCAACTCTCATATATATAAATCTCCAAATAAATATAATAGCAGAATGGAAATTTATTCCGCTAAATTGATGCCCAGAATAATCTATTTAAATTTATATATTAGCAGAATGGGATTTTATTCTGCTTATTGAATGTCAATGCTGAAATAAAATTTATTTAGCTACGTTATTGAAATTAAATTCAACACTAATTCCTTATCAATATTTTACACTTCATCAAATCTGTCAAATGATTGTACTAAAGTGTTCTACTAGTTTATACGAACCTAATGTCGTAATCCTTGGGTTAAACAGACCTAGAATGAGTGAGTTATCTTTATTGAAAATTAACACATATAAATTAAAGAATTTAATTAACTAAATTATTAAAACCTCACCCACTCCCCAAGCCTAAACCCGGCCCAACTCCCTACTCTTCTTTCCTAACCTAAATCCCCAAATCAATTTTCAGAAATCAATTTCCCTTAAACCAACTCCTGTGCACGAAATTTGCATGTGCACACCTCCAACATGCCACCTCCGACCGTCGATCGTCGAACTAACCCTACCTACAAACTCCATGCACCATGCTTGACTCGACCACAACCTCGTCATCAACTCCAATGGCCCCAAATAAAATACGACCGTTCAACCCAACATTCGAAACACGTACAACCACGTTCATCCACCAATCACCATCGCCTCATCCTCTTCCATACTCTACCACAACCATTGGAACGCTGCTTCCATGCTCAGCCTCCAGGCCCAATGACATTGAACTCGACGCCTCCTTAAGCCACCACCATCTCCATTTTTGAACCAAAAACCAACCCCTAAAACCCTAAACTTAGCTCGTTAGAGCAACTCCGACTACCAACGACCACACGACCACCTCCCACAGCTCCACCATCACCCAAGGTTGCTTCCAGCACTACTACTTCACTCCTAAACCCTAAATTCGCTAGAGTTTCCTAAATGAACGGAAACTGATCATCTAACTACTATGATATAATCCCAAGCCCTAAAATCATCGGACTAGCTTCAAAAATCATGAATCATGGAGACGAACATGACTATACACTCCATTACTCGATTCATGTTCGTCGAAAAACTATCATCACCAGACCGTTCACTATAATCAACACCTTTCTACCACTCTACTCGATGAAACGACACAGGACTATTTTATAAAAAACTAAAGACTAAGATGAACAACTTTACAGTTGATTACAATGGCTAATTTTAAACGAGGTAAAAGATGTTGGTTTCTGAATGTGAGATAGAGGATGTTTATTTCCTTTTCGAGAACAGGAAAAAAGAATAGGGAAAGGAAAGAAGAAGATATGTCAGTGTCCATATCTCTCTGTGTATGTTTTATCACAATAATCACAACATTCATTTTCAAAGAAAATATCAAAATAATATGATTTTAAACAATTTCTTAAAACATGAGTCTTATTTTTAAATCAAACTACTAATAAAATACTCAGCATTCATTATTTACAAAAGTATTGGGCAAAGACTAGAGATTTCACCTTCCACATGGTTGAAATGCAAATCTAAGGTCAAGTTTTTAAATCCTCTTAAGTGAAGTATGTGGGTTTATACTTAAAACTTTTAAACTAAAAAGATGTGATTTTTTTTAAATTATAAAAAAAATAGAGAAGGTGGAAAAAAATAAAGTTAAGAAGTATGAAGACGAAGACGAAATATATAATGAGAAGTGTATATATAGGATCAAATATAAAATGAATAGAGAAGGCTAAAGACCAAAATGCCCTTAATCCATTTTTTCAACTCTCCCATCTTTTCCTAAGCCACTAAATGGTCACTTTTGATAAGCCTAAGTACCTTTGTTAAATTATATACTTAAGGAATCTTGAAGATTCAAATCCATCATTTCATATTTTTGCATAAACATTACATACATACATACACATACATACATACATATATATATATATATATATATATGAAAAATCATGTGAAAATGGTGGATAATGTAGAGAGTGGCGAAACGGTTACAAGAGAACACAATGCAGAATCATATCCTGTTTTTAATGGTCTCAATGACTAAGGCACTGTTATTCCAACACAACATACTACCCCATCTACAAAATCAAATGCAAATGTAGTTAAAGAAAAGAAATCGGTAGTTATGAATCTGAAGTATGTTTAACCAAGTGTTGTAGATAGATAGGAATATACATTTTATCTAGATGAAATAGTAAATCGTTCTAAAACTAAATCGAAAAACACAATAATATTCTATGTTATGGAATTCGCCCTACATATTATTAGTTCAGGAATTATGTATGTAGAGTATGGCGAATTAAAAAAAACTACAAATTGTAAGTGCACAGTTTAGGTATATTCTTATTACATCTCCTTACTTCTAATGCTGTTATAAATATCCTAAATAATGGACCATGTACATTTGATTCTTGGTATATAATTCTCAAAAAATGGACGCCAGGCATGAACTTGACCATGGATAAGCTTAGGGCTGCACAAAGTATGGGTTGGGTCGGGTCAGACCAAATATTTCATCCGATCCGCATATGTATGGGTTTAAGGTAGCTCAACCCGTATCCGACCCTATATGAGGTTGGATATGGGTTGGGTCGAAGTATGGGTTGGGTCGGGTTTAGTAGGGTTGGGTTGGGTTGCATGAATCTAATAAAAAATTAGAGTATAAGGGAATATTTTCAAAAAATAACATTAAAATGTTCAACATAATATATTAGATTTTAGCTAGCATAACGCACTTAAACTAACTAATTCATTATAACATATATTTTATTAAAATTTCATTGTAAAACACATCATATGAAATTAATTCACTACATAGTAGAACAAGTGTTTCATTTTAAAATACATTAAAATGCCCTTTGGAATATCTTTGCCAAATTCTATCTTGTTTGGGTTGACATAAAATATGCTGTTTCGTATATTTACTGTAGAATACATAAACATTATTCTAGGATTAGACTATTCTAATTTTAAGTGTATTGATATTAAATTAGGTTTTTAATATAGGGCTGGGTTGGGTTAAAGTAGGGTTGGGTTGAACAAAATAACACACCCGACCCATATATAGTATGGGTTACAAATTGTAACCCATATCCGACCCGAACTAGGATGGGTTGGGTTGGGTTTATGTGGGTTGGGTCGGGTTGGTGGGTTGGGTCGGGTTGGATATGGGTTGTGTGCAGCCCTAGATAAGCTGCAACAGATGCCAGTATTGGTAAAATTCAGCAACCTCTGTCTCGAGCTTTGGGAAAGTGAAGCTCTTGGTAGATTAAGCAGCGTGTGGGTCATCCTATTTGACTAGATAGAAACACGGCAAATACAGAAAGGATAAATTATGCTTGCATATTAATAAATGTACCTACTTTATCTTAATTTCCTACATAGTTGTAAAGGATAATAAGGGTGATACATGATATGTTCAAGTGGATTATGATTTCAAGCCTTATATGTACACAAAGTGCGATATATTTGGACATCAAACTAAAAAATGTGGCACACAACCTTGACAGAACAATGTTAATGTAACGTTTCTGGATTTTCGACTTCCGAAAATCGACATTAATACGTCCACTGTATCAACTGCCGAGCAATCAAATGCCGGAAAACCGAATTGTTATGGAGAAAAAGAAGAGGTAGAAGAAGACAGAAGAAAAAGAATGAAGAAACAACAGAAAAACACAGAACAATATCAGAATCTAACATATCGCAGCGGAACAACATATAATAGATAGATGAATAATCTTTAAATCAAAGAACTATATCATTTTATACATTACATCATCAGAGTTTACAATAACAATATACATCAATGGACAGTTATACAACTTGTCCTCATATAGAATACACAGCGGAATAAATAATATCATATACAAGTGATACGTCTCGCCATCCAACTCGCCACTGAGCTCCCCAGCATCTCCTGAATCCAGAATGACCTGATAACCTGACTCTAGACTGCCCGTGTGAAAATTTGTGGGCACCCAGAGTTTAGGAAAGAAACAATAAACTCCAGGTCAGTCATGGTGACTGGTGTGAGAACTAAAATAGTTATTTAACTTTAAAACAACAATACTGATCTATGGTAAACTGATCCAGGTCAGTCATGGTGACTGGTGTGAAAATTTGTGGGCACCCAGAGTTTAAGAATACTGCCTTCACTGCATGGACTAAAACCAAGAATGGTAATCACTTATTTATTTTGCAGGAAAAAATTAAAGAGGTTAAAGAAGTACTGAAGCAGTGGTCTTACAAGAGATTTGGCAAAGGAGACAAGCTAAGCACAACAATTGGAGATAAACTTGCTGAAGTTCAAACTGAGATGATGTCTAATGTTAATAACACTGATCTATCTTCTACTGAGTTTAACTTGGCCCAACAATACTATGAAGCATTATCAAAAGAGAATGAGATGGTAAGGCAAAAATCCAGAATAAAATGGCGTGAACAAGGAGATAGAAATAGTGAGTTTTTTCATGCTAGCCTCAAGAACAAACAGCGTAGAGAAAATATTACCACTATCAAAGATAGGACTGGTGTACTTCATTCTTCTATGGATGAAGTACAAAATGCTTTTGTACAAAACTTTTCATACATTTATGGCAACGAGAACGGATTCATTCCAAAACTTGACGAAATCCCAGCTAATATTCTACCTAGATTAACAAATGATGACTATATCATGCTATGCTCTGAAGTGACCTCTGAAGAAATTGAGAAAGCGATGTTTACTCTAAACAGTAACTCATGCGGTGGCCCTGACGGGCTGAACGCAAAGTTTTATACTTCATGCTGGTCATTCGTCTCTACTGATATCATCAATGCAGTTAAGCTGTTTTTCAAAAAGGCCAAGCTATTCAGGTCTTTCAATTACACCAATATAGCTTTAATCCCCAAAATTAAAAATGCTCATCATGTTAATGAATACCGTCCTATATCATGCTGTAACACTATATACAAGTGCATCTCCAAAGTCATTGCTAGCAGACTCAAGCATGTTCTTCCTTCGCTGGTTTCCAACAACCAAGCAGCATTCCTACATGGAAGGAACATACTTGATCATATCCTTCTCACTCATGAGCTCCTTAAAGGATATAATCGTAAGAATGCTACCCCGAAAGCTATGTTAAAACTTGATATCATGAAAGCCTTTGATATGTTACAATGGGATAGTATCGTACGTATCATGGGTTATATGAACTTCCCACCCCACTTTATTGCATGGATATATGAATGTATCTCTACACCAACATATTCAATCATTGTCAATGGAATAGCGGTTGGATTTTTTAAAAGTAAGCAGGGTATAAGGCAAGGGGACCCGATATCTGCTTACGTCTTCATCATGGTTATGGAGCTTCTGACAAGAATGATAGACAAACTAATAAACCAAGGACAGTTTAAACTCCATCAAATGTGCAGTAATCCACAAATCTCTTCGTTGATGTTCACTGATGACCTTGTTGTGTTCTGTGCGCCGGACATCACAACTGTTAGCAACATAATGAATACCCTAGATCAGTTTTATCAGATGACTGGACTAAAGGTCAACATTCATAAATCTGAGATCATTTTAGCTGGAGTCAACATGGAGCATGTGGCTAAAATAATGCATGTCACTGGCCTATCTCCTTCCCCTACCACTGTTTCCTACTTGGGCCTTCCTTTGGCAACATCTAAAATAACAACTAATCAGTGTCTTCCGCTATTTGAGAGGATAACAGCGAGGCTTAACTGCTGGACCACTGGGAAGTTGAGTCAAGCTGGAAGGCTTACTTTAATCAAATCTGTCATTTTTGCAATGCAAGTTTATTGGGCTAGAACATATGTGCTACCCTTTAAGTTAATGCAAATAATTAGAAGTGCATTTATGCGCTTTTTATGGACGGGAAGGACAACATGAAAGTACATTTCCCCTATCAGGTTTAGCATAGTTGAACAACCCATGAACAAAGGAGGACTTGGTATCATCAACATAAAGCAATAGAATAGGGCGGCGTTTGCTAAACACATTGACACCTACATCAATAGTACTGATAGCTTATGGGCAGAATGGTCTCGACAAAATGTAGTAAAACGAAAGAGTTTTTGGAATATGACAAAGCCACAGAACCTCAGTTGGACGTGGCAGTGTATTTTCAAGATAAAGGATGAAGTTCTCCCTCTTAGCCAAATGAATACTAACACTACAAACAGTGTGAGTTTCTGGGATGATCCGTGGCTCGAAAAAGGGATGATACTGAGGAGACAACTTGAGTACAATGAAATCATGCAGACAGGCATTCACCATGCAGCGAAGGTTAGGGATGTTCTTTTTACTATACAAAGTACTTTTACGTTTTCTTCCAATCAGAGAATACAGTTTGTATGGAATATGATCAGAAGCTTTTCGCCCCTCTCCTCCACCTCAGATAAGCTTGTTTGGGGTGAGCACAAAACTAAGTATAAAATTGGTAATGTTTATGAATATATGATGAAGAACACTGATAAGCCTAAATGGAAATGGAGTAAGAGAACATGGAGTTGGGATAATAGTATGAGAGAGAACTTAGTACCGTGGAAAGTGCTAAATTGTGCTATCCTAACTAAAGCAAAGCTAGCGAGCATTGGTATGACTATTGACGTTTTGTGTACTTTCTGCCACGAGCAGGTGGAAACAGCTGAGCATTTGTTTTTTGAATGTACTGTTATTAAACAGGTTTGGTCTTCGGTTATGGCAAGGCTAGGTAGATTTAATATTTCACATGACAATCAGAATGAGTGGAACATAATTCATGCTAAAACAGGGCACAAGAAATATGATGGGAGAATATTTCTCACTGTTCTGAAGAGTTTTATTGCAGCGGTTTGGAGAGAACGCAATACTTGGGTATTTGATAACAGCAACGAGAAAACTGAACTTATGTTCAAGAAATGGGTAATACATGAGATCAGAATCTCTCTGGGATTGCTTCCTTTTGCCTTCGATCCAGGCATTTACCAAGCGTTCTGAGTCATTCCTTTGTGTTTTATTCTTCTTTCTTTTTCTTCTTTTAGCATCCAGTTTTTTTGTAGCACTTAGTTCTCCTCTGTTTTCTTTGAGCTTTGATCATTGTTGTTTCTGTTGTAATTCTTTTGGTGCTGCAATAAAATGGTCAGGGACCATCCAACCCCGTCGGCCTTGCCAAAAAAAAACAACAACAACAAAGGAAGTGGAAAATATCCATAATGCTTTTGGAAAATGAAACTACCATAAGACCTCCTGCCACACACACAATGCAAACGCAGAATTGGAGGAGATTTCTTCTTATGATAGTCAAAGATGCTTACTACGCAAAATCAAATCATTGGATATTATTATTAGTGCATAGTGGAAAACATTTCAAAAGTATAATATTAATCTTAGCCAACATACAACCATTATTTGTATGCCTACTATAGCTACCATCTAAACAGTGGGGCACCACCATAAGTAAATGGCAGGTTCTACAACTAAAACCGTACAAGGTTCGTATTGGAAGATGGATTTCCAACAAATGGTCAGGCTAAGGAACTTCCTACCGCCATATGGGATCGCCTCTGGCTGGACGTCCCGGAACTAACTAGCTCTCTGCCCACACAAGGCCGGGTTACCCCTGTAACTAGGTAACTCACGAATATGCCATTCCCCGGTCCTTTGGGACCTTTATCTGAGGCGCCTCGATAAACACACAATCACACAATAAATGAGATCGGAGTATCCACATAGGCTAAATACCATGGCTCCATACCTGATACCACCCTTTTCCAGAAGGAAATGACATACCCTAAAGGGCGCGACCCTCATAACCTTGCCGCATATTCCTATTTCGACCATTTCCGGGTTGTGAGGTCCGAAGAGGTCTCGTCCACAAAGCTACGCTTTTTCACAAAGCCACGCTTTGATCACAAATGATCAATAAATGATCATCACACAGCAACACTCAGCATGCCACACTACCAAATTGGGAGTATATCACTGATAAATTTCAACTACATAACCTCTGAGCTCGTACATCTCAGAGAAGGATGTTAAGCTAAGAGAATAAATTCTCCGCCACCAACAGAAATGTATTTGAAAGAAATCAGCTTAATATCTCAAAATGTAATATCAGACATGTAACCATACAAGTCTGTTCCGGGTTCGAACAGAACCGAAGGCACTTCCGAAGAAGCCCTTGCAATCCGGGTATTCACAATCCCGATAAAACTTCCCATCACAAAGGAAATCTCTATACCGTAGCTAACGGTGCAGAGACAATCGATAGGTCATCCTATCGTTTTCACAAATACCCAGTCTTCACCACCGGTCTTCAATACGATCCATATCGTCGTATCACTAATTCGGAATGGGTTATATGACACAGAAGTCTTCTCCCGGCTAACCCGAATAGTGAGCACAATATTTAAAACATATGGATATAGGGATTTCAATTAAGTCACAACTTATTACCCAAATCCTTTCCTTTAAATGATTTAAACAAATTACCATTTTAAATCTTTAAACAAAAAGATTTACTTCACAAAGTTTACCCAGTTTCACAAAGATTCATTCACAGATTTCCAAATCAATTTCCATTTCAATTTGATTAACCCATTAAATCTTAAACTAAGATTTAATTTATAGCTTTCAAAACTATTCAAAATTCAAGTCTTTTATAATATAAAAGATGCACCATTTGAAATACTCTTTTATTTCAAAATAAAGCTTAATCATTTCACAAAGGGTAAATTCATAGTTTTCCAAACTATTTACAATTTCATTTCAACTTGAATTGTTTCGATACAAAATTGGAAATCTTTTTCACTTTCTGAAAGCCATTATTATTTGAAAACGGATAGTTTTCGTTTTGGGAAAAACTGGTTACATTTATACAGGTTAAATCTATCCAAGTATAAAATTTGAATTTAAATTTAAATTTCCAAAACCATATTTTTTTTAATGGTTAAAACCCATAAAAAACACCTTTTATAATTATAAAATCTTTTAAACCAAAATTCCCAATTCATTGAATTCAATTTCAAAATATTGAATTCAAATTTAAATCAAATGATTTAAATTTCAATTTTTTTATTAAGTTATTTAAAATAACTTTTATCTCCGAAACTCATTTCAAAAGCTTTCATTTCAAATTCCAAACTAATTTGGATTCAAAAATTCAATTTTCCAAAATTGATAAAAATCTGTGACTTAACCGATTTCCACGTGAAATCCACATTTGTGTGTGTATTGTGTAGTCCACGGGTTTAACACAATAGTGCAACAACATCCAATCATCACAGATCAAATATAACAATATAATTGATAAGCGGTATAAATTATAACGCTTATCTTTGATTCACAGATCACAGATATATAAATATCAAAAATAAAAAATTCACAGATCACAACACAAATCAGGATATATCACAAAACATCACACATCAAAGATATCAAATAATTCGACATCCAATAAAATCCAAACATCCATAGTAGGATTAATTAAATTATCTGATTAATTTAAAATCAAATAAATTTTAATAAATAAATTTTACTAGTTATAGTAAAATTAATAATCAATTAATTTCAAATTAATTTTCGAAATTTATTTCAAAACACCAAATCAAATTTCCAAACATTTCAAAAGATTTATTTTCAATCACCAAAAATCAATTACCAAATGGATTTCTAAATCTATTTCCATTTAAAAATAAATTCCTTTTTAAGAAGATAATTTCCTTTATTCTCCAAACTATTCAAAAATCCAAATTTTAAATAAATTCTTCAATTTATAAATAATTATTTCGAAATCGATTTATTAAGCCCCTTTTTCTCCAAATTTGAAATTTAATTCAATACAGTTCAAAAATAAAACTTTTATCTTTTAACTCCTTTTAAATTTATCCAATTATCAAAAATAAATTTTTTCGATAAATTTTCAACTTAAATTTCAAAAATCCAATTTTATATATTTCTGGTATCCAACGATACCGAAATATATTCGGCTAAATTATAGCCGTCAACAATTTCAATCACAATATAATCACACGACGATTATAAATAAATCAACACACAACATTGAAATAAATTCAAATGTTTGAGGAATCCAGTTGGATCCCTCCAACCTGTTTCCCTGCATCCACAGATGTTAGCACAATACCAATTCCACTTCACAGTGAAATTATCGCGGTACATGGGATTTATAAATATTATCCGCTATTATGCAATGCAATAGGGTCTCATCCGCTATATAATGTGGGAAATCAACTCCAAATACATATATAATACCAATTTCACTTCAATGTGAAATTATCGCGGTATATGTTTTTAATAAATAACCTCCGCTTAATATACGGCGTATAGGGTCTATTTCACACAACAGATAACAATTTATCAACCAATCATCACAATCAACACTATCAACCATTTTTAAATCTAACTATTTAAAATTTAAATCGAAACACAATATTCGATTGAGTGAGGAGTTCTCACCTAGCTTTCAATAACGGCTGCAGTATTTTATTTCAAATAAAATTAAACGCGCGTTTAATTTTACTCAAAATTATCACTATCTCCAATTGACTCCAAACTAGCTCCATTGCGAAGAGCTCGTCGAAACGGTTCCAACGCAAAAAGTTTCGTCAAAATCCAACCTCGTATGACAAAGATACGTTATTTTAAAGTTAATACAATTTAATATATATCTTTATTCACAATTTAATATTTTTAAAACCCTACACGATCATCTGCCGTTCGTTTGGAGAGAATCTGGGCCGCTACTTCCTTTCTTCCTCCATCAGTTTTTTTCACGCACACGCTTAGCCCAAACGAACCCACTCGGCCACCCCTACCACAAATTAACGCGACCACTACGATGAACTTCACGACGATCAGCGACCACCCCTTCGAAGCTCGTCACAAGCTCCACCCACGGCCACAATGCCGATGAACTCATTCATGCATTGGAATAGGAAATCATGCCGAAACGAGGGGAGAACGCAACCAATTTCCCTCCTCCACGTCGCTCAAAATCGATCTCCACCGTCCCCTTGTAGATCTCGAAGCCCACTACGATCTTCTAGTTGGAAGAATTTACTAACACTCGATGGATCGCTCGTAATTTTGAGACGAACAACGTTGCTTCTTGGCCATTGAATTTACTACTAGCGGCTACAAGAAATAGATCTAGGGTTTGACAAAAGAACGTGTGTATATACGTTTATATATATTAAAATAATAATATATTCTCAAATTACGTAACTTTCCGAACGAATTCCAATTGAAACGTGCCAACAGTCGTTTATATGGTTTTACATGCGTTCCGAACACATAGGAACGTGTTTCGGGAGCTAATTCGATCGTATGTGCGAGTTACGGAATTAAACGATCAATTTAAAATTAAATCGATTAAAAACGATTTCAGTGCGTTTTGGCTTGCCCCGGACAAAACGTACATCCGATTGACACTAAATTTAAAATCTTATAATAATATCTCATTATGGATCCGATGAAACTAGTTTCGTCGAAATCCGAGACTGTTTGAAAAATGACTATTTTCACTCGTCTATTAAATATTAAAATATTCAATTTTCACAAATTAACTTTTAATTCAATTTTAAAAGTTCTATAACATCATTATAACTTCAATATGATTTAATATAACTTTATAAATCATTTTTATACACATTTGATTCAGATTTCAATTATTTCTGGAATTTCCAATATTAAATTACCGATTTAATTACCCAATTAAATCCAGATATTCAAAATTTAAGTTACTCAGCTTATTAAATTTACTTGTTAATATTTAAAATTAGTTAAATATCTAAATTTCAAATGACAGAAATTCTGGGTCGTTACAAACTTACCCCCTTAAAAGAATTTCGTCCTCGAAATTGCAAAGTAAGAAAAATGCCCCAAATTCATTAACTTTTCAGAAATCCATTTCGTGAAAATTTTATATTCACCTTTTTCCAAAACCTTTAACTTCAACCAAAACAATGGTTTCCATTTTCTAGTTCAATTCCTATATTTTATTACAATTTAGAAATCAACTTTTCATTAAAAAAAATTTCCAAAATTCCCCGAAAATTTTCTAACGCCTTAAATTTTCAAAAAAATTCGCCAGCGTCTCCTTTGCGCGGTTCGATCGTAGTAGGATCACAATAGACATAAATATGTATACATCGACCCACATGGTCGGAAAAGCAGAAAAAAAGTTCAAATTTCCTATTTTTATTGCGTAGGCGTACCTTTTTAGCATTTTAAAGCAAAGCAGTTATTTATTAACTTGTTAGCGCAACCCGAATAGCCGAACGGTAGCCACGGCACCTGCACTTACTCAATATAAACACGTAAGTAACATATATACAAAGTTATTACAATTTTACTCTTTTAAACAACTACAACACTTGCATATCAAAAGAAATGCATACTAACAAGGTTTATAAGCAACTTATAAAATTTCAATATTACTTGTAATTGTTTACAACTAATTCATATACAATGACGTTCAATTATTCATTTCAATTGGTTTACATTCACTAATTTAAATTCAAGTTGGTTCACTTTCAATTCAAGTCAATTTCTATTTAAATTTACTTCACTTTCAATTTAAATCCAATTACATAGCTTTCAATTTTTTTTACCAATTCAGTTTCATTAACTCTTAATGAATTATACTATATACAATCAACCAACAATCATATAACAACCAATGTATATTCAACACAACCAAATTAATTTAATTTAATTTACTTTATTTTACATTCAATTTGGTTCAATACTTTTTAATTCCAATTGGTTTAATATCAAATTGACTTCCATTCAATTCCCAATTTATTAGCTTTAATGAATTAACACTTATATCCATTATTCCATATTAATTCATTTACATTCGATTGATTAACTTCAATCCATTTATTAATTCAATTGCTAATTCATTTTACAAATAAGGTGGAATTTCAATTATATAACTCAAGTTCAGATCCATTTAATTAACTTCATTATTTTTACTTTGATACAAAAAATCAATTTCATTCAACATCACTTAAGTTATATACCAATTAAACACTTCATTCTAAAGTAAATTCTATTTATCTTTTACCAAAGTCAAATTTCATATCACTATTAAATTCAGATTTTTTCTTAACAAAATTCGTTTAACCATTTTATCAATTGGTTTCACTTACATCTTCTCATTTTATAAGTTACACAACTTATTTATTTAACTTCCAAATCATATTATAAGTATAAAACTCATTTCACTTATAATTATCAATTTTAACTTGGATTTTTAATTTAAAATTTGGTTATTACAACAAAACTTCAATTTCAATTTATTATGGTAGCAAATCAATCACACAGAAACTTGAAAATGATACTGATGATACTGCAGTCATCACCGTTATTATTTCCCAGTAACAGTAGTGAATCCAGTGCATTAAATCCTTTCAAAAAAATTCCTTTTATTTATAAATCACATTTATAAATCTTTTCTTATGCAAGATTATTCCACAATTGTAAATCATCTTAATTATAATTCCATACTTATACAATTGTTGTCTTTATATAATTTATTCAAACAACTTTTATTAATTTATATATATTCTTACATTTTCAACAACCAAACAATTCAATTATATACACTTTAATAATTTCTTGGAAAATTACTCCTTTTATATACAAAATATAATCGAGGTAAAATTATTTCATTTACCCAATTTAAAATGATACTATGTCGACTTGCCTCATTTAAGTGTTTAGAAACCCCTATCGATAATATGGCGTCCCATATACCAACTAGAATTCACAAACAGCTCAATGGATAAGCAAACACAATATAAAACAATTTCATATTCACTAACAAATACGAGCTCATATCTATTATTACACTCACACTCATTCTAGAGTACTACTGACTCATTCTCTAATGAGTAATTCCCAACAGAGCCAAGGTTATCGCTTAACCACATGCTCTGATACCACATGTAACGTTTCTGGATTTTTGACTTCCGAAAATTGACATTAATACGTCCACTATATCAACTGCCGAGCAATCGAATGCCGGAAAACCGAATTGTTATGGAGAAAAAGAAGAGGTAGAAGAAGACAGAAGAAAAAGAAAGAAGAAACAACAGAAAAACACGGAACAATATCAGAATCTCACATATCGCAGCGGAACAACATATAATAGATAGATGAATAATCTTTAAATCAAAGAACTATATCATTTTATACATTACATCATCAGAGTTTACAACAACAATATACATCAATGGACAGTTATACAACTTGTCCTCATACAGAATACACAGCGGAATAAATAATATCATATACAAGTGATACGTCTCGCCATCCAGCTCGCCACTGAGCTCCATAGCATCTCCTGAATCCAGAATGACCTGATAACCTGACTCTAGACTGCCCGTGTGAAAATTTGTGGGCACCCAGAGTTTAGGAAGGAAACAATAAACTCCAGGTCAGTCATGGTGATTGGTGTGAGAACTAAAACAGTTATTTAACTTTAAAACAACAACAACAAAGGAAGTGGAAAATATCAGCAATGCTTTTGGAAAATGAAACTACCATAAGACCTCCCGCCACACACACAATGCAAACGCAGAATTGGAGGAGATTTCTTCTTATGATAGTCAAAGATGCTTACTATGCAAAATCAAATCGTTGGATATTATTATTAGTGCATAGTGGAAAACATTTCGAAAGTATAATATTAATCTTAGCCAACATACAACCATTATTTTATGCCTACTTTAGCTACCACCTAAACAGTGGGGCGCCACCATAAGTAAATGGCAGGTTCTACAATTAAAACCGTACAAGGTTCGTATTGGAAGATGGAATTCCAACAAATGGTCAGGCTAAGGAACTTCCTACCACCATATGGGATCGCCTCTGGCTGGACGTCCCGTGAACTAACTAGCTCTCTGCCAACACAAGGCCGGGTTACCCCTGTAACTAGGTAACTCACGAATATGCCATTCCCCGGTCCTTTGGGACCTTTATCCGAGGCGCCTCGATAAACACACAATCACACAATAAATGAGATCGGAGTATCCACATAGATTAAATACCAGGGCTCTATACCTGATACCACCCTTTTCCAGAAGGAAATGACATACCCTAAAGGGTGCGACCCTCATAACCTTGCGTTGTGAGGTCCGAAGAGGTCTCGTCCACAAAGCTATGCTTTTTCACAAAGCCACGCTTTGATCACAAATGATCAATAAATGATCATCACACAGCAACACTCAACATGCCACACTACCAAATTAGGAGTATATCATTGATAAATTTCAACTACATAACCTCTGAGCTCGTACGTCTCAGAGAAGGGTGTTAAGCTAAGAGAATAAATTCTCCGCCACCAACAGAAATGTATTTGAAAGAAATCAGCTTTATATCTCAAAATGTAATGTCAGACATGTAACCATACAAGTCTGTTCCGGGTTCGAACAGAACCGAAGGCACTTCCGAAGAAGCCCTTGCAATCCGGGTATTCAAAATCCTGATAAAACTTCCCATCACAAAGGAAATCTCTATACTGTAGCTAATGGTGCAGAGATAATCGATAGGTCATCCTATCATTTTCACAAATACCGGTCTTCACCACCGGTCTTCAATACGATCCATATTGTCGTATCACTAATTCGGAATGGGTTATATGACACAGAAGTCTTTTCCCGGCTAACCCAAATAGTGAGCACAATATTTAAAACGTATGGATATAGGGATTTCAATTAAGTCACAACTTATTACCCAAATCCTTTCCTTTAAATGGTTTAAACAAATTACCATTTTAAATCTTTAAACAAAAAGATTTACTTCACAAAGTTTACCCAGTTTCACAAAGATTCATTCACAGATTTCCAAATCAATTTCCATTTCAATTTGATTAACCCATTAAATCTTAAACTAAGATTTAATTTATAGCTTTCAAAACTATTCAAAATTCAAGTCTTTTATAATATAAAAGATGCACCATTTGAAATACTCTTTTATTTCAAAATAAAGCTTAATCATTTCACAAAGGGTAAATTCATAGTTTTCCAAACTATTTACAATTTCATTTCAACTTGAATTGTTTCGATACAAAATTAGAAATCTTTTTCACTTTCTGAAAGCCATTATTATTTGAAAACGAATAGTTTTTGTTTTGGGAAAAACTGGTTACATTTATACAAGTTAAATCTATCCAAGTATAAAACTTGAATTTAAATTTAAATTTCCAAAACCATATTTTTTTTAATGGTTAAAACCCATAAAAAACACCTTTTATAATTATAAAAACTTTTAAACCAAAATTCCCAATTCATTGAATTCAAATTTAAATCAAATGATTTAAATTTCAATTTTTTTTATTAAGTTATTTAAAATAACTTTTATCTCTAAAACTCATTTCAAAAGCTTTCATTTCAAATTCCAAACTAATTTGGATTCAAAAATTCAATTTTCCAAAATTGATAAAAATCTATGACTTAACCAATTTCCACGTGAAATCCACATTTGTGTGTGTATTGTGTAGTCCACGGGTTTAACACAATAGTGCAACAACATCCAATCATCATAGATCAAATATAACAATATAATTGATAAGCAGTATAAATTATAACGCTTATCTTTGATTCACAGATCACAGATATATAAATATCAGAAATAAACAATTCACATATCACAACACAAATCATGATATATCACAAAACATCACACATCAAAGATATCAAATAATTCGACATCCAATAAAATCCAAACATCCATAGTAGGATTAATTAAATTATCTGATTAATTTAAAATCAAATAAATTTTAATAAATAAATTTTACTAGTTATAGTAAAATTAATAATCAATTAATTTCAAATTAATTTTCGAAATTTATTTCAAAACACCAAATCAAATTTCCAAACATTTCAAAAGATTTATTTTCAATCACCAAAAATAATTACCAAATGGATTTTTAAATCTATTTCCATTTAAAAATAAATTCCTTTTTAAGAAGATAATTTCCTTTATTCGCCAAACTATTCAAAAATCCAAATTTTAAATAAATTCTTCAATTTATAAATAATTATTTCGAAATCGATTTATTAAGCCCCTTTTTATCCAAATTTGAAATTTAATTCAATACAGTTCAAAAATAAAAATTTTATCTTTTAACTCCTTTTAAATTTATCCAATTATCAAAAATAAAAATTTTCGATAAATTTTCAACTTAAATTTCCAAAATCCAATTTTATCTATTTTTGGTATCCAATGATACCGAAATATATTCGGCTAAATTATAGCCATCAACAATTTCAATCACAATATAATCACACGGCGATTATAAATAAATCAACACACAACATTGAAATAAATTCAAATGTTTGAGGAATCCAGTTGGATCCCTCCAACCTGTTTCCCTACATCCATAGATGTTAGCACAATACCAATTCCACTTATAGTGAAATTATCGCGGTACATGGTATTTATAAATATTATCCGCTATTATGCGGCTCAATAGGGTCTCTTCCGCTATATAATGTGGGAAATCAACTCCAAATACATATATAATACCAATTCCACTTCAATGTGAAATTATCGCGGTATATGTTTTTAAAAAATAACCTCTGCTTAATATACGGCATATAGGGTCTATTTCACACAACAGATAACAATTTATCAACCAATCATCACAATCAACACTATCAACAATTTTTAAATCTAACTATTTAAAACTTAAATTGAAACACAATATTCGATTGAGTGAGGAGTTCTCACCTAGCTTTCAATAACGGCTGCAGTATTTTATTTCAAATAAAATTAAACGCGCGTTTAATTTTACTCAAAATTATCACTATCTCCAATTGACTCCAAACCAGCTCCATTGCGAAGAGCTCGTCGAAACGATTCCAATGCAAAAGGTTTCATCAAAATCCAACCTCTTATGATAAAGATACGTTATTTTAAAGTTAATATAATTTAATATATATCTTTATTCACAATTTAATATTTTTAAAACCCTACACGATCATCTGCCGTTCGTTCTTTGGAGAGAATCTGGGCCGCTACTTCCTTTCTTCCTCCATCAGTTTTTTTCACGCGCACGCTTAGCCCAAACGAACCCACTCGGCCGCCCCTACCACCAATTAACGCGACCACTACGATGAACTTCACGACGATCGGCGACCACCCCTTCGAAGCTCGTCACAAGCTCCACCCACGGCCATAATGCCGATGAACTCGGTCATGCATTGGCATAGGAAATCATGCCCAAATGAGGGGAGAACGCAACCAATTTCCCTCTTCCACGTCGCTCGAAAATCGATCTCCACCATCCCCCTTGTAGATCTCGAAGCCCACTACGATCTTCTAGTTGGAAGAATTTACTAACACTGGATGGATCGCTCGTAATTTTGAGACGAAGAACGTTGCTTCTCGGCCATTGAATTTACTACTGGCGGCTACAAGAAATAGATCTAGGGTTTGGCAAAAGAACGTGTGTATATACGTTTATATATATTAAAATAATAATATATTGTCAAATTACTTAACTTTCCGAACGAATTCCAATTGAAACGTGCCGACGGTCATTTATATGGTTTTACCCGCGTTCTGAACACAATGGAACGTGTTTCGGGAGCTAATTCGATCGTATGTGCGAGTTACGGAATTAAACGATCAATTTAAAATTAAATCGATTAAAAATGATTTCGGTGCGTTTTGGCTTGCCTTGGACAAACCGTACATCCGATTGACACGAAATTTGAAATCTTACAATAATATCACATTACAGATCCGATGAAACTAGTTTCGTCGAAATCCGAGACTGTTTGAAAAATGACTATTTTCACTCGTCGATTAAATATTAAAATATTCAATTTTCACAAATTAACTTTTAATTCAATTTTAAAAGTTCTATAACATCATTATAACTTCAATATGATTTAATATAACTTTATAAATCATTTTTATACACATTTGATCAGATTTCAATTATTTCTGGAATTTCAAATATTAAATTGTCGATTTAATTACCCAATTAAATCCAGATATTCAAAATTTAAGTTACTCAGCTTATTAAATTTACTTGTTAATATTTAAAATTAATTAAATATCTGAATTTCAAATGACAGAAATTTTGGGTCGTTACAGTTAACCAGGTAGCTAAGGATAACAATGCACAAGCATGGATAAAAGAAAAAGCAAACAGATATGCTAATGTTACTAAGTCTTCATCCTCAATTCCTTATGCATCACACTCGAAACAAAAACAACTAAGGACCAAGGAAAAAATAAATATAAAAGGTCCCCTACTATGGTATAGAACAAGGCATCTAAAGGCAAGCAAAAAATGGATGCTCCTACATCAACTAATGATAAATTCCAGGTGTTAACATTTAAATCAGATGAGGAAAATGAAAATTCAAGCAATGCAACTGACAAAGATGAATTCATCCCAGTAGAGGAGGTCTTTATACAAGAAAATGAATTTATCAGAGCAACTGCTGAAAATATACCAGAATTCTCTATGGACCCTACTCATTATTGTACACAACCTGAGTTTGTATCAAGCAACCCATTGTATAAACAAGAAGTAAAATCTGCTACATCAAGTGCTTCTACCTCTATCCAGCCCCCTAAAAGAATGATAAGAGCTAGGACTTTAGGTAAATGATTTTTGTTTCATGGAATGTTAGGGGAATTAGCACTGACTTTAAATTAGGTCATGTGTTATTTCTCCTAAATTCCTTTAAACCAACTATCATTGGTTTGTTGGAAAATAAGTTGACAATTGAACAAATGAGCACACTCTTATTAAAATTTAATCAAAATTGGGATCTTATTTACAATCATGACTGTGGCTCTAAAGGTAGAATTATTCTATTATGGGATAAATCAGTTTGGAATTTAACTATTACCTATAAGTCTGCCTAACAAATTACTTGCTTATTACAAAAGTTGGGCAACTTTGAAATGTATCTAACTGTTGTGTATGCAAGCAATATGGTTTCAGATAGGGAAAATTATGGCAACAATTAGTAAACATTGCAACTGGACAAGGCATGGCTACTAATGGGGGATTTTAATAATGTCCCTAGAGTGTGGATCGGAGTATAAACACAAAAGGATGGACACGGTTTGACCGTTCGTCGATCAACTCTGGTTTCTAGAGCGTGGACCGGAGTATAAACATCAAACGGGTGTGACTGACCACCCATCATAAAACTCTGGTCCTCAGAGTGTGGATCGGAGTATAAACACAAAAAGATGGACGCGGTTCGACCGTCCATCGATCAACTCTGGCTCCCAGAGCATGGACCAGAGTATAAACATCAAACGAGTGTGACTGACCACCCATAATAAAACTCTGCTCCCCAGAGTGCTGATTGGAGTATAAACACAAAAGGATGGACGCGGTTCGACCGTCCATCGATCAAATCTGGTTCCTAGAGCACGGACTGGAGTATAAACATCAAACGGGTGTGACTGACCACCCATCATAAAACTCTGGTCCCCAGAGTGCAAACCGGAGTATATACACAAAAAGATGGACGCGGTTCGACCATCCATCGATCAACTCTGGTTCCCAAAGTGCGGACCGAAGTACAAACATCAAACGGGTGTGACTGACGACCCATCATAAAAATCTGGTCTCCAGAGCATGGACCGGAGTATAAACACAAAATATGGACGCGGTTCAACCGTCTTCTCCTCAACTCTTGCCCTTTACTTGGGGGCAAACACATGACTCAAAGTGGATGTGATCTGACCATCTCCTCCCTTGCTCAAGCTTGAAGTTCTTCAGAACACTCATCTTCCTCCCAAAGCTCGGCAGAAATTAGATCCAAATGGAAGTGAACATGGTATGACCGTCCATGCATCGACTCGTGCCCCGGATGCAGGGGGTAGTTTAAGAGCCCAAGCCTAAATTGAACGTGGTTCGACCATCCAACCCAAAGAGGATGTGATGCGTCCATCCATGACCTAGTTTTGCGCCTGAGGTACGATGAACTATCCAAGCCTTGCTCGGACATCGGCAAGCCCAAAATCCAAACCAAGATATGGACGCGGTTCGACTGTCCAGCAAATAACTTCGGTCCTCCAGTGCGGATTGGAGTATAAACAAAAATTGGGTGCCTTTCGACTACCCGCTAACAAACTCTTATCTCCAAAGTGTAGATATGAGTATACAAAAATAGATGAGTGCAGTTCGACCACTCAATATTCCACAAATTCCAACGTGAACTCGACAGGATGAGTACAAACTCACTACGGATGGAATTCGACCGTCCACGAACTAATTCTGCTAACCCAAGAATGGAAACAAGAGTACAAACTACTGCAAGCTGAATACGACATCTTACTATAGCTCCGGCTAGGTGATCATTACAACTTAAGGCAAAGACCACAAGAAGGCTTCAATACAAAACCAATCGAAACAACGTATGAAGTTACGGCCGACCGACTATATCGTATCACCATGTCGACAGGCTTTGTCGATCCATGCTTTCCATATTGTCCAGCTGGGTCGATGGTCAATATCGATCCACATCAAACACAAATGGATGTGACCTAGATGTCCTTCGAAAAATTTTGATCACCAGAGTGCGGATGGGAGATTAAACCATGAATGAGTGTGACTGGATCATTAATTCTCTAGCACCCTCCTTTGATCCCTTATGAGGAGTATGAACCGGATGAGAATGACCCATCTACACCTGAGCCATCTCTATCCCTAGATCTGACGGGAGAATATGAATAAAAATGGATGCGACTAACCGTCCAGATCGAAACGAATGCGACATGACCGTTCATTCGTTGAATCTTACCATGATCCGGCTAGAAGAGCAATATGAAACGGATGTGACTCGACCATCCACACACTGATCCTTGCCCTTGGTCTGGCAAGGAGAGCACCAATCACTGATTGGACATGGCTTGCCTTCCTACTTATCGATGTATGCCCCAGACTTGGGGGCATGAGCGAGAAACAAGATGAATGTGAACCGACCATTCATCGATCAACTCTAATTCCTTGGAGCTTAGGTGGGACTATAAACATGACTAGGACGAGACTCGACCGTCCATGCAGTACATTTATCAACTTGAGACCGGGGGTAAAAGTGCGATCATCCAAAGATTGACTATGATAGCTCAATATTGTGACTCATACCTGGTGTTTACGATGACTCGAGGCTACGACCGAAAGGATGCCTAGAGATAGAATTGTCAAATCGATGCCCAAGCTCATTGGCAACTGACCATCACTCCAACCCGAACAATGAGTAACAGATCAAGAGTACATTGAATGGAAAGCGCGTTTCTCGAATACACAAGACTAAACTCTACTTGGTGTTTGATTCAATGCCTCCTTTAAGCCAGATCTTTAACCATCGCAGATAATTGCTAAAAGCGTCTAAAACCCATCACTATCAGACTCAATAGTTCATGACAAGACTCTAGGATTTGACTGCAGTGACCATCAACATTGACTGTCCCAATCGGATTTCACATTGATTGTTTCGCAAAACAATTACATTTGAACTCAAGGATCGGCTATCGGTGTATAGGAATCTGACATTCATATTCAAGTTCTTTCAGGGCACATGTTACAATCCGTACAAGTACAAATATGTTAATCTTTTCAAGTCTGAAGTGGTAAACATCTGGTTTAAGGTCATATGCTAGTTTAAGTATGCAAGTCATATATGGCATGTCCCATTGTTTGATTTTGAGTTCACATGGTCTAATATGTTTATGTAAAATATTTTTTTTAAGTTCCACTAAAACAAGGGTTCAAAACTGATCCCGTTGCTTGGGCAAATCCATTTAAGCATTTTTCAGCTCACAACATAAGGCCAATATCAAGCAACAATAGTATAGTCGGTTCTATAAAGATATAGACCGTAAAGATGGAGAAGAGGAGCCTAAAGAATCAAAGGCTGCACCCGTTGAGTTAACGATCAACGTACGGTCAGCCATGATGACCCATCACAGGTCCAGAAGATCAGATAACAGCTCAGTGCAGCGATGATGAAGGAATTAGCTGGTTTTTTCTGAAAGAATCTTGATGTATTCATTTGGACCCATTCTGACATGTATGGGATCTAGCCAACTATCATGAGCCATGCATTGAACATCGACCCGAGGCATGTCCCAGTGAAACAAAAGCAACGTGTCATGGATCCGGAGAGATATACTGCACTTAAAGTGGAAGTGGATAAACTAAAAAACATTAGGTTTACCCGCGACACCCTCTACCCGAAATGGGTATCCAATCCAGTTCTTATGAGAAAAGCTAATGGAAAGTAGCGAACACGTGTCGACTACTATTACATGAACAAAGCATGCCGGAAAGATAGCTTTCAACTTTTGAGGATCGACCAGCTGGTATACTCAACCGTTGGATATGAACTGCTTTTATTTATGGATGCGTACTCCAGATACAACCAGATACTGATGCATGTCCTCGACTAGGAGCACACCAACTTCATTACCGATCTAGGGCTATATCGTTATGTTGTGATGCCGTTTGAACTAAATAATGCTGAAGCTACTTACCAGAGACTGGTCAACAGGATGTTCAAAGACCAGATCAGGTGATCGATGGAAGTATATGTGGATGATATGCTCGTGAAGTCACAACGACCAAACGACCACATCGACGACTTAGCGAAGATGTTCAATGTTCTACGAAAATATGAAACGAAACTAAATCTTTTGAAATGCTCTTCGGCATTGTATCAGGGAAATTTCAAGGTTTCGTTGTCGACTCTCACGGAATCGAAGCCAATCCTGAGATGATTCAAGCAATTCGAAACATCTAGGTACTAAAGACGGTTAAGCAGATACAGAGCTTAAATGAGAAGGTTGCCGCCCTAAGGTGCTTCTTCTCCAGGGCCACCGACAAGTGTATTCCTTTCTTCGACTTGATCAGGAGAGGGAAGAGGAATTTTGAATGGATGCAGTATTGCATAGATGCATTTCAAGCTCTGGTAGATCATTTAGAGACACCTCTCATCCTATCCAAGCCACTGGATCATGAAGGCTTATACATCTATTTAGCAGTGTCGGCACACGCCATAAGTGCCACGCTGTTACATGAAGAGAATCAGATCGAGAGGCCAGTATATTGTGTTAGCAAGCGATTGACGAGTGCTGAGAGAAAGTGCACAAAGCTGGAAAAGCTCGCGTACCGCCTGTTAATTGCATCACGAAAGCTTCGCCATTACTTCCAAGCTCATCCTATCAACGTCTACACCGACCAGCCGTTACGACAGGTCCTACAGTAAACTTAAACATCTGGAAGGTTGCTCAAATGGAATATCGAGCTAAGCCAATTCAATATCACTTATCTCCCTCGGAGAGCTATCCAGGGACTAACATTAGCAGACTTCATTTCTAAATTCACTACATCAGATGATGATCCGAAGAGCAATGGAGAACCGACCAACCGATGCAAAATGTATATGGATGGAGCTCCAATGATCGGTGCTCTGGCGCCAGAGTGTGTTAATGACTCCTGAGGAACGATCGATCTGCTATGTCCTGAAACTCGACTTCCCTGCAAAAAATAACGAAGCTAAGTATGAAGCCTTGATCGCTAGACTCAAACTTGCTAGAGAACTGGGAGTGGAAACTTTGCATATCTTTTGTGATTCCTGATTAGTAGTATTCCAAGTAAGGGAAATTATCTTGCTAGGGCGCAGCGACTTGCTCCTTATCTCAGTTGGGTCCAAGGGCTACTAGCCGACTTTCAGTATTACACCATTACACACATCCTCAGAGAACAAAATGAAAAAGCCGAGTCACTGGCCAAGATGGCTAGTTCTGGGGATGCACAGCAAATAGACTTGTCCCAGTTGAAGTACTTAACATTCCATGCATTGATAGATGGAGATCGACTAGATCTTGGAGATGGAGCCAGAAAAGGAGTCATGGATGACTCCTATCAATGACTATCTGCAATGGGGAATTCTTCCTGAATGAAGGAATGAAAAACGACGATCCTTCTCAAAGCTTGATGCTGCATCATCCAAGAAGGAGTCATGTATAGAAAGGCTTTCTCCATTCCCCTGCTTCGGTGTATCACCCGTGATGAAATCAAACGAGTCTTGAGAGAAGTCCATGAAGAAGAATGCGGCGATCACACCAAGGGGCAAACCTTGACAAGGAAAATACTTTGCTGCAGGTATTACTAGCCAATTGTCAATTAAGATGCAGCTGATCACACTAGACAATGCGACAAGTGCTAGATGTTTGCAAAAATTCCGAGAGCACCACCGATGGAAATTACTCAAATGGCCAATCCATGTCGTTTTCCACTTGGGGTATTGACATCATCCGCTCCTTTTTGATTTCTAAAGGTGGCGCGAAATATGCCATCATAGCAGTGGATTACTTCACCAAATAGGCTGAAGCTGAACCTTTAGCCGTGATCACAACAAAAATAAAGTAATCAACTTCATTGTTGGAACATCGTCTATCATTTTAGCCTTCCATGAACCATTGTAATTGATAATGGAACCCAATTCGACAGCGTTGAATCAGAAAACTTCTGCCGATGACATTATATTAAAAAGAGATTTTCTGCAGTTTCTCACCCTCGAGCAAATGGACAAGTCGAAGCTGTAAAAAAATCATAAAGTCCATTCTGAAGAAACATTTGGAAAAGGCTAGTGGCAAGTGGGTGGATGAACTCCCAACAGCATTATGGGCTTACAAAACCATCCACAAGACCTGGCCATACTCCATTCATCCTTGCTTAAGGCTTCGAGGTTGTCATCCCTGTAGACCTTGAAGTCCTTTCTCATCGACTTACTTATTACAACCCCTATTTCATTATGAAATAAAATATAAACAAGGAATTGCAATCAAATTGCAATTAAACTAGAAGGAATTGGTGGTGACTCGTGAGCGTACAAACACATCCGGGAGCCAATGACAAGAACGTGTACCTGAACGTGCACGTGTATATTCAAAAAATTCGATTTCTTCAAATCGACAGAAATTGAATTTTCACCTGGAGTTATTAAAGAAAAGATTGGATCGGATAGCCAAAGCTTACTAGCTCCAAAAAACCGAGCACAGATAACAATTGATGGAATACAACCCAGAATTTATACTACTGGAAATCGACCAAGCGTCATGACGATCAAAGAGAGATACAACACTTTGGGAAGGTAATTCAATGAAAGGATAACGACTATTCTGGAAACTGGATGGATATCTTTCCGGTGACTCTAACTTTCTTCGATTCAAAGCACACCATGTACGCAACAAGTCGTACTTTGGGGGGCAAAGGTTATCCAACATTTTGACCCGGCTATATCCAAACTGACTAGACAAGTAAGACTTGACTGTCATCAAGGCCAGTAGCCCAGAGCGATGATTGTGGGATCCAAAAATCAAGCATAGATGATAATATGAAGCAGAAACATGAAAGCTCACTACTTCCCGAAGATGGATTAGGTACGATCTGTATTCAACACTATGGATCGTATCGTATCGATTTCACAACTCAATTTTACAGCGATGATAGGTCAATAAGTAAAAATCTACGCATGCTATCAGCATGAAACTTGAAGTACAAGCTTACTACAACATGTGGAACACCCCCTAGGGATATCATTCCAATTGGAGGAATTTGGAGGGATCGACATAACTCCCTTTGGAGGGATCGGCAGGAATCATAATTCAAGCAACACTACTTCATGGAAAATGCGATATCGCATAAACTGTACGTCACAATTGCATGAAATTTGAGGAGCAAGTAGCTAACATCATGGGGCACGCCTCATAAGGATTGTAGCTCATTTGGACACACTAATATGGATCGGTACCGATCCCTATTGTGGGCCCCAATGGGCCTGGAAATTTTTGGGTGGCCTCGTCTTGGTCTCTCGAGCCTTCTGTTGAAATATCAGTCTGATCCGTTCTGGTCTTCCTCTTAAATACAGCAGCCATGGTGTCAGAAAAGGGATCCTGCTTTCTTTGATGAGGCACTGCCATTTTTATTCTTCACTTTTGCGCTAATGGATCCCAGCCGATCCAAACATTCTTATAATCATAAGCAAGTGAAAGATCAATAAAAATATAAAGTGGATGTAGGCCAAGATTGCCGAACCACTATAAAAATCTGTGTGTTCATTTATGCTTTTTGTTATATTTTAATTTCATTCTTCATTTAATCTCTACTAAATTCTATTGGGTGTTGATGCTCATTTTTGGCATCAACACTCCCTCTTTCATTCTTTACCAAATCTTTTTGAAATTAATTTAAACTCAAATTTTTTGAAAGTTTAACTCCTAAATTCATTTTACTAGGGTAACCAGTTTCTTTTATTATCATGATTTGCTAATTTTTGGCTTCGATCTTGTGTTTTCCATTCATCTAGTACTTTTGAGAGCCTCTTGATTTTGAATATTCGAATGGGTTTTACAGAGTTCTGATATAATTTTTACTTTGATCTGTAATTTTTATGGTTTTAATTAGCTACTTGTTGGTGGGATTCAGATCTTATGACTCATTATCCATTTTATTTTAAGTGCATTACAAATGTAGTTTTTCGTCACTTTAACATGCAACAACTTATTAGTTCAACGTGTAACGTCAATATGCGATAGCTCCCCTCACTTTAATATGTGATGTTTCATTAACCAAACATGTACTACTAATATCAATATCGACATTCCATAGCTTAGTACTTCATCATGCGATGGCTCCTATTATCTCAACATTTGATAATTTGTTAATTTAACATGTGATATTAACATGCAATATCAACATGCAATAATTTGTTAACTCAACATGGGACGCCATTACGCGATAGTTCAATAACTCATCATGTGATAGCTCTAATTGTCTCAACATGCGATAACTTATTAGTTCAACTGTGATATCAACATGCGATATCATCATGCGATAGTTTTATTAACTCAATATGTGATCATTCTTATCATCCCAACATGTAATAATTTATTAGTTCAACATGTTAACTCAACATGCGATAATTCATTAACTCAATATCTGATATCAACATGCGACATATACCCGCGATAGCTTGATAACTCATAATGCCATAACTTCTTTTATTAAATCATCTTGTAGTAGTTCTAGATAAATCCCTTTTTTCTACATCCTTATACTGTGAATTCATAACCTTAGCGATTTCGAGGTTCATATTTCAAAGGCTTTAACTTTTAACTCATCTTCTTTACTACCCCAACTAATATCACATTTGTGTCTTTATTGGTCTAGATACCATTTCAGGAACTAAAAAGGGAACTATAAAGAAATCTCCAAGCACTTCTAAGCCTAGTAAAAGACTTCACTAAGAGAAACTTTATATTAATTGCTAGTCCTACTTCACAAAGCAAGAGGATATAGATTTCTTGCTTCCACACTCTGGCATTTTTGGAGTTTAGACTAGAGTTCCTGGCCCTATTGACAGGATTGATAACCTTCTGAGGGATTTTTTGCCTTCACCCCTATGCATATCTGGCACTCATGTTAGCTCCTTTTTAACGATATTATCCCCATGATTTTACCTTCTCTTCGAGTTTTCCTCATTCAACTTACTCCTATCTCCTACAACTATATCCATTCTCTTCATGTGCTACTATAGGAACTTAGAATGGAGGACCTGACTCCATTAACCTTATGTTCTCTTAATACTTTACATAAGGTTAAAAACCAGCAATAGGGTTCCATTGTGCCTCTGTTATTCTAATAGTGGACTGATATTGGATTCTGTTAATAAAACTATAGTCTTGAGCCACCAATTATTTTTTGTTAGATGATTTTCCATTGAAATTTCTAGAAACTTTTCTCTGCCTAGTATGTTATTGCTTTTCATATTTATTTATTAACTGTATTTTTACAACAGTATACTAACTTTTATTTCTAGAGATCCTGCTTCGAAAGAGATCAACCCTAGTGTATTAGCAAATGCTGATAAGTTAAGGGATGCTACTAAGTATAATAGGTGTTGGTTAAGACTCCTTACCGAAGAAAAGTTGGGGAAGTACTCTATTTCAGTGCCTCCATCGGGTTTTGGGTGAACTTCCTATTATAAAGAGGAATATATATATGGCGGTTCATCACTTATTGCTACAAAGAATGACATTTTTTCAATTAATACTCCGATTCAACGTTTATACTCTTGTAGTCCTAGATACTCACCAAGTTTTGATGATACTCTTATTAATTTTGCTTTTAATATGATGATTATCTTTTATAATTTCTTAGTATATTATTATCATTGTTATTTCAGATGTTAGTTTAGTTGACCCGACTCTCTTATCATCAATCAAGGATTCTACCAATCTTACAATTTCCCCATGAGTTTCTGGTAGGTCACCTCTATACATTTCTACCAAGGCGGACACTTCATCCATTACTACTCCAACGGCTGACCTTTCTGTTGAGACAGAAAATTGCACAACACTAAAAAACGAACTAAAACAAAGAAATCTAGCAAATAAAAGTAAAGACACCGATAAATTTTTAGAATGGTTCGGTAAATCAAAGGCCCACTTCCACTATAATGATATTGGTTATGGATTTAAGTCATAAGTACAAAGGTTTTGCTGCAGCCTAGAGCAACGAAAAATAGTTTCCTGAGTTACTAGAGCCGAGTAGTGAAAGAACATGAAGAAAACAAGTGCTGAAAGTCCTTTTTCATCCGCTCTAAGCCTTGTATTTATGGGGAAATTGTCCAACTAAATCACCAGATCTCAATATACCAGATCTAACTTTAGATCTAAGAATGTAAGGGAGGAAGATGGAGTCCTCAGAGTTGAAAATTCATTTCGGTACCGACCATAAGTGGTCGGTACCAATCTAATTTTATGGGGGAAGGTTGTACCATCTTCCTTCCTTTGGTCTTCTACCTTTGATCCATCATGCTCTAAGCACTTTTCCTTGGAAATAATGTTTTTTCCAAGTGGTTCTAATACCTTTAGTACTTATCTTCTTTCCTTCAAAAATTCCATGGAGTTGTTCACCTATTTCTTCTGAAATGCACCTCCAAATGATCACTCAAGCAAATATTCCAGGAGTCCTGGCCCTAGAACCAACAAGGGCCCACAAAAAACTCAATATCGAACTGAAAGTGATAGGTATCGTTCTCTCTCCTTGACTTTATTCTCCATTGAGATCATTCCTATTGCCCTTCCAAGCATGTTTCTAGGTCCTTGAATCGTTTCATCTTCATCATGATGTCGGGATTTTCTTGAGAGCTGCTCGGTTAAAAATCAAAATAACACTTGCCCCCAGAGTATGCTTCTGTTAAAAACAAAGCATGCTCTGGAACGAGACAAGCGTACACCATCATCCAAATTCATCTTTAGGTTATCCATAAATTGCCTCAAGGCGTTGTCTCTATTCCTGTAGTTATCCATTCGATCGCTTTATCTAGTAAAAATTCCATTCTTCGTGTAAAGGACAAGATCTACACTCTGAAGTTTATTCCATGCCTTAGTTAGGTACATGCTACCTTCCTATTAGTTTTTTCCTTTTCTGTTTTAGATTCAAGTCCAAAATTCATCTCGATGCCGATCTATTTTGATCGGCATCAAAATAGATCGACACCAAGTTGTTTTCCTTTTTGATTCAACATGCATATAAAAGCCCATCACTTAGCTTATTTCTCTCCTCATGCCTTCATATTCCCCGAATACTTCTTTGACCTACCCAGTGTCGATCTCAAGCAACTTCGACCCCACCATCAAAACCTATCACTGCCTCCTTTTCAGAGTAGCGCCAACTACCTGAAAGTTCCACCGCTATATAACACCTATCTCGACCATTGCTATTCACTCCAAGGATCTTATTTGAATTCCTTGAACACTAGCACAAAATCATACCCGAATTTATTAAGGTTGGTGATTGTTTCATTTTGCGGTGGTGATCAAGGTTGTCGATGGTCAAGCCTGGAGTTCGCATACGGCCAAGGGATAGATGGAGCATTAACTTATGATCGATCAGATCTTTGCACCATAATCTTTTCCGAATCCATGTCCTTCTAATCCTTGTACCAAGTTAAACTTGAGGCAAAAATTGAATTTACCTAAGCTTTGAGAATCCTGACTTCAACTTCGAGTCAATCTCATGTTTCGGCTTGTCTTGCTTTAGGTCAATTTGTATTGTTCACAATTTTGAAAATCTTTGCATTTCCGTCCATTCAAAAAATTTGAACACACTTATCAATGAACGGTCGATCATAAGTTATTATTCATGAATTCTGACATTTAAATGATCCCATTGCACGACATTTACAATTACTAAACTTCCCATGTTCCTACAAAAGAATGCTCCGCATCACTTCAAACAATGATTCTGTTATCGATTATCCAACAATAATGGGTATGATCCTGTATATAGTTCCATTGTGCGACGTGGCTCGTTTTCCAGAACGAGGGGGCTATCTAAACATAATTGTCCGTTTGTCGTATATAGGACATATGACTCATACTTTATAGATTGACGCTTCCAATTACCCCCGTCGGCGTTCAGAATTTGATTGGCCAACACATATCAACATTCATTGGATTTCGAGAGTCGGTCACTTCGATTCACATTTAAAATATAATTCCAAAATAAACATACCTGATCATGTTGAACATCGATTTTTCTTATCTAGAATGACATGTCATTCTCCTATATTCAACATTGACACCGGGTTGTCAACTCCTCCCGAAGTCAGGTCTACCACAACTCAGGGTTCAGTTTCTGCATCTATCGGCCCTAGATGCTCAATAACTACCGAGCTATAAAGAATGATTGTAAAAGTAAAATTGATTCAAGACTAGTCTTCCCCTTTAAATGAATGAATCGGTTTGAGAGTTCTAGATGATTCTCCCAACAAATGTCGATGATTCTAACCACCAAAACGCTCAGGACCAAATGTCAACAACATGGGATTCCTAAAGATGATGTCATGCTCCTAACTCAGACTCAACGTGCACACAATCCTTCATTTGGCTATATAGTTTGTAGTAGATATATGTGCCTAGGCGGCGATGTATCGCCTTTCAACCCATTCCAATGAATATTTCTCTAGGGGCTCGAGCTTGTTCCAACCCAAGTCCATCCCAATGGATAGGCCTTGTTGGTGTCTTTATACGTCTTATTTATAAACCAATTCTAGGAACCTCCTACCTTCAAAGTGCTAAATCACGTCTTGAGTTTCGAACAACGAAGGCAGTCACCTTCTTACATGATCATCGAAGCCTGGTGCCATTGTAAGTTCATCAAAGCACTCCAAAATAAATGTTCATACTTCAAGAATGAATATTTCTTCGTCCAATGTCCTTACAGATTCAAAAAGATTAGGCTTTCTGGAAGTAAGATTCTTTCCTTTCTATTCTTCTCTATGCTTCGACTTTAATCTTCCGAGTATTTAACTTGTTATCTCCTTTCTTCTCAAATATCCTTACTCGAGACATGAGCGAAGAGCATTCCAATATTATATAGACCCTCAAGAGTATCCACATCCGATATCCCATATAACACCCCTAAAATCAACCATATATAAATAAACTAAATAAATTAAATAAGATAAGGGTAAAAATGAAAATTTTGCAATTGGAATATCGCCACAAAAGTTATACCATTTCGTTCGTGGTGAAATTCTGATTAATTTGCATTTGTAATATGCCGAAAAAGGAGCTCAAACAAAGGAGTAATAAGCGTTTGAAGTTTTCAGGTTTAAAATAATTTAATTCAAGTTCAGACTCAAATAAATAATTAATACTAGAATTACTTAGGGGTTAAGTAGACGTTAAAATTAACAATTAATGTTAATAATATAATTAAGGAATAAACTAATTATGCAATGGAAAATAAAATAACGTACCCAAAATAAGTGAAGCGGTCGACCTCTAGACCCGATCGGTCGACCCCTAGCTGATGACCAGTACGTAGAGGGTGGTCAACCGCTCCTTAGGGTGGCAGCAAGGGTTTTTTTAGGGTTAAACGTTACAGATTATTTCATTTTTAACCTAGTTTCATCCGACGGTTCTGCTATGTTTCAGCCTCTATGAATATGACCCTACGCTCTCCACTTTTATTCACAATATTGTAGAAACATCAGCGAAGCTCTATCAGTTCATCCTTTCTAAGATTCAGAAAACTCTATTAGGGTTCAGGTAAGAAATCCTATAGACCAATCTTTATTTATTATTTAATTTCTAAACATGCTATCCTCCAACCTTTGATTTTCATAATCTAATATGTATAAAAATCCCTTGCTGTATATATATCAAAAAGAAGAGATCTAAAAGAGATTATAATGGGCATTTTGTATACAAAGAGGAGCTAAGCTAAGGACCAACTATGAGTGGAAATCTTAGCATTTTTATTTCAGATATTGATTAGTATATTATGCATTTGAATATGCCTTAAGAGTTTTTGGTTTACGAAAATGAAACAGAATTGGGATATAGTTTTATTTGACATATCAATTCTTATTGGGATTCTCAATTGTTTATGTTGAATTGTTGGAATTATATAGTTTTGCAGTTTTTTGTTATTTCAAAGTCTATTCCACTCCTCCCTATTCCTTGATTTGATTATGAAATTTTATAATAAAATAAGGGTGAAAGTATGAATCTTATTCGTAGATTGCACTACTTATTCCATAAAATTAAAAAGAAAATCACTTGTTTATTTCTTTGTAAAAGAGGAGAGGAATAGAAAATGAAATTAGAATTGCAATTTCTTTTGTTAAGGTTATTCCATTAGGTTTATGCAATAGATTGAGTTTAGATTTTTATATACAAGTCTATTTATTGCAATTTTTTATATGAGTACTAAATCCTTCTTATGGATATTAGAATCCTTTGTTATGGATATTAGAATCCTTTGTTATGGATATTGGAAATTTGGTATCATTGATAATATGGAAAAAAGACTTGTATTATTGTTGTTAAAAAGGAACTGACATTTAACGTTAGATAGGGTGAAATCTCCGCCTGCATAGAAAATAATAAGTGCGTACACACACACATACACACACACACACAGATATATATATATATATATATATATATATATATATGAATTACCTAAATAGCGTACAATTATAACATATTAATTTCGTAGTTAATTAGGCAATAATTGTCATTATTCCCCCCTTAGGAAAGTAATTGATTGTTATGGCTGAATAAGAAGGAATTCTTATATAGCCTAAATAATAAACGCGATGAGGTGTAATTATATACATATATATATATATTATGAGTGTTGTAAATATGACTAAGTCATAAGGATATCATCAATGCCAAGTAACTACGATGATGCGGGAGTAGTCCCCATTCTGTAGGGTAAATATGCCCAGCTAATCTGGCTACCAGTACCTATGAATACTCGGACTAATGTGATACGTCACCGTAAGGCACAGGTCATAAGGCGAAGGATCTGCTTGGGGATCTTAGAGGTATTAATTGGTCGTTTGAAGGCCCGCCTCTTTTCCCTAAATAAAGTATTAAATGGCCAAGGGTTAGTAGTTAGGCACGGTATAAGGTATCTTAGGGAGTGTTCGCTTCGAGTAAGGTATTGAGTGGTTGTTTAAGGGCAAGCCTCATTAACCTAAATGAAGTATTAAATGGTCAATGGTTATTTGTTAAGCACGGTAGAAGGTATCTCGAGGAGAATCCGCTTTAGGTAAGGTATTAAGTGGTTGTTTGAGGGCCCGTCTTACCATAAAAAGAATTATTAAGTGACTTAAAGAGATTCCATGCAATGTCAACTAAATAGGCACCTATGAGGAGTCCGCCTTGGGAATAGGTATTAAATGACTGGACCTACCTCAGTTGAGGTTTTAAATGGTCGGAGTTTGCCTATTTTTTTTTAAAAAGGTATTAACTGGCTTGGGTTCTATATCTTGCGTTGGTAGATATTAATAAAGATGGTTATGATTTATTGATTTTGGGGAAAACTTGCTTCAGGTATTGAAGGTATTAAGTGGTTGCTTAAGGACCCGCCTCTTTTCCATATATGAAGTATTGAATAAGTTTGAAAATTGCTTTTATATGTAAGACATATTCTTATTTAAATTATACCGCCCAAGTACTGAAATGGTAAAGCTCGAGGTTTTTATTCACCAAACACTTGTTGTTATGACTCCCTCCTTATTACAGCACAGAGTAGAGAAGGAGTTAATGATGCTTGAAGATGGAGATAGTGAGCTTGTCGTAGTTGTTATTTATCTATTCATGTTATTTTCTATTATATCCATAAAATCTATTTTTGAAAAAGATGATGTAGCGGTCATTGTTGATACTATGTTATGTTTTGTGTATTTGAAATGAATTAAAATATATGGGTTCTGTTGTTGATATTATATTTTGTTCCATCCGCTGTGAGTTTTGAAAAATAGATGTATAGCTCTATATTCTTTTTCTTTTTACTAACCAACAGCTAGGTTAGGAATAGGTCTCGGTCTCAATGGGCCTTTTCTAGGTCAGAATTTAGGTCTGTTTCGGGGCTGGTTGTTACACTTGGTATCAGAGCCTAGGTTACCCAATCAATGGGGATAGGTATACATATGAGGGGTGTACTTGTTATTTTTTAAAATGTTTTTCGCACATCCTACTATATATAAATATATGTACTCATTTTAAACGTATGCAAAAGCACTAGGCAATTCTTTACTTCTACATCTAGTACTATCTTAGGAAATGTAGATAGAAAGGATTGTAACTCCAAGGTTAATAAGTCAATAAACGTGCATTAAGTAGGGAGTTATAAGAATTACATAAGGATATAAATAGACCAAGATTTCCTTATAATTGTGGACCTTACAAGCATAGGGATAGAAAACATAGGAGAAAGGTTGTAACTCTGAAAATTTAACAGGAAGTGAATGTGCAATAAGTGAGGAGTTACAGGAAATTAAATATATTAATGAGACCATTAAGGTAAAGTTTGAATAAGTAAATCAATGTCTTTAGGAAACTTCTGTTAAGATAATAACAATTTAATATGGGCCAAGTGACATTTATGGAAATAATAAATGAAAATATTAGGCATTAATTAAATATTATAAGGCATAAAACTGATAAAAATTTGGAAGTAAGGTATAAAGAAAGAGTGAAACAAGCTTCCGTTAGAAAGCGTATATTAATAACCACAAGAAGATAGCCAGATTTTTAAGATGATTGAGTAGGAGGCTTCAAATAAGAACAATTAAAGTTAATTTTCAAATCCTACCCCTTGAGAAAGAATTTATAAGAAGGTTTTTGGAAACTCCTTGAATGTTTTGAAAGAACTTTTCAAATATTATCGAATGAATATCTTATGTATTATAAGTTGAAAATTTTGAAAGAAAGTGACTTTGGTCAACTTTGGAAATAAGGAACCAATCATTTTGGAAAGAGAACGTAATCTTAAAAACAAAGGGTGGATTATTTTTATAAAAAGAAATATGGAAATCTAATGATTTGAAGAGTTGAAAAAAAGAGGACTTCATTTGTGAAATTTTCAGTTTAAAATTTGTTGAATTAAAAAGTTTTCAACTTTTTCATTCTTCCTTTTTGGACTGTTCTAATTACTATATGATTTTTCCTACTTTATAAATTTGGAAGTTCTTTCCCTTAAAATTCTTTTTAAAGGGTGTATAAATGGAAATGACACGTGATTGAAATAAGAAAATAGAAAATAGAAGGATAAGAATATCCGATGAGATAGGTGGGGGGGCACTCTCGTATAAAAAATGAGGAGAATAGTTGAAACTTAGGTAGTAGTAGCATTGGGATTTTTAGTCTGGTGATAAATAATATAGGAAAAGAGTAATAGGAATAAGATAGAAGTCATCTTTGTCTACTCCATTTTTCCATCGTTTAAAGTTACATAAGGTGTTTTTGAAAACTTTATGGAATTAAATGATGGTAATTAATAAATGAGTTGAGATATTTTTGTATATAAGAAAAAGCATTTATGTAAAGATGAGAATTTTTATATATTTTTCTATTTTAATTTTAAACTTGTTTGAATAAGAATATTATTGAATTTAATATGGTAATAAAAGTTAAATAAATTGGAATTGAAAATTAAAAAGATTGCAAAAGATTATGGGAACTTTAAACAAAGTTATTAAAAGTATTTGGTTGAATGACATTGTATTTTGCGTAATAAAGCAATAAAAGTTTATGTACATTTTAGAATGATAAAACTATCTTGTAACTAGAAGCATCTTTAAAATAACAAATGTCTAGCAAGGGAAAATCTATTATTTTGGAATGATAATTGAGTTTTCGATTGTTTTGGGTTTAAAATCCTATTTTTAAAAGGAGTAAGTCTTTCATTATAGTAAGACATTAAAAGGGGAAGTTTTTCATAGTTCCTTATTGAAAACCAAATAATTTTTGAATATTATGAATTAAAAGTCTAACTTTTAAAGGAATAAATCTTAGTGAAGAAATTTTAGAAAGGGAAGTTACTTTGCTCCTTTCTGGAGCTAAGGAGTTTTGAGTTCTTCATAAAGGTTTCTAAGTTTATATTTTCAAAGATGAAGATTTTAAATTTGGCACTTCATGTTTGTGACATTTTAGTTTTACAAGAAATGAGATAATAAATACTGATTTTAAATCTAATGTAATAAGTTTATTTATATGAAAATTATTTTGCATGTTGCTGAAATTCTGGTTTAATAAAGAATAGTGAAAACCAAATTTTTATGGAGTAGGTAGGGATCACTGCCTAGGTAGGGCAAATTAAAGATTTTAGGATACGAATAAAATGGGAATAGAATTCTGGAAATTTGAAATCAGTCTCAAACCTCTTTTTGTAGAAGTTGGTAAAGCTGTAAAGATATTTCGGATATATAAGTGGATTGTAAATTAGATTGCTTTAGATAATTTGGAATGCAAATTCTATCTTTTAATTTATTTCGAGCGATTACTGTGTAAATTCCATAAATTATCATATTCCAAAATATGATAATTTAGCGCGTTAATTGAATTAACAATTGATGTATGAAAAAGGGAAAGGAATGTGTAGGATATGGATATCCTTTTTCATAATCTACATTATCCATCTCAATAAAAGGAAAGAAATAATTCTTTGTAAATTCAAATGAAACAAAAATTTTAATTATGGTTAATTTATAGGAAATTATAACGATAATCCTTTTTAGAACAATGGCTCCAATAAATTAAAAATGTGGAAATAAGCGTTCCAGTCTAGAAAATAACATAAAAGTATAATCACGCTTAACATCTAAAAATAAGAATATATATAAATAGCATAAATCACGATTATATATGTATTAATTAGTAATTAATGGATTAGGATTTATAGACATTAATTACAAATTTAACGGGCAATAAATTTGTAATAAATGAGAGGAAAAAGGAATCAAATGGGGATTGATTAGGGAAACTTATGACATTTATTGAAGAAATGAATTTGAGCAACAGATAGATTTTGAAACTTGAAAAAGGTTAAAGGGATTAAATAAGGATCAATTGGGATGGTCCAATTTTGACAATAATGATTAACTGTTATGTGTATATCAACCAAAGCAATGGATGGACCACATTTATTCGAAACAAAAGGAAAATTAGGGAGGTGGTAATAATGGAATGACATATTAGAAATACCCATCTAAATTTAGTAAGGAGTGTTAGGACCTCATCGCCATTTATACCAGTTGATGATAAATGGTAGCTTCCAGCAAAATTTTCTTTTTGAGTTTTTGGGTTGTAGTCGCTAGTTGTCTCCCTTAGTTATTGGAAAAGTGTATAATGTGGTATTAGATGTATCCCGGTTTTATTCCTATGTTGATTTTATGAATGGTATTTAACCACTTGGTAATTATATACATATTGAGAAGCAATGTAAATAAGGAGATTTTATGGGGACACTTAACTAGCGATAAATCATTGGTAAGATTGAAAGTTAATGAGGAAATTAGGTAAGCTGACCTAAAGTAAAAAAAATTCAATCCTATAACAGTAGAATTTTGGGAAAAATAAAATTTAGCTCACAAAATGTCACTATTCAAGAAAGTGAAAAAATGTATAGGGATATGAAGAAAGTTTTCTATTCAACAAGGATGGAAAAGAAGGTAGCAAAAATAGTCGCTGGATGTTCGGCTTAAAAAAAGAAGTGAGAGACCCTTTTGGGTAATAGGATCGCAACGTCTCTAGCGTAGATTCATATCAAGGAGGCGGTTCGACTTCATGGAATTTTGGTTAGCATCATTAGTAATAGGGACCCCTTAATTGCTAGCAAATTTTGGAGGAGTTTGTTGACAGCTTTAGGAACCTTTTAAAATCTTAGCACCACTTATCACCCGCAGACCGATGGACAAACTGAAGAAGTGAATAGGAAATTGGTTGAGAGCTTACATCATGGACTTTGGAGGACATCAGGAACCTCACTTACCTTTAGTAGAATTCGTGTATAACAGTAGTCACCAATAGACGATTAGTATGGCACCCTTGAAGCAATTTAGGGGAGGCCATACAACTCACCAATTTGTTGGTGGGAAACCACTGACAAAATTCTCTCGAACCAAATTTGATTTGAGAGACTTCAGAAAGATAGGGTCAATTAGGTAGCATGGAAGTTTGTAAGATTTGAAGAGTTGGAAAATTTTGCACTAAGATCTATTGGGACTTTCCCAATAATGGGAAAAATAAGAAAACATGTAAGTTAGTTGGAGTCCATGACGTTTTTCACATTTTACATATGAGGAAATACCTTAATAATATGGCAATGGTGATAGAGCCTAATCAATTAGGGGATATTAAGATGGAGCCAATAGCGTTTTGTGCCACTACATGCATTGTGATGGACTGAACAAGGAAGCTCCTCAATAAAGAAATTTGATTGGTCCGAGTATAACAAGGAGGGAATCCGATGGAAGACATGAGGACTTCTCTTCCTAAGCTTTTCTATGGTTAACTTTTCTCTCCAAAATTAGGATTTTTGTTGCATTGTGGTTGCTAGATTGGATGGTAGGAGATAGTTGCTACACTTTTCACAATCAGCTTACACTCATGTAGAAGTTTTATGCATGTTTAGCGTATTTGCATACATATTTACATGACACAATCACACACTCATGCTAGGACTGAGCTCATTTATAACATGTCTATAGTACACAATCACATTGCACTTTGGATGGTTGTGTAGGTAACTTGGTTATATAACATGGATGATTATTGTCCGTTATGTTGTTCGCCCCTAGTAAAGATTTTGGGGACGAAATCCTATTTACGGGGGAGAATGTTCACCCCGTAAAATCAACCATATGTAAATAAATTGAATAAATTAAATAAAATAAGATAAGGGTAAAAATGAAAATTTTGCATAAGTCAAAATTTGGCTATGAAAGTTACACCATTGTGTTCGTGGAGAAATTCTGATTAATTTGCATATATTATATGCTGAAAATAGAGCCCAAACGAAGGAGTTATGAGCGTTAGAAGTTTTCAGGTTTAAAATGATTTAATTCAAATTCAAATAATTAATTAATTCTCAAATTTGAAATTTAAAAATTAACAGTGGAATTACTTGGAGGTTAAGCAAACTTTAAAATTAAAAGTTGACGTTAAAAATATAATTAAGGAATAAAATAATTACGCAACGGAAAATAAAATAACATACCCAAAATAAGTGAAGCGATCGACCTCTAGACCAGATCGATCGATCCTTAATCTTTGACCGGTACATAGAGGGTGGTCGACCACTTCTTAGGGTGGCAGCTAGGGTTTTTTTGAGGGTCAAACGTTCCAGATTTGTCCATTTTTAACCTAGTTTCATATGACGGTTCCAGTGCATTTCAGCCTCTACAAATAGGACCCTACCCTCTCCACTTTTATTCATAATATATTGGGAACATCAATGAAGCTCTATCAGTTCATCTCTTTTAAGATTCGGAAAAATCTTTTAGGGTTCAGGTAAGAAATCCTATATACCTATCTTTGTTTATTATTTAATACCTAAACCTCTTCTCCTCCAACCTTTGATTTTTTGGATTTAATATATATATGTACACATACATACAAATCCCTTGTTGTATATATCAAAAATAAGAGATCCGAGGGAGATTATAATGGGCGTTTCAAATCCAAAGGGAAGCAAAGCTAAGGACCAACTGTGAATAGAAATCCTAGCATTTTTATTTTAGTAATTGATTAGTATATTATTGATTTGAATATGCCTTGGGGGTTTTGGGTTTACGAAAATAAAACAGAATAAAACCCCCTAAAACTCCTTTAATTCGACATGTCAATTCTTTTTGGAATTCTCAATTGTTTACGTTGGATTGTTTTAAATTATATAGTTTTGCAGTTTTTGGTGATTTCAAAGTCTCTTCCGCTCCTCCTTATTCCTTGATTTGATAATGAAATTTTGATAATAAAATTAGGGTCTAAAGTATGAACCTTGTTCGCGGTTTGCACCGCTTATTCCATAAAAATTCAATAGAAACTCCCTTATTTATTTCTTTGTAAAAAGAGGAGTTGAATAGAAGATGAAATTAGAATTGCAATTTCTACTGTTAAAGTTCTTCCATTGGATTGATGTAATAGATAGAGTTTAGATTTTTATATACAAGTCTATTTACTGCAATTTTTGATATGATTATTGAATCCTTGTTATGGATATTAGAATCCTTTGTTATATATGTTGGAAATTTGGTATCATTGATAATATGGAAAAAGACTTGTATTATTGTTGCTAAAACGGAATTAACGTTTAACGTTAGATAGGACAAAATCTCCTCGTGCATAGAAAACAATAAGTGCATTTATATATATTAATTACTATAAATAGCGTAGGATTATAACTTATTAATTGCGTGATTAATTAGGTAATAATTATCATTAAATCCCTCTTAGGAAAGTAATCGATTGTTAAGGCAAAATAAGGAATTCTTATATAGCCTAAATAATGAACACGGTGAGGTGCAATTATACACACACACACACATATTAGAAGTGTTATAAATATGACTAAGTCATAGGGACATCTCCTATGATAAGTAACTATGATGACGCAAGGTTAGTCCTAATTCCATAAGTAAATCTACCCAGCTAATCTGGCTACCCATACCTATGAGTAGTCGGACTAATGTGAGACGTCGGCGTAGGGCATGGGTCATAAGGCGAAGTACATGCTTCAGGGTCTTGGAGGTATTAAGAATTTGTTTGAGGGCCCGGCTCTTTTCCCTAAATGAAGTATTAAATGGTCAAGGGTTAGTGGTTAGGCGCGATAGAAGGTATCTCGGGAATAGTCCGCTACATATAAGGTATTAAGCGGTTGTTTGAGGGCAAGCCTCTTTTCCCTAAATGAAGTATTAAACGGTCAAAGGTTAGTGGTTATGCATGGTAGAAGATATATCAGGGAGAGTTCACTTCGGGTAAGGTATTAAGTGGTATTTTAAGGGCCCACCTTACCATAAAAAGAAGTATTAAGTGGCTTGAAGAGATTCCATGCAATGTCAGCTAGATAGGCACTTGTGAGGAGTCCGCCTTGGGAATAGGTTCTATCGCTCGCATTGGTAGACATTAATAACGATGGTTATGGGTTATAGATTTTGGGGAAAACCTGCTTCGAGAATTGAAGGTATTAGTGGTTGTTTAATGACCCACCTCTTTTCCTCGTATAAAATTTGAATAGGTTTGAAAATGATTTTAAATACGTAAGGCGTATTCTTATTTAAATTATACTACCCAAGTACTGAAATGGTAAGGCTCGAGGTTTTTATTCACAAGATACTTGTTATTCTGACTCCCTCCTCATTACAGTATTGGTTAGAGAAGGAGTTGATGATGCTTGAAGATGGAGAAAATAGAGCTTATGGCATTTGTTATGTATCTATTCATGTTATTTTCTATTGTACTTATAAAATGTATTTTTAAAAAGATGTAACGATCATTGTTGACACTATGTTATGTTTTGTGATATATGAAATAATTAGAAATAACTAGGTACTATTATTGCTATTATATTTTTGTTTCTTCCACTTTGAGTTCTGAATGAATAGATATATAGCTTTGTATTGTTTTTCTTTTTACCAACCAATAGCCAGCTTTGGAATGGGTCGAAGTTTCGATAGGCCTTTTCTAGGTCGGAATTTAGGCCTGTTTTGAGGTTGGTAGTTACATCGCTCTGCCATCTATCTGTCGATGAACGATAACCTTCATCGGTGCAGCCTCCTACATCCTAATCGCCTTTTCAATCTTACTCAAACTCCATCGAGTAGCTCCAAAATGCTAACTAGATCTTCTTCCCACATTCGCAGTTCCGACGATGACATCCAATGGTGCATTAATGGCCCATCTAGCACAGTTAACGTTGATGAATCAGTTGATAGGGCAGTAGAAGAGCACATTGCTGATGAAGTATTGATGGAAGAAGAAGAGAGTTGAAAATGATTCAGGAAGAAGGAGATTGGGAAGAAGAAAAGAAGATTAAAAAGAAAAAGGTAGTGATAAAGGAAGCGACGGTGATGACGACATCGGTCAAGAGAGATATGAGTCGTATAGAGAAACGATTCCCGAAGGCACCGAACTTCCTGCCTCGTTGCATCCAAAGCGCACATTTATCAAGACTTCCAAACAAACCAAAGAACCAAGCATGGTGCCATTAGCCGAGACGACTCCTTTGTTTTTTCTTCAGAAGACATCTTTGGCTTGTTAATTATTTAGACATTCCAATGGTTGACCTTCTTTAGGAGGGTTCTCTGGGCTTCAGGTTTCCCTCAAAGGATATCCTAGCTAAAGGAGGCAAGACTCCATCCTTAATTCCTTTTGAACACGGTCTGTAGAGTACTTAGGGAGACATCAGCACTCTACACACCATTAGTATCACGAACACACACTCCCTTCATTCGCACGTATTCCAGTGCACCAGACTAATACGATCCTTTCTTTCATTTCAGATACCGTGGGTAAGAGACCCATTTAGTTATCTTCATTATAGCATTTTCGAGGAAAAGAAACGTAAACCTGAACCACATCTGCCTCACTCCAACTACCGCAAGGAACGAGAGACAGACAAAGAAAGAGCCCATCGAAAAGAAAGGGAACGTGAGGCAGATAGAGTCTGCTAAGCGGAAAGGGACAAGAAAAAGAAGTAGGTCGAAGAGAAACAATCCTATAACCTTGGAATAAGGCATAATGATTCATAAGATTGCTATAGTTCCTCCTTTGGCGTTCCTCCGCCTTGATCTCAACCACACCTACCTCCACACCAACAAATTCCAATATCACGCTCTTTGACTACAACCATTCCTCTACCCCCTCAATCCAATGATGTTTCAATTTTTAAGCTTCTATTCCAACCCCGTCGAGCCACATGCAAGCAGCTTTTCCACAACTTTTCTTGAATGAGGTTATGTTTGACCATGATATCAAGGACATTCCTAAGGAGGAGGCTAACTAATAGGTCATAAATATCTAAGAGCTTATCGGCTATCGATACGAATGGAAGAAACTCTGCTTCGCCCTCTCCAATGTCAACCGAATCAATCAAACGAACATTGTCATTTGAATGTAAAAAAATAACTTATGATAGCCTTATAGAAGGATACAAAAGGGATTTAGAGAAGGTTCAGAAAGAGAGAGATGCGACTTTGAAGTCGGAGGCAAAGGTCAATGACTTGATGGAAGAGATGAAGAGAGCTTACAAGCAGTCTGAGATTGAAGTGAAGAACTTGATAAACACTGCCCATGAGGACAATGCTTCTCTTAAGACACAGCTCACTTCTAAGGAGTTGGCCCTCCTAGAGAATGATAATACTATCTAGAACTAAGCAGCCGAAATCCGAGAGCTTCATGTCGAAAAGGAGAGGCTTGAATCCGGCTTGCTCGTGGTGAAAATAGAGAGAATGGAGGCTCAAGTCAATTATGTTGTAGTTATGAATGACCTGAATGGACCAAAGCAAAAGAAGTCTAAAGAGATGGAAGAATTGAACACCGCCTTCGATGGTTCTTTGCTAACATCATCCAATATAAGAACTTGAAGTGTTTGGAAAGTACAGATGCCATTACCCTCGTTGATGCCTTGAAGGAGACACTACGCCATGCAAAGGCATCTGGTGAAGGACTCACCAAAGATGAGTTGAAAGCCAACTACCTCGATGTTGAGGATATTTTGATACTTGAAGAAGGAAAAGCTATCCTTACAGCGAAAGATAATGCTGCTAAAGTTACTGCTGAAACTACTGTCGACCCAAGTGCATCAGGTTAGGTTGCATGAACTCTAAAGTCCCAAGTCATTGTTGTGAATATCTTGATAATTGAGGTGCTAGCTCTAAGGCCGCCTAAGTGATTCTAGCTTCTACAGCTATTACTGAAGTCGAACTGTGTATCCCAGTTTCCATCTCTCATCCTATCCTATCAACCCCTAAAGAGGTTGAGATTGTTGTCTTTAGCCAAGGAGACTCTATCTGATGAAGGTATATCCCTCGTCTCACCAGTGTCCAGATACTCTAGTTCTCGCCCAAGACTGTTACTAATCTTTACCACTCTATGTGTGACCTTGTGTGTCATTCTTTTTTCCACCTCCTCCGTCGGCAATTACCCAAGACTTAGGCCCTGTTGTAATTATAACCGAGTCAATCTCTATGATTGTAGGACTTGCCGTTCCAAGTCTTCCCTCCAGCTCTATTCTGGGTCCTAATTCAGAGAGGATTGCAACTTTGGAGGGATTGAAAGACACTTCACAGTCCCTAAGGAAAGGCATCACTTTCATCAGCGCCTTGTGGCCGACCGAATCTATTTCCATGGCAGAGAAATTAAAGCGTGATATTTCCAAATTCGAGTTTAAGATTGAGCCTACGCTTAAAAACTAGTGGGAGATGAGGAGTTGAAGTCTTCCTTGAGAGTCCTTCCAATCACCGTCAAGGCCCTGAAGGGCAGCAGCACTAGCATCTTCATAGAGAACCCTGAGCCCCCTATCGACTGTCTTTAAGATCCCACCCCTTCTGAAGGCAGTATACCCCAGGATGAGTAGGGCTTGAAGTGGCCCCATGATAGCTCAGGCAGCAATGCTAGCAGCAAAAAGAAGAATGCTAACAAAAAAATAGGCTCCTCTGCTATTTTTCAATGATAAAGTGAGTTTCTATTTGTCTCCTTTTGTGTTGTAGTTTTTGTTTTTCCAGTTTGTTGTTCCTGGGCCATGATTGTGCAGGTCCGACCCCTATATCTGTTGTATATAATGTAAGTATGTAATGAAAGACTATTTTTATAATTCAATATCTATTCCGTTTACATTTTCGCACTTTATATACTATTCCTGCCTATAAACAATTGTATACATATATAATGTAACTGCTTGTATTGCAATTTATCCATACTACACATGCCTGTGCCTATGCATTGCTTTTACTTACTATAACTCTGTGCATATAAGTAAAATTCTAGCAATTGCCATAGTTATATTCCATTATTCAACTCTGTTTTATCGCTACCAAAGTGTTTTCATTTGGCTAAACTAAATAATATGTTTTATCTTGTGCAGTTAAAGCGCTTGGCAGATTCAATGCGTCGGAGGTGCAAAAAGCCATAGCGGGGATACAGAGAGGATAGAGCGGGATATAGCGGATGACTCTAAAATAGCATATAAAACTCATACTTAATGTTTTTACAAATATATAAATGGTAATTAAATGAAAAATTAACATTCAATTGAATTATAATTAATACATAAATAATTTTAAATAAAAACATGTGTGAATATATTGTAAATAAACGTAAAACTGTTATATAACATAATTGAATTTAGTAGAATATTAGAGTATTTTCATTTCTGAAAACATATTAAAAATTCAATTAAATAAATTAATTTTATATTTTTTATAATGTGTAAATGTCATTTTTCAATTCATCTATTTTAAAGAAGATATAGCGGAAATAGCGGAATATAGCGGGAATAACAAGATATAGCGAAAATAGCGGGGTTAAAGCGGAAATGCTATATTTGCGGCTATATGGAAAATTCGAGCGGTAGAAATCCGCTATGAGACATAGCAAAGTTATAGCGGGGTAATAGCGGGACATTGACTGCACAGGTTTTATCGCTACCAAAGCGTTTTCATTCGGCTAAAAAAAACTAGTATTTAACCAACTCTGTGATTATTCTTGTTTATTCCAGGCTAAGTTTCCTTTGACCAATAACCAGTTATAAATAATTCGAATTACATGCTATTCCTCATTTCAAAGGAATAGCGGTTTGGATGTTTGTATCCTGACATCTCCAATCTCTCTAATAGCAGGGCATGATCAACATTATCCATCAAATTCCCATATCCAACCTTAGCCAAGCGTGTCTCGCTTAGCCATGAGTGTAATCACACCTTTTGTAATTCCAATACATACAGAGTCATGTCTTAGGGACTTGATATTCAAGATGCCAACATCATGATATCATTTACTATCTTATCCTATCTTCGAACATCGATCGAAGATTAATAACATGGGACAAATTATCCAATTTCTCCTAGTTCGATTATACTCTCCCGGTCCTAATCGTGGACCTGAGGAGTCCGGTGGTTCCTATTTCCATGTCCCGACTTTCAACCTCACATGTTTTCGAGCATTGATTGAATGCTTACAGTGACCATCCTTGCTTATCCTCGGACATGCATGTCCTGTTGGGCCAAAAGTGTAGTCGTAAAAACCTAATTATGCACCAGTTCCTATCTTTAGGAAACGATGCTCTAGATGCTTATCTCCGGGCATCAGTTCTCATTCTCTCCTATCTTTGGGTATTGATTGAGAGTGTCTATTAACCTTTCTTACTTATCCTTAGTTGTGCTTATCCTGATAGGCTGCAAGCATAGGATATTCCCCACTGTAGAACTCTTTATCTTTCTTGCACCAAAAATTGGGCCTTGATTCCCAACTTCTGACTGATCTTCCCTTAACTGGTTCTAGCATAAGATATTCTATTCCTCTAGTTTTGAAGAATTATTGGCATATATTCCTTCATCCTTCTATTGTTTCTTATTCAAAGACTGTAGGATCTCCTCTCTTTTTTCAAAGGATGTACTCTTTCATCTTTTACAATAGCTTATGTTGGTATGTTTTGTCTTTTTATTAACATATCAATTTGGTATGTAGTTTGTTTCTAACAATTTTCATTTTTGGTTGGAAAACATTTATTTCTTTTCTAGCAATCCTCTATAGTTTCCTCTCAGGATGTGTCACTACAATAGGAATCAAATTCTTCTTTGTCTATAAAAATAAAGAAGTTGGAATACGAGGTCAAAAACCTTTAGTCTGGCAACAAGTCCTTAACCACCGAGAATTCACAGTTCTCATCATCGCTGGACTTGTAAATAAAGAAAACCTGTTATCTAGAAGAAAGATTAAAAGCTCTTAAAATTGAACTTTCATTATTTCATGAGAAAATAAAGCAAGTTAAACTTGAGGTAAGTTTGGCCAATGCATCTCTTAAGAAGAAATTAGCTAAGAAAGATCTTTTTCTCAAGAGTGCAAATGCTTCTTTATGAGATGCTAAGACCAATATCTCTTCTTTCATCCAAAAATTCCTACCTCTTTGGAAAGATCAAATCACGGAAGCAACTATGTTTACGACATATAAGTATAATGTTGATCGATCCTTGGATTTAGATTTTTCTTCTCTCTATTTTACTAGGGTCGATTATAAGAAGAAATTTGATATTACCCTTGATTAAGTTCGTAGGGATTTATCTAAGTTTAGAGATGATGACCCACTAACCAGAAGAATACCTAATTCTTGATGATCCTCTTTCTAATGATAATGAATCAGAAAATAAAGAAGGAAAAGTAGCTGATGACAACAACAATGATGATGATGATGGAAACGATAGAGTTGATGAAAATACATGGGTGATTCATCAGGAAATATAAGGATGATGATTTGGGAAATAATGATCTGGGTGAAAAAGTTGATATTCATGAATTAGATCATACTGTCAAATTTCCATCTCCTAATACTTATGACAAAACTGTAGTTACTCAACCCCCAAAGGTCCATCTAATGGTCATGCCTTGTCTGGCCTAGACAAATTCGGCTACTCATCCTCCCGCATCATGAAGGCTCTTTTCTCAAAGCCAAAACCCTCAACATCTTCTCCTTAGGTAAATTACTTTCTGAACCGTATTTATTCATTCTAAATTTATTTTATAAAATCTTAAAATTTTCATTTTATTTACAGAACAAAAGGAAAAATAGAAATTAATTTGTGATTTTAGTAGATAAAAATAGAGGTGAAATTTTAAGGCAATAAAGAAGGAGAGAGATTTGGTAAGGACTTAAATGAGTCTAATGATAAATATATGAAACTTCCAAAATGTATCAAGTGCTTATAAGACTTTATGAATAAACGATTCGCATCCTTGCTTCAAAAATTCCATTTTCACTAATAAATTTTTCATAAAAAATGAAGAGTTTACCGCCCTTTTTGGATGCTTATCGAAGATAGAACTAAGCTCACAGAGGCCTTTACTTAGTTTACATCAAGTTTCTCATGACCGACTTCTCTTTACTGAGTAATGACTATGGTGGCTTAATTATGTGTCTCCATAAAATATACCTTTATGAATGTAGACCAGACCCACATCCTTGAGAATGTTGGACTACACTCCTTTGACTATTAATTCACTTCCCATGGATAAAGCAAAGTTTAATAAGGATAAATTTATCTCTAAGTATTATAAGGGATCCATTATTTACGAGCCTCCATGATATTTGTTGTGCAATGTGAATCTAAGCTTTTGTTGATGTGGTAATAACCGTCATCTATGAAATTTGTGTTTTGACTTTTGGTTTTATTATGCTATTGGTATGCAAGTCAATATATTTGTATCTATTTCCTCTTTATCTTCTATTCCTAAAGATGTTTTAAGTAAATTGGTTAGGTTAAAAATGATAGAGTTAGTGGTATATCATAGGGGCAATTCTGTAATTTATTACTAATAAATTAGTGTTCGAAATAAAGGTGTTTTTCCTTCTGTTATATATTTATTATAATATGTTATAAATAATTAATTTTTGATTAAAATATATTTTACAAAAAATCCATAAATGGTGTGTTTATGATGGTAATTACAAATAGTTGTAATCATGAGTATTGTATAACCATATAATAAACACATTATTTTAAATATTCCCAGTCAAGGTGCATCGAGATTGGATATCGATGCATCCGTTGAGACTAAAGTATGTAACACTGTCCAATGCTGGATAGTGTATTACTCATGACTATCAAGCTCCTCTTTAGTTAGTTTGGTTTTAGGCTCAAAAATAATTATAAGCTCGCTTCTTCTATTTCATGGCTACTTAGCCATTTTCTTTTATGTAATTTTCATTTTATGCAATTTTAATTCATTCTCTTTTTTATTTACATGCCTTTTCCTTTCATGTTAGTAGTGTAGATATTTTTATTTATGCAAGTAGAATAGCTTTTATTTCATTTTACTTAGCTTGCATTTTCTTCTTGTTTTTATTTCATGTTGAATGCTACATTTGTTGAAATAATAACAAATATGAGAAGCTAAACCCCTTCAATTTAGGGGTACTGAAGCTCTCTTAATCATGTAGATTCAACATTTTGATAACTTGTGATCTCTTTTTGTACTTAATGGAAATATTTGATGTGGTTAAACTTGTTGTTTTAGCTTTGAATTTGATAGCTTATATTGTTGACACCAAATAGGCTATGTTTAAACAAATAAAAACACAAATTACATCTTCATCTACATATGATTATGGTAATGAAGTGAATATTAAAATCAAAATTTGATGGTCTATATTTCTAATCAATAGTTAATAGATCGTGCTTAGAATAGATTTTATTTTCAAGTTCATTGTCATTTTCATGAGAGTTAAAAAGTGGTTTATTGAGTGTGTTATAGTTTGATGGTTTATATTGGGCTAATTAATAGCACAAATATGTCATACTTATGATAAACATATCAACTAAACTCACTAATGACCAAAAGAGAGATCATAATTTCATATATGTTGATTTATGTGATCTTGAGAAGGACATTGCCTCTAAATTGCCTTCTACTCTCATATTTTTATCCATTTTCTTTTGTTAGCTTATTTACATTTTCATTTTTAGCTTAACAAAACTCTCAACTTTGGTTAATTTGATTGAATAGAAATTTTAAATCTAAACAATTCCATGCGGATTGACCCGTACTCACCATGTACGGGTCTTGTACGTTGTGCGCTTGCGATAATTTTTAATTTAAATATTTCGGCTATTTTTCTAATCCGATAGAGAATTAGTCGTCAAAACGTTTTTGGCGCCGTTGCTAGGAATTTTATTTGATTTTAATTTTCGATTCTTCGAATTATTATTCGTTCGATTTTATTGTGTGTTAACTTGCATTTAAAAAAATGTTGTGTTGTGTGTTTTTTGTTTGATTTTTGTTTGCATTTGTTTGTGTGCTTCTTTTCTAGTTGCATTTGCATATTTTAAAAATAAGTGCATACACAATTTCAAACAAAAATAGTTTATTGCATTTACATTTTTCTTTTTCTTCTTTCTTCTTTTGTTTACATTTACAAAAAAAGAGATACACAGTGCACATACTGTGCACTCCTCTGCTCTATGCACCTCTCTGGCCAGAGATCCACATTTCAACCATCTTCAACATCTACTTCAACCCGCTATCTCACTTCCTTCACCATACTAAGACCAAACATCCATCCTCTATCATCTAACAGTGCTTCTTCACCACCACTTTACTGCTCCTTCCAACACTGGTACAGTTTATCACTGCTACTCCTCAGCTCTGTCCATCCACCAAACATCACTCAACACATCAAACTACCCCAACCTGACCACATTCTCAATCACCATCACTTCTCCTCCTCATCAACTGTCATTACCACTACAGTTCAACCAACCATCTGCTTATACTCCATACAAATTAAACCATCTCACAAACTACTGCTTGCATACAAATTTAACCATACACCCCGAACAACAACTAACATACCCACAACATTACCTCCTTATATCCCTGTCACCACAACAGTGCATTCCTCCACCCATCACTTACAACACTTTCAACACTTTCATTATACAACCACCTTCAATCATCACAACTTGCATTTTCAACTTCAATTCAGTTGCACAACAACGGACCAAGCTCAACCACTCACTTGCTTATACAAAATCCACATCCTCTTTACCATCCCACTGCCTACCTCAGTGACTAACCTACAATAATCACACATCTTTAATTCCTTGCAACTACACATAACAACACTGACCGCTTCACATCAAACTCTCCTCCACTTCAACACTGAACCCTGACAAAAGGCACTACCGCCACACATATCAGCCGTGTATCATACCTATGCCACTGCTTTAACCTCCTCACGGCCCTACTTCTCCTAGCCTTCTGACCACTTTCACAACACTTCTGCACATCAAATATTGCCCACAATAACTTCATCACCTTTGTACTTCAATGTTCCTTCACCAAGTCTGCCTTAACATCACACAATATCCATCCTATGCATATCAACATTACCACATCATCATACCGAAACCTTATAACAACCACTTTACTGCCACTGGCCAACCCAAAACAACTGCATCACCAGTTACCATACAACCATATGGAAACTGTCCCTGCACATAACCACTGTCTCTTCATAACTCTACTCCACAAACCTTTCCCTACAATAAACATCTACTGCCACACTACATCACCAGTCATACACATTGTAACTACAAATTGTTACTTCCCTGCTGCCACTTCCCATTGCATTACCCTACCACTAACCTCACACCTGCTTCATCATAAACTATCATCACAGAACCATATCCATCACCTCCTCCATACAAAAAGACATTCACTCCTCCATCATCATATACCACCATCAAAACAACACTTCTTCAAAACATCTCCACCACAAAATACCCCGCATATCCTCTGACCATATCAGTCACTCCTCACCTCCTCTTGAAACTACTGCAACTGCAGCTTCTTCACCAGTTCAACCTCTGACCATCATTACAGCAACATACAAACCACAAATCCCCGCCATATTCCACCTGCAGACATCCAAAAAGAAAGAAAGAAACAAGCTACTGACCATCATTGCTTTACATCCCACTTCTTGCCATCAATTAACATCCACTTCCAAATCGAATCCACTGCAATTAACCCCCCTTTCGCCAAATTGAGACCACACATACACAACAGTGCCGCATCACTACCCGACAACCATCGACCACCGGAAATCATCTCCTCCTACTGTCTGTTCCCAACTTCTTAACCAAATTGCGGCCTCGCATCCTAGCTTTCATCCCCTCGATCTCGAGACCGAGTATCTCTGCACATCCCAAAACCGCCTCTCAAAAATCCCCAATCACTGTGACTTCATTACCCTATCAAGCAATCGACCTAACTCCATCAATCCTCTAATCCAAACCGCAACAAGAATCACATACATTTGAACCACCCGCCACCACAAATCACTTGAAACCCAACTTCACCGCGACCTTCCTCTACGACTCATGAACAATTTCACCGCAATTATCCTCACACTAAATTCAACCTCGTTCAATTAATCCGCGATTTCTTCTTTTCCTCTTGTTTGCATTTTTCTTAATTATTTTATTTTATGTTTATTTTTGTTTGTTGTTTGTTTGACTTGTTTTGAGAAGAAGGGATAAAGTTTTATTTTAACTGTGGGATTTTTTTAGTGGGCCGGGTGGGTTCATTTGTTTGTTGTTTTACTAGTGACTTGGGGAATTCATATGTTTGGTGTGTTTAGTTTAGTTTTCCTTTTTTTAGTTTGTTTTAAGTGTTTTATTTAAAGCATTTGTTTTTTTTTAGTCTAATCTGTTATTTTAATTTTGTTTGAGTGTTAACGATTTTCTTTTTCTTAAAAAAAAGAATTATTATAAAAAAAGGCTGTATATATCGTGTTTTTGTTTTAGGTTGAAGAAGCAAAAATTCAAAGGCAGAAGTGCTTGCCAAAAATAAAGTGCTTGCTTGTATATATATATATAATTTGCTAATAATTATGCACGCTCTGGTATCGTGTCCTTATCTCTTGTTTTTATTTGCCTTGCATTGTTAGTTGCTTGCATTTTAGAATTTTTTTTCAAAAACAAAAACAAATTTCATTCGTATTGCATTGTTAATACACGTTTAATTTCCGTTTTGCATTCCATCTTAGAATTTTGATTAATAATGATGGTTAGACGTCTTAAGGGTGTCACGAGCCCACCTAGGGCTTAATTATATATTGACAAGTTGTCCTCTTTCGACAATTTAATGTTTTGGTGTCTAGGCTACGGCAGAGCAATAACCATTTATAAACATTACAGTGATTCATAAATATTATAGTGCGTGTTTCTCTGAAGATACTTAAACCTTCGGCTGTATTGCTACGGTGATTCGTGGTGCACCGATAAATCATATCCGTTACCTAGCTGAGAATTATCTTGTTGAATTAAGACAATGTGTGATTATACAATTTTGGGTTAGGGGTTGCTTAGGATAGAAAATTTGTAATTAAACCCTTGCATTCATTTAGTTGCATTAGTTCATGCATATTTTGAAAAAAAAATTCAAAACCCAAAACTAAAAAAAATTGTTGTAAATATTTCTTAACTTAGTTTTTAAATTTTTTGAAAATTTTCAATCAAAATAAAAAAAATAAAAATAAAAAATTTAATTTAGTTCTTTTAAAATAAAAAAAATCCAAAAAGAATATAAAACCTTTTCAAAAACAAAAAAAAACATATAAACAAAAAAAATCAAATTTCCTTATTGAAAAAAATAAATTCCATTTGGTAAATAGTTTTCCTTTATAAAAAAAATCCAAATAAGAAAAAAAACATTCTTGAAAATATCAGAGTTTCCCTACTTACATGAATTTTACGATAGTTGTGAAAATTAATATAATCCATATAATTTCACTTCAAATTCTTATGGATATTTTAATGACAACTATTGTATAAACAATTCGAATTTCGAAAAACAAAATTATCAAAATGAGGACCAACCCTCAACTCTTGAAAAAAGCATGGAAATGATTACGTTTTTACTTTAACTCTCTACACAAAATGATCAAATGATAAATAATATGTGTAATTCATATTTGTGCAATAACTCAATTCAACGATTTCAAAATAATAAAAATTTGAATTCACTTTAAAATTCAAACGATTTCGAGTATAACCCATGCCAATTTAATTTCGAACTCCAAAATGAATTTCAAAATCAAAACGAAAATGAAAACAACTTTTCAAATAATTTTGGCAATGAGAATAATCTCGACTATGGTTCAATGGACAAATTTTGTGCTCAACAATTTCAAATTGAAAATCCTCCAATCAATAATTATAAATTTGATTTTATTGAGCAAATGGACGAAATTCACAAAGATCACACGGATTTGCTGTTTGAAACTTATATAAAACAACATGAGAAACAAAATCAAATCCCAACGTGTGATGAGTCAAGTGATAATCCACCTTTTACCAAAATTGATGATTTTCGAATAACGGCTTTTGAAATTGAAAATGACAATTTTAATGAAGTTATTGAAAATGTGGTAATTGAGTTGGATTTCAATTCTTTTGAGGGTGAGAAACTCGATTTAAAATTTAATCTTCCTTTTTTTGATTTTGAAAAATTGAATTCATCAACTTTAGATTTTGAAATTGATACATGCAATGGAGTTGTTAATAATCTAACAAAAGAAGACGAATTTAGTGAACACGAATTCTTTGGACTTTTTGAAGATGAGTTGTTAAATTCTGAAAGGGAAGATTTAGATCATCATTTTGATTTTGAAATCGATAATTCTATAGAAGTTTTCAATGATAAGCTTGAATTTCAATTTGGTGAAAATAAACTTGAATTTCAACCAATTATTCTATCAACCCTGAAAATCATCGAAAATAAAACAACTCATACGATTTTTAAAACGACATTAGTTTTTACAAATGAACATTCAAAATTGAAATCTTTTATGATTTGGTTTTCTATGCTTATGTTGTGTCTCTCATACTTGAGGAGACAAATGAATTGGTCTTTGGAAGACCGTTTCATTTACTCTTTGACGATATACTTTCTAATGCCTTGTAAATAATAATCTTTTCATTTTCATGTAAATATAGGTCATATTTTTATTTTATTTTAGTTTTCTCCTTTCACTTGGTTTGCCTGTGTGGACACAGTCAAAATCAAGTGTGGGGGGGAGTCTCATCTTCATTTTTGATTTTTCATGGTCTATATTTTTCATCATGGTTTATTTTTTGCATTTTCTTTCCAAAACTCAAAAAAAAAAGAAAAAAAAAAGAAAAAAAGTTTCATTTTAGTATTTTGATTTATTTTTGAAGAAACACTATAGGATAAGTATATGTTTTTGGTTATTAAATTGAAATTTTTGAAAATTTATTTGTCTTAAAAAAAATAAAGTTTGATTTCAAGTAATGATGGTTTAACTAGTATATAGGAAGATTCATGGGTGATAACTATGAAGTATATCCTAATTGAAAATCTTTGTTTAAAAGAGTGGTTGATTTAAAGTAAAGGCGATAATATTTTAAATCTTTTAAGTTAAGTGGTACTAAGATGAAATTGTAAAACTCTCTCTTTCTAAAAAAACAAAAAAAAAATCTTTTTGTATATATGTATATATTATATTAACACCTAGAGTCATGTGTTCACACGCAAGTGTGTACACTCGCCATGCTCTGTACCCTTCTCACATAAGCCCAAAAGGTAGTGCATGATCGGTATATCTGGCCTCAGTTTATCTGAGTTAGGCATATGTATATAAAAATTCTTTTATTAATAATGGCTACAGTCGATAAGTGTACACACTTGTGTGTTCACTCGCCACGCTCTATATCTCCCTCACGTAAGCACGAAAGACAGTGCATGGGTGATATATCTAGCCTCAGTTTATCTGAGTTAGGCATATATAAATATTGTTAATATCAATAAAATTTTCAAATAAGAGAGAGTAATCAATTGAAATCCAAGCACTATTTTCACTTATTTGGTTTGACTTGTTATTCAAAAGAAATGAAAATACCACTTTGAAAAACTTTGATAATCAATTAAGGATCCATTTCATAGTTACATTGTATTATCAACCGAAACAACTAGCCAAACTAGAGTCTATTTGTGATGATAAATTAATTTTTATTGGAAATTTTGATGAGTAAATGACTTGAATTTCATGATGATGACCAAAACTTATATTTAACTTATTTATGCCAATTTAAAAGTAAATTCTTCATCTGTAAATATTTTCAAAAACTTTCATCCATGTCTTTGTAAATAAATCTTGCATTTAGAAAATTTTCACTTTGCATATGGATTTTATGGGTAGTATCGGCTGAAAACCCTCACGAGACAACACTCATCCTACTAGGGACACCTAGAGGTTTAACGGCTTGTTGTATACGCTCAATGCAATCGTGCTCCCTACGAAAACGGATTTATCTTAGTTTTAGTTTATTCGAGGATGAATAAAAAGATAAGTGTGGGGGCATTTGATGTGCGCGTAAATGTGCATATTTTTACTTTCATATTTAATCTAATTTAATTAAATAAATGAGCATATAGGGTATTTTAACATTTTTAAACCAAAATTCAAATTATTTTCAAATTATCATTTATTCATCTTCATATAGGGGCAAATGGTTATTTTTGTGCATATATTAATTTGAGAGTTTTTACTTGTACATTTTATGTTATTTTATAGGAATTTTGATTCATATGGAAGTGGTTTCCATGGAAAATATGCATGCACAAGAGGAAACAAAGGAATGAAGATGGAAATAATTTAAACTCATGTATCATGGAGGACCCCATCTACCCACTTACCTTGATCTTCAATTAAGAGCTAATGCACATGTTAGTGGAGCTTAAAGTTTCATGTACATTTAAAAGGAGGATTATCTCATGCTAATGATAACTTGGTGGCCACACTTCCTCAAGGGAAATTTGGGTAGTCCCCAAAAATATGATGAAGGTTTCAAAACATGTATAAATACCCCATATGTTCATGTAATTAATCTCTTAGGCTCCTTTGAGCCTTCTTTAAGTCTCCTCTTTAGTTATTTTAGTTTTAGGCTCAAAAATAATTATAAGCTCTCTTCTTCTATTTCATGGCTACTTAGCCATTTTCTTTTATGTAATTTTCTTTTTATGCAATTTTAATTCACTCTTTTTTTTATTTACATGCCTTTTCCTTTCATGTTAGTAGTGTAGATCTTTTTATTTATGCAAGTAGAATAGCTTTTATTTCATTTTAATTAGCTCTATTTTGACTTAGCTTGAATTTTCTTCCTGTTTTAATTTCATGTTGAATGCAACATTTGTTGAAATGATAACAAATATGAGAAGCTAAACCCCTTCAATTTAGGTGTAATGAAGCTCTCTTAATCATGTTGATTCAACAGTTTGATAACTTGTGATCTCTTTTTGTGCTTAATGGAAATATTTGATGTGGTTAAACTCTTTGTTTTAGCTTTGAATTTGATAGCTTATGTTATTGACACCAAATAGGCTATGCTTAAACAAACAAAAACACAAATGACCTCTTCATCTACATATGATTATGGTAATGAAGTGAATATTAAAATCAAAATTTAATGGTCTATATTTCTAATCAATGTTAATAGATCATACTTAGAATATATTTTATTTTCAAATTCATTGTCATTTTCATGAGAGTTAAAAAGTGGTTTAGGGGGTGTGTTATAGTTTGATGGTTTATATTGGGCTAATTAGTAGCACAAATATGACATACTTATGATAAACATATCAACTAAACTCACTAATGACCAAAAGAGAGATCATAATTTCATATATGTTGATTTATGTGATCTTAAGAAGGACATTGCCTCTAAATTGCCTTCTACTCTCATATTTTTATCCATTTTCTTTTGTTAGCTTATTTACATTTTCATTTTTAGCTTAACAACACTCTCAACTTTGGTTAATTTGATTGAATAGAAATTTTAAAATCTAAACAATTCCCTACGGATCGACCCGTACTCGCCACGTACTAGAATTGTACGCCGTGCGCTTGCGGTAATTTTTAATTTAAAGTTTTTGGCTATTTTTCTAATCAGATAGAGATTTAGCCGTCAAACAATAATTTGATGCATATAAATGTATATTTAGACAAACACATTAGTATACACGAGGGGTTGAAAAGTCCGTTGTAGTATAAATCCAGCACATTTGCACGGGAATATCAAACCATGTACACATTATTCTATTGCACGTGCACGCATACACATATGTGTATATGATACACATATATAAAATATAATACAAATTATATAAAATAAATTTCATTTATAAATTCAAATAAAATATCGATTTTGTTTAAAAGAAAAATTAGAAAAGTTCTGAATGAATTAGATAAGATAGGCTCATTAAAGATCTATTAATGGTTGGGGTTTACCTAATTCCTATATCGCAGACTGACCCAGTTTCGACAATGGTATCGGAATTCAATAGCCTATGCGATTTAAATTAGCCATGTTAGGGTTAACTAATTTATCACATATCTCAAATAGTAGGGTGTCTAGAAAGGTAGTGTCGAAAGATTAGGTTTGGGTAATCAAGTACTATGCCCTAGTTGGCTACCTGCCTAGCCCAAATAGATATGTGAGCCTAAAGTTTACCCCTAATAGAAAAGGCCCAATTTGAATTGGGCCCTAGGCTAATTTTCAGGGATATCTAAAAATTATAAGTATAGATTTTAAATTTAAAAGCAAAATTTAAATTAAGATATATATACATATTATAATAGTTATAATATAATGAAAATTTTCAAAATGTTTTAAAATAAATATAAGATTAATTTTGAAATAAATTTTACTAATAAGATCAATAAAATAAACAAGTTAATTATATAATATACATAAATATGCATGTATAATATATAGTGATATATGTTATGTTGTCTTGAAATGTTTAAGACAAATAAGTATACGTGTATGTATATAATGTAATTTTCAAAATTATTAAAATTTAGTTAAAATAGTTTAATTATATAAATTAATTCAAAGTTAATTAATGAAATAAAATATAAACATATATGTGTGTGTGCACGCACGCACGTGTGTATTACTATAAAGGTGATGGTAAATATATAAAATTTCAATATAATATGTTAAAATCGAATAATAAAAAATTAATTAAAAAGTAAATCAATTAAAATTAATTAAATATTATTTAATTAATATAATATTGTACATGAGATTATTATATAAGCTAATTACAATATAAAAGTTACATAACAATGACACATATATAATAGGAATTTATAAACTAAATGTGGAATATTATGAAAACCTTAAATGGACTTAAGGAATAAAAATATATATAAATGTACATATACTATGATTTTCGGTGTGTTTGATACTTGAATCACGATGGTTTTTCTTAAGAAATACATTAATCCATAAGTCGATATCACTCGATATAGTATATTAAAGATTATGAATCTTTAATATAAAGTTATCCTCTATCATTTATACATTAATCTATTACTTGCATACTCTCTAGTTGTTGAGCTTTCTCAAGCTAGAGATGTTATATGTAGTATTAGTACTTTATAGACTAGACGAGGTAAGATACTTGTACATATTTGTTAAGCTTTCCTTAAGGTATGTATAGTATACTTGGATCGTTGCGAAATGATGGGTACAAATGAATAATCTCTTTTACTTGTTGAGCTTTCCTCAAGGCAAAAATAAGATTAGGATACGAAAGCAAGGGTTAGGGTTATATACGATGCAACCGATAAGGAGTTATTTATCGTATATGAGAGTATGATTTGTTGAGCTTTCCTCAAGGTCAGAATACCAAGATATACGAGTCTTAACACCTACTAGTGAAATCGAAAGACTTCTATGTTTCGACCTAGGGTTTGGCGAAACATAAAAGAACAATGGGAGTTTAGTATTAAAACGAAACATAAACTTTAACCTTACTAATATTATAAGAACATCTGCTATGATAACGTCCTAATAATCTACCAGTTAAAACTTGAAGAAAATGTCAACTCCAAAACTATTTTCTAAAAACGACAAGCTTATAGGACCCAAGTATATTGACTGGCTAAAAGCGATTAAGATAGCGTTGACTTACGAGCATCTTTGGTTGTCTATTACATGTGATCATAAAGAATAATCAACTGATGATGCGAACCTTGAAATTATACTTGCTTATGAGAAATGAATTTTAAACCTAAAGATAACCCAATTTTCATGCTATCTACATTAGACAAGCCATTGTAGAGGAAGCACGAAAACATGTCTACCCATGAGATATTTGATAGTCTTAAGGCCTTGCTTGGTAAACACTCATGTTTCACAAGGTATGAGTTTATAAAGAAGCCGTTCAATACCAAAATGACTAAAGGACAAAAAGTTGACTATTACACACTAATGATGAAGGGCTATATTGATAAGCTTTCACAAATGGACGTATAGATAATCAATGAACTACAAGTTGATTTGACCCTTTTTATTCTGACACCTCAGTATGAACCATTCATACTGAATTATAATATAAACCACTTGAATGTGAGTCTCATGGAGCTCCTCAATATGTTGAGGTCGGTCGAGTCTGCATCTAAGGATCAAGGGGTTGTACTTGCTGTAAAGGGTGGTGTATCGTCTTAAAAAGGTTTGAAGAAGCGGAAAAGAGAAGGTAAGAAGAATAAAAAAATTAATGAGATCAATGACAAGGGTGAGTGTCATCACTGCCATAAGAAAGGTCAGTGGAAAAAGAACTATCCTGATTACATAAAAAATGTTAGAGAAAGAAAGAAGAATGGTTCTACAGCTCCATCAGGTACATTTATGATTCAGAATTGTTTTGTAATCAATAAAATGCCTTGGGTTTTTGATACTAGATCTGGAGCTTATATAATTAATTCATTGGATAGGCTTGGAAACTGGTGCTGTGTGGCAAAAGGGGAGATAAGGCTCCAAGTTGTTGATGGATCTATCGTAGATGCAACGATAGTAGGATATTATCATTTATGTTTGCCTAGTAGAGTAGTATTGATATTAAATAATTGATATTTTGTAAAAGAATATATTTGTGGAATTGTGTTGCTTTCTAGATTTTCTGAGATTGGATATACTTCATTGTGCGAATAATCTTATGAACATTAGTTTGAAAGGAAACAAAGTCTGCGATGGTGTTCTTGAAAATGAAATTTATATGATCAATACTAATTGTGTATGTTATGTGAGTAGTCTTCTAACAATATAAATGATAGTTATCTTTGGCATGGTTGGCTAGGTCATATAAGTGAGAAACGACTACACAAACTAAAAACCTAAGGTTTTCTCCCATCACTTGATTTGAATCATTTGACACGTGTGAGTCGCGTCTCAAAGGTAAAATGACCAAGCACTCCTTCAATGGGAGGAATGAAGGTATTGATGAACTCTTAGGGTTAGTACATAGTGATGTATGTGGCCCAATGCCTATAATCACCAAAGATAATGGTTCTTAGTTTGGTACCTTCACCGATGATTTCTCAAGATTAGGATATGTCTATCTGATAAAGAACAAATCCAATGTCTGTGAGAAATTTGTTGAATATAAAAATAAGGTCAACAAAAAGAAAAAAAATTCTTCGATCCGATCAAGGAGGTGAGTATGTTGGACATGAACTCAAACAACATTTAAAAGATAATGGGATTATCTCTCAGGTTACTCCACCCTATACTCCGCAACACAACGGCATTTCAGAGTGAAGGAACAAAACCCTATTAGGTATGGTTCATTTCATGATGTGTAAGATTGAATTACCTCCATCCTATTAGGAATATGCACTGGAAACCACAAGGCATATTTTGAATTTATTGCCTACTAAATCTACGCCTAAGACGATATATATGATGTGGCATGGGAAAAAACCACTTTAATTATTTGAAGGTATGAGGTTGTCTAGTCTACGTTGAGAACGTTGGCCCTAACAAACTTAAGGTAAGATCTGCCTTGTGTAAGTTCAAAGGACACGTGCCCCTAGTAAAGGTGATTGTTTCCACACATGCTATCTTTTTAGAAATGGAATTTTTGTCTAAAGAAATTAACATCAAAGTTGTAGACTTGGATGAGATCTGAGAAACTAACAATGAGGCTTAACCAGTGGGAGAACCAAGTTCATCCTTATACAAAAACAAACAACCTATTAGGAGACGTAGTAGGGCATTTCATGCACCAGAGAGATACTATGATTTTTTCATGGATATCAAGAAGGAGGACCGTGTCTTAAATGACGACATTCCTATATCTTTCCAACAAGCACTACAAAGAAAAGACGCTGCACTCTGGCTTGGAGAGTTGAAATCTAAGATGGATTCCATGTATGAAAACAAAGTATGGACTTTGTCAAATGTACCCAAATGGATAAAATCCATCGGCTGCAAATGTATTTTTAAGAAAAAAGCAAAATGTAGATGGACAAGTAGAGACTTATAAAGATAGGCTAGTTGCAGAAGGATATCGTCAAATTCAAGGTGTTGATTATGACGAGACCATTTTGCTCGTAGTCATTCTTGAGTCCATTGGGATTATGTTGGCCATTATTGCATTCTAGGACTATGAAATATGAAAATGGATGTAAAGAAGACATTTCTAAATGGTGATTTAGAGAAACCGTTTATAAGTCATAGCCCAAGGGTTTTTGGTCAATGCGAGTGAAGGCAAGGCTTGCAAGTTGTTTAAGTCTGTTTATGGACTTAAACAAGCTTCAAGAAGTTGGAACAAGTGTTTTTATAAGGTAATCAAACAACTTGGTTTTTATCATAGGATAGAGGAAGTGTGCGTATACAGAAAAAAACTGGGCAACGCTATCGTATTCTTAGTGCTATATGTCGATGTTCTTCTGTTAATTGACATTGACGTTTCATTATTGCAATCAGTGAAAGATTGGCTTTTCAAGAACTTCTCCATGTAGGATTTAGGTGATGCAACATACATTCTTGGTATAAAGATCTATAGAGATAGATTTAAGAGGCTATTCGGATTGACCCAATACCTACACATAGATACCACACTAAAATGATTCGGTATGAAAAATTCCAAGGGTGGAAACGTTCCACCACAATCTGGAATTGTGCTTTCTAAGAAAGATGCTCCTAAGACTGATGATGAGAAAGAGCGTATGAGGTGGATTCCTTATGCTTTAGCCATAGGATCCACAATGTACTACGTTATTTATTAGACAACATCTGTAAAATGTATATCGAAGTTTTTTAGAAAGACTCGAGACTTATTCCTCGTTTACAAGAATGAGGACCTTCTTTTAAAAGGTTATATAAATTTGAGTTTTCAGAGTGATATTGATGATAGTAAATCGGTATCTAGTTATGTCTCCATACTTAGCGGTGGAGCCGTCAGTTGGAAAAGTTCCAAGTAAGAGATAATAGCTGATTAGATGATGGAGGCCAAGTACATCGCCCTCATTGAAGCAGCTTCTTATCCAAGTAAGAGATAGTAGCTAATTAGATGATGAAGGCCGAGTGCATCGCCCTCAATGAAGCTGCTAAAGAAGCAGTATGGATGGGCAAGTTTTTGAGTGAGCTCTTAGTGATTCCCAATACCAAGAATCCTATGGCATTGTTCTATGACAACTTGCAATTCAGATTGCAAAGGAGCCCATAGTACATTAGAAGTAATGGCATATTCTTCGAAAGTTCCACTTCATTAGAGAATTCGTCGAGAAGAAAGAGGTCATGATACAAAGGGTAGACACCAAGGACAACATAGCAGATCCATTAACTAAAGGCCTTGCTCGGTCAGCTCTTGAGAAGATGGTTGTAGGGATAGGACTAAGATTCCATAATTGGCCGCAAGTGTAAATGGGAGACTGATAGAGATAGGGTTATGTCCTAGGGGAAGTTCTGTAATTTATTGTAAATTATATAACTCTTAATCAATTCTCGTTCGAAATAAAGGTGTTTTCTTTCTGTTGTATATTTGTTGTAATGTGTTATAATTAAATAAATGTTTAATTATAATATATTTAATAGAAAATCCATAAATGGTGTATTTGTGATAGTAATTACAAACAGTTGCAATCATGAGTATTGTATCACAATATAATAAACATAACATTTTAAATATTCCTAGTCAAGATGCATCGAGACTTCATATCGATGCATCCATTGGGACTAGTAACATTGTCTAAACATTGGCCAATGTATCACTCATGACTACTGGGGGTACCAATGAGTTACGTACTGATAGTTATTGGATAACGATGGAATGACTCATTCAATAGTTTTTTGTTAGTTAATATAACTAATGTCAAATAGAAAATATCAATGTGACTAAGATATGCAGTTCTCTTGACTTAAGAATACTATCGATCTTCAATATAAAAGCTCCTCTTTGATGATAGTCAAATCATGGCACAACGACCATCGAACGACAATAGTGCTGTCAAGTGGAAGTATTGGAAGTGAAATACTATTCAGGAGAGGAATCATCCCCTTAGTTATATGAGGTTGGTATCACGGTCAACTAAAGTCGACTCAAAGTCAAAATCTCTTACCAAAGTAGCTTGGCTAATAATATTTGTTATTGAACCAAGGACCTTGTGTTTGGAATATAGAATTAAATATGGATGATGTTGGAATTTTGACCATTACTAAATTCCATAAGTTCAAAATGATAGTTTTAACAAAGAGAATTGGTGTAAATAGTTGTCACCACCAGGTAACGCTTAACAATGTAAAATTAGATCCTACCAAAACCGAGTGAGCGATAAATTTGGCTATAAGTTCACACCACCTGCTAAGTGATGTATGAACTTTAATATTCGAATAGTTCAAAATTAATCACTGATCAAATTTACACCAGAGAGTCACACAAACGAAACGATGAGTATTCATTTTATCACCGAATTTAATTATTTTGTAATTTTTTTAAATCAATTAAACAAATTAATATTTATAAAATATTAAGTATAAAATTTTATATTTTGTGTGTAGAACAATGTTAAGTAGTGTATTTATAGAAGTTATAAACATATTGCACAATATACGATATCGATACGCGTTTAAATTTGGATCTAAATGCAACGATTATCTTACAGGCTTGGAATCGTTTTGAGGCCCAAAGGGGGCTTGGGAATTCTGGCTATGATGCTTGCGTATGGAACCATCCGTATGTGATGTGGCATGGTGGATTTGAATGGAAAGAGGATTGGAAATGGTAAGAGTGATATTATGAATTGTAATCCACTTTTCACTCTCCAATCTCCCTTTAAATAAGCCACTCTATTCATTTTTTAAGGATTTTTTTCTCCTCCTCCCACTTGTAATTTTGGTTTCTCTTTCGAAACCCAAAATATCCAAGCATAAATCACATCAAAACACCATGATTCGATCATTAGTAGTAAAGCAGTTCAGGAGTAACCGACTCTAGAACATGGGCTTAGATTCAAGCAGGAAGTGTGATCTCCAAGCCTCGGTGAAAGGTATACTTTTGGTTTATTAACATTCTTAATTTCTTAGTTAATTAATCGATCATATATTAGCTTGATAGACCTTATCACAAATCGATATATATTATATTATCACATATCAATGGTTATATATATGGATAAAAATAAAATAATTTTTTTTGTTTGGATGTCTTCTTATAACTCACGGCCTAATAAATTATTATTATTATTATTAGATGATTTTATCAATAAAAACTAACTATGGAATGTTAAGTCTTATGACATATGTATTACTTTTTCAAATTTTGCACACACCTAAAACCCATTCAGTAGTAAATTTTCTATTTATCATATACATAAGCATTTTAAATTATTTAATCGATTTAAAATTAGTTAAACAAACAAAATATATTTATAATACAATTTTAATTAATATAGTATTCTGGAAAATAAATATTATATAAAATCTACATTTTGATTTCAGAAATGATTTTTAAATATTTTATTATTATTAAATCTGCACAAATTTTAATTTTAAAGTACATTTTATTTATAAATTATTTAAACCAAAATATAATATTTACTTGGTTGTAAGCAGCAAAAAATTTGTATTTGAAAAGAATTATATTATATATGTATATATATTAATTAACTAGTTATATATATATATATATATATCTATGCATATATAAATTAAAAAAGAATGATTTCTTAATATGTGATAAAGGTTTTAAATTTTGGTACAAATTAATATTTAAAATAATTTTGTAATTTAATTATATTATATATATATACATACATATAATTATATAATGATTTATACAAATATATGTATATTTATACATCAGTATATACGAGGGGTTAGCATGTCCATTGTGGTGAAAATCCCAAAACTTATACACAGGCATGTCGAACCATGTACACATTATTCTATTGCACGTGCACGTACACACATATGTGTATATGATACATATGTATGAAATATTACACAAATTATATAAAATAAATTTCATTTATAAATTCAAATAAAATATTGATTTTTTTAAAAGAAAATTTAGAAAAGTTTTAAATGAATTAGACTACACGGACCCATTAAAGATCTAATGATGGAAATATTTTTGAAATTTACCTAATTCCTTTGTTGCGGGTTGGCTAGGTTCCAACAAAAAATAACTTTCAAGGAAAGTTCTTCCTTGATTGAAAAGTCTCACTTATCGAAATATAGTTTTCTTTCCGACCTTCATTGTATGTATACATGATTTCCTAATTTGGATTTTAGTTTCTTGGGGGGCGAAAAGATCAATATCTTCACAAGGTATGGACTAATTATGAAAAGTTTATATGTAGCGAAATTAACCATTTTCATAAAGGATGGGATTATCGAGATTTCTCTCCTGTTAATACTCGTCCCAGTGTCAAAGCTCCCTTTACTGCTATGTTTCCTCCCCTTTGCCTTTTTAGAAATGTTCTTTCACAATCTAAGAATTAATTTAGAAGTACTTATTATTTAGTTCCAACTAGATGTAATGAGTTGTTTGTATTTCAAATTATCAATAAAGAACTATATTTATGTTATTTCCTTTTACTAAGTACCCTTTATTATTTATGTCTTGATTTAGGATCAAGACCTATCTTTATTTCTCAACAACCCTAACCTCACTCAACATCTCGATAGTATCCATTCTAAGTTAATTTTAGACATGGAAAATCGTTCTTATTATCCTGCTTTAGGATTATTATCAATTGATAATGCTAAAGCAAATAAGGGGTATGGGAAACACATTTAATTAAAGTCTATTTTGAGAGCTTCTCAAGAAGCGATTTCTGAGTTTGAAAAGAAATTTCTAAAGATAAAGAAATTCAAGAACTAATGGGTAAGCTTAATTCAAGATTTCATCCTCAACAATTAGTATGTGATGCTAAAATTACTCAACTTAACCAATGCATGTTTGACTTAGAGGTTGATTTGTTAAGGTCTAGGAATGAGTGCCATTCTTATGAGCTTATTTTAGTTGAAGGAGAAATGTACTTCCAACCCCTACTCTAGTTCAGTCCCCTAAAAATGCTTCTTTGCGGACCTCTTCCTCCTCTCAGGATTGTTGAACACCAATAGAAATCTTACCGTTACTCCCCGGGTATCTCCATCTTCAAAGAATAACTCTAGTGAACTAGCTAGACTAGGTAGATCCTTTAAGTTTGAATGTAATCAAAAGATATAGAAATATTGGGATAAGAAATATACTGAAGTGTTTTCTAATCTTAGGCTTGAAGTAGAAACTTTGGAACGTGAAAGGAATGAGCATACTTTGAAAGTTCAAACTTGAAAGTGATCGTAATGTTTGTCTTATCAAATTTCTCAACTGAAGGGTGCTAACAAGACTTATCAAAAGGCAATAGCTTATCAAATTGATTCCATAGGTACCCTTGATGTCTTCAGTTGCATGGAGTGAAAGTTAAGGAAATATTTACCAATGGCAATTTAGCACACTACTGATCCTTCTTTGACGGTAGAGACTTTGATGAAAGCGGTAAAGGAATTTAATGACCAACCAAAATTGATTAGTCTCTTTACCTCTAGGGCGTCTAAACTTGAATATTTAGTAGACTATTTAATCGAAGTTATTGTCACTTTTGATTTAAAAATCGGTATTTCATTTTTAAACCTAGAAAGAGATTGCTGACCAAGAAAGGCCATTGTCTCAAGTTATCATAGATATCAACACTTCTTTTTGTACAAATGCTCAGATGTTCTCAAAGACGTAGGTGGACCTCCTATGTGGGTTCGACTACCGAAAGCCATTCTTGAGTTTTAGAACTTGAAGGGAAAGGGAAGAGTTAGTGTACCAACATTACCCTCTTTCACGTCCTCAAGGCTCATGATTTTTGTAAAAGTCATCCTATTGACTTAGTAATTTTTGTAAAAGGATTATTACTTGTAATTATGAAAATTTTCTTTATAATGTCAATGTATTTTGTAAACTATCATCTTGTGTACTAGTCTTGCGATGGATAGCTTACTTCTTATGTTTCTTGATATGATCGTTTGGGTTCATTTCTATGTTTTCTTTAGTCATTTTATTTTTCCCTTTAGCTGGTCATTTATTGTTGTTTAGGTGGTTTCTTTGGCTAGGCTCGGAACTGGGACCAAAGGCTTAATCTAACCGTTACTTTTTGAATGGTGGTTTGTTTGGGTATAGAAGCAGAACCAAATGATTAATTAACCATCTCCTTTGGATGGCTGCATTGGCCTGGCCCGAAAGCAGGACCTTATGCTTAGTTTGACCATTTCTTCGAATGGGTGCTTTGATCGGGTGTAAAAGTGGGACCAGTGGCTTATTTGGCCATCTCCTTTGGAAGGCAGTTTTGATTGGACCCATAGGTGGGACCAAAGGTTTAATTTGACCATTACCCTTTGAATGGGTGATTTGACCGAGCATAGAAACAGGACCAAAGGCTTAATTAATCATTTCCTTATATGGCTATTTTGTCCAGGCCTAGAGGCAGGACCAAAAGCTTAAATTGACTGTTACTCTTTGAATAGGTGTTTTGGGGGAATCAGCTAGCGGTCTTGGATTCGGCATCAGCGGTCTTGGCTAAGAGATGCCAAGAAAGGTGTCAAGTCTGAAAGCCAAGTCCAAGTAAGAGGATGCCCATAGAATGAAAAAAGAATGCATATTGACAGGTGGGACCAAGAGGCACAGCGGACGTGTCGATAGGATTCTTACGTGTAGTAGTGGGTATAAAAGCGGGACCAAAGGCTTAAATTTCTATTATTCCATTTGAAAATTCATTCTGTATCTTGACCTTTATCATTACGAGTCGCAATGGAAGTATATAGTGTCATTGCCCATAGTTTTTCCCATTTTCCTTTTAACTCCTTGATAAATCATATTCCATAAATTTCCATAACACTCCTTAACCACATGATACTCATTATTCAAGCCAATGCTCTACATTCATTAGCCCGATGCCAATTTTCCTTGTGGTTATAATAGTACTCACTTCCTCTTTATTTCCTTTTCTACTTTATGTTCTTCTTAGGAGGTCAATAGTTCAGTCTTTCTTTGGTAAGGAAGTAAACTTCCTCTTGCAAGATATAAAGAGGAGTACTAATTTTACCCTTTGGTTTGTTTGAAGTATAACTTCTATGCTCATTTTTATGTCTTTGTGGGATTTGGACTTCTTCTTTACTTGTTCCCCATTTCTCTTTTGAAGACATGTTAATCATGCTTTTCCACTTTTGAGCCAATTGGTCAAAATCAAGGTTCATTTCTGCTTAAAATACCATTCCTCTACCTTGGGTCTATTTGTCCATTCTTATTGAGTAATGGGGTTGTCTTTCTTATGCTTTTGCATTGTTCTCTCTTTTTTAACTTAGTCACCAAGACAAAAATATGCTTTTGTCCCATGTGAAAATAATTTATGCTCCATTTTTCTGGATTATATTAGGTGGTTTCACTTTTTCCTACCATGATTTGAAGGACTAAGTTTCTTAAATTCAACTCTTGTTCTTTGGTAGGTTATGGGGTAAATCGGTGAGAAGTTGAATGAACTAAGTTTGGCTCTAAGGCTCTTATTGGGAAATAGTCACAATGAATGTTCTTAAAAGAGAATTGTCCCTAACTTAAATTCTCGGATAAAGCACCAAAAATGTTAGGTCATAATTTGGTCCTAACGTATATGCTTAATCAACAAAGTTGGTGATTTAGGTAAGAGATTTGTCCCTTGGGAAAGTATGCTAGCTATTATATACACAAATAGTCAAATATGCAAATAGGTAATTGTTCAAGTACTATGCCACAGTCCTAATTTAGATTTGATCTAATCAAACATTAGAGTCCCAAAGTCAAGCTTTTTTATTTATGCTTTAAGAAAAATAAAAATGCGAAAGAAATACAATTTAGAATTCACCCCTTCTTTGTAGTGGGTACATGCCTATTTATTAAGAATTTTGACCTTAGATTTTTTACATGTGGTGCCTAAAGGAAATACTGTTAAGATTTTTCTAACATGAAACATTGTCGATTTGACATGTGGAATGACTTCTTTTCAATTTCTTTGTGAGGACATGGCATAATTGGAACAATCTAGGACTGCCACATGGCTAGTTAGAGCGATGCTTCTGAACAAGTCCCTCAACATTCATTTGTATTATTCTCAAATTGCAATGACCTTCATGCCTTTAACATGTGATAGCTTCAACTTTTTTTACATGCGATAGCTTCTTTTTACTTAAATGTATGATAGCTTTTATCAACTTGTGATATCTTGACTCCATCAACTTACATTGGCTTGACTTGTCAACTTGTAATAGCTTGTTTATATCACCTTGTTGTAGCTTGGGCTTCATTGACTTGCAATAGATTAATTTCATCAACTTGCGATGGCTTGGCCTTATCAACCTGTGATAACTTGTTTATATCAACCTGCGATAGCTCGTTTACATAAACTTGCGATAGCTTCGGCTTTATCAACTTGCGATGGCTTCAATAACCCAACTTGTGATGGCTTCATAACCCAACTTGCGGTGGCTTAATAACCCAACTTGCGATAGCTAGATAACTTAACTTGTAATGGCTTCAATTGCTCTCAAAATGCGATGACCTCAACCTCAACTTGTGGTGGCTCTTTAATCTTTTGATAGCTTCCACACTTTCAACTTGCGATAGCTCGTTCTTGTTAACTTGTGATAACTTGACATTTCGAGTATAACATAACTTAAGAATAAGGAAAAATAAAAAATAAAAAAAAGCGGGTATTTATTTCAAGGAAGAAATTGTTTTTTAATTTCAAAGGACAACCAACTTTCGTTATTCACATCAAGTAAGACTATCGAGTTTTAATTTGGTAAAATCCAAAAAATTTAAATCAATGACACACGTTGATATTTCAAAAATAATAAAAATAAATTACGAAAACATTTTTTGTGAATGTAAGAAAAATAATATAATAGGTAATAAAAGTTAATTATGGAAATTTTCTTTTTTGTAAATATGAGAAAATAAAATATAGGAAAAAACAGCACGGAAAGCTAAATGTATATAGCTTATAGAGCTTTCAAATGCTAAATGGGAACAACTTTAAAGATTGTTAGTTCTATATATTAAGTGACATAACATAACGCTATTTTTAAAGTTATATAGATATGGTCATTTAGCTTTCCGAGCTATTTTGTGACGCCCCACCCCGAGACCCACGCTAACAAAGAATGTTGCAAAGTAATATTGTCGGCTAGTGTAGAGAATAAGGCTGGTTAGGAGCGACCATCCGTGAATTATTCTTTAAACGAGCATCGATACATCGATTAATATGCTACACATTTCTTTAATCAAGTGGAATTGACGTATACAATTCAAACTTAAAACAAAACTGCAGTGTTTGTAATAAAAATTCAGAACAACATATAATAATATATAGATCACAAAATCACAAATCAGACACAGCATAATACAAATAGGTACAAGTCTGAAACGACACAAAATAGACACATGATGTAGATTACAAGGTACACAAGTACTACATCTCGAAATATGAATATGTACACAAAAGGAGTCTAGCTCGACATAAGATATAACATAACATTAACTTACGTGGTGATGATAAACAACTAGCAACTGATAGGCAGTCTACCCTAAAAGCCTCAAGCTGAAGGACCTGAAACATCTCAGTCTGACCCGAGTATTATAAAATAATAAATGGGTCAGTATGGACTAAAATAAATGAGTTAGCAATATGAATGATAGATAAAGTGAACTAGATCTCAAATATAGTCATATATCGACAACTATCAAACATGCATCAATAACTTCAAATCAAAAAATACTAAAAACTCAAGATAGCTTCTTAAAAGCAAGAATCTCCGACTGATTTTGTGATAATTCAAACAACATGAAATCCAAAAATCTCACAAATAGAAATATAGAAATCTCACAAAAAGGGGGAAGGTGCCAAACTCCAAGATTGGTGAATAAATTCATCTACATCCATGTAACTCCAAGATAGACATATAAGTCTGCAAATACCAAGATAGGTATGAGACCTATAAACTCCGAGATAGGAACGAATCCTATAAACATCGAAATAGGTATAAGATCTATTAACATAAAGGTAGGAAATAATCTATAAAAATCGAAACAGGTACAAGACCTATAAACATTGAAATAGGTACGAGATCTATAAACATCAAGATAAAAGTGTTATGTACTTTAACATAGCAACCGAATAGATAACGGCCATGTATCTCATACCACTTGTTTACCCAATTGATTCCCTAAGATTGATTTGTTGATTTTTGGAATCATGCTTCTCTTTACTTTTTATGATTTAGCTATTTAAGGACTTGCACCTATGTGTTTATATTTAGACTATAATGGTCTTTCAAAGCCTATCCAAAGCCTATCCAAAGCATGCCTCCTAAGGATCTATCGGCCCTCGGCTGAATACCAAAAGAAAATATACTCTAAAGTGTCAAATACTATCACTTTTAGTAGTCACTAGAACGTAAACAAAACGTCCCATACCGCTTGGTGAAATTTCAGTATTTACTAAAGCTAGTAAATTTCACTTGTTACAGATACCACTGGAAAACCTGAAATATTCCCTTATGGATCTATCGGTCCCACCGAACACCTAAAGAGAATACAATTCTAAAGTGTTAAATACTTCCTAATAGCAATTACAAGAATTTACCCAAGGCATCCCTTACTACCCGGTGAAATTTGAGTATTCACTAATGGGTTAGTAAGTTCCACTCAAACATTCTACTCAATGAGTTATACTATTTTCGATAAAGCGTTACTCGAGAGCATTTAAACCAATTAGTAACACAAGTCGATTATTAGTACTTCCCCATATTGTAGAACTAAGGCTCTCAAAACATTTTCCTTATAAGATTATAATTTAGAATTCCAATAATATACTTCATATAGAAAATGATTTCTAACTATTATTTATCATTATTGATATTTCTGTTCTTTCTATATTATAGAAATACCCTTTTATTTCCAAAACCTTAATATATAATTATAATCATATACCTTTGTATGCATATCCAAATACCATTTTATTTTAAATCACATCAGTTTTCAAAAATATTTTTATTCCTTCTTGAACGGACATATTTCCAAACATACGGTTTTTCTTGACACTTACTTTAATAAAAGTGCATGTCCAGTTGTCTCGTTTGAATGTTTAGGAATCCCTATCGAGTACATTGGCCAGACGACCCCGACCAAAATCCTTAAAGCACCCAATGGGCAATTTAACACCCGTAAATATATATATTTCAAAAATCCTCTTTTAAAATGAACAATACTTATATCTTTATATACTCTAGTTTTTACATACAAATGATATTAGAAATATATATTAAATAGTCTATTTATTTAAAATAATAATGGTTTTAAAACGGTTTGGAATAATAGGTTTAATTATATTTTCATATAAGGATTTAATAAGGGCTTTTCAATATACATAATAGCAGATAAAACCATATTTTACAAGGATGTTTTTAAAGTAAAATATTTTTATTGAAATTGCATGTTATCAATTGAATGATAAGGTGATTTCAATGGCTTAATAAAACAAGTGGTATGGAACGTTCGCGTTTGTTTTACCGGTTAATTCTCGAACTTATTCGATTGAGCCATTTATACACATAAGTGGAGTTTACTAGCTTATAGTATACGTTTAGGTAACGACCATGTGTCCCATAGCACAGAGGTTTATCTAAACGTTTACTATAAGCTAGCAAACTCCAGTCATGTGTAGCAGTATATAAACATCAAGATAGGTACGAGACCTATAAACTCCAAGATAGGAATGAGTCCTATAAACATAAAAATAAGTACAAGACCTATAAAAATCAAGATAGGAATGAGTTTTATAAACATCGAAATAGGTACGAGACCTATAAACATCGAAATAGGTACGATACCTATAAACATCAAGATAAAAGTGTTATGTACTTTCATATAGCAACCGAATAGATAATGACCATGTGTCCTATACCACACAGGTTTACCCAAACGTTCACTATATGCTACTAAACTCCACTTGTGTGTAGTAATGGTTCGGTCGATCAATTTAGGGAATGAACCAGTAAAACAAACGCGAGTGTTCTGTACCACTTGTTTTATTTAATCGTTTAAATCAATTCCTCATTCGATCGATGTTGTGGAATTTTATAAAATTCTTCACTTTAAAACCATTTTGTAAAACATTGATTTCTAGCGGAAATATATATTCATATATTGTTACACTCTTCAACCAATTGATCCAACTCACTTTTAAAACCATTGTAAAAGAGAATAATATACGTACGTACATACATACATACATACATACATATATATATATATCTATGTGTGTGTTTCTAAAATCTTTCATATAGAAATTAGTTTGGTACTTAAAAAGATTTCCATAAAATGGTTTGATTTAGAAATCCACCGTTTATAAATTCGATTTGAAAATGGGCATTAAAAGTGTGTCTTACTCCGACAGTCCGTAGGACAATCTCGATGGTATAAAAACATCAAATTAATTCATCAATTCATAAATCAAAATCCTAAGACCCTTAAAGCAATTCTATGGTATAGAAACACTAAAATGAATTCATCAATTCACAAATCAAAAATCCAGAAATATCAATGAAATTGAAATGAACCGCAACATCAAAATCAAACAATCAATCTTAGAGAATAAACTTGGTAAAAAAGTGCCAAATGGATCGATAGGAGAACACCGAAACACAACCTGGGAGTTAAGTCCAGGCTACGACTGGTGCATCGGTAGGTCATATCGGTCGACCAGTTGCTTCGCTTGGGCTGACTCCCAGGCGATTCCAATGGCTCTCCGATAATCTAATTCTACTTGTTTCTTCTGTGTTGCTTCTCTAACGATCTGGGGTACTTGAAATAGCAAACATGCAAGCATATATACATGTATAATTGAATGAAAATCGTGATTTCATAAATGAGTTTTCAGCAAACAGAGAATCGAATTCAATTAGACAAAGGATTCATCACTATATTGAGATCATATACATTAGAGATTCAACCAAATTCATATAAAAACAGCAAACATGCATATTAGACTAGAAATTATGAGATAAACTCACCTTAATATCCAAAAAGCTTCAATGTCACAAGCATCAACTCTACGCCAAATCAACTAAATAACCCTGAAATTCATCCCCATTGCCGTGCAAATTTGACATAGCAAACGTAAATATTTTTCCATGAAAGTTTAATTGAAAGTGCACACATGAGTTGAGAACAACATATTCAAATTTCGGATTTTTCTACAATTAATTATGATTTTTCTACTAACATGTGTTTTCTGCCCAGATTTCACTAAAAATAACTTGCAAAAATGACTGCCTTTAACCCATCAAAACTCAATGAAACTTCTTGAAATTTGGAACAGTGGTGCTGGAACATGGCAGCAGCAACATATTCAAATTTGAGAATTTTTATAAATTTATTTAATTCATTTTATTTTTGGAAGAGGCTTGGGTTTTGCTTGCTATCTAGGTTTAGATTTCATCGATTGGAAAAGAGGGATGACAAATCAAGACCAAAACTAAGATAACTCAATTAGATGCATAAAAAGGTAGAAAAGATTACCTCTTATCAATATATATTAGAATTGGACAAAAGCCATTTGATTTCAGTCTTTGATTTAGGGATTACGGTTTTTGGGACATAGGAAATTTCTGATTTTCTGGTTTCGGTGTTGAAATGAGAAGGAGAAACAATATACGCAAATTCTCATTTCTTATTTCTCTAGTTTGGGCTAAATGGGTTAAGGTATGGATCCAATAGTAAAGTGTAACAAATTTTCCTAATGCCAAAGTGTTGCTAATTTGTATTGTTTCACTTTATCACTTTATATACTCCAATTTATATCAAACCATGTTTTTAATTAACTCCACTCAAATATCTTTATTACAAATTCTAGCGATAAGCTTTAATATTTCTAAAATCTCTGTTTCAATCTTTACAAAGATTTTAATACTCTAATTTATACAAATACTCAATTTAAAACCAAAAATTCAATTACCCAATTCCTTGCTTATTAGACTTTTAATCTTACACAATTAAATCCTGTTCATTTAATTAAATAAATGTTAACCAAAGTGAACTCAATCAGGTTGTTACATATTTACTTCTATATCTTTATGCTAATTTATATCATTATGCTAACTTTAATCGATATATACATGTTTCTAAAATCTTTCATATAGAAATTAGTATGGTACTTAAAAAGATTTTCAAAAAATGGTTTGATTTAGAAATCCGCCTTTTATAAATTCGATTTGAAAACATGCATTAAAAGTGTGTATTACTCCCAAAGTCCATATTAAAATCTCTATGGTATAAAAATATCAAATGAATTCATCAATTCATAAATCAAAAGCCCAAGACCCCTAGAGCAATTCAATGGTATAAAAACATCAAAATGAATTCATCAATTCAGAAATCAAAAATCAAAAATATGAATGAAATTGATATGAAGTGCAACACCAAAATCAAGCAATCAATCTTAGTGAATCAACTCGGTAAACAGGTGGCGAACTGGTTGATAGGAGGACACCGGAACATAGCCTGACAGTCAAGTGCATGTTGCGATAGGTGCACCGGTAGGTCATACCGGTCCACCGGTTACTTCGCCTGGGCTAATTCCGAAGCGATTCCACTGGCTCTTCAATGATCATATTCTGCTCATTTTTTTGTATGCTTCTCTAATGATCTGGGGTACTTAAACTAGCAAACATGCAAACTTATATACATGTATAATTGAATGAAAATCATGATTTCATAAATGGGTTTTCAACAAACAGAGAATCAAATTCCATTAGACAAAGGATTCATCACTATGTTGAGATCATGTACACTAGAGATTCAACCAAATTCATATAACAGCAGCAAAAATTCATATTAGACCAGAAATTTTGAGATAAACTCATCTTAATATCCAAAAAACTTCAAAGTCACAAGCATCAACTTTAAGCTAAATCAACTAAACAACCCTGAAATTCGTCCCCAGTGTTGTGCAAATTTGATATAGCAAACCTAGTTATTTTTTAACGAAATTTTAAGGAAAGCTGCATACATGCGTTGAGGACAACAAAACCAAATTTTAGATTTTTTTGATTTTTCTACAATTAATTATGATTTTCTACTAACCTGCGTTTTCTGCCCAGATTTCAACAAAAATAACTTGCAAAGATGACCGCCTTTAATCCATCAAAACTCAATGAAATTCCATGAAATTTGGAACAGTGGTGTTGGAACATGGCAGTAACAACATATCCAAATTTGAGAAAATTTCAAAATTTATTTGATTGATTTGATTTTTGGAAGAGGCTAGGGTTTTGCTTGCTACCTAGGTTTAGATTTCATCAATTGGAAAAGAGGGATTACAAATCAAGACCGAAACTGAGATTAAAAATTAATTAGATGCATAGAAAGGTAGAAGAGGTTACCTCTTATTAATATATATTAGAATTGAATAAAAGCCCTTTGATTTCTATCTTTGATTTAGGGATTAGGGTTTTTGGTACTTAGGAAATTTTTGATTTTCTGGTTTCGGTGTTGAAATGAGAAGGAGAAACAATATACAGTTCTCCTTTCTTATTTCTCTAGTTTGGGTTAAATGGGCTAAGGTATGGATCCAATAGCAAAGTGTTACTAATTTTCCTAAACCCAAAGTGTTGCTAATTTGTATTGTTTCACTTTATCAGTTTATAAACTCCAGTTTATATCAAACCATGTTTTTAATTAACTCCACTCAAATCTCTTCATTATAAATTCTAACAATAAGCTTTAATATTTCTAAAATCACCATTCAATCTTTACAAATATTTTAATACTCTAATTTATACAAATACTCAATTTAAACCCAAAATATCCAATTACCCAATTCCTCACTTATTAGATTTTTAATCTTACACAGTTATATCTGATTCGTTTAATTTAATAAACGATAATCAAAGTGAACTCAATCAGGTTGTTACATATTTACTTCTCTATCTTTATGTTAACTTTAGTCGATAAAAATGGTTTTGAAACCACTATTTTTTTCTTGCAATTTCGAACATTATTCTTTATTTTTTTACTTATTTAGTGAATATGAATAATTAAAATGAACATGAGGTTTACATAAATCTAATGGGTCTTTATCTTTAATCTGATTATTAAAGTTTGATGTCCTTAGATCTAATTTTTTCTTGAATATGCCCTTAATGATAAATACCCCAATAAAAAATGTGTTGTCAACGCATAGAGATGTCATACATTTTGCTTTACGTACGCCATAAGTTTCCATCAATATTAAAGTGGAATAGAAAATGAATATTAAGGCATCATGGAGGAGTAGAGAATCCTAGTGCAATTTGATACTATTTTTCTAAATACACACACACACACGTAATTGAGACTTTGGCCGAGTGAGATGATTGCATCGGAATTTTTTTTAAATTGTTAAAATAAAAGGGCCATCCCAAAAATAAAACATAGTGTCAGTTCATCAAATACAACCTCTTCAATAACATTTGTATCACTAAATCCTAACTGAATAACCATTCTCTCGATTCTCTTACAAAACATTATCTTCAATGACTGTAAGAAAAAGAAAAAGAGCGAGAGAGAGAAAATGGCAATTTGCCACTATCCCACTCATTTTTTTTTCTATTTTCTTCTTAGCTTTCTTACTGCTTTCTCTTCTTCCCAATATGATAAGAAGTCACTTATTCTCAAATTTGGCGATGCCTTTGCTAATTATTACATCTTCATGCCCAAATAGGTCTTCATGTTCGAGTATAGTATCTATGGTCAGATTTGTTCCTATCACTGACTAATTGTTTCATGTTGATTGATTTCCAACTGCAACCCTAGCTTACTTCACGTTGCTTGCTGAAGTTATAAAGCTAGTCTTACTATAGTCTGGTCCTAAGTAAATGGAAGTTGTTGGATCTGCTGCTTGCTGAATTTTAGTACGGTGTCTCTATAGATAGGCTTCAGCATCCTTGCTCTCATCAATGTTGTTCCATAATTCAAATAAGATTCTAAAATATTCTACTACCATAAAATCTACCATTGGTTGCACTATTTGGTATTGTTTGATTGGTAAGTGCAACTAAAAATACTTTACCATAAACGTAATAAAAAATTACCCATCTATCCCGCCTTTGATAAATTCACGGCTTAAAAGAAAGGTCGCCTTTGATTCATTACCATAAATAAAATAAAATGCTACTTCAACAGAAAATGTTAGGCAGGATATGAAAAATTAGGCGGTTACATTTATTCGCTTGGAAAAAATTATTTCCTTCACACATTTTTATTAACCTTTTGTTTTCTCTTTCATTTTTCTCCTTCCTTCCCAACTTTCTCCGCTTTTCAAAATTCTTGTGAAATTACAAAACACAAATTTTTTCCTCTCCTTTTCACAAGCTCCACCCTAGATTTTCAACAATGATTTTAATTTTCTGCTCTAATTAGGTTTAGTATTAATCTCCATATCCATCTTTCGAAACAACTATGTCTGCTTTAGCATTAATTTCCAGTAACCTCCTGTTACCGTCCTTCACCAAACTTTTCAATAACTTGAGGTCGATTTGATTAAGAAAGCGATGGAGATGACGAATGGGAGGGGTGTAACACCCCATATTTTTAGTAACATTATTTAGGATATTTAATTAGTTAAATAAAATAAAATAATGTAAGATGATTAATAGATTGGGATTTGGTTTAACCAAGGGTAGCCGTGCCATGTTAAATGTAAATCAAAACACGATAACATGAATAAAACTGTTAGGAAATAAGGGAGGGCAAAATAGAAAAAAGATAGAACTTATAACCTAAACCCTTAGAAATTCAAACACACGTTCGATTCATTTTTCTCAAGCAAAAATATTCTAAGGCCGACCACCATTTTCAATCTCAAGAGAAGATAAAGCTAGGATTTCAAGAAGAAGAAGAAAATCAACTTGTTCAACATCAAATCTCATATCTTTAATCACAAAGCTAAGGTGAGTGATTACTACATCCTATTTTTCTTATAGTTTTCGGATTTAAGGGTAAACCGAAATGATTTTGCATAATAATGCAATGTTTTGGATGATTGGAAGTTTATATATACTTGTTGATGATTTATACATATTCATATTTGATTTTATGATATGTTTGATATGAAAACCCTATTAAATGACATTCAAATGCCTTGCAGACTTTAATGTAGGTCGAAAATGATATTTTAGAGATTGGTTTCAATTTTCATAATTTTCTGAATTATGGTGGATTTTATATGAATTTTATGGTGAAGAAAATGGTTTATTGAGTTATAAATTATTTACAGCAAAATAAATAATTATTTGGGTCCGAAATTTATATATGTTAGTAAACATAATGAAAAGGATTTTCTGGGATTTTTTGAGAATTTTACTAAGTGTTTTGATGAATATATAAAATTATTTAAGGTATGAGAATTAATTGTTTTATGTATTTAATTAAGGAGAAGGGGTGTTTTGCAAAAGATTTATATTAATTGATTGGTTCAAAAATGTACAGCACTTTTTAGTGGTAAAGAAAAGAGGCAACCAATCAAAATTTTACACGTAAAGCAGGTTAGGTGAAAAGAACTGTTATTTCAAGCTTTTTAACTGTTTTATTGCATTCGACACCTTCTTCCTCCTTGGTTGGCTTTTGAACAAGTCCCTCCGCCCTCAACTCCATTGAAACCAATGCGCCCTGTATCAAGAAATTGGTACGCAGCGAACTGGATAGAAGGCGAAAGGTATGAGGTCGAAACCATAGGTTCCAAAGGGGTCGAAGCATCACTTTGTTTTAATTTAAAATACGCCTGCTTGCTTTCAACTAAATGGCTTTCGACTCAGTTAGCTTTCGACTGGGTCAATGGATTTAAAAGAGATGGTTTCGAATGGGTTGCACTTTAGTTTTAAATGTTTGCTTTCGACTAAGCCGAAACCGCTAGCTGCCGCCTTTCTACCTTTCGAAGTCAATGGTTTTGGAAGGTATACTTAATTTTTAAAAATCAGTTACTTCTCCAATGCTTTCGAAGGTATAGTCTCGTCACCATCACTTCGTTACTTAGGAAATGGTTTCCAAGCAAAAGCTTTTGACTTAAATGTTTTAAAGACCCTTTTTCTATAATTGAAGTATAACCCAAATGGTTTCGAAAGAAATAGTTTTAATGGTTTCGAAAGAAGTGCTTTCGACTTCAATGAGCTTCTTATCCTTTTGCTCTACTTGAAGGCTTAATTCAAAAGGGTTTCAACCGACACGGTTTTTAAAGGTTTCGAAGAAGTAGACTTTGCATGGGATCGAAAAATTCCCACATATTTTAAATTGAACCCAAAGACTTTCGAAAGGTTTAGGGTTTTAATGTTTTCAAAATGGTTTTAATAATGGGTTTCGAAGTGGTGAAGGGGAAGGTTTTCCCTCTGTTTTCGAAGCTTTCGATGAAAAGAAAGGAAGGGTTACTCCAATGTTTTTGAAAGGCAATGTTTAAAGGTTTTAAAGAGGGATGTCTATTATTTTGAAGCATTCAGAGAACAGAAAGGAAAGGATTTTCCACTGTTTTCGAAAGACAAGGTTAATGTTTTCGAAAGGGTTAAATATTTTCATCAACAAGGGGTTGAGTAAAATATACATATATATAACATGGCAAGGTGATTTTGAGTAAAGCATGGACAATATGTATTTTCCTTGTGTAAGTACGATTTAAAGATTTAAATCAATTTGAAAGAGTTTTTTAAGGAAAATTTAAGGGAAGTTATCCCTAAGTAAAATGACTCAGATATTAGAATGCCAGATGAGACTGGTATAGAGGGTCGCGCCCTATACATTAGCTATTGCCCAGCTAATTTAGTCCAAAATTCCAGTGTGTAGGGCTTTGTCGCAAGTAAGACTAAAATTATGATTACACGCATAAGGGAATATATGTTTGTATACAGATTGGTTATTGGTGAGCCTGTAAACCATTAGGATCAGGTGACCCTGGGAGATGTTAAGTTAGGAACAAACCATCCAGAAGAGAAGTATTTAACAAATAGTTAAGGACAGACCGTCTAAGAAGAGGTGTGTCTAACAGATGTTAGATAAATTTTGTTATTTTTTCTAGTAGGCCCGAGTCAGCCAAAGGTTAATAGTAAGCCAAACAAAACTATAGTGTTTAGACAAATAGTCCATTTGTTACCTGATCTGTATGTTTACGTAATAATGCTTTACAGTTTTAACCAGTTTTGGTTGCAGGATAAAGGTTAGCAAAAGATGTGTTTAAAAGGATGTTAGTGAGGGGAAACCCGTTCCGCTAAGCGGCGTGGTCTCACTTAACATTAATAACCGAGATGTATAGTATTATTCACACCAAGCTTTATGTCTGACTCGAATTTTATGTTTTCCCCTTAAACTCTCAAGTGCTCAAAACTGATTTGAGTAGGATGAGGGTTGAGGTTCTTTCAGGTTTTAGTAGGATAACGAATAAAGCTACCGGAGGAGAGCTGGAGGCTAACGGATGGCTATAGAGTTGTAGTTCTTTGTTTTATATTTATTTCCGTTGTGTATGTATTAAGTCAATTATGACTATATGACTTTGATCATCCAAGGAGGCATCTTCATACGTCGCTCTTGGCGTATTTTGTAATAAGTATATTTTATCATTGCTTGGGAAACGTTTGGGATTATATATTATGAATATGGAACATGTGCTTTGAAATGTAATGGAACATTCTATTTTGAAAATCTGTGATTTGTTTCATATTTAAGTGCTTCTAATATTATAGATACCATTAACATAGTCGTATTTAGTCGCCAAAAGTTAATACTATAAATGACTGCAGCATCTATAGCGCTTAGCTTTGGGCCTCTAGATAGGGAATGCTGCAACTTGGTATCAGAGCATAGGTTTATGAAAAACTTTAAGTAAAAAAATGATTTTTGAAAACGTAATCCTTAGGAATTAGAGACAAGATAGGGGTATGGGATAACGCTATTGTAACGTACTTGTATTGCTATATAGAAGTATACACTTTATCTCTAGACTCCTATCTTTGTTAGGCTATTCTTCTGTATCTCTTGAGGCTTGAATATAGATATGGACGGAAGAAGAGGCATAGTCAATCTAGGAGGAGACATCAACAACAAATGGAAATGCCCGACCAAATGTTAGAAGAGGTCAGGCTCAGGCTGAGAATGTTGGTGCTGGGGTTCCCCAAGTGGACATGGGAGCCATGTATTAGTTTTTCGTAAACATGATGCAAGCTGGAATCATAGTTGGAGTTGTTGGAGGTAATGCTGCTGGAGGAGGAGTTCAGGAAGCTCCGTTGGTCAATCAGTATGCTAACTTGAGCAGAGACTATACTAGGCTTGGAGGAAAACCGTTTATCGAAACGGAGGATGCTATTGAAGTAGAAAACTTGCTGCTACATTGCGAGAGGATTTTTGTTGATCTAGGGCTCAATGACAAGCAGAAAAGAAGACCTTCGTCAAGACAGTTTCAAGGAGCTGCTTTCTTTTGGTGGAATACTGTAACTGCTGGCGTGGATGAAGAGACTATGACGTGGGCGTAGTTCAGGAGTAGATTTCAAGAAAGGTTCATGTCAGTAATGGCGTAGTCTGTCTTGGTCAGGGATTTTGTTGAGCTGGAACAAGGAGAAATGTCAGTTCTGGAATATGCTAGTAGATTCGAAGAGTTAGCCCGGTATGGGTATGCCACTATTGACGCGGTGCTGAAAAGGAATGAGAAGTTTATTAGAGGTTTGAAGCCGGAGCTGGCTAGGGCTACATTACCGCACATCAGATATTTGTGTGATGTGGTAGTGGAAAAAGCATTGAGACATGAGGAGGTTAGCTTGCTTGGAGAAGAAGAAGGATAAAGAGGTCCATGTCGGACAGGGCCAAAATAGAAAGTTTTTCCACAAAAAGAATGCTTAAAAAGGAGGTGCGGCAAAGAAAGGAAAGTCTGAAGTGGTCTGCTACAAGTGTGATAAGCAAGGCCATTATGCTCATGAGTGCCGAACTGGCAAAGGAACGAAGGCTGCTAAGAAGAAAGGGATTAGATGTTTTAACTGTGATCAAATTGGGCACTACAAGAACCAGCGCAAAGAGTCAGCAAAAGGTGATAAAGGCCAAGTGTTTGCATTGAAGCCTGCTACGTCAAAGCCGACAGCGCAGGAGAAAACTTGCCGGACAGCTAGGATATTTTGCCTAGATAGGAAAATATCACTTAGATACCTGGATTGTAATGAGCGGATAGTTTATACCGTAGAAAACCCCAGTTGTGAGGTGAATGCTTTGTTGGGTGTTTTGGAATTGGAAGATGAGTTGAATCGCGTTTTCATAGTTAGAGAATTTGTGAATGTGTTTGAGCCTGTAGTTGGATTGCCGCTGAAACGAGCCATTGAGTTTCGGATTGATTTGGTGCCCAGTGCAGAACCGGTGAGTAGGCCGCCAAGCAGGATGACACCAATAGAGATAGGGGAGTTGAAAGCTCAGTGGGTAGATTTGGAAGGAAAGAGTTTTATTAGATCGAGTAGTTCGCCTTGGGGAGCAGCCGCTGTATTTGATAAGATGTCGGACGAATCGCTAAGGCTATGTATCAATTATCGTAAGCTGAATGAGAAGATAAAGAATCGATATCCACTGCCAAGGATTGATGATTTGTTCGATCAGTTGAGTGGGGCTAAGATATTCTCTCAGTTAGATTTGGCAACAGGATTTCATCAACTTAGAGTAGCGGAAGATAGTATACCTTTAACGGCGTTCAGGATGAGATATGGGTCATATGAATAGTTAGTTATGCCATCCGGACTCACAAATGCGTTGGCATTCTTTGTAGATTTGATGAACCGAATTTTCCAAGAGCACTTGGATAGATTCATGTTGGTTTTTATAGATGATATTCTGATATACTCTAAGGATGAGAAGGAGCATGAAGTTCATCTTAGAGTTGTGCTGGAAACGCTAAGGCAGCATTAGCTAAAGGCAAAGTTTTCGAAGTGCCATTTTTGGAGGAAAGAAGTAAAGTTTCTTGGTCACTTGGTTTCGGAGAAAGGATTGTCAATTTATCCAGAAAAGATCGAAGCCGTTAATAATTGGAAAAGACCAAAAATGGTAACTGAGATGTAAAGTTAACATGACTAAGCTAACATGAAAGGATGTAAAGTTTATATGGACCGATAAGTGTGAGGAAGCATTTCAGAGCTTGAAGCACTTATTGACCCATGCACCTGTGTTGGTAGTTCTGGAGGGGAATTAAGATTTAGTTGTTTATACTAATGCGTATGGAACAGAATTAGGAGCTGTACTAATGCAGAGGGGTAAAGTGATTGCCTACGCTTCTAGACAGCTTAGCCACATGAGGTTAGGTATCCAATGCATGATTTGGAGTTAGCTGCAGTTATATTTGCATTGAAGGTGTGGAGGCATTACCTTTTGGGAGAGAGGTTTGAGCTTTATATAGATCATAAGTCGTTAAAGTACTTATTCTCCCAGAAGGAGCTGAACATGAGATAACAAAGATGGTTGAAATTTATAGCCGCTTATGATTTTGGGATAGAGTACACACCCGAAAAAGGAAATAAAGTTGCAAATGCGCTTAGTAGGAAGCATCAGAATGCAGTATTAGCTATGATAGCAGAATGGAAAGACTTAGAATCATTACCAGCTTGTAGAATACTGTGGAGATCCAAAGCTGAGTCTGGTGGAATGTCTGCTAGGTTGTCTTGTTTAGACGTTCGACCGGTAATGATTGAGAAGATAGCTTCTAAACCGAAGGAGGATCCAATTTTGGCTGAACGGATCAGAAAGTTAAGGGAAGGAACGGAGAGCGATGAGTTAAAGGATTTTCGTCTTGACCAAAACGGATGGTTGAGAAAGAAGGGAAGATTATGTGTTCCAACTGTGGGAGACATAAGGAAAGAGACTTTGGAGGAATGCCATTGTTCAAAGTTCACTATCCATCCAGAGGAACGAAGATGTATCAAGATATGAAGAGAATTTTATTCTGGGAAGGCATGAAAAGGGATGTTGCTTAAGGGTGAAACAGTGTTTGAACCGTCAGCAGGTAAAAGACGAACATCAAAAGCCAAGTAGATTGCTTCAGCCATTGGTCATTCCAGTATGGAAGTGGGATTCCATCTCTATGGATTTTATTGATGGATTGTCGAGATCTAATAGAGGGAATGAAAGTATATGGGTCATAGTAGATAGATTGACCAAGAGCACCCATTTCATTCCGGTCAAGGCAAACAGGATGGCATCTTTATTAGCTAAGTTATTTATGAAGAATGTGGTTAGACTGCATGTAATTCCCAGTAGTATTGTTAGTGATAGAGAATCTTTATTTACTAGCGAGTTCTGGAAAATCTTCAGGAGATCTTAGGAACCAAGCTCAAGATGAGTACCGCTTACCATCTACAGACTAATGGGCAGACGAAAAGAGTTAACAAGATCTTGGAGGACTTGTTACGAGCTTGTGTATTAGACTTCGGGGGATCATGGAAACCACCTACACCTAGTCGAGTTTTCATATAACAATAGTTATCGGACTAGTATAGAAATGGCACCGTTTGAGGATTTGTATGGAAGACCATGCAAATCTCCCGCATGTTGGTTAGAGACCGAGGATAGATTGATTCTTAGTTCTGATTTGGTAAAAGAAGCAGCAGAAAGGATTGAGCTGATAGGGGAGAGAATGAAGGAAGCTCAGTCCAGGCAGAAAAGCTATGTAGATAAAAGACGAAAAGATTTGGAGTTCTCAGTTAGAGATCATGTTTTCGTCAAAGTATCGCCGATGAAAGGTGTTACCAGGTTTGGAAAGACAGGGAAGCTAGCACCACGGTTTGTAGGACCATTCCCTATTTTAGAAAGGATCGGGAAACTCACGTATAGAGTAGAGTTGTCGAGTAGTTTAACATGAGTCCATGATGTTTTTCATGTATCTCATTTGAGGAAATGTGTTAGGGATCGAGACACTACTGTAGCACCGACTGTGTTAGAGGAATTTGTAATGGAACCAGATATGACTATAGTTAAGAAGCCTATCCAGATAGTCACAAAAGATGAGAAGAAGTTGAGAGACAAGACAGACAGATTAGTGAAAGTCCAGTGGAGTGACGATGCTAGAGATTGTACTTGGGAGACTGAGAGCAGGATTAAAGATGCTTATCCTGATTTGTTTTGATGGTATGCTTTACCTTTGATTGTTTGATGTGTTTCTTATCGTAATTTCGAGGACGAAATTCCTTAAGGAGTGGAGATTGTAACACTTCATATTTTCAGTAACATTATTTTGGATATTTAATTAGGTAAATTAAATAAAATAATGTAAGATGATTAATAGATTGGGATTTGGTTTAACCAAGGGTAGTCGTGCCATGTTAAATGTAAATCAAAACAAGATAACATGAATAAAAGTGTTAGGAAATAAGGGAGGACAAAATAGAAAAATGATAGAACTTATACCCTAAACCCTTAGGAATTCAAACACACGTTCATTTCATTTTTCTCAAGCAAAAATATTCTAAGGCCGGCCACCATTTTCATTCCCAAGAGAAGATTAAGCTAGGATTTCAAGAAGAAGAAGTAAATCAACTTGTTCAACATCAAATCTCATATCTTTAATCACAAAGCTAAGGTGAATGATCACTACATCCTATTTTTCTTATAATTTTCGAATTAAAGGGTAAATCGAAATGATTTTGCATGATAATGCCATGTTTTGGATGATTGGAAGTTTATATATACTTGTTGATGATTTATACATGTTCATATTAGTTTTTATGATATGTTTGATATGAAAACCCAATTAAATGATATCCAAATGCCTTGCAAATTTTAATTTAAGTCGGAAATGATATTATAGAGATGAGTTTCAATTTTCATAATTTTCTGAATTATGGTGGATTTTATATAAATTTTCTAGTGAAGAAAATGGTTTATTGGTTTATAAATTATGTATAGCAAAATATATAATTATTTGGGTGCGAAATTCATATATGTTAGAAAACATAATGAAAATGATTTTTTGGAATTTTTACAGAATTTTCCTAAGTGTTTTGATGAATATATAAAATTATTTAATGTATGAGACTTAAATGTTTTATGTATTTAATTAAGGAGAAGGGGTGTTTTGCCAAAGATTTAAATTAATTAACTGGTTCTAAAATGTGCATCACTTTTTAGTGGTAGAGAAAAGAGGCAACCAATCAAAATTTTACACGTAATCAGGTTAGGTGAAAAGAACTGTTTATTTCAGGCTTTTTAACTGTTTTATTTCTTTCGGCAGCTACTTCTGCCTTGGTTGGCTTTCGACCAAGTCCCTCCGCCCTCAACTCTGTCGAAGCCAATGCGCTTGGTATCAAGAAATTGGTACGTAGCGAATTGGATAGAAGGCGAAAGGTATGAGGTCGAAACCATAGGTTTCGAAGGGGTCGAAGCGTCACTTTGTTTTAAATTAAAATGCGCCTGCTTGCTTTCAACTAAATGACTTTCAACTCAGTTAGCTTTCGACTGGGTCAATGGATTTAAAAGTGATGGTTTCGAATAGGTTGCACTTTAGTTTTAAATGTTTGCTTTCGACTAAACCGAAACCTCTAGCTGTCGCCTTTTTGCCTTTCGAAGTCAACGATTTCAGAAGGTATACTTAGTTTTTAAAAATCAGCTACTTCCCCAATGCATTTGAAGGGATGGTCTCAACACCATCACTTCTTTACTTAGGAAATGGTTTCGAAATAGAAGCTTTTGACTTAAATGTTTTAAAGACCCTTTTTCTATAATTGAAGTATAACCCAAATGGTTTCGAAAGAAATAGTTTTAATGGTTTCAAAAGGAGTGCTTTCGACTTCAATGAGCTTCTTATCCTTTTGCTCTACTTGAAGGCATAATTCAAAAGGGTTTCGACCGAGACGGTTTTTAAAGGTTTCGAAGAAGTAAACTTTGAATGGTATCGAAAAGTTTCCACATGTTTTAAATTGAACCCAAAGACTTTCGAAAGGTTTAGTGTTTTAATATTTTCGAAAGAATTTTAATGAAGGGTTTCGAAGGGGTCGAAGGGGAAGGTTTTCCCTTTATTTTCGAAGCTTTTGATGAAAAGAAAGGAAGGGTTATTCCAATGTTTTTGAAAGGCTATGTTTAAAGGTTTTTAAGAGGGATGTCTATTATTTTGAAGCTTTCAGAGAAAAGAAAGGAAATGATTTTCCAATGTTTTCGAAAGACAAGGTTTAATGGTTTCGAAAGGGGTAAATGTTTTCATCAATAAGGAGTTGAGTAAAATATACATATATATAACATGGCAAGGTGATTTTGAGTAAAGCATGGAGAATATGTATTTTCCTTGTGTAAGTATGATTTAAAGATTTAAATCAATTTGAAAGAGTTTTTCAAGAAAAATTTAAGGGAAGTTATCCCTAAGTAAAATAACTTAGATATTAGAATACCAGATGGGACTGGTATAGGGTCGTGCCCAATACGTTAGCCATTGGCCCCAGCTAATTTAGTCTAAAATTCCAGTGTGTAAAGCTTTGTCGCAGGTACGACTAAAATTATGATTACACACAAAAGGGAATATATGTTTGTATACAGATAGGTTATTGGTGAGCCTGCAAAACCATTAGGATCAGGTGACCCTGGGAGATGTTAAGTTAGGGACAGACCGTCCAGAAGAGAAGTATTTAACAGATAGTTAAGGATAGACCATCCAAGTAGAGGTGTGTCTAACATATGTTAGATAAATTGTGTTATTTTGTCTGGTAGGCCCGAGTCAGCCAAAGGTTAATATTAAGCCAAAAAAAACTATAGTGTTCAGACAGATAGTCCATTTGTTACCTGATATGTATGTTTATGTAATAATGCTTTACAGTTTTAAATAGTTTTGGTTGCAGGATAAAGGTTTGCAAAAGATGTGTTTAAAAGGATGTTAGTGAGGGGAAACCCGTTCCGCTAAGCGTTTGGTCTCACTTAACATTAATAACCAGGATGTATAGTATTATTCACACCAGGCTTTATGTCGGATTCGAAGTTTATGTTTTCCCCTTAAACTCTCGGGCTCAAGACTGATTTGAGTAGGCCGAGGGTTGAGGTTCTTTCAGGTTTTAGTAGGATGACGAATAAAGCTACCGGAGGAGAGCAGGAGGCTAACGGATAGCTATTTAGGAGTTGCAGTTCTTTGTTTTATGTTTATTTCCGCTGTGTATGTATTAAGTCAATTATGACTATATGACTTTGATCATCCAAAGGGGCATCTTCATATGTCGCACTTGGCATATTTTGTAATAAGTATATTTTATCATTGCCTAGGAAACTTTTGGGATTATGCATTATGAATATGGAACATGTGCTTTGAAACATAATGGAACATTCTTTTTTGGAAATATGTGATTTTTTTCATATTCAAGTGCTTCTAATATTATAGATACCATTAACATAGCCATATTTAGTCACCAGAAGTTAATACTATAGATGACTGCAGCATCTGTAACGCTTAGCTTTGGGCCTCTAGGTAGGGGATGTTACAAGGGGCTTCCTGTATATTGAGACGATGAACAAGTCTTGGTGCTCTAATTTGATTTTAACCTATTGATGCCTTATTTTTATTCTTTTTTAGTTAGCATTTTTAAATAATGAATGGGTGAGTATGAACAGAGTTGAACTTCATTTTGATGGATTTAGTAATATATCATAGTTATACACAAGTCAGACCAAGGCTACAGTCATGGAACCATCCCTGCTTATATCTCCAAAAATTGGTAGCAAAAAAGTGTTAAGTTGTACTTGCTCCTACAAAATATTAATTGATTTTGACATGTGATTATTGCTTAACCCATCCTGTGGTAAATATCATACTTGCGCATGTTATATGTTATGTATGTTATGTCATAACCAAAAAAGCAACGGTCATAAAATAATCCATGGCTTCCTCTGGTTTCTCTGAATAGCGATTTCTGCTCTGCTCCTTTTCTCAGGCTCTCTCCTCTCTCCTTCTTTAGCGATTTTTCGCTCCTCTCTCTGGTTTCAAGTCTCAATTTTCTCTGTTATGGGTGCCAATTCTAGGGCTACGGTGATGGATTTGGGGGTTTTTCAGTTTCGTGGCACTTTTGTGCGGTGCTGCCCTTCCTTCGAATCTATTGCTCAGGCTTTGTTAGCGATAGTGTCCCCGCCTCTCTCGGTCTGTTTCTCTGGCTTTTGCTCGATTGAAGTTAGTGTGTACTCTGCTGAGGCCTTTTCGACGCTTGCTCGATTCAGATTTGTCGACGTTGCTGGTAGTTTCTTGCTTTTGGACCCTATTTACCGTTCTCTCCCTTCGATTCCATTCTTCGAGTCGAAGGCAGAGACGGTGGCTTCTGCTGGGTCTTGCAATGTTTCGAATCTGCCCTCCAGATTTGTGCCGCGATTATCTTTTGCTGAGAAGATTGTAGGTGTGGTTTCTAGTAAGCCTGATTTCTGTTTTGGTTCGCTTGGTGATGATTTGTGTGAGGGATCTTTGATTGACTGTGGCCCTTTATCGAGGGACAAACGAGATTTAATCACTCGTTTTGTGCCTTGATTAGCTTTTGTTGGCCTTGCTGCTGGTTGTGCCCCTCTTGTGGCTTCTTTTGTTTTTGGAACTGATCTCGCTGATCGGTGTGTCGAAGCGTCAGAGGTATTGGATTTGACCGCCTTACCTCCTAGCGCTATTCGACCTAAGGTTGATGTGGAAGGCTTTGGCTCTGTTCTGGCCATGTCAGTCGCCTTGGAACCGCGTTTATTGTCTCATCCTTTGGCGATTGACGTATTGGACCTTCCACTGGCTCTTCCCTCTGAGCTTTGTCCGTCGCTGTTATTGCCTTTGTTTCCGCAACTGCAGGTTTGTGCTCGTTGTAGGCAGGTACTCTCCCCTTTTGCTAGTTCTTTTGCTGTTGTTGATTGTGGATTAACTGCTGGTTGTTGGTTGTCGGTTTTTTACCTTGCTTCTATTGCCTGAGCCATGTCACATTAACTTGTGAGCTCCCTGACATTGCCGTCTCCCCTGAGACTGGGTTGATGTCGGGTCATTTTTTGCCTGTTGAACTTTATTGGACTTTTAGGTCCATGTTGTCCTTTATTCTGTTTCTGCATTCTCGACCTCAGATGGTCTTGTGGGCTTTCTCCTGCCGTTTAGGTGATGTCCATCCCAGGTTTTCGGTCTCGGTTGACATGTTGGCTGTTCGTTGTTGGCTTTCTCCTCTGAGTCTTGACGAGGCATTTCCAATGTCGTCAGCGACTTTCTCTTCCGGGTTTCGAGTTCCTTCGACTGATTTCGGTTGGTCTATTCTGTGGACTTTGAGGGTCGGGAACTATTGGTTCGGGCGTTCTTTACATACTGGGCGTATAGTGGCCAGTCTTGACCACTATACGGACAGTCTGAGATTTTGCCAGCCGTTATGTTCCTCTTTCCCCTCTGATTGGTCCGACTTGCGACTCTTACCGGCTCCGCGGGGCTGTTTTATTAGTGACAGTCCGGCATTGGTAAGACTCCCACAGCAATATGAACCGCTTCCTATTAGCGGCCCTACACTGATCCGCTCTGTCCCTGCTCTTTCGTCCTCATTCTTAGTCGTCGCTCCACCCTCTTCTCACTCCTCCTCTCCTGTCGAGTCTTCCTTGTCGGTTTCGCTTTTCTCTTGCCAATTCGATTCTCTCAGCTACTCTACTACTCTGTTATCTGATTGGTTTCTTCAGAAGAGTGGTTTACGACTGCTTCGCCTTCCCTCTTTCTGTCAGCTTCCCCAGAAGCTTTTGATTCCTCCGGAATTGGTGAGTCCCTCTTCCTCCTCTTGCTCTTCGGACTGCTCCCTTCCCTCTTCTTCTTGTTCTCTGTCCTTATCCATCCCCCTTATGAGCAAGGCAGAGATTGCGCTCCTTAATGAGCGTCTCGACTGTCTAGCTAGGAACTCGTCGCGTTCGTCTTTGCAGCTTGGAGCCTCGCAGCCTTCTGCTTCGGGTCCGGGCCTCGAAGTTTCTTCGATGTCTTCTACCCAGATTTCCGACTCTTCCCCAAAGGCGGCTCGGCGCCGTTCGCGTAGGGTCCAGGCTACCCCGCGCACCATTCGCACACGCTCTATAGCGGCGTCCGAGCAGATTGATCGATCTGCTCGTGATTCCCTCTACCTGGTCTGAGTTCTCCTTTTTTCTCTTTGGTTCCAGGTTCTTGGTTTTAATGGCGAATCTTCTTTTCTGGAATATCCGTGGCATTGGCAATGATGCGTCCTTGGCTAGGCTTAAACGCATTGTCAAGAAACACTCTGTTGGTCTGGTCGCTCTCCTGGAACCCTTCCTGGGTTCTGAAGACATTTCCAGCATTGTCTTATCCTTAGGTTTTGGAGGGGGCTCCGCCAACGTATCGGGGAAGATTTGGATCCTATGGTCCAAATCTTTTTCGGTCCGGGCAGCTTTTGACTCCTTTCAGCTTTTTTCTGTGGTCTGTTCGTCTCCCTCGTTTAGCTCTCCCTTCCTCTTCTCGGCGGTTTATGCCAAATGTGATCGTGTGGAGAGATTGTCACTCTGGTCTGACATTTTAGGTCTCGAATCGCTGGGCTTCGCTTCCTCTGTTTTAGGCGGTGACTTTAACATCGTCGCTTGTCAAGCGGAAAAACGGGGAGGAGCCGCCATCAATCGTGTAGCGATGGCGGATTTCAACTCGTTCATTGTCAGCTCTGGTTTGTCTGAGCTTCCTTTTGTAGGTTCTGCTTTCACCTGGTCCAACAACCAAGAAGGTCCGAACCGTATCCTCTCCCGGCTTGACCGTGTTTTCGGCTCGGAGGAGTGGTTTTGCCTTCCTTTTTCCTTCTCGATCGCGCATCTCCATCGGTCTTTCTCTGACCATGCTCCCATGGTTGTTCGATGCTCTCCCCGCTCTTTAACGGGGCCCTCTTCCTTTCGTTTCCAACGATGTGGATATCTCACCATTCCTTTCAACAAGTTGTTGCTGATTCTTGGTGTGTTCCTATTGTTGATTCTCCTTGTAAGACGTTCAGTCGTAAGCTTAAGCGTCTTAAAGATTGCCTTAAGGTTTGGAACTCTCAGGTCTTTAAGAACATTTTCGACCGCGTTCGTCTGGCCGAAGAGTCTCTTATAGCTGCCGAATCCTTGTTAGATGAGGATCCTAACGTGGCTAACCAGGAGGCTTGGGATCTTGCTCAAACCACTTTCTCATCGGAACTTCGTATCGAGAATGACTACCTTAGTCAGAAGGCTAGGATCAAATGGGTAGTTGTCGGTGATACAAACTCTAAATTCTTTCATTCCTCTATTCGTAAGAAGAATAACATCCTCACGATCCGTGAGATCTTGCGTCCGGATCTATCTACGGCCTCTTCGCCTGAAGATGTTAAAGAGACCATCCTGTCCCATTTTCAATCTTTTTTGGGCTCTCCGTCAATATCGGAATCGGACCCAGCTCTGCTGGCCTTCATTCCGCGTGTTGTTCTTTCTCCGGATCGCGACATCATCACGAATCTCCCTACTTCGGAGGAGATACGTGCTTCTGTCTTCGCACTTAGCAAGGACAGCGCCAGTGGTCCGGATGGTTTTAACGGTAATTTCTTCAGGAGTTCCTGGTCTTTAATCCAGGAGGATTTCTGTCTTGCTGTTCAATCCTTCTTTTCTGGGGGTTCCCTTCCTTCTGGTTGGACATCCACCAACCTTGTCCTTATTCCAAAGTGCGAGAACCCTAGGTCGTGTGTGGATTTCCGGCCTATCAGTCTTTGCAACTTTTCGAACAAAGTGATTTCTAAAATCATAGCCACTCGTTTAGCGCCCTTCCTTGAGCGCATTATCTCTCCCTCTCAAGCGGGATTTGTAAAGGGGCGTTTGATTACTGATAACGTTCTGCTCGCTCAAGAACTAATTTCCCAGATCGATCGAAAGATCAGGGGATCTAATGTTGTCTTCAAACTGGACATGGCTAAGGCCTACGATCGTATGTCCTGGTTTTTCATCATCAAGGTTTTAAGGGCTTTCGGATTCCCGGAATACCTTATTGACTTGGTGTGGAGGCTCATCTCCAACTGCTGGTTCTCTGTGCTTATTAATGGATCGGCTTTTGGTTATTTTAAGGGCGGTAGGGGTCTGCGTCAGGGAGACCCTTTATCGCCAACTCTCTTTGTGATCGCGGCAGAGGCTTTCATTCGCAGTCTCCAATCCTTGACTATCTACGGCCAGATTCAGCGTTTCGGGATTCCAAGGGGTTGCCCCCTTGTGACTTCCTTGTCCTTCGCCGATGACATAGTCATTTTCTCTAATGGCAGCATCCCCTCTGTCCGTCGGCTTCTCAATTTTCTTCATCAATATGAGCGCTCATCGGGCCAACTTGTTAATCCTGCCAAGTGTTGTTTCGTCCACGCAAAGGACATGCCTCCCTCCCGTGCTTTATGGATCGAGGCGGTCTCTGGCTTCAAGGAAGCCACCCTTCCCCTTCCTTATTTGGGAGTTGTCCTGTACCATGGTAGAAAGGTCAATGCTCTTTTCGACCCCATTACTGATAAAGTGAGGGGTAAGATTTTACGCTGGAATGCTTCTCTTCTTTCTCAGGCTGGTCGTCTTGTCCTTATCAAATCGGTTTTAAACTCGATGGGTACTCATGTTTTCGCGGTTATGACCCCTACTTCTTCCTTCTTCCGGTCTTACCGCTCTTTGGCTTCCTCTTTCTTCTGGGGCAACAGAGATAGCGTCCGTCGTCACCATTGGGTGTCATGGGATGTGGTGTGTCGACCCAAGAATGAAGGCGGTCTGGGTCTGCGAAGACCTGAGGACCTTTGCACCGCTTTTGCATGTAAATTATGGCATAGATTTGGCGCTAACAACTCCTTATGGGCTTCGTTCCTCCACGCGAAATACCGTAGTCTTAAGGGCTCTAACTTCTCAGGTTCCCCGCCATTTGCTAGTGAAACCTGGAAGCACATGCAGTCGGTTAAAGCTTGTTCCGACAGTCACGGTGGTTCTACAGGATGGGATGGATCTTCCTTTTCCATTCTGAGAGCTTGGTCTTCGATTAGGGTGCCATGCCCCATTCGTCCGGTGTTTTCTTTTATCTGGGACTCTCGTATTCCTCCCAAGGTCTCTACTCTAATGTGGCGAATTATCCATGATGGTTTGCCACTAGACGAGAACCTCCAACGAATCGGAATCCCTTTCGCTTCTCGTTGTAGATGCTGCGGTAATGGGGATACCGAATCCCTTAATCATTTGTTCTTTGGTGGCTTTACAGCCAGAGCGTGCTAGAATTACTTCGGTAACCTTATTGGTATGCGCCGGATGGCGTGTTCTCCTTCTGATCTCAGGAACTCTTGGTGGTCTGGGAATGCTGGTAAGTCTCTTCGTGCGATCATTTTCCGCTTGATTCCTTGTCTCATCTGCTGGCACCTTTGGTGCGCGCGAAACAAGGCAACTTTCGAAGATGCTAGTATGGATCCTCCTTCTATCATTCGGTGTGTTCGGAAAGACGTCTTCATTGCTTTCCGTGGATGACCTTTCAAGGGTCGCTTAAACTCCCGTGCGGAGCATCTGGTCAGAATCCTCTCTATTTCGTGTGACTCGTCTCACGCTAGACTGGGAGTAGGTTGATCATCGTGTGCGAGCGCTGGCCTTCACCCATCGCTCATTGCCCCTCCCCCCCTTTTTTCTGTTTAATGTGGTTGTTAGTTTTCCAGGAGCTGTTTCCAGGGTTTGGCTGTCTTGTTTGTGATGTCCGGCCTTTTCTTCTCTGGTTCTTTGGTGGTTACTGTGGCAGCTAGGCTGCTTCGGATTGTCTTGGTTTACATTCTGGCTGTTGGTTTCGAGATCCGGCCTCCATTTAATCGCTAGTTTTTGGTGATTTCTCTGTAGTTGTTCGACGCCTACGACAGGTCTTGATCTTTGTTTGCCTATGGTTTGATGTTGATGACGTCTGCTTTTCTCTGATTGCCTTCTTCCGTGCGTTCCATTTATTTGTTGGATTAGCGCTTACTACTTGGCTATCTTTTGGTTCGGCTTGGAGGTCTGACCTTTTCCTTCGGGTATAGGCGGGTTTGTGCTTGTTGGTGGATCGTTTCCTCGTTCTCCTCCACTATCTTGGTGTGGATTTGTTGCTGTCTTCAGTGTTTTGGTTTTTTTTCCCGCTATTGTTTTGCGGTTGTTCATTTTGATGGTTTTTGACCCATTTTGTTTCTATTTTGTGAGCCATCGGAGAAAGGCGTTTTTTCTCCTTTTTATATATTATATCTCTCATAAAAAAAAAAATTGTTATGTATGTTATGTGTACAAACCTTGAGACAATTATGATAATGGCAAAGTTTGGTTTTTACTGCTTAAACAGATAACCAAAAGTTTTTCTTCCATATTGAGTGCCTATTGTTGAGTTTGTAAAATGGTAAAGGTCCTTGTGCTAAGTATTAATCAGTTAAAAATGTATGATTACCTATCAGTTATTTTCATAATGTAATAATCATAAGAAAATTCGATAAACATAAAAATAAGCTATTTAGTAAATGAATGTTTACAAAACAGTCATTACAGTAAATGCTTAATGTTCCTACTTAGCATTAAACATTGTTTAAGTTGAAAGAAAAAGGATTATAAGCTATTTTTTTTGCAAGTGTTTAAGCTTAAGCAAGTACAACTGTGCTAGTCCTCTGCAAACCGCAAAACTTCTAGAGTTTTCATGCCATTTTCAAACATAAAATAACAATTCAAACACCAACTTATTATTTGTGTTAGTATTAAATATTACTTAAACTTACTAAAAAAGTTCTTATATAATGACACCAAATCAATTTAACTGAACCTATACCATCATTAACTTACTTAACAGCTACAGTGTCTGTTAATCGAAAAAAATTCTATCAATTATTTTTGTAATAGTTATGTCGGCGCCCTTCCCATAGGGGTTTTTGATAACTTGTATACTTAGAATTCTATTTTTTAGTAAGTATTTTTCACTTGTTGATTCTTAACTTTCCCTTGAGCCTTGCTGATTTATTTTTATTCTGAAGATGCATAAATATAACCTATGATGGTGATTGTCATGTCTTTGAAACTAGTTTCATTGTTGAATAAAACATGTAGTCAATTTCATATTTGAATATAAGTGAAATTTTTGTTTGTTTTTCTTCTCCATAAAGCGATATGTTAACCAATCCCAATGAAGATGTACTAATCTGCCCAATTTATACATTGGAAGTTCTGGAGTATCGTAGGAGGGAGCATTAAAACTAATTTAAGAATTTCATTTTTTCCATATGTTTCTTCAAATTTCAATGCTAGTCTAAAACATCATAAACCTTAGCAGGTATAAATTCCTATATTGAGAACTTAAAAATATTACTATTACGGAAAATATTCCTTGCGTGGGGTATTCTATCATAATAGTAGACGTTTAAGGCAATTTAAGGAACATGAGACATCTTAGTATATCATTGTAGATGTTGTACATTGCATTGCATCTCATTATATTTTTTATGTGTGATAAAATGCAAATCAAAGTTTTTGTGATGAAAAAAGAGTAAGAGAGGAGAGCAGCAGTGATAAGGGCGGAAGGAGAAAGCAAGGTAGCATAGCTAATATCAAAAGCCACGACAGTGGTTGGTACCGACATTTTGGAGCTTAGGAGGATTGAGGCTGCAAGGGAGATAGCTGCTACACTGGTCAAGTCGCCCAATGTTTCTTATTTACCTGGTGGTGGTAAAAAAAGAAATAACAACCAATTGTTGCTTGCTGTCAATTCTGGAGGTATGCCAACTAACTGCGGAGAATGATATACAAGTAGCTAGTAAGTATTGTTAAGGCGATAAAATAATATACAAGTAAATTTGAATTAACTGCAGAATAATATGACTTAGGAGTTTTGACTACACCATTATGACTTAGGAGTTTTGATTACATATTGGAAACATCTTTGGATCTACCAATATAAATTAGGATTTTTGATTACAACTAGCCAACTCATAAGATGAAAATTGTAGGGGTGGACATAAACCGTACCGCTATACAGAAATTGCCACATCAAACATCAAAAATGGTGCGAAAACTCACGCCGAATCTTCTAACAAAAGCAAATACCTCAAATCGGACCGACCCGCATCGATACAGTTCGGTTGTAGTTTGGACGACCAAACCGACCATATTAAACCAGACCGAACCAAATATTTACACTGTAATCTTATGATAGAAATATAAGCAACTCTTATCCCATTTTATATTCTAATGATATATATATATATATATATATATATATATATTCTATTTTCAACTTATATGAATAATAATCATTGTCATAAAGGAAGAAGTTATAGTATTATTATAATATTTTTCATCTTATATTTTGGATAAATGCTAGTTATAATCTTATTCTAGTCATATTACTTAATGATTATGCATCGACTAGCATTGATGATTGGTTAATCTACTAAAAAAATCTCACTTGTAACTAAATGTCAAACTGAAATATCCATACAATTAAGAACTAATCTTTCATTTTAGTATAATAGTATGTACCTTAAACTTTAAGTATTAAATCTTCATACAGTTGCCTTCGTAAATTGATTGTTGATGGAAGTAATTCTCTTATTTCATATTCAATATGGATTCAAACTAGACCGGACCAAAACCAGATCACATTACATTAAACTGAATCGAAACCAAACCATTTAAAAGACTAGTATAATGGTTTGTATTTTTGATTAACCATTTGACGTGGTGCGGAAGCGGTTTGGGCTTCGAACAGCGCCAAACTGACCCACACCTACCCTTGGAAAATTGTAAATAATGTGTGCATGTGAACAATACCTGTATCTAAACCTAAGTGTTCCAACCTTACTCGACCAACATGCCATTCCCATTTCCTAAAGTGATTTGCTCGGAAAATTAAAGATAATCATTATTGTGAGCTAATCTTTTTTTTTTTGAAAAAGGGTTCAAACTTTTCTATTAAGAATATAAAACAAGTCCAACAAAACAAAAGAACAATAGCCATTACCAGGCCCAAAGACAATACAAAACACTCAAACAATACTATACTAGTTGAGCCCGTACAAATACATCCCAACACCCATTAGCAGGCCCAAGGACTGGAAGCCTCCAGAAAGTTCCAAACACTTCTCGTAAAAGAAAAAGGCAATACGACACCTTCATTCTCTTCATAACTCAACTCTTTCCAAAACAGCCTCGCGAGAAACAATAATGGCTGCCATCAAGGAGCAAAACTCCTCATTTTACTTCCGTGGCGACGAAACAACAGCAAACTCTCTAAAAGAAACAGCTGAAACTCGGACTACAATCCCTTCCAGAAACACATGAGTAAGTATACTATCTGAATTGACTTCTTCTTTGTTCCTTAAACTTCAGACTAACGAAGTTTTTTATGAGACCAGGACAGGGAAGCTGAAAAAACTCTTAACAGCCTTCAACATACATTTAGCAGTTCAGATCTGAGATTCAACACAGATCTGAGAATTTTGCAAGACCATAGGAACATCAGCACTTCCTCAAGACGTCACTAAGCAAGATAAGTTTTTGATAAAGCTTCTTTTGTCCTCAGTAGAGTTGATTCCTTTGAAACTTCTATTCTGTCCATAATAAATCAATGTCTTGTTGTCCAGGACGAAACCACAGACATTTTGAGCCACCTGCAGATCAATAAACTTAATAGCTACTGATTAGTTATGGATGCAAGACAATTATAATGTAATTTAGAGAGGGAGAGAAAAAGCATTGTAAAATAAAACAGGTACTCGAAATCTGGAGCCAGAAGACATAGGAACAGGAATGTGGCAAAGGAAACAGAAATTATGATTATATCCCCAATTCAGCGTTGGGAGGTAAAACCCCATTTCAAAGCTATTTCAGAGTTCATGCCAGTGATGTTCTTGAAATATTTTGATTTTTCCATTCTGATGTTCATAGTCTGGAAAATTTTTAAGCAAACCTTCGACCCATCAGTAAAACGATTCTGGAAAATCCTTTCATTTCTTTCTTTCCAAATATGCCAGACGCAAACTGAAAGTGAAAGTTGAAACAAATCTGACTTGAAATTTTGTGAGCTAGATATAGAAACTATTTTTCCATTGTGAGCTAATCTTTTCATTAACATCAACGCAAGATTAGAGCATATATTGCAGTTGCAGGCTTGTGAGCCTTTGTTTCATAGTCAATAATTACAACAGTGTACACGACCCAATTCCCACTTATAGTTCTACTATTTGGCACTAATCATTATGGAATTTTCATGAATTGGTCATCTTATCGACGTTCCTTCGAAGTTACATTGATTTTCATCTCCAATGAAAAAATAATATGGATACCTAATGTTTGTTAAAGGTATTTAAAGTTTGTGTTTTTTTATGAAAGAGTGGTCCTAGACAGAACCAATTCTAACCCGAACCTGTTCTTCTTCAGCGGTGTATAAACCAATCCTAACCGAACTCATACAAAGCAATGAACCGATTCTCATACTCCGCCACAATTATGGTCCCCTACTTTAAATCCAAGAAGCTCCTAAATAACAAAATCTTTCCGGCTTCTGGAACAAACTTTATCTCAAACTCATCTTTAAATTGAGCCAAAGTGAAGTTGTTCTCTTAGATATCTATAGTGATAGAACTCCACCACTCCATGGCTACATTTGTCAGATGTCGTGATGCCAATCTACACTTTATTTCGTCATCTAGCTCTGTATCTCCATATATTAGATCACACAATTTGATCCAAGTCTGGATTCTTACAATACTCTCTGTACCACTAAACCTCATACTTCCTAGCCTCTCATAATCGCTGCAGAACAAAGCAAAACTCATCTGAGGCCTAACCTGCACAATCTCATTTATGACATTCATTCTTGGTTCCTCAATCAAAGTAACGTTCCTCAGTGCCCGATTCCCTCCATTTATGACAGTATTACTTCGACCACCTCTAGCAATTACAGCTCTAGTACTGATAGTTCATACTACCGAATAAACGCAAATCTTCTTTTAAGATACGAAAGGATGGAGTTATTCCAAAGAAAGGATTCTAAGAAAACGCTATTCCTAAGAAATAATTAAAAGTCTAGTTTTCAAAATACAAATACACTCCTATATGTATAACACTCAACTCATTCTTGGGTGTCGCTTACCCTATATCTAATAAGCCATATCCAACCAAAGTCAAGGTGTTCGCTCAACCTCGAGCTCTGATACCAAATGTAACAACCCGACTTTTCGATCCTCGAATGTCGACTCTAATACATCTACGGTATTCGTGTGTCGAGCACCCAAGTGCCGAAAAGATAGAAAGTTAGGATGAAATAAAAGAAAACGAATTAATAAGAAAAAAGAGAACACAATATCAGAATCTCACAACGGAACAACAATATATAATATCAAAGGAATGGTATGAAGGGTTATTTTGAATACAGAAATATCATAGTTACTAAAACCTAAGTACTATCATAAGGCTGGACAGCTATAACAACATGTCCTCACATATGCTGATGTACATAAATGCAGTGGAAATAGGGATACTATGCTTGATAATCCTCCAACTTTTTTCCATAAGCTCCAAAGTATCTAAAGCTAAATCTGGAAATACACATGGGGCTGACTCGAGCATTATAAGAAAATAACACCTAGATCAGTCTGGTAACCATCATGAGAAACTCAAATCATATGTGTTAAGTAATAGTAACCATTGAGGCATCACGAATTTCCGTAATGGTTTTCCCCTCAAATAAACCAACCATTCATTTAGTTTAACATATAGTTATATGATAGATAATGTCTATGATATTGCACATAAATCATATGAAATAGTCACTTTGTAAATGCCGCAACAATAATAGGTATACAATGAATACTGCTAAGGTATGTTCGCATAATGGATTTTCCATGGATATACTTTCAGTAAACTTAAGTGCATCACCATGACAAAATCAAAAACTACCTTATGAACAACATATATCTCGAGATGGGATATACTATAAGGTAAACATAACTGGACCACCCTCGATGTGTGATCCAAGCCATATCAACTTCCGGTACCAATATACCGATAAGCATCTCTAGACATGGGTTGATATACCCATGAGGCTTCCTAAACCTCCCCGGTCATGTCCCTCCTCTGTTTTCTATCATTTTCCCGACGTCGAGGCTACGTTCAGCATCTTTCACTCGAGTTTTCACCACTCGAACAAAACACGAATCACCAATTGGATTCCTTCATCTCGATTAGATTACAAATCCCTACATGGATTCGAGCATCTTGAACAGATCTCAAACATCCACATAGGTTCCCTGCATAAGTCTTCTGATGAATGCCAACATTGTCCTCTCTCTTGGAGTACTCCTCAAGATAGATAGTCGCACACGATAGCATCGTTCAAAATGTTAACGTTGGCCTCTCCTTTGGACTTAACCTTAGGATTGACAGTTCAACTCTATAACATTTCCACTTCACAACCGCTTCCAGAACATATATCACGTATATGGTTTTGAAGTGGTTTCGTGCTTGAGTCATCTCATATATGTACACTCTTCCCACTTACTGGACTCTCCAAAACAATGGATGAATTTCCGATTAAATCGGTTATGGTTCTCTCAAAAGTAAGCGAAAGCTAAAGACGTTTCGTACCAACACCCTCATAGGAGTTCTCATTGGTATGAAATCATGAAGCTTTTCGATAACTTCTTAAGCAATATTTGATCAAGTTCGATAGTCAATTATCGACTATCTAGTAAAAAATTGCTTATACAAATCAATTTTCGTACTCTTAGCTCGTCTCCGATATTCCAACTTAACTATTCCTCGCCTAAGAGTGAAGCCATATAAGTTTGGGCACTGGTTGCTCCAAGCCCTGCCTAGACACTTCATTCTTGAATCTCACAAATAGCTAAGTCTACCTCCTCGGCTTTTAGTTTTAAATATAGTAGTAATGATTTCCATAAATAATAAGAAATCAACATGATTAACACATTTCCGACATTTTCCACTTACCTATTCCCCGGCCAAGAGGGAAGCTGGTAGGTTAGAGTTCTATTGCTCCATCCCTACTCAAACATAAATCTTAACTCTCACAAATAGATAAGCTTACTTCGTCGGCATTTAGTATTTAGCATAATTAATTACCTTTCAAATAAGTAATTAATTTTTTCAACCATTTGGCCATTTGAGCAATTACTAACCCCTTCCAAACCTTTTGTTTATACTCTAAAACAAGATATTCCATATAAGATATTTTCACAAGATATTTATATAAGATATTTTCCAAGATATTTATATAAGATATTTTCACAAGATATTTAGATAATATATTTTCATAAGATATTTTCACGTTAAAATACCTATAATAGGTTTTAAAGCATTCATACAAAATATTACTTAAAAATAAACTTTTGTAATTTACTTTAAAACATAGAAAATCGGGTTTTCCATAAAACACTCTTCTTATATAAATTCATAACTAATTCTTAAAAATCCATATAAATCACAAACTACTTTTAAAATACTCTAATATGAGTTAATAAATAGTTTAAAAAGAATGAAATGAAGCACTTAAACTTAAAGTTCCTTTTGAAACCTTTGAAGTCCAAAAATCAAGGTTAAACGGAAGACTTCGCACTAGTGAAGTTTTTGCCATTTTCTATATGTTACTTAACATTTTACTATTCAAACTTTTAATAGTAATAAACATAAATATAAAAATTATAAATATAGAGAGAAACCCCTAAGGATCTGTGACGCCCCACCTCTATACCCACGCTACCCAAGGACACTACGGGGTAATGCCGTCGACTAGCACGAAGAATAAGGCTGTTGAGGAGCGACCATCTGTGTAATTGCTTTGTGCGAGTACCGATATGTCAGATAATATAACTTACATTTCTTTTCAAGAGGAAATCCGACATATCAAATACAAACTCAAAGCTACCACACAGTGGCTATGAGGTCTTCGGAAATAAATATAGAAATAAACATAACACAAATCAGTCACAGATGTTCATATCACAAAGGCGGAAATAGATATGAATATAACACATAGAAGTGTACGTCAAAGTAGTGGTCATAAAAGATCCACTACATCACAAAAGAATAGTTATAAGTGCTAGACAAAAGAATAAATAAACATCAAGGAGTCTATATCTCGAATGTATAACAACAAAAATTACTAAGCTAATGTAGTTAGCCAAAAGTCAGATGATGATCCCTGATAAGAAGTCAAGCAGAAGCACCTGAAATATCTCGGTCTGACCCGAGTATTATTTAAGAAGAAAATAATAAACGGATCAGTCTGGCTATAAATATCAGATAAAATGAGATAGGATAAGAGATATAACTAAAACGTATGATAACAATAATGCCATACTGTGACAAGTATACATCAGATAACAACAAAAATCATACAATATCTCAAATATTCTCAAACACCAAAAAGAATCACATATTCTTTAAATAATTCACCAAAACACAAATATTGACAAAACATATCAATGCCAATCCACGAAAATTGGTGAAACATGAATTCTAGAAATCATCTACCAGAAATCCAGAAAACACAAAAGGGGGAAGGCCTATCATAAACGGGAGCATGATAACTCACCAACACGTGTATAACAAACGGAATGATATCCCATGGTCGCTAACCATAAAGCCAGTGCGACGGCGTAGTGCAATAACGGTACGCGCGAGGAACCAAAAACTTAAATATTTCGGAACAACGACGTAGTGCAATAATGGTACGCCCGATGAACCCGAAACTCAAATAATTCGGAACAATGACGTAGTGCAATAACGGTACGCCCGATGAACCCAAAACTCAAATAATTCGGAAGAACGACGTACTGCAATAACGGTACGTCCGATGAACCCGAAACTCAAAAAAGCCCGTAGGTCGCTAGCCTATAAAAATGAGACGAAGCTCAATAAAACTGGGTACAGTCCCACACGCGGACAAATAGACATCGCACATCACTAGTCTAAACCATAAAATGATCATCATTGATCAATAAGAAGTGTCAATTACACTAAGCCAGTAAATAAATGAGTTTAGCTTCATGTCCCAGAACCACTGGCTTAACGTAAATATTTACGAACAGATTGTAGATTTCCACTCAAAGATTGTCACAAGATTTCGATCGAACAAGTCTAAGAATTAACCGACAAAGTAAACGCAAGCGTTTCATACCACTTGTTTTGCTAAGCCGTTTAATTAGATTTCTCATACAAATGAGGTAAAGGTTTGTGTATACTAATAGATTGGACAACGGTTTTATAAACGAGATTTGTATTAAAAATAGAGTTGAAATCATCTTTGTGAAAGAGTTTGAATATTTATTACTAGTATAGAAAACCTTTATATTTTAAAGTGACAAATCACAAAAATGATTGTAGAAACAATCAATCACCAAAAATTCACATACGAAGACGTGAATCAAATCCATATAAATCGATACCGAATCCATCAAAATGGATATTCCCGAAAATCCCGAAAAAGAAGTCATCAAAGTTGATATAAATGATAACAACGAATCGGATCATCACGAATCGATTAAAACTTGCAACCCAAGCAAAATAAACAAATTGAGCTGAGACAAGCAGGTCAGTCGACTGAACCAGGTGGTCAGTCGGCTGACACAATGCATGGAAACTTTCGATTTCCAGGTCAGTCGACTGACCCAGGTGGTCAGTCGACTGACCCAGGTGGTCAGTCGACTGATACAGGGACATAATGTTTTCTGCCCCTGGTTCAGTCGACTGACCTACTGGTTCAGTCGACTGAACCTGCTTCAAGAGCAGAATCAGCCAAGCTCCCAAGTGAGGCAAAATTCTACCGGAAACGATCGATCGAGCAACTACGACTAGGGATTTATGCCTAATGACAACCCAGCCTTATAGGTTCTTTGATACATCCCCCGGTAAACATGTTCAAACATCCATAAAAGGATTTTCACAAAATTGGACTTTAAAAACCAAAAATTGAAAAATTCACCAAATCAATCCAAATCAAAAGCAAATGTACATGAATAGATGTTAGGAATTCATACCTAACAACAATGAAAGCTATAGACATAGATGTGAGTTCAAAAACTCACCTTTTCAACCCAAAACAACAAATGAGAAGCTTTGAAATCAAAAGAAAGATCAACCACACTTCAACTTCAACTCTAGAAGCTCCAATCTAAGATTACCACGAATATTTCCTAAGTTAGGTCATAGGAAATTTCTGAAATTGGAGAGAGATTAGATGGAGAAGAAGAAGAGGATGTTTACCTAAGCTTCTCTTTGATTTTGGAGCTAGAACTTGAATTTACAAAGAAAACTAGGGCTTAGGATTTTAGTTTCCAATCTCTTCCCCCATTTTTACTAAAGCTTGAAGTGTTAGGAAAATAATAGAATGAATGTAGAGGAGAGGGGGTGGAGTTAGGATATAAGATGAGTTGGGTTAGTGGGCTGAAACCCAAACCCAAGCCCAAAGCCCTAAGTGAAAATGTCAAAATTCTACTCAACTCCAAACATATCGATGTTTATACTCAAAAAGGTCGCAAACACCATTTTGGACTCAATGGAAGTGGTCTTGAGTCCCAATTCGACTGTTTGTAAAAAGTAACATTTTGGACTTGAATCCGACTGACGATGCTATATTTAAATAAAACATTTAAATATACAATCGTAAAATATGCGGGTTGTTACAGACTCCCCTCCTTAAAGAAATTGCGTCCTCGCAATCTTAAGATATAAATAAAAAATAACAACCATAAAAGCATATCAACACAAAAGAAGAAATTTGAAATAAGAAGTTCACCATAAAGAGCACAAAAGGGTAAGTCCGGATGTGTTTGCTCGATGAATTCTCAAGATTCCCAAGAACAATCCTTAGGATTTGAGGACCATTGAACTTTCACAAGAAGAACATCTTTATTTCGAAGGCGTTTAAACTCCGAAGTAATGATACGAATAGAATGTTGCTCATAAGTCAAATTTGGTGAAACTTCAATTTCTTCAATAACACCGGGCTCAAGAATAGAATCGGAATCCCTAAGGCATTCCCGTAGTTGAGAGACGTGGAAAATGTCACGAATAGCAGAAAATTGAGCCGGTAATAATAGGCGACAAGCCACAGAACCAATACGTTCGGTGATGGAAAATGGACCAACATATCGAGGTGCTAACTTTCTCGATCGACTGAAACGCACAACACCCCTCATAGGTGAAACACAAATGAATACCAATAAAATCTGGACCTAAAACCAGCTTCTCACCGGCTTCAAGCCAACACAAAGGAAATCAACACGGCCTTCCGTAGAGTGCCTCGAAAGATGCCATACCAATACTAGATTGGAAGCTATTATTGGAAGAAAACTCAACAACAGAAATATGATCTTCCCAACTTCCACCAAAATCAAGAACACATGCACGAAGGAGATCTTCAAGAGTTTGATTCACACGCTCTATTTGTCCATCAGATTGAGGACGATAAGCGGTGCTAGAATTAAGCTTTGTTCCCAAAGCTTTTGAAGGCCTTACCAAAATCCACTAGTAAAATAATGGATCATGATTGTTAACAATAGAAGTAGAAACTCCATGCAATTTAACAATTTCTTTGACATAGAGTTTAGCCAAAAGAGGTATAGTCCAAAAGAGAAGGATGAGCCTCAAGACTACAAAAAACAAGGGATGAACATAAATTGGATTCACGATCTCGAATCTCATAAGTGGATAAAATCTCGAGATCATTCCATTCGGATATCAACAAAGAAACATCCGCTTGTTTCTCTCGGCTTAAGGGCATTGACAACACGATTTCCCTTTCCGGGAAGATAAAGAATATCAAGATCATAAGATGCAAGGAACTCGAGCCAACGTAGTTGACGCAAATTAAGTTCCTTTTGAGAAAATAAATACTTCAAAGATTTATGATCGGTGTAGAGAACAAATTTCTCTCCTAAAAGATAATGTCGCCAAATTCTAAAAGCGAAAACAATGGCTGCGAGCTCTAGATCATGAGTGGCATATCTAGTCTCGGCAAGCTTTAATTGTCAAGAAGCATATGTGATAACACATTCCCTATGCAAGAGAATGGCACCCAAACCAATACGACTAGCATCGGTACAAACAAAAAAGTCTTGGTTCCCTTCGGGAATCATAAGAATAGGAGAATCGGAAAGGAGTTCTTTTAATCGATCCTCTTTCCCGAAAAGCTAAGACATTCAAAATTATAATTAACTTTATGTAATCATCTTTTTAGAAAAATTTATTTATTCCAAGTCAATTTACTGTGTCTGTCTGTCTCATCATAGCGTTTAGGAGATTCCTATCGATAACGTTGATCTAGCGCATCGACCGGAATTCTTAAAGCACTCAATGGGCAAAACAACACAAAATCATCTTCTACATGATAAACATGTCTCTTAAAATTTTTACAAATATTCTTTGCTCGTTTTAAGAACAAAATCCAATCATACTTATAAATACCTTATTAAAAAGATTTGCAAATTTTAAATTGTTGTTTTCATCCATAATCAATAAATACAAGGATGGCCTCACCGAGATATTCGTAGAATACTCGATTCATAAGATGGATGAAATAAGGTAGAAGGTTCGTCAAACCGAATGACATAATGAACCACTCATAAGAATCATAACGAGTACGGAATGCGGTAAGTGGAATGTTATCCTCCGCAACTCGTAGCTGATAAAAACCGGTGGCAAGGTCGAGCTGAAAAGACCTTAGCACCACTCAATAGATTGCTTAGGTGATAATCTTAAGACAAGCTCAAATATATTTTGGAAAATTCATAAATAACTTGAATGAGGGAAATAACACTTTCCTCATCAAGTATGTTTAATGAATAAAATGATGCCATCGAATTTGGAAATCAAAATCATTAAGAATAATAGAAATCTGCTTAACAAATTGAGAATGTCGAAGATATATAGTCCGCTCAGGACATAGGATATAGGCTTCATAATAATCAAGCCAATACTTTTCCAAAAAATCAATTTCGAAGCCTAAGTAACGCATAACATGCAAATCGGCTCGAAAAGAATAATCACATAAAATAACCTCGACATTTTTTACAAAGCAAACTGAGTGTTGCGGATCCTCCAATCGGATTCGCAATTCTCAATGAAGTCATCAAGCCCATAATATTTAAAGAGAAAGAATCAACAAGTTCTTTTGATATAAAATAATGAACCCGTATCAAAAAGAACTCGAATAGGATAATCATAAAACAAATTAATGTCATCAAGGATAGAAGAAGAATTACCTTGACCACGAGAAGTGCTACTAGGAGCTTGAACAACATTTAGCTTTCCCTCTTTCTTGTTTGGAAGTTTGGGGCATGAAGATAAAAGATGTCCCGAACCTTTGCAATAACGACAAAAAAAAGGTTTCGGACACTCATTTGCATAGTGGTCCGTAGAACCACAATTGTAGCATCGTCCACGACTAGAGGTAGGAGACTTTGCTATCGAAGTTTCTTACTTCCCTTTCTTGTTGGGATTGGGGCCTTTGAACTTAATAGGCCTCTTCATGTTATTGTTGAAGTTCTATTTGGCACGCACAACTTCAAAATCACTTTCTTTATTGGCCTCTTCAAGTCGAAGAGCGATATCTATAAGCTGATCGAAAGAAACTTCTAGTTTCAGAAGTAAAGGCTTTTTAAGGTTCTTATTCAACCCATAGACAAATCTCTGATTTTTCTTCAATGGGGTATTAATATACTCAACCCCATATTTAGAAAGAGATTCAAAAGATGCGACGTAGTCGGTCACAGAAGATTCACCTTGAACAAGGTCAATAAAGCGCCGAGCTAAAGTTACTTTTTCAGCTTCCGGCACAAACTTCAATTCGAACCTTTACCGGAATTGCTCCAAAGTAAGATCCACTTCAATAGTTTCAGAGATCAAAAGCTTGTACCAGTCTAATGCTCTCTCTTGGAGCATGCTAGAAGCCACTTGGACTCGATGTAGATCGATAAGATTCATGCGGGAAAAGATGCGATCGCATGATCTAAGCCAAGCTTGGATTTCTATAACACTTTCGGATCCCTTGAATGGCCTTCCACCCAAAGCGGTATAATCTCTACACAAGCGTGCAAACCCGGATTTAGGGTGAGTAGGCACTGGAACGGGTCTAGCAGCTTGGGCATTGTTCACAAGATCTAAAAGTTGCTGAGCAGACATAAATACTCCATCTTGAGGAGTAGCACTTGATTGACCGGCGCTGGGGCGGCCTGGTCTAACCATTTCCCTTCTTTAAGAAAGAAAGAAGAAGAGGAAAAAGGTTATTCTCAAAATGAATATCAAACAAATTTGATTGATAAAACAACGCATCATAAGGAATATAGGATAGAACGGTACGAAGACTCGAATTAAATCCTATGGCACGATTCCTAAGAAAGACTTAGGACAATGATCCTTGCTAGATTATTCTACATAGTTCAGAAGTTTGGCTCTGATACCAAGCTGTGACGCCTCACCTCTATACTCACGCTAGCCAAGGACACTACGGGGTAATGCCGCCGACTAGCACGAAGAATAAGGCTGTTGAGGAGCGACCATCTGCGTAATTGCTTTGTGCGAGTACCGATATGTCAGATAATATAACTTACATTTCTTTTCAAGAGGAAATTTGACATATCAAATACAAACTCAAAGCTACCACACAGTGGCTATGAGGTCTTCGGAAACAAATATAGAAATAAACATAACACAAATCAGTCACAGATGTTCATATCACAAAGGCGGAAACAGATATGAATATAACACATAGAAGTGTACGTCAAAGTAGTGGTCATATAGGATCCACTACATCACAAAAGAATAGTTACAAGTGCTAGACAAACGAATAAATTTACATCAAGGAGTCTATATCTCGAATGTATAACAACAAAAACTACTAAGCTAAAGTAGTTAGCCAAAAGTTAGATGATGATCCCTGATAAGAAGTCAAGCAGAAGCACTTGAAATATCTCGGTCTGACTCGAGTATTATTTAAGAAGAAAATAATAAATGGATCGGTCTAGCTATAAATATCAGATAAAATGAGATAGGATAAGAGATATAACTAAAACGTATGATAACAATAATGCCATACTATGACAAGTATACATCAGATAACAACAAAAATCATACAATATCTCAAATATTCTCAAACACCAAAAAGAATCACATATTCTTTAAATAATTCACCAAAACACAAATATTGACAAAACATATCAATGCCAATCCACGAAAATTGGTGAAACACAAATTCTAGAAATCATCTACCAGAAATCCAGAAAACACAAAAGGGGGAAGGCCTATCATAAACGGGAGCATGAAAACTCACTCACGTGTATCACAAACGGAATGATATCCCATGGTCGCTAACCATAAAGACGATGCGATGGCTTAGTGCAATAACGGTATGCCCGAGGAACCAGAAACTTAAATATTTCAGAACAACGACGTAGTGCAATAACGGTACACCCGATGAACCCGAACCTCAAATAATTCGAAACAACGACATAGTGAAATAACGGTATGCCCGATGAACCCGAAACTTAAATAATTTGGAACAACGACGTAGTGCAATAACGGTACGCCCGATGAACCCGAAATTCAATAAAGCTCGTAGGTCACTAGCCTATAAAAATGAGACGAAGCTCAATAGAACTGGGTACAGTCCCCCACGCAGACAAAGAGACATCGCACATCGCTAGTCTAAACCATAAAATGATCATAATTGATCAATAAGAAGTGTCAATTACACTAAGCTAGTAAATAAATGAGTTTAGCTTCATGTCCCATAACCACTGGCTTAACTTAAATATTTACGAATAGATTGTAGATTTCCACTCAAAGATTGTCACAAGATTTCGATCGAACAAGTCTAAGAATTAACCGACAAAGTAAACGCAAGCGTTTCATACCACTTGTTTTGTTAAGCCGTTTAATTAGATTTCTCATACGAATGAGGTAAAGGTTTGTGTATACTAATAGATTGGAAAACGGTTTTATAAACGAGATTTGTATTAAAAATAGAGTTGAAATCATCTTTGTGAAAGAGTTTGAATATTTATTACTAGTATAGAAAACCTTTATATTTTAAAGTGACAAATCACAGAAATGATTGTAGAAATAATCAATCACCAAAAATTCACATACGAAGACGTGAATCAAATCCATATAAATCGATGCCGAATCCATCAAAATGGATATTCCCGAAAATCCCGAAAAAGAAGACATCAAAGTTGTTATATGATAACAACGAATCGGATCATCACGAATCGATTAAAACTGGAAACCCAAGCAAAATAAACAAATTGAGCTGAGACAAGCAGGTCAGTTGACTGAACTAGGTGGTCAGTCGGCTGACACAATGCCTGGAAACTTTCGATTTCCAGGTCAGTCGACTGACCCAGTTGGTCAGTCGACTAATACAGGGACAGAATGTTTTCTGCCTCTGGTTCAGTCGACTGACCTACTGGTTCAATCGACTGAACCTGCTTCCAGAGCAGAATCAGCCTAACCCCCAAGTGGGACAAAATTCTACCGAAAACGATCGATCGAGCAACTGCGACTAGGGATTTATGCCTAACGACAACCAAGCCTTATTGGCTCTTCGATACATCCCCCGGTAAACATGTTCAAACATCCATAAAAGGGTTTTCACAAAATTGGACTTTAAAAATCAAAAATTGGAAAATTCACCAAATCAATCCAAATCAAAAGCAAATGAACATGAATAGATGTTAGGAATTAATACCCAACAACAATTAAAGCTATAGACATAGATGTGAGTTCAAAAACTCACCTTTTCAACCCAAACCAACAAATGAGAAGCTTTGAAATCAAAAGAAAGATCAACCACACTTCAACTTCAACTCTAGAAGCTCCAATCTAAGATTACCACGAATATTTCCTAAGTTAGGTCATAGGAAATTTCTGAAATTGGAGAGAGATTAGATGGAGAAGAAGAAGAGGATGTTTACCTAAGCTTCTCTTTGATTTTGGAGCTAGAACTTGAATTTGGAAAGGAAACTAGGGCTTAGGATTTTAGTTTCCAATCTCTTCCCCTATTTTTACTAAAGCTTGAAGTGTTAGGAAAATAATAGAATGAATGAAGAGGAGAGGGGGTAGAGTTAGGATATAAGATGAGTTCGGTTAGTGGGCTGAAACCCAAACCCAAGCTCAAAGCCCTAAGTGAAAATGTCAAAATTCTACTCAACTCCAAACATATCGATGTTTATACTCAAAAAGGTCGCAAACGCCATTTTGGACTCAATGGAAGTGGTCTCGAGTCCCAATTCGACTATTTGCAAAAAGTGACATTTCGGACTTGAATCCGACTAACGATGCTATATTTAAATAAAACATTTAAATATACAATCGTAAAATATGCGGGTTGTTACAGGATCTCTCTACAAAGTTCCATAGAAATAACAATAAACAAGGCAATTTCAAACTGCTTCTATAGCGACTATCGCTATATGTTCACTTCTAAATCCGAGTTCAAACAAAACCAAAGTCCATCTATAACCTATGTGCTTTGTTCGAGGTCTAGTCATATGTCATAAAAGTTCATTCAAGTCCATTCCAAGTTTGTTCGAGTCCATGTACATGGATCACATATATCACTTACTTATAAAGTAAGAATTTAAATCAACGTTTTAACATATGTCACTTACTCATAAGATAAGAATTTAACATCAACGTTTTAACATATGTCACTTAACAATTCAAACAACATAACCACAATCAAAGACAACATATATGTGTTATATTTTCAATTTAAAGTGAGATGTTAACTCATCTTTAACCCAATAATAACCAAGATCCAAGCAACCCAAGTCTAAACCCAAACTAGCAACACCTTTCCTTCCTTGCTCCTTTGCCCTTTTCCCTCGCCATATGTTCACGGTCCCTCCTTGTAGGTGGAGTGTGGGTTTTCTCTTTCAACTTCAAACTAGGTAGAAGGTTTTTTATATGGTGGCAAGGCTTTCCTAAAAGTTTGAGGTGATTTGGAGGTGGTTTGCAAATTATTTGCTTTAGGAATTTAAGCTGAAGAAGAAGACATTGATTTTATCTCTTAAAGCTTTACTATTTTTGTGAATGGTTACTAGGGTATGTCTTTGCTTATATAGGTTTGAGAAATTGGTTACTAAAACCTTTTACCTCTCATTGAATGTCATAAAGGAGCATCCATATCACATGACAACTTTATGTCACTTCTCCTTTATTCATATTACCATTATACCTCTCTCATGATAATATCTCATGTCCTTTAGAACTTTCTAGAACCTTAAAAGCTTCAAGAAGAGGTGTGTGTGTGTGTGTGTGTTAATTACTTTCTAATGTGATCATTTGATCATTAGCCAAGTGCAAAAGTGTTCGAACAAATTATATAGATCGAAAAGCTGTTTATCGATAAACCGATTTTCGATCGCATTATCGATTTTTCTTTGAAGAATATATTTTTGTAAAAACTTTTCAAAAACAAGTTTCTTTTCATTATTCATTAATTAAATGATGCTTAACAAGGTTATAAATCATATTTATAACACTTAATTATTTCAAAATGTTTCGATATTCGAAGATGAAGTGTTCTAATTTCAGGGTCGCTACATTCTCCCTCATTTAGAACATTTCATCCTCGAAGTTCAAATAAGAACGATAATCAAAGGAGATAGACGAAACAAGAAACATATATAGACTACAGAGAAACTATATACAAGCTAAATTGCAAACCAAAATGCATACTAAGAGACTCCACCTCAAGCGGTGAGTACACTACAAAAGATATACGATACTAAAAAAGTAAATCCTAATTTATAAGCATATTGGATAGAACTTCCTCAAACTTCCCTCTGTCTTCTTTGCACCATCATAAGCATCCTTGCCCTATGACACTTCAAAACTTAACAAAGGAATAAGAACATAAATACTCAAATACAATTCACAATGACTAGCAACCAATGTTCATGGTTTTTCTCAGGTTCAAAACTCTTCCATCGCTCGAGGACGATAAACAATTTACTAAGCATACCTTACGCTCAACAGCCTTAGGTTCTTATTTAGATAATTATTCATGCTACCTCATAACAAAATCGAAGAGTCATTCCCCAAACTCTTCACAAGTTAACATAACACACCGTACAAATGTACTAAAACTTGTACATTGTACATGAGCCATCCGTACGCAATATCCGATCTGATTACTCTCTCGATCGCATAGATTTCACTTCTAGACTAGTATAGATCACTTAACCTCTCTAGTGTGGACTCTGATTTGGTTTCTTGATTAGAAACCTCTGTTCTCTTTGCATAGCCATATATTATGATAGAAAACATCAGGACGGTATCACGAATCTGTATCAAGTGCTCATGGTCAAAAATCGAGCGAAAAATTCTTGCTTAGACTGGTGTAAACCACCTCGTAACTATGTACTCGAATACTGGTTCAAGAACAGTCATGCGAATAAATGATCTATGTACAACTTACGTATTTATCATATTGGTTTCTTAACTACACCAATTCCTTTTTAATCACATTTATTTGTTCAAATAGCATGTCTACTAAAATCATTTATGAATTATTTCATAAAACCATAACTTCAAGTCCATACACATTTTATAACTTAAGTTCGCACTCTCATAATACTCCATTACATCCTAAAAGTATATGCTAAACATCAAATTTGTTTCACTTAACAAGTATGATCAACAATTTAAACTTGTTTTAACTTATTATCTTTTCAATTTAAGTGTTCTATAAACTCAACTTTATATTTTCAAACACTTAATTACAAGTTCTATAGCAATCTGAATGTTCCCGACTATCCAAAATCGTCGAAAAAATTCCATTTTCAGAGACACCGGAATTTAAGTCCTTAAATTCTCCATTTAAATCCTTTTCGTTTATAAACCAAATTTTTATTAACCAAACTTATAAAAAATTTCTTTCTTATATAAATCTTTCCATAAATATTTATTTCCAAAATATTCCATCTTTCCTTTTGTTTATAATAAACATCTTTTATTAAATTTTAACTTGTAATCCAACATTATCACCGAAGGCCTTATAGTCAAACCATGAAACTTAATTCACAAGACGTTCATTCAATATGCCCATAATTACTATCTACCCACCCCATGTAGTAGAAAGTTAAAGTTTCTCATAAACTGGCTGAGCACACAACAATACTCAATGTTACTAATATGCCGAGCATGACTAAACAATCAAGGTTACAAGATATTAAACTATGAGAAGCACTAATATCTAACCAAAGATGAATAGTTAAACTATAAATAAATAGTATACCCTCAAGTATTTGCTTCCCCTTCTCAGTTGTAGAAATAGTTAAAGCCCTAGGTTACTCTACTTTCTTGACCATAGGACAATCTTTAACAAAATGGTCAGGCTGATGGAACCCGTAACAACCTTTGGTGCAAACTATGGTATCTCCCTTTCTGATGCCTTTACCATTTTCCATCCTCCACCCCTCTTACAGTTTTTAGCAAAAAGGCCCTTCTGTCGACACCTATGGCAAACAAGGTCGTACATAAACTTCAAATGTTGAAACTTCCGCTTATTGATCCTATATGGTATAGAAGCAAGAGGCTTTGGTGTAGAAATAACAAGTATCGATGCCAAACTCTCAAACCTGAAATTCATATTCACCAAATTCACAAAAGTCCTCAAAAGGTGATTAGTCATATCCCGTTGGAACTCAAGGCACATTCCCGCAATGAACATCTCGTTCTTCTTCAGCGGTGTATCAACCAATGCTAACCCTAACCGAGACAAAGCAATGAACCGATTCTCATGCTCCGCCACCATCATGGCCCCTTACTTTAGATCCAAGAAGCTCCTAAATAACAAAATCTTTCTGTCTTCTGGAACAAACTTCATCTCAAACTCATCTTTAAATTGGGCCTAAGAGAAGTTGTTCTTTTAGACATCTGTAGTGATAGAACTCCACCAATCCATGGCTGCATCCGTCGGATGTCGTGACGCCAATCTACGCCTTTATTTCGTCATCTAGCTCCATATCTCCAAATATTCGATCACACAATTTGATCCAAGTCTGGACTCTTACAATATTCTCCATGCTACTAAACCTCTTACCTCCTAGCTTCTCACAATCGCGGTAGAACAAAGCAAAACTCATCTAAGGCCTGACTTTCACAATCTCATTTATGGCATTCATTCTTGGTTCCTCAATTAGAGCAACATTCCTTAGTGCCCGATTCCCGCCATTCATGACAGTACTACTTCGACCACCTCTAGCATTGGCAGCTCTAGTACTCATAGTTCTTACTATTGAATAAACACAAATCTTCTTTCAAGATACGAAAGGATAGAGTTATTTCAAAGAAAGGATTTAAAGAAAGAGATATTCCTAAGGAATAATTAAAAGTCTAGTTTTCAAAATATAAATACGCTCTCATATGTATAATACACTCGACTCCTTCTAGGATGTCACTTACCCTATATCTAATAAGCAAAACCCAACCAAAGTCAAGGTGTTCTCTCAACCTCGAGCTCTGATACCAAATGTAACAACCCGACTTTTCGACCCTCGAATGTCGACACTAATGCATATATGGTATTCGTGTGTCGAGCACCCAAGTGACGGAAAGACAGAAAGTTAGGATGAAATAAAAGAAAACGAATTAAAATAAGAAAAAAGAGAACATAATATCAGAATCTCACAACGGAACGATAATATATAATATCAAAGGAATAGTACAAAGGGTTATTTTGAATCAAGAAATATCAGAGTTAATAAAACCTACGTACTATCATTAGGCTGGACATTTATAAAAACATGTCCTCACATATGCTGATATACATAAATACATTGGAAATAGGAATACTATGCTTGATAATCCTCCAACTCTTCTCCATAAGCTCCAACGCATCCAAAGCTAAATTTGGAAATACACACGGGGCTGACTCGAGCATTATAAGAAAATAACACCCGGATCAGTCTGGTAACCAGGATGAGAAACTCAAATCATATGTGATAAGTAATAGTAACCATTGAGACCTCATGGATTTCCGTAATGGTTTTCCCCTCAAAGCCAACCATTCATTTAGTTCAACATATAGTTATATGATAGATAATGTCTATGATGTAGCATATAAATCATATGAAATAGTCACTATGTAAACGCTACAACAATAATAGGTATACAATGAATACCGCTAAGGCATGTTCGCATAATGGATTTTCCATGGAGATACTTCCAGTAAACTGAAGTGCATCACCATGAAAAAATCAAAAACTACCTTTCAAGCAACGTATATCACAAAATGGGATATACTTTAAGGTAAACATAACTGGACCACACTCGATGTGTGATCTGAGCCATATCAACTTCCGGTACCAATATATCGATAAGCGTCTCTAGACATTGGGTTGATATACCCATGAGGTTTACTAAACCTCCCCGGTCATGTCCCTCCTCTGTTTTCTATCATTTTCCCGATGTTGAGGCTACGTTCAGCATCTTTCACTCGAGTCTTCATCACTCGAACAGAATACAAATCACCAATTGGATTCCTTCATCTCGATTAGATCACGGATCACTAAATGGATTCGAGCATCTTGAACAGATCTCAAACATGCACGTAGGTTGTCTTTTGATGAATGCTAACGTTGTCCTCTCACTTAGAGTACTCCTCAAGATAGACAGTCCCACATGATAGCATCGTTCGAAATGTTAACGCTGACCTCTAATTTGGACTTAACCTTAGGATTAACAGTTCAACTCTATAACATTTCCAATTCACAACCGCTTCCAGAATATATATCACGCACATGGTTTTGTAGTGGTTTCAGGTTCGAGTCATCTCATATAAGTACACTCTTCCCACTTACTGAACTCTCTAAAACAATGGATGAATTTACATTTAACTCAGTTTTAGTTCTCTCGGAAGTAAGCTAAAGCTAAAGACGTTTCGTACCAACACTCCTCTCCAGGGGTTCTCATTGGTATGAAATCATGAAGCCATTCAATAACTTCTTAAGTGATATTTGATCAAGTTCGATAGTCGACTTATCGACTATCTGGTAAAAAAATTGCTTATACAAATCAATATTCGTACGCTTAGCTCGTTTCCGACATTCCAACTTAACTATTCCTCACCCAAGAGTGAAGTCATGTAAGTTTGGACATTGGTTGCTCCAAGACCTGCCTAGACACTTCATTCTTGAATCTCACAAATAGATAAGTCTACCTCATCGGCTTTTAGTTTTAAGCATAGTATTAATGACTTCCATAAATAATCAAAAATCAACACGATTAACACATTTCTGACATTTTCCACTTACCTATTCCTCGGGCAAAAGGGAAGTCGGTAGGTTAGAGCTCTATTGCTCTGTCCCTACTCGAACATCAATCTTAACTCTCATAAATATATAAGATTACTTCGTCAGCTTTTAGTGTTAAGCATAGTTAATTACTTTTCGAATAAGCAATTAAACAATTTAACCATTTGGTCATTTAAGCAATTACTAACCCCTTCCAAACCTTTTGTTTATCCTCTAGAATAAGATATTCATATAAGATATTTTCACAAGATATTTATATGAGATATTTTCCAGATATTTTCCAAGATATTTATATAAGATATTTTCCAAGATATTTATATAAGATATTTTCATAAGGTATATTCACTTTAAAATACTTATAATAGGTTTTAAAATATTCATACAAAATATTACTTAAAAATAATTATTTTGTAATTTACTTGCAAACATAGAATACTGTGTTTTCCACAAAACACTCTTCTTATATAAATTCATAACTAATTCTTAAAAATTCATATAAATATCAAAATACTTTTAAAATACTCTAATATGAGTTAAGAAATACTTTTAAAAAGAATGAAATGAAGTGCTTAAACTTAAATTTCATTTTGAAACCTTTAAAGTCCAAAAATCTAGGTTAAAGGAGGCTATTTTGCACTAGTGAACTTTTGGCAATTTTTGAGATGTTACTTAACTTTTTACTATTAAAACTTTTAATAGCAACAAACATACATATAAAACATTAATAAATGTGGTGAGATATCCCTTAGGATCTGTCTACGAAGTTCCACAGAAATAACAAAAAACAAGGCAATTTCAAACTGCTTCTATAGCGACTATTGTTATAAGTGCACTTCTAAATCCAAGTTCAAACTAAACCAAAGTCCATCTATAACCTATGTTCTTTGTTCAAGGTCTAGTCACATGTCATATAAGTCCATTCAAGTCCATTCCAAGTTTGTTCAAGCCTATGTACATGGATCATATATATCACTTACTTATGAGGTAAGATTGTAAAATCAATGTTTTAACATATGTCTCTTAACAATTTAAACAACATAACCACAAGAAAACACAACATATATGTGTTATATTTTCAATTCAAAGTGAGGTGTTAACTCACCTTTAGCCCAAAAATAACCAAGATCCAAGCAACCCAAGCCTAGACCCAACCTAGCAACACCTTTCCTTCCTTGCTTTCTTGCTTTTGCCTTGCTCCTTTGCCCTGCTCCCTCACTATATGCTCATGGCCCCTCCTTGTAGGTGGAGTGTGGCTTTTCTTTTTCAACTTCTCACTCGGTAGAAGGTTTTGTTAAGTGGTGGCAAGGCTTTCCTCAAAGTTTAATTTGAAGGTAGTTTGCAAATTATTTACTTTAGAAATTTACGATGAAGAAGAAGAAGATGAAATTGATTTTAACTTTTAAAGTTTTGATATTTTTGTGAATGGTTACTAAGGGTATGTCCTTGCTTATATAGGCTTGAGCAAAGGGTTACTAAAACCTTCTATCTCTCATGGAAGGTCATAAAGGAGCATCCATAGCATATGACAACTTTATGTCACTTCACCTTTATTATATTACCATTATACCCCTCTCATGATAATATCTCTTATACTTTAGAACTTTCTAGAACCTTCCAAGCTTTATAAAGAGGTAAGTGTGTTAATTAGTTGCTAATGTGTTCATTTGATCATTATCAACTGCAAAAGAGTTCGAACAACTTGTATCGATCGAAAAGTTGTTTATCGATAAATCGATTTTCGGTCACATTATTGATTTTTCTTTAAAGAATATATTTCAGTAAACACTTTCCAAAAATAAGTTTCTTATCATTATTCATTAATTAAATGATGCTTAACAAGGTTATAAAACCATATTTATAACACTTAATTATTTCAAAACGTTTCGATATTCGAAGACGAAGTGTTTGAATTTCAGGGTCGCTACAATTATATTTCTTAGAAGATTTTTGCATAAGTTCTCATTGTTGATTATTATACTTGTCTATAGGTACATAGGCTTTTTCGAAAAATAATCGACTGCTGCTATGAATTGGTACTTATATTTAATCATCTTCTATATTATAACATTTTATTAGCACTAGTTGTGTAAACTTCTCTATGTACAATTATGAATTTTACATTAACTTGGTCGTCTTGAAACTATTGTATCTTTACAGTTATGGATTTTATATAAACGTGGTTATTTTGTTTAAAATATTTTATATCGAATTTTTTGTATATCATATTTCATTACGTGATCAACGTGTTTTCGATTGTTTGAATGTGATAATTATACGAGTGACTATTGGTTTCATGCTGAAATAAAATATGTTGTGAATAAAATGAACTGGGAACTGAACAAGCTACCAAAGGGAGGGAAATTTGAAAAAAAAAATCAATAATTTTTGGCAGTGTTTAATCGACGCACCAAAAAATATATGGTAGTAGCGTCAACAATACTTTTTAGTGGCGTTTATACAACGCTCCAATAAAAAAATTGGTTGTGTTTGCAAAATGCTGCTATATGTTTCTTTTCTGGTAGCGTTTTTGAAAAATGCAACGGAAAATCTTGAAATTTTAGTTGCATGTCGTATAACGGCGTTCTCTAAAATGCTACCGTAAGTCAGGATAGCGTTTTTTGTGCGCTACCAAAAATACTTTTTGTGTAATGTTCACTTAGATTTGGATAATATTATATTGTTGTCGTTTTCTTTTATTATCCTTCTATGCTTAACATTAACTGCTTTCGTATTTTGGTTCTAAGATTGCATTCTTTCCAGATATGATCCACTGTTCTAGCAAAAGTATACTCGCATAATTTGTTTCAATCAATCTAGATTTATATCTTCTGTTGATAGATTCCACTTAATTTCTGATGGACATATTGTCACTATTATGAATTCCCATTTATCTTTGGCTTTTGACCATAAATAGCTTAAGTAACTACAATTGAAAAATAAATGGACGTTAGTGTCATCCAATAAATAACATAAAAGGCACTTACTGTTTTCAACAGTTTGTCATTTTGCTACTTTTTCTTTAGTTGGTAGTGTTTCCTTCATGGCAAAATATGTGCAATAAGCCATTTTTGGACAGTTTGATTCATTCCATATAATTTTATACCATTCTATTTTTGGTTGTTTTCATCTGATGCAATTCCATACTTTTTTTAAACGAGAAATTTCCATTTTTACTTAACGTCCATTGTCAATTATCATTTTTGATTAATTATTAATTTCTCAATGTTTTCTTTGTAAAAATGGGTCATTAAGTGTGTTTGAGTACACCATGAACTATTATTTATGATTTCTGAAACTTTAGCATTTGCATTTCCAAACAAAATTAGATTTTTTCACCCAATTTTTTCAATAAGTAATTGATTATCTAGCAAGTATCAAAACAGAGGCTAGTATTTTTGCCATCTTTAAAGTTTCTTCTTAAAGCTTTTCTTCCAAACACCTAGGAGCTTAATATGTGTTTCCATACACTTGAGTGAGTACTATTAGCCTCATGTTGTAAAAATATTCATTTTTAAGATATTCATTTCTCATCCATTTTGCCCACATGGATTCATTATTAGGAATCTCCAAAGCAATTTAATATGGCAGGTGGTATTACATCATTTAAATTTCTAAACCTATACCACCTTTTCTTTTTGGTCCACATAGATTAGACCAACTTACTTTGTGATAGCTTACTTTCCAAAGGAAGTTTGCACATACTTTTTCTATTTTCTTAATTGATGCTGCTGATATTTGACGAGTTTGCGTATAATAAAAAATCATTGCATATACAACTATTTGTATTAATTCTACTCTATCGACAATGGATAACAACTTTAATGACCATGAATTTATTTCTTGGATTTCGTTAATTAAAGTTGCACGCTCAGAATTTTTTATTTTATTTGCTGATAATGGTAGCTCCAAATATTTGATTGGTAAAAAATCTACTTTTATTTGTATGATTACAAGAAATTCTTGTTTTTTGGTACATTGTTTATTGAAGTATACCTTACTCTTGCACTCATTTATTTTTAGACACATTTGTTAAGTTTCTGAAAATTATTATTTATAGTTATTGCATTCTCTTTATTTGCTTTTGTGAAAACCGATAATCATCAGCATAGATAAGACGACTCATGTTTGGTTTCACTCTATTTATTGAAGAAATATTTTTCTTCATAAATTCGACTTCCATTTGAATGGAGAATAATTTCATGGCAATAGTAAATATATGGGATAAAGGATCGTCTTGTCTTATTCCGCTTTTTCTAGGGATAAAGCCTGCTGGTTTGCTTGTACTAGAATTGAAAATGTTGAAGTATTTATACATTCAGAAAGAAGTTTATCGAACATTTCAGAAAATCCAAAAGCTTTCATCATTGAAATAATGAATTTTCTGTTGATTTTACTATATCTTTTTTGTATATCAATTTTCGTGCATAAATGTTGTATTTTGAAGAATTAAAATTTCTCATCATTTCATGAACCAATACTGAATTTTCCTAAATAAGTCTACCTGGTATATTTGCATTTTGATTTTCAGAGTAGAAAAGGCAAAAATAAGTTTAATCTTTTACTTAAAATAGTTGAAATTATTTTGTTTATAAAGTTGCAACACGAAATAGGTCTATAATCACTTGTGACGGTTGGGTTTTATTCTTGGGGATTAATGTTATAAATGTATTATTTATGTTTTTAGGTAGTCGGTCAGATATTAAAAACTCATTGACTACATTGCAGATCAATGCAGTTTATAAAACTTGGCAATAAAGCCATCAGTGGCCGGACTTTTATTCTATCTAGAGTTAAATATTATATTTTTAATTTCATTACTACTTGCTAGTGCAAGTAAAATTTCATTTGCATTTGAGTTTAGAGTATTCTTACATATAATATCTATATTAGCCTCAGTTTTCTCTTCTAAGTTGTCATTGTGTCTATTTTTCTGTTTTTCTTTTTTAAATATCAGTGACGTTTCTTGAGATTTTATGAAATTATTTATAACTTCGCTGGTGTTGTTAAAGTTCTTGTTCAAGATATTGCCTATGATGTTTATGTGTATTTTACGAGACATTTGTGTTTATATTGTAATGATTTAAAATGTGTGAACTCATGAACCCTAATTAACCAAACTTAAAACCGTAGCCACACCCACAATATATTCCAGGCTTCATATTCACATACTTATCCATCAAAACGGACGGTGGATTCCCACGTCCACATCCAAGAAACAGTTAATCTCAGCCAATAGTCTGAATTTATGTCCCTATAAATTTATGACATATGAGCACCGAGGAGGAGCAGCAGCCTTTCTTGTCTTTTACCCCTTCATTTTCCTTCTCCATTTAATATTGAGCTTCTTTTTTCTCTCAGTTTTCTCATGACTACTGTAATCATTTCATTTATCATTCGCTTCCTTCTTTCTCTTTCCGTGAAATCCAAAAGTCCGAAGAAATAATTCCCATGAAATTATCGAGAGCAAAAATTCAAGGAAGCTTTTTGTTTGTGAGGAATGTTGTCTGGCTCGTGGTATTTTAATTTTATTTCATCGTTATTTATTTATGATGGTGTTAAAAAAATTAATAATGTTCTTAAAATTATAGATCTCGGACCAGGCTTCATTCCTTTCAGACTAAGCTTCCATTTGATCATATTTAGTCGCTTGTTCTAATGATTTAGATGGAAAAAAAATTTGTTTTATTTTGTTCATGTTTCAGATTATTATTTTGTTTATGTTTTACAGTTTTATGTTGTTTAATTTTTGAATTGCACGTGAGGTGTATGAAAAGATGATTGCTGTCATCATGAAAAGTTTTGACTTTGTTAACTGAAACACTTTTCATCATTCTTATGTGAAAAGGTTTTAACCTTTATTTTGGTTTTTGAGTTTGCCTTTTCTCTTTTGTTGTTCCCAAAGATCTAACACCAGTGGAAATGTGCAAAGTCCACTTGATTATTACTATTATCTTTGAATGAGATTGATTAACTGTATTAGATCCCATCTTTGAATATACAGACCAAGGGTTAGATCTCAGTTTTTATCAGCTTACCTAAATAAAAATGAAATTTTTGTAAGCTTTAATTTGTTTAGAAAATGAGACAAAGTTTCCTGTTTTAATAGACTAATTCTAGGTAACAATACTAATCTTTGATACCAATTCTAATTAACAGTATTATCTTAGATATTATAGAGGATTTAATTTTTAAAATCAAATCTGATAAATTGGTTAATGCGTTTTTGTGTAAGATTTCTTCCGACCCTTGAAATGTAAAAGCTATGCAACCTATTATTCAGTCATATAAAAATATGATTGTTTATGAGTTTCAATGCAGCGGATAATATATATAACAGTTGCAATTGTATTTCATGGCCTCTTTTGTATTGAAAAAAGAAATGTCCAAATATAGTTCTTATGAACACTGACATATCACAGATGTTGATGTATTTATTTATGATTAGTAAATTGCATGGTGATGAAATGAATTTTGCTGTTTTGGTATGTCAGATTCATTGCTTCATAAGTTACAGTTGTAACCAATGTTTATATATTATGCAATGAAAACTGAATCAAATTGTAGCATTGTTGCACTATAATTTCTACAAGTACAAATCTCTAGTATACAAAGAGAAATCTCCTTGGTTTGTAATTCCAAGACCTATCTTTCGGATTCTAACAACTGCATGCAACCCGAGAGCATGAATCAAAGTGTCAACCAAGACCAAGACCATTATTCAACTGAGATAAGAAGTCTGACCGAGAGCACCGGTTGCCGAAGCCCAAAGCAATTCAACAAGCAGCAACTATCAACAGCTCAAATAGCTCAGGTCGAGACCAACACTCAAGATAAATGGAAGATGTCTAAAAGCTATATATGAAGCGTCACGTCAGCAATTCGAGTCAAATTACATTCAACCAGATGATGGCAAGCATTCAAATCAAGATCGGTCCAAGCAAGCCGGATCATCAATCCAAAGAGAACGCGTTCAACCAATGGCGTCATAGTTTATTGGCTATACATAGGCGGCAATCCCAAGGCACATGGGATCTTCTTCTGACACAAAAAAGAATAAGAATTATATAGTGCTTTCCTATATTAGAGCTCTAATCAAAAACTCATTAATGACGGAAATGCTTAGATTCAATGTAATAAGCCTCTAAATAATAAAAGAATAGTGGATGTAGGGACTTTCGACCCGAACCATTATAAAAGTCTCGGTGTTATTTACTTTCAGCATTTTACTTTCTTAACGCTTAAACTCATTAATTCAACATCTTGCAATTCTGTCCCAACCAAGATACCTCTCGGTAATCTCATTACCGGACTTACAATCCTATCAACTCTCGAAGTAATACCTCTGGACCTCGGGGTATTGATGTGGATGAAATTATGCACTAACATTTTTGATGCTTGAAGGAGGGCACCAAATCTCTGCATTTCGTTTTCTTTCGGAGAACCAACAAAACACTCTCGTCTACAATGTCTGATTCTAAAAACAAGGAGGCCACTTTAAAGCTATCCCTTAACCTTCGCATTCAACTCATTGAAGAAGACAACAACGAAAGGATGATAACCATCATTTCGGAAAAAGAGAATAGCCAAAAATATGATCCTGTCTATGAACTCCAGGCTTCTCAGATTAGCCAGTTTTCGGGATATCTTCAAGTATTCCTCCACAAAACTACCCAACCCTGGAAGATTGTTAAGGCCCTACATGATGAAGTTAAAGATCTTTCCACTGAGTTGCTAAAATGCGAAGGTTTGGATCCCTCTAATAAGAGGGCCACCCTGGACACTCAAGGTAGCGAGTCTCAAAAGAAATTAAAACGTGGTCAAGTTTTTACTCCAATCAACCAGAATCTGTCTTAGATCTTTCTGAGAACTTGTTGAGAGCTCCCTTATCCTAACTATCCCCTTATCCTAACAAGTGTTGAAAGCTCTCTTACGTAATCGAGGAGTTTGTACATAAAGGGAAGTTGACCAAATTTATTAAGCGTTAAGTTGAATATCTCATTTCGAACCTCTTTTACTCTATTTTTATGTTTCTGTGATTCTAGGACAATTTCATGTAACTCTTCTTAAATGAATACGTATGGCACTCTTCCGCAAAAGATGAAGAGGAATTCCTTTTATCAAATGTTCCACACGGTTAAGCGAAAATTACCGGTCTTGTTACTCCGGTCCTCTTGATTATGTCCTCTCCTGCAAAATGTTTCAACTCCAAGAGGGGGGGACTTTATGATCTTAAATATATTGAAGATTTAAATGACGGGTCTCGGTCACTTCCTTCTGGTGAAACTCTTCCTCGGTATGACCTAATCTACCAAGTCTTTTCCTGGGTTCGTCCATATCTTAGCGTTTACGGTATCTTTTTTGGTATGTCCCCTCTCCTGAAGGAACTTTTACATATCATATTTGTGTCAAAATTTAGAGATTGTAACTCTTTCATCATCTGATGAGGTCGATAGAGAGTTCCACTTTACCAAGCTTTAGTGAAACCCTCTCACTCATCTACTGAGATTAATGGAAGGTTTTCACTTTATTAAGTCTGATCTCTTTTCCCAAACTCAAATTAAAACTTTCCACCAAACTAAGTAATCAATCAAAACAAATTCATATCTCCCTTTATCAAGTTTAATATTTTCCTTCAAAACTCTCTACAAAACAAGGTAATTTATAAATTACGCCATTTCAAGGACCTTCTTAGGAATATATTTCGAAACTACTCTTTTTCAAAGAATATATATGTTTATCTTTACTAAGTAACAATTGGCATAACTATCAACTTAAGAATGTATTTTAATGACCGACATCAGCCAAAAGTGGTCATGTAGATGGTCGATACCAGCCAAAAATGGTAGTATAGATGGCCGATACCAACCAAAAGTGGTTGTAGATGGTCAGTGCCAGCCAAAAAGTGGTTGTAGATGGTCGATGCCAATCGAAAAGTGGCTATAGATTTAAGACCCAATGATAAAATTGGTATAGCTTGCTATAAGAGCACCCTTATAGTGATGCGCCATAAAGAGTGAAGCCATATCACCTAGGTTTAAAAAGACGTCGAAGAGTAGAATGCATGCCAATTGTGAGTCATGGTCAGTATAACCATGCATTGGGTAGATTCCCAATTTAGTGTTGGGTAGATTCCCAATTAGAGTAGAGAAATAGGCAGATACCCGTATAGATTAGAAATGGGTAGATTATCGTATAGATTAGAAGCGGATAGATTCCCGTGTAAATTAAAAATGGGTAAACACTCAATTAGATTAAAATGTTGGGTAGATTCCCAATTAGAATAGAACAGAATAGAATATTAGGTAGATTCCCAATTAGATTAGAATGTTGGGAAGATTCACAATTAGATCAGGGTATTGGGTAGATTTCCATTTAAATATAAAGTAAATTGATTCTTGATATGGACAAGATGTTAGGGAAAAGTTCCTAAGTTAAGATAACTGGTAGATTCTCGATAAATTGGAAAGAAGTAAAAGTGAACATAGAATCATAATAAGATGAAAACTCTTGATTGTGTTACTAGGGTGACTTCGGACAAGAATTCATTCATAAAAGCCAGTTGGGTCTGAAACCTTACTTTAACGGAAGTATGTCCAGGGGCAAAAGATACCCCACAGAAGGAAAATCATAAAAGCGCACTCAAGCAAAGTAACAAAATAAAAAGCGAATAAAGTTTCTTTGCATATCTTTTATCCAAAAAGATGTTACAAGGGAAAGGTCGGGACAAATGCCTAAAGAAATACTATTACAAAGACTATATTACAAAATCAAGAGCATCAAGGGATAAAGTATAAAAACGAAAGGTAAAGATCCATCCAAGGGGACAAACCAAGGTAGCAAATCAAAACCCTCTGAAATGACTTCGGTTTTATAGTCTCGGAAGGAGTTCTGTAGCCACACCATCTTTAGCCTCTTCACCTCCATTTAGAAGGAATGACAATGTTATCTCTTGCAGTCAGACATCTGCTCAGGGCTCATCCCTCTCTGAAGAAAGCCGTTTGTTAGTTTTTAAACCCAATATTGACTCAAGGAAATCAATCTTAATCTCAAAGGCCTTAAGGGTTACTTTTAGCTTTTGGAGTTGGGCTACCTTGTCCTCGCAAGAGTTATAAAGAAAGGCATAGCCTCGCTGAATCTTTGAACAGTTCAAGCAGGATACTCTGTAAGAAACATCGACTTATGATTAGAAGAAATAAAAGATGGTAACTAAGGACTTCATATCAGCTACTATAACTTGAAGCATTATACGGAAATCGTACCAAGTCAAAAGAAAATTCAAATATAGTATGACATCAAGGAAGTTTTGTCCAAAATTTATACAAGTCAAAAATAATATACAACAAAGTCATATTGTTAAAAAGGCATGTCATGGTATGCTTTCTTCATCAAGAATATTATTAGAAATATCGCCTTATACCTCCTCACCTGTAGAAGTGGCCACTCCCTCTTCCTCTACAACACCAAAAAGGTGTATTTGTAATGAATATAGTCGTTACAAATGAAATTTATAACAGATATAGTCGTGAGCGGTACAAGCGTGAGGTATGTCGTTACAAATATTTATAACAGCCTCTACCCGTTATTAGATATATCACTTACCAACGGACTTTGTCGTTAGAAATCTAAATTTTTGTAACGAAATAGGTTGTTATTAGTTGCATCGGTTTGTAACGGGTATTTTCCGTTACTTAGTTTCCCCTTTCATGGTGGAAGAAGGGGTTGTCATTCTAAATTATCACGATCTTGTCCGTTACAAATTTTGATCATTAGTAACGCACTTGTTCGTTACAAATTTCATCAATAGTAACGACTATGCTCGTTATAAATTTCGTCTTTAGTAACGAATATGTTCGTTATAGCTACCAAACCATGTAGAGCTGCATTTTTGCTAGCATTTACACTACAGAATTGTCTATTATAATACAGTAGGTACATACATATCAAAAATTACAGAATTTCGATAACAATAAGCAATTACGCATCCAAACGTACAACTTAAATTGCACAAATATTTGACAACAAATTAAAGGAAGATTCGAAATTTCACAATTTCATCATACATAACTAAAGAGTATGAAATCAAAATATTACAAGTTCTTACATTACTTCAAAATAAATTCTAGATCCTACAAACAACGAACACGACACTCAGGCCAAATAACAAAACCTCCATCAATTATATCAAATAGCTTGTAATTACCATTTTTGTGGTGCTTCATAAATAGCTTTTGATGCTCGTGTAAGCTTCACTTGCTTCATAGTTGATGTAGAGCTAATTGCACGACAATAGTTTTTTCTTTTCTCCTTTCCAAACACTTCAGCAATGGGATCATTCTCAAAATCTTCAAAACTTCTACTTCCATTGCTACCATTGACACTAGAGTTTTCCTTTTGTCTTTCCTCCGCTTCTTCAACTAATGCCTGCATAATACCCAAATAAATTATAAAAAAAAGATGAACTTGAAAATATTTTGCATATTAAATAAAGTAAAAGCATAAACTAAAGAATATACTATCAATATCTTGCATATTGGTTGATAGAAAATGATGAACATGTGAATACTGTAAAAAAAATTCCTGTCAAATTATGAATACTGGAAAACAAAATATGGAGGATATAAACTATAATGCATAAGATAAATTAACAAGGTATTCATACATCTAGGACTGACTCGATAGCCTGGTTTCCTCAGCTGCTTCTTGATCCTAGTACACTATGAAAATGTGACCGGAAACTATAGTGAATCTGAACTTTATTTTCTGCTTGTATACCATTCAAACCTTTTCTTGTACGGGAAAAATAGAAAGTGAAATTCATCCATACCTGAATATATAATGAATCAAAGTTATGGACAAGATTCAGCCTCGAATATAGAAGTAATTGGACATGCAAGTGATCAGATTGGCATTTCAGGCTGTGATACTCAACATAACATGTCTCTGTATATAGGAAAAGAAGGCAACAGTAAAAAAAAATCAAACAATTCTAATGGTTCGAGCCCACCTAAAACACTTAGGGGTGGAAAATTAGACATGAAGGAAGGTACAGAATATGTAGTGGAAAGCTCAAGTGCTAGACAAACGAGACGTATAAGAAATGAGGAGGTTCCTTTTGAATTCAAATCCAGTGTTAACGGTGATGTTATTAATAATCCACCATGGGATAATCCTGTAGCACATTTCAAATCAAAAGCCAGGAAAACTAAAATAAGTAAAGTGAGCTGCCTCCCTAGCACGTCTGAAGCCAGAGGAGCAAATTCAGATATAAATTAAATGACATTCCTAACTTGAAATGTCAGGGGATTAAACTCTCCTGTAAGGAAGTATGATATACAAGAGCATGTAAACGGACTAAGACCATCAGTAATAGTTGTATTGGAACGTACAGTAAATAAAAATTTGAGACATGTCTTTATAAGATGCATGAAACCAGGTTGGGCATACACTTATAATTTGTATGAAGAAAATAAAAGTAGAGTTGTCATTGGATGGAATCCGGGTATTTGGAATTTTAATATATTGGTTTTGATACTAATTTTATAGGGGAATTAACGACTAAAATATAGGTATGAATGACATTATATATAGGGGAAAATCGGCTTTGATACTAATTTTTGATGACTAATAAGTATTTCACACTCGGATAACTAACAATTTGCCTTGTATTTATTGTACCTCTGTATTATTAAGAGAAGGGTGATCAAAACTGTTGATTGCCTTTCTTTATCATAACTCTCACTAACACACGTAACCAATCAAGCATAGGCATCTTCTATTGATAGTTCTTGCTGCCATTAATATACTCTAGTTTAGTTTTAGAGCCTTGCAATTTGTCAAACCAACTTCTCATTTGACTCAAACCACGTCTTATTTTGTCTTGCAAATCAGGAACTCAATTAAAACATCAAAATGAAGGTACGATTCCATCATAAGGCTGCTCAGTATAAAATCCATTACACGGCTATATGTTAGTTTACTGCTTTTCCTTCAAGCATAGATACTTGACCGTGAAAAAAGAAAAATAATATATCAGTTACAACAAGCTATTTCTCCAACGATCTTCGATTTGACCTATCGGCGAAGGATGTGGTGAAGTGCGAAAAGCCGGTGTGTGCTAAATTTCTGCTTTAGTTGGAGTGTCAAATTTTGTAATCCCCTTTAGACAAGTCATTCTGTTTTAATATGGTTTGTTAGAAACCTTTTTTTTTCATGTCCAACAATAAAGATTAAACCCAAACTTCTTTTCTTTTTAGAAGAAAAAAAAAGATATTAGCCTACATATCCTAGCCTTCAAGCTCTGGTAACATTTTCCATCAATCAACGTTTCTATAATGGACCAACTGAACCGAACAGAAAGGAATGCAGGGGATATAGCTAGCCAGAGCTAAAGTGAGAATGAAAGAAGAAAAAGGAAAACCTGTAGGCCATCTCTTCCATAATAGTTTTACCAAGACAAGTAGCTCCGGCTTGTAGAAGAGCAGAAACAGTTGGTGCTGTCGTTGTTGTCGCTGCGTGCGTCTTTCCCCAATCCGGATTCCCGAATCCAGTCACGTATCCTTCCACATCAAATCTGTGCATTCATTTTAATTTTATTTTCTTCAACATTCATTCATGTATTTGACGTACTTAATTAATTCTAGAAATAAAATTAAGTTGATAAGGAAATGGAGGCAATAACTGCAGTATACATACATATCTTTAACAGCAAAAGTTAGACACTTGAGTGGAACAGGAGTTGCTGCTGCTGATGGACTTGTAGGCTCAAGTTTGAATTTCTGTATAAAAGCTCAGTTGGAGCATTCGTCCTCGTTTTCTATTTCCATGGCACCTTCTTCCCCCTTTACCTCTCTATTATCCGCTTCTTTTATATGAAAGTTTTAAATGGATAATCTCATTGATTTAAATTATTGCTATGTCACTGCTATTTCACAACGCGTTTATAATAGACTTACAGTAACCAACAAAGTAGAACCCACTACTTTAGCTTTAAGTGCAGAAATTGCAGTACATATTTATCAGTTTTACCCACTACTTTTGCTTTCAACATGAATTCATGTGTTCATGTCACAAAAATGTGAAATATTCGTACTTTTGACCATTGCCATCTACTTGATATGTAGCTTATAATCATTTTCTTGACATGTAAACACAAAATATAACCAAGAAGCAACAACAGAGACCCTACGTATTCTTCAAGAGTATATCAATGTCGTAGTGGTCTGGAAGCCTCTGAGATATACACATTTAAATTTCCCAACATGGTTAATTTCTTAATCTTTTCATACACCTCAATATTTAATGTAGATACTCACATTCTTAGCCATACTGTAACGACCCTGAATTTTGAACAAATTTAATTGAAAATATTTAATTAATTTTAAATATTTGAACGGTAATTTAATTTGAATTCCCGAATATAACTTTGAAACTGGCAATTAAATTATAAAATTTAATCTATTGAATTGAATAAAAATTTGAATCTTTAATTCTGAGCTGAAGAAAAATATTTCGAAAGCTTGTAAAATTTATATTGATAATATTGAAAACAATAGAAGCTTCAGAATTTAATTTCGAACTGTTTTGTTCAGTTTTGAAAATAATCACTCGAACCGATATTTATAAAATAGTCAATTTTCAAACAGTCTCGGAATTCGACGAAACCAGTTCCATTGGGTTCGGAATATTGTATTATTGTCGGATTTCAAATTTCGTAGCATTCGGGGTTGTTATGAGACCATACGATAGTTAAACGCGTTGAAAATAAATCGAGTTTAATTTAAATTTTGAAATTTAAATTTTAAATTTGGTCAAACGTAACACGTTATCTTCCCTAATTCCACGCCTAAATTCACGCAGAAAATCACGAACAAAAATCGTGCAACCCATCACGCTATTTTCTTTTAATCACGTCTGTTTCCTCTTTCCCTCTCCTTCATTCCTCAATTCAAACGAAAGAGGAAACCTCGTTCTAAACTAAATCAATGGCCGCTCGTTTTTCCCAAATCAATTCAAACCAAACAAAATCGATTCGAGCATCGCGCGAGCGCGTAGGAGGTGATTCGCGAGTGGTCGCGGTGGGATGCGTGGCATTGAGGAGGTCGACTTGTTTTCTGGCATAGGTGTGAGTGGAAGATGCGATCGCGAGTGGGGGTTCTCATCGTTTCTGGCGACTAGGTCGCGTATTCCAAAGCAAGCAAAGGCGAGTGGGTTTCGCGAAGATGGTTAGGCGAGCTCGCATCTGTCGCGATTGAGTCGGGGTTCGGTCGCGAGAATGGGAGGAGGTGCTAGGGTTCGTCGACGTGTGGGTCGCGACGAGCTAGGGTTGGCAATGGGGGTCGAGGCTGGGTTTCGATTTCAGTGGCGTACGCGGCGATGACCACAGTCGCGTGTTCGAGTTCCGGTGATGCAGAGATTTCGGTGGTCGCGATGGTTGCAAGTCTGGTGATGGAGCCTCGCGAGAAAGATGGGGACGTGGTGTCAGTTGTTTTGGGTATTTCCTCTCTCTGTTTCTTTCAATATACAGAATTTTACAGTAAAATAAATTACTGGTTGGGTTGTTTTCTGGAAAGGAAAAAGAAAAAGAAAATAAATATTGATTGGTTATTTGATTTAAACTTGGAGAAATTAATTTAAATATTGTATATTGACAGTAAAATGAATTACTGTGAATTTTTTCAAGAAAATATTTTAAATAAATAAAATTGGGTAAAGGAGAAGATTTAAAGAAAATTTAGTTTTGAACTAAAATTCTAGTTAAACAAATTTGTTTAAGGAGAAAATTGATTTAAATAAAATTATCAGCTAATCAAAACTATTAAACGGTAATTGGTTGTTCGATTTATTTCGAATATTAACGAATTGTATAATTGTTTATACAAGGTTTAAAACCGTGAAGAAATGGAAATGGATGGCAAAATTAAAAGCTAAGTTGAGATTTTCTCACTCGAAGGAAATTTGATTTTACAGTTATTATTGATTGATTTGTTTGAATGTGCTATTAGATATAGTAGGATATATCTATATATATAGCAATATATACATATTGGCATATGTATATATTGGATTGATGATTTCCCGCCTCGTATAGCGGATGAGACCCTATTGCGCCGTTAGTAAGCGGATTTATAAAAACCCATATACCGCGATATTCCACCTCGAAGTGGAATGGTATTGTGCTAACGTCTTTGGATGCAGGGAAACAGGTTGGAGGGATCCAACTGGATTCCTCAACTGTATTTATTTATTTACAGATGTTGATATATATTCTGTTATCATATGATGATATATGATGTTTGATGTTGTGATGGACTAATTGATGCGTTGCATCATTGGATTCAAATTTTGAAATTTAAAAATAACGATATTGATTTTAAAAGTGAAATTTTAAAAGTGATCTTTGAAAATATACGTTTATTTAAATTGTTGAATTGATTTACTTTAAATAGATAAACGTTAAAACTTTTAAGTTATAAAAGTTAAGATTTTGTGAATTTTAACAAAAAAAAGTAATTTCTTTTGAAATAAAGAGTTAAGAAATTTATAAAATGTGAAGATATGAAATTTATAATTATAAAATGTGAAGATATGAAATTTATAATTATAAAATGTGAAGATATGAAATTTATAATTATAAAATGTGAAGATATGAAATTTATAATTATAAAATGTGAAGATATGAGATTTATAATTATAAAATGTGAAGATATGAAATGTATAGAATTATAAATTGTAAAGATATGAAATTTATAGATTTATAAAGTATGAAGTTGTAGAATGAATGATTATAAGAGATTTACTTATAAATTGGATTTTTGCCTTTAAATGGAATATTGATCGGATTGTTAATAAAGAAGATTTATAAATCGAAGTTGTTATAAAATAAAATTTGAATTTATAAACGTTGTTTTTTATAAATTCGAAATCAATTGAATTTGATAAATTAAATATAGAAGATTGTTAAAGGAGATATATTCGCGATTTTGGATAGCGAATTATTATTGAAATAAAATGTGTAGAAAATAGTGGAAAGTAATTAGGGAATTATATTCACGATTTTGGACAGTGAATATATTGTTAAGTAAAAAGTATATGATTTTGGGAAAGTGATATTTGAAAGGAAGTAAATTGTTTTAAAAGATGTTTTAAAACGTGCGAATGTTTTAAAAGATGTTTTAAAACGTGCGAACGATCGAAATCATAGATTTCAACATTTATTGTTGAAATAGACGTTTTCGAAAAATAAGGAAATGGTGGACTATAACACTGTTGTTATAGTAAATGATCTCCAAAAGGAAATGTTTTTAATGTAGTATTAGGATTTATATATCTATTTAATTTCGAATCCCTATACTAGTGATTTTGAGTCGTCGTAACGATGTTTTACGTAACATTCGTTTTGACTCAAATTGATGTTGTTATAGAAAATAGATTTCCTTAAAGAATGAAATATATACTTAATTTGATTTAAGTATATCGAGTATTTTCAAAGGTTGAAAATAAAAGATTTGTGAAACACTTATTATTAAATAAGTATGGAATGTTTTCCAAAATGAAATGAAACGTTTTGAGATTTTATCTTCTTAAAGATAAATCGAAATTGAATATTTGAAAACGATTGAAAATCGAATATTAGTAGATATTCGAAAAATGTAAATTCAATATGGAATTTATAAAGGAAAGGGAAACTGTTTAGAAAAATAAACGTTGATTTATTTTTGAAGTGTGGAAATTTTATATCTAGTAAAGATATTTTTGAAAATAATAATTTGGAAAATTATTTGGAATCTGATGATGTCGCGCATCTTTATTGATAGTTAAATAACCGACTATCAATAATTACCTTTAGATAGGTATTTGTTGTGAATTGGATGAATTTGAATGCCACACTTATTTTTGAATAAGCGCTCACTATTCGGGTTAGCCGGGAAAGGACCATGGGGTCGTATAACCCATTCCGAATATGTGATACGTCGTTATGAATTGCATTTGAAGACCGGTGTTGAAGACCGGATATTTTTGAAAACGGAAGGATTACCGTCGAGTTACTCTACATCGGCTGATCTTCGATTTAGAGGTTTTATCACCCTTAGTGACGGGAAGTCCGGACGTGATTAGAAATTTATCCGGAAATGCAAGGGCTTCGTGAGAAGTGCCTTCGGTTCTGTTCGATCCCGGAACAGACTTGTATGGATTGTGTGTCTGACGTTACAATTTGAGATATAAAGCTGATTTCTTTCAAATACATTTCTGTTGGTGGCGGAGAATTTATTCTCTTAGCTTAACACCCTTCTCTGAGACGTACGAGCTCAGAGGTTATGTAGTTGAAATTTATCAGCGATATATCCCAATTTGGTAACGTGGCATACTGAGTGTTGCTGTGAAATGATCAGTGTTTGATCATTTGTGATATGATCATTTGTTTGATCTTATATCTTTGTGATCATAGGTTGATCATTTTGTTTGACCCGAAGCAGGGCTTTTTGAGAAAGCGTAGCTTTGTGGACGAGACTTCGTCGAGCCTCACACCCCGGAAATGGTCGAAACAGGAAGGATGCGGCAAGGTTCTAGGGAGTAGCGCCCCTTAGTGTATGTCATTCCTTCTGGATAAAGGTGGTATCATGGTATGGAGCCCAGATACTTAACCTCTGTGGTTACTGCATTATTATTATCTATGTGGTTTGTTGCGAATCGGGGATCCTCGGGAAGATCGGTGACGATCGGGGGATGGCATACGCGTGTCAGTAGTTACCTATTTTTGCAGAGGTAACCCGGCCTTGTGTTGGCAGAGATCCGGTTAGGTTCTCGGGTCGTCTATTCCAGGGACGTACCCATCGTGGATAGGAAGTTCCTTAGCCTGACCATTTGTTGGAAATCCAAACTCCAATACGAACTTTGTACGGTATTAGTTGTAGAACCTGCCATTTACGTACGGTGGTCACCACTGTTTAGATGGTAGCTATAGTAGGCATACGATACTGGTCGTATGTTGGCTAAGATTAATATTATACTTTCGAAATGTTTTCTACACTATGCACTAATAATAATATCAAAAAGAATTTGATTTTTGCGTAGTAAGCATCTTTGACTATCATAAGAAGAAATCTCCTCCAATTCTGCGTTTGCATTGTGTGTGTGGTGGGAGGTCTTATGGTAGTTTCATTTTCCAAAAGCATTTCGAATTTACTTTAAAAAATTTCTGTTGTTTATTTTAAAGATAAATAACTGTTTTACGATCTCACACCAGTCACCATGACTGACTCGGAGTTTATTGTTCCCTTCTAAACTCTGGGTGCCCACCAATTTTCCACACGGGCAGCCTAGAGTTATGTTATCAGGATATTCTGGATATTCTGGAGCTTTGGAAGCAAGCTGGATGGCGAGACGTAGTATTTGTATCTGATAGTATTTATTCCGCTGTGTATTCTGTATGAGGACAAGTTATATAACTGTCCACTGTTGTATATTGACTCTGATGATTGATGTATGTATAAACTGATATAGCTTTCTTGTTTTAAAAGACTAGTGTTTATCTATTATATATTGTTCCGCTGCGATATGTGAGATTCTGTTATTGTTTTCTATTCTGATGTTTTTCTGTTGTTCTTCTTTCTTTCTTCTCTTTTTCTTCTATCTTCTTCTTCTTCTACTTTTTCTTTTTCTTAAAACCCTCACTATTGGAGTTTCCGGCACTCGATTGCTCGGCAGTCGATAAAGTGAGTATCGATGTCGAATTTTCGAAAGTCGAAAATTTTGGTATGTGACAAAGTGGTATCAGAGCATATGGTTAAGCGACAATCCTGCTCTGTTGGGTGTTACTCATTAGAGATAGAGTCAGCAGTACTCTAGAATGAGTTGAGTGTAATAATAGATACGAGTGCGTATTTGTTAGTGAATATAAAATTATTTTATATTGTGATGTTTGATTTATTGAGTGGTATATGGATTCTGGTCGGTATGGTCTGGACAACTCTATCGATAGGAATCTCTAAACACTTATATAGAACAATTCGGCACAGTATTGTTTTGAATGGGGTAAATAATATAATTTTGCCCAAAACTATTTTTGTATAGAAAAGAAATGATTTTCTGTAAATTATTACAGTATATGGTTGCATGGTTGTTAGAAGTGATAATATTAAACTATTATCATTGGAATTGAATAAGAAATTGAAAGCATAACTCCAAAGTTAAGAAATAAATTCATATACAAATGAATTTAAAGGATGTAAATTATAAATGTGAATTGTAATTTAAAACGGAATTCCAGAGAAGTTTTTGGAAATGTTTTGAAAGGAATTTGAAAATTTTGGAAATTTGGAAAGTTTAATTTCTTTTTGGTTTGAAAATGATTTTTCGAAGGATTTGATATTGTGGAAAATTGTTTTAGAGAGTGGAAAGCTCTAAACTCTTTTCGGTCGCTGGAAAATAATTCCGATGATGATCGCGACATCACCGGTGTTCATTTTTGGGTTTCCAAAAGAGGAATTGCTGCCAAATTGGTTTAAATGAAAGTTGTTTGGAAAATTGGGTTTTGTTTGGAAATTCAAAAGGGATAAATTGAATTGTTTTCAAAAATGGTTTTGAAAATGTTATTAAGACTCTGGAATGCTATATAAAAGTATTTATGAGAATAATAAATGAGTTGATAACTTATACAAAGTTGTTGTGAATTTAGATTGAATAAATCTAACTTAAGGAATTTTAAGTTGGATTAAAGTAAGTATAAGTGAATCAATAAAATAAAAAAATGAATAAGGATTGAATCCGAATAAACTACTTTGATAATTAATTGATTCATGAAATGGAAGTTGAATTAGTTAAATTGAAACTTGAATTGTGACTAAATAAAAGAATGATTCGAATTTGCAGATAAATTCAAGTAAGTAGAAATAAATTTCTGAATGAATGGAATTTACAATTGCAAGTAAATGAAATTAAAGATGAATGTTAAACTCTGTTTTGAATTTGTTAGCAATTGTAATTCAAGCTGAATATTGGAAATTGGAATTTGTAACGAATTAGTAATTGGAACTAATTTAAAATAGTACAGTTGTGAATAAAAGGTAGTTGATAAATTCAATATTCAAAAGTAAACTGAATCCAAATTAGATTGAAATTGAATTCAAATAAATTGAAATGTAAAGTTGAATGAAAATAGATATATAACTTCAATAGTGAAGTAAAGATGATATAAGCAGTTTATATTGAAAATTTTGTAATCAGATTTGCAAAGTGGTTTGAATGTGTAACTAGATATAATGGCTAGTAGGATATACAGGTGTAAAGGAATTGGGATTTTAATTTTGAAGAAAATTTGAATTGCTCAACAAAAGGTAAGTGTTTCAATTTGAATATGAGATTTGATGACTTATTTCTCTAGCCGCTTGGCTTTTTCTTTTTCTTTTTGAAATCTGAGAGTCCGTAGGGACGTTTTGTAGTAGTACCGATCTAGCCGCGCAAAGGAGACGCTGGCGAAATTTTTTGGAAATTTAGGGTGTTAGAAAATTTTTGAGAAATTTTGAAAATTTAAAGTTTGAATTTGAATTTAAATTTGAATTGAGTAGTAAAACAGTGTTGTTTAAAACTTATAATTGAAGTTGGAAAGTTAATTAAATGATAACGAATCTTTTAGTATGAAGATTTGTTTTGATAAATTGATAAAACTAGTGGATTGTTGTGAAAAATAGTAGACGAGTTAAGGACTTTTTCTTCCTAACTTGTAATTTCGAGGACGAAATTCTTTTAAGGGGGGAAGTCTGTAACGACCCTGAATTTTGAACAAATTTAATTGAAAATATTTAATTAATTTTAAATATTTGAACGGTAATTTAATTTGAATTCTCGAATATAACTTTGAAACTGGCGATTAAATTATAAAATTTAATCTATTGAATTGAATAAAAATTTGAATCTTTAATTCTGAGCTGAAGAAAAATATTTCGAAAGCTTGTAAAATTTATATTGATAATATTGAAAACAATAGAAGCTTCAGAATTTAATTTCGAACTGTTTTGTTCAGTTTTGAAAATAATCACTCGAACCGATATTTATAAAATAGTCAATTTTCAAACAGTCTCGGAATTCGACGAAACCAGTTCCATTGGGTCCGGAATATTGTATTATTGTCGGATTTCAAATTTCGTAGCATTCGGGGTTGTTATGTGACCATACGATAGTTAAACGCGTTGAAAATAAATCGAGTTTAATTTAAATTTTGAAATTTAAATTTTAAATTTGGTCAAACGTAACACGTTATCTTCCCTAATTCCACGCCTAAATTCACGCAGAAAATCACGAACAAAAATCGTGCAACCCATCACGCTATTTTCTTTTAATCACGTCTGTTTCCTCTTTCCCTCTCCTTCATTCCTCAATTCAAACGAAAGAGGAAACCTCGTTCTAAACTAAATCAATGGCCGCTCGTTTTTCCCAAATCAATTCAAACCAAACAAAATCGATTCGAGCATCGCGCGAGCGCATAGGAGGTGATTCGCGAGTGGTCGCGGTGGGATGCGTGGCATTGAGGAGGTCGACTTGTTTTCTGGCATAGGTGTGAGTGGAAGATGCGATCGCGAGTGGGGGTTCTCATCGTTTCTGGCGACTAGGTCGCGTATTCCAAAGCAAGCAAAGGCGAGTGGGTTTCGCGAAGATGGTTAGGCGAGCTCGCGTCTGTCGCGATTGAGTCGGGGTTCGGTCGCGAGAATGGGAGGAGGTGCTAGGGTTCGTCGACGTGTGGGTCGCGACGAGCTAGGGTTGGCAATGGGGGTCGAGGCTTGGTTTCGATTTCAGTGGCGTACGCGGCGATGACCACAGTCGCGTGTTCGAGTTCCGGTGATGCAGAGATTCCGGTGGTCGCGATGGTTGCAAGTCTGGTGATGGAGCCTCGCGAGAAAGATGGGGACGTGGTGTCAGTTGTTTTGGGTATTTCCTCTCTCTGTTTCTTTCAATATACAGAATTTTACAGTAAAATAAATTACTGGTTGGGTTGTTTTCTGGAAAGGAAAAGGAAAAAGAAAATAAATATTGATTGGTTATTTGATTTAAACTTGGAGAAATTAATTTAAATATTGTATATTGACAGTAAAATGAATTACTGTGAATTTTTTCAAGAAAATATTTTAAATAAATAAAATTGGGTAAAGGAGAAGATTTAAAGAAAATTTAGTTTTGAACTAAAATTCTAGTTAAACAAATTTGTTTAAGGAGAAAATTGATTTAAATAAAATTATCAGCTAATCAAAACTATTAAACGGTAATTGGTTGTTCGATTTATTTCGAATATTAACGAATTGTATAATTGTTTATACAAGGTTTAAAACCGTGAAGAAATGGAAATGGATGGCAAAATTAAAAGCTAAGGTGAGATTTTCTCACTCGAAGGAAATTTGATTTTACAGTTATTATTGATTGATTTGTTTGAATGTGCTATTAGATATAGTAGGATATATCTATATATATAGCAATATATACATATTGGCATATGTATATATTGGATTGATGATTTCCCGCCTCGTATAGCGGATGAGACCCTATTGCGCCGTTAGTAAGCGGATTTATAAAAACCCATATACCGCGATATTCCACCTCGAAGTGGAATGGTATTGTGCTAACGTCTTTGGATGCAGGGAAACAGGTTGGAGGGATCCAACTGGATTCCTCAACTGTATTTATTTATTTACAGATGTTGATATATATTCTGTTATCATATGATGATATATGATGTTTGATGTTGTGATGGACTAATTGATGCGTTGCATCATTGGATTCAAATTTTGAAATTTAAAAATAACGATATTGATTTTAAAAGTGAAATTTTAAAAGTGATCTTTGAAAATATACGTTTATTTAAATTGTTGAATTGATTTACTTTAAATAGATAAACGTTAAAACTTTTAAGTTATAAAAGTTAAGATTTTGTGAATTTTAACAAAAAAAAGTAATTTCTTTTGAAATAAAGAGTTAAGAAATTTATAAAATGTGAAGATATGAAATTTATAATTATAAAATGTGAAGATATGAAATTTATAATTATAAAATGTGAAGATATGAAATTTATAATTATAAAATGTGAAGATATGAAATTTATAATTATAAAATGTGAAGATATGAGATTTATAATTATAAAATGTGAAGATATGAAATGTATAGAATTATAAATTGTAAAGATATGAAATTTATAGATTTATAAAGTATGAAGTTGTAGAATGAATGATTATAAGAGATTTACTTATAAATTGGATTTTTGCCTTTAAATGGAATATTGATCGGATTGTTAATAAAGAAGATTTATAAATCGAAGTTGTTATAAAATAAAATTTGAATTTATAAACGTTGTTTTTTATAAATTCGAAATCAATTGAATTTGATAAATTAAATATAGAAGATTGTTAAAGGAGATATATTCGCGATTTTGGATAGCGAATTATTATTGAAATAAAATGTGTAGAAAATAGTGGAAAGTAATTAGGGAATTATATTCACGATTTTGGACAGTGAATATATTGTTAAGTAAAAAGTATATGATTTTGGGAAAGTGATATTTGAAAGGAAGTAAATTGTTTTAAAAGATGTTTTAAAACGTGCGAATGTTTTAAAAGATGTTTTAAAACGTGCGAACGATCGAAATCATAGATTTCAACATTTATTGTTGAAATAGACGTTTTCGAAAAATAAGGAAATGGTGGACTATAACACTGTTGTTATAGTAAATGATCTCCAAAAGGAAATGTTTTTAATGTAGTATTGGGATTTATATATCTATTTAATTTCGAATCCCTATACTAGTGATTTTGAGTCATCGTAACGATGTTTTACGTAACATTCGTTTTGACTCAAATTGATGTTGTTATAGAAAATAGATTTCCTTAAAGAATGAAATATATACTTAATTTGATTTAAGTATATCGAGTATTTTCAAAGGTTGAAAATAAAAGATTTGTGAAACACTTATTATTAAATAAGTATGGAATGTTTTCCAAAATGAAATGAAACGTTTTGAGATTTTATCTTCTTAAAGATAAATCGAAATTGAATATTTGAAAACGATTGAAAATCGAATATTAGTAGATATTCGAAAAATGTAAATTCAATATGGAATTTATAAAGGAAAGGGAAACTGTTTAGAAAAATAAACGTTGATTTATTTTTGAAGTGTGGAAATTTTATATCTAGTAAAGATATTTTTGAAAATAATAATTTGGAAAATTATTTGGAATCTGATGATGTCGCGCATCTTTATTGATAGTTAAATAACCGACTATCAATAATTACCTTTAGATAGGTATTTGTTGTGAATTGGATGAATTTGAATGCCACACTTATTTTTGAATAAGCGCTCACTATTCGGGTTAGCCGGGAAAGGACCATGGGGTCGTATAACCCATTCCGAATATGTGATACGTCGTTATGAATTGCATTTGAAGACCGGTGTTGAAGACCGGATATTTTTGAAAACGGAAGGATTACCGTCGAGTTACTCTACATCGGCTGATCTCCGATTTAGAGGTTTTATCACCCTTAGTGACGGGAAGTCCGGACGTGATTAGAAATTTATCCGGAAATGCAAGGGCTTCATGAGAAGTGCCTTCGGTTCTGTTCGATCCCGGAACAGACTTGTATGGATTGTGTGTCTGACGTTACAATTTGAGATATAAAGCTGATTTCTTTCAAATACATTTCTGTTGGTGGCGGAGAATTTATTCTCTTAGCTTAACACCCTTCTCTGAGACGTACGAGCTCAGAGGTTATGTAGTTGAAATTTATCAGCGATATATCCCAATTTGGTAACGTGGCATACTGAGTGTTGCTGTGAAATGATCAGTGTTTGATCATTTGTGATATGATCATTTGTTTGATCTTATATCTTTGTGATCATAGGTTGATCATTTTGTTTGACCCGAAGCAGGGCTTTTTGAGAAAGCGTAGCTTTGTGGACGAGACTTCGTCGAGCCTCACACCCCGGAAATGGTCGAAACAGGAAGGATGCGGCAAGGTTCTAGGGAGTAGCGCCCCTTAGTGTATGTCATTCCTTCTGGATAAAGGTGGTATCATGGTATGGAGCCCAGATACTTAACCTCTGTGGTTACTGCATTATTATTATCTATGTGGTTTGTTGCGAATCGGGGATCCTCGGGAAGATCGGTGACGATCGGGGGATGGCATACGCGTGTCAGTAGTTACCTATTTTTGCAGAGGTAACCCGGCCTTGTGTTGGCAGAGATCCGGTTAGGTTCTCGGGTCGTCTATTCCAGGGACGTACCCATCGTGGATAGGAAGTTCCTTAGCCTGACCATTTGTTGGAAATCCAAACTCCAATACGAACTTTGTACGGTATTAGTTGTAGAACCTGCCATTTACGTACGGTGGTCACCACTGTTTAGATGGTAGCTATAGTAGGCATACGATACTGGTCGTACGTTGGCTAAGATTAATATTATACTTTCGAAATGTTTTCTACACTATGCACTAATAATAATATCAAAAAGAATTTGATTTTTGCGTAGTAAGCATCTTTGACTATCATAAGAAGAAATCTCCTCCAATTCTGCGTTTGCATTGTGTGTGTGGTGGGAGGTCTTATGGTAGTTTCATTTTCCAAAAGCATTTCGAATTTACTTTAAAAATTTTCTGTTGTTTATTTTAAAGATAAATAACTGTTTTACGATCTCACACCAGTCACCATGACTGACTCGGAGTTTATTGTTCCCTTCTAAACTCTGGGTGCCCACCAATTTTCCACACGGGCAGCCTAGAGTTATGTTATCAGGATATTCTGGATATTCTGGAGCTTTGGAAGCAAGCTGGATGACGAGACGTAGTATTTGTATCTGATAGTATTTATTCCGCTGTGTATTCTGTATGAGGACAAGTTATATAACTGTCCATTGTTGTATATTGACTCTGATGATTGATGTATGTATAAATTGATATAGCTTTCTTGTTTTAAAAGACAAGTGTTTATCTATTATATATTGTTCCGCTGCGATATGTGAGATTTTGTTATTGTTTTCTGTTCTGATGTTTTTCTGTTGTTCTTCTTTCTTTCTTCTCTTTTTCTTCTATCTTCTTCTTCTACTACTTTTTCTTTTTCTTAAAACCCTCACTATTGGAGTTTCCGGCACTCGATTGCTCGGCAGTCGATAAAGTGAGTATCGATGTCGAATTTTCGAAAGTCGAAAATTTTGGTATGTGACACATACACTACTCACTAGTGTGTACTCCTAAAATTACTTCTGTATTTGTTATACTGTCTTTTCTCATCTCTATCTATACATTTTTTTTCTCTACCCAATATCTCATTATTTGCTGCAAGACGCAAATCTCAAAAGAGACGTCAAATAGAACCCAACTTACTCAAATTCAACTATACACAATGACATTTTTCCCTCTCAAAATCTTAACAAACCACTCACTTAACACTATATATCATGCATTATACATACAACCTTGAGTTATTTCAACTCAAAGCCAAAACAATGGAGCTAAATATACTCCTATCTTCGATCGGACAGATTTTGGAAAATCTAATCTATCTCTTCCTAATGGGAAGTGCCGCAATGACCCTAATGATCAGGCTTTAAAGGTCAGTCCTTTATATTCTATCTTGATTGTTACTATTTTGATTAAATTTTTTACAACAAAACTGTCATATGACTATTACCAGTGGTTATTGGATATATACTATGTTGTTTTTGGAAGCAATAAATAAAAATTTATTTTTCTAGCATAAATAAACAAAAGCGTTAAGACTTTGTGTTAATTATTTTTTAGTTCACTTGTCTGTTGTTAAAAATTAATCAAATAGTTTTTGAAATGATAACCAGAGTGTACCAAGGTAGTAAGACACAACAGCTAATCAGAAAGTATTTGAGAGCTAGAACAGAAGACAAGGAGTATTAAGCATAGCTCCAATTTTGACTAGTACAGTTCATGGTGGTGCGATTCTGATTGTTCAAGATTAAGTTACAAACAACATGAGTAGCATAACCTTTCTTGGATTCTGTCATAATGTTTTAGCACGGTTAGTATCTTGTTGAACCATCTTTTGTATATATTTTTTCCACGGTTTAAATATTATTTAGTTGACTATTTTAAAGACAAGTTGACAAACAATGTATATTAGGTCGCTAGGTAGGGTGTGCTGTATTTGAACTTAATCTCTTTGTCTAATGGTGACTGTTAAATGCGACTGTCTTGTGAGTTTTTTCTTTAAAAAAAAGCAAGCATTAGCAGTAATCATCCATTTGAAAATTTGACCACTAAAGGATAAGCATTAGCATCGTCGGCATTTTGAAAGTTTCACTGATTGAACAAAAATTCAAAACCAAGCAAAATCAAAAGCCATAGCCGGTAACTCAACTAATTTCAAACAATTTAAACACAATATTAACTCAATTGATTGAATAAGTATCCCGATTGATATACAATCAAGCTATATTACTGCTTTACATGCCAAAATCAGTTTCAAACACATCAAATAACTCAAAATAGAGATAGATTATAAATCGACTCACGCTGATTGGCAGATTCGAAGGCTAGTGCAGCAGTCGAGACTTCAAACGGGCGGCGGTAGCACAACTCGGTGGCGATAGCAAAAGCCGGCGGCGGTAGAACATCTTGGTGGCGATAGCAAAAGCCGGCGGTGGCTAGTTTAATCTCGATCTTTTTTTAATAGGTATTAAGTCGTGTTTCATCGGAAAGTATTCCCCTTTTGTTTGGCGGAAAGTGAAAATAATTTGGAGATTTGGCGGCCAAAAAAAGTGGGAAGCGTAATGACCTTAAGCATTGTGAGTCCAGATGTTATTTTCCATCTTTTACCCTTTTGTTTTCAATTTATTTTCATTTTTACCAAATTTTATAATGGTGTAAAGCAGTGATAAACTATTTACAGCTCCTTTTACAACGGCTTTGAAAGTTTTATAACAGGATTTAAGTGTTATTATTTTATAACGGCATTTGATTGTTAGTAATTCAGAAATATTTTTGTTGGGAATTTCATGTTTTGGTGTAGTGCTCCACCAAGGTTTCAGCTTTAGTGGTCTTGGTTTCTTTCCCCTTCTGATGATCCTCATATCTTTTAACAAAATTGGCCTTTACAGTGGCTGCATGGTTTTCGAGATAAGCTAGAGAGAAAGACATGTTTTGATCCCGGTAGTGAGCATAAGCATCAAATAAAACTTGAAAGGCTTGCTTTCTGGCTTCCCTTTCGTATTCGTCTCTAGCAATATAACGCTCTTTGTCAACCATACCTGCCTCTACTTAAGTATTCGCCTCTTGAACTTTAACCCTGAATTCTGCAAACTCCTTCTTCTTCGTCTCGGCGGAAACTACTGTCTCCTCTATTTTAACCACCCATGTTGAAGAGTGGAAATTTCAACCACAGCCTAGAAAGAAGCAACAAGTTAAGAACATATATTGGAATCAAAAACCTACATGTGAAATGCATTTCTACCTTGATGCTTTCCCGAAGGCTATACTCAATTGCTTTTTGAATTCCCGGGAACAAAAGTCGGAGGTCTAGCCTGTGCTTTGGTAATAACATGGAAAAGGTCACCTTCAAAAGTAGCCCTAGTTATCTCCATTGCCTGCTTGTTCTTCTCGGCAAGCAAATCCAAAGCTTTCCCTTTGTTGCTCCAGGCTTTAGAGGATTCAATAACCTTTTGCTTCTTTAAGCCGAGAGTGCTCTTATCAGAAAGCATCAACTGATACCTCTTTTTGGTCCCTTTCCCCTTATCTAGGAAGCCAACCTTCTTAGGAGAAGAAGACACTGCAATAAAAAGGAATATAAAAACAAAAATCAAAGTTAAGATTAAGTTGTGTTAAGAGCCTAAGATAAACTAACTCAATGGTTAAAGAGAAAAACCCTTTGTTTCGCTTTCTCCAGGATCAGACTCATTTTCCCCTCCACTAGCAATAACTATGGTAGAAGTTGTCTCGTGCTTCTTAGAAGGTGTGAGTCCGGCAAAATAGCAGAAGGAGATGTTAGTCCTAGAGCTTTCAATTTACTTTTGATAAGAACTAAATGCCTGAACCTTTGCAAGGGCGGGATCCCCATAACTTCTTTGTATCTATCCTTAAATGGATCGATTATGGCTGAATCAATGCTCTTTTCGGGCCTCACTGTTTCGAATTCGATAAAGTAAAGAAACACGACCAAGAATAAAAGAAGAAGAAGGAAAAGAAAGACGTTCAAGGACATACCAACATCATTAAAAGAAGAAACAATTCGATTAGAAGGGGCCTTTACTAAGAACCATTGGTGAGACGTTATTTTACTAAATGGACTATCTTAAGAATTTAAGAAAGTACGTAGGAAATTCACCAAAAGACTTGGCCTCCAATAGGTTGAACATATAATTGATCACAACGGCAGATATGTTTCGATAGCCTTTTTGGAAGTATAAGATCGCCAAAGCTAATAGAGTTGAGTAAGAGGTAGCTAGAAGTTGGAAAGGGTTGAGGTTATAAAACTCTAAGACATCAATAAAAAAAGGGGCAAGAAACTCTCATGTTCTAAATGTTCTATAGACCACACAAAATACTCTTTGGGAGGATCACTAAAATGCAACCCGATCCAGGAAGCAAGTGTCTCGACTCCAGTAATTCTGTAAAAGGACAAAATTTCATTAAGAGCTTGTTGGTCCGCAAACAGGAGTGTCCATCTCCAGCCTAAGAAAAAGGAAGGAAAATGTCCAAATTGAAAAAAGAAAAATCGACGTTATTTCCAGGATAAAGATTAAGCGAATTAAACTTGAATTTAATTCTTGGATATGTAATAAAAGGGAAGATATCAACAACTATATTGATAATCACAGTAAGAAAAATAAAGTGAAAAAAGACTTACTAGCTTGAGGGCAGATATCGAGAGAAGGGTTAAGGAAAGCTTGAGAATATTAATGGCAGTTTTACAATTTGAAGCAGGTAAAAGAAGAAAGAAGAAAGAATATTTATGTGATAAAATGGAAAGGTATAGATTGAGAAGAGAGAAATATTCTACGTCGTAGATCCCATTTGGTAGCTACTCATAGGTGGAATATCAAGAGATTTCTTCAAATGCCAAATCATCCTTGCAGAAGAAACGAGAAATGTTTTTTGAAGACAACCTATCAACTACGGACACTTGGACTAATAATTAATGCAAGATCAGATCCCGTCTCCTCGAAAGCCAATTCTGAATGATCCCCTCTAGAATCCCTATCAGAAGTACTATCCTGACCTCTCGGTCCTAAGTCAGATTTTGTCTTTCGACACTGTAGCAATTTCACTTACCACTTAGCCTAGATGGCTTCAAGTGAGAAGCATAGTTTCCAAAAGTTTTGACCTCTCGGTCCCAAGTCAGATTTTGCCTTTTGGCACCATAACAATTTTACTTGCCACTTAGCCTAGATGGCTTCAAGTGACAAGCATAGTTTCCAATTGTTTTGACCTCTCGGTCCTACATCAGATTTTTCTTTTCGGCACCATAACAATTTCAGTTACCACCTAGCCTAAATGGCTTCGAGTGATAGGCATAGTTTTTAAAAGTTTTGACCTTAGACTCCCAAGTCGAATTTTGCCTTTCAGAACCATAACAATTTCGCTTATCACTTAGCCTAGATGGTTTCAAGTGACAGACATAGTTTTTAAAAAGTTTTGACCTTACGGTCCCAAGTCAGATTTTGCCTTTCGACAATGTAACAAATATGCTTACCACTTAGCCTAGATGGCTTCAAGTGACAAGCATAGTTTACAAAAGTTTTGACCTCTCAGTCCTAAGTCAGATTTTGCCTTTCGGCACTATAACAATTTCACTTACCACTTAGCCTAGACGGCTTCAAGTGACGGGCATAGTTTTCAAAAGTTTTGACCTCACGGTCCCAAGTCAAATTTTGCCTTTTGTTACCGCAACCATTTTGCTTACCACTTGACCTAGATGGCTTCAAGTAACAAGCATAGTTTCAAAAAGTTTTGACCTCTCGATCCCAAGTCATATTTTGTCTTTGACACCGTAACAATTTCGTTTACCACTTAACGTCGATGGCTTCAAGTAACAAGCATAATTTCCAAAACATTTGACCACTCGGTCCTAAGTCATATTTTGTCTTTCGGCACCGTAACAATTTCTCTTGCCACTTAGCCTAGATGGCTTCAATTGATAAGCATAGTTTTCAAAAGTTTCGACCTCACGGTCCCAAGTCACATTTTTCCTTTCGGCACCATAACAATTTCACCTACCACTTAGCTTAGATGACTTCAAGTGACAAATATAATTTTCAAAAGTTTTAACCTCACGGTCCCAAGTCAGATTTTTCCTTTAAGCACCGTAACAATTTCGCTTATACTTAGCCTGGATGGCTTCAAGTGACAAACATAGTTTTCAGAAGTTTTGACCTAACGGTCCCAAGTCAAAATTTTCCTTCAGACATTGAAAAAGTTCCGTTTATCACTTAATCTAAATGACTTCAAGTAAGTAGTATGATTTCCAAAAGTTTTTGAGCTTACGGACTCAAGTTAGATTATGTCTTTCGGCACTTAAACAGTTTTGCTTTGATGACTTCAAGCGGAAAATACGATTTTCAAATTTTTTTGGCCTCATGGTCCAAACTAAAATTTCATCCCTTCAGTCCATAAAACCCCATCGATAAGGTTAGGCCTTTATGAGTTGTATAAGTAAAGCGATGCTCTCGAAAGCCCAGAATCAATTTCGTGATGGGAATGGAATAAACAAGCCAAGTAGTGAACCTGATCTGACAATATTCTATCCGAAGTCCACCCCAAATCAATCATATGAGGTGAACTTTGGGGGACATGTGTTATACTGTAATTTCTACAAAGTACAAATCGCTAGTATTTGAAAAAAAATTCCTAGGCTAATAATTCCGAGAGCCATCTTTCAGATTCTGACGAGAGCATGCAACCCGAGAGCATGAATCAAAGTGTCAACCAAGACAAAGAGCATTATTCAGCTGAGGTAAGAAGCCTGATCGAGAGTTTTAGTTGCTAAAGCCCAAAGCATTTCAACAAAAACAACAATATACGGTTTAGATAGCCAAGGTCGAGACCAATGGTCAAGATAAATGGAAGATGTCTAAAAGCTATATATAAAAACGTCACGTCAGCAATCCGAGTCAAATTACATCAACCAGATAATGACAAGCGTTTAAATCAAGATTGCTCGTAGCAAGTCCGATCATCAATCCAAAGAGAAAGCGCTCAACCAACGGCGTCACTGTTTATTGGCTATAAGTATGCGGCAATCCGAATACACAAAGGATCTTCTTCTGACACAAAAAGGAACAAAAACTATATAGTCCTTTACTATTTTAGACCTCTAATCAAAAACTCATTTAAACTCATTTATAGGAGAAACGTTTAGATTCAATGTAATAAGCCTCTCGGCTATATAAGAGTGATTAAATTAGAAAAGAACAGTAGACGTAGGAATTTTCAGTCCGAACCACTATAAAAGTATCGATGTTATTTACTTTCGTCATTTTACTTTCTTAACGCTTAAACCCTTTAATTCAACATCTTGTAATTCCGTCCCAACCAAGATACGTCTCGGTGATTTCATAGCCGGGACTTACAATCGAATAAGCTCTCGGAGTAATACCTGTAGTCCTCGGGGTGTTGGTGTGGACAAAATTCTATACTAAGAAGCAACATTTGTACATGTTATCTGAAATTACAAATGGAATTATATGCCACTTGGGCTTATTTTGTGTTTCTGATTCAGTATTATACCTAAAGCTTGATGTTGATAAAATGTGTAAGTAAATATCAATGCTGAAAATATTATTCAGAGAATTGATATGGGATTAGATTGTTCGTATGAGATTAGATTGTTTGATTGTCGGTAATATTGTATCAGTCTGGTTATAAAAGCCTAGATTTGATTGATTATCTGATTTGGTTTTAATTAATTAGTACATGAATTGAGAGTTGTCGGACATAATAGGGTAATATGCACCCTTGATAATATGCGTGCAATTAACTTATACCTGAAATTTGAAATATCACTGTAAAAAATTAAATGACAGCCTTTTCTTCATCTATACGTACATTAATTTGTTGCATCAAACAAGTCATTTTCCTTTATTTAATGTCAACACATTTTCGTGAAAGATAATTTGCACATGTCCACTATATTGCAAAGATGAAGTTGATTGACATACAATTGAAGAAAAAGTTGAGTTCTTAGTCCAATTTCCTAAACAAGTCATATATTTATTTCCCGAAATAGCTTTATGGGTACAGAAAGTTACCTAGTGTGATAGCTATTTAGATGATATTTTTGTTGTGAACAGTGCAAAGCTTCAGTACAATATAGTTAAGATTTATTTTGTTGCATATGAATAATAATATTTGTATGAGGTAATAATAATAAGAATAATACTATATTTCTTTTGTTACGTATGGTATGTGATATCCAAGCGCACAAAAGGAGAACCCAGGACCCCTTGAATCGTTAACCGTTGATGCTTTTTTAAATTGCTACTTGAACTAATTTTAATTAGGGTCAGCGACGGTTTTATTTTCTTTTTCTGTTATTTTATAAATATAATATAATGTGGATGTAGGTCATGATTTGTCGAACCACTATAAATGTTTGTGTGTTATTTTTTCTTTTTCTCTTATTTTATGTGATTGCAATTATTTATGTCATGTCTTTATGTTCTTAAATTAAACTAAACTAGACAAAAAAGCTTCAAAAATTAAAACTATCGATTACATTTCAAATCGGTAGCTCTTCGAAATCTCTTGAGGTGTTTGCCTAAAAATTGAACAAACATTTTTTGTTTTTTTACTGAGAATCAGAACAAGGGTTTAGTATTCTCAAGTATTTACACTTAGGGGTGATAATTAGACCCGATCCGATGGAACCGGACCCGACCCGATGGGTCTCGACTCTCCGAGTCGGGTTTTGTTGAGTCCAAACTATACATTTCAAAACCTAGACCCGACCGACCCGAGCTTCGGTTTGGGTTGGTTCAGGTCTAGTTAGATAATAACACACAAAATGCGCATATTCAAAGAGATTGTCATATAACATAAGAGAATTATAGAGAATTCAATATCATAATAAAAGAAGACAGACTATAATAGAAAAGAGACACTTGTAATTATATTTATAATATATAGATTATAAAAAGAAAATAAAAGAGATAATTGCAAGTAAAATTATAACATAGGTTATAATTAAGTAGAAAGAACATAAAAGGCTTATTTTAAGACTTAAATTAAGTTAATAAGCAAATAAAGCAGAAATTATAAAAGAGACTTATTTTAATAAACTTAGATCTTGATTAAGTTAATAAGCAAGATAATAGAAGTGGCTCATACCAACAGCATTCCCTTTCAGTCAGGAACCGATGGTCTCACAATAGTTAGGTGAGGTTGGGACAAGATTATGCTAATTAGGGTAAATAAGTAGCCAACAGAATAAGAAAAGTAAACTAAACGTAAAATAAAAGATTTGATTTAGGGTCTAATAAAAGAGTGAGATGTGTTTGGAGCAGCCCAAATAATGAAGAGCCTAACGAAGCAGTTCAACACAGAAGAAGAACGTCCAACTTAGCTATTTTGGGCTAGAAGGAAGTACGAGACTTCAACGGGACATGAGGGTACTCTAGGATGGCCCTTGGTGTAGGCATAGTGAAGCAGTCCTCCAGAGGCAGGTTTGTAGGTGTTTCATCAAAAGAGTATGCCTTGACTTCTTTTTACATGGCAGGAGCATTGTAGGCAGTCAAAAGGGGTTGATGTTTGGAGTAGGATATTCGTATGTCCCCGTACTTGCAAGTAAGTTTTAATGGGAAGGACCCAAAAGGATAGTCGCATGCGGATATCGGACCAGCATCAAAACCAAGAAGCGAGTTCGGGAAAGACTAGAGTTAAACCATCAGTCCAATGATTCTTTCACTATCGAGACATTGGATGAAGGGCGCAGCCAATTGGAAATATCTTATGTAAGTAAATATAGAGTAAACATACCTTAATCTATTGGAATGAAATGAATAATGATATAATTTTCTATGAATCATAAATAAAGATGTTTTGTGCAAGTTATAAGGAATACGTGAAAGAGATGTACAAGGTATGGAAAACATCATATTTCGTATAGCCTATTTCGATAAAATATAAAATAAATTCCTTATAATTTCACATAAATATGAAATCCTCCTTTAAAGGATTCATAGAAGGTTTTAGTGTTAATGGTTTCTCATAAGAGAAAGTAATTCCAGTACGTTAAGGTATAAAACCATTAAGTGTAGTAAGTTAGAAACTCCTTCAAGGTTAAGTAATTGAAAGAGTAGAAAAGTTAAGAGATTTTTGATAAAATAATTGTTCTTATCTACTCTAGTTTTAGTAAATTTGAAAATCTATGAAAAAAAGAAGGATATTTTGAAAACATGTGAGGACATTTTTTTTAAGTCAAGAAAAAAAAATGTTTTAAGAACAAGCAAGACATGTTTTAAAGAAAGATGGGTTGGTGGAAAGTAAATAAGTTTTTGGAAAGATAAATTTTTTAAGTAACCAAGTACCTTTGAATTTAACAGAAAACTTCAAAATAACACTTTCAAAGGAAAGAATTTTGGGATCTGATGTTTCAAAAATTTAGAAGCTTTAATTTTTGAAGTAAAATGATAAATACCAAACCAAACCGGACTTTTAAATATGGAGTAGATAGAAATCATTTCCTAGGTGTAATGGGAAAGGTGTAAGGCTATAACAGTAATTACTCCTGGTAGTAATAATAAAAGTTCCCGTAAGGTGTATAGGACACTAGTGAAAACCTAGAAATGTTGCTTTATGTGTATAGGCTATAGAAGAATAGTGAAATGATATTAGTAAGATGATAAGACACACGTGGTTGGGTGAGGTAGACCTTAGTTGGGGAATATGAAAGCTAAAGAGAGAATTCCCCAAGCTCATCTGTGAAGAAGATTTGTTGAACCGAATTATATTCATCAACGGTCTTATTTTCCATGGCTTCCTGCTAATTTCTCTAGATTGTGAATCTCTTCTCTCTTTCCCCGTTCTTCAAGTCTGCCTTATTTCGTGCGTGTTCTCTTCTCTAGAGCGCGCTCGTCGCCTTGGTTCGCTGTGGTTTCTAGGGTTTATTATGGAATTGGGGCTTTTTTATTTTCGAGGCGATTTCGTGGGTTTTAGTCCCTCGTTTGATGGTTTAGCTGATGCTCTTTTGGCGGTTGTGGCCCCGCCGTTATCGGTTTGTTTTACCAGCTCGTTCTCGGTTGAGATCTGCGTCTTTTCCCAATTTTTGGCGACTGCTTTGTCTCGCTTCCACTATCTGATTGTGGATGGGCGATTTATGGAGTTATTACCTTGTTTCTCTTATTCTGTGCGTGGCCCGTCCATCTCAACCTCGCTCTCTGGAGATGTTGAAGAGCGTAAGCTATTTTCTGCCCTCCCTTGTTTTTCGGAGCCTGCCGGTGGTCGGGATTTCATCACCCGATTCGAACCGCGCCTTCAATTCGGGGAAGCGGTGGGCGCTCTGGAGTTGCTCCATTGGGAGTCCTGTTTTGGCTCGTTGGAGTCTGGATCTGGTTCCAATTTCGGTGGTTCTTCTTTGAGTGGAAAACGTGTTATTTCCACTTGCTTTGCCCCTCGGCTCGCCGTTCTCGGGGCAGTGGAAACGGCATGTTTGCGTGAGATTGATTGTGTTTTTGGGACCTTGGGCTCTACCGATGTCGATGGTGGCTGTGGGGATATGGAATTGACCACCATTCCCCCGCTTTCAGATTGCGCGTTGGTATCTAGGTTCAGTTCTTTTGAGGTGTTGACTGGTCGTTCGCCTGCTTTCTCGGTCTTAGCATCTTTGGCGACTTTGATTGCTGGTGATGGTTTATCGTCTGATTGGTTCATTATCGATAGGGTCTTCCCCAGTTCTTCACAAGTGTGGACCCTTTCCTCTTGTCGGCAGGTTGGTGGTGCCTTGGTAAGTCAGGTTTGTTCCCCTGTTTCTACTTATTTCTCTTTCGTTGTATTTGAAGGCTTCCTTGTTGGATTGATGGCCATTGAGGCTGATTCTGTCTGCCTGAGCTCTATCACACGTTTGTGTATGCTCGCTGTTTTCTCTCCTGACTTGATTTCATCGCCATCTCCTGGAATCCCGTCATGTCCCATTTGCTTGCATCGGTTTGCACTGCCTTGCCGTGGTTTTGTGTCCTGTTGCTTGACTCAGAAGCCTTGGTCTCTGAGTAGGTTGCAGGCTCCACACTGCATTATCGGTTATGACCGCACTCGTTTTCGAGTATGGTTCGGCCGATTGGAATCAGCTTTCTGGTTTTTTACTTTCTGTCATAACGATTTCCTTTCTGTGTCGTTTGTGACTTTATCATTCTTCTGTGGGTCTTCCCATTCGGCCCCCTTTTGGTTTTGTCGGTGGATGTTTCAGGCCTGGTGTGGTCGGCGTGGGCACTATCTTATCTATGGACGTATAGCGATCGTATATGACCGCTATACGGGCAGGTTAGGTTTTTGCCAGCCACCTTCGGCCAGCGCGGTTGATCTTTGCTCTTGGTTAGTCTCGAGACTCCTACCCTCTTTGCGGGACTGTCTGATTAGTGACAGTCTGGCAGTGGTAGGACTCCCACAGCAAATTGGGAAGCAAACTGTTTGCTCTCATACACTTTTGTGTCGACCGTCCGAGGTTGCTTTTCCCATCCAGGCGTCTACCGCCACCTTCTCTACGTCGGTAGATTCGGTGGCTGCTTTTGCTATAGGCTCCTCTGTCGTTTGTTCATCCGTCTCCGCATTGCAAGCTGCTTCCTCTCTCGACTGGCTCATCTGGCAGTCTGGATTGCGAGTGGTTCGCATCCCGTCTTTCTTTCGGATTCCTTTTGGCCTCCCGGTCCAAGTTGCCACTACTCCTCTGCGCTGCTCTTCGGAGTGCTCTCTTTCTTCGTCTTCGTGCCCTCTTTCCATCTCTATTCCTTTGATGAGCAAGTGTGAGATTGCGCTTCTAAATGAGCGGCTTGATTGTTTGGCTAGGAACTCCTCTCCCTCTCCTTCGACCCCTTTGTCCTGCTCATCGTCAGATCCTTTGGTCGGGACCAGGGGCGATTTGATGCTTGCGTCGTCCGACCCTCCACCACGATCATCTAGGCGCAGGTCGTGGAGAGTCATCTCTACCCCTCGCACCATTCGCACACACTCTATAGCGGCGTCCGAGCAGATCGACCGATCGGCTCGATTTTCGTTGTATTTGATCTGAGTTTGAGTTGTTTTTCGGTTCTTCTCGCTCTTTTCCTCTCTTTTCTCATGGCGAATTTTCTATTCTGGAATATTCGTGGTGTGGGTAACGATGCGTCTTTGGCTAGGCTAAAACGCATTGTTAGGAAGCATTCGGTTGGGTTGGTTGCTCTCCTGGAGCCCATGATTGATCCGGCTAATATTTCCCGGGTCGTATTGTCCTTAGGATTTGGCGGTGGATCGGCGAATGTCTCGGGCAAGATATGGATTTTGTGGTCCAAATCTTTTGTGGTTCTTCCCGCTTTCGACTCCTCCCAGCTATTATCTGTGGTGTGTTCGTCCCCTTCCTTTGTTCCCTCTTTTCTGTTCTCGGCAGTCTACGCCAAATGTGATCGTTTGGGTAGGTTGGTTCTTTGGTCTGATATTCTTGCGCTCGAGTCCTTTGGCTTCTCTTCTTCTGTGATTGGCGGCGACTTCAATATCGTCGCTTTCCAAGCGGAAAAACGGGCTGGAGCAGCCATTAACCGAGGGGCTATGGCGGATTTCAACTCTTTCATCGCATCATCTAGCCTCTCGGAGATTCCCTTTGTGGGCTCAGCTTTCACCTGGTCTAACAACCAAGAAGGTCCGTCTCGAATCCTCTCTAGACTGGATCGGGTTTTCGGTTCGGAGGAATGGTTTCGCCTTCCTTTCTCCTTCTCTATCGCTCATCTACATCTGTCCTTCTCGGACCATGCTCCTATGATTGTGCGATGTTCTCCACTCTCGCTCTCGGGGCCCTCTTCTTTTCGGTTCCAGAGCATGTGGAAGTCCCACCACTCGTTCCTTCAAGTGGTCTCTAGCTCTTGGGGCATTCCTGTCTTTGCATCTCCCTGTACTGCTTTTGGGCGCAAGCTGTCGCGTCTCTAGGCGTGCCTTAAGGTGTGGAACGTTGAGGTCTTCAGGAACATTTTCGATCGTGTTCGTTCGGCCGAAGAGGTGCTTATCGTTGCCGAATCTTTGATGGACGAGCATCCATCCGCTGCCAACAAAGAGGCGTGGGCCCTTGCCCAAGCTTCTTTCTCTTCGGAGCTTTGTGTAGAGAATGACTACCTTCGTCAAAAGGCGAGGGTCAAGTGGGCTATCGACGGTGATGCGAACTCCAAATTCTTCCATTCTTCAATTCGTAAAAAAAATAGCCTTCTCTCGATTCACGAGATTTTGCGTCCTGATCTCACTTCGGCCTCCTCGCGCGAGGAAGTCATTGATATCATCCTTTCACACTTCCATTCCTTTCTGGGCTCCCCTTCTGTCTCGGTTACAGACCCGGGCCTTTTAGCTTTCATCCCTCCTTTGGTACTCTCCTCGGAGAGTGCCGTGCTAACGAATCTCCCGACCCCTGAGGAGATTCGTGCTTGTGTTTTTGCTTTGAGTAAAAATAGTGCCAGTGGACCTGACGGTTTCAATGGTGTCTTTTATAGGTCTGCCTGGTCGATTATCCAGGCTGATTTTTGTCTTGCTATTCAATCCTTCTTCTCGGGAGGGAATCTCCCCGCTGGTTGGACTTCCACCAGCCTGATTCTCATTCCTAAGTGCGACAACCCAAGGTCTTGTTCGGATTTCCGTCCGATTAGTCTTTGCAACTTTTCGAATAAGGTCATCTCAAAGATCCTGGCCACCTGACTAGCGCCTTTCCTTGAACGTATCATATCCCCATCTCAAGCAGGTTTTGTCAAAGGACGTCTTATCTCTGATAACGTCCTTCTCGCCCAGGAACTCATCTCTCAAATTGATCGGAAAGTTAGGGGTTCCAATGTTGTGTTTAAACTGGACATGGCCAAGGCCTACGATCGCATGTCCTGGTTTTTCGTCATCAAGGTTTTAAGGACTTTCGGGTTTCCAAAGGCCTTGATTGACATGGTTTGGAGGCTTATCTCCAACAGTTGGTTCTCTGTCCTCATTAACGGTTCAGCCCACGGGTACTTCAAAGCTGGGAGGGGATTGCGTCAAGGAGATCCGCTCTCGCCTTCTTTGTTTGTGATTGCGGCCGAGGCTTTTATACGCGGTCTACAATCCTTAACCATTTGTGGTCAAATCCAACGATTTGGTATCCCGCGGGGCTGTCCACTTATCTCCTCCTTATCCTTCGCAGATGACATTGTCATTTTCTCAAATGGCAGTCGCTCCTCTGTTAGGCGGCTCCTTAGCTTTATCCATCAATACGAGAGATCTTTGGGTCAACTCATTAACCCCTCCAAATGTTGTTTCGTCCACTCGAAGGGCTTGTCTCATTCTAGCGCTTCTTGGATCGAGACCATCTCCGGGTTCAAGGAAACTTCTCTTCCTCTTCCTTACTTAGGTATTGTCCTTTATCGGGGCAGGAAGCTTAATGCTCTGTTCGATCCTTTGACCGACAAAGTAAGGGGCAAAATCTTACGCTGGAATGCGTCTCTTCTCTCCCAGGCCGGCAGGCTTGTTCTTATCAAATCAGTTTTGGATTCAATGGGAACTCACATTTTCGCGGCCATGACCCCTACTTCCTCTTTCTTCCAGTCATATCGATCGTTGGCCTCCTCGTTCTTCTGGGGTAACAAGGTAAACGTCCGCCGCCGCCACTGGGTGTCGTGGGACGTGGTTTGTCGCCCGAAATCTGAAGGTGGTTTAGGCCTGCGAAACCCTTCTGACCTTTGCAAGGCCTTTGCATGTAAGTTATGGTACCGGTTTAGGGTTAACAACTCCCTGTGGGCATCGTTCCTCAGAGCTAAATATCATAGACTTGCTGGCTCTAACTTCTCGGGCTCTCCATCTTATTACAAGTGAGACCTGGAAGCATATGCAGTCAGTCAAGGCTTTATCGGACTCCCACGGAGGATTGACGGGCTGGGATGGCGATTTGTTCTCCATCCTTAAAGCCTGGACCTCTATCAGATCTCTTTCCCCTAATCGTCCTGAATTCTCTTTCATTTGGGATTCTCGTATTCCTCCCAAGGTTTCTCTTCTGATGTGGCGAATCTTACACGGAGGGTTGCCACTCGACGAGAATCTCCAAAAGATTGGCATCCCTTTAGTATCCCGATGTCGCTGCTGTGGCAACGAGCAAACGGAATCCTCCAACCATTTGTTTTTTGATGGCTACACTGCCAGATCTTGCTGGAATTACTTCGGGAATCTAGTTGGTGTTCGGAGTAATGCAAGATCCCCTTCTGTTCCTCTCCATTCGTGGTGGTCTGGAAACTCGGGAAAATCTCTTCGGTCTAGTGTGTTCAGATTGATCCCATGTCTCATATGCTGGCACGTCTGGTGCGCGAGAAATAAGGCCATCTACGACATCATTCCTATGGGTCCGCGTTCCATTATCCAGCGCGTGAGGAATGATGTCTTCCTGGCCTTTCGAGGAAGACCGTTCAGGGGACCCATGAGCCACCGGTCCAGGCGACTAGTGGGACTCCTATCGATCTATTGCGCTCAATCAGCCGCTAGACTAGGAATTGGTTGAGCCGTCGTTGTAAGGTGGTGCACTTCCCACACCACTTTTTCCCTCTCCCCCTACTATTATTTTACTGTGTTTGCTAGTCTTATCTTCAGGAGTTTTCAGTCTTCTCTGGGCTGGGCTTTCGCTATGGATGGTGTGGCGGGTTTTTCTGGTGTCTCCGTTGATTTCTTGATCGGTCCTATTTTCGTCTTGCACCTTTGTCGTTACTTTCCCTGAGCTCTTGTGATGGTTCTCGGTGGAAGACTTTTGTCTGCTTCCCCAGTTGTTGTGCGCTGTCCGAGGCTCCTTAGTCATCTTCCTTTGGTCGATGGCATTGCCGGTTATTCTAGTAGACTGGTCCAGATTTGGCTGTCCTGATATGCAGCTCCTGTGAGTCCTCTTGAGATTCATCCGTGCTGGCTTATCATATCGGAGGGGTTGTCCGTGCTGGCCTCCCTGGGAGTCTGCTTCCTCAGGTTTCGCTGCCTTGCTGTTTTAGGTGTGGTTCTTCTGTGGTACGGATTGGTGGTCTGGCCTTTACTATCTGGTAAAGGCGGGTTAGGGGTTGTTGGCGGTTTCTCTTTTCTTTTTTAGATTTTGAGTTGGTTTTCATGGAGCTGTCGTGTATGTCTTTGCTCTGCGGGCTTTGCATGTCCTGTGAGCCACCGGAGAATGGCGTTTATTCTCCTTTTGTTTATATATTTTGTCTTTTGAAAAAAAAAAAGAGAATTCCCCAAGCTTAGTTGCCTTTTTAGATAGAGACTGCATATATTAAAATCCTTATCCATTGCAGTAAATGAGACTTAGTTATTCCTTTTTGAGCATGGAATAGAAGAGATGAATAGATCTTATTCATCATGAGTAATACAGCGAAAGTTGGTAATAAGTCATAGACGGTAGGAGAAGCATATGAGTTACTTGGATTCCTAGAGTAGGACCTTTCTGTGTCAGAGTGGACATGGTCCTAGACCTCCTTACCCTAGATGATAGCTGTGTTTAGTTGGCGTATTAAAAGAAGAGTACAAGCAGATGTAAGGTAACTAATAGAAAAATAGTAAGATCTGAAGAAAGCAACAGAGACTTCAATAGAAATAAATGAGAATTGCAAAAGAAAAATACATCTTTCCCATAAATTAAGCTTGGGAAAAAGTTTGAAAAGAAAAATCTTTCTTATGTAAACCGTGTTTGGAAAAGAAAATAGAGATTTTATAGGATAGCGGTATAAGTTCCAAGTACGGAGAGAGAGGTACGCAAAAGTAAAACGGAGAAATGTGAATTTTTTCCGTTTTCTACCTTCTTTCTGACATAAGAAATCGAGTCCGGAAAATTAGATTTTTCTGAAATTCGATTATTAGAAGTTGTTTGGTAGGATTTGGATGAAAAATTCATTGAACTACACCCCTATTCAGTAGGAGTGTGGGAAAAATTGGATGAAAAATGTTTTGAGTTTTTAAAAAATTGCATTCATATAGAAATTGCAAGTACATTTAGGATGTGTGCATCATATTTTAAAATAAATTTTTAAAGAAGAAAAGCATTCATTTAGGAGGTACCGTTTAGAAATTCATGTACATGCATATACTTTGTATTGAATAACACTTTTGCACAAGAACACCGATGGTTGCAAAATTGGATGTACACAAAATGGTTGTGATTGATGCGAGAAATTACATAATTTTACCCTTGTCGAATTTCGGGGATGAAATTTCCTGAAGGATGGGAGAATGTAACACCCCACATTTTATTGACAGTTGAATTAAAATAATTTAATTGATAACTATAAATACAGTGAAAAATGAATTTTGCTAATGTTGGAATTTGACCATGAAACTTATACCATTGTGTTGGTGGCAATTTTCTGATCAACTTCCATATACAATGTTTTCTGAATGGACTTCAAACGGAGAAGTTATAGTCGCTTGAAGTTTTAGCGTTAGAAACAATTACATATGCAAACATGGAAATTTTATCAATTATAAACATTTGCAATTAATTCATAGGATATTTATAAAAGTAGTAAAAAAATTATTATGTTTGTAATGAATGTAAATTATTAAGAGAATTAGATGTAGGAGGAAAAAATAAGGGAAATAATTAACATTGCAAATAGAATCGCTAAAAAGTGCAATTGATTAATAGGTGAATTAATATTGGAGATTATATAACGTGTATATATATATATATTAGATCCCTCAGTTTTAAGAGGTTTACATATAAATGTAACAAATAAATGTTCAAATCCAAATCTGGATTAAAAAAATGCATATTAAATATATATGTTAATTGAATGGTGGAATTAATTAACATGCCAATTAATGAAACATTACAATGTGTAAAATATTAATTAAGGAAATTAACTAATAAAGGTGACATGTTAATCTATTAATGGGGCTATTAATTAGGATTGTAACGTAATCAGTAGAAAATGTCAATTAATAAGGAAAAGAAATAAAAGTTGACCTAGATTTGAATGTGTACATATAGGTAGTATATTGCTGCACATAAAAATTAATTGAAGGATCAATTAAGTAGAGGATTAATTAGATAATTAGTGGGCTGCATCTATATAAGAGAGAACGTAATGTAATTCGTTCCATCAGCCATCACTTTCTTCATCCCTCTCTTACAGTAAACAATGGCTTCTTTCTTCATTCTTTTCTCCTATTTCTCACAAATCTTCACCAAACAAATCCAAATAAAATATATGTGAACAAAATAGAGAAATTGCAACAAAGAAAAGGAGAGAAGTTGTAGAACGACGTAGTAATTTTATAAAATAGAGATTTAAAGCTAAGGACAATAGGTGAGTGGATTTAATTATGTATCTTTTACATTTATGATATATTATCGTTAGATTCCCGTTAGAAAATTTTATTCAGTATTTATTTCAGTAATTAATTCTGTTAGTTAGTTATGTTGAGAATGTAAATTGTATAAGAGAACTTATATTTAATTAATATTAGGTTTGACAGTTAGAGAAAGGCATAAGCTTAAAAGTAAGAAATTTACAGTTGTTTACATCTATTTTAAAGTAGAAATTTAGTCTGTAAATGTTAGCTTCTTTTTATTCCTTTTTACGCGAATAAAATAGTAAAGAGAAGAATTCACAAATATGGACTAAAATAGAAGAACACTAGATTTACAAAAACTAGATGTAAAATAAAAAAAAGCTGAAATAAAAAAAGAAAAATAGAAATTTGCAGTAAATTATGCTAAAACAGAAGTAATAAATTAAAGAAAAATCTAATAACTTGATTTGGAAGTAAGTGATAGATTAATTGGTTGGTTTAGAAAAGAGAATACATTTCTATAGTTTAATATTTAAAAGATAACGATAAACGTAGTTGCAAGAATAAAAGAAAGAAAAAGGGAATTAGTGTAAAATAGAGAAACTACTGTATTTAGTACTATCCAAAAAGTAAAGAAATAATAAAAGGAATATTTTGCAATTACGGATTATTGTTTATAGCTTCATTTAGTATTAAAATATGGAAATGGATTTTTAGCACAGTTTTTGTAACCAACCAAATAGAATAGAACTACTTCCTAGAATATAAGAAAATAAAGTGAAGGATTAAAGAAATTAAAGAAGGAATCAAGTAAATTATTAGACAAGACTAGAAGCTATAGACAGAAATCTAACTAGATCTGCATTTACTGCGCAGTTAATAGAATAAAAGTAAAGCAGTTATTATGATAAGTAAATTTGTGACAATCGGACGTAGTGCCAAGCCAAGATTGTCATATAACATAAGAGAATTAAAGAGAATTCAATATCATAATAAAAGAAGACAGACTATAATAGAAAAGAGACACTTGTAATTATATTTATAATATATAGATTATAAAAGAAAATAAAAGAGATAATTGCAAGTAAAATTATAACATAGGTTATAATTAAGTAGAAAGAACAGAAAAGACTTATTTTAAGACTTAAATTAAGTTAACAAGCAAATAATGCAGAAAAAATAGAAGAGGCTTATTTTAATAAACTTAGATCTTAGATTAAGTTAATAAGCAAGATAATAGAAGTGGCCCATACCAACAGCATTCGCTTTAAGTCAGGAACTGATGGTCTCACAATAGTTAGGTGAGGCTGGGACAATATTATGCTAATTAGGGTAAATAAGTAGCCAATAGAATAAGAAAAGTAAACTAAACGCAAAATAAAAGATTAGACTTAGGGTCTAATAAAAGAGTGAGATGCGTTTAGAGCAGCCCAAAGAATGAAGAGCCTAACGAAGTAGTTCATCACAGATTTCAGCGCAGAAGAAGAACGTCCAACTTAGCTATTTTGGGCTAGAAGGAAGTACGAGACTTCAACGGGACATGAGGGTACTCTAGGATAGCCCTCTGGGATAAGCATAGTGATGCAGTCCTCCAGATGCAGGTCTATAGGTGTTCCATCAAAAGAGTATGCCTTGACCGCTTTTTGCATGGCAGGACCATTGTTGGCAGTCAAAAGGGGTTGATGTTTGGAGTAGGATATTCGTATATCCCCGTACTTGCAAGTAAATTTTAGTGGGCATGACCCAAAAGGATAGTCGCATGCGGATATCAGGCCAGCATCAAAACCAAGAAGCGAGTTCGGGAAAGACTAGAGTTAAACCATCAGTCCAATGATTCTTTCACTATCGAGACATTGGATGAGGGGCGCAACCAATTGGATGTTTAGTTTGTTTGCAGTAGGGCACAACCACTTAGCTCTTTAGAGGTCTTTCGATTAGTTAAGGGGTGGCTGCGTAGGGCCATAGCCACGATAAGAAAAGGGATAGACCAAAAAGAATATCTGTATTGTAGGCCTAACAAGGCAGTCCTTTACAGAAATAGAAAATCCCCAATCGAGTTTCGTAAAAGGAAGACCTTGTTAAGCCGGATTCAGGGAGTAGACAGAACGATTACGTATAGTCCTTAAGGTACGCACTAGATGGTACATTGTGGATGTCCGAGCATTAGTATAGACTAGTGCGGACACAGTTTTACGTTTCTATAGTAGACGGCGCAATATCTATATTATAGGCCTTACGAGGCAGTCCTTTACAAATGTAGTCATAGAACGCTATAGGAGTGAGACGATGGAGTCCTTTGCGAGAGGATATGGAAGGTACTATCGGTAGTACCTAGGACCGATGCGGTCATTGGGCTTATAGCTACATATATATCAGTTATTAGGTTTTAATCTACTAGGGAGTTGATGGGCACGATTCATGCACAGAGGCGAGAGTATTATAAACCCAATGAACCTAATATAACAATAAATGAAAATAAAATGGTATATGTAGAATTAAGCTTTGAAGTGTATAATTTGTCCATTCACCAGAACTTAGTTCTGACCCCCTCCTCATAACATCCTACAGGTTAGGTAGATGACAGAGACTTTCCAGCTTTGAGACACTTGTTTAGAAAGTGTTATTGTATTGGTGAGTATTTATTTACTATTATATTTTAGTCAGTTCCGCTGTGAGATATTTATCTGAGCTTTGATATATATGTCTTTTCCTATTTGCAGGATACCAGAAACCCAACTCGGGCTTCAGTGGGCTTGGATTTTAGCATTTTTGCGAAAAATCCGGACCCATTAGAATTCAAGTTGTTACAACGATGCTTTCATTGAGAGTTGAACTCAAGGAGCCTTCTTATAGAACCAAACCTATTTCTTTCATGCTTTGACCATGATAGTTAAATATCAAAAAGGATCTTTAGAGCCTCATTTGATTACGTCAAGCCATACACGATATATCCTAGATTCAGCGAGGAAAAAGAATTAAACCTAAGGAACTTAGCCCTTGGAACTTTAAAAGAAAAGAAGGGGATCGTACAATATAGCCTAAGTAGATGGAATTTGAATCCATTTCATGTAGGGAAAGAGCCAAACTTCGCCTTAGCAAACAAACTAAGTTGGGGGAAATCAATCTAAGGACACAAGAGTGATACCAAGTTGTGAAATAACCCATTTGCTTAAGCTAGACGAAGCATCCAACTTCAACCTCGAGGAACAATTTTCGGTACAGAACTAAACCATGACTTGGGCAAATTTTCTCGAAAATGGAAAGACCTTGTCAATTGAACCCTTAATAAAAAAGAAGAAATTCTCAAATAATGAAAATGAGATTGGATAGGAACTGTAAAGAAGTTGTGAATCAACGAAAAAGAATCCAAGACGAGCAAAGAAACTACACAACTAGAGGACCAAAGAGCTAAATTGTTGCTCCCTTTCGTACTTCTTAAGAAAGAGTGTATTTTATCATGAGGAAAAGACTAGATTATTGGACTTCTAAGAAAACCCAAGAAGGAAAGAAAACACGAAGGAAAAGAATATTGTCCCTATCATAAAACAAATGAGCACCATACTTATGATTGTAGAGCTTTATCAGAAATCATCGAATATTATATAAGGAAGGGAGAGTTATAAGTATTTGTCAAATATGAGCTTTCAATGAGTCAAAAGAAAGGAAAAAATGAGATCTCAAATAATAAACGACGAAATTAGTAATCAAGGTCATATTTTCACATAAAGAGGACTTTAAACGAAATAGAACATAAACCAAGGAAAAGCCTTCGATCCTACCGGGCCTGGCCGAAGCACCTATCCAAAAAATGATGGTCAATTAAGCCTTTGGTCCCATTGTAGGCCTAGCCAAAGCACCCATCTAAGAATGATGGGCGATAAGCCTTTGGTCTCGCTGCAAGGCCTGGCCGAAACACCCATCTAAAGAGTGATGGTCAATTAAGCCATTGGTCTCGCCGTCGTGCCTAGCTAAAGCACCCATCCAAGAAAGATGGACAAGAACTCTTTGATCCTACTGCAATGCCAAGTCAAGGCATCCATCCAAAGAGTAATGATCAATTAAGCCTTTGGTCTTGCCGTCGGGCCTGGCTAAGACACCCATCTAAGGGAGATGGATGCTGAGATTTTGGTCCAACCACAAGGCCTTATCGAATCACCCATCCAAAGAGTGATGGTCAATTAAGCCTTTAGTTCTGCCGCTAGGCCTTGCCAAAGCATCCATCCAAAGCAGATGGACGAGAAGCCTTCACTCCTACTGAAAGGCCTGACCAATGCACCCATCCAAAGAGTGATGGTCAATTAAGCCACTGGTCTCGCCGCCGGGTCTGGCTAAAGCACACATCCAAGGGAGATAAAAAAAAGGTGACGAATCCAAGGGTAAAGAATTCTAATTCAATTATTAAGCCTAATCAAAGCATCTATGAGAAAGGCATAAATGTAATATTGCAAAGCAAAGGCATACAACTCATTGTAAAACATTATACGAAACATGTACACAAAATTTTTATTACACGAAAGCTATATTACATAACAATTTTCCTTTACAATAAAATTAGCAATTACGAAATTTATCATTTTGGGGGATGGGGAAGATGGTGATGTTTACAAACAAGCTCTTTTCCTTTCTCCTCGACTTTTAAAGTGCAAGAGTGCAATTCATTGGTTGAACCCACATACTTGTACAATATAAGGGACTCTAATTTTCTTAAGAGCATCAGATAATCCAAATGTTAATACCTTTGATAATTATAGGTGACAGCCATCCTCAATCGACAATCTCTTTTCAAGCCTAAAAATGATTACTCGATTTTTATGTCAAAAGAAACTATGACTTCGATTAGATAATCTACTAGTGAATCAAGTTGATAGGCCCTAATGAAATACAATTGAATTAATTCTAATTGATTTTTAAGTTCCTTTACCTTTTTCATTAAAGTTTCAAGCATAGAAGGAGGATTAACGACTTGTCGAATAACTACGAGGAGGTATTTCTTTAATTTCTTCTCCTTATGATGAATAACTTTGAGAGAATCGATGGAGTCAACTTGAGCTATCAACGCTTTCTCATAGGTCTTATTAGCACTTTATAGTTGAGAAATTTGGTGAGATAAGCAATATTTGTTTTCCTTAAGTGTCTGAATCCTTGACATAATTTCATTATTTTTACGTTTTAAAGTCTCGACCTTAAGTCTGAGATCTGAAAGCGCCTCAGTAAATTTTTAATTCAATTTCAATACTCCTTTATTTTCAGTTACACTCCAACTTGAAAGAATTTCTTAATCTAGCATGGTCACTAGATTTGTTATCCAGCAATAAAAGAGCTTTATTGGTTACACTACTATTATGCATCAAACAACACTGAGATGAAGTGGAAATATGCAAAGGTACCTTTCTGAAAGATTTAGCTTGAGTGGGAGTAGGCAACACTTTCTCACGTTCGGTTAATACAAGTTCATAAGATTGACACTCATTGTTAGATTTCATATGGTCTATCTCTAGATCAAGAATACGTTGATAAAGTTGAGTAATTTTCATGTCATGTTCCAGTTATCGAGGATCAGAATGTGAATTGAGCTTCCCAGGTAGGTCCAAAATCTCTTCATCCTTGGAAAATATCTACTTTTTAAGGTTCTTGAATATCTTTAGAGAACCTTTTAAAATAGAGTTCAATATTCATACTTCTCAAACCAGTTAATGACTTTTGCAATATCCATGGTTAACGAACCAAAAATAGAATGAGTGGAATGATGCTCCAAGGCAGTCATTAATTTACATTGAATGCTTATAAGACATTGACTAAGGCTGGGATCATCAAGAGATAAATACAACTTTTCATCTTAAATTAGAGCAATAATAATAGCTAATTTTCAGTAAAGGAGGAAAAAGCAATAATAAAGAATTTTATTAATAACCTAAAAAACAACCAGATCATTACATTCATATAGAAACGATGATCATCAAAGTTACAAGCATATTATAATTCCACTAATTATTAGAATGAGAAAGGACATCTCGAATTCTTTGGAAAGAAAAAGGTGAAATAGAAAATGTAGTACGAAAGGGAACTCCAATGCCAAGGGGAGGAAACCCTCGATAATCTCATTCTTTGGAAGGTTGGGTAAGTTTGTCGCATAGTAATTTAGCATTGTTAGTTCGAATTTCATGGAGGAATTGGTCTCTTTGGTCTTCCAAGAAACTGAAGTCCAATTTAGGAAATTAAGTATACATACGTTGATGGTCGCGAAGGAAGCAATATTTTGGTAAACAGGACTTGCGAATCAAGGGGGAGCTTCCCTTGAAAAAAACTTTTTTAATCTAATCAATTTACTTAGGATGTCTTTTGAAATAGGGAATAAAGAAGGGATAGAAAAAAATTCAGAGACCTACATGTCAATGATATAACAAAATTAAAAGCCAAAATATACCTGTCACATAAATATGCAGTCACAACATTAACTTAAATATAATGGTACAACAACGTCATAGAGGTTCATAAAGTATGGACTCCTTATAATACTCAATAATGGATCTCTCCTTGTTAAACTTAATTTTTTTTGAAGGAAGGGAGCTACTAGCTAATGGAGCGGTGAAGACTTTTGGTAAATTTGAACACTTCCTAGAATGTGGATCTAAACCACGCTCATCTAAGTATCTCTTATGGAGACGACTAAGTAGGCCTTTACGGTTATTGCCTAGGAAAGAAAAGTCAATTATGGGAAACCTGAAATAACCATGTTAAAGACACTCCATTAATTTGAATGTAACACTCCAGTAATTTGGCGTTAGTTATTTAATTAGTTAGTTAGTTAATTAATTAGGCTTCGAAAATGGAATTTTACCATGAAACTTACACCATTACGTTCGTGGTGAAACTCTGAGCAACTTTCATATTTGGAGTTTGCGATCAAAGTCCAAACGAAGAAGTTACTGATGAAAACCAAATTCGAAATGAAAAAATAAATAAGAAAAATTAACGTTTTTAATTTATTAGCTGGGGCCCATAGGTCGACCCGCATATTAGAGCGGTCGATCATGGGCGGTCGACCCCTGGGAAGGAGGCGGTCGACTACTTCATGTGTGGTGGCTCCAGTAAACCTAGGCCATGTACGATCTGGATTTAATATATTTGGATCTAATGGTTCTGGTTGATTCTAGCACCTATAGATTTAGGTCTAGCCTCCCTTCTCTTCTCATATTTTTGTAGAGGCAGTAGCGAAGCTTTGCCATTTCATCTTCTCCACTTTCTTTCTAAATTAGAAGAATAAGATATTTGTATCTATATTCAAACAAATTAGAGAAGAATAGAAATCTAATAAAAAGGAGAAGAGAAGAGAATCCACCATACGCGTATTTGTGGTGATTTAAATATTTATATATATTTGTATATATTTTCTCTCCTATCTCTAATCTTCTCAGATCCGTAATTCTAATGTACGTATATACTCTTTTATACATATCTCTTGGATTAAAATGGATTTAGAGATGAATCAAAAGTTCTACTTCATATTTGGAGATTTGGAACACTTTTAAAAGGTGAGTGAATTTTTTTATAGATTTTTATAATATGAAAATTATCCCGTTATTGTTTATTTGATAATTATGCCTAACTGGATAATTGTATATGAGTTGTAAGCAACAAATTGAATATAATCTGAATATAATAAATATCGCCTACATATTCTTATTTATGAATTGATTTAGAATTGTTTACAACCTAATCTGGAAACTAGCCTCAAAGTATGAATTTAGAATATTGATTTGAATGTAATTTATTTCAGATCTGAAAATAAGTTGTATAATAATATTATGAATTGGATTATTACCCTAATCTTCTTGGAATGCAAACTTTTCTATGTTTGGAATTGTCGGAATTTAGATCCGCTTAATATTTGTAAATTAGTTTGATTTCTTTCCCTTTTACAAAAATACAGCGTTTCATCTAATAAGGAATAGATGCAAATAGAAAAAGAAAGAGACGTGTAAAGTATGAATTCATTGTAGTTCACACTATCTATTTCAGTAATAAAAAGAAATGATTATTCCTTGTAATTTCAAACAATGTAATCTTTCAAAGTTAAATATTTTATTTTGGGCTAATTTATGAAAATTATAGCGGACAATCTTTTTAGATATGATTCCAATCATTGAACATAGAAAAGAATATTCTAGTGAAGATATAAAACTAGAATACATTCGATAAAAGTAGATATCTATATGTAATTTACTATGCTTATAATAATTAAATAAAAAGCTAATAACGACGCTTACACGTAATAGTCTCATTTAGGATAAATAATTAACGAGAAAGGAATTTAAAAGGTTGTAACTCCAATAAATAGGAAATAAATGTTAATAAATATGGAATTTGCAATAATTTGATAGGGTAAATGGATTAATGAGGCTGATAAAAATGGAATAGATATAAAAGGTTACTAATTTGAAATTAGCAATCATACATAAATGTCATAGTAAATATCAGTTAGGATTTTATGGACAAATTGACATTTATATGCATTAAACGGAGATTTATGGGTAAATAAGTATTTAAGGTAAAACTTATTGCCTTAAATAAAAACGGAACTAACAAGCTAAGTCCAATGTCTACCTAAGATAATATAAGTAAAGACTTATAATGGTTAATTGGACTTAGTAGGTTAGTGATGCGAGGACAGTATAGTCACTCGATGGAAGAGTGCCCTTCACTTTGAGTCCACCAATAGTCGGGTGTATTTACTACTGATGTTAGATATCAATAATACTGGGACCCCTGACGACATGATAGATTGAGCCTGCTTTCTTAATTGGAAAGTATTAAATGGTCTAAATTTGAAATTAGGAGCGGTGAGGGATATCTCCATAGGGATTCGCTTCTGGTTCGAGGTATAAAGTGGATGTAGAGTCCACCTCTCTTCTAAATAGATGCATCAAGTAACCTAGTGAGACTCCAAATAAATAAGGAGGTCTCTAAAAGGGTTTACTTTAGTGTTGAGTTATTAAGTGGTTGTAGGGCCCGCCTCCCTACCAAAATAAGTAACCTAATGAGATTCCATATTTATAATTAAGAGTGACAGTGGATATCTCGAGAAGGGTTTGCTTCAGGTGTGGGGTATTAAGTGACCAAAGGATTCACATCTTTTCTATAAAAAGAAGTATTAAGCAGCCCAATAAGATTTCCAAGCAATGTCAGCTAGATAGTACCAGTGAGGAGTTTGTCTTCAGGTTAGATATTAAATGACAAAAGCCTACATATAATGTTAATTGGTCAGGGGTCTGCCTAGTCCTTATTAATGAGGTATTAAGTGTCTAGAGTACAGTCTCTCACATTGCTAAAGAGGTAATAATGATAGTACCATTGAGGTGCATGCCTTGGAAATAATATTAAATGATGGGGTCTGCCTTAATTAAGGTATTAAATGACCAAAGTCTGCTTATTTTTCAATAAAAGCTATTAAGTGGCTTAGGTACTGCTTATTACATGGCTATGATTTTATCGGTGATAGATGTTGTAATAGTTGGACAATAAATGCCGGAAGCGTTAAATAGTGGTTAGAGGTCTTTGTAGCTAGGATCCATCGACCATTGACAACATTTTTAGAAAATCACCTTGGGAATAGGTCTTAAATGACGGGGTCTATCTTGATTAAGGTCTTAAATTCAGAGTCTGCCTATTTCTCTTTTTAGAAGTATTATAGATTCCCCTTGACATTTAGAAGTATTAAGTGGCAAATGGGTTTGGAAGTATTGGGTGGTTGATAAGGCTTCATCAGTATTTTGTACCCTTGGGAAGGAGTAAGTAATCGTGTGTTCAATATAATGTTAGATTAGAATTGCTAACCTTAATGGACATAACTATTAAATGGAAACCAATCGGTATAAATTTATGTTATGGACAGTTTATAGATTTTCCAATCACTAGCTTGTTGGCATGTTTTGATTTTTGTAGAATTTTAGGCCCATTAAGGTATGAGTTGTTACAATTGGTATCAGAGCCTAGGTTAGTAGATCAGAGGAATTAAGATAAATTGAGAGGATGTATTCGTACTTTCCTATATAGTAATATTATATTTTTACGCTAGATTCTAAGAGTTCCAACTATAGAAGTAGTTGTAGTTCCACTTGGAAGGAATGGGCAAAGCAACTATGGGTTGGAAATATATTAGAGTTAAGATTTTCACACAGACTCTAAAGTACCCCATGGAGTGATGGTGATGCGTAAAGCGCTCTTGATGAAGAGCATCAGTATGACATATGGCTAAATCCCGGAGACTAGAGGTGTTTGACTTGATGGTTGAGATTCTAGCTACCTTGTGATTTTGGATTTTGAGATCCAGTCGGAGACACACATTTATTCCAGACGGGCGAGAAGCTAAAGTTTATATGTCGTAATTGTCTGGAAGCAAGTTTTTGCTAGGGTGCATTCACTAGTCACCTTTTTGATGGCAAATTGGATTTTTATTTAGATAATTAATGTCAAATCCTTGGTCTAAAACCCGTGAGAGAATTTTTATAAGTATGTTTTGGAAATGCCTTAGATTTTGGAAAAAGGGTTTTCAAGGGATTTCCTTTCCCAAAGATTTATTTTGGAAAATTTTTTTGGGAAAGTTTTGAAATTTTAATTTTCAAAGAAACATGTATACCACTAAGTTGGTCGTGTTAAGAAATTTTTAGTTTATAAAAGATTTCTTTAAATCCTTAAATATTTATATATATCGGTAAAGGCTTGATTTTTATTTTTGGCAAGGAAATAGTTTCCAATTCAGGAAATTTGTATTAAAAAGGGGTTTTGAAAACCCTGAAATATTTATATATATAAGTTTGATTTTTAAGGGAAGTTTTGGTATGAAATAGTTTCTATTATTTAGAAACAAGTATAAAGGAGCCTATATTTAGCTCGGTAATTTTTCGGTTTATAAAATCGAGGTTTTTAAATCTTCTCTCTTTAAGGTACAAACAAAATAGGAATGACACTGAATTTTATTAAGTATGTAGTTTGAAGTGCTGTTGTACCCGCCAGCTGTTGGAAGAATATTTTTGTGCGAAGTCGGCAGGAAATGGTAGCTGGAATATTTTTGGGATTTTTAGAATTGTTGCTGGTAACAGTAGTTTTGTTGGAACTACTGTGTATTGCTGGAGCATGGTTCGGGACTAAACGGTAGGCGTTGACACCGTAGTAATGTGGACAGGAATTTTTTGGATCATGTCGAATTGAAGGGGGCGGTGCGAAACGATTATTATTATTTAATCCAACCCTAATTGGGTCTAGGTTCAATTAACACCCAAAACCCGTCTAGCGGTTGACCACTTAGTGGTAAACCTAGAGTGGTCTACCAGTCAATAAGGCTGTCAATGGATGCACGAAAAATCCAAAATCCGTCCGCATCTGAAATGCGGATAAATATCCAATATCGGGAAAAACGAATGTGGATGCGGATGCAGATAAGAAGACACCCGCATCCGAAAATTATTCGTCCGGTATTTTTCAAGATTATAGATTAAATTTTGTGTGTTTTAGTATAGTGAAAAATATTTATTATGGTTTTATTAATTTAGAAGTTTATATTATACGCACTAAATGCATATAAACTGCTCAAAACTATTTTTTTTTTTTTTTAACACTTTTATAATTAGTGGGATTGAAAAAAGTTTATGTTAAACTAAAATTCTCCATTTATATTTCTTGATTTATTGGTCATTAGCGGATAGGATAATTATCCGATATCCGTCCATATCCGTGGATGCGGATATCCGATATCTGAAAATGATTTCGGATGTGGATGTAGATGCGGCACTATCCACATCTAAAATATCCGTTGATAGGCCTACCAGTTAACGAGTTTTGGCACAACTTGAACCTGGAATGCGACTATAAAAGTCGAGTCCTAATTCCCCCAGTTGCCTTCTTTTGTTTGTCCTTCCTCAATAAGCCGAACCCAATCTCCATCTTCCTCCTCATCCAAGTATCAGCCTCTCTCTCTCTCTTTCGATCCTCCTCTAGGCGACACCATTTTTCCTAGCAGCAGCAGCCTCGCCTTCCCATTGTGCTGGTTTTGCACGTTAGACCTCGCCCACCACCATTCCAGATCTAATCCCTATTCCCTCCCTCCGATCACTTCTTAGCTGAAGATACCATTCCGCACTTCCGGTTTTTTCTCACACCATTGTGGTCTCAACCCTCAAGAGGCCACTTGGCTGGACTGGAATGAGCAGGAGGTTTTATCGCTTTTGGGCTGGAAGAGTTATTCGTCGTGGTAGGATTTGCACTACTTCGTGACCTTTGAGCGAATGTTACTCGTGTTGCATCTTTCTTTTTGATGGAGACAATAGTTTGATTCGTTCGAAGGTAAAGGGTATCTTGATTGAGCTGACTAACGATGATCTCGCTGAGATTTTGGAGGCCGCCGCAAAGGACGTGGACTAGGTTGATTTTGAAGTGACCGACTCAAAGATTTTGCAGCAGATATTTTCCTAAGATATAAGTGTTTGGAAGATGGATAATCTACATCTGACTGCCCATTTGATTATGTGCATTATTCGACACAATGTCATCTCTTAGACGGAAGGTTACAACTAGATTTATCCCTTGGTGCGGAAGACCACTTATGCTAGTATTGGCGGCATCGCCATTAATTGGACATGCACCCTTTTGATTCGATTTGTTATTAGCACTCCATGGAGTCACTTTCGTATTTTCACCTATCCATTCTCGTCTTTAGGTGATACGGGTCAACCTCCATGAAGAAGCAGTTTAGTAGAAGGTTCCTTCTTTCATCATTAGATTCTTCCTTAGAAAGATGGCAATTCTGAAGCCGTCAGCAGCACTAGTGCTAGCGGCATGAGATTGAGTGTATAACCATCATGCTACAACCATTCAAGGGTCGCAGCAATGGATCGAGCTCCAACCACGGCGCAAGGCATCTCGTAGTCAGTGGGCATTGTTTTAGGTGTTATAGTGTTGTTGCCTTTTCTCTTCCAACATTTATTCTTTTCTTTTAGGTTGTTTGGGTTGTAACTGTTAGTTGTCTCTTGTAAAAGGCACGCACGATATTATGAGTTTCTATTTATTGACTATGTTATTGTTTCTGGACATGCGAACCACTCATATATATGCATAGTAGAGAAGCAGTACAAATATGGGAATCTCATAAAGAAACTTGACTAACAGTAAATGCAATATAAGACTGGAAGTTTAGAATAGTTGGAAATTTTAGCAAAGGACATGATAAAGTTATTTTGATACCACGGGTCATTGCTTATGTTCCTTAAAAGTAAATTTTTTGAATAATAGACGTGTTGACATTTTATATAAAATGTCAAGTTTTTGGGTAAAAGTTAGTTGTAGAATTTTGGAATTTGGTTTATGCGTTTAGCGCATAACCGACTTCCGACTACACTGAAACTGTGGCTTAATTTATCAAAATTTTTGAGAAGGAAAACATTTTGAAAAATTTCTCCTTGATTTGAAAAGTTCCCTTTAAAAAAAAGTTTTTAGGTGTTTTTGGCTCTTAAATAATTTTTAAATTTTTTGCCTAAAAAATTTTATTTCAAGGGAAAATGTGCATCTAAACATTTTAGGATTTTATTTTTCAAATAATGTATAAATTTGAAAAGTGAGAAAGATTTTTGTGAAATCTTTTATTTTGGAGGCCACATGTTAGGCGTAGTGAAGGCAAATAGAGTTAGAATTTGCGAATTTAGCGGTGCATTAGGGTCGACGATGCTATAATTGCAAGCAGTAACAAGGCAAAAACTATTTTAGCTTTGAAATTTCTATTTTCATACCTTGTCAATGATGCGTGCGAGTCTATTTTTACACTTAATTCTGTTTTAGAGCTTGAAATAAGTCTTCTTATGAATTTTGAACGTGGAAAATTGGAGTACATCTGGGGTAGCGAGGAAATTTCCACTATACTATGAGAATTGGAAGATTATATAGTGGTAAGAATGTTAAATTCTCCATCCAAATTCCTTTTTTTGGCATAGTAGTAAAGTTTAGGAGGCGATTTTTCAATGAGTTAGTTTATTGGATGGTAGGAAGTGGATGCAAAATTGATTGCTTTGTACTTCTATTTGTAGGAGTATGGTATTTTTGGTTGAAAAGATTTTTCAAAAAGCTGCATACATATAGACTTGCCAGTATATATAGGTCGTTTGTAGCATGTTTTCATAAAATGCATTCATATAGGAGGATGCGATTTAGAATCATTCTGCATACGTATTTTCTGTGTGGTGATACAGTAATACCCTATGCGCTTGTGTACGTTTGGTTGCAAAATTGGTTGTACACTCATTGGTTGCGTAGTTTAGTATAATTAGGAGCCAAAACCATGAATTAGTCATTGATGAAACTTCGGGGACGAAACTCTTTTTAGGGGGGAGAATGTAACACCCTGTAATTTGGCGTTAGTTATTTAATTAGTTAGTTAATTAATAAGGCTCCGAAAATGGAATTTGTGCAAACAATGGAATTTGATCATGAAACTAGAACCATTGTGTTTGTGATGAAATTCTGAGCAACTTACATATTTGGACTTTTGCAATCGGAGTCCGAACAAAGAAGTTACGACGAAAAACGAATTCGGAACGAAAATAAATAAATAAGAAAAATTAACGTTTTTAACTTATTAGCTAGAGCCCACAGGTAGATCCGCATATTTGAGTGGTCGACTAGGGGCGGTTGACCCTTAGGAAGGGGGCGGTCGACCGCTTCATGTGTGGAGACTCCAGTAAACCTAGGCCATGTACGGCCTAGATTTAATATATTTTGATCTAACGGTTTTAGTTGATTCTAGCACCTATAAATTCAGGCCTAGCCCACCCTTCTCTTCTCATATTTTTCTGGAGGATGTAGTGAAGCTCTGCCATTTCTTCTCCTCCACTTTCTTTCTAAATTATAAAAATAAGATATTTGTATATATATTGATACAAATTGGAGAAGAATAGAAATCTAATAAAAAGGAGAAGAGAAGAGAATCAACCATACACGTATTTGAGATAATTTATATATTTATATATTTGTAACTATTTTCTCTCCCTATCCTAAATCTTTTCTTAGATATGTAATTCTAATGTATATATACCCTTTTATACATATCTCTTGGATTAAAAGGGATTTGGAGATGAATCAAAGGTTCTACTTCAGATCTGGAGATTTGGATCGCTTTTAAAAGGTGAATGGAAAATTTTATAAATGGTTATAATATTAAAATTATCCCGTTGGTGTATATTTTATTATTATGCCTAACTGGATAATTGTATATGAGTTGTAGGCAACAAATTGAATATAATCTGAATATAATAAATATCGCCTACATATTCTTGTTTATGAATTGATTTAGAATTGTTTAAACCTGATCTGGAAATCAGTCCCAAAAGTATGAATTTAGAATATTGATTTGAATGAAATTTATTCCAGATCCGAAAATAGGTTGTATAATAATGTTATGAATTTGGATTATTACCCTAACATTCTTGAAATGTAAACTTTTCTATATTTGGAATTGTTGGAATTTGGACCTGTTTAATATTTGTAAATTAGTTTGATTTCTTCCCCTTTTAGAAAAATACCGTGTTTGATCTAACAAGGAATATATTCAAATAGAAAGAGAAAGAGATGTGTAAAGTATGAATTCATTGTAGTTTACACTGTCTATTTAAGTAATAAAAAGAATTGATTATTCCTTGTGATTTCAAACAATGTAATCTTTCAAAGTTAAATCTTTTGTTTTAGGCTAATTTATGGAAATTATAGTGGACAATCTTTTTAGATATGATTTCAATCATTGAACATGGAAAAGAATGTTATAGTGAAGATATATAACAGAATATATTTGATAAAAGTAGATATCTATACGTAATTTACCACGCTTATAATAATTAAATAAAAAGCTAATAACGACGCTTACACGTAATAGTCGCGTTTAGGATAACTATTTAATGGAAAGGAATTTAAGAGGTTGTAACTCCAATAAATGGGAAATAAATGTTAATAAATATGGAAGTTGCAATAATTTGATAGGGTAAATGGATTAATGGGACTGACAAAAATGGAATAAGTATAAAAGTTTACTAATTTGAAATTAGTAATCATACATAAATGTCATTGGAAATGTCCGTTAGGATTTTGTGGACAAACTGACATTTATGAGCATTAAATGGGGATTTATGGGTAAATAAATATTTAAGGTAAATCTTATTACCTTAAATAAAAAGGGAATTAGTAAGCTAATTCCAATGTCTACCTAAGATAATATTAGTAAAGACTTAGGATAGTTCATTAGACTTAGTAGGTTAGTGATGCGAGGTCAGTAAAGTCACTCGATGGAAGACTGCCCTTCACTTTGAGGCTATCAGCAATTGGGTGTACTTACTACTAATGTGAAATACCACTAATCCTAGGACCCATGATTACGTGAGAGATTGGGCCTACTTTCTTAATTGGAAAGTATTAAATGGTCCAAATTTGGAATTAGGAGCGGTGAGGGATATCTCCATAGGGGTTCGCTTCTGGTTTAAGGCATTAAGTGTTGTAAGGTCCGCCTCTCTCCTAAATGGAAGAATTAAGTAACCTAGTGAGATTCAAAAAAAATAAGGATGTCTCTAAAAGGGTTTACTTCAATGTTGAGGTATTAAGTGGCTGTAGGGCCCGCATTCCTACCGAAAGAAGTAACCTAATGAGATTCCATATTTATAATTAAAAGTGATAGTGGATATCTCGGGAAGAGTTCACTTCAGGTTTGGGGTATTAAGTAACTAAAGGGTTCACCTCTTTCCTATAAAAGAAGTATTAAGTAGCCCAATGAGATTTCCAAGCAATGTCTGTTGGATAGTACCAGTGAGGAGTCTGCCTTGGGGCTGGGTATTAAATGACAAAGGCCTACCTATAAATAGGTATTAAATGTCAGGTGTTTGCTTAGTCCTTATTAATGAGGTATTAAGTGGCTTAGGTACAGTCTCACACATTGCTAAGGCCGTAATAATGATAGTACCATTGAGCATGCCTTGGAAATAGGTAAATGATGGGGTCTGCCTTAATTAAGGTATTAAACGACCAAAGTCTGCTTATTTTCCAATAAAAGGTATTAAGTGGCTTGGGTATTATTTATTACATGGCTACGATTTTATTGACGATAGCTGCGGTAATAGTTGGACATTAAATATTGGAAGCCTTAAATAATGGTTAGAGGACTTTGTATCTAGGCCCACCGACCATTGATAATATTGTTAGGAAAACACCTTGGGAATAGGTCTTAAATGACGGGGTCTACCTTGACTAAGGTCTTAAATGGCAGAGTCTGATTATTTCTTTTTTTACAGGTAATATAAAAGCCCGCTTCACATTTAGAATTATTAAGTGGCAAATAGGTTTGGAAGTATCAATTGGTTGATAAGGCTTCATCAATATTTGTACCTTGGGAAGGGGTAGGTATGTGTGCAAACCAATCAGTATAAATTTATTTTATGGACAATTTATAGATTTTCCAGTCACCGGATCTTGTTGGCATGTTTCAATTTTTGTCAAAATTTAGGCCCATTAAGGTATGGGTTGTTACATTGTTCCTGTCCCCAATCAAATCCAAAAAAGGTAGTGAGCTCTTCATTCTCCTTACGGAAGTAAAACGGATGGAAATGGGATTTTCATAGAAGAGAGGCGACCCATTTAATTTTAAAGTCCTCTAGTCACTTGAGGCATCTTAAGAGTCTCATATAACTATCATTTGACTCATTTAAGTCCTTACATAACCTTTCTCCTTCTCTGTTGAGCCTCAAGATCGCATCTCTCTTTTTATCTCATTAACTCTCTACATAATTTCTATTTCTCCTTCCATGCTAGTGGTCAAGTAATATTGAGGTTATTAACCATAAAATAAGAAAAGCTAGATAATAAAAATTTGAAGAACAAGCTACCTGTGGAGGAGTCATCGAAGCCCACGGTTTGAAAGGTTGAACTTTCTCCATCCCAAAATAAGATTGGCCAAACTCACTATGGCCGTGAGGGGTTGAACCACTAGGAGGATTCTTTAATGAGGACAAACCACCAAGGCTATTATCAGTATGAGGAGAAAAAAAGCCAATGTCCTAATATGGATCTTGAGGGGTTCCAAATCCACACTGACTTGAGCCACCATCTTCGTCCTTCCTTGGAGAAACATCTTGATTGTGGTCCCTAGAATTATCATTCCTTTCGCTATTATTATCATATTCAAACTTGCTTTCCTCATCAATTTCGTATTCATCATCATCCGACGAGAGGTCGTCGAAGGTTAGAAACTTTGCATGGTCAATGGGATCATCATCCCTAAATTTAGAAAGATTGCCAAGAATTCGATAAAGGAGGATATAAGATTTCCTTTTGTAGTATACCCCAATAAAGTGGATGGAAGGAAAAACCATATCTTGACATCATTCGGCATTATCTTTATAAGTAGTAAAAAGGATGGCTTCGAAATTTTGATCCTTCCTATAGGGAAGAACTTCGTTTAAAAAGGAGGACACCTTTGATTTAACAATTGCGCAAAGATGATCTTGATTTCCTAAGAGAAAGTTTCTTCATTGCTAAATCCTTCTCTAAAGCCGAAAGTTTGGCTGAGCCTTCTAGCTTGGCTTGTTTTGTTTCTTATCAACACGAAGAAAGCTATTTTTCCAAGGTTTTAGCTTCTCTTCCAAATTATGAGTTTGTTCTTTTCTAAATAAAATAACATCAAATTTTGAGCATTTTCAATGGATAACGAGCTATTATCATTCTTGAGGTTCTGAACATCTTTGTCGAGAATCGCTAGGGAATTTGTTTCCCCCAATGATGACATACCTTGAGAAGACGGCGAAGATGATTTCTGGAGTTGAAACAGACTTTTTCCGATCTAAAAATGATTTTAAAAGATTATAATTAAATTAGTCAAGAAATGTGATGCAAAAAAAGAGGTACATACCAGAATGAATTGCTTAAGGAGAGAGACAAGAGCTTCTCTTGAAACAGGATGAGAAACTTCAGTCGAATCTAAAGAAGCAAAAATAGGAGATTGGAGGATAGGCTTTAACAACTCCTTCAAAGTTAAAAGGGAAAAGAGTCTCCAAGTTGGCATTAAGAAGAGGATTATTTTGTACCAAAGAAGAATCGAGTCCTAAGTTGTGGTGAAAAAAATCAAGAGAATCTTCTAATAGAGAACCCACAATTTCCTCAATCGGCTTCGGCAGGTAGTGGAGAAGTAGTGCCCACATTAGAGGTAGGAACCAAGGCTATATAGAAATAGAATCTCTGTCTTTGGGTTCCTTGGGAGGAGGCTTGGAAGAAGCATATATTCGTTGGATTTCTTGTTCATCGCCAATGAAATGTCCCCAACATTAGAAGTTAAGGATGATGAGATGACTTAAGAAGTAAGAGGTAGAGGAGGCTTCCAAACAGCTTTTGGAAGGTAGGCAATTTTGAGTGGTCCTTATACGAAGACAAGGAAGCTAAGTCGACCAAGTGCACATTTGAAAAATAGAAAAGCATAAGTAATGTTAAAAGAAAAGCAATAGGTTCTTAAAACATAAGAGCGAAAAAATGATACCCGAAGAGTATCCATGGCTATCAGCTTTTGTATGATGGACTACTTAATTTGTAGAGAAAACTTCCAACTTAGTGGAAACAAGAGTTGGGAATCCATATTTATGCCTCTTTATGTAGGCATTCACCCAAAATCCAGTGAGGTGGTTGAATTAAAGAATTTTCTCAATTTTTCTTTGGTAAGAAGCCTCAATTGGCTTCTTGAATATTTGATAGCATCACCAAGTAAATCGATCTTGGCCAAAACCTTAGGAGATGCTTTTTGAGGTAGAATCTGATGGAAATAAAAAAAGACAAAACAAGAAAGGTTAGTGCAAGACCATGATAAAGTAGTGAAAAGTCATACGTTAGAAACATACTAGGAATAGAAAATCACCTAGAAATCTCTAAAAAAACATCTTATGTAGATAACTAATGAATCCAATCTATTGTCTTATTAATTGAATTAGAGATCAGCCCTCGGTCCGTAGGGAAAAAAATAAACACTGCACCATTAGGTTGATATTTAGCTTTATAAAGAGTAGCAAGCGAGCATAGAATAGCAAGGGTTAAGTCTTATATATTGAGCTCCTTGAATAAGATAAAATGAGAATGGATATAACTATATGAGTTTGGCGTAAGAAGAATTGGAGCAATCCCAAGGAAAGTCAAAATTCTGGTGATAAAGTCCTTGAAGGGAAAATAGCAAGAGTGTTAGATATCTATTGGGGTGAAAGTGAAGAATCCTTCGGGAGGAGTATTAATCCTATCAAACGGGCCTGGTACACTAGTCTTGACTCTTGATATTTCAAATGTCTCAACAAAGAGTTGATATCTTCTTGTCTTGAAAATTATAACTAGCAGTCAGTATAAAGCTTCTCCTCAGATGGTTCTTTGGGCTTGGATAACTAGGTGATTCTTTTAACATTCATTTCTTGTTTCCATCCATGATGACTGCAATATTTAATTAAGCATGTATATATGTATATATACGTATAGAAAAATCACCTAACTTAAAGAAAGATTACATTTGGAATAGTTAAAAAATAACCTCTAACATAGTTAAATTAACAAGTACTCGGATGATAAAATGATATATAAGAAGATGGAATTATCTCATGTTAAGCAAGCACAAGAAGAATCATCATAAGATAAATCATTACATAAGGATAATGATATAAGCTATTGCATATTAGTAGAAAAAAGAAAATAAGGTGAACTGCTAACAGTTGAGCCATCACTAGTTGGAAAAAGAAAATAAAGTGAACCGTCAAAAGTTGAACCAGCATTAGTTGAAAAAGGTTAATAAAGTGAACTATCGAAAGTTGAACCTTCCATAGTTGAATAAGGTAAATGAATTGAATTGTTCGAAGTTGAACCATTGTTATTTGAAAAGGCAAATAAAGTGAACTGTCAAAAGTTAAGCCATCATTGGTTGAAAAGGCAATTAGAGTGAACTGTCGTAAGTTGATTCATCGCTAGTTCAAAAAAGAAAACAAAGTGAACTATCAAAAGTTGAGTTATCATTTGTTGAAAATGGTAATTAGGGTGAACTGTCATATGTTGAGCCATCACTTGTTATAAATGGTATTGCTAGTTAAAAAGGGTAAGTAAAGAAAATAAGCACTTAAAGGATGAGCTATCGTAGGTTGAGAATGGTAAATCAGATTAGATATCATGCATTGGGCTATCACAAAAAATAGTGATCTATCGCATGTTGAGTCATCTTAAGTTGAGTATAAAACGAAATAAGGCTATCATATAGTGAGCCATCACATGTTGAATGAATAAAGGCCATCGCATAATGAGATAGCAAATAGGTTACTAGTAAGAAGATTTCGAAATGGATATTGGGTTAATATAACCTAAAACCCACTAACAATAATAACCGTATAAGTAAATAAATATTGGATCAAAACAACAATTCGAAAAGAAAAATCTTAAGTAAGTTTTCAAAAACCACGGGATTAACGAGTTCACCAAACCTAAATTTGGAAGCGATTAAGTTAAATCAAATAAAAATAATAAATAACAGTGTAATCAACATATTAACAATAAATGAATTATGACCAAACAAAGATTTTTGAGGAAACCGAAGTTTATTTGAGAAATTAATGGCAGTTTAATTTTTTTAGAAGCTAGTAAAAGAGAAGAGAGAGAAAACTACTTATAGAAGGAGAGGGAAAGTGGATTAGTCATCGGATGATAAGAAAGAAAATGAATGACCATGATATAAAGATTTGAGCATACGAAAAGTTTAAATTGAGAAAACAAAGTGAACTAAAGTAGATGGCTCCTTAATGCTTTGCATCGACTATCGTGAACGTAATTGGCCGACAAAAAAGAATCAATATCCACTATCACGTGTTGATGACTTGTTTGATAAGTTAGCTGGAGCAACGATATTTTCTCAACTTAAATTGACTATCGAATTCCATCAATTGCGTGCGGCCAAGGACAATATTCAAAAGACTGTTTTCTATACACCTGACAGACTTTATGAATGGTTAGTTATGTCGTTTGGACTAACCAATACCCTAGCATATGTCGTCGACCTTATGATTCGAGTTTTCAAAGGATTATTGAGTAAGTTCGTAAAGGTATTTATTAATGATATATTTGTTTATATGAAAAGCGAAGAAGAGCACAAATTGCATTTGAGAGAAGTGCACAACACTCTATGTAGGAATAAATTGAAAGCAAAATTTTCCAAATGTCACTTTAGGTACAAAGAAGTTTGCTTTCTTGGTCATGTTATTTCTATGTATGGAGATAAGAAGTTTTCTTGGTTTGTGTAACACCCAGTAATTTTATGAAATTACATAATTAAACTAAAAGGGTAAAATCGTAATTTTACATAAATAGCAAAATCATATATTTTCACAAGAGATGGAATTAGGCTTTTAGACCTATTCCATTATGTCTGAAATACCATTTGCAGTAATTAAACATATAAACTTGTTGAATTTGGTTTAACAAACAAGAAATTGGAAGAAGCCAAACCCATTGGCATTTTTGTAATATATTAATTTCAAGATTTTAGGCTAAACGTTAGTTATTTCAGCCTATAAATAAAAATGTAAACCTTATTCTATTATCCTACATTATTCTAACATCTTACCATTAATCTTCATTTCTTCTTCATCTAATCTCTAAAGAAAATCAATTCCAAATCCACCAATCAAATCCAAATTAAACGAATTAATATATTCATCTAAATAAATACGTTTGAAATATTAAAGTAATATGTTGAAAATAAAGGATTTCTTAAGTATATTATCGAATTAGGAAAAAATGTATACTATTTTGAAATAATAGAGAAAATGTATTTTTATAATAAACAATACTAAGACGATTTATACTTAAGAGGAAATAACAAGTTCAAATTTATTATTTGAATTGTTGAAACGTAGTTTAATGTTGTTTGAAATTAACTTGTATAATTAAGGGTTGGGTACAATCACATAAGATGTTGAGAAGCATGAGAGGGAAATTGAGTGAAAATTTTCTTAAATGCTTGAATAATAGAAGATTGGTTGTTGGGTCAGTAGCTGATAGAGAATGACTACACTTGTCTAAGTAAAGTGTTATTGGAGTATGGCGATGTACATAAAGTACTCTAGCTCTACGTTAGTTCATAGGATTTCACAAGTATGAGGAGTTAATATTGTTTCTAAAGTATCCGGTGTTATATGATTTCAAGAAATAAAGAAAATGATTAGACGCTTCAACAATAAGTAAAGGAATAGAAACCGCATAGGATACACATGCATAGAGAGTTCATAGTGGATAGCTTGGAATGTGAAGGGCTCAATATTGAGATTTGTTATATGGGAAAGCTAGCGCCATAAGTTGTTGGGTCTTCCCCGATTGTATAGAGATAGGGAAGTCAGCACGTTTGAGTGAGCTTCTTGAAAAGTCGGCGGGTGTTCACATGTTTTTCGTTTATCCCATCTGCAAACATACATTGATGATCTAGCGGTTATGATAGAGCCTAGTCAGCTTATGGTCGAATGTGGAGACAAAGTCTAGAATACTACTTGGGTGTTTTCACATCTTAAGACTTTATATGATACGACATAAAAATAAGGAAATGAATTTAGTCCAAGTATGGCGAGGGAAAAGTTTGGATAGGAGTATGGTGGAGCTCAAGGAGAGAATAAGAGTTTCCCATTACGATCTCTCTTCCAATAAGTTCCACTTTTGGTTAGTTTGTAAATTAGCTTGCTCGTTAGGTCGTTGTTCATTTGCCTGGTTTCTTTACCTAGCCAGTTGACATAGGCATGGATGTATGAATGCTAGGATAGGTTATATGCACATCCTTATGATGTGTTTTGGTTGATATAGTTTCTTTGTCTCGGTTATATTAGTTAAATTTAGAGTGTGTTAGCTTGTAAGTACATACATTCCAACCTAGGATATATACCTATAGTTAGGTGTTCTAATTTATGCTTGATAATTTTATATATGATATTTATTGTTTCTTTAGATACGCATTTACTGATTGTGTTTACGGACATGGTTGTTTACTTGCACTTTGATATTAATGTTGCATATGGATGTATGGATGCGCATACATATTGAAATATATAAATATATATGTATCTATGTATGTATGTATGTATGTATGTATGTATGTATGTATCTGTGTATGTATGGGTAAGTATGTATATACATATGCATTTATTAGAATGTTTGCATACATATTGTTTGCATTGCATAACATTCACATAGGAGGCCTATTTAGTTGTATTAGTCCTCATCTCATATTATATCATCCTATTTTATCTATCATATGTAATATATACCTTTGTTCGTGTTTTTGCTTGTGTTATATGATGGATTGTAGATGGATGTAGCTATGATTTTTTTGTACGTTTCTATGCTATAAAGCAAGTTGCATTGTCCATATCTTGGAATTTGGAGGATGATATTCTTTTAAGAGGAAGAACGTGACACCCTGTAATTACAAAATTAGATAATTAAATTAAAAGGGAAAAATTATAATTTTACAGAAAGGGAAAATAGTAAATTTTTATAGGAATTGAATTGTGTTTTGGGACTTATTCCATTGCGTCCGGAATGTTGTTTATAGTCGAAAAACATATATAATTTGTCGAATTTTGTTTAATGGACTAGAAATTAGAATGAGTCAAACCCAGTGACATTTTCGTAATATATTAATTTCAAGATTTTAGACTAAACATGAATTATTTTAGCCTACAAATAGAAACATAAACCATATTCTTTAATCCTACTTTAGCCTAAATATCTTACCACTAATCACCATCTTCTTCTTCATCTAATTTCCACACAAAATCAATTCCAAATCCAACAAATCAAAACAAAATTAAACGAATTAATATATGGAGCCGATCACATAAAGAGAGATGCATAAATAAATTGAAGCTATCGAGAAATTTGGCATTTTCAAGAAAGGAATTTCTAGACAGCAAAGAAGGAGGATTCACCTCTGATCGTTGAAGATGCACGGCTAATCGGTGAGTGGGACTTGCACACACACGCGCGCGCACACGCACACGCACACGCACACACAGATATATATATATATATATATTGATAAGACATTAATTCACCTTTTATGGTCGTAAATCAAAATATTAGTGATGAGATTGACAACTAAAAATAATTTTATTCAGACACCTAATTACGATGTAGTATTCCATGGCTATGGCTAATTTTTTTTAAACAACTATAATTAGCAAAAGTTAATCTCCCACTACTTAAAAAGTGTGAAATACAAAAGTGTTCCAAATTGGACATATTATATATCAAAAATTGTAGTTTCTGATGATGCAAATTCACTAGTGGTGTTAGCTCATCGATTATGTAATAATCCGTTGTCAAGAAGCAATTAATTAACAATTATATGATAATAATTAATGTATTAAATGTGATTAGCATTAATATAATTTTGGAAATCGTTAGGAAATTAGATAAGAAATATTTTATTAAAATGATAGGAATTGGATATTAAAAGGTAATGATTTAATAATTTTGAAATATGTAAATATAAATTAACTATTTGGAATATAATGTTAAATTATATTTTATAAGTTTGAAATTTATTTTGATAAAAGAAAGTATTTTATTAATGAAGTTTGGAATTATCAGTAAATGAATTTAAATAAAATGATTTAATTAAATCAATAAATTATAGAAAATAATTTTTGTATAAACAGATTATGATTTCTTTATTAATTAAAAATTAGTGAAGAATATTGATTTGAAAAAGGCTTAGGAATATATGTTTTTTAAGATTCAAAGAAAGAAAAAAAGAAGAAGAAATGAATCAAAGCCCGGTATCACCAAGCCCAAAGCCCAAACCTTTGCTTCATAATCTCTCCAACCTAACTCTAGAAATTTCATTCTCTGGTTGTTTCTCCCTCAAATATAAATATGACATAAATGTAAACATACTTTACTTTAGAAAATTAGAAATTCACCTAAAACCCTACCTCTCTAAAAATAAAATAAATCTCTACATCACACTGTAAGAAAGAATTCAAGTCTATTCATCTAAATCATGGTAACTTACAAAAGGTGATAGAAGGGGTGCAAGGAGAGAAGTAGGAAAAAGACTAAAGAATGATTGAATTGCTTCAATCGAAGGTGGGTACTCTAACTTACTACTATGCATGTACTGATGGTGAATTGAAGTCTGAAATGGTGTACATCTCTATATATTCACTTATACATGGTCCTGTGTCATTACTCCTGCTTCCACTATTTGATTTTTGATTGTGTTTGGTGTTGGTTTTGGTTTATTGGATACGGGTTAATCATAGAATGATTGTGCAAGGTTATATGCACTTAAATTTGAAAGGAGATGGATGGAAAGGGGAGAAGATGGCCTGAAAGCATGGAAGAGGGTGCATAGAAATCACGTCACCTATTGGTTGATCGATCGACCACCTACCGGTCGACCGCTAATGGTCGACCGGTGGTTGCGACCGGCCAACACATATTTAAAGAAGTATAGTAATATATATGTATGTATGTATGTATATTATAAACATGCTAATATTTTATATATACTATACTTATACATAGAAATGAAAATTCTATTAAACATGTAATGATTAAATAAAGTGAATTTAATGATATTATTTCAATAGAAAATTATAAAGTTCGTAAATTCTTATTTATAAAAATTTATCGTATAATCTTATAATAGTTGTTAATGATTATAGAACTATATTGTGGAATTATAAATGAATTTTACGATGTTTAAATATTTATTTAAGTGTCATTCTATATATATATAACATAAAAATTATTGTATTTCTTTAATTAATTATTACCATGTTTCCAACTATGGTAAACTGATTCGTATAAACCTACTTTGATCATTATTTATGTATTTTCATTTCTATGTGATGAGAAATTTGAATAAATGATTTAGTGATACCATCTGGTATGGAATTTTCAGTAACACGTTTCCGGTTATTTATTGGACTTGTTGCATAGAAATATTTGGTATGGATCGAGTGTATTTTATGAAAATTGAATAAACTTTCGAATAACACACAGTGGTATGGGACGTCTTAGTATTAGTTTTTTGTTTATTCATTGTAAGTAAATGTCACTCATGCAAGGATATATATATATATATATATTGTGTGATATAGTACTCACTATAGTGAATAATGATCGTTATAGTCTTGTGTCGGCATGTGTATAGAACTATGTGTTAGTACACATATACATAGTGTTGTGTGTTAGCCACAGTTATAAATACGTTGTGTTTGTCTATCACTATTAAAGTTCGTTTATAAGACAGAAGTTGAAACCAGATTAACTAGTGTCCAACCTAGCGACCTGATCACGGTGGTCGTGCACCGGATCCGTGACACCTTATTCTTTTAGATGTCTGCTGGTAGTGTATGGAGCTGTGTGTCAGTAATGTATCGCCCCTTATGTCACCTAGGCCAATAGTCTGTTACCATTTATGGGGCATGTATAGGGTCGTGACTAAGTCCTCGCATAGTTGTGAAAATAGATGGTATGAGTCACTATGGACGTCAAGGTAACTAAGACAGTAGGACCCTTGTTGGAAAGACACATGTGAGTCTCCTGGAGCAAGTGTGTGTTGTCAGTCTCCCATATGGTTCTAGTGTGTGTGACAGATATACATATACTATTTATATTCCTCCGATGATGAGTATGACTATGCTAGAGATTACGTGTCTAAAATATAGTCAGTCCCCATATTATTCATACTCGTCTTGGTAGCATGATATTTTCTATAGTATGGAAATATGTTTGAGGATTTGTATATGTGTGAAATTTATGATACTTACATATATTACACCAGATTATATTATAGTTATTATATCACACTTAAATTTGATTCAGACATAGTCTGACCTGTGTGTTTTATACTCGGGTCAGTCCGAGACATTGCAGGCACATATAACATGTAGATAGCATGACTTGATCTGGCATTTTATGGAGGCTAGTAGTAGTTATAGGATGATACATTCCCTATACATTTTTGTACCCTCATTAATACATTAGTAGGTATATCTGATGACGTATTGTATATTGGGCTGGAGACTATCATTCTAAAGCCCTAGATGATATATTGTGTTATGTATTATATTTTATCTATTGCAATGCAATTCAGTGTACTCTGATGTTATTCTGTGATTATGTATTGTTCTGTCCTGGTAGCACATGTGTTCATTTCTTTGTACTAAGATCATGTACATCTGTGGTACGTATTATATGTGACTTTTGATATGTGTTGGTGTTAGTCCAAAGGAATATTAAAGTGTGTACCCCATATCATCTCATTCTCCATATTATTCGATAGTATTACTTAGTAGTACTCTTTGAAAATATGAATATAGACGTGGGTTGTTTACTTTTGGTATCGGGGCCAAGTTTAGAAAAATACATGTCATGAAGAGACATGAATCACTGGCCTAGACGGACTTAGAAGACATTGTCCCTTACGAATTGGGTAGATAACCTAAATATATTATCTCAGTATACATGTTGATTACAGGGTGTAGTCATCTGGGTGCATATTTGTTATTTGTGTGATTTAATATATTATTACTATTTTTGAAATTCTTACCATATGTCTCACTCGAGTGTAAAAGTGAGGAATGGTTGGGCCTTGAGCTGGTCGTGCAGACCTAGGTCAGACCAGTGGATCTAGGGGAGTCTATATGACTACATAATAGCTTATGGGAATAGTGAGGATCATCCAGCAGTTGAGCGCTCCACCACTCTAAATCCTCTCACTCCTCAATTTGATTTTGGAAGGCTATGCAGCAATTATGCTAAACTTAGAGGAAAAACCTTCAATAGTATAGAGGAATTGATAGGACTGCACGCTTGGCTAAAGACGTGTGAACGTGTTTACATGTATAAGTATTACCAACTAGTAGAAAGTCCAAGTTGCTTCCAACCAGCTTCAGGAAAGAGTATTGGATTAGTATGAGCTTATAGTAGTAGAGACCGATGAGTCAGGGCTGAATTAGGATGATTTCAAAAGCTTATTTGAGAGGAATTTTCTTCTAGAAACTTAGAAGGCAGCTACGACTTGTAGTTTATAGATCTGAAGTAGCGCAACCTATCCATAGCAGAGTATGTTTCCACATTTTAAGTCTTATCTGAGTATGGCATTGAGCTCAACAACACGTCGCTGAAGAAGAATCATAAATTCGTATATGGGCTGAAGAAATCTTTAAGGAAGACACTTCTATCTCTGTTAGATATTACTTTTGAGAAACTTATGGACTCGGCTCTGAGACTCTGAGGAATAAGAAAAATGAAAACAGTGAAGATGAGTCAAAGACCAAGGTAGTTATTGGACAGAAGCTAAGATTACCTTTAAGGAAGCAAAAGCCTAAATTTCAGAGCAAGAAGCCAGCAAAAGCTAGTACATCAGAATTTAGGAGTTATGGAAGAGAGACAATGATGTGCCATAGCTGTGGAGAGAGATGGAATTTCTCCAGAGGTGTACCAATCCTCATCGGGTTCCATTTTAGAAGAAGTGCGGGATCTGCAACAAGAAGGGACATCTTAGCTACACTTGTCCTATAGTTAATAAGAAGGTTGGGAAGCTGAATGCTATAGAGGTAGCTAGTAGCACTTCTCAGGCTAAAGGGAAGACTCCTGCTATCTTGGAAGGTATGATTTATATTAAAGGAATTCATATTATAGTTCTTTTTAATCGGGAACATCTCATTCTTTCATATCAAAGAAGCTAGTTGATAAACTTAATTTGGAAGTTTTGTGCTTAGTTACATCACTAAGGTAATCTTATCGGAGGATACGTAACCCTTGCGTTGATGTGTAAAGATGTTGAATTGTACTACGTGACTTGTTATTCTATTGTAATTTTACATGTTTTTGAATACTTGGGTTTGAAATAATTTTATGAATGAATTGGCTTAACCATTATGAGGCTCATCTTTATTGTCCTGAGAGAATCATTACCTTAAGCCATCTAGATTCCACTAATCAAGTTAGTTTAGGACTTGGGAGTGTCGATTAAGATTCTGATGGATCGTTCTTTTCTCTTATGGAAAAAGATGGAGATGATATTATTAAGATTCCTATAGTTAGAGAATACCCAAATATATTCAAACCAATTATAGATCTTCATCCTAAGTGAGCAATCGAGTTCCGAATCGATCTAGTTCATGGAGCTCAACCTATGAGTTAACCTTCGAAAAGGATGTCCGTGAAGGAAAATGAGGAGCTTAAGAAGTAGTTATCGGAATTGGAATCGAAACATCTTATTAGATTGTGCAGTTCACCCTGGGATGCCGCTGTAGTATTTATGAAGAAGTGTGATGGATCCCTTAGATTGTGTATCGATTATAGGTAACTGAATGAGCTGACTATTAAGAATAAGTAAGCCGTTCCTAGGATCGTGACATGTTCGATCAGTTGAGTGGAGCTAAGACCTTTTCACAATTAGACCTAGCTACAGGATTCCATCAGCTCAAAATAGTTGAAGACAGTATTCCATTTACTGCATTTAGAACCAGATATGGATCGTATGAATGGCTGGTTATGTCATTTGGTTTAACGAACGCTCCAGCTTACCTTATCGATCTGATAAACAGGGCCTTCAAAGACTACTTGGATAAGTTCATCCTAGTCTTCATTGATGATATACCGGTATACTCTAAATCTGAGGAGGACTATGAAAAGCACCTTAGAATTGTTCTAGAGTCATTAAGGCAAAATGAACTAAAGGCAAACAATCCAAGTGTCATTTCTGGCAGAGTCAAGTTAAGTTCTTAGGCCACAATATTTCAGAAGAAGATGTTTCCATGGACCCGGCTAAGATAGAAGCCATTAAAGACTTTTTGAAAATTATATAGCCTCACACTAACCTTACTAAGAAAGGTGTTAAGTTCCAATGGATAGTCAAGTGTGTGGAAGCATATCACAAGTTAAAGGAATTGCTTACAGATCTCCTAGTGCTTATCATACCAGAAGGTAACCAGGACCTGAAAGTTTATACATATTTGTGTGGTTTTGGATTGGGTGCGGTACTAATTCAGAAGGGAAGAGTTGTGGCATATGCATCGAGACAGTTAAGACCTAATGAGATTAGATATGCAACATATGACTTAGAACTAGTAGCTATAATGTTCGCACTGAAGGTTTGGCGACATTATTTGTTGGGAGAATGATTTTTGCTATACATAGATCACAAGTCATTGAAGTATTTGTTTTTGCAGGAGGATCTTAACATGAGACAACAATAACGGTTGGAGTTTCTAGCAGCATACAATTTTGAGATCCAGTACACACCTGGAAAAGGCAATCGAGTTGTCGATGCTTTGAGTAAGAAGCACCAAGTTGTAGTCTCCATGATGATAGCTGAGTGGAAAGATCTCGAGACTTTATCTATGGGTGAGTTTCGAGATAGGAACTCTATAGGTTGTTCTGATGTAGTGTTAGCTAGACTTGTAGTAAGACCATCTTTGATTGACCGGACCGCAAAAGCATAGTAGAAAGATCCGACCCTTTAGCTCTTATTTAGAGATTGGGATATGGAGATGAAGGTGAGGATTTAACTAGCAATTCTTTAAATTTTCTTTGATGCTAATGGAGAAGGAATAGGTTAGTAGTACTAGATGTTGATGATCTTCTTAAAGAAGTATTAGAAGATTGCTATAAATCACGATGCACTATACACCACAATGCAGTAGCAAAATATGCATAGATATGAAATGTCTGTACTACTGAGAAGGTATGAAACATGATATTAGAAAGTTTGTTAAGGAGCGCATGACATGCCAATTAGTGAAGGCAGAACACCAAAGACCTAGTGGCCTTCTTCAACTGTTAGAAATCCCTCGATAGAAATGGGATAAGGTACGAGTGGATTTGGATATTAATAATTCACTTGTATAAATCCCATTAAAATAATTTGGATTATGTGTTCTTATAGGTGCTGATAGACATGAAGTCGAAATAAACTACACCGTATTTAGCTAAGTTGTACGTGAAAGAAGAGGTGAGACTTCATAGATTTCCTAGTTCCAGTGATCCTTTGTACACTAGTAGATTTTGGAAGAGTTTCCAAGAAGCATTGGGAAAATTTTGAATTTTAGTATAACATATCATCCGTAGACAAATGGACAACCAGAGCAGGTGAACAGATTCTTAAGGATTTTCTTCGTGCTTGTGTGCTTGAATTTGGTGGTAATTGGGTGGAGCGTCTATGCTCGGTGGAGTTTTCTTATAATAACAGTTATTAAGCTAGCATCGGCATGGCATCGTTTGAGGCTTTATATGATATACCGTATAGATTACCATCCTGTTGGTGGGAGACCAAATATAAGTTTTTTCTAGGACCAGATTCTATTAGAGAAGCAACAGAGAAGATTGATCTGATTAGACAAAGAATGAAGAAGTCCCAGGATCGACAAAAATAGTATGCCAATCATAGGAGAAAAAAATATAGAGTTTGAAGTTAGAGAACTAGTATATATGAAAATTTCTCCACTGAAGGGACTTACGCAATTTAGCAAGTCGATGACTCTAGCACCACGCTAAGTGATTCCGTATCCTATTAGTGAACGTATTGGGAGAGTGGTATATAGAGGTGCATTGCCTGATCATTTCTCTAGGATTCATAATGTCTTTCAAGTATCTCAACCGAGGAAGTGTCTATAGGGTACAAAGATTGCAGTCGAGCCCACAGACATTCAGGACCTCTAGTTATCCCTTCATCTAAATTACGTGCAGCATCAAGTTTGGATAATTAACTCTGAAATACGAGAACTCAGGAGCAAGAGAGTTCCATTGGTGAAAGTACAATGGTCCGATAATCCGTTGGATTGCACTTGGAAGACATAGGAGCTCATGGAACGATCTTATCCCGAGTTATTCTCAGATGTGCATGAGTCAGGTATGTAATTAGTTCCTTGTCAATTATTAATTAGTTGTGTAGAGAGCTAGAATTTAACTAGCTAGTTAAATATTTTTCCCAATAAGGAATTACAAGGTCGCAATTTTCTTAAGGGGGAGTCTATACAACCTGTTTTCAAGAAGCAATTAATTAATAATTAAACAATAATAATTAATTTATTAAATGTGATTAGAATTAATTAATATGAATTTCTAAAATGATTTGGAAATTAGATAAGAAATATTTTATTAAAATAACAAGGATTGGATATGAAAAGAATAATGATTTAATAATCTATTTAATAATTTTAAAATATTTAAATATAAATTAATTATTTGCAATATAATGTTAAGTTGTATTTTATAAGTTTGAAATTTTGATAAAAGAAAGTATTTTATTAATGAAGTATGGAATTAGTTGGTAAATGAATTTAAATAAAATGATTTAATTAAATATATAAATTATAGAAAATAATTTTTGTATAAATATATTATGACATGCTTTATTAATAAGAAAATTAGTGGAGAATAATTGTTTTGAAATGGGCTTGGGAATATTAGTCGTTTAAGATTCAAGGCAAGGAAAAGAAAAAAAGAAGAAGGAAATGAATCAAAGCCCAATATCACTAAGCCCAAAACCCAAACCTTTACTTCATAATCTCTTCAACCCAACTCTAGAAATTTCATTCTTTGGATGTTTCTCGCTCAAATATAAATACAACATAAACCTAAACATACTTTACTTTAGAAAATTAGAAATTTACCCAAAATCCTACCTCTCTAAAAATCAAATAAATCTCTACATCACATAATAAGAAAGAATTCAAGTCTATTCATCTAAATCAAACAAGGTAACTTATAGGAGGTGATAGAAGGGGTGAAAGAAGAGAAGCACGAAGAAGATTGAAGAGGAATTGAATTGCTTCAATCCAAGGTGAGTACTCTAACTCACTACTATGCATGTATTGATGGTGAATTGAAGTTTGAAATTGTGTATATCTCTGTATATTCACTTATACACATTCTTGTGTCATTACTCCTGCTTCCACTATTTGATTTTTGATTGTGTTTGGTATTACTTTTGGTTGATTGGATATGGGTTAATCATAGAATGATTGCGCAAGGTTATATGCACTTGAATTTGGAAGGAGATGGAAGGAAAGGGGAAGATGGTCTGAAAGCGTGGAGGAGGGTTCATAGAAATTGCATCACTCGTTATTTGACCGGTCGACCACCTACCGATCGACCGGTGGTAGCAACTGATCAGCATATATTTAAAAATACAATAATAAAAAATATATAATAAACATACTAATATACTATAGTTATTATACTTATACATAGAAACGAATGTTATATAAAACATTTAAGGATTAAATAAAGTGAATTTAATAATCTTATTTCAATAGAAAATTATAAAGTTAGTAAATTCTTATTTATAAAAATTTATCGTATAATCTTATAATAGTTGTTAAAGTTATAAAACTATATTGTGGAATTATAAATGAATTTTACGATGTTCGAATATTTATTTAAGTGTCATTATATATATATATAACATAAATAATATTGTATTTCATTAGTGAAATATTACCATGTTTCCAAATATAGTATACTTATTCGTATAAACTTGCTTTGATCATTATTTACTGTAACGACCATTATTTTTAACCATTTTAAAATATTGAATTAAAGAATGATTTTGAATAAAAGTATTTAAAATTAAAATTTAATGAATTAAAATGTGTTATGATAAGTTTAATATGATTTAAAATAAAAAGAAAAGAAAATAAAAATAATTCATTTTGTCAATTTTGGAAATCTATTTTATTTTCAATTTTAATTCAAAATCGGTTAATATTTTAGTGATAAATATTTTTTTTAACATATAAATATTTTTACATAAACTGTTCAAGAAAATTTTCTGATTAAAACGACAAAGTTAATTTCGTCAAATTCGGGTTTTTCTAGCTCCGTTTATAGTGATTTGAAGATTGTATATACGTTCCAAGTCAGTGTGATTGGCGGCAACGGTGAATTTTTGACAATATTGTTGTAGCATAGATTTAAACTTATATTATTGTTCGCCTTTTGTCATTGATCGCAACGGTACTTTTAATTTTGTCTTTGGACGCCCGGTTGAGATTGTAGAGTTGAATATGGGTAATAGGTTACCCTTAAAAAAAATTGAAATGAGGCCCATATACATATATTTGTATACGATTAAGTAGTACTAATTAGTCTAGTTCTAGATCAATATTTTTTTAGGGCTCCACCTATTTTCTCTCTCCCCCTTTTTAAACATTTCTTCCTATTATTTTTTGAAACCATAAGAGTTGCAAAATTTTATATTACACTGTTCATTCTTATATTATAACTTACGAATCCATTCACCTTCTCTTCGCCGCCGCCGCCCTATACACGTCCCAAATTCGACTTCGGCCACTTCCCTCCACCATCAGCCTTGGCCTACCCCACCTGCACCACCTTCGCCCCTCTCTCTCCTCCGCCTCACCTTCTCTTCCTCTCCTCCATCTTACCCTCTATCACCACGGCAAAAGCCGAAGCCTACACTCCTCTCCTTCTCTCCCTCAATCTGCCGCCTACCTAATCCATGGCCTCCGGACCACCACCAGCCTCCGCCTAACCCAATCCCAGCCGAGATCCACCTTACCCCCACCAGGTCCTCCCACCTCCACCTCTCTCCCATCTCCACTCCTTTACGCTCCTTTCAGCCACCCAGTCCACCACCCTTTCACTACATCCACCTCGACCTCACCTTACAACCACCTTAGACTCTCTCTCCTCTTTGCCAGTCCCCACACTAAATCTGCCTCCTCCAAAAACTACCTCTACACACAACGCCAAAGCCACCTTCCAGATTTGCCGCTAACCAAACTCGCTGCCACAAAATTGCCATCACCTCTACACCATCATCCGACTAGCTGCAAATAGCCACTACGCTTAACAGCCAATTACAATAGTTTGTGTCCAAAGTGTGTGGTAGATCCAGGTCCGAAGCATTTTGGCAAGTTGAGGTTCAGAGTCATATCGGGTGTTCGTATCAAGCGGTTTTCCGTTTCGGTGTGCGAAGGTGAGTGTTTAAACTCATGAAATACTATAAATTCTATTGCAAGTTAAACCAATGTTTAGACATGTTAATTTATATTGCTATGTTGTTGTGAATTTAAATTAATATTAAAATTGAATATCATTGCTAGTTGAACACCCTAATATGTGATAATTGATAATTATTGTTATATATGTACAATTGAGTTGATTAAGAATTTTATTGCATGTGTAGGCCCATGATATGGTAATAATTAGGGACATTGTGATTATATATGTGTTTAACCATTGACTGTGATGTACACTCGTTACAACCCTGTTAAATTATTGAAGTTATATTAATTGTCGTATGGATATTGTGAACATTGAATAGTAGGATAAAACCTTTGGACATCTTATAATGTTATGTGGAAAAAGTTAGGATATATAGTTTTATTGTTTTAGGCCAAAAATATGATTTTGACAAATAAACTGCCGTTTTGTCTTTACTGAAAATTTTTCATCAAATAATATTCTAAACTGTGGAAAAATTATATGTTATAAAGAATAAAATTTTGGAAATTTTGGTTAAATTGGTTTTCCAAATTCGTTATATTGGAAAAAAAAATTGTGAGTTCGTTATATAAATGAAAAATATTTTTTATGAAGAAACTTATATAAAATTCGGTCATCTAGATGTTTTTACAATTTATTTTAGAAAATAGCTCTATTGGAAAATGTACTTTTATAAAAATAATTATTTGACTTATGAATTTTTTGTAGATTATTTACATTATAAGAAAAATATTTAATGTATGAACCTATATTTAATTCGACATTTGAAGTATTTTATGATTTATTTTCCAAAACTAGCGTTTATGGAAATTTAGGAAATTTGTAGAATGGTCGATATGATTGTTTGAAGTTTAGATACGAAATTTACATTGATTGGTGATAGATGTTATGTTAATTAACTATATTGTTGAATGTTTAATATGATTATATTATGATGTTTGTGATTTACTAATTTTATGTCGTTCCAATTTATTGATTATTATGACACCCTATTGAATTTGTATTTCACCTTATCATCATTGATTGTTTATGACCGTTATATTGTTTTGCTATATTGTTAAATAGTGTAATTTAAACACCACTGATATTTAGTATTAAAATAAAAATAATTGAAACTGAAATTCTACTGTTTTGATCCTAGAATAGAAAATCTAAATTAAACGTTGTTTTGTCCTTATTTGAGAAATATTGATAAATGAATGTGTTTGATTCTAAATTTTTGATATGGTATAATAAATGATATTTTGAATAAGATAGTCTAAAAATGGATAGAAAGTTTACGTGTAGGTTTTCCAAAATAAATTATTTAATTAAATACAAATAAATAGGTGATATGTAAAATGTGTCATTTTAACTTGAAATTTTTTTGTAACTCCATTTCAGTAAAAGAATAATATTCTGTAAAGAAACCTTTACCGACTTCTGTAATCTAATAATTTTTGTATTTTATTCTTTGAAAATGGGATTATTGAAATTTTGAAATTTTGTAAAAATGTTAAATTAACATGAAACTTTGTATGTAGCTCATGCATATTATTTGAAGAATATTTAGTAAAGGACTAATAATTATTTCGACCATCTAATAATATTAATAATTTAATCTTTGAAACTGGCGTTGGAAATTTTGAACAATTATCAAATCGATTTGGAAAAATCTAAAACTTTACAAAAAATTCTAAAAAAGTGTTTTAAGAACTCTAAAATTTAATTTGGATTTTTTTAATTTTGAATTTTTTTTAATATAATTAGTGTAAAATATGATATATTTTGACAATGAAAATAATAAATATGTAACAACTCACCCCGGAACAAGCCTAAATTTTGATCCAGAAAAGGCCATCAAAATTTAGATCCATTCTACGGTTGGTCATTGCTTGGAAAACAAGGTAACAACATAGAGCAATACCTATCCTTTCAGAACTCGCAGTAGATGGAATAAAATATAATAGCAAATTGTACCCATTTATTCAAAACCATAAAAATGTCATAATACAAATACCATCAAACCGTAACATAAATCTGTTACAACAATTTTCTATATACATAGGTACACATGAAAGCAAGTAATAATGATAAATACTGCCACAAGCTAAGCTACTCTATCTCTCAAGGTTGATCATTTAATACCTTAATTAACGCAAACATCATCATTTAATACCTATTTCCAAGGCGGACCTCTCAATGGTAATCTAGCTGACATCATATGAAATCTCTCAAACACTTTATATTTCTTTATGGAAAGGCGGACCCTCAATCAGGCACTTAATATCTTATCCTGAAGTGGACCCTTGTCGAGATTCCACCTATCGTGCCTAATAACTAGCCCTTTGGTCATTTAATACTTCATTTAGGAAAAGGAGGTGGGCTCTCAAACAACCACTTAATACCTTAAGACCTCGAAGCAGGCCCTATGTATTATGGCTCATACTCATAATGATGTCTCACATTAGTCCAACCATTTGTAGAAACTGGTAGCCTGAATAGCTGGGTAGATTTCCCCTATAGAATTTGGGATTAACCTCGCGTCATCATAAATATTTATCATAGAGGATATCGCACATCAATAGGAAGTATATTCAACTACCGGTAGCCTCAAAATAATGGGAAGACTTCCGTCATGAAACTCTATTGGCCTCGCATCCCTACGACTTAGCTATAAATTAAATACTCTCCATAAATATAATACTCATCTCACTATTTCATAATTAAGGCCTTATATGGAATCTTCCTTATTACTCCTTAAAATAATAATTAGGCTATATGAATTTCTTCCTATTTTTCCTAACAATGAATTACTTTCCTAGTGGGGGAAATGAATGAAAGTAAACCTCTAATTAACTACGCAATATACGCCATAATTTTATGTTTATTACGCTAATAGAAATAAATAAATATTCGATAAATAAATATTCGCACCTAATAAATTCTAAACGTGCGGCTTAGCGTTAAATGTCAGTTCCCTAACCAAATACTATTAGAAATCTTTTTCTTTCAAATTCCCTAGATTTCAACATATAAATAAGGGATTCTAATATCCAAAACAGAGAATAAATATTTGTATCAAAACTAGCAATACCAGACTTGTAAGTAAAATAGAAACCCAATTTATTACATCAACTTAATGGAATATCCTAACAATAGGATTTGCAATCTTAATTTCATATTCTATTCAACTCGTCTTTTATAAAGAAATAGATGAAGGGAAATTTATGTGAAATAAGCGGTGTAAACTACGAATAGAATCTGTAATCTAAACCCTTATTTTATTAAAGAATTAAAAGTTTGAAACAAAGAAGAAAGAGAAGTGGAATGAACTATAAAATTATCAAATTTTGTATAAACAAAACAAATTCCATCAAATTAATATAATAATTGAGAATCTTCACATAGAATTGACATGTCAAATAAAAAGGAATTTTGGGGGATTTTATCTATCGTATTTTCGCAATCACAAAATCCCTAAGGCATATCCAAATCCATAGAGATACACTAACAATTACTGAAAAAGAAATACAAAGGTTTTCACTCACAGATTAGCCTTAGCTTCGCCCTCCTTGGATTTGCACGCCTTCAATCTCCTCCAGAATCTCTCTCTTTTGATATATGTATACGCACAATAGGGAGAGGTATACATATTTATTAGAATCAGAATAATTGGAGAGAAATGGAATAAGAATAGGTTGGAGGAAGAAGAAGAAATAGAAATTGATTAAATTCCTACCTGAATTCTCTATGGAGTTTCTAAATATAATTTGGAGAGATAATAATGGCAGAGATTCGCTAAATTTCTGAAAATAATATGAATAAAAAGTGGAGAGGATAGGGCTCTATTTATAGGGGTTGAAATGCACCAGAACCGTAGGATGGAGGTAGGTGACAAAAGGATAAATCCAAAGCATAAAACTCAATACAACACACCTTCAAATCCTAACCACCATTGCCAATTTCGGCAACGACCAATCGACCGCCCCCCATCAACGGGTCAACCGCTAAGGGTCGATCAGTCGTAATAAGAGGTCGACCGGTTTGTTTTATTTTGGGGAACTATTTATTTTTGTTGCTTTAATTTATTTTATACCCTATTTAATTTTAACATTAAATGTTAATTAAATGTTTTACTTAGCTCCCAAGCTAATTTTTCAATTTCAAACCCTAAATTTAAATTCTCATTTAAATTTGAATTCAAACTAAATTAATTTAAATCCGAAAACTTCAAATGCTCATAATTTCTTTGTTTGAGTTCCATTTTCAGCATATTATATATGAAAACAGATCAGAATTTCTCCACGAACGCAACGGAATAACTTTCGAGGTCAAATTTGGAATTTTTATAAAATTTTAATTTTCTACCTTATCATATTTAATTCAAGTTACTTTATTTAATTTTGGTTTTTTTTACGGGGTGTTACATTCTTCCCCCCTTAAAAAGGATTTCATCCTGAAATCTTTCAAGGGATAAACAACATAACGTGCAATAACATTCATGTTATACAACCAAGTTCTCTACCCAACCATCTACTCAGCCAATAGTGTAATGTCATTATATACCACAGACATGCTAAAATGAGCTCAATCCTAGCATGAATGTGTAATCGTGTCACGCAAGTATGTATGCAATTACCCTAAACATGCATAAGATTTTTACACGAGTGCAAAATGATTGTGAAAAAGTATAGCAACCATCTCCTACCGTCCAATCTAGCAACCACAATGCAACCAAAATCCTAATTTTTAAGAGAAAATTTACTGGTGAAAAGCTCAGGATGAGTGATCTTCATCTTCTTCTCGGTTCCCCATGTACTTTCCACCGGATTGTCTCCCCATTGCACTCGGACCAGTCTAATTTTTTTAAGGAGTCTTCTAGTTCCATGCTCTATAATGCATGCGGTGGCATGGGGCACTATCGGCTCCATTTCTAAATCCCCCAACGGATCAGGCTCAACTCTAATAGCAGTGTCATAAAGGCATTTCCTAAAATGAGACACATGGAAAACATTGTGGACTCCTGCCAATTTGTCAGGATGCTCCACACGGTATGCCATTTTTCCTATCCTTTCTAAAATCCCTAAAGGCCCAACAAACATAGGCGCCAATTTTCCAGACTTGCCAAACCTAAATACCTTTTTAAGAAGGGTGATTTCAACAAATACCATATCTCCAATCTCAAATTCAAGCTCATTCCTTCTTTTATCCGCATAAGATTTCTGACGGTCTAGCGCTGCCATCATTCTTTACCTGCTCAACTCTACTTCTTCCATGGTATCATGGATCAAATTGGGTCCGAGCAATACTTTGTTGGTGGTTTCCCACCAAAATCTTGGCGATTTGTATGGCCGCATATAAAGTGCTTCAAAAGGGGCCATACCAATCATCGCTTGATAGCTATTATTATACGCGAACTCAACTAAAGGTAGATGTGGTTCCCAATGTCCTCCAAAGTTCAAGAAACAAGCTCTCAACATGTCCTCTAAAATCCTATTCACTCTCTCTATCTGACCATGAATATGTGGGTGATATGTAGTGCAAAGATTCAATGAATTTCCTAAAGCTGCCTGTAGGCTCTTCCAAAACTCACTAGTGAACAAGGGGTCCCTATCACTAACTATGCTTATAGAAATCCCATGAAAATAAATACCTCCTTGATGTAAATCTATGCGAGTGAAGTGGCAGTCCCATTTCTCCTAATCGAAATAAAATGAGCACTCTTAGTGAGTCTACCCACAACAACCCAAATAGCTTCATTAGCCTTCTAACTATTAGGCAATCCTTCCACAAAATCCATCAAAATATGCTCTCGCTTCAACGTCGAAATTTCCAAAGGTAATAATAATCCATTAGGCTTCCCTTGCTCAGCTTTTACCCTCTGACATGTTAAACATCTAGTAAAGAAATCAACCACGCTCTTCTTCATTCCATGCCAAAAGAAAATCTTCTTCATGTCCTTGTACATCTTATCTCCTCCGGGATGAATGATCATCCTTTATTGGTGACATTCCATAAGCACTTCTCTCAACAAATCATCATCCATTGGAACGCAAAAGCATCCATCCCTTCTCAAGCATCCCTTATCATCAACTAAATACCTACAAGCATGGGCTCTCCTTTCCTTAATTTCTCTACCAACTTCTCATCCTCCACTTGCTCTTTACCTATGCGGTCCATCAAGGCTGGTCTAATCTCCATAACTGCTAAAATGCCTAGGATGGGTTCTGGTGACGGTTGGAAGTTAAAATTCAAGCGAAAATCTAACTATCTCCATTCATATATAGCACCTAGGGTAGCGTTTCTCTGACTAAGAGTGTCGGAACTACGTTCCCTTTTCCAGGGGCATACTGAGTACTAAAGTCAAATGATGCTATATACTCCATCCATCTCTGCTGCCTAAGATTCAGATCTTTTTAGGAAAATAGGTATTTGAGTAATTTATGATTAGTGAATAACTCAAACCTTTCTCCCAAGAGATAATGCCTGCACTTCTTTAAGGCAAAGACAATAGCTTCGACCTCCAAGTCATGAACTGGATACCTCCTCTCATGATCCTTTAGTTACCTACTAGCATAAGCAACTACTTTCCCTTCTTGCATTAGAATTTCTCGTAACCCCATGCCATAAGCATCGATGAAAACCGTAAATGGTTTGGTTCCATCAGGAATAGTGAGCACATGTGCACTAGTCAATAACCCCTTAAGCTTCTCAAATGCCTTAGTGCATCCTTCATTCCAAGAAAAGACTAGGTTCTTCTTAGTCAATTAGGTTAAAGGGGCTGCTATTCTTGCAAAGTTCTTGATGAACTTTCAATAGTAGCCTACCAACCCTAGAAATCTTCTAACCTCTGATGCATTCGCAGGAGCCTTCCATCCTTGGTCATCTTCCACTTTAGCGGGGTCTATAGCCAATCCTTACTCCAAAACAATATGCCTAAGAAATCTAACTTCACTTTTCGAAAGTGACATTTAGAAAATTTGGCCTTGAGTTGGTTCCTTCTCAAAGTTTCTAGTACCTCCCTAAGGTAGTCCTCATGCTCCTATTTACCTATGGAGAAAACCAAAATATCATCAAAAAACACCACGACAAATTTATTGAGTTGCCACCTAAATACTCTACTCATCAAATCTACAAAGTACGCTAGGGCATTTATCAATCTAAAAGGCATTACTTCCCACTCATAGAGTCCATCTGGAGTGCAAAATGCGGTCTTTGACTTGCTTTCCTTTGAAATCCTCAACTAATGGAACATGTTGCTAAGTCTAATTGGGAAAAGACTTTAGCTCCTAGAAGTTGGTCGAATGAGTTGTCAATCCTAGGTAAAGGGTACCTATTCTTGCTTGTCAACTTGTTCAATTCTCTATAGTTAGCGCAAAGTCTCAAAGAACCATCTGCCTTAATGACAAAAACAACAAGGACTCCTCATTCAGAAATACTTCTATGGACGAATCCTCTTTAATAGCTCCAAGATTTACTTATCCAACTCCTTTCTTTCATTAGGGGCCATGTGCCTCAAAGGCAGGGCGACTAAATTGCCTCCTTCTCCAAATCTGTTCAAAACTCGATCTCCATATAGGGTGGGAGACCAAAGACCTCCTCGAAGACATCAGGAAATTCACAAACTATGGGTACGGATGATGGCTCTCCAACAACAAATAGACTTAGTGAGTATAAATGGCTTAACTCAACTAAATCTTTGGATGTATAAAGAAATTCTTGGTTACGACCACCAAAACCCGTTAATCGTACCACCCTCCTTTCGCAATCACGAATGGCTCCATAATATGACAATCAATCCAGACCCAAGATAAGTCCATACCCCTCAAAATTTCAAATGTATGCATTACATATGAAATCAATATCGCATATGTCTAACGCTAGGTCTTTGCAAATAAGAGAGAGATGTGTCGAACCCCCAATAGGATTAGAAACCTCCATTAGACTATTGACCATCTAGGTTTGAAGGTTTGGGAAATTTACTACATTCCTAACTATAAAGGAATGTGATGCCCCTGAATCATATAGGCTACGGATGGCCACCCTAAAAATAGGAGTTATACCTTCTAAAGCTGTTTTCCCTTGGTATCTCGGTGGCCTACGTGCAACAGAGACGACTTTAATAGCATAGGCATATCCGCTTGATCCTTCTTTTACCGACTTGGGACATTGATTCTTGAGATGAACTTCCTCGTGGCAGTTAAAGCACTTCCCTTTAAAGGCTTCCTTTATCAAACACAACCTACAACATTTAGCTCTATGACCCTTCTTTTGGCATCACTTGCACATCTTACCGTCATTCTTAAACTTTCCCTTCAACTTCTTGTTAGCCCAAAAGCTTCCCTTCTTGGATCCTCCTTACTTTTGGGTCAATGCAGTCTTCTCTTTTTCTACTCCATTATCTTTCACATTGGCCATGTGTAGCATTGCTATTTCCACCAACATCTCATACATGGCCCCAATAGGCACTTGAGTCAACAACATTTCTCTCAGCGGGAAATTTAGGCCCTTCGAAAATTTCATGGCCTTTTTCATAAGTGTGTCTATCAAGCTCATCCCTAATTTAACCAACTTAGTAAACTTAGCTATGTACTCTTAAGAGAAGAATCTCCTTGTCTCGGCTAAATGAGCTTCTCCAATTGCATTCATCCCGAGAGAACATCCTTCCAAGGTTTTCCTCAGTCAGTAAGTTCCACCAATCCAAAGCTTTTCCTTTAAAGTGCCAAGCTGCCATCCTTCTTCTTAGTAGATCATCCCAACCAAGCTCTCTAAATATTTTCTTGCAGTCACTAACCCATGCTTTAGCTTTCAAATATCCTTCGGTTCTAGAGTATGTCCTTCCTCTCATATTGAGAAAGTCCTTACATAACTTAGGAAAATCAACAAGACGTGGTGCTACATCAGCAGGCCGGGCAGCAGGTGCCACTGGTGCAATTGGAGGAATAGAAATCTGATCCGCGGTCCTAAGATATTGTCTAAACCATTCGGGCATTCCACGAATGGGAGGCCTTTCGTGGGTGGGGTTCCCTTGTCCGAAAGAAGATTGATTATGGCCATATCAATTGTCTGTAAGTCAAATCTTTAGTGACGATTTCCTAAGATAGTATGTATATGCTGAAAGAAAAAGGATTGCCTAGTGTGTACACGTATGTTCAAGGAAATAGGGTATAGACACACACACACATATAGTAAGAATTTTGATTTTTTTTTGAAAAACCTTTTTAAAATAACAAGTACGTCTCCTATACATATAGTTTCCTTATTGATCGGGCACCTATGCTCTGATACCAAATGTAACAGCCTACTCTGGAACAGACCTAAATTTCGATCGAAAAAAGGCCCATGATACTTAGATCCATTCTAAGGTTGGCTTTTGCTTGGAAAAAGAGGCAACAACACAGAGCAATAATGGAAAATTGTACCTATTTATTTCAAAACCATAAAAATGTCATAATACAAAATATCATCAAACCGTAACATAAATCCGTTACAATAATTGTCTTAATACATGGGTATACATAAAAGCAAGTAATAATGGCAAACACTACCACAAGACAAGCTACTCGATCTCTAAGCATCGTCACCGCCATCACTCCGTCCTTAACCTGCGTTGTAATAAGGAGGGAGTCGGAACAACAAATGTCCGGTGAATAAAAATCTCGAGTCTTACCTTCTCGGTACTTGGGCAATATACTTCAAAATAAGAATATGTCTACGTACATAAAACCATTTCATACTTCTTATGAGGAAAGGAGGTGGATCCTCAATCAACCACTTAATACCGTCCATTCCAGAAGAAGGTTTCTAAAATCCCATGATCCAATTCCACGTCATAAATAGCTAATAATGCAAGAGATAGTACCCAAGCCACTTAATATCTTTTATTGGAAAATAGACAGACTATGGTCATTTGATACCTAAATTAGGCAGATACTATTTCCAAGGCGGACCACTCAATGGTAACTATTTAGCTGACATCATTTGAAATCCCTTAAGTCACTAAATACTTCTTTATGGAAAGATGAACCCTTAGTCAACCAATTGATACCTTATCCCAAAGCGGACTCCTGTAGAGATTCCACCTATCGTGCCTAATAATTAGCTGTTTGGCAATTTAATACTTCATTTGGGGGAAAGGAGGCGAGCCCTCAAACAACCACTTAATAATACCTTAAGACTCCAAAGCAGGCCTTACGTATTATGACCCATACTCATAATGATGTATCACATTAGTCCAACTATTCAGAGGAACCGGTAGCCCAATTAGATGGGCAAATTTCCCTTATAGAATTTGGGACTAACCTCGCGTCATCACAAATATTTATTATTGAGGATATCTCACATCAATAGGAAATATACACAACTGTTGGCAGCCTCAAAAAGAAGGGCAGACTTCCGTCATATAACTCTATTGACTTCACATCCCTATGACTTAGCCATAAATTAAACACTCTCTATAAATATAATACCCATTTCACCGTTTCATATTAAGGCCTTATCATGAATCTTTATTATTATGCCTTAAAATAATAATTAGGCTATATAAGAATTTCTTCCTATTTTGCTTAACAATCAATTACTTTTCTAATGGGGAAATAAATAAAAATATATCCTAATTAACTAAGCAATATACGACATAATTGTATGTTAATTATGCTAAGAGAAATAAATAAATATTCGCACCTAATAAATTCAAAACGTGAGGTTTATACGCCCTTAACTAGTGTTAAATGTCAATTCCCTAATCAAAATACTATTACGAGTCTTTTTCTTTCAAATTTCCTAGATTTCAACATATAAAGAAGGGAATCAAATATCCAAAACATGGAATAAATATTCATATCAAAACTAGCAATAATAGATTTATAAATAAAATAGAAACCCAATTTATTAAATAAATTCATTGGAATATCCTAACACTAGGATTTGCAATCTTAATTTCATATTTTATTCAACTGCTCTTCTATAAAGATATAGATGAAGGGAAATTTGTATGGAATAAGTGGTGCAAACTACAAATAGAATCCATAATCTAAACCCCTATTTTATTGAAGAGTTATAAGTTTGAACCAGAGAAGAAGGAGAAGTGGAATAGACAATAAAATTATCAAAAATTGCATAAATAAAATAAATTCCATCAAATTAGTATAAATAATATAGAATCTTCACATAGAATTGACATTTCGAAATAAAAAGGAATTTCAGGGGATTTTATCTGTCGTATTTTCGCAATCCTAAAATTCCTAAGGCATATTCAAATCCATAGAGATACACTAATAATTACTGAAAAAGAAATACTATTGTTTCTACTCAAAAAATAGCCTTAGCTTCGGCTTCCTTGGATTTGCATGCCTTCAATCCCTACCAAAACCTCTCTTTTTATATATGTACACACACAATAGGGAAGAGGTATATATATTTATTAGATTCAGAATAATTGGAGAGAAATGGAATAAGAATAGGTTGGAGGAAGAAGAAGAAATAGAAAGTAGATTAAATTCTCACCTGAATTCTCTATGGAGTTTTTGAATCTAGTTTAGAGAGATAACAATGGAAGAGATCGTTGAATTCTCCAAAATAATATGAATAAAAAATGGAGAGGGTAGAGTTCTATTTACAGGGGTTGAAACGCATTAGAATCGTAGGATGAAGGTAGGTAAGAAATGGATAAATCTGGAGCTACAACTCAATGCAACACACCCTCAAACCCTAGCTACCACTACCAATTTTTAGCATCGGCCGGTCAACCTGCCTCCTATCAAACGGTCGACCACTAGGGGCCGATCGATCGCAATAAGAGGTTGACCGGTTCGTGTTATTTCGGGGAATTATTTATTTCCGCTACTTTAATTTATTTTATACCCTATTTAATTTTAACTTTAAATGGTAATTAAATGTTTACTTAGTCACCAAGATAATTTTTGAAATTCAAACACTAAATTTAAATTCTCATATTAAATTGAATTCAAACTAAATTAATTTAAATCTGAAAACTATAAACGCTCATAACTTCTTCGTTTAAGCTCCGTTTTCAGCATATTATATATGGAAACGGATCAAAATTTCACCTTAAACGTAGTGGAATAAATACCGGGGCCAAATTTAGTTTTTTATAAAATTTCCATTTTCTATCTTATCACATTTAATTCAGTTTACTTCATTTAATTTTGGTTTATTTTACGGGGTGTTACAAAAAATTTTGGAAATTTCTGAAACTTTTTCTGTAGATTCCTAAAGCAAAATTAAGAACTTTTTATGTTGAACACTTTGTGAAATTGTATACGAATTTTTCTATAAAAATAAAAATGGACAAAACGACATACTTTTTATAAAATGAACTATTGGTTATTAAAGAGACCGGGGACGGATAATGGCATACTCTCTACCATTCACCTAAACCACTTTAGTAACTATATACGCGGTGGATGTTATCTAGAATGTGGAGGTTTAACTGGCAAACATTGACTGGACTGAAGTAATAGAACGGTAATGGATGACCACGACACTTGTGTCAATTTTTGAAATGACTAAAGCAGGAGCCTATGTCTTGCCAATAGGTTAGCTACCTTTAGCAGATATCTTTCCCTCGTATTACTATTTTTATTTTTAAACTTGATTAGTGCACCTTGATCTTGGATTGATGGATGCGGTCAGCCGTTAGGGGTTAGACTAGCCAAAAAGGGTAAACTGTAGAATCCTACATTGGGCATTGCCTCACATGTCTTGTCATACGATTATCTCTATCTAATACCACTACCACTTTGTTTTAGTATTGTACCTATTGGGGACTCACTGGCTATCAATGTTACTAGTTGTATTATAGGACCTACATAGACTACATGCTTAAAAATGTGTTAAGGGGGATCAATGTAAAGCCTTAACGCTATTTTAATATTTACTTTACTGATAGACATTACATATGCATCGTATCTACTACATATAGATAGTTTAACAGATCCTTCGAAGATGGAAAATACTATAACATCTATTAAGTTATTTATGTCCATATTTCACGCGATGTTGAGTTAATTTACATTAAAAAAATTAGTTCTGACTTGAGTATGTGTTTTTCCATTACGTTCCAGTCAACCTAAGTATTTTAGTGATTGGAGATTGTTTGTTTTGGAGCTGAAGATGGATATGAGGATTTTAGCACTTTAGTTATTTCTCTATTTTTTATGTTGTTTTTTATTAGTATACATTTTTATTTCCACCATGCTATTTTATTTTTCAAACTCTGATGTAATAATTTAATTAGCAATTTCATGCACTGCTATTTTATTATATCTTTATATTCTGCTGCGAGATTCTATATTAGTTACTTTTATATCTTATTTCTTAAAATAAAACCTCAATTATAATCTGTCTGTTGGACTATTGAGTGTTAAAAATGACGGGTCTTTACATTTATGTATTTTTATTTCTATGTAACGATAAATTTGAATAAACGATTCAGTGATACCATTTTAAATGGGACTTCCGGTAATACTTTTCATGTTATTCATTAGACTTATTGCATAGAAATACTTGGTATGGATCGAGTGTATTTTATGAACATTGAATAAACCTTCAAATAACACATGGTAGTATGGGACACCTAGTGTTATTTGTTTGGTTATTCATTGTAAGTAAATGTCACTCATGCTAGGATATATTATATATATATATGTTATGTTCGATATGGTCCTCACTATGGTGAGTAATGATGGTTATAGCCATGTGCCAGTATATGTATAGAACTGTGTGCCAATATATATACATAATGTTGTGTGTTAGCCATAGTTATAAATATGTGTTTGTTTATCACTAACCAACTTCCTTTATGGTATAGAAGTTAAACAAGATTGGCTAGTATTCATCCTAGCGGCCTGATTACAGTGATCGCACCCAAGATCCGTGGTACCTTATTCCTATAGTCGTGTGTCGGTAGTGTATAGAGCCGTGCGCTAGTAATGTATCGCCCATTATGTCACCTAGGCCAGCAGTCATTACAATTTAGGGGGCATGTGTAGAGTCGATGATCGAGTCCTCACGTAGTCGAGCACGTAAATGGATGTGAGTCACGATGGCCATCAAGGTAACTAAGACAGTAGGAGTCGTGTCAACAAATACTTGTGAGTCTCCTAGCAAGTGTGTTGTTAGTCTCCCATATGGTTTTGGTGTTTGTGATAGATAGACATATACTTTTTATATTCCTTCGATGATGAGTATGACCATGCTAGAGATTGTGTGTCTGAAGTATAGTTAATCCCCATATTATCTATACTCATCTTGTTAGCATGATAATTTTTATGTATGGAAAAATGTTTCAAGATTTATATATGTGAGAAATTTGTGTTATTTACATATTTTACACTAGATTATATTATAATTATTATATCACATTTAAATCTGATATAGACATAGTCTGACCTGTGTGTTTTATACTCTGGGCAGTCCGAGATTTTGCTGGCATAAGTACCATGTAGATAGAAGGACTCGATTTGGAATTTTGGGGAGGCTAATAGTAGTTATAGGATGATACATTCTCTATAAATTTTTGTAACCTCATTGATGTATAAGTGTTTGCACCAAAATTGGCCACAAATACCCAAGGATAGATTTATGTAGAGAAGTAAGTGAATAAAGTAAAATTAGAACTAAGGAATAGATTAAACTAACAGCCAATAGAAAGCACTAATAAAAAACATAGAGATTTATAGTGGTTCGGCGTTGTAGGCCTACGTCCACTTTGAAGATTAAATTTATTGATCACTTATGAATATGATTACAACGGCAAGGAATAGAGAAAACTTGACTACAATAAAGACTTAAGTAACTGGCAGCGTAATGATCCCCAAAATGAACCATGAGGCCTGTATTATAGAGAGAGATGATGAGATATGTTGCTAAAATTTGGCAGAAGGATCTCTAGGTCCATAGGGGCACACCATAACGATTGGTAGACTTTACTTGACAATCAATAATGATCGGCTAAATGTTCACCAATCGTATTTTTTGCATCCAATTCAAGTGCGATCGTTTTTGGAGAGTCCCACGTGCCTTTTGACATTGCTCCTCACATATGGAATCATTCTAACTTGTAACTTCGGAGATATGAATCGATCTTTGTTGAACTTGGATTGTGCACTGAAATATGCCGATCGTTTTTATGGCTTGGCAAAAACGATCGGCTAACAACGATCGGCCAACCTCTAATTTCAACTTTATGGCATGCGATCGTTTTTTATGCTTCAATCTTCATTTTGTTGATGCCCTAGAAGTTTCAAATGAATTGGCCTTGTGGATCTCGAAATATTGATCGTTCTTTGATGATTTGAGCTGTTTTATGGATCGCTCTCGATCGACCCATGCAAATCCTTGCTTCGTCCATAACTGGAGCATACGAACTCCGATCGACTCCAAACTTGAAATATAACTTCACGGGGCTATACAAGTCACTTCATGCTGATAACACCTTGATTGGGACCAGATCTGAATCTGCCTGACCATTGCCTATAGTATTGTATGTAATCAATTCCTAATGCTGATTGTTCGTCGACGGAATTTCTATCGGTTTAGAAAACCGTCGAACGAATTTAGAAATAAAATTAACCGCAAGCACACAGCGTACACTTTGTAGTACGTGGCGAATACGGGTCGATCCGTAGGGAATTGTGAGAGATTAAAAATCTATTCAATCAAATTAGACCAAAGAGAGATGAAGTTGTTAACTACAAAAAAGAAGCTAAATCTAAAATTAAGATGTGATTTAAAAACTATTAAACTAGAGAACAATTTAGAGGCAAATCCACTCTAATATTTTTGTAAATCAACAAACATAGAATTTATGATCTCTAATTTTGATATTAAATGAAATAAGTGTTGCATTTATCATAAGTAGGGTTTGTTTATGTTGTTAATTAACATAACTCAAACCATCAAACTATAATACAACAATTATACCACTTGTAATTCTCATGAAAATGAAGTCAAAGCAAAAGTTATTTTAAGTATGATCTATTTACTATTGTAGCTAGTAATATAGATCATCAAATTTCATTTTTACTTTCATTTCAAAATCAAAAATGGATTAGCAAATGATAATGCAACTTGTGTTTATGTTGTATAAGAATAGCTCATTTGCATAAGCAATATAAGCTATCAAACCCACTTGTATAAACTTGCATCAAAACTCACTTCATGAAGCATAAACCAAATGAGATCATAAATCATAAAATGTTGAAATTACATAATATTTGAGAGCTTCATTACCCCTAAATTGAAGGGTTTAGCTACTCATTTGTGGCATTGAAGCAACACTTGTAAATTTCAACATGAAAGAGCAAAGAAATGAAAACTAAGAAAAAGAAGAAAGAGAGATTAACTAGTAACTAATTGCATAAAAATTAAAGCTACACTACTTGCATAAATGTAAAACTAAGCTATGAACATTAAAGGAAAAGAGAGCATAGAAATAAACATTAACAATAAAACAAAGGAAAGCATGTAGAAAAGAGAGAAGAAAGAGGCTTGGAAGCCATTTTTATTTCATAGAACATTGAGCTTACAATTTGATCTCTTAATTTCCTAAGTAAAATGAAAGAGTAGATACTATGTTCATGTACATAAGAGGGCTATTTATACATGCATAAAACCCTAATTCTCTTTTTAGGGAGCTTCCCAAAATACCCTTGAGGTGGTGTAGCCTCCAAGTAATCATTAACATTCAATAATCCCCCACTTAATATGTACATGAAGCTTTAAGTCCTTTTAGCATGTGCTTAGCTTCTAATTGGAAGTTAGGTAAGTGGGTGGGGTCCTCCATGATATTGAACTTGAATTATTTCCTCTTCATTCCTTTGTATTTCCTTGTGCATGCATATATCATCATGAATCCCACTTCCAAATGCATCAAAATATCCTATAAAAATCATAAAAATTGTCCAAGTAAAAATTCTTAAATTAACACATGCACACAAATGACCATTTTGCCCCTAAATGAAGATGAAAATATGATGGTTTGAAAATAATTGAATTTTGGTTTTAACATGTAAAAATGCCCAAATATGATGTTTATTTAAATAAAAAGAGATAAAATATGGATGTAAATATATGCACATTTACGTGCACATCAAAATACCCCCACACTTATCTTTTTATTCGTCCTCGAATAAAGGAGAAATTAGATAAATCCGTTTTCGTAGGGAGCACGATTGCATTGAGCGTATGCAACAAGCCGTTAAACCTCTGGGTGTCGCCAATAGGACGAGTGTTGTCTCGTGAGGGTTTTCAGCGGATACTACCCACAAAATCCAGATGCAAAGTGAAAATATTTACAAAATGCAAGATTTATTTACAATGGGATGAATGCAAGTTCTTGAAAATATTTACAAATGACGGATTTACTCTTAAATCGATACAAAGAATTTAAATATGAGTCTTGGTCATTATCTTGAAAATTTAAGTCATTCCTCATCAAAACTTCCAACAAAAATCAAGTTATCATAGCAAATAGACAATAGTTTAACTCGATGTTTCGGTTGATAACAAAGTGTAACTATGAAATAAATCCTTAGTTGATTATCAAAGTTTATTAAAGTGGTATTTTCATTTCTTTTCAATAACAAATCAAATCAAATAAGTAAAAATAGTGCTAGGATTTCAATTGCTTGCTCTCTTATTATTTGTAAGAAAAAAAAATACACACCTAGCTCAGGTAAACTGAGGCCAGATATACCACCCATGCACTGCCTTTCGAGCTTATGTGAGGGGAGTACAGAGCATGGCGAGTGCACACACTTTCATGTATACACCTATCGACCGTAGGTGGTTTTTTATTAAGTCTGTTCTTTGTTTGTTTTTTTTTCTTTTCTTTTTTTACATGTGTTCCATACATGCATAACCGTGAGGACTTTTAAATGAGTATGAAAGCACATAATTAAAGATTCCAAGTAATTCACCCATGCATAACCGTGAGGACTTTTAAATGAGAGTGAATACTTTGGATGTTGTTATTTTTTTATTTTTTTAAGAGAAAGAGAGAGTTTTGCAAAATTATCTTAGCACCATTTAACTTAGAAGACAAAAATGTTATATCCTTTACTTTAAATTTACCACTTTTTAAACAAAGATTTTCAATTAGAACATACTTCATAATTAACATAGATGAACCTTCCTATATACCAGTTAAACCATTGTTATTTGTAATCAAACTTCATTTTTATTTTTGTTAAGACAAACAAATTTTCAAAAATTTCAATATATTAACCAAAACTTATACTTAACCCATAGTGTTTCTTCAAAAATAAATCAAAATGGTAAAAAGAAAATGTTTTTGAGATATAGGAGTTTTGAGATTTTTTTTTTTGAAGTAAGAAGATGAAAATTCAAAAATGCCATGAAAAACCATGAAAAAAAATGAAAATGAGACTTCCCCCCACACTTAATTTTGACTGTGTCCCCATAGTCAATGCGTGATATAATGAGTGTAACGGGAAAAATATGTACATATTTACAAAAGAGGGTTAACATTCATACTAGACGTAGCTTGGCTCATGAAGGATCATGAGCTCCTCCTCTTGGTTATTTGGCAATTCCAAGAAAGGTTTCAAACGATGACCGTTGACTTTGAAAATTGATCCATCCCTGGGGTTTTCTATTTCTACGGCACCATGTGGAAAAACAGTTCGTACCACAAATGGTCCGGTCCATCTTGATTTAAGTTTCCCCGAAAATAAATGAAGTCTCGAGTCATATAAAAGAACTTTCTGGTTAGGCGAAAACGTTTTTCTAAGGATTGACTTGTCATGAAAAACTTTTGTTCTTTCTTTGTAAATTTTCTCGTTTTCATACGCGTCATTCCTAAGTTCTTCTAGTTCGTTGAGTTGCAATTTTCGGTTTTCGCCAGCTTTTTCAAGGTCAAAGTTTAAGTTTTTTATTGCCCACAATGCTTTGTGTTCGATTTCAACGGGTAAATGGCAAGCTTTACCGTAAACTAAACGAAATGGGGACATCCCAAGGTTAGTTTTAAAAGCAGTACGGTAAGCCCAAAGAGCGTCGGTCAATTTCTGAGACCAATCTTTTCGATTTTTGTTGACAGTTTTCTCCAAGATTTGTTTTATTTGACGATTCGAAACTTCAACTTGCCCACAAGTCTGAGGATGATACGGAGTGGATAACTTGTGGGTTATCGAGTATTTCTTCATTAAAGTTTCAAAAGAACGGTTACAAAAATGGGTTCCATTATCACTGATTATTGTACGAGGTGTGCCGAACCTAGAAAAGATGTTTTCTTTGAGAAATTTCACAACAATTCTATGGTCATTGGTCTTGCACGGAACGGCTTCGACCCATTTTGAGACGTAATCAACAGCGAGAAGGATATACAAGTTTCCAAAAGAATTGGGAAAAGGTCCCATAAAGTCGATACCCCAAACATCAAAGATTTCGATGGTAAGAATGGGGTTTAGAGGCATCATATCTCGTCGAGAAATTCGTCCAAGCATTTGACATCGATCGCAAGTTTTACAAAATTTGAATGAGTCTTTGAAGAGAGAAGGCCAATAGAAACCACACTGAAGCACCTTTTCCGCAGTTTTTCGAGGACCGAAATGTCCACCGCACGCTTGATCGTGGCAAAACGAAAGAACACTCCTTATCTCATTATCCGGAATGCAACGTCGGATGATTTGGTCGGGACAATATTTGAACAAGTATGGATCGTCCCAATAGAAATACTTCACTTGGGACATGAATTTGCATTTGTCCTGTTTGGACCATGATGAGGGAGTTTCTTTAGTGACTAAGTAGTTCACTATATCAGCGTACCATGGGTCGATAGAAATTGAAAGGAGTTGTTCATCGGGGAAGTTTTCATTGATTGGCAAAGAAGATGGTGCGTTCGGAAGACGAGACAAGTGATCGGCTATGACGTTATCGGATCCTTTTTTGTCTTTAATTGTAAGGTCAAATTCTTGAAGTAAAAGGATCCAACGAATAAAGCGGGATTTGGCATCCTTTTTAGCGAAGAGATATCGAAGAGCAGAGTGGTCTGTGTACACAGTAATGTGTGACCCTATCAAGTATTGTCGGAATTTTTCGAGAGCAAAAACAACAGCTAGAAGCTCTTTTTCGGTTGTTGTGTAGTTGAGTTGAGCGTCGTTCAGAGTCATACTCGCGTAGTAAATCACGTGAAGGATCTTGTTGATGCGTTGTCCTAATACAGCACCAACGGCAAAGTTTGAAGCATCACACATTATTTCGAAAGGAAGATCCCAATTGGGCGCACAAATGATTGGGGCAGAAATGAGTTCGTTCTTAAGACGTTCAAAAGAAGAGATACAATCAGAGTTAAAATCGAAAGGAATGTCTTTTCCAAGAAGAGTCGTCAAAGGGCGAGCAATTTTGCTAAAGTCTTTCACAAAGCGTCGGTAAAAGCCAGCGTGTCCAAAAAATGATCGAATGTCCTTAACAGTTTTGGGAATGGGTAGGTTCGCAATGACATTGATTTTTGCTTTGTCTACCTCAATGCCTTTATTTGAGATGATATGTCCAAGGACTATGCCTTGTTTGACCATAAAGTGGCATTTTTCCCAATTCAAAGTCAAATGTTTTTCTTTACATCGATTTAGAACCAATTCGAGATGATGTAAACATTGGGAAAAAGAATCGCCAAAGATAGAGAAATCGTCCATAAAAACTTCTAGAAAGCGCTTAATCATGTCGGAAAAAATTCCAACCATGCATCGTTGGAAGGTCGCAAGAGCGTTACAAAGTCCGAATGGCATACGTCGATAAGCAAAGGTACCGAATGGACATATGAAAGTCGTTTTCTCTTGATCTTCGGGAGCGATGGGAATTTGGTTATAGCCAGAATAACCATCGAGGAAGCAGTAAAATTCGTGGCCGGCTAAACGTTCAAGCATTTGGTCGATAAAAGGAAGGGGGAAGTGATCTTTTCGTGTTGCGGCATTTAGTTTTCGGTAGTCAATGCAAACACGCCAACCCGTTTGAGTACGAGTTGGAATAAGTTCGTTTGAATCGTTCTTGACAACGGTTAGCCCAGACTTTTTCGGTACAACGTGAATTGGGCTAACCCATGAACTATCAGAGATTGGGTAAATGATTCCGTTGTCGAGAAGTTTAAGAATTTCATCACGCACCGCATCTTTCATTTTTGGGTTAAGCCTTCGTTGCGCATCACGAACCGGCTTGGCATGTTCGATTAAATGAATGCGATGTTGGACAAGAGCGGGACTAATTCCCTTTATATCGGAGATCGACCATCCAATCGCTTCCTTGTTTTTCGAAAGAATAGAGAGAAGAGAAGCTTCTTGATCAAGAGAGAGAGTTGCGGAAATTATGATGGGCAACGTTTCATTATCACCTAAGTATGCATACTTAAGGTGATCGGGAAGTGGTTTGAGGTCCAACTTCGGGGGTTTTTCGATCAAAGAGTTTGATTGAGATTCCGACTCAATTTGAAGCGATTCAAAGGGAAGAGTGTATTCAATCTCGTTGGAAATTTTGTGAAATAATTTTTCATATTTGGTTTCACGTTCGTCGCTAAGGTCAATTGTTTCGTTTTCGAGGTTTTCGTGAATGACACTAACTTCCCACGTTTGGTCATGAGGTTCGTTCGATTGGCTTTCAAGATTGAAAATGTTAAGATCCAAAGTCATGTTTCCAAAAGAAATTTTCATCGAACCGTTACGACAATTGATTAAGTCATTTGAGGTAGCTAAGAATGGTCGGCCTAAAATCAATGGAATTTGATTCGAGGGATTCGTCACGGGTTGTGTTTCAAGAACGATAAAATCAACAGGGAATATGAATTGCCCTACTCGAATGAGCACGTCCTCGATTTCTCCCACGGGCTTCTTAATCGAGCGATCGGCAAATTGAAGCGTGACTTTTGTGGGTTTGAGCTCACCTAAGCCTAATTGTTCGTACACAGAGTATGGAATCAAATTGACACTCGCACCTAAGTCTATCAGACATTTGTTAATTGTCTTGTCTCCAATTGTACATGAAATCGTAGGGCAGCCAGGATCTTTGTATTTTACGGGCATGGATTGGGACAATACTTCACTCAAACTGGCGGCTAAGAAGACTTTTTTGGGCACTTGAGTGTGTCGCTTTTGGGTACACAAGTCCTTAAGGAATTTCGCGTATGTTGGGACTTGCTGAACGATGTCAAGAAGCGGAATGTTAACTTTGACTTTTTTAAAAATTTCCAACATCTTTTCCATTTGGTCCGAGTGTTTCTTAGGTCGGAGACGATGTGGAAATGGGACACGATACTCGGTAGGCAGGTCTACTCGAGTAGAAGAAGAAGAGTTTTGACTGGCATTCGATTCAACGTTTGGCTCCACGTTCTGTTCAGATTCATTTGTTGATTTAGAAGTATCGAGAGAAGTTTTCGGTAAATCGTTTGGATTAACGACTTGATTATCGATTTGTTTCCCGGAACGAAGAGTTGTGATAGCATTCAATTGGGTGACGTTGCTATCTTGAACAACATGGGCTTGATTTAAATTTGCGTTTTGATTTCTGGGATTTGAAATGGGTTGGCTTGGGAATGTTCCTCGTTCACGTTCGCTCACAGACGTGGCTAATTGACTCATTTGCATTTCGAGTTTTGCAATTGATTGGTTCGTGTTTTGCATATATGAAGTCAATAAATTTTGCAAATTGCTGTTTGATTGAAGGCTTTGAGTGGTTGCTTTAGCCAACGTTTCAAGAGTTTTCTCAAGTGAAGTTAAACGTTTATCATCTTGGGGAGGATGAGCAGCATTTTGTTGCGATTGATTATGCGACGGACCCGCAAGGTTTGGTTGAAAATTGTTAGGCTGAAAGGGAGGATTCGAAGCATTATTCGGAAATGCTTGAAAATTGGGACGAATCGTATTTGTGTTGGGATTGTTTTGGTTCCACGCAAAATTCGGATGATTTCTCCAACCAGGGTTGTACGTTGGAGAAAACGGGTCATTTTTGGCTTTATTGAAAGCATTGATTTGTTCGACAGAATTGGGCTGATCGGCTATATGATTAGGATCGTTGCATTTATAACACATCGGTTGGGAAGTTTGGTTCATTTGATTCGATGAGAAAACGTTATCGAATTTTTTAATCATTGCGTCGATCTTAGCTTCCAAAGCAACAGAAGATCCTATCGAGTGTGCACTCGATCGTGAGTAAACTGATTTTTCGTTCGATCGTTCCCATTGGGATGATTTTTCGGCGAGGTTTTCAAGAAATTGCCAAGCATCGTCGTGATGTTGGGCAAGAAAGTTTCCTTGGCACATTGATTCAAGCATGGTACGTGAGCTATTTTCGAGTCCATCGTATAAAATTTGGCAAATCGTCCATTTTTCGAAATTATGGTGTGGACATTTTATCAAAAGCTCTTTAAATCTTTCAAAATATTTTCCAAATGGCTCTCCCTTGAATTGATGAAAGTTTACAATTTCGTTTCGGATTCTACTCGTTTTTTCCAAAGGGTAGAATTTTTTTAAGAAAGCTTTTACGAATTCTTCCCACGTTTTAATCGAGTTCGATGGTAAGCTGTACAACCATTTTTCAGCGTAATCCGTAAGAGCGAATGGGATTAATCGAAGTTTGATTCCGTCATCAGAAAGTTGTTGGAGTTTAATGGTTGCACAAACTTGTTCGAATTTAGTCAAGAAGATGTATGGATCATCATGTTCGAAATTGCCAAATTTCGGAAGAGTGGCAATATGGTTTGAGTGAATTTCGAAATGGTTACCCGTAGGGGCGGGTAACGTGATGCAAGATGGAATAGAAACTCTATCGGGAAAGATTCTATCCATAAGAGTTCGAGGGGCGTTTTCGTTTGCCATTTCGGGAGGATCGTCTGTTCGAGTTAAACAGTTTGTAGTAGGGTCGCGAGTCCAACGATTTGTTGTTGTGTCACGATTCCACGTACTCATGCACAAGTGAAAGTCGAAAAGAGAAAGAAATTAGGAACGAGTTTGGAGAATGAAAGAAGTTTTGAAAACGTTTATGTTTTTGTTTTTTTTAAGGAAGAAAACTATTTATCAAGTGAAATTCAATTTCAAAAGAGAAGTTTGATTTTTGTTTTTCAAATTTTTATATGTTTTTTTTTTCAAATATTTACCAAAAGGATTTTTTTTGTTTTTTTAGAAAATGGAAATTTGATTTTTTTTTGTTTTTTTCTGAATTTTTAAAATTTTTATTTTGTTTTTTGTTTTTGATTGAAAAATTTCAAAGGAAAGGATTTAAAAGGATTTTTTTTTGAATTAAAAACTAAGTTAAAATTTACAATTTTTTTGGTTTTTGGATTTTTGATTTTTTTTAAATATGCATGAACTAATGCAACTAAATGAATGCAAAGGACTTAATTACAATTTTCTGTCCTTACTAGCTCCTAACCCAAAATTGTATCACACTTTGTCTTAAATCAACAAAAATATTTCTCAGCCAGGTAACGGACAGGAGTTATCGGTGCACCACGAATCACCGTAGCAATGCAGCCAAAGGTTTAAATACCTTCAGAGGAACAACCTGTATAATATTTACGTATCACCGTAATTTTTATAACTGGTTATTACTCTGCCGTAGCCTAGACACCAAGAAATAAAATCGTTCAAATAAAACAATTGTGAAGATACAATTAAGCCCTAGATGAGCCCGCGACACCCTTAAGTCGAATGTCTAACCTTTATTATTAGTCAAATTCTACGATGAGATGCGTTTGTGGGCTAAGGAAAGGGTGATGAAATCCCTCCCTTATGTGAATTGGGGTATTGCCCTTAGAAAAGAAAATAAGATGAGATGGATGCAAAACAAAAATTAAACGTGAATTTACAATGCAATTAAAATGAAGTTTGTTTTTGTTTTTGGGTTTTGTAATTTTTTTTGTGTATAAATGCAAATGCAAGCAACCAACAATGCACTAGAGATGAAAGCACAATACCAGAGCGTGCAGATTATTAGCAATTTTTTTTAAGCGGCAATTTTTTTTAAGCAAGGCAAAGCAGTTTATTTGGGCAAGCACTTCTTCCTTTTGGAATTTCTGCTTTGGCAACCTGAGATGAAACACAAGATATATTCAACAATTTTTATTATTTAGTATGTTTTATCAAAGATGAAAAACAAAATAAGTGAAAAACAAAAACAAGTGAAAACAAATGGAAAATGAAAACTAAACAAAGTTGAACCTTTTTTTTCTTTTTTTTTGGATTTTTTTTTAATTTTTTTTGGAAAGGAAACTGAAAAGTAGCGTTTTACTTAAAAAATTTTTTTTTTTTGAAATTTTGAAACTTTTCACAAAAGAAAAACTTTAAACAAATTAAACTCTTAACAAGGGAAACTCAAAAGCTAATTTAACAAAATAAATAAAAATTTTAGCAAGCTTCAAATGAATAAGGCCCGACCTAACTACTGATAAACCAAACTTACTTCCCAAATTAATCTCAGTAAAAACGACTTCACTGCTACACTTAAATCAAAACCGAAGTGTTCAAATCACTTTCCAAATCATTTCTCAGAGGAAAAGAAAAGAATTTATATTAATGAAAACTCGTTATGGTGGCTATGACGTGTTTGATTGATTTTGGTTGTGGTGATGTGCTTCGAGTTCGAGTCTGGTTTCGGTTTTTGGGGATGAAGTTCGCGATTGGGTTTGTGGAGGTGAGTTTGACTACGATTGGGAAGTTTTGGTTTGTGATGGAAGGAGGCGCTTTCGGCAGTGTTGGAATTTTAGGTCGACGTGATGGAGTGGCAGGACGGAGGCGTGGAATTTGGGTTCTGATTGATGACCGTGTTTGGATGGTGATGGTTTCGGCTGGATGGTTCGGGCTGGGGTGGGTGCTTGTTTAAGCAAGGTGGTTTGTTTTGAAGGTCAGGTGTAGTTGTTGGTTGTGAGGCTTGACTGTGGTGAAGGTTAGCGGCCGTTCGATTGGGGGAATCTCAGGTCGATTAGGTGAAATGAAGACGGCAATGGTTAGTTCGATTGGTAGGTGCAGGGGATTGTTCTTTGAAGTGAAGACTTGGATTGAAGGCTAGTAGGTCAAGGGAAGGTAGGAAGTGGAGTTGTATTGATCGGGTTTGAAACTTGTTCGAGTAGGCGTTATTGGCAGTAATGGAGAGGGTAGGGGGCAGTGTTTGGTTATTGAAGACAGTAGGAGTTTTGGGTGGTTTGAATGTGTGTTTGTTGCAAGCGGAGGCAGTGTTTGAAGCACTGAAAATGTATGTATGCAAAGTAAAAATATAGAACAGAGAGTTGATGTAGCAGTGCACTGAAAATGTATGTATGCACTGAAAATAAATGTGAAAGTGGATGTAATAGTGCAGTAATATGAAACAGAGAGTTGTAAAAACAGAAAACAAAAATTGTAACCTGCAACAAAATGAAATATTTTTGTTTTTTTGTTGTTGAGAGAAATGCAAATGAAAAATGTAAACAAATAGAACAACTACACTCACACAACTCAAATGCACACAAAACAAACACTCAAACAAAAATCAAACAACAAACACACACTAAATAAATACACAAAATCAATGAAAACTACTTCGAAGAATAGAAAATCAAAATCAAAACTATTCCCCGGCAACGGCGCCAAAAACTTGTTCGTCGACGGAATTTCTATCGGTTTAGAAAACCGTCGAACGAATTTAGAAATAAAATTAACCGCAAGCACACGGCGTACACTTTGTAGTACGTGGCGAATACGGGTTGATCCGTAGGGAATTGTGAGAGATTAAAAATCTATTCAATCAAATTAGACCAAAGAGAGATGAAGTTGTTAACTACAAAAAAGAAGCTAAATCTAAAATTAAGATGTGATTTAAAAACTATTAAACTAGAGAACAATTTAGAGGCAAATCCACTCTAATATTTTTGTAAATCAACAAACATAGAATTTATGATCTCTAATTTTGATATTAAATGAAATAAGTGTTGCATTTATCATAAGTAGGGTTTGTTTATGTTGTTAATTAACATAACTCAAACCATCAAACTATAATACAACAATTATACCACTTGTAATTCTCATGAAAATGAAGTCAAAGCAAAAGTTATTTTAAGTATGATCTATTTACTATTGTAGCTAGTAATATAGATCATCAAATTTCATTTTTACTTTCATTTCAAAATCAAAAATGGATTAGCAAATGATGATGCAACTTGTGTTTATGTTGTATAAGAATAGCTCATTTGCATAAGCAATATAAGCTATCAAACCCACTTGTATAAACTTGCATCAAAACTCACTTCATGAAGCATAAACCAAATGAGATCATAAATCATAAAATGTTGAAATTACATAATATTTGAGAGCTTCATTACCCCTAAATTGAAGGGTTTAGCTACTCATTTGTGGCATTGAAGCAACACTTGTAAATTTCAACATGAAAGAGCAAAGAAATGAAAACTAAGAAAAAGAAGAAAGAGAGATTAACTAGTAACTAATTGCATAAAAATTAAAGCTACACTACTTGCATAAATGTAAAACTAAGCTATGAACATTAAAGGAAAAGAGAGCATAGAAATAAACATTAACAATAAAACAAAGGAAAGCATGTAGAAAAGAGAGAAGAAAGAGGCTTGGAAGCCATTTTTATTTCATAGAACATTGAGCTTACAATTTGATCTCTTAATTTCCTAAGTAAAATGAAAGAGTAGATACTATGTTCATGTACATAAGAGGGCTATTTATACATGCATAAAACCCTAATTCTCTTTTTAGGGAGCTTCCCAAAATACCCTTGAGGTGGTGTAGCCTCCAAGTAATCATTAACATTCAATAATCCCCCACTTAATATGTACATGAAGCTTTAAGTCCTTTTAGCATGTGCTTAGCTTCTAATTGGAAGTTAGGTAAGTGGGTGGGGTCCTCCATGATATTGAACTTGAATTATTTCCTCTTCATTCCTTTGTATTTCCTTGTGCATGCATATATCATCATGAATCCCACTTCCAAATGCATCAAAATATCCTATAAAAATCATAAAAATTGTCCAAGTAAAAATTCTTAAATTAACACATGCACACAAATGACCATTTTGCCCCTAAATGAAGATGAAAATATGATGGTTTGAAAACAATTGAATTTTGGTTTTAACATGTAAAAATGTCCAAATATGATGTTTATTTAAATAAAAAGAGATAAAATATGGATGTAAATATATGCACATTTACGTGCACATCAAAATACCCTCACACTTATCTTTTTATTCGTCCTCGAATATAGGAGAAATTAGATAAATCCGTTTTCGTAGGGAGCACGATTGCATTGAGTGTATGCAACAAGCCATTAAACCTCTGGGTGTCGCCAATAGGACGAGTGTTGTCTCGTGAGGGTTTTCAGCGGATACTACCCACAAAATCCAGATGCAAAGTGAAAATATTTACAAAATGCAAGATTTATTTACAATGGGATGAATGCAAGTTCTTGAAAATATTTACAAATGACGGATTTACTCTTAAATCGATACAAAGAATTTAAATATGAGTCTTGGTCATTATCTTGAAAATTTAAGTCATTCCTCACCAAAACTTCCAACAAAAATCAAGTTATCATAGCAAATAGACAATAGTTTAACTCGATGTTTCGGTTGATAACAAAGTGTAACTATGAAATAAATCCTTAGTTGATTATCAAAGTTTATTAAAGTGGTATTTTCATTTCTTTTCAATAACAAATCAAATCAAATAAGTAAAAATAGTGCTAGGATTTCAATTGCTTGCTCTCTTATTATTTGTAAGAAAAAAAAATACACACCTAGCTCAGGTAAACTGAGGCCAGATATACCACCCATGCACTGCCTTTCGGGCTTATGTGAGGGGAGTACAGAGCATGGCGAGTGCACACACTTTCATGTATACACCTATCGACCGTAGGTGGTTTTTTATTAAGTCTGTTCTTTGTTTGTTTTTTTTTTCTTTTCTTTTTTTACATGTGTTCCATACATGCATAACCGTGAGGACTTTTAAATGAGTATGAAAGCACATAATTAAAGATTCCAAGTAATTCACCCATGCATAACCGTGAGGACTTTTAAATGAGAGTGAATACTTTGGATGTTGTTATTTTTTTATTTTTTTAAGAGAAAGAGAGAGTTTTGCAAAATTATCTTAGCACCATTTAACTTAGAAGACAAAAATGTTATATCCTTTACTTTAAATTTACCACTTTTTAAACAAAGATTTTCAATTAGAACATACTTCATAATTAACATAGATGAACCTTCCTATATACCAGTTAAACCATTGTTATTTGTAATCAAACTTCATTTTTATTTTTGTTAAGACAAACAAATTTTCAAAAATTTCAATATATTAACCAAAACTTATACTTAACCCATAGTGTTTCTTCAAAAATAAATCAAAATGGTAAAAAGAAAATGTCTTTGAGATATAGGAGTTTTGAGATTTTTTTTTTGAAGTAAGAAGATGAAAATTCAAAAATGCCATGAAAAACCATGAAAAAAAATGAAAATGAGACTTCCCCCCACACTTAATTTTGACTGTGTCCCCATAGTCAATGCGTGATATAATGAGTGTAACGGGAAAAATATGTACATATTTACAAAAGAGGGTTAACATTCATACTAGACGTAGCTTGGCTCATGAAGGATCATGAGCTCCTCCTCTTGGTTATTTGGCAATTCCAAGAAAGGTTTCAAACGATGACCGTTGACTTTGAAAATTGATCCATCCCTGGGGTTTTCTATTTCTACGGCACCATGTGGAAAAACAGTTCGTACCACAAATGGTCCGGTCCATCTTGATTTAAGTTTCCCCGAAAATAAATGAAGTCTCGAGTCATATAAAAGAACTTTCTGGTTAGGCGAAAACGTTTTTCTAAGGATTGACTTGTCATGAAAAACTTATGTTCTTTCTTTGTAAATTTTCTCGTTTTCATACGCGTCATTCCTAAGTTCTTCTAGTTCGTTGAGTTGCAATTTTCGGTTTTCGCCAGCTTTTTCAAGGTCAAAGTTTAAGTTTTTTATTGCCCACAATGCTTTGTGTTCGATTTCAACGGGTAAATGGCAAGCTTTACCATATACTAAACGAAATGGGGACATCCCAAGGTTAGTTTTAAAAGCAGTACGGTAAGCCCAAAGAGCGTCGGTCAATTTCTGAGACCAATCTTTTCGATTTTTGTTGACAGTTTTCTCCAAGATTTGTTTTATTTGACGATTCGAAACTTCAACTTGCCCACAAGTCTGAGGATGATACGGAGTGGATAACTTGTGGGTTATCGAGTATTTCTTCATTAAAGTTTCAAAAGAACGGTTACAAAAATGGGTTCCATTATCACTGATTATTGTACGAGGTGTGCCGAACCTAGAAAAGATGTTTTCTTTGAGAAATTTCACAACAATTCTATGGTCATTGGTCTTGCACGGAACGGCTTCGACCCATTTTGAGACGTAATCAACAGCGAGAAGGATATACAAGTTTCCAAAAGAATTGGGAAAAGGTCCCATAAAGTCGATACCCCAAACATCAAAGATTTCGATGGTAAGAATGGGGTTTAGAGGCATCATATCTCGTCGAGAAATTCGTCCAAGCATTTGACATCGATCGCAAGTTTTACAAAATTTGAATGAGTCTTTGAAGAGAGAAGGCCAATAGAAACCACACTGAAGCACCTTTTCCGCAGTTTTTCGAGGACCGAAATGTCCACCGCACGCTTGATCGTGGCAAAACGAAAGAACACTCCTTATCTCATTATCCGGAATGCAACGTCGGATGATTTGGTCGGGACAATATTTGAACAAGTATGGATCGTCCCAATAGAAATACTTCACTTGGGACATGAATTTGCATTTGTCCTGTTTGGACCATGATGAGGGAGTTTCTTTAGTGACTAAGTAGTTCACTATATCAGCGTACCATGGGTCGATAGAAATTGAAAGGAGTTGTTCATCGGGGAAGTTTTCATTGATTGGCAAAGAAGATGGTGCGTTCGGAAGACGAGACAAGTGATCGGCTATGACGTTATCGGATCCTTTTTTGTCTTTAATTGTAAGGTCAAATTCTTGAAGTAAAAGGATCCAACGAATCAAGCGGGATTTGGCAACCTTTTTAGCGAAGAGATATCGAAGAGCAGAGTGGTCTGTGTACACAGTAATGTGTGACCCTATCAAGTATTGTCGGAATTTTTCGAGAGCAAAAACAACAGCTAGAAGCTCTTTTTCGGTTGTTGTGTAGTTGAGTTGAGCGTCGTTCAGAGTCAAACTCGCGTAGTAAATCACGTGAAGGATCTTGTTGATGCGTTGTCCTAATACAGCACCAACGGCAAAGTTTGAAGCATCACACATTATTTCGAAAGGAAGATCCCAATTGGGCGCATAAATGATTGGGGCAGAAATGAGTTCGTTCTTAAGACGTTCAAAAGAAGAGATACAATCAGAGTTAAAATCGAAAGGAACGTCTTTTCCAAGAAGAGTCGTCAAAGGGCGAGCAATTTTGCTAAAGTCTTTCACAAAGCGTCGGTAAAAGCCAGCGTGTCCAAGAAATGATCGAATGTCCTTAACAGTTTTGGGAATGGGTAGGTTCGCAATGACATTGATTTTTGCTTTGTCTACCTCAATGCCTTTATTTGAGATGATATGTCCAAGGACTATGCCTTGTTTGACCATAAACTGGCATTTTTCCCAATTCAAAGTCAAATGTTTTTCTTTACATCGATTTAGAACCAATTCGAGATGATGTAAACATTGGGAAAAAGAATCGCCAAAGATAGAGAAATCGTCCATAAAAACTTCTAGAAAGCGCTTAATCATGTCGGAAAAAATTCCAACCATGCATCGTTGGAAGGTCGCAAGAGCGTTACAAAGTCCGAATGGCATACGTCGATAAGCAAAGGTACCGAATGGACATATGAAAGTCGTTTTCTCTTGATCTTCGGGAGCGATGGGAATTTGGTTATAGCCAGAATAACCATCGAGGAAGCAGTAAAATTCGTGGCCGGCTAAACGTTCAAGCATTTGGTCGATAAAAGGAAGGGGGAAGTGATCTTTTCGTGTTGCGACATTTAGTTTTCGGTAGTCAATGCAAACACGCCAACCCGTTTGAGTACGAGTTGGAATAAGTTCGTTTGAATCGTTCTTGACAACGGTTAGCCCAGACTTTTTCGGTACAACGTGAATTGGGCTAACCCATGAACTATCGGAGATTGGGTAAATGATTCCGTTGTCGAGAAGTTTAAGAATTTCATCACGCACCGCATCTTTCATTTTTGGGTTAAGCCTTCGTTGCGCATCACATCGTCGATTAAATGAATGCGATGTTGGACAAGAGCGGGACTAATTCCCTTTATATCGGAGATCGACCATCCAATCGCTTCCTTGTTTTTCGAAAGAATAGAGAGAAGAGAAGCTTCTTGATCAAGAGAGAGAGTTGCGGAAATTATGATGGGCAACGTTTCATTATCACCTAAGTATGCATACTTAAGGTGATCGGGAAGTGGTTTGAGGTCCAACTTCGAGGGTTTTTCGATCAAAGAGTTTGATTGAGATTCCAACTCAATTTGAAGCGATTCAAAGGGAAGAGTGTATTCAATCTCGTTGGGAATTTCGTGAAATAATTTTTCATATTTAGTTTCACATTCGTCGCTAAGGTCAATTGTTTCGTTTTCGAGGTTTTCGTGAATGACACTAACTTCCCACGTTTGGTCATGAGGTTCGTTCGATTGGCTTTCAAGATTGAAAATGTTAAGATCCAAAGTCATGTTTCCAAAAGAAATTTTCATCGAACCGTTACGACAATTGATTAAGTCATTTGAGGTAGCTAAGAATGGTCGGCCTAAAATCAATGGAATTTGATTCGAGGGATTCGTCACAGGTTGTGTTTCAAGAACGATAAAATCAACAGGGAATATGAATTGCCCTACTCGAATGAGCACGTCCTCGATTTCTCCCACGGGCTTCTTAATCGAGCGATCGGCAAATTGAAGCGTGACTTTTGTGGGTTTGAGCTCACCTAAGCCTAATTGTTCGTACACAGAGTATGGAATCAAATTGACACTCGCACCTAAGTCTATCAGACATTTGTTAATTGTCTTGTCTCCAATTGTACATGAAATCGTAGGGCAGCCAGGATCTTTGTATTTTACGGGCATGGATTGGGACAATACTTCACTCAAACTGGCGGCTAAGAAGACTTTTTTGGGCACTTGAGTGTGTCGCTTTTGGGTACACAAGTCCTTAAGGAATTTCGCGTATGTTGGGACTTGCTGAACGATGTCAAGAAGCGGAATGTTAACTTTGACTTGTTTAAAAATTTCCAACATCTTTTCCATTTGGTCCGAGTGTTTCTTAGGTCGGAGACGATGTGGAAATGGGACACGATACTCGGTAGGCAGGTCTACTCGAGTAGAAGAAGAAGTGTTTTGACTGGCATTCGATTCAACGTTTGGCTCCACGTTCTGTTCAGATTCATTTGTTGATTTAGAAGTATCGAGAGAAGTTTCCGGTAAATCGTTTGGATTAACGACTTGATTATCGATTTGTTTCCCGGAACGAAGAGTTGTGATAGCATTCAATTGGGTGACGTTGCTATCTTGAACAACATGGGCTTGATTTAAATTTGCGTTTTGATTTCTGGGATTTGAAATGGGTTGGCTTGGGAATGTTCCTCGTTCACGTTCGCTCACAGACGTGGCTAATTGACTCATTTGCATTTCGAGTTTTGCAATTGATTGGTTCGTGTTTTGCATATATGAAGTCAATAAATTTTGCAAATTGCTGTTTGATTGAAGGCTTTGAGTGGTTGCTTTAGCCAACGTTTCAAGAGTTTTCTCAAGTGAAGTTAAACGTTTATCATCTTGGGGAGGATGAGCAGCATTTTGTTGCGATTGATTATGCGACGGACCCGCAAGGTTTGGTTGAAAATTGTTAGGCTGAAAGGGAGGATTCAAAGCATTATTCGGAAATGCTTGAAAATTGGGACGAATCGTATTTGTGTTGGGATTGTTTTGGTTCCACGCAAAATTCGGATGATTTCTCCAACCAGGGTTGTACGTTGGAGAAAACGGGTCATTTTTGGCTTTATTGAAAGCATTGATTTGTTCGACAGAATTGGGACACTGATCGGCTATATGATTAGGATCGTTGCATTTATAACACATCGGTTGGGAAGTTTGGTTCATTTGATTCGATGAGAAAACGTTATCGAATTTTTTAATCATTGCGTCGATCTTAGCTTCCAAAGCAACAGAAGATCCTATCGAGTGTGCACTCGATCGTGAGTAAACTGATTTTTCGTTCGATCGTTCCCATTGGGATGATTTTTCGGCGAGGTTTTCAAGAAATTGCCAAGCATCGTCGTGATGTTGGGCAAGAAAGTTTCCTTGGCACATTGATTCAAGCATGGTACGTGAGCTATTTTCGAGTCCATCGTATAAAATTTGGCAAATCGTCCATTTTTCGAAATTATGGTGTGGACATTTTATCAAAAGCTCTTTAAATCTTTCAAAATATTTTCCAAATGGCTCTCCCTTGAATTGATGAAAGTTTACAATTTCGTTTCGGATTCTACTCGTTTTTTCCAAAGGGTAGAATTTTTTTAAGAAAGCTTTTACGAATTCTTCCCACGTTTTAATCGAGTTCGATGGTAAGCTGTACAACCATTTTTCAGCGTAATCCGTAAGAGCGAATAGGATTAATCGAAGTTTGATTCCGTCATCAGAAAGTTGTTGGAGTTTAATGGTTGCACAAACTTGTTCGAATTTAGTCAAGAAGATGTATGGATCATCATGTTCGAAATTGCCAAATTTCGGAAGAGTGGCAATATGGTTTGAGTGAATTTCGAAATGGTTACCCGTAGGGGCGGGTAACGTGATGCAAGATGGAATAGAAACTCTATCGGGAAAGATTCTATCCATAAGAGTTCGAGGGGCGTTTTCGTTTGCCATTTCGGGAGGATCGTCTGTTCGAGTTAAACGGTTTGTAGTAGGGTCGCGAGTCCAACGATTTGTTGTTGTGTCACGATTCCACGTACTCATGCACAAGTGAAAGTCGAAAAGAGAAAGAAATTAGGAACGAGTTTGGAGAATGAAAGAAGTTTTGAAAACGTTTATGTTTTTGTTTTTTTTAAGGAAGAAAACTATTTATCAAGTGAAATTCAATTTCAAAAGAGAAGTTTGATTTTTGTTTTGTTTTTGGTTTTTCAAATTTTTATATGTTTTTTTTTTCAAATATTTACCAAAAGGATTTTTTTTGTTTTTTTAGAAAATGGAAATTTGATTTTTTTTTTGTTTTTTTCTGAATTTTTAAAATTTTTATTTTGTTTTTTGTTTTTGATTGAAAAATTTCAAAGGAAAGGATTTAAAAGGATTTTTTTTTTAATTAAAAACTAAGTTAAAATTTACAATTTTTTTGGTTTTTGGATTTTTGATTTTTTTTAAATATGCATGAACTAATGCAACTAAATGAATGCAAAGGACTTAATTACAATTTTCTGTCCTTACTAGCTCCTAACCCAAAATTGTATCACACTTTGTCTTAAATCAACAAAAATATTTCTCAGCCAGGTAACGGACAGGAGTTATCGGTGCACCACGAATCACCGTAGCAATGCAGCCAAAGGTTTAAATACCTTCAGAGGAACAACCTGTATAATATTTACGTATCACCGTAATTTTTATAACTGGTTATTACTCTGCCGTAGCCTAGACACCAAGAAATAAAATCGTTCAAATAAAACAATTGTGAAGATACAATTAAGCCCTAGATGAGCCCGCGACACCCTTAAGTCGAATGTCTAACCTTTATTATTAGTCAAATTCTACGATGAGATGCGTTTGTGGGCTAAGGAAAGGGTGATGAAATCCCTCCCTTATTGGAATTGGGGTATTGCCCTTAGAAAAGAAAATAAGATGAGATGGATGCAAAACAAAAATTAAACGTGAATTTACAATGCAATTAAAATGAAGTTTGTTTTTGTTTTTGGGTTTTGTAATTTTTTTTGTGTATAAATGCAAATGCAAGCAACCAACAATGCACTAGAGATGAAAGCACAATACCAGAGCGTGCAGATTATTAGCAATTTTTTTTAAGCGGCAATTTTTTTTAAGCAAGGCAAAGCAGTTTATTTGGGCAAGCACTTCTTCCTTTTGGAATTTCTGCTTTGGCAACCTGAGATGAAACACAAGATATATTCAACAATTTTTATTATTTAGTATGTTTTATCAAAGATGAAAAACAAAATAAGTGAAAAACAAAAACAAGTGAAAACAAATGGAAAATGAAAACTAAACAAAGTTGAACCTTTTTTTTCTTTTTTTTTGGATTTTTTTTAATTTTTTTTGGAAAGGAAACTGAAAAGTAGCGTTTTACTTAAAAAAATTTTTTTTTTTGAAATTTTGAAACTTTTCACAAAAGAAAAACTTTAAACAAATTAAACTCTTAACAAGGGAAACTCAAAAGCTAATTTAACAAAATAAATAAAAATTTTAGCAAGCTTCAAATAAATAAGGCCCGGCCCAACTACTGATAAACCAAACTTACTTCCCAAATTAATCTCAGTAAAAACGACTTCACTGCTACACTTAAATCAAAACCGAAGTGTTCAAATCACTTTCCAAATCATTTCTCAGAGGAAAAGAAAAGAATTTATATTAATGAAAACTCGTTATGGTGGCTATGACGTGTTTGATTGATTTTGGTTGTGGTGATGTGCTTCGAGTTCGAGTCTGGTTTCGGTTTTTGGGGATGAAGTTCGCGATTGGGTTTGTGGAGGTGAGTTTGACTACGATTGGGAAGTTTTGGTTTGTGATGGAAGGAGGCGCTTTCGGCAGTGTTGGAATTTTAGGTCGACGTGATGGAGTGGCAGGACGGAGGCGTGGAATTTGGGTTCTGATTGATGACCGTGTTTGGATGGTGATGGTTTCGGCTGGATGGTTCGGGCTGGGGTGGGTGCTTGTTTAAGCAAGGTGGTTTGTTTTGAAGGTCAGGTGTAGTTGTTGGTTGTGAGGCTTGACTGTGGTGAAGGTTAGCGGCCGTTCGATTGGGGGAATCTCAGGTCGATTAGGTGAAATGAAGACGGCAATGGTTAGTTCGATTGGTAGGTGCAGGGGATTGTTCTTTGAAGTGAAGACTTGGATTGAAGGCTAGTAGGTCGAGGGAAGGTAGGAAGTGGAGTTGTATTGATCGGGTTTGAAACTTGTTCGAGTAGGCGTTATTGGCAGTAATGGAGAGGGTAGGGGGCAGTGTTTGGTTATTGAAGACAGTAGGAGTTTTGGGTGGTTTGAATGTGTGTTTGTTGCAAGGGGAGGCAGTGTTTGAAGCACTGAAAATGTATGTATGCAAAGTAAAAATATAGAACAGAGAGTTGATGTAGCAGTGCACTGAAAATGTATGTATGCACTGAAAATAAATGTGAAAGTGGATGTAATAGTGCAGTAATATGAAACAGAGAGTTGTAAAAACAGAAAACAAAAATTGTAACCTGCAACAAAATGAAATATTTTTGTTTTTTTGTTGTTGAGAGAAATGCAAATGAAAAATGTAAACAAATAGAACAACTACACTCACACAACTCAAATGCACACAAAACAAACACTCAAACAAAAATCAAACAACAAACACACACTAAATAAATACACAAAATCAATGAAAACTACTTCGAAGAATAGAAAATCAAAATCAAAACTATTCCCCGGCAACGGCGCCAAAAACTTGTTCGTCGACGGAATTTCTATCGGTTTAGAAAACCGTCGAACGAATTTAGAAATAAAATTAACCGCAAGCACACGGCGTACACTTTGTAGTACGTGGCGAATACGGGTCGATCCGTAGGGAATTGTGAGAGATTAAAAATCTATTCAATCAAATTAGACCAAAGAGAGATGAAGTTGTTAACTACAAAAAAGAAGCTAAATCTAAAATTAAGATGTGATTTAAAAACTATTAAACTAGAGAACAATTTAGAGGCAAATCCACTCTAATATTTTTGTAAATCAACAAACATAGAATTTATGATCTCTAATTTTGATATTAAATGAAATAAGTGTTGCATTTATCATAAGTAGGGTTTGTTTATGTTGTTAATTAACATAACTCAAACCATCAAACTATAATACAACAATTATACCACTTGTAATTCTCATGAAAATGAAGTCAAAGCAAAAGTTATTTTAAGTATGATCTATTTACTATTGTAGCTAGTAATATAGATCATCAAATTTCATTTTTACTTTCATTTCAAAATCAAAAATGGATTAGCAAATGATGATGCAACTTGTGTTTATGTTGTATAAGAATAGCTCATTTGCATAAGCAATATAAGCTATCAAACCCACTTGTATAAACTTGCATCAAAACTCACTTCATGAAGCATAAACCAAATGAGATCATAAATCATAAAATGTTGAAATTACATAATATTTGAGAGCTTCATTACCCCTAAATTGAAGGGTTTAGCTACTCATTTGTGGCATTGAAGCAACACTTGTAAATTTCAACATGAAAGAGCAAAGAAATGAAAACTAAGAAAAAGAAGAAAGAGAGATTAACTAGTAACTAATTGCATAAAAATTAAAGCTACACTACTTGCATAAATGTAAAACTAAGCTATGAACATTAAAGGAAAAGAGAGCATAGAAATAAACATTAACAATAAAACAAAGGAAAGCATGTAGAAAAGAGAGAAGAAAGAGGCTTGGAAGCCATTTTTATTTCATAGAACATTGAGCTTACAATTTGATCTCTTAATTTCCTAAGTAAAATGAAAAAGTAGATACTATGTTCATGTACATAAGAGGGCTATTTATACATGCATAAAACCCTAATTCTCTTTTTAGGGAGCTTCCCAAAATACCCTTGAGGTGGTGTAGCCTCCAAGTAATCATTAACATTCAATAATCCCCCACTTAATATGTACATGAAGCTTTAAGTCCTTTTAGCATGTGCTTAGCTTCTAATTGGAAGTTAGGTAAGTGGGTGGGGTCCTCCATGATATTGAACTTGAATTATTTCCTCTTCATTCCTTTGTATTTCCTTGTGCATGCATATATCATCATGAATCCCACTTCCAAATGCATCAAAATATCCTATAAAAATCATAAAAATTGTCCAAGTAAAAATTCTTAAATTAACACATGCACACAAATGACCATTTTGCCCCTAAATGAAGATGAAAATATGATGGTTTGAAAATAATTGAATTTTGGTTTTAACATGTAAAAATGCCCAAATATGATGTTTATTTAAATAAAAAGAGATAAAATATGGATGTAAATATATGCACATTTACGTGCACATCAAAATACCCTCACACTTATCTTTTTATTCGTCCTCGAATAAAGGAGAAATTAAATAAATCCGTTTTCGTAGGGAGCACGATTGCATTGAGCGTATGCAACAAGCCATTAAACCTCTGGGTGTCGCCAATAGGACGAGTGTTGTCTCGTGAGGGTTTTCAGCGGATACTACCCACAAAATCCAGATGCAAAGTGAAAATATTTACAAAATGCAAGATTTATTTACAATGGGATGAATGCAAGTTCTTGAAAATATTTACAAATGACGGATTTACTCTTAAATCGATACAAAGAATTTAAATATGAGTCTTGGTCATTATCTTGAAAATTTAAGTCATTCCTCATCAAAACTTCCAACAAAAATCAAGTTATCATAGCAAATAGACAATAGTTTAACTCGATGTTTCGGTTGATAACAAAGTGTAACTATGAAATAAATCCTTAGTTGATTATCAAAGTTTATTAAAGTGGTATTTTCATTTCTTTTCAATAACAAATCAAATCAAATAAGTAAAAATAGTGCTAGGATTTCAATTGCTTGCTCTCTTATTATTTGTAAGAAAAAAAAATACACACCTAGCTCAGGTAAACTGAGGCCAGATATACCACCCATGCACTGCCTTTCGGGCTTATGTGAGGGGAGTACAGAGCATGGCGAGTGCACACACTTTCATGTATACACCTATCGACCGTAGGTGGTTTTTTATTAAGTCTGTTCTTTGTTTGTTTTTTTTTCTTTTCTTTTTTTACATGTGTTCCATACATGCATAACCGTGAGGACTTTTAAATGAGTATGAAAGCACATAATTAAAGATTCCAAGTAATTCACCCATGCATAACCGTGAGGACTTTTAAATGAGAGTGAATACTTTGGATGTTGTTATTTTTTTATTTTTTTAAGAGAAAGAGAGAGTTTTGCAAAATTATCTTAGCACCATTTAACTTAGAAGACAAAAATGTTATATCCTTTACTTTAAATTTACCACTTTTTAAACAAAGATTTTCAATTAGAACATACTTCATAATTAACATAGATGAACCTTCCTATATACCAGTTAAACCATTGTTATTTGTAATCAAACTTCATTTTTATTTTTGTTAAGACAAACAAATTTTCAAAAATTTCAATATATTAACCAAAACTTATACTTAACCCATAGTGTTTCTTCAAAAATAAATCAAAATGGTAAAAAGAAAATGTCTTTGAGATATAGGAGTTTTGAGATTTTTTTTTTTGAAGTAAGAAGATGAAAATTCAAAAATGCCATGAAAAACCATGAAAAAAAATGAAAATGAGACTTCCCCCCACACTTAATTTTGACTGTGTCCCCATAGTCAATGCGTGATATAATGAGTGTAACGGGAAAAATATGTACATATTTACAAAAGAGGGTTAACATTCATACTAGACGTAGCTTGGCTCATGAAGGATCATGAGCTCCTCCTCTTGGTTATTTGGCAATTCCAAGAAAGGTTTCAAACGATGACCGTTGACTTTGAAAATTGATCCATCCCTGGGGTTTTCTATTTCTACGGCACCATGTGGAAAAACAGTTCGTACCACAAATGGTCCGGTCCATCTTGATTTAAGTTTCCCCGAAAATAAATGAAGTCTCGAGTCATATAAAAGAACTTTCTGGTTAGGCGAAAACGTTTTTCTAAGGATTGACTTGTCATGAAAAACTTTTGTTCTTTCTTTGTAAATTTTCTCGTTTTCATACGCGTCATTCCTAAGTTCTTCTAGTTCGTTGAGTTGCAATTTTCGGTTTTCGCCAGCTTTTTCAAGGTCAAAGTTTAAGTTTTTTATTGCCCACAATGCTTTGTGTTCGATTTCAACGGGTAAATGGCAAGCTTTACCGTAAACTAAACGAAATGGGGACATCCCAAGGTTAGTTTTAAAAGCAGTACGGTAAGCCCAAAGAGCGTCGGTCAATTTCTGAGACCAATCTTTTCGATTTTTGTTGACAGTTTTCTCCAAGATTTGTTTTATTTGACGATTCGAAACTTCAACTTGCCCACAAGTCTGAGGATGATACGGAGTGGATAACTTGTGGGTTATCGAGTATTTCTTCATTAAAGTTTCAAAAGAACGGTTACAAAAATGGGTTCCATTATCACTGATTATTGTACGAGGTGTGCCGAACCTAGAAAAGATGTTTTCTTTGAGAAATTTCACAACAATTCTATGGTCATTGGTCTTGCACGGAACGGCTTCGACCCATTTTGAGACGTAATCAACAGCGAGAAGGATATACAAGTTTCCAAAAGAATTGGGAAAAGGTCCCATAAAGTCGATACCCCAAACATCAAAGATTTCGATGGTAAGAATGGGGTTTAGAGGCATCATATCTCGTCGAGAAATTCGTCCAAGCATTTGACATCGATCGCAAGTTTTACAAAATTTGAATGAGTCTTTGAAGAGAGAAGGCCAATAGAAACCACACTGAAGCACCTTTTCCGCAGTTTTTCGAGGACCGAAATGTCCACCGCACGCTTGATCGTGGCAAAACGAAAGAACACTCCTTATCTCATTATCCGGAATGCAACGTCGGATGATTTGGTCGGGACAATATTTGAACAAGTATGGATCGTCCCAATAGAAATACTTCACTTGGGACATGAATTTGCATTTGTCCTGTTTGGACCATGATGAGGGAGTTTCTTTAGTGACTAAGTAGTTCACTATATCAGCGTACCATGGGTCGATAGAAATTGAAAGGAGTTGTTCATCGGGGAAGTTTTCATTGATTGACAAAGAAGATGGTGCGTTCGGAAGACGAGACAAGTGATCGGCTATGACGTTATCGGATCCTTTTTTGTCTTTAATTGTAAGGTCAAATTCTTGAAGTAAAAGGATCCAACGAATCAAGCGGGATTTGGCAACCCTTTTAGCGAAGAGATATCGAAGAGCAGAGTGGTCTGTGTACACAGTAATGTGTGACCCTATCAAGTATTGTCGGAATTTTTCGAGAGCAAAAACAAAAGCTAGAAGCTCTTTTTCGGTTGTTGTGTAGTTGAGTTGAGCGTCGTTCAGAGTCATACTCGCGTAGTAAATCACGTGAAGGATCTTGTTGATGCGTTGTCCTAATACAGCACCAACGGCAAAGTTTGAAGCATCACACATTATTTCGAAAGGAAGATCCCAATTGGGCGCATAAATGATTGGGGCAGAAATGAGTTCGTTCTTAAGACGTTCAAAAGAAGAGATACAATCAGAGTTAAAATCGAAAGGAACGTCTTTTCCAAGAAGAGTCGTCAAAGGGCGAGCAATTTTGCTAAAGTCTTTCACAAAACGTCGGTAAAAGCCAGCGTGTCCAAGAAATGATCGAATGTCCTTAACAGTTTTGGGAATGGGTAGGTTCGCAATGACATTGATTTTTGCTTTGTCTACCTCAATGCCTTTATTTGAGATGATATGTCCAAGGACTATGCCTTGTTTGACCATAAAGTGGCATTTTTCCCAATTCAAAGTCAAATGTTTTTCTTTACATCGATTTAGAACCAATTCGAGATGATGTAAACATTGGGAAAAAGAATTGCCAAAGATAGAGAAATCGTCCATAAAAACTTCTAGAAAGCGCTTAATCATGTTGGAAAAAATTCCAACCATGCATCGTTGGAAGGTCGCAAGAGCGTTACAAAGTCCGAATGGCATACGTCGATAAGCAAAGGTACCGAATGGACATATGAAAGTCGTTTTCTCTTGATCTTCGGGAGCGATGGGAATTTGGTTATAGCCAGAATAACCATCGAGGAAGCAGTAAAATTCGTGGCCGGCTAAACGTTCAAGCATTTGGTCGATAAAAGGAAGGGGGAAGTGATCTTTTCGTGTTGCGGCATTTAGTTTTCGGTAGTCAATGCAAACACGCCAACCCGTTTGAGTACGAGTTGGAATAAGTTCGTTTGAATCGTTCTTGACAACGGTTAGCCCAGACTTTTTCGGTACAACATGAATTGGGCTAACCCATGAACTATCGGAGATTGGGTAAATGATTCCGTTGTCAAGAAGTTTAAGAATTTCATCACGCACCGCATCTTTCATTTTTGGGTTAAGCCTTCGTTGCGCATCACATCGTCGATTAAATGAATGCGATGTTGGACAAGAGCGGGACTAATTCCCTTTATATCGGAGATCGACCATCCAATCGCTTCCTTGTTTTTCGAAAGAATAGAGAGAAGAGAAGCTTCTTGATCAAGAGAGAGAGTTGCGGAAATTATGATGGGCAACGTTTCATTATCACCTAAGTATGCATACTTAAGGTGATCGGGAAGTGGTTTGAGGTCCAACTTCGGGGGTTTTTCGATCAAAGAGTTTGATTGAGATTCCGACTCAATTTGAAGCGATTCAAAGGGAAGAGTGTATTCAATCTCGTTGGGAATTTCGTGAAATAATTTTTCATATTTAGTTTCACATTCGTCGCTAAGGTCAATTGTTTCGTTTTCGAGGTTTTCGTGAATGACACTAACTTCCCACGTTTGGTCATGAGGTTCGTTCGATTGGCTTTCAAGATTGAAAATGTTAAGATCCAAAGTCATGTTTCCAAAAGAAATTTTCATCGAACCGTTACGACAATTGATTAAGTCATTTGAGGTAGCTAAGAATGGTCGGCCTAAAATCAATGGAATTTGATTCGAGGGATTCGTCACGGGTTGTGTTTCAAGAACGATAAAATCAACAGGGAATATGAATTGCCCTACTCGAATGAGCACGTCCTCGATTTCTCCCACGGGCTTCTTAATCGAGCGATCGGCAAATTGAAGCGTGACTTTTGTGGGTTTGAGCTCACCTAAGCCTAATTGTTCGTACACAGAGTATGGAATCAAATTGACACTCGCACCTAAGTCTATCAGACATTTGTTAATTGTCTTGTCTCCAATTGTACATGAAATCGTAGGGCAGCCAGGATCTTTGTATTTTACGGGCATGGATTGGGACAATACTTCACTCAAACTGGCGGCTAAGAAGACTTTTTTGGGCACTTGAGTGTGTCGCTTTTGGGTACACAAGTCCTTAAGGAATTTCGCGTATGTTGGGACTTGCTGAACGATGTCAAGAAGCGGAATGTTAACTTTGACTTGTTTAAAAATTTCCAACATCTTTTCCATTTGGTCCGAGTGTTTCTTAGGTCGGAGACGATGTGGAAATGGGACACGATACTCGGTAGGCAGGTCTACTCGAGTAGAAGAAGAAGAGTTTTGACTGGCATTCGATTCAACGTTTGGCTCCACGTTCTGTTCAGATTCATTTGTTGATTTAGAAGTATCGAGAGAAGTTTCCGGTAAATCGTTTGGATTAACGACTTGATTATCGATTTGTTTCCCGGAACGAAGAGTTGTGATAGCATTCAATTGGGTGACGTTGCTATCTTGAACAACATGGGCTTGATTTAAATTTGCGTTTTGATTTCTGGGATTTGAAATGGGTTGGCTTGGGAATGTTCCTCGTTCACGTTCGCTCACAGACGTGGCTAATTGACTCATTTGCATTTCGAGTTTTGCAATTGATTGGTTCGTGTTTTGCATATATGAAGTCAATAAATTTTGCAAATTGCTGTTTGATTGAAGGCTTTGAGTGGTTGCTTTAGCCAACGTTTCAAGAGTTTTCTCAAGTGAAGTTAAACGTTTATCATCTTGGGGAGGATGAGCAGCATTTTGTTGCGATTGATTATGCGACGGACCCGCAAGGTTTGGTTGAAAATTGTTAGGCTGAAAGGGAGGATTCGAAGCATTATTCGGAAATGCTTGAAAATTGGGACGAATCGTATTTGTGTTGGGATTGTTTTGGTTCCACGCAAAATTCGGATGATTTCTCCAACCAGGGTTGTACGTTGGAGAAAACGGGTCATTTTTGGCTTTATTGAAAGCATTGATTTGTTCGACAGAATTGGGACACTGATCGGCTATATGATTAGGATCGTTGCATTTATAACACATCGGTTGGGAAGTTTGGTTCATTTGATTCGATGAGAAAACGTTATCGAATTTTTTAATCATTGCGTCGATCTTAGCTTCCAAAGCAACAGAAGATCCTATCGAGTGTGCACTCGATCGTGAGTAAACTGATTTTTCGTTCGATCGTTCCCATTGGGATGATTTTTCGGCGAGGTTTTCAAGAAATTGCCAAGCATCGTCGTGATGTTGGGCAAGAAAGTTTCCTTGGCACATTGATTCAAGCATGGTACGTGAGCTATTTTCGAGTCCATCGTATAAAATTTGGCAAATCGTCCATTTTTCGAAATTATGGTGTGGACATTTTATCAAAAGCTCTTTAAATCTTTCAAAATATTTTCCAAATGGCTCTCCCTTGAATTGATGAAAGTTTACAATTTCGTTTCGGATTCTACTCGTTTTTTCCAAAGGGTAGAATTTTTTTAAGAAAGCTTTTACGAATTCTTCCCACGTTTTAATCGAGTTCGATGGTAAGCTGTACAACCATTTTTCAGCGTAATCCGTAAGAGCGAATGGGATTAATCGAAGTTTGATTCCGTCATCAGAAAGTTGTTGGAGTTTAATGGTTGCACAAACTTGTTCGAATTTAGTCAAGAAGATGTATGGATCATCATGTTCGAAATTGCCAAATTTCGGAAGAGTGGCAATATGGTTTGAGTGAATTTCGAAATGGTTACCCGTAGGGGCGGGTAACGTGATGCAAGATGGAATAGAAACTCTATCGGGAAAGATTCTATCCATAAGAGTTCGAGGGGCGTTTTCGTTTGCCATTTCGGGAGGATCGTCTGTTCGAGTTAAACGGTTTGTAGTAGGGTCGCGAGTCCAACGATTTGTTGTTGTGTCACGATTCCACGTACTCATGCACAAGTGAAAGTCGAAAAGAGAAAGAAATTAGGAACGAGTTTGGAGAATGAAAGAAGTTTTGAAAACGTTTATGTTTTTGTTTTTTTTAAGGAAGAAAACTATTTATCAAGTGAAATTCAATTTCAAAAGAGAAGTTTGATTTTTGTTTTTCAAATTTTTATATGTTTTTTTTTTCAAATATTTACCAAAAGGATTTTTTTTGTTTTTTTAGAAAATGGAAATTTGATTTTTTTTTGTTTTTTTTTTATTTTTAAAATTTTTATTTTGTTTTTTGTTTTTGATTGAAAAATTTCAAAGGAAAGGATTTAAAAGGATTTTTTTTTGAATTAAAAACTAAGTTAAAATTTACAATTTTTTTGGTTTTTGGATTTTGGATTTTTTTTTAAATATGCATGAACTAATGCAACTAAATGAATGCAAAGGACTTAATTACAATTTTCTGTCCTTACTAGCTCCTAACCCAAAATTGTATCACACTTTGTCTTAAATCAACAAAAATATTTCTCAGCCAGGTAACGGACAGGAGTTATCGGTGCACCACGAATCACCGTAGCAATGCAGCCAAAGGTTTAAATACCTTCAGAGGAACAACCTGTATAATATTTACGTATCACCGTAATTTTTATAACTGGTTATTACTCTGCCGTAGCCTAGACACCAAGAAATAAAATCGTTCAAATAAAACAATTGTGAAGATACAATTAAGCCCTAGATGAGCCCGCGACACCCTTAAGTCGAATGTCTAACCTTTATTATTAGTCAAATTCTACGATGAGATGCGTTTGTGGGCTAAGGAAAGGGTGATGAAATCCCTCCCTTATTGGAATTGGGGTATTGCCCTTAGAAAAGAAAATAAGATGAGATGGATGCAAAACAAAAATTAAACGTGAATTTACAATGCAATTAAAATGAAGTTTGTTTTTGTTTTTGGGTTTTGTAATTTTTTTTGTGTATAAATGCAAATGCAAGCAACCAACAATGCACTAGAGATGAAAGCACAATACCAGAGCGTGCAGATTATTAGCAATTTTTTTTAAGCGGCAATTTTTTTTAAGCAAGGCAAAGCAGTTTATTTGGGCAAGCACTTCTTCCTTTTGGAATTTCTGCTTTGGCAACCTGAGATGAAACACAAGATATATTCAACAATTTTTATTATTTAGTATGTTTTATCAAAGATGAAAAACAAAATAAGTGAAAAACAAAAACAAGTGAAAACAAATGGAAAATGAAAACTAAACAAAGTTGAACCTTTTTTTTCTTTTTTTTTGGATTTTTTTTTAATTTTTTTTGGAAAGGAAACTGAAAAGTAGCGTTTTACTTAAAAAAATTTTTTTTTTTGAAATTTTGAAACTTTTCACAAAAGAAAAACTTTAAACAAATTAAACTCTTAACAAGGGAAACTCAAAAGCTAATTTAACAAAATAAATAAAAATTTTAGCAAGCTTCAAATGAATAAGGCCCGGCCCAACTACTGATAAACCAAACTTACTTCCCAAATTAATCTCAGTAAAAACGACTTCACTGCTACACTTAAATCAAAACCGAAGTGTTCAAATCACTTTCCAAATCATTTCTCAGAGGAAAAGAAAAGAATTTATATTAATGAAAACTCGTTATGGTGGCTATGACGTGTTTGATTGATTTTGGTTGTGGTGATGTGCTTCGAGTTCGAGTCTGGTTTCGGTTTTTGGGGATGAAGTTCGCGATTGGGTTTGTGGAGGTGAGTTTGACTACGATTGGGAAGTTTTGGTTTGTGATGGAAGGAGGCGCTTTCGACAGTGTTGGAATTTTAGGTCGACGTGATGGAGTGGCAGGACGGAGGCGTGGAATTTGGGTTCTGATTGATGACCGTGTTTGGATGGTGATGGTTTCGGCTGGATGGTTCGGGCTGGGGTGGGTGCTTGTTTAAGCAAGGTGGTTTGTTTTGAAGGTCAGGTGTAGTTGTTGGTTGTGAGGCTTGACTGTGGTGAAGGTTAGCGGCCGTTCGATTGGGGGAATCTCAGGTCGATTAGGTGAAATGAAGACGGCAATGGTTAGTTCGATTGGTAGGTGCAGGGGATTGTTCTTTGAAGTGAAGACTTGGATTGAAGGCTAGTAGGTCGAGGGAAGGTAGGAAGTGGAGTTGTATTGATCGGGTTTGAAACTTGTTCGAGTAGGCGTTATTGGCAGTAATGGAGAGGGTAGGGGGCAGTGTTTGGTTATTGAAGACAGTAGGAGTTTTGGGTGGTTTGAATGTGTGTTTGTTGCAAGGGGAGGCAGTGTTTGAAGCACTGAAAATGTATGTATGCAAAGTAAAAATATAGAACAGAGAGTTGATGTAGCAGTGCACTGAAAATGTATGTATGCACTGAAAATAAATGTGAAAGTGGATGTAATAGTGCAGTAATATGAAACAGAGAGTTGTAAAAACAGAAAACAAAAATTGTAACCTGCAACAAAATGAAATATTTTTGTTTTTTTGTTGTTGAGAGAAATGCAAATGAAAAATGTAAACAAATAGAACAACTACACTCACACAACTCAAATGCACACAAAACAAACACTCAAACAAAAATCAAACAACAAACACACACTAAATAAATACACAAAATCAATGAAAACTACTTCGAAGAATAGAAAATCAAAATCAAAACTATTCCCCGGCAACGGCGCCAAAAACTTGTTCGTCGACGGAATTTCTATCGGTTTAGAAAACCGTCGAACGAATTTAGAAATAAAATTAACCGCAAGCACACGGCGTACACTTTGTAGTACGTGGCGAATACGGGTCGATCCGTAGGGAATTGTGAGAGATTAAAAATCTATTCAATCAAATTAGACCAAAGAGAGATGAAGTTGTTAACTACAAAAAAGAAGCTAAATCTAAAATTAAGATGTGATTTAAAAACTATTAAACTAGAGAACAATTTAGAGGCAAATCCACTCTAATATTTTTGTAAATCAACAAACATAGAATTTATGATCTCTAATTTTGATATTAAATGAAATAAGTGTTGCATTTATCATAAGTAGGGTTTGTTTATGTTGTTAATTAACATAACTCAAACCATCAAACTATAATACAACAATTATACCACTTGTAATTCTCATGAAAATGAAGTCAAAGCAAAAGTTATTTTAAGTATGATCTATTTACTATTGTAGCTAGTAATATAGATCATCAAATTTCATTTTTACTTTCATTTCAAAATCAAAAATGGATTAGCAAATGATGATGCAACTTGTGTTTATGTTGTATAAGAATAGCTCATTTGCATAAGCAATATAAGCTATCAAACCCACTTGTATAAACTTGCATCAAAACTCACTTCATGAAGCATAAACCAAATGAGATCATAAATCATAAAATGTTGAAATTACATAATATTTGAGAGCTTCATTACCCCTAAATTGAAGGGTTTAGCTACTCATTTGTGGCATTGAAGCAACACTTGTAAATTTCAACATGAAAGAGCAAAGAAATGAAAACTAAGAAAAAGAAGAAAGAGAGATTAACTAGTAACTAATTGCATAAAAATTAAAGCTACACTACTTGCATAAATGTAAAACTAAGCTATGAACATTAAAGGAAAAGAGAGCATAGAAATAAACATTAACAATAAAACAAAGGAAAGCATGTAGAAAAGAGAGAAGAAAGAGGCTTGGAAGCCATTTTTATTTCATAGAACATTGAGCTTACAATTTGATCTCTTAATTTCCTAAGTAAAATGAAAGAGTAGATACTATGTTCATGTACATAAGAGGGCTATTTATACATGCATAAAACCCTAATTCTCTTTTTAGGGAGCTTCCCAAAATACCCTTGAGGTGGTGTAGCCTCCAAGTAATCATTAACATTCAATAATCCCCCACTTAATATGTACATGAAGCTTTAAGTCCTTTTAGCATGTGCTTAGCTTCTAATTGGAAGTTAGGTAAGTGGGTGGGGTCCTCCATGATATTGAACTTGAATTATTTCCTCTTCATTCCTTTGTATTTCCTTGTGCATGCATATATCATCATGAATCCCACTTCCAAATGCATCAAAATATCCTATAAAAATCATAAAAATTGTCCAAGTAAAAATTCTTAAATTAACACATGCACACAAATGACCATTTTGCCCCTAAATGAAGATGAAAATATGATGGTTTGAAAATAATTGAATTTTGGTTTTAACATGTAAAAATGCCCAAATATGATGTTTATTTAAATAAAAAGAGATAAAATATGGATGTAAATATATGCACATTTACGTGCACATCACTGATGACCATCCATTCCTAGCCAAGTCGATGATATCACGACCTTGCCAAAAGGCGGGATAACAATTGCCCCCCAAAGAATGTCATGTGTCATACATGATTTGCTTTGATTCGTCGCAAGCTAGAATCGTCTGAAAAAACCATCTGGTTCATCAAATAGTTGTTATCTTTTCATTGAGTTGTTTTCTTGTTGAAGGTCATATTTTCCTTATTCGTCATGATGATTGGTCGATTTCCAATAGCATAAACATAGGATCACTTCTTTTTAGCGATCATCTTGTTTTGACTCTGGCAATCCCTAAGATTCGACAACTTAGCTTTTGTTTTTTCTCGAACGACTCCAGGTGTTCATTCAATTTTTTATTGATTTCAGAAAATTAAATTTTGAAATGTATACTTGTACGTAAACGTGTGTACCTGACTCTGGATCACGATTACACGTTCACAAGTCATAGTCAAGTTTAAGGAAATAACTTTCTATAAATAGTTTTCACTAGTCATCATTCTTTCATGCATGTTCTATTCCCCTTTTTTACTATATTTTTTTATATATCAATCATCCTCCCCTTCTCAGAAAATAAATTCCAAATCGTTTGGGATTATGAAACGATCAGCATATGTTAAGTCATGGAACGATCGGCGTATGGTTTGGATAAAGAATGATCGACTTAGAGCCTGGGGGTGGATCGATCGGCTAAAAACTTAGATATGGGACGATTGGCATAATTTTTTAGGACCGATAACGATCGGCATACCTTTCCTATATAAGCACCGACACTTAGCCATTTCTTTTCTTCCTTCGACTTATTTCATATCATTCCATTTTAAAGCTAAGAAAAACAAGCTTCCCTTTTCTTTCCTCGCCGATCCATACAACGGTCCGCATCTCGAAAATTATTATCCCCTTTAGATTTTGCCTCGATTAGATTACAAATTTTCCTCCTTTCCTAGATTTCTAACATAGGTAGAACAAATCTTAAACTTGATTTATAATTCGAGGATGAGACTTTGAATTTCAGTAGTGTTGTGTTAATCGATTCATTTAGCTGAAGCTCTTATCTTTTCCCATTCCTACGATCGCTTCCGAAGAAAATGACGTGACTTGTCTTGATGAGGGATGATTACCTTGCAGCTTTAGCCGACCGTTTTCTAAGGAAGATAGTGTAGTGGAAATGAAGAGTTCGTACGATCGATCCATCATGATCGTTCTTGGATGATCGGCGAAGCCTCTGGATGTTGAAGTTTGAAGATCGCCTTTAAATGATAAGCAATGCTTTGGAGTTAGAGGCTTATAAGAACGATCGGTGGAAGTGGCTTCTGCAAAAGATCGGATGACGCTATCTAGGGAAACGGTCAGCCCTGTTCACATTCACAAACGGTCGGCCTTGTTAGCATTCACGAATAGTTGATCTTGTTTGCAAATGAACTTTTTTCAAAAAATGGAACTTAAATAAATAAACTTGAACTAAATGATGGGCTTTGGCCTTGCAAATTGAACATACATTAGGACTTGCATTTGGCTTGCATGCGATTTGAATTGCATATTTGGTAACAAATTGCCTTAGAACCATGACAGGAACCAACCTTTGACTATTATCTTAAAGCTCATCAGTAACTTAGATAAAAACCAAACTCTTGCTGGCTGACGATCTATCGCGAAACTCAAGCTGCATCGTTTTCCGATGACATACAGAAACCGCTGAGACGGTCAGGAATGTCGGTCTCTCCGGTTAATCCTCAAAGTCTCATCGTCTTTTCTGTCTATGGTTTTGCACAACTTATTACCATACTGTATAGCACTTTACCGCACCACACTGGCACTCACTATACACTAGGGGGCACAAGTTACTTTATCCAACCATAATTTTTACTAAGTTTAATAGCAATGGGTTTTAGACGTTCTGGGCACCTCGTAGCTATAATAGCTGGATCATCTTCCAAAAGGATAACACTAACATAGAATCAAGTTCGGCAACTGAATCCGGTAGTCCGCCATCTAGTCATCATTCGGAACAACCGGAAAGTTCAGGCTCTCTGATGATATTCCCATCTTTCCACTAGTGGTTATCGATCCTGCTCCCGACGCTTTAGAGGACGTAGTCATTCTGGAGAACCCTTCTGATTCAGTAGCTTTAAAAATTAAGGAAGATGCCCTCCAAAGAATTTGCGTAAGGCATGGAATTCCTTTCGACGACGTGTTGGTTCTGTCGTTGGATGATAGAGCTCACAAGCCCCCAAAAGGGTATACTGCGTGCAACAAGTTTATGTGCTAGGCCGGATGCATCCTACCATTTAATTCATACATTCAGGAGATTCTTCATTATTTAAGGATAGCTCCAATGCAGCTTCACCTAAATGGCTACACTTTTCATAATTGTATTTATATGGTATTTATGGAGTTTCTGCACCGTCCTCCAACCATCAAAGATATTTGATTCGTTTTCACTTTCAAGCGGCAGACAGGGAGTCTCTCGTTTACATTTCTCAAATAAACGAAGAGATGCCAGATTTTGACTGGGGTATGGAACAAGTTAAGTGCCTTTAAAAGAAAATGGTTTTTTGTTCGATGCCATGCCCGGTTTCGCTCGACAATGGCTGGAAAGACATAAATGCTACCCACTATTTTCATGTTAGCATGGAAAAATGATATCCAGGTTGCATTCCTGACTGTGTTTCTCATTTACAGGTGTCGTCACCCGACCTAGCGGTAACATTTATGAGGAGGCAGTCTCAATTCTAAAGAATGCTCCACTTGAGGATAGGAACATCGAATATTTGCTTATGGATGAATGTCTCATTACTTTTTGTTTGATAGAAGAGGGCCTTAGCGTGGGACTAACCAAAGTTGCTCAGATGGTAGGGATAAGACCATGGGCTGCAATCAGTTATAGGGATAATCGAGCTGATCCCGTGGTACCCCCAGTTACGAGTGCCCAAGAATTTACTGACATTGATGTCGGAGGACATAGAGGCAATGTGCCCGGTCACAATGGTGACTAAACCGGTCCTAGGGTTGATGCCGCATCCTCGGAGGCCTTACAACCCTCAGTTCCTGATGGGAGTAAGAAGAAAACATCCACACATAAATTTCCAAAAAGTCGCCCCTCTCACCAATCCAAGTCATCGATGGCTCCTAAAGTTGTTCAAGATGAATCTTCCTCCCAACCGTCAAAGCGTTCAATTTTACCACTTGACTCTTTGTCTGGTCTATCGATTCCGCATGATCTTGACGCTTTTCACTTTACTAATGTGAGCATCGAAGGGTCGGAATCTCCCACTAGAATTGGTGCTGAGATTCCTACTTCTGGAGGGGAAGTTACACCAATGAGCAAGGCTCCTGCACGTGGTTTGTTAGGAGTTACACTAGGCACTTGCACACACTTGCTCCCCTTAAGGACTAGAATCATTTGATATGTCTGAACTCAAGACTAGTCGTCGTATCCAAATCCACTCAATGATCAAACTTATTCAGTCATGTTAGGAAGACAATCAAAGAAGAACAAGTCCTCTAAAATCACATGAACTTAGCAAAGAGAAACCCAAATACATGTGACCAAGCGAGCGCATATAGGTTTGATTGTCTTCAACCTCCCTAAAAATCAAAAAAGCCTCGATCACCTCCATAATCATCATCCTTATTCATGAATCCACCATCTCCTACCTCTAAATCAGTTTGGATTAGGATTCGACACATAGGATTTTGAGAAAATTTGGGACTGAGAACTTTCGACGGTGGTCTAGGAAATGGCGGTGGTGCTAGGTAACGGCGATTATCTTGTGCAAGCAATGGTAGTCGACGGAGGTGCTTAGAGGAGTTAGCAGTGAGGGTGAAAGGCAATGGAAGGTTAAGTCGATGCTGTAAGAGCTCAGTTGCAAGCTTATTTGATTTTGGTAGCAATTTCGGGAAAGAAACAAGTGAAGTGGGAAGAAAAACCCACTTTAGCTTATGAAAGAGAAATTAGAAAATTCTAAGTATTCATGTCGGTACCAACATGCTATATTTTGTCCGATTTAAATCATATTTTCCGCATTAAGCTTATTTGATGATACAAAGTTGCTTGTAAGCTCCAATATCCAAATTAAATAGCCAACCTCAAGAATAAACTTTCTAGCCCATGTGGTAGCAAACAACGAACAACAATTGATCAATTAGAGCCAAATAAAAGCAATGTCTTGAGACAACACTTAAACAATCAACTGAAATTCAAGGATGGTAATTCGGGACTTTTATCGTTCCAGAGCATACTTTGTTTTCAATTAAAGCGCACTCTTGAGGGAGGCAAATGTTGAATGGTTTTTGACCATGTAGAAACCAATAGGAGTTATAACATCGAGATGAAGACGAAACGACTTGAAATCTTGGAAACACAGCTAGATAGGCTAGAGAAACAACTTAGACAAATTTTAACATGAATGGAGCATAAGGAAGAAGTTGGCATCGACTTCATCATGTTAGTGGAGACATCTCATACTCCCACATTTATTCACCAAACTTTGCAGAGGCTCTTCTCTACCTATTTCATGTGTGACCAAGCAATATCAAAGGATTCCGAACAACCAAACATCAATGTTGAACGGTTAGCAGTTAGAACAACAGAATAAATCAAGTGATGAAGGAATCCTCATCAATATCAACCAAACAACCAAAAAAAGTACATAGGACATCTCAAAATCAAGTAGCATGAAGGTTACAAAAGGACTCAGCCCAACTGGGTTTAACCATAGATGTCGGCACCGACATCATGAGGTCGATACCAACTTTTGGGGTTAACCTAGATAGGTCCACAATTTTGCACATATTCTTATGTCGATCTATGGACTTTGCTCCAACTCTCCAATTAGCCCAATGCGACTGCTACCTTTATAAATACCAACCATAGATCAGCCAATAGAGGATTTGGTTTCTGCTATTACTACGTGGAAGCACTATCATTTTTTAACTTTTTCTCTACTTAATAGTCACTAAGGCAGTTCTTATAGGCAATTCTAGGATGAAGAATCCGTTTAACACCTGTACTTGTGACTTGTTCAATCTCAAACACTTTGTAATCTCAAATAATCAATAATCAAAGCTATAAAGTAGACGTAGGCTTAGTTAACATCCAAACCACTATAATAATCTCTATGTCTCATTTACTTTTCTGTTATTTTCTATTATATTTTCTCTGTTCTAATAGGGCTAGTGCTTTATATCACACTCCAGGTTGTTGATTCATTTTTTGGGTTAACACGGTCATCACTTGGATTGAAAGAACTATCTTGTCAAGTGAAATTTATGTAATGGTAACCTTTTGTGCATGACTTATTTTAGTGCCTATTGCACGTAAAAAAATAAGTGAAAAATGCACAATCTAATCTATGAATTGTTATAGTAATTTTATGTTCATCTAAAACAAGGCATCATCCATTTATGATATTTATAATTAAATGGTCATTAAGTATGGGTTTCACCTAAGAATCCTAACTGTTAGTCCACTTAGTCGGAAGACACCATCCGTTATCGTATTTTCGTGCCAATGGACTTAAGGAAAGAGTTTAGTGGGGTATCTCAACGATGAATGTTTTCAATTGGTTGAGGATGAAGAAGTAAAGGATAAACTTTGTTGCAGCGTATTTGATGATGGAGATACGTCAGTAATGACGTCTATTTAAATTAAAGCTATACTCTGACACCAAATGACTAGACACCTTAGTGATAAGTATAGGGATGGAAACTGCATAGGATAGACATGCACAAAGAGTTTCGTATTGGGTATCTTGATAGATGAAGGACTTACTATTGAGATATGTTATGTGGTAAAGCTAGTGCCATATGTTGTTGGGCCTTTCCCAATTGCATAGAGAGTAGGGAAATCATCACGTTTGAGTGGGCTTCTTGAAAAATTAGCGGGTGTTCACACGTTTTCTATTTATCGCATCTGCGAACGTACATTGATGATTTAGCGATTATGATAGAGCCTTGTTAGCTTATAAGGTGGATGTTGAGAAGAACTCTAGAATACCCTGTAGGTGTATTCGCATCTTAGGACTTGATGTGAGATTACATAAAAATGAGGAAACGAAGTTGGTCCAATTACATTGATAAAATGGTTTGGATAGGAGTATGATGGAGTGAACAATAGAATTTGAGTTTCCTATCTCGAGCTCTCTTCTAATAAATTCCCTTTTTAATTAGTATGTAGGTTAGTTTGCTCGTTAGATCAATGTTTGTTTGCATGGTTGATTTAACTGGCTAGTTGACATAGACTTGGATGTATGAATGTTAGGATTGATTGTATGCACATCCATAGGATGTGTTTTGTTTGCTATAGTTGCTTTGTTTGTGTTATACCAATTTAGTTTATACCACGTAGGCTTGTATGTATGTACATCACAACCTAGGATAGATACTTACAGTTAGTTGTTCTAATTTATGCTAGATAATTTCGCATATGCTATTTATTCTTTATTTATATATGCATTTATAGACCATGATTATGGACATGGTTGTTTACTTGCGCTTTGATATGGATGCTTTATATGGTTGTATGGATGCGCACGCGCGCGCACCTAGAGGTATATATGTGTGTGTATGCATCCACTAGGATGTTTGCATACATATTGGTTGCACTGCATATGCATTCATATAGAAGACTATTTTAGTCGTATTTGTACTCATCTCATATCATATCACCTTATTTTATCAATCATATCTATTATATACTCTTTGTTATGTTTTTGCTTATGTTGTATGTGGATGCTAGATGGATGTAACTATGTTTGTTTTCTTTGTTCGTACACTATAAAGTGAGTTGCATTGTCCATTTATTATAATTTCAAGGAAAAAATTGTTTTGAGAGGGGAGAATGCAACACACCATAATTTTACAAAATTAAATAATTAAATTAAAAGGGTAATAACATAATTTTATGTAACTGGTAAAATAAATTATTTATAAAAGGTTGAATTAGGCTTCGGGACCAACTTCATTGCGTTTGGAATGCCGTTTAGAATGACAAAACATATATAACTTGCTAAATGTGGTTTAACGATCTAGAAATTAGAAGAAGTCAAACCTAGTGGCACTTTCGTAATATATAAGTTTTTTGAGATTTTAGGCTAAACATGAGTTATTTAGCTTATAAATAGAAATATAAACCCTATTCTCTAATCCTACTTTAGCCTAAACATCTTACCACTAATCTCCATCTTCTTCTTTATCTAATCTCTAAATAAAATCAATTCTAAGTCTACCAAATCAAATCCAAATTAAGCAAATTAATATGGAACTAATCGCTATGAGGAGAGCTACGCGAATAAATTGAAGCTATCGAGAAATTTGGTGTTTTCAATATGAGGAATTTTTGGACAACGAAGAAGGAGGAGGATTATCGTTGGGTTGGAGAAGATGCATGATTAATCGGCGAGTGGGACTCTTCATATTTGCGTATATATTGATAAGACATAGTAATTCATCTCTTAGGTTCAAAAATCAAAATGTAAGCAATGAGATTTATATTGCAAATTAAAAGAGATTCATACACCTAATTAGGATGTAGTATGCCACGGCTAAATGATTAAAAGTATAATTTTCTTTATCAGTTGTAATTATCAAAAGTAAATCTCCCCTCTAATTAAAAAATGTGAAATAAAATAATGTTCCAAATTGGACATATTATATGTCAAAATTATAGTTCTCGATGAGCAAATTTGCTGATGGTATTGATCAAAAAATGCATCGGAAGTTCAGTAAATATGGACATTCGGTTTTGATCCAATGGTAAAACGACGATGATATTATGAGTAGGAAGTATAGATGTGTTGAGGAGGTCGAACTGGTCCTCTAGATGGTCATCGATCGACTCAGATTAAGGCCAGATGGCCGAAAACATTAGGAAAGTGATGGCGGTGTTGTTCGTTTTGGGCATGGCAGAGGTGACGTAAGGGGTTTGGTTGGACTTTGCTTGGGGCATAAACCTCGCTAATGAAGTTAGATCATGGGTACATCAGTTGTTGCGGTGGCAGTGAAGGCTTTGAACGTGCGACTGAGGAGGCATAATGTGAAGTCAGGGTTTTAAGGCACCTATAACAGCATGTGGAAAGAAAAATCATATATAATATAATAATTAAATTCTTAGTTAATAATTACAATATTGCCTTTAATTTCAAATGCTTTTAACCCTCGCGTATGACTTACATTTCATGCGTGGTTTACGGCATCGAGATCATAGTGAGGAAGGAACGTTTTGGTATGTTTTTTTTGTGTTTTGGGACACTTCCAAAAAGTGTCTTGTTTTAGTAGAATATATTATATAGTGTTAATATAACAATATTGAACCGAGACATGTAGTTCCTTAGTAGTGAGTCGCTATTATTGGGCAATAGTGGGCTGACAAATTTTATCCATCGAGAGCGAGTTGCTTAAGATTTATCGATAGTGGGTTGGGATATGTAGTTTTTGAGTTGCGAGTCGCTTAATTTGAATATGGCGGGCTGATACATATAGTCCCTCAGTAGCGAGTCATTTACGATACGATGATAGTGGGACATGTAGTTCCTCAGTAGCAAGTCATTTACAATTTGGCGATAATGGGCTAAAACATATAGTTCTTCGGTAATGAGTTGCTTATTATTTGTTGATAGTGTGTCGAGACATATAGTTCCTCAATAGCGAGTCGCTTATAATTCAGCGGTAGTAGGCCTAGACAAATACTTCTATAGTAGCGAAATGCATACGTTTTCGACGATAATAGGTTGGGACTTTGGCTCAATCATGTAGTTGTCGGTTTTTGGCATGTGAGTATGGACTTTGGGTTCAATCAATTTCATATGATTAGATAAAAGTTAGATTTTAGTAAGACTTTAGCATATTATGTCATTATATTGTTAATTGTGTTTAACTGACTTGTTGGGTGCAGCTGGCACAGATTTAGGTCTGATTTTCGAGCATGGGTGTTGTTTCGCTAGCATACTAGTATTATACACTTATATGATGTGTTTCACTCACCACTATCCCATTCTGTCATTTTCCGCTTTTTATTTATGCTCTTTTAGGTTGATAGATGGACTGGTGGTGACTTGAATGCATGATGGTATGATGGAGATATGCAATTTTCTACTAGCTATCTACTATTTTATTCCCAGACATTAGACTGTTTCTGTTACCAGCATAAAGAGATGTTTTAGTTAGTATTTATTTTATACTATACTTTTATTTGTTTGGGATTTTATTAATTTTATTCGCTATGAGTTTCAGAAAGTGTAGAATATTGTATATAGCTCTATATTGTGTTTTATATATTTTACCTCAAAATGATCTCCCATTTGTTCGGTCTGCAAAATCTATGTCATTTTATACGTTGAATTAGGGCATCTTTGATGGTGGGTTGTTATGGTTAGGGTAGCTATTATAGGAAGTTTATTAAAGACTTAATGAAGATTTTTTCCCATCGACATGCGTTACTAAGAAAGCTATTATAGGAAGTTTATTAAAGACCTAGTGAAGATTTTTTTCCATCGACATGCATTACTAAGAAGAATTTAGTTTTCCCATGAAATTCGAAGTGCAAGCATGCTTTTATGTAAAAAGAATTATGACCAGTACACCTACTTTGGTTCTTCCTGATGGTTCGAAGTCGATTACTATGTATACCGATGCTAGTGGTATAGGAGAAGGCATTGCTTTAATGCAAGAGAGTAGAGTCGTTTATTATACTAGTTGACAGTTAAAAGTACACAGAAAAATTATCTAAATCATGATTTTGAGTTAGTAGCTTGTGTTTTTTCTCTCAAACCTTGGAGACACTCTCTTCTAGGGGAAGAATTTGAGTTGTTTACATATCATAAATCCCTAAAGTATTTATTATACAGAAAGATTTGAATTTGAGACATTAGAGATGGATGGAATTCTTAGCATCATATGATTTTGATATTTCGTATACTCTAGGCAAAAATAACGTTGTAGCAGATGCCTTGAGTATGAGGCTCGTGAAGCTCGGTTCTATTTTTTTAGAGTGGAAGCAGTTGGAGTTTATTTTCTATATTTGATTTTCGAACTTTGTCGGATCTAGCACCAGGGTTATTAATAGCTTTGAATGTTCAACCTTCACACTTGAACCGTATCCATTCACATCAGGACCAGGATACAAAATTACTAGGTATATTTAAGTGGCTATGTAGAGGAAAGCATTTGAGTATTTCAGACTGTTACTCCATTGGTTCTGGTGTGTGGTTGCATAGAGATGGTAGGTTGTGTATTTCAATTATTATAGAGTTGATTGACTTAGTACTTGATTAGTTCCATCATTCTAGTATGACTATTCATCTTGGTGGTGAAAAAATATATAAGGATATTTTACTGGTCGGGCATGAAGAAGGGTGGGACAGAGTTCGTTTTAGAATTCTTGACACATCAAAGATTTATTTTAGAGTAGGAAAAACCGAACGTTGAGCCTAAAATGGCATAACATCCAAAGTCCTGTAGAAATATTGAAATCTAACAGAAAGTATATCAAAAACAAAGAGAACACTAATGTTTTTAAAATGGTTCGGTAATCTATGGCCTACATCCAACATGGTTTTTATTGATTATAGATTTTAGAGTCACTAGTACAAAGATTCTACTAATATGAAGGCCTTGAACAACAAATGGTAGCTTCCTTAGTGACCACAATGGAGGAGAGATAGAAGATGAAGAAGATAACGAGCTAACCGTCCTTTCCTAGTTGTTGTAGGGTCTGTATTTATAGGAAACCCGTCTAACAGAACTAAAGGCCTATGAAATACCAAGTCCAAATCTGAGAATGTAGGAGGGGAAGACGATGTCCCTTTGTTAATAATTTCTACTCGGTACCAACAAGAATTGGTCGGTACTAACCTAAATTTTTTAAGGGGGAGCACCTTCTGCTTCCCTCCTTCGGTCTTCTATCTTCAATTTTTTGTACTCCAAGCACTTTCTCATTGAGTTTGTGTTGTTTCCAAGAGGTTCTGTTATCATTTGTACTTGTCTTCTTTCCTTTGGAGTTGGCTACCAATTCCTTGAGAAACGTACTTCACGACGATCATTCATATTTCCATGATGACTTTGCAACTTCTTGACTCCATCCCTAGTATCTTTTTGAGCAGGTTCTAAAGTTTATGAATTATTTGTCTTCATCCCGATGTTCAAATTCAAGTGAAAGCCTGCTTGGTTAAAAAGTCGAATAATACTTACCCTCCAGAGTATGCTTTTGTTGAATACAAAGCGTGCTGTGGAACAAGGCTAGTATCCATTATCAACCCAATATGTACATTGGTCATCCAGGAGTTGCTTCAAAGCATTGTCTCTATTTCATGGATATCCATTTAGCCATTTTAAGTAGTAGAAATTTCATTCTCTGCCCTAAGGACAAGATCTACACACTGGAGGCCATTTAATGCCTTAGCTAGGTACACAATCCTTTCCATGATTCTTCCAATATTATTTTTAATTTTATTTTCGGTACCGGGTGGTACTACTCAGTACCGACTACTACCATTATGCCACCATGCACTATGAATCATTAGGACTTAGAATTTCTCTCCACTTTTCCATTTCTACCAAGCCTATCTTTCCACCAAGCCCTCGACCTTTGACTTCCTATGACCTAGGCCGACCGCTACTCCCTTCTAAGCACTGTTATCGATCTCTTAATGCCTCCACCAACCACCTAACATCACCACCGACTATTGTCTCGAGATTCCTTTCTCGTTGTCGATCTCTCCGAGGAATTCATGCTCGAACTCTTTTTATTCAACTTCTAGATCTAAAACTTCAAGGTGGATTGTCGATCAATGATGGGGTTGTGGTTAGATGCAATCTTAGATTTGGAAGCTTTTGACATTGGGTTGGTTAAGGAAAATCCTAGGTCCTCCTAAGGCTCTTCTTAGGTTTGACCCAAAGTAGATATGTTGCAAAAGCGGTTTCCTATGACATGACTTTTATCCATTCTTAGCCTATTGTATATCACCATTTTAACCACCAATAGGATGGTTTTCTTCCAAAGAACAGTCACATTGAACGTCATTTGATACTTAAATAATTCCCTTGCATATTATATCTGATTACATCACTTACCATGGTTCTATAAAAGGAAAAACTTCCACATCGCTATGAATGGCAGTTCCGTTATCGATTATCCGATGATAACAGGTAAGATTCGATGCATAGTTCCATCGTGTGACGTTACTCATTTTTCTAGCACGAGCAAGCTATTTACGAGGGATGGTATGTTCTGCATGCATAGGACATAGGACTCACATTGTATAAATTAATACTTTCACTTTCCCCAATCAAAGTTTAGAATCGGATTGGTCAACACACATCGACATCCATTGGATTTTGAGCACCGGTCACATCAATTTAAATTTGAAACAGAACTCTATAATAAAACATAGCTAGCCATGTTGAACACCAAGATTTCCTATCCAGAATGACTCGTAACTCGCCTAGATTTCAATTTAGTGCTGGGCCGTTAACTCAATTTGAAGCTGGGTCTACTACCGTTTAAGCTTTAACTTCTATGCCTTCTGGACACAGGAGTTCAATCATCGTCAAACTCCAAAACACGATAGTACCAGCAGAACCAATTAAGATCTACCTTATCCTTTAAATGAAAATATCGGCTTAAGAGTTATGGATGACCTGCATGAATAGGAGCCACGATCTTGACCGCGAAGACACTCTGAAATATATGCCGGCAACACGCGATTCCTTAAGACGACGTGCTTCTTCCAACGCAAAACCACTGAGCGCATAGTCCTTTGATGGGTTATACGGAATCCAACAGTTACATGTACTTAAGTAGCACACACCTCCTTTCAATCTGTTCCTATGCACAATTCTCCAAGAACTCGGGTTAGCTCGCCCCCAAATTCATCCCAATGGATATGCACTTATGAGCTCCTTGTATGTGTTATTTATGAACTAACTCCGACGACCTTCAAACTTCTGGTGTTGACTCACATTCTGAGTTTCAAGCTTCGGCGTGATTCGCCATCCTATATGATTGTTGAGACCTAGTGTCATTGCAAGGTCATTGAAGAGCTGCATAACAAATGTTCGTATTTCAAGAACGAGTACTTCCTTATTTGATCCCTGTATGGCTTCAACAAACCTTGGCTTTCTAGCAGTAATATTTCCTTTCCTCCCACTTCTCTATGCACTTAAATTTCCAACATCTGAGTGCTTAACTTTCCATCCAATTTCTTGATAGTTGTCCATGCTCAATACATGAGTGATGAACATGCAAAGGCTTTAAAACCTCTCAAGTGGGTTTGCTTCCAACATCGCACCACCGCGTACCTTTTGACATATAAGAACCTTTGTTACTGCGATCTATTACGTCTTGGTTGCTTCACTGTTCCTGTGATTGATCCATCGAGCAGTTTGAGAATGCCACTCAATCTTCAACCCCTGCTTGAAGCTCTGGCAATAATCCTCATGGTGAAGGACGGTCCATCAGGTATGGAAAACGTTGACGAGCCAATCGATGTGCATTAGAAGAGCCTACCATCAGTGAAAATCCAAGAGGAGGGGATGAAGGGGATGAAGGGGCTGGAATGGAAATGATTCCGGAAGAAAGTGAGCACAAGGGAAGACAAGAGCGAGAGAACAAGAAGAAGAAAGTGTAGAGAGAGACAATAGCGACTACGATGTTAGCCCAGTAGGAGATGATTCGTACGGCAAGACATCTCCTGAAGGCACTAAACTTTCCGTCTTACCTCGCCTGATGCATATAATCATCAAATATCCAAAGAAATCCATAGCACCAAGCACGTCGCCATTAGCCAAGGCGATCCCTCCTGCGAGTTCTTTTGACGATATCTTTTCTTCGTTGAGTAACTTCAACATTCCGATCATCGATCTTCTTAACGATGAACCTGCAGGCTTCAGCTTCCTGCTTAGGGATATCCTATCTGAAGAAGGTGAGACATTGTCTTCATTTCCATATGAACATGGTCTGTAGAGTATTGAGGTGGTCATTGGTACTCTACGCACTTTTAGAATCATGAATACATATCCCTTGCATTTACTTGAATCTCAAAATTTCAAGACTCACACGATCCTTTTTTTATTTCAGGTACCATACCAAGGGATGGATATAGCAAGCTCCAATACAACACCGGTGACTCAAGATGATGCACTCCTAATCCATATCTGCCTCGTTCTACCTATCGTCGAGATTATGAATCTGAAGTGGAGAGAGCTAGACAAAATTAAAAAGAGCGAAGAGCGGAAGATGACCGCCATGTGGAAAGAGGGAGAGAGAGAAGGCAATTCGAAGAGAGGCAACCTAGTGATCAAAGCAAGCGACACAAGGAATCTCACGATCGCCGCGATACCTCTTCTAGCATTCCTCATCTCACTTTGAATCACAAACTGCTACATACCAGCAAACTTCGAACTCATATTTTTTAACCGCAGCCATGCCTCCTCATTCAAAAGGAATCTCTACCCCTCCAATTCCTAATCCAACTCCATCATCGTAAATGCAGAATGCTTTTCCTGACATTTTCCTAATCGATGCCATGTTTGACCGTGACATCAAAAACTTTCCAACGGAAGAAGCATAATGAAAGGTCCAGTAGGTTCAGGAGCTCTATGGCTAAAGTTACAAATGTAAAAAGCTCTGTTACGCTCTCTTTAAGGTCAATTGAATCAACCATATGAGCATTCAATCATTCGAATTTGAGAAAAAGGCCTATGATAGCCTTATTGAGGGGTACAAAAGAGACTAGAAGAAATTAAAAGTAGAGAGAGATGTTGCTTTAAGATCCAAGGGTATGACTAAAAGATTGATGGGGAGATGAGAAAAGCCCATATCGATGCAAAGATCGTGATAAAGAACATGCTGACAACTGCCTACGAGGACAACATTACTTTGAAAACATAGATTAATGAGAAGGACCTGGCCCTTACTACAAAGAATGAAACTACCTGGGTCAGGGATAAAACTATCGCAGAACAGGCATCTGAGATCCAAAAGCTTTGCACCGAAAAAGAGAAACTTGCAAACAAGCTCCTACAGGCAAAGACCGAAAATTTAGATATCGAAATAGATCATGCCATCGTCGAAAAAGATCTAAAGGAGCTTAGGGAGGAAAAGGAAAAACAGAGGGAAGAATGGAATAATACTCTCCAGCAATTTTTCGCCAACGTGCTTCAATACAAGAACCTAAAATTGCTGGGGAGTACATATGTCGTTACTCTTGCGGATGCCTGGAAAGAAGTGCTACATCATGCCGAAGCAACCTGTGATGGCCTCACCGAAGAAGAACCGATGGCCAAGTACCTTGACACGGATGATATGATAAAACTTAAAGAGGGAAAGGCTATTCTTGTTGAAGAAGATGCCATTGCTGATGTTGCTTTGTCCAAGCTTCAACTGGCTCAAGTGCGTCGGTCAAGCAGAATCACCAACTCCAAAATCCCAAGAACAATCGATAGATATTCCCGGGACTAAGGGGCAAGCTCTGAAGCCACCCAAACTATCCCAGCATATGCAATGATCACTTCTATTGAACACTATATCCCTTCTACCTTCGTTCAACCAATCTAGTACTCACCTGAAGAAGGTAAAATTTCTAAATCTCCCTCTTCACAATCAGTTTTGGGTGTAGATATATCCCTTGTTTAACCAATTTTGGAGAAACCCCGATTCTCTCCTAAATCCATCTCTAATCTGTACCGTTTTGTTTGTCAACTTGTTGGTCATCCGCATCTTCCTCCTCCGCCGCTGGCCACTCAAGGCATGGTTGCTGCAGCAACTTTCACCACATCGACCTCTACCTCCATGGTATTCCTTCTGTCCCCTCTTCCAGCTCCAGCCCATGGCTTGATTCCAAGAATCGTCCTGGAGAATCTAGAGGATATGACTTTGTCTCTTAGGAAGATGTTGTTACCACCAATGCTACATACCCAATCAACCAAATGACCATGGTGAAGGGACTGAAAATTGACCTTTCTAAGGTCAAGATCAAGGAACCTTGAACTCAAAAATCTTTCAGCTCTACACCAACAATCCCTTCTGCAAAACTTCCCTCGATCAAGCTAAAGCCCCTCAAGATCAAATCCACTAATGCTCATACTAGAAAGATTGGTAATGCCTTTGTTAAAACCGAGGGAGAAACTATGTAGTCCAAAGGCGATACTCCTGAAGAGGGGAAAATTAAAGGTAGGCCCAAGCATAAGAGACTAATTGGTGGTTCAAGTGGAAAGGTAGGAAGAGAAGGGAGAATAATTAGGAGATTCCTGAGATTTATGGGTGAGATGGGCCTTTTGGTTGTACATTTTGCTTTCTATTTTGTCGTACAAAGGTCGTGTTTGTGCGGAGCGGCACCTATAGTCTTTGTATATAAAAGCTTTAGTAATGAAAGATTGCTTTCTTTTTGTAATCCTTATTCTGTTTACGTTTCCTCACTTTTATATATTGTACGTGCTTATGTACAACTGCTTGCATATATATATCATAACTATCTATATTGCAATTTATCCATACTATATACGTTTATTTCCATGCAACGCTTTTATTTACTACATCTCTGCATATATAAATAAAACTTCTATAATTACTTTAGTCATATATCATTAGTTAGCCTCATTTAGAGCACCGAAGTGTTCTGTTTGGCTAAGAAAAATATTCAACCAATTCATGGCTATTTTTGTTTGTTTCAGATCGAGTTTCCTTCGACCAGTTAGTAACTATGAATAATCTGAGTTCCACGTTGTTCCTTATTTTTGGGGAACAACGATTTGAACATCTATTTCTTGATGTTTTTGATCTCATCGATAACTGGGCGTGATCGGAATTGTCGATAAGTTTTCACTATTAAACCTCGACAAAGCATATCTTGCTAAGCCATGAGTGAAACCATAATGTTTTTGCAGTTTCATCGCATGGCGAATACTATCTTTAGGGCTCGTCTAAATGCCATAATTTGGGCATCGTTCTCCGACCTTACCAATACCCAGGACTTGGTCAGATTTTAACCATGTGGGGTAATTTACTCAATTACCTTCCGTCCAATTGACTCTTCTAGTTCTGATCTTCGATTGAAGGAGTCTGCTTGTTCTTGTTTTCGATTTTCAATGACAATCCTCGCTTATCCTCAACCGAGCATGTCACGCTTGGCCGCAAGCACTATCGCGAATATCACAATCGTTGGTTGGTTCATACATACGAAAACTATGCTTTTAGACACCTATCTCTGGTCACCCGCTCTCATTCCCGCCCATCTCCAGGTGTTGATTAAGAGTATTTGTTGACCGTCCTCGCTTTACCTTAGCCCAGCGTATCCTTTTAGGCCGCTAGCGTGGTCACTATAATTCCAACTATGCACTAGCTTCTATCACTTGAATCTAGCACTTTAGTCGCCTTATCTTTGGCATTCCTTCTTGACGTTGCCTAATTTCGGGCAACAATCAATATCTAAAGGTCAGGGTTGAATTATTCGATCAATGCCTACATTTATTCTTCCCAGTCTTGATCCTGGACCAAAAGGCCTGGTACCATTTTCCAAGTACCTAAGCATGTAGGGTTGAATTATTCGATCAACCTTTGAAATTAAACTCCTCGGTCCTGATCCTGATACTGGACCATGAGAGTTTGTACCTGAATGTACTACTAATCGCGCAGCACAAGAAATTTGCTTATAAGAGCATTGGTTCAAGGATCTAGCTTTTATTTATAAACTGCAAATGCGGTAAGTCTTGCCATATTACATTGCCCCCAGAATGCTTGGGTGGCTTATTTTTGAAAATTAAATTAAACAAAACTAAGTATAATAGTGCCACAGCAAGTTGTCATTCCATGCCCATGGAATTGGGACTCCATCAACTGTAGCTAGCTTGAACGTTCCATTTCCAAGCTTTTGTTTGATTGCATAAGTACCTTTATAATTCGGACCAAGTGCCACTATACCCAGGAGAACTCGTTTCAAAATGAAATCCCTTACCTCGAAAGTACGGTCCATACCTTGGTGTTAAAGTGTCATGCTACTCTTTTCTAATGAGCATCCACCCTCAAATTTGCTTCTTCCCTTTTCTCATCAACGAATTCGAGGGACCCAAGCAAGTGTTCCTCGTTTACCATTAGATCATAAAATATTTTACGATAGGAAGGGAATTCTAACTCTATCGAGATCATTGCTTCTAACCCGTAAGCCAAAGCGAACGGCATATGTTTGGTCGTAGACTTATGGGTCATTCTATATGCTTATAATGCCATTGGGAGCTCTTCGACCTAGTTGCCTTTGGAATTAGTTAATTGTTTTTTCAAGGTGGAATTAATAATTTTATTCATCGCCTCCATGTGTACGTTTTCTTGTGGATATGCCGATAAAAAGTTCTTCTCGTTCCTATACCGGTTGTAGAAATCCTTGAACTTAGCACTTTCAATAGAGTTCCATTGTTCATTATGATCTTCTGAGGTACTCCGAACCTGCAAATTATGTTCTTCGTTATGAAGTTGATCACCTTTTTCGTTGTGATCATGCAAGCGGTTCTACTTCGGCCCACTTCATGAAATAATCCACTGCAATTATTGCATACTTAGCTCCTCACTATGCTATCATTAGCCCATCGATAATATCAATTTGCCAAACTATAAATAGCCATGGGCTAACCATTTGTGTAAGCTCTGTAAATAGGGCTCAATAATATCAATTCACCAAACTATAAATGGCTATGGGCCAACAATTTTTGTAAGCTCTATAGATGAGGCTCTTAGAATCTTTACAAATCTCTAGCAGCAACCACACTATTATATGCAATCGGCTACATCTCTATTTATTGTTAGCTAGAAATATCCATAGTGAAGTTTCCTCTTTGCTAAAATCTGCCCTCGGTATGGTCACTAAAGCTACATTCACGGATTTCTTATAGGATTTTCTTAGCCTCATCCTTGGTTATACACTAGAGCAAGGGGGAAGAGAATCCTCTTATATACAATACTCTTTCTTGCATCACGAACCGAAGTGCTTGTCGAAGGAGTGTCTTCGGTTCATTTCTGTCTCTTAGGAGAGTTACCTTGAGTAAATAATCCTTGATCGGAGTCATCCATGACCTTCTTCCTCCTCGGTCCCTAAAATCCACTCAATATCCATTTGACCAATACTTGGTGCCGTCAAAACCTCCACTGAAACAGATTATATCATCTATGCTCCCCAAGAACTAGCAAGTTTAGCCAATGAAAAAGCCTTTGTGTTCTCCTCTATAGGGATATGAGAAATCGAATAGTGCTCTATGTCATCCAATAGCTCTAGTGATTTCATTAGGTAAGGAGAAAGCCTCGCACGCTTAGCCTGATATTCCTTCTTTACTTGACAACCGACCAACTAGGAATCACTGAATATATGCAGCATCCCTATTCCCAGTGCCTTTACTATCCTTAGCCATGCTATTAACGCTTTGTACTTAGCCTCGTTGTTAGTTGTGGGAAATTCTAACTTTAATGCATAATAAGTTGACTGTCCTTCCTAAGTTTCAAGCACTACTCCTACACCCAAACCATGTTCGTTCAAAGTTCTATCTACTAATAGTTTCCAATGAGGAAGTTTAAATGTATCGTCCTCCTCTTCACCATCTTATATCTTAAACTCAGTGATGAATTCGCCAACGCTTGGCCGTTTATCGCCCTCCTCGGATGGTATGTATGCAACATCCCTATTCCCAGTGCCTTTACTATCCTTAGCCATGCTATTAATGCTTTGTACTTAGCCTCATTGTTAGTTGTGGGAAATTCTAACTTTAATGCATAATAAGTTGACTGTCCTTCCTAAGTTTCAAGCACTACTCCTACACCCAAACCATGTTCGTTCAAAGTTCTATCTACTAATAGTTTCCAATGAGGAAGTTTAAATGTATCGTCCTCCTCTTCACCATCTTATATCTTAAACTCAGTGATGAAATTCGCCAACGCTTGGCCGTTTATCGCCCTCCTCGGATGGTATGTGATGACATACTGGCTTAATTATAATATTCTGTTTAAGTAATATCCCTGAGGTCTCGGGTCGTTACAACACCTACTTCAAGGGCTAATCCGTTAGCACCTTAATTAGATGAGCTTGGAAATATGGCCATAATATCCTGGATGTAATCGACAAGAAATAAGAAAGTTTCTCCAACTTTGGGTAATTCTTTTTATCTCCAGTAAACCGCTTGCTGATATAATATACTAGCCTCTAAATCCTCGCTTTCTCATGTACCGGTGCTACACTTAGTGGATGAGCAGACACTGCAAAAGAAGATAACAAGTCCTCTCTGTCCAATGATTTGAATAGAACAAGTGGTATTTCCATATACCTATGTAACTCCTCGAAGGTGCGTTGACAATCCTTGTTCCATTCAAAATTCTTCTTACCATTTTTAAGGGTACCAAAGAATGATATACATTTGTCTATTGTTTTTGAGATAAACTGACTCATAGCAACAACCTTCCCATTTAAACTCTACAACTCCTATTTCTTGGTCGGCACCCTCACTTTCGTTAAGGCGTTAATCTGCTTTATATTAGCTTTAATACCTCTTGAATTCACGATGAATCCCAAAAATTTCCTTGATGCAACTCCAAATTTGTATTTTAACTGATTTTTCTTCATTCTATACATATGTAATACCTCGAACATTTCAAAAAAGTCATCAATATGGTTCCTTGATAGTTGTGACTTCACGAGCATATCATCTATGGATACTTCCGTCATCCTTACGATATGTTTTCTAAACATAGAATTTACCAGCCTTTGATATGTAGCTTCTGCATTCTTCAAATCGAACGACATTACTCGATAATAGTACGGTCCCAAATCCAATATAAAGCTGGTGCATTCTTCAAACCGAATGACATTAATTTCCATTTGACTTCATAACTAATAGGTAGTTTGATACCCACTTCGGGTATAAAGCATCGCAGATAAAGTCATTTGCCATCAGCTTATCCACTTCCTCCTTTAGCACATCGGATCACTCCGAACATAGACTACGCATTTTATGCTTTACCAGGGGAAATCTTGGATCCTCATTCGACATGTGACATGCTACCTCGAACGATATCCTACACATATCTAAATGCATCCAAGTGAATACGTCCAAATTTCCTTGAAGGAAATTAACCAATTCCTCGATCTGATACCAAGCTGAGATCCAAGCCTGAGAGCTCGGGAAGTGTAACGACCCATAATTTAATCAATTTGAACTTGAATAGTTAATATGTTTTTAAATGATTAAATAATGGATTGTATATCTAGAATACAAATTTGGATAAAACGCCTCGAATGGATTTTTTAAACTGATGTAAAATGTTAGTTTAAAGATGGTTCGAGTTATAAGGCGGTTAGGGGTACTAATTTATTTAAGAATAAGTTTTCCTAATAAAATAGAATAGTATAATTACTTGCCTAATAAAACAAGAAAGAATTATTAACGCTGCCTAATAAAACAGAATAGTATAATTACTTGCCTAATAAAACAAGAGAGAATTATTAGCGTTGCCTAATAAAACGAAATAGTATAATTACTTGCCTAATAAAACAGAACAGTATAATTACTTGCCTAATGAAACAAATTAGTATAATGATTATTATATTCCACGCGGATGGTTGCCATTGGACCAAAATCTGGTCGAATCAGGTTCTGCCATGCGGATGGTTGCCATTGGACCAAAATCTGGTCGAATCATGTTATGCCATAGTTGATAAGGAGGATTCCTATTGGACCAAAATCTGGTCGAATCAAATTAATCCATCAAGATGTTTTCTATTGGACCAAAATATGGTCGAATCAAATTAGGCCATCAAGATGTTTTCTATTGGACCAAAATGTGGTCGAATCAAATTAGGCCATAAGGCTTGGACCAAAATCTGGTCGAATCTGGTTAGGCTGTAGGAAATGACTAAAGTACCCTTCTCTTCACCTATAAATAGCTAAGTCCATATCTCATTTTAATTCATTCACAAACTAAAGAAAAGAACTAAAATTCATTATCAAAGGTGAAGTATTCCAAGTCTCCATCAAAGCAAATAGGATGTGAGTATATTCCTTGTTTTCATAGTTTAGCGGTATAACTTATTCTGTGAGTATATTCCTTGTTTTCATAGTTTAGTGGGTATAACTTATTCTGTGAGTATATTCCTTGTTTTCATAGTTTAGTGGGTATAACTTATTATGTGAGTATAATTCAATTATTTTATAGTGAGTGTAATCTTAATATCTCTCCTTTGATTCATTCACATTTTAACAAATGTTGTGTTAACTTTTGATTGTAAATTGTTAATAATAATGAGTCTGTTATTATTCTTGTTATTATTCTTGTTTGGTTGTTTGATTTGTGCTCGGCCAGTTTATGAGCAATAACTTTGATGTTTAGTTAAAGGGAACTTACACCACCTTTTAACTTAGGATTGACATTTAGTGACTTTTTGGTTAAAAGGAAATAACACCCCTTTTAGCTATCTCATTTGATTAAGAGGGAGCTTCACCCCTCTTGGTCGTATTCTCCTTTAAAGATGATGGGTTTAAGTTATGATTTGAATGCAAGTTTTAAATCTTGGTTTAAAGTATTTTAAAGGAGCTTTGAAATTTATATAATTATTTAAATAGGTTATTTATGGAAAGTAAGTAGTCCTATACTTGGCACTAAAAGCCGATGAGTAGATTGATCCTCTATCTGTAAGATCTGGAACCGAAGTGTCTAGGCAAGGTTAGGAGCAACCAGTACCCTGACTTACCTGGCTTTGTTTTTGGGCAAGGGGTAGAGTAAGTCGAGAATATCGGAAACGTGACAAGTGTAAGAGATTTGATTTCCATAAATTATCTTTATAATTATAATGGAAAACATTGAAATTTCTTATATACAATTGTTTTTGACCCATCTAAGTATGCTTTTGAAATATGAAATCCTCCCAAATGTTTTGTGAATATACTTATATCGATGAGATAAGTATATGGATATTTTCCAAGCATTGAAAAAGTATAAGATTTAATTTCCATATACGATCGTTTTGTTATCCCCGATAGTGGATATCTTGACTATCAATTTCGATACCTTTCTTCCTTTTTTTTTGTTTCGTCAATCTAAGACGATTTGTTGCTCATTTAGAGCATTGATATCCTTTATCAGAAATGACTAAATAAAGAGCGAGTGGGGGCCAAGCTATGTGGGGTTGCTCCCATTAGGGTATTTTCACATCTACTTTAGATTGGTTTCGGTTGTATGCGCACAGAGATGTGAAATACTCGGATAATCGGTAAGGTTGGCGGGGTCCGGCTTGGAGGTTTCCGAGAGCCATCGTAGTTCTCAAGTATATTTTCTAGAGGTATACTTTCGATAAGGGGGGCGCACACTCCTAGTCATTGTTGGAAAAATTCCTTTTCCTTATTTTTGATTAAAATCTTTGGATTGATTCTTTCTTAATTGCATCGGGAAGCGTCTTGCGCTCTTTGCGGTGTTTAATAATTGTGGAAAATAGGCACAAGGACAAATTTTCATAAAATTTTTGGCTGAAGGACAACAAGTTTTATTTTTAGGCTGAAGGACAAACTTTGGAAGATAATTAGGCTGAAGGACAATGCTAATACAACTAGCATTTTGTACAATGTAAAACTGGATATAATGCTAGTTATAATTAGCATTTTGTACAATGTTTGCACTGTACAAAATGCTAACTATATTTAGCATTTTCCTTCAGCCTAATTTTCTTTCAAAGTTTGTCCTTCAGCCCAAAAATGAAACTTTGTGTCCTTCAGCCTAAACTTTTTTCAAAGTTTGTCCTTTTGCCTAATTCCCTCTTAATTATTTGTGTCCATTCTTATATGCTTGGATGTTGTCCTTGTCAGAGGAAACCCGTTCTGCATTTTTGCGACGTGGTCTCACTGGTTATTTTGTGTGTTTTATTTTTTTATTTGGAGTTTACTCATACCGGACTTATTGTCTGACCCGAACTGTTTGTTTTCCCTAAACTCTCGGGTACTCATTTATATTTGAGTAGTCCAGAAATGACAGGTTTCTTTGGGCTCTTTTGAAGATGGTGGACGAGCAGGAGGCTCCTTATCTATCTAGCTATTTATTTCCGCTGTTATGAGATGTTGGCTCTATGTATGTATATTTAACGGAAGGTTGTTATAACTATCTAGACTGATAGTAGTACTTTTGTTGTAACTCTGATAACTCCATGTTGGGAGTAACCTTATGTACTGTCTTATTTTTATGTTATATTTAATCGTTTCGTTGTGAGATTATTGTTGTGTTCTTATATTTTACCCCATGACAACTCGTCTTTTAGATACTTGGGAAACGGCGCATGAATACCATGGATGTATTAAGTGTCGTTCTCAGGGGTCAGAAAGGTGGGTCGTCACAGAAAGGATCATCTATATCAATTGGAACATTAATCATCAGTTTAGCTAGTTCCGCCCACACATCCTCTTACTTCTTCCCTGGATCCGTAGACTTATCAAACATGCTATAGCTTTCAAGCTAAGGCTGGGCTTTATTTGCTATGCTTCCAAGTTCTTAATGCAGAGACCATTCTCTACATTCTTGCCTTTCTATTTTCGTTGTGGTTCTCTTACCTCAGCAACATAACATTCCCTTCCTATGCTCTAGTCTCCACTTACAGATCCAAAGCCATTCTTTATGGGGAACTTCATCGTTAAGCACCAAGGTGCTAGTGCTATCCATAAATCGGCCAAGGTCACTCGGCCAAGAAAGGAATTATACATCGAAAACTGATGCAGAATTCTGGGGTAAATCGACATTCGATCACCAAAGATATAATCAGCGCATACAAGAGATAGTAGCATCTAAACCGAGGATATAGAAATCTCCGGTGAATCGATGCCAATTGTAAAGGAGTTTCACTCATTTACAAAATTTCGAAGATTGGCGAGACCGCCGATTCATTATAAAGATCATTCAAGGTGGAGTTATGGGATACTCCGAAATCAGAAGACGAATAGTGAGGGACACGAATGGATTTTGGAACCGTAGGGAACGTTCCAAAATTCAAAGGAATCGAGTCAAAAGGAAGAGATCCAAACTCTAATGAAAGTGATTCTGTAAATACATTTACCCTATATGCTAAGTTTTTCCTAGAGCTACCAAAGCTCTGATACCAACTGTAACGACCCGCTATTTTTGGACTATTCGCATCCGCACATGTCGGACTTGAATAATTTAAAATACCGAATTGTTAATTTAAATTTGGCAAAACTGAACATATACAGTAAATTAAATAATCATAGATCACAGACACAGAGTAATAAATGCAGCGGAAACAAAAGATAGTAGTTCATGAAGCTACTATATACATATCAGAGTAAAATAAGGTACAACAGAAGTCTCGAATACAATAATCAAATACAATATCAGAATACATCACTAGAATCAACTGAATATCTGAAACTGGATAGATAGCTGGATCTCCAAGCGAAGCTCCAACTCCAAAGGTGAGTCTCGAATACTGGTACACTCAGTCTGACCCGAGCGTAAAGCAAAACACAAAACACTCGAGTCAGGATTAACATTCTTATATCAATAAATCCAACTCAAGTGAAATAGCAACTAAAATACAAGTAACTCACATGATGTTTGGAATAACCATCCTTTAAGGATCCGTTAAACTATCTACTATGTAGTAGTGTACGATAAGTAGATAATGCCTATCAGTAATATAAAATATCAAAATAGTGTTAAGGCGTTACCATTATCCCCCTTAACACATTTTATATAAGCGTTATAGTCTATACAGCACTGTAAACTCCACCGTAAACTAGTGGGATATTAGGGAGTACTTCATAGGTATAACACAAAACAAATCGTAGTGGTCGCGTATATAGGGATACAAGTATGACAAGGCACAAAAGGCAATACCCAAGGTAGTGAAACTACCGTTTGCCTGATCCGGACTGGTGAGAACGCATCGCCGCAACGATCGCAACACCGCGAAACAACACTCCCAAAATTCGAGGGTGCACCAATCGATAACAAGTAATGAGTAGTTTACGAAGAAGTGTGTTCGCTCGAGGTAGCCAACCCCATTTGGCCTAGCACGGCTCCTGTTTTAGTCATTTCCAATTTGACACAAGTGTCAAGGCTATCCATTATCGTTCTCTTTCTTCAGTCAACGCGTACATCATTCGAACCACTTCATTCTGGATCACACTCCGCGTATAGTTATTAAAGTGGTTTTCGGTTTAGACAGAGGGTATGTCCCTAACTGATTCCGGTCTCTTTAATAACTTTCGTAATTATTACACTGATTGGTCGTTTAATATACTTCAAAACCAAATCAAATTCAATTTCAAATAGAATTTGTAAACCAACATTTCATTTGTCTTTCTAAATCAATTTCCATAATTTACGTTTCAAAACTTCCAAATTACCATTTCCAAATCTTATAATTAAATTTCAATTTTTATGTAAAACAATTCAAATATTGATTCAAGTTCGTATATAAGTTTCATTCTGAAATCATTTAAATTAATTTAATTTAACATTCAAATCAATTTAAATTCATTGATCGAATTTATTCAATATTCATTAAGTGAATTTGTCATTCAAACAATTTCTATTAAATTTCAAATTCATTAAATCAATTACTTAAGTTCAACTTCATTATATCAAACTTCAAATTGAATTGAATTAGATTCGTCAAATCAATTCTTTAAATTACAAGTCTTATATTAATTTCAATAAATCACATTTTTTCTTGTTAAAGAAAATTCAATTTCACTTATTTATTTACTTAGTTACAATTACAAAGCTCAATTAATAAAGAACTAAATTTCACTAATTCAAGAGGTTCAATTTTATTTAACTATTAAATAATTCAATTTTTTTTATTAAATAATTTCAAAACTTAATTATTAAATAATTTCAAAACTTAATTCAATCATTTCTTAATTTAAACAATGTTCTTTCATTAATTACATTGTTAATATTTTGCTTCAGATTATTAAATATTAACATTTCCTTTCATTAAAATTCAAATTCCAACTTCGTTTCAAAACCATATTATTTATTCAAATAAAATCTTCATTTTATTTTTAAATCAAATTATTGACCAATCGGTTTTTATTTAATTCTCTATCCTAGGTCAAAGTTTAATTTGGGTATTTATCATTTCAACCCGATTCCATTTCAATTCAAAAATCAAAGCATAGCAAAGGGAACTTGCAGTGTGATAACTGGGATGGTGTCAAAGTAAATAAACAAGCAATAACAATAATCAATAACAACCCAATTTCAATTCAAATAATCCTGAAATAATTGTATTAATTCACATTGTTGTTTGTGCAAATTAATATAATTTTTTCTAGAATCTACACTATCATTTCATGTAGATTAAAGATTATTACACTAATATATATATATATATACGGTTCTTCACTTGATATCCATTATTCAATTTCATACTACATCGATTTAAACAATCATACATTTAAATGGTTCACGGTGTAATTAACCATATTTCTACATGTCAATTTATTTAAACATTTAAAGAGGTCATATTATGCAAATGTCATCAAATCAAATTTAACACATATATCAAATCTAACTGTCCTACGTCAATTTCAATTTCAAATTATTTATCACTAACAACATTAACAATTTAACGTCCAATGTAAACATTGAAAAAAAATCAATCATTTAGCAACCAAACTGGATTATACAACAGTGTAAATAACTAACAGCAGCATATTTCAATTGTCGTTTCAATTGAAATCAAATTTAATAAATAAAAGAACATTAATCGTGAGTGATTACTCACCTTTCGGAGCTAGAGAAGTTTGAAACACAACCAGCTACGCATTGAGTCGCGATCAAGAAAATCGAATAATCCATACAATAGTCTCAAAGTGAAGTAAGCTAAAAGCGGATTTGACGGACAAAGCTGATAGATAGGAATTGATGGAATAAATCAGAATCAGCTTGATATAAACTGGAATGAACTATATATTATATAATTAAACTTAAGGAAAATATTAAATAATATATAAATATATATAATATTTAAACCCATAATTAAATTAAAGCACATATAAAATAAAATATATGCATTTTACACATTTTCAAATTTCTATGTCATAAACACATAAAAATTTAGACAACTCCTATACTTATATGCAAAATATAACTTACTTTAAAATATATATACTACTAAAACCGATCGTATATAAACTAACATACTCACACCACACGTGCAAATTAAAATCCATAAAATATGCTTAGACTTGCATATATATGCAGACTTACAAAATTTACAGTATATAAATAATCTAATAAGTCATAGGTACTTATATACATCTTATCACTATAAACTAACATGTAACTTGCATATTTATAAAACTTTTATATGCTAACAATTATACATATAACATCTTCTTTACTTTTACAAAATGTAATTTTTCTATAACAAATCATAAAACTACAAATCTTGTTTTACAACTCTATATATAAAAACTGAATAGAACAGCAATACTTTAATAACTTATAATACATATAACCGACAAACCATTATACTTAAAAATATATATATAATAACATGATATGAGTTAAAGTGTATATACTTTTATTCTTTACAAACTTTACAACTGCAGTGTACTTTTACTATATATCTCATAACTCCAAGCTCATATATATACGTTTATATATAAAATAAAATGAAACATATATATTGGGAATACTTAAGATATATAATAAAATATATGGTATATCACGACTGCAAATTTTAGGCGAGTCAGTAAATACAAAACAACAAAGCCAAACATATATTAACTAATATATATAACTTTCACCACCTACACTTTTGACAAAACCGAAAATATAACACCACATACTTTACTTACAACCAATTTGATTTATACAAATATACTCATATATAAACAAAACAGGTTTCTTCACTTAAACCAATGCTGGCTAAATATAGATATATAAGTTGGAGTCATATTAAAATTTGAAAATCGCAATATAAACTATATATATATATTTTGTTGCATACTCCAACTAGATATAAATATACATTTGCAAATATATAAAACGTACAATAGTACATAAAGTAGCAAGCAAGCTACAGACAAAACACTGTATGCAAACCTATATACAACTAATATGAAATAGACTATATATTTATTATATCTTGAACCAATATCTGCAGCAACTTTAAAATCAATATATATATATATACTTAGAATAACAACACTTACACTATAAGTTTGTATACAACTTCATAAAATAACATATATCCACCCAGAGTTGCATATAACCAACTTAGATAATATATATTACATGTGTGAAGTAAAGTGGGAACAAAGTGTTCAGCCAGGCTAGGAGAGAAGGGAAAAGATGTGAAGGTGATGGGTAGCGGTTAGTTTGGTGAATGGGTTCGGGTCAGCGCTTGAATGGCGTGACGATGGCGGTGCGGATTGTAGGGCGGGACGAATCTCGAGTAGGCGACGAGGTCGGAACGGATGGAGAAGTCATACGGCGGTTGCTGCCCGGTTGTGACGACGTGGCGTGGTGGATCTAGGTGGGCGGCATCGGTTCAAGTGAAGCAGTGGAGGTTGCGTTCTCGGAGGAAGCAGGGGATGGCTGGAGAGGAAGAGAGTGGGCGGAGTACTTAGTGGATGTAGCCGGGCGTGGGAGGTTGGGTGGCCATGCGGCTGTCGTGTGGGTGTTTGCATGGAGGAGGGCTGTTGGCGATGAGGCCGAGCAATGATTAGTGGCGTGCTAGAAGAGGGTGGCTGAAGTATTTGCAGTAAAGAAGATAATCCATTGATATCAAATATTATCTCATTCTCAGGTGAAGCCAAAGAGGGAAGAATGACAATGAACAAAAGCAGTGCCTGTTCCTATGCATAAAGTTTACTCTATTTTGTTTTGTTCAAGGCACAGAACATAAATTAAAAGAAAGAATGAACCATTGAAATACGTTGGAACCAGGGGAAAAGCAAAAGTCTCCTTTGATGAATTCAAGAATATTAATGACATAGGGCAACTCTGATGTATACAGTGGAAATGATCGGATATAGGGAACGAAACTCAAAAGGCACGAAAGGAGGTGGAAAATGTTCACTGTGGTACCGAAATGGCTAGTCTTTACCGCAGTTCTCGCAACGCAACGAGTACAGAAATACAGAAATGAATATACTATGGAAATTAACGCGACGACAAGATCGAAACGACATATAGATATCAGTGCTACGATTGAATTATATAAAAAAAATTTCAAATTTCCTAATAGCGGAAATGCAGCAAAAACTCAGAAAAATAAGATCGACGGAGCTGAAGAAGTCCGAATTTGGAAAAACGAAAAATGACGTCTTAGTCAGAAGATGAATTAGAATTTTTCTATGTAAAAATATTCAGGTTTGGAAAACATTTTATTATCATCAATTTTAACTTATATAAATTGGAATAAAATTACACTAGAAAATAAACTTCCAAATTATCTGATGAAAATTTACCAGTTTCTATGATTAACTAGACGCATTCCAAATATCAAATTTTTATTTCAAAATTTTATCGTTTTAAAATTTTCACAAAATTTCAACTAATTACGATATTAAAACAGTTAAAATTTACGGGTCGTTATAGGTGCAGGGAAGAAACCCGAAGATGGCACTCCAGCACAGAAGAAGCAGACCAACTTGGCCAACATTCTTTGTTTCAAGTGCAATAAGATGGACCACTTTGCAAATCATTGCCCAGTTGCCACATGTTTTAATTGTGGCCAGCCAGGACATATGAAGAATGAGTGCCGTTTTCCTAAAAAGGGATCTCAAGGATAGACTTTTACCATTAAAGAGATACCATCCACTTCTTCAGATCAAAAAGGGAAGAAAGTGTTGCAAGGTACATTATCCATCTATGATATTCCTGTAAGGGTGCTATTTGATACAGGAGCTTCCCATAGTTTTATTTCTTATGATCTAATGGACAAACTAAACCTTAAATATGTTATCATAGGTAATCCTCTGTATGTCAAACCCAATTGGAGGTCCGACAAATCTTGACAATGTGTGTCTAAATGTATCTATTGCTTATCGAAATCATCTCTTTCCTTTTGACTTGTTTGTTCTTGGGTTTATGGGTTTTGGAGTGTTGCTGGGAATGGATTGGTTATCTAAGTTTAAAGCTATCTTGGATTGTGGTAGAAGGCTTGTTAGAGTTAGTGATGCAGGACATGTTGGTGTTGATATTAGTTGTGAAGAGCCTAAGAAGTTAATGAGCAGTTTTCTCTATTCACTCGAAGTGGCTAAAGCGGAGCTAGGAGATGTGCCAGTTATTCGAGATTTCACAGATATTTTTGACAAGGTGCAAGGTTTACTTCCTCACTGTGAAGTCGAGTTCCGTATTGATTTGGTTTCGGGAACTAGACCTATTGTTCAACCCTTATGAAGGATGGCTCCAAAAGAGAAGAGAGAGTTAGAAAGGCAGACTTATGATTTGTTGCAGAAGGGCTTGATCCGATGTAGGACCTCGAGTTGGGGATCGCCATCGTCTTTGTTACAAAGGCAAACGGTTCTTTAAGGTTATGCGTAGACTATCGGGAGTTGAACAAAAGGACTATCAAGAATAAATATCCTTTTCCAAGGATTGACGATATGTTTGACCAACTCCACGGTGCTCGGATATTTTCTCAATTAGATCTTGCCACCGGTTTCCACCAATTAAGAGTGGCAGAGGAGAGTGTTCCCTTAACAGCTTTTCGAACTCCTAAAAATTTCTGCGAGTGGTTAGTTATGCCGTTTGGATTGACTAATGCATCCGCTTATTTTATGGAATTAATGAATCGAGTATTTTGAGACATTCTTAATAATTTTGTTTTCGTCTTTATTGATGACATTTTTATCTATTCCAAGACAGAGGAGGAACACAAATATCATCTCCGTGTCGTACTCGATACCTTAAGTAGCCATGTGTTGAAGGCTAAGTTTTCCAAGTGCCATTTCTGGAAATCCAAAGTTAGGTTACTAGATCATGTTATTTCGGGAGAAGGCATATCGGTGGACCCAGCTAAAGTTGTGGCAGTTCAAGACTGGAAGAAGCCCGAAAGTGCGACGGAAGTTAGAAGTTTCTTGGGATTGGTTGGTTTTTACCGTAGGTTTATCAAGGATTTCTCGAAGATTTCTTCTCATCTGACGAAGTTAACAAAGAAAGATGTTAAGTTCGTTTGGAATTCTAAGTGTAATCAAGCATTCAATGAATTGAAAGAGAAGTTGACTAGCGCTCCTGTATTAACCATTCCAAATGGGAGCGAAGGTTTAACCGTGTATGTAGATGCTTGTGGAACCGGATTGAGCAGTTCTGATGCAGCATGGGAAAGTTATTGCCTATGCAAGTCGATAGCTAAAGCTGCATGAGAAAAATTATGCTACACACGATTTGGAGCTTTTAGCTATTGTCTTCGCACTAAAGATGTGGAGACATTATCTTTTGGGTGAAAGGTTCGAGTTATACACGGACCACAAATCCTTAAAATACATTTTTACCCAGAAAGATCTGAATTTGAGGCAGCAAAGATGGCTGGAGTTTCTCGCCTCTTATGATCTAGAGGTTCTTTATACCCCTGGAAAAGCAAATGTCGTTGCTGATGAATTGAGTAGGAATGTTTCAATGATTGCAAGTATAGAAGTTAAGGCAGTATTATTAGAGAGAATTGCATCCAGTCAAGAGGCAGATCCTATTTTAGCTCGACTTAAGAAGGATGTTAAAGAAGGTGTTGTTTCTAGCTTTGAGATTGATCTTCGGGGCATATTGAAAATGAATGGGCGTATTTGTGTTCCAGACTTTGATGGACTTAGGCAAGAAGTGTTAGCCGAATGCCACCATTCAAAGTTATCTTTTCATCCAGGAGTGACCAAGATGTTCAAAGATATGAAGAGGGTATTCTGGTAGAAGGGGATGAAGCGAGATATTTCAATCTTTGTGAGTCGTTGTGCAAACTACCAGAAAATTAAGAGTGACCAGCAGAAGACAGCTGGATTGCTTCAGCCACTTGAGATCCCAAAGTGAAAGTGGGAGCAGATCGCTATGGACTTTATTGATGGGCTTCCTAGGTCAAGAAGAGGTAACGATGGCATTTGGGTTATAGTCGATCGACTAACCAAGAGTGCCCATTTCATTCCTGTTAAGTTGACTAGGACTGCTACGAGTCTGGCGAGTTTGTACATGAAGGAGATTGTGAGACTCCATGGGATTCCTCGTAGTATTGTAAGTGACGGAGACCCAATATTCACTAGTAGGTTCTGGGAGGGACTGCAAACTGCTTTAGGGACTGAGCTAAGTCTAAGTACAACATACCATCCCTAAACAGATGGGCAGACGGAGAGAGTGAACCGGATCTTGGAAGATTTATTGCGAGCATGCATTCTAGACTTCGGTGGTTCTTGTGAAGATCATTTACCCTTAGTTGAATTCACTTATAACAACCGCTATTAAGAAAGCATTGGTATGGCCCCTTTCAAAGCTCTTTATGGTCGTCCATGTCGTTCTCCTTCGTGTTGGGTTGAATCTGGAGATAGACTTGTTCTTGGACCCGACATAATCTTAGAAGCCAATGGGAAGGTAGCTGATATTAGAAGAAAGATGAAGGAAGCGCAAGATCGGCAAAAGTGTTATGCAGATCAAAGGCGTAGGGATCTAGAGTTTTTAGTCGGGGACTTGGTATTTGTAAAAGTCTCTCGTTTGAGAAGTGTCGTAAGGTTTGGGAAGACAAAGAAGTTAGCCCCTCGATATATTGGCTCTTTTCCCATACTGGACCGGATTGGTAAACTTGCATATAAAGTGGAGTTACCAGATCGACTATCAGGTGTGCACATCGTATTTCACGTATCTCATTTATGTAAGTATGTACATGACCCTTCGATAATAGTAGAACCAGGACAACAAGTTGATTTGGAGGTTCAGCCTAACCTAACCATTCATAGGCGGCCTATTCGTATTGTTGCTCGAGATATAAAGCGATTAAGGAAGAAGGTTGTGAATCTTTTTAAGGTTAAATGGAGTGGAGATGTTAGAGATTGTACTTGGGAAACTGAGGACTATATTAGGGATTCTTATCCCGAGTTGATGTAGTTGTTGTTTGTATTTTGTTGTTTCTTTTTAGTTTACTCACCAGTTGCGTTAAGGTCACTTTCCTTGTATCTTTGTGTGGTATATATGATATCATTTGGGTTCCTTTGATATCTAGAGTTTATCTGATTAATTTCGAGGACGAAATTTCCTTTAAGGAGGGGAGGATGTAACGACCCATAATTTAATCACTTTGAACTTGAATAGTTAATATGTTTTTAAATGATTAAATAATGGATTGTATATCTAGAATACAAATTTGGATAAAACGTCTCGAATGGATTTTTTTAAACTGATGTAAAATGTTAGTTTAAAGATGGTTCGAGTTATAAGGCGGTTAGGGGTACCAATTTATTTAAGAATAGGTTTTCCTAATAAAACAGAATAGTATAATTACTTGCCTAATAAAACAAGAAAGAATTATTAACGCTGCCTAATAAAACAGAATAGTATAATTACTTGTCTAATAAAACAAGAAAGAATTATTAACGCTGCCTAATAAAACAGAATAGTATAATTACTTGCCTAATAAAACAAGAGAGAATTATTAGCGTTGCCTAATAAAACGGAATAGTATAATTACTTGCCTAATAAAACAGAACAGTATAATTACTTGCCTAATGAAACAAATTAGTATAATGATTATTATATTCCACGCGGATGGTTGCCATTGGACCAAAATCTGGTCGAATCAGGTTCTGCCATGCGGATGGTTTCCATTGGACCAAAATCTGGTCGAATCATGTTATGCCATAGTTGATAAGGAGGATTCCTATTGGACCAAAATCTGGTCGAATCAAATTAAGCCATCAAGATGTTTTCTATTGGACCAAAATATGGTCGAATCAAATTAGGCCATCAAGATGTTTTCTATTGGACCAAAATGTGGTCGAATCAAATTAGGCCATAAGGCTTGGACCAAAATCTGGTCGAATCTGGTTAGGCTGTAGGAAATGACTAAAGTACCCTTCTCTTCACCTATAAATAGCTAAGTCCACATCTCATTTTAATTCATTCACAAACTAAAGAAAAGAACTAAAATTCATTATCAAAGGTGAAGTATTCCAAGTCTCCATCAAAGCAAATAGGATGTGAGTATATTCCTTGTTTTCATAGTTTAGTGGGTATAACTTATTCTGTGAATATATTCCTTGTTTTCATAGTTTAGTGGGTATAACTTATTCTGTGAGTATAATTCAATTATTTTATAGTGAGTGTAATCTTAATATCTTTCCTTTGATTCATTCACATTTTAACAAATGTTGTGTTAACTTTTGATTGTAAATTGTTAATAATAATGAGTCTGTTATTATTCTTGTTTGGTTGTTTGATTTGTGCTCGGCCAGTTTATGAGCAATAACTTTGATGTTTAGTTAAAGGGAACTTACACCACCTTTTAACTTAGGATTGACATTTAGTGACTTTTTGGTTAAAAGGAATTAACACCCCTTTTAGCTATCTCATTTGATTAAGAGGGAGCTTCACCCCTCTTGGTCGTATTCTCCTTTAAAGATGATGGGTTTAAGTTATGATTTGAATGCAAGTTTTAAATCTTGGTTTAAAGTATTTTAAAGGAGCTTTGAAATTTATATAATTATTTAAATAGGTTATTTATGGAAAGTAAGTAGTCCTATACTTGGCACTAAAAGTCGATGAGTAGATTGATCCTCTATCTGTGAGATCTGGAACCGAAGTGTCTAGGCAAGGCTAGGAGCAACCAGTACCCTGACTTACCTGGCTTTGTTTCTGGGCGAGGGGTAGAGTAAGTCGAGAATATCAGAAACGTGACAAGTGTAGGAGATTTGATTTCCATAAATGATCTTTATAATTATAATGGAAAACATTCACATTTCTTATATACAATTGTTTTTGACCCATCTAAGTATGCTTTTGAAATATGAAATCCTCCTAAATGTTTTGTGAATATACTTATATCAATGAGATAAGTGTATGGATATTTTCCAAGCATTGAAAAAGTATAAGATTTAATTTCCATATACGATCGTTTTGTTATCCCCGATAGTTGATATCTTGACTATCAATTTCAATACCTTTCTTCCTTTTGTTTTTGTTTCGTCAATCTAAGACGATTTGTTGCTCATTTAGAGCATTGATATCCTTTATCGGAAATGACTAAATAAAGAGCGAGTGGGGGCCAAGCTATGTGGGGTTGCTCCCATTAGGGTATTTTCACATCTACTCTAGATTGGTTTCGGTTGTATGCGCACGGAGATGTGAAATACTCGGATACTCGGTAAGGTTGGCGGGGTCCGGCTTGGAGGTTTCCGAGAGCCATCGTAGTTCTCAAGTATATTTTCTAAAGGTATACTTTCGATAAGGGGGGTGCACCCTCCTAGTCATTGTTGGAAAAATTCCTTTTCCTTATTTTTGATTAAAATCTTTGGATTGATTCTTTCTTAATTGCATCGGGAAGCATCTTGCGCTCTTCGCGGTGTTTAATTATTTGTGTCCATTCTTATATGCTTGGATGTTGTCCTTGTCAGGGGAAACCCGTTCTGCATTTTTGCGACGTGGTCTCACCGGTTATTTTGTGTGTTCTATTTTTTTATTTGGAGTTTACTCATACCGGACTTATTGTCTGACCCGAACTGTTTGTTTTCCCTAAACTCTCGGGTACTCATTTATATTTGAGTAGTATAGAAATGATAGGTTTCTTTGGGTTCTTTTGAAGATGGTGGACGAGCAGGAGGCTCCTTATCTATCTAGCTATTTATTTCCGTTGTTATGAGATGTTGGCTCTATGTATGTATATTTAACGGCAGGTTGTTATAACTACCTAGACTGATAGTAGTACTTTTGTTGTAACTCTGATAACTCCATGTTGGGAGTAACCTTATGTACTGTCTTATTTTTATGTTATATTTAACCGTTCTGTTGTGAGATTATTGTTGTGTTCTTATATTTTACCCCATGACAACTCGTCTTTCAGATACTTGGGCAACGGTGCATGAATACCATGGATGTATTAAGTGTCGTTCTCAGGGGTCAGAAAGGTGGGTCGTCACAGGAAGGACCATCTATATCAATTGGAACATTAATCATCAGTTTAGCTAGTCCTGCCCATACTTCCTCTTACTTCTTCCTTGGATCCGTAGACTTATCAAACATGCTATAGCTTTCAAGCTAAGGCTGGGCTTTAGTTGCTATGCTTCCAAGTTCTTAATGCAGAGACCATTCTCTACATTCTTGCCTTTCTATTTTCGTTGTGGTTCTCTTAGCTCAGCAACATAACATTCCCTTCCTATGCTCTAGTCTCCACTTACAGATCCAAAGCCATTCTTTATGGGGAACTTCATCATTAAGCACCAAGGTGCTAGTGCTATCCATAAATTGGCCAAGGTCAGTCGGCCTAGAAAGGAATTATACATCGAAAACTAATCTCCTACAACAAGTGTTTGGATCTACACTACTTTTTAATCTCTATCACCCTACTCAATCGATAAATCAATTGTTCCAATTGGTTGTTTTCACTCAACAGTAAATCCTTAAAACCTGAGTTTACAAGGCTTAACGTCCTTCATACTGATTTGTATTTGGTCAAATGTCCATTTAAACAAGATATTCACTGAGCTTCCATTATCCACTAGAACTCGATACACTACAACAGGTCCAACAATAGCCGAATTCACTATGAGGTTGAAGGTTGGCACTATGACTTCCTCAGAATCCCTATTCTTGAATACAATCTCATCCGTAACCATCCTTTGCTGCTTAACCGGAGTTCCATCTTTTAAAGCAAAGCAACTCTCCTCTGGTGCATGCTCTAATAGGCTAGCGTACCGCTCCATCTCTTTCCAACTTTTCTTCACTGGATGGGATCCTATTGTTATGGTAATTATGACAAACCTTCCATCAATGTGCTTGGGCCCCTCTCTGCTAGGTCCAAGTTGATTTCCTTAGACATTCAGCCCTTAAGGTCCGGTATTTTGTCCACCATCCTATGGATCTCTAATATACTATTTAATGTTTTCTTCCTTTTTAACTCCTCGATAAAATCCCTCAAATGATAGGGCTTATTCGTGTTGTGTTCATGAATCTCATAGAAACAACACTACTTTCTTGAGCGCCTTTCACTTCAATCACCTCCTCCCTAGGTGGCCTTTTATATCATTCCATTCCTAGCATAGCAAGGTATATATTTTTCAATGTGTTATTTAAAGGCATGTACTTGTCCTGCCTTATATTCCTCATGTGCTTTTTAGATTCCTTCCGCCTACCACCAGAGCCCTGAGTCAGTTTCTTTTGATTATTCGAATTTCTAACATTAATAGGCACATTACCAAAGCTTTCTCCTGTCTGTTTAATCGCCACATTTCTCTATATTACTTCCTTTAATTGTCCACCGTCAGTTTATCCAGTTGCCTAGCTTGCTTCCTCCAAATGCAAGAACTGATTAGCCTTTCAATGGAATTCCTCCATAGACATTGATTGCTTCATCTTCAACCACCTACCAAAGCCTGTATCCAAATGTATACCTCAAACCAAAGCCATAAAAACTAAATCTTCCTTCGAATTATTCACCTACATAACTACGATATTGAACCTATTCAAAAATCCCTTTAATGACTCCTTAGGTCCTTAAGAAAGACTTGACAAGGACATCATGTCCTTAGGCTAAGCAACATGGGGCCATTACTACTCCAAGAATTACTTTGCCAACTCATCAAAAGTCGATATGGATTTTAGTGTGAGCCCAGTGAACCACATTGACTCAACACTTTCCAAGAAAATAGGAAAACACCTACACCGAATCGTGTCGATCACCTTGGAACCACCCATGTGTTATTCATACTTAAACAAATGTTATTTGGGATCAGTGGTCCCATTGCATGATGGCATTGCCGGCATTGTAAACCTCCTAGGATACTCTTTCCTTAAAATGTTCTTCATGAATGGAGTTCTTTTATATTTGCTTTTCTTTAAAAATCGTTTAACCATATCTACTATATATTCTTTGCAAGCACGATACTCCAAAGGTCGACAATCAGAGGCTGCACCGAGTGTTTGGCTCTACAAATGATCTCAGTTTGCTCGTTGACGTCCAGGTTCTCCATTCTCTAGGAGAACCATTTCTCCAATTTTCCTTTGACATTCGGTTGGCTCCATAGCAACTATTTGAACTCCAGTATCACAAATAGCAACATGAAGCTCGTAATCCTCACCATCATGTTGCAGATCATCCTTTGAATCAGACAAGTCCACAACCTTAGCTCCTTGGGACCCTGTCCCCTCGAAGTGCCCAAATTCCTCTCGGTACTGACCTAATTCTGGTCTGTACCGAGTTTAATTCTTTTGTGGGGAGCTCCCCGACTTCCTCCATAAACTCCTTCTTCAATTCATGTAGCCCTTTACTTTTGTTTTTGTTTTCTATCTAGCCTGTTCTTACTAGAAATAGACGAGTTCTCTTCTTTAGATCCGATAGGTGAAACTTCCCTTCTGCTCCTCATCGTCCTCTATGGTTGATGGATCAGTTGAGCTATGCTGGCATCCATCCTTTCCATTATAGCCTTCTAACTGTCAACTACCTTCTGATCGATTCCTGCATCATGTTGTCAAACACCACTTTTGTGACCATTACCTAAGGAACAGATGGTCCTTGCAAAGCCCCGCTAGTTTCTAACTTCCATGTGATCAGAATTTCCTTCTTCTCCAACCCCTGCTCCTAATGATCTTCAAGATCTCCTAGGTGCCACTGATTTCAGTATGATAATTCTTCAAATCCATTTTAGAGGATCACACATTTCTCTCAAAAAAAATCTTCAAATCCTTAATGAAAATCTTCTAGATCTAACCTTTAGATAATCTAATCCAAAATAGAAAGCTAGATTTTCTATGCTTGAGAATCTCCTTTCTCAGTGAAAGCACCAAAACTTTGAGCCCAAATATGTCACAATACCCAAAGTTCTAAAGAAATATTGAAATCTAATTGGAAGTATATGAAAAACAAAGAGAACACCAATGTTTTAAAGTGGTTCGGCAATATCTATCTTGCGCCCACTGTGTTCTTTTTTAATCACAGATTTGAGGGTCATTAGTAAAAGGTTTTGTTGATGTAAAGGCCTAAAATAGCAAATTGTAGCTTCCTTAGTGACTACAATGGAGCAGAGATAGAGGATGAAAAGAGAACGAGCCAAAAAGTCCTTCCCCAGTTGTTGTTTGGTTGATATTTATAGAGAAACTGCCCAGCAGAATCGAAGGCCCACGAAATACTAAGTCCAAATCTAGATCCAAGAATGTAGGAGGTGAAGATGGAGTCCCACAATCAATAATTTCTACTTAGTGTCGACCAGAAGTGTTCAGTGTCGAACAAAATTTTGAAGGGGAACACCTCCCTTTTCCCTTCTTCGGTCTTCTATCTTAAATCTGCCATACTCCAAGCACTTTCTCATAGAGTTCGTGGTTTCTTTCGAGAGGTTGTAATATCATTTGTACTTGTCTACTTTCCTACAGAATTCCTTTAGAATTGTCTACCTATTCCTTGAGAAATATACTTTACGACGATCACCCAAGCTATATTTCCGTGTACTATAACTTCAAGGGCTCACTAAGGCCGAACATGAGGTCAGTACTACGTAAAAAAATCAGTAGCGAGTGGTTTCCTTTGCTTCAATGGCTTTACAACTTCTTGATTCCATTGCTATTATCTTTCTAAGCAGATTCCCAAGTCCGTGAATCATTTCATCTTTATCCTGACATTCAAGTTCGAGTGAAAGCCTACTTGGCTGAAAAGTCGAATAACGCCAAGGGATTGTTATAACCATTAGATAACCCATAGTGGAAGTGGGAGAGTATTTCGATGGATTTTATTGATGGATTATCTAGGAGTAGAAGAGAAAATGAAAGTGTTTGGATTATTGTTAATCGACAAACACAATGCGGTCATTTTATTTCAATTAGGGGTACGTAGACAGTTGCATCTTTGGCAACTTTATATGTTAGAGAGGTAGTTCGACTGCACAAAGATCCTTTTATTAGTGCTCAAGATCTTCTTTTTACTAGTGAACTTTGGAGGAATCTTTAGGAGGCATTAGGAATTGAACTGAGTTTGAGTACATCCTATCACCAATAGACAGACGGGTAGACTTAGAGCGTGAACTGAGTATTAGTGGATTTATTACAGATGTGTATTTTGTGTTGGGAAAATGTATTTTGATGATAACAACATTACGGCAGTGCAATTGATGATTTTACCAAGTATCCAAGTCATTAGGAAGCAAATACATGTGCGTTTTCCAACTCGATAACATACAAAAGCATAAATACAAGATATGAAGGATATTAATTCATTATGGAGCATTCGAGCATTCAAAGATCAATTGTGATATTTAAAAATCTATTTGGACTCAGATGCGTTAAGATAACAAGAAGAAATGGACTTAAGAGCTTCAAAAGAATGTGTGTCATAAGTTGAGTTTATATTGAGTCATTATAGGCTAGAATTGTTAAAACCCCATAATCAAACTCCAAATCACTTAAAATTTCTGAAAAACCTCTAATAAATCTTAAAATATTATTAAAGTGAACTTTTAAATGTAATAAAAATGATAAAAAATGAAAAATGTACAGCGATTTATTTCACATCAGCAAAGCACAACACTTTGGCCAATAATGCTACCAAAGGGTCCAAATAACCACATTCTCATAATTTTGGTAATGTTTCCGAACTGAACTGATGTTATACAATGCTGTCTAAAATCCAATGCTTAAAATTCATTCAACAACTTTTTTTGAAAAGGTGTTTCATGTCTAATTGTTAATTTTTCTTCCTTAAACAAACTTCGAAGGGTTTCACATATTCAATCACTTCCTTTCACTCTTATATAAGCCTCCCATCTTCCCAAAAAAATTACTCAATCATATGCATTCAAACTCTCTTTCTCTGTATTGAAATCGTTTTTATGTTCTCAAATCAAAGATCCCAATTGATGTTAATTATGCATTCAGTTCTAAATCATTTAGAACAACAAGTTAAGAAACTCTAGGCTCACATTTTCACTACTTACTTTAGCCAATAAAACTCATATAACTTCCTGTACACCTAGTTTATTCATCTTGATATTGTTTGTAGTAGTTAAAGGCAATTTGTACTAAAAGCACGACTAACCCGTGTACTGAAGATATAATATATAGTCAAGTTAGTTCTTTGTAAAAGAAAAGAGTGAAGTCCTGTAGAGGAAGTCTTCAACTAAAGTTGTTTGTAAACATGTTTCTCAGGATGAAGTAAAGGTATTGCTAGTGAAATTCCAAAAGGAGATTCGAGACTGGATGTAGGATGGAAGGTCCGAACCAGTATAGAATTGAGTATGTGATCCTTTACTATTTTCGTTGCATTTACATTATTTATTACTATTGGCCATCTTCAACCTTCTGCATATCGATTTACAAGTGGTATTAGAGCAAGGGATTCTATTGATTATAACAACATTATGACTACAAGAAGAAGATCCAACCAAAGCTCAAAGTCAATCAAGGATTTGCATAAAAATAGCAATTTGAAGGAAATGGCATAAGAACAAACGAGCGAATGCATCATAGCAACACGTAAAACTATACTATCTAATTCGACATATAACCATTTATTAAAAGAATGTAAAGATTTGTTGAAATTTTTTAAAGCAATTAAAAGGGTTACTAAAGTAACTTTAGAATAATTAAAAGATCGTTAGTAAGAAATTAGTGTTTTAAAAGAAGAAAAGGAGTTTATGAAAAGATAAGTTAAAATATTTGAAAATACATTAGAATATTTGATTCTTAAAAGGATTTCCGTAAACAAGGAAATAAGCGTTTATAAAACAAAACTATCGTACTCTTGAAAGAAATCAATGATATGAATAGTAGAAATGCATTTTTATAAAATTCTTTGAATGAATCAAATTCTAAATTTTTGTCTCTTGAGAGAGAATGAAGTTTTAATTAAGAAAAAAATTTAATCTATTCAAAGAATGTGGCATTTTAAAATATAATAATGATATTTTACAAGAAGAAATTTATGATACTAGAGCTAGTTTTGATAAACTAAGTGAGAAATCTCAAATTTTAACAAAGGAAAAAAATCTTGTAATCCATAATTTCGAATTCAAAAACTAATGATGATAAAAATGGACTAGGCTATATTGAGGAAATTAGCAAGAATAATACCAAAGATGTGCTTTTATATGCTAAACATTTTTGTGTTTGATACAAAATTACTTTAAATTCGCTTGCCATCATATTAGTACTTCATATAAGAATGATAGAAAATATGTTTTAGGTACTAAATTAATCACCAGTAATATTAGAATATGGATTCCAGTCAATGTCAGTAGAAACAATAAATACGTATATATTGATGATTCATTTGCTATAGTAGTCAATAACAAAAATCATATTTTCAAAAATATAACCATTCCTTCTTGGGTATGGTTTCTTGAAACCTAGGAGATATATAAATAAGGATATCCTTGTGCTTAATGATGTATATTATAATTGATATTATGTATATATATATATATATTTGTGTTAATATTATATTGATTATATAAGGAGTGCACCACCCCATTTTTATATGGTTCTCACACTCAGACTAACCCATGGACCCTAAATATTATTTTTCATAGGTATCTAGAGAACAAGCATATGGAATTGGTTTTAAATTGCTGATGTTCCATATATTTGGAAACATTGGGCTTTTATGGAATATGGACATAAGCAAAATCGATAAATTTTTGTTATTTTATTTTTCTTAAAATAAATAAAATGTCAAGTTAGTCAATTAATTTTTTTTCTTATCATTAAACCTTAATTTTCACAAAACAATTAGTCTTATATTTAAATATTATTATAAATGATATAATTAAAGCTTTAAATGATCAAAATATTTGAAAAGCTAATAGAAATTTGTACATTGATTATCTACCTTAATTGCAAAAATAATATTACAAAGGGAGAGAAATGATTTTGCTATGTGTATATTATTTCCCCAATATTTCTTGCTTTTCCATGATGCCAAAGGGAAATTTGTTGAAAATATGAGCATATCGATAGCAGTAGTACACAAATATATGAGGAGCTTATACTAAGGGGGAGCGTTATTATATAAATTTTATTTCATATAAGTTGTAAGGTTGTCATCAAAAAAGGGAGAACGTTAGGAAAATGACTTCAATATTAATAACGTTACAACAATGCCACTGATGGTTTAATCAAGTATTCATGTCATTCAAGAAGCAAATACATGTGCATAATCTAATGCGATAACATACATATGCACAAGTTCAAGATATGAAGGAATATAATCAATTATGGAGTGTTTGAGCATTCAGAGATCAATATTGGTATTTAAATATCTATTTGGACTCAAATGCATAAAGACAACAACAAGAAACAGACTCAAGAGCTTCAATAGAATATATGTCATAAGTTGAGTCTTTATCGAGTCATTATAATCATGAATAGTTAAAGCTCCATAAACAAACTCCAAAAAAACTTCAAATTTCTACAAAACCTCTAACATATCCTAACATATATTTAAGTTTTTTTCTAGACTTTTCAAGAATTTTGAAATGAAAGAAAGGTGCTAAAACATGAAAAATATGCAGTAGTTTTTTTCATAGCATCAAAGCACGACACTTTATCCTAAAATGCTACCAAAGAGTCCAAATAGGAACATTCTAGTTAGAATTTTGGTAATGTTTCCAAACCAAAATTCTAATGTACAGTGCTGTTGAAAATCATTTGTTTACAATTCCTCAAATGGATATCTTTTTGAAAAGGTGTTTCATGTCTATTCATTGGTTTCTTTTCTCCAAAAAAAATTCTGAAGGGTTGCACCTATTTAATCACTTTCTTTCACTCTTATATAAGCCTCCCATCTTCCCCAAAACAACTACTCAATCATTTAGAACTCTCTTTCTCTTGTATAAACTCTTATATAAACAATTATTTAGAACTCTCTTTATCCAATATAAATAGTCATTTAGAACTCTCTTTCAATCATTTAGAACTTTAGCAAAACAATTACTCTTATATAAACTCTCTTTCTCTCTATTGAATTTATTTTTATGTTCTCAATTCAAAAACTCCAATTTCCGTTTATTGTGTATTCGATTCTAAATCATTTAGAACAACAAATTAAGACACACTAGGCCTCATATTATCACTCCACTTTATCCAATAAAGGCCACATACCTTCTTATACACCTAGTTCATCCATCTCCATATGTAGTTATAGGCGATTTGCACGGAAAATGTGACTAATCCATGTATTGAAGACATAATATATAGTCAAGCTTTTCTTTGTAAAAGAAAAGAGTGAAGTCCTATAAATAGAGTCTTTAGGCAGTGTTGTTTGTAAACATATTCCTTCAGGTGAAGTGAGGGTGTTGCTAGTGAAATTCTAAAGTTAGCTTCGAAACTAGACGTAGGACGGGAGATCCGAACCAGTATAAAATTAACTGTGTGATCCTTTTTTATTTCCTCTGCATGTACATTATTTATTACTATTAGCCATCTTCGATCATGTGCATAGTGATTTAACATTATGAATTTTTAAAGTTCTTGGGAAGGCCACTTGTAGTTAGTAGACTTTGTTTATAATAACAGCTACCAGACAATTATTGGAATGGCACCCTTTGAGGCGATGTATAGGAGGCCATGCGAATTCCATCTTATTGGTCAAACACTTATTGGAATTGGGTAGGCATGCAGTGGGTTAAATGGGTGAATTTCAAAAAAATACCATTTTGTATCATATTGGATCTATGAAGTCTAAATTGATAGATCCAATATAAATAAATTTTAAATAAAATCTTTATTTTATTTAATTGATTAATAAATGGATTTTATTTAATTGTCTATATGATATATAATGTGCACATGTGTATCAGATACACATATACGTGTACGTGCACATGCAACATGTTAAGTGTGCAAGGTTTAACATGCAGGTATCTAAGTGTTGAAATTTATTCCATAACGAACACGTTAGTCCCTTCGTATACATATTTCTTGTAAACTATTATATAATATTAATATAATATAAAACTTATTCACATAATTATAAAATAACTATTTCTTTATGTATACATATTCATATGCAAAATAGTTATTTATAATTCAAGTATAAAATAATTTAAAATCTAAAATTTAAATCTTTCAAATTTCAAAGTAAGAACTAGATCTAGATTTAAATATACTTCCAAAATTCAAACTCAAAATTGGAATCCTTTACAAATAAATTATGAAGTCATATTATATAAACATATATGATTTTTTAAACTCAAAAATACATATAAATATATTTTAAATTATATAAATTCAAAATTATCTGTATATTTAAATAAGAATTATATATATACATATTAGCATTTATTTTTGGTAGAGTATACTTTTCTGAATAAACCAAAAAAATTCCAATAAATCATAGCAGATTTATTTCATTTTTTTAATTTAAAATTAAAATTTCCATACAATATAATTATTTTTTCATACAAATATTATGTTTTATAAAATATATACATATTTATATTTATTTATATTTATATATTATTAAATTATAATTTAATTTTGAATTAATAAATATTAAAAGTAACTTTTTAAATACATGTATATACGAAGTGGTATAAGCAAAATTTATTATATTAATTAATAAATATTAATATGTATATATTAGTTTTAAAATTTCAATTTAATTTAAAATACTTTTAAAACTTATTTTTAAATATAAAATTATTTTTTTAATAACATAGACAAAATCTAAATAACCTTATACATAAAAAAACAATCTCACACATATATAAACCAACACAATTAAATATGAAAATTCATGATATAAATCAAACCTATAAAAAGTAAAATAGCATAATGATAAGGCATATAAATCAATAACGGTATCTTAACTATAGCTTAGTTGTAACATCTTGAATGTTGAATCAATCAATCTTCCAGAATCTGATTCCAAGTCTTCTAGAAACTACTAGTAATCGAAGAGATACACGCACCTTTATATATTTTTATTTAAATTTGAGTTTGGTTTGAAAATTTTGGAGGACGGACGGCTATAGTTTTCGGCCAGAGGAGCAAGGGCGATTAGCAAAAGAAAATCAACTCACAAAATGGAAAGGGGTAATGGGTTTAAATATAAAAATAAGGAGAGGGAAAATGGAATTTGGATCTATTCCTTTACCCCTTCTTTCACAACTAATTCTAACCCAAAATATCAAACATATCACCCCCTCATTTCCCCTTATTTTGACGAACATTGTTCACATGCTAATGGGCCTATTAGCCTTTTAAACCATATCAGTAAATTCATGTTTTAAATCCAATTCAATTGCACATCGATATCGTACATCGATACGTACATATATAGCTTTTACATATGTATTGTTTGTAGTACTGATTCAAACGATTCAAATAAAATTTTATAATTAATATATCATAAATATTAATTAATTTATAATAATTACAATTTAATTAAATCAGCTAGTATTTAAATTAAAAATGGCACAAACACTCAAATGATTGAGTAGAGAAATAAAAGTGAAGAAATCTAGAATTAAATAAACACACGGAGAATTTATACTGGTTTGGCGTACTCTGCCCTATGTCCACTCCATAGATTTTGTTTACATATACTGTAGATTACAAGTATAGTTTGCTTGTATTTGTATAAATCCGTGGAGTTATAAATTTAAAACAACATTAATTATCCTGAAAGATAAGTAATCAAATTTATAATCTTTTTATAAAGTTAAAACAACATTAATTATCCCGAACGATAATTAATCAAATTTATATTCTTTTTATAAATTAAAAGGCAACATTAATTATCCTGAAAGAAAATTAATCAAATTTATACTCTTTTTATAAATTTAAAACAACATTAATTGTCTCAAAGACAAATAATCAAATTTATTATCTTTTTATAAATTTAAAACAACATTAATTATCCCGAAAGAAAATTAATCAAATTTATATTCTTTTTATAAATTTAAAACAACATTAATTATCCCAGAAGATAATTATCAAATTTATAATCTTTTTATATATTTAGAACAATATTAATATCCCAAAATATAATTAATCAAATTCATAACTCCTTTTATAATTTCTAAACAACACTTAAGTTTATCTCTAAATTCTCAAAAATACTTGAAAATGTAGTTTAACCAACTCTCAAAGAGCAAAAGAGCAAAAGAGCAACCAAACATTTATTTTGTAAAAATACAAGCACAAGTTCAACACACATGGGTTTAGGGAGATGATATTTCATAAGTGATGGTATAACGATAATCGCTATAATGACACTTACACAAATCAACCAGCTTGTCTCAAATATTTCAACCAACAATCAATATAAGCAACATAAGAATATAAGTAAATCAATATTGGCGAGAAACCCCTTGAGGTCTCTACAAAAGCTCCCTGTAAATCACATATATGTATGTGTATTTCGAAGTGTTCTGTAGCGACCTATTCGCTACGTACACTTCGACTTCCTCTTGCTTTTGTTCCCTACAAAACAATGGTTATTTATACCATGCTCTTCCAAGGGAATCAAATCCAAACAGAAAAATCAAACAACTATATATAAACTATCATCCAAGCATTCAACAATAATCTATAACAACACATATATCATATAGTTCATTTAAAGGTAATTAAACTCACCAAAATTCCAGTTGACACTTTCATGACCCAGTTTGATCTAGAATCGAATGACGTTGGATTTTAACCTAAAATTCTACTAGCTTCAAATTAAACGAATCAAAATCCAATGCATAGATAACATTAATACGAGTCCAACGCAGAAGACCGCGTCTAAATCTGAACCTCGTATGCAAGAGTTATAAATTTTATAATGTTTTGATTTTAAAATATAATTAATTAGATAATTAAATCAACTAATTACCCACATTAACACCAAATCCTTCTTTCTCAATACGCACTGCTTGTATATGAAAACGTTCACATCTCCAGGTTGATCCTTCATCTCTCAAGTTCTCACTCTACAAGCAATGATTCGATGCACCAATGCTTTCGACACGTCTCTCTTCGCGAATGCTACCACCCCGACCCACCATTGTCATGCTTAGTCGAGCCCTTTAAATCGTGTGCTTGTTCTTAACTGCTCGACCGTACATAGGTCGCATCACACAAAACCCCATCACGACCCACCAAAACTTCACCATTGAAGCTTCTTCCTCCGACAAACCTAAATCCAAACTTATTTTGTGCAATTTCCATCTAAATCGACATTAAACCCAAACCCTAGTTGCTAACACTCACGTCGATCGATGCCAAACTCAACCGCACACAACCAAACCAACATGGATTCGAAGATTTTGGCCTCACAAGTTCAAATAATCCAACTTTATATTTTTTAGTTAAGTAAATGAATGGAATTTGATTTTTGAATGGAGATAATTTAACTTTCTTAGCTTACAGGAAAAGATAAAAAGAAAAGTGAAAGAGGAAGAGAAAAGTCTAAGTGTTGAAAAATCTTGGTTTGAAGATTGGTTTATTCAAATATTTCTAGCATTTTGCTGCATCAAATTTCGTTCGTGTGCGAACTACGAACGACAAAACAAAAATACGACCGTGCACAACATGAGACAAGGTCCCAAAGCAACAATAAAATACACAAGATATCTTATTTTGTGAAAATTCATAAATACCATCGTTTGCCGAAATATATGTCAAACGAAAATTTAAATATTTTCCAAATTAAAAATTAAGGAAAAATCCTATAAACTCATTTAAAAATATATCAATAAAAATCAAGTCGTTTTATTAATAATTGATTTTCTTGTTATTTATTCGAACTATTTATTATTGTAAATAAATTTACAAAATGAGTTCGCCATTATTATTTATTAATTAAAAGGAATTAAATAAGGCAATTAAATCCATTTAGTTAACAAATCAAAATTTTAAATAATCCTTATATTTGAATATAAGTTATTTTATTTTTTCGGGATGTTACATTCTCCCCCCTTAAAAGAATTTCGTTCATGAAACTCCTAAAGGGAAAAAATGTCCTCTCACCCTTAATCTCTTAAAGTTGCTTAAATTATAGAATATTTCGACTACACCTCCTTTGTGCGGCTAAATCCTGAAAAACTACAACTCGCCCAAATCAACAAAGAAAACAAAAGCCCAAAAGTGGCCTCCCATGTTTGGGGCATAAAATCATCAATCAATTGCCAATTTCTAAATCTACTATACACCTCTTTCGCGTTTGATTTTTGGCAAGCAACTTACTATCTCGATGCAAATGCAAGTGCGCAAGAAATCAAATAGTAATCTCTTACATCCCTGTACCTATCTTGTACTTGCATAATTTAAAAGAGAATCATACTGACAAAAAGTAATACATAAACTATTTCTATCATAAGCAATCGCAACATAAACAATATAACAACCATATGCAACAATGCAGTATGATGCAACTAATAATAATGATGCAACTCCACATATCAAAAACTTGCATGATATAAATCTACATGAAACTCTAGTGGGACATAAAGCCACAAGCAACCAAAAGCAATGTAACAACCATATGTAGCAAAAGTACAGAGAATACTCTGTAATAAAATACAATGCGTCCAATCTTTTCAAAAGATAAATTTAGAACTAATGCCCGGGATTTTATATTTAAAGCATAGTTTCAAATACCTCCAAAGAGAAATAACTCAAAACCGAAATCAATTATTACAATAAGGGGGCTCCTCCCATCGAAGCGTGATATAAATCTAGAATTAAAACAACACGGAGCACCCAGTACTATTTTGGTTCCTCCTAAAACAATAACTAGAGTAAACAAATATACATGGCGAGTCTTCCAAATCGGAAAACCCCCAATCATCCAACTTTAGCCATAACCAGAAATATTTGAAAAATCAGTTCACAAAAACTCTTTTCAAATATCCTGAAACAATAATACTTCATCAATACTTTCAAAGTATTATTATTATTTCTTTTACAAATTCTTTCGAAATCACTTTTCCAAAAGAACCGGGATTTAAGTCAAAATAAACAACTTAAAAATCCTTTGTTTATAAAATCATACTTTATAAACCACAGTATATAAAATCACATTACCAATCAAATCAAATTCCACCAGGGAATAAACTAACAGTTAACATTATTTAAAATGTTAAATAACTAACAAACAAGATTTAGAATTTTGCTTAGGTTCACAACTTTCTCTATCGTATAAGGATATAGATAATTTCCTATTACGTACCATTACGCTCATCAGCCTTTTGTTATTTCTTAGAAGATTATCTAAGCTCCCTTAAACAAAATTGAAAGTCACTCCCCAAACATTCCTAAGCCACACAATAAAACGTACAAATATACTAAAGCCCGTATGATGTACATAAATCATCCGTACACAATATATGATCTGACCACTTGCTCGGATACATAAACTTTACTTTCGAACGAGTATCACTCACTCGACCTCTCTAGTGCGGACTCCGGTCGGGTTCCTTGATTAGAAAACTATGTTCTCCTTAAATATGCATATACTATGAAATAAAACTTCAGTATCAGAACAAGAATCGAGATCAAGTGTTCGCTGAAAAGAATCAAGCAAGAAATCCTATTTCGGACTGATGTGAATCACCCCTAAGTTATGTATTCGAATCCTAGATCAAGAACCGTGCGAATAAAATGATCTTCGTATAACTTATGTACTTAATCCTTTTGGTTTCTTAGCTACAAAAATCTTCTTTTAAAATCACTTTCATTTTCATTTTTAGTATTTCATTCAATACTAAAATTATTTAAGAATTGCTCCATAAATTTTTGCTTAAGTTTATAAACATTTTATAAAGACACATCTTCATAAAACATTAAACTACAAATTTACCGCACCCATATTTACCTATATAGTACTCTTCTAGATATTAAGAGTATATACGAAATGTTTATTTTAATTTATTTTTCCAAATCCAAATGAAAGCCCAAACAAAATATGGGTCTTTAAAATTGAGTCAACCTTTTGACCTCTTTACCTTAGAGTGTTCTAAGGAAAGATGTTTACGGATTGGCCCAATAACAACAAATAGATTACACAGCTCAGATGTTTTAAACTAAAGCTACGATTTTAATAAAATAATGTTTATTAAACCTTCCTATCTAGTTTAACCCATTTAAAAACTTGAGTTAAATTATCTCTTTTCTATCCAAGAGTTCAAAATTTTCATTTATCAAACCATTCTTTTATCAAAATACCTTTTATTTTAAATCAATTTCCTTTACGGAAACTCAAGAACTAAATAACCGATTTTTATTTAAAACCCTTTTGGGAATCATACTATATATATTTCTATATATAAAATAACTTTAATAATTTATTCACTAACACTCACTTTAGGTTCGTTCAGATTCGAACTCATTTAGATCGCATGATGATAAATGAGGATAATTTACTAAGTGCGATACAATGTTCTCCTAAGCAACATTTGATCATCACTTTGAAAATTATTTAGAATACCACAAAACTAATCGAGATGTTCTCCCCGAACTGTCCATAGAAAATGTAATTTTCTTAAAAATTCTCTTTGAATAATTTATACTTATGAATACTTCCAAGTAATAACACTACACTTTTTCGAAAAATCCTTTTTGAAATCTTTTCAAGCAATACTTGGATTAAATTCTCAAAAGCCCTTTTGACTTATAAAACACTTTTATAGATCATATAAATCATTTTCTATATACCATTCTTATATAAGATGTACCTTCTAAAATCATCTTATATTATAATAACTTTCCTTTATCATAATAAACTTTTCACAATTATTTTTCTTAGAAATGTCTTACCTTCCCATTTAGACTAAATTAAACGATTTTATTAAAAAGAGGACTTCTAAATTAACAATTTCATCAAACAACTTATTGTTACACTCTGAATACCAAGCTATGACGCCCCACCCCGAGACCCACATTAACAAAGAGTATTACTGGGTAATAATGTTTGCTAATGCGGAGAATAGGGCTGGTTAGGAGTGACCGTCTATAGCTTTGTCTTAAACATCTATTAAATACGTTGATTAATGCTCTAATTTTTTTTCTATCTCAAGTGGATCGACATATTCAATAAATCTTAATACAAAACTACAGGTGGCTAACGGATCTATCAAAACAAAATATAACAACCGAATGCACAACACATCACAGAACAACAAACAACAGATATATACATATACACTGATACATCCCAATACAATACAAAATGATACACCATAAGTGGTACGAAGACCACACTATATATAACGAGTCAAAACAATATACATATCAGAGTCAATCAAAAGGACTACAACAACAAAATGTGATAAGTAGATATCCAAGCGGAAGCATCAAAACAAAGTCCAAAAGCAGGTATCTAACCTAAAACAACTCGGTGTGACCCGAGTATAAAATACACGGGTCAGTCTAGCTAAAACAATTTGATTAGTATGATAAGTGATAATATAAAGCATAAGGTAAGGGTAAGGTATCCTCTCGAATGAGAAGAAACGACAATAAGAGCATGTCACTACTTCAAATGAGGTAGTTTCACTAAGTGTATGTCCTCGAAAGAGGTAAATTCATTGATAAACACTAAGTATAATAAACGCCTCATATCATTGGCGGAATCCCAAAAGAAACTATAATGGTTTTAATTCATAAGGGTTCATTTTTAAATCAAAAAAATAAATGCTCATAAATAAGCTGAGCACAAATAATCAAAAATTAACAAATAATAGTCAATGCTCCTAAACTATTTGAGCATGACATGTAACGCCCCACCTCTATGCTCATAATAACAAAGAGTATTAAAGGAAATACTGTCTATTATTATGAAGAATAAGGCTGGATAGGAGCGACCATCCGTAATTGGCCTTACACTAATATTGGTTATCTCGATAGGAGTGTTACATTCTTTTTATTTTTCTTCTATTATTTATTTACTCCCATCGACACACCCAATACTAGTATAAAACGAACTACGACGGTTCATAATAGTTTAGGACATTAGATATAACAATAACACAGATAATATAAATGCGGAACACAGATAAAAACAAAAGTCTCATATATATATAACTGATGTCAGTTAATACATAGTTGACACAATACATATGATACAACTACAACTGTCGACTCTAGAAGTTATATATACAAGTACATTATCGACTAATATACATGAATACATATCGTTCTATACAATGACACGACTACCACAAAATGACATTGACAACTTCAGAAGATGTGAAAAGTCTTCATATCCTGAACAGCAACTCAAAGAAGAAAATCTACAACCTGAAATAACTCGGGTCTGACCCGAGTATTACATTCAAAAGAAAATAATACACGGGTCAGTCTAATTCAAACTCAGTTATTAGTGCATAGCAGCAATAATAATCAGATAGTCAAATAGACGACAATCACAGAAATCTCGTGTATCCAACTCTCGATACGAGAATTGGATAACGGCAGATATAACACTAAGCAGTGTAAATCAACAAATCAGCAATCCAGATCAATTTAAACAATTGAAATGTCAATTTAAAAACAACAGTGCTGATTGGCTGCAGTACACGCTAACGTGTACTGCCTCGCCAATACAGTCTATCAAATACTCAGAAGATCAATGAATCCAAAAGCCAACAAATCCAACTTAATTTAAAATGAACCATTTCAAAATACGCTTAATAAAACAGAAACAGATGGCATCAAATTAAATCAAATCTCGGTATGGCTGCAGTACACGCACGCGTGCACTGCCTCGCCACTACCGCACGTCGAAACTGCAAAGGTCAAATCCGAGAGTTTAAGCCGGATTCAACTCAAGCATAAATTCAAATGAGATGGTCAAAACATAAAATTTAAGCCTCGACCATAGTTCAAACCAACTAACAGAAGACAGAAACTGCAACCTCTCTGACTAATCTATATAATTCAATACCCAGTCAGGTTCAAACATGGATATAAACACAACATAGCAATGTACAGGCTTCGAGATAGCACCACATGAATACAAGGGCAAGACTGCAAAGTGTACAGAAGTGCGACACCGGTACAACATAATGCAACAGTGGACAGGGTCGAGACTATGATCTAAACCATACGTAGATTGAAACAGGCAGTGGTCACAACCACCAAGAAATAGATAAGTGCAGACAAACTACATGAGGGCCAAACTTCGGGTCAAGTAACAAACAGGGAAGTGCAGCCTCAACTTGACAAGTGAACCAAGGAATCAATGATCAAGTGCAACTGGAAACAACAAGAATGCAAGCTACAACTTCAAGCAAAACCAATACACACGAAATAGCAAGCTGCTTCAAATGAATCAAGTCAGAAGCCATTTTAATTAAAGTCGAACTACCTGGGTTTACTTAAAGCCATACAGGTACATATTCAAAACCAAGAGACAATCCTCAAGTATACTCGAATCTAAGTGCAATTATAAATTCGAGCAACAAGAAGAAAAATTAAAGAGTCAAAGTATTCAAAACAACAGAGTAACCCGAATTCAAACTTTAGTAACAACATACCCATCAAATTCAAGGCGGCAAGTACGTGAATAAAACTCAAAGGCCAAGGAACACTCAACTGACTAAAGTCAGTGAAACAAAACATGTCACCAGTAGTGACCAATCATAAATAGTGCAGCCTGGTACAACAAAGATCAACTAGGTGTGCCCATATAAACAAATAGACAGGAATAACTACAAACCAGAAAGGCGAAATAGTGCCAAACAGCGAAACCCATTATCACAATATCAAATGGAGTTGAAAGCAACTGAGAATTCAATGCCGAGAGCATCACTTAATCAGACAACGAAATTCATAATTTTAAACAAACCTGTACTAAAGTCGAAGCAGAAATCAAAACAATGTCCCACAAAGATATCGTGGCCAACCTAGGACCGAAGTCAACAAGTGACAGGGGTACAAAGGCATAACTATTTAAATAATATCAACCAAAAGTGTCGAGGCCGGTATTAACCAAGTCAAGTAAATTCCTCTTTTTTTTTTCAAGACAACTGAAACATGCACAAAGCTGAAGCCAAGACAAACAAAAAAAATCGAACAAGTATGACAATGCTACCAGAGACAGTAACCAATGTATAGGGTCGAAGCCAAAAGAACGACAAGACCAAAGTCAACCAAACGACCTCAACATCGTTAATACACAAAACAGTAAACCCAAATAGATACCACTTCAAAATATGGGATTGAACCCACGAAACATCAGATAAAAATCGACGAAGTCGAAGTCGAAGCCAACAAAGAAATCGAACCTACCAAATCAAGTGAAGCCACAATCACCCCATATACGAATTTACACAGTCAATAACCCAATGTCGAAACAAAGATGACCACGAAAACAAACGATTGAAATCTCATATTTTGAGTGAATTAGATGTGAGAAAGTCTCACCTTTAATCGGTTGCGATTCGAAGAATCGTGAAGCCCGAGTTTCGAACGAAGAGGAACACGCGGCCATCATCTCTCAGAGAGAATGAGTCGAAGCCCTAATTTTTGAAATCGAAGAAAATAATCGCCGCCATTTTTTTTTCTCGTTTTGATTAGGGTTGGTTTTGAACGAAATAAAAATGAATTTTCCGGAAAAAGGGACGGGTTGCCTTTGTTAGATATCACGGCGAAATACTCAAATGAAGATGTGGGCTACTACTTTAACAAAATTTTCAAAAGAAGCTCAATAGATTAAAATTCCAACAGAAATAAACAACAATTTAATCGTCATTTTGACGATAATTATTTGTTATAAAATCTCGGGTTGTTACAGACTCCCCTCCTTATAAAAATTGCGTCCCCGCAATTTTCATAAGTCGTCCATAACAATTGTTTTTCTAACATAACTGGTTAAGCTAGAAAATAAAAGACGGGAATACAAACACCACAGAAATCTTTTATTTTCATAAAAGAAATTTTCAAATTCTCAACAAAATCTAGTTATCAAATAAATCACTGGAAAACACGAACTTCATAATTGACAAACTATAACTATCACAGAGATAGATATAGATAGAAATAGCAATTCAATACAATTAGCATATTCTAGAATCAATTAGAGACTAGGGAATTTCATAATCAACAAAATTTGCAATCAACCGATAGTCGATTATCCTAGATGATAATCAAATTTCCAATTCAACAAATATTCGATTATCAAAAACGATAATCAAATTTCAAATTCAACAAATATTTGATTATCTCAAGCGATAATCAAATTTCAAATTCAACAAATATTCGATTATCAAAAACGATAATCAAATTTCAAATTCAACAAATATTTGATTATCTCAAGCGATAATCAAATTTCAAATCAACCAATATTTAATTATCTGAAGCGATAATTAAATCTCAAATCAACAAATATTTAATTATCTCAGGCGATAATTAAATCTCAAATCAACAAATATTTAATTATCTCAGGCGATAATTAAATCTAAAATCAACAAATATTTAATCATCTCAAGCGATAATTAAATCTCGAATCAACAAATATTTAATTATCTCAGGCGATAATTAAATCTAAAATCAACAAATATTTAATTATCTCAAGCGATAATCAAATTTCAAATTCAACAAATATTTGATTATCTCAAGCGATAATCAAATTTCAAATTCAACAAATATTTGATTATCTCAAGCGATAATCAAATTTCAAATTCAACAAATATTTGATTATCTCAAGCGATAATCAAATTTCAAATCAACCAATATTTAATTATCTGAAGCGATAATTAAATCTCAAATCAACAAATATTTAATTATCTCAGGCGATAAATAAATCTCAAATCAACAAATATTTAATTATCTCAGGTGATAATTAAATCTCAAATCAACAAATATTTAATTATCTCAGGCGATAATTAAATCTCAAATCAACAAATATTTAATTATCTCAGGCGATAATTAAATCTCAAATCAACAAATATTTAATTATCTGAAGCGATAATTAAATCTAAAATCAACAAATATTTAATTATCTAAAGCGATAATTAAAAACAACAAATATCCGATTATCAAAAATGATAATCAGAACTCATATCAATAAATATCTAATTATCACAAGCGATAATTAGAAACAACAAATATTTAATTACCGATACGATAATTAAATCTCATAACATCAGATATCTAATTACCTGCAGATAATTAGAAACAACAAATATCTAGAAATCAATTAAGAAGACTAGAAAATCAACATAAAAGCTTGGATCGATCCCATCAGATGGCGAGTTTTTAATTCGCCGCACGTGCAACAACATATGGCCGAAGCCTACCAAGTACTCAACATAATTTTGGCGCCCAACAAATGACCCGAAGGTCCAACAAATGACCCGAAGGTCTAGTACTGGTATTTGACCCGAAGGTCCAACAAATGACCCGAAGGTCCAACAAAGTGGCTCGAAAGCACACGAAATCATCAAATATTTCAATTAACGAGTCCGGAATTAACCGAAATAGCAAACGCACATGTCCCATACCACGTGTTTTACTAAATCGTTTGATTCTCTTCATCGTTTCCTTGAAAGTGTGAAATCATCAAATTCATCAAAACAACAGATATTCAATTAACGAGTCCGGAATTAACCGAAATAGTAAAAGTGTGGTTCCATACTCCGCACTTTTGCTAAATCGTTTAAATCACTTCATCGTTTCCTTGAAAGTGCAAAATTGTGTATTCTGTAAAATACACTTTACATTCTCAAACGGACAAGTCCGGAATTAAGCGAATCAGTAAAAGAAAGTGGTCATAGTCCTCGATTTTGCTGAAACGTTTAAATCGCTTCCTCATTCTTTTGAAAGCGTAAACTGTTAAATTTCTGAAAATAATTTTATTTATTTTGTAAAAATAACAATTCACATCCTCAACTGGACAAGTCCGGAGTTAAACGAAACAGTAAAAGAAAGGGGTCATAATCCTCGATTTTGCTGAATCATTTAAGTCGCTTTCTCATTCTTTTGAAAACGCAAACTGCTAAAATTTTATAAAACAATTTTCTAACCACGTGATTAAAACAGCAAATTAGTAACAATTTCGATAAAGGAAATTGTACTTCTCAAAATACCGTAAAAACGGTCACAAATCAGTATTGCGGAATAACCGCTTGAAAACCCACTTTTAAAAATTTGGCGGTTACTGAAGCCAAAGCGACAGTAGTTTTAAAGCATCAAAATCTCATCAAAATAATTCACATCAAAATGTGACATCAGTGAATCTTCATTCATTAAAATTGTCAACAAAACATCGTGCTTCAAAATATAGCATTGGTGTAAAATCCCGTTATAAAATAACGGCAACAAAATACGTATCATAACCAAGCATCGGTTCAACGTAAAATAATTGCAATAACGTGCAATTCAAATTTTGCACGTATTATAAAATGAGCAAAGAAATCATTCGAATGTATCTTCAATGAAGATAATTCAAAACAGCAAAAATCTAATCAATATATGATTAGTACAAGAGAAGCCAGCGGAAATTTCAACAAAAATCACATAACTGTAATTTCTTCAAATCCTTAATTCGGATTCGAAATTCTCAAAGAAACAAAATAATTACAGCTATGTAAACAACAAATGAAATTTATTTCAATTTCTAAATCAAATAGATTATCAGTTGTACTCAGCGAAGACAGTTTCACTGTTTCCGCTGCGCACTCTGATAAACAGTACTCAAATCAATCAAATCATCAGAACACAAATTCACTTTTATTTTTAAATAAAGTTATTTAAAAATTTCATCCAAATTTCAAAACTTTAGTTTTGACTCAAATCACAATAAAACATCGACCAATAGTTGTAACATATGTTCCATCCAAGTTATGTTTTATATTATGTCCATAAACCCCAAGCTCTGATACCAACTGTAACGCCCCACCTCTATGCTCATAATAACAAAGAGTATTAAAGGAAATACTGTCTATTATTATGAAGAATAAGGCTGGATAGGAGCGACCATCCGTAATTGGCCTTACACTAATATTGGTTATCTCGATAGGAGTGGTACATTCTTTTTATTTTTCTTCTATTATTTATTTACTCCCATCGACACACCCAATACTAGTATAAAACGAACTACGACGGTTCATAATAGTTTAGGACATTAGATATAACAATAACACAGATAATATAAATGCGGAACACAGATAAAAACAAAAGTCTCATATATATATAACTGATGTCAGTTAATACATAGTTGACACAATACATATGATACAACTACAACTGTCGACTCTAGAAGTTATATATACAAGTACATTATCGACTAATATACATGAATACATATCGTTCTATACAATGACACGACTACCACAAAATGACATTGACAACTTCAGAAGATGTGAAAAGTCTTCATATCCTGAACAACAACTCAAAGAAGAAAATCTACAACCTGAAATAACTCGGGTCTGACCCGAGTATTACATTCAAAAGAAAATAATACACGGGTCAGTCTAATTCAAACTCAGTTATTAGTGCGTAGCAGCAATAATAATCAGATAGTCAAATAGACGACAATCACAGAAATCTCGTGTATCCAACTCTCGATACGAGAATTGGATAACGACAGATATAACACTAAGCAATGTAAATCAACAAATCAGCAATCCAGATCAATTTAAACAATTGAAATGTCAATTTAAAAACAACAGTGCTGATTGGCTGCAGTACACGCTAACGTGTACTGCCTCGCCAATACAGTCTATCAAATACTCAGAAGATCAATGAATCCAAAAGCCAACAAATCAAACTTAATTTAAAATGAACCATTTCAAAATACGCTTAATAAAACAGAAACAGATGGCATCAAATTAAATCAAATCTTGGTATGGCTGCAGTACACGCACGCGTGCACTGCCTCGCCACTACCGTACGTCGAAACTGCAAAGGTCAAATCCGAGAGTTTAAGCCGGATTCAACTCAAGCATAAATTCAAATGAGATGGTCAAAACATAAAATTTAAGCCTCGACCATAGTTCAAACCAACTAACAGAAGACAGAAACTGCAACCTCTCTGACTAATCTATATAATTCAATACCCAGTCAGGTTCAAACATGGATATAAACACAACATAGCAATGTACAGGCTTCGAGATAGCACCACATGAATACAAGGGCAAGACTGCAAAGTGTACAGAAGTGCGACACCGGTACAACATAATGCAACAGTGGACAGGGTCGAGACTATGATCTAAACCATACGTAGATTGAAACAGGCAGTGGTCACAACCACCAAGAAATAGATAAGTGCAGACAAACTACATGAGGGCCAAACTTCGGGTCAAGTAACAAACAGGGAAGTGCAGCCTCAACATGACAAGTGAACCAAGGAATCAATGATCAAGTGCAACTGGAAACAACAAGAATGCAAGCTACAACTTCAAGCAAAACCAATACACACGAAATAGCAAGCTGCTTCAAATGAATCAAGTCAGAAGCCATTTTAATTAAAGTCGAACTACCTGGGTTTACTTAAAGCCATACAGGTACAGATTCAAAACCAAGAGACAATCCTCAAGTATACTCGAATCTAAGTGCAATTATAAATTCGAGCAACAAGAAGAAAAATTAAAGAGTCAAAGTATTCAAAACAACAGAGTAACCCGAATTCAAACTTTAGTAACAACATACCCATCAAATTCAAGGCGGCAAGTACGTGAATAAAACTCAAAGGCCAAGGAACACTCAACTGACTAAAGTCAGTGAAACAAAACATGTCACCAGTAGTGACCAATCATAAATAGTGCAGCCTGGTACAACAAAGATCAACTAGGTGTGCCCATATAAACAAATAGACAGGAATAACTACAAACCAGAAAGGCGAAATAGTGCCAAACAGCGAAACCCATTATCACAATATCAAATGGAGTCGAAAGCAACTGAGAATTCAATGCCGAGAGCATCACTTAATCAGACAACGAAATTCATAATTTTAAACAAACCTGTACTAAAGTCGAAGCAGAAATCAAAACAATGTCCCACAAAGATATCGTGGCCAACCTAGGACCGAAGTCAACAAGTGATAGGGGTACAAAGGCATAACTATTTAAATAATATCAACCAAAAGTGTCGAGGCCGGTATTAACCAAGTCAAGTAAATTCCTCCTTTTATTTTCAAGACAACTGAAACATGCACAAAGCTGAAGCCAAGACAAACAAAAAAAATCGAACAAGTATGACAATGCTACCAGAGACAGTAACCAATGTATAGGGTCGAAGCCAAAAGAACGACAAGACCAAAGTCAACCAAACGACCTCAACATCGTTAATACACAAAACAGTAAACCCAAATAGATACCACTTCAAAATATGGGATTGAACCCACGAAACATCAGATAAAAATCGACGAAGTCGAAGTCGAAGCCAACAAAGAAATCGAACCTACCAAATCAAGTGAAGCCACAATCACCCCATATACGAATTTACACAGTCAATAACCCAATGTCGAAACAAAGATGACCACGAAAACAAACGATTGAAATCTCATATTTTGAGTGAATTAGATGTGAGAAAGTCTCACCTTTAATCGGTTGCGATTCGAAGAATCGTGAAGCCCGAGTTTCGAACGAAGAGGAACACGCGGCCATCATCTCTCAGAGGGAACGAGTCGAAGCCCTAATTTTTGAAATCGAATAAAATAATCGCCGCCATTTTTTTTTCTCGTTTTGATTAGGGTTGGTTTTGAACGAAAGAAAAATGAATTTTCCGGAAAAAGGGACGGGTTGCCTTTGTTAGATATCACGGCGAAATACTCAAATGAAGATGTGGGCTACTACTTTAACAAAATTTTCAAAAGAAGCTCAATAGATTAAAATTCCAACAGAAATAAACAACAATTTAATCGTCATTTTGACGATAATTATTTGTTATAAAATCTCGGGTTGTTACATGACAAATCAGCCAACAATGATAACAAAGAAATATTATAATTAACGAACAAACATACCATAAATAACTTTATAAATTTGAATTTTTTTATATACTATAATATTAGGTAAAATATTTCATTTACCAAAATTTGCAAAAATAATATCATGTCTGTTTGCCTTGTTTGAGTGTTTGGAAATCCCCATCGACACTATAACGTCCTATGTCTCGACCAGAATTCTTAAACAACTCAACAGACTAAGTAACACAATACGTTTTTACAGCAATAACAAATGCACTCTCATATATATATAATATTCTTAACTCCTTCTAGGGTGTCACTTACCATATCTCATATGAGTTTACCCCACCAAAGCCAAGGTTCTCACTTAACCTTCAGCTTTGATACCGAATGTAATGACCTGCCTTTTCAACCCTCGAAGTTGGTACTTAATAAATCCACAATATTCAAATGCCGAGCATTCAAGTGCCGAAAAGGCAAATTGTTAGGGTAAATAAAAAGAAAAAAGAACAAGGCGAAATAGAATCTCACAGCGGAGTGACAACATATAATATAATAAAGACAGTAAATTGTCACTCTAACATACATGGTATATTAGAGTTAAAAACAAACCTCATCAACATGGACAGTTATAACTTCCTAACCTTAATATTACTGATGGGTATACAGAGTAATACAACGGAAAATAAAAATACTACGGCAGGTGAATATTCAGCTCTACTACATGACCTCCATGTCCCCTCAACAACAATGTGGAAAAACTCGATCTGACCTAAGCATTATAATAAAATGACACTCGAAGTCTGAAAAACCAACATAAGAAAACTCAAGAAATATGGCAAACATATAATAATCTATGAGACCACGGTGCTAAACATGGAATAGGTTTTACCTTATAGGAACAACATCCATAAATGAAAGAAATGAATTAAATAATTAAACATTAAGAAGAACTCTAGGCACTTCTTGATGCAATTAAGAAAACAATTCAAAGATTTGAATCAAATAAGAAAAAGGAAAATTTACAACAATGTCTAAGAGGGTGCACCCTCTTACCGAAAGTTTACCTCTAGAAAATGTAATTAAGAACTACGATGGTTATCAGAAACCTCCAAGCCGGACCTAGCCAACCTTACCAAGTATCCGAGTATTTCACATCTCTGGGCACATACAATCAAAACCAATCTAAAGCAGATGTGACAATACCCTAATGGGAGCGACCCCACATAGCTTAGCCCTCACTCGCTCTTTAGTTTTAGTCATTTTTGGCAAAGGATGTCAAAATCAATAGTCGAAGAATCAACCATCGGAAACAAACTTATACTAACCCGGGGAAAACAATGAAGCCGGACAAGTTAGGGCGGTGTTTCTTCCTACCTTGATTTGACAATATTCTTAACTTTAAGAATAGCAAAGAGTTTAAATGCCCCCAAATAAGCAACAAATCGTCTTGAATCGATGAATACCAAGAAGATAAAAGAATCGATAGTTAATGAATCAACTATCGGAAATAATAAAATCGTCATATATAAAAATTAAATCTCTTAAAACATTTGAATCGCACCTGTGCTTGATTGTCACACCACTAATATTCATAAAACACTTTAAAAACACTCTTTAAAAATATTCTTTTTAAAGAGCTAATTATATTTCTAAGTGTGTTAAGAAGAAGGGCAAAAAACAAACGACTTTAAACATTGTTTACTATAAACCCAAAATAAATTACACTTAGCTTTATTTTTTAAAACATTCCTTTTAAAAGATTTCTCATTTATAAGCTATCATTTATAACTTTAAAACAACAATTATTATGGCGAAAGATAATAAATAAATTTATAAAACTTTTATAAATTTAAAACAATTTTAATCATCTCGAAAGATAATTGATATAACTTTTTTATAAATTTAAAACCACATTAATTATCCAAAAAGAAAATTAATCAAGTTTATATTCTTTTTATAAATTTAAAACAACATTTATTATCCCAAAAGAAAACTAATCAAATTTAAATTCTTTTCATAGATTTAAGAAAACATTAATTATCCAAAAAGATAATTAATCAACATTAATTATCTAGAAAGATTGTGACGCCCCACTCTGAGACCCATATTAGCAAAGAGTATTACTAGGTAACACCGTCTGCTAATACGGAGAATAGAGCTGGATAGGAGCGACCATCTATAACCTTGTCTTAATTATCTATTGAATACGCCGACAATTGCTACTTCTTACTTAAATGGATCGACGTATCAAATAAATACTTAATACAAAGCCATAGGTGGCTGAAGGGTCTATCAGAATAAAATATAACAACTCAAATGTAATCATCATAGAACAGAAGATCAGCACATACATTTACACATATACAGATACATTACAGAGTTTACAAAATGATACATGTCAAGTGGTAAAGAAAACCACAATATACAGGCGAGCCAAAAGGATACATATCATAGTTACAGCCAAAAAGGACTACACAAAAAGCTATAACAAAAAGGAGCTAGCGGAATAGTCCATGCGGAAGCCAAATAGGCTAAGTCCAATGTACCTAACCTGAAACATCTTGGTCTGACCCGAGTATAAAATACACGGGTCAGTCTAGCTAAACAAATCAGTTAGATAAACTAAATGATAATGAACATACATGGTCATAAAGTACCACAAATATCTCCTAAAGAGATAACCAGATCATCTAACAAAAGATGAATCAAAACAAGCCTCATATCATAGGAAACTCAAATAAACAAAGGACATACATATCCCAAAACAAGCCAAAAAGGCAAATAACAAAACACCAATTAAGGTAACACAAGTTTCCACAAGGTAATCGCTATATATCGTGTGGTTCAAAGAACCTACCCCGAAAGGCGATACTCTAGGGAAATATAATTATCAAAGAAACAAAAGATGCTCGAGCTCAGTACTGTATAACAAGGATCCACAAACCCGATGGCAACAAACCCAAATATCACTCGAGCGGTGACGAATGACCAACTCCAAAAGCGATACTATAGGGCAACAAACCGTAGTGGTGAAGGTCCAGAGACCCAGTACTGGACAACACTAACTGGCAGAATGTGTCACAACTCTCAGAGAGGAACCCGAAAAATGTTAACGTGAGTCCCATACCACACGTTCGCACTAAACGGTTTACCAACCGTTAGTCAATTTCACACTCAAAGCAGTACAAAGTTCACCTCATTTCATAGGTAAACCAGACCCAAAGGTCAAAACGGTCAAACGAATAGATTAGGAATTAACTGAAAAGATAAACACACGTGTTCATAGCACGCGTTTTATTTAATCATTTAATTCTCCTCCCTCTTCGCTCGAAGTGCAAAATTGTGTGTGTGTTTTAAATAGAAATTATAAGTTGGAGAAACGAGCTTTTAATACCATTTAAAAAGACCTCTTTATAAAAACCCGTGTACGAAATCCAAAGAAGAATCATCAAAGTCAACTAAAGTGAAACAACTAATTGGAGAAAGAAGAATTGATCAAAAATTGGAATCCCACACAAAATAGGCAAATTGGGCTGAGACAAGCAGATTCAGACGTCTGAATTGTATATTTCAGACGTTTGAAACTGGAGCTCAGGCAATACTTAGCCTAGGTCAATGATGGCCAAACCATATCGGAAGCAATCGGATGAGTGATGATGGCTAGGGGTTTACGCCAAATGACTACCAAACCTAAGAGACTCACCAATACACTCCGACCAACATTCCCAAACAACCATATAAGTATTTTCATAGATTTTGACTTCAAATGCCAAAAATTGGAATATTCATCAAACCAATTCAATTCAAAAACAAATGGACAAGGATTATATGTTAGGAATTGATACCTAACACTATCAAAGATATGGACATAGATGTGAGTTCAAAAACTCACCTTTTAACCCAAAAACTCAAGAGAGAAGCTATAGAGCAAGGCAAGAACAATCACTCTTCAATTATAATCCAAGGAGCTTCAATCTAAGCTCAAGAACAAATATTTCCTAAGTTAGGGCTTAGGATATTTCAGAAATCGAAGAGGAATTGAGATGGAGAAGGAGAAGAGGATGCTTACCTAAGCTTCTCTTTGATCTAGGAGCAAGAATTTGAGTTTGCAATTGAATCTAGGGCTTAGGAATTTCCATTTCCCATTCTTTCCCCCATTTTTGCTAAAGCTTGAATGTTAGGAAATGAAATGAGTGAATGGAGAGGAGAGGGGGCTGAGCTAGGGTATAGAATGAGTTGGGTGAAGCCCAAACCCAAAGCCCACTTAGAAAATAGCAAAATTCAACTTACTCCAAACATATCGATGCTTATACTCAAAAAAGTCACAAACAACATTTTGAACTCAATGGAAATGGTCTCGAGTCCAAATTGTTGATTCTCAACTTTATTCTTGATTCAGACGTCTGAAATTTCCAAACCAAACGTCTGAATCTGGAAAAATAAGAGTTTCCTAACTTCATTTAGACGTCTGAAATGAACGATTCAGACGTCTGAATCTGGAAAAATAGAAGTTGTCCAGAACAATATTCAGACGTCTGAATCATCCATTTCAGACGTCTGAAAATGGCAATTTTAGCCTATTTCCTTTCTGGATTGACTCGAACAATTTTAGACGTCTGAATGCTTCAATTCAGACGTCTGAATTCCTGTAAGACAGTTTTTCTCAAATTGGCACCTCCGAATCTCGATCCACAAAGACTTTTCACTAATTCGACTGTTCTTTTACGAATAGTGACTTCTCGGGCTAAAATCCGACTAACGATGTTATTCATAAATTAAACATTCAAAATATACGAATCGTAAAATATGCGGGTTGTTACAGATAATTAATCAAATTTATATTTGTTTTGTAAATTTAAAACAACATTCATTATCCCGGAAGATAATTAATCAAATTTATAATCTTTTTATAAATTTAAAACAACATTAATTATCCCAAAAGATAATTAATCAACTTTATAAACTTATTAAATTTAAAATATCATTAACTATCCATAAAGATAATTAATCAAATTTATATCTTTTTATAAATTAAAACAACATTAATTATCCCGTAAGAAAATTAATCAAAATTATTATCTTTTAAAAAAATTTAAAACAACATTAACTATCCCGAAAGATAATTACTCAAATTTATAATCTTTTTATAAATTTAAAACAACATTAATTATCCTGAAAAATAATTAATCAAATTTATATTTTTTTTATAAATTTAAAATAACATCAATTATCCCGAAAGATAATTAATCAAATTTATAATCATTCTATAAATTTAAAACAACATTGGTTATCTCAAAAGATAATTTATCAAATTTATAACTCCTTTTATAAATTTTAAACAACACTTACCATTTATTTCAAAATTCTCAAAAATACTTGAAAATAAGTTTAAATAACTCTCAAAAGGCAAAAACAAAACCAAACTTTAATTTGTAAAAAATCAAGCACAAGTTCGACAAACACATGAGTTTAAGGAGATGATATTTCATAAGTGATGGTATAGCAAATCAATATTGATGAGAAATCCTTAGGATTTCTCTACAAAATTCCCATGCAATCAAATTTATGTATGTGTATTTCAAAGTGTTCCGTAATGACCTATTCATTATGTACACTTCGACTTCCTCTTGCTTTTGTTTTCTTCAAAACAATGGTTATTTATACCATCTGCTTCCAAGCGGGAATAAAATCCAAACAATAAAATTAAACAACAATATACAAGCAATCATCTAAGCATTCAACAATAATATATAGCAATACGGATATCATAAAGCTTATTTAAAGGTGAGAAAACTCACCAAAATTCAAGTCAACGCTTTTGCTATCCGGTTTTAGCCTAAAATTCTACTAGCTCCAAATTAAACGAATCCAACTCTTACATGCAGATAACAACGATACGAGTCCAACGCAAAAGACCTCTTTCAAATCTGACCTCATATGCAAGAGTTATCAGTTTTGTATTATTTGAATTTTAAAAAGTAATTAATTAGGTAATTAACTCAACGAATTACCCACATTAACACCAAATCCTTCTACCCCAATACACACTGCCTGTACATGAAAACATGCACACCTCCAGGCTGATCCTTCATGCCTAAAATTCTCACTCCACAAGAAATGATTCGATGCACCAATTCCAACGCGTCTCTCTTTGCGAATACTACCTGCCCAACCCACATTGTCAAGCTTAATCGAGCACTTTCAACCGTGGCCTCCTCCTCTACCTCTTGACCGTACATAGGTCGCACCACCCAAAATTCCATTGTGACCTACCAAAACTTTGCCACCGAAGATCCTTCCTCCAAGAAACCCAAATCCAAACTGTAAGTGCAACTATGGATCGTAATATGAAATATAATATAAGTTATCTACTAGTGCGGAATATGAATATAAAAAGTAAACGGTAAAGTAAATGACACCAGGGATTTTTATACTGGTTCGAACTCCCGTTATATGTCCAGTCCCAGACTCCTTTTGGAATTTAACTAGCAACCCTCTCTTGACCTTGAAGAACTGGTATTACACCGCTTAAGCAACCGAACATGACTTCTACCACCTAGGCAACCGAATAGTACTTCTACCGCCTGAGCAACCGAACGGGACTTCTACAATACAGATAGTAAAGTTGTTTCTAACTGAATATGCTCTTGAATAGCACTGATAAGTCAATAACGTACACTCTTCCTATAATCTTCTCCTTTTGTGGTATATCGTGTAATTCGTGGGATTGGAAGTAATTGTAATCACAAATAAATTTGTGCTTGAATGTGCAAGTGATTTGAGAGCGTTTATGAAAGCAAATTGCAGAAAATAGTTTACAAGAATATAGATTAGAATCAGAGAATAATGTTGTGTTTTCCAAACTGAAATTGTGACGACCCGGATTTTTGTATATTTGAAATTGGAATATTTAATTGATTTTAAATATTTAAGAGTTAATTTTAAACTCAAAATTTCAAATATCATTATTATTTGGTGATTTAATTGTTGAATTTAATAATTGGAATTGAGTAAAATATAGAATCTGGAATTTTAGCCCGTTAAAAATAATACGAAGGCTTAGAAAATTTATACTGATGATTTTGAAGGTGTTGGAACTTTCAGAATTGAATTTGGAACTGTTTTGCTCAGTTTTGAAAATTTAATGTTTAAATCGATATTTAAAAATAGCCTTCCGGAACACAGTCTCGGAATTCGGTGAGACCACTTCCATTGGATCCATAATATTGTATTATTATCGGATTTTAAATTTCGGAGCGTTTGGAGTTGTTGTGTAAGCATACGGTATATAAACGTGTTGAAATTTATATCGAAAAAAATTCAATAATAACTGGATTCAAAAAGCTATCTCCTCCATACGACCGAGTTAGGACTCGAAACTTTTTCCATTTCGTTCAGAATAGGGGTTTAACCTTATAAACGCCTAGCGGCACGCATCAATAGGAGGTTGAGATTTTGAGTTGCGTGATTCGAGACGATTTAGATTTAAATAATATTTATATTCAAAATTGTTTTGACAAAAGTTTTCTCAGCAACCTTCTCTTCTCTCAAACACGTGTTTCTCTTGGTATAACACGTGTCCTACCTAATAAACACGCGTCTCTTCTAAATATCAAAACAACCGAGCCTCTCAGTTAAAAGAAAATCAAAAATGGCCGAACTTTGGATTCTGTCTCCAGTTATACTTCACCTTCCATCCTCATTTGTATTCAAAGCCACAGCTTCCTTTACTTCCACTCCTTCACGAATCGAAGACAAATCGATTTTCGTATAAAATAGAGAAGGGGGAAATGGCTGCTCAATCGTTCGAAATAAATCACAGATCGAAGAAAGGAATCGCGGTCTTCCTCTTCTTCCTTTCTTCTCTGACCTCGAACTGAATGAATCGGAGTTCATCCACGAATCGAATTTGAGTTCTGGGCGGCAGTAGCTCATGCGAGATAGTGATGAGGCGAGGGCGGAGGCATATCGCGAGCGGGTTTTTGCGTTCGAGTGGGATGAGCCGGATCTGGAGGCACGCGAACGAGGCAGCGCTGATTGCCTCGAGGCCCAGCAAGCGCAGGTGGGGGCGGCACGAGGTTGTAAAGCAACCTAGGGTTCGTGGTCGAGCAAATTGGGGAGTAGGAGTCGAAGTCGTCGCGAAGTTTTGTTGGTGGCCGAGCTCAATTTTGGGTATGATTTCTTCTTCCTCGTCGTTGTTTTAAAATAATTTTGTTAACAGTAAGATATATATACATTTGTTTTAAACTGTATGGAACAGTAAAGTAGCAGTATAACATGAATATATATTTATATATATATATCTGCATGCCTATCTCAATTTAATTATATATAGGAATTTTAAAATGTGTAAGGTTTATATAAAAATTTGATTTTTAAAACTATATGGAAATTTTTATAAGTATATGTGTAGTTTCAAAAGAGAAATAAAGGTACTAGTTTGGATTAAAGTAACCTATTTAATCATTTTAGTTACTAGAGAATATTTATCTTCGAAAACAAAATTGTTTAAAATTAATTATTAAGTTAATCTAAAAGGAAATTGATTTTACGATTATCTCAGATGTTAATAAAATTTTATAATATTTATACAAGGTCAAAACTGGATAAACCAAGTCGAGAATGAAGTGGATTGCAAATTTAACGGCAAAGGTGAGTTAATCTCACTCGGTTGAATTTTAATTTTAATTTAAATGGTTAAATTTAAATAATTGAATGATTGATTTGGTTTGATGTGATACTATATATATAATAGTATATAGCAATATATACATATTGGCATATGTATATATTGGAGTTGTTGATATTCCCGCATTATATAGCGGATGAGACCCTATGCGCCGCATAATAGCGGATGATTTTATATAAAACCCATATACCGCGATATTCCACCTCGAAGTGGAATTGGTATTGTGCTAACGTTTGTGGATGCAGGTAAACAGGTTGGAGGGATCCAACTGGATTCCTCAAAATTTTCTAGACTGTTTTATATTCTGTGTTATGAATATTGATATCCTGTGATAATTTTATTGGTAATTGAAATATTGAATAATATGGTTGGATTGAATATTTCAGAAAAAGAAATTATCAAAATGTATTGAATTGGATTTTTGGAAAGAAATAAATCTTAAGTTAAAAGTATTTTGAAATAAATGAAATGAGCAAGGAATTTATTTCAAAGTAAAGTAAATCGGAAATCAATTTGGGATTTGATTTAAGCGTTAAAACGGGATTTTTAAAAGAGAAGTGAGATTTTGGAATTTATAAACTGGGTTTATAAAGTAAAATAAAATATCAGTGGATATTTGAAAAGATAAATTCAAGGTGGGAATTTATAAAGGGATATGAATTGGTTTAAAAATAAATAGTGATTTATTTTGAAGAATGTGAAAGAAAAGTGTATCTCCCTGAATAGCCAAGTATGTTTTCAAAATAAACTTCTAAGTATAAGCTAGCGGTTTAAAGTTGATTTAAAATATGTTTTTTGAAAATCTATTATTTATAAATGTTAAACTTTAAAGCGAGTATCTTTCAAATTTATTTTAATAGTAATTGTTTAAAGATGGTTTGGTATTATGTTTTAAATGATAAAAATCTAGTTTTATATTTTATTAAGTAGCTTCATTTTGAATATTCTTAAAGTATTAATTTTTGAATAAAGTATTAAAATAGTTTTGAATTTAAATGTTTTAAAGTATATTTATAATAAAGTGTTTTAAATTATTTTTAAATCTAAAAGTATTTTGTACTTTGTGTTTCAGAGGAAATAAATATTTGGAAATGTATTCCGTAAGCGGAAACTGTTTTGAAATTGTTTTCAAATGAGTTTTGAAAATTCGGAAATATATCTTGGAAAGATATTTGGGCAAATAAATAATGTGGGAAATTATTTAATTGTGTGATGGTTGCTTGTGGATGTTAATTGATAGTTAAATAACTGACTATCAATATTGGCCAAATGCGCTGATCGTTTCGAAGAGACCGGGATCGGATTTGCTACATTACAGCATTATAGGGGGTTCTCGCTTCGCGGTTTGGTGGCGAACGGGAGACTCTTACCCCTACATGTCCCATTGAGGGGTTGGTTGCGAGTCGAGAGGCTGGCCGTAAAAGCAAATTCGAGGTATCACTGTATGCCACGGTGGGTCTGGGATGGTTGCAAAGCCTACCAGTCGCCACTGGCTCGTCCCGTTACAGTGGTATCAGAGCTTAGGCTGGCGACAACCTTGGCTCTGGTGGGAATTTTGAGTGTACTAATATATATGAGCACGTATTTGTTAGTGAATATAAAATGGTTTTATATTATGTTGATTGGTTTATTGAGAAGTTTATGGATTCTGGTCAATACGAGTAATTAACGTTATTGATAGGGATCTCTAAACACTTGAATAGAACAATTCGACACAGTATTGTTTTAAAATGGGATAAATGAAATAATTTTACCCAAATTATTTTGTATATAAAATAAATAATTTTCTAAAATTATTATAGTTATATATATATGGATGCTTGGTTGTTAAGGAGTGATAATATTAAGTTATTATCACTATTGTGAGAAAATTTAATAAGAAATTGAAATCATAACTAAAAGCTAAGAAATAAATTCATATACATATGGGATTTGTAAATGCAAATTAGTAAATGTGATTTATAATTTGAAATAAAATTCCAAAGTAATAGTTGTATGTGAATTGAAAGGATTTGGAATTTGGAATTTTGAGAAAATTTAATTCCTTTGAGTTTGAAAATGGTTTTCAAAGGTTTTGAAGGAATAACAGTGATATTATTTTGGGGAAAATGAATGAAATCCAAAACTTGAATTATTTAAATGGATAGAACTCCAGGAAAATAGTTAAAGTGATTTTTGATATGAGAATCAAATATTGGACTGAAATTGAAGAATAAACTAAATTGAATAAATTAGTGAATGGAATATGGAAATGGAATTCGAATTTGGCTAAATGGAAGTTGAATTGTGGGTTAATAATAATATTGGAAATGAACTCGAGTTATAATTAAATGTAACTTGGATTGTTAGTAAATGGAATATAAGTGGAAGTGTAGTCCAATAAACTAAAGTTGGGTTATCATAGAGATGGTTTGAATTTGTGAATAAAATCCATGTAAGTAGAGATAAATTAAATCTATGAACATGGATAAAATAGAAATTATCAAATGCAAATTAAGTCGAAAGACTAACAAATTAATATGAAATGCGAAATAAATTTGGAAGGGAGAGAATAAGGTATAAATTGAGTTGGTATCAATTTAAATTAATTATAAACTGGAATAGATATTCTATTATGTGAATATCATTGGATTTGCATAAAGATGGTCGTCATTGACGCAAATGTGATTGTCTAATACTCTATGAGTTAATATAAGCAATAAAATTGATTTTTGAATCAATTGAGATAAATATGTGTTAGTTTGGATTAAAATGAATAGAATATAAGAAATGAAGTGTAAACCATTTAAATGGAAGCATTTAATTTGTGTTAGAGCCTAATAAATTCACTTATGGAAGTGTTTAGTGAATATTGCTTATGTTATGTAGGTGTTAGCTATTGAAATTAATTGAAATGATAACAAACTTTGAATATTTGTCACTAACCTGTTTAAATTGAGTTAGTACAGGTTCAGGGAAGCCGCTTGGCTGATTTTGACTGCGTTAAATGCTAAAATAAATCGCCGCTTGCTTTAAAAATGCTAAAATAAGGTACGTTTACGCAAAAATTCAAAATAGGAAATATGAACTGCTTATATTGATATATATTGTGATTTCCGGCCTGAGGCCGATGTATATATATATTTGTGCATCCTGCGATATCGCAGAAGTCCCTCCGTACAAAGGAGACTCTGCCAAAATTTTCCGAAATTTTGGGAGTTAGAAAATTTTGAAAATTTTCATTAACGATAAATAATCTAAATTTGCTAAGCAAATGGAATTGGAACCGAATAATTGAATCTAGTTTAAATATGAATGTAAAGTAAGTGAAATCGAAAGAACTAAGGAAAGTAAGCTTGCAAGTAAACTTTTAATTGAGATTTAAATTAATTTGTAAGTGGAACTAATTCAATAGTCAAATGGAAGCCAATTTGAATTCAAATGAAGTTGCGTGGGCAGAATGAATAGTAATGAAAATAAACTTTGATAGTAAAGTGAAAATTAATGTAAGAAGTGTATAAATATTTATATTAAACTTAAGGATTGGAAAAATGAAATTCTTTAAGTGAAGTGGGTATGGAGGAAAATTATTCTAGGTGAATAATTGAATGACGATTAAAATATGAAGATGTGAATGGGATAGTTGTGAATAAGGGGATAACAATCAAAAAGGAATGTGAATAAAGAGAATTGATATAATTGGTAATCAATTGGAATTTATACGTAAGATGTACGTATATTATTTTATTCGCATAGCTATTTGGTCCAGATGTCGAACACAGAATTTCGAGATAGTTTTATCGATCCGAATCAGGATTTTTCACTCGATTTTCAACGGCGAGCCTGGATATGGATTGTTGATTGATTCTGGATATTCTCTATCATAGTTGGTGGCTATGCAAGGAGAATGACGGTTTCTGATCAAGAAACCAGATCTGAGTCCGCACTAGGAAGTTGGGTGGACGATACTAGTTCGGAAGTGAAATTGTGTGATCGAGTTAGCGATCGAATTTGAAATTGCGTACGGATGATATATGTGCATCGTACGGGCTTAAGCAAAGCCAATATTGAAAATTTTGTAAAGAAGTCAATAAAATGATTTTGGAATTGTGATTGAATATTATTGCTTAGTAGGATATACAGGTGTATAAAAGCAATGGATAAATTGGGATTTTTGATTTTAGAAGATAAAATTTAATGGCCCGACAAAAGGTATGTATTTGAATTTCTATATGAAATTTGATTGGGTTTTTGGATCCAGCCACTTGGCTTTTTGTTTTCTTTTTGAGATTGGGAGGCCGTAGAGCCATTTTGTAGTAGTACCGAGCTAGCCGCGCAAAGGAGACGCTGGCGAAATTTTTCGGAAACTTAGAGAGTTAGAAAAATTTTGAGAAAATTTTGACAATTCAAAATTTGGTTTCAAATTTAAATTTGAACTGATAAAAAAGGTAATATTGTTTGAACCTGTGGATAAGTTGAAAAGTTAGAACGAGGATTAGTGTATCTGTGATAAAAAGATTGTTTGGCAAGATTTTTGAAAACTATTTGAAATTTGAGAAAATAGTTAATGAGGTATGGATCATTCTTCCTAACTGGTAATTTCGGGGACGAAATTCTTTTAAGGGGGGAGAAATGTGACGACCCGGATTTTTGTATATTTGAAATTGGAATATTTAATTGATTTTAAATATTTAAGAGTTAATTTTAAACTCAAAATTTCAAATATCATTATTATTTGGTGATTTAATTGTTGAATTTAATAATTGGAATTGAGTAAAATATAGAATCTGGAATTTTAGCCCGTTAAAAATAATACGAAGGCTTAGAAAATTTATACTGATGATTCTGAAGGTGTTGGAACTTTCAGAATTGAATTTGGAACTGTTTTGCTCAGTTTTGAAAATTTAATGTTTAAATCGATATTTAAAAATAGCCTTCCGGAACACAGTCTCGGAATTCGGTGAGACCACTTCCATTGGATCCATAATATTGTATTATTATCGGATTTTAAATTTCGGAGCGTTTGGAGTTGTTGTGTAAGCATACGGTATATAAACGTGTTGAAATTTATATCGAAAAAAATTCAATAATAACTGGATTCAAAAAGCTATCTCCTCCATACGACCGAGTTAGGACTCGAAACTTTTTCCATTTTGTTCAGAATAGGGGTTTAACCTTATAAACGCCTAGCGGCACGCATCAATAGGAGGTTGAGATTTTGAGTTGCGTGATTCGAGACGATTTAGATTTAAATAATATTTATATTCAAAATTGTTTTGACAAAAGTTTTCTCAGCAACCTTCTCTTCTCTCAAACACGTGTTTCTCTTGGTATAACACGTGTCCTACCTAATAAACACGCGTCTCTTCTAAATATCAAAACAACCGAGCCTCTCAGTTAAAAGAAAATCAAAAATGGCCGAACTTTGGATTCTGTCTCCAGTTATACTTCACCTTCCATCCTCATTTGTATTCAAAGCCACAGCTTCCTTTACTTCCACTCCTTCACGAATCGAAGACAAATCGATTTTCGTATAAAATAGAGACGGGGGAAATGGCTGCTCAATCGTTCGAAATAAATCACAGATCGAAGAAAGGAATCGCGGTCTTCCTCTTCTTCCTTTCTTCTCTGACCTCGAACTGAATGAATCGGAGTTCATCCACGAATCGAATTTGAGTTCTGGGCGGCAGTAGCTCATGCGAGATAGTGATGAGGCGAGGGCGGAGGCATATCGCGAGCGGGTTTTTGCGTTCAAGTGGGATGAGCCGGATCTGGAGGCACGCGAACGAGGCAGCGCTGATTGCCTCGAGGCCCAGCAAGCGCAGGTGGGGGCGGCACGAGGTTGTAAAGCAACCTAGGGTTCGTGGTCGAGCAAATTGGGGAGTAGGAGTCGAAGTCGTCGCGAAGTTTTGTTGGTGGCCGAGCTCAATTTTGGGTATGATTTCTTCTTCCTCGTCGTTGTTTTAAAATAATTTTGTTAACAGTAAGATATATATACATTTGTTTTAAACTGTATGGAACAGTAAAGTAGCAGTATAACATGAATATATATTTATATATATATCTGCATGCCTATCTCAATTTAATTATATATAGGAATTTTAAAATGTGTAAGGTTTATATAAAAATTTGATTTTTAAAACTATATGGAAATTTTTATAAGTATATGTGTAGTTTCAAAAGAGAAATAAAGGTACTAGTTTGGATTAAAGTAACCCATTTAATCATTTTAGTTACTAGAGAATATTTATCTTCGAAAACAAAATTGTTTAAAATTAATTATTAAGTTAATCTAAAAGGAAATTGATTTTACGATTATCTTAGATGTTAATAAAATTTTATAATATTTATACAAGGTCAAAACTGGATAAACCAAGTCGAGAATGAAGTGGATTGCAAATTTAACGGCAAAGGTGAGTTAATCTCACTCGGTTGAATTTTAATTTTAATTTAAATGGTTAAATTTAAATAATTGATTGAATGATTGATTTGGTTTGATGTGATACTATATATATAATAGTATATAGCAATATATACATATTGGCATATGTATATATTGGAGTTGTTGATATTCCCGCATTATATAGCGGATGAGACCCTATGCGCCGCATAATAGCGGATGATTTTATATAAAACCCATATACCGCGATATTCCACCTCGAAGTGGAATTGGTATTGTGCTAACGTTTGTGGATGCAGGAAAACAGGTTGGAGGGATCCAACTGGATTCCTCAAAATTTTCTAGACTGTTTTATATTCTGTGTTATGAATATTGATATCCTGTGATAATTTTATTGGTAATTGAAATATTGAATAATATGGTTGGATTGAATATTTCAGAAAAAGAAATTATCAAAATGTATTGAATTGGATTTTTGGAAAGAAATAAATCTTAAGTTAAAAGTATTTTGAAATAAATGAAATGAGCAAGGAATTTATTTCAAAGTAAAGTAAATCGGAAATCAATTTGGGATTTGATTTAAGCGTTAAAACGGGATTTTTAAAAGAGAAGTGAGATTTTGGAATTTATAAACTGGGTTTATAAAGTAAAATAAAATATCAGTGGATATTTGAAAAGATAAATTCAAGGTGGGAATTTATAAAGGGATATGAATTGGTTTAAAAATAAATAGTGATTTATTTTGAAGAATGTGAAAGAAAAGTGTATCTCCCTGAATAGCCAAGTATGTTTTCAAAATAAACTTCTAAGTATAAGCTAGCGGTTTAAAGTTGATTTAAAATATGTTTTTTGAAAATCTATTATTTATAAATGTTAAACTTTAAAGCGAGTATCTTTCAAATTTATTTTAATAGTAATTGTTTAAAGATGGTTTGGTATTATGTTTTAAATGATAAAAATCTAGTTTTATATTTTATTAAGTAGCTTCATTTTGAATATTCTTAAAGTATTAATTTTTGAATAAAGTATTAAAATAGTTTTGAATTTAAATGTTTTAAAGTATATTTATAATAAAGTGTTTTAAATTATTTTTAAATCTAAAAGTATTTTGTACTTTGTGTTTCAGAGGAAATAAATATTTGGAAATGTATTCCGTAAGCGGAAACTGTTTTGAAATTGTTTTCAAATGAGTTTTGAAAATTCGGAAATATATCTTGGAAAGATATTTGGGCAAATAAATAATGTGGGAAATTATTTAATTGTGTGATGGTTGCTTGTGGATGTTAATTGATAGTTAAATAACCGACTATCAATATTGGCCAAATGCGTTGATCGTTTCGAAGAGACCGGGATCGGGTTTCCGTATACCGGGATTCTAGGTCTGGAGACTCGAATACCACTTCGATCCGGTTTGTACGTTTCGTGTAACGATTTCGGAGTCGAAGATGGAGCTGTGAAGTGCAAGGGCTAGTCGCTACTAATCCTGAGGATATTTCCAAATTGGATGTAGTAGGAATAGTGCCTTCGGTTCCGTTCAAACCCAGGACGGACTTGTATGGACGAATGCTTGCGAAACATCGTCAGCGGACGATGGGCATTCTAAGGGATATGTTCTCTAAAAGGTATCGTTTAGCCTCGAACCTCATCAACCGGGAATGACTGAAAATCAGGGGTTATGCAGCAAGGCTTCGTGGGTAGCTCCCACTGGAGGGTAAGGTCATCCCTGTCTAGATGTCCCTTTTTATTTCGGCTTAGTGGTGCGGTTGCTGATCCCAACCGTGGGGTGATTTTATTCGGGATCATCCAGTAAGGGATGGTTCCGGCCTTGTGTTGCAGGGGAGCGGGCGTACTCCTCGGTACTGTGATCTAGGCCACGTACTGTGACAGGTGGTACCCCAGTGCCTAGTCATTCGTTGGAAATCCATTCTCCCTACGTGCCTGTACGGTTTTGATTGTGCCCAACTATTGTTGAAATGTGAGATGCAAGCATTTCAGCTAGATTCTAATTTACTTTCTGTAGACACTATTATAATATCAGAGGATTTTGATATAAAGTGTTTTAGCTATCGTAAGGTAAAAACCCGACATGTTTATTGTGGCGTGGTCTTACGAGATGCTTTTGTTTTCAAAGGGTTTTGAAACTTTAATAATAAATTTGAGTGTGATTTTCTCACGCTGGTTTACCAGACTAACTCGGGTATTGTTTTATATGATGCTTGGGTCAGACCGAGTATTATAGGTTACAGGACATGATGCTGTGGAGCTCAGGAGATGAGCTGGATGGCGAGACGTATCTCCCGTACTTGTTTATATATATATATTCCGCTGTGTTGATTGTTGTACTCTGTTGTATTGAGGACATGATATGGTTATTGTCCAGTTGTATGTTATGTGTTCTCTGGTGTATACTCTGATGATATATTATATAAAACTGATATAGTTTTGATTTGTGTAAAGATCTGTTAATATATATTATATTTTGTTCCGCTGCGATGGTTAGATTTTGATGTTGTTTTCTATTTTTCTTCTTCTACCTCTTCTTCTTTTAGCACAAATGGTCCGGTTTTTCATGTATGAAAAACCCGGGTTGTTACAGAAATCAAGGCTATTTATAGTGTTAAATAGTTGTAACTATTAGTGAAAAGATTCGGTCTAGAGATACAGAAACATCTGTTGAATTAACGGATGTTTATGTTCGTTGAAAAGTGGTGACCGTTCAGAAAAATAGCCGTTATGAATATTCAGTCGACTGGAAATATGAATTAAGTAGACTAAACATTCAAACAAATTTGAAATTTGAAAAAATATTGAAAAGACATTTCATTCAGTCGACTGAACTTGGGTGTTTAGTCGACTAAATGTTCAAACATTCATGTGCATGTTTCAGTCGACTGGATTACCCAGTTCAGTCGACTGAAACTATCACTGTAAGCCTATTTAACTTAGTTTTAAAAGCAAGTTTATTTTATAAATTTATATAGTTAAAATCAAGTTTTTATATATTAGTTTGAGTAAGTTTTTAAAGCTTTTGTGTGTGTGTATACCACTGAGGAGAGATTTTAACAAATGTTGGTTACTAACTAGACTATAGGCAAACCAAATTAAAATGTTGAAACTTGTTTTCGAAATATTTTGGTCTTCAATTTATTGTCGATTAAAATAGTATCTTCTCCTGCAATTTTGGTTAGTTCTTATAATATATACTTATATAGTTGTCACAATCAAAACATCAAAATACTAGGTTCTAACATTCTCCTCCTTTTTGATGATGACAACTATGTAAGTTCAAGAGACTATAAAATTTATAAAAAAAATAAAACTCCCCCTGAATTAATGAACTACCTATTATCTACATAGTTCTCCCCCTTTGTCATCGACAAAAAGGAATGAAAGATGTATAAGCAATATAGTGTAAATGAATATTGTTTACATAAAGCAAGCATATGTATAATTGCAAGATAATTGAGAACTTGAAGCATAGCAATTATATATGATAAATAAGAACAATATAACATTGAAGGACAACAATTTTTCATTGATACAAAGAACTAAAAACAAAAACAAATAACCAAAAGCAAAGAAAAACATACATAGACGAAATAAAAAGAAAACTACTCTCCATCACTCTTAGAATCTTCCACTTCCTCTTCTTCCTCTTTGGAAGTGGTCCATGAGAAAGGAGCGGGAGGGTTCTCGACTATACTTGTGGAAGTTGAGCCGGTGCATGAAATATTTTCCCAAATTTTATTCAAGAAGCCTTTGATAGAATTGAGCTTCTTGTTGGTTTTGGCGACGGTATGTTCAATGTTGACCAAACGTTGATTAAGCTTTCATTGATTCCTAGAGATAGTGACAAGACCCTCTTTGGGAGGAAAATCATCATGGAGTTCAACTATCTCGTCGTCTTCTTCTTCCTCAGTTTGTTGGGAAGTTTGAGAGGAGGAGGAGCTAATGTGAGACATACGAGGTTGTAGGATTCCTTGGGCTCGATTAGCCGACCACTCTTGAAAGCTAATAATATCTTATGGCGATGGATGTTTCGGCAAGCCCATAAGACTTAGTGTCTTAGAATTAAGCTCTCCGATGCTGATGAAGTTGGAGTCGGGGATTTGGATACCAAAGTTTTGGAGAATCCGCATGATGTATACTCCATAGAAAATCGTCTTGAAGCTTCATTTGTGGAAAACGTTGTGGAACTCATCAAGTACGACTTTGGCCCAATTGATATTTTGGGAGGAGTAAATGGCATAAAGCGCTGGGAAGTCGCACTTGTATACCTTCTTGTAGCTTCCGGTACGGGGTTGGATTGATCGAATAAGAGCACGGTGAAGGATTCTTGCCTTTGGTTGTAAGGCGACAGATTTTAGCACGATCATGTCATCAGAAAGAAACCGATGAGAGACCTCATCTCTTTCATCCATGTTGACTTCAACATCATTGATGTCGAGGCCTTCAGATGGACAACGAAGAATGAATCTGAGTCTCTAGAGAGGAAGATAAATCGGAACAACGCATACTAGAGTCCATATGCAGTCATCCTTGTTTCTTGGATTTTAATGGTCTAAGTTCATATTCGCGAAGAAAAGCTTGATAAGAAGAGGATAGATTTTGAGGTTGTTAGCATCCAAACCTATCAAATTTTGAGACCATTTGCCTCCGCCATCTCTCGAATTCCATAAGCGTTGAAATCCGGGAAGTTGATGGATGAGCCGTCAATAATTCTGGAGCTATGCATCGATTGGAATTGATTAACAGCTGTTTGGTCATGTAACCAAGACCTTATTTGGCCTTCGGAAGGTGCGGTTGTTGATTGACGGGGGCATTTTGTTCTTGGAGCCATGAAATTTGATTGAAAATTGAAGAGAAAGATTGATTAGAAAATTTTGGGGGCTAGGGTTTCTTGTGCTGCAGGGTGTTAGGGTTTGAGTAAGAATGAGATGTATTTATAGAGTTGGTAAAAAGGCGTCTTGGGTTTTGTGCAAAAAGCTTTTGATAAACCATAGATTTGAAATTCAATCGACTAAATTAAGGGGGGGCAGTCGACTGAATTTTACAGGGTTTTGATCCCGAAATATTTTGCCTAAAAAATGAGTAATTCAGTCAACTTAAATTTGTAGTTCAGTCGATTGAAATCTAGAAATTTTTTAGGTGATATGAATTTTCGGTTGACTTAAATCATAATTCAGTCTACAGAAAATTACAGAAAACAAACCCGCGTCTATTTGCCTGAAAATGAGCTATTTCAGTCGACTGAATTTGCTAGGTCAGTCGATTGACCTTCTTATATAAGAAACAGAAGATTGAATGTTCCGTAGACTGAATTGAATCAGTCGACTATTTTTTTAGCCTGGGTGAATATTTTACTTCCTGATCAAAGATTTTTGCATAGTTTAAATTTTTTATTAAATACTTATAAAAAATATTAAACAAATATAATATAAATACATAGAAATAAAACGAAAAAACAAGATAAAAAAGATTAATTTTCGGAGGATTGAGAGTCATCAGAGGGAGGCTCAATATTCGTGACTTCCCTTAATGGTCGGATAGGAGACCAACCATTTCCTCATTTCCAGGAGTTTGGTGAAACCTAAGGACGTTGTGGGCTTGGTTCCCAAGGATTGTGAGGAGCTTGAGGATGAATAAGCGAAGGTTGATGAACACTTTCCCTTGACGAAGACCCGCAGAATTTTAATGCGACATGTTCTAGGAAACTTAAACGCTTAGCATTTACTTTTTGTTCGTAGTAGAGTTTACGTTGTAATTCTAGAGTTTCTCTCTGATAATGATGTATGTCATCTATTTTCTCCTTAGTTGATGGAGAGCCAAAATGTAAGGTACGTTTGGTTCTCTTCTCCTGTGGAGTATATCCTGTATGGTGAGTTGGCGATGGTATGATTTTTACAGGATTATAGATTGGAGTTGGTGTGTTGGAATGGTTTGATGATGAAGAAGAAGGAGAGTGGAAACTGATTGATGATTGGTTTGAGTCATTTTCAGATGCCATGTTGGTAAATTGAGAGGATAAAAAATCTTTTAAACTTTGTAAAATAAAGTTTTAGATAGAATGAATAAAAATGAGTAAGTAAAGTTCTTTATATATGAGAAAGAATGCTAAAGATAGGTGGGAAAGCTGAGATTAAAAATCATTGAAAGATAATCGCCAGAAACAATTTGGTGGTAGGAAATGAAAAGAGATAATGACCATTCAATAGATTTCAGGTGAACATAGTGAAGTGTAGCAAGTAACACAATAGCAAAATGGAAAGTCATGAGAATTCCTTACCAACACCCCAAGTTCGAGTGCCAGCAACAATAATTTTTAAAAAAAAATTCCTAAATTTTTTTTAAAATTTAAAATTATAAATCATGAAAAGATATAATACCTAATTCTCGTCGTAATTTTATAAAAGTTTTTTCATTTAGAGGTTTTGTAAATATGTCAGCTATCTGATTTTCTAAAGAAACAAATTCTAGTGAAATATTTCCTTTTTCTATATTATCTCTGAGAAAATGATGCCTTATATCTATATGCTTAGTTCTAGAATGATTTATAGGATTTTTAGATAAATTTATAGCACTAGAGTTATCACAGTAAATTGTAGAATTTGAAAGATTAATTCCAAAATCTTGAAGTGTTTGTTGCATGTAGATTACTTGAGCACATGCCAAAGCAGTAGAGATATATTCTGCTTCACATGTCGAAAGTGAAACACAATTTTGTTTCTTACTAAACCAAGATACTAAAGATTGTCCAATAAAGTGACAAGGTCCACTGGTACTTTTTCGATCCGTCCGACATCCTCCAAAATCAGCATCACTGTAGGATACTAATTCAAAAGGACATTCTTTCGGATAAAAGAGACCATAGTCTTTAGTCTTGTTTAAGCATCGAAAAATTAGCTTCACTACCCGCAAATGTGATTCTTTGCGATTTGCTCGAAATCGTGCACATAAGCGAACACTCGTCATTATATCAGGTCTACTAGCAGTTAAATAGAGTAAAGAACCTATCATACTACGATATAGTTTTTGGTCAACACTTTTGCCATTTTCATCTCTGTTGAGATGTAATGTAGTACTCATAGGAGTGGGTTTAGCAGAAGTATTTTCTATACTAAATCATTTTATGAGATTATTACAATATTTTTCTTGATTAATAAAAATTCCATTTGTTAATTGTTTAATTTATAATCCTAGAAAATATGAAAGTTCTCCCATGTGAGACATCTCAAATTCTCGTCATAATTTCTGAAAATTCTTGACATAATTTTTCTTTTGTTGAACCAAAAAATAATGTCATCTACATAAATTTGAATTATTAAAATATCATTTTTATCTTGTTTTATAAAAAGATTTTGATCCACTTTACCAATTTTAAAACCTGAATTCAGTAAATAACTCTTAAGACGGTCATACCAAGCACGAGGTGCTTGTTTTAAACCATATAAAGTCTATTTTAATTTGTAAACATGATCTGGATATTTTTCATGTGTGAATAAAGGAGGTTGTTCTACATATACATTTTCTTTTATAAAACCATTTAAGAAAGCACATTTTACGTCCATTTGATAGAGTTTAAAATTATTAAAACAAACATATGCTAATAAAATACGTATACTTCTAGACGAGCTACGGGTGCAAACGTTTCATCATAGTCTATTCCTTCTTCTTGATTATAACCTTGAGCAACTAATCTAGCTTTATTTCTAATTATATTTCCTTGCTCATCGGCTTATTTTTATAAACCCATTTTGTACCGATAACAGCTTGGTTATTTACTCTAGGAACTAAGTCCCAAACATCATTACGTTCAAATTGATTTAATTCTTCTTACATGGCTATTATCCAATAATCATCACTTGAAGCTTCTTTGGGATTTTTAGGTTCAATATTAGAAAGAAAAGCTACGTGACCCATTTGATTTAGTTGATTATGAGTTCTTACATTTGAATGAATTTCTCCAATTATATTTTTTAGTTGGATGGTTTCTTAAAAGTCTTGGAGGTGATCTTAATTCATTATTATTTTGAAAATTATTTTTTGTATTATTTCCAGAATCATCAAGATCATCATCTGAGTCATTAGATTTAGAAATAATTTCTTTAATTTCTATATTATGACTATTTTTGAAATTTTCATCGAATGACACGTGAAGTGTTTCTTCGATTACTTTAGTTCTTTTATTATAAATTTTGTAAGCTTTGCTTTATTCTGACTATCCACTGAAAATTCCTTCATCAGATTTCGGATCGAATTTGCCAAGCTTATCTTTCGTATCTAATATAAAACATTTTGAACAAAAAACTTTAAAGTAAGAAATATTCGGTTTTCTATAATTAAAAAGCTCATAAGGAGTGTGTTTAGTTAAAGGTCTTATGGAAACTCTATTTAAAACATAACAAGCAGTGGCTACAGCTTCTGCCCAAAAATGTTTTGGTAGAGTACTTCCGTTTAATAAAGTTCTAGCACATTCTTGAAGAGTTCTATTTTTCCTTTCTACAACTCCATTTTGTTGTGGAGTTCTACGAAATGAAAAATCGTGAACAATTCCTTTCTTATTACAATAGTTTTCAAAAGCCTCATTTTCGAATTCTCCTCCATGATCACTCCGAATATTTTAATTTTTTAATTTTTAACACTTTGAATTCTTTTAGCAAATATTTTAAATTTTCAAAAGTGTCGCTTTTATTTTTCAAAAATATTGTCCATGTAAATCTTGAAAAATCATCTATTATTACAAATACATATCGATAATGGTTAATATATTGAGTTTGTGTTGGTCTAAAAAGATCCAAATGTAATAACTCAAGTGGTTGTAAAGTAGATATCATTTTCTTTGATTTAAATGAAGATTTAGTTAATTTTCCTAACTAACAAGCATCACAAATATTTTTAACTTTAAAGTTCATCTTAGGTAATCCTCTAACTAAATTATTTTTAGATAGTGTGTTAATAGCTTTAAAATTCATGTGGCAAAATCTTTTGTGCCATAACCAAGGATCATTATATTTGGCTATTAAACACATATTGTGCTATAATTAACTTTCATATTTAATATGTAAATATTTCTTTCTCTTGTTCCTTCAAAAATAAGGTTTTTTTTGATCAAAAATAGTACACTTATTTTCAGAAAAAGTTATGTTAAACTCTTTATCACATAGCTGACTTATACTGAGTAAATTATGTTTTAAATTCTTAACTAATAAAACATTTGTAATAAGAGGTAAATTAGATGTACCATCATTGCTCACATCGCCTTAGCCGATGATATATCCTTTGGAGTTATCTCCAAATGTGACAGATCTTCCATTCGAGTAGATAATATTTGTCCGCATATGTTTGTTTCTTGTCATATGTTTTGAGAAACCATTGTCTAGTATCCATTTTCCTCTTTTCTTAGTCGGTATGGTACCTAGAAAAAAATATAGAAATAACATTGGTACCCACCTTTTTATTAGGGTCCTAAGAATTAGATCTTAGGAAGCCAAGACCATGAAGGTTTAGAATTCCCTTTATAAATAAAATCTTTGTTTTTATGAATTGTAGATATAAAAGATTTTATGTACTTATTTCTGATTAAATCATTGTTAGTCTTTGGTACCCAAATTTTTTTAGTACAATTTTTACCAGTTTCTCTCTTTGGAATAATAACTTTTGGTTTTAATTTTGCTTTCACAAAATTATTCTGCAAATTGTAATTTTTATAAGATGTGTCATTCTTCTTTGGTTTTGAAGATTGTTTATATCCTAGTCCATTCTTATTATTAGTAGACTAAGAATTACTAATAATTTTAGAAAGATTTTCTCTTCCTTTATTGAAATTTGTTATATTTTTAGTAATACTCTGTAACTCAGTTTTGAGACTAGTGTTATTTAACTCAAGAATTTTGATATTTGATTTCAACTCATGGTTTTCTGACGCTAATGTCATATTCTTTTCTTTTTGCACTTCTACTTCTTTTGGTAGCATAGTGAGTTAAGAAAAAACATTAGATAAGGATTCTTGTGTATTAACATGTTCTTCTTTTAAAATTTTCTTTTCATCTCTTAGCATATCAACTTCTATTTCAGCTCTCTTTAGCTTTTCTAATGCATTTTTTATATTTTCTCTTAGTTTCCTTGTGTTTATCTAGTATTTTTGAGTTTATATCAATTAAATCTTCAAAAGATAAATTACTTACATCGTCAATTGAAGCCATGAAGCAAACGTTGGCTTGTTCAGAATCACTTTCTATATCACTGTCTGATGATGATGATGACTCTGAATCATCCCATGTTACTGAAAATGCCTGCTTCTTCTTGTACTTGTTCTTCTTATTTTTAAATCTATCTCTTTTTCTTTCTGGACAGTCTTTCTCATATGGCCCTTTTTATGACATTCGTAACATTCAAGATTTAAGACGTGCAATTTGCTAATGTTGTCTTTTCTATTGTTTCCAAATATCTTGTTCTTTCTAAATTTCAGAAACTTTTTGAAATTCTTTGCGATCATTGTCGGGTCGTCTTCCTCTGAATCTGAATCTTCTTGTTCAGCTTTGATTACAATATTTCTTTTACCTTGTGCTTGATCTCGCTTAGCTTGCAAATTTACTTCATATGACATCAGATTTCTAATTAACTCTTCAGGTTTGATGGTAGAAATGTCATTATCTTCTTCAATGGAAAAGACCTTTCGTTCTCATTCATCCGTTAAAGAGTTAAAATTTTAGAAACAATATCAAAATCTGAAATTTTTTCTCCTAATGCCAATAGTGAATGATGTATTTCTTGAAATCTAGAGTACATATCATTTATGGTTTCATCTGGTCTCATTTTGAAATTTTGGAACCGATTTTTAAGCATATAAATCTTGTTTTGTTTAACTTTGTTAGTTTCTTCATGTGTGATTTTAAGAGTTTTCCAAATTTCATAATCAGTTGTACACATGCTAACTCTATTAAATTCGTTTTTTCCTAATGCACAAAATAACATATTCATAGCTTTTGCATTTGATGTAGCATCAGTCATTTGTGTATTTGACCATTCTGCAAATGGTGTAGTGGGTATAGTGTATTCATTTTGAGTAATATTCCAAGTATCATATCCATTTGATTGCATGAAAATTATCATTCTAGTTGACCAATAATTATAGTTCAAACTATTAAATAGTGGTGGTCGCGCAGTGGATTGTCCTTCAACAAAACTTGTGTTAGTGTTATTTTCCATATTATCAGTGTATCAAATAGCTGTGTTACGGTTATAAGATGACCTATGGTCTAATACCAAATGTAAGTGTAGCTATGGATCATAATATCTCTACTATTAATAATGATAATTCGGTTAAAATAAAATCAACCTCGTCTTTTTGAACTTCCCATTATACCCTTCGCACATTTTTCACTTCGTCCATTACTTACTCCGTCTCCATAAAGCCAAAAACACTAACCCTCAATACTCCATCAATACAAAACAGAATAACGCATATCAATTTTGTCCTTCCCGACACAAACTAGGGTTACTTCACTACGACTCCAGATCTCACGTCTCCAACTTCCGCTGCCAACCAACTATCATGGTATCGTCTCTAACTCGATTCTAGATCTGACGATTATCAATTGATCCACTATCAACCAAGATTAGTTCGTCGACCTGTGGTTGGGGATCTACTATCGATAGGTTAGATCTGAAACATCGACTATCGACTACTGAATAATCAAGAAATTAACTTGGATGTGCTAATTCAATGTAGATAAAGGGTTATGGTCAATCATCCTCCATACGACTTCCATTGACCTTCAATCCCTGGTAAATTAATTATTTGGATGATTTAATTTAGTGATATATGGAACTTGGGCTATGGTTCTGCTATTTTTTATGTTATTTAATTGTACTATTTTTAATATGAGTTTCTAGAAAGGTACTTGCAAATTGATGTATATCCAACCATCGTACGCTTAGGTGAACCAATTAATAAGATACAATTATGTTTCATAGATAATTAGATGTGTTTGCAACGTTAAGTCTTTGTGAACATTTTTCATTATTATTATACATTGGTAGCTATTTTTTAACATGATTCTTTAAGAGGGTCCTGTAAGGGTAGCTAAATAGTATAATCGATGTTTAAAAGGTAGATTAAACACCTATAAACATTTTTTCGTTAAGAATCAAGTAAGAGAAAAAATAAATTAACCATAAGGTTCCAACATAAATCATATTATCTTTTGGTGGTAAGGTGTTCATTAGCAACGCAAAAGGGTAGTTCCTACTATTGGAGAGATTGCAAATAATGTGCATTAATGCTTAGAATAACAGAATAAAACTAACCATTTGAAGAAAAATATCCATCAGAATAGCAAGGTAGGAAACAAATCTTTCTCCTTTTGTAGTTTTATTAATGACTTATTTATATATTTCATGTAATTCCATCTTATCTAATGAAGGTTGCATGTTTATAGCTTAATGAATTTTTGGTGTGTTTTTGCTTTCAATATGATTGCTACTTAGCTGATTTTTAGTAAGCTTATTTTTAAACTCGATGACAATAGAACCTGTTTATTTGGTGTTTAGGAAACTATAATTATATTAGTTCATATCAAAACAGAAATTTGCATGCTGAAATTAACTTGTAGCATTACAATGTTCACCAACTACTTTTGGATCCACCTAGGGATCAACACTGACTCTCCATCGTAGGTTTCTCATGGATTTTGGGGTCTGTAGAAAAGGAAAATGTATGAAACCTACCCTTCTCCTCAAATCTGGAATCTTGAATGATAATTTTTGTTATTTTATCAATTTTGGAATTTTAAGTACATAGTTCCCTAATTTTCGCATCATTTTGAATATCACATAGGTATTTTCAATGATTTTAAATCATTTTTTCTTATTTGTATGCTCAGAAAAAATGATCACGGGTTTACTTCCTATTTTCAATGTTGAAATTGTAGTTTGCTAAAAATTTAATTCTCGATAGTTCAATTTGCGTGAACACTTTGATTATTATGTAGGTTTTCCATAAAAAATATAAATAATGGAAAATTTGATGAATTTTGGGTTTTTGAACTAAACCTAGAGAGGTAAGTTTGTGATTTCTTGAATAAAACACATGACTGTTTTTGCATAAGTTCTCAGAATTCAATTTACAACCTGTGTGCCTAATCATTCAACAATGATCTTAGATTATAAAGTTACTATGAGTATTTCTATGCCATTTTTTGATACATACATGCATGTATGTATGTAAGATGAACCTATTATTCACTGCAAAGGATTTAATTGCCTGTAATTATTAGGGGGTGTTTGAAGGAGGAGCAAGATCCTTTACTGTGAATCGTAGTTAGGAAAATGTCTTGGCATTAGTTAGCTAATATTTCTGTTTATTATAAGTTAATTGTGATTACCTAGTAGATTTTAGGCCTTTGTTTAGTCTTTTCATTTAATGATTGGATTTGAGTATCTTTTGATGCTAATATATTGTATTTCTTTTTTATTATCTTTTCCTTGCTCACAAGGATTTGTTGAAATTGATAAGAACTGACCTGCAGAGAAGCTTACATGTATTTGGTCTTTAGTTTGAGTTTATTTGTAGGTCGAGTACATATTATATACCATGAAATTTATGTCATATATTTCGTATGGTCCTATAATCGACTCAGATTTTATACGCACAGGAAAATTAGTTTTAATTTTTTTTGTTGATGTACTTTTTTTCAGTTCTAATTCATGAGCTGTCTTGGTTTTAAATATTAAGAAGGGAAATGCTACCATTACCCTATCTAAGAAAATGAGTGTAGGTTCACCAAATAGTACGCATGCTTTAGCAATCACAATTTCTTTTTAAATTCCTATAAATGTTGAATAGTCCTTTAGAAAATGACAATCATTATACCATATACTTTACTGAGTTAACCCCTTAATAAAATATTAGGCCTTCATTTTAGTATAGATAAATTAAATGCAAGCTCATATATTTTGTTGAGTTGTGTCCTATTCACATCAAAAGGCTTCAACCAAAGTTCCGTTAGAACAAGCAGTCAATAAGGTAACAAATGATGTGTGATTGGGCTTTAGACACATTGCATGCCAATTTTTCACAGCAGAAACTTCCCTCCCATTGCATGCAAATCCCAGTATCAATGCTTTTGATGTGCACAGTTATTTTCGTTCGCATATATACCATCGGAATGTTCCCAAAAAGGTTACAAAGGTACACGATCTATAACCCATCTCCTTGTCTTGATGTGCACTATACAAAATAGGCACATGGCTGAAGTGCACTTACAAGCATTGGTTCATTCAGCTCATGGCTGCATTCCCATATTACCACAATCCCATGGCTGCATTATCAAGATCTTTCTTCCCGTGTTATGTTCTAGTGCATCATCTTCGTACACTTTACATGCTCCCAAAATCGCTCCAAAAACCAGGCTCATCGGGTTTTACAGGCTTTTTCTCCCAAACTACCATGCACTTCTCACTTGCCCTATTCTACTTAATGTGTCCCCCACATACCCATAATGTTCCATTATAGCACATGAGAAAACCTGTTTTTTTTTCAAACTATTTTACTATTTTATTTTTTCCAACATATTTTCTTGCTTTTGAATTCTCGATTTCTTTAGAGCATATGAGAAAACCGGCTATTGTTTTATTTCCCTTTATATTGTACTATTTCCATGAAAGTCATTTTTGATAGTTCTTCATAAGGTATTTTATAATTTGTTAGCTAACATATGCATTCGAGTTAATTGTGCGTGAAGTTTAATGTTTAACTACAAAATAAAATTATATATATGAAGAATTAACATAAAATAAAAATACATAAAGAAAGCATTGATAAAATAGTTTGACACAAGCTCACTACAAAATAGTTTGAAAAATAATTGGTTTAAACTAAAAGAGGTTATATAGAACATTATTGTTTGTTTATTTGTTATAGATCAGATCTTACTGTTCATGTACAACGAACCAATTCATGAGGCTATTCAAAGGCAGTTGGCATACTTGAATTTGTTGATGTGGCTCAGTGGTCAAATGTAGGTCCACAAGGACGTGCGTATATACTCGTGGAATATAATATAAATTATCTACTAGTGCGGAATATGAATATAAAAAGTAAACAGTAAAGTAAAAGGCACCATGGATTTTTATACTGGTTCGAACTCCCATTCTACGTCCAGTCCCAGACTCCTTCTGGAATTTAAGTAGCAACCCTCTCTTGACTCGGAGGAACATGTATTACACGGACCGAGCAACCGAACAAGACTTCTACCGCCTAGACAACCGAATATGACTTCTACCGCCAGAGCAACCGAACAGGACTTCTACAATACAGATAGTAAAGTTGTTTCTGACTGAATATGCTCTTGAATAGCATCGATAAGTCAATAACGTACACCCTTCCTATAATCTTTTCCTTTTGTGGTATATCATGTAATTCGTGGAGATTGGAAACAATCGTTATCACAAATAAATTTTTGCTTGAATGTGCAAGTGATTTGAGAGCGTTTATGAAAGAAAATTACAGAGAATAGTTTGCAAGAATATAGATTAGAATCAAAGAATAATGTTATGTTTTTCAAAATGAAATCAAGGCTATTTATAGTGTTAAATAGTTGTAACTATTAGTGAAAAGGTTCGGCTAAGAGATACAGAAACATCTATTGAATTAATGGATGTTTCTGTTCGTTGAAAAGTGGTGACCATTTGGAAAAATAGCCGTTTAGTCGACTGAAAATATGAATTAAGTAGACTGAACATTCAAACGAATTTGAAATTTGAAAAAATATTGAAAAGACATTCCATTCAGTCAACTGAACTGGGGTGTTTAGTCGATTGAATGTTCAAACATTCATGTGCATCTATGCATGTTTTAGTCAATCGGATTACCCATTTCAGTCGACTGAAACTATCACTGCAAGCCTATTTAACTTAGTTTTAAAAGCACGTTTATTTATAAATTTATATAGTTAAAACAAGTTTGTATATATTAATTTGAGTAAGTTTTAAAAGCATGTGTGTGTGTACCACCGAGGAGAGATTTTAACAAATGTTGAATACTTACTAGATTATAGACAAACCAAATTAAAATGTTGAAACTTGTCTTCGAAATCTTTTGGTCTTCAATCTATTGTCGATTAAAATAGTATCTTCTCCTACAGTTTTGGTTAGTTCGTATAATATATACTTATATAGTTGTCACAATCAAAACATCAAAATACTATGTTCTAAGACAAACTCCGTTCATGCAAATTCCACTTAAATCGACATTAAACCCAAATCCTACTTGTTAACACTCAGGTTGATCAATGCCGAACTCAACCGCACACAACCAAACCAACATAGATTCAAAAATCTTGGCCTTGTGAGTTCAAATAATCCAACTTTATATTTTTAATTAAGTAAATGAATTGATTTTGATTTTTGAATAAAGATTGTTTAACTTTCTTATCTTGCAAGAAAAGATAAAAAGAAAAGAGAAAAGTTTACGTGTTGAAAAAACTTGCTTTGAAGTTTGGTTTATTCAAATATTTCCGGCACTTCGCTACACATAATTTTTTTTGCGTACAGACCGCGAATGACAAAACAAAAATACGATCATGCACAAAAATGCAACATGATCCCAAAACAAAAAAAATACACTAGTTATATTATTCTATGAAAATTCATATAACAACTAGATTTAATAATTACCTTGATTTGAATTTCATAATTAGTATTTTAGGGATAATTAAGTGAATTTATAACTTTAATCAAGGTAAATGAAGAAAATAATGGATTTTGTGTAATTAAAGGAGATAAAATTGTTTTGAAATGATTTATTGAAATAAATGGAAAATTAGGGAAATAATAATATTTCCCATTTTAAATTAATATTTTAATTTTATTAAAATATAAGGTATAGAATGAAATCATTGTAAAATTATCATAAGTGTTTTAAAGTGTAAGTTTCTCATTTTTTATATTAAAATTTGGTTACGGTTAAATTTGTTTATAAAACAAAAAAAAATCATTTTTGAAAACGTGTAGAGATGGAATTGTTTCTTAAGTTGGTAACTAGTTAGAGTTTAGAGCTTTTAGAAAATTAATGAAGGGTTTGGTTGATAAATAAAGAGAGGATTGGTTTTGTTTTTAAAATGGTATTTATAAGTTCATTAGACTAAAGAAATTAGTAATTAAAGGATTAAGCCCATTTACTAAAGAAAAGAAGAAATGTTTTCTTTTCATTTCACAAAATCATATGTTTACAGTAAGAAACTCAGAAGCTAAAAGTAGAAAATTCAAAGTTTTCACTTTGAAAAACTTAGCGAAATCTCCTCAAATAAATTGAAATAAATTTCCACAAGTTCATGTAAATTCAAGGTAATTATATCATATCTATCGCTAGTCTTTAGAACTTTCAATTTTAGTTTTGTTGAGATTTTAATCTCTATTATGTTGTTTATAAAATTGACCATTTTTGGATTTTGCAAAAGTTAGGGAAGGAGGTTGCTATAGTTGCTGATTTGTGTTAGCTATGGAAAAAGGTGAGAATTTCTCACAATTATCTCCAAACATAGTTTGCATGCAGTAACTGAATGGTTTAGAGTATACATATTTGATTTACTATTAGTCTCCGCTTTTAAGAATTCATTTATAGTAACTAAACTTTGAAAACACTGTCCAAATGCAAATTTTACTATCCGATTTTGTTATCTTTAATTGCATGCTTGTTCGTTGATGATATATAGATATATTGCATTGAAATTACACTCCTAAATATGTTAAAACATTGCCTGAAATCGTTGGAACCATTATCGAAGATGGGGATGTGAAATCTGGAGTGAAGCTCCAGAAGAATTCGTGTCACTAGTCCACCGGTGGGGTCAACTGATGGACCGGTTATGAACCAAACTGGAGCATTCGCTCCAGGTTTTTAACCAGTTTTTGGGATAATCTGTTTTGATGATTTTTGTTTGTTTTCTTGGCTTTAAATATAGTATGCAAACTACTTTAAAGTTGTATGATACTTTGAATTGATAAAAGGAAACTATTATTACATATATGGTTTTATAGAAGTGTTTTATAAATCAATTTCAAAGAAGGAATGTATAGAGTATAGTTATATATATATATATATACACACACATATTAGCTTAGCTCTAAAAACCATTTCTAGCTTATATAAATCCACATTAGCATTTTGATTTCAGAAATCTTAGTTCTAAAATGAAATAGCATATTTTATTAAAAAGCAAGAAATAAACTACCTCTTATGTTGAGTTAATTGATTGATTTAGTGGAATTTGGCTTTTAAGCTGAACAATTCTTTTGCTATAAGATGAGAATTATATTTAAACAATTTAGTAATAATAAGTGGTTATGGGACATTAATTATCACTTTGTTGTTTAATTATATGACTTATTTGTGTAGTGTTTCCGTGCAATGAAATTTACTAATTAATAGTAAATATTTTAGCAACACCTAGTGGTTATGGGACAGGGTTGTCATACTTTAATAATTACTATTAAAAGAGTATGTAACACTATGGGATTTAATAGTATCTAATGGAAGCATATTAATTGTAATTCGCTATATTCGTTAGTGCATTCGGTAGCTTGACCTTGTAGGCTAGTTGTTCACCTAGCGGCTTGATTGCAGTGGTCGCACCCCAGTCATGGTATTCATTTAGTTCTAGCCCTATACCACTGAGCCAACAGTCTGTACTGCGGGCTATATTTGATGTCATAACAAATGCACCATCTGTTAGTAGGCGTGGCACTTTAGTAGTGCGATAATAATTTGAACACCAGTTATGGACATTCGGTACATTTAAACTATAGGAGTTTAGTAGGCTAAACTCCTGGAGCTTTTCATATCAGTCTCCCCTTGGAAGAAGCAATTCGCACTAACAATATTAGTTTGGTAAAAGATAACTATAAAAATCTGTTATTGTGTTTGACTTGCCTTCATGCAGTCGCTTCGTTGACTTGCTTTCATGCGGTCGTTTGATTTTCACGGTTTTCATGATATATGCTTCATTTGTTAGCTTTCATATTAGTTTATAAGATTTGTATTCACCGTATTTTGAGATGATTTCCATTGTTAGGCATGAGATGATTTTTGTGACACGGTAAATATTATATGTTATATAATTCATTGAGATCTTATGTATGTTATACATTAATTGTCATGAATTGTTATTATTGATATCTATTCAATAAACATGTTAGCTAGATCTCACATTTTATATTTAGAGATAATCTGATCTGGGTGTTATTTTAAGCTTGGGTCAGACCGAGATTTACTAGGTACCAGGACTTGAGGACTTTGGACTTATGCTAGTTTTTGGGAGTAGGCTATTAGGTTATCTTTAGCTATATCATATGTACATTATGTGGTCGACCTTATATGATATGTATTATGTATGAGACAGTGACTAATTATTATTGTGATATCCCAGAATTTTGGGCAATATCAATTTAATAATCTGCATTAAAAATTAAATTGATTTGATAATATTTGTTAATAAGATTTGAATTGATTTAATAATCTTCTTTTAAATAAATATTTAACTGATAATTTATCTTTTAAAAGCTAATAAATTGTTTTCTATTTATAATGTATATATATTTGTATATATTGTAAATAGATAAGCTTTGTTTTAAATTTAATAAATAAGGCATGTTTTCTAATTTTAATATTTTTGGTAATTTGGAAATTATGATTTAATTTAAATATATACAGTTTTAAAATATTTAAGATAAATGTTTAATGGATTAAATTTTATCTTAGCTTAAGTCCAAGATTTATTTAAAGGTTGGGTTTGAAATATTGTTAATAAATATGATATATTAATTCATTTAATGATAATAGGAATTTATAATCTCTTTTATAAATTATTTAAATTTGACAAATTATTACTTTCAAATAACATTATTAATGTATTGTTCTATATATAAATATAAATAGTTTTACTTTATTTTCTCTAAAAAGCCATTCATAAGCATAAAATAAAATATGAATATAAAGTAAATGTTTGATACTTAAGCTTTAAAAAGAAATAAACAATAAATAAATATATATATATAAAGAAATAAAAGAAAGTAAGTATTTGTGTTAGAAAATAGAAATAAATATATGTAAGGTAAAATATATGTTTATGTAAGCACTTAAGTAAACACATTACCATAAATTCTAACATCATGTTAATATAAAAACTTATTTATATTGCAAAGCATAAGTGAACACATTTGATAATTCTGGAAAATGCATTTAGATACAAGGCTGAAAGCATCTTGTATGTAACCTGTAAGTAATTATGAAGGCAAGAATAAACAAAGTATAAAAGGAAAAAGATATCTTTATGTTTGTACAGATATAAATATTTATGAACATAGAGATTTGTATAGGGTAACTATGTACACTTGAAAAGAAGGAAACTATCATATAAGTACATACGAAAATTTAAATAAAGGATGAGTATGTAGACATGAAGGACAAGCATTAAATGTTAACATCTCTAGTACCCAATATAGATCATTTCAGCCCCTAGTAGAGAAAAGATCTCTGACCTGGTTGTACAAAAGAAGAATAAACAATCCTGTGTGAATACTTTGATCTATTTATCAACCTTTCCCATTTCATTTCGTTTACAAAAGAAACTTAGCATTCCAGAAAAGACATTAACTACTGAAGCTTATTTTCAACTCAAAACAAATATGAAGATCAAAATAAAAAAAAGAGTTCCAGTAAGCATCTTTCAAAAGCCTGTTTTCAAACAAAGGAGCTCTGTTCTTCCCTTTCTAAACTGGTGAGTAACATCACTCTTAACAAGTTTAAATATATGAATATGGTTGCATGTTAATCTCTGTGATAAGTATGTATGAGTGCATATCTGCTGTGAATATATATGGTTATATGGTGTACATGATGTTGTATATATGTGTACACTGTTCTTGTTTGTTTCCAGAATCAAGATTTCATTAAAATCCATTACCACTTGATCTAGTCTTTGATAGGATTTAATTTACAAACAAAAGTTGTTTGATTTAGCATAGTTAAATGTTTAAAATTATACTCAAGTTAAAATAATAGAGGAATGTCTCTGGAAATCAAAATGACTGAGCAAATTTAATATAAGTCAAAAAATCCAAACTTGGTAATTCATTGTTTCAGGATTATAAATTGAATACACAAACAAAAACATGATTTTTAATACTAAAATTATAATTTTTAGTTTGGGTTTGAATGAGCAGTGCTGGGTTGAACTGAAATGGGTATTTTGTGATTTTCTGGTGATCTACCTGATTGGGGAAGTCAGGGTTCTTTCTGGAGGTCGAAGGATGATTGGAGAGTAAGGGAAAATTGTCAGGAAGATGTTCAGATCACGGTGGAGGTGGTGGTTGTCCTTCTTTGTCTGGAACCCTAGTTTTAGTTAGGTTAGATGTTTTGGATGGTTCGCCTACCCTAGTTGATCGAGTTCAACTAAACTCGAGGGGATGGTAGCAAGGAGGTTGGCGATGGTGTGGCCGGAGTTTCGGAGGCGCTGATGGTCGGAGATTCGAGAACGAGATGGTTTCCAGCTGTGGATGGATGTTCCAGTTTTGGAGCTTGAAGCTCGATTTCGATTTCGAGTTATTGTCGAAGATCTGGTGTTTGGGTTTTGGTTGGAGGATGATCGCCGACTTAGAGAAGGTCGCAAAGATGACCAGAGGTGGCCGAAGCCACCGTGCATGTGCACGGTGCATTTTGGTTAATGGTGGAGTTTGGGTTGAAGCAGGTGTAGTGTACTCGAGTGATTCTCGAGGGATTCGAGTGTTTGACTCGAAGTGATGTGGGGTTGGACTCGAAGCAATTGTAGTTTGGGCTCGAGTCAAATATTTGTGTTACAGGTTTTAAAACCTGTCTGGTTTTCAGATTTTAAAAATGATTTAAAATTTGAAAACAGGATTTTAAACAAAGTTTAAAGTCAAATTTTTTAGATATGGATTCAAATCTAAATTTGAATCCAGTTTTGAAATAAATCAAGTTTTATAAAAACATAAATATTTAAACAACTTTAAATGTAAAGTATTTCTTTAAATGATTTGAATTTAAAAAGAGATTTGGTTTAAATTCTTTTAAATTTCTTTATAAGGTATATACTTCTTTAACATGAGATTTAAAAGGGTTTTTTAATTGTTTTTAAACTTGGTTAAAGTTAAATTTGTATTCATTTTTAAATCTTAAATTTAAGATGAAATTTGAAATAAATTGAAAGTAAATTGTTTTAAATGTTTTGATAATGATAATTTAATCATTCATAAGAATAATGTTTATCTTAAAGTTAATTAGAATTTAATGATTTGGATTCATTAAATTATTAAGATAATTAAAAAAATAGATAATTAATTAATGGTATGGATGATTAATTAAGTAATTAAGAGTTTTAAATTAATTAATTAAAGTTTAAGACTAATTATTTAAGGAATAATTAATTTGTAATTAGGGATTAATTAATCAAGTAATTAAAGGTTAATTAAGTTACAGTTAAAAACTTAAATTAATTAAATAATTAGTGGTTAATTAATTGGTTATTAAGGATAAATTAATTTGTAATTAATAATGATTAATCTAAGTTTAATTACTTAAGAAAAGTAATTAAAGAATTGTTAATAGTTAATGAAGGTCATTAACTAGGATTATTAAATAATTAATTAATGTGATAAATTTTAATTAGATTAAGTAATTAGGGATAATCATTTATGGAATGGAATAAGTATAATTACTTAATGGAAGTAATTAAGGAATTAATTACTTAATGTAATTAATTGAGTTTAATTTGATTAGTTTAGGTTAATTAATTAAATTTATTTAATTTGTAACAACCCTGTATTTTACAATTATTTTTAAATTGATTTCCAGATTTAAAAGCTTTATTTATGAAAAGAATAATTTTTTTTATTGTAAATATAAAAACTTTGATTTTGTATGTGGATTAGAATTCCAAATATGACTAAATTTAATATTTCCAGAAAATGTGAATTTTGGTTAAAATAGTCAAACTTTGACTTTTAAACTTAAAAATTTAAAAGTTTGAAATTACAAATTTTATCTTTTATTATAAAAATATATGTAATAACTTGAACACTACTTTTCGTTTCGTTGAAAACGGAGTTAAAATGTAAAAGTTATGTACATTTCAATTTTTAGTATAATTTGTTTTATTGTGCAATTTTGCCTATTTTAAATTTTATAAATCATATTTTCTTTCTTATATTTTATTTTAATATGTGTCAATATGTTTATTTATGTATATTTCCATCTCTAAATATTTTAAAAATGATAATAGAATTTTTCCAAAATTTACTATGATGATTTCCTATTTTTAAAGGCTGTTTTCCTATTTTCTACTATTTTCTTCATTAGAAATTATATGTAAATTAAATTTTAAATGTTTATTTTGTGAATATATTTTTATTTCATGTTATTATTTATGTTTAAAAATATATTACAAGCTCATATGAATTTTCTAAAAATTTATTCTATTCAATTCCAAATTTTCTAGACTAGTTTACTATTTTAGCTATTTTCTTAATTTAACTTTATATAATTGATAAATATTTATATAAATTATTATATTTTGATAAAATTTCGAAATTTTATCTGGGATTTTTTTTTCCAGAAATATAAAGTTATAAAAAAGGAATTAAAGATATATGAAGAGTTTGATACCTTTTGTGTGCTTAGCCCTTTTGAATTCTACCGTTTCTTTTCAATCAATACATCTTTTATTTTATTTTTGCCGTTCTTTTCCTCATTCATTTTCAGCCGACTCCCTCATCTTATTCACGAATTTTCAAAGCTCCAAAACCCTAAAAAAATCATGGCCTCCATCTTGCAAAAATTTTTGGTAATCTCCCTCTTTTCTTTCTACTTTTTTTCTTACTTTTCTATGCAATTTTGCCTTGATCTCTTCACATGTTTGCTTGGCCTAGCCTCTACCACCTTCATCCCCATCATCACCTCCTCCATCTACTACAGCAAACACTCCCTTCCCTCTGACCAAGACAGGCCATGACCTTCCACTTGAAGCCATCACCACAAAACTCCACAAAACATTGCCTAGACCACACATATCATCACCTACCCTCCATATCTTGCTTTGGACACCCCCTTAGCCACCACCACCACTTGCTACATGACCTTTGGCTGCTCCTACTCATCACCCAAACCTCTGTCCAGACCTGTACCAGATGATGGCTGAGCCATTTGACCCATAGATCGAGCCAAAAGTTGAACCAAACTCCACTATGTTGCCTAGTCTCTTGATATTCTTGTGTTGTAACTTCCTCCACATGTTCTAGCCTTTATGCCATGCATTCCTATGATCAAACCTGAGCCAAAGTCATGTCAAACCTGACCTAAATAAACCCCTAGACTATGCAAAGCATTGTAGAAAATAAGGCAAAAGATTTGACATTCAAATCTCTTTTCATTTCAAAGTTATTTCATTTTAAAGTCGTATTGAATTTTATTGTTTTGATTGTTTGTTTTGGGTTGTGCACAAGAGTTGTAGCTTGGATTCGCTCTCCACTCAAGTCCGTAGTCTTGTCATCGTGCTTTTGTTTCCATTGTGTAATTGGTTTTGATATCTCCAGCACAAACAGGTGAGTTATTCTCACTAGACAATATGTACCTATATAACTAGTAAATTGACACCCTGTGAATCTGTAGAAATATATTATCATGTTATACTTGACTATGTTATGATCATATGATGTTTATACACCTGTTATATCATCCGTTACTGTTATATAATGTATTCTGTTCATTTATATCTGTTTATCACACTGCAAGTTCCCTGTAGACTAGAATCACTATGGGTTGAAATGATACATACCCGAACGGACTTTAGAATAGGGAAAATTCATTATGGGCTGAAATGATAGGCCTGAATGGTTTTTATTTAACTTATTTTAACTTGGGATTGCGGGTTTGAAATGATAGAACCCGGTTTTTCTTTGTAAATTGCGGATTGAAATGATATATATTTGTATCACTTGACCTAGGCTAGAAAACTATATACAGGCCCGTGGTTATTTTATAAAGTGTTTTGAATATTTTTAAGTATTTTAAAAATATAAATTTATGAAATTTGATTTAAACAGATTTTGAAATATTTTGAATTAAAGAAATTATGATTTTTCTATGTGTTAAAAATGTAATTAATGAACGGTTTAACTGGTTTTTTGAAATATAACTTAAGTTTGGAATTTGGAATTTTGGTTAAAAATGATATTTAAGTTATATGAATAAAATGGAAATTAAATTATATTGGAAATTGGTAAATATGATAATTTGATTAAATTTGAATTTAAGCGATTTATTAAAGTATTATTGGTTTTTCTATGAGTTTAAGTAGTTAAATAAATGAATGTTTAAAGGTGATCTTTTAAAATATAACTTGACTAGGAAATGTGAAATTTGGTTTTAATTAAAGGTTTAAGTTAATTAAATAAAATTGGAAATTTTGTTAAATTTGTGAAATGGTAATTTAAATTTGAAGTGTTAAGTTTATTTGTTGAAATGTGAAGAATTGGAAACTTTTACACTTAAATTTATTAAGTAAATTGTTGAAAATTGGATTTAATTATAAGAAATTTATTGTGAAAAAGATATATGTTAAATGATATGTAAATGAACATTTTAAATGTTAAAATATGGTTTTTAAAATGTTTATGTGTTTTAAATTGAAGTTATTTAATTGCTGGAAATACACTAACACCTGAAATATACTTTTAATAGCATTCAGAAATGCTATAGATTCTGTTTTGAACTAAAATTGTGTAAAAAGAGCTATTACAGCATTTCTGAAATGCTGTAGTTGCTGTAATTGAACTTATAGGCTAATATTGAACTCAGGCCTATTATAGCATTCTCTGGAAATGCTATAGTGGTCTGCAGTCTTTGCTGAAACCAAAGTTAACCCTTGTTTTGAAATCTGAACTACCGCAGCACTTCTGAAATGTTGTCTTTTCTGTTTTGAACTATAATTTAACTAAAAACTGAGTTTTAACAGCAGTTTTAAATGCTGTCTTTGCTGAATAAAAATGTTTTCAAGTATAACTTGTAACAGTTTTTTTCTAAATGCTGCGAAAGGCTGAAATTTTAATAATTATGGTTTTTGACTTAGTAAACGAACTCAGAATGGTTTGAAACTTTGGAAATTGAATACTTGATTTGAAAATATAATAATTACACTTCTAAAAAGTTTAAATGAATTATTTTGATTGGAATATAAACTATTTAAAGGTGATTTGAAATGATAGTAAATGAACGATATCTTTGAATTTAAAGGGTATTTAAAGTTGAATTTATTTGGATTTGAACTGATAGGATATTTTATTATATTAAAATGATTTGAAATGAAGTTTTGGAAAGATATGATATTTTGATATATTGAAATGATTTGAAATGAAGTTTTGAAATGATATGATATTTTAAATATATGGAAATGGTTTGGAATTGATTTAATCTTTATTTTGATAAATATATGGTTTTGAAATGATATTTTATTTTGAAGTAAAGTATTTTTTTAAAAGTTATAACCACGGGTTATAATAACGATTGGTTGTTAAAGAAACCGGGATCGGATATGGACATACTCTCTGTCGATACCGAAAACCACTTTGACAACTGTGTACGCGGTGGAGTTTCCAGAATGAAGTAGGATGGTGGCGACGATCCTAAGGTATATACGTGGACCCAACTCCCGTGAGTTGGCATAAGGTGACTATAATAGGAGCGATCTCGGGCCAGTGAGGTAGCACCTATACACTTATAATGGATGCGAATGGTTAAGTTGTTTTTATTAACGACGCGGTATTTTGAGCAATTCAGTTCCGGCATGAGTGTCTACCTATACACTTATAATGGATGCGAATGGTTGAAAATACCGGGTCGTTACATAATTTTAATTAATCACTGGATGATTTGATGGGTAATTACTATATGCAATAAATTGAAGAGGATTTTAGTATGAAAGTAATTTGGATTAAATTACTTTGTGAAATTAATCAAGGGATTAATTAAGATAATTAATTAAGAAGTAATTAATTTATTTAATGAAGTAAATAAGGGTAGTTAATTACTGAATGAGATTAATCAAGAGTGATTAATAATTATGGTTTAATTAAAGATTAATTTCTTAATGTAATTAATTTAAATAGAATAATAAATTAAAATATAATTAGGGATCATTAAATTATATAATTAATGATGTAATTAAGGGTTGATTCATTAAGATTAATTAATCAATAATAAGTGATTTTGAGTAATTAATTAATATAAATAATTAAGGATTAATGTAATTAATTATAGTTAATTAATTAATAGAGTAATTAAAGATTAATTACTATATTTGGTTAAGGATAATTAATTTGTGAAATTAATTAAAGAATAATTACTTGAATGTAATTAAAGGATAATTAATCCAGGATGATTAATTAAGATGGAAATTTGAGAATGATTAATTAATTGATTTGTAATTAATTAATGGTTATGTAAGCAAGATTTATAATGATGAAGTGATTAATTTAATTTAATTTAAATTAATTAGAGATAAGTAATTAATTTAATTCATTTTAAATTAATTATAAATGGTGTGATTATTAATCCTTGTTTATATATGATGGATGATATTGATTTCCTTGAATGGTTTGAAATCTCAGATATGAGATAAGTAATGCTGTATGATATGGTTGCTTTGGTTGAAGTATATGGATAATGTAGATTTTCTATTAGTGATGATATTGTGAATTATCTATCTGTGATATTGTGAATTATCTATCTGTGTGTATATGGATAATGAAATGAATTGTTTTAACTTTAAAACAACTTGGACTTAAAAGATACGATTTGGATTTCGATGAGACCGGGATCGGGTTTCCAGATTGGGATATCCGAAAACTATATCGATCCAAATTAACGATAGGTCGTGAATCTCAAGTGAAGATGAAGATTCAATGTGCAAGGGTTATTGTCGTTAACTCTGAGGATGATTCCAAAATGAGTGTAACGAGATAATGCCTTCGGTTTCGTTCGAACCCGGAACGAACTTGTATGGATTGAATGCTTTCATAACATTGTCAGGTGGACGATGAGCATTCTAAGTGATGTGTTCTGATGAGGTAATTGTAGCCTCAAGCCTCATCAACCGGGAATGGCTAAAACAGGGGAGGTGCAGCAAGGCTTCGTGGGTAGCACCCACTTGAGAGCGAGATTTTCCCCTGTCTAGATGTCCCTTTATATTCGGCTGTGTGGGCAGTTATGGCCACAACTGCTGGGGTTGTTTCGTTCGGGACTGTCTAGTAAGAGATGGTTCCGGCTTTGTGTTGCTTTATAAAATAAAATAGTTTTAAATACAATTTTAAATTACATTATAAAATAAAATAGTTTCCTCGACTTTCACAAATCGATTCTGATCAATTCGAATTCCAAATTCAAATTTAATCAAATCTAAATCATCAATTTCAATTCCAATTCAATTAAACATTTTCAAGTTATATCGATTTCAAATACCGATTTGAAACACAAAATAAACCATTAAATTTCAATATATTTCAAAGCTTTAAATATTCCACATTTCAAAACCTAAATTTGATATTTCCATTTATATCTCAATTTAATTTCATTACATTTAGTTTCTGAGATATTTCTTTAATCATTTCAATACATCTAAATACAACTTCAATTTACAAATTTATATAAACAAAATATCCCATTTAAATTTATATAAGTTTTAAATATTCATTTAAGCCACTTTTAATCAAATTCAAGTTATAAAACATATCATAAAATTTCAAATTTAACAGATTTCAAATCAAACTTATTTAAGTATAATTCTTAAATAATTAAGAATTCCAAATCAATTTCAAATTTATCTTTCAACCTGAAACATTATAAACTCTATATTTGAAAATATAAATTTTACATAAATACTTAAACATATTTTATATTGATTCAAATCAACTTTATTAAATCAACTTTAATAAATCTTTAAAATCAATATTTATTAAAACCATATATTTCTTTTCAAAACATAGAAATCATTTTTCAAAATATTTATATATTATAGACCAACGGTGTCTGTATAAAATTTTCTACCCTATGGTCAAGTGATACAGATATTTATCATTTCAATCCGTAATTTAAATTATATACGGGTATATATCTTTTCAACCCGTAATCCCAAATTTAATTCAATGAAAATCGCTTGGGTTTATCACTTCAACCCATAACGATTTTCTCCTATTCTACAGATCTTTCGGGTATGTATCATTTCAACCCATAGTGAAATCTATACTAACAGGGAACTTGGAGAGTGATAACAGATATGATAAAAATATAACAACAGTAACATGCATATATCATCAGTGATAAATAACAGATAATGGTGTCAGATGTCACAGGTGAACAGATACAGATAATGACATATATATAGCAATATAAATAACAGATAATGGTGTCAGGTGTCACAGGTGAACGGATACAGATAATGGCATATACATAGCAATATAAATAACTAACAGTAGCATATTTCAATTGTCGTTTCAATTGAAATCAAATTTAATAAATATAAGAACATTAATCGTGAGTGATTGCTCACCTTTCGAGGCTAGAGAGAAGCATGAGAATGAGATGAGTTACGGATCCAAGCATGAATTCCAAAGAAAAATTAAATGGACACAGATTCGACGGACAAGCTGATAGATAAGGAATCGATGTGACAATTAGAATCGGTTTGATAGAAACATCAAATATATATTTATATATACATCTCAAAACCAAATTCACTTTATTTTATAGTATACACATTATATTTGAAACATCAATATCAAAAACATAATATACATAACCAAATTGAAATTCAAGGATATACATAAACTGTAATTAATGTAAATTAAAGAAAATCAAACAGTTTAACCATATGTAGACTCACATAGGTAATATAACACTGTTATAAAAATAAAGTGTATCCCATCACTTCACACAAAATATAAATAATAAGATGTATATAAACAAAGCCATGCTCACTGTTGCCTAGGACATCACATAGGTACTTACATAAATTAAAATATAGATATTCAACACTATATATATAAGAAATCAAAATATACATAATTTACATAAATTCTTTATATACATATAGTCTGTAGAACTTTCAGAGTAGAGAAAATTTTGCATACATAAAAATAAATATATATAACTGGTATATATATATATATACATATATACAAACCCGTATACATTCACATATTTTAAAACTGTAAGATATGAACAAAGAAACAAAGCAGCCTGTATAGAATTATATATATATAAACTTATATACAAGAAAAAAACAAACGTATAATACTGTGACTTTATATGGAATATATTTTAGCAATAATACTTATAAACAATGAATATATACTTCTATAATGCAATATACGATACAATATATAACTGTATAAACTGTAGCTTGTATTACTAATAGATATAAGTACACTAACACTTATAAAAGGAAACAAACATGTCTAACTAATGTATATACGACATATATATGTGTTATATAAAAAAAATACATACTGACAATATATTTCCACACTGCTATATACAAATAAACCTAAATATACGGGAAAATATAAAACAACAGCACGTCTATATTTGTACTAACAAATCATATAACTAATTATGCAAATATATATACACGGAACTGTTATATAACTATATACTTGAACTATACCCACTGTTATATAATATACTTATATATATAAACAAATATAATACATATATTTATTTGCACAGAACCATCAAAACCAAACTTCACCTTATACTATATATGCTTTACAGTAAAATCATATACAAATACTCTTAACCACATACATAGATATGTAAACCATCTTAAAAAAAATCAATACATTATAACAGATATATATTACCTGTACTTTCCATTGAAATAAAAATATAATAATACATATACCTATATAAGAAAGAAGGAGAGATGTGGTGGCGTTGAACTTCGGTAGAGGTGTGACGACCGCCCATGACCCCTGCACCGAATCTAGAGAAAGTGCGCTGTAAAGAGTGCCATGCGACCATGGACGATTGTCAAGGTAAAATTAAAACAACAGAATCTATCGTATTACTCCCAGCGCATGGACAAAATACAATAGAACATATGTATAGTGAAGCTTTACAGAACAAAATGACATCATATAAAACTCCATAATAATTGAATACAAGCATCCAAATAGCCAATACATCAAGCCTCACTACATGACACTCAGAGAAAACAAAACAGCGGAATATCCAGTACATATAATAAGAAGATAATATGCAACCCTCCAGCTCGTCTTCGATATCAGCATCGTGAGAAGAGAACGGCACCTGTCACCTGCTACCTAGTCTGCCCGTCCCAAAAATGGACGAACAGCCCAAGGCAATAAGAATTAAAACATAAAGCCTTGAGTCAGACAATAGTCTTAGTGAGCAGTAAATTAACTAACAACATACCAAAAGAGCATAAAGGAAAAGGAATAGGAATACAACCCTCCCACTCCACCTCTTTCTACAGTGATAGCCCCCAGACACACACTAAATAGAAGCAGACATAGCAGAGCATGCAATTTAAAGTAGAGTAATAATCATTCGAGTCAAGGGCGATGTTTTCCAAGTACCAAGGCCTAAATCAGATAAGCACCCAGAAAATACCGCTCTTGAGTCCGAATGACGACACAACCAAACATCCATGACTCTGGCTACCACTATTATCATTGCTTCGATATCACCGTTAATTGAATGACCGGCACATTCTTTCAGCCGTCCGTCAAGGGCTAATGGAAACCCCGGTTCTAGACATAACTCCCGCACGTCGTCGCAACCCGTGCCTAGGACTATCGAATCTGCCCAGAGTACTCGACCATCAACAGTTAGTCGTTGGGACTATCGAATCTGCCCAAACGTACTCTTGCTTAGAGCATGCTAGAACCTTCAACAACGATGCTATCCAAACCTCCTAGTCATCCTCCTCGACGACTATTCTCATATCCATTCATTATCCTCAACTCGAATCATATCACCGAGTTATCAACATGCTTGGAATGATCCCATCTGGATTAGACCAAGTCTTCATCACATGATGCCTCGCTTCATTACATCCTCGCAAAGCCTCATCTCAACATCACATCATCAAATCTATGCATAAGAGCTTCATCATCCCACTACATATGCCACGAGCAGCTTTCCCAATTCAAGAGCCTTTCCCTTAGCTTTTGAATCACCTTTGGTCTAAATCAAACCATCAATCATCTAATTCATAACAATCAATCAAATCAATCATTAATCCAAACAATCAAGCATTCAAATAAGATCTAAGTAGACAATTATCACAATAATGGCATTTTCGTAATTAAAGAGTTGAAAGTCCAATAAGCATGAAAACATGAATTATATCCCTACAAACTTGAGGAATGAACTAGCATAGGTTAACATATGATAAAATGGATGTAACATCATCATGAACAATGGATCTATATGGATCTACACTTAGGATGAAGAAAATGCATGGAAATCACTATTTTAACACCAAATCGAGCCAACAATCCGATATACTCCTCTGGATCCGTGTGAGAGATAATCACCACTCACCAAATCACCTAAACAAACCCGAATCAACACGCTTCAGATCTGGACAGCGAAGGATCAAGCTTGATCTATCACGAATCCGCTTCAAACAAAGAAATCTCTCTTGAAAAGATGAAGATCTTCAATCTAAGCTCTTGAATCTTCAATTTGATCTTCAACTTGGATGGAAGGAAGCACTAGATTGGAGTGGAGAAAAGAAGTGAAGAAGTGTAGAAGTCGAGCTCTCAAAATGGCAGCACTTCGTCGCTTCGAAATCCGGATCCAAAAAGTGAGAACAACCCCCTCTATTTATAGCAGAAATTCCTTAAGTCGAAATTTGGCTATCTCCTTAAGTCGTCTCCGACTTACGACCTAAGCACCCACCAACTTACGACTTACCAGGCCAACCCATCTACGACTTAGTGCTTCGCGACTTAACAGGTAGGCTACGACTTAAAGACTTCAGCTACTCTACGACTTAACAACAAACACCTAAGTCGTCTGCCTTCATAAGTCGTTCACGACTTACGACTTAACAAAACCCTCAGTCTACGACTTAATGCATGTGCCTATCTCCTAACAACTCAGCAGTTAACCCCTAAGTCGGATACGACCTAACTGGGTATACGACTCAACTACTAAGTCGTCTACGACTTAAAACAGTGACTTAACACAGCACTCCTTAACACGGCCACGACTCAACTAGGCTACGACTTAAAGGATACGACTTAACTGGTTAGACGACTTATCACTTAACTCGGTCAGCTCTTATGTCGTAAATCCCTAGGTCGGTCACTTACTTAGGTTGTCTATCCCTTAACTCAGCAACGACTTACAACCTACGACTTAATACTTGCCGAGTTAACTTCGACCTACTAACTTAGCCCAGCTACGACTTATCTCCTTAGGTCGTACAAACAACCTATCTCCAAGCCCTGGGTCACTCCCATCTCCTAAGTCGTATACGACTTACGACTTATGCTAAGTCGTGAATGACTTAGGACTTAGGCAAAATTTGCCTAAAATCAAAAATGGCTCAAAAATGCTAAAATTCCAGATTTTGACAAACTTTTCGATCCGTAAAAATACGGGTCGTTACATTCTCTCCCCCTTAGGAATTTCGCCCCCGAAATTCCAAACAAACAAAGCAATCAAAGCCTATTCTGCACGCCTACCATCCATAGCAATCAACAAACCATGCATCCAATTCTAGCTTAGCATGTAGAATTCTAAAACTTAGAACAAGTTACAATATCGTGAGATGAGACGACACCTTAGGGCCATACCTTGAAGAGTACAGGATGAGCTGCCTTCATCCTCTCTTCCACCTCCCACGTACAGTCGTTATCATCATCACTCCATTGTATCTTGAGCAACTTAACTATCTTCCTCCTAAGCTGTTTCGTGTCGGTTTCCACAACACGAAGCGGCTTACGAGGTCTTCTATCGACAGGATCAACTTCGAAATCTACACAGCTATCAGCAGAAACCACTGTATTCGAGTCGTGCACATAATTCCGTAGATATGATACATGAAAAACATTGTGCACACCCGACATCTTCTCCGGTAATTCCAATCTATAAGCGAGCTTTCCAATTCGCTCGATAATCGGGAATGGTCCAACAAATCTCGGAGTCAATTTTCCTTTCTTCCCGAATCGGATAACATTCTTCAGTGGAGAAATCTTCACAAAAACCATATCTCCTACGTCGAATTCCAAATCCTTTCGACGCTTATCAGCATAACTCTTCTGACGGTCTTGGGCTGCCTTCATTCGTTGCCGAATGATCTCTATACAATCTGAAGTCTACCGAATCATCTCTGGCCCAAGTATCAGCTTTTCTCCAGTTTCCAACCAACATGTCGGAGAGTTACACGGTCTTCCATACAATGCCTCATACGGTGCCATACCAATGCTTGACTGGTAACTGTTGTTGTACGCAAACTCCACCAAATGAAGGTGATCTTCCCATGATCCTCCGAAATCCAAAACACAAGCTCTGAGGAGATCTTCCAAAACTCGGTTGACTCTCTCGGTCTGACCATCTGTTTGAGGGTGATAAGCTGTACTCAAACACAACTCGGTTCCCAAAACTTCCTGGAAGCTCTTCCAAAATCCACTAGTGAACAATGGATCTCGATCGCTCACTATACTCTTCGGAATACCATGGAATCGAACTATCCACTTAACATACAACTCAGCCAACTTTGATGCAGTCCTAGTCGATCGAACAGGAATGAATCGTGCACTCTTAGTCAGACGATCCACAATGACCCAAATCCCTTCATTTCCCGTTCTGGTTCTAGGCAATCCATCGATAAAATCCATCGACACTTGTTCCCACTTCCATGTAGGAACTTCTAATGGCTGAAGCAATCCACTTGGCTTCTTCTGTTCGGCTTTTACCAACTGGCAGTTCATACATTTGGAAATAAAATTTCCAACATCCTTCTTCATACCTTCCCAGTAGTAGGTTCTCTTCATATCCCGATACATCTTATTTCCACCTGGATGAATTGTAAACTTCGAGTGATGACTTTCCTTTAGAACTTCACTCCTCAATTCATCTATATCGGGAACAACTAGTCGTCCTTGCTTCCGAAGCCAACCCTCTCGATCGACCTCGAATCCTTTATCCTTTTCTGGATCCAATCCAGATTCCAAATCACGGATAATCCTGACAAGCTTATCGTCTCGCTTTTGGCTCTCGCCAATCCTTTCCACAAGAGAAGGTCTTATCGATAAGTTTGCCAACATCTCAGGTTCCAATTCACATCTAGGCCTGAAGTCAAATCCAGCTAAATACTCGAGACTCTTCCATTCTGAAAACATGGCTCCCAATCCTGCATGCCTTCGACTTAACGCATCTGCCACTGCGTTACCTTTTCCCGGAGTATAAGCTATACCAAAATCATATGATGCCAAAAACTCTAGCCAACGTTGCTGCCGAAGATTCAAATCCTTTTGGGAGAAAAGATACTTCAACGACTTGTGATCCGTAAACAATTCGAATTGAACTTCCAATAGATAATGTCTCCACATCTTCAGAGCAAATACAATCGCCGCTAACTCCAAATCATGAGTTGGGTAATTCCTTTCATGCGGCTTTAGTTGTCGACTGGCATATGCAACAACTTTATCCCTCTGCATCAGCACTGCTCCAAGTCCAGTACCACATGCGTCGGTGTAAACCACCATCTCATCATTCCCACTTGGAATAGTCAAAACAGGAGCACTCGTCAATCGCTCTTTCAGGATTCTGAAAGCTTGCTCGCACTTAGCATCCCAACTGAACACTTGGTTCTTCTTCGTCAATCCTGTTAACGGTGCAGCTACCTTGGAGAAGTCTTTGATAAACCGTCGATAATATCCTGCTAATCCAAGAAAACTTCTCACATCATATGCATTCTTAGGTCTAACCCAATCCTGGATTGCTGCCACCTTAGCGGGATCAACCGCTATTCCATTTCCAGAAATCACATGGCCTAAGAACCTCACTTCACTCTTCCAGAAGTGACACTTCGAAAACTTAGCCTTCAGCTGATGTTTCCGCAAGATTTCCAAAACAATACGCAAGTGCGTCTTGTGCTCTTCTTCCGTTCTGGAATAAATCAGAATATCATCCACGAACACAAGTACGAACTTGTTCAACTGATCTCTGAACATTCTATTCATCAGATCCACAAAATATGCTGGCGCGTTAGTCAATCCAAACGGCATTACCAGCCACTCAAAGAAACCAGATGGTGTCCGAAAAGCAGTCTTCGGCACACTATCCTTAGCCACTCTCAACTGGTGAAATCCCGTTGCCAAATCCATCTGAGAAAACACCTTAGCTTCGTGAAGCTGATCAAACAAGTCATCTATTCTCGGCAATGGATACTTGTTCTTCTTAGTCACTTTGTTCAGCTCACGATAATCTACACACAATCTCAACGACCCATCTGCCTTGGTTGCAAACACAACTGGTGCACCCCACTCGGACACACTACGTCGAATGAATCCTTTCTGCAAAAGATCATCAACTTGCACCCTCAACTCTTGCTGTTCCCTAGGCGCCATCCGCCTAAGAGGCATCACAACAGGTCTGGCTCCTTCAACTAGATCTATATGAAACTCGATCTCTCTATGCGGCGGCAACCCTTTGACTTCGTCAAAGACATCCTCGAATCCATTTGCGATTGGCACTAAAGACTGTCCATCCCGTGGAACAACTAGCGAATACATGAAGCTCATAAAGACGCCTTCCTCATGCTTACATCGTATCACAATCTTTCGCCCCTCCACATTCTCGACTGTCACCTCCAGCCTCTCACAATCAACCTTAGCCGCATACTTCCTAAGCCAGTCCATACCCAAAATAATTCCGAACCCCGCAAAGTTCAGAACTAAACAATCACAAACAAAAGAGCAACCATGACTCGACACAATCAGACCACGGCATAACATACACAAGCAAGACGAACCCCCAACTGGATTAGTCACAACCAATGGCCTATCAACAATATCCGGTTCCAAGCCTAACCGGCCTATGAGTTCATTACAAATAAACGAATGCGAATCTCCAGTATCAAACATAACTCTAACTGGAACACCACATAGGAAAAGAGTACCTTGAACAACCACACTCTTTCCTTTCTCTTCAGCAGTAGGAGCTTTCGAAGACGACGGAACAGCTCCCAAAACATAAGCTTGCACAATCTGCTTGTCCTTCCTCGGTTCTGGACAATTCTTCCTGATGTGCCCTGGCTTGTCACAGTTGTGACACTTCATTGGCACCTTCGGATTCTTACAATCCTTAGAGAAATGGCCCTTCTGCTGACAGTTGTAGCAAGTCACCTCGCCTTTCGGCTTCTTCTGGCCATCCTTACCCTTCTGCTGTTGCTGCTTCCTCTTCTTGTTTCCACCCTGCTGGGGTTTAGACTCTTCCCTGGTCACAGCAACAACAGATCCTTCCTTAGGAAACAGACTCTCATGCCTAAGAGCTTTCTCCACAAGCTTCTCAAATGAATCGTCCAAATGATCCACCAACTGTCTCCCAAGATAACTATCCAAGCCGGTCACAAACTTCTCATTCTTCTGAAAAGCAGACTCAATATATGACCGGGCATACTTGGACAATGCTTCAAACTCAGAAACATACTCAAGAACTGATCTTCCACCTTGCTTGAGCTCCACAAACCTCTTGAACAGAACTGACTTCTGAGCTGTAGAAATGAACTTAGCTTCAAACCTAACTTGGAATTGCTCCCAAGTAATCTCTTCTTCTGGAGTAGTGATGGTAATAGAGTTCCACCAATCAGAAGCTCTCCCTTGAAGCTGTCTCGATGCCAACTTCCTCTTAGTCGCATCCTCAATTCCCAAATCACCAAAGATCCTTCTACAAGCATCTATCCACCTCTGGACCTCAATGGTTGATTCTGTTCCCAAGAAAACCTTCCCTCCAAGAGCAGTATAGTCCTTGCACAACTTAGCAAAATCCACTGGTTTCGGAGTCTGAACCTGAACTCCAACATCAACTGCTGCCCCCGGAACTAGTATCCTTCTCATGATCGAAGTCATCATAGCTTCGAACATGGCTGCATAATCAGCAGTCTCTTCAGTAGCACGGCCTTCCCTAGCATCTGGTCTCCCTCTTCGACTCATTCTCAATATCTATAAAAAGGAATGATTAGAACATCTAGAGAAACAACTGCATAAAGGACTCAAACTCAACTAAACTACTATATTATATATAGTATTCATCCATCAAAATACAATTACGTCTCTCATACGTAGTTACGACAGCGAGCGTTGGGTAAAATCGATTAACCAAGGCTCTAATACCAAATGTGACGACTGCCCATGACCCCTGCACCGAATCTAGAGAAAGTGCGCTGTAAAGAGTGCCAGGCGACCATGGACGATTGTCAAGGTAAAATTAAAACAACAGAATCTATCGTATTACTCCCAGCGCATGGACAAAATACAATAGAACATATGTATAGTGAAGCTTTACAGAACAAAATGACATCATATAAAACTCCATAATAGTTGAATACAAGCATCCAAATAGCCAATACATCAAGCCTCACTACATGACACTCAGAGAAAACAAAACAGCGGAATATCCAGTACATATAATAAGAAGATAATATGCAACCCTCCAGCTCATCTTCGATATCAGCATCGTGAGAAGAGAACGGCACCTGTCACCTGCTACCTAGTCTGCCCGTCCCAAAAATGGACGAACAGCCCAAGGCAATAAGAATTAAAACATAAAGCCTTGAGTCAGACAATAGTCTTAGTGAGCAGTAAATTAACTAACAACATACCAAAAGAGCATAAAGGAAAAGGAATAGGAATACAACCCTCCCACTCCACCTCTTTCTACAGTGATAGCCCCCAGACACACACTAAATAGAAGCAGACATAGCAGAGCATGCAATTTAAAGTAGAGTAATAATCATTCGAGTCAAGGGCGATGTTTTCCAAGTACCAAGGCCTAAATCAGATAAGCACCTAGAAAAACCGCTCTTGAGTCCGAATGACGACACAACCAAACATCCATGACTCTGGCTACCACCGTTATCATTGCTTCGATATCACCGTTAATTGAATGACCGGCACATTCTTTCAGCCGTCCGTCAAGGGATAATGGAAACCCCGGTTCTAGACATAACTCCTGCACGTCGTCGCAACCCGTGCCTAGGACTATCGAATCTGCCCAGAGTACTCGACCATCAACAGTTAGTCGTTGGGACTATCGAATCTGCCCAAACGTACTCTTGCTTAGAGCATGCTAGAACCTTCAACAACGATGCTATCCAAACCTCCTAGTCATCCTCCTCGACGACTATTCTCATATCCATTCATTATCCTCAACTCGAATCATATCACCGAGTTATCAACATGCTTGGAATGATCCCGTCTGGATTAGACCAAGTCTTCATCACATGATGCCTCACTTCATTACATCCTCGCAAAGCCTCATCTCAACATCACATCATCAAATCTATGCATAAGAGCTTCATCATCCCGCTACATATGCCACGAGCAGCTTTCCCAATTCAAGAGCCTTTCCCTTAGCTTTTGAATCACCTTTGGTCTAAATCAAACCATCAATCATCTAATTCATAACAATCAATCAAATCAATCATTAATCCAAACAATCAAGCATTCAAATAAGATCTAAGTAGACAATTATCACAATAATGGCATTTTCGTAATTAAAGAGTTGAAAGTCCAATAAGCATGAAAACATGAATTATATCCCTACAAACTTGAGGAATGAACTAGCATAGGTTAACATATGATAAAATGGATGTAACATCATCATGAACAATGGATCTATATGGATCTACACTTAGGATGAAGAAAATGCATGGAAATCACTATTTTAACACCAAATCGAGCCAACAATCCGATATACTCCTTTGGATCCGTGTGAGAGATAATCACCACTCACCAAATCACCTAAACAAACCCGAATCAACACGCTTCAGATCTGGACAGCGAAGGATCAAGCTTGATCTATCACGAATCCGCTTCAAACGAAGAAATCTCTCTTGAAAAGATGAAGATCTTCAATCTAAGCTCTTGAATCTTCAATTTGATCTTCAACTTGGATGGAAGGAAGCACTAGATTGGAGTGGAGAAAAGAAGTGAAGAAGTGTAGAAGTCGAGCTCTCAAAATGGCAGCACTTCGTCGCTTCGAAATCCGGATCCAAAAAGTGAGAACAACCCCCTCTATTTATAGCAGAAATTCCTTAAGTCGAAATTTGGCTATCTCCTTAAGTCGTCTCCGACTTACGACCTAAGCACCCACCAACTTACGACTTACCAGGCCAACCCATCTACGACTTAGTGCTTCGCGACTTAACAGGTAGGCTACGACTTAAAGACTTCAGCTACTCTACGACTTAACAACAAACACCTAAGTCGTCTGCCTTCATAAGTCATTCACGACTTACGACTTAACAAAACCCTCAGTCTACGACTTAATGCGTGTGCCTATCTCCTAACAACTCAGCAGTTAACCCCTAAGTCGGATACGACCTAACTGGGTATACGACTCAACTACTAAGTCATCTACGACTTAAAACAGTGACTTAACACAGCACTCCTTAACACGGCCACGACTCAACTAGGCTACGACTTAAAGGATACGACTTAACTGGTTAGACGACTTATCACTTAACTCGGTCAGCTCTTATGTCGTAAATCCCTAGGTCGGTCACTTACTTAGGTTGTCTATCCCTTAACTCGGCAACGACTTACAACCTACGACTTAATACTTGCCGAGTTAACTTCGACCTACTAACTTAGCCCAGCTACGACTTATCTCCTTAGGTCGTACAAACAACTTATCTCCAAGCCCTGGGTCACTCCCATCTCCTAAGTTGTATACGACTTACGACTTATGCTAAGTCGTGAACAACTTAGGACTTAGGCAAAATTTGCCTAAAATCAGAAATGGCTCAAAAATGCTAAAATTCCAGATTTTGACAAACTTTTCGATCCGTAAAAATACGGGTCGTTACAAGAGGGAAGCCGTGTGCATGGACGAGTGGGTAGGCTGAGACAGTGTCGCAGTTGCCATTGCGTGGAGGCTATGCCGAGAGCAGGACATGGTGATGGAGATGTGGCCGATTGTGGTGGAGGTAGTTAATCAGGGTTCGGCGTGGGATGAGAAGCTGCGTGGTGATGGACCCGAGCTGAGGTGGCCGAGCATGGATGGAAGGGCTGACGTCGGGTGGAAGAGGATGGGAGGTGAACGGCCTCGGCTGTGGGTTCTGGCGATGGAAAAGTGGAGGAGGTGGAGTTGGTGTTGATGGCGCAGGCTTTAGCAGCGGATTCGGCAAGGCACAAGGTAGGCGGGTGGCGGAGATGAGGCTTGGAGCTGGCTGATGGTGAAGAACTTTGGGTCGCAGGTTGTGTTAAGGCGAAGGGGATGGGCTGTCAACATATGTAGATGTTTGGGAAGGAGGCTAGAAGGAATGGGTAAAGTTTCAGGCAAAATTTTATAAGCCATTTTTTTTTGTGAAGCTCTGTAAAAAAAATAGAAATAAGGAGGAAAGGAGATGGCGAAACAGCTCACAAGGCAAAAGGAATGACAGCCAATGTTATATATATCACCCTTTTTTTATATAATTACGTTTCTTGTTATAATGGCACAAAGTTAAAAGGAAGAGAGAGAATTCAAGAGACCCACACAATTATCCAACCTAGGGAAGAGCAGCAGCCTACCGTTGAATGGAGTAATTATATTAAAAGCAAACGACTACTCGTTTTATCCCAGGACAAATGAAACGACAGAACCAAAAGATTAAGACGGTACTGATACAACACTGTTTTCCTTCGTTTCCGTCGTGTACGGGGCCTCAAAATGCAAAAATGAATATACTACTGAGATCGGCACGATGAGACGATCAAAACAATATACAGATATCAGTGGTAGGATTATCCGATCAAAAGTCGATATCGGTACCAAAATACTGCTATTTTGCCGAAAATAAGATCGTCAAGGCAATAACAGTCCAAATTTGACGAAACGAAAGATGACGTCTCACTCAGAAGATGATTTACAAATTTTCTATAGAAAAATATTCAGGATTGGAAAACATTTTATTATCATCAATTTTAACTGATATAAATTGGAATAAAATTACACTAGAAAATAAACTTCCAAATTATCTGATGAAAATTTACCGGTTGCTATGATTAATTAGACGCATTCCAAATATCAAATTTTTATTTCAAAATTTTATCGTTTAAAATTTCACAAAATTTCAACTAATTACGTTATTAAAACAGTTAAAATTTACGGGTCGTTACACTCTCCCCCACTCAAAACTTTTTGTCCCCGAAAAGAAAGGAGGTAGGAGAATAGAAACAACAAGAAAGAAATCTGGTTGAAATACAAATAAAACAATGAAATTAAAACCATATAAATTTCAAACTAAACTAATTGATATTCAACATTTTGGTTTAATCCATTTGAGTTCACTTAAGTTAAATCAATCTATCAATTTCTAAATTCATTATCTTATTATCTAGTCATCCTCAATTAACAATTTCTAAATCATCAATTTGTATAATCATTTAATATACTCATATTTTATTCAACAAATTTTAATTCTTTTAACCCAAATTTTGATTAAGTTTATTCCACTTAATATCTTATTACATATACTTAAACCATATAAATTAATTTAACCCATATAATTTCAATTTAAATTAATTTACATTCAATAATTGATTTTAAATTCAAGGTATTTCCAAGTTGATCTAATTTCAATTTATTAATTCCTTTAAAACAAATTTATTTGCCTCATCTATTATTCAATTAACTTATTATCCTATTTATCTCTATTAACATCTTTATAATAAAATTTAAGTGTATAACATTTATTATAACCCTCAAATTCTATTTATAAAACATTTTATATTGTATATTATCCAATTACATTTTCAACTTCTGAATAATTTAGGTAAGTTATATTAGAATGAAATTGGGTATTATATAAGTAAAATTTTTCCAATTTAACTATTCCAATTTAAATATTTATTCAAGAATTTAAGAGTTAAATTTCCGATTTCAATTCAAACCATTTAGATATAAGTATATATACTATATATATCAAATTAAATCTATGATCATATACCAATATATATTATAAATCAAGTTATAATTTAGAAATTTAAATCAATTTATTTTCCAAAACAGAACCGTAGCAAAGCTACAGAAAGGTCTCTCCACTCTGAAACTCGAAAATGAATGTCGATGATGCGGCCGCCATCACCGAAATTATTTTCCAGCGACAAAAGAGAAGAGTACTGATTTAAACATTTAAACGTCTTTGAAAACGGTTTCTATTCGAAAATACCTTCAATAATATATATTTTAAAATTTTTAAAGCCAAAGCTTGAAATCACTAGAAATTAAATTCTCAAATTCCTGATTTTTAAATTCATTTCAATTTCAAATCAATTTATAAACCATGTTTATAAATTCATTATAGAAAACAATAAATGATAATCAAATATTATCATTTCAAATAACCAATTTAATTAACTTAATAAATCCTAGAAACTTTTACTTATATATATATATAATATAATCATACAATTTTATTTCATTTACCAAATTTGAAAATAATATTGTGTCAGTTTGCTCTGTTCAAGTGTTTTGGAAAACCTACCGATAGCGTTGATCAGACGAATCGGTCGAAAACCCAAATCAACATCAATAACTCAAACAACACACTATAAAACATTTTAATATTAATTACAAATACACTCCCTCACTTGATGGTACAAATGGATTTCAGAACAATGATAGAGATCCAAATTCAAGGAACTCTAATCCAATAGAATTTTACTAAGGAGATAGGCTTGAATGGGAGATAAGATAACTGAATTACAAAATAGGGAGATGGAAAATACTAATTTTTATCTCGAGTGACCTTAACCGGGTCAACCGTGACTTCAAGAATACAATTGATGTAGAATCCAGAGGTAACTCGACATCTGATCGATAGAATTTGGGCATAGCAAAAGATAGCAGTATCGTAAACCGAGGATATAGAAATCTCCGGTGAATCAATACCGATTGTAAAGGAGTTTCACCCTTTTACAAATCATTCAGAGATTGGCAAGACCGCCGATTTATTATAGAGATCATTCGAAGTGGAGTTATGGGATACTCCAAAAGACACGAATAGGGGAGACACGAATGGACTTTGGAACCAAAGGGAACGTTCCAAAAATTCAAAGGAAATTGAGTCGAAGAGGAAGAGATTTAAGCTCGAACGAAAGCGATTCTGTAACTGAATTTTACTCTATATGCTAAGTTTTGCCTAAAACTAGAGCTCTGATACCAACTGTAACGACCCAGTATTTTGGACCATTCAAATCGACAATAAATCCACACATGCCGGTGTCACATACCGGAATTTTCGACTTTCGAAAATTCGACATCGATACTCACTTTATCGACTGTCGAGCAATCGAGTGCCGGAAACTCCAATAGTGAGGGTTTAAGAAAGAAGAAAAAGGCAGAAGAAGAAGAAAACAGAAGAAGAAGGAAGAAGAAAGAAGAAGAGAAGAAAAGAAGAGAGAAGAACAACAGAACAACATCAGAAGCAGAAACAATATCAGAATCTTACACATCGCAGCGGAACAATATATAATAAATAATTGAATAATCTTTAAACAAAGAACTATATCATTTTATACATACATCAATCATCAGAGTCAATATACAACTCAATACAACAATGGACAGTTATATAAACTTGTCCTCATACAGAATACACAGCGGAATAAAATAATATCAGATACAAATACTACGTCTCGCCATCCAGCTTGCTTCCAAAGCTCCAGAATATCCAGAATATCCTGATAACATAACTCTAGACTGCCCGTGTGGAAATTGGTGGGCACCCAGAGTTTAGAAGGGAACATTAAACTCCGAGTCAGTCATGGTGACTGGTGTGAGATCGTAAAACAGTTTATCTTTAAAATAAACAAAGATTTAAAGTCAATTCGCAATGCTTTTGGAAAATGAAACTACCATAAGACCTCCCACCACACACACAATGCAAACGCAGACTTGGAGGAGATTTCTTCTTATGTTAGTCAAAGATGCTTACTACGCAAAAATCAAATCATTTTGGATATTATTATTAGTGCATAGTGGAAAACATTTCGAAAGTAGAATATAAATCTTAGCCAGCATAGGTACCATTATATTATGCCTGCTATAGCTGCCTCCTGAGGAGACAGGTTATACAATTGAAATCGTAAAGGCTCGTATTGTTTCTTTGGATTTCCAACAAATGGTCAGGCTAAGGAACTTCCTATGCCACGATGGGTACGTCCCTGGAATAGACGACCCGAGAACCTAATCGGATCTCTGCCAACACAAGGCCGGGTTACCTCTGCAAAAATAGGTAACTACTGACACGCGTATGCCATCCCCCGATCGTCACCGATCTTCCCGAGGATCCCCGATTCGCAACAAACCACATAATAAAAATGCAGCAACCACATAGGTTAAGTATCTGGGCTCCATACCATGATACCACCTCTATCCAAAAGGAATGACATACACTAAGGGGCGCTACTCCCTAGAACCTTGCCGCATCCTTCCTGTTTTGACCATTTCCGGGGTGTGAGGCTCGACGAAGTCTCGTCCACAAAGCTACGCTTTCTACAAAGCCATGCTTCGGGTCAAACAAATGATCAACCTATGATCACAAAGATATAAGATCAAACAAATGATCATATCGCAAATGATCAAACACTGATCATTTCACAGCAACACTCAGTATGCCACGTTACCAAATTGGGAGTATATTGCTGATAAATTTCAACTACATAACCTCTGAGCTCATACGTCTCAGAGAAGGGTGTTAAGCTAAGAGAATAAATTCTCCGCCACCAACAGAAATGTATTTGAAAGAAATCAGCTTTATATCTCAATTTGTAACGTCAGACATACAATCCATACAAGTCTGTTCCGGGATCGAACGGAACCGAAGGCACTTCTCACGAAGCCCTTGCACATCCGGATAATTTTCTAATCACGTCCGGATTTCCCGTCACTAAGGGTGATAAAACCTCTAAATCGGAGATCAGCCGATGTAGAGTAACTCGACGGTAATCCTTCCGTTTTCAAAAATATCCGGTCTTCAACACCGGTCTTCGAATGCAATTCATAACGACGTATCACATATTCGGAATGGGTTATACGACCCCATGGTCCTTTCCCGGCTAACCCGAATAGTGAGCATTTATTTAAAAACAAGTGTGGCATTCAATTTCATCCAATTCGCAACAAATACCATTCAAGGTAATTATTGATAGTCGGTTATTTAACTATCAATAAAGATGCGCAACATCATCAGATTCCAAATAATTTTCCAAATTATTAAATTTTCCAAAATATCTTTACTAGATATAAAATTTCCACACTTAACCATTTGAAAACAATTTCAAATCAATTTCCACATTTCATTTTATCTTTGAAGATAAAATCTCAAAACAGTTCATTTCATATTGGAAAAGTATTTCCATACTTATTTAAAAATAAGTATTTCACAAATCTATTTATTTTCAACATTTGAAAATATTCGATATACTTAAATCAAAATTAAGTATAAATTCATTCTGTAAGGAAATCATTTATTTTAACAACATCTATTTGAGTCAAAACGAATGTTACGTAAAACATCGTTACGACGACTCAAAATTACTAGTATAGGGATTCGAAAATTAAGATAGATATATAAATCCCAATACTATATCAAAACATTTCCTTTCGGAAATCATTTACTATAACAACAGTGTTATAGTCCATCATTTCCTTATTTTTCGAAAACGTCTATTTCAACAATAAAAATGTTGAAATCTATGTATTCGATATCATAATACATTTTAAAAACATCTTTAAATGTTTAACTTCATTTTCAATGTCACTTTTCCAAAACTATCCATTTTACTTAACGATATATTCACTATCCAAAATCGTGAATATACTTCACTAATTACACTTCACTATTTTCTACACATTTATTTCAATAATAATTCGCTATCCAAAATCGTGAATATATCTCCTTTAACAACCTTCTATATTTAATTTATCAAATCCAATTGATTTCGAATTTATAAAACAACGTTTATAAATTCACCTTTCTATTTTCTAACAACTTCAATTTAATAAATCTCCTTTATTAACAATTCGATTCATAACTCAAATCTTATACCAACACTCCATAATTATAAGTTAAATACTCATAATTCCTTTATTTTACAAAATCATTTCCATTTATAAGTTCACAATTTATAAATTTCATTTATTTATAAATTCTTAAAAATTCATTTTAACGCTTATAAAAACTCGTTTTATAATACTAACATTTTAAAGTTATAATTATCAATCTTGTACATCTTTTACATACATCGGTTTCAAAAATTCAAAAATTCCAATTAAAACCATTTTATAAATTTCTTAACTATTTATTTCAAAAGAAATTACCTTTTGGTTATAATTCACAAATCTTAACTTTTATAACTTTAAAATTTTAGCGTTTATAAATCAATTCAAAAATTCCATAAAACGTATATTTTCAAAAATCACTTTAAAATCCTTTTAAAGTAAAAGTCGTTATTTTTAAACTTCAAAAACTTGAATCCGATGATGCAACAGCACCAATTAGTCAATCACAACAACAAACATCATATATCAATATGATAACAGAATATACATCAATATCTGTAAATAAATAAATACTAGTGAGGAATCCAGTTGGATCCCTCCAACCTGTTTCCCTGCATCCATAGACGTTAGCACAATACCCATTCCACTTCGAGGTGGAATATCGCGGTATATGGGTTTTATAAAAATAATCCGCTTACTAACGGTGCAATAGGGTCTCGTCCGCTATACGAGGCGGGAAATCAATCAATCCAATATATACATATGCCAATATGTATATATTGCTATATATATATATAGATATATCCTACTATATCTAATATCACATCCAAATAGCAATCAAATCAAATCAAAAATAACTGCAATACAAAAATATATTTGAGTGAGAAAAATCTCACCTTTGCTTTTAATTTGCCATCCCAATTTTCAATCCAGACTCGATTTCGTCATTGTATTCCACCTTGTATAAATATTTACACAATTTATAAATATTCGAATCAATCGAATAAATTAAACTTCATTTGATAAATTAAATTAACCAATGATCGATTTTAAATCATAAATTTCATCTCAACTAAAAATTTATTCTTTTGTTCATTTCCAAATATTCTTTGTCTTAAACTAATACTTTTGAATTTAAACTAATTTCTTTTTAATAAGTTGATTCAAATAAAATTTAGATTTAAAACCAAATTTCCTCTAATAAATTATTTTATCTAATAATTCATTCTAGACTACTTATTTCCCTTTAAGTAAATTCTTTTTAAGTGACAAAATAATTGAATAAGTTTATTAGCCAGATAAATTACCTTAATAAATTATTTTTAAATTTCAAAACTTTATCTGTATATAAAATCTTCTATATATTTTTTTTTAAACTTATCAAACAGATTAATTTCCAATTCTAAATTGATTTGAAAAATTTTATAAATACCTTACTGTATTTGATCATTTCAAGGCTCGACCACCATCCTCTCGCGATCGAAGCCCATCCTGACTTCCCACTGGCTTCCCAATGCTCCATCGCTGTCGTCGCCTCATACGCATCGCGAACAGGTTCCAGGCGATCGCCTACCGCCGACTCCCTGACCACGACCTCCACTGCACGCACTCGCCACCGCCTGCCTGCCGACTTCGCAAATCCCTTCCCAAATCGCTGCGACACCTCCGCGATGCTCCACTTCGTCACTCGATGCTTTGCTCGAGCATCTGCTGTCGCCTCCTTCGAAACCACCTAGGCCGACTCTGCCCAAATGCGAAACCACTCGCGCGACCTCCATCTGAACGGCGTGGCCCCAGTCGCGACTGCGATTCGAACAAGCGGTGAAGGCGATAGATGGATAGAGGTAAATTGCGATTGAATTTTTTGAACGAGGATAACTTTCGTTCGTATTGAAAAATTTAAGGGAAGAAACTGTTTGTTTTTTTTTCTATTATTTGAGGAGAAAGGGGCTTCGGCCATTGTTTTTATTTTCGATCGATTTGAACTGAGGTACGAAGAAAGGAAGGGAGCAGATGTGATTAAAATAGAAGGAAGTGGCGAAACTTTAGGCGTGATTTCAGGCGCGTGATTTATGGAAAAGAAAGTGTTGACGTTGACCAATTACAAATTTAAATTCAAATCGAATTCGTTTAAAAATTTCAACGCGTTTAATTACCGTGTGCTCACATATCAACTCCGAAAAATACGAAAATTGAAATCCGGTAATAATTCAATATTACGGACCCAATGGAACTGGTTTCGTCGAATTCCGAGACTGTACCTCGGACGGCTATTTTTTAAATATCGATACGAACAATATAAATTCAAACTCATCAAATTTATTTCAATTTCGATTCTGAAGTTTTAATTATCTTCAGTGTTATCAATACGAATTTTACAAGCGTTTGAAATATTTTTAATCGGCCTAAATTTGAAGATTCAAATTTTTATTCAACTTCCAATCGATTAAATTTTATAATTTAATCGCCAAATTCAAATTTAAATCGGGGATTCAAATTAAATCATCGTTCAAATATTTAAAATAAATTAAATATTTTCAATTTAATTCGTTCAAAATTCAGGGTCGTTACAAACTTCCCTCCTTAAAAGAATTTCGTCCCGAAATTACAAGTCAGGAAGAAAAAGTCCTTAACTCGTCTACTATTTTTCTCAAATCCAATAATTTTATCAATTTTTTAAAACAAATCTTTCTACTAAAGATTCGTTATCATTCAACTAAATTTCTAAACCTTCTATAGTTTTCAAACATCATTGTTTACTTCAAAATTCAAATTTTAAATTCAAATTCAAATTTTAACTTTCAAAATTTTCTCAAAATTTTTCTAACACCCGAAATTTCCAAAAAATTCCGCCAGCGTCTCCTTTGCACGGCTAATACGGCACGACTACAAAACGTCCCTACGGACTCTCAAATTTCAAAAAGAAAAAGAAAAAGCCAAGTGGCTAGAGAAGAAATCATCAAAAACTCATATCGAAATTCAAATACTTACCTTTTGTCGAGCAATTCAAATTATCTTTGAAATCAAAATTCCAATTTCCTTTATACACCTGTATGTCCTACTAGCCATAATATCTAGTTACAATATTCTAACCATTTTGCAAATTCTATTACAAAATTTTCAATATATACTTCTTATATCATTTTTACTTCACTGTTGAAGTTACATATTCATTATCATTCAATTTTACATTTCAATTTTCATTTGAATTCAATTCACAATTCCAATCTAATTTGGATTCAGTTTACTTTTGAATATTTAATTTATCATCAGCTATCTTTTATTCAACTGCACTATTATAGATTAGTTTCATTTACTAATCCATCATCACTTTATTCAAATTTGCTTTCAACATTCAGTTTCAATTTTATTCACTTACAATTGTGAATTCCATTCATTGAAAATTTATTCCTACTTACTTGAATTTATCTTTAAATTCGAACCATCTCTTTTCATTTAGCTCACAATTCAAGTTTCAATTTAACTAATTCAACTTCCATTTCATGAATTAATTAATTATCAAAGTAGTTTATTCGGATTCAATCCTTATTCATTTTTCTTTTCCAAGTTAGGAATTTCCTATTCAACGTGATTCAAATCAAATCACATTCCATTATTGAATTTTTTTTATTCATCTTTCATTTATAATTATTCAATTCAATTCATTGCTTACAAATTCGAAATGAATTTCAACTTTCAATTTCACTTTCATTTAATTGATTCACCTGTACTTACATTTATTTAACTCCATTCTTTAAGTTAAATTTATTCTATCAAAATTCAAATTGTATAAGTTATCAACTTAGTAACATTTCATAAACATTTTAATATAGCATTCCAGAGTCTTTTAAATCTTTTCAAAATCATTTTTGAAAACAATTCAAATCATCCTTTGAATTTCCAAAACAAAACTCCAATTTTTTTCAAACAACCTCCATTTAAAACAAATTTGGCAGCAATTCCTCTTTTGGAAACCCGAAAATGAACACCAATGATGCCGCGGTCATCATCGGAATTATTTTCCAGCGACCGAAAAGAGTTTAGAGCTTTCATCTCTCCAAAATACTTTTCAAAACCTTTGAAATTCATTTCCAACTCCAAAAAGAATTTAAACTTTCTAAATCTCCAAAATTTTCAAATTCTTTTCAAAACATTTCCAAATACTTCTCTGGAATTCCGTTTCAAATTACAAATCACATTTATAATTTATATTCTCAAATTTCATTTGTACATGGATTTATTTCCTGGTTCTTTGTTTTAATTCCAATTTCATATACAATTTCCACATATATATTAATGAGGATAATTAACATCATTACTTCCTAACAACCATGCATCTATATATCATAATAATTTACAGAAAATTATTTCTTTTCTATACAAAAATAGTTATGGGCAAAATTATTTCATTCACCCTATTTTAAAATCAATACTGTGTCGGTTTATCTTGTTTAAGAGTTTAGAAACCCCAATCGATTACAGTTAGCTAGACTGCACCGACCAGAATCTATAAACAATCAACCGATAAGTCAACACAATACAAAACAATTTCATATTCAAATAACAAATACGCGCTCATATCTATTATTACACTCAACTCATTCTAGAGTACTACTGACTCTATCTCTAATGAGTAACACCCAACATGTAACGACCCGCAAAATCTAATGGTTTTAAAAGTATATTTAACTGGAAATTTGTGAAATTTTAAACAATAAAATTTGAAATTAAAAATTTATTATTTGGAATACGTCTATTTTAATATAGCAACTGGTAAATTTTCATCTGATAACATTGAAGTTTATTTTCCTGTGAAATTTCATTTCAAATCAAACCGGTTAATAACAGTGAATTTAAAAGTTTTCCGAAACCAAAATATGTCAACAGGAGAAAATTTATTTAGAACATTCTGAATCAGACTGCGAAATTCGTTTCGCGAAATTCGGACGTTTCTTACTCCGTTTATCTTAATTCTGACAGAATAGCAGCATTTCTGGTACCGATTATCGACTTTTGATCGGATGATCGTACCACTAATATCTGTATACCGTTTTGATCGTCTCGTCGTGCTGATCACTACGGTATATTTATTTTTGTATTTTGAGCTCTGGTACGCGATGGAAGAATTAAAAACTCTACGTCGTACCGGTTCCGAAATGTTGATTATATTCCTTCCTTACGTTTCAAACTTGAAACGCGCTGTCCACTCAAGTTATAAATGGTCCTTACTCTTCAGCTAAAATTTTGGCCGACCGTTGGCATTCATTTAATTTGAACGTCTTATTTGCCTTTGTTACCTCACCCGTTCTTATTGCATTCCATTTATTTTGCCTACAACCTTGCGTATACCATCTACTTTATTCCCCATCTCAACTTTTCCTTCCTCCAGATCTATTCTTCCCCTTTCCCTTTTCTCTCTTCCCATCTCTTTTCTTTTCCTTCTCCTCTGTAAATTTTTTTTTCTTTCCCATTAAAAACACGCACGCCCCTAACCTTCTTCCTTAACCTCCCATCACGTCCCGCACTGTCTTCATCCCTTCCTCTTGCCGAGTATCACCCAACTAGTAACAGCTCCGACCCGCCTAGCTTGCTCGACCTTCTTCATGGTCGCAAGTCCCTCTACCTGGCCTTCACCACACATGCAACAACCCACGGCCGTACACCTCTCTTCCTTGTTCATCTGCTCGTTTTCTTCCATGCCATCACCTCGCTGCTCCCCGCCTTTCACCTGCGCTTCGTTGGGCTTGGGCAGTCATCGATCTGCCTCCTTCACTTTCCATTTGCGTGCACCTTCTCTGTAGATAAAGGTATATACTTTGTGTTGATTTTTTTTTTGTATTATGTTAATGCTAAGCTATTATATATATGTTTGAGTATAAGCTCATGTATAAATACGGTTACTAAAAGAAAATATGTTCATATTACTAAAGTAAAGATGCTATATGTTTATATTAGTTTTATATATATTCTTATACTTTTACTCTATATAAGTATATTTTATTTCTTTATCTTTTTTTTCCAATAATATATGTATTTCAAAAGGCTTATTGTATGCCAGTATATAAACTATAAAATAGTGTGTGCTTATATAAGTATTGCTTGCTTTTAGTACATCTTTCTACTATCTTGTTTTATATACATATATTGTGTTAAGGGTATGGTGACATGTTTTATGTATGATATGTTTTATATAGGCAAGTTATTTTGTTACGTACAATATGTCTAAATTGAATATACATATGCACTAGTATGTTTGTTTAAAGGCTTATATAGTATATATATTATCTGTTTTATACTGTAAGTATATAGAATCAAAATTTTACATATCTTTACATAAGGATTTGTATTAGCCTGCACATATCTACATCTGTAGACATGTTTTATACTGTCAGTTTTAAAATTTTATATATATTATATTTAATATATGTATATAAATATTTACTCATATAGGTTAATATATAATATGGATTTTAATTTATATTTGTAAACATATATAGTGTATTCGTGTTTCCAGTAAGTGTTGCATACCAGATTTCATATACAGTATAGTATGTTATTTATAACAGAGTTGGAAGCTTACATATTACTTTAAGATTGCTTATGGCATATATATTGTCGCCAGTTGTTATATTGTTGTAAGTATACATCAAAATATGTTATATGTATCAAGTTCATGTTATATAAATCAATGGGTTTACAAATTGTTTTATGTTATATGGGTATCTCATTTTAATATTCATCTTAATCTAAATTTGTGAAATTAAATATAGAATATAATCATAATGTATATATGATTGACTTTGTTATATATGCAATTTAAAAACAATGATTTTATTACATGTTTAAAGTTGATATTCGATTTCAGAATATCTTATGTTTATGGAGTTATATATATATTTGTTGGATATAATAGTTATATATATAAGGACATGAGGTGGTTTCAAGTATTGGAAGGTTTTATTTTATATTTGCATTTTAAATATAAACAATAATCTTTAATTATTATTTTTTTATTTTAGTATTCGTATACAATTTGAAAATATAATTTTATATATATTCGGTCTCTATCTAGATGATTCTGATTTGTTCTCATTAATGTAAACTAACAGCATGTCCGTCAAATTCGTGCCCACTTCACTTTGCTTTGAAATTCGTAGCTTGCTTTGTTGTCTAACACCCTAGCCTCGAAAGGTGAGCAATCACTCACGATTAACATTCTTGTATTCATTAAATTTGATTTCAATTGAAACGACAATTTAAATATGATGCTGTAGTTATTTAAATTGTTATATATGCTATTATCTGTATATGTTCACCTGTGACATCTAACACCAGTATCTAGTAGTATATGCCTGTTATTACTATTATTTATATCTGTTCACCTGTGACATCTGACACCCGTATCTGTTATTTATACTGATGATATATGCATGTTGTTATATTTTTAGTATCTGTTATCACTCTGCAAGTCCCCTGTTAGTATAGAATTCACTATGGGTTGAAATGATACATACCCGAACGGACTTTAGAATAGGAGAAAATCGTTATGGGTTGAAATGATAAACCCAAGCGATTTTCATTTGAATTGAAATTGGGATTACGGGTCGAAATGATATCTACCCGTATATATTTAAAATTCGGATTGAAATGATAAATATCCGTATCACTTAACCATATGATGTATATATACAGACACCGTTGGTCCATATATATAAATATTTTGAAAATGAATTTTATGGTTTTGGAAAGAAATATATGGTTTTAATAAATGTTGAGCCTTAAATTATTTAATTTAAATTTGGATGGATTTAATACTTATGAGATGTTTAAGTATAAAAATTATATTTTCAAAATAGATTTTTGGTAACAATTTGAATAAGTTAAGGTTGGAAAGATAATTTATTAATTAAACCAATTTGAAACTTATTGAAATTGAGATTTAAGATATGATTTATAACTTGGGTTTTATTTAAATAATTTAATGAATAATTCTTGCTTAAATAAATTTAAGAAAATATTTAGTAAAAATGAAATGTAAGGCTAGTTAGATGATATTGAGTTATTAAGTGAATATTCCCTGATTAAATAATAATGAAGTTAAATCAAGAGCTATATGAAACTGTTAAATCTAACTTTGGAAAATGTTGAGTATTAAAGCTTTGAAATATATTGAAAAAAAAATGGTATATTTAGAACTGAATTAAATTGATGAATTGAGCTTTGAATAAATTTGAATCTGGAATTTGAAGTTGATTTGAATCGATTTGCCAGACTTGAGGAAATTAAATACTTTGATTTTAAATTATTTAACCTATATATATACTATTTTGGAAAATAGATATATTTGAAATGAAATGATATTTTGGTGTTGAAGTATAAATTAATTTAGAATGACCACGGTGTTATAGTGTATATTTCCACCTCGTAGATAGTTCTGAAGATCCTTAGAGGATGGTTATCCCAAACATCCTTTAAGTTACTTGTATTCCAGTTGATATTTCACTTGAGTTGGATTTATTGATATAAGAATGTTAATCCTGACTCGAGTGTTTTGTGTTTTGCTTTACGCTCGGGTCAGACCGAGTGATACAGCATTTGAGACTCACCTTTGGAGTTTGGAGCTTCCTTTGGAGATCCAACTTTTGATTCAGCTTCCAGCTTTCCAGTTGATTCGTTCACAGAAGTCATCTGTTTGGACTAATACTTCATTGTATTTGAGATATTCTGTTGTATTTTATTTTAACTCTGATGTTTATATAGTAGCTTCATGAACTACTATTTTATCTATTCCGCTGCGTATTATTATATTACTCTGTGTCTGTGATTCTGTGATTGATTTATTTACTGCATATGCTGAGTTTTGCCAAATTTAAATTAACAATCTGATATTTTGAATTATTCAAGTCAGACATGTGTGGATTTATTGTCGATTTGAATGGTCCAAAATAGTGGGTCGTTACACAACAGAGCAGGGTTGTCGCTTAACCATATGCTCTGATACCACGCTGTCACATACCGAAGTAAGCGGCCACCGGTAGGCTTTGCAACCATCCCAGTCCCACCGTGGCTGACAATGGTACCCCAAACTTGCTTTTACGGCCAGCCTCTCGACTGTCACGGCCTCTGCCTAACCAACCCATCCCTCTCAGGGACATGTAGGGGTAAGAGTCTCCCGTTCGCCACCAAACTACGAAGCGAGAATCCCCTATCATGCTGTAATATAGCAAGACTGGTGTGGCATTCAATTTCATCCAATTCACAACAAATACCATTCAAGGTAATTATTGATAGTCGGTTATTTAACTATCAATAAAGATGCGCAACATCATCAGATTCCAAATAATTTTCCAAATTATTAAAGTTTCCAAAATATCTTTACTAGATATAAAATTTCCACACTTAACCATTTGAAAACAATTTCAAATCAATTTCCACATTTCATTTTATCTTTGAAGATAAAATCTCAAAACAGTTCATTTCATATTGGAAAAGCATTTCCATACTTATTTAAAAATAAGTATTTCACAAATCTATTTATTTTCAACATTTGAAAATATTCGATATACTTAAATCAAAATTAAGTATAAATTCATTCTGTAAGGAAATCATTTATTTTAACAACATCTATTTGAGTCAAAACGAATGTTACGTAAAACATCGTTACGACGACTCAAAATTACTAGTATAGGGATTTGAAAATTAAGATAGATATATAAATCCCAATACTATATCAAAACATTTCCTTTCGGAAATCATTTACTATAACAACAGTGTTATAGTCCATCATTTCCTTATTTTTCGAAAACGTCTATTTCAACAATAAAAATGTTGAAATCTATGTATTCGATATCATAATACATTTTAAAAACATCTTTAAATGTTTAACTTCATTTTCAATGTCACTTTTCCAAAACTATCCATTTTACTTAACGATATATTCACTATCCAAAATCGTGAATATACTTCACTAATTACACTTCACTATTTTCTACACATTTATTTCAATAATAATTCGCTATCCAAAATCGCGAATATATCTCCTTTAACAACCTTCTATATTTAATTTATCAAATCCAATTGATTTCGAATTTATAAAACAACGTTTATAAATTCACCTTTCAATTTTCTAACAACTTCAATTTAATAAATCTCCTTTATTAACAATTCGATTCATAACTCAAATCTTATACCAACACTCCATAATTATAAGTTAAATACTCATAATTCCTTTATTTTACAAAATCATTTCCATTTATAAGTTCACAATTTATAAATTTCATTTATTTATAAATTCTTAAAAATTCATTTTAACGCTTATAAAAACTCGTTTTATAATACTAACATTTTAAAGTTATAATTATCAATCTTGTACATCTTTTACATACATCGGTTTCAAAAATTCAAAAATTCCAATTAAAACCATTTTTTAAATTTCTTAACTATTTATTTCAAAAGAAATTACCTTTTGGTTATAATTCACAAATCTTAACTTTTATAACTTTAAAATTTTAGCGTTTATAAATAAATTCAAAAATTCCATAAAACGTATATTTTCAAAAATCACTTTAAAATCCTTTTAAAGTAAAAGTCGTTATTTTTAAACTTCAAAAACTTGAATCCGATGATGCAACAACACCAATTAGTCAATCACAACAACAAACATCATATATCAATATGATAACAGAATATACATCAATATCTATAAATAAATAAATACTAGTGAGGAATCCAGTTGGATCCCTCCAACCTGTTTCCCTGCATCCACAGACGTTAGCACAATACCCATTCCACTTCGAGGTGGAATATCGCGGTATATGGGTTTTATAAAAATAATCCGCTTACTAACGGCGCAATAGGGTCTCGTCCGCTATACGAGGCGGGAAATCAATCAATCCAATATATACATATGCCAATATGTATATATTGCTATATATATATAGATATATCCTACTATATCTAATATCACATCCAAATAGCAATCAAATCAAATGAAAAATAACTGCAATACAAAAATATATTTGAGTGAGAAAAATCTCACCTTTGCTTTTAATTTGCCATCCCAATTTTCAATCCAGACTCGATTTCGTCATTGTATTCCACCTTGTATAAATATTTACACAATTTATAAATATTCGAATCAATCGAATAAATTAAACTTCATTTGATAAATTAAATTAACCAATGATCGATTTTAAATCATAAATTTCATCTCAACTAAAAATTTATTCTTTTGTTCATTTCCAAATATTCTTTGTCTTAAACTAATACTTTTGAATTTAAACTAATTTCTTTTTAATAAGTTGATTCAAATAAAACTTAGATTTAAAACCAAATTTCCTCTAATAAATTATTTTATCTAATAATTCATTCTAGACTACTTATTTCCCTTTAAGTAAATTCTTTTTAAGTGACAAAATAATTGAATAAGTTTATTAGCCAGATAAATTACCTTAATAAATTATTTTTAAATTTCAAAACTTTATCTGTATATAAAATCTTCTATATTTTTTTTTAAACTTATCAAACAGATTAATTTCCAATTCTAAATTGATTTGAAAAATTTTATAAATACCTTACTGTATTTGATCATTTCAAGGCTCGACCACCATCCTCTCGCGATCGAAGCCCATCCTGACTTCCCACTGGCTTCCCAATGCTCCATCGCTGTCGTCGCCTCATACGCATTGCGAACAGGTTCCAGGCGATCGCCTACCGCCGACTCCCTGACCACGACCTCCACTGCACGCACTCGCCACCGCCTGCCTTCCGACTTCGCAAATCCCTTCCCAAATCGCTGCGACACCTCCGCGATGCTCCACTTCGTCACTCGATGCTTTGCTCGAGCATCTGCTGTCGCCTCCTTCGAAACCACCCAGGCCGACTCTGCCCAAATGCGAAACCACTCGCGCGACCTCCATCTGAACGGCGTGGCCCCAGTCGCGACTGCGATTCGAACAAGCGGTGAAGGCGATAGATGGATAGAGGTAAATTGCGATTGAATTTTTTGAACGAGGATAACTTTCGTTCGTATTGAAAAATTTAAGGGAAGAAACTGTTTGTTTTTTTTTCCTGTTATTTGAGGAGAAAGGGGCTTCGGCCATTGTTTTTATTTTCGATCGATTTGAACTGAGGTACGAAGAAAGGAAGGGAGCAGATGTGATTAAAATAGAAGGAAGTGGCGAAACTTTAGGCGTGATTTCAGGCGCGTGATTTATGGAAAAGAAAGTGTTGACGTTGACCAATTACAAATTTAAATTCAAATCGAATTCGTTTAAAAATTTCAACGCGTTTAATTACCGTGTGCTCACATATCAACTCCGAAAAATACGAAAATTGAAATCCGGTAATAATTCAATATTACGGACCCAATGGAACTGGTTTCGTCGAATTCCGAGACTGTACCTCGGACGGCTATTTTTTAAATATCGATACGAACAATATAAATTCAAACTCATCAAATTTATTTCAATTTCGATTCTGAAGTTTTAATTATCTTCAGTGTTATCAATACGAATTTTACAAGCGTTTGAAATATTTTTAATCGGCCTAAATTTGAAGATTCAAATTTTTATTCAACTTCCAATCGATTAAATTTTATAATTTAATCGCCAAATTCAAATTTAAATCGGGGATTCAAATTAAATCATCGTTCAAATATTTAAAATAAATTAAATATTTTCAATTTAATTCGTTCAAAATTCAGGGTCGTTACAGCCGGACTTGAATAATTCAAAACAATGGATTGTAAATAAAATTTGGCAAAACTCAGCATATACAGTAAATAAAATAATCACAGATCACAGACATAGAGTAATATAACAGTAATGCAGCGAAAATAAAGGAATAGTAGTTCATGAAGCTACTATATATATATAACAGAGTTAAACAAGATACAACCGAAGTCACAAATACATAGATGTCTCAATACAATGGTCAAATACAAGATCAGAATACATCACTGGAATCAACTGAATATCTGAAAGCTGGATAGATAGCTGGATCTCCAAGCGAAGCTCCAACTCCAAAGGTGAGTCTCGAATACTGTATCACTCAGTCTGACCCGAGCGTAAAGAAAAACACAAAGCACTCGAGTCAGGATTAACATTCTTATATCAATAAATCCAACTCAAGTGAAATATCAACTGAAATACAAGTAACTTAAAGGATGTTTGGGATAACCATCCTCTAAGGATCCGTTAAACTATTTATATATAGTAGTGTATGCTAAGTAGATAATGCCTATCTGTAATATAAAGTATCAAAATAGCGTTAAGGCGTCACCATTATCCCCTTTAACACATTTTATATAAGCGTCATAGTCTATACAGCACTGTAAACTCCACCGTAAACTAGTGGGCTATCAGGGAGTACTCCATAGGTATAACACGAAACAAATCGTAGTGGTCGCGCATAGGGATATGAGTATGACAAGGCACATGAGGCAATACCCAAGGTAGTGAAACTACCATTTGCCTGATCCGGACTGGTGAGAACGCATCGCCGCAACGATCGCAACACCGCAAAACAACACTCCCAATTCAAGGGTGCGCACCAATCAAAAACAAGTAATGAGTAGTTTACGAAGAAGTGTGTCCGCTAGAGGTAGCTAACCTCACTGGCCTGGCACGGCTCCTGTTTAAGTCATTTCCAATTTGACACAAGTGTCAAGGTCATCCATTATCGTTCTCTTTCTTCAAATCCAGCAACATCATCATTCCAACCACTTCATTCTGGATCACACTCCGCGTATAATAGTTATTAAAGTGGTTTTCGGTTTGGACAGAGAGTATGTCCCTAACCGATCCCGGACTCTTCAATAACTACGTAATTATTGCACCGATTGGTCATTTAATAAACTTTCAAAATAGTTTATATTTCAAACCGAAATATAATTTCCATTTCAAAACCATATCCATACGATATCATTTTCACTTCAAATAAATCCATTTCCAAAATCGTATCACTTTCCAAAGTTATATCGCTTTCGAAATCGTAAGTCTCTTAAAATCAAAACACCTTGGAAATCAAAACCTTGAAATTCATAACACTTTGAAACTATAGTTTGAAATCATAACATCTTGGAATCCATAACACTTTCCTCTTAAACAGTTTAGATATTAAAATTAGTGTATATAATAAAATAGTTTACAAAATAAAAATAGTTTATAAATAAAAATAATTTATATAAATAGTTATAAGTTGAAACAGTTTATAAAATAATTTATATTAAAAATGATTTATATTAAAATAGTTTATATTAAAATAAATTTATAAAGTAAAATATCAATAGTTTTAAATATAATTTTAAATTACTTTATAAAATAAAATAGTTTCATCGACTTTCACAAATCGATTCAGATCAATTCGGATTCCAAATTCAAATTTAATCAAATCTAAATCATCAATTTCAATTCCAATTCAATTTAACATTTTCAAGTTATACCGATTTCAAATACCGATTTGAAACACAAAATAAACCATTAAATTTCAATATATTTCAAAGCTTTAAATATTCCACATTTCAAAAACTAAATTTGATAATTTCATTTATATCTCAATTTAATTTCATTACATTTAGTTTCTGAGATATTTCTTTAATCATTTCAATACATCTAAATACAACTTCAATTTACAAATTTATATAAACAAAATATCCCATTTAAATTTATATAAGTTTGAAATATTCATTTAAGCCACTTTTAATCAAATTCAAGTTATAAAACATATCATAAAATATCAAATTTAATAGATTTCAAATCAAACTTATTTAAGTATAATTCTTAAATAATTAAGAATTCCAAATCAATTTCAAATTTATCTTTCAACCTGAAACATTATAAACTCTATATTTGAAAATATAAATTTTACATAAATACTTAAACATATTTTATATTGATTCAAATCAAATTTATTAAATCAACTTTAATAAATCTTTAAAATCAATATTTATTAAAACCATATATTTCTTTTCAAAATATTTATATATATAGACCAACGGTGTCTGTATAAAATTTTCTACCCTATGGTCAAGTGATACAGATATTTATCATTTCAATCCGTAATTTAAATTATATATGGGTATATATCTTTTCAACTCGTAATCCCAAATTTAATTCAATGAAAATCGCTTGGGTTTATCACTTCAACCCATAATGATTTTCTCCTATTCTACAGATCTTTCGGGTATGTATCATTTCAACCCATAGTGAAATCTATACTAACAGGGAACTTGCAGAGTGATAACAGATATGATAAAAATATAACAACAGTAACAGGAATATATCATCAGTGATAAATAACAGATAATGGTGTCAGATGTCACAGGTGAACAAATACAGATAATGACATATATATAGCAATATAAATAACAGATAATGGTGTCAGGTGTCACAGGTGAACAGATACAGATAATGGCATATACATAGCAATATAAATAACTAACAACAACATATTTCAATTGTCGTTTCAATTGAAATCAAATTTAATAAATATAAGAACATTAATCGTGAGTGATTGCTCACCTTTCGAGGCTAGAGAGAAGCACGAGAATGAGATGAGTTATGGATCTAAGCATGAATTCCGAAGAAAAGTTAAATGGACACAGATTCGACGGACAAGCTGATAGATAAGGAATCGATCAGACAATTAGAATCGGTTTGATAGAAACATCAAATATATATTTATATATACATCCCAAAACCAAATTCACTTTATTTTATAGTATATACATTACATTTGAAACATCAATATCAAAAACATAATATACATAACCAAATTGAAATTCAAGGATATACATAAACTGTAATTAATGTAAATTAAAGAAAATCAAACAGTTTAACCATATGTAGACTCACATAGGTAATATAACACTGTTATAAAAATAAAGTGTATCCCATCACTTCAAACAAAATATAAATAATAAGATGTATATAAACAAAGCCATGCTCACTGTTGCCAAGGACATCACATATGTACTTACATAAATTAAAATATAGATATTCAACACTATTTATATAAGCAATCGAAATATATATAATTTACATAAATTCTTTATATACATATAGCCTGTAGAACTTTTAGAGCAGAGAAAATTTTGCATACTTAAAAATAGATATATATAACTGGTATATATATATACATATATACAAACCCGTATACATTCGCATATTTTAAAACTGTAAGATATGAACAAAGAAACAAAGCAGCCTGTATAGAATTATATATATATAAACTTATATACAAGAAAAAAACAAACGTATAATACTGTGACTTTATATGGAATATATTTTAGCAACAATACTTATAAACAATGAATATATAATTCTATAATGCAATATACGATACAATATATAACTTTATAAACTGTAGCTTGTATTACTAATAGATATAAGTACACTAACACTTATAAAAGGAAACAGACATGTCTAACTAATGTATATACGACATATATATGTGTTATATAAAAAAAATACATACTGACAATATATTTCCACACTGCTATATACAAACAAACCTAAATATACGGGAAAATATAAAACAACAACACATCTATATTTGTACTAACAAATCATATAACTAATTATGCAAATATATATACACGGAACTGTTATATAAGTATATACTTGAACTATACCCACTGTTATATAATATACTTATATATATAAACAAATATAATACATATATTTATTTGCACAGAACCATCAAAATCAAACTTCACCTTATACTATATATGCTTTACAGTAAAATCATATACAAATACTCTTAACCACATACATAGATATGTAAACCATCTTAAAAAAATAATCAATATATTATAACAGATATATATTACCTGTACTTTCCATTGAAATAAAAATATAATAATATATATACCTATATAAGAAAGAAGGAGAGATGCAGTGGCGTTGAACTTCGGTAGAGGGAGGCCGTGTGCATGGACGAGTGGGTAGGCTGAGATAGTGTCGCAGTTGCCATTGCGTGGAGGCTATGCCGAGAGCAGGACATGGTGATGGAGATGTGGCTGATGGTGGTGGAGGTAGTTCATCAGGGTTCGGCGGTGGGATGTGAAGCTACGTGGTGATGGACCCGAGCTGAGGTGGCCGAGCATGGATGGAAGGGCTGACGTCGGGTGTTAGAGGATGGGAGATGAACGGCCTCGGCTGTGGGTTCTGGCGATGGAAAAGTGGAGGAGGCGGAGTTGGTCTTGATGGCGCAGGCTTTAGCAGCGGATTTGGCAAGGCACAAGGTAGGCGGGTGGCGGAGACGAGGCTTGGAGCTGGCTGATGGTGAAGAACTTTGGGTCGCAGGTTGTGTTAAGGCGAAGGGGATGGGCTGTCAACATATGCAAATGTTTGGGAAGGAGGCTGGAAGGAATGGTTAAAGTTTCAGGCAAAATTTTATACGCCATTTTTTTTTGAAGCTCTGTAAAAAAAATAGAAAAAAGGAGGAGAGGAGATGGCGAAACAGCTAATAGGCAAAAGGAATGACAGCCAATGTTATATATATCACCCTTTTTTTATATAATTACGTTTCTTGTTATAATGGCACAAAGTTAAAAGGAAGAGAGAGAATTCAAGAGACCTACACAATTATCCAACCTAGGGAAGAGCAGCAGCCTACCGTTGAATGGAGTAATTATATTAAAAGCAAACGGCTACTCGTTTTATCCCAGGACAAATGAAACGACATAACCAAAAGATTAAGACGGTACCGATACAACACTGTTTTCCTTCGTTTCCGTCGCGTACGGGGCCTCAAAATGCAAAAATGAATATACTGCTGAGATCAGCACGACGAGACGATCAAAACGATATACAGATATCGGTGGTAGGATTATCCGATCAAAAGTCGATATCGGTACCAAAATACTGCTATTTTGTCGAAAATAAGATCGACGGGGCAATAACAGTCCAAATTTGATGAAACAAAAGATGACGTCTCACTCAGAAGATGATTTACAAATTTTCTATAGAAAAATATTCAGGTTTGGAAAACATTTTATTATCATCAATTTTAACTGATATAAATTGGAATAAAATTACACTAGAAAATAAACTTCCAAATTATCTGATGAAAATTTACCAATTGCTATGATTAATCAGACGCATTCCAAATATCAAATTTTTATTTCAAAATTTTATCGTTTAAAATTTCACAAAATTTCAACTAATTACGTTATTAAAACAGTTAAAATTTACGGGTCGTTGCATCTCATTATCCGAATAAGAAAACTAAGAAGCAAGATTCAAATGCTAAGGGCTAGAAGAGAGAGCAAGTAGAATGCTATAGGTATGGAGTGAAAGGGTATTATGCAAGGGAGTGCACAAAGCCTCGTTCATCTGCACTAGTTTCTCCTCATGCGTGTTTCTACTGTAAGAATGAAGGTCATTAGATTGCTAATTGTCCAGTTTTAGTTTCTAAGAAGAAAGTGAAGTTGAATGTAGCAGTGGCTTTAGGTGGTTCGGGCCATTAGAAAGGTACACCAATATCTATTCTAGAAGGGTCTATCTCATTCCATGATCATTTCATTAGAGTTCTCTTCGATATGGGAGCATCGCACTCGTTTGTGTCAAAAGAGCTAGTTGATAGTTGATTTTTGGATATGACTTGTCTACTATCATCTTTGAGGATTGTGAACCCTATTGGCGGATTTGCAACCCTTAGTTTGTTTTGTAAGGATGTCAAAATCATTCTTGGTGGATTCTCTTTCTTAGTTGATTTTCATGTTATTCCTTATTTGAATTTCAGCATGATTTTGTGTTTGGATTGGCTCGATAGATATGGAGCTACTATTCTCTGTTCGGAACATATTATTTATCTCATGCATCCATCTTCTAGTGATTTACTTCCTCTTACTGTGGAAGAAGTGGATGCAAATCTGAATGTTTCTCTTTATGCTATCGAATCTCGAGAAAGGGATGAAATAGCTATTATTCCTGTTGTGTGTGATTTTTTTGGATATCTTTGAATCCATTTTTTGGTTGCCTCCTCAAAGGACAATCAAATTTCGAATTGATTTGATGCCTGTACTCGGCCTTTTAGTCGTCCTCCCACAAGGATATCTATAAAGGAAAACGAAGAGTTGAAGAAGTAGTTAGTTGAGCTTGAGGTGAAGCATCTTATTTAGTCTAGTAGTTCGTCATGGGGTGCAACTGTGGTGTTTGTGAGAAAGGCTGATGGTACACTTAGGTTGTATATCGATTATAGGAAATTAAATGAGCTCACTATTAAGAATCATTATCCTTTACCTCGTATCGATGATATGTTCGATCAGCTTAATGGTGCGAAATTATTTTTCAAGTTAGATTTAGCGACCGATTTTCATCAACTTCAAGTGGTGGAAGATAGTATTCCGTTGACAGCTTTCAGAACTCGAAAGGGTTTCTATGAATGGCTCGTTATGCCATTCGGGTTAACAAATACACCCACGTATTTTGTTGAAGTGAATCGTATATTCCTGGAATTTCTTAATAAGTTCATGCTTGTTTTTATTGATGATACCTTAGTCTATTCTCATTTTGAAGAGGAGCATGAGAAACATCTTCGTATTGTATTGGAAACTCTTCATAGTCATCAGCTCAAGGCTAAATTTTCCAATTGCCATTTTTTGTAGAAGCAAGTGAAGTTTTTGGGTCATATTATTTGCGAAGCAGGAATTTCTGTCAATCCCACAAAGATCGAATCTATTTGGAATTGGAAGAGACCAGAGAGTGTGATGGAGATCTGTAGCTTTCTAGGATTAGCTGGTTATTGTGGATGCTTTATTAAAGACTTTTCAAAGGTTGTTCTTCCTCTTACCAGCTTAACAAGAAAAGGAGTAAAGTATGTTTGGTCGGAGAAATGTAAATTTGCATTTCATACTTTGATAGATCTATTGACTCATGCGTCTATTATTATAGTTCCAGAAGGGAATCAAGATCTGTTTTTCTATAACGATGCATGCGGTTTAGGCCTTAGTCCAGTGCTTATGCAGAGAGACAGAGTAGTTGCTTATGCTTTGAGACAATTACGTCCGAACGAGATCTGTTATGCCACTCATGATCTCGAACTTGCAGCTATTGTTTTTGCACTTAAGCTCTGGCGTCATTATATTTTGGGTGAGAGATTTATTCTTTATATCGACCATAAATCTTTAAAATATCTCTTCTCCTAGAAAGAGTTAAATATGTGTCCATAGCGGTGGTTGGAGTTTTTGGCAGTGTATGATTTTGAGATTTAGTATACTCTTGGAAATGGTAATTCTGTAGCCGATGCCCTTAGTCATAGACATCAAGCAGTAGTTTCAATGATGTTGGTTGAATGGAAAGTTTTGGAGGGACTTTCTAAGTGTGATATCAGTGATCGGGATTCGAAGTTGAGATCAGATATAGTACTATATATTCTGGAGGCTCGTTCTTCTATTCTTGATCATATTGTAGAAGCCCAGAAGAAAGATCTCGAATTAGTTGAGCTTCTTCAAAATATTTCTCTGGGTAGAAGTGTTGAGAAGTTGAAGGAGTTTGTTGTTAACACTAGAGGTTTTATTCGGAGACGTGGTAGGCTTATTGTGCATGATAAAGATAACCTCCGAAAAGAAGTTATAGAAGAGTATCATTGTTCTCGTTATACCATCCATCCCAATAGTAGTAAGTTGTATGCAGATATGAAGAGATTGTATTACTGGGTGGGTATGAAGCAAGACATTGCTCGGTTTTTTGGTCACTATGCCACCTGCCAGTTGGCTAAGGCATAACACCAAAGGCCTAGTGGTCTTCTTCGGCCTTTGGAAATCCCGTTGTGGAAATGGGATCAGGTAATGTGGACCTAGATAGAATTGAGTTCTTATTTACATTTCTTTTGAATTGATCTAAATATTGATTAAATTAATTATCTTATGCAGGTTTCCATGGATTTTATCAATGGTTTACCTCGTTCTAAGCTTGGGCATGATATTTTGTGGGTGATTGTTGATCGGTCGACTAAATCAGCTCATTTTATTCTGATAAAGTCTAATCGAACTGCGCATCTCTTAGCTAAATTCTATATCAAGGAGATTGTTAAATTGCATGTATTTCCCAATGCCTTCTTTTTTGACTGAGATCACATTTCACCAGTGGATTCTGGAAGAGTCTTCAATCAGCCTTGGGTACTAAGCTTAATCTTAGCACTGCCTATCATCCTCAGTCCGATGGTTAGACGGAAAGAATTAATAAGACTTTGGAAGATTTGCTTCGTTCTTGTGTTCTTGATTTTAGGAGTTGTTGGGAAGAGAATATTTATCTTGTTGAATTTGCCTATAATAACAGTTTCCAATCGTATATAGGTATGGCTCCATTTGAAGACTTATACGGAAGGCCATGTCATTCATCGTCTTGTTAGCTAAAGACGGGAGAGAAGTTTGTTTTAGGACTGGATTTTATTAGAGAAACTTCTGAGAAGATTGGTCTTATTAGGAAGAGAATAAAAGAAGCCCAGTATATGCAAAATCTTATGCGGATCGTAGAAGGAAAGATTTGGGGTTTATTATTAGTGATCTTGTGTTTATTCGTGTTTCTCCGATTAAGGGAGTAATGCGTTTCAGTCGATTTGGGAAGTTGGCCCCTCATTTTATTGGACCATACCCAATCACCGAACGTATTGGCAAATTAGCCTATCATGTTACTTTACCTACTCATCTTTCTGGGATACACGACATTTTTCATGTTTCCTTACTTCGCAAGTATCTTCGAGAGCCGAATTCCATTCTTAGACCTCCACAGATCGAAGATTTTGATATTTCTCCTAGTTTGACTTATGTTCATAAGCCTATTAGAATTATTTCTTTGGAGGTAAAGCGACTTAGAAGCAAAGATGTCCCGCTCGTTAAGGTTCAAAGGTCGGCAAATCCTAATGACTACTCTTGGGAGACTAGAGAGTTTATGGAGCAGACAAATCCCGTATTATTTTCTAATGCACATGAATCAGATATGTTATCTTTTCTAATTTTTTCGTCTTCATTTGACTCTATCTAGCTTTGTTATAGGATTTTTTTCGATATAAAATTGTGAGGACACCATTTCTTAAGGGGGGAGTTCTGTAACAACCTGATTTAATAATTACCTTGATCCGAATTTCATGATAATTATTCTTGGGATAATTAAGTGAATTTATAATTTTAATTAATATAAATAAAGCAAATAATGGATTTTGTGTAGTTAAAAGAGATAAAATAATTTTGAACTGATTTATTGAAATAAATGGAAAATTAGGGAAATAATAATATTTCTCATTTTAAATGAGTATTGTAATTCGATTAAAATATAAGGTGTAGAATGAAATAAATTTTAAATTATCATAAGTGTTTTAAACTGTAAATTTCTCATTTTTGATCATTATTGGAATTTTATCTCATGTTAGGGTTAAATTAGTTTATAAAACTAAAAGGAATTCATTTTTGAAAATGTGTAGACATGGTTTTATTTCTTAAGTTGGTAACTAGTTAGAGTTTAGAGCTTTTTTATAATTAATGAAGGGTTTGGTTAATAAATAAAGAGAGAATTGGATTTGTTGTTAAAGTGGGACTTATAAGTTCATTAGACTAAGGAAATAGTAATTAAAAGCTTAATTGGGTTAAGCCCATTTACTAAAGAAAAGAAGAAGTGTTTTCTTCTCATTTCACAAAATCTGTACGTTTACAGTAAGAAACTCATAAACCAAAAATATAAAACTCTAAGTTTCCACTTTGAAAAACTTAGCAAAATCTCCTCAAATTAATTGAAATAAATTTCCAGAAATTCATGTAAATTTAACTTAACTCTATACTATATCTATTTCTAGTCTTTAGAACTTTCAGTTTCAGTTTTGGTCGAGGTTTTAATCTCTATTATGTTGTTTGTAAAATTGATTATTTTAGAGTTTTGCAAAAGTTAGAGAAGGAGGTTGCTGTAGTTGTTGATTTATGGTAGCTAAGGAAAAATTGTGAGAATTTCTCATAATTATCTCCAAATAGAGTTTGCATGCAGCAACCGAATGATTCAGAGTGTATATATTTGATTTACTCTTTTATTTTAAGAATTCGTTTACAGTAACTAAACTTTAAGACCCGTCCAAATGTAAGTTTTACTATATGATTTCATTGTCTAGGATTGCGTGCTTGTTCTTTGATGATATATAGATATATTACAGTGAAATTACACACTTAAATATGTTAAAACCTTGCTTGTGATCGTTGGAACCATCGTCGGATAACGAGAATGTGAAATCTGGAGTGAAGCTCTAGAAGAATTCGCATCCGGTCCACCGATGGGGTCTATCGGTGGACCAATCGCGAACAAAACTGGAGCATTCGCTCCAAATTTTTAACCAATTTTTTGATATAATTTGTTTTGATGATTTTTGTTTGTTTTCTTGCCTTTAAATACAGTATGCAAACTACTTTAAAGGTGTATGATACTTTGAATGATAAAAGAAAATTATTATTACATATATGGTTTTATAGAAGTGTTTTTTAAATCAATTTCAAAGAAGAATTTCTAAACTATAGTTATATATATATATACACTAGCATAGTTCTAAAACTCATTTCTAGCTTATATAAAAACATATTAGCATTTTCATTTCAAAAATCTTAGTTTTAAAATGAAATAGAATATTTTATTAAAAATCGAGAAATAAACTACCTCTTAAGTTGAGTTAATTGATGGATTTAGTGGAATTTGTCTTTTAAGTTAGACAATTCTTTTGCTATAAGATAAGAATTATATTTAAACAATTTAATAATAATAAGTGGTAATGGAACATTAATTATCACTTAGTTGTTTAATTATATGACTTGTTTGTGTAGTGTTTATATGTAGTGAAATTTGCTAATTAATGGTTAATATTTTACCAACACCTGGTGGTTATGGGACAGGGTTGTTACTTTAATAATTACTATTAAATGAGTATATAACACTATGGGATTTAATAGTATATTAATGGAAGCGTATTAATTGTAATTTGCTATATTCGTTAGTGCACTCGTTAGCTTGACCTTGTAGGCTAGTTGTTCACCTAGCGGTGGTCGCACCTCGAGTCGCGGTATTCGTTTAGTTCTAGCCTTATACCACTGAGCTAGCCATCTGTACTATAGGCTATATTTGATGTCATAACAAATGCACCATCCTTTAGTAGGCATGGCACTTTACTAGTGCGATAATAAGTTGAACATCCGTAATGGACATTCTGTACATTTGGACTATAGGAGTTTAGCGGGCTAAACTCCTGGAGCTTTTCATATCAGTCTCCCCTTGGAAGAAAGCATTTCGCATTAAGAATATTAGTTTGGTAAAAGATAACTATAAAAATCCGTTATTGTGTTTGACTTGCCTTCTTGCAGTCACTTTGTTGACTTGCTTTCATGCAGTCATTTGATTTTCATGGTTTTCATGATATATGCTTCATTTATTAGCTTTTGTATTAGTATGAGTTTATGAGATTTGTATTCACCGTATTTTGAGATGATTGTCATTATTAGGCATGAGATGATTTTTTTGGCACGGTAAATATTATGTGTTATATAATTCATTGAGATCTTATGTATGTTATACATTAATAGTCATGAATTGTTATTATTGATATCTATTCAATAAACATGTTAGCTAGATCTTATTTTTGATATTTAAGGATAATCTGATACGGGTGTTATTTTATGCTCAGGTCAGATCGAGATTTATCAGGTACCGAGATTGAAGACTTTGGACTTATGATAGCTTTTAGGAGTAGTCTATTATGTTATATTTAGCTATGTCATATGTACATTATGTGGCCGGCCTTATATGATATGTGCTTTGTATGAGACAGTGACTCTAATTATTATGTATATTTTTGGAAACATGATGCGGTCTATATGTATATAATGTGGGTCCCGTATCTCTTTTTCTAGACTCACGGTATGTATTTGATATGTATTATACGTTCTGCTATGTTATATGATTCTGTGTTCTGTGATATATGTTGTGTTGTTCTGAATTTTGTTAGAGCCAACGTATCTATTACTTTTTGCCAAGACTATTCACATATGTGTGTGTATTTCAGACAAAAAGATAAAATGTAACAGCGTAGCCCAAAGCATTAAATATGAATGGTCGCTCCTAACCAGCCTTATTCTCCACATTAGCAGACAATTTACTAAGTAATATTCTTTGTTAATGTGGGTCTAAAGGTGGGGCATTACAATTCAAAAGTACCATCGTTTCCTGAAATATACATCAAACAAAAATATAAATATTTTCCATATTAAAATTTATGGAAAATCCAGTAAATTCATTTCAAAATATGTTAATAAAAATCAAGTCATTTTTATTAACAATTGATTTTCTTGTTATTTATTCAAACTATTTATTATTGTGAATAAATTTATAAAATGAGTTCACCATTATGATTTAATAATTAAATGGAGTTAAATAAGGCTATTAAATCTATTTAATTAATATTTCATTCACAATTCGAATTTTTAAATAATCCCTACATTTGAATAGAAGTTATTTATATTTTTCCATGATATTACAAATATTGACCTATTTTTGCATGCTAGTGACTCGTTATGGTTGTTGGTCGGCAACCAGGATAGTGACATACTTGGTACTATTCAGGAAGAGGTAGGACGGTTCTATGTTGGTAGTGGTGCAATAGGTTTGCACCGACAGTACATTTTCTCTAGAGGTTTACTGTACGGAAGGTAGTCCATTACTTTGTCATTGTATGGAATCCATTTTCCACTATGTGCTTTTCAAATTTTGTTGTATACCTAATATTCTGGAATGTAATTAATGTAACCATATCGCTTATGAGTAATATTTATTTTAAACCCTAAACATTATTATAATATCAGTGGATATTTTAATAAAATGGTTTGGTTATCGTAAGGTAAAATCTCATCCTTTTTTATGTATGGCATGGTCTTATGAGCTACCATTCTTTTTGAAATGTTTTATAACATGTAAAATCAATTTGATTTGTGTTTCTCACGCTGGTTTACTAGAATGATTCGGGCGTTATTTTCTTATAATGCTCGGGTCAGCCCGACCATATTTCCTGATTTAGTTATGAATGCTTTGGAGCTTCAAGATATGAGCTGGATACCTCCAAGATATATTCACATACATTTTTATTTCCACTACATTTGTTGTTTTGTATTCATCAGCATTTGCGAGGACATGTTGTTATAACTATCCAGGCTGATGCTAAGTTAGTTCAGTTTGACTGATGTATGTATATTATAGTTTTCTTTTGTAAAGATCATGTGTATATTGTATATTACTCGTTACGATGTGAGATTCTGCTCTGTCTTTTCTTTTCTTTTACCTAAATGATTTGTGTTTTCGCACTTGGATATTTTGCACGTAAATATCGTGGATGTATTAGTGTCGAATTTTGAGAGTCGAAAAGGCTGGTCGTTACATGTGGTTTCAGAGCTTAGGTTATACGAACATCAAGGCCTTGGTGGAGTAAACTCAATAGAAATAGGGTTAGTAACACCCTAGAATGAGTTTAAGTGCATTATATACGAGAGTGCTTATTTGGTATTGTTATGTAAATGTTTTATATTGTGTTGATTTATTTGTTGAGTGGTTTATGAATTCTGGTCGGTACGTGGGATGCCACGGTATCTATAGAGGTTTATATAAACCTGAACAAGTCAAACAGACATGGTATTGATTTTGGAAATGGGTAAATGAAATAATTTACTTGGAGTATATTTTATATGTAAAGGAATAATTTTCAGATATTGATATAGTAATTTATGATGTGTTTATTTGTTAGGAAATTATAATGTTCAATTATTATTATTTATTTTTTAATTAGTTATGCTCGGCCAGTTTATGAGTAGTTTTACTTTTTCACTACATGGGTTGGGTAGACAGTAATTGTGGGAACATTAATATGAACATCTTGTGAATTAAGTTTCAAATTTTGACTATAAGGCGTTCGGTGATAATGTTGGATTATTTAATTTTAATAAAAGTTGTTTATCATAATCTAAACAAAGATAAATATTTGGAAAATAGTTTTATATAAGAAAGAGAAATGATAAGTATGGTTTATAAATAAAAAAGGATTTAAATTGAGAATTTGAGAACTTAAATCCCGTTGTTTTTTAACATTGTTGTCAAAGTTTTAGGGAAAATAATAACAGCATTATTTGAAGGTATTTATGAATAAAAATATTTTAAAAGGATTTTAAAGAATATAGAAAGCACTGAACTTACTTCTATCACTGGAAAATAATTCTGATGATAATTGTTGCAGCATCGGTATTCATTTTCGAGTTTCTAAGTGGAGGATTGCTACCATAGTAGTTTTTCTTCATAGCTATTTTGGTAAAACAAATTTGTTTTAAACTTTAAAAGTATGATTTTATATACAAAAGGAGATATGTATATTACTATTTCAAAGTGATTTGAAATAAAACCAGGGTTTTTAGTTCTTAATTTTTTAGTTAAGTGATTATGGACTCATGTACCATGTGCATTAGGGTAGTTCAGTCTATGCATCTTATTATGATATGTTGTTTGGCAATTTTCAACTGTTGAATGGAATAGAAATTTTGATGATTTTGGACAGTCGAAGACTTCCCAATTGATATAGAAATTAGAGCTAATGTTTGTGAAAATATAAAAGTTAAGTTTTTGCAACTTATAAATTTGAGAAGATAGTAAGTTAAACAAGTATTAAATTTGTTGGACATCCTGGTTAAGTAAAACAAATCTGAAATTGTATATATACTCTTAGGATCTAGAAGAGTGTTATATGTATATGAACTTGAGTTAAAAATGTTAATAGACTAAAGTAATGGTTTTATGAAATGGCTCATAAATGATTTTAGTATTAAATGAAACACAATTGGTGTAATCAAATGTGGTAAGTTTTATTTGTCGTGTTTAACTCTCTTTTGGAATATGTAAGTGAAATTCGAGTACATGGAAGCAAAGGCTAGCTTGCTGCTTTTGGTTTCATTAGTAGAGTTCGAATGCTTGATTGATAGGTACACATTTATTTTGTTTTTGATGATTTTATGTCCCAGTTATAGGAGGCCACTTTTGGGCTTTTATTTTCTTTGTTGATTTAGGCAAGTTGTAGCGAGCTGTGATTTTTTCGGACCTAGCCGTGCAAAGGAGGTGCTACCGAATTTTTCCATAACATATATATATATATGAAATTTTATAAGCTTAATAACCCATTATAAGTAATTGTTTAAAAGACAGAGGGTTAGGCGACATTTTCTTCATTTGGGAATTTCAGGGATGAAATTCTTTAAGGGGGGAGAATGTAATGACTCGGAATTTTTAGCATTTTAAATGAGAATATTTAATCTATTTTAAATATTAAAATTTAATTCGATCGCGATAAATAATAAGAGAATCAATTGTTAATAAAATGACTTGATTATTATTGACGTATTTTTATATGAATTCATAGGTTTTTTCCATAACTTTTAATTTGGAAAATATTTAAATTATCGTTTGATATAATTTTCGGCAAACGATGATATTTTTAAAACTTCACAGAATAAGATAACTAATGTATTTTTTTCTAAGGATCGTATTGCATTGTTGTGCGCAGTCGTATTTTTGTTTTGTCGTTTGTGGTTCATACACAAAAGAAATTCTATGTAGTAAAGTGCCAGAAATCATAAAATAAATTTCACCTTAGACTTTTCCTTCATTTCCTTTTTTCCTTCTTACTTTTCTTTTTCCCTCTTCTTTCATTTACTATAAAAAGAAATTAATCCACCTTCTTTAAAATTCAAAATCAAAAACTTTAAACCACTAAAAATCATGAAACAAGATTTCATTGAACTCGTATGGAGATAAGCTTCAAATCTATATAGGTACTGTCGAGTGCAGTGATGATTTAGGGTGTTCGATTTTTGTACAGTAAACTAGGGTTTGAGTTTAAGGAGGATTTAAGCGAAGTTAGTGGAAGCGGGGAGTGGCATCGATGTTTTGGATGTCGCGGTTGAAAGATGCCGTTGCGATTGCAAAAAATGAGCCAAGGTTGGGTAGTGGTGTGGGATCGAGTGCTCGCATGAAAAGAAGTGTGATGGTGAAGTTGGATTTTGATTTCGTCGAGTGTTGGGGAGGTTAGGGCGTGCATGCATGGTGAGGGATACGTGAGTGTACAGGCAAGAGAGGGAAATTGGAATTGGGGAAGAAGATATTTGTGTGGGTAATTAACTTTTAAGTAATGTAATTTATAAATTTAACTATTTAATTAAATTGAAATCTTATAAATTGAACAACCTTTTCATACTAGGTCCAATCGAGATGAAGTCTTTTGCGTTGCACTCGTATGATCATTATCTACACAATGGAATTGATTTCATCGAGTGTGGAGTAAGTGGAATTTTAGGCTAGTTCGATTTTAGATCAAACCGGAATGCTTAAGCGTTAACTAGAATTTTGATGATTTAACTCACCTCTGAATAAACTCTATATGATAAATGGTAGATATAAATTACTGTTTTGTGCTTGATGGTTTGGTTGAATTTCTGCTTTGAAAATCGAATGACATTTAAAATGAAATACATGGAATTTTGTAGAGAAATCCGGTTTCTCGCTGTTGTGATGTTAAATTTTATTTATATACTTGTTGATTTTAATTCCATTTATATACGTGTTGTATAAATTTTTGAATGCTAAAAGTTGGTATTTGGCCATATTGGATAGGAACCGATATATATTAATAGTTGAACCTTTTTAGTGATAAAGGTAGTAATAGCATTGGCTAAGTGTTATAGTAGCTATTTGCCGCATTTTAGTATTTTGAAATACTAGTTTTGATTTAAAAAATGGTTTTGATTTGGAGAATGATTTTAAATATGATTTTTGGACTTTTCTATGTCATTTTATTTAAAAATGGTTTTTGAACTTCTCCATTTTACTCTAACCTTTCTGGAAATGTTTCAAAATTATTTTGGGAATTATTTATTTTACAAAAAGTTAGTATAGTAATGGATGTTTATTTTAAAGGAAAATAAAGGAGAATTTATCTTTTGTAATAAAGTAATTTTGTTTTAAAAGAAGAGAGCAATATTTTGGAAAAAAATTGTGAAACGTTTTATATAAAATGGTGTATAAAAGAATATATGTATAAATGGTATTTCATAAATAAAAGAATAGATTTATAAATGATATTTACAAAATGGGAAATTATATCATTTTGGTAATTTGAAATAATAAATAACATTTGAGAATTTATAGTGATATATGAATCGATCATTTTATGAGGTTTTATAATTATATTTGAATATTTATAAAAGGAGTTTGATAATTATATTGGAGATTTGTAAAAGGAGTTTTATAATCATATTTGGAGATTTATAAATGGAGTTTTATAATCATATTTGAGGATTTATAAAAGGAATTTTATAATTATATTTGGGGATTTATAAAAGGATTTCTATAGATATAAAAGAAAGTAATAAAAAGAAGTTTGATAAAAGGAATGAGATTTGGTTTTAGTAAATGATCTTTATAAATCATGGTGGTATGAAATGAATTCTTTTCATACTTAACACCAAATTCTGAGGTATGGAAACTTGTCTTTATCGTGAGAATTAAGAATGTGTGTTGAGGCAAGGATAGTTTTCTAACTTGTCTGATTTCACTGTTATCGAGGGATAACACTGTTTGAAATCAAAAAGCGGTGGTTAATATATTTTGTTTAATTTCCATACGATCCACTTACTTAAACTAAAAGTAAAGTGGTTTGGGTTTATAGTAACAATGTTTTAAATGACATTTGTTTTGGCCCAGTTGAATATAATTTTGGTGAAAGGGAAGAAAATTTCCAAGTATTGGAAGTGAAATGGTTTGTGAATATACTTATACGTTGAGATAAGTATATGAATATTTTTCCAAAAGTTTACCAAATGGTTTTGATTAATGAAAGGTTTAATTAAAGAGGCTTAGTGGTTGCTTATGTGCTTAATCGTGCTTGGTTTCATATAGAATTAAATCTCTGATTTGATTGATTATTTTTTTGATATTTAAATAAGTGACAATAAAATCTTAACCAAATATAACTCTGGAAATCTAGAAGAAACGCTGGAATTATATGGTACGGTTATCTTCGTTGGTGCTACACTACATATAAACTCGTTATTTTCTTCTAGGACAAATGATAAAAAAATCCGTCCACTTAAATGGTTGTGGTGCGATCTTCGTTCTTATGTATTATCTATTTATTTACCAAAGAACCAGAGTTGAGCTGATAGGAATCTATCGATTAGTTTTGAGCAACTAGTAAGTGGGTGAGTTTACTTATATGAGATGACTCGAAATTGTAACCACTCCAAAACCACATATACATGTTCGATTTTTTTGAAAGAGGTTCTTAACTTGTTCGAGATGATAGAAAGCAAAGACAGAGTTCTTTGAAGTGCAAGGGCTACTTGATACTAATCTTGAGAGTGATTCCAAAACAGATATAGTAGAAGTAGTGCCTGCGGTTTTATCAGGCCCAGAACAACTTGTATGGATGAATGTTGGCATTGCATTGTGGCCTCGAGGGCGGTGTTAGCATTCCAAGTAGGATTTGCTAAAACGTAAAATGTAAACTCAAGCCTTATAACCCAGAAATGACTAAAATAGGGTAGATGCAGCTGGCCTATGTGGGTTGCACCCATTAGGGTATGGTCATCACTCAATCTAGATCGATATTGACTTATTTTTGTATGTTAGTGACTAAGTATGGTTGTTGGCCGGCAACCGGGGTGATAACATATTCTGTACTATCCAGCAAAATTGTGAAAATCGCTAGGCGGTTAGTATGGATTAGGGATTAATTATTTAGGCGGGGATTAATTGAGGATTAATCCAAGCTTGGAATTTAGATAACTCATGTATTTTGGATAAAGTTTTAATGTTCAGTTTAGGTGTCACTGATATAAATTAGAATTTTGGAATTTTGAATGTGCTTAGGAGTAGCCAAGGAGGCAAAACCGCCTAAAACTATCATATTGATGCTCATATATGGCATTGAACCTTAAATAATGTCTAACCAGTGCTTGAGTGCATGTTTTGATTCTTACATGAGAAGGTAAACCTTGTATATGTGGGCCTAGAAAAATCATAGATAGTAAGCTTAGCCTACTACTTAGGCAAGGTCTAGGCGGAGGCCTAAAAGTATTATTACAACTATGCTATCCAGGAAGGGTAGGCCAGTTCTATGTTGTTAGAGGTGCAATAGTTTTACACCATCGGTACATTTTCTCTAGAGGTGTACTGTACGGATGGTAGTCCCTTACCTTATTATTGTATGGAATCCATTTTCCACTATGTGCTTTTCAAACTTAGTTATATACCTAATATGCTAGAATGTAATTAATGTAACCATTTTGGCTATGATTAATATTTGTTTTAAACCCTAAACATTATTATAATATCACTGGATATTTTAATAAAATGGTTTTGTTATCGTAAAGTAAAAACTCGTTCGTTTTTATGTGCGGCGTGGTCCTACGAGATACTTTTATTTTTTGAAAGGTTTTATAACATATAAAATAAATTTGATTTGTGTTTCTAACACTAGTTTACCAAACTGATCCGGGCGTTATTTTCTTATAATGCTCGAGTCAGCTCGAGCATATTTCCAGATTTAGTTATGGATGCTTTGGAGCTTCAGGAGACAAGCTAGATGACATATCATTTTATTTCTGCTGCACTTGTTGTTTTGTATTTATCAGCATTTGTGGGGACAGATTGTTATAACTATCCAGGCTGATGCTATGTTGTTTACTCTGATTGATGTATGTATGTTACAGTTTTCTTTTGTAAAGATCATATGTATATTATATATTACTCGTCACGATGTGAAATTTTGTTGTCTTTTCTTTTCTTTCACTCCAACAATCTATCTTTCCAGCATTTGGATATTCGGCACGTGAATACCGTAAATGTATTAGTGTCGACTTTTGAGGATTGAAAAGGCCGATCATTACAAATATGTATCGGGGTTAGCCCAAGGGATTGTTAATGTGTGGTTGCTCCTTACAAGCCTGTTTCTCTATATTACCACACAATACTACTCTATAATAATCTTCGGTAGTATGGGTATAGAGGTAAGGCGCTAAAATTTTAATATCAGAGCAAGTTTCAGAACAATACAGAATATATGAGATACAAGTTTTGGCCTTTGTGAGACTTAAGTCCATGTCCCCTTGGGTGGTTGATAGATTTTCTATTATATTAAGATATAGTAAGAGTATATGATGATTATTGGGGTAATCGTCTAGGGATGTATTTCCTATTTTTCCTATAATACAATATCTTTACTTCTACCTTCTTGTAAGTGTTTTCCTTTGTGTGAAATGCAGAATAGTTAATGGAAGTTGTAAAGGAAAAGGTGGTTGGCTCGACCAGATGTTGGCATTGGTGATTTGAATTTGTAATGACCCTAATTTTTAGTAACATTATTTAGTAACATTTAATTAGGTAAATTAAATGAAATAATGTAAAATGGTTAAGGGACTGAGATTTGTGATTAGTAACGGTAGCTGTGCCATGTAAACAAATGTACTAAGTAAATTGAAATGAAACACGATGTTAGGAAATAGACAAGGGCAATATAGGTATTAGTATTATTCATAAACCCTAAACCCCTTAAGCCATATTCTATACGTATATATCATATTCACAAAACAAAATATAAACTTGAGGCCGACCAACATTAAGGGAAAACAAGAGAACATAAAGCTAGGATCAAGAGGAAAGCTTAAGCAACAAAATCAAAGATCAAATCTCAACTCCTTAATCTCAAAGATAAGGTAAATAATGACTACATCACATATTTTTCTTGTTTTCGGTTATATGCTGAAATTCGAATTATTTTGCAAATTGCCGTGTTTTGATTGTAGAAATGGAGATATATGCTTATTGAGGATTTATGATAATTCATATAGGTTTTATGATATGTTTTAGGTTGAAAACCCATTATATGACATCTAAATGCCTAACGATTTTAGTATATGATCAAAAATGATACTTTAGAGATGAGTTTCAATTTTCATAATTTTTTAATTAATGCGGATTTTATATTAATTTTCTAGTGGAAAATGGATATTTGGGTTCAAAATAATTTACGGCTAAATGGTATATGTTTTGGGTTCGAAATATATATATGTTGGAAAACATATTAAAAATGATTTATAGGAATTTTTGTAGAATTTTCCTAAGTGTTTTAATGTATAAAATTATTTAAGGTATGAGACTTAAATGTTTTATATATTTATAAAAGGAGAAGGGGTATTTGTAAACAAATTAAATTGTTTATTTCTGAAATTTGGCCGTACTTTTAGAAAAAAAATTAGCAACCAATTATATTTTGACAAACAAGGCAGGTTAGTAGAAAAGAATTACTTAAAAAGGTTGAAAATCAATTAAAACGTGCTTTTTACATGTTTAGCTGCTTTCGGCACCTACGTTTCAACCCAGTACTCCCGCCTTCATCACTATCGAAACCAATGCGCATGGCATCAAAGGCTTGGTGTGCAGCGAATTGGACACAAGCGAAAGGTATGCAGTCGAAACAAGGGGTTCTGAAGGGGTGAAGTTTTACTTTTCTTTTAAATGAAAACGTGCCTGCTTTGCTTTTTCTTTTGACTTGGTATGCTTCCGACGGGGTCAAGTTGTTTTAAAGGAAAGGTTTCGAAAGAGGTTGTGCCTTTTGTTTAAGTAAATGCTTTCGAATGGGGCAACCTAGCTGCCGCAACTTACCTTTTGAAGTAATGCCTTCGAAAGGGTTTCTTTGTTTTAAAACCCAAGCCGCTTCTCCAATGCTTTCGAAGGGTTGGTTTCGACTCCATCACTTCTTTACTTAGGAAACTAATTTCCAAAGAGTGCTTTCGACTTAGTTGTTTTACGTCCCTTTGTTCCATTGAAGGTAAAACCCAAAGGTTTCAAATGGAATAGTTTAAATGGTTTCGAAAGGTTATTCCACATGTTTAACTTGAGCCCAAATGCTTTCGAAAGGTTTGTTTATAGAAAATGATTTGAATGGTTTTGAAAAGTTTTAAAGGAAGGTTTCCAAGGGGTGTTTCCCTAATGTTTTCGAAAGGTTTACATGGAAGGTTTCCAAAGGTATATCTAAAGTGTTTTGATAAAAGGATGTCTAAGGTTTTAAAGCTTTTGAAGGTGGTGTTTTTCAATGGTTTCTAAAGGTTTATTATGAAGGGTTTCGAAAGGATATGTTTGGCCTTCGGCCTAAGGTTTTACTTGGTTTCGAAAGGGGTACTTTTAATGGATTCGAAAGGGGTACTTTCAAAGGTTAAATGTTTTCATCAACAAAGTTTTGTGTAAAGTATGTATAACATGGCAAGGTGATTTGAGTAATGCATAGAGTTTATTTTCCTTTTCTAAAGTATGATTTAAAGGTTTAAATCAATTTGAAAGGAAAGGTTTTCAAGGAAAATTTAAGGGTAGATGACCTTAAGTAAAATGACTCAGATATTAGAATGTTAGATGGGACTGGTATAGGGTCGCGCCCTATACATTAGCTATTAGCCCATAGCTAATTTAGTCCAAAATTTCGCTGTGTAGGGCTTTGTCACAGGTAAGATTAAAATGATGTTACATACAGAAAGGAATATATATGCACAGAGATAGGTTATTGGTGAGCCCGCAAAAACATTAGGATCAGTTGACCCTAGGAGAATTAAGTTAGGGACAGACCATATAGAAGAGGAGTATCTAACATAAGTTAGATTATTTGTTTATTTTGTCTGGTAGGCTCGAGTTAGCTAAAGGTTAATAGTTAGCCAAGCAAAACTATATTGTTCAGATAGATAGTCCATTTGTTACCTGATTTATATGCTTTCATGATATTGATATTACTGTTTTAACCAGTTTTGGTTGCTGCATTAAGATTTGCAAAAGATATGTTTTAAAGGGATATTAGTGAGGGGAAACCCATTCCGCTAAGCGGCTTGATATCACTTAATATTAGTAAATCGAGATGTAATAGTATTATTCACACTAAGCTTTATGTCTGAGTCGAAGTTTATGTTTTCCCCTTAAACTCTTAAGTGCTCAAAATTGAATTGAGTAGACTGAGGGTTGAAGGTTTTTAGGTTTTAGTAAGTTGAAGAATAAAGCTTTCAAAGACGTGCAGGAAGCAATCCTAATTATATAAAGACAGTTGGTTTAAAGAATTCCGCTGTATTGTATTAAGATAGTTAGTCTAGTATTTCTCTGATCATCCAAGGGTACATCTTCATATGTCGCTCTTGGCATATTTGTAATAATTATATTTGATCAATGCCTAGGAAACGTTATGGGATTATGTAAATTGGATATGAAATTGTGTTTGAAATGTAATGAGAAAAGCTATTTTTATAATCTGTAATTTTATTTCATATTCAAGTGGTTCTGATATTGTGAATACCATTAACATTATCGTATTTGGTCACCGGAAGTTAATACTATGGATGACTACAACATCTGTAGCACTTAGCTTCAAACCTCCAAATAGGGGATGTTACAACTTGGTATCAGAGCATAGGTTTATGAAAAACTTTAAACTAAAATTATTTTTGAAAACATAATCCTAAGGAATTATAGATAAGATTAGGATATGGGATAACGCTATAGTAACGTACTTGTATTTGCTATATATAAGTATATGCTATATCTTTATTCTCCTATCTCACTTAGGCTAATCTTCTATATCTCACGAGGCTTGAATACAGATATGGGTGTTAGAAGTGGAAGAGTTAACCTTGGAGGGAGAAACACCACAACAAATGGAAATTCCAGACCAAATATCAGGTGAAACCCAGGTCAGGCAAAAGCTGTAAATGTTGGTGCTGGAGTCCCGCAAGTTGACATGGGAGCTATGTATCAGTTCTTTGTCAATATGAAGCAAGCGGGTGTTGCTGCTGCATTAGTTGGTGGAGGAGTTCAAGAAGCTCCCGTGGTCAACAACTACGCTATTCTGAGTAGGGATTATGCTCGGTTGGGAGGAAAGAACTTTATTGGAACCGAAGACGCTATTGAAGTAGAGAACTGGTTACTGCACTGTGAGAGAATCTTTGTAGATTTGGGGCTCAATGATGAGCAAAAGAGAAGGCTTGCTTTGAGATAGCTTCAAAGAGTAGCTTTGTACTTCTGGAATAGTGTGACGATGGGAGTTAATGAGGAGACGATGACATGGGCCAAGTTCAAAAGGAGATTTGAGGAAAGGTTTATGTTGGAGATTGCTAAGTCCGCTCTGTTTAGGAAGTTTGCTGAATTGGAGTAGGGAGATATGACTATACTTGAGTATGCGAGGAGGTTTGAGGAGCTAGCAAGATATGGCTATGCTACAGTTGACACTAATATTAAGAGAAATAAGAAATTCATCAGGGGTTTGAAGCTTGAGCTTGCTAGGGCAATGTTACAGCATATCAGGGATCCATGTGATGTTGTAGTAGAGATGGCTTTGAGGAACGAAGAGATGCTTACTTTTCTGGAGAGAAACAAGGCAAAGGAAGTCCAGGTGAGGCAAAGTTAGAAAAGGAAGTTCTTCCATAAGAAAGGAGCTCAGAAGGGTAGAGCTGCTAAGAAGGGAAAGTCATAAGTTGTCTGCTTTAAGTGTGATAAAAAAGGGCATTTTGCTAATGAATGTCGCTAAAAAGATGGAAAAAAGGTGATCGGGAAGAAGAATATCAGATGCTTCAACTGCGATCAAATTGGACATTATAAGAACTAGTGCAAGGGGCCTGCTACGGACGAGAAAGAAAAGGTGTCTGCATTGGAGTCAGCTACCTCAATGCCAACAATAGAGGAAAAAGGAAAAGCTATGTTGGGAGGTACGCTTCAGATTCATGGTATGTTAGTTTGTGTTTTGTTTGATACCGATGCATCGCATTCTTTTATATCTCATTGCTTGGTAGATAATCTTAACCTAGAACCCTCGTACTTAGCTACTTCCATAAGGGTTGCAAATCCGATAGGTGGGTATGCGACACTTGGGACGAAGTGTGACCACCTAGAGGTTGATTTGTTAGGTCATACATTTGTTTGCAGTTTGCATGTGTTCGATTCCGTAGGGTTTAAAATTATTTTGGGTATGGATTGGTTAAGTAAGTACGATGCTAGGATATTTTGTCATGATAGGAAAATATCGCTTAGACACCCAGAATGTAGTGATTGGATTGTATATACTGTAGAAAACCCTTATTGTGAGGTGAATGCTTTGTTAGGTGTTGTGGAGTTAGAAGACGAGTTGAATCGATTTTTCATGGTTAGAGAATTCGTGGATGTCTTTGAACCTATAGTAGGACTGCCACCAAAACGAGCCATTCAGTTTCGGATAGATTTCGTACTTGGAGCAGAACCAGTGAGTAGATCGCCAAGCAGAATGACACCTACCGAGATGAGGGAGTTGAAGGTGCAGTTGGTGGATCTGAAAGGCAAGAATTTTATTAAGCCAAATAGTTCTCCTTGGGGAGCAGCCGCAGTGGTTGCTAAGAAGCTGGACGGATCGTTGAGGTTATGTATCGATTATCGTAAGTTGAATGAGAAGATGATAAAGAATCGATATATGTTGCCTACAAATGAAAATTTGTTCGATCAGTTAAGTAGAGCTAAGGTATTTTCTCAGTTGGATTTAGCAACAAATTTCCATCAGCTTAGTATAGCAAAGGATAGTATTCCTTTGACGGCGTTTAGAACCAGATATGGATCGTATGAATGGTTAGTGATGTCGTTCGGACTAACTAATGCACTGGCATTCTTTGTGGATTTGATGAACCGAATTTTCCAAAAGCACTTGGATAGGTTCATGTTGGTTTTTATCGATGATATTTTCATATACTATAAGGATGAAAGGGAGCATGAAGTTCATATTCGAATCGTTCTACATGATAAAGGCAGTTTATCAGTGTCAGAGAGAGTTAATCGAAAAAGTAGATAATTAAAACATAATAGCATACCCATTCACTAAGGGACTGACCTAATTGGTTTTGAGAAAACTAATTGGAGAAGTTGGAATTAGATTCCATAATTGACCCTAAGTGCAAGTGGGATATTGATAAAGTTAGGGGTATGCCCTAGGGGCAATTATGTAATTTGTTACATATATCTAACTCGTTGACCAATCTTGTTCGAAATAAAAGGTAGTTTCTTCCTATTATATACTTGATATTATGTGATTATATTAATTAACTTAATTAAAAGTATATTTAATAGAAAAATCCATAAATCGTATATTTTGTGATAGTAGTTACAAAGTGTTGTAACCGTGAGTAATTTATCACAACGAAACAAATATACCATTTTAAATGTTCCTAGTCAAGATGCATCAAGACTGGATATCGATGTATCTGTTGAGACTGGAGTACGTAAGGCTCTTCAAATATTGGGCAGTGTATTACTCATGACTGCTGGGGGCACCTAGGGGTTACATACTAATAGTTATTGGACAACTATGGAACGACTCACTCGATAGTTTTCTATTGGTTAATATAACTAAGGTCAAACAGAAAAAATCGATGTGACTGATTTACACAGTTCTCTCGACTTAGGAATACTATGGATCATCAATATGAAAGCTCCGCTTTGATTATAGCCAAATCATGGCATGGCGTCCATCGAGTGACTATAGTTGGGTCGAGTGGAAATATTGGAAGTGAAGCACTATTCAAGAGAGGATTCGTCTCCTCAGTTATATGCGGTTAGTATCACAGTCAACTCAAAGTCAAAGTCTTTGGCCAGAGCATTTCAGTTAATAATAATTGTTATTATTTAACCAAGGACCTTGTATTTGGACTATAAAGGTTAATGTGGATGAGGTTGGAATTTTGACCATTACCAAATTCCATAAGTCCAAAGTGATATAGTTTTGACGAAGAGAATTGGTGTAAACAAATGTCACAACTGGGTAACGCTTATTAAACTAAAATTGGATTTTTACCGAAAATAAGTAAGCGATAAATTTGCCATGATGTCACACCAGCTGCTAAGTGACGTGTGAACGATAACATTAGAATAGTTCGATATTAATCGCTGATCAAATTTACATGCAAGAGTTATACAGCCGAAATGATGAATTACCTTAAGACCGAACGATTTAATTAGTTTATAATTATTATAAATTAATTAATATTTATGAAATATTAATTATAAAATTTGAATATGATTTGAGAAATAAATAATGTTATATATATTTATAACAGTTATAAAAATATCGATCGATATACAATATCGACAAGCGATTAAATTAGATTTAATTGTATAGTATTTTGGCTTGGGCTTAGATGGGTTTCAGGCCCATCATTAGGGCTGCAAAATTTCGATTTTGGGAAGGTCTAGGGGTGGCTAAAACATAGCGAATTGGCTTGGAGATATGTATGTATGTATGTATGTATGTATGTATATGTATCTCTAAAAATAAGGATGAACTTTTTTTTAGCCGCCATTACCTTCTACATTGCTGATTAAAACATAGATCTCAATCCACTTCAAAATTCTCAAATATATTTCAAAATGAAATAATACTATTCGATAGTTAGAGGTTGGTGATTCCGGACTAGCAATCTGACGAATCAAGAACGGTAAAAGGAAGGAAGTCATTGCTTCAACGTGGATTTAAAGGCATCATTAAATTGGTAATTTTAATTCATATTACAGTAATTAAATTATATTCTCTGATCCTATAATGAGCAATTTCATATTTGCTTAAATATTTTGCTACTATATGTTTAGTTAGGTAAGATTTTTGTAAGTAGATGTGGTTGTCACAAATCAGTTTGGTTATATGCATAATTTGTTTATTATACCATTTGATTATGTATAGAAAAATGTTGTTTACTGTACAAAATCAATTTTTGTCATTAATAATTGTTTTATATATATTTATTAATAAATTCATATATATATATATATATATTAGTGTATATTTCTCTCTCATAATAGCATATATGCATATATAAGATATATATATAGCTTAAAAAATTTAGTACACTTATTTATATATAATATGAATTTAAGAATTCGAAAATTAATTATCATACATATATTCATATTTTTAAATTAACATTTATTGAAATTTTGAATTGTTTATTATATATAAAATAATTATTACATTAAAAATCCAATTTTATATTTTCTAAAAATATTATATCATTTTAGAAACATATAAAAAAAATTTAGGAAATTTTCAATAAAGTTTGTTATTTCTAATAATTAATATTATTTCGGAAAAACTGTTTATGATTTATTAAAAATGATAATTTAATTGAAAAATTCTTCAAAATTTTTCTTAACCTTTCATTCATGACCATAGAATTTCTAAAATTTTAAAATTTTAATTTTTAATAATATATTATTTTATATTAAATAATTATTGCCGAAATCAATGTATTTGTTTTTAAAAATAATATTTCAATTTTGAAAAATCTCAAGATTTTTCCTGAGCTCTATTTTATGATCCTAGATTTTCAAAAATTGTACAATTTGAATTTTCATCAATAGATTATTTTATGTTAATTATTTATGGATGAAAGCGTTATTTTGTTCATAATATACACAAATTAAAATACTAAAATTATTATGTTTGCAAAACTGAGTTTGAATTATAAATAATTTTTAATAATTGTTCGCACTCTTTATATATATATATATATTTATCTATATATTAATGTTTTAAGTTCATATATTATATATAATATATTTATATATACATATGTGTGTGTGTGTGTATTTTGTAACACATATACATGCACATATTTGGACAGCATACATGACATACAAAATAAGCTAATATGTCTATTTCGATGTAAATCCCAACACCAACATATGGGCATATTATACCTTTCACGGATTATTATGTTACACATGCACTCACACATATATGTATATGATACATTTATATATAAACTAAATCAAATAAAATTAATTTCATATCTAAATATATTTGAATTTAAATAAAATAAATGATTTTATTTAAATGAAATTAGAAATGTTCTAATTCAGTTAGACTTCGTAGGAAAAATAAAAGATCCAATAGGGTAAATTTTTTGAAATTCACCCATAACTTCCGTTGCGGGCTAGTCCAGATCCAACATTATAGGAGGTTCATTAAGGATTTTTCATGGACAGCAGTACCGATGACCAAGCTAACACGAAAGGACATGAAGTTTGTTTGGACCAATAAGTGTGAGGAAGCATTCCAGAGCTTGAAACACTTATTAACTGATGCACCTGTACTAGTTGTTCTGAAAGGGAATCATGATTTGGTAGTATATACAAATGCGTGTGGAACTGGGTTAGGAGCTGTGTTAATGCAAAGAGGTAAAGTGATTGCCGATGCTTCTCGACAGCTTAGACCGCATGAGGTTAGGTACCCAACTCACAATTTGGAATTAGCTGGTGTGGAGACATTACCTTTTAGAAGTGAGGTTTGAGCTTTATACGATTCATAAGTCATTCAAGTATTTGTTCTCTCTGAAGGGGATGAACATGAGACAACAGAGATGGTTAGAGTTTATACCTGCTTATGACTTTGGAATTGTGTACACATTGGGAAAAGGCAATAAGGTTGCAGACACACTTAGCAGAAAACATTAGAATGCAGTATTGACGACGATAGCTGAGTGGAAAGATTTGAAAGCGTTGACGACATGTAGAGTACAGTAGAGATCTGAAGCTAGATCTAGTGAGGAAACTACTATGTTGTCATGTTTAGGAGTTCGACCAGTGATAATTGAAAGGATTGCTTCTAAACGAATGGAGGATCCAATATTAGTTGAACGAATCAAGAAGTTAAGGGATGGAACAAAGAGCAATGACTTGAAGGATTTCAGTCTTGACCAAAATGGGTGGGTAAGAAAGAAAGGAAGATTGTGTGTTCCGAATGTGGGAGACATTAGGAAGGAAGTTTTGGAGGAATGCCATCGTTCGAAGTTCACTATTCATCCAGGAGGAACTAAGATGTATCCGGACATGAAGAGGAGTTTCTTCTAGGAAGGTATGAAGAGGTGTGTAGGCTTATGGGTGAAGCAGTGTTTGAACTGCCAACAGGTAAAGGCCGAATATCATAAGCCAAGTGGGTTACATCAGCCATTAGATATTCCGGTATGGAAGTGGGATTTTATTTCTATGGATTTTATTGACGGGTTGCCCAGATCTAATAGAGGAAATGAAAGTATATGGGACATAGTGGACAGGTTGACCAAGAGTGCCTATTTCATTCCATTTAAGTCAACTAGGACGGCACCTGTTTTGGCTAAGTTATTTATGAAGAATATATTTAGACTTTACGGAATTCCTAGTAGTATCGTAAGTGATCGAGATTCCTTATTCACTAGCGAATTCTAGAAGAGTCTATAAGAGATTTTAGGAACCAAGCTCAAGATGAGTACCGCTTACCATAGACCGATGGGCAAATGGAAAGAGTTAACAAAGCCTTGGAGGATTTGTTACGAGCTTGTGTCTCAGATTTTGGAGGATCATGGGAAGACCATCTACACTTGGTAGATTTTTCGTATAACAACAGTTATCAGGCTAGTATAGGGATGGCACCGTTTAAAGCTTTGTATGGAAGGCTATGCAAATCTCCAGTTTGTTGGTTTGAGACCGGGGATAGGTTGGTTCTTGGTCCAGATTTAGTTAGACAAGTCGCAGAGAAGAATGAGTTGATTTAAGCTAGGATGAAGGAAGCTCGGTCTAGGTAGAAGAGTTATGCAGATAGAAGACGAAAAGACTTAGAGTTCTCTGTTGGAGATCTTGTTTTCATTAAGGTATCATTGATGAAAGCTGTAATCAGATTCGGGAAATCAGGGAAATTGGCACCGAGATATGAAGGACCATTTCCTATTATAGAAAAGATCTGGAAACTCGCATATAGAATAGAGTTACCGAACAGTTTGGCAGGAGTCTGCGATATTTTCCATGTTTCTCATCTAAGGAAGTGTGTTAAAGACTCGGAGACTACTATAGCACCAACTATGTTAGCGGACTTAGTAGTAGAGCCGGACATGACTATAGTTAGGAAGCCAGTTCGTATAGTCGCGAGAGATGAGAAGAGGCTAAGGAACAAGGCAGTTAGATTAGTCAAAGTCTAGTGGATCGACGATGAGAGAGACTGTACTTGGAAGACTGAGAGCATGATTATAGATGCTTATCCTGACTTATTTGATGGTATGTTTTACCTTTTTGATTGTTTGGTTGTGTTCCTTATCGTAATTTCGAGGACAAAATTCTTTAAGGAGGGGAGTCTACAATGACCTTAATTTTTAGTAACATTTAATTAGGTAAATTAAATGAAATAATATAAAGTGGTTAAGGGATTGAGATTTGTGATTAGTAAGGGTAGCCGTGCCATGTAAACAAATAAACTAATTAAATTGAAATGAAACACAATGTTAGGAAATAGACAAGGGTAATATAGGAATTAGTATTATTCATATACCCTAAACCTCTTAAGCCATATTCTATACGTTCATTTCACATTCACAAAACAAATTATAAACTTGAGGCCAACCACCTTTAAGGGAAAATAAGAGAAGATAAAGCTAGGATAAATAGGAAAGCTTAAGCAACAAAATCAAAGATCAAATCTCAACTCCTTAATCTCAAAGATAAGGTGAATAATGACTACATCTCATATTTTTCTTGTTTTCGGTTTTATGATGAAATCTGAATTATTTGGCAAAGTTATTTGCCATGTTTTCATTGTAGAAATGGAGATATATGCTTGTTGATGATTTATGATAATCCATATAGGTTTTATGATATGTTTTAGGTTGAAAACCAATTATATGACATCCAAATGCCTAGCGATTTTAGTATATGATCAGAAATGATATTTTAGAGATGGGTTTCAATTTTCATAATTTTCTGAATTTGGATTTTATATTAATTTTCAAGTGAGGAAAATGGATATTTGGGTTTAAAATAATTTACGGCTAAATAGTATGTGTTTTGGGTCTAAAATTTATATATGTTGGAAAACATATTAAAAATGATTTATAGGAATTTTTTTAGAATTTTCCTAAGTGTTTTAATGAATATATAAAATTATTTAAGGTATGAGACTTAAATGTTTTATATATTTATAAAGGAGAAGGGGTATTTTGTAAATAAATTAAATTGTTTATTTCTGAAATTTCGGCAGTATTTTAGAAAAGAAATTAGCAATCAATAATGTTTTGACAAACAAGGCAGGTTAGTTGAAAAGAATTACTTAAAAAGGTTATAAATCAGTTTTAATATGCTTTTACATGTTTAACCACTTTCGGCACCTATGTTTCAACCTAGTACTCCCGCATTCATCACCATCGAAACCAATGCGCATGGCATCCAAGGCTTGGTGCGCAGTGAATTGGACACAAGCGAATGATATGCAGTCGAAACAAGGGGTTCCGAAGGGGTGAAGTTTTACTTTGCTTTTAAAAGGAAACGCGCATACTTTGCTTTTGCTTTCGACTTGGTTGGCTTCCGACTAGATCAAGTTGTTTTAAATGAAAGGTTTCGATAGAGGTTGCGCCTTTTGTTTTAAGTAAATGCTTTCGAAGGGGGCGAAACACCTAGTTTCCACATCTTACCTTTCGAAGTAATGCCTTCGAAAGGGTTTTTTGTTTTAAAACCAAAGTCGCTTCTCCAATGCTTTTGAAGGGTTGGTTTCTACTCCATCACTTCTTTACTTAGGTAACTGTTTTCGAAAGAATGCTTTCGACTTAGTTGTTTTACGGACCTTTGTTCCGTTGAAGGTAAAACCTAAAGGTTTAGAATGGAAAAGTTTTAAATGGTTTCAAAAGTTTATTCCACACGTTTAACTTGAGCCCAAATGCTTTCGAAAGGTTTGTTTATAGAAAAGGATTTGAATGCTTTCGAAAGGTTTTTAAGGAAGGTTTCGAAGGGGTGGTTCCCTAATGTTTTCGAAAGGTTTAAATGGAAGGTTTCCAAAGGTTTCGAAAGGTATATCTAAAGTGTTTTGATAAAAGGATGTCTAAGGTTTTAAAGCTTTCGAAGGTGATGTTTTTCAATGGTTTCGAAAGGTTTATTATGAAGGGTTTCGAAAGGATATGTTTGGCCTTCGGCCTAAGGTTTTACTTGGTTTCGAAAGCAGTACTTTCAATGGATTCGAAAGGGGTACTTTCAAAGATTAAATGTTTTCATCAACAAAGTTTTGAGTAAAGTATGTATAATATAGCAAGGTGAATTGAGTAAAGCATAGAGTATATTTTCCTTGTTTAATGTATGATTTAAAGGTTTAAATCAATTTGAAAGGAAAGGCTTTCAAGGAAAATTTAAGGGTAGAGGACCCTAAGTAAAATGACTCAGATATTAGAATACCAAATGGGATTGGTATAGGGTCGCGCCCTATATATTAGCTATTAACCCTTAGCTAATTTAGTCCAAAATTCCAGTGTGTAGGACTTTGTCACAGGTAAGACTAAAATGATGTTACATACAGAAAGGAATATATATGTACAGAGATATGTTATTAGCGAGCCCGCAAAACCATTAGGATCAGTTGACCCTAGGAGAATTAAGTTAGGGACACATCGTCCAGAAGTGGAGTATCTAACAGAAGTTAGATTATTTGTTTATTTTGTCTAGTTGGCCCGAGTCAGCCAAAGGTTAATAGTTAGCCAAACAAAACTATATTGTTCGGACAGATAGTCCATTTGTTACCTGATTTATATGTTTTCATGATATTGATATTACTTTTTAACCAGTTTTGGTTGCAGGATTAAGATTTGCAAAAGATTGTTTTAAAAGGATATTAGTGAGGGGAAACTCATTCAGCTAAGCATCGTGGTCTCACTTAATATCAGTAAAACGAGATATAATAGTATTATTCACACCAGGCTTTATGTCTAACTCGAAGTTTATATTTTCCTCTTAAACTCTCGGGTGCTAAAAATTAATTTGAGTAGACTGAGGGTTAAAGGTTTTCAGGTTTTAGTGGGTGGACAAATAAAGCTTTCGAAGACGTGCAGGAGGCAATCCTAGTTATATAAAGACAGTTTGTTTAAGAAATTCCATTGTGTTGTATTAAGATAGTTAGTCTAGTATTTCTCTGATCATCCAAAGGGACATCTTCATATGTCACTCTTGGCATATTTGTAATAATTATATTTGATCAATGCCTGGGAAACGTTATAGGATTATGTAACTTGGATATGAAATTGTGTTTTGCAATGTAATGAGAAAAGATGTTTTCAAAGGCTGTGATTTTATTTCATATTCAAGTGGTTCTGATATTATATACCATTAACATTACCATATTTGGTCGCCGGAAGTTAATACTATGGATGACTACAGCATCTGTAGCGCTTAGCTTCGGTCTTCCAGATAGAGGATGTTACAAAATTCCTCTTTACGAATTGAAGTAAGAATGAAATGGTGGTTAGAGAAGCTTTAGAATGATCTAACCAAAATCTCATAATATATATTCATCACAACACTAAGGTGTAATGACACCGGTTAAAGTAGAATGATCCAGCAATAACTGAAGTTGCACAACGTAAGCCTGTAGATTTCTTTTAGTTGAGCCCATTTGTTTGTTTGATTGGAAGAATGTTTGATTGTGAAAATGGTTGAAAAAAAATATTTATTGTTCTTAGTTTAAAATATAGGATTGTGTAGAAGTTTTTGCTCAAAAGCAATAAACCCACTCAAATCTGGATGGAGTCTAAAATATCAAGAATTATTGGTATTTCCAATACCACAAGAGAATGTGTTTCACTTATTTCCTAAAAAATAGAGTGTGTTTTTAATTAAAATACAAGGGAATAGAAATAAAAAAAATTGATATTGGATGCTTTTTTATTGGTGTTTTTGGGTGATTATTGATCAATTGAGTTGTATTATAGCAAATGATGGATTATCTCGGTATATTCATAAGTACATATGTTACCAAAAATTAGCATCTATTTTTAACAAGGAGAGAGGATTTTATTTCTATATATAAACATACACACATACATATATATATTTATATATTGAAATTGATATATTTTAGGTGATTAAATATTGATTAAGCGATATATATGGACTGTAAAATCTTTTCAAATATTAAATGAAGAGGCATTTTATTAAAAGAGAAAAATAATTAAGCAATTTATTTTATGTATATTTTCCATTGATTTCTTTATGAATTCTGATCGATACGTTTGATTGGCATTATCGAGAGATTTTGAAAAACTAAAATGAGTCATTTCGGCATAACGTTTCAAAAATGTGTAGTAATATTTTAAAATTGTGCAGTAACATTATAAATAATAAAAGTTCAAAGATTATTTTGAATGAAAAAACCGGGGATGTGTTATACATACACACACATACACATATATGTATATATATTATTTAACACGGAACTTGTGGAAATCGGGAGGATTAGGGTGCAGACAAATCGAGGTGTAGCCGATCCTTTCCATATATATATATATATATATATTTGATTTATATCTCAATAATAGATACTAAAATATTTTTTGACAAGAAAAACTGTAAAATTTGGACAATACGAGTTTAAATCTAAACATAGATATAAAAGAATTATATAAATAGAGTTGGGAAAGATTTGAATTCAAATTTGGGTAATATTCAATACATAAGTAAATTTAAAATGACGCATTTTGATGTATTTTATCATTACAGATATAACTTTTGATTCTTTAATCAGATTTTGGTGATCCTTTTTCCATTTGAAAGATATTTTAATATGGAATAGATTTTGTTTTCTCCACTTCCAAAAATTTTGAAGTTTATAAGTGACAAAACATGGTTGAAGTCGAGAAAAAAAATTTGGTCTGTGCTTATTTTTCCAGAATTTTGACAGCTCATTGTTTTGACCATAACTTTTAGCTCTCTTATTATTTTTTGATGACTTTGTGCTTGTTAGGAAGATATGACAACAAGGAACAACTTTTAGTTTGGACGTTATTTGAAATTTTGTTGAAACTTAGCAAAAATCGTGATTTCCTTAAGCGGGCTTGTATAGTTTAATATCATTTTAGAAAGTGAAACCCTTATAACTTTTGTAAATTTTCACTTTTTCATGATTCGAAAAATGTTGGGAAAAGTTAATGAATAATGTTACAACTTTACGTTTGAAAGCATGACATTGCTGTACGTTTTTATCACATTAAAGTTAGTTAGAAGTCATTTAAAAGTAAAATGTAATAATTGCTCTTTTGTTATGAGAATGCCATGCTATCAATTCTTTGTATATGAGACCTTATGAGTTTGTTTTGAGTTGAGAATAGGTACATAAGATTTCTTTTTGAATTAATTGTGGTGCTAGCTTGCTTTGCTTGGTTTAAAAATAAATAGTTTTGTTTAAAATTGCAAAACGAGGTAAGTTTTACACATATATATTAAAATATATATGATTTCATGTGATATATTATGAATCTGATTTTGTTTAGATCATGAATACTTATTTGTTCATATTATAAATTGTCGAAAGTCTCTTTGTACAAAGGAGCCTTTGTGGAAAAAAATTCAAAAATTTCGATACTTAGAATTTTTTTTGCATGATTATATTATATGTGAAAATGGAAAATTGTTAAATGAATCCATTTAAAATTATAGCATATGATAAAATAATAAAGAGAGGATATTGCCTTTGTTTGAGAAAAGTTACATAGATGATCAAGTAATTCTAAAGTTGATAGAAGGCTGTGGGAGAGCAAAGAAAGTAAAGGATATGAATTGTCTATGTTGTCTTCCTTATAAGAAATTGCAGGATGTAATTTTAATAAGGGGGAGGTCTATGAAAACCTAACATTCTATGCTGTCAAAATAAATTAAATTAAATCAAAATACAATGTTCGAATTCAATTTTTGTTAAATTTTTATTTTTGAAAATCTAGTTTACTAAGTTAAAGACTAATTATTGTTTTAATAAATTGAATCAATTGTTAAAATATTTTGTGAAAATATTATGAACCTGAATAAAATATTTACAGTTAAAATAAAATATTTTTATAACATGAATAATATATATATATGATTGAAATAACTGAAAGGAACAATTGACAAATATTAATAAAGTAGTAAGTCAATTTAAATTGACAGTATGTTTATAAATAAATGTTAGAATTATTCATATATGTAAATAAAGTGATTTAATTTGCAATAAAAAATGTCATTGAAATATGTTTTACTAGAAGGTCTTAATTAAAAAATGGTAAAAGAAGAGAAAACAAATAAATCAACACATTCTTTTCATCTTCCTTTTGTTAAGACCCAAAACTGTTCTCTTTGTTACCTCCAAACCAAGCAAAATCAAATTAAATAGAAATGGGATTAGAGAAAAAAGAATTCAACAACGTAAGCTAGGGGGGATTTGCAAAAAGGAGAAGATGAAAAGCCAAAAGGTGAGTGGATTCTATCTACGAAATGCGTATGTTGGAAACAAGAAATTGATCTTTAATTATATACCTTCTCAGTAATACAAACATGATTTCTCTTCTTGAATCTATCTATTGTTCCTGGAAAATGATAGATCTAATCATTGAATAGACAGGTATAAAGTAAAAGATTATCTATAATCCTATAGATCTAAATTTGAATAACATATTTAGATTGATTTTGATAAACAAGTGATAATTTTTATTGAAACCACCCTAATCTTATAGATTTGATTCATTTGTGGTTTTAATAAATAAGAGATAATTTTTTAAAGATTTGATTTATATGGTAAATTTTAAATGATTTTGGGATAGATAGGAATGAACAAACATATTTGTTGGAATTTATTTAGATCCGATTTAATCTATATTGAAGTGTACATGATAATTTATTTGAGTGTACGTATATAATCCCTTAAAATATACATCTAATTTGCAGAAAAACCATTGATAAATGTTGGAATAAATCATATGAAGTTGGACATAAACAAGTAGAAATGGTATCGAAAACACTTGTTAAACTAAACTTTATATCATACTCGAATCCACGAAGAAATAAAATAAAATAAACAAATCAAAAATCTAGAAATAAATACTAAACATCTGAATAGGATGTATGAATATATTCCTAATCATCTGAATAAATGGAAATTATTATTTTTTAAATAATACAAGGTCAGACGTCGGACTAGTAGAATCAGATGTTTGAGTTACTACAATAGACCAGATTGAACCTAGACCTAGTACAAGCCAAGTAGAATAGATCAAGGAAACTTTTTCCTACTTCTTAGTTACTCAGGAGTACAGGTAGCTGAATGGAGTAGGGCTGCAATCCAGAAATGTACGCCTTTTGGTAATGTCCTAGCCCTCGCTTCATGAGGCTGGAACGTGACACTCAACATGGCGGGCGATTATATCATAATTAGAATTTCTTATCATTTGTAGCCTATCTTAACCATAATGGTGGAAATTAGAAAGAGTGGACAAAGACATTCAACGGAAAAGGATTAGTGAATCATGGATGAGGGGTGGATCAACCCTTGATTGCTACTTGTGTAACGATATAGAACTTAGGAAGTGGAGTAAGTAGTGAGGGGATGCACTAACGCAAGATGGCAAAAACCATTGGACAGTGATCCAACAAATGGGCGGCATTGAATGCATACTCCGCTTAGTACACCAATGCAAGATGGAAAGAACTATTGGATAGTGATCCAACGAACGGGTTGGGATTGGATGTCTATTCGGTTAGGAGCACCAATTCTAGATGGAAAGAACCATCGGAGTGTGATTTATGAATGGGCTAGGCATTGGATTTATATTCAGTTAGAAATACCACTACGTAGATGGCAAGAAGCACCAAATGATGATTCAATGAATTGGTCGGGCACTAGGTGTATATTCAGATAGATGTAACCCAAGCAATTACCACTAGAGAGGTTAGTTGATGTATAGTTAGGTTGTCTACTATTGGAACCATATACTAGGGATGCCTCTAGGAATTACTCTATTTTAGTATGCTTCACCTATGAGTGGAACTTTCATAAACCATGGTTGGACATTTAAGGCAGTCAAACTAAAATGTCAAATAACTTTCTCCTTATATATAACACAAACTAAAGAACATCCCTAGATGTAGGATATAACTGAACTTCAATCACTTGTTAACATCATACCACTAGTGATACAATTCGTTCATCATTCTTTGTCTTATCTCCTCCATTTCTTCCTTTTATTGCCTATTATAAGAGAATATGGCAGTAAGTAAGGTGATTTGGTCAAGGAGCAGAGAGAAGACGACATGACATTGGAGATTAATTTATTTATAGTCTTTTTCTATGTACCTTATTATATCTATTAGGAAGACTATTAATATAGTATTATTTGGATACTTTACCTTTATCAAACATATGTTGTATTGACATTTGGAGACTTTGTTTCTTCATTTATTATATAGGCCATAATTATTCTGGGACTGTGTTACTTGAAATATTTTTAGTACTTATATTTTTTTTCCTTCCATTGTAAGATATGAAAGTGTAGAATTGTGTAAAGTTATAATTATCTCTAAACCATGTAAACTATTTTAAAACCTAACAATTCATACTTTCAGCATGATGACGATTCAAAGCCCACATGATTCAAAAGCCACTTTTGGGCTTTGAATCGGTGTGTCCGAGGTGAGGGTTGTTGCATTTGGTATCAGAGCTTAGGTTCAGAATTCCTTACGGATTAGCGCATACTGAGAGAACATATTTGTAATTTTCTATTATATATTTATATTTATTTATTTATTTTTAACGCCACACCCTATATATTTTGACTTATTAGGTTTGCTTGTCCCGTTATATAAGAAAACAGCTGTGAGTCAAAATAAATGTTTTGATTACAAAAATTTCGATTGAAGAACAAATCTATCACATTTATTATAATTTACTCCATGAAGAACATCTAATAAAGATTCCCTATGCCAACTAGTAGTGGCGAGTAAATTTTGGGTCTAAGGATGAAGAGAAAGAAGAGTATTACCCTTGGACCTATAAAAAATGTAAGTGTGATGTTGATAAGGCATCAGGAGGGTATAGAAGAAGGGTTCCTCAAGGCTAGAATACATCTCCTCGGTAAAAGGAGTAGTCGTATTTTATATTGGAAATAGTTATAGAAAACCCATCATGTAGCAAGAATATTCCAACATGAGAGTTGGATTCTATATTAGAGAATAGTCTTGAGTTAACCATTTTTTAAGAAGAAAAATAAACCATTATGCACTTGAAGCACTGTTATATGAAAGAGTCGGGCTTGTGTAAATTTAATTGTCATCATCTACTTTATTTAAAGTGATAAACATTTGGAAACATTGTCTAAAAAGATAGAAACCTTAGATGTATGGTTTCTGGAAAAAATGATAAACGAGTTAAAAACATCAGTGTTTCAATTTTTTTGAAAAATATATAGTTTGAAGTTTGTATCGATAACCCCTTATTTTAAGCTTCAAAATAGAAAAACGTAATGAAAAGTAATTTTCCATAATTATTTTAAAGCTTTCATTTTTGTAAAAAAATAAGTGTAAGGAATATTGCTGCACTTATCTTTTGGTATGTACTTTGCTTCCGGCCGATGGAAGTTTAAAAGGTAAACCAAAAGAAAAGAAAAGTAGTAAGCAAAACCAATATTTTTGAAAATAGTTCCGTCGCACTTTAGAAAGAAAAAATATAAATAAAAAAATATAAATATAAATATCATATTTCTTTCAAAATACACTTTTGTGAAAATTTCTTATTTACAAAAGGAAGATTAGAAAGATACATTTTACATGTGGCTTTTAAAAGCTAAGCCGAGCCATCTGGCTAAAAATATAAGTTGAAAGAAAGTATCATGATTTTTGCCAAATGGAAAAGTTTGTTAAAATTAGTAGAGATCTTACAATTTTTCAAGGTAACCAGTTTTTATGTAAAATAAGATTTAGAGATCAAAGATTTTGAAAAAAGAAGAAGTTTTCACTTAAAGTTCGATTGGAGCTAGAAGAATTACACAGCCTATAAAATTTGGATTAATTAGGATGCACTAGCTAGACTAGTCAATATGCAGTATGCTAAGGACATGCCAATATTGAGCATTATGTAATTGCAAGCATTAGAGTATTCGGGATAAAGAAAGAAACTAACAAATAGATTGGGTGACATTTTCAATCAACATTTGAATTGCAAGGGAAGAGTACCAAATTGAATTTTTTCTGTAATAATAAAGAGTGAATATCACCTTGTGTTTTTCTACCCAAGTATGGTTTGAGTTGTTGAATCTTTACGCAAGAAAGGTTAGTAGGTGTGATTTGGATAGAACATATTTGATTCAAAAGTAAGGAAAGAATAACCTAAGATATTTCACTTTACTAAGTGATACTACAAAGATAAGAAGTTTCCTTTTTTAGCTTACTATTATAAACAAGTCCTTAAAATATTTGTTGTTTGAACATCGCTGGAAGAGGAAGACAATTTAGACAGTTTTGTGATAGGGTGTCATTGATCCGATATTTTGGGTGATGTTACACACGTTGATTTTGACTTGGCGAATTATAGGTAACCAAGAAAGTAAAGTGTCGTCTTACCACACATGTTCTATAGCAATATCTATAGATTATTGATACTTGAGTTATCGTCGCAAATACTAGTACATTGTTTGGGACTGATGTGACATGAGATACATATCATGTTTATTAGACTAGGACATCGTCCATTTTAATGTTCCTAGATGAGTTTTTGGGTACTATACTAATTATTGAACATTATGTCTATTGAATTAACATGGCAAGTCACCATTCCATTTTGAGTTGCCTCGACCGTAAAACAGTTAGAATAGAAATAATGAGAAGTTATGTTCCACTAATGGAATTTTATTAAGGAATGAAAAAAATATTTGGGAATGGACTAGACGATTTTGGACCGGTACTAGATTGTGATTGGAAAGTGGTCCATTTGAGTACTTGCAAAGGACGCAGCCTATAGGTTTACTACGTTCCCAAGAATTCAATTATGTTGAGTTACCTATATTCTCTCGACCTATCATATAATGAGTTAGATTCTATACCTATAGTCCGAGATTACACCGAAAATAGGATTTGGATATTTTGGTAAGATTTTATAGACAGGATAATAGGATTCTTTCCGATTATTCCTTGGATGGGAAGGGAGACTATTTATCTAAGGGTACATAATTTGTGTTGCAAAACAGTTGCATGTCAACGATGTATCACCTAGTCTATTACCTCTAATACTAAGATAATTTTAGGTTAGAATTTCACTTAAATTTGGGACTCTACTTAGACTTAGGGTTTTAGTTTCTAGGTTTGAATAGGTGAGTAGATTAGGATAGAATTTTTACTTGCTAGAATGACTGAATGTTTACTTGCTTGTATGTCAAAGAACTTAGAATAGAATTTTCTACATACTAGAAACGTCACACCTTGGTATCACGGTTGTTGGAAGATTAGAAGAGCGATATCATAAGTAAAAGGATATAGCTTAAGTTGGATCGAAACTTGAAAAGAAATTATGCTATTTTCATCAGTTTGAAGGATCGCCAGATTTTGATATTCTTGGGTTAAAATGAGGAATAGCAAAAGATCTAAGTTATGAGATACTAAGGGGACACCATCCACTTTCGAGTGGTCTTGCCTCAGTATATAAAAGATTAAGTAATCGGTATACTACTGGGATGATTTAAGGCATTATGTACGTCCATTGAGGGTTACATAAGGCTACGTTTCCATTAGAGCATACTTGTGCTCAAGTTATCTATTATGGTGCATGTTGATATCATTTTATTTGAGTTGGTAGCGAGAAATGCAAATGTTTGCCTATGTAAGTACATCTGGATTGAAGTTACATACCGGTAGTAAGGTTTATAAATTAAGGTTGGAAGAAAGATCTAGTCGAGAGAACTTGGAAATTGGAGGAGAAAATTCGATCTTTTTCATTTCGACTCTTTACTAGAAGTTTTTTCCATATACGAAGGGATACTACACAAGATGGAAAGAAATCATATGCTGATAGAAGATGCAGGAGTTGGAGTTTACAGTGGATAACATGGTATTTGTGAAGGTCTCGCCGCTTAGACATGCTATGAGGTTGGTAGTTCGAGGAAATTAACACCAAGGTTTGTAGGGCCTTTTCCAATTTTGGATAGAGTAGGGAAGTTAATTTATATAGGAAAGCTTCATATAGGGTTGTGGGAGTTCACAATGTTTTTCATGTGTCACACTTGAGAAGTTTACATGATTCATCTACCATGGTCAACCAAATCAGTTAGAAGAAGTTGAAGTAGAAATAAGTCACTTGTTCGCATGCACCTACCCACATTGTTGAGTAAAGGGCAATGTGACTCCTTAACAAAATAATTAGACGGGTTAGAGACCAGTGAGGAGGTAATCTAGTTTAGAGTACTTGGAAACCCTGAGGAGAAAATCTGAGCTACCGATCTAGAGCTCTTTTCTAGAAAGTCTCTATTTAGGACAACTATAATTGCTTGATGCAAAAAATTTAGCTTAGTGAATTCCATAGGTAGGTAGGTATATGGATGCAAGGCATGGATGTAGACGTGTCATTAGGACATGTTTAGATGATGGTTTCTAATGGATTTTTCCATCCTTGGAGATTTCAGAGACGAAAACCTTTTAAGGAAGAAGAATGTAACACCTCGAAAATTTTTATAATAAACTAAAATATGAATAAGGGGAAAATGTAAATTTACACAAAAGAAAAAATAACATTTTTTTTACAGAAGTTGGAATAGACCTTGAAACATGTTCCATTGCCTTCGGAGCATCGTTTATAGTCAAAAAACATATATAACTTGCTCAATTTGACAATACGGAGTGAAAATAGTGAAAAATGTACCTAGTGGCATTTTGTAAATTAAGCTTGAAACCCTTATTCTCAACTATAAATTAAGGCATAAGCCTCCACTATTCTTACTCAGAAACCCTAGCCTCCACTCTTCTTCCTCTTCTTCTTCCTCAAAAAGAAATTCTAATTCCAAACAAAGTAAAAGCAAATCAAACTAAAAAGAAAAGGGATTAGAGAAAGAAGAATTCAACAACCAAAGCTAGGGGAATTCACAGAAAGGGGAAGAGGAAAAGCTAAAATGGTGAGTGGATTCTATATAAGAAATGCATATGTTGGAAACAAGTAATTGTTTTTCAATTATATACCTTATTAGCAATACAAACATGATTTATCTCTTGAATCTATCTGTTATTCTAAGTTTTTCAATTGAAATAATTTAGGAAAACCCTAGAAAATGAAAGGCGTAATCATTAAATAGATAAGTAGAATGTAAATGAATTAAAAATATCTATAATCTTATAGATTTAATTTTTTATAACATGTTTGGATTGATTTTGATAAACAAGTGATAATTCCTATTGAAACCACCCTTAATTTTATAAATCGGATTCATTTACGGTTTTAATAAATAAGAGAATTTTTTATAGATCTGATTTATACGGTAAACTTTAAACAATTTTGGGATAGATAGGAATGAACAAACATATCTATTGGAATTTATGTATATCTATATTAATCCACATTGAAGTATACGTGATAATCAATTTGATTATACGTTTGTACTCCCTTGAAATATACATCTAATTTACTGAAAATCCATTGATAAATGTTAGAATAATTCACTTGGAGTTGGACATAAATAAGTGAAAAGGTTATCGAAAATACTTGTTAACTAAAGCCTATATCATACTCGAATTAGCAAAGAAATAAAATAAAATAAAAAAAATTTTGAAATCTAGATTATACATACCAGACGACTGAATAGGATAGCCAGACGTCTGTACGTATTCAAAGATGTCTGAATAACTGGAAATTACTTTTGTTAAAATACTACAGGGTCAGACATCCGACTAGTAGAATCAAATGTTTGAGTTACCACAGCAGACCGGACTGAACCTAGACCTGGTACAAGCTAAATATTATAGATTAGGGAAACTTGTTCCTACTTCTTAGTTACTGGGGAATGTATGCAGTTGAATGGACTCGGGCAGCAAGTTGAAAATGTACTGCCTTTCGGTAAAGTCATAGGCTCTCGCTTCATGAAGCTAGAATGTGACACTCAACATGGTAGGCGATTATATTGTTCTTATCGTTCATAACCAGTCCTGGCCATAGATTGGTGGAAGTTGGAATGAGTGGACGAAGTTGTTCATCAAAAAAAGGATCCGTGAATCCTAGATGAGGGGTGGATCAACCCTTGATTTCTACTTGTGTAACGATATTGAACTTAAAAAGCAGTATAGTGAAGGGATGCACTAATACAATATGGCAAGAATCGTTGGACAATGATCCAACGAATGGGTCAGGCACTGCATGTATACTCTACTTAGTACACCTATGCAAGATGGCAAGAACAGTTGGACAGTGATCCAACGAATGGTTTGGACATTAGATGCATATTTGGTTAGGAGAACCAATGCAAGATGGCAAGAACCTTCAGATAGTGATTCGATGAATGGGTAAGGCATTGAATTTATATTCGCTGAGGAATACCATTGAGTATATGGCAAGAATAATCAGATGGTGATTCGATGAATAGGTCAGGCATGAAGTGTATATTCAGATAGATGAAATCCAAGCAATTACCACTAGAGAGGTTAGTTGATGTATAGATAGATGGTCTACTATTGGGACCATATACTAGGGATGCCTCTAGAAATTACTTCATTTTAGTATGATTCACCTATGAGTGTAAGTTTCATAAACTATAATCAAGAATCTACAATAGTCAACCAAAAATGTAAAATAACTAGCTCCTTATATATAACACACACAATGGAACACCTCTAGGTGTAGGATATAACGGAACTTCAATTACTTTTTAACACCATACCACTAGTGATATAATTCATTCGCCAAACTTTGTTTGATTCCCTCCATTTCTTCCTCTTATTACATATTGCAGGAGAACAGGGTAGTAAGTGAGGTGATTTGGTCAAGGAGCATAAAGAAGACGACATGACATTGGAGATATATTTATTTGCAATCTGTTTCCATGTACCTTACTGTATCTATTAGGAAGACTATTATTATGATATTATTTGGAGATTTTACCTTGATCACACATATGTTGTAATGACATTTAAAGACTTTGTTTTATCATTTATTGCATGGGCTTATGGTTATTATGAGATTGTGTTACTTAGATTACTTTTAGTACGTATATTTTATCATCTTCGGTGAGATCTAAAGTATAGAATTATGTAAAGTTATAATTGTCTCTGTACCATGTAAACCATTTTAAAACATAACGATTCATACTTCCTAGCATGACGACGGTTCGAAAGCCCTTTTGGGCTTTGAATCGTTGTGTTTGGGAGTGTTGGTTGTTACAGTTTTCAGCTAAAAGGGCAAGGGAGGATTGAAAAAGAAAATCAACTCAAGAAATAGAAGGGGATAATGGGTTTAAATAAGAAAAGAAGGAGAGAGGAAAATGGGGATCTGGATTTGATCTTTTACCCCTTCTCCACCAATTCAAACCCAAAATATCAAACATATCTCCCCCTCCTTTCTCCTTATTTGGTCAGCTTCCATTAATCGGCTTATGGCCTTGTTTGCCTTTTCAAACCATATTAGTAAATTCACATTGTAAATCGAATTCAAATGCACATACATATCATATATCGATATATACAATTATATCTTTTATATACATATTATTTTCAATACTGGTTCAAATAAATCAAATAACATTTTACAATTAATATTTCATAAATATTAATTAATTTATAATAATTATAATTTAATTAAATCGGGTGGTATTCAGAGTATTCAACATTGCGGTTGTGTGACTCTTAGGTGTAAGTTCAGTCACCAATTAATATTGAATAATTCGAATATTAATGTTCACATGTCACTTTAGCTAGAAGTTTGGACAAATTTAATGCTTACATGCTTTTGGTAAAATTCAATTTTACTATTTTAAGCAGTCCCTAATAGTGACAATTATTTACTCCAATTCTTTTCATCAAAACTATATCACATTAAGACTTAAGGAATTGGTGTTGGTCAAAATTTCATTACCATCCACATTCAACTTGTATAGTCCAAACACAAAGTCGTTGATTCAATAATCACAATTATTATTAATCAAAATGTTTTGGTTAGAGACTTTGACTTTGAGTTGACTACAGTTTACTGTGATACTACCTTATATAACTAAGGAGACGAATTCTCTATTGAATAGTATTTTGTTTTCAGTGCTCCAACTTAGACCCAACTATTGTCGTTTGATGGACATCATACCATAATTTAACTATAGTCAAAGTGGAGTATCCACATTGAAGTTCAACAGTATTCTCAATTTGAGAGAACTGTGCAATATTAATTGTCACTTTGATATTCTTTGTTTGACCTTAGTTATATTGACTAACTAAAAACTATCGAGTGATTCATTCCTTAGTTATCCAATAACTATCAACATATAAATCTCAGGTGGCTTCAGCAGCCATGTGTAGTACAATTCCCAGCATTTAGAGAGCATCACGTACTCTAGTCTCAACGAATGTATCAATATCCAATCTCGATACATCTTGACTAGGAACATTTAAAACAATATGTTTATTTTCATTGCGACAAAATTTCTCATGGTTACAACATATTGTGATTACTATCATAAAAACATATCATTTATGGATTATCTATTAAATATACTTAAATTAAGTAAATAATTGATATAATACATTATATCAAATATATAATAGAAAGAAAAACACCTTTCATTTTGAACGAGATTTTATTACAAAGTTAATAATTTACAGTAAATTATAGAATTGCCCCTAGGGCATACCCATAACTTTATCAACACTAATGATAGGATTATTTTAGGACTAAAGATGATTCGAGAGAGTTTAGAGAAAGTAGATTTTATCCATACAAGGATGAAAACTGCTCAGAATAGGAAAAAATCATACGTTGACAGGAGACATGGAGTTGGAGTTTATTGTAGGCAACATGGTTCTTGTGATGGCTTTGCCACTAAGAGAAGTTATAAGATTTGTTAGTTCAAGAAAATTAGCACCATGGTTTATATGGCCTTTTCCGATATTGAAGAGAATATGGAAGTTAGCATATAGAGTGAAGCTTCCTTAAAAGTTGGAGGGAGCTTATGATGTTTTTCATCTGACACACTTGCAAAAGTGTTTACATGATTCATCCACTACAGTCAAGCAACGTTAGTTAGAGGGGGTTAAAGTTGGGAGGGAGTTACTTGATCATCATGCACCTATTTGTACCACTGAGCATATAATATAGCGACTTTGAAACAAAGTAGTTAAAACTAGTTAGAGTCTTGTAGGGAAATGATCCGACTGAGAGTACTTGGGAACTAGAGGAGAAAAAAGAACTGCTTATCCATCACTCTTTTCTAGTATGTTTTCCTTTTTTCTTGCTTTGTTAAACTAGAAAATTGGTTGGCATGGTATGTTTTGTTGTGTAACTTGACTTTATATATGTTGCATACATACAGAAATTATCAGTGCATTCTAGTATGTTTTGCATACATGCCTATATGCGATGACTTTGTATTCATATTAGGACTGCATTAGTTGCATTTATGCACATATCACCCACCATATTCATGATATATGTTTGATTTGATGGATGTGTATTGTCTATTTGCATTTATATTACTTTTGTTATATATTATTATATATATTCATGTTGTAGTTGGTATCCATATGGATATGATATCTCATATTGTTAAAAATGTTAGAAATTGGACGTATTTCGTATGAATTGTTAGATTGTTTGATTGTGGTGTGGTTTGAGTGCATGTAACACACATGTACATGGTTGTTGTTGTATAGTTGAGTCCACAACTTACATTTTCCATCTCTTGTAATTAAGATGACAAAATTCTTTCAAGGAGGGAGAATGTAATGCCTCAAATTTTTAATATAGATAAATAATTAACTAAAAAAGGTATTTTGGTGATTTTACATAAAATATAGAAAACAAAACTTTTACAAATAAAGTAATTCAGAAAATCTTAATTTAGTTTCAAGTAGATTCTACCCCTAAATTTATATATAAAACATCAAAAATGGATATCGAATAAATGAGATAGACTATTTTTCTTAATGTGGTTTTAGGACTGAATGAGTCGAAAGGTAAAATGGGTCTAGGAATATATTTTGGGATTAGGGTTCAAAATAGGAGGAAGAGTATGTATACCTCTTTCTAATCCCATTTTTGTTCATCATGTAGCCGCAATTAATCCTTCGATAAAAAATTCCACTTTTTTCACCTTCATTCTACTCCAAATTCATCAAATAAAATATCAAAACAAAGGAGAAAGCCAAAGAAACCTAATATAAATAATATTAGCTCAAATAAAAAAGAGGTAATCACCCATTCAAATCAGATCAGAGGAGATAACTTGAAGATTTTAAGCAAAATCAATTAAATCGGCAATTCTAGGTAAGTGGGTTTATTTACTAAAGGCTATGCGGTTAGATATATTGTAAAATTACACTTATATATATATATATATTGTTAAATTTTAATAATAAGATCTAGGGCTGATTTGATAATGTAATTGGTGATAATTGTTAGTTTTTTAGATTGAATAATCATAGATCATCATCACTTTGATAAGAAAATTGATATGAATTGGGTAAGGGTAAATTGGATGTAAAAATCAACTTAAACCTGTAGATTTAATTCTATATAGTACATAGGTACCCATTTATAATGAATAAAAGTTATATTTTAGATATATATCGATCATAGTACAGTTTATATGGTCATATTGATTCCGAAAATGAGCTATAATTGAGATAAAAAAAATCAATAATCATTTGGGCATATTTAAGATGCTAATGAATATGAATTAATGTTTAAAAACAAAATTATAATAATTATAAGTGGTGCTCGGAGTCTAGGAAGAAGGCAGAATGAAGAATGAGCAAATTTGGAAAAATAACAAGTCAAGACGCTAAAAAAACTTAGCATCAAGCAAACAGTCGATTGACCATGTATGGCCAATTAATTTTTGACTTGAAGAAAACCTAAGGAAAGTCAAATGCGAACCCAAGATAAATCAGTGCAATTGTAAAGAATAACATTAAACCGAATGATGTTATTTGTCGACTGAATAGGTGAACAGTCGACTGATGCCCTTCAGTTGGCGACTGATTTCCTATACTTGTAAAGAATAACAATTGGATTGCTTTGATTCTTACCGTTGGCGCCATTAATCGCAAATATCAGTATGTGAACCATTGGAAGAATGGATATATTCATATTAGTAGTATTTAAGATAGTTCGGTATGTGTACCTAGGGGAATCGATTTGTTGTTCGATCCTTGTATGCTATTAGTTGAATAACATGGAGCATAGAACAAGTGTAATTATATATGGGGTTTGCGATTGATATTATATACATGATGTATCGTTAGGTGGTGTACCATTGGGATTGTATACCCGATATATTATATTTTATATGTTTTACTATCGAGACTGCATACTTGATGTATTGCTAAAGTTACCCATTTTATTGATGTTTGACCTTCGGGCGAAATTCTATGGGTTGTTTTCAAATTGTTGAAACATCCTAGGATATTATCCCATATTTTATAAGTTGTCTGACTTGTTAGATGTAGATGTACATGTCTAGGTAAACATAACTAGATTGTGTAGATTACAAATAATAATTTATGTGCCTATTAACATCATACCATTAGTGATGTTCCTTACACACCAGACTATGTCTAGTCCTCTCCGTCTTTCCCTCTTTATACACACCTTACATGGTGATAAGGTTGTAAGGTGGTGTGACTAGATTAAGATATGTGGAGAAAGTGACAATGCAAGCTTGATTTATTTTACTTACAGTCATTTTATATGTATCTTATTTGTCAAATAGATATTTATTTGTCTTTTCAGTTGCTTAGCAAGAATTTTCCTTAGTTTGTTTCCTATATTCATCACTATTGTTTATGCAAAGATATTTGGTTTATTTTCATTTATATAACTATTTTATCCCTTTACAGTGAGATATAAAAGTGTAGATATTTAAATTTTATTTCTATCTCTATATTATACAAACTATTTAAACCTAACATCCTTCTTAGCGTCACACAAGTTCGAATGTCGCTTTAGTTGTTGAATTGATATGTTCAGAAGAGTGGGTTGTTCTAGTGTGCTAGTTCGAAAGATGAATGAAAAATAGAGGACGAACATCGATTTCTCAAATTTAAATGATGTTTTCCTTAAGGACTACTTTCTACTTTTGAGCATAGTAGCAAACGAAACCAATGGTCATAAACGTTTATCATATGGATGCTTACTCTAGCTACAATCAAATTAAGATGCATGTTCCAAATTAAGATCAATGATGCTTATAACAGATTTGATACTGTGTTCCTATAAGGTAATTTTATTTTGTTTGAAAAAAGTTAGGACTACATTAACACATAATGCTTAAGGCAATAATGCTTGGCCTTTTTCATTTTCTTGGAGTCTGACTATGTGTTTTGGTTCAGGCTCCTCTAGGTTTACTGAATTGGTTCTTGAGTTGCAAAACAAAGTTGGGACTGCTTATCAATTTTTTTTCAATAAGATATTTGTCGAACATATGGAACAAACAATAGAGATCCATGTGGATGATATGCTAGTGTAGTCAAAGAAAGCCAAGAAACATATAAATAATTTAGAAGAAATCTTTGAGATACTTCAGAGATATGGGTTGAAGCTTCATTACTAAAATTCACATCTGGAGTATCCTTTGGGAAGTTCTTAGGCTCCATAGTTAACTCCAAAGGAATCAAAGGCAATCTAAGTAGATTGAGGCTTTGAAGAAGATAAAATCCTGAAAGACAAGAAGGGAGATGCAAAGCTTGAATGGGAAGGTTGCACCACTAGGTAAATTCAATTTAAAGCAACTAACAAGTGTATCTCATTCTTTTATTACCTAATGAAATATCTTAGAAAGTTTTAGTGGACAAATGAGTGCTATGTAGCTTTCTAGCAAATGTTGAAATAAAGAACCCCTTGATGACGTCGTATCCATTAGAGGGAGGTTATTTGAATTTATATCTAATAGTGTCAGCACATGCTTTGGGTGCCCCCAAAATGTGCAAGAGCAAAGGCTACATAGACCCATATTCTATATAAGAAAGAAATTCATCAATGTAGAATCGCAATACTCGAAATTGGAGAAGCTAGCCTGTTGTTTATTTATTACTTCAAGGAAGTTACGACCTTACTTCTAGCTTACCCTTTAGGGTGTTGATGGAACAAACCTTACGATAATTTTTACATTACCAAGATACCTTAGGATAATTATTGAAGTGGAGTATCGAGTTGATCTAGTATGAAATAATGTATCATCCTAGAATGACATTTAAAGGACAACATTGGCAGACTTTATTGCTGACTTTGTAATCTTGGATGATGATAGAAACTAAGGGGAGTCAATCAAAATGCCCAATGGTGCTTCTAATAGTCAAGAAGTTGGAGTAGATATGGTTATGGTAACATTATAAGATCAATGAGTGTATTAGATCTTAAAGCTTGAATTTCAGGCAACTAATAATGAGGCAGTTATCATAGGGATTAGAACTACAAAGGAATTAAGAATATGATCATTATAGTTCTATAATGATTCCCAACTATGGGTAACCCATGTTTTGAGGAATTTTGAAGCAATGGCATCTTATTAGCATTTTGTTTAATTAAGGTGATGGAGCTTATCAACTATTTCGAGTTTTGTGTGAATGGGAATGTTGATTCTTTAGCTATACTGGCCCGCTTGAGAGGTTTGTCCAAATACTTAGCATCATTTTGGAAGATATCTTACTACTCTAAGCGTAGACGTAATTGACTACGTGATGGAATATAAGTATAAAGTGTCATGGATAATTCCTATCGTGGAGTGCTTAACTAATGGAACTTTACTAATAAACTATGACAAAGGAAGGAATTAATGAAGAAGGCACTAAGATTCATTGTCCAAGATGGTGTTTTGTTTCAAAAGAAACTTTTAGCCCTATTAACCAGGTGTGTGGATGAATAACAAGCAAATGATATTCTAAATAACAAGCATCAAGGATTTGTTGGATCTTCCCCATTTGACAACGAGTGAAATGGGGAAAATCTAAAAAAAATCCTAGGTAGAACTTAATAGGCCTATGTAAAATATTAATTAAAATATAGATCCAGTCTACATTTTAGAAAATATCACATTTTATTTTTACATATGTATATTTTATATTTTGATATATATTTAGATATGATACATATACATATATAATATAACAACATAAATGATAACTATAAAACATGTGTATAATACACACACACATATGGATACTACAATTTATTTCTATTGTGTGTGTATATATATACCTATATATATATATATGATAGTTTCATATACATTTTATGGAGGCAATATGTACATCTAAGTATATATATATTTGAATATATCAAGATATGTGCATATGGTTTTATATATACATATTGCCAATAACATATATATACTATAGACATATATATAATGTATATATTACCATGTTTAAAGATAAAAATATAATTTCAAGATATATTAAATATATATAAATATATTTTAAAATTTATAAAACTAATTAGTTTGAGAAACAAAGCATTAGTTTAATCTTGAAATTTAACATTCAAAATTTTCTTAATTCAAAATTATTTGACTAGGAAAAAATACTTCATGCTAGAATTTTAAAATCGATTTCTAAAATTTCAAAACTTATTTAAATTTAAAATGAAAATTCTTAAAATTAAAAAAATCAAACATTTTGACTATTCAAACATTCCAGTTTTGTAAAATACACACATTTATTTTTGGCAAAAATAATTTATATATAATTTCATACTTATTAATATATATATACACATATTTAAATAAAATATTTACATACATTAATATTTTTTATGGCAAAAAAAATTAAAATTAAAGTAGGTCAGGAGTCAAAAAATTATTATTAAAAGATATACACAAACATTTGCATTATTCAATAAATATATATATATATATTATAGATCAAAATAATTTTCTATTAACTAATATATATATATATATACACATATGTTTATAATAATAATAAAATAATTTATAAAATAAAATTATGCGTAAAATTAATTACACAATATGGTCAAACATAAGTATTTATACCTTATTTTGTTTTCTTGATTTAATACATATCAATTTGAATGTAAATCGTATAAATTATATGTTCATGCGAAATTACAAATTATAATCTATGTGCACGGTAAGAATTATATGTATATATTGGTTTGTTAATGATACATGGTTATATCTACGTATTGTGACTGTAAAAAGAATATTATCCTAAAGATCGAATTGTTTGTAACCCCTTGATCTGCTTCATTCTCTTTGGATTAAGAATCCACCAACCTATCTCTGTAAAAGAAAAGTTGAATCACAAAGGGAAGGGTTGTAGTTTGGAAGGGAGGAGCAATGGGTTCAGCCAAGGAGTATAAAAGTGGCCAGGGTTTTCATCAAGTGGAGGCAATTAAGAAATAAAGATATTGTAAACCACTACACAGATATATAACCAAATAATTACTAATAGCACCAGGAAAATTTCTAGGAGCTACCTCAATTACTAAAAGCACTCTAAATATCAATTACACTAATAATTAATATTTCTTAAATATTAATTAATTTAATTAATTCAAACATATTATAAACTAATTAAATCGTATGGTATTTCGGAGATTTCATAGATACCGTCGTGCGATTAACAAGTGTGGATTTAATCAGTGATTAATATTGAACAATTCAAATATTAACATTCACATGTCACGTTAGCCAATGGTTTCGCAATAGCTAAATTTGTCGCTTCCAGACCTTTTAAAAAAATCAAATTTTAGGTCAACTAAAGTTATACTGCAAAGTAACAATATAATATATAGACGTTCTCTTTATGAACACTATATCACATTAAGATATATAAAGTTTTGTATTGGTCAAAACTCCAATAATATCTATATACAACTGTTCAATTAATCTACAAAATAATAAAATTTATTATTAATCATGTTACTCTAGCCATAGATTTTGACTTTGAGTTGGATGTAGTTGACTGCAATACCAACCTCATACAATAAGGAGACGGATTCTCCATTGAATAGTGTTTCACTTCCTATGCTTCGATTTAGAACCAACTATAGTCATTCAATGGTTACTTTGCTATGATTTGGCTATAATCAAAGTGGAATATGCATGTTGAAGTTCCATATTACTCTTCAGTCGAGAGAGTTGTGTAAATTGTTACACAGAGATTTCTTATTTGAACTACTTGTTATTAACCAACAGGAAACTCTTGGTTGAGTCATTTTATAGTTATCCCATAACTATATATATGTAACCCCTTAGTGCCCCCCTAACAACCATTAGTAATACATTGTTAAATATATGGAAAGCTTTACGTACTCTGGTCTTAATTTATGCATTGATATCCTTTATCGAGACATCTAGACATGGAATATTTAAAATAAAGTATTATTTAAGTTATGGTTATTTACTTATGGTTGCAACTCTTCGCAACTATAATCATATAACATTTCATTTAAGGACTTTCCTATTTACATACTATAAATTAAATAATTATTTATATCATAATATAACACAATATATAAAAGAAATCAAACACCAAAAATAAATAATTATATGAATAAGATCGATTACAAAGTTAGTTATGTAATACATTTACATAAATTCCCTTAGGGCATCCCACTAACTCTCTCAATGTTCCAATTGCATTTGGGACCTTATGGTGTTTTCAATTGGAGGTGTTTGCCCATTTTTCGTGCAAATATTTTTGGCACTTTCACTGAGAAATCTAAACATTTCCAACATTCCCTCTAAATCTAAGAGAAGGATCATTGGCACCGGCAGGGGTATTGACCATGAACCTGCAGAGCAAGGTAACCAAATATCCAACAATCTGGTTCAAGACACCATCACTAGGCATGACTTGGACAGAGTTATGGTGGATCTTGACACTTGCTTCGCTGCCCAACAACAAGCTATTATGGATCAACTCATGACACGCTTAGGGTAGGTACAACCAACTATGAACAATGCTAAAACTGGAAGGAGAACCCACTCACAGGGATCCAGAAGACATAGGAGGCCATACTCTAGTAATGAATCAGATCAAAAAAGTCAAGGAGTAGGACGATAAAATGCCGAGGAAACAAGTCAAGTAAGGGCTCAACCAGACGTTGCACCCAAGGAATGGTTCAAAACTGAATCGAACCAGGGAGGTGATGAACCAAGGACAGCTACGGTTGAGCCTCCTCGACCTAGGCAGTGCTCTCTGTTTCTGATTGAAAGAAGATGAACCCAACATCACGAGCGATCCCGGAGTAGGGAACTAAGCCAGGATCACCGGACAAGTCATCACAGAACGAGTGAAAGAAGCCTCTCACCTCGACGGAAGAGAACGACTCAACTCCGCTTGTTTGTCGAACCGGAATATCGCACGACATGAATTATAAGGGAATATGTTTGTTGCAAGCAGATAGAGCGTGGAATCAGCAAAAGAGTTGGCAGCCCATTTTCTTTAGAGATGGATACTGCCTGAAATCCAAGGAGCTTTCAGATGCCCACCATGTATCCCAATCAGGGCTTAACTGATCACATAGTGAATTTGCAACGGTACACGCAACATATGTTGATGAGTGGAGCAATAAAGGAGGTTTTGTGCAAGTGTTTTCCCTTGTTTCTGTCAGAACTAGCAATTATGTAGTTCTGCCACTTTCCCCCTGGCTCAATTCATTCATGGGAGATGTTGAAAGAGAAGTTCATCAGTCAGTTCTGAGTTCACATAGAACAACCTAAGGACCCGTATTCCTTGACAGATGTAAAACAACAGGCCTACTTGACTCTACGATAGTACTTGACTTGTTTCAACACCGCGGCGACAAGTATTCAGAATGCTGATGAATGGTTGAACCTGATGGTACTGTGTGGAGGTGTACATCCTGATATGAAGATGGCCCAGAAATTGGCTAAAGAGAAACCAGTTGCCCTTCAAGACTTTTTTATGAAGCTAAGAAATACATGTGATTGGAGGAAGCTGTGTCAGGGCGGCATGCTGATACTAAACAGCTACGAGCTTCCAGCATATGAATGATATGGTTAAGAACGGCGAAGTTGGTGGTATGGAGAAAAAATAAAAACAACAATCCCGACAATTATGGTAGAAGGAAAACTGATCGAAGAAGGTTTAAGCCTGGCAATAAGATTGACACCTACATAGACTTGAACGACATGATTGAAAACACATATCTCGCCATGCAATTAGATTTTAAATATAATAGGCCTGCTCCGAAGAAAGAGACTGAAGATGAAATGAATACTGGAAAATATTACAAATTCCACACTATCATGGGAATACCACCAACGAATATCGCCATTTACGGAACATAATTGAAGAGCATATCAGGAGAAGAAAGCTGGAGCGATACGTCAAAAGCCTGGAGACTCTCCCTACCCCTGAGAAGCAAGCTCCGAGACAAACTCCGCTAGGGAACGGAGGCGAAGGATTCAATGCCAACCATGGGAAAGATGGGAGACCGGTAATGAATACCATAGCCAGAGGGCCTCGTGTGGCAGATAAAAGTTGAGCTGAAATAGAAAGTTATGAGAAGTCTTTAAAGAATGGAGATGCTTATGTATGCATTATAGACGAGGAGCAGAGGGCAAAGACTCCACGCTGGGAGAAGAAGATGATAACCTTTGACGATAACGACTTGCGAGGAAAGTAATTTCCATATATGGATCCAATGGTTGTTACAGTCGTGCTTGGTTCGGCAGAGGTATATCGAATTTTGGTAGATAATGGAAGCTCAATGAACATTCTATTCAAGGATGCATTTGACTAGATGGGATTGTCTATGGAAAATGTTACACCTTGCAACCAATGGCTATATGGTTTCCTAGGAGAAGGCAACATGCCCTTAGGGAGGTTGGATTTATTTGTTGAGATAGGAACCCATCCTTGATCAACCATACGAAAGCAAACTTTTGTATTGGGAATGGATTCTCAGCTTATAATTCCTTCCTAGGACGTCCAACATTATTTGATTTTCATGCAGTAGTGCCTCCATGGTGCTTGACAAAGAAGTTCTTAACAGTCAATGAGATATAAGTGGTGGAAGAAAACCAGCGAGTTACAAAAAGATCCTCCCAACTTGATGCAACCCAGATTGATGAAGTGTTAGGTCGCGAGCGACCTAACGAGATCTTGAGTCAAGAGCGACCTAACGAGTCGCAAGATATGGAATTACGACCTAAGATAGGTCGCTCAAGTGGGCTACGACCTATCAATGGAAACAAGTCAAGTTTAGGTCACGAACGACCTAACTCTCACAGGCCGCTTTCTTTCTCAGGCGAGCTACGACCTAGCAAGGAAAACAAGTCAAGTTTAGGTCGCGAACGACCTAACTCTCACATGCCGCTTTCTTTAGGTCGCTCAGATCTTAAGTCGCTGCCGTGTATTTTTAGGTCGCTTGACCTTATGTGATGTTGTACTTAGGTCGCGTGTGTTGTACTTAGGTTGCATATTGATGTTATGTGTAAACTGTTGAGTCGCTATTGTGTTGTAACTACCTGTTAGGTCGTTAACGACCTATACTAAGTCGTAAGTCGTAAGTCGTTGCCCGTGTTAGGTCGTGGATGACCTAAGTGTTGTCAAATGGTGAGTCGTGTGTGTTGTAAAACTCTATAAATAGCGGGGTTGAGTCATTTGTAATAGTTTAGTTGATTTTGAATAAACTTTTGTTTGAGAGCTTTGTGCCTCTTTTGAAATTGGTAGTTGAGTGTAATCTCCTATCTCCTCTTTCGGCATTCGAGTGCGCTCGGATCAACGATCGTAGAAGCCAATTCACGGTATCAAGTGCGCTTGATCAACGTCTGAAGAATTGTAGATCTTTAAACACGGTATCGTGCGCGATCAACGTGTTTGAGATAGCTAAAATCCGACATCTTTGGATCAACGGATTTGGGCATTCGGTATCTTCCATTCCATCGATTGCTACTTTCATCGTCACTTTCACTTTCAGTTATCCGCTGCTACATCACAACTACCTCCGAAATCCAAAATACAACCACGATGATTCAAGGATTCATAACACTTGTATTTTGGATTTCGGAGGTAGTTGGGAGGATCGTGGCATCTTCCAATTCTGGATGGCTTCGATCTTCGATGGATTTCACTGATAGATCCTATAGCCACCTATGGCTTTTTATTAAGTATTTATTGGATATGTCGATCCACTTGAGATAGAGAAAAAAAATATAGAGCATTTATCGACGTATTCAATAGATATTTAAGACAAGGCTATAGATGGTCGCTCCTAAATAGCCATATTCTCTGCATTAGCAAACGGTATTACCCAATAATACTCTTTATTAATGTGGGTCTCGGGATGGGGCGTCATAGCTTGGTAGGCCAAGGAATGCTATGTTGCGAAGCTTCGAGAGAATAAGCAAAGAGAGAAGGGAAAGGGTGCACAAGTCACTTTCTTTAACTCCCTTGCATAGAAACTAAAGAATGACCCCCTCTCAAGTTCATAAGTGATCTTTATAATGAGCTTGACTCGAGAGATGGAAGAGAGGGGGCCGTAGCTGAGCCTGGAGAGACGATAGAGTTTGTGGAGGTAGATAACAATAATCTGACAAAACTCATGAAGTTCGGATCTAGCCTGGAAAGGAATCTAAAGTTACAGCTAATAGATTTTCTTCGGGACAACCAAGACGTGTTTGCTTGGTCTCACACGGACATGCGTAGGATCTCCCCCTCGATTGCATGTCATGCCTTAAACATTGATCCGAGGAAACCTCTAGTGAAGTAAAAGAAAAGAAGCATGGGTCTGGAATGATCAACTGCCTTGAGTGAGGGAGCTAAGACTTTACTAGCAAACGATTTCATCAGAGAATCTATGTATCCAGAATGGATTGCGAACCCGGTTTTGGTTAAAAAGTCAAATGGAAAGTGGTGCACATGCATCAACTTCTCCAACTTGAATGATGCCTGCCCTAAAGACTATTTTTCACTCCCGAGAATTGACCAATTAGTGGATGGAATTGCTGAGCATGAGTTTCTATCTTTTACGGATGCATATTCTGGATATAACCATATAGTGATGCACATCCCAGACAAGGTGTCCACCAGCTTAATCAACTTAGGGCATTACTGTTACAAGATCATGCCGTGCAGACTCAAAAATACAGGGGCAACATATTAATGTCTGGTAAACAAGGTGTTTATAGAAAAGATTAGGCAAATCATGGAGGTATACGTCGACGACATGTTGATGAAATCAAATGGGGCTTCTAGAAAAAATTTAGGGTTTATTGTGCATGCTAGGGGAATCGAGGCTAATCCAGAGCAGGTCTAGGCTTTAAGAGAAATCAAAATACCCAAGACTCCGAAGAAGATGCAAAGTTTAAACGAGAAGATAGAAATGTTAGGCGGGTTCATATCCAAGGCCATGGATAAATGTATTTCATTCTTTAAAGCGCGCAAGAAAGAAATAGGGAAGTGTACATCGACGAATGAGTGCTTGGCCGCATTCTTAAATTTGTAGGAATAGTTGCAAAAGCCACCAGTCCTTTGTACACCAGGTTAGGGGGAAAATGGCAGTGCCACTCCATGCCCTAAGTGCAACATTGGCTAGAGAGGAGGACCGAGTGCAACATCCAGTGTATTACATAAGCAAACGCTTCACTGTGCCAAAATATAGATATCCTAAGCTGAAAAAGTTAGCATACTGCCTATTGATTGTGTCCCGAAAACTATGGAATTACTTTTAGTCACATTCTCTCCGGGTACTCATAGATTAACCTCTATGGTAGGTTCTGCACAGGCCAGACACTTCCGAAAGACTTACCAAATGGAGCATTGAGCTAAGCTAATACGAGATAACCTATCACCTGGGAACTACAGCTAAGGGGCAAGCGCTAGCAGACTTTTTTGCCGAGTTTACCATTCGAGACGACAAAGTAAAGCCTGAAGAGGACGAAGCTCTTAGATGCCCAGTGTATGTTGACGTAGCATCAAATGACCGTGACTCTGGTGTGGGGGTAGTATTGCTGACACCTGATGGACCGAAGTTAAGTTACGCAATCCGGCTTGGATTCAAGACAACAAACAATAACGTAGGGTATGCAGATTTGATACAGGCTTGGAGATAGCAAGGGAGCTAGGGATCATGTCGTTGTATGTGCATGTGACTCGTGGTGTTAATACCTTGGTTATTGATTTTGATGACAACCATATCCAACCATATAAAATATAGTTATTGATGTTTTGCTAAGTTATATAGTATATAATGCAGAATATTACATAGGTGCTGAATCAAAGACTGTACGGTATAAAGACTCAAGATAAAAATATGAAGACTCATGAGTTCAAAGACAAAGTTATGAAAAGCTTAATATTATAATTTAGTGTATAGAGTTATTAGTATATATTGCTAAAGTCCTTGATAGCAATTTCTGATCTCTATCTCAAATTTTTGATCTTCGATATTTTAAATAAAAATAAATTATTTAAATTTTAAAATAATATTTCTATAATATTTTACAAAAGTTTTCTACAGTTCAAAATATTTAAAAACTATGTTCAAATTATTTTATAAATTATAGGATGTTCAAAATAATTTAAAAAGGAAAGTATTTTCAAAATTCACTAAGGTATGTCGACATACTTGGTCCTAGTATGTCGGCATATGGACCGTTAGGTCATTTTTTAAATTTTGAATAGAAGTGTCTATTCGACACAACTCTTCATGAATGGATACACCTATTAATTTAGTATATAAAAGGGAGTGCAAGCGAATTTTCTTTCCACTCCTTACTCTCTTGAAAATTCTCTTGAAGAAAAATACTTTATTCCCTTCAAAATTATACAGAATCAAATCATACTTCATTGTATTGATTCAATTCTACTTTTTTACTACTTTGAAAACATCTCTATCTCAATTCAAAGGTCAAAGTGTCATCCAAGAGGCTATAGGACCCATTGTATCCAAAGTACAAGAATTTGTCTTTGGAAAAACTATCAACTCTATTGGTGTTTGCTTGGGTGTGCGTGTAGCCTGTTCGAATCAAGTGGGTATGCTTGTAGCCCTTTCAAATTAAGTAGGTGTGCCTTGTAGCATGTTCAATTCTAATGGGTGTGCTTGAAGCCTGGTCAAATGAAGTGAGTTTACCCCAGACGCAAAATATAGGAGGGTGTGTCTCATAGCCTCGAAATCAGGATTGTATTTGGATTTTCCTTCTACCTGGTTAAAGATTGGCATTTGAAAAGAAATCCATACAAGCAATTGTACGGGACTAGATGCAGTAGAAATATGAACCAGTATAAAATCCCTGGTGTCATCTCTTTAACTCTTACTTTACTGCTTTTATTTTTATCTGTGATTACTTCTTTGACTGATTGTTAGTATAATTCTGTGTTGTTAATCTATGATTTAATACTAATCCTGAAAGAAAATTAAAAAGATTTACATAAGTTAAAAAACACTATTCGCCCCTCCTTTAGTGTTAGATTAGCCTTAAAATCTATAATTTCGGAACCCACATTTGGTATTAGAGCACTATATTTTCAAAAACACGTAATTTGATTTTTGAAAAATTTTAATGGCTAGCAACACTGTTAGTAACTTGTCAAACTTTTTGTAGAATGACAATCTATTGCTAGACCCCAACTTTTTAATGGCAGTAATTACACTTATTAATCATGTAGGATGAAGATTTATTTACAGGCTAATGGCTTAGATATGTGGAATATTACATAGAATGAGTATACAAAACCGCAGACTGGCTTTTCAACTTGGACTGTTGATCAAAAGACACAAGCACTTAATAATTCTAAGGCGATGAATATTTTATTTTGCTCATTCTATAAAAATGAATTTAATAGAGGCTCTATTTGTAAGTCTGCATATGATATTTAGAGAACATTGCAAGTCACTCATGAGGGCACTAATAAAGTTAAACGAACTAAAATTTCCATGCTAACTAACCAGTTTTAATTATTTAAAATGAATCACAATGAGTTTTTTTCTGATATGTATTGTAGATTTCAAGATATAATGCATTTTAGCATCATTGGGTGAAAGCTTCTCTAAAGAGGACCAAGTTAGAAAAATCTTAAATTCACTCTCTTCAGAGTGGGATCAAAAGACACTAGCAATTAAAGAGGCTAATGACATTAGCACTCTAAAAATTGAAGAGTTAATAGGTAATTTAATGTCTATGAAGCACAATTGCAGGGTAGAAGAGAAAGCAAGGCAACAGAAAAGAAACCCATTGCTTTCAACACAATAACTGACGATCAGGATTCATAAGATGAGGAGATCGCTTTCATGACCAGAAATTTCAAAATGTTCCTAAGTATAGAAAAATGAACAACTTTCGAAGACCTAAAAATAAGGCTCCTGGAATTGGAACTATGATTATATATTTCAACTACGATGAACCTGGTTATCTGCAAAGAGACTTTCCACATCAACAAAAATTAAGGATCTCGCCAGTTACTAATTCATCCAGAAAAAGAAAGAGGGATTACATAGCAACATTAGATGATTCAGATACTACTTCAAATGACAATGAACCAGATACCGAGAATACAAACATGTGTTTCACCACAATAGTAGATTAACCAAAATAGATCAAAAGAAAGGAGCAAAGAGTGGTACTTTTTACATTTATTTTTTATAATTTATGAATAAAATATATATTAATAATAATATTGGATGCATACAAGTGTGTATATGTGTGTGTATAATTAGGAATATTCTATCTTATTTTTAGTTTTAAATTTTGCGGCCCATATGTCGACATACATGCAAAAATTTAAATTTCATTTGAAATTAAAATTTTGAATTTCTTTCTCTTTTGCATTTATTCAAAGAACTGAAAGAGCATCTTTTTAAAACTGAAATGTCAGAGCTCTCTCTATTAAATCATCCTATCTATATCTATTCATTCACTCACCTTATTTCAAAATTTAAAATATCTCTTCAACAGCTCCACAATGGCCTCCTCAAGCCAACCACTAAAAACCATAAAGATCTCAAAAGGAACTAAAGGCTTTTTTTCAATAAGAAAGAAGCTATAGATACTTGTATTGAATATGATGCTTTCAGAAAAGTTTTTCCTGGAAGATTTCCAAAGTTTGATGATTTTTCTTCTTATGGTCTTTAAAATTTTTGTTTGCAAAATGATATTCTTATTTTAGTCGACTCTTCTCAAAATGATTTTATGTGTTATCTAGATTTAGCTAACATGTTTTATACAAAGTTGAATGAATTTTTTTTCAAGGGGATGATGGACAAGTTTGGGGTAGTGTGAAAGGCAATATTATTGTTTTAGATTGTGAAATTTTGGTTGCAAATTTGGTGGAATTGACCTCTCCACCTTTAAAATTGATGAACAAAATTCGTAAATTTTTTCATGACATTTTGAAAGTGATGAAGAATTTGATTTCAAAAAGAAAATTCTTAGACCAAAATCGAGACCTATGAGTCTCATTTTACAAAAAGCATCACTCAAAGAAGGGGAAATTACAATAACCTGACTCAAAAATTTTAAAAGCACTTTTTTCCATCCATAAAGACTACAACATCAATTGGACACAAGTCATTTTAGATAATTTTATTCAAAAGAATATTCATGAAAACACACTTTACCATAGTGTGTATCTTATTAGAGTGTTTGAATATGTTGGTGTTGATTTACGAGGAGAACCCACTTTGCCTCGAAAGTTTTTCGACAAGGCCAACATTTCTCTCATGCATATTCCTCCTTATTTCGAACCCAATGAAACTCTTGTTGAAAAAGATGAAATATTGGCATGGGAAGAGGAGTGATAAATTCAACAAAAAGAAGAAGGTGACGAAATGGAAATTGAAGAAGAGGGCAATCAAGAAGAGGAAGAGGAGGAAACAGATACTTCCTTAGAAAGCTTTGACAAACCTTCTCACGATTCCAACAAAGAGATTCTTATGAATCAAGAGAAGCTTCTCAAAAATCAAAAGAAGTTTAAACGTTCATTTAGTAAAAAGTTCACTTCTCTCTCCAACAAAGAAGATAAATACTTTAGGGGAAAATCATTAGGAAGCTTGGTGGAAACTGTTACAACCCGGGATTTCATAACAGTTGATTACCGTCAAATGACAATTTAAATTGTTTGACAATTGCAAATTGGAAATTTATTTGGGTTAAAATTCTTTTAAAATTGGTTTAAGAATTTTATGGGCTTTATTAACTTGGCCCATGGTTTATCCTTTGTGCCGTGATAAATAAAATAACTGTTTCCCTTTTATCTTTTGATTCGAAAACCTAAACCTAATCAAATGAAGACAATCGAACGAAAATGGTGGCTTGTCGTTCATCTTCCCTTCGTACAAATCTAGGATTTCTAAGAGAAATTAAGGCCGTCGACAGGGATCGTTCGATCAATTTGCTTGGTCGATCGACTAGGGTTCCTCACGACCGCTTCTAGTTGAGTCGAGCTCGTAAACGAGGTGAGTAACCCACTCACATCTAATTCAATCTTCAATTTTTGAAATTGGCAATTAGTTATTCCTGCAGTTCGACTTTATTATGAGGTTGATGTTTTCTCTGATTTTAACTAATTTGAAAATTTTGATATCCAATACTCTCGGCATTGATTTTTGGCATGGTTTATGATGACTCCAGTCATTTGAATTTATTTGACGAGGTCGGTTTCTTTTGTGACTTCGATCAGTTGATTTAGTATAGTATCTCAGCCCTAAACATACTTTTTGTATTGTGGTCGTTCACTTTGACTGACCAAGCATTTTAGTTGCTATTTTGTTTTCAGTTTGTAATTGGATTTCTTATTGGTTGATGTTGTTTCCCACATAAATGTCGAGACTCTCATTTGTTTGTGATATTGCCTTTTTATGGTGATATTCACACTGCTGCATTGATTGGGAATTGATACATATCGAACTGTTGTAGATTTGTGCTCACGTATATTTGCTTCTTGCTTTTGCACTACAACTTTACACGGTGGTTTCGAAACTGCACTTGAATGATAGTATATATATACATTTGCATGCTTAAGCAGAAGATTCCAACTATGTCCTCACTGCATTGATGTTGTACATGTTGGTTCCCTGTCTTATGCCGTGTAAACTGCCTGTGTCCCTCTGTAACCTGAATTAGTTTTGCATATATATGCACGGCATGTAGACGTCTATACCTATTATTGGATAAGGCACGTAGAAGCATAGTTAGGCATTCACAGATTTTATAATTTCTAGTTGAATAGTGCATGCAATTGAATATAGAACACACATTCATTTAGGTTGGGAATCATTGAGGTTTTGCACTCTGGCCATATTCCTCCTTATGCAGGTGTAGTGCGTGCTCATATTGTTAGTGCTCTTATAAGTTACAGGTTGATACTTTTTATAGATTCATTCACGTGCCTGTGCCAAAGAAATTTAGCTCAAGTTGTGTTATTTATTGAAAATTCTACACGTGAGTGTATAAATAGCATGCCTAGGTTGTTTTAATTAAAGTTCATTGTGGGCAACACTATGTATCTTATGTTGCCAGTTAGTAGAAACATTCTGTGATTTTGAAAAGTTACAGTGTGTTGCCAGTTTAGTTTAAAGCTTGTTTTTCTGTGATTTCGAAAGAGTAAGTTTGCATTGGCATTTTCGTTGCATTTAAGCTTTCTGCCTGGTCATCATTATTTGAGGTTGCTGCCCGTATATTATGTTACTTGCAGTTGCACAATCATTTTGTTGCCCCTTAATATTCTGGTTTCCACTATATGCTGCACTATTCGAATCTGTTGGCATTTTGTTCATATATGCTGCTGACTGTTCCGGTTCACCTTGTTGTCTCGTTCATTGACTGGATTTTGATGCACATACGTGCTTCCCAGACCTGTCACATTATATTGTTGAGGCAGTAGCATTGATTTTTGAATCTTCACTTTTCTTCATTAGTGAGACTATATTTTGTCGCTGCATTGTGGGGTTGCTGTTAGTTTTGGTTGGGTTTTGCAGTTGTGTCGAGTCATGCTAGTGCGACTTGACCTTTGCTGTTTCGACGTACGGTAGTGGCGAGGCAGTGCACGCGTGCGTGTACTGCAGCCACACCGAGGATTAAGTTAATTTGATGTCATCTGTTTCTGTTTTATTAAGCGTATTTTGGAATGGCTCATTTTGATTTGAGTTGGGTTTGTTGGATTTTGGATTCATTGTTCTTCTGAGTATTTGATAGATTGTATTGGCGAGGCAGTACACGTTAGCGTGTACTGCAGCCAATCAGTACTGTTATTTTTAAATTGACATTTCAATTATTTAACTTGATTGGGATTGCTGATTTATTGTTTAACACTATTTAGTGTTATATTTGCCGTTATCCAATTCTCGTATCGAGAGTTGGATATACGAGATTTCTGGGATTGTCGTCTATTTGACTATTTGATTATTATTGTTCTGTGCACTAATAACTGAGTTTGAATTAGACTGACCCGTGTATTATTTTCTTTTGAATGTAATACTCGGGTTAGACCCGAGTTATTTCAGGTTGTAGATTTCTTTCTTTGAGTTGCTGTTTGGGATTTGAAGACTTTTCACATCTTCTGAAGTTGTCAGTGTCATTTTGTAGTAGTCGTGTCATTGTATAGAACGATATGTATTCATGTATATTAGTCGATAATGTACTTGTATATATAACTTCTAGAGTCGACAGTTGTAGTTGTATCATAGGTATCGTGTCAACTATGTATTAACTGACATCAGTTATATATATATGAGACTTTTGTTTTTATCTGTGTTCCGCAATTATATTATCTGTGTTATTGTTATATCTAATGTCCTAAACTATTATGAACCGTCGTAGTTCATTTTATACTAGTATTGGGTGTGTCGATGGGAGTAAATAAATAATAGAAGAAAAATAAAAAGTATGTACCACTCCTATCGAGATAACCAATATTAGTGTAAGGCCAATTACGGATGGTCGCTCCTATCCAGCCTTATTCTTCGTAATAATAGACAGTATTTCCTTTAATACTCTTTGTTATTATGAGCATAGAGGTGGGGCGTCACAGAAACTCTTCATCATTGTCCTTTTATATTTCGTTATTCTATCTTTATACCCTTGTTGTGTGTTTATTTAGTTTTATTTCATGTCATTTTTCTGAATTTTTCTCCGAAATCGTGTATTTCTCAATCTTAAGTAATGAAATTTATTTCTTGTTGTTCTATATTGTTCTATTAGTCTCTAAAAATTATTAAACTATAATGGTATTAAGTAAAAACAAAAACTATATCAAAAACTTAAAAACTACATTTTCAGGCTTATATGTTGACATAAATATATGGTATATGTTGACATATCTTAGCCATTTTGCAAAAATTTTAATTTTAAAAATATTATAACTACCATCTACTCAAACATTCCAAACCACTTTTCACTCCTATTTAAGCCTATTTCTTCCAGAAAAGTTTTACTCATTATTTTCATTTTCAATTCTCTCTCATTCTTTAACATTTTCTAATAAAATGTCTTCTCCACACCAAAAACTCTGTCAAAACCTTGAAGAGACACTCTAATCATTCAAAAATATTCCTTCTTTTATTCTAAGGAATCAAAGACATTTGGAATTAAGCTAAATGCAGCACTATAATGCTCTTTGATGATTAATTTCTTCCAAGATCAAAGATGATCAAATTAACAACCTAGAATGCTCAACCACAAACGACAATGAAGATTGGGATGTCATCAAAGAAAATCCAATCTTTGGATCTGAAGGTTGGGTTGAAGTCCGTAAGAATGTCTAGATTCCTACTTATTTTAATTTGTAAGTGTGTATATTAAACTTATTTATTTTTAATTACTGATATGTAAATAACCAATACTCTTTAGTTAGGATCGATTACTATAAGTTTGATTTGGTGTGATTATATGGATTGAATAATCATCCGGATTAGATTAATTAAGTATTTTTCTCGTATGTAGTATAACTAAAATTAATAAATACAGTTTGTTTGTTTTCCTATTTATTGTCCTTAATTTAATAATTGATCATTGTATATTTTAATATATGTCATGATTATTTTATATATGGTATTTTCTTTATGATAATGTCACATTTAATGCCTCATATATTTTAGTCCAATCACAATTATCTTTGTATTACTCAACACAACACTTAATTCTAATTATTGATTTTGACTCTACAGTTTATATGTATTTCATTTAGGGGGAGTTTTATTTTTTCATCCATTTTTTTTATGACAAAAAGGTGGAAAATATAAAATATACACATACATATATTTTATGGGGAGTTATCTAACTCAAGGGGAGTTATATTATATATAGTAACATTTAATGGTTGTCATCATAAAAAAGGGAGGATTGTTAATGCCTCATTTATTGACTTTTATGACAACAATGTACAACCGTATAAAATATAGATATAAATGTTTTCCTAAGTTATATAGTATATAGTGAAGAATATTACACATGTGCTAAATCAAAGACTGTACAATATAAAGACTCAAAATAAAAATATTGTTAACCCTCTTTTGATATACGACCTAGCGACCTAAAGGATCATACGACCTAGCGACCTAAAGGATCATACGACCTAGCGACCTAACAAGATAAGCAAGCAAGCGACCTAACTTCGGAAGGAGAGCAGCGACCTAACGACCTATGGGGTGAAGCGACCTAACCATGGAACGGTCCTAGCGACCTAAAGATGTACATTGCTCAACAACCCCAGCGACCTAGCGACTTAAGAAGTCAACGACTTAAAAGATCAAGCGACCTAAAGCATATACGACCTAAGCAATGCCACGACCTACCAACCTAAGAAGCTAGCGACTTAAGGAATCCTACTACCTAACGACCTAAGAACGAAGTGGTCTCAGCGACCTAAATTAGGTCGCTACGGATCTCCTAGGTCGCCGCCGACCTATGACCTATATTAGGTCGCGCGCGACCTATTAGCTCGCTCAGAAGAAACCAAGATCAATCGAGATGAGCCAGATTATATCCCCTAGGTCGCCGCCGACCTACGACCTAACCTAGGTCGTTCACGACCTAAGACTTGTGTGATTGGATTCTGCCCAGATTCCTCCCTATAAATACTAGAGCTACTCCAACGGGAAGAGGACTTTTTGGCTCATTTCAGAAACGCCGATACTCTACTGCTTTCTCGACTCACCCAACACTTCAAGCACTCCAAACACCGAAGACACTACAACGAACTTCAAGAGAGGATCAAACACATTCAACATGAATTTGAAAGCTTCTTCTCCATACAAGTTCTAGCTACTTGTCTAAAGTGTATTGTAATCAAAGTGTATTGTAAAGTGTTGTAACCGAATTATCAATAAAGAAGATAAAGTGGACGTAGGCTTAATTTCGGGCCGAACCACTATAAAACTGCTGTCTCTTTACTTTTCTGCTATTTTTTGCATATTTCTAGTTCCCGTACCAACGGGTGGTGCTTTCACATAATTCACACACACACCGGGGTGTTAGCGTTTAATTTTTAGCGTTAACATTTTGGTGCTTTCACTGAGAACCCAACTCAGGAATATTCTCACCATTGCTCCGCAAAAGTTTGTTGAAAGAATCTCTCTAAAGACCAGAAGCTTATCTGAAATCATGGCTCCTGGAAGAAAGAGTAGATCTACCAGATCCGGAAATGCTCGTGAGGGGACCTCCGCTTCCCCAACAGCAAACCAGGCAACTCCTACCGTTGGAGTCACAAGGGCTGAATTAGACGATGCAGTATCTAGATTATATCAGCAAATTGAAGCTCAAAACGCTTTAATGATGGACATATTAAACGCTCTGCTCGGGGCAAATCGACAACCAGAAAACAATGAAACAACCTTTGCCGAAGATGCTCATAATCCCCAAGAGAGAGGTATTCCTCAAAGAGCAACTGGCACCGCTGAAGCACCACCTTTCCAAGTTGAAGGTTCAAGGCCGCCGCCAACTTTTCGCGAACATTTGCCCAAGCAAACTTCCGAAAGGAGAGCTGATGTCTGCCCGGCAATGCCTCCGAACAATGAGGAGTACCTATCAGGGATGGTTCGCCGAATCATGAAAGAGAGCATGCAGAGGGAAGAAAATGAGAACGACTAGGGATTTGCTCCAAGCAAGACTCCGTTTACTGAAAAGATCCTGAAAGCAGAATTTCCAAGGAAATTTGTACCTCCTACTATCCCGGCCTATAGGGGGATAAGTGACCCAAACCAGTTTCTATACAAGTACGATTGGCATATGACTGGTGCAAGGGCATCAGATGAGATTAAATGCCGATACTTTCCAGTATACTTGGAAGGAGTGGCTCTACTTTAGTTCACAAAACTACCAGTTCGGTCCGTAGATCAATTCTCTGACTTAACTCGAAAATTCGAGGATCAGTTCAGGTTGTATGCTTCAAAACCTAAGGATATAATGTCACTGTCTAGCCTTGAACAAGCTCCCGGAGAATCTATCAGATATTTCTTGAACCGTTTCAATATAGCCCTAGCCGAAGTGGATAATGCAGAACCCCGTATGATCCTGACTTACCTGATGCGAGCCATCAACAAATCAAGTGAATTCGGGAGATGGTTAAAAATGAAGGAACCAAATTCACTTGAGAAGTTTTATAAAAAGGCCGACGAATTCATGCGCTTAGAAAGCCTTTCTGCGCCAGCGAAAGTAGTTGTTGCCAAAATCAAAAATAACGATGTTGCTTCTAACAAAAGAGAATCTGGAAACCAAAAAAGGGAAAATGATGGAGGAAGAAAGCAGGAGAATGAGAAGAAACCTCGCCACTTTAATCCTCCATATTTTACTCCCTTGACTGATACACCGAAAAACATCTTCTTCGCAACGAAAAATGCCGTTGCGTTCCCTGAACGACCTAAGATGAAACTCGGGAACAATTCAATGCATAATGGGAGATTCTATCTATTCCACAATCAACCTGGCCATGACACTAATCAATGTCGCCAGTTAAAGAATGTAATTGAAGAGTTGCTGAAACAGGGTAAACTGCAACAATATGTGAAGAAAAACGGAGTCGACTCAACCTCATCCACTCAGGGGCAACAACTTTCTGCCCATCAATCTGGCTCTGGCAACAATACTGCAGTGCAAGAATACGAAAAGCTTGTCATTAATGTTGTCACAGGAGGTCCACACCCAGCAAGCAGAAGTTGGGACGACTGCTAACTACCCACAAAAACTGCAACTGGGGCATCTTTCATTCTGTCTGGCATAGGAATCCAAAACTATGAATCCAGTGAAAATGGAAATTCAATCTCAAGATTCTGGAACAACAATCACCTGCATCTATATTTTACTTAAAAAGCATTGCTTAAATTTGTAAAATGATGATAGATGTATAACTCTTGTATTGTAAACCACTGAGAAATCAGTGCGAATTAATAATAAAGAACTTTAAATCTTGTGTTCTCTAACACTATACAATGCCTGTTTCATTTCGATATGCAAATATCTTAAGTATATTGCTAAAATGTCGATTTAATATTGCAGGCTATCAAAGCAAAGCTTACCTATTCAACACATCACAAGATTCAGCGATTCCCATAAATCACTCAACAAACCAATGTCAAGCCACAAAAGTTCCGAAATTCAACTCCTACAAAAGAAGTGCTATTCAAACAGTTAGTGATTCCACTAAAGTGGGCACTTTCTTGACGAAAAGGTTCCAGACCCTTGCTAACCAATCGCGATCGTTTGTGCAAACGAACATCCGGTAAAGTAGCTTGCGTCTGCCCCGTGGATTCACTCAACGATAAAGTACACTTCTCTGGCAAAAAGCAAACAACTTGCAAAAGGATGGGACATGTATTTGAAGTGATAACAAGGAATCGCTAGGAAGCAGATGGTGGAAGGACACAAGCAACAATGCTACTCCTCCGAGTTCACGTGCTACTCTACGGAGTCCAAATGCTACTCCTCCGAGTTCACGTGCTACTCTTCGGAGTCCAAATGCTACTCCTCCGAGTTTGCGTGCTACTCTTCGGAGTCCAAATGCTACTCCTTCGATTTCACGTGCTACTCTTCGGAGTCCAACTACTACTCTTCGGAGTCCAAATGCTACTCCTCAGAGTCCAAACGCACCTCTTCGTAGGCAAAAACTGCTTCGGAGGCGCAAGCCCTCTTCAGAGGCACATAAACAATGCCCTCTTCGTAGGCAAAAAAAACTGCTTCGGAGGCACAAGCCCTCTTCAGAGGCACATAAACAATGCCCTCTTCATAGGCAGAAAACTGCTTCGGAGGCACAAGCCCTCTTCGGAGGCACACAAACAAAAACCTCTTCGTAGGCAAAAACTGCTTCGGAGGCACAAGCCCTCTTCGGAGGCACAAGCCCTCTTCGTAGGCAAAAACTGCTTCGGAGGCACAAGCCCTCTTCGGAGGCACACAAACTAAAACCTCTTCGTAGGCACAAACTGCTTCGGAGGCACAAGCCCTCTTCGGAGGCACACAAACAAAGACCTCTTCGTAGGCAAAAACTGCTTCGGAGGCACAAGCCCTCTTCGGAGGCACAACTCTTCGGAGGAGCCCTCTCCCGAGGCGCAACAAAAAAGCCCTTCCCAAAGGCATATCAAGCAAGCCCTCTTCAGAGGCACACTTTTACTCTCAACAGTAAAGTGCTAAACAAAGCCCTCTAACGAGGCACGTCCAATAGATCAAAACATTCTTTAGAAGCTCGCTTCACTGCGTAAAGGAATCCACTTTTCAACAAATAAAAGTGATCATCCCTGAAAGTAGAAGTTTTCTTTAAAAAGAAAGAGAAAGAAAAACTTCTCCGATACAAAGCGTATTCTATTAAAAGCAGAATAATATTTCCTCAAAACGGAAGAATTATTCTCTAAAATAAGAGTACAAGTCTTTTCAGAATATTGCAGTAAGCCGTGGTATGGGGGCATATAGCTATATTAATAAAAACAACGCTCAAACATCATACCACGAGCTCACTGCAATATCATATAAAGTAAATAAAGAAACTTGTGCAAAAACAAGGAATAAATGCGTTCACACATATACTAACAAGAAATTGTACAAGTGAAAAGAACCGTTTTATTCCATACTATGAAATTTTTGTACATATGCAGGTTTCAACAAGCGGAGGCCGGTACCCGCACAATCTCCGGTCAATATAAGCAAAAAGCAAAACAAGAAGCGTAAAGTCAAGCTCATTACTCCTTCTTCCCGCTACCTTTAGAGCCCTTGCCCGGCTTGATAATTAATTTCTGAAGCCGGCGTGGACGAGTTGGAGAAGGAGGAGAAGGAGGTGTAGCTGGATCTGCTTCCACGTCTTCTTCACCAGCCGAAGCGCTTTTCTTCTTCTTCTTCGAAACTGCGCGTTTCCCTCTCTTCTTTGAAGAAGACTCACTTCCCGGAGGAATCAATGCAGATAGCTTCGTGTCATCATCATGAATTTGCTCCAGAGTCTTTTCACCTTCTCCAAGTTCCTCAGCCTTCTGCTCTTGCGAGGCAAGTGGATCATCCAAGCCTCGAAGGGCTTCTATTTGCTCTTCCTGCGACCCTGGCTGAGAAGCAGGAGTGACTTGAAGGGATGAAGGAGGAACAGCTGTAAGAGGAGAAGTTTGCGCAGCGCTCGGTACTTCCACTACAGAAGAAAAGAAGTTAAAATCAGTATTCTCCGAAAAAAGAGAAGATATTGGCTCATCAGGACTTAAGTAATAAATGAGAAAATCATCGAGCGCAGTTGAATCAAATAAGTAGTCTACTAGACTTGGATCAACATCGAAGTTACCTGGAGAAGTCGGCTTAATCACATCGATTTCAAATTTTTCAGCTTCAATGTCGTCCTGGGTCTTCTCCTCGACTTGAACAGTGGGAGGCTCAGTAGTCGCGATTTTGACTTCGGCTTTTGCAGGAGGTGGAGAATAAGAACTAGAGCCAATGGTATCAGGGTCGACCGAAGTCGGAGGACGAGCGGGGTCAGTTAAAGTCGCTTTCTCTAAACGCTCTCCTCCTGCTGCTTCGGTTCGCTCCCTAGCAAGCTGCTCTTTTCCCCTGGCAAGGGCGGTACGTGCCTCATCATCCAGATAGGTCGCCTCAAGATCCGCTTCTGCATAGCCAGCACCTCCGAACATGTCAATTATCGCTTCCCACACTTCGGCCAAAGTAATTTCATATGTCGGTCCCAGAAATGAGAGACTCCCGCACCCCAAGACGCTATGGATGTAAAAATCAAATAGTGTAGAGCTAATTTTGGCCTTCGTCGCCTCGTGCGATTGCTCAGCCGCTTCTTTTCCGGTGATGGCTGCTTCTTTTCCAGCGACGGCCTCATCGCGCTCTTTTTCAGTTTTTGACAGTTGAGCTCGCAACCGCATAATTTCCATGTCATGGGAACTTTCCTTCTCTCGTAGCTGGGTAATATCGGTGCGATGGATTTCTGTCATCTTCTTTTCAGCTTCAAGTTGAGCCTCAGCATTCCGTTGAGCAGCATGAGCATCGCGAACTTGTTTTTGAAGTACTTCTTGTTTGCACCAAAATTGGTCACAAACCCCAAGTATTGTGAAAGCACCAGTGTGTGAACACAAATCAGCAATATTCAATCACAAATATCAGATCTAAGCAAGCAACAAACAACAATCCAGAAATAATATACAGTGACACACAATTTATAGTCGTTCGGCTATCTCCGGCCTACGTCCACTTTAAGGATTTTATCTTTTATTGATGTTCTTCGATGATTACAGATGATTACAGCAAATACAATGAATGAATCTGAGTATGACAGCAATGGAAAGGAGTAGAGTTGAATCCGGCAGAGTCTGGACGTTGAATGGCCAAAAGAAAGATCCCTTTTTCTGTTGATTCTGGGGCTCTATTTATAGGCGTAGGAGGCTCAGATCTCGCCTAAACTTCGGGAGATTTCTTCTGCCACGTGAGTGGGCCCACGCGACCGGTCCCACCAAGTTTCAACTCAATCTGTGATCGATTTGAATCAACTTCGTATCGATCAGGAAATGCTCCAATCGAGCTGAAACTTGGCAGGATTGCTCTTTACCTTGTGTGGAAGCTACTGTGAAAATTTCATTACATTTGGCCTTGTGGCTTGGGAGATATGATCGATACGAGTTGAAGTTTCTCGGTTGGCTGTTCGCTTCGAGTCCCTCATTTCGAATCCATGCCTTCGAATCGATGGTTGCACGTGATAACGCGGCAACGTGGCGCGCACTCCTCGCATCGATCCGCCCTTTGCTCCGAGATGACCGTGTCGACTCCATGAATTTCGCCTTGCTCGTATCGAAGAATAACACGTCACCCAGGCTCGTTGACCTGATGGATACGAACAAGTCTCTGCTCATGGATTCGAGCATGGTCCCATGATGGATACGAAGCAGCGATCTCTGATGGATGCGAGGACTACTTACTGATGGATTCGAACAAGGAGTCATGCCGATGGACTCGAATAAGTCTCTCTGGCCAAAGGTTGATCGACACGAAGTCCATCGATACGAAGTGCGGCCTACCGAGGGATACGAACGGATGGATTCGAATGAGAGGCTGCTCTGATCGTTAAGAAATTGATGGATACGAAATGAGGCCCATTGATGGATTCGAGCTTCATGACCGCGGACTGACTCGTATCTGATCGATTCGAAGATTCTCTGATGGATACGAATCTGAATGGATTCGAACAGGTCGACACTTTGGTTTTCTGATGGATACGAACAACACCTTGTATCCAACTTGTATCGATCATATCTCATTCATACGAACTCCGATTATCCTGGAACATGAAACGCTGGCTCCCATGGCTTTGCTTGTCATGTCTTGTCAATTGCGGCCCGATCCGGACTCGGACGAAATTCATCGATATCCATGGTTACCCTGCAACGCATAGCTGAAAATTCATGACTAGTTATTATCGGTTTTTAGTCAGTTTTGGGTATCTCAGCTTTGCCAAAAAGTGGGATAACACTTTGCCCCTCAAAACAAGCCTTTTGGTAAAAAGTGTGTTTTGATTAGTCTCAAATTGAATGTAGTGAGTTCATGTTTTATTCAGAGCTTATAGCATTTTCAATCAAGTCCATGGTTGTTCGAAGCCGAATCGTTATCAATTTCTCCCAGTGGAAGTTTAAGAATGAAATTCTACAGTCTTTCCGGACTGTTGACGATCGCTCCAGACCCTTGCGAAGCCCATTCTAGACTTAGCGGTTGAATAGAAAGATCCTATTGCACTCCGGCGTTGCTTTCTATTCCTTGCACTCTGGCCCCAGTTAGGACGTGAAGCGATGTCTTGGCCGTTCTGGGCCGATCGTAGCCTCTCCGGGCTCCTGCTGGATCCCATCCTGTCACTCTCCGGTGAAGGGGAAACAACGTTAAGTGGGTCGATCCTGTCGCTCTCCGGCAAAGCGACCCACTTCTTGCACTCCGGTTCAGTGTATCTGAACATTAAGCGATGTCTTGACCTGAATCGTCGGCCGATCATAGCCTATCCGGGCTCTTATCGAATCCTAATCGAATCACTCTCCGGTGAATAGGAAACGATGCTTAAGTGAGTCGATCCTGTCGCTCTCTGGCGAAGCAACTCACTTCTTGCACTGCGGACCCCGCCTCTCTGGGTAGGATCATAAAGCGATCATTTTTATATTGATATTTAATGTTTATCCTTTAACTCTCCGGTCAAAGGTTTATTTCAAGAAATTCAAATTTGTTTATTAAATTCAGGTCCTAGATGTTCAATCTCAAACACCAGGAAATCTAGACATTGCCTCTCCGGGCAGATCGGTCTATCTCCATCTCAGAGCATGCCTGGGGATCTCTCCGGTTCCCGTACATGAGTAAGTGGGATAGCCGTTTATTCTAAAAGCAAATCTAATGAAATTATTTGGCCGAAGTCCAAATCTCGAACTTGGCCCTTGCCATCTTAATCAGTTGATGATGAGTCGTGATCCCGATCCAGGATCGTTTCTGTTAGGGGGAGGCAGTAGTTGTTCAGGCCTTACCGCCGTTGCTCGTTCTCTGACATATTGTGGCAGTTTACCACTCCTGGCATATTCTTCCACCTCGTCCTTCAGGTGGCGACATCCGTCGGTTGCGTGCCCATCCAGCTCATGGAAGAGGCAATATTTTCCGGTTCTACGCTCCCGCTCTGTGGGATCTCTCCTGGGTGGTTTTCGATAGGGAGTTGCCCCCGAGTTTCAGTGTAAATCCTTTCTAGGCTTGCCGTCAAATCTGTGTATTGCCTGAATCTAGGCTCTCGGAATTTCTTCCGTTTATCAGGACCATCATGTGCGTCATCCTGCTTTCTCTTTCCTTTGTCTGCCCTGGACTGTTCCGTGGCGGTTCCTTCGCCTTGTGCAGCATTTACTTCTCGCCTCTCGGCTCGTGATTCTTCTAATCGAATGAATTTCTCAGCTTCATGGTAAAATTCTCCAAGATCTTGTGGTGGATCTCTTGTCAACGAATCTTTGAATTCGGTGCCTTCTCCAACTCCTGCCACCGCCGCCATCAGAATCATCGATGGATCCGGGCGATCTACCGAAGCCACCGTTGCATTGAATCGCAACAGAAAACCTTTTATGGACTCTCCGGTCCTTTGCTTTATCGAAGCTAAAGTCATCACACTGTTGGGTCTTGTAACATGGACCCTAAATTGTTCCATGAAGCAATCTACAAGCTCGCCCCATGTCCTGATCGATCCAGTCTTTAATTGTCTGAACCAAAGTGCAGCCAAGTCTGACAAAAATAAAGGGAAACATCGTGCCATCACTTCCTCGGATGCTCCCAGTATTTCCATGTGTCTAATGTATCTAGTAATGTGCATGGTCGGATCCGACTTCCCGTCATACGGATTCAGCGTCGGCAGTTTGAACTTTGGAGGGTTCCTTGCATTCCTGATATTTGGAGTGAACGGACTCCGACTGACTTCCTCCAATCCTCCGCTAGACAATCCTCCTCTCATGAGCCATCACACTAATCCAGCCATCTTTTCATCTCCATCCTGGGGTTGCCCTCTTGGTCTTGAAGGGTATTCTGGTACGTATTCTTCGTGTGGCCCGTTAGCATCAGCATTGGCCCTAGCTTGTTGAGCTCCGTCTATCGGCCTTCCAGCATCGGATCCCGAGGGTCTGCCCCCAAGTCCTTGTTGATTGTCCTCTGGATCTGCATTCTGTCCTTCATCAGGTTCCGCAATCCTAGCTCCTTGTTCCACATTCATAGCCGCTGTAGTTGGTCCTAGGCTCTGCATCCCTGCAGCTCTCATCTGTTCATAGAAATTCTGTAGCATCTCTTCTTTACTTTTCATCATTCTTTCGTGCATCAGATTGGTCATGGTCTCCATTTCGTCTCTAGTGATGTAGATTGAAGCTGGTTCTTCTCCAGCACCAGAGGATGCCTCTTGACTTCCTCCTTGATGGCTTCTCTTGGCTCTTTGTCTTCTACTTGTTTGTCGAGTCATTGTCTTCAAATCTTCTAGTTTTCAAATCTGAACTTCGAATCTGGTGTAGCGGGTGCTAGTTCTTCTCAGTGAAAGCACCAAAGTGTTTGCACCAAAATTGGTCACAAACCCCAAGTGTTGTGAAAGCACCAGTGTGTGAACACAAATCAGCAATATTCAATCACAAATATCAGATCTAAGCAAGCAACAAACAACAATCCAGAAATAATGAACAGTGACACACAATTTATAGTGGTTCGGCTATCTCCGGCCTACGTCCACTTCAAGGATTTTATCTTTTATTGATGTTCTTCGATGATTACAGATGATTACAGCAAATACAATGAATGAATCTGAGTATGACAGCAATGGAAAGGAGTAGAGTTGAATCCGGCAGAGTCTGGACGTTGAATGGCCAAAAGAAAGATCCCTTTTTCTGTTGATTCTGGGGCTCTATTTATAGGCGTAGGAGGCTCAGATCTCGCCTAAACTTCGGGAGACTTCTTCTGCCACGTGAGTGGGCCCACGCGACCGGTCCCACCAAGTTTCAACTCAATATGTGATCGATTTGAATCAACTTCGTATCGATCAGGAAATGCTCCAATCGAGCTGAAACTTGGCAGGATTGCTCTTTACCTTGTGTGGAAGCTACTGTGAAAATTTCATTACATTTGGCCTTGTGGCTTGGGAGATATGATCGATACGAGTTGAAGTTTCTCAGTTGACTGTTCGCTTCGAGTCCCTCATTTCAAATCCATGCCTTCGAATCGATGGTTGCACGTGATAACGCGGCAACGTGGCACGCACTCCTCGCATCGATCCGCCCTTTGCTCCGAGATGACCGTGTCGACTCCATGAATTTCGCCTTGCTCGTATCGAAGAATAACACGTCACCCAGGCTCGTTGACCTGATGGATACGAACAAGTCTCTGCTCATGGATTCGAGCATGGTCCCATGATGGATACGAAGCAGCGATCTCTGATGGATGCGAGGACTACTTACTGATGGATTCGAACAAGGAGTCATGCCGATGGACTCGAATAAGTCTCTCTGGCCAAAGGTTGATCGACACGAAGTCCATCGATACGAAGTGCGGCCTACCGAGGGATACGAACGGATGGATTCGAATGAGAGGCTGCTCTGATCGTTAAGAAATTGATGGATACGAAATGAGGCCCATTGATGGATTCGAGCTTCATGACCGCGGACTGACTCGTATCTGATCGATTCGAAGATTCTCTGATGGATACGAATCTGAATGGATTCGAACAGGTCGACACTTTGGTTTTCTGATGGATACGAACAACACCTTGTATCCAACTTGTATCGATCATATCTCATTCATACGAACTCCGATTATCCTGGAACATGAAACGCTAGCTCCCATGGCTTTGCTTGTCATGTCTTGTCAATTGCGGACCGATCCGGACTCGGACGAAATTCATCGATATCCATGGTTACCCTGCAACGCATAGCTGAAAATTCATGACTAGTTATTATCGGTTTTTAGTCAGTTTTGGGTATCTCAGCTTTGCCAAAAAGTGGGATAACACTTCTTCCTTTTGAGTGTAGGAAGTAGTAGAAGTAACAAGCTCATTTTTTGGTTTTCTAACTTCAGCCTCAAGTCTCTCATTGTCCTCGGCAATGCTTGTCATTTCTGTATCGTGCTGCTTAAGAACTTTTTTCTATTCAGAATGATCATTCTCCATAGTCAACATGGCTTCGAGATTCATATGATTAACTCTTTGAAGCTCGTCAACAAGTTTCTGCCAGCCAGACATCCTCTCGATATCAAGTTTGACAGCATCAAGATTTCTTAACATAGCTTGCTTATCAATCGGCACCAAGTCTAAGTCGAAACGCACTCCCTTTAAACACCAATTTGGGAATCGGCTTTGGAGTGTAGGAGGACCATCCCCAACTTGATTCTGAGACCTGTTGATAATTGTCTGAATGTCAGATTTCTTAAGAGCAGGAGAATCGGAGGGGATGTCAAGAGGTTTAGGAGCAACGGTCTTTTCAGAAATTGCAGACGCGTCACTAAGCTTGGTCCGTTTGCTTGGATCGCAGACGACGTGACTCTTCCCTTTATCATCATAAGTTTTTCTTTTATGAGAGTCATCATCTCTCTGGGATGAATCATGTCGTTCATCTCCTCTCCTGCGGCGTTCCTCATAGTCCCGCCTTTCACGAGCTTTTCTAGCGGCTCTTTCTTCATCGGTTCCCCTATGGACAGGGAGATAGCGCCTGTAATCATAAGTGTCGCGGCTTCCATGGCGCTGGAAATTGTCATAGTACGAGCCACTTTGCCCCATCGGAGAATCTGAAAATGAAAAAGAAATGAAATTTAGAAATCTCCAAGAAAAGGAAATTAAGTGCGAGTAACTGCTAAAAATTCCTAAGTGTGTGTGGCGTGTAAACTATGTGCGTCGAACTACAAACCACTCTTCGGCTTGGGAGTAATGTCGGTTTTTGCAGCCAGCATTAACTCGTGGGTTGACGGGGTTTGTTGCAAGGCGGATGTCGCCCCAGTTGCTGGAGAAATAACTTTAGCAGTGGTAATATCATCTTTGAAGAGCTCCTGTAAAGTGACCACAAGATCGCTCAGTCCAGCGAAAATGTCATCTTTTTCAACTCCTTCATCATCAGCCTTCCCGGAGTGTTGAAGAAGTTCCTCTTCTTCGATTACTGGGAGAAGTGCAAGTTTATTGGATGAACCCGCAACATCGGCAGAGGTGGAACACTTCACCAGTGCAGCCTCTACAGTAGGTTCCTTCGGAGCAATCTCTTCTGCAGAAACTGGGGCATTTGATATCTTTGCTTGAGAATCAGAAACTTCATGAATCTGAGTAGATCGGGAGGAGTGAAGAAGTCCGAACTGATGTAAAAACTCATCTTTCAACAAAAATTGAACGCTCCTCTCCTCAACCGGCACGGCCATGAGCCTCTCAAAAGTTGGTTTGTGACTCGGATCCCTAGAAGGAGGAGGAAGCGCTGAAAAGTAAAGGGCGAAGTTAACACTTGACAACTCGGGCTTCGAAAAGTTCTGAAAACATAAGGAACAAAAATAAATGATCTTACTTCCTACTCTCCAGATAGCGTAGAATTCCGGAGGACAGCGAACGAAGAAAAACTGACTCAGAAACCCGTGAGCACTCTCGGGAAGACCAATGATCAGTTTGCGGTTCCTAGCACTTCTCACGAGCGTGATGGAGGGATGGTCTTTATTCTTGGCAAATGTGCACAAGTTACAAACTTCATCAAAACTCGGAAGACGATCCAGCGTCCTCCTAAATAGCACACATAACCCCATCAGAATGGCATAGCCATTGGGGTGTAGCTGGAAGGGGGAGATAGCCAGTCGGAGAAGAAGTTGCTGAAGAAAGTCGTTGAAAGGAGGGATAGCTCCACTCATGCACATTTGACGATTAACTGCGACGAAACCAGAAGGTGGTATATCAGCAGTGTCGCTTTTCTCAGGAAGTATGACATCTGCTTCAACAATGCCGAACTGAGTGCACAGTTGGCGGAAAACTTTATATGTTAGTGTGGTTGAGATTCTTTCTGGAGGATTAGTTAACGGGGCAGGAATAGGAATGGCCTCTCCAGCTTGAACTATTACCTCTTCTTGTTGAGAAGTCATTCTACACAATCAACTAGATATTCAAATATGAAGGTGCACATTTCCTAAAAAGTGTGAAGTGTTGTGCAGAACTAATAAAAATAGAAAGCAAACATAACTGGATTAAACTAGTTGACAATTGGTCGATTACAAGATTTCAGGACTTGTTAATTTAAAACTCAAGTGCAGTGTTAATGCAAACAAATTAGCTTTAGTTAACTATTTTAGTTTTGCTTTAATACTTCACTTGAATTGGTTGGTTTACATCATTTCGTTCACACAGTTCATTTAAGTTGATTATTCTTTATCGACTAATCTGTCATTCGATGTGGGTAGTCAATGGCAGTATATTCGTCCTAGATTTCTGCAAATATTGTGTTTAACAGGTTATTAACATTGGAGATAATCTGTAAAGAAGTTCAAACAGTTCAAAGTTCAAAACAGTTCAAGGTTTAGGCAGTTCAGTCCAGCAATTTAAGTTGAGAATTCAAGTGTTAGCTCGTCCACGACCTAAAGGATATGCGCGAATTTCTCAAAGTCCTAGCTCGGCCGCGACCTAAAGCCTATGCCGCGAGTAGTTAAGTCGCAGGAAAGTTGGGTCGCAAGCAAGTTAGGTCGGCAGTTTGTTAGGTCGTCCTGTTTTAAACTTAAATGTTATTCCAGCAAGTTAAGTCGCAAGCTAGATAGGTCGCAAGTAAATTAGGTCGTGCGAATCACATCCAAACTGATAGGCCTAAGGTCGTCTGAAGCTCCTAAACTGGTCTTTTCTTAACTTTCTTTAACCTGTTTGCTCCTTCCCACTCAGAAAATCTAAACCCGATAACCCATTATCATCTCTACCATGGAATCAATCGTCTCACCACACCACCAAATCACCCAGAATCGACTCAAATCACCTCAAATCCATCATGAAACCAGTATGCTGCAGTGTTTTTGAGAATTACAATGACATTGCAACTAAAGGTAGTCGAGGATCGAGTGCGACACGATTCATGATGAAGCATGGTATACAAACTTGGATTAGGGACGGCAAATAAGGGATTCACGATTCGATAATGGACATGGTTGAACATTGGTCGAATTCACTTACATAATATGATGATGAAGTTGATTAATGGCCGAGTAATCTGGAATCGCCTTCGAGAGCTCGGAAACTTGTTAATGGCATGATGGAATGTTAGGGCAGATGAAGAAAAGAAGGAACGACCTAAGCTATTTATGTACCGGGGCAGTGGAACTCGAATCGGCACACATGACCTTACTTTCTCATAGGTCATTCACGACCTAGCAATTCAGAGTAATGCGAGTTAAGAAATATCGAAGCATACGACCTAACTCTTAAGCGTATACTTCGAGGGGCAAGTGTTAACCCTCTTTTGATATACGACCTAGCGACCTAAAGGATCATACGACCTAGCGACCTAAAGGATCATACGACCTAGCAACCTAAGAAGATAAGCAAGCAAGCGACCTAACTTCGGAAGGAGAGCAGCGACCTAACGACCTATAGGGTGAAGCGACCTAACCATGGAACGGTCCTAGCGACCTAAAGATGTACATTGCTCAACAACCCCAGCGACCTAGAGACTTAAGAAGTCAACGACTTAAAAGATCAAGCGACCTAAAGCATATACGACCTAAGCAATGCCACGACCTACCAACCTAAGAAGCTAGCGACTTAAGGAATCCTACTACCTAACGACCTAAGAACGAAGTGGTCTCAGCGACCTAAATTAGGTCGCTACGGATCTCCTAGGTCGCCGCCGACCTATGACCTATATTAGGTCGCGCGCGACCTATTAGCTCGCTCAGAAGAAACCAAGATCAATCGAGATGAGCCAGATTATATCCCCTAGGTCGCCGCCGACCTACGACCTAACCTAGGTCGTTCACGACCTAAGACTTGTGCAATTGGATTCTGCCCAGATTCCTCCTTATAAATACTAGAGCTACTCCAACGGGAAGAGGACTTTTTGGCTCATTTCAGAAACGCCGATACTCTGCTGCTTTCTCGACTCACCCAACACTTCAAGCACTCCAAACACCGAATACACTACAACGAACTTCAAGAGAGGATCAAACACATTCAACATGAATTCGAAAGCTTCTTCTCCATACAAGTTCTAGCTACTTGTCTAAAGTGTGTTGTAATCAAAGTGTATTGTAAAGTGTTGTAACCGAATCATCAATAAAGAAGATAAAGTGGACGTAGGCTTAATTTCGGGCCGAACCACTATAAAACTACTGTCTCTTTACTTTTCTGCTATTTTTTGCATATTTCTAGTTCCCGTACCAACGGGTGGTGCTTTCACATAATTCACACACACACCGGGGTGTTAGCGTTCAATTTTTAGCGTTAACAAATATGAAGGTTCGTAAGTTCAAAGACAAAGATACGAAGAGCTCAAGATTATAATTTAGTGTATAGAGTCATTGGTATATATTGTTAAAGTCCTTGATAGCAATTTTCGATATCAACCTTAAATTTCCAATCTTTGATATTTTAAATAAAAATAAATTTTAAAGTTCAAAATATATTATTAAAATATTATACAAAAGTTTTCTAAAGTTTAAAATATATTATTAAAATATTATACAAAAGTTTTCTAAAGTTTAAAATATTTAAAAACTATGTTTAAATTATTTTACAAAGTATAGGATTTTCAAAACAATTTTAAAAGAAAAGTATTTTCAAAATTCATTAAGGTATATCGACATACTTGGTCCCTATATGTCGGCATATAGACCGTTGGGTCATTTTTTAAATTTTGAATCGAAGTGTCTATTCGACACAATGCTTCACGAATGGATACTCTATTCATTTACTATATATATGGAAGTGCAAACGAATTTTTTAATAACTAATTACTTACTTTCTTCCTACTCCTTATTTTCTTGAATATTCTCTTGAAAAATATACTCTATTCTCTTCAAAATTATATAGAATCAATTCATACTTCATTGTACTGATTCAATACTACTTTCTTACTGTTTTGGAAATATCTCTCTCTCAATTCAAAGATTAAAGTGCTATCCAAGAGGCTATAAGATTCATTGTATCCAAAGTACAAGAATTTGTCTTTGGAAAAACTATCAACTCTATTTGTGTACGCTTGGGTGTGCTTGTAACTCGTTCAAATCAAGTGGGTTTGCTTATAGCCCATTCAAATCAAGTGGGTGTGCTTAGTAATCATTTCAAATCTAGTGGGTGTGCTTGTAGCCCGATCAAATCAAGTGAGTTTACCTCGGACCCATAATACATGAGGATGTGTTTTGTAGCCTCGTAATCAAGACCGTATTTGGTTTTTCCTTCTACCTGGTTAAAGATTGACATTTGAAAATAAATATGTACAAGCAATTGTATGGGACAAGATGTAGGAGAAATCCAAACCAGCATGAAATCCCTGATGTCATCTCTCTAACTTTTACTTTACTTTACTACTTTTACTTTTATCTGTGATTGCATTCGTGACTAATTGTTAGTATAATTCTGTGTTATTAATATATGATTTAATATGAATCTTGAAAGAGAATTAAAAAGGTTTACATAAGTTAGAAAACACTATTCAACCACCCCCCATTCTACTGTTGTATTAGCCTTAAGATCTATAATTCTACACCCCACATGTAGTTAGTTGTGAACCAGGTACTTGGAGAATTTCATACCAAGGGAGAACGCTCAAAATATTATCTGGAGAAGGTGAAGGTCTTACTTAATGGAATAGAGCACTAAACGGTCAAACATATTCCCTAGGAGGAGAATCAGGATGAGCTGGAGAAGTTGGAAAGCTCAAGAGATGCGCCCATGTTGGGATCGGTACCTATTGTGACCTTGCATAATCCCAGCTTCGAGGAGGTGAGCACGGTTGTAGTGATTGATGATAAGGAAATCTAGATGTCCCACTGGTAGATATCAAGGCGAAGGAGTACTGCCCAACAGCAGGAATAAAGCCCGATAGATTCTATGGGAGATGCCATGTTTTGTCATCCAAGATGAAGTACTATACCAAAGAGGGGTTTCTAACTCATTACTAAGGTGCGTCGTTGGAATGGAAGCTGAAGACCTATTGGAGAATATTCACTAGGGAAGCTGGGGAGACTATTCTGGAGGCAGATTTTGATAAAGAAAGTGTTGCGGTATGAGTAATCTAGCTAACATTGAACCATGATGCAATGGAGTACACAAAAAGGTGTGACAAGTGCCAACAGTTCATGAAGATCCCTAGGTTGCCCCCAACCGAGTTGAATCACATGGTTAGCCCCGGGCCTTCGCGGTCTAGGGGATAGACTTAATTGTAGGACTTCCAATAGCATGGGGTGGAGAAAAGTATGCTATAATAGCGGTTAACTATTTTACTAAGTGGATGGAAGCTAAGCCCCTTACTAAGGTGTCAACGGTCAAGGTCATAAACTTTTTAATCAGGAATGTAATATGCAGGTATGGAGTTCCCCTCCAGATCATCTCGGACAAAGGATTGTAGTTTAACAGCGTGGAGTTCGTCGATTTCTACCAACAACATGGAATAAAGAAGGGTTTCTTAGCAGTAGCATACCTGTAGGCTAACAGATAGGTTAAGGAAGTTAACAAGGTTCTGAAGGCACTCATAAAGAAGCGGATGGAAAGGGTAAAAGGAGCATGGGTGGATAAGCTGCCTCTGGCATCATGGGCCTATCACACTTCCTTCAAGACGAGCATAGGACATACTCATTTCCCATAGGCTTACGATTTGGAAGTAATGTTGCCAGTAGAGACGGTGAACACATCACACGGGAGGATTCGTTATGATCCGGATGAGAATGATGAGCTACTAAACATGTCACTCGACTTAGTAGATGAGAAATGCGAGGAAGCTACCTTGAAGGCCGAAGCACACAAGCGAAGGGTAGTTGAATGGTAAAACTACAAAGTCAAACACCGTCCGCTCAAGGAAGGGGACTTGGAGCTGACGTGGGTGTTCCCCAGACTGGGGGTATTCAACCCAGTGTGGGAAGGTCTATACATTATCCATAAGGACTTAGGCAATGGAGCTTTCATCCTCAGTATAGTAGACGAAGCCCAATTCAGAAGGGCTTAAAATGCATAACATCTTCGTCACTATTTTAATTGAACTTTTATCATACTTCTTACATCAACAACATTTTAATTGAAACAATTGTGAAATTGAATCTAATAAAGTGTGCTTTACTTTATCTTTTGCCATGCTAGGTAACTAGTTGGAAATGTTGCCTCGTATCGCCACACGAACGCGATAAACTAACAATAGCACCTTGAAGGAGCATCGCTCGAGTCTTAGGAGCCAACTTGAGGGCACAGCCATGCTAGGCATGGCATCACCCTTCAACCTTCTAAAACAACTGTGGTGGATCGAAGTGATCCCTATTTGGGTGTCCACATCTGATGATTGGCTCAACCTTCTTAGTCGGAAGTTGTAGACAGGAGTGATCCCAGTTCGGGTGTCCACAGCTGACGATCGGCTCAACCTTCTTAGCTGGCAGTTGTCGATCGGAATGATCCCAATTCGGGTGTCCACAGCTGACGATCGGCTCAAACTTATTCGCCAGCAGTTGTGGACGAGAGTGATCCCAATTCGGGTGTCCACAGCTGATGATCGGCTTAACCTTCTTAGTTGGCAGTGGTGGACTGCAGTGATCCCTCTTCAGGTGTCCACAGCTGACGATCGTCTCAACCCTCTTAGTTGGTGGTGGTAGATCAGAGTGATCCATATCCTGGTGTCCACAACTGGCGATCGGCTCAACCTTCTCAACCGGCAGTGGTGGACCATAGTGATCCCTATTCTGGTGTCTGTTGCCGAAGAACGGCTTAATTTCTTCCATTAACAATAGTAAGCCAGGGTAACACTACTCTGGCACTCGCTATTGCCGATTGCCTTGAGCTCACAAAGGGTTGAGGAGAACCTGACTTACCGGTGGTCAGGACACGTCAACCGCTTAGTTATTTCTCCCCTAGCATACGGGCAAGTTCAACAACAACAAATGGCAACTAATAGTCCAAATATGTCCAAGGAATATGTGGGTCACATCATACGCAATAAAATAAAGAAAGGAAATGGAAATCCATGAGCATAATAACATATACAAAATCATTCAAGACAGACTTGTTGGACATTCAGATGATTATAAGTAAATAATTACAAAGCAACAGGAAACAATACATGCTTGACCTCAACACCACATCAGAACTGGTGTGACAACCCGCACCCCAGTAGGCTTAAATTTTTGATGAACCAAAAATCCAAGCCCACTAAAGCACGAATTGCTAGTTCGGTATCCTGCAAATAACAAAGTCAAGTCAGAGTAATGTTGATAAAATCTCACAGCGGAATAATATAGTATATGACATATGGTTACTAACTAGGATTGGGCAACTGCCCCTAACAGTGTTCAGCCTAGGAGTGAAACTTGGCTTTTTACTATATCCCAAAAATTGCTAACCCGTCATCCTGTGGTGGGAAAATGTGAATGGGTCAGACATAAAGTCCAGTGAATGGAAGCTGTACTGAAAAGAAAAGTAAACCATCTAGAGCCAGAGCTGCTCCATACTCCATAAAGTAGGAATAATATGAGTGTCAATCTTAGATATAATTCATAATAAGAATGAGCCTGTAATATAGGTCCTACTAGAAAGGTCAAACCAAAGTCGTCAAAACGTAGATAGGCCTATTGGAACTACTATCCTTACCTATCCTCGTTACTACTATGAGAAGAGCATGTGAGGAAGCCTACCCAAGGGATCATCAGACATAACCCATGCCCTTCTCTAGTTGTACCATGACCAAATGTCTCCTATGTCTACCTCGGTTCTACAACAATATTGAGCGAACACTGCTAGACTGTACTCCTATCAACGTACCCTCAGTTTCTGCCGATGGACCGCCAAATGCCTACATCACAGCCAATCGAAAAAAATCCCACAAACATAATGGGACGTCTTTCGCCTACATCATGTATCCCGCAACGAACCGCCTGATGCCTACGTTGCGGACTCCGCCAGTGGTCGGCCTTATGCCTACACTGTGAAGTACCAAACAATATCCCATAAAAACCCCGAACCTAGACCGCCTGATGCCTACAAGTATTAAAACGTAGCCTGGACCGCCTAATGCCTACGAGTATAAGAAAACATAACCTAGACCGCCAAATGCCTACAGGTATAAGAAAACACAACCTGGCCAGCAAAATGCCTATAGGTATAAAAATCTAAGTGCATAAACTTTCTTTTCAGCCCATTAACTTCATAGGAGGATTCATTCATAAAAACAGATATATATATATATATATAGGCTGAAATCATCCATAATTTAGCCTAATAATAGAATTAGGCTAATTTGTTCCTTTTATTTATGTTGGCGCTGTGTTAAAAATAGTCGCCATCCTTTTTATGATTACAGACAATTAAAAACTGAGGATCTGATCTATTTCTTTTTATTTAGATTTAATTTCATTTGTCCCTTATTTATTCACCAATCCTGATTTTTAAGTTTACATTCTTCTACTTGTGTGGTTTATAAATAATTTCCTTTGATTTGTTTAGATCTGTTTTAGAGTTCCAAGGATCAATTCATTTTACCCAAAATTTAATATAAACCAAGTCAACATTTTATCCAATTCCAAATTAACCAATTTATAATTTAGATCTGAGAGGAATCTTCATTATACTTGAAATTAGAGAGAAAAATAAAGATGAAAATCAGAATAGATTTTAGATCAGAAGAAGTAGAAGAAGATCTGAATCTAAATATTAAACTTTTGCTTTAAGAATTTAAATTCCACTCACCTGAATCCTTGCAACGCATATAAGCGTACCTAACTCCTCCTTTTCAAGCCTCCTTGCTATTCACTAATCCGCTTCTAACTTTATTTTATTTTGTATATAATTTACATTAGGAAGAAGACAAAAATTTAAAAGAGGAAGAGAAACCAGAATAGAGAATAGTTTTTAGAATGAGAATTAGGTTAGGTTTAGGCTGAATTTATAGGATTTGTAAATTCATATACGCCGCTGGATAATTGCTTCAGGTGGAGGGAATTAATTAGGGGCATTGAGTAAGATACGTTGAACTTGGACACTTTTCTAAATAAAATATGTACATGTTTAAGCTTTTAATTTAGTCTATTAATAAATCAATTAATTGGTATCAAACATACACATATGTATATAATTGACCATATTCTTTACTATCTAACTGCGCAATCAATTTTCAAATTGATTGGTGTTAATTAGCTTCCCTAATTCACATAAATGTTACCCTTTTTAACCAATATTAAATCCTCCTTAATTTAATTAGTCAATTACATCTTAATCTATATCTTCCTAACTAATTAACTTATACATTTACGTACATATGTTGCTAACCATTTATCATAAATAAATAAATACATATATATACACAAATATATATATTTATACATAATTTTCTCTTTTCTACCATTAATCGGTAATACATAATCACATTTGAATTATTAAACCTGAAAGAGAACCCTACTTATATATGTGAATAAGCTGACACATATTCCTTCTCTTCTTTTAATCAACGTTCCATAAACATATGAACTTTCTGTATTTGGTAATAAATACCCCTATTAATTTAATATGTTTGTTTACATACTTATTTTATTTTAGTCTCTTACCTTCTTATACATTTATTTATGGCTGAAATGTGCACATAAAAATATGTACTCTGCGAGACTCAAACCCAGGTCACTTGGTTGGAATGCACATGTCTTACCATTGTGCCACTCATGCTTTTGTCTTTCATTATTTTCTTTTTAAATGTGTACACATCATTATACTTTTTTTATTATAGTCAACCTACACATATTCAACTTATTTATTAACAAATAAGTCTTCTTAACTATTTCTTTAATCCTTAATCTTTAATCTTACTCCCAAAATATGCGCAAAACACAAAATGCGCACTACAATAAACATTCTGTATCTTTTACATACAGTGTTTGTTTCTAATAAATTATATATTAATTTGGGCGAGAAAAATCTACCTGACACAATGTAAAAGTCAGATTTTCCAAATTCCTTTATTTGTTGTAACGACCCATAAATTTCGACATGTTTTAATAACTTATTTAACTAAAAATTTTGTGAAATTTTAAATGATTGAATTTTGAAATAAAATTTATTATTTGGAATACGTCTATTTTAATATAGCAACTGGTAAATTTTCATCTGATAATATTGAAGTTTATTTTCCTGTGAAATTTTATTTCAAATCAAACCGGTTAATAACAGTGAATTTAAAAGTTTTCTGAAACCAAAATATGTCAACAGGAGAAAATTTATTCAGATCATTCTGAATCAGACTGCGGAATTTGTTTCGCGAAATTTAGACTTCTATTGCTCCGTTTATCTTATTCCTGGCAGATTTGCAGCATTTTCAATACCGATATCGATATTTGTTCGGATGATCGTGCCACAGATATATGTATACCGTTTTGACCCTTTGATTTATGGAAGTGGTTACAGATGTCAGTGAGTATATACGTATATAGCTATTATAATAATATTGATTTTATTATCATATGTATGTAAGTCGTAGATACGTTTGTATACATTAGCTACATAAGTGAATGTGAATTTGTTTTCAAATATATATGGATATTTTATATGTTGGTATTTAATGTTAATTTGAAAATAAATATATATTTTATTTTAAAATATGTTTAAATTGATTTTAGAAAATTTATATATATGTAATATATCATGTTTCACTGATCTCGTGCCACTTTGACTAACATTCGCAATATCAAATCTATCGCAGCAAAAATCCCAACTTGTCGTCGTTCCACTCGCTTGATTTGTATGCTTGTCCTTGTCTATTCGCTTCCATTCCCGTGCATATCTCCTGCCTTGAAAGGTGAGCAATCACTCACGATTAACGTTCTTTTACTATTTAAATTTGATTTCATTTGAAATAGCAATTGAAATATGATGCTGTAGTTATTTACATTGTTATATATGCTATTATCTATAACTGTTCACCTGTGACATCTGACACCAGTATCTAGTATTATATGCCTGTTATTACCATTATTTGTATTTGTTCACCTGTGACATCTGACACCCGTATCTGTTATTATACTGATGATATATGCCTGTTGTTATATTTTTTTTAGTATCTGTTATCACTCTGCAAGTTCCCTGTTAGTATAAAATTCACTATGGGTTGAAATGATACATACCCGAACGGACTTTAGAATAGGAGAAAATCGTTATGGGTTGAAATGATAAACCCAAGCGATTTTCATTCGAATTGAAATTGGGATTACGGGTCGAAATGATATCTACCCGTATATATTTAAATTTCGGATTGAAATGATAAATATCCGTATCACTTAACCATATGATAAATATATATACAGACACAATTGGTCCATATATATAAATATTATAAAAAATGAATTCTATGGTTTTGGAAAGAAATATATGGTTTTAATAAATGTTGAGCCTTAAATTATTATATATAAATAAATGGGAATGATTGATTTAAATACATATAATATGTTGAGTATTTAAAATATATTTCAAAATAGATTTTGGTAATAATTTGAATAAGTTAAGGTTAGAAAGATAATTTGAATTTAGTTGAAATTGTATTCAATAAAGAATTTTATTTAATTAAACCGATTAGAAACTTATTGAAATTGAGATGTAAGATATGATTTATAACTTGGGTTGATTTATAAGTAATTTAATGAATATTTCTTGTTTAAATAAAGTTTAAGAAAATATTTAGTAAAATGTGATTTAAGGCTAGTAAATGATATTGAATCTATTAAGTGAATATTCCCTGATTAAATAATAATGAAGTTAAATCAAAAGGTATATGAAACTATTAAATCTAACTTTGAAAAGGTTGAATACTAAAGCTTTGAAATATATTGAAAAATAAATGGTATATTTAGAACTGAATTAAATTGATGAATTGAGCTTTGAATAAATTTGAATCTGGAATTTGAATTTGATTTGAATCGATTTGCGAGACTTAAGGAAATTTTAAATACTTTACTTTTAAATCATTTAATATATATATATATACTATTTTGGAAAAATAGATATATTTGAAATGAAATGATATGTGGGTTTTGAAGTATAAATTAAATTAAAATGACCACGGTGTTATAATGTATATTTCCATCTTGTAGATAGTTCTGAAGATCCTTAGAGGATGGTTATCCCAAACATCCTTTAAGTTACTTGTATTTCAGTTGATATTTCACTTGAGTTGGATTTATTTATATAAGAATGTTAATCCTGACTCGAGTGTTTTGTGTTTTGCTTTACGCTCGGGTCAGACCGAGTGATACAGCATTTGAGACTCATCCTTGGAGTTTGGAGCTTCCTTTGGAGATCCAACTATCGCCTCAGCTTTCAGCTCTTCTAGTTGATTTGTCCAGAGAAGTCATCTGTTGTACTGGAGACTTCACTACATTTGAGATATTCTGTTGTATTTTATTTCTAACTCTGATGTTTATATAGTAGCTTCATGAACTACTATTTTATCTATTCCGCTGCGTATTATTGTATTACTCTGTGTCTGTGATTCTGTGATTGATTTATTTACTGTATATTCTGAGTTTTGCCAAATTTAAATTAACAATCTGATATTTTGAATTATTCAAGTCAGACATGTGTGGATTTATTGTCGATTTGAATGGTCCAAAATAGCAGGTCGTTACAGTTGGTATCAGAGCTTTGGCTCTAGGCAAAACTTAGCATATATAGTAAATTTATTTACAGAATCACTTTCGTTCGAGTTTGAATCTCTTCCGTTTGACTCGATTTCCTTTGAACTTCGGAACGTTTCTTGCGGCTCCAAAATTCATCTTGTCTCTCTCTATTTGTATTCTTTTGATTCTGGAGTATCCCATAACTCCACTTCGAATGATCTCTATAAGAATAGGATCCTACCAATCTTTAAATTATTTGTGAAGGGGTGAAACTCCTTCACAATTGGCATTGATTCACCGAAGATTTCTATATCTTTGGTTTAGATGTCGTTATCTCTTGTGATCGAATGTTGATTTTTCTTGGAATTCTGCATCGATCTTGTTCCTGAAGTCACGGTTGACCCTAGGGTCATCCGCGATTTATATAAGTATATTCATCTTCTATTTTGAAATTTAATTATCTCGTCTTCGTTCGAGCTTATCTTCAAATCATAATCCTAATTGATTAGAGTCCCTCTAATTTGAATTTCTATCTTTGTTTTGAAATCCATTCTTGAATCATTCTTTGAAAAATCGGGTTTGTTTGTATTTTAGAAATTGTTTTATATACCGAAATTTTTATTTTGATAAGTATGATTATATTCTACATATAAAGGTGAAATGTTTTCGATAAAGATTATATACTTTTTCTAAAATGAGAATTTGAGGTTTCGAAAGGATTTGTAATTTTGAAAAAATTTATATAAGAAATTTGATTTATCTAAAAATGATTTATAACTGAAGGATTTAAATTTGAAATTCGAGAATTGAACTCAGGTGTGTTGAAATTGGTTTTAAGATTTGAAATATATAATAATAATATGATTTAAAAGTAATTTCCGAATAAGAAATGAGTTTCAAATGATTCTAACGAGTTTCGAATGATTTCGAAGAAATTTCAAAAGAAGTTTGAGAAAATAGAAGTCCAGAACTCACTTATGTCGCTGGAAAATAATTTCGGTGATGAGTGCATGCATCATCGACATTGATTTTCGAGTTTCAGAGTGGGGGATAGGTCACTTCAGTAGCTTTGCTATGCGAGTGATTTTGTGAAACCATTTTGATTTCAAATTCCGAAGTGAGATTTGATATTCGAAAGATATATGTATATATATATATATATATTTGAAATGATTTGAAGTAAGCCGGTGTTCAGTCCTTGAGTTTTAGTTTTGGATTCGATATAACCCTATCTATTAAAATTGATTTACCGATTTGTTGCTGATTTCCAACTCTTGAATTTGAAAATGATTTCTTCGACTATTTTGAAGTTCGAGTACTTCCAAATCAAGGTTAACTTTTCAAAGCTAAGAAATTTTGAAAAGTATTTTGATAAAGTATATAAGTTTGTTTTGAATGTTTAAGTATGAAGTAATATGATTTAAATAAGTTGAAACTGTTTTTTTAAGTAAATGAATAAGGCTATTTTGAATTTTTATAAATATGGAATTTAGATTTGAAATGTTTTGAAAGAATTTGGGCTTCAATATATTTTGACTAAAATTTAGTTAAATGTTTTAATTTAGTAACATCTTTATGAAACTATATATTTAACAAGCTGGATTAAATATATAATTTGTACGTATGCTGTTTTATTCGCATAATTAATTTGATCCAGGTTTGAGTACACAAGTTCGAGGTGAATTACACCATTTCGTGTTAGGATTTTTCATTCGATTCTTGATGGCCAATATTTGATATGGATTTTGGGCTAGATTCTAGAATTCTCTATCGTAGTATATGGCTATGCAAGGAGACTGATGGCTTCTAGTCGAGAAACCATATCGAAATCCGCATTAGGGAAGTCGAATGGACAATACTAGTTCGAAAGCGAACTTGTGTGATCGAGCGAGCGATCAAATGTGATTCTTCGAAATGATGACGTATGTACATCTTATATTCTAATATCATTGATATACTTTGACGCTGAAATTAAAAGCTGTCGAGTTAGAATATCTTTGCTTACTAAAAGAAAATTTCCAATTTAAATTACAAAGATATATAACCCATAAAAGCAAAGATATTCAATCCCATATGGCTCTTCATACAGCGAAATTTATTTTGAAAATTTGATCCTTATATAAGATAGACCTTACATAAGTATAAGATGATTTTGAAAACATTTGATTTTGGAAATGAATTGGTTGACTTAAATTATATTGATTTGGAAATTTGGATTTATTTTCTAAAATCTATTATCTTGGAAACTTTGAAACTAAAGATATTTAATTTGAGAAGAAATAATTTGGTGAAATTGTATATGATTTTGAAATTGAACTGATATTGAAACAAATTGAAATTTGAGAACCTTATGTTACTAAACACTTGATTTGGGAGTTGTCGAACTTATATAAAATTGATTTGTATGAGTATGAAATTGATTCGAAACTATAGATTTGAAAAGGTACTCAATTTGAAAGTGAAATCTTATATAATTGAAGTCTATATAAGTATGATTTGATATACTATTGATTTTGAAAAGTATTTGATTTGAAAATTAAATCTTATATATAATGGATTTTATATAAGTACGATATTTGAAGTGATTTGAAAATGGTACAATATGATACATATTTTCGAAGTAAAGATATGGAAAGTGCCTTCTACTTGATATCCAATTTGTGGCCACATCTTGGATTCATTCTATCGATATTATTCTCTTTGATTTTTGGTTTTCCGGATATGATACTCGAGTGTCCTTCGAATTCCATGGCGTTACCCATGGTCTTACGAACTCGACTGCATAGCGTAATTCGTAAGGCAGTGATTGCTTATAAGGTACGGATGTTTCCTGGGGGATCCAGGCGTAACCATTGTGTATCTGCGATCTATGGTCGTGTTAGTGGCGTAATCCGCAAGGCAGAGATTGCTTAAGGGGTATGGATGTTTCCTGGGGGATCCAGGCGTAACCATTTTTATGTATCCTGCGGTCCACCGTTTTGTTGCATGGCGAAATTCGCAAGGCAGTGAATGCTTAAAAGGTACGGATGTTTCCTGGGGGACCCAGGCGTAACCATTGTGTATCTGCGATCCATGATTTGATTCGTTTTTGATTGGATTGTACTTTCCATATCTGTTTTTAAAAGTTTTTCCAGTATTTTCACTGGGTGTTGAAACAAGTCTACTAAGTACCTGAAGAATTCTAGTTTTGCGCCTGATCAACGCACTACCAGAGTCTACAGGAACAAGGATAAACTTGTTGAAACATCGAGTTATAAAAGTATTTTATTATAAAGGTATTTTCAACAAAAGAAATTCTATATTAATATTTGAAATTGAAATTCTTATGGTTTGATTTAATTATTCGTGCCCGATACTATTCCTTGAATCTACCTTATCTGCTCAGCTTTATTTATTCACTTATATTCTATTTTCCAAATCCTCCTTCTTTTCCTTGTTGACTATATCCTTTTCAAATATTGTTTATTTATATACTACATGGTTAAATAGAAAAATTTAGTGTTATAAATATTTTAGAAGTTATTAATTAAATAAAACATATTTATAGTAAATAATTTTTGATTTATTAATAATCTTTGAAAAGTATCTTGAGAAAAAAAAAATTAATAAATTTATGAATTATGGATTTAATGTTTTCAATAGCTTCTTTGTAAATATAAGTAATGATGTAAATAATTGTTTTCAAATAATTTTCATATATTTATAAAAGTGTTATTTAAACATATAAATGGTATTTATAAAGGAAGTAAGAAATTTTACAAGTGGGTTTGAAAAATATTAAAGTATTAAAGATAATTGAATTGTAAATGAAGTTTTCAAATGAATATTTCAAGTAAAATTTATATAGTTTAAATTGTTTGTTTAGCCTTGCCTTTTAATCTATCTTTTCTGTCTGGTTGTTTCTATTCTCCTACCTCCTTCCTTTTCGGGGATGAAAAGTTTTGAGTGGGGGAGATTGTAACGACCCATAAATTTCGACATATTTTAATAACGTATTTAACTGAAAATTTTGTGAAATTTTAAATGATTGAATTTTGAAATAAAATTTATTATTTGGAATACGTCTATTTTAATATAGCAACTGGTAAATTTTCATCTGATAATATTGAAGTTTATTTTCCTGTGAAATTTTATTTCAAATCAAACCGGTTAATAACAGTGAATTTAAAAGTTTTCTGAAACCAAAATATGTCAACAGGAGAAAATTTATTCAGATCATTCTGAATCAGACTGCGGAATTCGTTTCGCGAAATTTAGACTTCTATTGCTCCGTTTATCTTATTCCTGGCAGATTTGCAGCATTTTCAATACCGATATCGATATTTGTTCGGATGATCATGCCACAGATATCTGTATACCGTTTTGATCGTCTCATCGTGCTGATCTCTACGGTATATTTATTTCTGTATTTTGAGATCCGATACGCGACAGAAACAATAAATTGTTCGTCGTATCGGTACCCTAAATTGCGACTTTTAATTTCCCTTTCCTTTTCAAATTTGAAACGTAAGCGAGACCACAATAATTATTTGCTTTAATCTTTTCAGCTGAATTTTAGGAGGACCGTTGCTATTCAAATCACTTTATATTTATTGTATACGTTTCGTATGCAACAGTTCATTTATTTATTTTGCCTTTGTAACCTTGTTCACTTCGTTTCTTTCATATTGCAAAATTATGTGCTGTAACTCTTCTAATCTTCCTCCTCCACACCTTTTTCATTCTTTATACTTCTCAACCCAGACATTATATTTTTCACAAAAATCTGCTCCTCCCCAGCCTTCCTCCTTCCCCCTTGCAACCGCTCGGCCATACTTCCACTCGCCATCCAATCCAGATCCTCCGTCCCACTCTCCTCCTCCACGAGATCCCACACCCGACGTTCCTCCTCCCCACGGCCAGCAACCACCACGACCGAACTCATCAACCCATGCCATCACCGGCCACCAAGGCTCCACCACTACGGCCCCTACACTCACGTCCACCTCTTCCTCTAAGAGCCTCGCCTCCGCATGAACAGCCTTGGACCAGAGAAATCGACCTCCTAAAAGTCAGCAAACCCCACCCAGTCAGATCCACCTGAAGCCGCCAGGGACCCAATGCCTGTAGCCGTCGAACAAACTTCACCAGACCCCAACCACCCATCGACTCACAGCCCTTAACCCGAAACCCTCTCCTTGTCGTGCCTCCGCCTGCATGTGAACCCGCACGCAACCTTCAGCCTCCGCATCCACCGCCTGAACAACACACCTTCGTGCACGCCTTGCTGCGCCTTCCCTCCACAATCACCCACCACACCAACCACCGAACTCGCCACTTCCCTCACGTGCCTTCTTTCCTCATGGCAACCATACAACTACACAGCCGTGTGTTTCATATTTGCATCCCACCTCCTCCATTCGAGATTTGTGAGTATATATCTATATGTATAAGTTTTATATATATATATTATATATAATGATTTTTATAATAACTATACTTATAGGCTATGTATATGTGGTAGTGTAATAAAAGTACATACATGAATATCAAACATTAGTTAATATATATAAAGGTTATATATATAGTATGTCTGTTGGTTTCACTTTGCATGTTATATTTGTTTATATATAAATAATCTGTTATAGATGCGTAAGTTATATACTTTATATATATAGTTTTATAAGTCTTGTTACAGTATGGTTGGTATATTTATAATATAGTAATATATATAGTTAGGTGTTGCTGATATGTTTTGATGTGTAAGCTCATTTAGTTCAGCTAGATTTTCTTTGGGTTAACCGGTATATAGATAACATTTAAGTTATACAAGAATAATATATACATACGTTTATATGATAGTTATATAAGTTATGTGGATGAGATAGTTTATAAATTAAGTTATATAAGTTATGTGGATGGGATAGTTTATAAATTAAGCTATATAAACTGACCTGTTTATAAGCTGTTTTGTTTAAGGTAGTCTGTATATATATACTTTTAAATAGTATATGCATATTTAAATCTGAGCAACGACCCTTTGATTTATGGAAGTGGTTACAGATGTCAGTGAGTATATACGTATATAGCTATTATAATAATATTGATTTTATTATCATATGTATGTAAGTCGTAGATACGTTTGTATACATTAGCTACATAAGTGAATGTGAATTTGTTTTCAAATATATATGGATATTTTATATGTTGGTATTTAATGTTAATTTGAAAATAAATATATATTTTATTTTAAAATATGTTTAAATTTATTTTAGAAAATTTATATATATGTAATATATCATGTTTCACTGATCTCGTGCCACTTTGACTAACATTCGCAATATCAAATCTATCGCAGCAAAAATCCCAACTTGTCGTCGTTCCACTCGCTTGATTTGTATGCTTGTCCTTGTCTATTCGCTTCCATTCCCGTGCATATCTCCTGCCTTGAAAGGTGAGCAATCACTCACGATTAACGTTCTTTTACTATTTAAATTTGATTTCATTTGAAATAGCAATTGAAATATGATGCTGTAGTTATTTACATTGTTATATATGCTATTATCTATAACTGTTCACCTGTGACATCTGACACCAGTATCTAGTATTATATGCCTGTTATTACCATTATTTGTATTTGTTCACCTGTGACATCTGACACCCGTATCTGTTATTATACTGATGATATATGCCTGTTGTTATATTTTTTTTTAGTATCTGTTATCACTCTGCAAGTTCCCTGTTAGTATAGAATTCACTATGGGTTGAAATGATACATACCCGAACGGACTTTAGAATAGGAGAAAATCGTTATGGGTTGAAATGATAAACCCAAGCGATTTTCATTCGAATTGAAATTGGGATTACGGGTCGAAATGATATCTACCCATATATATTTAAATTTCGGATTGAAATGATAAATATCCGTATCACTTAACCATATGATAAATATATATACAGACACCGTTGGTCCATATATATAAATATTATAAAAAATGAATTCTATGGTTTTGGAAAGAAATATATGGTTTTAATAAATGTTGAGCCTTAAATTATTATATATAAATAAATGGGAATGATTGATTTAAATACATATAATATGTTGAGTATTTAAAATATATTTCAAAATAGATTTTGGTAATAATTTGAATAAGTTAAGGTTAGAAAGATAATTTGAATTTAGTTGAAATTGTATTCAATAAAGAATTTTATTTAATTAAACCGATTAGAAACTTATTGAAATTGAGATGTATGATACGATTTATAACTTGGGTTGATTTATAAGTAATTTAATGAATATTTCTTGTTTAAATAAAGTTTAAGAAAATATTTAGTAAAATGTGATTTAAGGCTAGTAAATGATATTGAATATATTAAGTGAATATTCCCTGATTAAATAATAATGAAGTTAAATCAAAAGGTATATAAAACTGTTAAATCTAACTTTGAAAAGGTTGAATATTAAAGCTTTGAAATATATTGAAAAATAAATGGTATATTTAGAACTGAATTAAATTGATGAATTGAGCTTTGAATAAATTTGAACCTGGAATTTGAAGTTGATTTGAATCGATTTGCGAGACTTGAGGAAATTTTAAATACTTTACTTTTAAATCATTTAATATATATATATATATACTATTTTGGAAAAATAGATATATTTGAAATGAAATGATATGTGGGTTTTGAAGTATAAATTAAATTAAAATGACCACGGTGTTATAATGTATATTTCCATCTTGTAGATAGTTCTGAAGATCCTTAGAGGATGGTTATCCCAAACATCCTTTAAGTTACTTGTATTTCAGTTGATATTTCACTTGAGTTGGATTTATTTATATAAGAATGTTAATCCTGACTCAAGTGTTTTGTGTTTTGCTTTACGCTCGGGTCAGACCGAGTGATACAGCATTTGAGACTCATCCTTGGAGTTTGGAGCTTCCTTTGGAGATCCAACTATCGCCTCAGCTTTCATCTCTTCTAGTTGATTTGTCCAGAGAATTCATCTGTTGTACTGGAGACTTCACTACATTTGAGATATTCTGTTGTATTTTATTTCTAACTCTGATGTTTATATAGTAGCTTCATGAACTACTATTTTATCTATTCCGCTGCGTATTATTGTATTACTCTGTGTCTGTGATTCTATGATTGATTTATTTACTGTATATTCTGAGTTTTGCCAAATTTAAATTAACAATCTGATATTTTGAATTATTCAAGTCAGACATGTGTGGATTTATTGTCGATTTGAATGGTCCAAAATAGCGGGTCGTTACATTTGTAAAAATTTACGATTTCATCCTTTTATGTAAATTTACATTTTTATTCGTATTAACATTTTAATTTATTAATAAAATTTATGGGGTGCTACATTCTTCCCTCCTTAAAGGATTTCGTCCTCCAAATCTCTAAGAACAGAAGAACATAAACTACAACCATCACCAAATCTACAATCATCTACTCAAACATCAAACATCGCAACCATTGTTCTTAGATTTATCTAATGCAAAATATGACTTTATGCAATGTGAAATGCATATGAACTTATCTAATGCAGAAAGGTAGTCGGTATACTGATACAGTCGACCTACTGTCATGCAAATATGCTTATACCATGCAACCATATATATGCAAAAACCCTAATAAAAGTGGTAGTTCTACATGCATGCTTCAACCATCACCCAAATGCAATCGTCCATATGTCCAATATCCATATATATACAACCTTATATATATATATGCAATATGTAATAAATGCATAATGAATGAATATGTATATATATAGCACACATCCATATGCATATGCATATGCAAGTGCATTCCTAGGTGGCTGATCTAAAGATAAGATCAAATAAGACAGAATGAGTGCTTAGTGTGTGTAAATGCATCCTTCCGCAACCACTAGCATCCACTTGCAACCACAAGTAACCACCAAACATCACATGTCCTAATAGCATGTTTACAAACATCTCTACCAACACAAAGTGTCACCTAAAAAGATCTATCAAAGGATCCTAATTAGGAAAAGATCAAAGATAGGATGTTCAAAAGAAAACTTACCAACAATAAGACGTAGATAGGAAATCCTAAGTTCAATGACAATCTGGGCTTTTCTAGCTAAAATTGATAAACTTAGGTAACCACCCCATATAGACACTTCTCCAAGTGCCGAAAATTGATTAGAGTCATATTCTAATACCAATCTAGACTCAAAAACCTCTTCTTCTGCCTTATTAACCATTCTAGTTTATAGTTAGGGCCTTTCGCATTTTAATGCATTGGAACTACATCTTTTTCCCAAGCAGAAATGTGACTCTGCAATTTTCCAAAAATCATTAAAAAAGGGTTTGTGCTATGCTTGAAATTACAAGGAATTATATCTATTTATTTACTTTCTTGAAATAGACTATACAAAATACGGTAACCATCCTTACTTTGTACATCTCTTTCTTTGGAGTGTATTCCTTGTCATTTCAAATGATACACTTTTATACTGAAACTGGATGATTTATGGAAAATTTCATTCCTACATATTTCATTCCAATGAATTAAAATGCTATTCAAATCTCATCCGTTTTATAATCTTTTTAATTTGGTTTTTTTCTCTAAGTTTTTATATTCCAAACATTTTGTTACTTTACAAAATTAGCGAGAAATCTTTATCATATAGAAACCATTTTAAATTTCGTATCACTTTTCTAACCCAACATATATTTTTCAAATATATTAGCTATATATATTTTAACTTTTCAAATCTCAAAAGTTTCATTTTTGTTGGGTTCTGTGCAGTTAATGCCCCGCTATTACCCTGCTATAACCCCGCTATATCTCATAGCGGATTTCTACCGCTACGATTTTTCCATATAGCCCCAAAATATAGCCTTTCCGCTTTAAGCCCCGCTATTTCTGCTATATCCCGTTATTCACGCTATATTCCGCTATTTCCGCTATATCTTTTTTAATAAAATGAATTGAAAAATTGCATTTATACATTATAAAAATTATGACACTAGTTTATTTGATTTAATTTTTAATATATTTTTAGAAATGAAAATACTCTAATATTCTACCAAATTCAATTATGTTATATAACAGTTTTATGTTTATTTAAAGTATATTCGCACATGTTTTTATTTAAAATTATTTATGTATTAATTATAATTCAATTGAATGATATTTTTTCATTTAATTACCATTTATATATTTGAAAAAACATTAAGTACGAGTTTTATATGCTATTTTAGAGCCATCCGCTATATCCCGCTATATCCTTGGTGTATCCCCGCTATGACTTTTTGCACCTCCACCGCTTTGAATCCGCCGAGCGCTTTAACTGCACAGGTTGGGTTAAACTTAAAGTGGACCTTTACTTACTCCATTAGGAATGTCTTATTCCTAATCTTGGAAATCTTTTTTCCCCCACCAAAATCCCTTTTTCTCTATGGAATTTTCCTACTTGCATAACATATGAATTCTAATTCTTTTCCAATAACTGGACTAATTGTGCATTTTTCCATTGGCAATAAAAATGAGGACTTAACATCCTTGGGCTACTATGACCCAACTAGAACTCATGTACAAATTTTCTTTATTTCCATGGACTTTCCATATGTTACTAATCTATAATTGGGATTAATTGGATTCTAGTATATTTATTTTTGCAAATACATTCACTCATACTTCCTAATTTTTAGGATTTTCTAACCTAATTATTAGGATTGGCTAACTTAAGCTCCGATACCAAGTCTGACACCCGCACCCCAGTAGGCTCAAATTTTCGATGAACCGAAAATCCAAGTCCACTAAAGCACGGATTGCTGGTTTTTTATCCTGCAAATAACAAAGGTAAGTCAGAGTAATGTTGATAAAATCTCACGGTGGAATAATAAAGTATATGACATATGGTTACTAACCAGGATTGGGCAACTGCCCCTAACAGTGTTCAACCTAGGAGTGAAACTTGGCTTTTTACTATATCCCAATAATTGCTAACCCGTCATCATGTGGTGGGAAAATGTGAATGGGTCAGACATAAAGTCTGGTGAATGGAAGCTAAACTGAAAAGAAAAGTGAACCATCTAGAGCCAGAGCTGCTCCATACTCCATAAAGTAGGAATAATATGAGTGTCAATCTTAGATATAATTCCTAATTAGAATGAGCCTGTAATATAGGTCCTACTAAAAAGGCCAAACCAAAGTCGTCAAAACGTAGATCGGCCTGTCGGAACTACTGGCCTTACCTATCCATGTTACTACTACGAGAAGAGCATGTGAGGAAGCCTACCCAAGGGATCATCGGACATAACCCATGCTCTTCTCTAGTCGTACAGTGACCAAATGTCTCCTATGTCTACTCCGGTTCTACAACAATATTGTGTGAACACCGCTAGACTGGACTCCTATCAACGTACCCTCGGTTTCTGTCGATGGACCACCAAATGCTTACATCACGGCTAACCAAAAAAAAAATCTTACAAACATGATGAACCGCCTTTCGCCTACATCATGTATCCCGCAACGGACCGCCTGATGCCTACGTTGCGGACTCCGCCAGTGGTCCGCCTTATGCCTACACTGTGAGGTACTAAAAAATATCCTATAAAAACCCCCAACCTAAACCGCCTGATGCCTACAAGTTCCGCAACGATACCCGGACCGCCTAATGCCTACAAGTACTAAAATGTAGCCTGGACCACATAATGCCTACATGTATAAGAAAACATAACCTGGACCGCCAAATTCCTACAGGTATAAGAAAATACAACCTGACCCGCCAAATGCCTACCGGTATAAAATCTAAGTGCATAAACTTTCTTTTCAGCCCATTAACTTCATAGGAGGATTCATTCACAAAAACAATATATATATATATATATATATATAGGCTGAAATCATCCATAAGTTAGGCTAATAACAGAATTTGGCTAATATGTTCCTTTTATTTATGTTGGCTCTATGTTAAAACAATCGCCATCCTTTTTCTAATTTATAGACAATTAGAAACTGAGGATCTGATCTATTTCTTTTTATTCAGATTTAATTTCATTTGTCCCTTATTTTATTCACCAATCCTGATTTTTAAGTTCACACTGTTCTACTTGTATGGTTTATAAATAATTTCCTTTGATTTGTTTAGATATGTTTTAGAGATCCAAGGATCTATTCATTTTACCCAAAATTTAATATAAACCAAGTCAACATTTTATCCAATTCTAAACTAACCATTTTATAATTTAGATCCGAGAGGAATCTTCATTATACTTGAAATTAGAGATAAAAATAAAGATGAAAATCAAAATAGATTTTAGATCAGAAGAAGTAGAAGCAGATCTGAATCTAAATACTAAACTTTTGCTTTAAGAATTTAGATTCCACTCACATGAATCCTTGCAACGCATATAAACGTACCTAACTCCTCCTTTTCAAGCCTCCTTGTTATTCACTAATCTGCTTCTAACTTTATTTTATTTTGTATATAATTTACATTATGAAAAAGACAAAAATTTAGAAGAGGAAGAGAAACTAGAATAGGTAATAGAATAGAGAATAGTTTTTAGAATGAGAATTAGGTTAGGTTTAGGCTGAATTTATAGGATTTGTAAATTCATATACGCCGCTGGATAATTGCTTCAGGTGGAGGGAATTAATTAGGGGCATTGAGTAAGATACGTTGAACTTAGACACTTTTCTAAATAAAATATGTACATGTTTAAGCTTTTGATTTAGTCTATTAATAAATCAATTAATTGGTATCAAACATACACATATGTATATAATTGACCATATTCTTTACTATCTAACTGCACAATCAATTTTGAAATTGATTGGTGTTAATTAGCTTCCCTAATTCACATAAATGTTACCCTTTTTACCCGATATTAAATCCCCCTTAATTTAATTAGTCAATTACATCTTAATTTATATCTTCCTAACTTATTAACTTATACATTTACGTACATATGTTGCAACCATTTAAGCATAAATAAATATATACATATATATACACAAATATATGTATTTATACATAATTTTCTCTTTTCTTCCCTTAATCAGTAATACATAATCACATTTGAATTATTAAACCTGGAGGAGAACCCTACTTATATATGTGAATAAGCTGACACATATTCCTTCTCTTCTTTTAATCAACGTTTCATAAACATATGAACTTTCTGTATTTGGTAAAAAATACCCATATTAATTTAATATGTTTGTTTACATACTTATTTTATGTTAGTATTTTATTTTCTTATACATTTATTTATGGTTGAAATGTGCTCATAAAAAAATGTACTCTGCGAGACTCAAACCTAGGTCACTTGGTTGGAATGCACATGTCTTACCAATGTGCCACTCATGCTTTTGTCTTTCATTATTTTCTTTTTAAACGTATACTCATCATTATACTTTTTTTTCTTATAGTCAACCTGCACATATTCAACTTATTTATTATCAAATAAGTCTTCTTAACTCTTTCTTTAATCTTTAATCTTACTCCCAAAATATGCGCAAAACACAAAATGCGCACTACAATAAACATTCCATATCTTTTTCATACGGTGTCTATTTCTAATAAATTATATATGAATTTGGGCTAGAAAAATCTACTTGACACAATGTAAAAGTCAGATTTCCCAAATTCCTTCATTTGTAAAAATTTACGTTTTCAACTTTTTATGTAAATTTACATTTTTATTCTTATTAACATTTTAATTTATTATTAAAATTTATGGGGTGTTATAACTGGTCGAGCGAGAGTGGGAATGTTTAATATGAAATATACGTACACAACAAGTTTGCTTCTAGCAAAAACAAGAGGCATACGCGACTTAGGTGTGGTCGTCGCTTAGATTCGGACTTGGATAACCCAGACCTAGAGATAAATTTCTTGCTGTGATGCCTCGAGCCCTTGTGTTCATGTGATCCCTTGTGTGCACTCTCCTTCTCCTCATCTTTTTACTTGGAAGCAGCGGCAACATCAAACTCGGCTTGTTTCTTCTTCATGAGCTTCAACTCCTCCTTAGCCTTAAGCTTCAATGTAGCCATATCAGTGGTGAAGTTTTTCATGACTTGTTTTAGGGCTTTCTCTCTATCGAACTCATCCGCAGGATCAGAGAGATCCATGATCTCGACATCCATGTCCTCCTAAAGTGCAGCAATCATCTCATCATGGGCCATATCGGTTGGAGGATCAGAGGGACATGTGGGGCATGACACCTGATGGTGGGATGGTAGTCACAGTGCTAGTAGGATCCATCAAAAGAACATTGCCTATAGTAAAGTGAGAAGAACTGTCAGGAATGGACCTGCTCAAACAAGCTTGGACGTGCTTTGTAGTGGCCTATGGATTGTAAATAAAAATATTACCACCTTTGGAAGACCTGGGGGCTTCATTTGAAACTTGGATATGAGCTGGAGAAAGAGACGTTCCCAAGGGCTGGCTATTAGCAGATGGATCAGAAGAAACGTGAAAAGTAGTTAGTGGAACGTCATGCATGGGGGTGTAAACAACTGGTCTCGAGATCTGACCTTGTACAATTGTCTTAGAGGTCAAGCTGTTGTTCTCCTTTTTCCCCGCTTCTTCCCACCAAGCCTTCTCAACTTCCACTTACTTAATGTAACTCAAGCGAATGCTTCCATTTCGTCCATGGAGAAATGAATGTCATTGGCCTCAAGGCTGAAAGGAGGACCTCCATGTTCACTTGCTGCTTTGGCTTCTTCAACAAGGCGCTTATGAATGGAAGCCATGCCCTTCTGATAATCATCCATCCATGCAAGGCACTTCTTTATGAACATTTTACAGTAGAATTCGTACAGAAGTCCCACCACCTGACCCAGCTGGCTTTTCAGTTCGTCACACTCAGCCTGTAGCTTTCCAACCATAGAAGTTTCAGCAGCTTTGCCCATAGTCAAGGCCTCAACGTCTACCAGAAGAGAAACTCTCTTAGCCCTTCACTCCTTAACTTTCTTTTTTAAGTCAACAATGTTGGGCTCCACCTTCTCAACTATCGCTCGGATCATTTCCAACTTCTTGTCGTATTTGGCCTTGACGTTCTTATGGTCATCAAAAAGTTGACCGACTTTCCCATTTTTTTCTTGGCAATCTTGATATTCTCGAAGCACTCCTGCTTTACCCACTCCAACACTTCGGCATAGGATATTTTGAGTTTTTGGACTTCCTTGGCCTGGTGCCTCTCCTAGGCATCTACACTCGCTTGTGATCAAGATCCTTTTGGTGCAGCTACTTCCTAAGGTTGATGATCTTAAGGTTCTTCTCTAAATTATGCTTGCTAGTCTCCTCCCCGACTTTAACAAGTTTGGTGTGAAATTCTGATAGGGCTTTTACTCCATCCGAAGGAAGAGGGGGAGCATTAGCGAGTAGGCACGCCAGAGGGTCTCTTGGCTAATAAGGTTGTTGGAATTCGTCGAAACGTGGGTATGAGTGATCAGTAATGATGGTTGCTCCCTCGATGTTCTTCCCCTTATCTTTCTGTCCGACGGCATGGACAATTGCTCCTATTTTGTTTGTCTTCTCCTGCTGTTTGGAGGCTTTTGAATTAGATGGTGGGAAAGGAGAGAGCCGAGAAGACTTAGAATGCTGGTTTAGAGTCTGAGACCCTAATTTACTTCCAAGGGAGAGGGATCTCTTCCGTGAGCCATTTTAGGGCGCTTGGTTGCCGGTGTCCCCAACTGGATGGTAATAGATAAGGTCTCCAATCTACGGTTCTATCGGTGCTGCCCAATGTTCTCAATCACACCAAATAGTGATGTTTTCTTTTTCATATCTTCGGGAGGAACCAACTATTTCATCTTAGATGCCAATTTCTCCCTCTTCGAGCTCCTACTTCCCGCAATTCAAAAAATACAACGGTTTAGAGTTATCTAGACACACAGAAAGATGCATGACCATGATAGGAACGTGTGACTACATGTGTAAATGCAAAGGTGTGTAGCTATGGCACGAACCCTTAGGGTCCTCATAGGTTTCTAATTGCCGCTGAATCTCCGTGATGGATGCGAAATCCCTAAAGCCAATCCCAAGTTCCAGATCCAGAAGGTAATCAGAAACATTAATATCTCCAGGAATAAAGTCCTCTTCCTCCTTGAAACTAAAAATACAGTGTAAGGCTTTCGTTACCTCTAAGTTAAGCAGGCTATCAAACCCAAGGGGCCCAGAGTGCACCTCATTGTGATCAGAGACGGTGCGATCACCATCATGAGAAGGGGAATCTGTTTGTTCTGTTATCCTACATGGATACTGTCATCCTCCCACTCCCATAAAGTTTTTGACTGACCACATTTACTAGATACAACCTTAAAGGGGTCTAGCTCTGGCTCTTCTAAACTCGTGAGGATGGTAGAAGCAACTCCAAGAGGATCTATGGTCATGACGACACCCGCTTGAACATGTTGTATTTTGAGTACAAGTTCTCGACCAGCTTGAATTCATTCCCCGCTTTGAGATAAATGAAAGGATAGCTCTCCAACTTGCTCTTTATAACATACAAGAAACTGATCTGGCGATGAGTTGGGGGTACCTAAAACTACTTCATAAAGATGGCATACAGGCTGGTGAGGATGGCATACCCATTGGGATGCAACTGGAATGGAGAAATTTTCTTGTATACCAGAAAACCTGTAACAACCCGTACCTCTATGAGCCTAAATTTCTATCAATTAGTATTTCCTGCCTGCTTCGCACAGAAATATTTCTCCCAATAGCTGGTGGAATATTTTCGGGTTTTTGGAATTATTGTTGGAGAAGTCTTCTTTTCACTCTTGCTCGATGTTGATGCGACAATCTGTTATCCAAGGAATACCATAAATTCCAACGTAGTAGACATAATCAGTATTCTTATCCTATTATTGTTTCCGCTATGAGTTTAGATATATATCAATCTCTGATAATGCACAAGCTTATTTGCTAGTACCAAATCCAACGATCTGTGCTTTGATGGACTTGGGTTTCAATTTTTGTCGAAATTTAGGCCTATTAAGGTATGGGTTGTTACATTAACCCATAGATCCCAGGATCGAAACCTGGCTCTAATACCAAATGTAACAACCCACAAGATAGGTTTAGAGGAACATGTCACTGGAGTTGGATGTGTTAAGCTATTGGAGAAGTCTTCTTTTCTCTCATGCTCGATGCTGATGTGACAACTTGTTATATAAGGAATACCGTTTATTCCAAGGTAGTAGTCATAGTCAGTATTCTTATCCTATTATTATTTCCACTGTGAGTTTAGATTTCTATCAATCTTTGATAATGCTCATGCTTATTTGCAGGTAACAAATCCAATGACCTGTGCTTTGATGGACTTGGGTTTTAATTTTTGTCAAAATTTAGGCCCATTAAGGTGCGAGTTATTACAAAACCAATGATTCACAAAGGAAAAGGAGGCGAAGTTCCAGCCATGCAATGATAGTGAGAGTAAGCCATATACCCTCGGGCAAAAGGTGTGCTCATTGTTTCAAAGTAGGCAAAATGAGATCCTCCATGGGGATGCCGTGGGTGGTAACGGTAAGATCAAGCTGCTTGGAAGTCAAGTTCGAGGCTTCTGGTTCGATGGGGTTTACTAATAGTTTAGATGGCCAATATCCACGTATAAGAGAATGAGCAGAGCTTGGTTAACGACAGCGACACTTCGATTGCACAGGACCTGGAGTTGCAGAGAACGATGGAGCTTGGTCTCCAGAGGTAGTAGAGGAGCGAGTGTGACGACGTCCCAAGATACCTATCTAACATGGCAGATCATCTCATGTGATGTCACAAAGGGTGGAAGTTTTCACGAATGTGCATGTGTGTATGCATGTCTATTATACCAAAAAAAACCCTTCAACACTTTTGTTAGGCTATCGAACAAACCGACCCAAACCATAAGGCCAACCTAAAGGCCGAACAAAGCAACATACCTTATATAACCAATCTATATGAATTATGACATATGAATTAATGGAGTGGATGTTAAACTAAAAGAGAGTACTCGCCAGATCTCAAATTGGCTTTAAATTGAAGATGGATTGGGTTAGAGGCTTAAAAAATGGGCATGACAATGGAAGCTTGGGGGAGACGAATGGTCATGAAAATTTGAGAGGCTCGGGAAAGTGAACATATGTGTTCGATGGAGGAGAGCATTGTAGCTTATATAGTGGTGGTCCAAATCCGAACTAGTAGGGTGTCGAACTAACCATGGCACCGAGTAAGTGAACACCAAACTAATCTTGGTCACCGAGCCATGAATATGTCGATCCAAGCTGGAAAGAAAGAAGGTGATGAACATCTGTTGGAGGATTCTAAGAGTTATTCAACAAACTCTACCTCGTAGTATACGAGGTGAACTTTTAAGGGGAAAGTGTGGTTGGCGATTTCGCGCACATGACCAAGGTAATGGGAAGCTTGGAAGATAACATTGCTCGGTCAAGAAGAAGGTGACATGGTAGGAAGAGCAAGTGCCAAGGAGAGGAACAAAAGTTGGCTCCATCCCCTCGCCCCCATCTCTTGTGATAGGTACCACATAGTACCGAACATGATTTCTTGTTCAGTACCTAAGGGTACATAACAAGATACCTTGGGTACGCCAAGGCACCGAACAAAACCCTTCATTCAATGTAGGAAGATGCCAGACTAAGAGCTTGACCGAACCAAGATATAGACCAGAGAAAAGACGAGAGCATAGGAATCTGGCCAAGAAAATGGCCACGTGTGAACCACCGGACCATCCTACCCTGGACAGAGCTTCTGGCCGAACCGAGCTAACTGTATAGGGAATAAAATTTGCATATATTGGGAAATAATTAACTAGATTTGGCATATTCAGGAATATTCCCTCTGAGTAGGTTATACATGGAAGCATCTTAATTTTCTGGAGTAGTGACACCACCTCTTCACCCCTATAAATATTCAAGCATTCGGCATTCACACGACAACTTTTGGGATCCACAAGCTTCCGAACATCAGCACTAATCAATCAGAGCATCTGGATTCACTCTTTTCTAATATGAATTATTGTTCTCTACATTAGATTCTTGTAATATCAAAATTATAAGAAAAAGGAATAAAAACGAACAGTGGATGTAGGCCCATTAGGGCTGAATCATTATAAACCCTAGTGTACTTTACTTTTTCTGCTTTTTGTCTTCATTTAATCTATTTTGAAAAATCGATTGGAGGTTTTTGCCCATTTTTCGTGCTAACAAAAACTGCTTTGTTCTTTCCATCATATGCATGCTTCCTCCATGAATAAAAACCCAACGGTTTGATAACTTTACCAAAACACATGTTCAAACTCTTCAAAGCTTATCGAAGACCATACGTGGATCTTAACAAATTACAAGCCTTTCCTTAGCTTTCATTGACCTCAAAACCCTCGGGATACGATATGTAAATGGCATATTCTAAATCACCATTTTGAAATCCATTTTCACATCCATTTTCCAGATTTTGTAGTCATAGAAGGTAGCAATTGCATGCAATATCCAAATGGACTTTAGCATGGCTATATATGAAAGCATTCCATCATAGTAAAAACCTTGAACTTAATGTAAACCTTTCGCAATTAACCTTACTTTTTAGGTCTATACCTTTCCATCCACATTCAGTTTCTTCTTAAAGATCCATTTGTTGCTAATGGACAATACCTCCATCGGGTACATCATCCAAAGTTCATACTTTGTTTATATACACGTAATCCATCTTGGATTTTATAGCTTCAAGCCATAATGTAAAGTCCTTACTCTACACGGTTTCTCGAAATGTGAGGGAAGTGTCATTTTCTAAGACACGATCCTCTTTCATACCATCCATAAGAAATCCATAGTATCTCTCTAGTACTTAAGATTCTCTATTAAACTGCCTAATTGGTTGTGTATTATCATACAGAGTAAATTCGATTTTTTATCATTTTCAACCCCAGTGTTAGTTTCTCGGATTTCATCCAAGTCTACAACTTTATTGTTAAATTCTTTCTGTAGAAATTCCCTTTCCAAAAATATGATGTGTCGAGAATTAATAACTTTTGGTTCCTTCACGTTATAGAAAATATATCCCATATGATTTTTAGGATATCCTCTAAATTTACATGGAACCGGTCTTTCCTCAAGCTTATACGTGGGTAGGACAACCCCATACTTTTAAATACTTAAGATGGGATTTCTTCAAATACCATATCTCATATGTTGTCTTAAGCATGAACTTACAGAATAGAGAAAGCAAAGCCCTGATTGCCCTTGCCCAATCAAATTCAACATACATGTTGTGGATTCTAATGCATATCCCAAGTAGGAGAGAGGTAGCTTGACCTCACTCATCATAAATCGAACCATATCTAATAAGGTTCGATTAGATCTCTCTAAAACATCATGTATTATAGAGTATAGTGTGGATTGACTTGAGAGATAATCATATCATCTTTTAGGTACTATTGGAGTTCATGTCCAACGTACTCGCCTCCTTGATCGAATCGAAGTATTTTAATATTATGGTTAGTCTAATTTTCTTCATTTTTATACATTATAAATTTCTCATATACATCAAATTTATTCTTCATATGATATACATATCCTTGTCTAAAGAAATTATCAGTAAATGTCACAAAATATGAGGAACTATCTTTTGTGATTATACACATTGGGTCGTATACATCAGTATGTATGAGACCTGAGAGTTCATTAAAATTTTTTACTCCCACTGAATGGATGCTTAGTCGTTTTTTCTTTGACATGTGACTTACAAGTGTCAAATGATTTATAATCAAAATATGAGAGAAAATCTTTAGTTTTCATTTTGTGAAGTCTTTTATCAGTAATGCAACATAGTTTATAGTGCCTCAAATAGCTATTTTTAACATTAACTTTAAAATAATTATTAACAGCAAATATATATTTAACATTTAGTACATAAATGTCATTATCCAAAACACATTTGCAAATTCTATTTCCATCAAATACAACATTTATAATGTCATTACTATAATGAAAACTATATTTAGTCTCGGCTAATCTAGACATAGAAATCATTCCACAAATAACTTTTTGAACATAATAGAAATTATTCAAAATAATAACATATCCATTAGGCAAACATAAATAAAAATCTCCAAATGTGGTTGCATTTACTATAGTTCCATCAACGACTTAAAGACTTATTTATCCTTTTTCCACAAGTTATCTACTCTTAAATCCTTGTAGTGAATTACAGATATGAATTCCAAATCCAATATCCAAAACTCATGAATTTTTATTGACTGTAAAAAAAATTAAATCATAAACATACCTTTAGTGGCTAAGGAATCCAATTACTTCTTCTCACTTACTATCTTCGGATATTCTAGGTAGTTCAAGTTTTCGAAGATGATGCTTTCCCTTTCATAGCGAACACTATAAATTAATCCTTAAATGAGCCATTAGTTGAAACCTCAACATATTTTGTAGCTCAACAAGGCTCACTTTCATCTAGTTCAGATTGAATTTCAATATTATTGGCTCAAACTATAGAGCAGATGAGCCCAGAATTAATATGGCTTATACAATACGTTATATTTCTTATCAAGCTATCAGTTCTTATTTGATGTGCACGTAAAAGTGCATATTTTTACTTCCATATTTAATCTACTTTCATTTAAATAAATGAGAAGATTGGAGTGTTTTACTTGTTTTTACCAAAATCTGAAGCGTTTTCAAATCATCATTCATTCATCTTCATATGGGGGCAAAGTGGTCATTTTTGTATGTGTTAATTTTTGATAAAATTTACTTACACATTTTAGTGTTGTTTTATAGGAATTTGAGTGATTATTGGAAGTGGTTTAATGTATGTATTCATGCACAAGTGAAGGAGGACAAAGGAATGAAGAAATAAAAGAATTCATGCAACATGGAGGAGCCCACCTACCCACTAACCCATGGCCACAATTAAAAGCTAATGGAGATTAAAATGCACATACAAATATTAATGGTGGATTAGGTAGATGCTAATGATTACTTAGAGGCTACACTTCCAAAAGGTCATTTTAGGTAATTTCCTAAAATATGAATTAGGGTCTTAAGCATGTATAAATACCCCTTATGACTTATGTAATTATCTTCTTACCTTTCATGTAAGTTGTAGCCACAAAATCAAAGGTAAAATAAAAGTTTCTTTCATGGCTTCTTAGCCTTTTCTTTATGCAATTTATTTATATGCAATTTTAATTCATGCACTTTTAATTCATGTTCCTTTCTTTTATGTTTCTTTTTATGTTAGTAGTTTAGATCTCTTTCTTTAATGCAAGTAGTTTAGATTTATTTTATGAAAGTGGATTAACTTTTTAGTTTATTTTAATTAGCTCTCAACTTTCATGTTGAAATCACTTTAAGTTATAATGAATTCAAATATGAGAAGCTAAGCCCCTTCAATTTAGGGGTGATGAAGCTCTCATGAATCACATAAAGTTAACATAGTGATTTCATTTGATCTCTTTTTGTGCTTACTGGAAATTTTTGACGTGGCAAAATTTTGTTGTTTAATATTGAATTTGATAGCCTATGTTGTTGACACCAAATAGGCTATGTTTAAACAAACATAAACACAAACTACTCTTCATCTACATATGATTCTGGTAATGAAGTGGATTTAGAATCAAAATTTGATGGTCTATGTTACTAATCAATAGTAAATAGATCTAACATAGATCATGCTTAGAATAGATTTTATTTTTAATTACATTATCATTTTCATGAGAGTTGACAAGTGGTTTGGATGGTGTGTTAAAGTTTAATGGTTAATGTTGGACTAATTAATAGCACAAATAGACCATACTTAGGATAAACACATCAACTAAATTCGCAAATGACTAAAAAAAGAGATCATAATTTCATTGTATTGATTTGTGTGATCATGAGATGGGATTTGCCTCTAAATTGCCTTCTACTCTCATATTTTTATTCACTTTTATTTGTAGTTAGTTTTAGCTATTTTAGTTAACACATCTTCAAACCTTGGTCTAATTTGGTTGAGTATAATTTAAAATTAATTCATTTCCCTACGGATCGACCCGTACTCGCATACATACTACAATTGTACGTTGTGAGCTTGTGGTTAATAACAATAATATTTTTAACGGCAGTTTTCTAACCGATAGAAATTTCCGCCGTTATTAACAATATTTTGGGGCCATTGTCGGGGAATTGCAATTTGATTTTAATTTACTCTTCGAATTATTTTTATTTGATTTTATTGTATGTTAATTTGGTGTGTTGAATTGCATTTTAAAAAAAAGAGCATATTTTGCTTTGTGTGTTTGTTGTGTGATTTTTGCTTTCATTTGGTTAGTGTACTTTTTATTTTTCTATTTGCATTTCCAATTCTAGAATATATATATATATATATACACACACACATAGTTTCATTTCAAAAACAAATTATTTCATTTACATTCCCTATGTATCTCTGTTACATATATCTCTCTGCTCACTGCATATCTCATCACACTTCAACTCAAACAAGTTTTTCTTTTCTTTGTTACATTTCTGTTTTTCTTAGTTACTGTTTCACCAAACTGTTACATTTGACATTGAAACATCACTGCCTACAACTACCTCTCTGCCACCTTCCATAACAACCACCATCATCATACTTCTAAACTGTCCACACCATCTCCCCTCCAAAATACCTCCAGCAGCACTTCCATCACCATCCACCGCCATTTCAATCTGCAACTTCCTCTAGCATACCTCCACATTAACACACTTACATCAATCTCCCTACCACTTGAAACATCCACTCCCCACTACTACTTTCCAATCAACTGCAAACCACCGCATCACCACTTAAGTGCATTACTGCCAACCTATACATCAACATCAACATCCTACACTATCCACAGCCTACTACAACCTTCCTCTAGCATCTAACCACTGCCTTTTGCCTGCACTCAAACCAAACTTACCGCCATTCCCTTCCACCATCTACATACATCTACATACAACTCAAACATATCACTCAAACACACTTCATACATACAGCTCTAACTCCATCTCCACAACCACCCTGCAACGACCCTGAATTTTTGACATTTGAAATGTGAATATTTAATTGAGTTTAAATATTCGAATGATAATTTAATTTGAAATTCAATTATTTGAAGGAATTTGGCGATTAAATTATTGACTTTAATTATTGAAACTGGGTAAAAATTTGAATCTTCGGTTTTGAGCTAATTAAAAATATTTTTCAAGGCTTAGAAAATTCATATTGGTTATACTGAAGATAATAAAAGTTTCGGAATTGAATTTGAAACTGTTTTGTTCAGTTTTGAAATTCTATCGTTTGAATTGAATTTAAAAATAGCCTTCCGAGGCGCAGTCTCGGAATTTGACGAAACCAGTTCCATTGGATCCGGAATATTGAATTATTACTGGATTTCAAATTTTGTATTGATTGGAGTTGTTATGTGAGCACACGGTAAGTAAACGCATTGAAATTTAAATCGAATTCAATTTAAATTTAAACTTTGAAATTGGTCAACACCAGTACTTTGCCTTTCCCATCAAAACACTGTAGAGGTAAGGCAAACACGTTCTCTCTGTTAATCACATACTCCTTGTCTCCCCATTTCTTTACAAATCTAACGCAAATCGAAATCCGAGATACTAGAAATGGCCACTTCTTCATAATTCAGCAGATCTTCTTCTGTTTTAAACAAAATCCAAGATTTGAAATTGAAGCCGCGTTTCATTCCCTCGTTCTCTTTTATCAATCTCGTAAAAACCAAGTCGACTTCAGTTCGAAATCAAACGATTTCCGCCTTCACTCGAATTCATTCGAATACAGAAACAAGCAAAAAAAAATAGCGAATCACAAATCGCGTCTACATCGTGATGGGGGGTTTTCTGACAGGGGCGACTTCGAGTCGCAGTCGAGGATTGATGGTGGGTTTACGTGTGCTCGGATGCGATGGTGGTCGCGAGTGCTTCGCCGCGAGGATCGAATGGCGGCGAGCAGTTAGGGGATTGCGAAGTCGATTGTTGGGTCAAACTCGATCTCAGGTTCTGGGAGGAAGGGCTTTGGTTCGCGATCACTTGTGACGGAGGCTGTGGTTGCTGCGTTGGGCCAGTTAGGGCGAGGCAATGACAATGGCAGATGGCGTTGACAAGGGGAGTTCGTCAATCGAAGCTAGGGCACGACATCGCGATGATTGTTTCCAGGCGGCGTCAAGAGGGGGAAGCTCGAGTTCTGAAAGCAGTGAGGTGACTGTCTTCTTTTATTAATTTAAATTGATTTTTATATAAATGTTTATATATTTGAAAAAAACAAACATATAATGTAGTTTTCAGTTTTTATATATATGAAAAAATGTATTTTTACAGTGAAGACAGAAAAAGAATATACATATACAAGTTGAAAAAGAGAATTATCAGTTAAAAGAATTTAATCTATTTCGAAGAAAATGTTTTGTTAAAAGAAATTACAGTAAACAAAAGATATTTAAGAAAAGGAAATTTAAATTGTTTAATTTAAATTTTAGTTAAATAAAATTATTAAAAGAGATTGGGTTAAAAGAATTTTTCTATTTTGAGTTTAATGTGTAAGTTAATACCAAAAAATTTATTTACTGGAAACTATATAGGGTTGAATCAGGAATTTCGGTTTAAAACATCTTTAATTTGAACAGTTATATTAAAGTTGGACTTTCGGTTTATATAGATTATCTTATAAAAATAGGATATAATAGTGATTAACTCATTCCAATTAACTTATTAAATTATTTTAGTTGATAAATCTATTAAAGGAGAAAAATTGGTTTAAAAAGAATTATCAGCTAATCAAAAACTATTAAACGGAAATTTATTGATCAGTTGATTCGAATATTAATGAATTGTGTAAATAATTGTACAAGGTATAAATCAAGAAAAATCGAGTCAAGAATGGAATGGAATGGACTGCAAATTTAAAATTAAAGGTGAGAGCTTCTCACTCAAATTGAAAATTGGAATTGCAGTTATTGATTGCTGTTTGGTTGTGATATTAGATATAGTAGGATATATCTATATATATAGCAATATATATATTGGCATATGTATATATTGCAGTTATGATTTCCCGCATTGTATAGCGGATGAGACCCTATTGCGCCGCATAATAGCGAATTGATATTTTTATAAATCTCATATACCGCGATATTCCACCTCGAAGTGGAATTGGTATTGTGCTAACATCTCTGGATGCAAGGAAACAGGTTAGAGGGATCCAACTGGATTCCTCAACTGTAATGATTTATTTACAGATATTTGTTGTATATTCTGTTATCATATGATGATATATGATGTTTGTTGTCATGATTGACTAATTTGTGTGTTGCATCATCGGATCCGTTTTTGAAGTTTAATTTAAAAGAGATTTTTAAAGTGATTTTTGAAAGTATACGTTTTATTTAAATTTTTGAATCGATTTATTTTAAATAAATAAACGTTCAAATTTTAAAGTTATAAAAATTATGATTTTTGTGAAATATAACCGAAAGGTGATTTTTGAAATAAATGGTTAAGTAATTTATAAAATGGTTAGAATTGGGATTTTTGAATTATTAAAAACGATGTATATAAAAGATGTAAAAAAAAAATTATATTTATAAATTTAAAAATATTGGGATTATTAAACGAGTTTTATAAGTGTTAAAATGAAGTATAAATGGATTTCATAAGTGAACGAAATTTTATATTTATAAATTATGAAGTTACAAAATGAATAGATTTTGTAAAACAAAAGATTTATAAGTAATTAACTTATAAATCGGATTTCGACATTTAATTGGGATTTGTGAAAAAGTATGAATGGTTCATAGATGAGATTTATAAAATATATATTGTATAAATCAAAACAATGGAATTATAAAAGTAGTTCGGTTATTGTTGAAAATAAGGTTATAAATGAAATCTTATAAGTAATAAGATTTAAAATTTGTGAAGTTTTAAAGGAACGATTTTTGTAAATAAATGAATTATAAGTATTTAACTTATAATATGGACTTTTGGTATATATATTGAGTTATAAACTGAATTGGTCATTAAAGGAGATTTATAAATCGAAGTTGTTATAAAATAGAAATAGAATTTATAAACGTTGTTTTATAAATTCGAAATAAATCAAATTTGATGAATTTAATATAGAAGGTTATTAAGGGAATTTTATCCACGATTTTGGATAGTGGATAATTCTTGAAATAAAATGTGTAGAAAATATTGAAATTTGGTTAGTGAAGTATATTCACGATTTTGGACAGTGAATATATTATTAAGTAAAATGGATATGTTTTGGGGAGGTGACATTAAAAATGAAGTTAATTGTTTTAACGATGTTTTAAAATATATTGAATATCGAAATCATAGATTTCAATATTCATTGTTGAAATAGACGTTTTCGAGGAAGAAGGAAATGGTGGACTATAACACTGTTGTTATAGTAAATGATTTTCGAAAGGAAATGTTTTATATAGTATTGGGATTTACATATCTATCTTAATTCTGAATCCCTATACTAGTGATTTTGGGTCGTCGTAACGATGTTTTACGTAACATTCGTTTTGACTCAAATAGATGTTGTTATAGTAAATGATTTCCTTAAAGAATGAAATATATACTTAATTTTGATTTAAGTATATCGAATATTTTCAAATGTTGAAAATAAATAGATTTGTGAATTACTTATTATTAAATAAGTATGGAAATGCTTTTCCAAAATGAAATGAAACGTTTTTGAGAATTTATCTTGGTAAAGATAAATTGAAAGTGAATGTTTGAAATCGATTGAAAATCGCATTTCAGTAGATATTTTGAAAATATAAATTCACTATGGAATTTATAAAAGAAATGGGAATTCGTTTTAAAAATAAACGTTGATTTATTTTTGAAGTGTGGAAATTATATATCTTGTAAAGATATTTTGGAAAATAAATAATTTGGAAAATTATTTGGAATCTGATGATGTTGCGCATCTTTATTGATAGTTAAATAACCGACTATCAATAATTACCTTGAATGGGTATTTGTTGTGATTTACTTGAATTTGAATGCCACACTTATTTTTGAATAAGCGCTCACTATTCGGGTTAGCCGGGAAAGGACCTTGGGGTCGTATAACCCATTCCGAATATGTGATACGTCGTTATGGATTGCATTTGATGACCGGTGTTGAAGATCGGATATTTTTGAAAACGGAAGGATTACCGTCGAGTTACTCTACATCGGCTGATCTCCGATATAGAGGTTTTATCACCCTTAGTGACGGGAAGTCCGGACGTGATTAGAAAATTATCCGGATTTGCAAGGGCTTCGTAAGAAGTGCCTTCGGTTCTGTTCGATCCCGGAACAGACTTGTATGGATTGTATGTCTGACATTACAAATTGAGATATAAAGCTGATTTCTTTCAAATACATTTCTGTTGGTGGCGGAGAATTTATTCTCTTAGCTTAACACCCTTCTCTGAGACGTACGAGCTTAGAGGTTATGTAGTTGAAATTTATCAGCGATATACTCCCAATTTGGTAACGTGGCATGCTGAGTGTTGCTGTGAAATGATCGTTGTTTGATCATTTGTGATATGATCAATTGTTTGATCGTTTATCATTGTGATCATTTCTTTGATCATTTGTTTGACCCAAAGCATGGCTTTGTGAAAAGCGTAGCTTTGTGGACGAGACTTCGTCGGACGTCACACCCCGGAAATGGTCAAAACAAGAAGGATGCGACAAGGTTCTAGGGAGTAGCGCCCCTTAGTGTATGTCATTCCTTCTGGATAGAGGTGGTATCATGGTATGGAGCCCAGATACTTAACCTATGTTGTTGCTGCAAATTTATTACTTTGTGGTTGTTGGAATCGAGGATCCTCGGCAAGATCGGTTACGATCGGGGGATGGCATAAGCGTGTCAGTAGTTACCTATTTTTGCAGAGGTAACCCGGCCTTGTGTTGGCAGAGATCTAACCGTAATGTTAGGTTATTTCTCGGGTCGTCTTTCCAGAGGCGTACCTATGTGGCAATGGGAAGTTCCTTGGCCTGACCATTTGTTGGAAATCCAAAGAAACAATACGAGACTTGTACGGTTTTAGTTGTATTACCTGCCATGGAATGTGGCGGTAACCTGCTATTGAACATGGTAGCTATAGTAGGCATAAGTGCGGAATGCCTATGCTGGCTAAGATTTATATTATACTTTCGAAATGTTTTCTACACTATGCACTAATAATAATATCAAAAATGATTTGATTTTGCATATCAAGCATCTTTGACTAACATAAGAAGAAATCTCCTCTAATTCTGCGTTTGCATTGTGTGTGTGGCGGGAGGTCTTATGGTAGTTTCATTTTCCAAAAGCATTGCGAATAAAATTTATTTTCTTTGTGAAAAATAACTGTTTTTACGATCTCACACCAGTCACCATGACTGACTCGGAGTTTATTGTTTCCCTTCTAAACTCTGGGTGCCCATTATTTTCCACACGGGCAGCCTAGAGTTAGGTTATCAGGATATTCTGGATATTCTGGAGCTTTGGAAGCAAGCTGGATGGCGAAACGTACATCCGTACTTGTTTATTTATTCCGCTGTGTATTCTGTATGAGGACAAGTTTATATAACTGTCCATTGTTGTATTGAGTTGTATATTGACTCTGATTGATGTATGTATAAACTGATATAGTTCTTTGTTTTAAAAGACTAGTGATTATTTATTATATATTGTTCCGCTGCGAATGTGAGATTCTGATATTTTTTCTATTTCTGTGTTTTCTGTTGTTTCTTCTTTCTCTTTTTCTTCTATCTTTTCTTCTACCTCTTCTTTTAAAACCCTAAGAATTCGGTTTTCCGGCATTCGTTTGCTTGGTAGTTGATACAGTGGACGTATCGATGTCGATTTTCGGAAGTCGAAGAATCGGGTCCTTACAAAGTGGTATCAGAGCATATGGTTAAGCAACAACCCTGCTCTGTTGGGTGTTACTCATTAGAGATAGAGTCAGTAGTACTCTAGAGTGAGTGTGAGTGTAATAATAGATATGAGCGCGTATTTGTTAGTGAATATGAAATTGTTTGTATTGTGTTGACTTATCGGTTGACTGTTTATAGATTCTGGTCGGTGCAGGGTGGCCAACTGTAATCGATAGGTATTTCTAAACTCTTAAACAAGATAAACTGACATAGTATTGTTTTAAAGTGGGGTAAATGAAATAATTTTACCCAAAACTATTTTTTTTGTATATAAAAGAAATGATTTTCTGTAAATTATTACAGTATATGGATGTTTGGTTGTTAGGAAGTGATAATATTGAATTATTATCATTATTATATGGAATTGAATGAGAAATTAAAATAATAACCAAAGGTTTGAAGATAAATTCATTTAACGAATGAAATTTATAAATATGAATTGGAAGCATAAGGAAATGAATTCATATATGAATAAAATTGTAAATAAATTTATAATTGGAAATGGAATGTAAATAAGTTGATAACTTATAAAATATTTGAAATTCGATGAAATGAGGTTCAAATTGAAAATAAATGAATTTGTGAATGAATAGATAAATTTGCAATTGCAAGTGCAAGAAAATGAAATTGAATGTTAAAATTCATTTTGAATTTGTAAGTAAATAGAACTAGAATTGAATTTGATTTGTGAAGTATTAAACTGAAAATTAGTAAGTGAAGCTAATTGAATATTGACCAAATGAATAAGGGTTGAAACGAATTAAATTCAATAATTATAAAAGAAAGGTAAATTGAATTCAAATTGAAAATCCAGTTTAATATGAGTGGTTATAAACCAAAATAGTAAATTGAAAATAAATTTTGGGAATGAACAAAAGAATAAAACTGGAATTGAAACTGAATGTTGAAAACAAATTTGAATAAAGTGAATTAGAATTTGTAATGAATTAGTAACTGGAACTAATTTAAAATAGTGCGGTTGTGAATGAAAAAATAGTTGATGAAATTCAATATTCAGGAGATAAACTGAATCCAAATAGAGTTGAAATTGTAAATTGAATTCAAATGAAATTTGAAATGTAAAATTGAATGATAATGGATATAACTTCAATAGTGAAGTAAAATGTATAAGAAGCATATATTGAAAATTTTGTATTAAAATGTGCAAAATGGTTTGAATATTGTAACTAGATATTATGGCTAGTAGGATATACAGGTGTATTAAAGGAAATAGAATTGGAATTTTGATTTCAAAGATAAATTTGAAAGGCTCGACAAAAAGGTAAGTATTTGAATTTCAATATGAGATTTGATGATTTTCTTGTCTAGCCGCTTGGCTTTTTCTTTTCTTTTTCAAATTGGGGGATGATGTGGCATTTTGTAGTCGTACCGAGTTAGCCGCGCAAAGGAGACGCTGGCGAAATTTTTCGAAAATTTCAAGTGTTAGAAAATTTTTAAGAAAATTTTGAAAGTTTAAGATTTGAATTTAAATTTAAATTTGAATTGAGAAGTAAAACAATGTTGTTTGAAACTTATAATTGAAGTTGGAAAGCTAGTTGAAATGATAATGAATCTTTAATAAAAAATTTTAGGTTAGTAAGTTGTTAAAACTATTGGATTGTGAAAAATAGTATACGGGTTAAGGACCATTTTTCCTAACTTGTAATTTCGGGACGAAATTCTTTTAAGGGTGGAAGATTGTAACGACCCTGAATTTTTGACATTTGAAATGTGAATATTTAATTGAGTTTAAATATTCGAATGATAATTTAATTTGAAATTCAATTATTTGAAGGAATTTGGCGATTAAATTATTGACTTTAATTATTGAAACTGGGTAAAAATTTGAATCTTCGGTTTTGAGCTAATTAAAAATATTTTTCAAGGCTTAGAAAATTCATTTTGGTTATACTGAAGATAATAAAAGTTTCGGAATTGAATTTGAAACTGTTTTGTTCAGTTTTGAAATTCTATCGTTTGAATTGAATTTAAAAATAGCCTTCCGAGGCGTAGTCTCGGAATTCGACGAAACCAGTTCCATTGGATCCAGAATATTGAATTATTACTGGATTTCAAATTTTGTATTGATCGGAGTTGTTATGTGAGCACACGGTAAGTAAACGCGTTGAAATTTAAATCGAATTCAATTTAAATTTAAACTTTGAAATTGGTCAACACCAGTACTTTGCCTTCCCCATCAAAACACTGTAGAGGTAAGGCAAACACGTTCTCTCTGTTAATCAAGTACTCCTTGTCTCCCCATTTCTTTACAAATCTAACGCAAATCGAAATCAGAGATACTAGAAATGGCCACTTCTTCATAATTCAGCAGATCCTCTTCTGTTTTAAAAAAAATCCAAGATTTGAAATTGAAGTCGCGTTTCATTCCCTCGTTCCCTTTTATCAATCTCGTGAAAACCAAGTCGACTTCAGTTCGAAATCAAACGATTTCCGCCTTCACTCGAATTCATTCGCATACAGAAAAAAGAAAAAAAATAGCGAATCACAAATCGCGTCTACATCGCGATGGGGGGTTTTCTGACAGGGGAGACTTCAAGTCGCAGTCGAGGATTGGTGGTGGGTTTTCGTGTGCTCAGATGCGATGGTGGTCGCGAGTGCTTCGCCGCGAGGATCGAATGGCGGCGAGTAGTTAGGGGATTGCGAAGTCGATTGTTGGGTCGAACTCGATATCTGGTTCTGGGAGGAAGGGCTTTGGTTCGCGATCACTTGTGATGGAGGCTGTGGTTGCTGCGTTGGGCCAGTTAGGGCGAGGCAGTGATAATGGCAGATGGCGTTGACAAGGGGAGTTCGTCAATCGAAGCTAGGGCACGACATCGCGATGATTGTTTCCAGGCGACGTCGAGAGGGGGAAGCTCGAGTTCTGAAAGCAGTGAGGTGACTGTCTTCTTTTATTAATTTAAATTGATTTTTATATAAATGTTTATATATTTGAAAAGAAAAAAAACAAACATATAATGTAGTTTTTAGTTTTTATATATATGAAAAAAATGTATTTTTACAGTGAAGACAGAAAAAGAATATACAGATACAAGTTGAAAAAGAGAATTATCAGTTAAAAGAATTTAATCTATTTCGAAGAAAATGTTTTGTTAAAAGAAATTACAGTAAACAAAAGATATTTAAGAAAAGGAAATTTAAATTGTTTAATTTAAATATTAGTTAAATAAAATTATTAAAAGAGATTGGGTTAAAAGAATTTTCTATTTTGAATTTAATGTGTAAGTTAAGACCAGAAAATTTATTTACTGGAAACTATATAGGGTTGAAACAGGAATATCGGTTTAAAACATCTTTAATTTGAACAGTTATATTAAAGTTGGACTTTCGGTTTATATAGATTATCTTATAAAAATAGGATATAATGGTGATTAACTCATTCCAATTAACTTATTAAATTATTTTAGTTGATAAATTTATTAAAGGAGAAAATTTGATTTAAAAAGAATTATCAGCTAATCAAAAACTATTAAACAGAAATTTATTGATCAGTTGATTCGAGTATTAATGAATTGTGTAAATAATTGTACAAGGTATAAATCAAGAAAAATCGAGTCAAAAATGGAATGGAATGGACTGCAAATTTAAAATTAAAGGTGAGAGCTTCTCACTCAAATTGAAAATTGGAATTGCAGTTATTGATTGCTGTTTGGTTGTGATATTAGATATAGTAGGATATATCTATATATATAGCAATATATATATATTGGCATATGTATATATTGCAGTTATGATTTCCCGCATTGTATAGCGGATGAGACCCTATTGCGCCGCATAATAGCGGATTGATATTTTTATAAATCCCATATACCGCGATATTCCACCTCGAAGTGGAATTGGTATTGTGCTAACATCTGTGGATGCAGGGAAACAGGTTGGAGGGATCCAACTGGATTCCTCAACTGTAATGATTTATTTACAGATATTTGTTGTATATTCTGTTATCATATGATTATATATGATGTTTGTTGTCGTGATTGACTAATTTGTGTGTTGCATCATCGGATCCGTTTTTGAAGTTTAATTTAAAAGAGATTTTTAAAGTGATTTTTGAAAGTATACGTTTTATTTAAATTTTTGAATTGATTTATTTTAAATAAATAAACGTTCAAATTTTAAAGTTATAAAAATTATGATTTTTGTGAAATATAACCGAAAGGTGATTTTTGAAATAAATGGTTAAGTAATTTATAAAATGGTTTGAATTGGGATTTTTGAATTATTAAAAACGATGTATATAAAAGATGTACAAAAAAAAATTATATTTATAAATTTAAAAATATTGGGATTATTAAACGAGTTTTATAAGTGTTAAAATGAAGTATAAATGGATTTCATAAGTGAACGAAATTTTATATTTATAAATTGTGAAGTTACAAAATGAATAGATTTTGTAAAACAAAAGATTTATAAGTAATTAACTTATAAATCGGATTTCGACATTTAATTGGGATTTGTGATTAAGTATGAATGGATCATAGATGAGATTTATAAAATATATATTTTATAAATCAAAACAATGGAATTATAAAAGTAGTTCGGTTATTGTTGAAAATAAGGTTATAAATGAAATCTTATAAGTAATAAGATTTAAAATTTGTGAAGTTTTAAAGGAACGATTTTTGTAAATAAATGAATTATAAGTATTTAACTTATAATATGGACTTTTGGTATATATATTGAGTTATAAACTGAATTGGTCATTAAAGGAGATTTATAAATCGAAGTTGTTATAAAATAGAAATAGAATTTATAAACGTTGTTTTATAAATCCGAAAATAAATCAAATTTGATGAATTTAATATAGAAGGTTATTAAGGGAATTTTATCCACGATTTTGGATAGTGGATAATTCTTGAAATAAAATGTGTAGAAAATATTGAAATTTGGTTAGTGAAGTATATTCACGATTTTGGACAGTGAATATATCATTAAGTAAAATGGATATGTTTTGGGGAGGTGACATTAAAAATGAAGTTAATTGTTTTAACGATGTTTTAAAATATATTGAATATCGAAATCATAGATTTCAACATTCATTGTTGAAATAGACGTTTTCGAGGAAGAAGGAAATGGTGGACTATAACACTGTTGTTATAGTAAATGATTTTCGAAAGGAAATGTTTTATATAGTATTGGGATTTACATATCTATCTTAATTCTGAATCCCTATACTAGTGATTTTGGGTCGTCGTAACGATGTTTTACGTAACATTCGTTTTGACTCAAATAGATGTTGTTATAGTAAATGATTTCCTTAAAGAATGAAATATATACTTAATTTTGATTTAAGTATATCGAATATTTTCAAATGTTGAAAATAAATAGATTTGTGAATTACTTATTATTAAATAAGTATGGAAATGCTTTTCCAAAATGAAATGAAACGTTTTTGAGAATTTATCTTGGTAAAGATAAATTGAAAGTGAATGTTTGAAATCGATTGAAAATCGCATTTCAGTAGATATTTTGAAAATATAAATTCACTATGGAATTTATAAAAGAAATGGGAATTCGTTTTAAAAATAAACGTTGATTTATTTTTGAAGTGTGGAAATTATATATCTTGTAAAGATATTTTGGAAAATAAATAATTTGGAAAATTATTTGGAATCTGATGATGTTGCGCATCTTTATTGATAGTTAAATAACCGACTATCAATAATTACCTTGAATGGGTATTTGTTGTGATTTACTTGAATTTGAATGCCACACTTATTTTTGAATAAGCGCTCACTATTCGGGTTAGCCGGGAAAGGACCTTGGGGTCGTATAACCCATTCCGAATATGTGATACGTCGTTATGGATTGCATTTGATGACCGGTGTTGAAGATCGGATATTTTTGAAAACGGAAGGATTACCGTCGAGTTACTCTACATCGGCTGATCTCCGATATAGAGGTTTTATCACCCTTAGTGACGGGAAGTCCGGACGTGATTAGAAAATTATCCGGATTTGCAAGGGCTTCGTAAGAAGTGCCTTCGGTTCTGTTCGATCCCGGAACAGACTTGTATGGATTGTATGTCTGACATTACAAATTGAGATATAAAGCTGATTTCTTTCAAATACATTTCTGTTGGTGGCGGAGAATTTATTCTCTTAGCTTAACACCCTTCTCTGAGACGTACGAGCTCAAAGGTTATGTAGTTGAAATTTATCAGCGATATACTCCCAATTTGGTAACGTGGCATGCTGAGTGTTGCTGTGAAATGATCGTTGTTTGATCATTTGTGATATGATCAATTGTTTGATCGTTTATCATTGTGATCATTTCTTTGATCATTTGTTTGACCCAAAGCATGGCTTTGTGAAAAGCGTAGCTTTGTGGACGAGACTTCGTCGGACCTCACACCCCGGAAATGGTCAAAACAAGAAGGATGCGGCAAGGTTCTAGGGAGTAGCGCCCCTTAGTGTATGTCATTCCTTCTGGATAGAGGTGGTATCATGGTATGGAGCCCAGATACTTAACCTATGTTGTTGCTGCAAATTTATTACTTTGTGGTTGTTGGAATCGAGGATCCTCGGGAAGATCGGTTACGATCGGGGGATGGCATAAGCGTGTCAGTAGTTACCTATTTTTGCAGAGGTAACCCGACCTTGTGTTGGCAGAGATCTAACCGTAATGTTAGGTTATTTCTCGGGTCGTCTTTCCAGAGGCGTACCTATATGGCAATGGGAAGTTCTTTGGCCTGACCATTTGTTGGAAATCCAAAGAAACAATACGAGACTTGTACGGTTTTAGTTGTATTACCTGCCATGGAATGTGGCGGTAACCTGCTATTGAACATGGTAGCTATAGTAGGCATAAGTGCGGAATGCCTATGCTGGCTAAGATTTATATTATACTTTCGAAATGTTTTCTACACTATGCACTAATAATAATATCAAAAATGATTTGATTTTGTGTATCAAGCATCTTTGACTAACATAAGAAGAAATCTCCTCCAATTCTGCGTTTGCATTGTGTGTGTGGCGGGAGGTCTTATGGTAGTTTCATTTTCCAAAAGCATTGCGAATAAAATTTATTTTCTTTGTGAAAAATAACTGTTTTTACGATCTCACACCAGTCACCGTGACTGACTCGGAGTTTATTGTTTCCCTTCTAAACTCTGGGTGCCCATTATTTTCCACACGGGCAGCCTAGAGATAGGTTATCAGGATATTCTGGATATTCTGGAGCTTTGGAAGCAAGCTGGATGGCGAAACGTACATCCGTACTTGTTTATTTATTCCGCTGTGTATTCTGTATGAGGACAAGTTTATATAACTGTCCATTGTTGTATTGAGTTGTATATTGACTCTGATTGATGTATGTATAAACTGATATAGTTCTTTGTTTTAAAAGACTAGTGATTATTTATTATATATTGTTCCGCTGCGAATGTGAGATTCTGATATTTTTTCTGTTTCTGTGTTTTCTGTTGTTTCTTCTTTCTCTTTTTCTTCTATCTTTTCTTCTACCTCTTCTTTTAAAACCCTAAGAATTCGGTTTTCCGGCATTCGTTTGCTCGGCAGTTGATACAGTGGACGTATCGATGTCGATTTTCGGAAGTCGAAGAATCGGGTCCTTACACACCCTCCCTTTACTTCAACAACAGTTCACATCCATCCCTCTTCTTCCACAACATCCATTGTTAAATCATCCACTGTCCATAACCATCCTTCAACCTCTTCCACCACTTCCTCCTTCTCCATCATCAATACTACTAGCATTGCCTCTATGCACATAACCTTATGCGTCTATGTGCACATAACTCACTCCACCAGCCCCATTTGCATTTACATTAACAACTCCACCACTGCACTTACATTCCAACAACAACTACAACATCAAGTCACTGCACATCAACTTCCATTTACATCTCCATTACTGTCAGCAACTCCCCTACCATCTACATCCCCGCTTCTGCCTAAAAACCAACAGTTCCCTCATCACTGCACTTCCATCAACAACACTTCCATCAACTGCAATACGACCATCTAAACCCAAACCTCCCAATTTCCCCCATCATCACATTCACTTCCTCCAACTTGCCATCTGAAACAGTCACTGGCACCATTGCCTCATTGCACCTCACCGCTACCTACTACAACAAACAAAACCATATTCATTACTTTCTGCTCCACCTGATCACAATTCCACTGTCAAACCACTTCTGCCAACACCATTCAATACTTCAGCAACAACATCATAACTTCACCTTCAACTTCCAAACATCCTTCACCTCAAAAAACCAGCAAAAACCAGCACACACTCACCTTCAAAACCATCACCTGAACAACTACGACTACCCAATTCTGCATCCTTCCTCCTCCACAGCTGTCACACCTGCTTCACCATATCCACAATACGACTTCACTTCAATTTCAACTAACCCGCTACAATCTTCCTAAATCGACCAACAAACTCCAGTCGCGACCAAACCTTGACCACAATGCAACCGAAGCAACCTCTTGCCGCCATATCTAAATTTCGACTACTACAATTCAATCACCCAAAAATCACGACCTCTACCCATGACTCGGAAACCCAAATCCAAACCATCTCACGTCAATCGTCTGAACCCGAGCAATTTAACTTGGAAATTGATTTCTATTTTTGGGAATGTCAAAAACAAAAAAAACAAAAAAAAACAAAAAATTTCCTGAATTTCCAAGCAAATGAGTGATTTTTGTTTTTGGGAATTAAGATTTTGGTTCAGTATTTAGTTTTTTTCCTCTTTACCTCTTGTTTGGGCCGGGCCCTAGTGCAGTTAATAAAAAAAAGAAAAAAAAAGTTATTTTGTTGGATTAGTGAATGGTGCTTTAGTGAATTTGTTTTAGTTTCATTTGTTTTAGTTCTTCATTGATATAAAAAAATGAAAAAGGAATTTTATTGGCTTTCTAATTTTTTTTAGATATTCGTTTTATGTTGTTTTGTTTTGATTTGTAAATATTTTCTTTTAAATTCATTTTATCCATAAAAAAAGGGAAGTTGTTTTCGTTTTAGTCTTATAAATATTTGTGTTCAATAATTTTGCAGGCTGAAATTTGCAGGAACTTAGAAGAAGAAGACTTGCTTGCTAAAAACTGCTTTGCTTGCTTATAAAAAAACAAAATAATAGCTGCTTTTAAAATAATTTACTAATAATTCTGCACGCTCTGGTATCGTGCTCTTATCCGTGATTGTTATTTTCTTTGCATTGTTGGTTGCTTGCATTTTAAAAAATTTCAAAAACAAAAACAAATTTCATTCGTAGTTGCATCGTTAATTCACGTTTAATTTCTGTTTTGCATTCATACCATCTTATTTTTTTTCTTTTCTAAGGGCAACATCCAAATCCACATAAGGTGGGTGATTTTATCAACCCTTCCTTGGTCCACAAATTGCATTTCATCTTAGAATTTGACTAATAATAATGGTTAGACTTTGGACTTAAGGGTGTCATGAGCTCACTTAGGGCTAAATTGTACCTTCACAAGTTGTCTTCTTTCGACAATTTATTTTCTTAGTGTCTAGGCAACGGCAGAGCAATAATCATATATAAATATTTCGGTGATTCGTAAATATTATAGTGATTGTTTCTCTGAAGGTACTTAAACCTTCGGCTGCATTGTTACGGTGATTCGCGCTGCACCGATAACTCCTGTTTGTTACCTAGCTAAAAACTATTTTATTGAACTAAGACAAAATGTGATTATACAATTTTGGGTTAGGAGCTACTAAGGACAGAAAATTTGTAATTAAGTCATTACATTCATTTTGTTGCATTAGTTCATGCATATATAAAATAAAAAAATAAAATCCAAAATTAAAAAAAATTGTACATTTTACTTAACTTAGTTCTTTTTCAAAAAATCCAAAAAAAAATCTTTTTAAATATTTTCCTTAAAAAAAGAAAAAAAATTCAAACAAAATCAAAAATCCCAAAAAACAAGCATTTTTACTTAAGTTTGTTTTTTTTAGAAAAACAAAAATCCAAAAAAAATATAATTTTTTTAAAAATAAAAACAAAAAAAGCAAAAACATATTAAAAAAAAGAAGAAAAAATTTGAAAATCCAAAAAAAAAATAAAACAAAAATCAAATCTCCATTTATGAGAAATAAATTCTCTTTGGTAAATACTTTTCCTTTTAAAAAAATTTTTATAAAAAAAAAAAAAATTTCACTTCATTTTCCAAACCTTGTTTCATTCTCTTAACTCGATTCTCACTTCTTTCTCTCCTTGACTTTTTCCTTTACATGAGTACTTGGACTCTGATGCAACAACAAATCGTTTAACTCAAACAAACGACCCTCCAACGATGGCGAACGAAAACGCCCCTCGAACTCTCATGGATAGAATCTTTCCCAATAAAGTTTCTACTCCTTCTTGTATCACGCTACCCACCTAAATGGGTAATCATTTTGAAATTCATTCCAATCACATTGCCATGCTCCCAAAATTTGGCAATTTTGAATACGATGAACCATACATTTTCTTAACGAAATTCGAACAAGTATGTGCAACCATTAAACTTCAACAACTTTGTGATGATGGAATCATACTTCGGTTAAGTCCATTCGCCCTTACCGATTATGGTGAAAATTGGTTGTACAGCTTACTCGATCAAAAATTGGGAAGAAATTGTCAAAGTTTAGTTAAAAAAGTTCTACCCCTTGGAAAAAACGACCAAAATCCAAAATGAAATTGTCAATTTTCATCAATTCAGGGGTGCCTTTCAGAAAATATTTTGAAAGATTTAAAGAGCTTTTGATAAATATCCACACCATAATTTCGAAAAATGGACCCTTTGCCAAATCTTATACAATGGACTTGAAAATAGTTCACGAACCATGCTTGAATCGATGTGCCAAGGATATTTTCTCACCCAACATCACGGCGATGCTTAGCAATTTCTTGAAAACTTAGCGGAAAGATCAACCCAATAAGAACGTTCTAACAAAAATTCCATTTACCCACGATCGAACGCACACTCGATAGGATCATCTTTGGCTTTCGAAGCTAAAATCGATGCAATGATTAATAAATTCGACAAAGTTTTCTCATCCAACCAAATAAACTAAGCTTCCCAACCAATGTCTTACAAATGTAATGATCTGAATCACATAGCCGATTAGTGCCCTAATTTGTTAGAAAAACCTTTCTATAAGGTTAAAAATGACCATGTAACGACCCAAAATTTTAGCCATTCAGAATTCAGATATTTGATTGATTTTAAATATTCAAAAGTTAATTTTATAAGTTGAATAACTTATATTTCAAATATAATGATTTATTTGGATAATTAAATTGTTAATTTAATATTTGAAATTGCATAAATAATTTGATTTTGAATTTAATGTGAATAAAAATGATTTATAAAGTTGAATTAAATTCTATTTAAATTAGGATGATGTTAGTAAACTTTTGAAATCGAATTAAAAGAAAATTTATTGAAATTGAATATTTTAATATTTAATTAATGTGTAAAAATAGTCATTTTTGAGACAGTCTCGGATTTCATCGAAACTAGTTTCATTGGATCTGTAATGTTATATTATTGTAGGATTTCAAATTTCGTGTCAATCGGATTTACGGTTTGGTCGTACGAAGCTGAAACGCGTAAAAATTTATTTAAGTGAATTTTAAATTTAAATAAGTCGATTCGAAAACTATCTTCCAAATACGATCGAATTGGGTCTCGATATATATTCCATTGCGCTCGGAATAGGGGTAAAATATTATAAACGCCAGGCGGCACACTTCAATCGGAGTTCGAAAAATTTTCGGATGAATAGTGTTGCGAAATTTTCTATAAAAGGCCACATTTTTTCTCTATTTTCACAAAACCCTAATCTATCTAGGTTACAGCCGCCGCCACTATTATTTTTAATGGCCGATATCTTCCGATCTTCCTCCTTGTTTATCTCTCCATCCACCCACTATTACGAAAATCTTCCAACTACAACATTGAAGAGCTTGGAGAGACGAACAACTTCAACGGCTATGATCGAGAATGATGAAGCCAATCGACGGCAATTTGTGTTCGAAGGCCGGCCGTTCAAGCACGGAAATCGATGCATGGGGGAGACCGAGTTCGCCGCCATCATGGCCGAAGGTGGAGTGGAGCATGGGCATTCGAACGGCGTCGTCTGATCGTCGTCTCGGCGTTCGAAATGGTCGCGAAAATTCGAGGAAGAGGGGCGGCTAATTGGGTTTCTCGCATGAACAAAACGATGGGGGAGAAGATGATACACATCGGCCATGATCTATTGATCAAAAACGTACAGCCGAGATCTATTCGAGGTTAAAAATAAAAATAAATTTGTAAATTAATTTATATATAAATTGTATAAACTTTAAAACATCATAACTTCTTCATACGAGGTCCGTTTTTGATGAAACAAATTGCCTTGGGATCGTATTGACGAGCACTACATTTTAGAGCTTGTTTGGAGCTAGTGAAAATTTTGGGTAAAATTAAACGCCTGTTTAATTTTATTCGGAATATAATGCTGCAACTGCTATTGGAATCAAAGTGAGTACAACTCACTCTTTCTAAAGCGCTTATATTTTTATATAAGTGAGAATAAATTTATTTTGTGTTGATTGATGATTATTTGGATGATATATGATATATTATATATATATTGATTGGTTTGGATATATTTCCTGCCTATTGGAGCAGATGAGACCCTATACGTTCCCGTGTATGAGCGGATGACCTTTTGTACGCACGTCTGCCTCGAAGCGGACATTGTACATATTTTCTAATATGTATATTTGTTGCAGGTGACAGGTTGGAGGGATCCAACAGGATTCCTCACCAGTATTGATTTTATTTACAAATATTGATATATATGTTGTTATTATATGGTATATGATGATTTGGATGCTATGATGGATATGATTGATGTGAATCACCTTTTTAGAGATAATGTATCATTGGGCCTTATTTTGGAGATTTAAAAACATTAAATTGATGATTTCAATTTTATAAGGATTAAAAGTGATTTTGAAAATATATGATTTTTGAATTGTTAAGGAAATGAATTTATTTTAGATAAATAAAAGTTATAATTTTTATGTTATAAAAATTATGATTTTTGTGAAATATAAGCAAAATATGATTTTTGGAATATGGAGTTAACTATTTTGTAAAATAAGTTAAATTGGGATTTTGACTCATTATAAATGGTTTATTTATAGATAAGATTTATAAAATTGAATTTTTATAAATCAAAATGTTGGAATTGTAAAGGAGTTTTATAAGTGTTAAAAAGAAGTTATAAATGGTTCTTATAAGTGAATAAGATTTATAAATTATGAAGTTATAAAAAGAATGAATTTGTAAATAAAGAGATTTATAAGTAAATTAACTTATAGTTGGATTTTGGCATATAAATGATATAAATGGAATTTGTTAATAAAGGAATTTTACAAATTGAATTTTTTATAAAATAGATAAGTGATTTATAAACATTGTTTTATAAATCTGAAATCAATTGAATTTGATAAGTTAAATATGAAAGTTTATTAAAGGAATTATATTCACGATTTTGGACAGTGGATAACCCTTTAATAAATGTGTAGAAGTAAAGAATTTGGTTAGAGACTTTTATTCACGATTTTGGACAGTGAATAATCTTTTAAATTAAATAAATGTTTTGAAAAGTGATTTTAAATGGAGTTAAATGGTTTGAAGATGTTTTAAAATGTGTTAAGTATCGAATACATAGATTTCAACATTCATTGTTGAAATAGACGTTTTCGAGAAGTAAGGAAAGCATGGACTATAACACTGTTGTTATAGTAAATGATTTTCGAAAGAAGATGTTTTGTATAGTATATGGGTTTTATATATCTATCTAATTATCGAATCCCTATACTAATGATTTTGGGTTGTCGTAACGATGTTTTACACAACATTCGTTTTGACCTAAATAAATATGTTTAAGAGAATGTTTTCCTTAAAGAATAAAGTATATACTTAATCATGATTTAAGTATATGTAATATTTTCTAAGTGTTGAAAATAAAGAGAATTGTGAATTACTTATTATTAAATTAAGTACATGGAAATAATTTCCAAATAGTGAATTATTGAAATAATTTTGGAATTATATCTTTTTAAAGATAATTTGACGTGAATATTTGGAAAGTGATTTAATTAATAAAAGATTAATTAAAAGGGCCTAGTGATTGCTTATGGTGCTAAATATTTGTTTGTTGCTTTGATAGTTAAATAACCGACTATCAAATTCGGCCAAATTTTAGTTCCTCGACTTGATGTTGGAACTATTTAGTCGTACACTTAGTACGTAGCCATCTATATAGACTTGATTATCGTTTGTGTTGAGGATGTTGATTCTGTAGTGCGGAGTATTACTCCAATCTATCGAGCTTCCTCCTTGGCCGAAGGATAGCAAGTTGAAAGTTGGAAACATGATAAGTCTATGAGACTTAGTTTCCGTATGAGGTTGAGAAACGCTTTTGCGTTGTTGGTGCAAAGAGACCGGGATCAAATTTATCTGAAAACCACTTCGGACCAACATTTATATGACGATTATGCAGGTTGGCCGATGATATTGATGTTTATGATTTTCATAGTGAAGGACTGCTTGTTGATCATTTGGGGTTAAAATCCCAATATACATATAGTAGCAGTAGTCTCTTCGTTATGAAATATCCAGTGCAAGGACTATTCGCTACTAATCCTAGGGATTTCCCGGCAGGATGTGGTAGGAAAGTACCTTCGGTTTGTCCTGTTCCTGGACAACTTGTATGGATGAATGTCTGACATTGCATTTTCTGAGATCACATACATTGGTTTTTACAAACGTACAGTTGTTTAGTGGCGGAGAAGGCAACTTCTCTTAGCTTAACACTCTTCCTTGAGATGTACGAGCTCAAGGGTTGTATTTTTGTGAAAGGCAATTACTAGTCAACAGAAATGGCGAATATGGCATTCAAAAGTGATGTGATATATGAAAGGTAATCGTTACCTTTTTGGCCTCATCAACCAGAAATGACCGAAACAGGGTTAGATGCGGCAAGGCTAAGTCGGTCATTAACAATTAGGTTATGATCATCCCCTTCTAGATATATTTCTTTCCGCTATGACGTTCGGGATGTAAATTATTGTGGTTTGTATGCTATGAGGGCCCTCGCAAAAGGTCGGTAATGGCCGAGGGATGACATATTCCGTACTACCTAGTTATAGAGGTAGGTCGGTCTTGTGTTGGTAGAGGAAATTTGTGATGGTTTCTCGGTACATTCCTCTAGAGATGTACTACCGAAAGGTAGTCCCTTCACCTGGTCATTTGTATGGAAATCCAAACTCCGCTATATGCCTGCCATTTTGATTGTATTACCCACTTTGGGCTATATGCTGGAATTTAATCAATGTAACAATTTTGGCTATGATTAATATTATTTGTATACTAGACACTAGTATAATATTAGATGATTTGATATGAAAGGTTTTAGTTATTGTAAGGTAAAAACATGTCTGTGTTTATGCGTGGGCGTGTCTTACGAGATACTTTGTTTTGAAAGGAAAAGTTTTGGTAATCTAATAAATTCAATTGAGTGTGTTTCTCACGCTGGTTTACCAGACTGATCCGGGCGTTTTTCTCTTTCGATGCTCGGGTCAGACCGAGTATATTTACAGGTTCAGATTTGATACTTTTGGAGCTTCAAAGGAGAGCTGGAGATCTTCATTTTCGTATACATGTATCTGTTTATTATTCGCTGCTTTGTTATTTTTATTATCAGCTATTGTGAGGATAGTTTATTATAACTGTCCAGGCTGATGATTGATGATTGATTGTTGAACTCTGATTGATGTATGTATATACAGTTTCTGTTTATTAAAGATCATTAATATGATATTATATGTTTTCCGTTGCTATGTGAGATTCTAGATTATTCTATTTGATTCTATCTTCTCTCTTTCTTCTCTTCTCTTCTTCTCTCTTCTTTTCTTTCTCATGACTTTCCGTCAGTCTGTGCTTTTTAGGTCGGACATGTGTGGTTTATTGTCGATTCAAAGGGTACGGATTTGCGGGTCGTCACAACCTGTTTTCTCCAACGTACAATCCTGCTTGGAGAAATCATCCTAACTTTGCTTGGAACTAAAATAATTCCAACACGAATTTGGTTCGTCCCAATTTTTAAGCATTTTCGAATAATGCTTCGAATCCTCCTATTCAACACAATCATTTTCAACAAAATTATGCGGATCCGTCCCAAAACCAACCGCAACAATCTTTTGCTCCCCAAGACAATAAATGATTAAGTTCACTTGAGAAAAGTCTTGAAACTTTGGCTAAGGCAACCACTCAAAGCCCCCAATCAAATAGTAATTTGCAAAATTTGCTAACCTCGTACATGCAGAATATGAGTCAATCGATTGCTAAACTTGAAATGCAAATGAGTCAATTAGCCACGTCTGTAAGTGAACGTGAACGAGGCACATTCCCAAATCAGCCAGTTCCGATTCCCAGAAATCAAAACATGAATTCAATTCAAGCCCATGTTGTTCAAGGTAGCAACGTAACCCAAATGAATGCTATCACGACTTTACGTTCCGGAAAACAAATCGATAATCAAGTTGTTAGTCCAAACGATTTACCGGAAGTTCCTCTTGACACTTTGAAAACGAAAAGTCATTATGAAAAAAACATTGAGCCAAACATCGAATCAAACTCCAATCCAAATTCTTCTTCTACTCAAGTAGACCCACCTACTAAGTATCGTGTTCCATTTTAACATCGCCTTCGACCTAAGAAACACTCTGATCAAATGGAAAAGATGTTGGAAATTTTTAAACAAGTCAAAGTTAACATCCCGCTTCTTGATGTCATTCAACAAGTCCCAACTTACGCAAAGTTTCTCAAGGACTTGTGTACTCAAATATGACAAACTCATGTACTCAAGAAAGTTTTCTTAGCCACCGGACTTAGCAAAGTCTAATTTCAATTAATTCCCATCAAATAAACAGATCTTGGATGTCCAACGACCTCATGCACGATAGGAGACAAAACAATTAATAAGTGCTCACTAGATTTGGGTGCAAGTGTCAATTTGATTCCTTATTCAGTTTACCAGCATCTTTGCTTGGGTGAATTAAAAACGACGAAAGTAACTCTTTAATTTGCCGATCGTTCAATAAAGAAACCCGTGGGAGAAATCGAGGACGTACTCATCAAAATTGGTCGATTTATATTCCCTATCGATTTCATTGTTTTGGAGACTCAACCTGTGAATAATCCGATGAGTCAAATTCCATTGATTTTAGGTCGACCTGTGACGCCCCACTCCGAGACCCACATTAACAAAGAGAATTACTAGGTAATTATGTCTGCTAATGCAGAGAATAGGGTCCGTTAAGGGTGACCATCATAGTCTTGCATTAGATAAGAGCTAAGTATATCGATTTAGTACTCTCTTTTTTCATTTCGTCTTAAGTATTCGACATACTTAATTCCTATCAAATACACTACTATGGTGGCTACAGGATCAATTTAGAAACAAAATATAATAACTACAACAATCTCAAATCACAGAACAGCAACACAGATAATATACATATACACATACATTAAATGTAATACAACATGCCACAAGTGGTATTCAACCACAATATATACATACATCCCCACAAAAGAATAGATACATCATAAGGTTCCCAAACAAAAGGCTACTACACAAAAACTATGCCATAACCAAAGTCGATGAAGAAGCCCAAAAGGTAAAGCTAGCATAGGTCCAAAAGCTAACCTGCAACTCGGTCTGACCCGGGTAATGAATACATGGGTCAGGCTAACTAGAACTTGATATTAGCAAGAGATGAAGAAATATAAGCATACAAGTGAAGCATTCCTTTGAATATAAAGGAATGATATGAGTAAAGTTAAACTTATACTTCCAAGGGTGGAAGTGTCTCAAAGGTCCATAATTAACTTAGGAATGGGTTTAACATGGCATAGATGTTTCACATCCAAGGGTAATACAATATAAGTGAACATAAGCAATCATACAAGCCATAAGTGAAATCATCGAAATCTCCAAAATCAAATCTCATGAAACTCAAATAAGATCTCATAATCCCAATATCGAAATCACCATAAACATATATAAGCCTTTCTCTACTCAAGGCTATAAATAAAATCATCTTCTTAAATTGGTGAAATCAAAATCAAAATCTCATAAAAATCCCCAGATTGGCCAAATCGTAGATGCATGCCGAAGCGATATTGCACGTGCCAACTCAGACCAGTACTATATATATGATTTAGGTACCTATCCCAGATGACCGAAGTCGTAAATCCAAAATGACTGAAGTCGTAAATCCCAGATGACCCGAAGGTCTATAGTACTGGTAATCCCAGAATGTGTCACAAACTCGCAGATAAGAACCCAAAAAGTGTTAACGTGCGTCCCATACCACCTGTTCACACTTAACAGTTTACTAACCGCTAGTCAATGCTACATTAGAAAACATAAATCATCATAAAATCTCAAAAACTCAGAAAACTCAGACTCGTCTCATCTCATCGGCAAGTAAAACACTATAACGGGTTCTCATAGATCTTACTCCTAGAATAGGAGATCTCGAACCACAACTCGCCAAATATTGCCCTTCCCAGATAATTCCTAAAGATAGGAATTATAATCTCAAAAACTCACCATAAATTGGCTAAATAACTCAGAAATAAATAACCCAGAATAGTTTCGATCGTACAAGTCCAGAATTAACCGATAAAGTAAACTCACGTGTCCTATACCATGTGTTTTACTAAACCATTTAATTTTCTTTCTCATACGTCCAAAAAGTGTAAATATAATGTATATTATTTATAAAATAATTTACTTGAGAAAACGAGATTTTAAAATAATTTTCTGAAACCATTTTGAAGACATTTTATTGAAAATTCTGCTTGAATATATTTAAAATACTTTGAAATAATTTAATAATAATTTAAAAATATTTTGAAAATATTTTATAATGAAGATTTCAAAAACCAAACTATTTAGAAATTTTCTCAAAATTTATTTGGAAGAAATAATGCTTGAAATCGAAGAAATACGAAGAAAATACACTACATCGATATTCAAATTCAAATCGAATTTAATTTGAAATTTTGAATTTCAAATTCCTCCAAAAATTGGCTAATCCATTGATGGATATCTAGCCCATAACCATCATCAAAAACATCTTGAAAATTGCAAAAGAATTGGTCACAAAACCATAGCAAAAGAGGGTCAAGTGCTGCGAATAACTAAAGAAACAAGGCCAAGCTACATACGTGAATGGGTCGACCCCATGCCCCATCAGGTCGACTGCCAGGTCGACCCCTAAGGGGACCAGGTTGATAGGCCGATCGACCTGGTGAAGTGCTCGGTCGACCCCCCTGTCGACCCAGGCTACGGAAATGCTGTAGTTTGAATTTTCTACTCCGTGTTGATTTTCCAGTGATGATTTAGCATAGCAAACGATTGAGTTTTGGAATGAAATTTGACATGAAACAAGATTAACAACTAAACCACACTTCGAAAAAGTTCCGTCAGTAATTCGAATGAAAATCATGGAGTTATGGCCATTCAAAGTGGCAACTAGAAACGAAAAACTCAATAAAATAACTAACAGAAAGATATACGTAAACAGAAGCTTATACGGAGCAGTTTCTTTACAAGCAACACATATTCTAGTTAGCAAATTAGAGTTCTTACTCACCTTAGCGATTTGGCAAAGAAATTGGTAGCAAGTTGCAAGCTTTTGAGGAGAATGGAGCTCTAATAACCTGCAAAAGCTGAAAAGGAAGCATGTACAGCAAAAACAAAATTGTTAAAGACAATCATACCTAGATTCTAAGATTTTTGATGAAATAACTTTTGTATTGGTAGAGATTACCTTTAATTTTCTTATTCTAGTGATTCTCTTCTTTTATTTGCAGCGAATTTGGTGAAATTTGGTTTTAATTTGAAGAAGCCATTGATTTTCTTATTTTCACTTACTGTATATTGTTTTTGAGAAGGAAGATGAGAAAACTAACGTATTATTAGTTTTCTTTCTCACCAAAAGTATCTAGAATTATTAGATGGATCCAAATACCAAACTCATAAAGCCCAAACCTTATAATACTTGGAGAAAATTGAGTTATGCACAATTCTAACCTATATAATCAACATATGCACACTTTTCTTCATTTTAAGGCCAAATAAAATGTATACATCTATTTGTTTGCAAATAAAATTATTTCTTTAACAAGATAAAATTTATTTTAACGATAAAAAGTCATTTTTAACAACAAAACCTTATTTTTGACAATATCACACAATTTACATTATTTTATCACAAAAACACTATTTTTACTACAACTTATTAAAAATTGTTTCCTTGTCAAAAAAATTACAATAAACCATTCTAACTTTATTTAAACATAAAAATATTACTTTTAAACAATATTTCACACTTTTATATTTATAAAATACAAATTTACTTCATTTTCCCCTTTTTAAAATCAATAAATAGTTAATATTGGCACTAATTTCCAATATTATTGCATTTACCCAAATAAAATTACAAATTGATTATTTTCACTCTAAATTCTCAAAATAAAGTTTTTAAAACTTTATTTCCATTACATAGACTTATTTCATCAATTTAATGTTGAAATACATCACTTAATTAATTTATTTGCTCCAAACTAATAAATACCCAATATTTCAATTTATTTAACCCAAATACTTATCCAATCAATATTTAATCCCATATTTAATCCCAAATAAACAAAATAAATTCCAAACTTTATTTTTCCCATTTTATTTACAAAATTCATTGTTTATTCCAAATAAACAATTTAAAATTTTCAATTATATTTTAATTTACAATATAAAATTATAACTTCCGTTATAATTTAATATATATAGGTAGTCTCCAAACCAGGGTTGTTACAGACTCGCCTCCTAAAAAAATTGCGCCCTCGCAATTTCTAGAGAAGTGTTTGTATTCAACATATTAATTTCATCAATCAAAGGAAGGATAGACAAGCATGAGATCAAAAGTCCTCACTCTCTACTCAAGACGAAAGATGACCAAGATAAAATTGCTCGGTAAATTCAATGATTTTCCTAAGTATAAATACTAGGATTTGCGGACAATTGAATTTCTTGAGCAATATATCATGATTTCGAAGGTATCTCACTTTCGAAACAAAAAAACAATGGGGTGCTACTCAAAAATCTATCGGAGGAGATTGATTTCACAAAAATTTCTCGAAATCGAGTTAGGATTTTAGCATCGTTTTATCCGACTCTAACAATAAGCTGATGACTTTCCGTATGTCACTACGGAAAGAGCCATACTGATATTAAGATAACAACCATTAAGGTAAGAAGACCCGATGATAGATGGTTACTTCAAAGATCGCCTTACTCAAACGACCGCAAAATGCTAGTCGTTAGACTATTGCACTAAGGCAAGACAATCACGAGAAACACAATACATATAAATTTTAATTTACAGTCAAAATTTATTAGAGTTCGAAATTCATTATCTTCAAAACCATAATCTAAATTTTTGTTTACAATCAAACTTCTTAAAGTTCCAAAACTCATTGCCTTTAAATTCAAAATCTCAATTTTCAACACTTGGAAAATTTCCAAACTCCTTCCTATAGTTCTTATAAAATGACAAATAATTTCAAACTCATATTCCCCTTTTATTCCAAAATTAAATTTTCGAAAGAATTTTTTATAATTTCATTTCAACAATTCTTAAGATAAAATTTTAAAATTTACTACTCTTTATTTTCAAATACCCAAATTCTCATAACAAACTCCATCTTTAACATGTATAACTTATTTTAAAATATTCAATAAACATTTATTCTTTAAAAAAAGTATTACTCATCATTTCAATAATAAAACATAACTATATTCAAATTCATACATTTCAATTATCATAATGGCATTGCCTCGCTATTGATTTATAATAAATAACCCTATTGATTGGCTGCAGCTTTGACCAAATGATCAAAACCACCTCGCCACTCATCCAATCCCACTATGGTTCAATGGCTACATATGTCATCCAGAGTAAAATTTAATTATCAAATCTTTTTTATTTATTTCCAAATTTAGTCTCATTAAAACTCAATTTATCATGTCTAATTGTCTCATCACAGCGTTTAGGAAATTCCTATCGATAAAGTTGATCAGGCGCATCGACAAGAATTCTTAAAGCACTTGATGGACAACCCAACACAAAAATCATCTTCTATAAAAGAAGTATCTCATATTTAGTTCTCAAAATGTTCTTTATTTATCCCAAAAACCAAAATCCAATTCCTCTTAGAAATATATCTCCAATTTTTAAAAAATTTGAAAACACAATTCATTACATATACCCGAAATCAAAAACACAAAAAGTGAGTCATCAAGATGTTCCCTGAATATACTCGATTCACAAGATTGAGGGAATAGATTGGAGTGTTTGTCATTCCTAACGGTATAACGAACTACTCAGAAACTCATAACAAGTGCGGAATGCGGTAAAAGAACACTATCCTCCGCAACTCGTAGCTAATGAGAATTGGTGTAGGGTCAAGCTGAAGAAAGACGCTAGCACCACCAATAGATCGAATAAGAAATCAGCGAGATTTAAGGGTAAGGGTAAAATATCTTCTCGAATGAGGAGAAGAACACAAACGAAAAATCATTACTTCGGGTGAAGTAATATTACTAAGTCTATAAATGAGTATCCAAAAAGGTTATCTCAAAAGAGGTAAGAATGGAAATATCAATTAAATTCCAAGGATCACCTCATTTCTTTAGTGGGCATCCTCGTGGAAGGACGACCGAAAGGCTAAGAACCGGGAATGAGGTCAATACAATACTCGATTGCCTAATTGGGTGTCATACCCGAACGGAATCACAAAAATCAACAGAATCACAATGACGGGAATTCGAGATATATCCTCAACATCTCGATACCCAAGAGTGAATACAGTGACTTCGGAATCATAATCAATATTCCGAAGACAAGAAATAACAAACCAACTGAATTTGGATACCTAACAATAGGACCCTTCAAATCACAGAATGTGGCTTGATAAAATGCAAGCCACTCCCTCTCAAATTACTCCAAACTCAAGATAGAAAATAGCGTGCTAATACGGACGCAAAGATAAGTTACAAGGAACAAATCCCAAAATTCTCACGTCAAGTATTGCGGATCCCCTCAAAATGATTCGCAATCCTCAAGTAAGCAACAAGACCAGAACATCTAATAGCATTAACAAATTTCTTCGGTACAGATAAATGCCAAGCACCCGTATCAAAGAGGATTCGAATAGAATGGTCATGAAAAAGAATAGAACCTTCCAAAATAGTAGGAGATATACCTCGCGACTGAAATGCACTACTAGAAGCCTGAGCCACATTCAGATTCCCCGAACCTGAACTCTTCCCCTTCTTATGACATGCTGAAACTATATGTCCTTCCTTCTTTTAATAATGGCACTTGGGGGTTTGAGGACATTCTCTAGCTAGATGGTCTCTAGAGCCACAATTAAAGCAAGCCAACACTCTAGCTGAAGGAGGTGCTACACCGGAATGAGAACCAGAATTGTCTTTCTTCTTCTTCTTCTTAGGGGGAAATGATTGGGATCTATGAAAGGAAAATTTCTTCTTATTTGGGTTCATTCGAACCTCGGCCTCGTCACTACTATCCCTTTCATTTTCGAGGCTTCGAGGTGAAGCGCCGAATCCACAATCTCCTCGAACGAGAGCTTAAGCTGAAGCATGAGTGACTTCTTCAAATACTTCTTAAGTCCAAATACGAACTTAAGATTCATCTTGTATGGGGTACTAATAAACTCGAGCCCATACTTGGATAGAGACTCGAAAAAGGATAGATAATCTGACATAGAGGATTTTCCCTGCTTCAACTCGAGGAAGCGACGGGCAAGGAAAGCCTTCTCGGATTCTGGCATGAATTTAAGCTCAAAATGATCTTGGAAATGCTGCCATGTAAGAGTTGGCTCATCTATCTCAGCTATAAGGAGCTCGTACCAGTCTAGTGCTCATTCTTGCAGCATACTTGATGCCACAAGAACATGGTGATGATCGGGAATCTCCATGTGAGTGAAGATGCGCTTGCATGTTCGGAGCCAAACCCGAACCTCTAAAACTGTCTCGGAGCCTTTGAATGGCTTGCCACCGAGATGGGAGAAGTCGCTACACATACGCGCAAATGCGGATTTGCGCAGAGGAGAGGGATGAGTAGGAGTAGGAGGCTGAGTGCTCTTAATAAGCTCAAGAATATGGTCGGTCGACATATAAACTCCTTCGGGACGAGAACCACTGGACGGTCCCGCCTCCGAAGTCCGACCTCTGCCTCTTCCAGCCATTTGCTAAAAGTTAAGATAAGAAAGGATTATTCGCAGGGGTAGATATTAGCAATTCGAATGCATTAACTAAGGAATACTACGGAATAAAATTAACATTCCTAGACATATTCCTTTCTATCTACCCCCAAAGGACTCAAAAGGCTAAGGTCGAGGTCGGGTTCAATAACGATTGGGGATGATGTGTACACTTGTATTATATTTGATGTATGATAATTGTGTATACTGTTCTGTGTTTATTACATTGTGTTCTGAATCCAGCTCTGATACCAAGCTGTGACGCCCCACCCCGAGACCCACATTAACAAAGAGAATTACTAGGTAATTATGTCTGCTAATACGGAGAATAGGGCTGGTTAAGGGAGACCATCATAGTCTTGCATTAGATAAGAGCTAAGTATGCCGATTTAGTACTCTCTTTTTTCATTTCATCTTAAGTATTCGACATACTTAATTACTATCTAATACACTACTATGGTGGGTACAGGATCAATTCAGAAACAAAATATAATAACTACAACAATCTCAAATCATAAAACAGCAACACAGATAATATACATATACACATACATCAAATGTAATACAACATGCCACAAGTGGTATTCAACCACAATATATACATACATCCCCATAAAAGAATAGATACATCATAAGGTTCTCAAACAAAAGACTACAACACAAAAACTATGCCATAACCAAAGTCAATGAAGAAGCCTAAAAGGTAAAGCTAGCATAGGTCCAAAAGCTAACCTGCAACTCGGTCTGACCCGGGTAATGAATACACGGGTCAGGCTAACTAGAACTTGATATTAGCAAGAGATGAAGAAATATAAGCATATAAGTGAAGCATTCATTTGAATATAAAGGAATGATATGAGTAAAGTTTAACTTACACTTCCAAGGGTGGAAGTGTCTCAAAGGTCCATAATTAACTTAGGAATGGGTTTAACATGGCATAGATGTTTCACATCCAAGAGTTATGCAATATAAATGAACATAAGCAATCACACAAGCCATAAGTGAAATCATCGAAATCTCCAAAATCAAAGCTCATGAAACTCAAATAAGAGCTCATAATCCCAATATCGAAATCACCATAAACATATATATAAGCCTTTCTCTACTCAAGGATATAAATAAAATCATCATCTCAAATTGGTGAAATCAAAATCAAAATATCATAAAAATCCCCGGATTGGCCAAATCCTATATGCATGCCGAAGCGATGTTGCACATGCCAAACTCAGATCAGTACTATATATATATGATTTAGGTACCTATCCCAGACGACCGTAGTCGTAAATCCCAGACGACTGAAGTCGTAAATCCCAGATGACCCGAAGGTCTATAGTAATGGTAATCCTAGAATGTGTCACAAACTCCCAGATAGGAACCTGAAAAGTGTTAACGTACGTCCCATACAACACTTTCGCACTTAACGGTTTACTAACCGCTAGTCAAGGCCACATTAGAAAACAGAAATCATCATAAAATCTCAAAAACTCAGAAAACTCAGACTCGCCTCATCTCATCGGCAAGTAAAATACTATAACGGGTTCTCATAGATCTTACTCCTAGTATAGGAGATCTCGAACCACAACTCGCCAAATATTGGCCTTCCCAGATAATTCCTAAAGATAGGAATTATAATCTCAAAAACTCGCCATAAATTGGTTAAATAACTCAGAAATCAATAACCCAGAATAGTTTCGATCGTACAAGTCCGGAATTAACCGATAAAGTAAACTCACGTTTCCCATACCACGTGTTTTACTAAACCGTTTAATTTTCTTTCTCATACATCCGGAAAGTGTAAAAATAATGTATATTATTTATAAAATAATTTACTTGGGAAAACGGGATTTCAAAATAATTTTCTGAAATCATTTTGAAGACATTTTATTGAAAATTCTACTTGAATATATTTAAAATACTTTGAAATAATTTAAAAATAATTTGAAAATATTTTATAATAAATATTTCAAATACTAAACTATTTAGAAATTTTCTCAAAATTTATTTGGAAGAAATAATGTTTGAAATCGAAGAAATACGAAGGAAATACACTAAATCGATATTCAAATTCAAATCGAATTTAATTCAAATTTTTGAATTTCAAATTCCTCCAAAATTTGGTTAATCCATTGATGGATATCATATCCCATAACCATCATCAAAAACATCTTGAAAATTGCAAAAGAATTGGCCACAAAACCATAGCTAAAGAGGGTCAAGTGCTGCGAATAACTAAAGAAACAAGGCCAAGCTACATACGTGAATGGGTCGACAAAGGGTCGACCCCATGCCCCATCAGGTCAACCACTAGGTCAACTCCGAAGGGGACTAGGTCGACAGGCCGGTCGACCTGGTGATGTGCTCGGTCGACCCCCTATCGACCCAGGCTACGGAAATGCTGCAGTTTGAATTTTCTGCTCCGTGTTGATTTTCCAGTGATGATTGAGCATAGAAAACGATTGAGTTTTGGAATGAAATTTGACATGTAACAAGATTAACAACTAAACTACACTTTGAAAAAGATCCAGCAGCAATTCGAGTGAAAATCAAGGAGTTATGGCCATTCAAAGTGGCAACTAGAAACGAGAAACTCAATAAAACAACTAACATAAAGATATACGTAAACAGAAGCTTATACGGAGCAGTTTCTTTACAAGCAACACATATTCTAGTTAGAAAATGTGAGTTCTTACTCACCTTGATGATTTGGCAAAGAAATTGGTAGCAAGTTGCAAGCTTTTGAGCAGAATGGAGCTCTAATAACTTAAAAACCCTGAAAAGGAAGCATGCACAGCAAAAATAAAACTGTTACAGACAATCATACCTAGATTCTAAGATTTTTGATGAAATAACTTTTGTATTGGTAGAGATTACCTTTTATTTTCTTATTATAGTGATTCTCTTTTTTTTTAAAAGCAAATTTGGTTTTAATTTGAAGAAGCCATTGATTTTCTTATTTTCACTTACTGTATATTGTTTTTAAGAAGGAAGATGAGAAAACTAACGTACTGTTAGTTTCCTTTCTCACCAGAAGTATGTAGAATTATTAGATGGATCCAAAAACCAAACCCATAAAGCCCAAACCTTATAATAATTGGAGAAAATTGAGTTATGCACAATTCTAACCTATATAATCAACATATACACACTTTTCTTCATTTTAAGGCCAAATAAAATGTATACATCTATTTGTTTGCAAATAAAATTGTTACTTTTTTGAGAGTGACGGGTGTGTAGCGTGAAACTACACAACCGGTTAAATAGTTATATTATATAGTACTGAAGAGGTCGATCGACAAGCCCGATCGATGGCCAAAAAATAGGTGTGAGGCAACAAACTGTAATAGAAATACAAGAGTATCATAGACTATTACATATTAACTGTAGTACGTGTTAAAATGACTTTTTATCATTAAAATAAATTTTATCTTGTTTTTGACAATATCACACAATTTACATTATTTTATCACAAAAACACTATTTTTTTAAACATCAAAATATTATTTTTAAACAATATTTCACACTTTTATATTTATAAAATACAAATTACTTCATTTTCCCCTTTTTAAAATCAATAAATGGTTAAATATTGACATTAATTTTCAATATTATTGCATTTACCCAAATAAAATTACAAATTGATTATTTTCACTCCAAATTCTCAAGATAAAGTTTTTAAAACTATATTCCCATTACTTTAGATTTATTTCAATAATTTAACGTTGAAATACATCACCTAATTAATTTATGAGCTCCAAACTAATAAATAACCAATATTTCAATTTATTTAAACCAACTACTTATCCAATCAATGTTTAATCCCACATTTATTCCCAAATAAACAAAATAAAGTTCCAAACCTTATCTTTCCCATTTTATTTACAAAATTCATTGTTTATTCCAAATAAACAATTTAAAATTTCCAATTATATTTTAATTTACAATATTAAATTATAACTTCCGTTATAATTTAATATATACAGGTAATCTCCAAACCAGGGTTGTTACACGACCTTTCTTGGCTACTTCAAATGCTCTAATCAATTGTCGAAACGGTTCGATGAAAATTTCTTTTGGACACATGAATTTGGATCTTAACATTTTCAATCTTGAAAATCAATTGAATGAACCACGTGACCAAACGCTGGAAGTTAACTTCATTCAAGAAAATTTCGATAATGAAACAGTTTACCTAAACCATGAACGTGAGACCGAATACGAACAATTGTTTCAAGACGAGCCTAAAGAAATTGAAAATGCGCTTCCGTTTGAACCCCTTACTATTGAATCAGAACTGCCATCCAATTCTTTGATTGAGCAACCCCTGAGGTTGGACCTCAAACCCCTTCCCGATCACCTTAAGTACACATACTTAGGTGACAACAAAAAGTTTCCCGTCATGATTTCTTCAACTCTTTCTCTTGATCAAGAAGCTTCTCTTCTTTCAATTCTGTCCAAAAACCAAAGAAGCAATTGGATGGTTGATCACCGATATAAAGGGAATTAGTCCCGCTCTTGTTCAACATTGCGTCCATTTAATTGATGATGCCAAGCCTGTTCGTGACGTGCAACGAAGGCTTAACCCAAAAATGAAGGATGTGGTTCGAGACGAAATTCTTAAACTCCTCGATAACGGAATCATATACCTAATTTCTGATAGTTCATGGGTTAGCCCAATTCATGTCGAGCCTAAAAATTCTGGACTTACCGTTATCAAGAATGACTCTGACGAACTCACTCTAACTCGTACTTAAATGGGTTGGCGTGTTTGCATCGATTATTGAAAATTAAATGCTGCAACACATAAGGATCATTTCCCTCTTCCTTTCATCGACCAAATGTTTAAACGATTAGTCGGTCACAAATTCTATTGCTTTCTTGATGGTTATTCCGACTTTAACCAAATTCCAATCACTCTCGAAGATCAAGAGAAAACAACTTTCACGTGTCCCTTTGGCACTTTTTCTTATCAACGTATGCCATTTTGCCTTTGCAATGCTCCTGCTACTTTCCAAAGATGCATGGTCAGCATCTTGTCTGATATGATCGAACGCTTTCTAAAAGTGTTTATGAATGATTTTTTCTATCTTTAGAAACTCTTTTTTCGAATGCTTACACCATCTTGAGTTGGTTTTTAAACGATGCAAGGACAAACACTTAACGTTAAATTGGGAAAAATGTCATTTTATGGTCAAACATGACATTCTCCTTGGGCATTTCATTTCAAACAAAGGCATTGAGTAAGATAAAGCGAAAGTTGATGTAATTGGGAATCTACCTATTCCTAAATCTATCAAAGACATTCGTTCATTTCTTGGACATGTTGGCTTTTATAGATGCTTTGTGAAAGGCTTTAGTAAAATTGCTCAACCTCTAACGACTCTTCTTGGAAAAGACGTTCCATTTGACTTCAATTCTGATTGTGTTTCTGCTTTCGAACGTCTCAAAAACGAACTCATTTCTACTCCCATCATTTGTTCACCCAATTGGGATCTTCCCTTCGAAATAATGTGTGACGCTTCTAACTTTCCAGTTGGTACTGTCTTAGGACAACGCATCAACAAAATTCTTCATGTTATCTACTACGCTAGTATGACTCTAAATGATGCTCAACTTAATTACACAACCACTTAAAAAGAGCTTCTAGTGGTAGTCTTTGCGCTCAAAAAATTCCGACCTTATTTGGTTGGCTCACAAATTGCTGTTTACACTGACCATTCCGCTCTTAGGTACCTTTTCGCTAAAAAGGATGATAACTCTTGTTTGATTAGTTGGATCCTTCTACTCTAAGAATTTGACCTTACGATCAAAGACAAAAAGGATCCGACAATGTCATTGCCGATCATCTGTCGCGTCTTCCAAACGCACCATCTTATTTACCGATCAACAAGAACTTTCCTGATGAACAACTCCTTTCCGTTTATGTCGATCCATGGTATGCCGATATAGTGAACTATTTAGTCACTAAGGAAACTCCTTCATTTTGGTCGAAACAAGATAAATATAAATTTCTTTCCCAAGTAAAATACTTCTATTGGGATGATCCATACTTGTTTAAGTACTGCTCTGACCAAATCATTCAACATTGCATCTCGGATTGCGAAATCAAAAGTATTCTTTCGTTTTGTCATAACCAAGCTTGTGGTGGTCACTTCGGTCCTAAGAAAACTGCGAAAAAGGCACTTCAATGTGGTTTTTACTGGCCTACGCTTTTTAAAGTTGTATTTGAGTTTTGTGAAACTTGCGACCGCTGCTAAATGTTAGGAAGAATCTCTCAATGAAACATGATGCCTTTGAACCCCATCCTTACGATCGAGATCTTTGACGTTTGGGGTATTGACTTTATGGGACCGTTTTTCAATTCTTTCGGAAATCTGTACATTCTTCTTGCTGTTGATAACGTCTCTAAATGGGTTGAAGACATTCCTTGTAAAACAAACGACCATAAAGTTGTTGTGAAATTCATAAAAGAAAACATCTTTTTGAGATTCAGAACACCTCGCCCAATAATAAGCGATAATGGAACCCATTTCTGTAACCATTCATTTGAAACTTTAATGAAAAAATACTCGATAACCCACAAGTTATCCACTCCTTATCATCCTCAAACTTGTGGTCAAGTTAAAATTTCAAATCGTCAAATCAAATAAATCTTGGAGAAAATTGTGAATAAAAATCGAAAAGATTGGTCACAAAAATTAACAGATGCGCTTTGGGCTTATAGAACTGCATATAAAACCAATCTTGGGATGTCCCCTTTTATGCTTGTATATGGTAAAGCGTGTCATTTGCCCGCTGAACTTGAACATAAAGCATTATGGGCAATTAAGAACATAAAGTTTGATCTTGAAAAAGCTGGCGAAAACAGAAAATTGCAAATCAACAAATTAAAGGAGATTAGGAATGATGTGCATGAAAACAAGAAAATTTACAAAGAAAGAACAAAAGTTTTTCATGACAAGTCAATCCTAAGGAAAATATTTTCGTCGAACCAAAAAGTTCTTTTGTATGACTCTAGACTTCACTTATTCCTTGGGAAATTAATATCAAGGTGGACAAGACCATACATTGTACGTACTGTTTTTCCACACGGTGCCAATGAAATAGAAAACCCTAAAGATGGTTCAATTTTTAAAGTCAATGGTCATCGTTTAAAGCCTTACCTAGAGTTGCCAAGTGATCGAGAGGAGGAGCTCATGACGCTTCATGAGCCATACTACGTCTAGTAAGAAATGTTAACCCTACCTTGTAAATATCCACATATTTTTTCCCCATTACATTCATTATATCATGCATTGATTGTGGGGGCACGGTCAAAATTAAGTGTGGGGGAGAGTCTCGTGTTCATTTTTGATTTTTCATGGTTTATTGCATTTTCTTTCCAAAACTCTTTATAAAAAAAAGATATAAAAAATCCCAAAACAAATTTTCTTTCTAGCACATTGATTTACTTTTGAAGAAACACTATAAGATAAGTATATGTTTTTGGTTATTAAATTGAAATTTCTAAAAAAAAATTTGTCTCAACAATAAAAATAAAGTTTGATTACAAGTAACTATGGTTTAAATAGTATATAGGAAGATTCATAGGTGATAATTATGAAGTATGTCCTAATTGTAATCTTTGTTTAAAAGAGTGGTTGATTTAAAGTAAAGACGATAACGTTTTTGATCTTCTAAGTTAAGTGGTGCTAATATGATTTTGCAAAACTCTCTCTTCATAAAACAAAAAACAAAACAAACAAACAAAAAATAATAATAAAAGCTTTTATAAAAATTAAAAAAAACACCTAGATTCAGGTGTTCACACGCAAGTGTGTACACTCGCCATGCTCTATACCCTTCTCATGTAAGCCCAAAAGGCAGTGCATGATTGGTATATCTGGTCTTAGTTTATCTGAGTTAGGTGTATGTAAATAGATTTAATAAAATTAACCACCTAGAGTCATGTGTTCATACGCAAGTGTGTAGACTCGCCACGCTATGTACTTTTCTCACGTAAGCCCGAAAGGTAATGCATGATCAGTATATCCGGCCTTAGTTTATCTGAGTTAGGTGTATAAATAATAATAATGTTAAAACTTTTCAAAAAAAATAGAGAGAGCAAGCAATTGATATCCAAGAACTATTTCCACTTATTTGATTCGACTTGTTATTCAAAAGAAATAAAAATACCACTTTGAAAAACTTTGATAATCTACGAAGGATCCATTTCATAGTTGCACTGTGTTATCAGCTGAAACAACTAGCCAAACTAGTATACTTGTTATGATAACTTAATTTTTGTTGGACGTTTTGACGAGTAAAAAGTCTTAAATTTCTTGATAATGACCAGAACTTATATTTAACTTACTTGTGTCATTTTTAGAGTAAATTCTTCATTTGTAAATATTTTTGAAAATTTACATGTAGAATCTGCATATTGCATTTGGATTTTGTGGGTAGTATCCGCTAAAAACCCTCACGTGACAACACTCGTCCTACTAGGGACACCTAGAGGTTTAACAGCTTGTTGCATACACTCAATGCAATCGTGTTTCCTACGAAAGCGGATTTATCTTAGTTTTAGTTTATTCAAGGACAAATAAGAAGATAAGTGTGAGGGTATTTGATGTGCACGTAAAAGTGCATATTCTTACTTTCATATTTAATCTACTTTAAATTAAATAAATGAACAGATTGGGGTGTTTATACATGTTTTTACCTAAATCTAAAGTTTTTTCAAATCATCATTCATTCATCTTCATATGGGGGCAAAATGGTCATTTTTGTATGTGTTAATTTTTGATAAAATTTACTTGCACATTTTAATGTTGTTTTGTAGGAATTTGAGTGATTATTGGAAGTGGTTTCATGTATGTATGCATGCACAAGTGAAGGAAGACAAAGGAATGAAGAAATAAAAGAATTCATGCAACATGAAAGAGCCCACCTACCCACTAACCCATGGACCATAATTAAAAGCTAATGGAGATTAAAATGCACATGCAAATATTAATGGTGGATTAGGGGGATGCTAATGATTACTTGGAGGTTACACTTCCTAAAAGGCATCTTAGGTAGTCCCCTAAAATATGAATTAGGGTATTAAGCATGCATAAATACTCCTTATGACTTATGTAATTATCTTCTTACCTTTTATGTAAGTTGTAGCCATAAAATCAAAGATAAAATAAAACTTTCTTTCATGGCTTCTTAGCCTTTTCTTTATGCAATTTATTTATATGCAATTTTAATTCATGCACTTTTAATTCATGTTTCTTTATTTTATTTTTCTTTTAATGTTAGTAGTTTAGATCTCTTTCTTTAATGCAAGTAGTTTAGCAAGTAGATGAGCTTTTAAATTTATTTAATTATCTCTCTTCTTTCATGTTAAAATCACTTTATGTCATAATGAATTCAAATATGAGAAGCTAAGCCCCTTCAATTTAGGGTCATGAAGCTCTTATGAATCACATAATGTTAACATATTGATTTCATTTGATCTCTTTTTTCGCTTAATGGAAATTTTTGATGTGGTAAAACTGTGTTGTTTAATAATGAATTTGATAGCATATGTTGTTGACACCAAATACGCTATGCTTAAACAAACATAAACACAAATTACCTCTTCATCTACTTATGATTTTGGTAATGAAGTGGATTTAGAATCAAAATTTGATGATCTATGTGTTAAGACGACGATTTTTCTATCGGTTAGAAAATCGCCGAAAATGTGATAATATTACCGCAAGCGCACGACGTACAATGTTAGTACGTGGCGAGTACGGGTCGATCCACAGAAAATTGAAGTGATTTAAAATTCTACTCAATCGAATTAATCCAAATGATTAAAGATGTTTTAACTAAAATTGCTAAAAACTAACAAAAAGTAAGTGAATAAAAGTATGAGAGTAGTAGGCAATTTAGAGGCAAATCCCTTCTCATAATCACACAAATCAACACAATGAAATTATGATCTCTCTTTTTTGGTCATTTGTGAATTTAGTTGATATGTTTATCCTAAGTATGTTCTATTTTTGCCATTACTTAACCCAACATAAACCATCAAACTTTAACACACCATCCAACCACTTGTCAACTTTCATGAAATGATAATGAAATTAAAAATAAAATCTATTCTTAGCATCTATTTATTATTGATTAGTAATATGGACCATCAAATTTTGATTCTAAAATCCACTTCATTACCAAAATCATACGGAGATGAAGAGGTAACTTGTGTTTATGTTTGTTTAAGCATAGCCTATTTGGTGTCAGCAACATAGGCTATCAAATTCAAAGTTAAACAATAAAAAATTTACCACATCAAACGTTTCTTTAAGCATAAAAAGAGATCATAAATTAACATATATGTTGAATCTACATGATTAGAGATTCATTACCCCTAAATTGAAGGGGTTTAGCTTCTCATATTTGTTATCATTTCAACAAATGTAGACTGCAACATAAACATAAAAGGAGGAAAAAGAGAGCTAATTAAAATAAACTAAAAGCTAATCTACTTGCATAAAATAAAGAGATCTACACTACTAACATAAAAGAAACAACAAAGAAAAGAACATGTATTCAAATTGCATAAAAATAAATAGCATAAGCAAAGGCTAAGAAGCAATTAAAGAAAGAGAGTTTATGTTTACATGCTACAACTAAACTAAAGAGAAGGTGGTAAGAGCTATCTACATGAAACATAAGGGGTATTTATACATGCCTAAAACCCTAATCCATTTTTAGGGGACTACCCAAAATGCCCCTTAGGAAGTGCGGCCACCAAGTTATCATTAGCATGAATTAATCCTCCATTAAATGTGCATGTGCTTTTAATCTCCACTGATATGTGCATTAGCTCCTAATTGTAGATCATGGTAAGTGGGAAGGTGGGGTCCTCCATGATTACATGAATTCATTTATTCCCATCTTCATTTGCCTTCTTCTTTTGTGCATGCATATTTCCATGAAGGTTTCTTCATATTTCTATCCAAATTCCTACAAATAAAACTAAAATGTACAAATACATATTCTCAAAATTAATACATGCACAAAATTACCATTTTACCCCTAAATGAAGATGAAAGAAGGGTGATTTGATGACATTTGGATTTTGGTAAAAACATGTAAAAATACCCTAATATCATCATTATTTAATTAAAACAAGGTTAAATATGTGAGTATGAATATACACCTTTATGTGCACATCACTATGTTACTAATCAACAGTAAATAGATCATGCTTAGAATAGATTTTATTTTTAATTTCATTATCATTTTCATGAGAGTTGACAAGTGGTTTGGATGGTGTGTTAAAGTTTTATAGTTAATATTGGGCTAATTAATAGTATAAGTAGACCATACATAGGATAAACACATCAACTAAATTCACAAATGGCTAAAAAAAGGGATCATAATTTCATTGTGTTGATTTGTGTGATCGTGAGAAGGGATTTACCTCTAAATTGCATGCTACTCTCATATTTTATTCACCTTTATTTGTAGTTAGTTTAGCAATTTTAAGTAACACATCTTCAAACTTTGGTCTAACTTAATTGAGTAGAATTTAAAATTAATTCATTTCCTTACGGATAGACCCGTACTCGCATACGTACTACAATTGTACGCTGTGCGCTTGCGGTTTATAACGATAATAATTTTAATGGCGGTTTTTTAACCGATAGAAATTTCCACCATTACTATTACAATCAATATTTCATCATTCGTATTATAGTACGTTATTAGATTCTCAATGGTGGAAACCATTCTTAGAATTCTTATAACGTTGCACATATATATTGCTTTCATTGTAGCACTATTCAAGGTGATGTACTTAGCCTTTATAGTTGAACCTTCCACAACCTCTCATTTGAAACATTTCCAACTTAAACCCCCTTTGTTAAGGGTAAACATGAATTTAAGATTGACTTACTATATTCATTATCTCTTATAAAGTTCGGGTCCGAACACCGCTTCATAAGATGTTCGTTATTTTCATAAACAATTCTCTAGTATTTCGTAAATAGTCGAGAATACTCTAAACTACCATACAGTGATTTTAACTTGGATTTGATATTTCCTCAGTGTACCAAGTGTAAAAATTAATTTTGATCTAGTACATAACATAGCATACATGATGATTCTTATTGTCGATACATAATGAACCTATCTCATATGCTCCATATTAAGCATTTTAATATTGTGTCAATGTATATCAATTGGGACAATCCCGATATTTCTCATACCGAGTATAAAGGATGCCTCTTTTTAATTCTTCATCGAGAATTAAACAACCATACTTTAGATGATTTCAATATGAGTGCATTATTAGCAATCAGTGGCATGTTGTTTACTTATAGTAATAGAAATGTCTTGGTATCTTTTATTTTCTTTCTTTTAGACATATGCTTCCTCTGTTTTTTGATTAAAATCAAACCAATTAATTTCTCTATAAAAATGCTTGCTCAACATCTAGATGCTTGTTCTTGATTATATATTAATGTGACCTCAAGCTTTATTATCACTTCTACTGACTTTGAGACATTTTGGATAAGATGTGCAAATAGTCTTCTATAATAATGGTTTAAAAGTTCGGTTTTGATGTTAATGCGCCAAAACTCAGTCATATTGTGCGGTAAATTGTGAGTATAAATTCGAATGGACTAAAGTGTATTGACTTGTGAAAATTCTTCATTAATTTCAACATTTAGAATCGACGAGATCATTTTCCATCAACCATTCTTTATACACTTCCAACAGCATTGGCATTCTTCTCAATGACTTACTTATGGTCGATGAAACAAACCTTCACGTACAATCTCCAAAATCAAATTTTGTCAATGTACTTGTAATCAATTTTGAGTTTAAAGCATCATGTGATGGAATCTATACTCTCCATAGATTGTCGATAATTGACGAGATTTTCATTACAAGCAATTCATTTTCTCGTTATCGATAAGAAACTCATAGTTTCTTTTCAATGTGAAGGATTTCCTATTAGACATTCTAATTGGCTGTGCTCTTTTGGGCTTTCTTAAATTTGTATCATCTATATAATCCATTTTCATGTTAGAATCTTAGATCATATCTGAGTCTGTCGCACTACCACCAATTTATCTAGAAATAAATTCCTTCGGTAAGGAGTGTGTCTTGAAAGAACAATTTATTTTTTAATGTGATAGAATAGGCATTCAAAATATTTTATAAACCGCCTATAGATTTACATAAAATAGATTTCGTTTTCAGTTCACTAAATTTGAGTTCATAATGTAGGTCCAACAACCATATATCTTAGACTATGTAATATGGCGTTGTTTCCCAACCATATCTTATATAAAATCCTAATCATAGCTTTATATTAAACCAAAGTAAACATATGTTCTTACTCTTAAGTACATGTCGTGATAGAAAGATTTACATAACATCGCACATTATCAATCGTACTTTGTCCAATTTAACTCAATTACTACTTACCGATACATCATTATGTAGCATATGGAGGAGTGACCGTGAGCATAATCGTATACACGTATATACTATTAGGTACTCTTAGAACAGTTATCCAAGACACTCGTTGTCCAATCAAATTGAATTGTTTTATTTCTTTCATGTGATATATATTTCTTACTTCTATTTTATATTCAATGAATTTATCATAAATATCTAATTTGTGTATCAAATAACTAAGTTTATATCTTAGAAAATTCATCCATGAATTTTTCGAAGTAAGTAGATCCGTTTTCGGTATCATTAAACCTTGGAATGCATACATCTATATGCGTCAACCCAAAGAGTTCATCAACCCTTCGTCGCTCCTACTGAACGGGTGCTTTGTCATTAATATTTTGAGATATAATTCATGGTAACCATATGATTCATAATTATATGATTAAAAAAATTTCTCAAAGATTTTGTAAAGTTTATGATTTCAAAAATATTTAGAAAAAATATTTTAGATGTTTTTGTACTTTCTTTAGCTAATGCACCACTATAGTTATAAAAATTAATACCTTCATCGATAAACAAAAAACAAATTTATTTTATAGCAGATATTCATGATATTCGTATTAAAACAAAGGTACATCTATTAAAAGTGAAAACCAGTAACGGTTATTATCATTTCATTAATGATATTTGGTATAATTAAAGTCATTTTCCCAAACATGATACATCCATTAGCAGTTGTTATATGGTATGCTTCCACTATATCTACTGCTGCAATAACAAAATTCTAATATGGGATACTTATTTCTTTTACTGTAACCATTTACAATTGAGATTTTCAGATCAAATATCTCAAAGTCAAAGAAATAGATCTTATATAGAATAATTTTCTATAAGAAAAATACATTTGGACTAGAAATCATATTTCTTGTTCCTTATCGAGCATCTACAAATATTTTACATTTTTTTTGAGATATCTTCATGAAGTAGAGGTGACCTTTCACCATCCCTTCATCCCAACTTTGCAAATACTACTTCCACTCTTAAATTTTCTCATTTTCTTTTAAATTGTCGAACCGTTCAAAAAGAAAAACCCTTTACGATAAGGCTGGAAGGGATTCCTTTACAAAATGCATTCAACCATTATTAACACATTAAAGAGATTGGATAAGTTGCACTTAAGTAAATAGATCGAAACTAATATTTAAGTGATTAAATTCTTAGGTCTATATATATAACCCTTTATCAGTGTTATTTCCAGTACAACAAGATCCTCATTGTATTCGATTGTATAGAGCACATGATCTTGCACTATGACGACCTGCCTCCACCTCCACCACCCAATATTCATATAAAGTAGTGTGATGTACTGCTCCCTGGCCAATGGAGGGAAACCGCCAATGGTTGTAGGATCGATCAATGTGATAACTTGAATTATATCCATAGCGCATAGACAAAATATAATAACAATATAGATACGAAACAGGGGAGGCAGTAACATAATCAAAATGAACCAAAACATCGTACCAGAGTACAGCATAGGTTCATCAGATTATATAAACCAGAATATAAGAGTTTATACATCCCCAAGCATCATAAACTCCGTAATTACTGTCTCTATATCCAATATAGTACCAATAACAACATAGCATTGTACAGTGGAAATAAGCGGTAATGGCTATACAAAATAGCACATATAAAGCATAAGCATCTGGTTTGTCCTCCACATATCACCATGTGCTATCTCATACCTTTTCTCAATCTACTCATTTAAGAGTATCCATGAATATAAGAAATAGTGTAAATATCCTTGGGTCTGACAACAATCTAGTACAAGCGATTTATGATATCGAAAACACATATACAATGTCTATATATTGTTATAAGAGCATATGGTATGCAAAGTCATATCTGACATACTCATGCAACCAACAAGTTAGTGCATAAACAAAATATATGCTAAACTACTATCATCGATGTGGGTGTGCTACTACTTTAACTATAACTAGGGTATTAGTTTATTGGACTTGATAATACCTACAACACATGACATCCCATAGCAAACATAGCAACCATCACACAATCTTACATCTCTCATACTCAATGACGTTGGATATATGATAACTTATATGGTCAGCATCTACTCAACATCGCAACTACATCAATGCTTGAATCCTTGCAAACTCAGACGGTTGGAACATAACCCCCTCAGACGGTTTAGAGATTCGGATACACTCACATTATCTATAATGAGCGTCTCTATTGGAACTGGACCAGCCCGCAGTGGAAGTTATGGTTGAATTCCAATTTTTTACACCCTATTGGATCTTTATTGGGCCTATGAAGTCTAATTTATTTAGAAAATTTCTAAATTTATTTAAATAATTTTTTTTTATTTAAATTTATAATATAATGTTGTATAATTTAATTATGTTATATTAAATATATACATGTATCATATACACATATATGTGTGTGCATGTATAACATATAAATCCGTGTAAGGTATAACGTGCTCATGTATAGGTGTTGGGATTTACACTGCAACAGACATGTTAGCTCATCCGATACACAAATGTATGGTCCAAATGTTTATTTATATATACTTTTATATAAATATACGATGTTACAAATATTTTTATATATGAACTAAATTTTATTTAAATAATTTAATACATAAATATATTAATATTTATTTATAAACATAATTACAAAATTATCAATATCGTATACATTTGAATCTATATGAAAATATTTTACTTATTTATAAAATATATTAAATATGAATTTTTTTACTGTAAAACTGTAACGATCGTGATTTTATTACCGTCGTAATAAATATTTTGAAAATCCGTAACGACCGTGATTTTATTACCGTCGTAATAAATATTTTGAAAATCCGTTTTTTTAATTAAAATTTGAAGAAAAATGTAAATGCAATATTATTTACAAATCAGTGGAGCGGAAAAGTGTTAGTCAGCTGCAAATTCATTTGAAACAGATAACAGGTTGTGTCATTTATCTTTGCCCTTCACGTGCATATATGAAGACTTGGTCCAATTTAAAGCAAAAGTTTGAACATTTTCTCTTTGCTGCCATCGCTATTCTTATAAGCAAGTTGTGTCCTTTTTCTCAGAGGCACGTTTTCCACATAAATGCTTTTGTACAAACTGCCACCACTCTTTCCAATTGACTTATACACATTTTTGAAGAAAAGAAAGTGTAGGCTGCAAGCATTCTTTTATTCATTTTCAAAGTAAGCACTGCAACATTCTTGTAGCTCATTTCTTCAGTAGCTTGGTTGAAGTTTAATGGCAGTCAAAAAGTATTGCTTTCTGTTGGATCTCGGTTGTTAACCGATTTTGAAGCGAATCTAAGGTGAGTGTAAAAACCTCACATTTCTAATTTACTTGTTTCTCCATATTTTTCGTGCAAACTATGCTGTCTGTTTTGGTAGGTTGGTTGTGTTGTACTAACTGGTTTGAAACTTTTTTTTCTGTTGTTAAGTTGATTATATATATTTTGTGTTTCATTTATGAGTGTGCGCAAGCTTAAATTGCATGAAAAAAAAATGTTTTGAAACATTTCATAGTGAGTCTGCATATAATATTGCCAGGTTAATTTGTGTCTAACATCATTTTTGGTGCAAGATTGCATTGTTCGTGCATACGTGAAAACGCGTCCGATCCAAAAAAAAAAAATTTATGCAAGCATTAACGTGACTGAGGGTAGATGATACACGCACTAGAGTTCAAGTTCCGGGTCTTTTCTTTCTTTTGCGTGCTAAGTATGATGTATATTTTTTTCTTGATTTAAGCACATTTATTAGAAATTAAAACTCTGATTGGTTGAGTGTCCAAACATATTTTGTTTTTCTTGCAAACAAAGGATAAAACAAGCATATTGGATGTTACTGTGTGTGGTGACTATGTTATAGCATGGTTTCTAACCAGCTTTGGCTATCCATTTTATTTTATTTTGTTTTGTTTGTTACTTAGATGTTTTGGTAAATCAAAAAAATATATATATATTGAATGCTTATGCAAGTTTGTCTAAGCAGTTTATGCCAACCAATAATTAAGCGGTACTTTTATTCGTAGGCGCCAAACTAATTCGGTAAAGTATTTTTTTGTATATAATGTGTTTGAATGTAAGATTAGTTGTTTACAACATTTACATTTTGAAGGCAATTGCTGCGACTTAAAATACGTAAGCTGAATATATTGGTATTCAACATTCAAAAATAGGAGTAAAAGAAGAGAAAAATGTTGAATTTAACAGAACCCAGATCATTGTGTATTGCATTTCCAGTAATACAAAAATACAGTTCAGACGTTTTCAATTGTCATGTTGCAGGCACGTTATAATACATGAAGATGTTGGAAACGTGGTAATCCATGTGTTGCGTGTGCATGAATATTGTGACGTGCATGCAAAAATTAAGTTTAGTCAGGATATTATATTACATACATGCAAGCGTTCAAGTTTGTAATCCTTTGCATGACTTAATCTTTAGCGTGATTTCATTTTTATCTATAGCATGATTTCACTTTAACCTTCATGCATGTGTATTAGTGTCATTTTGTGCATATATGTGAAATAATTATGGCCAAGCTTTAAAATTTTTGAAAGTAAACGTGTCCAGGCATTTGTTTTTTTCTATTCATCTTTGTATTTCTAGTAAATGCAAGCTTTGCATGAATTCATGCCCAGATCTTGGATTAATTGCGTGTCCAGGTGTCTTGGGATAATACCTATTATTTACATTTATAAAATTTTGTAGTGCCTGGGTTGTTTTAATACAATGCATGTGTACATCAAGCAACTTCTATTGCATGCGTGTATTTATATAAACACGTGAGTTTGGCCACAGTTTCCTATTTTCATTAGTTCAAGCATTTCTCATTTTTTTCAGTGAAATATTTTGGTGAAAATTTAGTAGTGTAGTCCACTATTAAATTTACGTTGAACCGGTGTTAGGTTTTGTAACGTATTCTGTTGCCGTTATTTTTATGACGGAATTTTTACTTCGGTGTTAAATTTTTTAGCGTGTTGTTTTGATGACACTTTTGACGAATAAAAATTACTGTTGTTTTGACTTCAGTAACCGTCAATTTAAAGTGAATTTTTAAAGCGGTTATCCCGCAACGCTGATTTGATATCTGTTTTTACGGTGTTTTGTGAAGCGCAATTTCCTCATCGAAATTGCTACATATGTTGCTGTTTTAATCACGTATTTTAAAAATCGTTTTAAAATAAAAGTGTTTCCAAATTTTTACAGTTTACGCTTTCAAACAAATGAGGAAGCGATTTAAACGCTTCAGCAAAATTGAGGACTATGAACCCTCACTTTTACTGATTCGCTTAATTCCGGACTTGTCCGTTTGAGAACGTAAAATGTATTTTTATAAAATACACAATTTTGCACTTTCAAGGAAACGATGAAGAGATTTAAACGATTTAGCAAAAGTGCGGAGTATGGAACCACACTTTTACTATTTCGGTTAAATCCGGACTCGTTAATTGAAATATTTGTTGTTTGATGATTTTGATGATTTTGTGCGCTTTCGAGCGACTATGATGGACCTTCGGGTCATATGATGGACCTTCGGGTCAAATACCAGTACTAGACCTTCGGGTCATATGTTGGACCTTCGGGTCATATGTTGGGCGCCAAAATTATGATGACAGTACTTGGTAGGCTTTGGCCATATGTTGATGCACGTGCGGCGTAGCTAAAACTCGCCATTTGTTGGGATCGATCCACTTTTATGTTGATTTTCTAGTTATCTATTTTTGATTTCTAGATTTGTGAATTGTTGTTTTGAATTCAATTGTGAATTTGAAAGTTGATTTTGATGGAGTTTGATGTGATTTCTTCATTTAACTATGTTGATTTCTTATGTTGAATAGTCTCATTCGAGATTATTATTATTTTACTTTGATGTTATTTATGATGCATTCACATATAAGAATAAATTAGACTGATCCGTTTATTATTTCTTTTTGAATAATACTCGGGTCAGACCGAGTTATTTCAGGGTAGTCTCTATCTCTGATTCTGTAGCAGCTTCAGCTTTTGGGATATCGCATCATCTTTTGTCTAGCCTTCGAGGAGTTCTTTTGGTTATTCGACTCTCATCTTATGTATGTTGATGTATATGTATATGTACATTTGGTTCTTGTGAACCATCGACTGTTGTAGCATGTATTCCAGACTTGTCTTCCGCTATATATCTGATATTTCTGTTCTGATATGATTATACTACGTGTGTTATTGTTATTATGAGTTGTTCTGGATTTTTCTTAAGCCACCGTAGTTTCGTTTTAGATTTGGATTGAATATATATCTTTGGGAGTAATTTACACAACTCCTATCGATGTAATCAATACTCGTCTAAGGCATAACTTGATGGTCGCTTCTAACAAGCCTTATTCTTCGCAATAGCAGACGTTATTCCTTATAATAACCTTTGTTATTGTGAGCATAGAGGTGGGGCGTCACAACTTGGTATCAGAGCTGAGATTCAGAACAAGTTATAATAAACACGGAACAGAAGTAGAATGGAACATGTGTTACAACTATTCGAGGGTTTTATTCGTGCCTTTCCTAATCTATTTCTTCGTTGTTCTTAAACTTTCATCCTCTCTAACAAGTTGGAATATGTCTAGGAATATAATTCATATTTCCGTAGTATTCCAATTGTTAAATTCCTTTTCAATTTAGATTTGAAAGTAGGGCATCGGGTTTCTGATTGTCTTACTGCTCCTAAGGATTTCAAATCTGGGAAGCTTAATGTTGCTTAAGCTTCTGGTGATTCTTTCAGCCCAAAGGTATTCCTCCTTCTGTTTTGGAAGGTTTTATTTTATTTCATTGCCGTTCTATTACAGTTCTTATCGATACGGGTGCATCCCATTCATTCGTGTCAAAAGAGCTTGTTGGTGTTATTCCTTTGGATGTTGTTACTCTTTGCGGCCCTTTAAGGATTGTAAATCCTATTGGTGGATCCGCTACTCTTGATTTGTTATGTGTTGATGTTGAGATTATTCTTTGTGGTTTTTCCTTTCATGTGAATCTGCATGTTATGGATCATCTTGGTTTTGATATGATTTTGGGTATGGATTGACTCGTCCGTTACGAAGTTCAATCCTATGTCCCGAAAGAACTTTATACCTCAAGCATCCCAATGCTATCGAGCAGTTATCTATCATACTTCAAATGCTACCATTTCTTCCTTCGGGTAGGCGGTTGTTATAGCAGAATATTCCAGTTGTTTGTAATTTTTCTGATGTCTTCGAACCTATTTCGAGTTTGCCGTCGAAGAGCGCAATTGAGTTTCGTATTGATCTTATCTCTGGTGCTCATCCTGTCAGTCGTCCTCCCACAAGAATGTCTGCTATGGAAATAAGGAACTCATGTAACAATTATCTGAGATTGGAAGCCAATCATTTATTCGTTCTAGCTCTTCTCCCAATTCGACCTTACCGGTTTTCACTTGGCTACGAGTTGCGGAAGTTAGCATTCCACTTACCGCATTCCGCACTCGTTATGATTCTTATGAATGACTTATTATGTCATTCAGTTTGCCCAGCTTATTTCGTCCATTTTATGAATCGAGTATTCTACGAATATCTCGATAACTCCATTTGTGTATTTATTGATTGTGGATGAAAACAGCAATTTAAAATTATGCAAATCCTTTTCATAAGATTTATTTACAAGTATAATTGGATTTGTGTTTATCATATTAAAGATGATTTTGTGATTATATTGCCCATTGAGTGCTTTAAGAATTCTGGTCGATGCGCTTGATCAACGTTATCGATAGGAATATCCTAAACGCTTTGATGAGACAATTTGACACAATAAATTGACCTATAAAAAGTAAATTTTTCTAGAAAATGATTTAGTAAAGATGATTGAAATTTTTGGAAGTCTTATCTTTTCAGGAAAGAAGATTATTTGAAAGAACTTCTTTCCAATACTTTTATCCTTGTGATTCCCGAAGGGAACCAAGACTTCATTATTTGTACCAATACTAGCCGTATTGATTTCGGTGCAGTTCTCATGCATAAGGATAGAGTAATTTCCTATGCTTCTAAACAGCTAAAGCCTAACGAGATTAGTTACGCTACCCATGATTTGGAGTTAGCCGCTATAGTCTTTGCTCTAAAGGTTTGGCGACATTATTTCTTGGGCGAGCGTTTTGTTCTCTTCACTGAGCACAAATCTCTGAAGTACCTATTCCCTCAGAAAGAACTTAATTTGAGGTAACAGCATTGGCTCGAATTTCTTGCTTCATATGATTCTGATATTCTGTATACCCCTGGTAAGGGTAATCGAGTTGCTGATGCGCTTAGTCGCAAGCAGCAAGTTGTTATTTCCATGATGCTAGCAGAGTGGAATATTTTGGAAGCTTTATCTCTTTGCGATATTAGAGACCGTCCTTCAGTTTCTGATTCTTCCGTGCTTTTATTTAGCATGGAAGCTCGTCCTAATTTGTTGGATCGTGTTGCCGATGCCCAGAAGCAAGATCCAGATCTTGCTTATCTTTTTCAGAGTTGTAAATTGGAATCCCGAAGTGATGATCTGGAGGATTTCGATATTGATATTCATGGTTGTATTCGGAAGAAGGGTAGATTGATCGTGCCTGATATTTCTAATCTTAGAAATGACATTCTTGAGGACTGTCATCGTTCTAAGTATACTATCCATCCAGGCAGTAGCAAGATGTATGCTGATATGAAGCGCTTATACTATTGGGAAGGTATGAAGCGTGACATTGCAAGTTATGTAAATTGTTGCATGACTTGTCAACTTGTTAAAGCAGAACACCAACGTCCCAGTGGTTTTTGCAGCCTCTTGAGATTCCATTATGGAAATGGGATCAGATTTCCATGGACTTCATTGATGGTCTACCTCGTTCGAGGTCGGGCCATACTTGTATTTGGATGATTGTTGACCGATTGACCAAATCAGTCCACTTTATTTCTATCAAGTCCAATCGGACTGCTTCTTGACTTTGGTGGTAGTTGGGAAGACCACCTATCTCTTGTTGAGATTCTTATGATAACAGTTTCCAATCAAGTGTCGGTATGGCTCCTTTCGAAGCACTTTACTGAAGACCGGGTCGATCACCATCTTGTTGGTTGGAATCGGGGGAAAAGTTAGTTCTCGACCCCGATTATATTCGTGATTCTTCTGAGAGGATTGATATTATTAGACAGAGAATGAAAGAGGCTCAGATTAGGCTGAAATCTTATGCCGATCATCGCAGGAAGCCTTTGGAATTTTCTGATGGCGATCTCGTATTCATTCGTGTTTCCCTGATGAAGGGTGTAGTGCGTTTTAGTAGCTCCGGGAAATTGGCTCCTTGTTATATTGGACCGTTTCATATTACGGAACGCATTGGCCCTGTTACTTATCATGTATCGTTACCTATTCAGTTTTCGGGAATTCATGACGTATTTCATGTATCCCAGCTTCGTCGATGCCTTCGAGATTCAGATTCTATTATTGATTCCCATTTGTTGTAAGATCTTCAGATCTCACCCGACTCGCCTATTGTGCAAAATCCTATTCGTGTGCTAGTTTCAGAGGTTAAACGCCTTCGTAATAAATAAGTGCTGCTTGTGAAAATTCAATGGTCCGCAAACCTCAAATATTGCACTTGGGAAACCAAAGAATTCATCGAGCGTTCTTATCCCAGTTTTCTCTCCTCTTCGGGTGGGGGTGAGCATTCTTATCCATCTTTTCTATTTTAATCTTTGCTGTGATGAATTATTTGTTTTATTGACTGCTTCTAGAAGGAAAATTGCGGGGACGCAATTTTTATAAGGAGGGGAGTCTGTAACGATCGTGATTTTATTACCGTCGTAATAAATATTTTGAAAATCCGTAACGACCGTGATTTTATTACCGTCGTAATAAATATTTTGAAAATCCGTTTTTTTAATTAAAATTTGAAGAAAAATGTAAATGCAATATTATTTACAAATCAGTGGAGCGGAAAAGTGTTAGTCAGCTGCAAATTCATTTGAAACAGATAACAGGTTGTGTCATTTATCTTTGCCCTTCACGTGCATATATGAAGACTTGGTCCAATTTAAAGCAAAAGTTTGAACATTTTCTCTTTGCTGCCATCGCTATTCTTATAAGCAAGTTGTGTCCTTTTTCTCAGAGGCACGTTTTCCACATAAATGCTTTTGTACAAACTGCCACCACTCTTTCCAATTGACTTATACACATTTTTGAAGAAAAGAAAGTGTAGGCTGCAAGCATTCTTTTATTCATTTTCAAAGTAAGCACTGCAACATTCTTGTAGCTCATTTCTTCAGTAGCTTGGTTGAAGTTTAATGGCAGTCAAAAAGTATTGCTTTCTGTTGGATCTCGGTTGTTAACCGATTTTGAAGCGAATCTAAGGTGAGTGTAAAAACCTCACATTTCTAATTTACTTGTTTCTCCATATTTTTCGTGCAAACTATGCTGTCTGTTTTGGTAGGTTGGTTGTGTTGTACTAACTGGTTTGAAACTTTTTTTTCTGTTGTTAAGTTGATTATATATATTTTGTGTTTCATTTATGAGTGTGCGCAAGCTTAAATTGCATGAAAAAAAAATGTTTTGAAACATTTCATAGTGAGTCTGCATATAATATTGCCAGGTTAATTTGTGTCTAACATCATTTTTGGTGCAAGATTGCATTGTTCGTGCATACGTGAAAACGCGTCCGATCCAAAAAAAAAAAATTTATGCAAGCATTAACGTGACTGAGGGTAGATGATACACGCACTAGAGTTCAAGTTCCGGGTCTTTTCTTTCTTTTGCGTGCTAAGTATGATGTATATTTTTTTCTTGATTTAAGCACATTTATTAGAAATTAAAACTCTGATTGGTTGAGTGTCCAAACATATTTTGTTTTTCTTGCAAACAAAGGATAAAACAAGCATATTGGATGTTACTGTGTGTGGTGACTATGTTATAGCATGGTTTCTAACCAGCTTTGGCTATCCATTTTATTTTATTTTGTTTTGTTTGTTACTTAGATGTTTTGGTAAATCAAAAAAATATATATATATTGAATGCTTATGCAAGTTTGTCTAAGCAGTTTATGCCAACCAATAATTAAGCGGTACTTTTATTCGTAGGCGCCAAACTAATTCGGTAAAGTATTTTTTTGTATATAATGTGTTTGAATGTAAGATTAGTTGTTTACAACATTTACATTTTGAAGGCAATTGCTGCGACTTAAAATACGTAAGCTGAATATATTGGTATTCAACATTCAAAAATAGGAGTAAAAGAAGAGAAAAATGTTGAATTTAACAGAACCCAGATCATTGTGTATTGCATTTCCAGTAATACAAAAATACAGTTCAGACGTTTTCAATTGTCATGTTGCAGGCACGTTATAATACATGAAGATGTTGGAAACGTGGTAATCCATGTGTTGCGTGTGCATGAATATTGTGACGTGCATGCAAAAATTAAGTTTAGTCAGGATATTATATTACATACATGCAAGCGTTCAAGTTTGTAATCCTTTGCATGACTTAATCTTTAGCGTGATTTCATTTTTATCTATAGCATGATTTCACTTTAACCTTCATGCATGTGTATTAGTGTCATTTTGTGCATATATGTGAAATAATTATGGCCAAGCTTTAAAATTTTTGAAAGTAAACGTGTCCAGGCATTTGTTTTTTTCTATTCATCTTTGTATTTCTAGTAAATGCAAGCTTTGCATGAATTCATGCCCAGATCTTGGATTAATTGCGTGTCCAGGTGTCTTGGGATAATACCTATTATTTACATTTATAAAATTTTGTAGTGCCTGGGTTGTTTTAATACAATGCATGTGTACATCAAGCAACTTCTATTGCATGCGTGTATTTATATAAACACGTGAGTTTGGCCACAGTTTCCTATTTTCATTAGTTCAAGCATTTCTCATTTTTTTCAGTGAAATATTTTGGTGAAAATTTAGTAGTGTAGTCCACTATTAAATTTACGTTGAACCGGTGTTAGGTTTTGTAACGTATTCTGTTGCCGTTATTTTTATGACGGAATTTTTACTTCGGTGTTAAATTTTTTAGCGTGTTGTTTTGATGACACTTTTGACGAATAAAAATTACTGTTGTTTTGACTTCAGTAACCGTCAATTTAAAGTGAATTTTTAAAGCGGTTATCCCGCAACGCTGATTTGATATCTGTTTTTACGGTGTTTTGTGAAGCGCAATTTCCTCATCGAAATTGCTACATATGTTGCTGTTTTAATCACGTATTTTAAAAATCGTTTTAAAATAAAAGTGTTTCCAAATTTTTACAGTTTACGCTTTCAAACAAATGAGGAAGCGATTTAAACGCTTCAGCAAAATTGAGGACTATGAACCCTCACTTTTACTGATTCGCTTAATTCCGGACTTGTCCGTTTGAGAACGTAAAATGTATTTTTATAAAATACACAATTTTGCACTTTCAAGGAAACGATGAAGAGATTTAAACGATTTAGCAAAAGTGCGGAGTATGGAACCACACTTTTACTATTTCGGTTAAATCCGGACTCGTTAATTGAAATATTTGTTGTTTGATGATTTTGATGATTTTGTGCGCTTTCGAGCGACTATGATGGACCTTCGGGTCATATGATGGACCTTCGGGTCAAATACCAGTACTAGACCTTCGGGTCATATGTTGGACCTTCGGGTCATATGTTGGGCGCCAAAATTATGATGACAGTACTTGGTAGGCTTTGGCCATATGTTGATGCACGTGCGGCGTAGCTAAAACTCGCCATTTGTTGGGATCGATCCACTTTTATGTTGATTTTCTAGTTATCTATTTTTGATTTCTAGATTTGTGAATTGTTGTTTTGAATTCAATTGTGAATTTGAAAGTTGATTTTGATGGAGTTTGATGTGATTTCTTCATTTAACTATGTTGATTTCTTATGTTGAATAGTCTCATTCGAGATTATTATTATTTTACTTTGATGTTATTTATGATGCATTCACATATAAGAATAAATTAGACTGATCCGTTTATTATTTCTTTTTGAATAATACTCGGGTCAGACCGAGTTATTTCAGGGTAGTCTCTATCTCTGATTCTGTAGCAGCTTCAGCTTTTGGGATATCGCATCATCTTTTGTCTAGCCTTCGAGGAGTTCTTTTGGTTATTCGACTCTCATCTTATGTATGTTGATGTATATGTATATGTACATTTGGTTCTTGTGAACCATCGACTGTTGTAGCATGTATTCCAGACTTGTCTTCCGCTATATATCTGATATTTCTGTTCTGATATGATTATACTACGTGTGTTATTGTGATTATGAGTTGTTCTGGATTTTTCTTAAGCCACCGTAGTTTCGTTTTAGATTTGGATTGAATATATATCTTTGGGAGTAATTTACACAACTCCTATCGATGTAATTAATACTCGTCTAAGGCATAACTTACGGATGGTCGCTTCTAACAAGCCTTATTCTTCGCAATAGCAGACGTTATTCCTTATAATAACCTTTGTTATTGTGAGCATAGAGGTGGGGCGTCACAAAAACTGAAATCAGTACATAGATAAAAAAAATTAATATTAATACATATATATTATATTAAATGCTTATATGCATATATATAATAAATATAAACTACTACTTAAAAACATAAAACATATATTTAATAGATATGTATATACCGGGTTTTGCGTAGGCCTAGAAATAATTATTTTAATATAAATATATATTATATAAGAAACCATATAGAAATATTTTAAAAATTAATAAAATTAATAATTTTGAAACTAAAATATGAATATTTGATTTCCTATAAATTTTAAATTATAATTTTGAATTTTGAAAAATATTATACAATTTCATAATTTAAAACAAATCAAAATTTTAATTTTTTAAATCTCGATTCATATTTAAATATTTTAAAATTGTAAAAAAAATGTTATTTAATGCATAATAAGTAATTAATTTAAATTTATAAAATATAAAACTTAATTTATAACACACATATATACATATATGTATTTTTTATAGTTATTTATATGATCAATTGATTTAAATATTATTTAAAAATAATATAAAATATTTTGTTCCTGTCGAAATTATCATACATATTAAAACTTATATATAAAATTATATTATCATTTCTTACATAAATATGATACAACATTTAAAATATAAATTATGTACGTATATATAAATATTGTATATTACATAATTTAAAATGAAAAAAGAAATTTCAAACATTGAGCCATGCTGCATTTAGAAACATATACAAGATTTTTATTGATATAAAACTTATATACATGCAACCAATCAAAATTGTGACAATATATTCATATATTGGAATCATCACCTAACTAACAATATAATATATAATAAATAAACTTGATATATTGATTAACATTCATAAACATGTTAGGAGCATACCTTATAGCTAAAGCCTTTAAGTACACCTTGAAATGATGATATAAACTCCTTGAAATGATTTCCAATCTAAAGCAGTGCTAGTCCTTGAACTGCTGACCATCGGTTATCAAATAGCACCAGAATTGATTTGATTTGAACTTAAGAAATTGATGATATGGTAGAGGGTGTTCGTCCGGACTTAAAAGTGATACAGAGGCTTCAAAAGTCTTCCAAAAAATGGGTAGAGATCTTTATATAGAGAAAGAGAAGGAAAAAAGTTTGGATCTAATCTTTTTACTCATTCTACATCCATCTTATCCATCCATTTCAAAATTCTCTCACCCCACATCAAGCCTCACATATTATCCCTTGTTCAACCCAATCCTACCAACCCCTTTCATAGGCTTTAAACCTATTTAGAGCCCGAACAAAGTATTATGCAATTAAATCCAATTTAATGCTTATCAATATCGTATATCGATCAATATATTTATAACTATTATAAATATATTTAATAATAGTAGTTCATCAAATCAAAATCAAATTTTATAATTAATATTTCATAAATATTAATTAATTTAATGATTTATAACAATTACCAAATTAATTAAGTCATTTTAGTCAAAGTAGAATTCGTCATTTCGGTCGTGTGACTCGTTATGTGTAAATTTGGTCAATGATTAATATCGAACTACTCGAATATCAATGTTCACAAATCACTTAGCAGGTGATGTGACATTTTGGCTAAATTTATCGCTTACTTTAGTTTCTATAAAATCCAATTTATTTTTTTAAGTGTTACCCAGTGGTGATTTTTATTTACATCAATTCTTTTCGTCAAAACAATATCACTTTAGACTTATGAATTTGATAATGGTCAAAATTCAAAGATTTTCCACATTCAACTCTATAGTCCAAACACAAAATCCATAGTTTAATAATAATAATTATTACTAACCGAAATGCTCTAGACAGAGACATTGAGTTGACTTCAATTGACCGTGATACTAACCTCATATAATAGAGGAGACAAATGTTTATTGAATAGTGTTTCACTTTCAATACTTTCATACGACCCAACTGTAGTCACTCAATGGACATCGTGCCATAATTTGACTACAATCAAAGTAGAACTTTCATATTGAAGATCAACAGTATTTTCAAGTTGAGAGAACTATGTGAATTAGCCACATTGATATTTTCTTATTGACCTTAGTTATATTAACCAATAGAAAACTATCGAGTGGGTCGTTCAAGAGTTACCTAATAACTATTAGTACGTAACCTCTTAGTGCCCCCGAGTAGTCATAAGTAATACACTACCCAACATTTGGAGAGCTTTTACGTACTCTAGTCTCAACGAATACATCGATATACATTCTCGATGCATCTTGACTAGGAACATTTAAAATGGTATATTTATTTTCATTGTCATAAATTACTCACGGTTACAACACTTTGTAACTACTATAACAAAACATACCATTTATGGATTTTTGATTAAATATACATTTAATTAATTAATTTATATAACATGTTATATCAAGTATATAATAGAAAGAAAATACCTTTTATTTCGAACAAGGTTGGTTATCGAGTTAGATATATGTAAAAAATTACATAATTACCCCTAGGGCATACCCCTACCTCTATCAGTCCCCACCTATTCCTTCATTACAAGCATACATTAAAGCCTTTGGTTATCAAAAACCCTTGGCATATGTACCGAAAGTAGAACTCCATTATTCTACTCCATAAGTCATTATCACCTTGAAGTTGAAGAAAATTAGCACCATGGTTTATATGGCCTTTTCTAATATTGAAGAGAATATGGAAGTTAGCATATAGAGTGAAGCTTCCTTAAAAGTTGGAGGGAGCTTATGATGTTTTTCATCTGGCACACTTGCAAAAGTGTTAACATGATTCATCCACTACAGTCAAGCAATGTTAGTTAGAGAAGGTTAAAGTTGGGAGGGAGTTACTTGATCATCATGCACCTATTTGTACCACTGAGCATATAATATAGCGACTTTGAAAAAAAGTAGTTAAAACTGGTTAGAGTCTTGTAGGGAAATGATCCGACTAAGAGTACTTGGGAACTAGAGGAGAAAAAAGAACTGCTTATCCATCACTCTTTTCTAGTATGTTTTACTTTTTTCTTGCTTTGTTAAACTAGAAAATTGGTTGGCATGGTATGTTTTATTGTGTAACTTGACTTTATATATGTTGCATACATACAGAAATTATCAGTGTATTCTAGTATGTTTTGCATACATGCCTATATGCGATGACTTTGTATTCATATTAGCACCGCATTTGTTGCATTTATGCACATATCACCCACCATATTCATGATATATGTTTGATTTGATGGATGTGTATTGTCTATTTGCATTTATATTACTTTTGTTATATATTATTATATATATTCATGTTGCAGTTGGTATCCATATGGACATCATATCTCATATTGTTAAAAATGTTAGAAATTGGACGTATTTCGTATGAATTGTTAGATTGTTTGATTGTGGTGTGGTTTGAGTGCAAGTAACACACATATACATGGTTGTTGTTGTATAGTTGAGTCCACAACTTACATTTTCCATCTCTTGTAATTAAGATGACAAAATTCTTTCAAGGAGGGAGAATGTAATGCCTCAAATTTTTAATATAGATAAATAATTAACTAAAAAAGGTATTTTGGTGATTTTACATAAAATATAGAAAACAAAACTTTTACAAATAAAGTAATTCAGAAAATCTTAATTTAGTTTCAAGTAGATTCTACCCTTAAATTTATATATAAAACATCAAAAATGGATATCGAATAAATGAGACAACTATTTTTCTTAATGTGGTTTTAGGGCTGAATGAGTCGAAATGTAAAATGGATCTAGGAATATATTTTGGGATTAGGGTTCAAAATAGAAGGAAGAGTATGTATAGCTCTTTCTAATCCCATTTTTGTTCATCCTGTAGCCGCAATTAATCCTTCGATCAAAAATTCCACTTTTTTCGCCTTCATTCTACTCCAAATTCATCAAATAAAATATAAAAAGAAAGGAGAAAGCAAAAGAAACCTAATATAAATAATATTAGCTCAAATAAAAAAAGAGGTAATCACCCATTCAAATCAGATCAGAGGAGATAACTTGAAGATTTTAAGAAAAATCAATTAAATCGGCAATTCTAGGTAAGTGGGTTTATTTACTAAAGGCTATGCGGTTAGATATATAGTAAAATTACACTTATATATATATATATATATTAACAAGATCTAGGACTGATTTGATAATGTAATTGGTGATAATTGTTAGTTTTTTAGATTGAATAATCATAGATCATCATCACTTTGATAAGAAAATTGATATGAATTGGGGTAAGGGTAAATTGGATGTAAAAATCAACTTAAAACATGTAGATTTAATTCTATATAGTACATAGGTACCCATTTATAATGAATAAAAGTTATTTTTAGAGATATATCGATCATAGTACAGTTTATATGGTCATATTGATTCCGAAAATGAGCTATAATTGAGATAAAAAAATCAATAATCATTTGGGCATATTTAAGATGCTAATGAATATGAATTAATGTTTAAAAACAAAATTATAATAATTATAAGTGGTGCTCGGAGTCTAGGAAGAAGGCAGAATGAAGAATGAGCAAATTTGGAAAAATAACAAGTCAAGACGCTAAAAAAACTTAGCATCAAGCAAACAGTCGATTGACCATGTATGATCAATTAATTTTTGACTTGAAGAAAACCTAAGGAAAGTCAAATGCGAACCCAAGATAAATCGGTGCAATTGTAAAGAATAACATTCGACCGAATGATGTTATTTGTCGACTGAATAGTTGAACAGTCGACTGATGCCCTTCAGTCGGCGACTGATTTCCTATTATACAAACTAAAATAAACAAATAAATGGTCAATAATTTGATGTTGAACAGTCGAATGACTTCTTGTAGGTTCCATAGGTTGAACTTGGATATGGTACGGGCCAAGTAGGGTAGTTTTGGGGATTCATTTCATGCTTTGTTAACGATTGGAGTTCACATGATGTTTTGATGCTGTATAACATGACACTTAACACAGGTTTGTGATTATATCACAATTGGATTGCTCTGATTCTTACCGTTGGCGCCACTAGTCACAAATATCAGTATGTGAACCATTGGAAGAATGGATATATTCATATTAGTAGTATTTAAGATAGTTCGGTATGTGTACCTAGGGGAATCGATTTGTTTTTCGATCCTTGTATGCTATTAGTTGAATAACATGGAGCATAGGACACTGTAGTGTAATTATATAAGGGGTTTGCGATTGATATTATATACATGATGTATCATTAGGTGGTGTACCATTGGGATTGTATACCAGATATATTATATTTTATATGTTTTACTATCGAGACTACATACTTGATGTATTGCTAAAGTAACCCATTTTATTGATGTTTGACCTTCGGGCGAAATTCTATGGGTTGTTATCAAATTGTTGAAACATCCTAGGCTATTATCCCATATTTTATAAGTTGTTTGACTTGTTAGATGTAGATATACATGTCCAGGTAAACATAACTAGATTGTGTAGATTACAAATAATAATTTATGTGCCTATTAACATCATACCATTAGTGATGTTCCGTACACACCAGACTATGTCTAGTCCCCTCCGTCTTTCCCTCTTTATACACACCTTACATGGTGATAGGGTTGTAAGGTGGTGTGACTAGATTAAGATATGTGGAGAAAGTGACAATGCAAGCTGGATTTATTTTACTTATAGTCATTTTATATGTATCTTATTTGTCAAATAGACATTTATTTGTCTTTTCAGTTGCTTAGCAAGAATTTTCCTTAGTTTGTTTTTTATATTCATCACTATTTGTTTATGCAGAGATATTTGGTTTATTTTCATTTATATAACTATTTTATCCCTTTACAGTGAGATATGAAAGTGTAGATATTTAAAATTTATTTCTATCTCTATATTATACAAACTATTTAAACCTAACATCCTTCTTCGCGTCACACAAGTTCGAATGTCGCTTTAGTTGTTGAATTGATATGTTCAGAAGAGTGGGTTGTTCTAGTGTGCTAGTTCGAAAGTTGAATGAAAAATAGAGGACGAACATTGATTTCTCAAATTTAAATGATGTTGTCCTTAAGGACTACTTTCTACTTTTGAGCATAGTAGCAAACGAAACCAATGGTCATAAACATTTATCATATGGATGCTTACTCTAGCTACAATCAAATTAAGATGCATGTTCCAAATTAAGATCAATGATGATTATAACAAATTTGATATTGTGTTCCTATAAGGTAATTTTATTTTGTTTGAAAAAAGTTAGGACTACATTAACACATAATGCTTAAGGCAATAATGCTTGGCCCCTTTTCATTTTCTTGGAGTCTGACTATGTGTTTTGGTTCAGGCTCCTCCAGGTTTACTGAATTGGTTCCTGAGTTGCAAAAAAAAGTTGGGACTGCTTATCAATTTTTTTTCAATAAGATATTTGTCGAACATATGGAACAAACAATAGAGGTCCATGTGGATGATATGCTAATGTAGTCAAAGAAAGCCAAGAAACATATAAATAATTTAGAAGAAATCTTTGAGATACTTCAGAGATATGGGTTGAAGCTTCATTGCTAAAATTCACATTTGGAGTATCCTTTGGGAATTTCTTAGGCTCCATAGTTAACTCCAAAGGAATCAAAGAAAATCTAAGTAGATTGAGGCTTTGAAGAAGATAAAATCCTGAAAGACAAGAAGGGAGATGCAAAGCTTGAATGGGAAGGTTGCACCACTGGGTAAATTCAATTTAAAGCAACTAACAAGTGTATCTCATTATTTTATTACCTAATGAAATATCTTAGAAAGTTTTAGTGGACAAATGAGTGCTATGTAGCTTTCCAGCAAATCTTGAAATAAAGAACCCCTTGATGACGTCGTATCCATTAGAGGGAGGTTATTTGAATTTATATCTAATAGTGTCAGCACATGCTTTGGGTGCCCTCAAAATGTGCAAGAGCAAAGGCTACATAGACCCATATTCTATATTAGAAAGAAATTCATCAATGTAGAATTGCAATACTCGAAATTGGAGAAGCTAGCCTATTGTTTATTTATTACTTCAAGGAAGTTATGACCTTACTTCTAGCTTACACTTTAGGTTGTTGATGGAACAAACCTTACGATAATTTTTACATTACCAAGATACCTTAGGATAATTATTGAAGTGGAGTATCGAGTTGGCCTAGTATGAAATAACGTATCATCCTAGAATGACATTTAAAGGACAACATTGGCAGACTTTATTACTGACTTTGTAATCTGGGATGATGATAGAAACTAAGGGGAGTCAATCAAAATGCCCAATGGTGCTTCTAATGGTCAAGAAGTTGGAGTAGATATGGTTATGGTAACATTATAAGATCAATGAGTGTATTACATGTTAAAGCTTGAATTTCAGGCAACTAATAATGAGGCAGTTATCATAGGGATTAGAACTACAAAGGAATTAAGAATATGATCGTTATAGTTCTATAATGATTCCCAACTATGGGTAAACCATGTTTTGAGAAATTTTGAAGCAATGGCATCTTATTAGCATTCTGTTTAATTAAGGTGATGGAGCTTATCAACTATTTCAAGTTTTGTGTGAATGGGAATGTTGATTCGTTAGCTATACTGGCTAGTTTGAGAGGTTTGTCCAAATACTTAGCATCATTTTGGAAGATATCTTACTACTCTAAGCGTAGACGTAATTGACTATGTGATGAAAGATAAGTATAAAGTGTCATGGATATTTCCTATCGTGGAGTGCTTAACTAATGGAACTTTACTAATAAACTATGACAAAGGAAGGAATTAATGAAGAAGGCACTAAGATTCATTGTCCAAGATGGTGTTTTGTTTCAAAAGAAACTTTTAGCCCTATTAACCAGGTGTGTGGATGAATAACAAGAAAATGATATTCTAAATAACGTGCATCAAGGATTTGTTGGATCTTCCCCATTTGACAACGAGTGAAATAGGGAAAATCTAAAAAAAATCGTAGGTAGAACTTAATAGGCCTATGTAAAATATTAATTAAAATATAGATCCAGTCTACATTTTTGAAAATATCACATTTTATTTTTACATATGTATATTTTATATTTTGATATATATTTAGATATGATACATATACATATAAGAATATAACAACATAAATGATAACTATAAAACATGTGTAATACACACACACATTTGGATACTACAATTTATATTTATTGTGTGTGTGTATATATACCTATATATATATATATGATAGTTTCATATACATTTTATGTAGGCAATATGTACATCTAAGTATATATATATGTTTGAATATATCAAGATATGTGCATATGGTTTTATATATACATATTGCCAATAACATATATATACTATAGACATATATATAATGTATATATTACCATGTTTAAAGATAAAAATATAATTTCAAGATATATTAAATATATATAAATATATTTTAAAATTTATAAAATCTAATTAGTTTGAGAAACAAACCATTAGTTTAAACTTGAAATTTAACATTCAAAATTTTCTTAATTCAAAATTATTTGACTAGGAAAAAATACTTCATGCTAGAATTTTAAAATTGATTTCTAAAATTTCAAAACTTATTTAAATTTAAAATGAAAATTCTTAAAATTAAAAAAATCAAACATTTTGACTATTCAAACATTCCAGATTTGTAAAATACACACATTTATTTTTGGCCAAAATAATTTATATATAATTTCATACTTATTAATATATATATACACATATTTAAATAAAATATTTACATACATTAATATTTTTTTATGGCAAAAAAAATTAAAATTAAAATAGGGCAGGAGTCAAAAAATTATTATTAAAAGATATACACAAACATTTGCATTATTCAATAAATATATGTATATATATTATAGATCAAAATAATTTTCTATTAACTAATATATATATATATATGTTTATAATAATAATAAAATAATTTATAAAATAAAATTATGCGTAAAATTAATTACACAATATGGTCAAACATAAGTATATATACCTTATTTTGTTTTTCTTGATTTAATACATATCAATTTGAATGTAAATCGTATAAATTATATGTTCATGCAAAATTACAAATTATAATCTATGTGCACGGTAAGAATTATATGTATATATTGGTTTGTTAATGATACATGGTTATATCTACGTATTGTGATTGTAAAAAGAATATTATCCTAAAGATCGAATTGTTTGTAACCCCTTGATCTGCTTTGTTCTTTTTGGATTAAGAATCCACCAACCTATCTCTGTAAAAGAAAAGTTGAATCACAAAGGGAAGGGTTGTAGTTTGGAAGGGAGGAGCAATGGGTTCAGCCAAGGAGTATAAGAGTGGCCAGGGTTTTCATCAAGTGGAGGCAATGAAGAAATAAAGATATTGTAAACCACTACACAGATATATAACCAAATAATTACTAATAGCACCAGGAAAATTTCTAGGAGCTACCTCAATTACTAAAAGAACTCTAAATATCAATTACACTAATAATTAATATTTCTTAAATATTTATTAATTTAATTAATTCAAACATATTATAAACTAATTAAATCGTATGGTATTTCGGAGATTTCATAGATACCGTCATGCGATTAACAAGTGTGGATTTAATCAGTGATTAATATTGAACAATTCAAATATTAACATTCACATGTCACGTTAGCCAATGGTTTCACAATAGCCGAATTTGTCGCTTTCAGACTTTCTTTAAAAAATCAAATTTTAGGTCAACTAAAGTTGTACTGCAAAGTAACAATATAATATATAGACGTTCTCTTTATGAAAACTATATCACATTAAGATATATAAAGTTTTGTATTGGTCAAAACTCCAATAATATCTACATACAACTGTTCAGTTAATCTACAAAATAATAAAATTAATTATTAATCATGTTACTCTAGCCGTAGATTTTGACTTTGAGTTGGATGTAGTTGACTGCAATACCAACCTCATACAAATAAGGAGACGGATTCTCCATTGAATAGTGTTTCACTTCCTATGCTTCGATTTAGAACCAACTATAGTCATTCAATGGTTACTTTGCTATGATTTGCCTATAATCAAAGTGGAATATGCATGTTGAAGTTCCATATTATTCTTCAGTCGAGAGAGTTGTGTAAAATTGTTATACAGAGATTTCTTATTTGAACTACTTGTTATTAACCAACAGGAAACTCTTGGTTGAGTCATTTTATAGTTATCCAATAACTATAAATATGTAACCCCTTAGTGCCCCCCTAACAACCTTTAGTAATACATTGTTAAACATTTGGAAAGCGTTACGTACTCTGGTCTTAATTTATGCATCGATATCCTTTATCGAGACATCTTGACCTGGAATATTTAAAATAAGGTATTATTTAAGTTATGGTTATTTACTTATGGTTGCAACTCTTCGCAACTATAATCATATAACATTTCATTTAAGGACTTTCCTATTTAAATACTATAAATTAAATAATTATTTATATCATAATATAACACAATATATAAAAGAAATCAAACACCAAAAATAATTTATATTATGAATAAGATCGATTACAAAGTTAGTTATGTAATACATTTACATAATTTCCCTTAGAGCATCCCACTAACTCTCTCAATGTCCCAATTGCATTTGGGACCTTATGGTGTTTTCAATTGGAGGTGTTTGCCCATTTTTCGTGCAAATATTTTTGGCACTTTCACTGAGAAATCTAAACATTTCCAACATGCCTTCTAAATCTAAGAGAAGGATCATTGGCACTGGCAGGGGTATTGACCGTGAACCTGCAGAGCAAGGTAACCAAATATCCAACAATCTGGTTCTAGACACCATCACTAGGCATGACTTGGACAGAGTTATGGTGGACCTTGACACTTGCTTCGCTGCCCAACAACAAGCTATTATGGATAAACTCATGACACGCTTGGGGTAGGTACAACTAACTATGAACAATGCTAAAACTGGAAGGAGAACCCACTCATAGGGATCCAGAAGACACAAGAGGTCATACTCTAGTGATGAATCAGATCAAAAAAGTCAAGGAGTAGGACGAGAAAATGCCGAGGAAACAAGTCAAGTAAGGGCTCAACCAGACGTTGCACCCAAGGAATGGTTCAAAACCGAATTGAACCAGGGAAATGATGAACCAAGGACAGCTACGGTTGAGCCTCCTCGACCTAGGCAGTGCTCTCTGGTTCTGATTAAAAGAAGATGAACTCAACATCACGAGCGATCCCGGAGAGGGAACTAAGCCAGGATCACCGGACAAGTCATCACAGAAGGAGTGAAAGAAGCCTCTCACCTCGACGGAAGAGAACGACTCAACTCCGCTTGTTTGTCGAACCGGAATATCGCACGGCATGACTTATAAGGGAATATGTTGGTTGCAAGCAGATAGAGCGTGGAATCAGCAAAAGAGTTGGCAGCCCATTTTCTTTAGAGATGGATACTGCCTGAAATCCAAGGAGCTTTTAGATGCCCACCATGTATCCCAATCAGGGATTAATTGATCACATAGTGAATTTGCAACGGTACACGCAACATATGTTGGTGAGTGGAGCAATAGAGGAGGTTTTGTGCAAGTGTTTTCCCTTGTTTCTGTCAGACCTAGCAACTATGTAGTTCTGCCACTTTCCCCCTGGCTCAATTCATTCATGGGAGATGTTGAAAGAGAAGTTCATCAGTCAGTTCTGAGTTCACATAGAACAACCTAAGGAGCCGTATTCCTTGACAGATGTAAAACAACAGGCGTACTTGACTCTACGATAGTACTTGACTTGTTTCAACACTGCGGTGACAAGTATTCAGAATGCTGATGAATGGTTGACCCTGATGGTACTGTGTGGAGGTGTACATCATGATATGAAGATGGCCCAGAAATTGGCTAAAGAGAAACCAGTTGCCCTTCAAGACTTCTTTTATGAAACTAAGAAATACATGCGATTGGAAGAAGCTGCGTCAGGGCGGCATGCTGATACTAAACAGCTAGGTGTTTCTAGCATATGAATGCTGTGGTTAAGAACAGCGAAGGTGGTGGTATGGAGAAAAAAGAAAAACAACAATCCCGACAATTATGGTAGAAGGAAAACTGGTCGAAGAAGGTTTAAGCCTGGCAATAAGATTGACACCTACATAGACTTGAACGACATGATTGAAAACACATATCTCGCCATGCAAGTAGAGCTTAAATATAATAGGCCTGCTCCAAAGAAAGAGACTGAAGATGAAATGAATACCGGAAAATATTGCAAATTCCACACTATCATGGGAATAACACCAACGAATATCGCCATTTACGGAACATAATTGAAGAGTATATCAGGAGAAGAAAGCTGGAGCGATACGTTAAAAGCCCGAAGAATCTCCCTACCCCTGAGAAGCAAGCTCCGAGACAAACTCCACTAGGGAACGGAGGCGAAGGGTTCAATGCCAACCATGGGAAAGATGGGAGACTGGTAATGAATACCATAGCCAGAGGGCCTCATGTGGCAGATAAAAGTTGAGCTGAAACAGAAAGTTATGAGAAGTCTTTAAAGAATGGAGATGCTTATGTATGCACTATAGACGAGGAGCAGAGGGCAAAGACTCCACGCTGGGAGAAGAAGATGATAACCTTTGACGATAATGACTTGCAAGGAAAGTAATTTCCATATATGGATCCAATGGTTTTTACAGTCGTGCTTGGTTCGATAGAGGTATATCGAATTTTGGTAGATAATGGAAGCTCAGTGAACATTCTATTCAAGGATGCATTTGACTAGATGGGATTGTCTATGGAAAATGATACACCTTGCAACCAATGGCTATATGGTTTCCTAGGAGAAGGTAACAGGCCCTTAGGGAGGTTGGATTTATTTGTTGAGATAGGAACCCATCCTCGATCAACCATACGAAAGAAATTTTTTGTATTGGGAATGGATTCTCAGCTTATAATTCCTTCTTAGGACGTACAACATTATTTGATTTTCATGCAGTAGTGGCTACCTGGTACTTGACAAAGAAGTTCTTAACAGTCAACGGGATATAAGTGGTGGAAGAAAACCAGTGATTTACAAAAAGATCCTCCCAACTACCTCCGAAATCCAAAATACAAGCACGATGATTCAGGGATTCATAACACTTGTATTTTGGATTTCGGAGGTAGTTGGGAGGATCGTGGCCTCTTCCAATTCTGGATGGCTTCGATCTTCGATGGATTTCATTGATAGATCCTATAGCCACCTATGGCTTTGTATTAAGTATTTATTGGATATGTCGATCCACTTGAGATAGAGAAAAAAAATATAGAGCATTTATCGACGTATTCAATAGATATTTAAGACAAGGCTATAGATGGTCGCTCCTAAACAGCCATATTCTCTACATTAGCAAGCAGTATTACCCAGTAATACTTTTTATTAATGTGGGTCTCGGGATGGGGCATCACAGCTTGGTAGGCTAGGGAATGCTATGTTGCGAAGCTTCGAGAGAATAGGCAAAGAGAGAAGGGAAAGGGTGCATAAGTTACTTTATTTAACTCCTTTGCATAGAAACTAAAGAATGACCCCCTCTCAAGTTCATAAGTGATCTTTATAATGAGCTTGACTCGAGAGATGGAGGAGAGGGGGCCGTAGCTGAGCCTGGTGAGACGATAGAGTTTGTGGAGGTAGATAGCAATAATCTGAAAAAACTCATGAAGATCGGATCTAGCCTGGAATGGAATCTAAAGTTACAGCTAATAGATTTTCTTCGGGACAACCAAGATGTGTTTGCTTGGTCTCACACGGACATGCGTAGGATCTCCCCCTCGATTGCATGTCATGCCTTAAACATTGATCCGAGGAAACCTCTAGTGAAATAAAAGAAAAGAAGCATGGGTCTAGAATGATCAACTGCCTTGAGTGAGGGAGCTAAGACTTTACTAGCAAACGATTTCATCAGAGAATCTCTGTATCCGGAATGGATTGCGAACCCAGTTTTGGTTAAAAAGTCAAATGGAAAGTGGTGCACATGCATCAACTTCTCCAACTTGAATGATGCCTGCCCTAAAGACTAATTTTCACTCCCGAGAATTGACCAATTAGTGGATGGAATTTCCGAGCATGAGTTTCTATCTTTTATGGATTCATATTCCGGATATAACCATATAGTGATGCATATCCCAGACAAGGAGCCCACCAGCTTAATCAACTTAGGGATTTACTGTTACAAGATTATGCCGTGCAGACTCAAAAATACAGGGGCAACATATTAATGTCTGGTAAACAAAATGTTCATAGAAAAGATCAGGCAAATCATGGAGGTATACGTCGACGACATGTTGATGAAATCAAATAGGGCTTCTAGAAAAAAATTGGGGTTTATCGTGCATGCTAGGTGGTGCAGCAGCGGAATAACAAAATGTGTGATACGGTGAATGTAGCAGTCGATGGAATGAAGAATACTGAAATGCCCAAATTCATTGATCCGAAGATACCGAATTCTAGCTATCCCAAACACGTTGATCGCGCACGATACCGTGTTCAAAGATCTACGATTCTTCGCACGTTGATCTAGCGCACTAGATTCCGTGAATCAGCTTCTGCAGTCGTTGAATCGAGCGCACTCGATTAATCGAAAGAGGAGATAGGAGATTACACTCAACTACCAATTGGGTGAAAGCACAAAGCTAACAAAACAAGAGTTTTATTTCAAATCAACTAAACTATTACAAATGGCACCACCGGCCTATTTATAGAAGTTACAACACACGCCACAAAAAACTGCACAACTCCTAGGTCGGTCACGACCTAAAACACACGACCTACCATAGGTCGGCCACGACCTAAATCATCACAACATAACGTTTTTACAACCCATAGGTCGGCAACGACCTAAACAACATGACCTAAAATACATGCGACCCAAGAAAATACACCATATTACAACACAACATCTCGATACACGACTTACAACCTAAAATGAACGGCATCTGGATTGAGCGACCTAAGAATGAACGGCATCCCTTCATCAGCGACCTAAAAGAAGCGGCTTCAGAAAACTGCACGACCCAAGTCTTTGCGACCTAAGGCCTCACGACCTAAGTCTTCACGACCTAAGTCTTTGCGACTTAAGGCCGAGCGACTTATAGCGAGCGACCTATCTCTCCTCATCTTCTCGCGACCTAACTTAGGTCGTTCCATTTTCCTGCGACCTAACATAGGTCGTAACATATCTCTGCGACCTAAAGTAGGTCGTAACCTTTTAGCTCGTCTGCATTCCATCACTTTGAATCCAGTAACCCGCGTGCCGCTTTTGCTAGGTCGTGAGCGACCTAAAATTTTGTTAGGTCGTGAGCGACCTAAGACTTCAACCTCCAACGACTTATTCCCAAGTCTTAGCTCGTTACTCTCGAATCCGTTAGGTCGTAGCTCCTTTCCTGGTGGCTCGTTAGGTCGTGTACGACTCAATAATAGGTTAGGTCGCTTGCGACTTATGACTTCACGTCTCTGGGCTGCATCATCCTCCCCGGGTTGAGAAAAATTCGTCCTCGAATTTGTAATTTCTTCCACATCAGATTGTTCATTCCCATAATACGGTACGAGATGCTTAACATTGAACACGTCAGAAGTGTATATATCCTCCGGAAGCTTCAATTTATAAGCATTTTCATTAATTCGTTTCACAACTTTTACCGGACCAATTTTTCTGGCTTTTAACTTGTTATAAGCGCCCACTGGAAAACGATCCTTTGTTAACACAGCATATACCATATCTCCTTCATTAAACTAAACATTTCTTCGCTTCAAGTCTGTGGACCTTTTATACTTCTCATTCGCTTTCTCCAATCGTTCCTGAACGACTTTATGACATTCTGTCAATCCATCAACAAAATCAACAGCCCGTTTAACAGTTCCCTTTGGTTGTGGTATTATTGTCAAATCCAACGGCCCCTTGGGTAAGCTTGAATATACAATCTGAAATGGACTGAAACCCGTACTACGGTTCACAGCATGATTATGAGCAAACTCCGCTTGACATAACTTCACATCCCAACTCTTCAGATTGTCCTTCACAAGACATCGTAACAAATTTCCCAATGATCTGTTTACAACTTCAGTTTGTCCATCAGTTTGTGGATGGTAAGCGCTACTAAAATTCAGCTTCGTTCCGACCATCTTCCACCAGCTTAGCCAGAAATGACTCAGAAAACGAGTATCCCTGTCCGACATAATAGATTCTGGCAATCCATGAAGTCGATATATCTCTTTGAAAAATAACTGAGCAACATGAACAGCATCCGCCGTCTCTTACAAGCAATAAAATGTGCCATTTTCGAAAATCGGTCAACCACCACATAAATGGAATCGTTTCCCCTTTGAGTTCGCGGTAATCCCAAAACAAAATCCATACTCACATCAACCCAAGGCTTACTTGGTACAGGTAACGGCATATATAATCCAGCATTAGTCGCAGTTCCTTTCGAAACCTGACAGATATGACATCGCTCCACAAATCTTTCCACTTCTTTCCTCATTGATGGCCAAAAATAAGATTGAGAAATCAGCTGTAATGTACGGTCTCTACCCACATGACCCTCTTCATGTAGCTCCTTCACAATCTTCATTCTCAAACTACAATCAGGTATGCACAATCGATTTCCTTTGAACAGAAAACCATCTACCATCAAAAACTCATCCGTCTCTCCCTCCTTGACTTTATCAACAAACTTTGCAAAGTAAGGATCATCGACAAATAATTCTGGCAACAGATCAAACCCTGTTACTTCAACCTTCATTGTTGTTAACACATGGTTCCTTCGGCTCAGCACATCTGCCACACGGTTGGTAACTCCAGATTTATGCTTCACCACAAATGTAAATTGTTGTAAGTACGCAATCCACGATGCATGTCTCGCTGAAATCTTGTCTTGCCCTTGTAAATGCTTCAATGCCTCATGATCAGTGTAGAGAACAAACTCTTTCTGAAATAGATAGTGTCTCCAATGTTTAATGGCTTGTACAACAGCATAGAATTCCACATCATACGTACTATATCTCATCTTTTCTCCTGATAACTTCTCACTGAAATATGCAATCGGACTTCCCCTCTGACTCAACACTCCTCCAATCCCAACCTTGGATGCATCAGTATGTAGTTCAAACACTAGCTGAAAATCTGGTAGCACTAGAATTGGTGCTGACGTCAAGAGTTCTTTGATTCGCTCAAAAGCAACCCCTGCTTCCTCCGTCCATGCAAACTGTTTACCCTTCATACAATCAGTCATAGGCGCCATCACACTACTAAAGTGTGGAATAAACCTTCGATAGAATGAAGCCAACCCATGAAAACTCCGAACTTCCGCTATCGTCTTGGGTTGCGGCCAATCTCTAATTGCTTCGACTTTACTCTGTTCAACCTGTATTCCTCCCTCTGATACAACATACCCCAAAAATAAAACACTCCTCGCCATGAAAACACATTTCTTCGTAGCAGCATAAAATTGTTCTTCACGAAGAATAATTAACACTTTCTTCAAATGTTGAACATGCTCCTATGTACTAGCACTGTAGATCAGAATATCATCAAAGTAAACCACCACAAATTTTCCAATGTACGGCCTGAAAATTTGGTTCATCACCCTCATGAATGTACTCGGTGCATTCGATAGACCAAACGGCATTACCAGCCATTCATACAATCCTTCCCTCGTCTTGAATGCTGTCTTCCACTCATCTCCTGGTCTAATTCGAATTTGGTGATAACCACTTTTAAGATCAATCTTTGAAAAGATCACAGACCCACTGATTTGATCTAACAGATCATCAAGCCTTGGCATCAGAAATCTGTATCTAACCGTTATCTTGTTCAATGCTCTACTATCTGTGCACATCCTCCACGTTCCGTCCTTCTTGGGTACCAACAAAGCTGGCACTGCACAAGGACTCAAACTCTCCTGAACTCGCCCCCGTTCCAGTAATTCCTCCACCTGTCTCCTTAACTCTTTGTGTTCCCTTGGACTCATCTGATAGTGTGGTCTATGAGGCAATGCAGCACCTGGCACCAAGTCAATCTGATGCTGTATGTCTCTAAGCGGTGGTAACTCCTTCGGTAACTCCTCTGGAAACACATCTTCAAATTCCTCCAAAACTGGTTTCACTTCCTTTGGAACTTCAGCAATTTCACTGCTTTCATGCCCAATCAACATAAAAACTTCAGGACTCTCTTCTATCTCTTCCACGAACTCTTTCAAGGATAATAAAGTCTTCAATTCCTCAATCTCCTCCAGCTTATTCTCATTCTGCTGTCGCTTCTTCGGAACTAATGTGATCTTCGTGCCTTCGAACAAGAAACTGTAACTATTCGTTCGACCATTATGCTGTACTTCACGATCGTATTGCCACGGTGTTCCTAATAGTAAATGGCAAACATCCATGTCAACCACGTCACACCAAACCTCATCCTTGTATTTCTTTCCAATAGAAAATGGAACATGAGCTCGCCTCTCTACCTTTACTTCTCCTCCTTTTCTCAACCAAGCAAGTTTATATAGACTATGATGTTTCTCCGTTTTTAGTTTCAACTTTCTCACAGCTTCCGTTGAAATGATATTATCGCAACTCCCAGCATCAATGACAAATTTACAGACCTTTCCCAAAATAGTGCACGTAGACTGAAAGATGTTACTCCTCAACCAACTCGACTCTTCCTCCTGCTTCAGGCTTAACAAGATCTTCGTAGCATCAGATTACATCCCTCGTCTCCCGACACTTCTTCCTCCTCATCACGCTGTGAATTGAGATCTTCTTCGACATCCTCATCCTCCACTTCAACAATCATAGTTCTCTTCTTTGGTTTTGGACATTCGCTGCTCTTATGACCCGCTTCCTGGCAATTGTAACATTTGAAACTGGTATTGACTTTAGGTTTAGCCACTTCATGAACAACCGGCTTATTCGCTGCTTTAGGAAGATTAGAACTACTACCTGCTCCTTTGTTCTGCCCCGTAAAATTCGGAAACACACCTCCCCCACGCCTTCCTTGTTTCTCCCAAGCAAACGCCTTTTGATGTGCTTCGGCCACAGATTTGGGGTCGAACATGTTCACCATGTCTTGGATCTGTGCTCTAAGTCCACCGACAAACCTTGCGGTCAATTGTTCTTCTCTTTCCATGATATCATTTCGAGCAATTAACTGGTAGAACTCATCTGCATAATCAGCAACCGTCTTCGTTCCTTGCCTCAAGTTCTGTAATCTCTGATACATTAGTGATTGGTAATTATAGGGCAAGAACGTAGCCTTCATCAATTTCTTCATCTTTTCCCAAGCAACAATTTTTGACTTCCCCATCCGATCCCTAGTAAGTTTGGTTTGCTGCCACCATGCCATAGCTCTCCCCCTCAGTCTAGTAGCAACCAACTTCACTTTACGATCCTCCGGAACTTCCTTGAAGTCAAATATTTCCTCAACATAAGCTATCCAATCAAGAAACTCCTCGGCTTGCATACCTCCTTTGAACTCTGGTATTTCAGTCTTCATCCCAGATTCCCACTTATGATCATACTCCGACTGATTTCTTCCTTGTCCACGTCCTCGTCCATGAATACTACCTCCATCATACTCTTCTTCAAAATCCGATGTATATCGATGTCGATCGTGACCACCAACATCCCTACTACCATCACGTCTTCCACCAACATCCCTTCTATCTACATTCCTCCGTTCTCGATCATTCACATTCCTCCCACGTCTTTGATCATCATCAACACTTCTTTCTCGATTGGAATGTGGTGAGATTCTACTTCCCCCATGGTTAGATTCAGGTGAAACCCTTCTCCGATTTTGATTCATTTCTAACATCATCTTCTCTAATCGACCAATTCCTTCGTTAAGCTTTTCACTAAAATTTTCATTAATTCTTTGCTCCATCTCATCGGCCTCTTCTCTTCTATATAAAGCTTCTACGTTTTGGTGACGATTAGCTCTTCTCGGCGGCATGATTTGAAATTTTACAAACTCTTCAATTCTCGGCTTTGACTTTCAAAATGATAACAAATGATGTACACGGCCTTCTCTTGCTTAGCTCGGCCGAAACTCTTCAACACTTCAAAATTCAAAACACCTTTCGAACTTTGATTCAAAGTGATATGGATCGAAATCTCCCACTTTGTTGCGAAAATATGATGAACACGATGAACACAACTTCTCCAAATAATGCAACTTTCAATCTCCAACACTTCTACTTAGCTCGGCTCTACACTTCAAGCTCGGCTAACACTTCAACTTCAAATTCTCGGCTCCAAGACTCGATTTAGCTATGATTGGCTAAAACAAGCTCTGATACCAAATGGTGCAGCAGCGGAATAACAAAATGTGTGATACGGTGAATGTAGCAGTCGATGGAATGAAGAATACTGAAATGCCCAAATTCGTTGATCCGAAGATACCGAATTCTAGCTATCCCAAACACGTTGATCGCGCACGATACCGTGTTCAAAGATCTGTGATTCTTCGCACGTTGATCTAGCACACTAGATTCCGTGAATCGGCTTCTGCAGTCGTTGAATCGAGCGCACTCGATTAACCGAAAGAGGAGATAGGAGATTACACTCAACTACCAATTGGGTGAAAGCACAAAGCTAACAAAACAAGAGTTTTATTTCAAATCAACTAAACTATTACAAATGGCACTACCGGCCTATTTATAGAAGTTACAACACACGCCACAGAAAACTGCACAACTTCTAGGTCGGTCACGACCTAAAACACACGACCTACCATAGGTCGGCCACGATCTAAATCATCACAACATAACGTTTTTACAACCCATAGGTCGGCAACGACCTAAACAACACGACCTAAAATACATGCGACCCAAGAAAATACAACATATTACAACACAACATCTCGATACACGACTTACGACCTAAAATGAACGGCATCTGGAATGAGCGACCTAACAATAAACGGCATCCCTTCATCAGCGACCTAAAAGAAGCGGCTTCAGAAAACTGCGCGACCCAAGTCTTTGCGACCTAAGGCCTCACGACCTAAGTCTTCACGACCTAAGTCTTTGCGACTTATGGCCTCGCGACTTATAGCGAGCGACCTATCTCTCCTCATCTTCTCGCGACCTAACTTAGGTCGTTCCATTTTCCTGCGACCTAACATAGGTCGTAACATATCTCTGCGACCTAAAGTAGGTCGTAACCTTTTAGCTCGTCTGCATTCCATCACTTTGAATCCAGTAACCCGCGTGCCGCTTTTGCTAGGTCGTGAGCGACCTAAAATTTTGTTAGGTCGTGAGCGACCTAAGACTTCAACCTCCAACGACTTATTCCCAAGTCTTAGCTCGTTACTCTCAAATCCGTTAGGTCGTAGCTCCTTTCCTGGTGGCTCGTTAGGTCGTGTACGACTCAATAATAGGTTAGGTCGCTTGCGACTTATGACTTCACGTCTCTGGGCTGCATCACTAGGGGAATCGAGGCTAATCCAGAGCAGGTCCAGGCTTTAAGAGAAATCAAATTACCCGAGACTCCGAAGAAGATGCAAAGTTTAAACGAGAAGATAGCAATGTTGAGCGGGTTCGTATCTAAGGCCATGGATAAATGTATTTCATTCTTTAAAGCGCTCAAGAAGGAAATAGGGAAGTTTACATCGACGAATGAGTGCTTTGCCGCATTCTTAAATTTGTAGGATTGCAAAAGCCACCAGTCCTTTGTACACCAGGTTAGGGGGAAGATGGCAGTGCCACTCCTTGCCCTAAGTGCAACATTGGCTAGAGAGGAGGACCGAGTGCAACATCCAGTGTATTACATAATCAAACGCTTCACTGGGCCAAAATATAGATATCCTAAGATGAAAAAGTTAGCATACTGCCTATTGATTGTGTCCCGAAAACTATGGAATTACTTTTAGTCACATTCTCTCCGGGTACTCACAGATTAACTCCTATGGCAGGTTCTGCACAGGCCAGACACTTCCGAAAGACTTACCAAATGGAGCATTGAGCTAAGCTAATACAAGATAATCTATCACCTGGGAACTACAGCTAAGGGGCAAGCACTAGCAGATTTCTTGCCGAGTTTACCATTCGAGACGATAAAGTAAAGCCTGAAGAGAACGAAGCTCTTAAATGGCGAGTGTATGTTGACGTAGCATCAAATGACCGTGACTCTGGTGTGGGGGTAGTATCGCTGACACCTGATGGACCGAAGTTAAGTTACGTAATCCGACTTGGATTCAAGACAACAAACAATAAAGTAGAGTATGCAGATTTGATACAGGCTTGGAGATAGCAAAGGAGCTAGGGATCATGTCGTTGTATGTGCATGTGACTCGTGGTGTTAATACCTTGGTTATTGATTTTGATGACAACCATATCCAACCATATAAAATATAGTTACTGATGTTTTGCTAAGTTATATAGTATATAGTGCAGAATATTACATAGGTGCTGAATCAAAGACTGTACGGTATAAAGACTCAAGATAAAAATATGAAGACTCATGAGTTCAAAGACAAAGATATGAAAAGCTTAAGATTATAATTTAGTGTATAGAGTTATTAGTATATATTGCTAAAGTCCTTGATAGAAATTTCTGATCTCTATCTCAAATTTTTTGTCTTTGATATTTTAAATAAAAATAAATTATTTAAATTTCAAAATAATATTTCTATAATATTTTACAAAAGTTTTCTACAGTTCAAAATATTTAAAAACTATGTTCAAATTATTTTATAAATTATAGGATGTTCAAAATAATTTAAAAAGGAAAGTATTTTCAAAATTCGCTAAGGTATGTCGACATACTTGGTCCTAGTATGTCGGCATATGGACCGTTAGGTCATTTTTTAAATTTTGAATAGAAGTGTCTATTCGACACAACTCTTCATGAATGGATACACCTATTAATTTAGTATATAAAGGGGAGTGCAAGCGAATTTTCTTTCCACTCCTTACTCTCTTGAAAATTCTCTTAAAGAATAATACTTTATTCCCTTCAAAATTATATAGAATCAAATCATACTTCATTGTATTGATTCAATACTACTTTTTTTACTGCTTTGAAAACATCTCTCTCTCTCAATTCAGAGGTCAAAGTGTAATCCAAGAGGCTATAGGACCCATTGTATCCAAAGTACAAGAATTTGTCTTTGGAAAAACTATCAACTCTATTGGTGTTTGCTTGGGTGTGCGTGTAGCCTGTTCGAATCAAGTGGGTATGCTTGTAGCCCTTTCAAATTAAGTGGGTGTGCCTTGTAGCACGTTCAATTCTAATGGGTGTGCTTGAAACCTGGTCAAATCAAGTGAGTTTACCCCAGACTCAAAATATAGGAGGGTGTGTCTCGTAGCCTCGAAATCAGGATTGTATTTGGGTTTTCCTTCTACCTGGTTAAAGATTGGCATTTGAAAAGAAATCCATACAAGCAATTGTACGGGACTAGATGTAGTAGAAATATGAACCAGTATAAAATCCCTGGTGTCATCTCTCTAACTCTTACTTTACTGCTTTTATTTTTATCTGTGATTACTTCTTTGACTGATTGTTAGTATAATTCTGTGTTGTTAATCTATTATTTAATACTAATCCTGAAAGAAAATTAAAAAGATTTACATAAGTTAAAAAACACTATTCGCCCCTCCTTTAGTGTTAGATTAGCCTTAAAATCTATAATTCCGGAACCTACATTTGGTATCAGAGCACTAGATTTTCACAAACACGTAATTTGATTTTTGAAAATTTTTAATGGCTAGCAACACTGTTAGTAACTTGTCAACCTTTTTGTAGAATGACAATCTATTGCTAGACCCCAACTTTTTAATGGTAGTAATTATACTTATTAATCCTGTAGGATGAAAATTTATTTACAGGATAATGGCTTAGATATGTGGAATATTATATAGAATGAGTATACAAAACCGTAGACTGGCTTTTCAACTTGGACTGTTGATCAAAAGACACAAGCACTTAATAATTCTAAGGCGATGAATATTTTATTTTGCTCATTCTATAAAAATGAATTTAATAGAGGCTCTATTTGTAAGTCTGCATAAGATATTTAGAGAACATTGCAAGTCACTCATGAGGGCACTAATAAAGTTAAATGAACTAAAATTTCCATGCTAACTAATCAGTTTTAATTATTTAAAATGAATCACAATGAGTTTATTTCTGATATGTATTGTAGATTTCAAGATATAATTCATTTTAGCATCATTGGGTGAAAGCTTCTCTGAAGAGGACCAAGTTAGAAAAATCTTAAATTCACTCTCTTTAGAGTGGGATCAAAAGACACTAGCAATTAAAGAGGCTAATGACATCAGCACTCTAAAAATTTAAGAGTTAATATGTAATTTAATGTCCTATGAAGCACAATTGCAGGGCAGAAGAGAAAGCAAGGTAATAGAAAAGAAACCCATTGCTTTCAACACAATAACCGACGATTAGGATTCATATGATGAGGAGATCGCTTTCATGACCATAAATTTCAAAATGTTCCTAAAGTATAGAAAAATGAACAACTTTCGAAGACCTAAAAACAAGGCTCCTGGAATTGGAACTATGATTATATATTTCAACTGCGATGAAACTGGTTATCTGCAAAGAGACTTTCCACATCAACAGAAATCAAGGATCTCGCCAGTTACTAATTCATCCAGAAAAAGAAAGAGGGCTTACATAGCAACATTAGATGATTCAGATACTACTTCAAATGATAATGAACCAGATACCGAGGATACAAACATGTGTTTCACCACAATAGTAGATTAACCAAAATAGATCAAAAGAAAGGAGCAAAAAGTGGTACTTTTTACATTTATTTTTTACAATTTATGAATAATGTAACGACCCTGAAATTTCAAAAATTCAAATTGAAAATATTTAATGAATTTTAAATATTTGAATGATGAATTGATTCGAATTTCAACTTTTCAGAATAAATTTTGCGATTAAATTTTAGGATTTAATCTACTGAAAATTTAATAATAATTTGAATCGGGATTTATAAATGAATGTAAATAAAATCTGCTTTTGGATTTAAAGAAAATCAAAAATTATCTTATTTAATTTAAAATTAAAAACTTCACATTTTTGAAATTGCTATGATATATGCAAATAAATGTAAAATAAGTAATGATGTTTAAAAGGAAATAAATTTTATCTACAAAATTTAAATAGCACAAGTTTATTAATAAAAAAACAAAATATATAAAAATAATAAAAACAAAATTTAAAATAAGAAAAGAAAAAAATCACGTTTAAACCCATACTTCAGCCCATACCCTATACACATACCACCCATGATCCTTCCCCCTTATCTCTGTTAAACCCGTTTCCCCCATTACTTCCCTCTTTCGAAAAACCCTAGGAAACAAATAAATCAATGGCGGCTTTGAATTAGTTTCTCGTTCGATCTGAAGAGACGAGGACTTTGTTCGATTCTATTCACTCGTATGCGATTCTTCTACACTTTGGTTCTTTGCGGCATCGTCTTCTCCAGCTCTGTGAAATTAGGGCTTCGTTTTCGATCATTCGTGCTCGCCGATCGATCGTTGGTGCTTTGGGAAGTAAGGTGAGTACTTATTAGCTACTCACATCTTATTCAAAAGTCATATGATTATTATTATTATTATTATTATTTTACTTCTTATTTTCCATGAAAAACTTCTGCTTTGAATTCTCTGGTCATTTCAATTTATTTGTTGCTTTTGATATTCTCTTGTTTCCTGTTTCGTAAATTTTGAATTTGACTTCGATCTTGATGTGAATTCAATTGAGAATTTTCGTTGTTTTGTTTTGATCTCGTGATAACTTCGGTTTTAGATATGTTTCTATTTGCATGCCCGGATGTTGATGATTCTTGAAGTTGCTTGTTTCACTTCATGTATGGCTGGACTGTGAGCAAATTGTTTTAATTTAAAGTTTTAAAAGTTTGGCTTGAATAATGATCTGCATGATTGAATACATGAGTAAATCTGTAGGTCTGTATGTATTCAAGTATTTGAAGTTAAGTAATTCACTTTAAAAATAGTTAATTACAGAGATGATTTTAATTACTCAACAATTCCAATACCCTGTGAGTAAACCTATAGACCTTGATCTGCTTCATCTCTGATCCATATGATTGAAATCATGATATGAAATATGTTGTGTGAATGTAAAATATTATTGTTTGTTTGAATGCCTGAGTGTATATTTTTGGATATATGAGGATAGGCTTTGTTCTTAGTGCAGTCTGATTTGACACTTGATGTCACTGTGCATTGTTGTTGCATATTTGTAGTAGGGTCTGCAGTTTTATGTATGTCTGGTCTGCTTTGCTTGATTCACTGAATGTGCATTGCACTGCCTTCATGTTTTGTTTTGAGTTGGTGTTGAAGTTGCACTGCAGTTCAATTTTCTGGTCAGTTTCTCTATCTTGATTATGGCTTCATATATGCATTGTGTATGTATATATGTGACTGTCTGCATTTTTCGTGAGTCTTCTTGCATCGAGCTCTGTCCACTGTTCTTCGAGACATTTGGTTCATGCGTTCACATACATCTGTGATCATATATGTAGTTGTTACACTTCACTGTCGCATGCATTCTGTACCAGGATGTTAACCATGAACTTGCCTCCGTACATTCATGTAGTCTGCATTTCAATGGTATTGTGGTACCTTGTAGTTTGCATGGTTCGCATATTTTTGTCATCACATTTTGTCAGGCATGTTTAGTGGCACCTTTCTTTAGTCAAATCATTTGTATTACCTTGAGACTTTGTAGTGGATAATTCGTATTTCCATTCTTGGTTATCATCTTCATATATATATGCATTCCTGGGCTCTGTCTTTAATCTGTTTATTCGATATTGAACTAGTTTATGTAATTCCATGACATTGGCATTGGTCTTGACTTTAGTCTTGTCATTTAATTGAATCATACATGCTTGCATCCACGTAGATATTATGCATTTAGTTCCAGTGTAGACTTTAATCATGGTAGTTTGGATCCTTTTGTTGCATGCACTGTCCATTCATATGTGGATTGATGTGAGCATGTTGTTGCTGGCTCATTGTTACACTGTTTCCAGATGTGGTCTTTGATCTCTGTTGTATGCACTATTGAGATTTGTTTTGCCCCTGACTTGTTGCATTGATGTTCATTTGTTCATGCTGCATATATCACTCTGCATTTCATATGCATCTCCCTTGCATTCCATTGATTCTGTTAGCATGCACCTTTATACCTTTGACCTGCAGCTTGAAATTTTATATAGGATGGCTGTTGTGCACTTGATTTAGTTGTACACTTACTGTGCACATTTCATATCATGCCCTGATATTGTGCAGCCCACTCGACACTGTGTTGCTTTGATTGTTCATTGGCCTAGTGTTGAACCTATTTTGGGTTTGACCTTGTTTTTATTTCTGTGCTTTTTGGTTGGTGCACATGAGTTGGCGAGGCAGTACACGCGTGCGTGCACTGCAGCCACCCAGAATTGACAGTTTTGAATTGATATTTCTTTGCGTCGTGATGCATTGATTTTTATGCCATATTGGCGAGGCCGTGCACGCGTGCGTGTACGGCAGCCAATCAATATTTTTGATAGCTTTAAGTGACAATTTCAATTATTTTAAATTGATTTAGTCGATTTGATAAATTGTTTATTTATCTTTGTTGATGATTTAAATCTGCTGATTTATTGTTTAACACTGTTTAGTGTTAAAATTTTCGTTATCCGATTTCTTTGTTTAAAGGATCGGATAGACGGGAATTATTGTGACTGTCGTCTATTTAAATTATTACTGCTTATATGCACTAATAACTGGTTTGAATTAGACTGACCTGTGTATTATTTCTTTTGAATATAATACTCGGGTCAGACCGAGTATTTTTACAGCTTGAAGATTTTCGAGCAGCGAAGTTAGAGAGAGTAAAGAATCACTTTAGTTTTTCAGAAGAAAATTGTATTTTAAGATATTCCGCTGTATCAGTATTAAATTGTATAAAACTCTGATGTATATAAAAAGATTTATAGTAATGAAATAAATTCTCCTTTGTTTTAATTCAGTGTTATTATTCTGTGTTTCTGTGGCTGATTCTGTTTAAACCTTATAAACTAAATAACAATTCGTCTTTTTGAACGTTTCTAGTTGGTTTAATTACCGACTGGAGACGGTCAAAAGGGGGAATGTTACAGGTGGTATCAGAGCTTTGGTTTACACAAAGCTTAGTTTATGATGTTTAATATGAATAGTTACTAGAAACACTTTAAAGGAGAATGTTTTTCAAAGCTAAAGAAGTATAAAACTGTTTTTGAAAATAAAGATTTTTAACTTAAGAAAAGTTAAATTGAATTGAATTAGTATTAATAAATATACGATTTGAAGTTTAACAGAGGAAGTTAAATAAATTGAACTTGATTTGATAAATTATTGAGATGAAAAGTTGAACTTGAAAGATAAGTGATTATATGATATGAATTGGGAAGTTTAAATTAATAAGTTGTATAACTTATAAAATGAGAAAATTTAAGTAAAACCAATTGTTAAAATGTTTGAATAGCTTTGTTAAGTAAAACAAAGTCTGAATTTTTGAAATGTGATATGAATTTGACTTTAGTAAAAGTTAAATAAAAAAATAGAATTTCAAATAAATTTGAGACAAACTTAAGCTGTATGGTGAAAATAAATGCAAGTGAAGATAAAATGAAACATAGCTTAAGTAATGTTGAATGAGGTTGAATTTGATATCAAAATGAATTGATAAAGTGAAGAATGAATATGAATTTGAGTTATAAAAAGGAAATTCAACTTTAACTGTAAAAGTGAATTAGTGAATATGGTGAGTATAAGAATTCAATCTGAATTAGAATATAAACCAATTGAAATTAAGTGTGTTAAACCAAATGGAATGTAAGCAAAGTAAATAAATTTGGTTAAGTTGAATGTGCATTGGTTGCTAGTTGATTGTATAGAAATTCATTAAGTGTTAATGAAATTGTATTAATGGAAATTGAAAGCTATGTAATTGAATTCAAATTGAAGGATAAGTAATTTAACCAGAATCAAATTTGATTTGAATTGAAAGCAAACTAACTTAAATATAAATTAGTGAAAGTAAACTAATTGAATATGAATGAATGTTAGTAACATCCAATGTGAATAAATCAAATGTGATTTAATTGAAAATCAATTCGATGAATGATTTACTAAAGAAACTAGTTGATTATTTTGGAAATAGGAAGTGGATGCAAAGTTCAAATGGGAATTAGATTTGAAAATTTTGAAGTTGTCAACATGACAATCCATAATAAATTTAATAGATTCAGTGATGAATTTAAATTTGAACTTGCAGAGAATTAAGTTAAGTGGAAAACTTAGTATTGGAAAATTTGAAGTTGGTTTAAAACCAATATTGTGAAAAGTATGCGGAATTCAAACTATAAATTGAAGTCTTTATAAATTGGAATGAAATTTATAAACGTTGATTATAAATTCGAAACCGACTTATTTTGATAAGTAAATTCTTATAGTTTGTTAAAAGATGTATATTCACAATTTTGGACAGTGAATATATTATTGAATAAAATGGACATGTTTTGAGAAAACGATATTTTTAAAACGAAGTTAATTGTTTTAAAAAGATGTTTTCAAAAGCATTGAATATCGAAACCATAGATTTCAACATTCATTGTTGAAATAGACGTTTTTGAATATAAGGAAATGGTGGACTATAACACTGTTGTTATAGTAAATGATTTCCGAAAGGAAATGTTTTGTATAGTATTGGGATTTATCCATCTATCTAAATTTCGAATCCCTATACTAGCGATTTTGAGTTGTCGTAACGATGTTTTACGTAACATTCGTTTTGAATCAAATAAATATGTGAAAGAGAATGATTTCCTTAAAGAATGAAATATATACTTAATTTTGATTTAAGTATATCGAATATTTTCAAATGTTGAAAATAAAATGGATTTGTGAATTACTTATTTTTAAATAAGTATGGAAATGTTTTTCCAAATATGAAATGTTGTGAATATATTCCGTAAGGGATAAATGATTTGAAATTCATTTTTGAAGTCGAAGTTGAAAAGTTAAATGAGAATTTGAACAATTAGTTCAATTTGAAATTTTTCAAAAAGATTGAATCGTTAAGTTAAAATTGAGTTTAACTTCGACATCAAAGACAATATAAGTTGAGCTTTGAATTTCAGATGATGATTTGGATTGTATGTCTAACATTGTGAATTGATGACATAGCAATTGATCTCTATTAAATATATATCTGTTGGTGGCGGAGAATTTATTCTCTTAGCTTAACACCCTTCTCTGAGACGTACGAGCTCAGAGGTTATATATCGATAGACATCAATTCTGTGTTGAGAATTGACGATGTGATGTGTAATTCAAATCGAATGTGAAAGTCGATAATAAATGGAATTATGAATATGAATTAGGTTTGAGATAACCTTAAATTTCCAAATCGACTTAGAGGAAAATTTTGAAATCCTCTATTTTGTTATGAATATGAGATATGTAAGTTTTTAGAACTTATATATATGAATGCGGTAAATTTGAAAACCGTTAGTTTAGAAAGACATTGTTATGGAAATCTTATGTATGTTTACATGAGTATGATATGTACGAGATGTGAAATGAAGTACTATATATGTATAGTATTATGTTTTCTAAACTGAGGATATGGAAAAGTACCTTCCATTTATTATTGGAGAAGGTATTGGAACTCGTGATGAGTGTCCATTTGAAATTCGTAGCTACGTAGAATTTACATTTAGTTAGAGTGACTATTTGAATCGGAAATCCTTCGCGATAGATCATCGCGATGAGATTAGATTGATTGATGATTAGCGTAATTTGAGGGGCGAGATGCCCACAGTTACAAGCGATTCCACTGGGATAGTGGCGTAACCGCCGGGTAAACTGCAATCTAATGCCAGGCGAAATTTGAGGGGTGTGATGCCTACAGACACGAGCGATTCTACTGGGATAGTAGCGTAACCGCCGTGTGTACTGCAATCTATGGCGACAACCATGGCGAAATTTAAGAGATGAGAAATCTACAGCCACAAGCGACTCTACTGGGATAGTAGCGTAACCGCCGGGTGGAACTGTAATCCATGGGGGAACGTGCTTTCCATATCCATTTTTAAAAGAATTTTTAAAAGTATTTTCACTGGGAATTGAAGCAAGTATGTTTAGTACTTGGAGATTTTTAGACCTGCGCCTGGCCAGCGTATGCCTAATGTCTTTGAGAACGAAGATGAACTTGTTAAATTTCGAGTTAGCAAGTATTTTCAAACTGTAAATAGCAAATCAATAGTTTGAAATTAAAATTTCGAAATTCCAACTTAATGAACTAAGGAAGAAGATCTTTTGAAATGTTTTGAAAGTCCACAGCTTTGGAAGAGGTATATTATACAAATCTCTAACGTGAAGAATTTTAAAGTTTAAATCTGAGTTTTGTAAGTCGAAAATTTTGGTAAAAGACTTTTGCGTTTTGATTGTAGAAATCAATGAACAAACGAGAAGATAAGCAAAACTAGTGAGATTAAACAAATGGAATGAATCCTATATTCATTTATTTGTAATAAGTTTCAAGCTTAGTAAAATTGAGTAGAGTATAAATATTAATGAAATTTTAACAACCTTTCCTTTTCGTGGACGAAAAGTTTTTAAGGAGGGGAGTTTGTAACGACCCTGAAATTTCAAAAATTCAAATTGAAAATATTTAATGAATTTTAAATATTTGAATGATGAATTGATTCGAATTTCAACTTTTCAGAATAAATTTTGTGATTAAATTTTAGGATTTAATCTACTGAAAATTTAATAATAATTTGAATCGGGATTTATAAATGAATGTAAATAAAATCTGCTTTTGGATTTAAAGAAAATCAAAAATTATCTTATTTAATTTAAAATTAAAAACTTCACATTTTTGAAATTGCTATGATATATGCAAATAAATGTAAAATAAGTAATGATGTTTAAAAGGAAATAAATTTTATCTACAAAATTTAAATAGCACAAGTTTATTAATAAAAAAACAAAATATATAAAAATAATAAAAACAAAATTTAAAATAAGAAAAGAAAAAAATCACGTTTAAACCCATACTTCAGCCCATACCCTATACACATACCACCCATGATCCTTCCCCCTTATCTCTGTTAAACCCGTTTCCCCCATTACTTCCCTCTTTCGAAAAACCCTAGGAAACAAATAAATCAATGGCGGCTTTGAATTAGTTTCTCGTTCGATCTGAAGAGACGAGGACTTTGTTCGATTCTATTCACTCGTATGCGATTCTTCTACACTTTGGTTCTTTGCGGCATCGTCTTCTCCAGCTCTGTGAAATTAGGGCTTCGTTTTCGATCATTCGTGCTCGCCGATCGATCGTTGGTGCTTTGGGAAGTAAGGTGAGTACTTATTAGCTACTCACATCTTATTCAAAAGTCATATGATTATTATTATTATTATTATTTTACTTCTTATTTTCCATGAAAAACTTCTGCTTTGAATTCTCTGGTCATTTCAATTTATTTGTTGCTTTTGATATTCTCTTGTTTCCTGTTTCGTAAATTTTGAATTTGACTTCGATCTTGATGTGAATTCAATTGGGAATTTTCGTTGTTTTGTTTTGATCTCGTGATAACTTCGGTTTTAGATATGTTTCTATTTGCATGCCCGGATGTTGATGATTCTTGAAGTTGCTTGTTTCACTTCATGTATGGCTGGACTGTGAGCAAATTGTTTTAATTTAAAGTTTTAAAAGTTTGGCTTGAATAATGATCTGCATGATTGAATACATGAGTAAATCTGTAGGTCTGTATGTATTCAAGTATTTGAAGTTAAGTAATTCACTTTAAAAATAGTTAATTACAGAGATGATTTTAATTACTCAACAATTCCAATACCCTGTGAGTAAACCTATAGACCTTGATCTGCTTCATCTCTGATCCATATGATTGAAATCATGATATGAAATATGTTATGTGAATGTAAAATATTATTGTTTGTTTGAATGCCTGAGTGTATATTTTTGGATATATGAGGATAGGCTTTGTTCTTAGTGCAGTCTGATTTGACACTTGATGTCACTGTGCATTGTTGTTGCATATTTGTAGTAGGGTCTGCAGTTTTATGTATGTCTGGTCTGCTTTGCTTGATTCACTGAATGTGCATTGCACTGCCTTCATGTTTTGTTTTGAGTTGGTGTTGAAGTTGCACTGCAGTTCAATTTTCTGGTCAGTTTCTCTGTCTTGATTATGGCTTCATATATGCATTGTGTATGTATATATGTGACTGTCTGCATTTTTCGTGAGTCTTCTTGCATCGAGCTCTGTCCACTGTTCTTCGAGACATTTGGTTCATGCATTCACATACATCTGTGATCATATATGTAGTTGTTGCACTTCACTGTCGCATGCATTCTGTACCAGGATGTTAACCATGAACTTGCCTCCATACATTCATGTAGTCTGCATTTCAATGGTATTGTGGTACCTTGTAGTTTGCATGGTTCGCATATTTTTGTCATCACATTTTGTCAGGCATGTTTAGTGGCACCTTTCTTTAGTCAAATCATTCGTATTACCTTGAGACTTTGTAGTGGATAAATCGTATTTCCATTCTTGGTTATCATCTTCATATATATATATGCATTCCTGGGCTCTGTCTTTAATCTGTTTATTCGATATTGAACTAGTTTATGTAATTCCATGACATTGGCATTGGTCTTGACTTTAGTCTTGTCATTTAATTGAATCATACATGCTTGCATCCATGTAGATATTATGCATTTAGTTCCAGTGTAGACTTTAATCATGGTAGTTTGGATCCTTTTGTTGCATGCACTGTCCATTCATATGTGGATTGATGTGAGCATGTTGTTGCTGGCTCATTGTTACACTGTTTCCAGATGTGGTCTTTGATCTCTGTTGTATGCACTATTGAGATTTGTTTTTCCCCTGACTTGTTGCATTGATGTTCATTTGTTCATGCTGCATATATCACTCTGCATTTCATATGCATCTCCCTTGCATTCCATTGATTCTGTTAGCATGCACCTTTATACCTTTGACCTGCAGCTTGAAATTTTATATAGGATGGCTGTTGTGCACTTGATTTAGTTGTACACTTACTGTGCACATTTCATATCATGCCCTGATATTGTGCAGCCCACTCGACACTGTGTTGCTTTGACTGTTCATTGGCCTAGTGTTGAACCTATTTTGGGTTTGACCTAGTTTTTATTTCTGTGCTTTTTGGTTGGTGCACATGAGTTGGCGAGGCAGTGCACGCGTGCGTGCACTGCAGCCACCCAGAATTGACAGTTTTGAATTGATATTTCTTTGCGTCGTGATGCATTGATTTTTATGCCATATTGGCGAGGCCGTGCACGCGTGCGTGTACGGCAGCCAATCAATATTTTTGATAGCTTTAAAGTGACAATTTCAATTATTTTAAATTGATTTAGCCGATTTGATAAATTGTTTATTTATCTCTGTTGATGATTTAAATCTGCTGATTTATTGTTTAACACTGTTTAGTGTTAAAATTTTCGTAATCCGATTTCTTTGTTTAAAGGATCGGATAGACGGGAATTATTGTGACTGTCGTCTATTTAAATTATTACTGCTTATATGGACTAATAACTGGTTTGAATTAGACTGACCTGTGTATTATTTTCTTTTGAATATAATACTCGGGTCAGACCGAGTATTTTTACAGCTTGAAGATTTTCGAGCAGCGAAGTTAGAGAGAGTAAAGAATCACTTTAGTTTTTCAGAAGAAAATTGTATTTTAAGATATTCCGCTGTATCAGTATTAAATTGTATAAAACTCTGATGTATATAAAAAGATTTATAGTAATGAAATAAATTCTCATTTGTTTTAATTCAGTGTTATTATTCTGTGTTTCTATGGCTGATTCTGTTTAAACCTTATAAACTAAATAACAATTCGTCTTTTTGAACGTTTCTAGTTGGTTTAATTACCGACTGGAGACGGTCAAAAGGGGGAATGTTACAAATAAGATATATATTAATAATAATATTGGATGCATACAAGTGTGTATATGTGTGTGTATAATTAGGAATATTCTATCTTATTTTTAGTTTTAAATTTTGCGGCCCATATGTCGACATACATGCAAAATTTTAAATTTCATTTGAAATTAAAATTTTGAATTTCTTTCTCTTTTGCATTTATTCAAAGAACTGAAAGAGCATCTTTTTAAAACTGAAATGTCAGAGCTCTTTCTATTAAATTATTCTATCTATATCTATTCATTCACTCACCTTATTTCAAAATTTAAAATATCTCTTCAACAGCTCCACAATGGCCTCCTCAAGCCAACCACTAAAAACCATAAAGATCTCAAAAGGAACTAAAGGCTTTTTTTCAATGAGAAAGAACCTATAGATACTTGTATTGAATATGCTGCTTTCGAAAAAGTTTTTCCTAGAAGATTTGCAAAGTTTGATGATTTTTCTTCTTATGGTCTTTAAAATTTTTGTTTGCAAAATGATATTCTTGTTTTAATCGACTCTTCTCAAAATGATTTTATGTGTTATCTAGATTTAGTTAACATGTTTTATACAAAGTTAAATGAAATTTTTTTCAAGGGGATGATGGACAAGTTTGGGGTAGTGTGAAAGGCAATATTATTGTTTTAGATTGTGAAATTTTGGTTGCAAATTTGGTGGAATTGACCTCTCCACCTTTAAAATTGATAAAAAAAATCGTAAATTTTTTCATGACATTTTTGAAAGTGATGAAGAATTTGATTTCAAAAAGAAAATTCTTAGACCAAAATCGAGACCTATGAGTTTCATTTTACAAAAATCATCACTCAAAGAAGGGGAAATTACAATAACCTGACTCAAAAAGTTTAAAAGCACTTTTTTCCATCCATAAAGACTACAACATCAATTGGACACAAGTCATTTTAGATGATTTTATTCAAAAGAATATTCATGAAAACACACTTTACCATAGTGTGTATCTTATTAGAGTGTTTGAATATGTTGGTGTTGATTTACGAGGAGAACCCACTTTGCCTCGAAAGTTTTTTGACAAGGCCAACATTTCTCTCATGCATATTCCTCCTTATTTCGAACCCAACGAAACTCTTGCTGAAAAAGACAAAATATTGGCATGGGAAGAGGAGTGACAAATTCAACAAAAAGAAGAAGGCAACGAAATGGAAATTGAAGAAGAGGGCAATCAAGAAGAGGAAGAGGAGGAAACTGATACTTCCTTAGAAAGCTTTGACAAACCTTCTCACGATTCCAACAAAGAGATTCTTATGAACCAAGAGAAGCTTCTCAAAAATCAAAAGAAGTTTAACCGTTCATTTAGTAAAAAGTTCACTTCTCTCTCCAATAAAGAAGATAAATACTTTAGGGGAAAATCATTAGGAAGCTTGGTGGAAACTCTTCATCATTATCCTTTTATATTTCGTTATTCTATCTTTATACCCTTGTTGTGTGTTTATCTAGTTTTATTTCATGTCATTTTTCTGAATTTTTCTCCAAAATCGTGTATTTCTCAATCTTAAGTAATGAAATTTATTTCTTGTTGTTCTATATTGTTCTATTAGTCTCTAAAAATTATTAAACTATAATGGTATTAAGCAAAAACAAAAACTATATCAAAAACTTAAAAACTAGATTTTCAGGCCTATTGTTCGACGACGGAAATTCTATCGGTTTAGAAAACCGTCGAACGAATTTAAATTAAAAATATAACCGCAAGCGCACGGCGTACACTTGTAGTACATGGCGAATACGGGTCGATCCGCAGGGAATTGATGATTTTAAAAATCTATTCAATCAAATTAAACCAAAGTCGAGTGAAAGTTAAGCTAGAGAATTAGAGAATGAACTAACTAACTAAAAGAAAAGAGATGCAAATATAAGAGTTAAATGACAATTTAGAGAATAAATCCACTCTCTAGATCATGTAGTTCAACACATATGAAATCATAATCTCTCTTTTATGGTCATTAGTGCTTTAATTGATGTGCCTATCATAAGTATGGCATATTTGTGCTATTAGTTAGTCAACATAAGCCATCAAACTTTGACACACCCCTTAAATCACTTACTAACTTTCATGAAACTTGACAATGAAAATGAAAATGAAATATATTTTAAGTATGGCCTATTAACTATTGATTAGAAATATAGACCATCAAATTTTAATTTCAAATCACTTTCTTATGCCATAATCATATTTTGATGAAGAGGCGTCTGTGTTAGTGATTGTTTAAGCATAGCCTATTTGGTGTCAACAATATAGGCTATCAAATTCAAAGCAAGAACAACAAATAAAACACTTCATTGATCATCATTAAGCACAAAAGGAGAGCATGAATTACCAAATAGTTGAAGCTACATAATTAGAGAGCTTCATTACCCCTAAATTGAAGGGGGTTAGCCTCTCATATTTGTCATTTGATTAACAAATGTAGCTAGCAACATGAAAGAAAGGAAAATGAAAGCTAATGGAAAAGAGAAGCTAATTAACAAGAATTAAACTAATCTACTTTGCATGAATGTAAATCTACACTACCAACATTAAAGTAAATGAACAAGGAAAGAAAATGAACAAGTAATTAAATTGCATAAGAAAAAGAAAGGAAATTACATGAAAATAAAAAATGGCTAAGTAGCCATGAAAAGAGAAAGAGAAGAGAGCTTGTCTTTTATTTTAAGCCTAAACTAAACTAAGAGAGACTAAGAGAGAAGAGTTACATGAAACATAAGGGGTCTTTATACATGTATGAAACCCTAATTCATATTTTGGGGAATGCCCAAATTGCCCTTGAGGTAGTGTGGTGGTCAAGTAATCATTAACATCCACTAATCCCCACTTAAATGTACATGAAGCTTTAATGTCCTTTTATCATGTGCTTAGCTCCTAATTTGAATATCAAGGTAAGTGGGTGGGGTCCTCCATGATCACCACTTTGAATTATTTCCATCTTCATTTGTTCTCTTCACTCTTGTGCATGCATATATTATCATGAAGCCACTTGTAAAATTCACCAAATTTTCTACAAAACAACATAGAAAATTCCAAGTAAATTTTCACAATTTAATAAATGTACAAAAATGACCATTTTACCCCTATATGAAGATGAATATGTGACAATTTGAAAATAATTTGAATTTTGGTTTAAACAAGTTAAAATGCCCGATATGATCATTTATTTAATTTAAATAGATTAAATATGGTGGTAAAAATATGCACATTTACGTGCACATCAAATACCCCCACACTTATCTTTTTATTCGTCCTCGAATAAAGAAAAACTAAGATAAATCCATTTTCGTAGGGAGCACGATTGCATTGAGCGTATGCAACAATCCGTTATATCTCTAGGTGTCCCCAGTACGACAAGTGTTGTCTCGTGAGGGTTTTCAGTGGATACTACCCACAAAATCCAAATGCAGGATGAAAATATTTACAAAATGCAAGATTTATTTACAAAGAGATGAATGCGAGTTTTTGAAAATATTTACAATGAAGGATTTACTTTTAAATTAACACACATAAGTTAGATATAAGTTTGGTTATTATCTTGAAAATTTAAGTCATTTACTCGTCAAAATTTCCAATAAAAATTAAGTTATCATAACAAATAGACTATAGTTTAACTCGTTGTTTCGGTTGATAACAAAGTGTAATTATAAAATGGATCCTTAGTTGATTATCAAAGTTTATCAAAGTGGTAATTTTATTTCTTTTCAATAACAAATCAAATCAAATAAGTTAAAGTAGTGCTTGGATTTCATTTGCTTACTCTCTCCATTTTTTTCTTTTTAAAATTTTATTGATATCAACAATATTTACATATGCCTAACTCAGATAAACTGAGGCCAGATATACTACCCATGCACTGCCTTGCGGACTGATGTGAGGGGAATACAGAGCATGGCGAGTGAACACACAAGTGTGAACACTTATTGACTGTAGGCGTTATTAGTAAAATAATTTTTATATACACACCTAACTCAGATAAACTGAGGCCAGATATACCGATCGTGCACTGCCTTTCGGGCTTACGTGAGAAGGGTACAGAGCATGGCGAGTGAACACACGAGTGTGAACACATGACTCTAGGTGTTTATTAAAAAAAATATATACATATATACAAGAAATATTTTTTTGTATTTTGTATTTTTTCTTTTTGTTTTGTTTTTCTTTTTTCGAAGAGAGAGTTTTGCAAAATCATCTTAGCACCATTTAACTTAGAAGATAAAAAAAATGTTATATCCTTTACTTTAAATTCACCACTTTTTAAAACTAAGATTTTCAATTAGGATGTATTTCATAATTAACACGTATGAATCTTCCTATATACTAGTTAAACCATTTTATTTGTAATCAAACTTCATTTTTATTTTTGTTAAGACAAATTAAATTTTAAAAATTTAAATTTAATTAACCAAAACCGTATATTTATCCTATAGTGTTTCTTTAAAAATAAATCAAAAATGCTTTAAAATTTTTTTTTGTTTTTGATATTTTTTTTAATTTGGGAAAGAAAAATTAAAAATAAACCATGAAAAATTAAAAAATAATGATGAGTCTCCCCCCCCCCCCCCGCACTTGATTTTGACTGTGTCCCCACAGTCAACCCAAGTGGAAGGAGAAAAGTAAAAATAAAAACATGATCTTTATTTAAATGAAAATTAACGGTATTTACACGAGATCAGAAAGTATATCGTCAAAAAGTAAATGAAACGGTCTTCCAAAAACCGATTCATTTGTCTCGTCAAATATACGAGACACAGTTTAAGCTCGAAAAACCAAATCGTAAACGATTTCAAAGTTGAATGTTGATTTGGAAAAACGAATGTCGTTTTATTGAAAACCGTACGAGTTGTTTTATTTTCAATGATTTTCGGGGTTGGTAGAATAATTGATAGAAATTCAAATTTATTATCACCAAGTTGAAGTTCAAACTTATCATTGAAAACTTCTTCAAAATTATCGATTTCAAAATCAAAATGGTGATGTAAATCTTCCCCGTCAGAATTTAACAACTCATTTTCGAAAAGTTCGTGTTCGTTAAATTTGACTTCCTTTGTTGGATTATCAACAACTTTATTGCATAAATCAAGTTCAAAATTCAAAGTTGTTGTATTCAAATTTTCAGAAAAAGGAAGATCGAATTTAAATCGAGTTTCTCACCCTCAAAAGAATTGAAATCCAACTCAATTACCAAATTTTCAACAACTTCATTAAATTCATCATTTTCAATTTCAAACGTTGTTATTTGAAAATCGCCAATTTGGGTAAAAGATGGATTATCGTTTGACTCGTCACACGTTGGGATTTGGTTTTGTTGTTCACGTTGTTTCATATAAGTTTCAAACAACGAATCCGTGTGATCATCGTACATTTCATTCATTTGCTCAATAAAATCCAATTTATAATTATTAACATGAGGATTTTCACTTGGAAATTGTTGAGAACAAAGATTTTCAATCGTAACGTGGTTAAGATTATTCCCATTGCCAAATCCATTTGAAAAGTTGTTTCCATTTCCATTTTGAGTTTGAAATTCATTTTGGAGTTCGAAATTGAATTGGCATGGGTTATAATCAAAATCGTTTGAATTTTGAATTAAATTCAAGTTTTGATCACTTTGAAAACTTGGTCTTAAATCATTGCACAAATATGAATTACACAAATCATTTATCTCTCGATTTTGTTGTGTAGAGAGTTCGAGTAAAGATGAAATCATTTCAATGCTATTTTCGAGATCCAAGGGTTGTTCGTCATTTTGAAAAATTTATGGTTCAAAATTCGAATCGTTTAAACAATAGCTGTTGTTAAAATATCCATACGAATTTGGAGTGAAATCATATGGATTATATTGATTTTCACAATTATTGTAAAATTCAAGTGAATATGGAAATTCAGACATTTTCAAGAATGTTTTCGGTTTTTTTTTTATAAAGGAAAAATATTTACAAATAAAATTTATTTTTCAAAATGGAAATTTATTTTTGTTTTGTTTTTTGGTTTTTCAATTTATTTTTTTTGTTTTTGAAAAGGTTTTATAATTTTATTTTTTTTGGATTTTGGTTTTTTCTAAATTTTTTGGATTTTTAAAATTTCAAAGAAAAAGGATTTAAAAATTTCAAAGGAAAAGGAATATATACAATTTTTTTTTAATTTTGGATTTTGATTTTTTTTTAAATATGAATGAACTGATGCAACTAAATGAATGCAAGGATTAATTACAAATGATTTATCCTAAGTTAACCCAAAATTGTATAATTACACATTGTCTTAGTTCAACAAGATAGTTCTCAGCCAAGTAACGGACATGATTTATCGGTGCGCCACAAATCACCGTAGCAATGCAGCCGAAGGTTTAAGTACCTTCAGAGAAACAACCACTATAATATTTACGAATCACCATAATATTTATAAATGGTTATTACTCTGTCGTAGCCTATACACCAAGAAATTAAATTGTTCAAAGAAGACAACTTGTCAATATACAATTAAAAGTTATCGATATCTAATCGTTATTATTAATCAAAATCTAGGATGAAATGCAAAGCAGAAAATAAACATGTATTAACAATGCGACTACAAATGATTTTTGTTTTTGTTTTCGGTTTTTTTTAAATGCAAGCAAACAACAATGCAAGACAAACAAAAACAATAGATATATACAATGCAAGGCAAATAAAGAGAAAATTCTAAGTAAGCAAGAAGTTTTTTTTTGGCAAGCTCAGCACGCAAGCAATTTATTTTAGCAAGCACTTCTGCTCCTTCTGCAATTCTGCTTCGGCAACCTGAAATAAAAACAAAATATATACAATTTTTTTATATCAATCAAAGAAAGACTAAAACAAATGAAAAAAAAAGAACAAAGTAAACCCAAACGAATTCACAACAACCCCACCTTTTTTTTAACAAATTCCAAAGTTTTTTTTTGGAAGGAAACTTAAAAGTGAGGTTTTACTTAAAAAAATTAAGAATTTTTTTTTCTTTCAACAAATTAAAAGTAAACAATTAAAACAAAAGAAAACAAACTAAAAAAAGAAAATTTTAACTCAAGCCCAAAAACCCGGCCCACTTTAGAAATAACCAAAAACAAGTGTGAAAACGCAACACAAAATCGAAAGCTAATTCCTCATTTCTCTATCTCAAATCGAACTTATTTTCAAAACAAAAACTTTTTCGTCTCTTTTTTTTCTTTTTGAAAGTTGGTTCGAGGCTTCAAGGGGAGTGGTCGAAGGCGATTGAAGTGGTTTGCGATGTCGATTGAAAGTCGAGTGTTTTTGGATGTTCGGTGATGATGCCCAGGCAAGTATAGTAGAGTTCGAGGCTATTCGTGATTGTAATGGAGCAGGTTGGTAGGCGGAGTATAGCTGTTGATGCTCGACTTTGGGTTGATCGATTTGGCAACTGGTGTTGGTCGAGGGGATGAGGAGTTGGTGGAGTGTGATTTGAAGGTCATGGCTTTGGGATGTGCAGAGATACTCGGTCTCGAGGATGCGAAAGGGGGGAGAAGTCACAACAGTTGAACGAGTATGTTCGTCAGAGGAAAAGGTGTTTTGTCACTGCTGGTGGTCGAATTGCAGGGGGTAAGTTTGAATTGAAGTGGTTGTTGCAAAGGTCAGTTGACGGGAATGACTGCGCGGTAATGTATGTATGTATGAAGATGGTTTTGATTTTGGTTTCAGGGTCGAGGCTGCTTCTGTTTGGTTTTGAATGTGAAGAAGTGTAAGTAGTGGTTTCTCGAGTGATGTCAGTGGTATTGTGGAGTGTTGAACTGGCGATTTGGGAGGATGGAATTTTGGTAGCGTGGAGAGGAATGTTGATGTAACTGTGCAGTGCAGTGGGTAATGAAGAGAAAGGTTTGAATGGATCGAACTTATGTTGTATAAGTCGACAGTATTTTATGGAAGAGCTGGCAGTGCAGTGTTTAATGCAGTCTGATGTGGTAGTGGCTGTTGTCGGGTTTGATATGGTGAAGAGGATATTGTAGAGATATGGCAGTGGATGGTTGAATGGGTAGTTGCTAGGTGAAGATAGTTGAAGTGTACTATTTTGTGGTGTTGTGAAATTGGAAGGGCAGATGTTTGTTTCTATTATATGTTGACTGCAGTATTGGGTATGGCAGTGGTTTTGTAGAAGTGGAGAGGTGGTGGAAGTGAAGTCACTTATGAGCTTGCTGTTTCAGGGGTAGAGGCAGTTAGCAGAAGTGAAGAAAGCAATGAGCGAGCCTTGTTAATGTGGAGTTCTGTGCACAGTTTGGTGGTTGTGTTGTGGCTGAAAGTGTAGAAGGGTGGTTATGAGGAAATGTTGATGGTCAGTGTTGTGAATGTAGGCACCGTGCTGTAAGAAAATGAGGCACTGTTGGTCAATGAACTGTATGGGGGGAGACTGTGGGCAGAGGAGCAACTAACAGTGGTTGTGTCGGGGTATGTGTTTGCTTTTGGTCTGGTATATGTGGAAGAATTGTTTCAAGTGGAAGTTGTTTGAAATGTAAGCAGTGGTCTCAAGGCTTGGTGTTTGGTTGACTGTAGTTGTATATGGTTTTGATAGTTTGTATTGTCGAATGTCTGGTTTGTTTGGAGTTGCATGGGAAGTTGGCTGCTCTGGTTATCGAATGAGTGACAGGGATGTCAGTAGCAGCAGAGATGGTATGAATTGGTTGTGGTGGTAATGCGATTGGAACCAGAGATGGTGGTGTTTGAGTTTGCTGGTAGTGTGAGAAGTAGTTGACAGTGAGTAGGTGCAGTGGGTATGTTAACAAAGGAGAGGGTGAACAAGGGTAATGTAGTGCTGACAGAGGTGATCAGATGATCAGGTGGAAGGTTTGTGATAATGAAGGATGGTAAATTGATGGCAAAGAATGATTAGGAAGTGAATAGAGGAGGAGTAAGTTTTGCAGAGAGGGCTGTGGTTTGGGGCAGTGGTGGAAGAGTGCAAGTTATTGATTATTGGAGCTGCTGTATATGTGCACAGAGGCAAGTGTTTGTGGAGAAAGGTCCAGGCAACAGTTGGCTGATGAGGTTGGCGATTGTTGATGGTGGTTTGAGTAATGAAATGCGTGGTCAGTAAGTAATAGCAATAGTCGATGAAGCAGGATAGTTTGGGTCAAGGAAGTGAATACAGGCTATCGGCAATGTATGTCGTAACAAGAAATTTGCGATGGCTAAAGAAGCAAGTAAAGTGATGTGCCGCAAGGATGAAATGAACTGTGTTGAAATATGTAAGGGTATGTCGTTGTACGTAACTGAAATGCAGAAGGATGGGGCAGTGGGATATGGAGTTTTAGAGAAGTATGGTTGTATGAAGATGGGGCAAAAAAAGTGGGAAGATGCTGTTGATAATGTTGGCAGTGGAGGTCGCATGCGATTTTGGGACCGGTGAACAATTGGTTTAGTGAGGAGATTGGTGGATGGTGATGCTTGTTGTGGTATGTTTGAAGGTATGAATCAGGTTTGGTATGATGGTTGGAAGGTGTATTTGTGAAGGATGGAACAGTTATGGATTTACAGGCAGTGGTGATATGGGTTGAATTGTGACAGAGCTGGTGGTGTTGTTGTTGGGGTTTTATAATGGTCAGGTGAAGCAAGTCGAATGGTGAATGGCAGTATTGAAATGAATGGATGAATGTTGTCGACGGTTTGATGATGTAGAGATGTAGGGGTTGTCTTGATAGAGAGGAAAGTGTGAAGTAGAGGACAGTTGTATGATAAAGCAAGGTTGTTGTATATGAAAACTGTCAATGGTAGGACATTAAGGTAGAACTATGGATGATGGTCTGGTGAATCAGTCAGCGAAGTGGTAGATTGTGTTTGTGGGGTGAGCACTATTGTATTGAGAATTGTAGTAGTTACAGAGGAGTTGGTTGTTGTGTTGGAGGAAATAGTCAACAGTGTTGGTTTGAGGAATGGCAGTTGAACAGTAAACAGTAAATGAGCAGAAGTGATGAGGGGAGCAGTTTGTGGTTGCAAATGTATAGATGTGGTAGCAGTTTGTATGACAGAAGTGAGCAATAATTACAGAGGGGATATTTGTGGTCAGAGGGGTATATATGTGATAAGGCAGACAGTTTTTGACACAGTAGTTGTTATGCAAGTTGGATGTGATGAAGTTGTGGGGCCGTTGTGGTCAGTGTTGTTGTCTGATGAGGAAGGACAGTAGTGCAGCAATGATGTTTGGGATTGAGGAAGAAAGGCGATTATCGAGAAGCAGTGGCAGATGATAAATTGTTTGACGTGGTTGAAGTTGTAAATGCAGAGGGTTGCAAGGGGGTTGATGTTGGTAAGGCAGCAAGCTATTGGGAAAGTTTTGTGATCAGGAAGAAATGTATATTGGTGGGCAGAAACAGTGAACAGTGAAATGTAGTAGTGGAAACAGAGAAGTGTGCATAGTGCACAGTTTGTTTTTTTGTAAATGTGTAAAAAAAGAGAAAAGAAAATGAAAGATGTAAATGAAAAAATGAAAATGCAAATGTGAATGACTAAATTTTTTTTAGAAATTATGTTGTTTTTTTTTGCTAATATGCAAATGCAAATGAAATTAGAAAACAAGCACACAACAAATTGAAAACAAAAATAAAACAACAAACACACACACAACAATTTTTTTTTTTAAAATGCAAACAAACACACAATAAAATCACACAAAAATAATCCAAAGAATAGAAAATCAAAATCAAAGCAACTCCCCGGCAACGGCGCCAAAAACTTGTTCGACGACAGAAATTCTATCGGTTTAGAAAACTGTCGAACGAATTTAAATTAAAAATATAACCGCAAATGTACGGCGTACACTTGTAGTACGTGGCGAATACGGGTCGATCCGTAGGGAATTGATGATTTTAAAAATCTATTCAATCAAATTAAACCAAAGTCGAGTGAAAGTTAAGCTAGAGAATTAGAGAATGAACTAACTAACTAAAAGAAAAGAGATGCAAATATAAGAGTTAAATGACAATTTAGAGAATAAATTCACTCTCTAGATCATGTAGTTCAACACATATGAAAACATAATCTCTCTTTTATGGTCATTGGTGCTTTAATTGATGTGCCTATCATAAGTATGGCATATTTGTGCTATTAGTTAGCCAACATAAGCCATCAAACTTTGACACACCCCTTAAATCACATACTAACTTTCATGAAACTTGACAATGAAAATGAAAATGAAATCTATTTTAAGTATGGCCGATTAACTATTGATTAGAAATATAGACATCAAATTTTAATTTCAAATCACTTTCTTATGCCATAATCATATTTTGATGAAGAGGCATTTATGTTAGTGATTGTTTAAGCATAGCCTATTTTGTGTCAACAATATAGGCTATCAAATTCAAAGCAAGAACAACAAAGAAAACACTTCATTGATCATCATTAAGCACAAAAAGAGAGCATGAATTACCAAATAGTTGAAGCTACATAATTAGAGAGCTTCATTACCCCTAAATTGAAGGGGGTTAGCCTCTCATATTTGTCATTTGATTAACAAATGTAGCTAGCAACATGAAAGAAAGGAAAATGAAAGCTAATGGAAAAGAGAAGCTAATTAACAAGAATTAAACTAATCTACTTTGCATGAATGTAAATCTACACTACCAACATTAAAGTAAATGAACAAGGAAAGAAAATGAACAAGTAATTAAATTGCATAAGAAAAAGAAAGGAAATTACATGAAAATAAAAATGGCTAAGTATCCATGAAAAGAGAAAGAGAAGAGAGCTTGTCTTTTTATTTTGAGCCTAAACTAAACTAAGAGAGACTAAGAGAGAAGAGTTACATGAAACATAAGGGGTCTTTATACATGTATGAAACCCTAATTCATATTTTGAGGAATGCCCAAATTGCCCTTGAGGTAGTGTGGTGGCCAAGTAATCATTAACATCCACTAATCCCCACTTAAATGTACATGAAGCTTTAATGTCCTTTTATCATGTGCTTAGCTCCTAATTTGAAAATCAAGGTAAGTGGGTGGGGTCCTCCATGATCACCACTTTGAATTATTTCCATCTTCATTTGTTCTCTTCACTCTTGTGCATGCATATATTATCATGAAGCCACTTGTAAAATTCACCAAATTTCCTACAAAACAACATAGAAAATTCCAAGTAAATTTTCACAATTTAATAAATGCATAAAAATGACCATTTACCCCTATATGAAGATGAATATGTGACAATTTGAAAATAATTTGAATTTTGGTTTAAACAAGTTAAAATGCCTGATATGATCATTTATTTAATTTAAATAGATTAAATATGGTGGTAAAAGTATGCACATTTACGTGCACATCACCTATATGTCGACATAAATATATGGTATATGTTGACATATCTTAGCCATTTTGCAAAAATTTTAATTTTAAAAATATTATAACTACCATCTACTCAAACATTCCAAACCACTTTTCATTCCTATTTAAGCCTATTTCTTCCAAAAAAGTTTTACTCATTATTTTCATTTTCAATTCTCTCTCATTCTTTAACATTTTCTAATAAAATGTCTTCTCCACACCAAAAACTCTGTTAAAACCTTGAAGAGACACTCTAATCATTCAAAGATGTTCCTTCTTTTATTCTAAGGAATCAAAGACATTTGGAATTAAGCTAAATGCCAATGATAAAAGAACAAGAGAAGCACTTTAATGCTCTTTGATGATTAATTTCTTCCAAGACCAAAGATGATCAAATTAACAACCTAGAATGCTCAACCACCAACGACAATGAAGATTGGGATGTCATCAAAGCAAATCCAATCTTTGGATCTGAAGGTTGGGTTGAAGTCCGTAAGAATGTCTAGATTTCTACTTGTTTTAATTTGTATGTGTGTATATTAAACTTATTTATTTTTAATTACTGATATGTAAATAACTAATACTCTTTAGTTAGGATCGATTACTATAAGTTTGATTTGGTGTGATTATATGGATTGAATAATCATCAGGATTAGATTCATTAAGTATTTTTATTGTATGTAGTATAACTAAAATTAATAAATACAGTTTGTTGGTTTTCTTATTTATTGTCCTTAATTTAATAATTGATCGTTGTATATCTTAATATATGTCATGATTATTTTATATATAGTATTTTCTTTATGATAATGTCACATTTAATGCCTCATATATTTTAGTCCAATCACAATTATGTTCGTATTACTCAACACAGCACTTAATTCTAATTATTGATTTTGACTCTATAGTTTATATGTATTTCATTTAGGGGGAGTTTTATTTTTTCATCCATTTTTTTATGACAAAAAGGTGGAAAATATAAAATATACACATACATGTATTTTATGGGGTGTTATCTAACTCAGGGGGAGTTATATTATATATAGTAACATTTAATGGTTGTCATCGTCAAAAAGGGAGGATTGTTAATGCCTCATTTATTGAATTTTATGACAACAATGTACAACCGTATAAAATATAAATATAAATGTTTTGCTAAGTTATATAGTATATAGTGCAGAATATTACACATGTGCTAAATCAAAGACTGTACAATATAAAGACTCAAAATAAAAATATGAAGGTTCATAAGTTCAAAGACAAAGATACGAAGAGCTCAAGATTATAATTTAGTGTATAGAATCATTGGTATATATTGTTAAAGTCCTTGATAGCAATTTTCGATATCAACCTAAAATTTCCAATCTTTGATATTTTAAATAAAAATAAATTTTAAAGTTCAAAATATATTATTAAAATATTATACAAAAGTTTTCTAAAGTTTAAAATGTTTAAAAACTATGTTTAAATTATTTTACAAAGTATAGGAATTTCAAAACAACTTTAAAAGAAAAGTATTTTCAAAATTCATTAAGGTATGTCGACATACTTGGTCCCTATATGTCGGCATATAGACCGTTGGGTCATTTTTTAAATTTTGAATAGAAGTGTCTATTCGACACAATGCTTCACGAATGGATACTATATTCATTTACTATATAAAGGGAAGAGCAAACGAATTTTTTAATAACTAATTACTTACTTTCTTCCTACTCCTTATTTTCTTGAAAATTCTCTTGAAAAATATACTCTATTCTCTTCAAAATTATATAGAATCAATTCATACTTCATTGTACTGATTCAATACTATTTTCTTACTATTTTGTAAATATCTCTCTCTCAATTCAAAGATTAAAGTGCTATCCAAGAGGCTATAGGATTCATTGTATCCAAAGTACAAGAATTTGTCTTTGGAAAAATTATCAACTCTATTTGTATACGCTTGGGTGTGCTTGTAACTCGTTCAAATCAAGTGGGTTTTCTTATAGCCCATTCAAATCAAGTGGGTGTGCTTAATAGTCATTTCAAATCTAGTGGGTGTGCTTGTAGCCCGATCAAATCAAGTGAGTTTACCTCGGACCCACAATACATGAGGATGTGTTTTGTAGCCTCGTAATCAAGACCGTATTTGGTTTTTCCTTCTACCTGGTTAAAGATTAACATTTGAAAATAAATCTGTACAAGCAATTGTATGGGACAAGATGTAGGAAAAATCCAAACCAGCATGAAATCCCTGGTGTCATCTCTCTAACTTTTACTTTACTTTACTACTTTTACTTTTATCTGTGATTGCATTCGTGACTAATTGTTAGTATAATTCTATGTTATTAATATATGATTTAATATGAATCTTGAAAGAGAATTAAAAAGGTTTACATAAGTTAGAAAACACTATTCAACCACCCCCCATTCTACTGTTGGATTAGCCTTAAGATCTATAATTCTACACCCCACATGCAGTTAGTTGTGAACCAGGTACTTGGAGAATTCCATACCAAGGGAGAATGCTCAAAATATTATCTGGAGAAGGTGAAGGCCTTACTTAATGGAATGGAGCACTAAACGGTCAAACATATTCCCTAGGAGAAGAATCAGGATGAGCTGGCGAAGTTGGAAAGCTCAAGAGATGCGCCCATGTTGGGATCGGTACCTATTGTGACCTTGCATAATCCCAGCTTCGAGGAGGTGAGCACGGTTGTAGTGATTGATGATGAGGAAACCAAGATGTCCCACTGGTAGATATCAAGGCGAAGGAGTACTGCCCAACAGCAGGAATAAAGCCCGATAGATTCTATGGGAGATGCCTTGTTTTGTCATCCAAGATGAAGTACTATACCAAAGAGGGTTTTCTAACTCATTACTAAGGTGCGTCGTTGGAATGGAAGCTGAAGACCTATTGGAGAATATTCACTAGGGAAGCTGGGAAGACTATTCTGGAGGCATATTTTGATAAAGAAAGTGTTGCGGTATGAGTAATCTAGCTAACATTGAACCATGATGCAATGGAGTACGCAAAAAGGTGTGACAAGTGCCAACAGTTCGTGAAGATCCCTAGGTTGCCCCCAACCGATTTGAATCACATGGTTAGCCCCGGGCCTTCGTGGTCTAGGGGATAGACTTAATTGTAGGACTTCCAATAGCACGGGGTGGAGAAAAGTATGCTATAATAGCGGTTGACTATTTTACTAAGTGGATGGAAGCTAAGCCCCTTACTAAGGTGTCAACGACCAAGGTCATAAACTTTTTAATCAGGAATGTAATATGCAGGTATGGAGTTCCCCTCCAGATCATCTCGGACAATGGATTGTAGTTTAACAGTGCGGAGTTCGTCGATTTCTACCAACAACATGGAATAAAGAAGGGTTTCTTAGCAGTAGCATACCTGTAGGCTAACAGATAGGTTAAGGCAGTTAACAAGGTTCTGAAGACACTCATAAAGAAGCGGATGGAAAGGGTAAAAGGAGCATGGGTGGATAAGCTGCCTCTGGCATCATGGGCCTATCACACTTCCTTCAAGACGAGGATAGGACATACTCATTTCCCATCGGCTTACGATTTGGAAGTAATGTTGCCAGTAGAGACGGTGAACACATCACACAGGAGGATTCGTTATTATCCGGATGAGAATGACGAGCTACTAAACATGTCACTCGACTTAGTAGATGAGAAATGAGAGGAAGCTGCCTTGAAGGGCGAAGCACACAAGCGAAGGGTAGTTGAATGGTACAACTCCAAAGTCAAACACCGTCCGCTCAAGGAAGGGGACTTGGAGCTGACGTGGGTGTTCCCCAGACCAGGGGTATTCAACCCAGTGTGGGAAGGTCTATACATTATCCATAAGGACTTAGGCAATGGATCTTTCATCCTCGGTATAGTAGACGGAGCCCAATTCAGAAGGTCTTAGAATGCATAACATCTTCGTCGCTATTTTAATTGAACTTTTATCATACTTCTTACATCAACAACATTTTAATTGAAACAATTGTGAAATTGAATCTAATAAAGTGTGCTTTACTTTATCTTTTGCCATGCTAGGTAACTAGTTGGAAATGTTGCCTTGTATCGCCACACAAACGCGATAAACTAACAATAGCACCTTGAAGGGGCGTCGCTCGAGTCTTAGGAGCCAACTTGAGGGCACAGCCATGCTGGGCATGGCATCACCCTTCAACCTTCTAAAACGACTGTGGTGGATCGAAGTGATCCCTATTTGGGTGTCCACAGCTGATGATTGGCTCAACCTTCTTAGCCGGCAGTTGTAGACCAGAGTGATCCCAGTTTGGGAGTCCACAGTAGACGATTGGCTCAACCTTCTTAGTCGGCAGTTGTTGATCGTAATGATCCTAATTCGGGTGTCCACAACTGACGATCGGCTCAACCTTATTTGCCAGCAGTTGTGGACCGGAGTGATCCCAATCGGGTGTTCACAGCTGATGATCGGCTTAACCTTCTTAGCTGGCAGTGGTGGACTGTAGTGATCCCTCTTCAGGTGTCCACAGCTGACGATCGTCTCAACCCTCTTAGTCGGTGGTGGTAGATCAGAGTGATCCATATCCTGGTGTCCACAACTGGCGATCGGCTCAACCTTCTCAACCAGCAGTAGTGGACCATAGTGATCCCTATTCGGGTGTCCGTAGCCGAAGATCGGCTTAATTTCTTCCATTAACAATAGTAAGCCAGGGTAACACTACTCTGGCACTCGCTACTGCCGATGGCCTTGAGCTCACAAAGGGTCGAGGAGAACCTGACTTACCGGTGGTCAGGACATGTCAACCGCTTAGTTATTTCTCCCCTAGCATACGGGCAAGTTCTACAACAACAAATGGCAACTAATAGTCTAAATATGTCCAAGGAATATGTGGGTCACATCATACGCAATAAAAGAAAGAAAGGAAATGGAAATCCACGAGCATAATAACATATACAAAATCATTCAAGACATACTCGTTGGACATCCAGATGATTATAAGTCAATAAATTACAAAGCAACAGGAAACAATACATGCTTGACCTCAACACCACATCAGAACTGGTGTGACAACCCGCACCCCAGTAGGCTCAAATTTTTAATGAACCAAAAATCCAAGCCCACTAAAGCACGAATTGCTAGTTCGTTATCCTGCAAATAACAAAGGCAAGTCGGAGTAATGTTGATAAAATCTCACAGCGGAATAATAAAGTATATGACATATGGTTACTAACCAGGATTGGGCAACTGCCCCTAACAGTGTTCAACCTAGGAGTGAAACTTGGCTTTTTACTATATCCCAAAAATTTCTAACCCGTCATCCTGTGGTGGAAAAATGTGAATGGGTCAGACATAAAGTCCGGTGAATGGAAGCTGTACTGAAAAGAAAAGTAAACCATCTAGAGCCAGAGCTGCTCCATACTCCATAAAGTAGGAATAATATGAGTGTCAATCTTAGATATAATTCATAATAAGAATGAGCCTGTAATATAGGTCCTACTAGAACGGTCAAACCAAAGTCGTCAAAACGTAGATCGGCCTATCGGAACTACTGTCCTTACCTATCCACGTTACTACTATGCGAAGAGCATGTGAGGAAGCCTACCCAAGGGATCATCGGACATAACCCATGCCCTTCTCTAGTTGTACCATGACCAAATGTCTCCTATGTCTACCCCGGTTCTGCAACAATATTGAGCGAACACCGCTAGACTGGACTCCTATCAACATACCCTCAGTTTCTACCGATGGACCCCCAAATGCCTACAGGTATAACCTGGACCGCCAGATGCCTACATCACAGCCAACCGAAAAAAAATCCCACAAACATAATGGGACCATCTTTCTCCTACATCATGTATCCCGCAACGGACCGCCTGATGCCTACGTTGCGGACTCCGCCAGTGGTCGGCCTTATGCCTACACTGTGAAGTACCAAACAATATCCCATAAAAACCCCGAACCTAGACCGCCTGATGCCTACAAGTATTAAAACGTAGCCTGGACCGCCTAATGCCTACGGGTATAAGAAAACATAACCTAGACCGCCAAATGCCTACAGGTATAAGAAAACACAACCTGGCCAGCAAAATGCCTACAGGTATAAAAATCTAAGTACATAAACTTTCTTTTCAGCCCATTAACTTCATAGGAGGATTCATTCATAAAACCAGATATATATATATATAGGCTGAAATCATCCATGAGTTAGCCTAATAATAGAATTAGGCTAATTTGTTCCTTTTATTTATGTTGGCGCTGTGTTAAAAATAGTCGCCATCCTTTTTCTGATTTACAGACAATTAAAAACTGAGGATCTGATCTATTTCTTTTTATTTAGATTTAATTTCATTTGTCCCTTATTTTATTCACCAATCCTGATTTTTAAGTTTACATTCTTTTACTTATGTAGTTTATAAATAATTTCCTTTGATTTGTTTAGATCTGTTTTAGAGTTCCAAGGATCTATTCATTTTACCCAAAATTTAATATAAACCAAGTCAATATTTTATCCAATTCCAAATTATCCAATTTATAATTTAGATCTGAGCGGAATCTTCATTATACTTTAAATTAGAAAGAAAAATAAAGATGAAAATCAGAATAGATTTTAGATCAGAAGAAGTAGAAGAAGATCTGAATCTAAATATTAAACTTTTGCTTTAAGAAAGTAAATTCCACTCACCTGAATCCTTGCAACGCATATAAGCGTACCTAACTCCTCCTTTTTAAGCCTCCATTCTATTCACTAATCTGCTTCTAACTTTATTTTATTTTGTATATAATTTATTTTATGAAGAAGACGAAAATTTAAAAGAGGAAGAGAAACCAGAATAGAGAATAGTTTTAGAATGAGAATTAGGTTAGGTTTAGGCTGAATTTATAGGATTTGTAAATTCATATACGCCGCTGGATAATTGCTTCAGGTGGAGGGAATTAATTAGGGACATTGAGTAAGATACGTTGAACTTAGACACTTTTCTAAATAAAATATGTACATGTTTAAGCTTTTAATTTAGTCTATTAATAAATCAATTAATTGGTATCAAACATACACATATGTATATAATTGACCATATTCTTTACTATCTAACTGCGCAATCAATTTTTGAAATTGATTGGTGTTAATTAGCTTCCCTAATTCACATAAATGTTACCCTTTTTAACCGATATTAAATCCCCCTTAATTTAATTAGTCAATTACATCTTAATCTATATCTTCCTAACTAATTAACTTATACATTTACGTACATATGTTGCTAACCATTTAAGCATAAATAAATAAATACACAAATATATGAATTTATACATAATTTTCTATTTTCTTCCCTTAATCGGTAATACATGATCACATTTAAATTATTAAACCTGGAAGAGAACCCTACTTATATATGTGAATAAGCCGACACATATTCCTTCTCTTCTTTTAATCAACGTTTCATAAACATATGAACTTTCTGTATTTGGTAATAAATACCCATATTAATTTAATATGTTTGTTTACATACTTATTTTATGTTAGTATTTTATTTTCTTATACATTTATTTATGGTTGAAATGTGCTCATAAAAAAATGTACTATGCGAGACTCAAACCCAGGTCACTCGGTTGGAATGCACATGTCTTACCACTGTGCCACTCATGCTTTTGTCTTTCATTATTTTCTTTTTAAATGTATACTCATCATTATACTTTTTTTTCTTATAGTCAACCTACACATATTCAACTTATTTATTAACAAATAAGTCTTCTTAACTCTTTCTTTAATCTTTAATCTTACTCCCAAAATATGCGCAAAACACAAAATGCGCACTATAATAAACATTCTGTATCTTTTTCATACGATGTCTATTTCTAATAAATTATATATGAATTTGGGCTAGAAAAATCTACTTGACACAATGTAAAAGTCAGATTTCTTAAATTCCTTCATTTGTAAAAATTTACGATTTCATCCTTTTATGTAAATTTATATTTTTATTCTTATTAACATTTTAATTTATTATTAAAATTTATGGGGTGTTACAACTGGTTGAGCGAGAGTGGGAATGTTTAATATGAAATATACGTACACAACAAGTTTGTTTCTAGCAAAAACAAGAGGCATACGCGACGTAGGTGTGGTCGTCGCTTGGATTCGGACTTGGATAACCCAGACTTAGAGATAAATTTCTTGATGTGATGCCTCGAGAACTTGTGTTCATGTGATCCCTTGTGTGCACTCTCCTTCTCCTCATCTTTTTACTTGGAAGCAGCGGCAACATCAAACTCGGCTTGTTTCTTCTTCATGAGCTTCAACTCCTCCTTAGTCTTAAGCTTCACTTTAGCCATATCAGTGGGGAAGTTTGTCATGACTTGTTTTAGGGCTTTCTCTCTATCGAACTCATCCGTAGGATCAGAGAGATCCGTGATCTCGACATCCATGTCCTCCTAAAGAGCAGCAATCATCTCATCATGGGCCTTATCGGTTGGAGGATCAGAGGGACATGGGGGGCATGACACCTGATGGTGGGATGGTAGTCACAGTGATAGTAGGATCCATCATAAGCACATTGCCTACAGTAAAGTGAGAAGAACTGTCAGGAATGGACCCGCTCAAACAAGCTTGGACGTACTGAGTAGTGGCCTATGGATTGTAAATAAAAATATTACCACCTTTGGAAGACCTGGGGGCTTCATTTGAAACTTGTACATGAGATGGAGAAAGAGACGTTCCCAAGGGATGGCTCTTAGCAGATGGATCTGAAGAAACATGAAAAGTAGTTAGTGGAAAGTCATGCATGGGGTGTGTACAACCGGTCTCGAGATCTGACCTTGTACAATTGTCTTAGAGGTCAAGCTATTGTTCTCCTTTTTCCCCGCTTCTTCCCACCAAGCCTTCTCAACTTCCACTAACTTAATGTAACCCGAGCGAACGCTTCCATTTCGTCCATGGAGAAATGAATGTCATTGGCCTTAAGGATGAAAGGAGGACCTCCCTGTACACTTGCTGCTTTGGCTTCTTCAACAAGGCGCTTATGAATGGAAGCCATGCCCTCCTGATAATCATCCATCCATGCAAGGCACTTCTTTATGAACATTTTATAGTAGAATTCGTCCAGGAGTCCCACCACCTGACCCAGTTGAATGTTCAGTTCGTCACACTCAGCCTGTAGCTTTCCAGCCATAGAAGTTTCAGCAGCTTTGCCCATAGTCAAGGCCTCAACGTCTACCAGAAGAGAAACTCTCTCAGCCCTTCACTCCTTAACTTTCTTTTTTAAGTCAACAATGTTGGGCTCCACCTTCTCAGCTATCGCTCGGATCATGTCCAACTTCTTGTCGTATTTGGCCTTGACGTTCTTATGGTCATTAAAAAGTTGACCGACTTTCCCTTTTTTTTTCTTGGCAATCTTGATATTCATGAAGCACTCCTGCTTCACCCACTCCAACACTTCTGCATAGGATATTTTGAGTTTTTGGACTTCCTTGGCCTGGTGCCTCTCCTAGGCATCTACACTCGCTTGTGATCAAGATCCTTTTGGTGCAGCTGCTTCCTAAGGTTGATGATCTTAAGGTTCTTCTCTAAATTATGCTTGCTAGTCTCCTCCCCGACTTTAACAAGTTTGGTGTGAACTTCTGATAGGACTTTTACTCCATCCGAAGGAAGAGGGGGAGCATTAGCGAGTAGGCACGCCAGAGGGTCTCTTGGTTGATAAGGTTGTTGGAATTCGTCGAAACGTGGGTATGAGTGGTCAGTAATGATGGTTTCTCCCTCGATGTTCTTCCCCTTATCTTTCTACCCGAAGGTAGGGACAATTGCTCCTATTTTGTCTGTCTTCTCCTACTGTTTGGAGGCTTCTGAATTAGATGGTGGGAAAGGAGAGAGCCGAGAAGACTTAGAATGCTGGTTTAGAGTCTGAGACCCTAATTTACTTCCAGGGGAGAGGGATCTTTTCCGTGAGCCATTTTAGGGCTCTTGGATGCCGGTGTCCCGAACTGGATGGTAATAGACAAGGTCTCCCAGCTATGGTTCTACCGGTGCTGCCCAATGTTCTCAATCACACCAAATAGTGATGTTTCCTTTTTCATATCTTTGGGAGGAACCAACTGTTTCATCTTAGATGCCAATTTCTCCCTCCTCGAGCTCTTACTTCCCGCAATTCAAAAAATACAACGGTTTAGAGTTATCTAGACACACATAAAGATGCATGACCATGATAGGAACGTGTGACTACATGAGTGTAAATGCAAAGGTGTGTAGCTATGGCATGAACCCTTAGGGTCCTCATGGGTTTCTAGTTGTCGTTGAATCTCCGTGATGGATGCGGAATCCCTAAATCCAATCCCAAGTTCCAGATCTAGAAGGTAATCAGAAACATTAATATCTCCAGGAATAAAGTCCTCTTCCTCCTTGAAACTAATAATACAGTGTAAGGCTTTCGTTACCTCTAAGGTAAGCAGGCTATCAAACCCAAGGGGCCCAGAGTGCGCCTCATTGTGATCAGAGATGGTGAGATCACCATCATGAGAAGGGGAATCTGTTTGTTCTGTTGTCCTACATGGATACTGTCATCCTCCCACTCCGGTAAAGTTTTTGACTGACCATGTTTACTAGATACAACCTTAAAGGGGTCTAGCTCTGGCTCTTCTAAACTCGTGAGGATGGTAGAAGTAACTCCAAGAGGATCTATGGTCATGACGGCACCCGAAACGGAAGGCTGAAGGATGGCACATTACTTGTTTCGCTCATCGCTGAGTGTTTTCCCTTCTTTTTCTTAGTAGGCCCTTGGAGGGAAGGTTGTTGTCCTCTCCCGATAGAATGACCGGCAGTTATCAAGCCTGACTGCCTCAAATTATCGTCGGTGACTAGGCGGGGAGCCTACCGGAGTGGAATTTGCTGGAGCATGTGCAACATGTCCTCCAAATCCTTCCCAATGGTTACTTTTACTACTCCTGGAAGAGAACCCAAAGACAAAAGAGTTAACTTATAGCTTGCAATTTCACAAAACAACAAAAAGGAGATAAATAGGGAAATTCTCACATCCTCAGTGCCATTGATGAAAACACAGAGAGTTATCTCAGACGAAGAAATATTTGTGCTTGAACATGTTGTATTTGAGTACAAGTTCTCGACCAGCTTGAATTCATTCCCCGCTTTGAGATAAATGAAAGGAGAGCTCTCCAACTTGCTCTTTATAGCATACAAGAAACTGATCTAGCGATGAGTTGGGGGTACCTAAAACTCCTTCATAAAGATGGCATACAAGATGGTGAGGATGGCATACCCATTGGAATGCAGCTAGAATGGAGCGATTTTCTTGTATACCGAGAAACCTGTAACAACCTGTACATCTATGGGCCTAAATTTCTATCAATCAGTATTTCCTGCCTGCTTCGCACAGAAATATTTCTCCCAATAGCTGGTGGAATATTTTCGGGTTTTTGGAATTATTGTTGGATAAGTCTTCTTTTCACTCTTGCTCGATGTTGATGTGACAATCTGTTATCCAAGGAATACCATAAATTCCAAGGTAGTAGACATAATCAGTATTCTTATCCTATTATTGTTTCCGCTATGAGTTTAGATATCTATCAATCTCTGATAATGCTCAAGCTTATTTGCTAGTACCAAATCCAACGATCTGTGCGTGATGGACTTGGGTTTCAATTTTTGTCGACATTTAGGCCTATTAAGTTATGGGTTGTTACATTAACCCATAGATCCCAGGATCGAAACCTGGCTCTGATACCAAATGTAACAACCCATAGGATAGGTTTAGAGGAACATGTCACTAGAGTTGGATGTGTTAAGTTATTGGAGAGTCTTCTTTTTTCTCATGCTCGATGCTGATGTGACAACCTGTTATATAAGGAATACCGTTTATTCCAAGGTAGTAGTCATAGTCAGTATTCTTATCATATTATTATTTCCACTGTGAGTTTAGATTTCTATCAATCTTTGATAATGCTCATGCTTATTTGCAGGTACCAAATCCAATGACATATGCTTTGATGGACTTGGGTTTCATTTTTTGTCAAAATTTAGGCCCATTATGGTGCGAGTTATTACAAAACCAATGATTCACAGAGGAAAAGGAGGCGAAGTTCCAGCCACGCAATGATAGCGAGAGTAAGCCATATACCCTCGGGCAAAAGGTGTGCTCATTGTTTCAAAGTAGGCAAAATGAGATCCTCCATGGGAATGCCATGGGTGGCAACGGTAAGATCAAGCTGCTTGGAAGTCAAGTTCGAGGCTTCTGATTCGATGGGGTTTACTAATAGTTTAGATGGCCAATATCCACGTACAAGAGAATGAGTAGAGCTAGGTTAACGACAGCGACACTTTGATTGCACAGCACCTGGAGTTGCAGAGAATGATGGAGCTTGGTCTCCAAAGGTAGTAGAGGAGCGAGTGTGATGACGTCCCAAGATACCTATCTAACATGGCAGATCATCTCATGTGATGTCACAAAGGGTGGAAGTTTTCACGAGTGTGCATGTGTGTATGCATGTCTATTATACCAAAAAAACCCTTCAACACTTTTGTTAGGCTATCGAACAAACTGACCCAAACCCTAAGCCCAACCTGAAGGCCGAACAAAGCAACATACCTTATATAACCAATCTATACGAATTATGACATATGAATTAATGGAGTGGATGTTAAACTAAAAGAGAGTACTCGCCAGATCTCAAATTGGCTTTGAATTGAAGATGGATTGGGTTGGGGGCTTAAAAAATGGGAATGACAATGGAAGCTTGGGGGAGATGAATGGTCATGAAAATTTGAGAGGCTCAGGAAAGTGAACATATGTGTTTGACGGAGGAGAGCATTGTAGCTTATATAGTGGTGGTCCAAAGCCGAACTAGTAGGGTGTCAAACTAACCATGGCACCGAGTAAGTGAACACCAAACTAATCTTGGCCACCGAGCCATGAATATGTCGATCCAAGCTGGAAAGAAAGAAGGTGATGAACATCTGTCGGAGGATTCTAGGAGTTATTCAACAAAGTCTACCTCGTAGTATATGAGGTGAACTTTTAAGGGGAAAGTGTGGTTGGCAATTTCGCGCATATGACCAAGGTAATGGGAAGCTTGGAAGATAACATTGCTCGGTCAAGAAGAAGGTGACATGGTAGGAAGAGCAAGTGCCAAGGAGAGGAACAAAAGTTGGCTCCATCCCCTCGCCCCCATCTCTTGTGTTAGGTACCACATAGTACCGAACATGATTTCTAGTTCAGTACCCAAGGGTACATAACAGGATATCTTGGGTACGCCAAGGCACCGAACAAAACCCTTCATTCAATGTAGGAAGATGCCAGACTAAGAGCTTGGCCGAACCAAGATATAGACCGGAGAAAAGACGAGAGCATAGGAATCTGGCCAAGAAAATGGCCATGTGTGAACCACCGGACCATCCTACCCTGGACAGAGCTTCTGGCCGAACCGAGCTAACTGTATAGGGAATCAAATTTGCATATATTGGGAAATAATTAACTAAATTTGGCATATTCAGGAATATTCCCTCTGAGTAGGTTATACATGGAAACATCTTAATTTTCTGGATTAGTGACACCACCTCTTCACCCCTATAAATATTCAAGCATTCGGCATTCACACGACAACTTTTGGGAGCCACAAGCTTTTGAACATCAGCACTAATCAATCAGAGCATCTGGATTCACTCTTTTTTAATATAAATTATTGTTCTCTACATTAGATTCTTGTAATATCAAAATTATAAGAAAACGGAATAAAAATGAACAGTGGATGTAGGCTCATTAGGGCTGAATCATTATAAACCCTAGTGTACTTTACTTTTTCTGCTTTTTGTCTTCATTTAATCTATTTTGAAAAATCGATTGGAGGTTTTTGCCCATTTTTCGTGCTAACAAAAGCTGCTTTGTTCTTTCCATCATATGCATGCTTCCTCCATGAATAAAAACCCAACGGTTTGATAACTTTACCAAAGCACATGTTCAAACTCTTCAAAGCTTATCGAAGACCATACGTGGATCTTAACAAATTACAAGCCTTTCCTTAGCTTTCATTGACCTCAAAACCCTCGGGATATGATATGTAAATGGCATATTCTAAATCACCATTTAGAAATCCATTTTCACATCCATTTTCCAGATTTTGTAGTCATAGAAGGTAGCAATTGCATGCAATATCCAAATGGACTTTAGCATGGCTATATATGAAAGCATTCCATCATAGTAAAAACCTTGAACTTAATGTAAACCTTTCGCAATTAACCTTACTTTTTAGGTCTATACATTTCCATCCACATTCAGTTTCTTCTTAAAGATCCATTTGTTGCTAATGGACAATACCTCCATCGGGTACATCATCCAAAGTTCATACTTTGTTTATATACACGTAATCCATCTTGGATTTTATAGCTTCAAGCCATAATGTAGAGTCCTTACTCTACACGGTTTCTCGGAATGTGAGGGAAGTGTCATTTTCTAAGACACGATCCTCTTTCATACCATCCATAAGAAATCCATAGTATCTCTCTAGTACTTAAGATTTTCTATTAAACTGTCTAATTGGTTGTGTATTATCATACAGAGTAAATTCGATTTTTTAGCATTTTCAACCTCAGTGTTAGTTTCTCGGATTTCATCCAAGTCTACAACTTTATTGTTAATTTCTTTCTATAGAAATTCCCTTTCCAAAAATATGATGTGTCGAGAATTAATAACTTTTGGTTCCTTCACATTATAGAAAATATATCCCATATGATTTTTAGGATATCCTCTAAATATACACGGAACCGGTCTTTCCTCAAGCTTATACGTGGGTAGGACAACCCCATACTTTTAAATACTTAAGATGGGATTTCTTCAAATACCATATCTCATATGTTGTCTTAAGCATGAACTTACAGAATAGAGAAAGCAAAGCCCTGATTGCCCTTGCCCAATCAAATTCAACATACATGTTGTGGATTCTAATGCATATCCCAAGTAGGAGAGAGGTAGCTCGACCTCACTCATCATAAATCGAACCATATCTAATAAGGTTAGATTCCATCTCTCTAAAACATCATGTATTATAGAGTATAGTGTGGAGTGACTTGAAAGATAATCCTATCATCTTTTAGGTACTATTGGAGTTCATGTCCAACGTACTCGCCTCCTTGATCGAATCGAAGTATTTTAATATTATGGTTAGTCTAATTTTCTTCATTTTTATACATTATAAATTTCTCATATACATCAAATTTATTCTTCATATGATATACTAGGGGTGGGCATAAACCGCACCGCTATACGAAAACCGCCCGCACCAAACCGCAAAAACGATGCGGAAACCCGCACCGAATCTTCTAACCAAAGCAAATACCCCAAACCGGACCGACTCGCATCGGTACGGTTCGGTTGCGGTTTGGACGATTGAACCAACCATATTAAACCGGACCGAACCGAATATTTACATTAATAATCTTATGATAAAAATATATGCAACTCCTATCTTACTTTAGATTCTAACGATGTATATTCAATTTTTAGTGTATGTTATTATATTAATAATATTTGCTGTCATAAAGGAAGAAGTTATAGTTTTAGTATAATATTTTTCATCTCATTTTCTTTGGATAAATGCTAATTATAATCTTATTCTAGTCATTTTCTTTGATGATTATGTATTGATTAATGTTGATGTTTAGTTAATCTACCAAAAAAATCTCCCCTGTAGCTAAATGTCAAATTGAAATATTCATACAGTTAAGAACTAATCTTTCATTTCAGTATAACACTGCGTGTTTTAACATTTAAGTGTAAAAACTTCACACAGCTGCCTTCGTAAATTGATTGTTGATTGAAGCAATTTTCTTATTTCATATTTAATATGAGTTCAAACCAGACCGGACCGAAATCGAACCGTATTACATTCAAACCGAACCGAAACCGAACCATTTAAAAGATTAGTATAATGGTTTGTATTTTTTATTAACCGTTTGATGCAGTGCGGAAGCGGTTTGAACTTAAAACCGCACCAAACTGATCCGCGCCCACCCCTATGATATACATATCCTTGTCTAAAGAAATTATCAGTAAATGTCACAAAATATGAGGAACTATCTTTTGTGATTATACACATTGGGTCTTATACATCAGTATGTTTGAGACCTAAGAGTTCATTAAAAAAATTTACTCCCACTGAATGGATGCTTAGTCGTTTTTTCTTTGACATGTGACTTACAAGTGTCAAATGATTTATAATCAAAATATGAGAGAAAATCTTTAGTTTTCATTTTGTGAAGTCTTTTATCAGTAATGCGACATAGTCTATAGTGCCTCAAATAGCTATTTTTAACATTAACTTCAAAATAATTATTAACAGCAAATATATGTTTAACATTTAGTACATAAATGTCATTATCCAAAACACATTTGCAAATTCTATTTCCATTAAATACAACGTTTATAACGTCATTACTATAATGAAAACTATATCTAGTCTCGGCTAATCTAGACATAGAAATCATTCCACAAATAACTTTTTGAACATAATAGAAATTATTCAAAATAATAACATATCCATTAGGCAAACATAAATAAAAATCTCCAAATGTAGTTGCATTTACTATAGTTCCATCAACGACTTAAAGACTTATTTATCCTTTTTCCACAAGCCATCTACTCTTAAATCCTTGTAGTGAATTACAAATATGAATTCCAAATCCAATATCCAAAACTCATGAATTTTTATTGACTGTAAAAAAAATTGAATCGTAAACATACCTTTAGTGGTTAAGGAATCCAATTACTTCTTCTCACTTACTATCTTCAGATATTCTAGGCAGTTCAAGTTTTCGAAGATGATGCTTTCCCTTTCATAGCGAACACTATAAATTAATCTTTAAATGAGCCTTTAGTTGAAACCTCAACATATTTTGTAGCTCAACAAGGCTCACTTTCATCTAGTTCATATTGAATTTCAATATTATTGGCTCAAACTATAGAGCAGATGAGCCCAGAATTAATATAGCTTATACAATATGTTATATTTCTTATCAAGCTATCAGTTCCTATTTGATGTGCACATAAAAGTGCATATTTTTACTTCCATATTTAATCTACTTTCATTTAAACAAATGAGAAGATTGGGGTGTTTTACTTGTTTTTACCAAAATCTGAAGTGTTTTCAAATCATCATTCATTCATCTTCATATGAAGGCAAAATGGTCATTTTTGTATGTGTTAATTTTTAATAAAATTTACTTACACATTTTAGTGTTGTTTTGTATGAATTTGAGTGATTATTGGAAGTGGTTTCATGTATGTATTCATGCACAAGTGAAGGAGGACAAAGGAATGAAGAAATAAAAGAATTCATGCAACATGGAGGAGCCCACCTACCCACTAACCCATGGCCACAATTAATAGCTAATGGAGATTAAAATGCACATACAAATATTAATGGTGGATTAGGTAGATGCTAATGATTACTTGGAGGCTACACTTCCAAAAGGGCATTTTAGGTAATTCCCTAAAATATGAATTAGGGTTTTAAGCATGTATAAATACCCCTTATGACTTATGTAATTATCTTCTTACCTTTCATGTAAGTTGTAGCCATAAAATCAAAGGTAAAATAAAAGTTTCTTTCATGGCTTCTTAGCCTTTTCTTTATGCAATTTATTTATATGCAATTTTAATTCATGCACTTTTAATTCATGTTCCTTTCTTTTATGTTTCTTTTTATGTTAGTAGTTTAGATCTCTTTCTTTAATGCAAGTAGTTTAGATTTATTTTATGAAAGTGGATTAACTTTTTAGTTTATTTTAATTAGCTCTCTTCTTTCATGTTGAAATCACTTTAAGTTATAATGAATTCAAATATGAGAAGCTAAGCCCCTTCAATTTAGGGGTGATGAAGCTCTCATGAATCACATAAAGTTAACATAGTGATTTCATTTGATCTATTTTTGTGCTTACTGGAAATTTTTAATGTGGTAAAATTTTGTTGTTTAATATTGAATTTGATAGCCAATGTTGTTGACACCAAATAGGCTATGTTTAAACAAACATAAACACAAATTACCTCTTCATCTACATATGATTCTGGTAATGAAGTGGATTTAGAATCAAAATTTGATGGTCTATGTTACTAATCAATAGTAAATAGATCATGCTTAGAATAGATTTTATTTTTAATTACATTATCATTTTCATGAGAGCTGAAAAGTGGTTTGGATGGTGTGTTAAAGTTTAATGGTTAATGTTGGGCTAATTAATAGCACAAATAGACCATACTTAGGATAAACACATCAACTAAATTCGCAAATGACTAAAAAAAGAGATCATAATTTCATTGTATTGATTTGTGTGATCATGAGAAGGGATTTGCCTCTAAATTGCCTTCTACTCTCATATTTTTATTCACTTTTATTTGTAGTAAGTTTTAGCTATTTTAGTTAACACATCTTCAAACTTTGGTCTAATTTGGTTGAGTATAATTTAAAATTAATTCATTTCTCTATGGATCGACCCGTACTCACATACGTACTACAATTGTACGTTGTGCGCTTGCGGTTAATAACAATAATATTTTTAACGGCAGTTTTCTAACCGATAGAAATTTCCGCCGTTATTAACAAGTTTTTGGCGCCATTGTCGGGGAATTGCAATTTGATTTTAATTTACTCTTCGAATTATTTTTATTTGATTTTATTGTTTGTTAATTTGGTGTGTTGAATTGCATTTTTAAAAAAGAGCATATTTTGCTTTGTGTGTTTGTTGTGTGATTTTTGCTTTCATTTGATTAGTGTACTTTTTATTTTTCTATTTGCATTTCCAATTCTAGAAAGAAAATATATATATATATACAGTTTCATTTCAAAAAAAAATTATTTCATTTACGTTTCCTATATATCTCTGTTACATATATCTCTCTGCTCACTGCATATCTCTGCACACTTCAACTCAAACAAGTTTTTCTTTTCTTTGTTACATTTCTGTTTTTCTTAGTTACTGTTTCACCAAACTGTTACATTTGACACTGACACATCACTGCCTACAACTACCTCTCTGCCACCTTCCATAACAACCACCATCATCATACTTCTAAACTGTCAACACCATCTCCCCTCCAAACTGCCTCCAGCAGCACTTCCATCACCATCCACTGCCATTTCAATCTGCAACTTCCTCTGGCATACCTCCACATTAACACACTTACATCAATCTCCCTACCACTTGAAACATCCACTCCCCACTACTACTTGCCAATCAACTACAAACCACCACATCACCACTTAACTGCATTACTGCCAACCTATACATCAACATCAACATCCTACACTATCCACAGCCTACTACAACCTTCCTCTAGCATCTAACCACTGCCTTTTGCCTGCACTCAAACCAAACTTACCGCCATTCACTTCCACCATCTACATACACCTACATACAACTCAAACATATCACTCAAACACACTTCATACATACAGCTCTAACTCCATCTCCACAACCACCCTTCCTCTGCTTCAACAACAGCGCACATCCATCCCTCTTCTTCCACAACATCCACTGTTAAATCATCCACTATCCATAACCATCCTTCAACATCTTCCACCACTTCCTCCTTCTCCATTATCAATACTACTAGCATTGCCTCTATGCACATAACCCTATGCGTCTCTGTGCACATAACTCACTCCACCAGCCCCATTTGCATTTACATTAACAACTCCACCACTACACTTACATTCCAACAACAACTACAACATCAAGTCACTGCACATCAACTTCCACTTCCATTTACATCTCCATCACTGTCAGCAACTCCCCTACCATCTTCATCACCGCTTCTGCCCAAAAACCAACAGTTCCCTCAACACCGCACTTCCATCAACAACACTTCCATCAACTGCAATATGACCATCTAAACCCAAACCTCCCAATTTCCCCCATCATCATATTCACTTCCTCTAACTTGCCATCTGAAACAGTCACTGGCACCATTGCCTCATTGCACCTCACCGCTATCTACTGCAACAAACAACAACCCTATTCATTACTTTCTGCTCCACCTGATCACAATTCCACTGTCAAACCACCTCTGCCAACACCATTCAATACTTCAGCAACAACATCATAACTTCACCTTCAACTTCCAAACATTCTTCACCTCAAAAAACCAGCAAAAACCTGCACACACTCACCTTCAAAACCATCACCTGAACAACTACAACTACCCAATTCTGCATCCTTCCTCCTCCACAATCGTTGCACCTGCTTCACCATATCGACAATACGACTTCACTTCAATTTCAACTAACCCGCTTCAATCTTCCTAAATCGACCAACAAACTCCAGTCACGACCAAACCTTGACCACAATGCAACCGAAACAACCTCTTGCTGCCGCATCTAAATTTCGCCTGCTACAATTCAATCACCCAAAAATCACGACCTCTACCCACGACTCGCAATCCCAAATCCAAACCATCTCACGTCAATCGTCTGAACCCGAGCAATTTAACTTGGAAATTGATTTCTATTTTTGGGAATGTCAGAAACAAAAAAAAACAAAAAAATCTCCTGAATTTCCAAGCAAATGAGTGAATTTTGTTTTTGGGAATTAAGATTTTGGTTCAGTATTTAGTTTTTTTCCTCTTTACCTCTTGTTTGGGCCAGGCCCTAGTGCAGTTAATAAAAAAAGAAAAAAAACAAGTTATTTTGTTGGATTAGTGAATGGTGCTTTAGTGAATTCATTTTATCCATAAAAAAACAGGGAAGTTGTTTTCGTTTTAGTCTTATAAATATTCGTGTTCAATAATTTTGCAGGCTGAAATTTGTAGGAACTTAGAAGAAGAAGAAGACTTGCTTGCTAAAAACTGCTTTGCTTGCTTATAAAAAAACAAAATAATAGCTGCTTTTAAAATAATTTACTAATAATTCTGCACGCTCTGGTATCGTGCTCTTATCCGTGATTGTTATTTTCTTTGCATTGTTGGTTGCTTGCATTTTAAAAAAATTTCAAAAACAAAAATAAATTTCATTCGTAGTTGCATCGTTAATTCACGTTTAATTTTTGTTTTGCATTCATACCATCTTTTTTTTTCTTTTCTATGGACAACATCCAAATCCACATAAGGTGGGGGATTTTATCAACCCTTCCTTGGTCCACAAATTGCATTTCATCTTAGAATTTGACTAATAATAATGGTTAGACTTTGGACTTAAGGGTGTCATGAACTCACTTAGGGCTAAATTGTACCTTGCCAAGTTGTCTTATTTCGACAATTTATTTTCTTGGTGTCTAGGCTACGGCAGAGCAATAATCATATATAAATATTACGGTGATTCGTAAATATTATAGTGATTGTTTCTCTGAAGGTACTTAAACCTTCGGCTGCATTGCTATGGTGATTCGCGGTGCACCGATAACCCCTGTTTGTTACCTAGCTAAGAACTATTTTATTGAACTAAGACAAAATGTGATTACACAATTTTGGGTTAGGAGCTACTAAGGGCAGAAAATTTGTAATTAAGTCATTGCATTCATTTAGTTGCATTAGTTCATGCATATATAAAATAAAAAAACAAAATCCAAAATAAAAAAAATTTGTACATTTTACTTAGTTCTTTTTCAAAAAATCCAAAAAAAATATCTTTTTAAATCTTTTCCTTAAAAAAAGAAAAAAAATTCAAACAAAATAAAAAATCAAAAAAAACAAGCATTTTTACTTAAGTTAGTTTTTTTTAGAAAAACAAAAATCCAAAAAAAAAAAATTTATAAAAAAAAAAAAAAGCAAAAACATATTAAAAAAAGAAGAAAAAAATTGAAAATCCAAAAAAAACAAAACAAAATCAAATCTCCATTTATGAGAAATAAATTCTCTTTGGTAAATACTTTTCCTTTTAAAAAAAAAATTATAAAAAAAACAATTTTTCACTTCATTTTCCAAACCTTGTTTCATTCTCTTAACTCGATTCTCACTTCTTTCTCTCCTTGACTTTTTCCTGTACATGAGTGCTTGGACTCTGACGCAACAACAAATCGTTTAACTCAAACAAACGACCCACCAACGATGGCGAACGAAAACGCCCTCGAACTCTCATGGATAGAATCTTTCCCGATAAAGTTTCTACTCCTTCTTGTATCACGCTACCCGCCTTAATGGGTAATCATTTTGAAATTCATTCCAATCACATTGCCATGCTCCCAAAATTTGGCAATTTTGAACACGATGACCCATACATTTTCTTAACGAAATTCGAACAAGTATGTGCAACCATTAAACTTCAACAACTTTGTGATGATGGAATCAAACTTCGGTTAATTCCATTCGCCCTTACCGCTTATGGTGAAAATTGGTTGTACATCTTACTCGATCAAAAATCGGGAAGAAATTGTTAAAGTTTAGTTAAAAAGTTCTACCCCTTGGAAAAAACGACCAAAATCCAAAATGAAATTAACAATTTTCATCAATTCAGGAGTGCCTTTCAGAAAATATTTTGAAAGATTTAAAGAGCTTTTGATAAATATCCACACCATAATTTCGAAAAATGGACCCTTTGCCAAATCTTATACGATGAACTTGAAAATAGTTCACGAACCATGCTTGAATCGATGTGCCAAGGAAATTTTCTCACCCAACATCACGACGATGCTTGGCAATTTCTTGAAAACTTAGCCGAAAGATCAACCCAATAGGAACGTTCTAACAAAAAATCCATTTACCCATGATCGAACGCACACTCGATAGGATCATCTTTGGCTTTCGAAGCTAAAATCGATGCAATGATTAATAAATTCGACAAAGTTTTCTCATCCAACCAAATAAACTAAGCTTCCCAACCAATGTCTTACAAATGCAACGATCTGAATCACATAGCCGATTAGTGCCCTAATTTGATAGAACAACCTTTCAATAAGGTTAAAAATGACCATTTATCGGAATTCAAATATTTGATTGATTTTAAATATTCAAAAGTTAATTTTATAAGTTGAATAACTTATATTTCAAATATAATGATTTATTTGGATAATTACATTGTTAATTTAATATTTGAAATTGCAGAAATAATTTGATTTTGAATTTAATGTGACTAAAAATGATTTATAAAGTTGAATTAAATTCTATTTAATTTAGAATGATGTTAGTAAACTTTTGAAATTGAATTAAAAGAGAATTTATTGAAATTGAATATTTTAATATTTAATTAATGTGTAAAAATAGTCATTTTAGAGACAGTCTCGGATTTCATCGAAACTTGTTTCATTGGATCCGTAATGTTATATTATTGTAGGATTTCAAATTTCGTGTCAATCGGATTTACGGTTTGGTCGTACGAAGCTGAAACGCATAAAAATTTATTTTAGTGAATTTTAAATTTAAATAAGTCGATTCGAAAACCTATCTTCCAAATACGATCGAATTAGGTCCCAATATATATTCCATTGTGCTCGGAATAGGGGTAAAACATTATAAACGCCAGGCGGCACACTTCAATCGGAGTTCGAAAATTTTTCGGTTGAATAGTGTCGCGAAATTTTCTATAAAAGGCCGCATTTTTTCTCTATTTTCACAAAACCCTAATCTATCTAGGTTACAGCCGCCGCCACTATTATTTTTAATGGCCAATATCTTCCGATCTTCCTCCTTGTTTATCTCTCCATCCACCCACTATTACGAAAATCTTCCAACTACAACATTGAAGGGCTTGGAGAGACGAACAACTTCAACGGCTATGATCGATAATGACGAAGCCAATCGACGGCAATTTGTGTTCGAAGGCCGGCCGTTCAAGCACGGAAATCGATGCACGGGGGAGACCGAGTTCGCCGCCATCGTGGCCGAAGGTGGAGTGGAGCATGGGCGTTCGAACGGCGTCGTTTGATCGTCGTCTCGGCGTTCGAAATAGTCGCGAAAATTCGAGGAAGAGGGGCGGCTAATGTGGTTTCTCGCATGAACAAAACGACGGGGGAGAAGATGATAAACATCGGCCATGATCTAATGATCAAAAACGTGTGGCCGAGATCTATTCGAGGTTAAAAATAAAAATTAATTTGTAAATTAATTTATATATAAATTGTATAAACTTTAAAACACATAACTTCTTCATACGAGGTCCGTTTTTTATGAAACAAATTGCCTTGAGATCGTATTGACGAGCACTACATTTTAGAGTTGGTTTGGAGTTGATTGGAGCTAGTGAAAATTTTGGGTAAAATTAAACGCCTGTTTAATTTTATTCGGAATAAAATGCTGCAACTGCTATTGGAATCAAAGTGAGTACAACTCACTCTTTATGACGCGCTTATATTTTTATATAAGTGATAATAAATTGATTTTGTGCTGATTGATGATTATTTGGATGATATATGATATATTATATATATATTTATTGGTTTGGATATATTTCCTGCCTATTGGAGCAGATGAGACCCTATACGTTCCCGTGTATGAGCGGATGACCTTTTGTACGCACGTCTGCCTCGAAGCGGATATTGTACATATTTTCTAATATGTATATTTGTTGCAGGTGACAGGTTGGAGGGATCCAACTGGATTCCTCACCAGTATTGATTTTATTTACAAAGATTGATATATATGCTGTTATCATATGGTATATGATGATTTGGATGCTATGATGGATATGATTGATGTGAATCACCTTTTTAGAGCTAATGTATCATTGGGCCTTATTTTGGAGATTTAAAAATATTAAATTGATGATTTCAATTTAATAAGGATTTCAAAGTGATTTTGAAAATATATGATTTTTGAATTGTTAAGGAAATGAATTTATTTTAGATAAATAAAAGTTATAATTTTATGTTATAAAAATTATGATTTTTGTGAAATATAAGCAAAATATGATTTTTGGAATATGGAGTTAACTATTTTGTAAAATAAGTTAAATTGGGATTTGACTCATTATAAATGGTTTATTTATAGATAAGATTTATAAAATTGAATTTTTATAAATCAAAATGTTGGAATTGTAAAGGAGTTTTATAAGTGTTAAAAAGAAGTTATAAATGGATCTTGTAAGTGAATAATATTTATAAATTATGAAGTTATAAAAAGAATGAAATTGTAAATAATCAGATTTATAAGTAAATTAACTTATAATTGGATTTTGGCATATAAATGATATAAATGGAATTTGTTAATAAAGGAATTTTATAAATTGAATTTTTTATAAAATAGATAAGTGATTTATAAACATTGTTTTATAAATCTGAAATCAATTGAATTTGATAAGTTAAATATGAAAGTTTATTAAAGGAATTATATTCACGATTTTGGACAGTGGATAACCCTTTAATAAATGTGTAGAAGTAATGAATTTGGTTAGAGAATTTTATTCACGATTTTGGACAGCGAATAATTTTTTAAATTAAATAAATGTTTTGAAAATTTATTTTAAATGGAGTTAAATGGTTTGAAGATGTTTTAAAATGTGTTAAGTATCGAATACATAGATTTCAACATTCATTGTTGAAATAGACATTTTCGAGAAGTAAGGAAAGCATGGACTATAACACTGTTGTTACAGTAAATGATTTTCGAAAGAAGATGTTTCGTATAGTATATGGGTTTTATATATTTATCTAATTATCGAATCCCTATATTAATGATTTTGGGTTGTCGTAACGATGATTTACACAACATTCATTTTGACCCACATAAATATGTTTAAGAGAATGTTTTCCTTAAAGAATAAAGTATATACTTAATCATGATTTAAGTATATGTAATATTTTCTAAGTGTTGAAAATAAAGAGAATTGTGAATTACTTATTATTAAAATAAGTATATGGAAATATTTTCTAAATAGTGAATTATTGAAATAATTTTGGAATTATATATGTTTAAAGATAATTTGACGTGAATATTTGGAAAGTGATTTAATTAATAAAAGATTAATTAAAAGGGCTAGTGATTGCTTATGGTGCTAACTATTTGTTTGTTGCTTTGATAGTTAAATAACCGACTATCAAATTCGGCCAAATTTTTGTTCCTCGACTTGATGTGGGAACTATTTGGTCGTACACTTAGTACGTAGCCATCTGTGTAGGCTTGATTATCGTTTGTGTTGAGGATGTTGATTCTGTAGTGCGGAGTATTACTCCAATCTATCGAGCTTCCTCCTTGGCCGAAGGATAGCAAGTTGAAAGTTGGAAACGTGATAAGTCTATGAAACTTAGTTTCTGTATGAGGTTGAGAAACGCTTTTGCGTTGTTGGTGCAAAGAGACCGGGATCAAATTTATCTGAAAACCACTTCGGACCAACATTTATACGACGATTATGCAGGTTGGCCGATGATATTGATGTTTAGGATTTTCATAGTTAAGGACTGCTTGTTGATCATTTGGGGTTAAAATCCCAATATACATATAGTAGCAGTAGTCTCTTCGTTATGAAATATCCAGTGCAAGGACTATTCGCTACTAATCCTAGGGATTTCCCGGCAGGATGTGGTAGGAAAGTACCTTTGGTTTGTCCTGTTCCTGGACAACTTTTATGGATGAATGTCTGACATTGCATTTTCTGAGATCACGTACATTGGTTTTTACAAACGTACACCTGTTTAGTGGCGGAGAAGGCAACTTCTCTTAGCTTAACACTCTTCCTAGAGATGTACGAGCTCAAGGGTTGTATTTTTGTGAAAGGCAATTAGTAGTCAATGGAAATAGCGAATATGGCATTCAAAAGTGATGTGATATGTGAAAGGTAATCGTTACCTCTATGGCCTCATCAACCAGAAATGATCGAAACAGGGTTAGATGCGGCAAGGCTAAGTGGGTCATTCCCAATTAGGATATGATCATCCCCTTCTAGATATATTTCTTTCCGCTATGACGTTCGGGATGTAAATTATTGTGGTTTGTATGCTATGAGGGCCCTCGAAAAAGGTCGGTAACGGTCGAGGGATGACATATTCGGTACTACCTAGTTGTAGAGGTAGGCCAGTCTTGTGTTGGTAGAGGAACTTTGTGATGGTTTCTCGGTACATTCCTCTAGAGATGTACTGCCGAAAGGTAGTCCCTTCACCTGGTCATTTGTATGGAAATCCAAACTCCACTATGTGCCTGCCATTTTGATTGTATTACCCACTTTGGGCTATATGGTGGAATTTAATCAATGTAACAATTTTGGCTATGATTAATATTATTTGTATACTAGACACTAGTATAATATTAGATGATTTGATATGAAAGGTTTTAGTTATCGTAAGGTAAAAACATGTCCGTGTTTATGCGTGGGTGTGTCTTACGAGATACTTTGTTTTGAAAGGAAAAGTTTTGGTAATCTAATAAATTCAGTTGAGTGTGTTTCTCGCGCTGGTTTACCAGACTGATCCGGGCGTTCTTCCCTTTCGATGCTCGGGTCAGACCGAGTATATTTACAGGTTCAGATTTGATGCTTTTAGAGCTTCAGAGGAGAGCTGGAGATCTTCATTTTCGTATACACGTATCTGTTTATTATCCGCTGCTTTGTTATTTATATTATCAGCCATTGTGGGGATAGTTTATTATAACTGTCCAGGCTGATGATTGGTGATTGATTATTGAACTCTGATTGATGTATGTATATACAGTTTCTGTTTATTAAAGATCATTGATATGATATTATATGTTTTCCGTTGCGATGTGAGATTCTAAATTATTCTGTTTGATTCTATCTTCTCTCTTTCTTCTCTTCTCTTCTTCTCTCATCTTTTCTTTCTCATGACTTTCCATCAGTATGTGCTTTTTAGGTCGGACATGTGTGGTTTATTGTCGATTCAAAGGGTACGGATTTGCGGGTCGTCACAACCTGTTTTCTCCAACGTACAATCCTGCTTGGAGAACTCATCCTAACTTTGCTTGGAACCTAAATAATTCCAACACGAATTTGGTTCGTCCCAATTTTTAAGCATTTCCGAATAATTCTTCGAATCCTCCTATTTAACACAATCATTTCAACAAAATTTTGCGGGTCCGTCCCAAAATCAACCGCAATAATCTTTTGCTCTCCAAAACGATAAATGATTAAGTTCACTTGAAAAAAGTCTTGAAACTTTGGCTAAGGCAACCACTCAAAGCCTCCAATCAAAAAGTAATTTGCAAAATTTGCTAACCTCGTACATGCAGAATACGAGTCAATCGATTGCTAAACTTGAAATGAAAATAAGTCAATTAGCCACGTCTGTAAGTGAACGTGAACGAGGCACATTCCCAAATCAGCCAGTTCCGATTCCCAGAAATCAAAACACGAATTCAATTCAAGCCCATGTTGTTCAAGGTAGCAACGTAACCCAAATGAATGCTATCACGACTTTACGTTCCGGTAAACAAATCGATAATCAAGTTGTTAGTCCAAACGATTTACCGGAAGTTCCTCTTAACACTTCGAAAATGAAAAGTCATTATGAAAAAAGCATTGAGCCAAACATCGAATCAAACTCCAATCCAAATTCTTCTTCTACTCAAGTAGACCCACCTACTAAGTATCGTGTTCCATTTTAACATCGCCTTCGACCTAAGAAACACTCTGATCAAATGGAAAAGATGTTGGAAATTTTTAAACAAGTCAAAGTTAACATCCCGCTTCTTGATGTCATTCAACAAGTCCCAACTTACGCAAAGTTTCTCAAGGACTTGTGTACTCAAATATGACAAACTCATGTACTCAAGAAAGTTTTCTTAGCCATCGGACTTTGTGAAGTCTTGTTTCAATCAATTTCTGTCAAATACACAGATCTTGGATGTCCGACGACCTCATGCACGATAGGAGACAAAACAATTAATAAGTGCTCACTAGATTTGGGTGCAAGTGTCAATTTGGTTCCTTATTCAGTTTACCAGCAACTTTTCTTGGGTGAATTAAAAACGACAAAAGTAACTCTTTAATTTGTCGATCGTTCAATAAAGAAACCCGTGGGAGAAATCGAGGATGTACTCATCAAAATTGGTCGATTTATATTCCCCGTCGATTTCATTGTTTTGGAGACTCAACCTGTGAATAATCCGATGAGTCAAATTCCATTGATTTTAGGCCGACCTGTGACGCCCCACCCCGAGACCCACATTAACAAAGAGAATTACTAGGTAATTATGTCTGCCAATGCGGAGAATAGGGCTGGTTAAGGGCGACCATCATAGTCTTGCATTAGATAAGAGCTAAGTATGCCGATTTAGTACTCATTTTTTTCATTTCATCTTATGTATTCGACATACTTAATTCCTATCAAATACACTACTATGGTGGCAACAGGATCAATTCAGAAACAAAATATAATAACTACAACAATCTGGAATCACAGAACAACAACACAGATAATATACATATACACATACATTAAATGTAATACAACATGCCACAAGTGGTATTCAACCACAATATATACATACATCCCCACAAAAGAATAGATACATCATAAGGTTCCCAAACAAAAGACTACTACACAAAAGCTATGCTATAACCAAAGTCGATGAAGAAGCCCAAAAGGTAAAGCTAGCATAGGTACAAAAGCTAACCTGCAACTCGGTCTGACCCGGGTAATGAATACACGGGTCAGGCTAACTAGAACTTGATATTAGTAAGAGATGAAGAAATATAAGCATACAAGTGAAGCATTCCTTTGAATATAAAGGAATGATATGAGTAAAGTTAAACTTATACTTCCAAGGGTGGAAGTGTCTCAAAGGTCCATAATTAACTTAGGAATGGGTTTAACATGGCATAGAGGTTTCACATCCAAGGGTTATACAATATAAGTGAACATAAGCAATCACACAAGCCATAAGTGAAATCATCGAAATCTCCTAAATAAATCTCATGAAACTCAAATAAGATCTCATAATCCAAATATCGAAATCACCATAAACATATATAAGCCTTTCTCTACTCAAGGCTATAAATAAAATCATCTTCTCAAATTGGTGAAATCAAAATCAAAATCTCATAAAAATCCCCGGATTGGCCAAATCCTATATGCATGCCGAAGCGATGCTGCACGTGCCAACTCAGACCAGTACTATATATATGATTTAGGTACCTATCCCAGACGACCGAAGTCGTAAATCCCAAATGACTGAAGTCGTAAATCCCAGATGACCCGAAGGTATATAGTACTGGTAATCCCAGAATGTGTCACAAACTCGCAGATAGGAACCCAAAAAGTGTTAACGTGCGTCCCATACCACACGTTCGCACTTAACGGTTTACTAACCGCTAGTCAATGCCACATTAAAAAATAGAAACCATCATAAAATCTCAAAAACTCATAAAAGTCAGACTCGTCTCATCTCATCGGCAAGTAAAACACTATAACGGGTTCTCATAGATCTTACTTCTAGAATAGGAGATCTCGAACCACAACTCTCCAAATATTGCCCTTCCCAGATAATTCCTAAAGATAGGAATTATAATCTCAAAAACTCACCATAAATTGGCTAAATAACTCAGAAATCAATAACCCAAAATAGTTTCGATCGTGCAAGTCCGAAATTAACCGATAAAGAAAACTCATGTGTCCCATACCACGTGTTTTACTAAACCGTTTAATTTTCTTTCTCATACGTTCGAAAAGTGTAAAAATAATGTATATTATTTATAAAATAATTTACTTGAGAAAACGAGATTTTAAAATAATTTTCTGAAATCATTTTGAAGACATTTTATTGAACATTCTACTTGAATATATTTAAAATACTTTGAAATAATTTAATAATAATTTAAAAATATTTTGAAAATATTTTATAATAAAGATTTCAAAAACCAAACTATTTAGAAATTTTCTCAAAATTTATTTGGAAGAAATAATGCTTGAAATCGAAGAAATACGAAGAAAATACACTACATCGATATTCAAATTTAAATCGAATTTAATTTGAAATTTTGAATTTCAAATTCCTCCAAAACTTGGCTAATCCATTGATGGATATCATAGCCCATAACCATCATCAAAAACATCTTGAAAATTGAAAAAGAATTGGTCACAAAACCATAACAAAAGAGGGTCAAGTGCTACGAATAACTAAAGAAACAAGGCCAAGCTACATACGTGAATGGGTCAACAAGGGATCGACCCCAAGCCCCATCAGGTCGACCACTAGGTCGACCCCTAAGAGGAACAGGTTGATAGGCCGATCGACCTAGTGAAGTGCTCGGTCGATCCCCCTGTCGACCCAAGCTACGGAAATGTTGTAGTTTGAATTTTCTGCTCCGTGTTGATTTTCCAGTGATGATTTAGCATAGCAAACGATTGAGTTTTGGAATGAAATTTGACATGCAACAAGATTAACAACTAAACTACACTTCGGAAAAGTTCCAGCAGCAATTCAAATGAAAATCATGGATTTATGGCTATTCAAAGTGGCAACTAGAAACGAGAAACTCAATAAAACAACTAACAGAAAGATATACGTAAACAGAAGCTTATACGGACCAGTTTCTTTACAAGCAACACATATTCCAGTTAGCAAATGTGATTTTTACTCACCTCAGCAATTTGGCAAAGAAATTGGTAGCAATTTGCAAGCTTTTGAGGAGAATGGAGCTCTAATAACCTGCAAAAGCTGAAAAGGAAGCATGTACAGCAAAAACAAAATTGTTAAAGACAATCATACCTAGATTCTAAGATTTTTGATGAAATAACTTTTGTATTGGTAGAGATTACCTTTAATTTTCTTATTCTAGTGATTCTCTTCTTTTATTTGCAGCAAATTTGGTGAAATTTGGTTTTAATTTGAAGAAGCCATTGATTTTCTTATTTTCACTTACTGTATATTGTTTTTGAGAAGGAAGATGAGAAAACTAACGTATAATTAGTTTCCTTTCTCACCAAAAGTATCTAGAATTATTAGATGGATCCAAATACCAAACCCATAAAGCCCAAACCTTATCATACTTGGAGAAAATTGAGTTATGCATAATTCTAACCTATATAATCAACATATACACACTTTTCTTCATTTTAAGGCCAAATAAAATGTTTACATCTATTTTTTTGCAAATAAAATTATTACTTTAACAAGATAAAATTTATTTTAATGATAAAAAGTCGTTTTTAACAATAAAACCTTATTTTTGACAATATCACACAATTTACATTTTTTTATCACAAAAACACTATTTTTACTACAACTTATTCAAAAATTGTTTCCTTGTCAAACAAATTACAATAAACAATTCTAACTTTATTTAAACATCAAAATATTATTTTTAAACAATATTTCACACTTTTATATTTATAAAATACAAATTTACTTCATTTTCTCCTTTTTAAAATCAATAAATAGTTAATATTGGCACAAATTTCCAATATTATTGCATTTACCCAAATAAAATTACAAATTGATTATTTTCACTCCAAATTCTCAAAATAAAGTTTTTAAAACTTTATTTACATTACTTAGATTTATTTCATTAATTTAATGTTGAAATACATCACCTAATTAATTTATTTGCTCCAAACTAATAAATACCCAATATTTCAATTTATTTAACCCAAATACTTATCCAATCAATATTTAATCCCATATTTATTCCCAAATAAACAAAATAAAGTTCCAAACTTTATTTTTCCCATTTTATTTACAAAATTCATTGTTTATTCCAAATAAACAATTTAAATTTTCCTATTATATTTTAATTTACAATATTAAATTATAACTTCTGTTATAATTTAATATATACAGGTAATCTCCAAACCAGGGTTGTTACAGACTCCCCTCCTAAAAAAATTGCGCCCTCGCAATTTCTAGAGAAGTGTTTGTATTCAACATATTAATTTCATCAATCAAAGGAAGGATAGACAAGCACGAGATCAAAATTCCTCACTCTCTACTGAAGACAAAAGAAGACCAAGATAAAATTGCTCGGTACATTCAATGATTTTCCTAAGTATAAATACTAGGGTTTGCGGACAATTGAATTTATTGAGCAATATATCATGATTTCGAAGGTATCTCACTTTCGAAACAAAAACACAATGGAGTGCTACTCAAAATTCTATCGGAGGAGATTGATTTCACAAAAATTTCTCGAAATCGAGTTGGGATTTTAGCATCGCTTTATCCGACTCTAACAATAAGCTGATGACTTTCTGTATGTCACTACGGAAAGAGCCATACTGATATTAAGATAACAACCATTGAGGTAAGAAGACCCGATGAGAGATGGTTACTTCAAAGATCGCCTTACTCAAACGACCGCAAAATGCTAGTCGTTAGACTATTGCACTAAGGCAAGACAATCACGAGAAACACAATAGATATAAATTTTAATTTACAATCAAAATTTATTAGAGTTCGAAATTCATTATCTTCAAAACCATAATCTAAATTTTTGTTTACAATCAAACTTCTTAAAGTTCCAAAACTCATTTCCTTTAAATTCAAAATCTCAATTTTCAACACTTGGAAAATTTCCAAACTCCTTCCTATAGTTCTTATAAAATGACAAATAATTTCAAACTCATATTCCCCTTTTATTCCAAAATTAAATTTTCGAAAGAATTTTTTATAATTTCATTTCAACAATTCTTAAGATAAAATTTTAAAATTTACTACTCTTTATTTTCAAATACCCAAATTCTCATAACAAACTCCATCTTTAACATGTATAACTTATTTTAAAATATTCAACAAACATTTATTCTTTAAACAAACTATTATTTCATCATTTCAATAATAAAACATAACTATATTTAAACTCATACATTTCAATTATCATAATGGCATTGCCTCGTTATTGATTTATAATAAATAACCCTATTGATTGGCTGCAGCTTAGACCAAATGATCAAAACCACCTCGCCACTCATCCAATCCCACTATGATTCAATGGCTACATATGTCATCCAGAGTAAAATTTAATTATCAAATCTTTTTTATTTATTTCCAAATTTAGTCTCATTAAAACTCAATTTATCATGTCTAATTGTCTCATCACAGCGTTTAGGAAATTCCTATCGATAACGTTGATCAGGCGCATCGACAAGAATTCTTAAAGCACTTGATGGACAACCCAACACAAAAATCATCTTCTATAAAAGAAGTATCTCATATTTAGTTCTCAAAATGTTCTTTATTTATCCCAAAAACCAAAATCCAATTCCTCTTAGAAATATATCTCCAATTTTTTAAAAATTTGAAAACACAATTCATTACATATACCCGAAATCAAAAACACAAAAAGAGACTCATCAAGATGTTCCCTGAATATACTCGATTCACAAGATTGAGGGAATAGATTGGAGTGTTCGTCATTCCTAACGGTATAACGAACTACTTAGAAACTCATAACGAGTGTGGAATGCGGTAAAAGAACACTATCCTCCGCAACTCATAGCTAATGAGAACCGGTGTAGGGTCAAGCTGAAGAAAGATCCTAACACCACCAATAGATCGAATAAGAAATCAGCGAGATTTAAGGGTAAGGGTAAAATATCTTCTCGAATGAGGAGAAGAACACAAACGAAAAATCATTACTTCGGGTGAAGTAATATTACTATGCCTATAAATGAGTATCCAAAAAGGTTATCTCAAAAGAGGTAAGAATGGAAATATCAATTAAATTCCAAGGATCACCTCATTTCCTTAGTGGGCATCCTCGTGGAAGGATGACCGAAAGGCTAAGAACCGGGAATGAGGTCAATACAATACTCGATTGCCCAATTGGGTGTCATACCCGAACGGACTCATAGAAATCAACAATATCATAATGACGGGAATTCGAGATATATCCTCAACATCTTGATACCCAAGAGTGAATACAAAGACTTCGGAATCATAATCAATATTTCGAAGACAAGAAATAACAAACCAACTGAATTTGGATACCTAACTATAGGACCCTTCAAATCACAGAATGTGGCTTGATAAAATGCAAGCCACTCCCACTCAAATTACTCCAAACTCAAGATAGAAAATAGCATGCTAATACGGATGCAAAGATAAGCTACAAGGAACAAATCCCAAAATTCTCACGTCAAGTATTGCGGATCCCGTCAAAATGATTCGCAATCCTCAAGTAAGCAACAAGACCAGAACATCTAATAGCATTAACAAATTTCTCTGGTACAGATAAATGCCAAGCACCCGTATCGAAGAGGATTCGAATAGAACGGTCATGAAAAAGAATAGAACCTTCCAAAATAGTAGGAGATATACCTCGCGACTAAAATGCACTACCAGAAGCCTGAGCCACATTCAGATTCCCCGAACCTGAACTCTTCCCCTTCTTAGGACATGCTGAAACTATATGTCCTTCCTTCTTGCAATAATGGCACTTGGGGGTTTGAGGACATTCTCTAGCTGGATGGTCTCTAGAACCACAATTAAAGCAAGCCAACACTCTAACTGAAGGAGGTGCTGCACCAGAATGAGAACCAGAATTGTCTTGCTTCTTCTTCTTCTTAGGGGGAAATGATTGGGATCTATGAAAGGAAAATTTCTTCTTATTTGGGTTCATTCGAACCTCGGCCTCGTCACTACTATACCTTTCTTTTTCGAGGCTTTGAGGTGAAGCGCCGAATCCACAAGCTCCTCGAACGAGAGCTTAAGCTGAAGCATGAGTGATTTCTTCAAATACTACTTAAGTCCAGATACGAAATTAAGATTCTTCTTGTATGGGGTACTAATGAACTCGAGCCCATACTAGGATAGAGACTCGAAAAAGGATACATAATCTGACATAGAGGATTTTCCCTGCTTCAACTCGAGGAAGCGACGGGCAAGGAAAGCCTTCTCGGATTCTGGCATGAATTTAAGCTCAAAACGATCTTGGAAATGCTGCCATGTAAGAGTCGGCTCATCTATCTCAACTATAAGGAGCTCGTACCAGTCTAGTGCTCATTCTTGCAGCATACTTGATGCCACAAGAACATGGTGATGATCGGGAATCTCCATGCGAGTGAAGATGCGCTCGCATGTTCAAAGCCAAGCCTGAACCTCTAAAACTGTCTCGGAACCTTTGAATGGCTTGCCTCCGAAATGGGATAAGTCGCTACACATACGTGCAAATGCGGATTTGCGCAGAGGAGAGGGATGAGTAGGAGTAGGAGGCTGAGTGCTCTTAATAAGCTCAAGAATCTGGTCGGTCCACGTATAAACTCCTTCGGGACAAGAACCACAGGACGGTCCCGCCTCCGAAGTGCGACCTCTGCCTCTTCCAGCCATTTGCTAAAAGTTAAGATAAGAAAGGATTATTCACAGGGGTAGATATTAGCAATTCAAATGCATTAACTAAGGAATACTACGGAATAAAAATTAACATTCCTAGACATATTCCTTTCTATCTACCCACAAAGGACTCAAAAGGCTAAGGTCGAGGTCGGGTTCAATAACGATTGGGGATGATGTTTACACTTGTATTATATTTGATGTATGATAATTGTGTATACCGTTCTATGTTTATTATATTTTGTTCTGAATCCAGCTCTGATACCAAGCTGTGACGCCCCACCCCGAGACCCACATTAACAAAGAGAATTACTAGGTAATTCTGTCTGCTAATACGGAGAATAGGGCTGGTTAAGGGCGACCATCATAGTCTTGCATTAGATAAGAGCTAAGTATGCCGATTTAGTACTCATTTTTTTCATTTCATCTTATGTATTCGACATACTTAATTCCTATCTAATACACTACTATGGTGGGTACAGGATCAATTCAGAAACAAAATATAATAACTACAACAATCTCAAATCACAGAACAGCAACACAGATAATATACATATACACATACATCAAATGTAATACAACATGCCACAAGTGGTATTCAACCACAATATATACATACATCCCCATAAAAGAATAGATAAATCATAAGGTTCTCAAACAAAAGACTACTACACAAAAACTTTGCCATAACCAAAGTCGATGAAGAAGCCCAAAAGGTAAAGCTAGCATAGGTCCAAAAGCTAACCTGCAACTCGGTCTGACCCGGGTAATGAATACATGGGTCAGGCTAACTAGAACTTGATATTAGCAAGAGATGAAGAAATATAAGAATATAAGTGAAGCATTCATTTGAATATAAAGGAATGATATGAGTAAAGTTTAACTTACACTTCCAAGGGTGGAAGTGTCTCAAAGGTCCATAATTAACTTAGGAATGGGTTTAACATGGCATAGATGTTTAACATCCAAGGGTTATGCAATATAAATGAACATAAGCAATCACACAATCCATAAGTGAAATCATCAAAATCTCCAAAATCAAAGCTCATGAAACTCAAATAAGAGCTCATAATCCCAATATCGAAATCACCATAAACATATATATATATAAGCCTTTCTCTACTCAAGGATATAAATAAAATCATCATCTCAAATTGGTGAAATCAAAATCAAAATCTCATAAAAATCCCCGGATTGGCCAAATCCTAAATGCATGCTGAAGCGATGTTGCACGTGCCAAACTCAGACCAGTACTATACATATGATTTAGGTACCTATCCCAGACGACCGAAGTCGTAAATCCTAGACGATCGAAGTCGTAAATCCCAAACGACCGAAGTCGTAAATCCCAGATGACCCGAAGGTCTATAGTAATGGTAATCCCAGAATGTGTCACAAACTCCCAGATAGGAACCCGAAAAGTGTTAACGTACGTCCCATACGACACTTTCGCACTTAACGGTTTACTAACCGCTAGTCAACGCCACATTAGAAAACAAAAATCATCATTAAATCTCAAAAACTCAGAAAACTCAGACTCGCCTCATCTCATGGGCAAGTAAAACACTATAACGGGTTCTCATAGATCTTACTCCTAGTATAGGAGATCTCGAACCATAACTCTCCAAATATTGGCCTTCCCAGATAATTCTTAAAGATAGGAATTATAATCTCAAAAACTCACCATAAATTGGTTAAATAACTCAGAAATAAATGACCTAGAGTAGTTTCGATCGTACAAGTCCGGAATTAACCGATAAAGTAAACTCACGTGTCTCATACCACGTGTTTTACTAAACCGTTTAATTTTCTTTCTCATACATCCGAATAGTGTAAAAATAATGTATATTATTTATAAAATAATTTACTTGAGAAAACGGGATTTCAAAATAATTTTCTAAAATCATTTTGAAGACATTTTATTGAAAATTCTGCTTGAATATATTTAAAATACTTTGAAATAATTTAATAACAATTTAAAAATATTTTGAAAATATTTTATAATAAATATTTCAAAAAATAAACTATTTAGAAATTTTCTCAAAATTTATTTGGAAGAAATAATGTTTGAAATCGAAGAAATACGAAGGAAATACACTAAATCGATATTCAAATTCAAATCGAATTTAATTCAAATTTTTGAATTTAAAATTCCTCCAAAACTTGGTTAATCCATTGATGGATATCATAGCCCATAACCATCATCAAAAACATCTTGAAAATTGCAAAAGAATTGGCCACAAAACCATAGCTAAAGAGGGTCAAGTGCTGCGAATAACTAAAGAAACAAGGCCAAGCTACATACGTGAATGGGTCGACAAGGGGTCGACCCCATGCCCCATCAGGTCGACCGCCAGGTCGACTCCTAAGGGGACCAGGTAGACAGGCCGGTCGACCTAGTGAAGTGCTCGGTCAACCCTCCTATCGACCCAGGCTACGGAAATGCTGCAGTTTGAATTTTCTGCTCCGTGTTGATTTTCCAGTAATGATTTAGCATAGCAAACGATTGAGTTTTGGAATGAAATTTGACATGCAACAAGATTAACAACTAAAATACACTTTGAAAAGATCCGGCAGTAATTCGAGTGAAAATCAAGGAGTTATGACCATTCAAAGTGGCAACTAGAAACGAGAAACTCAATAAAACAACTAACAGAAAGATTTACGTAAACAGAAGCTTATACGGAGCAGTTTCTTTACACGAAACACATATTTTAGTTAGCAAATGTGAGTTCTTACTCACCTCGATGATTTGGCAAAGAAATTGGTAGCAAGTTGCAAGCTTTTGAGGAGAATGGAGCTCTAATAACCTGTAAACCATAAAAAGGAAGCATGCACAGCAAAAACAAAACTATTACAGACAATCATACCTAGATTCTAAGATTTTTGATGAAATAACTTTTGTATTGGTAGAGATTACCTTTTATTTTCTTATTCTAGTGATTCTCTTTTTTTATTTGCAGCAAATTTGGTGAAATTTGGTTTTAATTTGAAGAAGTCATTGATTTTCTTATTTTCACTTATTGTATATTGTTTTTAAGAAGGAAGACGAGAAAACTAACGTACTGTTAGTTTCCTTTCTCACCAGAAATATCTAGAATTAGATGGATCCAAATACCAAACCCATAAAGCCCAAACCTTATAATACTTGGAGAAAATTGAGTTATGCACAATTCTAACCTATATAATCAACATATACACACTTTTCTTCATTTTAAGGCCAAATAAAATGTATACATCTATTTGTTTGGGAATAAAATTGTTACTTTAACAAGATAAAATTTATTTTAACGATAAAAAGTCATTTTTAACAATAAAATCTTATTTTTGACAATATCACACAATTTACATTATTTTATCACAAAAACACTATTTTTACCACAACAACTTATTCAAAAATTGTTTCCTTGTCAAATAAATTACAATAAACCATTCTAACTTTATTTAAACACCAAAATATTATTTTTAAACAATATTTCACACTTTTATATTTATAAAATACAAATTTACTTCATTTTCCCCTTTTTAAAATCAATAAATGGTTAATATTGGCATTAATTTTCAATATTATTGCATTTACCCAAATAAAATTACAAATTGATTATTTTCACTCCAAATTCTCAAGATAAAGTTTTTAAAACTTTATTTCAATTACTTTAGATTTATTTCAATAATTTAACGTTGAAATCCATCACCTAATTAATTTATGAGATCTAAACTAATAAATAACCAATATTTCAATTTATTTAAACCAACTACTTATCCAATCAATGTTTAATCCCATATTTATTCCCAAATAAACAAAATAAAGTTCCAAACCTTATTTTTCCCATTTTATTTACAAAATTCATTGTTTATTCCAAATAAACAATTTAAAATTTCCAATTATATTTTAATTTACAATATTAAATTATAACTTCCGTTATAATTTAATATATACAGGTAATTTCCAAACCAGGGTTGTTACACGACCTTTCTTGGCTACTTCAAATGCTCTAATCAATTGTCGAAACGGTTCGATGAAAATTTCTTTTGGACACATGACTTTTGATCTTAACATTTTCAATCTTGAAAATCAATTGAATGAACCACGTGACCAAACGTTGGAAGTTAACTTCATTCAAGAAAATTTCGATAATGAAACAGTTTACCTAAACCATGAACGTGAGACCGAATACGAACAATTGTTTCAAGACGAGCCTAAAGAAATTGAAAATGTGCTTCTGTTTGAACCCCTTACTATTGAATCAGAACTTCCATCCAATTCTTTGATTGAGCAACCCCTGAGGTTGGACCTCAAACCCCTTCCCGGTCACCTTAAGTACACATACTTAGGTGACAACAAAATGTTTCCCGTCATAATTTCTTCAACTCTTTCTCTTGATCAAGAAGCTTCTCTTCTTTCAATTCTGTCCAAAAACGAAAGAAGCAATTGGATGGTCGATCACCGATATAAAGGGAATTAGTCCCGCTCTTGTTCAACATCGCATCCATTTAATTGACGATGCCAAGCCTGTTCGTGACGTGCAACGAAGGCTTAACCCAAAAATGAAGGATGTGGTTCGAGATGAAATTCTTAAACTCCTCGATAACGGAATCATATACCCAATTTCTGATAGTTCATGGGTTAGCCCAATTCATGTCGAGCCTAAAAAGTCTGGACTTACCGTTATCAAGAATGACTCTGACGAACTCACTCTAACTCGTACTTAAACGGGTTGGCATGTTTGCATCGATTATCGAAAATTAAATGCTGCAACACATAAGGATCATTTCCCTCTTCCTTTCATCGACCAAATGTTTAAACGATTAGTCGGTCACAAATTCTATTGCTTTCTTGATGGTTATTCCGGCTATAACCAAATTCCAATCACTCTCGAAGATCAAGAGAAAACGACTTTCACGTGTCCCTTTGGCACTTTTTCTTATCAACGTATGCCATTTGGCCTTTGCAATGCTGCTGCTACTTTCCAAAGATGCATGGTCAGCATCTTGTCTGATATGATCGAACGCTTTCTGAAAGTGTTTATGAATGATTTTTTCTATCTTTAGAAACTCTTTTTCCGAATGCTTACACCATCTTGAGTTGGTTTTTAAACGATGCAAGGACAAACACTTAACGTTAAATTGGGAAAAATGTCATTTTATGGTCAAACACGGCATTGTCCTTGGGCATTTCATTTCAAACAAAGGCATTAAGTTAGATAAAGCGAAAGTTGATGTAATTGCGAATCTACCCATTCCTAAATCTATCAAAGACATTCGTTCATTTCTTGTACATGTTGGCTTTTATAGATGCTTTGTGAAAGGCTTTAGTAAAATTGCTCAACCTCTTACGACTCTTCTTGGAAAAGACGTTCCATTTGACTTCAATTCTGATTGTGTTTCTGCTTTCGAACGTCTCAAAAACGAACTCATTTCTACTCCCATCATTTGTTCACCCAATTGGATCTTCCCTTCAAAATAATGTGTGACGCTTCTAACTTTGCAGTTGGTACTGTCTTAGGACAACGCATCAACAAAATTCTTCATGTTATCTACTACGCTAGTATGACTCTAAATGATGCTCAACTTAATTACACAACCACTGAAAAAGAGCTTCTAGTGGTAGTCTTTGCGCTCGAAAAATTTCGACCTTATTTGGTTGGCTCACAAATTGCTGTTTACACTGACCATTCCGCTCTTAGGTACCTTTTCGCTAAAAAGGATGCTAACTCTTGTTTGATCAATTGGATCCTTCTACTCTAAGAATTTGACCTTACAATCAAAGACAAAAAGGATCTGACAATGTCATTGCTGATCATCTGTCGCGTCTTCCAAACGCACCATCTTATTTACCGATCAACGAGAACTTTCCTGATGAACAACTCCTTTCCGTTTATGTCGATCCATGGTATGCCGATATAGTGAACTGTTTAGTCACTAAGGAAACTCCTTCATTTTGGTCGAAACAAGATAAATATAAATTTCTTTCCCAAGTAAAATACTTCTATTGGGATGATCCATACTTGTTTAAGTACTGCTTCGACCAAATCATTCAACATTGCATCCCGGATTGCGAAATCAAAAGTATTCTTTCGTTTTGTCATAACCAAGCTTGTGGTGGTCACTTCGGTCCTAAGAAAACTGCGAAAAAGGCACTTCAATGTGGTTTTTACTGGCCTACGCTTTTTAAAGTTGTATTTGAGTTTTGTAAAACTTGCGACCGCTGCTAAATGTTAGGAAGAATCTCTCAATGAAACATGATGCCTTTGAACCCCATCCTTACGATCGAGATCTTTGACGTTTGGGGTATTGACTTTATGGGACCGTTTTTCAATTCTTTCGGAAATCTGTACATTCTTCTTGCTATTGATAACGTTTCTAAATGGGTTGAAGACATTCCTTGTAAAACAAACGACCATAAAGTTGTTGTGAAATTCATAAAAGAAAACATCTTTTTGAGATTCAGAACACCTCGCCCAATAATAAGCGATAATGGAACCCATTTCTGTAATCATCCATTTGAAACTAATGAAAAAATACTTGATAACCCACAAGTTATCCACTCCTTATCATCCTCAAACTTGTGGTCAAGTTAAAGTTTCAAATCGTCAAATCAAATAAATCTTGGAGAAAATTGTGAACAAAAATCGAAAAGATTGGTCACAAAAATTAACAGATGCTCTTTGGGCTTACAGAACTGCGTATAAAACCAATCTTGGGATGTCCCCTTTTATGCTTGTATATGGTAAGGCGTGTCATTTTCCCGCTGAACTTGAACATAAAGCGTTATGGGCAATTAAGAACATAAACTTTGATCTTGAAAAAGCTGGCAAAAACAAAAAATTGCAAATCAACGAATTAGAGGAGATTAGGAATGATGTGCATGAAAACAAGAAAATTTACAAAGAAAGAACAAAAGTTTTTCATGACAAGTCAATCCTAAGGAAAATATTTTCGTCGAACCAAAAAGTTCTTTTGTATGACTCTAGACTTCACTTATTCCTTGGGAAATTAATATCAAGGTGGACAAGACCATACATTGAACATACTGTTTTTCCACATGGTGCCATTGAAATAGAAAACCCTAAAGATGGTTCAATTTTTAAAGTCAATGGTCATCGTTTAAAGCCTTACTTGGAGTTGCCAAGTGATCGAGAGGAGGATCTCATGACTCTTTATGAGCCATACTACGTCTAGTAAGAAATGTTAACCCTACCTTGTAAATATCCATATATTTTTCCCCGTTACACTCATTATATCATGCATTGACTATGGGGGCACAGTTAAAATTAAGTGTGGGGGGGAGTCTCATGTTCATTTTTGATTTTTCATAGTTTATTGTATTTTCTTTCCAAAACTCTTTATAAAAAAAAGATATAAAAAATCCCAAAACAAATTTTCTTTCTAGCACATTGATTTACTTTTGAAGAAACACTATAAGATAAGTATATGTTTTCGGTTATTAAATTGAAATTTCTAAAAATTTATTTGTCTCAACAATAAAAATAAAGTTTGATTACAAGTAACTATGGTTTAAATAGTATATAGGAAGGTTCATAGGTGATAATTATGAAGTATGTCCTAATTGTAATCTTTGTTTAAAAGAGTGGTTGATTTAAAGTAAAGACGATAACGTTTTTGATCTTCTAAGTTAAGTGGTGCTAATATGATTTTTCAAAACTCTATCTTCATAAAACAAAAAACAAAACAGACAAACAAAAAATAATAAAAAAAGCTTTTATAAAAATAAAAAAAACACCTAGATTCAGGTGTTCACACGCAAGTGTGTACACTCGCCATGCTCTATACCCTTCTCATGTAAGCCCACAAGGCAGTGCATGATTGGTATATCTGGTCTTAGTTTATCTGAGTTAGGTGTATGTAAATAGATTTAATAAAACTAACCACCTAGAGTCATGTGTTCATACGCAAGTGCGTAGACTCGCCACGCTATGCACTTTTCTCACGTAAGCCCGAAACGTAATGCATGATCAGTATATCCGGCCTCAGTTTATCTGAGTTAGGTGTATAAATAATAATAATGTTAAAACTTTTCAAAAAAAAAATAGAGAGAGTAAGTAATTGAAATCCAAGAACTATTTCCACTTAGTTGAATCGACTTGTTATTCAAAAAAAATAAAAATACCACTTTGAAAAACTTTGATAATCTACGAAGGATCCATTTCATAGTTGCACTGTGTTATCAGCTGAAACAACTAGCCAAACTAGTCTAATTGTTATGATAACTTAATTTTTGTTGGAAGTTTTGACGAGTAAAAAGTCTTAAATTTCTTGATAATGACCAGAACTTATATTTTACTTACTCGTGTGAATTTTAAAGTAAATTCTTCATTTGTAAATATTTTTGAAAAATTGCATCATGTAGAATCTGCATATTGCATTTGGATTTTGTGGGTAGTATCCGCTAAAAACCCTCACGAGACAACACTCGTCCTACTAGGGACACCTAGAGGTTTAACAGCTTGTTGCATACACTCAATGCAATCGTGTTTCCTACGAAAGCGGATTTATCTTAGTTTTAGTTTATTCAAGGAGGAATAAGAAGATAAGTGTGAGGGTATTTGATGTGCACGTAAAAGTGCATATTCTTACTTTCATATTTAATCTACTTTCATTTAAATAAATGAACAGATTGGGGTGTTTATACATGTTTTTACCAAAATCTAAAGTTTTTTCAAATCATCATTCATTCATCTTCATATAGGGGTAAAATGGTCATTTTTGTATGTGTTAATTTTTGATAAAATTTACTTGCACATTTTAATGTTGTTTTGTAGGAATTTGAGTGATTATTGGAAGTGGTTTCATGTATGTATGCATGCACAAGTGAAGGAAGACAAAGGAATGAAGAAATAAAAGAATTCATGCAACATGGAGGAGCCCACCTACTCACTAATCCATGGACCACAATTAAAAGCTAATGGAGATTAAAATGCACATGCAAATATTAATGTTGGATTAGGTAGATGCTAATGATTACTTGGAGGTTACACTTCCTAAAGGGCATCTTAGGTAGTCCCTTAAAATATGAATTAGGGTATTAAGCATGTATAAATAGTCCTTATGACTTATGTAATTATCTTCTTACCTTTTATGTAAGTTGTAGCCACAAAATCAAAGATAAAATAAAAGTTTCTTTCATGGCTTCTTAGCCTTTTCTTTATGCAATTTATTTATATGCAATTTTAATTCATGCACTTTTAATTCATGTTTCATTATTTTATGTTTCTTTTTATGTTAGTAGTTTAGATCTCTTTCTTTAATGCAAGTAGTTTAGATTTATTTTATGCAAGTAGATGAGCTTTTTAATTTATTTAATTATCTCTCTTCTTTCATGTTAAAATCACTTTATGTCATAATGAATTCAAATATGAGAAGCTAAGCTCCTTCGATGTAGGGGTGATGAAGCTCTAATGAATCACATAAAGTTAACATAGTGATTTCATTTGATCTTTTTTTCGCTTAATGGAAATTTTTGATGTGATAAAACTTTGTTGTTTAATAATGAATTTTATAGCCTATGTTGTTGACACCAAATACACTATACTTAAACAAACATAAACACAAATTACCTCTTCATCTACTTATGATTTTGGTAATGAAGTGGATTTAGAATCAAAATTTGATGATTTATGTGTTAGGACGATGATTTTTCTATCGGTTAGAAAATCGCCGAAAAATGTGATAATATTACCATAAGCGCACGGCGTACAATGTTAGTACGTGGCAAGTACGAGTTGATCCATAGAAAATTGAAGTGATTTAAAATTCTACTCAATCGAATTAATCCAAAGGATTAAAGATGTTTTAACTAAAATTGCTAAAAACTAACAAAAAGAAAGTGAATAAAAGTATGAGAGCAGTAGGCAATTTAGAGGCAAATCCCTTCTCATAATCACACAAATCAACACAATGAAATTATGATCTCTCTTTTTTGGTCATTTGTGAATTTAGTTGATATGTTTATCCTAAGTATGGTCTATTTGTGCTATTACTTAACCCAACATAAACCACCAAACTTTAACACACCATCCAAACCACTTGTAACCTTTCATGAAATGATAATGAAATTAAAAATAAAATCTATTCTTAGCATTATCTATTTCTTATTGATTAGTAATATAAACCATCAAATTTTGATTCTAAAATCCACTTTATTACCAAAATCATATGGAGATGAAGAGGTAACTTGTGTTTATGTTTGTTTAAGCATAGCCTATTTGGTGTCAACAACATAGGCTATCAAATTCAAAGTTAAACAATAAAAAATTTACCACATCAAACATTTCATTAAGCATAAAAAGAGATCATAAACATAAAAAAGAGGAAAAAGAGAAGGTGGTAAGAGCTATCTACATGAAACATAAGGTTTAAGCATAGCTTCTTATATTTGTTATCATTTCAACAAATGTAGACTGCAACATAAACATAAAAAAGAGGAAAAAGAGAGCTAATTAAAATAAACTAAAAGCTAATCTACTTGCATAAAATAAATAGATCTACACTACTAGTATAAAAGAAACAACAAAGAAAAGAACATGTATTCAAATTGCATAAAAATAACTAGCATAAGCAAAGGCTAAGAGGCAATTAAAGAAAGAGAGTTTTTGTTTACATGCTACAACTAAACTAAAGAGAAGGTGGTTAGAGCTATCTACATGAAACATAAGGGGTATTTATACATGCCTAAAACCCTAATCCATTTTTAGGTGACTACCCAAAATGCCCCTTAGGAAGTGCGGCCACCAAGTTATCATTAGCATGAATTAATCCTCCATTAAATGTGCATGTGCTTTTAATCTCCACTAATATGTGCATTAGCTCCTAATTGTAGATCATGGTAAGTGGGAAGGTGGGGTCCTCCATGATTACATGAATTCATTTATTCCCATCTTCATTTGCCTTCTTCTTTTGTGCATGCCTATTTCCATGAAGGTTTCTTCATATTTCTATCCAAATTCCTATAAATAAAACTAAAATGTACAAATAAATATTCTCAAAATTAATACATGCACAAAATTACCATTTTACCCCTAAATGAAGATGAATGAAGGGTGATTTGATGACATTTGAAATTTGGAAAAAACATGTAAAAATACCCTAATATCATCATTATTTAATTAAAACAAGGTTAAATATGTGAGTATGAATATACACTTTTATGTGCACATCACTATGTTAATAATCAACAGTAAATAGATCATGCTTACAATAGATTTTATTTTTAATTTCATTATCATTTTCATGAGAGTTGACAAGTGGTTTGGATGGTGTGTTAAAGTTTGATAGTTAATATTGGGCTAATTAATAGTATAAATAGACCATACATAGAATAAACACATCAACTAAATTCACAAATGACTAAAAAAAGAGATCATAATTTCATTGTGTTGATTTGTGTGATCATGAGAAGGGATTTGCCTCTAAATTGCCTGCTACTCTCATATTTTATTCACCTTTATTTGTAGTTAGTTTAGCAATTTTAAGTAACACATCTTCAAACTTTGGTCTAACTTAATTGAGTAGAATTTAAAATTAATTCATTTCCCTACGGATAGACCCGTACTCGCATACGTACTACAATTGTACGTTGTGCGCTTGCCGTTTATAACGATAATATTTTTAATGGCGGTTTTTTAACCGATAGAAATTTCCACCATTACTATTACAATCAATATTTCATCATTCGTATTATAGTATGTTATTGGATTCTCAATGGTGGAAACCATTCTTAGAATTCTTATAACGTTGCACATATATATTGCTTTCATTACAGCACTATTCAAGGTGATGTAGTTAGCCTTTATAGTTGAACCTTCCACAACCTCTCATTTGAAACATTTCCAACTTAAACTCCCTTTGTTAAGGGTAAACATGAATTTAAGATTGACTTACTATATTCATTATCGCTTATGAAGTTCGGGTCTAAACACCGCTTCATAAGATGTTCGTTATTTTCATAAACAATTCTCTAGTATTTCGTAAATAGTCGAGAATACTCTAAACTACCATACAGTGATTTTAACTTGGATTTGATATTTCCTCAGTGTACCAAGTGTAAAAATTAATTTCGATCTGGTACATAACATAGCATAGATGATGATTCTTATTGTCAATACATAATGAACCTATCTCATATGCTCCATATTAAGCATTTTAATATTGTGTCTATGTATATCAATTGGGACAATCCCGATATTTCTCATACCGAGTATAAAGGATGCCTCTTTTTAATTCTTCATCGAGAATTGAACAACCATACTTTAGATGATTTCAATATGAGTGCATTATTAGTAATCAGTTGCATGTTGTTTACTTATAGTAATAGAAATGTCTTGTTATCTTTTATTTTCTTTCTTTTAGACATATGCTTCCTATGTTTTTTGATTAAAATCAAACCAATTAATTTCTCTATAAAAATGCTTTCTCAACATCTAGATGCTTGTTCTAGATTATATATTAATGTGACCTCAAGCTTTATTATCACTTCTACTGACTTCGAGACATTTTGGATAAGATGTGCAAACGGTCTTTTATAATAATGGTTTAAAAGTTCGGTTTTGATGTTAGTGTGCCAAAACTCAGTCATATTGTGCGGTAAATTGTGGGTATAAATTTTAATGGACTAAAGTGTATTGACTTGTGAAAATTCTTCATTAACTTCAACATTTAGAATCGACGAGTTCATTTTCCATCAACCATTCTTTATACACTTCCAACAGCATTGGCATTCTTCTCAATGACTTACTTATGGTCGATGGATCAAACCTTCACGTACAATCTCCAAAATCAAATTTTGTCAATGTACTTGTAATCAATTTTGAGTTTAAAGCATCATGTGATGGAATCTATACTCTCCATAGATTGTCGATAACTGACGAGATTTTCATTACAAGCAATTCATTTTCTCGTTATCGATAAGAAACTCATAGTTTCTTTTCAATGTGCAGGATTTCCTATTAGACATTCTAATCGGCTGTCCCCTTTTGGGCTTTGTTAAATTTGTATCATCTATATAATCCATTTTCATGTTAGAATCTTAGATCATATCTGAGTCTGTCGCACTACCACCAATTTATCTAGAAATAAATTCCTTCGGTAAGAAGGAGTGTGTCTTGAAAGAACAATTTATTTTTTAATGCGATAGAATAGGTATTCAAAATATTTTATAAACCGCCTATAGACTTACATAAAATAGATTTCGTTTTCAGTTCACTAAATTTGAGTTCATAATGTAGGTCCAACAACCATATATCTTAGACTATGTAATATGGCGTTGTTTCCCAACCATATCTTATATAAAATCCTAATCACAGCTTTATATTAAACCAAAGTAAACATATGTTCTTACTCTTAAGTACATGTCGTGATAGAAAGATTTACATAACATCGCACATTATCAATCGTACTTTGTCCAATTTAACTCAATTACTACTTACCGATACATCATTATGTAGCATATGGAGGAGTGACTGTGAGCATAATCGTATACACGTATATACTATTAGGTACTCTTAGAACAGTTATCCAAGACACTCGCTGTCCAATCAAATTGAATTATTTTATTTCTTTCATGTGATATATATTTCTTACTTCTATTTTATATTCAATGAATTTATCATAAATATCTGTAACGACCCGTAAATTTCAACTGTTTTAATAACGTAATTAGTTGAAATTTTGTGAAATTTTAAACGATAAAATTTTGAAATAAAAATTTAATATTTGAAATGCGTCTAGTTAAATATAGCAATTGATAAATTTTCGTCCGAAAATATGAAAGTTTATTTCGCGCGTAAATTTACTTCAATTTAATCAGTTAAAATGCGATGAAATAAAATGTTTTCAAAACCAAAATATTTTTACATAGGAAAATTCTAAACCATCTTCTGAGCAAGATGTCAGTTTATCGTTTTTCCAAATTCGGACATCTTTGGCTCCGTCGGTCTTATTTTCTGGCGTTTTTCTTGCATTTTCCGCTAGTAGAAAAATACAAATTTTTTTATAATCCGATCGTACTACCAATATCTGTACACCGCTGTGATCGTCGTGTTGTTCTCGACGATATATTCAACTCTGTGTTTAAGGTCCAGTACACGGCAAAAACGAAAAAAAAAAACGTGCGTCGCACCGGTACCGAATTTGTGACTCTTAGCTTGCCTTGCCTTCTCAAATTTCAAACGGTTGAATTAAATACGGCAACTAGCATTTTTCTTTTCAAACTTGACTTTTGGTTCCCAGAATTTACTGCTAACTTTAGCGTCCCAATGTGTTGCCGTTACATCTTTATTTTTCTTTTTTATTTGCGTCCGTTCATTTCTATCCCACCTTTTCCTTAGCTTGCCCTCCCACCTTTCCTCTTCATCTCTGTTATATTCCCATCACTTCAGATTTGTTTGTCCCAAGGAAACGTACATAATACATTTATGTTGACAGCTAATATTTTTGTGAATCCAATTCATCTTTTTCAAGAAACATTGTATTACAAATTTTTGAAACGTGCATTCATTTCTCTATCCTTTTGCTTTTCAAACTCTACATGTATCATTCTTTTTCCTGAACCATCATTTCCTTCTTCCACCTTTCCGGCTCCTCCACGCAAACAATATCATGCCCGAGCCTCCTTTTGTCACTGCTCCTCCCACTTTCTCATCCGCCCTCCATGCTATTTCCGCGCAACCTCCGCCACGACCCATGTTAGCAGCCCCAGCCTCCCCAACAGATCAGCCAACCCTCGCCCACGTCATCATCAAACTCGACCACCTGACCGCCTCCCTCTCCATTTTTCTTGGTTGGCCGACCTCCTCCATCACGCCGTGTCCAGCTCCAACCTGTAAAGCCCTTCGCCTCGCATCTCCCCAGTTCGACCACTAGCCACACATGGCCGATCGATCTCCGAGCTGCTCTCCTCAGCCGTGAGTAGCCCTGTTCTTGATGTGTTGGCATTTATGTTATAGTATGGGGTTTTGAAATCAACTATACAAGCTTATACAAAATTCTTACACTCTGTTAATTTTATTTGCCATATGATAAACTAGTATACATAAGTTATATTATTGTGTAGTTGCTGTTATAAATTTTAATATATGAATAGATATTTTGATACTTGAATCTTATGTACTACGATTTGATTACATGTATATTGGGTATATATATTTATATTATGATTTTATAACTTGTTAGTTATTGCAGGTATATAGATATGTGTCGGTGTAAATGTCAGTTTTATGGATTTTGAGATATTATAGTATATATGTAATATGACAATTGATGTATATATATGTGTATATAAATAGGCGTTTATTTTTACCATATGTCAACTTACATATCATAAGTAAATTTTGGGTTATAAGATTTGTGTTACAGTCTATTTTATGTAGTGAAAATCCCAATTTATATAAATCTACTTTACAGTTTATAAAGAAAGAAAATGTTACAATCTGTTGGGTTTTATATATAGGTGATTGGAAGTATTTATATGTATTTATTTTTCAGGTTTATAAAATGTTTCTATTACTATATTATAAAGTAATTATATATGTTAGTTTATACTAATATATCATTAGTTATATAAAAATGAGGGTGTAGTATTAAACTATATTATGTATATTTACAGTTCATAAGTTATGCATGGCTTTTATAAGATTTTTATATGGTGTCAGTTTATAGTAGAATTCATATTAAGTTGTATTATTTATATATATTATGCCTTTTGATCTCGGTTTTACGTGTTACGGCAATAATAAAAATAATAATAAGCTATATATATATATTGACGATCGGTTTTATAGGTAAGTATTTCACCTCTGTTTAAATTGCTGGCTGTTTTACAAATTTTTGGGTAAGTTTATACGTGACCTTTATATTTTATACAAAGCTATGCTGAATGTGTTTTACGTGTGAGTTAATTATGATAGTTATATATATTATATATACAGCTGTATAGTATTGTATATCACATTTATATGAATGTATGGTTTGATTTAAATGTATTTATTTATTTTAAGTTTATTTTTGTTAAAAATATACATTCAATATAAATGTGTTTGAATTTAAAATATGATTTATATATACATATATATGATTTTATATAAGTTCACTTATACAAATTTTACTCATCGATCCCGTTCTAATTTGATTTCGTCGATTCTTTGCCATCAGCTTTGTCGTCAAAAGGTTCGTGTCAATTTAGCTTCATTTTGGAATTCGTGCTTGGATTCGTAACTCAATTTCGGTGTCCGTATCTGTGTGTGTATCCATGTAATCTCCTGTTCTCTCTAGCCTCGAAAGGTGAGCAATCACTCACGATTTACATTCTTTTATTTATTAAATTTGATTTCAATTGAAACGACAATTGAAATATGCTATTGTTATTTATGCTATTAACTGTATTAGTTCACCTTTGACATCTGACACCATTATCTGTTATATATGCAATGATAATCCAGTTTGGTTGTTAAATGATTGATTGTTTGATGTTTACAATTGGACGTTAAAATTGTAATGTATAAAGTGATAAATATTATGCAAATAAATTTGACGTAGGATAATTAAAATTTGAAATCGACACATATGTTGAATTTGATTTAGTTGAATATGACCCCTTTTAATTGTTAAATTAATTGACATGTAGAATAGTGATAGTTACACTTTGAACCATTGAACATATATTTGATTAATTGTTGTAGTGTTAAAATTGAAATCGAATGACAATTGAAGAACCGTATAAATATTAGTGTAATAATCTTTAATCTACATGAAATGATAGTGTAGATTCTAGAAATAATTATATTAATTCGCACAAACAACAATGCGAATTAATACGATTATTTCGGGATTATTGATTTGATTTTTGGATTGATATTGGTTGTTGTTTTTGCTTGTTTATTTACTTTGACACCATCCCAGTTATCACACTGCAAGTTCCCTTTGCTATGTTTTGATTTTGAATTGAATTGGAATCGGGTTGAAATGATAAATACCCAAATTGAACTTTAACCTAGGATAGAAAATTAAATAAAACCCGATTGGTCAATAATTTGATTTAAAAATAAAACGAAGATTTTATTTGAATAAATAATATGGTTTTGAAATGAAGTTGAAATTTGAATTTTAATGAAAGGAAAATGTTAATATATAATAATCTGAAACAAAATATTAACAATGTAATTGATGGAAGAATGTTATTTAATTTGAGAAATTATTGAATTAAGTTTGAAATTATAATTAAGTTTGAAATTATTAAACTTTGAAATGATTTAATAATTAAGTTTGAAATTATAATTAAGTTTGAAATTATTAAACTTTGAAATTATTTAATAATTAAGTTTTGAATTATTTAATAATTAAATAAGATTGAATTATTTAATGATTAAATTGAATTGGATTCTTTAATAAGAGAAATTGAACTTTTGAATAAGTGAATTTTACTTCGTAAATAATTGAAATTGAGTTTCTTTATTAATTAAGTTTGGAAAATTATTTAAGTAAGTAAATAAGTGAAATTGAATTTCTTTAACAAGAAAAAAAAATGTGATTTATTGAAATTAATGTAGACTTGAAATTTTAAGAATTCGATTTGATGAATTTAATTTAATTCAATTTGTAAGTTTTGATATAAGGAAGTTGAATTTAAATAATGGATTTAATGAATTGGAAATTTAATAGAAATTGTTTTAAATGAAAATTTACTTAACGAACATTGAATGAAATTAATAAATGGATTTAAATTGAATTGAATGTTAAATTAAATTGATTTAAATGATTTCGAAATGAAACTTTTGTACGAACTTGAATCAATATTTGATTTGTTGTAAATGAAAATTTAAATTGAATTATAAGATTTGGAAACGGTAAATTGGAAGTTTTGAAACGTAAATTATGGAAATTGATTTGGAAAGACAAATGAAATGTTGATTTATAAACTCTGATTGAAATTGAAATTGATTCGGTTTTGAAATAAATAAACGACCAATCGGTGAAATAATTACGAAAGTTATTAAAGAGACCGGAATCGGTTATGGATATACTCTCTATCTAAACCAAAACCACTTTAATAACTATACGCGGAGTGATGATCCAGAATGAATTGGTTGGAATGATGTACGTGATGACTGAAGAAAGAGAACGATATGGATAGCCTTGACACTTGTGTCAAATTGGAAATGACTAAAACAGGAGCCGTGCCGGGCCAATGGAGGATTTGCTACCTCAAGTGGACACACTTCTTCGAACTACTCATTACTTGTTGTCGATTGGTGCACCCTTGATTTTGGGAGTGTTGTTTCACAGTGTTGCGGGCGCTGCGGCGTTGCGTTCTCACCAGTCCGGATCAGGCAAATGGTAGTATCACTACCTTGGGTATTGCCTCATGTGCCTTGTCATACTTGTATCCCTTTATTCGCGACCACTACGAATTTGTTATGTACCTTTAGTATATGGATTGCCCTCTGGTGACTTCCGGTTTTGGGGAAACTACGGTCTTGTATATGCTTTTGGGAATAAAAATGTGTTAAGGGTGGAATGGGCCATGACTTAACACTATTTTGATATCTTTATATTACTGATAGACATTATCTACTTATCGTACACTACTACCTAGTAGATAGTTTAACGGATCCTTAAAGGATGGTTATTCCAAACATCCTTTGAGTTACTTGTATTTCAATTGCTATTTCACTTGAGTTGGATTTATTGATATAAGAATGTTAATCCTGACTCGAGTGTCTTGTGTTTTTGCTTTACGCTCGGGTCAGACTGAGTGTACCAGTATTCGAGACTCACCTTTGAAGTTGGAGCTTTGCTTGAAGATCCAGCCATCTATTCTGCTTTCAGTATTCGATAATTCCAGTGATGCATTCTGATTTGTATCTGATGTATCGTGTTACTCTTCCGTTGTATCTGGTTTAACCCTGATGTATCGTATTACTCTTCTGTTGTAAACTCTGATGTATTTTATATATTCATATAGTAGCTTCATGAACTACTATCTCTTTTATTTCCGCTGCAAATTATTACTCTGTGTCTGTGTTCTGTGATTATTTATTTACTGTATATGTTCAGTTTTGCCAAATTTAAATTAACAACGCGGTATTTGAGCAATTCAACTCCGGCATGAGTGTCTACCTATACACTTATAATGGACGTGAATGGTCCAAAATATCGGGTCGTTACAGTTGGTATCAGAGCTTTGGTAGCTCTAGGCAAAACCCAACATATAGGGTAAATGTATTTACAGAATCACTCTCATTTGAGTTTCAATCTCTTCCTTTTAACTCAATTCCTTTGAATTTTGGGACGTTCCCTCGGTTCCGAAATTCATTCGTGTCCTTCACTATTCGTCGTCCTTCAATTCTGGAGCACCCCATAACTCCATTTTAAATGATATCTATAATAGATCGGCAGTCTCGTCAATCTTCGAATGATTCGTAAAGGAGCAAAACTCCTTTACAATTGGCATTGATTTACCGGAGATTTCTTTATCCTCGGTTTACGATGCTATCTATCTCCTGTTATATCTGAATTCTATTTCTTGAGATCGAATGTCGATTTACCTCGGTATTCCACATCGATCTTACTCTTGAAGTCTCGGTTGACCCAGTTAAGGTTGCCCGCGATTTATATAAACTTATCAAATCTTTATACTTTGTTATTTAATCATCATATCTTTGTTTCGAACTTATCTTCGAATCGAAATTCTCTTTGATTTGAGTCCAAAATTTGAATTTCTATCTTTGCTTTGAAATCTATTCTTGTATCGTCGAGAGAGGAAGTGTATTTGTAAATTAATATCTAAACTGTTTTATATATTGTGTTGTTTGAGTTGTTGATGTTGATTTGGGTTTCCGATCGATTCGTTTGATCAACCCTATCGATAGGATTTCCGAAACACTTGAGCAGAGAAAACTGACACAATATCGTTTCCAAATTTGATAAATAAAATAAAAGTTTTGTATGATTATATTATATATAAGTTTCTGAAATTAAATTATTAATGAATTTGTTGTCTGAAATAATAATATTGATTTTCATTTATTGTTTTGTAAACCATTGATTATTGCATAATATAAATAAACGAATTTATAAACTTGGTTATAAATTGATTGGAATTTGAAATGAATTTAATTCAGAAATTTGAGAATTTATTAGTTTCCGGTGATTTCGAACTTTGGTTTTTAAAATTTCAAAGTATATATTACTGAAAGTATTTTCGAATAGAAATCGTTTTCAAAGAAACTTTAAAGTGTTGAAATCAGTGCTCTTCTCTTTGTCGCTGGAAAATAATTTCGGTGATGGCGGCCGCATCATCGACATTCATTTTCGAGTTTCGAAGTGGAGATACTATTCTGTAGCTTTGCTACGGTTGTGTTTTGAAAAATATTTTGATTTGAATTTCTTTAGTATAATTTGATTTATATATATAAGTACCTTATTTTAAAATTTAATTTGATTTGATATAAATATATTATATATATCTCTAAATTGTTTAAAGTAAATCGGAAATCTAATTCTTAAATTTTGCTAAAGGATGATTTTAATTATAAATAAAACCAAAATTTGGAATTAATATTTGAACTTGAAAAATTGAATTGGGAAAATTTTATTTGTATATTGTTCAACTGCATTCTAATACAACTTACCTAAATCATTCAGAAGTTGAATATGCAATTGGATAATATACAATATAAAATGATTTTATAAATAAAATTTGAGTGTTTATAATAAATGTTATACACTAAAAATTTGATTATAAAGATGTTAATAGAGTTAGATAGGATAATAAGTAATTGAATAATAGATAAGACCAATAAATTTGTTTTGAAAGAATTAATAAACTGAAATTTGATCAACTTAGGGAAATACCTTGAATTTAAAAGCAATTAGTGAATATAAAGTAATTTAAATTGAAATTTATAGGGTTTAAATTAATTTATATGGTTTAAATATATGTAATAAGATATATTAAAAGAAATAAACTTAATAATAATTTGGAATAAAGAAAAATTAAATTTGATGAATAAATATGATTTTATTAAATGACCATTCTAATTTATGATTTTAGAAATTTGTTAATTAAACATAATTGGATAAAAAGATAATGAATTTAGAAATAATTAAGATTGATTTTAGTGAAATCAAATGGATTAAATCAATTATTGAATATCAATTAATTTAAATTTGAATTTATATGGTTTAAATTAATTGTTATTTTGTATTTCAAATCTGTTTTCTTTCTCGTTGGTTCTATTCTCCTACCTCCTTCCTTTTCGGGGACGAAAAGTTTTGAGTGGGGGAGAGTGTAACGACCTGTAAATTTCAACTGTTTTAATAACGTAATTAGTTGAAATTTTGTGAAATTTTAAACGATAAAATTTTGAAATAAAAATTTAATATTTGAAATGCGTCTAGTTAAATATAGCAATTGATAAATTTTCGTTCGAAAATATGAAAGTTTATTTCGCGCGTAAATTTACTTCAATTTAATCAGTTAAAAAGCGATGAAAATAAAATGTTTTCAAAACCAAAATATTTTTACATAGGAAAATTCTAAAACATCTTCTGAGCAAGATGTCAGTTTATCGTTTTTCAAAATTCGGACATCTTTGGCTCCGTCGGTCTTATTTTCTGGTGTTTTTCTTGCATTTTCCGCTAGTAGAAAAATTCAAATTTTTTTATAATCCGATCGTACTACCAATATCTGTACACCGCTGTGATCGTCTCGCCGTGTTGTTCTCGACGGTATATTCAACTCTGTGTTTAAGGTCCAGTACGCGGCAAAAACGAAAAAAAAAAACGTGCGTCGCACCGGTACCGAATTTGTGACTCTTAGCTTGCCTTGCCTTCTCAAATTTCAAACGGCTGAATTAAATACGGCAACTAGCATTTTTCTTTTCAAACTTGACTTTTGGTTCCCAGAATTTACTGCTAACTTTAGCGTCCCAATGTGTTGCCGTTACATCTTTATTTTTCTTTTTTATTTGCGTTCGTTCATTTCTATCCCGCCTTTTCCTTAGCTTGCCCTCCCACCTTTCCTCTTCATCTCTGTTATATTCCCATCACTTCAGATTTGTCTGTCCCAAGGAAACGTACATAATACATTTATGTTGACAGCTAATATTTTTGTGAATCCAATTCATCTTTTTCTAGAAACATTGTATTACAAATTTTTGAAACGTGCATTCATTTCTCTATCCTTTTGCTTTTCAAACTCTACATGTATCATTCTTTTTCCTGAACCATCATTTTCTTCTTCCACCTTTCCGGCTCCTCCACGCAAACAATATCATGCCCGAGCCTCCTTTTGTCACTGCTCCTCCCACTTTCTCATCCGCCCTCCATGCTATTTCCGCGCAACCTCCGCCACGACCCATGTTAGCAGCCCCGGCCTCCCCGACAGATCAGCCAACCCTCGCCCACGTCATCATCAAACTCGACCACCTAGCCGCCTCCCTCTCCATTTTTCTTGGTTGGCCGACCTCCTCCATCACGCCGTGTCCAGTTCCAACCTGTAAAGCCCTTCGCCTCGCATCTCCCCAGTTCGACCACTAGCCACACATGGCCGATCGATCTCCGAGCTGCTCTCCTCAGCCGTGAGTAGCCCTGTTCTTGATGTGTTGGCATTTATGTTATAGTATGGGGTTTTGAAATCAACTATACAAGCTTATACAAAATTCTTACACTCTGTTAATTTTATTTTCCATGTGATAAACTAGTATACATAAGTTATATTATTGTGTAGTTGCTGTTATAAATTTTAATATATGAATAGATATTTTGATACTTGAATCTTGTGTACTACGATTTGATTACATGTATATTGGGTATATATATTTATATTATGATTTTATAACCTGTTAGTTATTGCAGGTATATAGATATGTGTCGGTGTAAATGTCAATTTTATGGATTTTGAGATATTATAGTATATATGTAATATGACAATTGATGTATATATATATATATGTATATAAATAGGCGTTTATTTTTATCATATGTCAACTTACATATCATAAGTAAATTTTGGGTTATAAGATTTGTGTTACAGTCTATTTTATGTAGTGAAAATCCCAGTTTATATAAATCTACTTTACAGTTTATAAAGAAAGAAAATGTTACAATCTGTTGGGTTTTATATATAGGTGATTGGAAGTATTTATATGTATTTATTTTTCAGGTTTATAAAATGTTTCTATTACTATATTATAAAGTAGTTATATATGTTAGTTTATACTAATATATCATTAGTTATATAAAAATGAGGGTGTAGTATTAAACTATATTATGTATATTTACAGTTCATAAGTTATGCATGGCTTTTATACGATTTTTATATGGTGTCAGTTTATAGTAGCATTCATATTAAGTTGTATTATTTATATATATTATGCCTTTTGATCTCGGTTTTACGTGTTACGGTAATAATAAAAATAATAATAAGCTATATATATATATTGACGATCGGTTTTATAGGTAAGTATTTCACCTCTGTTTAAATTGCTGGCTGTTTTACAAATTTTTGGGTAAGTTTATACGTGACCTTTATATTTTATACAAAGCTATGCTGAATGTGTTTTACGTGTGAGTTATTATTATTTTTTTTGAAAGGAAACCAATATATAAATAAGGAGAAAAAGCGCCTTTCTCCGAGGGCTCACAGAATAACATGCAAAAATAAGATCGACAGCCTTGAAAAAATGAAAACCGCAAAACAACAGCGATATAGAGAAACCAAAAAAAACAGAAGATAAACCACAGCAGCCAACAACAAATCCACCCGAAGACAGAGGAGGATAAGGGACAGTCGATCCACCAACAATCACAAACCCGCCTTGACCCAAAGGAAAAGGCCAGACCACCTAGCCAAACCATGAAGAGTGCAATCTAATAGGTGCAGGACCAGCAATACCAGGGATAGCTCTCGCCTAGATAGTAAGCAAAAAGCGACGAAGAAAGGATGTCCAGATAGGTCTCACAGAGGACACCGATAGGTGTTGGTGGCAAGTAGAGCAACAAGGACGCCACCATCGTAAAACCAGCAGCATAAAAACAGAACAAGACCATTCATAGCATCCAAGCTACTACAGTAGAACCACCGTACAGCCAGAGATAAAAAGATAGCCGGCCTCTCAAATCAGTCAACCGGATCAGAAGCAGGGTTAATGATGCAGCCAAAGAAAACTGAATCTGGAAAACTAACAACCATATTAAACTCAAAAAACACGGAGGGGGGGTCAAGAGAGCGTTGGGTGAAGGCCAACGCCCGGTCGCGATGATCAGCCTATTCCCCGTCTAGCGTGAAACAAATCACACGAGATAGAGAGAAGGCCGACCAGACGCTCCGCTCGGGAGCTCAAACGACCCCTGAAAGGTCTACCACGGAAAGCAAGGAAGACGTCATTCCTCACACACCGAATAATAGATGGGGGTCCATATGAGAATTTTCGAAGGATGCCTTGTTCCGCGCGCACCAGAGGTGCCAGCAGATGAGGTAGGGAATCAAGCGGAAAACGATAGCACGAAGAGACTTACCAGCATTCCCAGACCACCATGAGTTACGGAGATCTGGAGGCGAGCTGGCCAACCGACGAATGCCAAGAAGGTTACCGAAGTAATTCCAGCACGATCTGGCCGAAAAACCACCGAAGAACAAATGATTCAGGGATTCTGATTCCCCTTGGCCGCAGCATCTACAACGAGAAACGAAAGGGATGCCGATACTTTGGAGGTTCGCGTCTAGTGGCAAACCATCATGGAGAATCCGCCACATCAAAATAGAGACCTTGGGGGAAGACGAGAGTCCCAGATGAAAGGAAAAACATGACGAATGGGGTCTTGGATTCTAATCGAAGACCAAGCCTTAAGAATGGAAAAGGAGGAGCCATCCCATCCTGAAGGTCCACCATGAGAGTCGGAAAACGGCTTCACCGATTGCATGTGCTACCAGGTCTCACTAGCATAAGACGGAGAACCTGAGAAGTTAGAGCCCGCAAGACTGCGGTATTTCGCATGGAGGAAATTAGCCCATAAGTAGTTGTTAGCGCCAAATCTGTGCCATAGTTTACCAGCAAAAGCTGCTCAAATGTCATTTGCCTTACGCAGACCCAAGCCTCCTTCTTGTTTGGGTCGACAGATCACGTCCCACGACACCCATTGGTGCCGACGGACACTATCCTTGTTGCCCCAGAAGAAAGAAGAAGCCAAAGTCCGATAAGATCGAAAGAAGGAAGAAGTAGGGGTCATTGCCGCGAAAACATGAGTTCCCATCGAATCTAAAACGGACTTGATAAGAACAAGTCTACCAGCTTGAGAAATAAGAGAAGCATTCCAGTGAAGAATCTTACCCCTTACTTTATCAGTCAAAGGGTCGAATAATGCATTGAGCTTTCTACCGCGATACAGAACAACGTCCAAGTACGGAAGAGGAAGGGTGGTCTTCTGGAAACCCGAGACAGATTCAATCCAGGCCGCACGAGTGGGAGGCAGATCTTTCGCATGGACGAAACAACTTTTGGCTGGGTTTACTAGCTATCCCGAAGACCGTTCATACTGATGGAGAAATCTAAGAAGCCGACGGACAGAGGAGACGCTGCCATTAGAGAAAATGACAACGTCATCTGCGAAGGACAAAGAAGAGATAAGGGGACAACCCCTCGGTATCCCAAAGCGCTGAATCTGGCCGTAGATAGTTAAGGAATGAAGACCGCGAACGAAGGCCTCTGCCGCGATCACAAAAAGTGATGGCGAAAGAGGGTCTCCCTGACGCAAGCCCCTCCCTGCCTTAAAATAACCATAAGCCGATCCATTAATGAGCACAGAGAACCAGCAGTTGGAAATGAGCCTCCAAACCAAGTCAATAAGTGGTTCCGGAAAGCCGAAAGCCCGCAATACCTTGATGATGAAAAACATGGACATGCGGTCGTAGGCCTTAGCCATATCCAGTTTGAAGACAACATTAGAACCCCTGATCTTCCGGTCGATCTGGGATATAAGTTCCTGAGCAAGCAGAACATTATCAGTAATCAAATGCCCTTTTACAAATCCCGCTTGGGAGGGAGAGATAATGCGCTCAAGGAAGGGAGCCAAACGCGTGGATAGAATCTTAGAAATCACTTTATTCGAAAAATTGCAAAGGCTGATTGGCCGGAAGTCCATACACGTCCTAGGGTCCTCGCATTTTGGAATAAGGACAAGGTTGGTGGATGTCCAACCAGAAGGAAGGGATTCCCCAGAAAAGAAGGATTGAACAGCAAGACAAAAATCCTCCTGAATAATAGACCATGCACTCCTAAAAAAGACACCGTTGAAACCATTCGGACCACTGGCACTGTCCTTTCTAAGAGCAAAAACAGAAGCACGAATCTCCTCAGTGGTTCGGAGATTCGCAATTACGTCCCTATCCAGAGAAAGAACAATACGAGGAATGAAGGCCAACAGAGTCGAGTCAGATTCCAAGACCGAAGGAGCGCCCATAAAAGATTGGAAATGGGACAGGATGGTCTCTTTAACATCTTCAGGCGAAGAGGCCATTGATAGATCCTGTCGCAAAATCTCATGGATCGTGAGGATGTTATTCTTCTTGCGGATAGAGGAATGGAAGAATTTAGAGTTCTTGTCACCGGAAACAACCCATTTGATCCTAGCCTTTTGACGAAGGTAGTCATTCTCGATACGAAGCTCCGAAGAGAAAATGGTTTGAGCAATAGCCCAAGCCTCCTTATTAGTCGCGCTAGGATCCTCGTCTAGCAAGGATTCGGCTGCAATTAGAGACTCTTCGGCTATACGAACGCGATCGAAAATGTTCTTAAATACCTGTAAGTTCCAAATCTTAAGGCACAGCTTAAGACGCTTAAGCTTGCGATTGAACATCTCACAGGGAGAAGCAACAATAGGAACACTCCAAGAATTAGCAACAACTTGAAGAAAAGAGTGGTGAGATTTCCACATGCTCTGGAAACGAAAAGAAGAAGGACCCGTTAAAGAGCGGGGGGAGCAGCGAACAACCAAGGGAGCATGATCAGAGAAAGACCGATGGAGATGCGCGATCGAAAAGGAAAAAGGGAGATGAAACCACTCCTCCGACCCAAAAACACGATCAAGTCGGGAAAGGATACGGTTCGGACCCTCTTGGTTGTTGGACCAGGTGAAAGCAGACCCAACAAAGGGAAGCTCAGACAGACCAGAGCTGACAATGAACGAGTTGAAATCCGCCATCGCTACCCGGTTGATGGCAGCCCCTCCCCGTTTTTCCGCTTGGCAGGCGACGATATTAAAGTCGCCGCCAATTACGGAAGAGGAGAAGCACAACGAATCGAGTCCTAAAATGTCAGACCAGAGAGCTAACCTCTCCAGACAATCACATTTGGCATAAACCGCCAAGAAAAGAAAGGGAGAGCTAAACGAAGGGGACGAGCATATCAATGAAATAAGCTGACAGGAGTCAAAAGCAGCCCAGACCGACATGGATTTGGACCAAAGGATCCAAATCTTCCCCGCGACGTTGGCAGAGCCACCTCCAAATCCTAAGGATAAGACGATGCTGGAGATGCCTTCCGGACCCAGAAAGGGTTCCAGGAGAGCGACCAATCCAACAGAGTGCTTCTTGACAATGCGTTTAAGCCTAGCCAATGACGCATCATTGCCAATACCACGGACATTCCAGAAAAGTAAATTCGCCATTTGAAAGCGAAAACAGGACACCAAACAAGGAGACTCGGACGAGGTAAAGCGAGTAACGAGTAGATCGATCGATCTGCTCGGACGCCGCTATAGAGCGTGTGCGAATGGTGCGGGGGATAGCCTGGGGTCTGCGCGCGCGACGTCGAGACACCCTGGGGGAAGAGTCGAAAAGCTGGGAAGGAGGCAAAGAATGCACCTCAATACCCGAATCAATCAGGGAAGTCGAATGCGAAGAGTTCCTAGCAAGGCAGTCTAGACGCTCATTAAGGAGCGCAATCTCTGCCTTACTCATAAGAGGGATGGAAATGGACAGGGAGCAAGAAGTAGAGGGAAGGGAACAAGCTGAGGAACAACGGGAGGAATAGGGACCCACTTGGTCCGAGAGGTCCGACTGCTCAAAGGGAAATCGACAAATAGAGGGAAGACGAAACACTCGCAAACCTAACTCCCGGAGGCACCAGTCAGGAATAACCGGAGTAGAATAGAGGGAATAATCCAAGACGCTAGAGCCAAGCGATCCAGACAAAGCTGGCTCAACCGATGAAGTAGAATAACAAAATGGCGAAATCAGAAAAGATGAAAAAGAGGGAAGAATAGAAGAGGAACAGAAAAGTGTAAGGGCGCCAGCAGTCTGCAGCCCATAATGCTGTGGGAATCTTACCAGTGTCGGACTGTCACTAATAAAACAGCCCCGCGTAGCAGGTAAGAGTCGCAAGACGGACGAGACAGAGGGAAAGGAACAGCAGAAAAAGCAAGTCTGGCTATATCTCAGTCTGTCCGTATAGTAATCAAGAATGGCCACTATACGATCAGTGCGATGAGAAAGCCCGAACCAATAGCTCCATTCCCTCAGAGACCTCCGAATACTCAAATCTAATCCAGACAAAGTGAGTCTATAGCATAAAAACAACGTCGCTGACGACATAGGTTCGGCGTCGCCAGGACACACAGAAAACCAACAATGGAAAGCCAGAAACTCAGCCCAGGCAAGTATCCAGAAATAGACACCGTCAAAGCGACAAAAGTTAGCCCGCAAAGGCACCAGAGGCCGGAAAGGCTGATACAAGGATAAGGACGACAAGGACCCGCAGATCGAAGAATGGCCAACAAACACTAAGGGACCTGACACACTCCCAGCCTCTAATGAGACGGCAGTGTCAGGGAGCTCACACGAACGTGTGACTATGCTCATGTAGAAACGACAGACCAACACATCCGACAACCAAACAGCAGCAAACAGCCCACAAAAATCAACGGCAAATGAACAATAATAAGAGAAGCTTACCTGCCTGCACCGATCAATACAAACCTGCGATGGAGGAGAAATAGCCAGCAGCGACGTTGAACTAGGCAACTTGGGAGCATCCATTACATCCTTCGCCATAAGAAGGGGCGATAACAGTGGCACCGAAAGATCGGGCATGTACAGAACAGAGACAAGGTCTAACCCATCATCCACTGGCAAATCTGCACTAGGAGGTAAGGTAATCACATCCCTAACCTCTGACAAAGAGGCACAGCCAGTTTCAAGAAAAGACCCAAAAGCGAAAGAGGCCTACAATCGGCAGCAGTGCCAACAAACTCGACTCGAGGCTCAAAACGAGTGATGAAATCTCGTCTGAAGCTCGAGCGGGTTTCACAAACATCCAAGAAGTCAGTTTGCTCAAACAAGGAATCAGCTCCAATCGATCCAAAGCAAAGAGCTGGCAGGACTGAATGAACTGAATCATCAACAAACAACGCGACGGCAAAAGATAAGCTCGGAGCAAACCGGGTGGTGAGGTCCCGGCTGCCGAGAGAATCACCCAGCCAAAAATCAGATCCCCCAAACTCAACAGAAACAGCATCAACTACCGACACCCCATCCAAACTAGAAGAGCGGGATGGAATCGAGGGAAGAGAGCTGTAAATGGGTTCCAAAATCAAGAAATAACCTTCAACGTCCACAAATCTGAAGCGAGAAAGAGCCGAGAAGGCCACTTCTGAGAACACGCAAATCTCAAGCGATCGAGGACCAGTGAAGCACACCGAAAGTGGCGGAGCCACCAACGATAACAAGGCAGCCGCAATCGACTCAAAAGAGGGGCTACGCAGCACAAAATCACCACGAAAATAAAAGGTACCAAATACCATAGTCGGAACCCTAGAATCGGTTCCCAAATTGAGCGAAATAAGAACTTGCAACAGAAATAATAGACAGATCGTTATTGAGGGAGAGCGGAGGCAGACGAGAAAAGAGAAAGAGGTCAGCAAATCGCAAATCGCTAATCAGGTTTACGTGTGAGTTAATTATGATAGTTATATATATTATATATACAGCTGTATAGTATTGTATATCACATTTATATGAATGTATGGTTTGATTTAAATGTATGTATTTATTTTAAGTTTATTTTTGTTAAAAATATACATTCAATATAAATGTGTTTGAATTTAAAATATGATTTATATATACATATATATGATTTTATATAAGTTCACTTATACAAATTTTACTCATCGATCCCGATCTAATTTGATTTCGTCGATTCTTTGCCATCAGCTTTGTCGTCAAAAGGTTCGTGTCAATTTAGCTTCATTTTGGAATTCGTGCTTGGATTCGTAACTCAATTTCGGTGTCCGTATCTGTGTGTGTATCCATGTAATCTCCTGTTCTCTCTAGCCTCGAAAGGTGAGCAATCACTCACGATTTACATTCTTTTATTTATTAAATTTGATTTCAATTGAAACGACAATTGAAATATGCTACTGTTATTTATGCTATTAACTGTATTAGTTCACCTTTGACATCTGACACCATTATCTGTTATATATGCAATGATAATCCAGTTTGGTTGTTAAATGATTGATTGTTTGATGTTTACAATTGGACGTTAAAATTGTAATGTATAAAGTGATAAATATTATGCAAATAAATTTGACGTAGGATAATTAAAATTTGAAATCGACACATATGTTGAATTTGATTTAGTTGAATATGACCCCTTTTAATTGTTAAATTAATTGACATGTAGAATAGTGATAGTTACACTTTGAACCATTGAACATATATTTGATTAATTGTTGTAGAGTTAAAATTGAAATCGAATGACAATTGAAGAACCGTATAAATATTAGTGTAATAATCTTTAATCTACATGAAATGATAGTGTAGATTCTAGAAATAATTATATTAATTCGCACAAACAACAATGCGAATTAATACGATTATTTCGGGATTATTGATTTGATTTTTGGATTGATATTGGTTGTTGTTTTTGCTTGTTTATTTACTTTGACACCATCCCAGTTATCACACTGCAAGTTCCCTTTGCTATGATTTGATTTTGAATTGAATTGGAATCGGGTTGAAATGATAAATACCCAAATTGAACTTTGACCAAGGATAGAAAATTAAATAAAACCCGATTGGTCAATAATTTGATTTAAAAATAAAACGAAGATTTTATTTGAATAAATAATATGGTTTTGAAATGAAGTTGAAATTTGAATTTTAATGAAAGGAAAATGTTAATATATAATAATCTGAAACAAAATATTAACAATGTAATTGATGGAAGAATGTTATTTAATTTGAGAAATTATTGAATTAAGTTTGAAATTATTAAACTTTGAAATGATTTAATAATTAAGTTTGAAATTATAATTAAGTTTGAAATTATTAAACTTTGAAATTATTTAATAATTAAGTTTTGAATTATTTAATAATTAAATAAGATTGAATTATTTAATGATTAAATTGAATTGGATTCTTTAATAAGAGAAATTGAACTTTTGAATAAGTGAATTTTACTTCGTAAATAATTGAAATTGAGTTTCTTTATTAATTAAGTTTGGAAAATTATTTTAAGTAAGTAAATAAGTGAAATTGAATTTCTTTAACAAGAAAAAAAATGTGATTTATTGAAATTAATGTAGACTTGAAATTTAAAGAATTCGATTTGATGAATTTAATTTAATTCAATTTGTAAGTTTTGATATAAGGAAGTTGAATTTAAATAATGGATTTAATGAATTGGAAATTTAATAGAAATTGTTTTAAATGAAAATTTACTTAACGAATATTGAATGAAATTGATAAATGGATTTAAATTGATTTGAATGTTAAATTAAATTGATTTAAATGATTTCGAAATGAAACTTTTGTACGAACTTGAATCAATATTTGATTTGTTGTAAATGAAAATTTAAATTGAATTATAAGATTTGGAAACGGTAAATTGGAAGTTTTGAAACGTAAATTATGGAAATTGATTTGGAAAGACAAATGAAATGTTGATTTATAAACTCTGATTGAAATTGAAATTGATTCGGTTTTGAAATAAATAAACGACCAATCGGTGAAATAATTACGAAAGTTATTAAAGAGACCGGAATCGGTTATGGATATACTCTCTATCTAAACCGAAAACCACTTTAATAACTATACGCGGAGTGATGATCCAGAATGAAGTGGTTGGAATGATGTACGTGATGACTGAAGAAAGAGAACGATATGGATAGCCTTGACACTTGTGTCAAATTGGAAATGACTAAAACAGGAGCCGTGCCGGGCCAATGGAGGATTTGCTACCTCAAGTGGACACACTTCTTCGAACTACTCATTACTTGTTGTCTATTGGTGCACCCTTGATTTTGGGAGTGTTGTTTCACGGTGTTGCGGGCGCTGCGGCGTTGCGTTCTCACCAGTCCGGATCAGGCAAACGGTAGTATCACTACCTTGGGTATTGCCTCATGTGCCTTGTCATACTTGTATCCCTTTATTCGCGACCACTACGAATTTGTTTTGTACCTTTAGTATATGGATTGCCCTCTGGTGACTTCCATTTTTGGGGAAACTACGGTCTTGTATATGCTTTTGGGAATAAAAATGTGTTAAGGGTGGAATGGGCCATGACTTAACACTATTTTGATATCTTTATATTACTGGTAGACATTATCTACTTATCGTACAGTACTACCTAGTAGATAGTTTAACGGATCCTTAAAGTATGGTTATTCCAAATATCCTTTGAGTTACTTGTATTTCAATTGCTATTTCACTTGAGTTGGATTTATTGATATAAGAATGTTAATCCTGACTCGAAATTCTTGTGTTTTTGCTTTACGCTCGGGTCAGACTGAGTGTACCAGTATTCGAGACTCACCTTTGAAGTTTGAGCTTTGCTTGAAGATCCAGCCATCTATTCTGCTTTCAGTATTCGATGATTCCAGTGATGCATTCTGATTTGTATCTGATGTATCGTGTTACTCTTCCGTTGTATCTGGTTTAACTCTGATGTATCGTATTACTCTTCTGTTGTAAACTCTGATGTATTTTATATATTCATATAGTAGCTTCATGAACTACTATCTCTTTTATTTCCGCTGCAAATTATTACTCTGTGTCTGTGTTCTGTGATTATTTATTTACTGTATATGTTCAGTTTTGCCAAATTTAAATTAACAACGCGGTATTTGAGCAATTCAACTCCGGCATGAGTGTCTACCTATACACTTATAATGGATGCGAATGGTCCAAAATATCGGGTCGTTACAGTTGGTATCAGAGCTTTGGTAGCTCTAGGCAAAACTCAACATATAGGGTAAATGTATTTACAGAATCACTCTCATTTGAGTTTCAATCTCTTCCTTTTAACTCAATTCCTTTGAATTTTGGGACGTTCCCTCGGTTCCGAAATTCATTCGTGTCCTTCACTATTCGTCGTCCTTCAATTCTGGAGCACCCCATAACTCCATTTTAAATGATATCTATAATAGATCGGCAGTCTCGTCAATCTTCGAATGATTCGTAAAGGAGAAAAACTCCTTTACAATTGGCATTGATTTACCGGAGATTTCTTTATCCTCGGTTTACGATGCTATCTATCTCCTGTTATACCTGAATTCTATTTCTTGAGATCGAATGTCGATTTACCTCGGTATTCCACATCGATCTTACACTTGAAGTCTCGGTTGACCCAGTTAAGGTTGTCCGCGATTTATATAAACTTATCAAATCTTTATACTTTGTTATTTAATCATCATATCTTTGTTTCGAACTTATCTTCGAATCGAAATTCTCTTTGATTTGAGTCCAAAATTTGAATTTCTATCTTTGCTTTGAAATCTATTCTTGTATCGTCGAGAGAGGAAGTGTATTTGTAAATTAATATCTAAATTGTTCTATATATTGTGTTGTTTGAGTTGTTGATGTTGATTTGGGTTTCCGATCGATTCGTTTGATCAACCCTATCGATAGGATTTCCGAAACACTTGAGCAGAGCAAACTGACACAATATCGTTTCCAAATTTGATAAATAAAATAAAAGTTTTGTATGATTATATTATATATAAGTTTCTGAAATTAAATTATTAATGAATTTGTTGTCTGAAATAATAATATTGATTTTCATTTATTGTTTTGTAAACCATTGATTATTGCATAATATAAATAAACGAATTTATAAACTTGGTTATAAATTGATTGGAATTTGAAATGAATTTAATTCAGAAATTTGAGAATTTATTAGTTTCCGGTGATTTCGAACTTTGGTTTTTAAAATTTCAAAGTATATATTACTGAAAGTATTTTCGAATAGAAATCGTTTTCAAAGAAACTTTAAAGTGTTGAAATCAGTGCTCTTCTCTTTGTCGCTGGAAAATAATTTCGGTGATGGCGGCCGCATCATCGACATTCATTTTCGAGTTTCGAAGTGGAGATACTATTCTGTAGCTTTGCTACGGTTGTGTTTTGAAAAATATTTTGATTTGAATTTCTTCAGTATAATTTGATTTATATATATAAGTACCTTATTTTAAAATTTAATTTGATTTGATATAAATATATTATATATATCTCTAAATTGTTTAAAGTAAATCGGAAATCTAATTCTTAAATTTTGCTAAAGGATGATTTTAATTATAAATAAAACCAAAATTTGGAATTAATATTTGAACTTGAATAATTGATTTGGGAAAATTTTATTTGTATATTGTTCAATTGCATTCTAATACAACTTACCTAAATCATTCAGAAGTTGAATATGCAATTGGATAATATACAATATAAAATGATTTTATAAATAAAATTTGAGTGTTTATAATAAATGTTATACACTAAAAATTTGATTATAAAGATGTTAATAGAGTTAGATAGGATAATAAGTAATTGAATAATAGATAAGACCAATAAATTTGTTTTGAAAGAATTAATAAACTGAAATTTGATCAACTTAGGGAAATACCTTGAATTTAAAAGCAATTAGTGAATATAAAGTAATTTAAATTGAAATTTATAGGGTTTAAATTAATTTATATGGTTTAAATATATGTAATAAGATATATTAAGTGAAATAAACTTAATAATAATTTGGAATAAAGAAAAATTAAATTTGATGAATAAATATGATTTTATTAAATGACCATTCTAATTTATGATTTTAGAAATTTGTTAATTAAACATAATTGGATAAAAAGATAATGAATTTAGAAATAATTAAGATTGATTTTAGTGAAATCAAATGGATTAAATCAATTATTGAATATCAATTAATTTAAATTTGAATTTATATGGTTTAAATTAATTGTTATTTTGTATTTCAAATCTGTTTTCTTTCTCGTTGGTTCTATTCTCCTACCTCCTTCCTTTTCGGGGACGAAAAGTTTTGAGTGGGGGAGAGTGTAACGACCCGTAAATTTCAACTGTTTTAATAACGTAATTAGTTGAAATTTTGTGAAATTTTAAACGATAAAATTTTGAAATAAAAATTTAATATTTGAAATGCGTCTAGTTAAATATAGCAATTGATAAATTTTCGTTCGAAAATATGAAAGTTTATTTCGCGCGTAAATTTACTTCAATTTTATCAGTTAAAAAGCGATGAAAATAAAATGTTTTCAAAACCAAAATATTTTTACATAGGAAAATTATAAAACATCTTCTGAGCAAGATGTCAGTTTATCGTTTTCCAAATTCGGACATCTTTGGCTCCGTCGATCTTATTTTCTGGTGTTTTTCTTGCATTTTCCGCTAGTAGAAAAATTCAAATTTTTTTATAATCCGATCGTACTACCAATATCTGTACACCGCTGTGATCGTCTCGCCGTGTTGTTCTCGACGGTATATTCAACTCTGTGTTTAAGGTCCAGTTCGCGGCAAAAACGAAATAAAAAACGTGCGTCGCACCGGTACCGAATTTGTGACTCTTTGCTTGCCTTGCCTTCTCAAATTTCAAACGGTTGAATTAAATACGGCAACTAGCATTTTTCTTTTCAAACTTGACTTTTGGTTCCCAGAATTTACTGCTAACTTTAGCGTCCCAATGTGTTGCCGTTACATCTTTATTTTTCTTTTTTATTTGCGTTCGTTCATTTTTATCCCGCCTTTTCCTTAGCTTGCCCTCCCACCTTTCCTCTTCATCTCTGTTATATTCCCATCACTTCAGATTTGTTTGTCCCAAGGAAACGTACATAATACATTTATGTTGACAGCTAATATTTTTGTGAATCCAATTCATCTTTTTCTAGAAACATTGTATTACAAATTTTTGAAACGTGCATTCATTTCTCTATCCTGTCGCTTTTCAAACTCTACATGTATCATTCTTTTTCCTGAACCATCATTTCCTTCTTCCACCTTTCCGACTCCTCCACGCAAACAATATCATGCCCGAGCCTCCTTTTGTCACTGCTCCTCCCACTTTCTCATCCGCCCTCCATGCTATTTCCGCGCAACCTCCGCCACGACCCATGTTAGCAGCCCGGCCTCCCCGACAGATCAGCCAACCCTCGCCCACGTCATCATCAAACTCGACCACCTGGCCGCCTCCCTCTCCATTTTTCTTGGTTGGCCGACCTCCTCCATCACGCCGTGTCCAGCTCCAACCCGTAAAGCCCTTCGCCTCGCATCTCCCCAGTTCGACCACTAGCCACACATGGCCGATCGATCTCCGAGCTGCTCTCCTCAGCAGTGAGTAGCCCTGTTCTTGATGTGTTGGCATTTATGTTATAGTATGGGGTTTTGAAATCAACTATACAAGCTTATACAAAATTCTTACACTCTGTTAATTTTATTTGCCATATGATAAACTAGTATGCATAAGTTATATTATTGTGTAGTTGCTGTTATAAATTTTAATATATGAATAGATATTTTGATACTTGAATCTTATGTACTACGATTTGATTACATGTATATTGGGTATATATATTTATATTATGATTTTATAACCTATTAGTTATTGCAGGTATATAGATATGTTTCGGTGTAAATGTCAGTTTTATGGATTTTGAGATATTATAGTATATCTGTAATATGACAATTGATGTATATATATATGTATATAAATAGGCGTTTATTTTTATCATATGTCAACTTACATATCATAAGTAAATTTTGGGTTATAAGATTTGTGTTACAGTCTATTTTATGTAGTGAAAATCCCAGTTTATATAAATCTACTTTACAGTTTATAAAGAAAGAAAATGTTACAATCTGTTGGGTTTTATATATAGGTGATTGGAAGTATTTATATGTATTTATTTTTCAGGTTTATAAAATGTTTCTATTACTATATTATAAAGTAGTTATATATGTTAGTTTATACTAATATATCATTAGTTATATAAAAATAAGGGTGTAGTATTAAACTATATTATGTATATTTACAGTTCATAAGTTATGCATGGCTTTTATACGATTTTTATATGGTGTCAGTTTATAGTAGCATTCATATTAAGTTGTATTATTTATATATATTATGCCTTTTGATCTCAGTTTTACGTGTTACGGTAATAATAAAAATAATAATAAGCTATATATATATATATTGACGATCGGTTTTATAGGTAAGTATTTCACCTCTGTTTAAATTGCTGGCTGTTTTACAAATTTTTGGGTAAGTTTATACGTGACCTTTATATTTTATACAAAGCTATGCTGAATGTGTTTTACGTGTGAGTTATTTTTTTATTTTTTTTGGAAAGGAAACCAATATATAAATAAGGAGAAAAAGCGCCTTTCTCCGAGGGCTCACAGAATAACATGCAAAAAGAAGATCGACAGCCTTGAAAAAATGAAAACCGCAAAACAACAGCGGTATAGAGAAACCGAAAAAAACAGAAGATAAACCACAACAGCCAACAACAAATCCACCCGAAGACAGAGGAGGATAAGGGACAATCGATCCACCAACAATCACAAACCCGCCTTGACCCAAAGGAAAAGGCCAGACCACCTAGCCAAACCATGAAGAGTGCAATCTAATAGGCGCAGGACCAGCAATACCAGGGATAGCTCTCGCCTAGATAGTAAGCAAAAAGCGACGAAGAAAGGATGTCCAGATAGGTCTCACAGAGGACACCGATAGGTGTTGGTGGCAAGTAGAGCAACAAGGACGCCACCATCGTAAAACCAGCAGCATAAAAACAGAACAAGACCATCCGTAGCATCCAAGCTACTACAGTAGAACCACCGTACAGCCAGAGATAAAAAGATAGTCGGCCTCTCAAATCAGTCAACCGGATCAGAAGCAGGGTTAATGATGCAGCCAAAGAAAACTGAATCTGGAAAACTAACAACCACATTAAACTCAAAAAACACGGGGGGGGGGGGGGTCAAGAGAGCGTTGGGTGAAGGCCAACGCCCGGTCGCGATGATCAGCCTATTCCCCGTCTAGCGTGAGACAAATCACACGAGATAGAGAGAAGGCCGACCAGACGCTCCGCTCGGGAGCTCAAACGACCCCTAAAAGGTCTACCACGGAAAGCAAGGAAGACGTCATTCCTCACACACCGAATAATAGATGGGGGGTCCATATGAGAATTTTCGAAGGATGCCTTGTTCCGCGTGCACCAGAGGTGCCAGCAGATGAGGCAGGGAATCAAGCGGAAAACGATAGCACGAAGAGACTTACCAGCATTCCCAGACCACCATGAGTTACGGAGATATGGAGGGAAGCTGGCCAACCGACGAATGCCAAGAAGGTTACCGAAGTAATTCCAGCACGATCTGGCCGAAAAACCACCGAAGAACAAATGATTCAGGGATTCTGATTCCCCTTGGCCGCAGCATCTACAACGAGAAACGAAAGGGATGCCGATACTTTGGAGGTTCTCGTCAAGTGGAAAACCATCATGGAGAATCCGCCACATCAAAATAGAGACCTTGGGGGAAGACGAGAGTCCCAGATGAAAGAAAAAACAGGACGAATGGGGTCTTGGATTCTAATTGAAGACCAAGCCTTAAGAATGGAAAAGGAGGAGCCATCCCATCCTGAAGGTCCACCATGAGAGTCGGAAAACGGCTTCACCGATTGCATGTGCTTCCAGGTCTCACTAGCATAAGACGGAGAACCTGAGAAGTTAGAGCCCGCAAGACTGCGGTATTTCGCATGGAGGAAATTAGCCCATAAGTAGTTGTTAGCGCCAAATCTGTGCCATAGTTTACAAGCAAAAGCTGCATAAATGTCCTTTGGCTTACGCAGACCCAAGCCTCCTTCTTGTTTGGGTCGACAGATCACGTCCCACGACACCCATTGGTGCCGACGGACACTATCCTTGTTGCCCCAGAAGAAAGAAGAAGCCAAAGTCCGATAAGATCGAAAGAAGGAAGAAGTAGGGGTCATTGCCGCGAAAACATGAGTTCCCACCGAATCTAAAACGGACTTGATAAGAACAAGTCTACCAGCTTGAGAAATAAGAGAAGCATTCCAGCGAAGAATCTTACCCCTTACTTTATCAGTCAAAGGGTCGAATAATGCATTGAGCTTTCTACCGCGATACAGAACAACGCTCAAGTACGGAAGAGGAAGGGTGGTCTTCTGGAAACCCGAGACAGATTCAATCCAGGCCGCACGAGTGGGAGGCAGATCTTTCGCATGGACGAAACAACTTTTGGCTGGGTTTACTAGCTGTCCCGAAGACCGTTCATACTGATGGAGAAATCTAAGAAGCCGACGGACAGAGGAGACGCTGCCATTAGAGAAAATGACAACGTCATCTGCGAAGGACAAAGAAGAGATAAGGGGACAACCCCTCGGTATCCCAAAGCGCTGAATCTGGCCGTAGATAGTTAAGGAATGAAGACCGCGAACGAAGGCCTCTGCCGCGATCACAAAAAGTGATGGCGAATGAGGGTCTCCCTGACGCAAGCCCCTCCCTGCCTTAAAATAACCATAAGCCGATCCATTAATGAGCACAGAGAACCAGCAGTTGGAAATGAGCCTCCAAACCAAGTCAATAAGTGGTTCCGGAAAGCCGAAAGCCCGCAATACCTTGATGTTGAAAAACCAGGACATGCGGTCGTAGGCCTTAGCCATATCCAGTTTGAAGACAACATTAGAACCCCTGATCTTCCGGTCGATCTGGGATATAAGTTCCTGAGCAAGCAGAACATTATCCATAATCAAACGCCCCTTTACAAATCCCGCTTGGGAGGGAGAGATAATGCGCTCAAGGAAAGGAGCCAAACGCGTGGCTAGAATCTTAGAAATCACTTTATTCGAAAAATTGCAAAGGCTGATTGGCCGGAAGTCCATACACGTCCTAGGGTCCTCGCATTTTGGAATAAGGACAAGGTTGGTGGATGTCCAACCAGAAGGAAGGGATTCCCCAGAAAAGAAGGATTGAACAGCAAGACAAAAATCCTCCTGAATAATAGACCATGCACTCCTAAAAAAGACACCGTTGAAACCATCCGGACCACTGGCACTGTCCTTGCTAAGAGCAAAAACAGAAGCACGAATCTCCTCAGTGGTTGGGAGATTCGCAATTACGTCCCTATCCGTAGAAAGAACAATACGAGGAATGAAGGCCAACAGAGTCGGGTCAGATTCCAAGACCGAAGGAGCGCCCATAAAAAATTGGAAATGGGACAGGATGGTCTCTTTAACATCTTCAGGCGAAGAGGCCGTTGATAGATCCTGTCGCAAAATCTCACGGATCGTGAGGATGTTATTCTTCTTGCGGATAGAGGAATGGAAGAATTTAGAGTTCTTGTCATCGGCAACAACCCATTTGATCCTAGCCTTTTGACGAAGGTAGTCATTCTCGATACGAAGCTCCGAAGAGAAAATGGTTTGAGCAATAGCCCAAGCCTCCTTGTTAGCCGCGCTAGGATCCTCGTCTAGCAAGGATTCGGCTGCAATTAGAGACTCTTCGACTATACGAACGCGATCGAAAATGTTCTTAAATACCTGTAAGTTCCAAATCTTAAGGCACAGCTTAAGACGCTTTAGCTTGCGATCGAACATCTCACAGGGAGAAGCAACAATAGGAACACTCCAAGAATTAGCAACAACTTGAAGAAAAGAGTGGTGAGATTTCCACATGCTCTGGAAACGAAAAGAAGAAGGACCCGTTAAAGAGCGGGGGGAGCAGCGAACAACCAAGGGAGCATGATCAGAGAAAGACCGATGGAGATGCGCGATCGAAAAGGAAAAAGGGAGACGAAACCACTCCTCCGACCCAAAAACACGATCAAGTCGGGAAAGGATACGGTTCGGACCCTCTTGGTTGTTGGACCAGGTGAAAGCAGACCCAACAAAGGGAAGCTCAGACAGACCAGAGCTGACAATGAACGAGTTGAAATCCGCCATCGCTACCCGGTTGATGGCGGCTCCTCCCCGTTTTTCCGCTTGGCAGGCGACGATATTAAAGTCGCCACCAATTACGAAAGAGAAGAAGCCCAACGAATCGAGTCCTAAAATGTCAGACCAGAGAGCTAACCTCTCCAGACAATCACATTTGGCATAAACCGCCAAGAAAAGAAAGGGAGAGCTAAACGAAGGGGACGAGCATATCAATGAAAAAAGCTGACAGGAGTCAAAAGCAGCCCGGACCGACATGGATTTGGACCAAAGGATCCAAATCTTCCCCGCGACGTTGGCAGAGCCACCTCCAAATCCTAAGGATAAGACGATGCTGGAGATGCCTTCCGGACCCAGAAAGGGTTCCAGGAGAGCGACCAATCCAACAGAGTGCTTCTTGAAAATGCATTTAAGCCTAGCCAATGACGCATCATTGCCAATACCACGGACATTCCAGAAAAGCAAATTCGCCATTTGAAAGCGAAAACAGGACACCAAACAAGGAGACTCGTACGAGGTAAAGCGAGAAACGAGTAGATCGATCGATCAGCTCGGACGCCGCTATAGAGCGTGTGCGAATGGTGCGGGGGATAGCCTGGGGTCTGCGCGCGCGACGTCGAGACACCCTGGGGGAAGAGTCGGAAAGCTGGGAAGGAGGCAAAGAATTGTAACGACCTAGAATTTTGGACCATTCGCATCCATTATAAGTGTATAGGAAGACACTCATGCCGGAGTTGAATTGCTCAAAATACCGCGTTGTTAATTTAAATTTGGCAAAACTGAGCATATACAGTAAATAAATAATCACAGATCACAGACATAGAGTAATAAGTGCAGCGGAATTAAAAGAGATAGTAGTTCATGAAGCTACTATATGAATATATAAAATATATCAGAGTTTACAACAGAAGAATAATACGATACATCAGATACAAATCAGAATACATCACTGGAATCATCGAATACTGAAAGCAGAATAGATGGCTGGATCTTCAAGCTAAGCTCCAACTCCAAAGGTGAGTCTCGAATACTGGTACACTCAGTCTGACCCGAGCGTAAAGCAAAAACACAAGACACTCGAGTCAGGATTAACATTCTTATATTAATAAATCCAACTCAAGTGAAATAGCAATTGAAATACAAGTAACTCAAAGGATGTTTGGAATAACCATCCTTTAAGGATCCGTTAAACTATCTACTATGTAGTAGTGTACGATAAGTAGATAATGTCTATCAGTAATATAAAAAGATATCAAAATAGCGTTAAGTCATGGCCCATTCCACCCATAACACATTTTTATTCCCAAAAGCATATACAAGACCGTAGTTTCCCCAAAACCGGAAGTCACCAGAGGGGAATCCATATACTAAAGGTACAAATCAAAATCGTAGTGGTCGCGCATAAATGGAATACAAGTATGACAAGGCACATGAGGCAATACCCAAGGTAGTGATACTACCGTTCGCCTGATGCGGACTGGTGAGAACGCAACGCCGCAGCGCCCGCAACACCGTGAAACAACACTCCCAAAATCAAGGGTGCACCAATCGACAACAAGTATAAGTAGTTCGAAGAAGTGTGTCCACTTGAGGTAGCTAATCCTCCATTGGCCCGGCATAGCTCCTGTTTTAGTCATTTCCAATTTGACACAAGTGTCAAGGCTATCCATTATCGTTCTCTTTCTTCAGTCATCACGTACATCATTCCAACCACTTCATTCTGGATCATCACTCCGCGTATAGTTATTAAAGTGGTTTTCGGTTTAGATAGAGAGTATATCCAAAACCGAATTCCGGTCTCTTTAATAACTTCCATAATTATTTCACCGATTGGTCGTTTATTTATTTCAAAACCAAATCAATTTCAATTTCAATTTGTAAATCAACATTTCATTTGTCTTTCGAAATCAATTTCCAAAATATTCGTTTCAAAACTTCCAAATTACCATTTCAAAATCTTATAATTAAATTTTCAATTTCTTTTTAAACCAATTCAAATATTGATTCAAGTTCGTAAATAAGTTTCATTTCGAAAACATTTAAATAAATTTTATTTAACGTTCAAATCAATTTAAACTCATTTATCGATTCCATTCAATATTCGTTAAGTAAATATTCCATTCAAAACCATTTCTATTAAATTTCCAATTTATTAAATCAATTCTTAAGTTCAACTTCATTAAATCAAAATTTAATATTTTGAATTAAATTAAATTCGTCAAATCAATTCTTTCAATTTCAAGTCTTACATTAATTCCAAAATTATCACATTTTCATTTCTTGTTAAAGAAATTCAATTTCACTTATTTAATTTCTTAAATAATTTCCAAAACTTACTTAATAAAGAAAACTCAATTTTCAATTATTTACGAAGTAAAATTCACTTATTCAAAAGTTTAATTTTTCTTATTAAAGAACTTCAATTCGATTTAATCATTAAATAATTTAATCTTATTTAATTATTAAATAATTCAAAACTTAATTATTAAATAATTTCAAAGTTTAATAATTTCAAACTTAATTATAATTTCAAACTTGATTATTAAATCATTTCAAAGTTTAGCAATTTCAAACTTAATTACGCTTTCAAACTTAATTATTAAATCATTTCAAAGTTTAATAATTTCAAACTTAATTCAATAATTTGTCAAATTTAACAATATTCTTTCATTAATTACATCGTTAATATTTTGTTTCAGATTATTAAATATTAACATTTTCCTTCCATTAAAATTCAAAATTCAACTTCATTTCAAAACCATATCATTTATTCAAATAAAATCTTTAATTTATTTTTAAATCAAATTATTGACCAATCGGGTTTTATTTAATTTCCTATCCTATGTCAAAGTTCCATTTGGGTATTTATCATTTCAACCCGATTCCAATTCAATTCAAATCAAAGCATAGTAAAGGGAACTTGCAGTGTGATAACTGGGATGGTGTCAAAGTAAATAAACAAGCAATAACAACAAACAATAATAATTCAATAATCAGTTCAAATAATCCCGAAATAACCGTATTAATTCGCATTGTCATTTGTACGAATTAATATAATTATTTCTAGAATCTACACTATCATTTCATGTAGATTAAAGATTATTACATTACGGTTTTTCACTTGTCATCTATTACAATTTCATCCATCATCAATTTAACAACATACATTCAGTGGTTCAAAGTATAATTAAACAAATCCTACGTATCAATAAATTCAACAGTTAAATGGGTCATATTATACAAATGTCATTTAATCAAATTTAACATTTAACTATCCTATATCAATTTCAGTTGCATACTATTTATCATTTTAATATTAATAATTTAACATCCAATATAAACATCAACAATCAATCAATTATCAGCCAACTGTATTATCATCGCATAAATAATTAACAGATAATGGTGTCAGATGTCACAGGTGAACTGATACAGGTAATAGCATATATAACAGTGTAATTAACTAACAGAAGCATATTTCAATTGTCGTTTCAATTGAAATCAAATTTAATAAATAAAAGAACGTTAATCATGAGTGATTGCTCACCTTTCGAGGCTAGATAGATTTGACAAAGAAATGAGCTACGAATCCCAAAGCAAAGCAAGGTTGGTACAAATTCGACGGATAACTAATAGATAAAGAATTGATGAAATAAATCAGAATCTGCTTGATAAAGATGAAACGAAATATATATCATATTATATTATCTTTGGTTTAAATAAAATCAATAATTCTTTTTACGCTAAATATCAAAATAAAATATATATATATATATATCTATCAGCATACTTTAAAAGTGGGGTCAAAATGTATATTTATTTAAAATAACCATATATATGTGCTACGCAACTTGCATATACTATAACATCTATAACTATTATACATCAAACTCAAGACGTACCGACTAATATGACGTATATATATAATGTATATACAGACCATAAAATATGCATATGAGTTACCCAGAACTTGTACACGCGTAAACAGGTATATATGCTACTGGAAATACATGTAGACCGTGTAAAATATATAGATGCAAACCCAAAATTAAAACCAAATACAATGAAAGGAGTATAGGCGAGCTGTTATATATACTTTTATAACTTTGTATACATACCACGAACAAAATATATATATAACACTTTGTTGATTTATATTTGAAATCTTTATACATATAACTCACGTTATCATATGCGTTTAAACAATTTCTTTTATCCAACTTATATATACTACCATGACAACATCAACTAAATTATAAAACAATATATATACATAAAATTACAGCGTAGACCGCTATTATAACCCATATTATAACAACTTATACAAACTATAATATAGATTTCTAACCTAATTTACTAAGTCATAGACTGCAACTACAACATACAATATATATGTATAAGCTATACATAAAAAAATGTAATATATAATACTGTAACAACAATCTATACAACCTTCCTTTATAAACAACAGACTGAACACATATATTATAACTAACAGATAGTTTTAAATCTATTTAAAAATATTAACGTAAGGTTTGCCTTTAAGTAAAATACTTTAAATATCCAACATAATATTCATAAGCAGGTTAGTAAATAACAATATAGTATATATACAGAACTTAAACTTATATATAAACTTTTACACATAAATAATTAAACTAATATATATAATATTTACTTACACTAGGGAGAAAACTACGGGAAGACAAAGTCTGGAAACGGTGGCGAAACAGCAGAGGTGGAAGGATGTGGAGCTCGGTGGATCTAGAGGAGGGTAGAGGGCGGCAGTGGCTAGGGCAGAGGCCGAGGTGGTGGGGCGAACGCCTGAGCGGAGGTGGTCACGAGGCACTGCAGTGGGAAGATGAGCAGCGAACGATCAACGTGAAGAGAACATTTTGCATGCAAGAGAACCAGAACGTGATATATATATCATGAATTATATACTATGTGCTGTCACTTGCTTTTTTTTTCTTTTTTCTTTTCTTTCGTGAATTGACATGTTGAAGAAGGAAAATGGGAATAAGAAGAAGGAGATGAGAAGTGGAGTTGGCGTGAATTAGAGTAATATGAGCAACTGGTTCTTGTATTACTTTTTCATTGGAGGACCAAAGAACGGTTCAAAACTCAATGGAATGTAAACATTTCCTATATTCTAAATTGCAAAAATCAAGGAAGTGAATGCATTTAATATGGGAATAGAAATAGTCGGCCCTGGATTTCAAAGTGGATATTGGATAAGCGGAAAGTTATTTAGAAATTAAAAGGATAAAACGGAACCAATACGGTTAACCGTTTCGCGATTTTCACTGCGTCTCGGATACCGTAACACAGGAACGAATATACTATGGAGATCAGCATGACGAGACGATCAAAACGGTATATAGATATCAGTGGTACGATTGAATTATAAAAATTCGAATTTTCTAATAGCGGAAAATGCAAGAAAAACACTGAAAAATAAGATCGACGGAGCCAAAGATGTCCAAATTTGGAAAAACGACAAACTGACATCTTGCTCAGAAGATGGTTTAGAATTTTTCTATGTAAAAATATTTTGGTTTTGAAAACGTTTTATTTTCAACGCTTTTTAACTGATTATATTGAAGTGAATTTACGCGTGAGATAAACTTTCATATTTTCGGACGAAAATTTACCAGTTGCTATGTTTAACTAGACGTATTCCAAATATCAAATTTATATTTTGAAATTTTATCGTTTAAAGTTTCACAAAATTTCAACTAATTACGTTATTAAAACGGTTGATATTTACGAGTCGTTACAAGAATGCACCTCAATACCCGAATCAATCAGGGAAGTCGAATGCGAAGAGTTCCTAGCAAGGCAGTCTAGACGCTCATTAAGGAGCGCAATCTCTGCCTTACTCATAAGAGGGATGGAAATGGACAGGGAGCAAGAAGTAGAGGGAAGGGAACAAGCTGAGGAACAACGGGAGGAAGAGGGACCCACTTGGTCCGAGAGGTCCGACTGCTCAAAGGGAAATCGACAAATAGAGGGAAGACGAAACACTCGCAAACCTAACTCCCGGAGGCACCAGTCAGGAATAACCGGAGTAGAATAGAGGGAATAATCCAGGACGCTAGAGCCAAGCGATCCAGACAAAGCTGGCTCAACCGATGAAGTAGAATAACAAAATGGCGAAATCAGAAAAGATGAAAAAGAGGGAAGAATAGAAGAGGAACAGAAAAGTGTAAGGGCGCCAGCAGTCTACAGCCCATAATGCTGTGAGAATCTTACCAGTGTCGGACTGTCACTAATAAAATAGCCCCGCGTAGCAGGTAAGAGTCGCAAGACGGACGAGACAGAGGGAAAGGAACAGCAGAAAAAGCAAGTCTGGCTATATCTCAGTCTGTCCGTATAGTAATCAAGAATGGCCACTATACGATCAGTGCGATGAGAAAGCCCGAACCAATAGCTCCATTCCCTCAGAGACCTCTGAATACTCAAATCTAATCCAGACAAAGTGAGTCTATAGCATAAAAACAACGTCGCTGACGACATAGGTTCGGCGTCGCCAGGACACACAGAAAACCAACAATGGACAGCCAGAAACTCAGCCCAGGCAAGTATCCAGAAATAGACACCGTCAAAGCGACAAAAGTAAGCCCGCAAAGGCACCAGAGGCCGGAAAGGCTGATACAAGGATAAGGACGACAAGGACCCGCAGATCGAAGAATGGCCAACAAACACTAAGGGACCTGACACACTCCCAGCCTCTAATGAGACGGCAGTGTCAGGGAGCTCACACGAACGTGTGACTATGCTCATGTAGAAACGGCAGACCAACACATCCGACAACCAAATAGCAGCAAACAGCCCACAAAAATCAACGGCAAATGAACAAGAATAAGAGAACCTTACCTGCCTGCACCGATCAATACAAACCTGCGATGGAGGAGAAATAGCCAGCAGCAACGTTGAACTAGGCAACTTGGGAGCATCCATTACATCCTTCGCCATAAGAAGGGGCGATAACAGTGGCATCGAAAGATCGGGCATGGACAGAACAGAGACAAGGTCTAACCCATCATCCACTGGCAAATCTGCACTAGGAGGTAAGGTAATCACATCCCTAACCTCTGACAAAGAGGCACAGCCAGTTTCAAGAAAAGACCCAAAAGCGAAAGAGGCCTCAAGAGGCCTACAATCGGCAGCAGTGCCAACAAACTCGACTCGAGGCTCAAAACGAGTGATGAAATCTCGTCTAAAGCTCGAGCGGGTTTCACAAACATCCAAGAAGTCAGTTTGCTCAAACAAGGAATCAGCTCCAATCGATCCAAAGCAAAGAGCTGGCAGGACTGAATGAACTGAATCATCAACAAACAACGCGACGGCAAAAGATAAGCTCGGAGCAAACCGGGTGGTGAGGTCCCGGCTGCCGAGAGAATCACCCAGCCAAAAATCAGATCCCCCAAACTCAACAGAAACAGCATCAACTACCGACGCCCCATCCAAACTAGAAGAGCGGGATGGAATCGAGGGAAGAGAGCTGTAAATGGATTCCAAAATCAAGAAATAACCTTCAACGTCCACAAATCTGAAGCGAGAGAGAGCCGAGAAGGCCACTTCTGAGAACATGCAAATCTCAAGCGATCGAGGACCAGTGAAGCACACTGAAAGTGGCGGAGCCACCAACGATAACAAGGCAGTCGCTATCGACTCAAAAGAGGGGCTACGCAGCACAAAATCACCACGAAAATAAAAGGTACCAAATACCATAGTCGGAACCCTAGAATCGGTTCCCAAATTGAGCGAAATAAGAACTTGCAACAGAAATAATAGACAGATCGTTATTGAGGGAGAGCGGAGGCAGACGAGAAAAGAGAAAGAGGTCAGCAAATCGCAAATCGCTAATCAGGTTTACGTGTGAGTTAATTATGATAGTTATATATATTATATATACAGCTGTATAGTATTGTATATCACATTTATATGAATGTATGGTTTGATTTAAATGTATGTATTTATTTTAAGTTTATTTTTGTTAAAAATATACATTCAATATAAATGTGTTTGAATTTAAAATATGATTTATATATACATATATATGATTTTATATAAGTTCACTTATACAAATTTTACTCATCGATCCCGATCTAATTTGATTTCGTCGATTCTTTGCCATCAGCTTTGTCGTCAAAAGGTTCGTGTCAATTTAGCTTCATTTTGGAATTTGTGCTTGGATTCGTAACTCAATTTCGGTGTCAGTATCTGTGTGTGTATCCATGTAATCTCCTGTTCTCTCTAGCCTCGAAAGGTGAGCAATCACTCACGATTTACATTCTTTTATTTATTAAATTTGATTTCAATTGAAACGACAATTGAAATATGCTACTGTTATTTATGCTATTAACTGTATTAGTTCACCTTTGACATCTGACACCATTATCTGTTATATATGCAATGATAATCCAGTTTGGTTGTTAAATGATTGATTGTTTGATGTTTACAATTGGACGTTAAAATTGTAATGTATAAAGTGATAAATATTATGCAAATAAATTTGACGTAGGATAATTAAAATTTGAAATCGACACATATGTTGAATTTGATTTAGTTGAATATGACCCCTTTTAATTGTTAAATTAATTGACATGTAGAATAGTGATAGTTACACTTTGAACCATTGAACATATATTTGATTAATTGTTGTAGAGATAAAATTGAAATCGAATGACAATTGAAGAACCGTATAAATATTAGTGTAATAATCTTTAATCTACATGAAATGATAGTGTAGATTCTAGAAATAATTATATTAATTCGCACAAACAACAATGCGAATTAATACGATTATTTCGGGATTATTGATTTGATTTTTCGATTGATATTGGTTGTTGTTTTTGCTTGTTTATTTACTTTGACACCATCCCAGTTATCACACTGCAAGTTCCCTTTGCTATGTTTTGATTTTGAATTGAATTGGAATCGGGTTGAAATGATAAATACCCAAATTGAACTTTGACCTAGGATAGAAAATTAAATAAAACCCGATTGGTCAATAATTTGATTTAAAAATAAAATGAAGATTTTATTTGAATAAATAATATGGTTTTGAAATGAAGTTGAAATTTGAATTTTAATGAAAGGAAAATGTTAATATATAATAATCTGAAACAAAATATTAACAATGTAATTGATGGAAGAATGTTATTTAATTTGAGAAATTATTGAATTAAGTTTGAAATTATAATTAAGTTTGAAATTATTAAACTTTGAAATGATTTAATAATTAAGTTTGAAATTATAATTAAGTTTGAAATTATTAAACTTTGAAATTATTTAATAATTAAGTTTTGAATTATTTAATAATTAAATAAGATTGAATTATTTAATGATTAAATTGAATTGGATTCTTTAATAAGAGAAATTGAACTTTTGAATAAGTGAATTTTACTTCGTAAATAATTGAAATTGAGTTTCTTTATTAATTAAGTTTGGAAAATTATTTAAGTAAGTAAATAAGTGAAATTGAATTTCTTTAACAAGAAAAAAAATGTGATTTATTGAAATTAATGTAGACTTGAAATTTAAAGAATTCGATTTGATGAATTTAATTTAATTCAATTTGTAAGTTTTGATATAAGGAAGTTGAATTTAAATAATGGATTTAATGAATTGGAAATTTAATAGAAATTGTTTTAAATGAAAATTTACTTAACGAATATTGAATGAAATTGATAAATGGATTTAAATTGATTTGAATGTTAAATTAAATTGATTTAAATGATTTCGAAATGAAACTTTTGTACGAACTTGAATCAATATTTGATTTGTTGTAAATGAAAATTTAAATTGAATTATAAGATTTGGAAACGGTAAATTGGAAGTTTTGAAACGTAAATTATGGAAATTGATTTGGAAAGACAAATGAAATGTTGATTTATAAACTCTGATTGAAATTGAAATTGATTCGGTTTTGAAATAAATAAACGACCAATCGGTGAAATAATTACGAAAGTTATTAAAGAGACCGGAATCGGTTATGGATATACTCTCTATCTAAACCGAAAACCACTTTAATAACTATACGCGGAGTGATGATCTAGAATGAAGTGGTTGGAATGATGTACGTGATGACTGAAGAAAGAGAACGATAATGGATAGCCTTGACACTTGTGTCAAATTGGAAATGACTAAAACAGGAGCCGTGCCGGGCCAATGGAGGATTTGCTACCTCAAGTGGACACATCGAACTACTCATTACTTAATGTTGATTGGTGCACCCTTGATTTTGGGAGTGTTGTTTCATGGTGTTGCGAGCGCTGCGGCGTTGCGTTCTCACCAGTCCGGATCAGGCAAACGGTAGTATCACTACCTTGGGTATTGCCTCATGTGCCTTGTCATACTTGTATCCCTTTATTCGCGACCACTACGAATTTGTTTTGTACCTTTAGTATATGGATTGCCCTCTGGTGACTTCCGGTTTTGGGGAAACTACGGTCTTGTATATGCTTTTGGGAATAAAAATGTGTTAAGGGTGGAATGGGCCATGACTTAACACTATTTTGATATTTTTATATTACTGATAGACATTATCTACTTATCGTACACTACTACCTAGTAGATAGTTTAACGGATCCTTAAAGGATGGTTATTCCAAACATCCTTTGAGTTACTTGTATTTCAATTGCTATTTCACTTGAGTTGGATTTATTGATATAAGAATGTTAATCCTGACTCGAGTGTCTTGTGTTTTTGCTTTACGCTCGGGTCAGACTGAGTGTACCAGTATTCGAGACTCACCTTTGAAGTTGGAGCTTTGCTTGAAGATCCAGCCATCTATTCTGCTTTCAGTATTCGATGATTCCAGTGATGCATTCTGATTTGTATCTGATGTATCGTGTTACTCTTCCGTTGTATCTGGTTTAACTCTGATGTATCGTATTACTCTTCTGTTGTAAACTCTGATGTATTTTATATATTCATATAGTAGCTTCATGAACTACTATCTCTTTTATTTCCGCTGCAAATTATTACTCTGTGTCTGTGTTCTGTGATTATTTATTTACTGTATATGTTCAGTTTTGCCAAATTTAAATTAACAACGCGGTATTTGAGCAATTCAACTCCGGCATGAGTGTCTACCTATACACTTATAATGGACGCGAATGGTCCAAAATATCGGGTCGTTACAATATCTAATTTGTGTATCAAATAACTAAGTTTATATCTTAGAAAATTCATCCATGAATTTTTCGAAGTAAGTAGATCCGCTTTCGGTATCATTAAACCTTGGAATGCATACATCTATATGCGTCAACCCAAAGAGTTCATCAACCCTTCGTCGCTCCTACTGAACGGGTGCTTTGTCATTAATATTTTGAGATATAATTCATGGTAACCATATGATTCATAATTATATGATTAAAAAAATTTCTCAAAGATTTTGTAAAGTTTATGATTTCAAAAATATTTAGAAAAAATATTTTAGATGTTTTTGTACTTTCTATAGCTAATGCACCACTATAGTTATAAAAATTAATACCTTCATCGATAAACAAAAAACAAATTTATTTTATAGCAGATATTCATGATATTCGTATTAAAACAAACGTACATCTATTAAAAGTGAAAACTAGTAACGGTTATTATCATTTCATTAATGATATTTGGTATAAATTAAAGTCATTTTCCCAAACATGATACATCCATTAGCAGTTGTTATATGGTATGCTTCCACTATATCTACTGCTGCAATAACAAAATTCTAATATGGGATACTTATTTCTTTTACTGTAACCATTTACAATTGAGATTTTCAGATCAAATATCTCAAAGTAAAAGAAATAGATCTTATATAGAATAATTTTCTATAAGAAAAATACATTTGGACTAGAAATCATATTTCTTGTTCCTTATCGAGCATCTACAAATATTTTACATTTTTTTTGAGATATCTTCATGAAGTAGAGGTGACCTTTCACCATCCCTTCATCCCAACTTTGCAAATATTACTTCCACTCTCAAATTTTCTCATTTTCTTTTAAATTGTCGAACCGTTCAAAAAGAAAAACCCTTTACGATAAGACCGGAAGGGATTCCTTTACAAAATGCATTCAACCATTATTAACACATTAAAGAGATTGGATAAGTTGCACTTAAGTAAATAGATCAAAACTAATATTTAAGTGATTAAATTCTTAGGTCTATATATATAACCCTTTATCTAGTGTTATTTCCAGTACAACAAGATCCTCATTGTATTCGATCGTTGTGATATCCCGGAATTTTTAGGCAATATCAATTTAATAATCAGTTTAAATAATTAAATTGATTGATAATTTTTGATAATAAAATTTGAATTGATTTAATAATCTAATTTAATAAATATTTAATTAGTGAATTTTATCTTTTAAAACCTAATAAATTGATTTCTATTTATAATGTATATATATATTTGTATATATTGTAAATAGAAAAGCTTTGGTTTGTATTTAATTTACATATGATATGTTAATTCATTTAGTAATAGAAGTAATTTATAATCTCTTTTATAAATTATTTTAAAATTGATAAATTTGTTATTTCAAACAATAATTATAATAGGATTATTATTTCAAATTGAATGTGTTGTTATAAATTGTTTTGGATTTTAAATTATATGTATAAACTTTTATTAGTTTTGTTTCTTTAAAAGAAATTTATATATAGATAAGTATTTGATAACTAAAGAAAAAGACTTTTATTTACTTTTAAAATAAATAAAAATAAGTAAAATTACTTATAGGACAAGTGTAAATATATTGAGCCTAATACAACAAGTGTTAATTTATGCTCATGACAAATGTAAATAGATTAGACAAGTGTCATTCTTGTTTTTAATTTTTCTTTTATTTTAAAATAAATCATTTATATTTATAAAAAGATGTTTTCCTCATTCTCATTTCTTTTGCAAATCTTCATTCTCAAAATAAAAGAGAATTCAGCTGTAAACAAAAATATGTATCTCAATTCACCTCTCAAACCAGAAAATTATCAAATCCCTGTAATTCATTTCAAAAACCAACGGCCTGTAACTCATCTCTTCAATCTGTAACCATTCTTCAAAGCCTGCAATTTCTTATTCAAACCTGAAAGCAAGTAAACTGGAATCTAAAGCAACATCACAACAAAACAAATAGCATGCATGCAAGTTTCCAAAGCCAGCATTCAAGTTTAAAAAGTTTTAAAGATCAAAAAGACATCTCAGTTTAAAAGCATTCAAAGGCAACACAAAGTTTTAAAAATAACAAAAGCTTTTCAAAATCTGGAAGCTCTGTTCATCTGTTTTATGGTGAGTAACTTTCATTTTTAAACTTAAGTATATGATATCTGTTTGCATGCTATAAATTCCTGAATCTATGATGTAATATGCCTGCATGTTGTTTAATATGAATTGTATGTATATATGTTGATATTTTTGTATGTATGTCTGATATCACACCTGTATAGTTTCCAGTTTTGAACACTTCTCAAGTTTTCTTTGTTTAAAATGAGCAAACCCATAACCTTATACACATTTTGGTTTGCATATAATTAGTATTAATGAATGTTTGTGAATAAGTTGCATATGTTATGAATGTTGATAGGAATGTTGGTGTGCATGTCTGTTATTTGCTCTGTTCCAGTTTCAAGTTCAAGATTTGATTTAAATTTTGTATCTCTGGACCTAGGCATTGTTATGATTTAAATTATAAACAATAATTGATGGTTAATCATATATTAGAGTTTAAATTTTTATTTAAGTTAAAATAAAATGAGGTTTTCTCTGGAAAATAGAATAGAGCAGGAAAACTTAAGTTTTGTTAAAATTCGAACCTCTTAATTCATTGATTCAGGTATACGATCTGAATCTCTGATTGAAACCATGATTTTTAAGATTCGAATCATGATTTTTAGAAGTAGGTTGAAAGAGCAGTTCGAGGTTGATCAAAATGAGTGTTTTGAGTTACCTCTGATGATCTAGTTGGTCGGAGTAGTCGAAATTTTCTCTGGTGATAGAGGAGTAATAAGGGATTGTGGGAAAAATGTCAGATGAATGTTCTAATCATTGGGGAGGCGGCGGAGATCATTTTATGCCTGTAGACCTAGTTTTTGATGTGGTCGGAATAATTGTCGTCAAGTTGTCTCTGGTGGACCGAGTTCCACCATACTCTGGAAATTGAAAGCAGGGACGTTGACGTAGACAAGACCGGAAGATCAGACGCTCAGGCGATCGGAGAGAAGAATTCGAGTGATTTCCAGGCTTTGGTTCCTGTTCTTGATGGTGATGGGATACTCGTTTTCGAATACGAGTAGATGTCGAAACTTTGGTGATCGAGTTTGGATATGAAGGTGAATGTTGACTTGAGGAGATCATCGGCGGTGATCGAAATGGAGCGGCGTCACCGTGCATGTGCACGGTGATGATTTGGATTCTGGTGAGTTTGGGTTTTTTTGACAGAGGAGTGGTACTCGAATTTTCTCGAGTTAAATGCGTGAGAGACTCGAAGAAAATAGGATTTTGACTCGGGGTTTCTGTAATTTTTCTCGGGTATTCTGATGACTGGCTCGGGTCAATTATGATGTTTCAGTTTTTAAAGCCAGACAGGGTTTTTAAAATTTTAAATTGAGTTTAAAATGTTAAGCAGGATTTAAAACAAAGTTTTAAATCAGAATTTTAAAGTATGGATTCAATTTAAATTTGAATCTCAGTTGTGAAAATAAATAAGTCTTATTATAATATTTAAACATCTTTAGAATGTTTAAAGTATATTTTAAAAAGGTTTTGAATTTAAATAAATTGGTTTAAAAATCTTTTAAATGTTAAGTGTTTCTTTAACATTTGGTTTTAAAAAGGGAATGGTAAATTTGTTTTAAACTTGGTTAAAGTTAAATTTGAAATTTATTTAAATCTGTAATTTGAAATGAAATAAAAGAAAGATTTAAAAGTAAAAAAATTTCAAAGCTTTTGTAAATGATAATTAAAGTAGTTATAAATGTTTAGAGGTTTAATGATATAGGATTCATTAAATTAAAGAATAATTTAATAATTTAATTAATTAATGATTTAGTGTTAATAAATTAAATAACTAGGATTATAAGTTAATTAATTAAGGTTAATTAATTTGGGATTTAGAATCATTTATTTAGATAAGTATAGATTTTTAATAAATGATTAGGAATTTATTAATCAAGTGATTAAAGATTAATTAGGAAATTAATTAAGTAATTAGAAATTAATTAATTGGTAATTAAGAATTTATTAAGTTGTAATAAATAAATAGTTGATTAAAGCTTAATTACTTTAAGAAGTAATTAAAGGATTATTAATAATTAATGAGGGATCATTAATTAGGGATTATTAAATAATAAATAAATATGATTAATTTTGATAATCAATTAGATTATTAATTATTGATAATCATTTATGAAATTGGTTAAGTATAATTACTTAATGGAGGTATTTAAGGAATTAATTACTTAAGGTAATTAATAATTAATAATGTAATTAAGGATTGATTAATTAAGATTAGTTAATCAATAATAAGTGATTAAAGTAATTAATTAATTATAATTAATTAAGGATTAATGTAATTAAGTATGGTTAATTAATTAATGAAGTAATTTAAGATTAATTACTGTAATGGTTTAAGTTAATTAATTTGTGAAATTAATTAAGAATTAATTACTTAAAGTAATTAAAGGATTATTAATCAGGAGTGATTAATTAAGATGGATACTTAGAGTAATGATTAATTAATTGGTTTAATTAATAATTAAGTAAGCAGGATTTATAGAATGAAGTAATTAGTTTAATTCACTTTAAATTAATTAGATGATATAAATCATTGCTTAAGGATGGATGAATGAGATTGAATGTATTTCATTGTTTGATATCTCTGATGAGATATGATTGATATATGATATGGATGTTTGGTTGAATTATAATGATAATGTGAATTATCTGTTTGGGATGATAATGTAGATTATCTATTGAATTATCTATCTTTGTGTAGTATAGATAAGAATTGAATTGTTTTAACCTTAAAACAACTTGGCCCTTAAAAGATACGTTTTGGATTTCGATGAGACCGGGATCGGGTTTCCGTATACCGGAATTCTAGGTCTGGAGACCCGAATACCACATCGATCCAAATTAACGATAGGTCGTGAATCTCAAGTGAAGATGAAGATTCAGAGTGCAAGGGTTATTGTCGTTAACTCTGAGGGTGATTCTAAAACGAGTGTAACGAGATAATGCCTTCGGTTTCGTTCGAACCCGGAACGAACTTATATGGATTGAATGCTTTCAGCACATCGTCAGGCGGACGATGAGCATTCTAAGTGATATGTTCTGATTAAAGGTAATCGTAACCTCAAGCCTCATCAACCGGAAATGGCTAAAACAGGGGAGGTGCAGCAAGGCTTCGTGGGTAGCACCCACTGAGAGCAAGATAGATCCCTGTCTAGAGGTCCCTTTTCTTTTATTCGGCTTAGTGTGTAGTTGGTCGCGCCAACTACGGGATTATCTTGTTCGGAATTATCCAGTAAGGGATGGTTCCGGCTTTGTGTTGCAGGGGATTGGGAGTGATCCTCGGTACGGTGATCTAGGCCACGTACTGTGACGGGCGGTACCCCGGTAGCCCTGCCATTGTATGGAATCCAAACTCCAATAAGTGCCGTACGTATTAGTTGTGCCCAACTATGTTGGAATGTGAGATGTAAGCATTTCAGCTATTTCTATATTTTACTTGAAAACCCTAGACCCTATTATAATAAAATCAGATTTCCTATCAAATGTTTTGGTTAGCGTAAGGTAAAAACTTACCCATGTTTATTTGTGGGGAGTCTTACGTGATACCTTTTCTTTCTAAAGGTTTTGAAGTTAAGCAAGTTTAACCTGTTACTCACACCAGACCCATGTCTGACCCAAGTGTTTATTTCTGTTTTATAAACTCTTGAGTACTCAAATTTTTACGAGTAGCCAAGGGATTCAGGTTTAGCTTTGACGAATATTCTGGAGGAGCAATGGAGCAGGAGGCTTCGGCATTCGTAGATATAGTATTCCGCTGTGTTGATATCTGTGATAGTGTCTTGTCTTGTATTGAGTTGTAATGTCTAGACAGATGTTTATAACTGTCTAGTAAGTGATGTATATGTTGTGTAACTCTGTAAATTGTTGTACACTATGTAATAGTTTATGTTATTAATATAATTTATTCGTTCCGCTGTGAGATCATTGTTGTTGTTTCTTTCTTTCTTCTCTTCTTTTCTATTTTCTACCTCTTTCTTTCTTCATAATGATGCGACTTTCTGGGCATAGAAAGTCGGGTCGTTACATATGGTATCAGAGCATAGGTTGAGCGAATACCTAAGCTTTTGGTTAAGTGAATATCAGAACACTAGGTTGAGTGAATACCTAGGTTCGGAAGGATTGTTCATTAGAGATAGGATCTGTAGCAACCTGTTTGAGTCTGAGTGTATATATATAAGAGAGCGCGTATTTGTTAGTTATATAAAATGATTTTATATTGTGTTAATTGATCGGTTGAGTGGTATATGGATTCTGGTCAATACGAGTAGCTAACGTTATTGATAGGGATCTCTAAACACTTGAACCAGGCCAACGGACACAATATTGTTTTAAAGAGGTAAATGAAATAATTTTACCCAGAAATAATTTCTATATAAAAAGTATCATTTTAAATATATATATATATTTCTACCTATTTGTTGGGTTACCTGTTCGGGTTTTCCAATATAAGTTATAAAGGTAGATAAGGTGGTAGTGTGAGTAACACGACTACCAATGGTTGGAGTTTGAATGTTGAGGTTGGAAGTGTATCTGTCGAGACTGTAGACCTAATACTGTCTCGAGTAAGCTTTGCTGTGGTGAAGGATTTCATCGATCTCCGAAGGAAACTGTAATGGTTCGGAGTTTATCTTTGAAGTTTGGATGAGTAGAGTTTGGATCTGTCGGATGTACAGAAGTGTGTGATGATATTTTGGATACCTCAGGTAATAGTAGCTGTATGATGAGATACAGTGACGATGGATGTTCCTGAAGATGTTTTCTTTGGAACAAGATTAAGGAAGTGTGTCTGTTTCGGTGTTGTGGCTGAGTTCAGCACGGTGTTTCTGTTGGTTTGGAGTCCGAGTTTCTCGAAGAGCTTTGGATAAGAGCATCAGTATCAGTAGTGCAGCTCGGAGTATTCTGTGCATTGGCAGGAAGTTTTTTTGGCTGAGCAGTTTTTCTGAAGGTAGAGTTCAGAAGCAGTAGAGTGGATCCATTTCTTCGATAGATTGGATAGTTAAGTATGAGCTGTTCTGATTGGTAAAGAGAGGACAGTTTTCTTTGGAATTAGGATGGGTTGATCGCAAAAGTGACTTGCGATTGCTAAGTGTTCTCTTGGGTTATTGATGATTTTCTGGATGTCTTCAGTGAAGTCAGAAGTTTGTCCGCATCTGGAGCTTGAGTTTTCTTATCGACTAGGATTCCAGGAGTGGTACCAGTAGTTCAGCTGGGTAGAAGGATGTCTTCTAGAGATAGATTTGGTGAAGCAACTCAAGTTTTGATGGAGTATCTGAGTTTTTCCTTATGGATCTATTGAACCATTTTCTGGGATGAGTTGTCCAGACTGTGCTCGTGTTCTTCATCAGCATTCTTATCAACTCCAGATCAGAGTGGTGTAGTGGAAGCAGTTTGGCGAGTGCTCCTGTTTGTCTTTTCCAGATAGGAGAAGTTAGTTCGGTCTTCTGATGTTTGTGAGTAGAGTTGTGTTTTGTTTTGGGTAGAACTTGAGAGGATCATTCTGTTGAGTTATTTTAGGTCCTGATTGTTTCAAGAAGTATCAGCGAAGGTTAAGCTGATCAGGAAGGATCTGTAGAGAGCCCAAGATCGTCTGAAGGATTTTGTGGATAAGAGACGAAGGAATTTGAAATTCGAAGTTGGAGACTTCGTTGTTGTTGAAGTTTTCTCTGGTAAAGGGAGCTATAAGATGGGTAAGTCTGGGAAGTCAGCTCCGAGAAATATTGGATCTTTTCTATATTCTGTTTTGGATAAGAGTTTGGTCTACTAAATTGAATTGTCAGTTTGGATAACTGGAATTCATTGAGTTTTACGTATCTCTGAGGGAGTACGTATTTGATCTATCTCTGGTTTAGAACCAGCAGTTCTGGAGGAATTGGTTGTTGAGTCAGACTCGTCTGTAGTCTGATATTCTGTTTAGTTTTGTAGATCTAGAGAGTAGAAGCTCTATAGCTTAGTAGTATTGGTTGTTTGGATTGTTTGTAGGGCAAGTATCCCGGTATATATATACTTGGGGAAACTCGAGGAAATTCTATTCAGAATTTTTCGCTGGATAGTTAGAATTGTTTGTTTAGATGATTGGTTGCTATGATTGTTAGCATATGGATGATAATACATCCTTGTGATTTAAAAAGATTATTAAATTACCTTTGTTTTAAATTTCGGGGACGAAATTATTTTAAGGGGGGAGGAATGTGATATCCCGGAATTTTTAGGCAATATCAATTTAATAATCAGTTTAAATAATTAAATTGATTGATAATTTTTGATAATAAAATTTGAATTGATTTAATAATCTAATTTAATAAATATTTAATTAGTGAATTTTATCTTTTAAAACCTAATAAATTGATTTCTATTTATAATGTATATATATATTTGTATATATTGTAAATAGAAAAGCTTTGGTTTGTATTTAATTTACATATGATATGTTAATTCATTTAGTAATAGAAGTAATTTATAATCTCTTTTATAAATTATTTTAAAATTGATAAATTTGTTATTTCAAACAATAATTATAATAGGATTATTATTTCAAATTGAATGTGTTGTTATAAATTGTTTTGGATTTTAAATTATATGTATAAACTTTTATTAGTTTTGTTTCTTTAAAAGAAATTTATATATAGATAAGTATTTGATAACTAAAGAAAAAGACTTTTATTTACTTTTAAAATAAATAAAAATAAGTAAAATTACTTATAGGACAAGTGTAAATATATTGAGCCTAATACAACAAGTGTTAATTTATGCTCATGACAAATGTAAATAGATTAGACAAGTGTCATTCTTGTTTTTAATTTTTCTTTTATTTTAAAATAAATCATTTATATTTATAAAAAGATGTTTTCCTCATTCTCATTTCTTTTGCAAATCTTCATTCTCAAAATAAAAGAGAATTCAGCTGTAAACAAAAATATGTATCTCAATTCACCTCTCAAACCAGAAAATTATCAAATCCCTGTAATTCATTTCAAAAACCAACGGCCTGTAACTCATCTCTTCAATTTGTAACCATTCTTCAAAGCCTGCAATTTCTTATTCAAATCTGAAAGCAAGTAAACTGGAATCTAAAGCAACATCACAACAAAACAAATAGCATGCATGCAAGTTTCCAAAGCCAGCATTCAAGTTTAAAAAGTTTTAAAGATCAAAAAGACATCTCAGTTTAAAAGCATTCAAAGGCAACACAAAGTTTTAAGAATAACAAAAGCTTTTCAAAATCAGGAAGCTCTGTTCATCTGTTTTATGGTGAGTAACTTTCATTTTTAAACTTAAGTATATGATATCTGTTTGCATGCTATAAATTCCTGAATCTATGATGTAATATGCCTGCATGTTGTTTAATATGAATTGTATGTATATATGTTGATATTTTTGTATGTATGTCTGATATCACACCTGTATAGTTTCCAGTTTTGAACACTTCTCAAGTTTTCTTTGTTTAAAATGAGCAAACCCATAACCTTATACACATTTTGGTTTGCATATAATTAGTATTAATGAATGTTTGTGAATAAGTTGCATATGTTATGAATGTTGATAGGAATGTTGGTGTGCATGTCTGTTATTTGCTCTGTTCCAGTTTCAAGTTCAAGATTTGATTTAAATTTTGTATCTCTGGACCTAGGCATTGTTATGATTTAAATTATAAACAATAATTGATGGTTAATCATATATTAGAGTTTAAATTTTTATTTAAATTAAAATAAAATGAGGTTTTCTCTGGAAAATAGAATAGAGCAGGAAAACTTAAGTTTTGTTAAAATTCGAACCTCTTAATTCATTGATTCAGGTATACGATCTGAATCTCTGATTGAAACCATGATTTTTAAGATTCGAATCATGATTTTTAGAAGTAGGTTGAAAGAGCAGTTCGAGGTTGATCAAAATGAGTGTTTTGAGTTACCTCTGATGATCTAGTTGGTCGGAGTAGTCGAAATTTTCTCTGGTGATAGAGGAGTAATAAGGGATTGTGGGAAAAATGTCAGATGAATGTTCTAATCATTGGGGAGGCGGCGGAGATCATTTTATGCCTGTAGACCTAGTTTTTGATGTGGTCGGAATAATTGTCGTCAAGTTGTCTCTGGTGGACCGAGTTCCACCATACTCTGGAAATTGAAAGCAGGGACGTTGACGTAGACAAGACCGGAAGATCAGACGCTCAGGCGATCGGAGAGAAGAATTCGAGTGATTTCCAGGCTTTGGTTCCTGTTCTTGATGGTGATGGGATACTCGTTTTCGAATACGAGTAGATGTCGAAACTTTGGTGATCGAGTTTGGATATGAAGGTGAATGTTGACTTGAGGAGATCATCGGCGGTGATCGAAATGGAGCGGCGTCACCGTGCATGTGCACGGTGATGATTTGGATTCTGGTGAGTTTGGGTTTTTTTGACAGAGGAGTGGTACTCGAATTTTCTCGAGTTAAATGCGTGAGAGACTCGAAGAAAATAGGATTTTGACTCGGGGTTTCTGTAATTTTTCTCGGGTATTCTGATGACTGGCTCGGGTCAATTATGATGTTTCAGTTTTTAAAGCCAGACAGGGTTTTTAAAATTTTAAATTGAGTTTAAAATGTTAAGCAGGATTTAAAACAAAGTTTTAAATCAGAATTTTAAAGTATGGATTCAATTTAAATTTGAATCTCAGTTGTGAAAATAAATAATTCTTATTATAATATTTAAACATCTTTAGAATGTTTAAAGTATATTTTAAAAAGGTTTTGAATTTAAATAAATTGGTTTAAAAATCTTTTAAATGTTAAGTGTTTCTTTAACATTTGGTTTTAAAAAGGGAATGGTAAATTTGTTTTAAACTTGGTTAAAGTTAAATTTGAAATTTATTTAAATCTGTAATTTGAAATGAAATAAAAGAAAGATTTAAAAGTAAAAAAATTTCAAAGCTTTTGTAAATGATAATTAAAGTAGTTATAAATGTTTAGAGGTTTAATGATATAGGATTCATTAAATTAAAGAATAATTTAATAATTTAATTAATTAATGATTTAGTGTTAATAAATTAAATAACTAGGATTATAAGTTAATTAATTAAGGTTAATTAATTTGGGATTTAGAATCATTTATTTAGATAAGTATAGATTTTTAATAAATGATTAGGAATTTATTAATCAAGTGATTAAAGATTAATTAGGAAATTAATTAAGTAATTAGAAATTAATTAATTGGTAATTAAGAATTTATTAAGTTGTAATAAATAAATAGTTGATTAAAGCTTAATTACTTTAAGAAGTAATTAAAGGGTTATTAATAATTAATGAGGGATCATTAATTAGGGATTATTAAATAATAAATAAATATGATTAATTTTGATAATCAATTAGATTATTAATTATTGATAATCATTTATGAAATTGGTTAAGTATAATTACTTAATGGAGGTATTTAAGGAATTAATTACTTAAGGTAATTAATAATTAATAATGTAATTAAGGATTGATTAATTAAGATTAGTTAATCAATAATAAGTGATTAAAGTAATTAATTAATTATAATTAATTAAGGATTAATGTAATTAAGTATGGTTAATTAATTAATGAAGTAATTTAAGATTAATTACTGTAATGGTTTAAGTTAATTAATTTGTGAAATTAATTAAGAATTAATTACTTAAAGTAATTAAAGGATTATTAATCAGGAATGATTAATTAAGATGGATACTTAGAGTAATGATTAATTAATTGGTTTAATTAATAATTAAGTAAGCAGGATTTATAGAATGAAGTAATTAGTTTAATTCACTTTAAATTAATTAGATGATATAAATCATTGCTTAAGGATGGATGAATGAGATTGAATGTATTTCATTGTTTGATATCTCTGATGAGATATGATTGATATATGATATGGATGTTTGGTTGAATTATAATGATAATGTGAATTATCTGTTTGGGATGATAATGTAGATTATCTATTGAATTATCTATCTTTGTGTAGTATAGATAAGAATTGAATTGTTTTAACCTTAAAACAACTTGGCCCTTAAAAGATACGTTTTGGATTTCGATGAGACCGGGATCGGGTTTCCGTATACCGGAATTCCAGGTCTGGAGACCCGAATACCACATCGATCCAAATTAACGATAGGTCGTGAATCTCAAGTGAAGATGAAGATTCAGAGTGCAAGGGTTATTGTCGTTAACTCTGAGGGTGATTCTAAAACGAGTGTAACGAGATAATGCCTTCGGTTTCGTTCGAACCCGGAACGAACTTATATGGATTGAATGCTTTCAGCACATCGTCAGGCGGACGATGAGCATTCTAAGTGATATGTTCTGATTAAAGGTAATCGTAACCTCAAGCCTCATCAACCGGAAATGGCTAAAACAGGGGAGGTGCAGCAAGGCTTCGTGGGTAGCACCCACTGAGAGCAAGATAGATCCCTGTCTAGAGGTCCCTTTTCTTTTATTCGGCTTAGTGTGTAGTTGGTCGCGCCAACTACGGGATTATCTTGTTCGGAATTATCCAGTAAGGGATGGTTCCGGCTTTGTGTTGCAGGGGATTGGGAGTGATCCTCGGTACGGTGATCTAGGCCACGTACTGTGACGGGCGGTACCCCGGTAGCCCTGCCATTGTATGGAATCCAAACTCCAATAAGTGCCGTACGTATTAGTTGTGCCCAACTATGTTGGAATGTGAGATGTAAGCATTTCAGCTATTTCTATATTTTACTTGAAAACCCTAGACCCTATTATAATAAAATCAGATTTCCTATCAAATGTTTTGGTTAGCGTAAGGTAAAAACTTACCCATGTTTATTTGTGGGGAGTCTTACGTGATACCTTTTCTTTCTAAAGGTTTTGAAGTTAAGCAAGTTTAACCTGTTACTCACACCAGACCCATGTCTGACCCAAGTGTTTATTTCTGTTTTATAAACTCTTGGGTACTCAAATTTTTACGAGTAGCCAAGGGATTCAGGTTTAGCTTTGACGAATATTCTGGAGGAGCAATGGAGCAGGAGGCTTCGGCATTCGTAGATATAGTATTCCGCTGTGTTGATATCTGTGATAGTGTCTTGTCTTGTATTGAGTTGTAATGTCTAGACAGATGTTTATAACTGTCTAGTAAGTGATGTATATGTTGTGTAACTCTGTAAATTGTTGTACACTATGTAATAGTTTATGTTATTAATATAATTTATTCGTTCCGCTGTGAGATCATTGTTGTTGTTTCTTTCTTTCTTCTCTTCTTTTCTATTTTCTACCTCTTTCTTTCTTCATAATGATGCGACTTTCTGGGCATAGAAAGTAGGGTCGTTACAATCGTATAGAGCACATGATCTTGCACTATGACGACCTGCCTCCACCTCCACCACCCATTATTCATATAAAGTAGTATGATGTACTGCTCCCTGGTCCGCCAATGGTTGTAGGATCAATCAATGTGATAACTTGAATTATATCCATAGCGCATAGACAAAATATAATAAAAATATAGATACGAAACAGGGGAGGCAGTAACATAATCAAAATGAACCAAAACATCGTATCAGAGTGCAGCATAGGTTCATCAGATTATATAAACCAGAATATAAGAGTTTATACATCCCCAAGCATCATAAACTCCATAATTACTGTCTTTATATCCAATATAGTAGCACTGTACAGTGGAAATAAGCGGTAATGGCTATACAAAATAGCACATATAAGAAAGCATAAGCATCTGGTTTGTCCTCCACATATCACCATGTGCTATCTCATACCTTTTCTCAATCTACTCATTTAAGAGTATCCATGAATATAAGAAATAGTGTAAATATCCTTGGGTCTGACAACAATCTAGTACAAGCGATTTATGATATGTAACCAACAAGTTAGCACATAAACACAATATATGCTAAACTACTATCATCGATATGGGTGTGCTACTACTTTAACTATAACTAGGGTATCGGTTTATTGGACTTGATAATACCTACAACACATGACATCCATAGCAAACATAGCAACCATCACACAATCTCACATCTCTCATACTCAATGACGTTGGATATATGATAACTTATATGGTCAGCATCTACTCAACATCGCAACTACATCAATGCTTGAATCCTTGCAAACTCAGACGTTTGGAACCTAACCCACTCAGACAGATTAGAGATTCGGATACATTCACACTATCTATAATGGGCGTCTCTATTGGAATTGGGCCAGCCCGCAGTGGAAGTTATGGTTGAATTTCAAATTTTTACACCCTATTGGATCTTTATTAGGCCTATGTAGTCTAATTTATTTAGAAAATTTTTAAATTTATTTTAATAAAATCTTTTATTTTATTTAAATTTATATAATGTTGTATAATTTAATTATGTTATGTTAAATATATACATGTATCATATACACATATATGTGTGTGCATGTATAACATATAAATCTGTATAAGGTATAACGTGCTCATGTATAGGTGTTGGGATTTACACTGCAACGGACATGTTAGCTCATCCGATACACAAATGTATGGTCTAAATGTATGTTTATATATACTTTTATATAAATATATGATGTTACAAATATTTTATATATATGAACTAAATTTTATTTAAATAATTTAATAAATATATTAATATTTATTTATAAACATAATTACAAAATGATCAATATCGTATACATTTAAATCTATATGAAAATATTTTAATTATTTATAAAATATATTAAATATGAATTTTTTTGCTGTAAAACTGAAATCAGTACATAGATAAAAAAATTAATATTAATACATATATATTATATTAAATGCTTATATGCATATATATAATAAATATAAACTACAGCTTAAAAAACATAAAACATATATTTAATAGATATGTATATACCGGGTTTTGCGTAGGCCTAGAAATAATTATTTTAATATAAATATATATATTTATATAAGAAACCATATAGAAATATTTTAAAAATTAATAAAATTAATAATTTTGAAACTAAAATATGAATATTTGATTTCCTATAAATTTTGAATTTTAAAAATATTATACAATTTTTTAATTTAAAACAAATCAAAATTTTAATTTTTTAAATCTCGATTCATATTTAAATATTTTAAAATTGTAAAAAAATGTTATTTGATGCATAATAAGTAATTAATTTAAATTTATAAAATATAAAACTTAATTTATAACACATATATATACATATATGTATTTTTTATAGTTATTTATATGATCAATTGATTTAAATATTATTTAAAAATAATATAAAATATTTTGTTCCTGTCAAAATTATAATACATATTAAAACTTATATATAAAATTATATTATCATTTTTTACATAAATATGATACAACATTTAAAATATAAATTATGTACATATATATAAATATTTTATATTAAATAATTTAAAATGAAAAAAGAAATTTCAAACATTGAGCTATGGTTCATTTGGAAACATATACATGATTTTTATTGATATAAAACTTATATACATGCAACCAATCAAAATTGTGACAATATATTCATATATTGGAATCATCACCTAACTAACAATATAATATATAATAAATAAACTTTATATATTGATTAACATTCATAAACATGTTAGGAGCATACCTTATAGCTAAAGCCTTTAAGTACACCTTGAAATGATGATATAAACTCCTTGAAATGATTTCCAATCTAAAGTAGTGCTAGTCCTTGAACTGCTGACCATCGGTTATCAAATAGCACTAGAATTGATTTGATTTGAACTTAAGAAATTGATGATATGGTAGAGGGTGTTCGTCCAGACTTAAGAGTGATACAGAGGCTTCAAAAGTCTTCCAAAAAATGGGTAGAGATCTTTATATAGAGAAAGAGATGGAAAAAAGTTTGGATCTAATCTTTTTACTCATTCTACATCCATCTTATCCATCCATTTCAAAATTTTCTCACCCCACATCAAGCCTCACATATTATCCCTTGTTTGACCCAATCCTACCAACCCCTTTCATAGGATTTAAACCTATTTAGAGCCCGAACAAAGTATTATGCAATTAAATTTGATTTAATGCTTATCAATATCGTATATCGATTAATATATTTATAACTATTATAAATATATTTAATAATAATAGTTCATCAAATCAAAATCAAATTTTATAATTAATATTTCATAAATATTAATTAATTTAATAATTTATAACAATTACCAAATTAATTAAGTCATTTCGGTCAAAGTAGAATTCGTCATTTCGGTCGTGTGACTCGTTATGTGTAAATTTGGTCAATGATTAATATCGAACTACTCGAATATCAATGTTCACAAATCACTTAGCAGGTGATGTGACATTTTGGCTAAATTTATCGCTTACTTTAGTTTCTATAAAATCCAATTTATTTTTTTAAGTGTTACCCGGTGGTGATTTTTATTTACATCAATTCTCTTCGTCAAAACAATATTACTTTGGACTTATGAATTTGATAATGGTCAAAATTCAAAGATTTTCCACATTCAACTCTATAGTCCAAACACAAAATCCGTAGTTTAATAATAACAATTATTACTAACCGAAATGCTCTGGACAGAGACATTGAGTTGACTTCAATTGACCATGATACTAACCTCATATAATAGAGGAGACAAATCTTTATTGAATAGTGTTTCACTTTCAATACTTCCATTCGACCCAACTGTAGTCACTCAATGGACATCGTACCATAATTTGACTACAATCAAAGTAGAACTTTTATATTGAAGATCCACGGTATTTTCAAGTTGAGAGAACTATGTGAATTAGCCACATTGATATTTTCTTATTGACCTTAGTTATATTAACCAATAAAAAACTATCGAGTGGGTCGTTCAAGAGTTATCCAATAACTATTAGTACGTAACCTCTTAGTGCCCCCCAGTGGTCATAAGTAATACACTAACCAACATTTGGAGAGCTTTTACGTGCTCTAGTCTCAACGAATACATCGATATACATTCTCGATGCATCTTGACTAGGAACATTTAAAATAGTATATTTATTTTCATTGTCATAAATTACTCACGGTTACAACACTTTGTAACTACTATCACAAAACATACCATTATGGATTTTCAATTAAATATACATTTAATTAATTAATTTATATAACACGTTATATCAAGTATATAATAGAAAGAAAATACCTTTTATTTCGAACAAGGTTGGTTATCGAGTTAGATATATGTAAAAAATTATATAATTACCCCTAGGGCATACCCCTACCTCTATCAGTCCCCACCTATTCCTTCATTACAAGCATACATTAAAGCCTTTGGTTATCAAAAACCCTTGGCATATGTACCGAAAGTAGAACTCCCTTATTCTACTCCATAAGTCATTATCACCTTGAAGTTGCCTTCCCAGACGATCCCTAGATGCCTTGGTAATCTTCCCTCTAAAGTCTACCATCAGTTGGCACTATAACATGAATTAGTACCGATACATCTTGGATTGGTACAAGTCTATGTACTTAGACAAAATTCTCTACTAGTTGCTCCTCAAGTCGAACAATCCCAAATCAAACTTCTTATTGGCTTAGTACCAATCTGATCCAATGGATGATGCTAATCAATTCACTTAGCCAAATTCCTTTAAATCTTCAATGACCGATCCATCATTGCCATAAATCCAAAATAACACTAAGCCTAGTATTTAGAATGGATTAGTACAGATCTATATGGATCGATGCTAATTCATATACTTAGTCAAATTTGGCTAAAACTTTTCTACCTTGGTCCAATTTTTGCTAATCCATATACAAACCTGCATTTAATGATTGGATATTTAAATAATTAATTTAAATATTGAATCATTAATTAATGAAAGGTCAAAATTTTAAATTTCACATACGTTGAATCAGAACTCGAGACCACTTCCATTGATTGTGAATCAAAATGAGTATAAATATCGCTATATTTGAAATCATGACATTTTTAAGATCTATATATTATTACGAGTATTTTGTAATAATGCAGGCGTAGTCGAGTCCAGTGGGATCTCGAATGATGGATTATGATTCCAGAATGAGGAAGTCATAATGAGACGTATAGGTGAAGAATTTTTGAAATCGGGCTATTTAATGCCAAAATGACCTCGAAATGCATGAACTTATCATCTTAGAGCAATTTATTAGACAACAACGAAATTTATCCCATCACAACTGAAAAAAGAAGGTGATGTGCACCAAGGAATTTTGTGACGATCCTATGTGTTGTGTGATCGTATAAGCTTAAAACGTGTGGCAATTTATATGCGAAATCAAATTTTATATATATATATATACACACACACACCTCTCCCCAAACTGATTTTCACACTTCCTCTTTTCTTTTTTTCCTCAAATGGATATGGGTCCAAAATGTATTGGGTTTCGTGTTTAGCTTGATTTTGAGAGCTGCAAGCCACAAAAGTCAACGAGGTTGGACACATTTGACCCAGGAAGAGGAGAGCTTTGCATCTATGGCATCGTTGGAGGGTACGATTAGCCAAGATCCACCTTTGTAGCCACTAGCTAAGTTCGTCTTTGGAGGAGTTAGAGGCAGAGTTGGGTGAAACGAAGAGTGGCGTTGTTCTTCTTTTGGCGAAGCACATCTTTTAGCACCAACGAATCAAACTCCGATCACCCAAAGAAAGTCACTTTTTGGGAGGAGAGGCTGAGATCATCATGGAAGGGTGCATCACAGAGTGCACACATAGTGGAGTGCATTGAAACAACAGATGCATCAAATTATGGTGGGTGGATGGAGAAATAGAAGAGAGAAGTTGCGATGGTTTGGTTCATGTATATGTGCATGCATGACCTATGCAAATCAATTTATGAAAGAAGTGGAATTTGTTTAAATAAGGTTAGTTTGTTAATTATAATTAATTAATAAATTCATTATCTCGTTTCGCATTAAATCGTACCTTTTTCATACGAGGTCTAATCAAGATGTGGTTTTCGTCCTGTCCTCATGATGAGGTTATCTATTTCATGGTGTAGTTTTGGTTCAGATTTGGACACTTGAGAAATTACAGTTCAGTTGAGTGGAATTATTACATCGAATTTATATTTCATTATAAATACATGTAGTTATATATATTAAAAAATGTTAACTAGAAGAGGTAGAATAATATATATTACTCCCCTATTTGATTGGATTGGATTGGTTTGAGTAGATATTTAGGATAGTTGATTAAGATCTCATGTGTGTGTGTCATATATATAGTGTCATATTCGTATTGAACAAAGTTAGATAAAGATGATATTAATTTATAACATAGTTATAAATTAATTAAACTCTAATTTGTTGTTATATTAGTGATAGAAAAATTATTAATATTTTATTACTAATCTGAAGTAAGAGTATGACTTTTAAAAATAAGCTAAAAGGCTTAAAAATGATTTATATGCTTGTTATGTATTTTATAAAATAGTAGAAGAAGATAGTTGGATTTTTATAAAAAATATTTAGTAAATAAAAGTAAGATTTGATTATTAAACAATCGAAATTTTTATTATAAATATATGTGTAAATATTGTGAACTAGTGTGTATTGTGTGCATTAGCATATAAATATACATCTATAATAAAGGAAGGCGATGTGATAGAATGTAGTTAGTTTTCCAAGATGTACATCGCATTTTGATAGAAAAACAACCGAGAAAAGGATTCATGATGACACGAATATCCCTCCCGCATACTTGAAGGAAACAACAAGTATACTCAACCATAAGGCACCAAACTTCAATTGCGTGATGAAGACAACATGGCCGGATGGGCAGGAGAATCGATGGAGAAGGCAGCATAATGAAAGAGTGAAAATGGGGCCTCTGATCATGCTCCAACCTAGGGATTATTGCTTAGATCAAATCATGGAGACCAATTCACCGGTCAGTGGCTGGGCTAGGCAGTAATTCCCAAATACTGAGCATTTCGCTTTCGGACCGAACCGATTTCTCCGTATGACTTCGGAAGGACTTTTGGGCTACTGGGGGAAGTGGTATGCAAGTCCGTACCTTTTGGTATCGGCCTTAGGTAGATGTTTTAAGAATGGTATTGATATTATATTAGTTACCATACTTGGTATTGATCTCATATTAATGATGATACATCCTATTGGTTTTCTATTAGTGGACATGCATATTATTGGGCTTTCAGTAGTGACCATGTATATAGATAAAGGATGACGTATTCTTCATCTTCATTTGTAATGGGCGTATATGATTACCTAATGCTTTATTTGATGCATAAATATGTCTACATGGCATCGATTTTCCTTTATGGTCCCAATAGCATATTATACTAGACACACCCATCGTTCCCTTTATATAGAGGCGTAACATGAGTTAGATAAGAAATCCATGATGTCCAAGGAGGTGATAATGACGATCATCTACGAGTGGATCATATACCACTTATGCTCACTATGGGGTATGGTGAGATCCATGTAGGTTTCAAGTTAATAGTGTAGGTCATATATCACCTATACTCACTGAGGGGACAGTGAGGTCTACATGTGTTCGATCACTGAGGATGCGGCTCGGGGTCTATGGTACACTGAGCTACTGATTCTATTTATTTTGGCCCCTATACGGGAATCATTGGATCACGATCGTTTGAATTATAGATCAACATCCAATGTAGAGTCAGGATTCAAAGATGTAGAGTAGGTCGGATGTCACCTATGCTCATTAAGGTGTACGGTGAGATCTACACGAGTTCAATCACTGACGATGCGGCTCGGGGTTATGGTACATTTAGGTGTTGGCTCTATTATCTTGGGCATAAGTCTACCACTTCTCCACTCATTAGCAATGATGAGTATCTATTTATATTCTTTGTATACTGCCTATCGTTATATTATGTGTTATATTAGTTGGTTGATGATATTGTTGTGTATTCTAGGATATGCATGTATTGTGATATTTGCATTGTCTCTGCATTCGTATATTGGGTTACACTATCATGGCATACTATTAGGTATCAGTCCCATTATGTTAGTTGTGTTGATCCATTGATTATAAGAGAAGAGCATGTTATGATATGATTCCCTATTTTTGATGGGTTTACTTTACTTGCTTATGGGCAGTTTGGATTATCCATAAGCCATGTTTATAGAGAGGACCGATTGTACCTTAGTAGTTCTTGTTCCACTTGTATATGGTTTTGATAGTATTTTGAGATAGTTCCCCTCACACCAGGCTTTATGTCCGACCTGTATTTGGTCTTTGTCCATTTATGTCATGACAAATCTTGGATACTCGATTGAGTAGTTTGGGACTTGGGTGCTTTTTGGAATACACTATTAGAATGGTGCAACTGAAGCTTTGGAGACAAAGATGACAATTGGATATATACACACACACTTCACATTGTAGTAGTACATGGCAGATATGTTATTTTTATATGAGACTTGTTGTATTAGATATTCTATATGACTTTCTGTATTGATACTTGCTTATCAGTTACTTCCACCAGTGCAGTCTCTTATATATTGTTCATCCTATTTTTTTCATATATGTTCAGTATATTATATTTCTTCATTCCACTATGAGATTATACTATTATACCTTGGTATAGTGTTTATTTTAATTTTACCCAGACAATCTGTCTTTTGTGGTATTCAAAAGTCAGGCGTTGATGTGAGATATTGATTTTTGGGTATTACAAAGGGTGGTCTGTTACAATCCAACTCTTTTTGGCCTCTTCGATCTGTGTGCACCTCTCACTATAGCAATCTAACTCAAAACTCTCTGGTGTTGGTCCATTGAAGCACTTTCTACGACTGTGAATTTTCCATCCTTAGTGTAATCGAATTGGATAGCTTATCAAATAACCTCCTTCTATACTCAAAGATCCTCACCTATAAAATGAATTAAACCCATTCACTCTACATGAGTGTTTCATCCTTCAAACATAACATGCATATCAAAGATAGATCAATCATATAATGATAATCAAGCATTTAAACAGTCATATTATATCCTAATAGTGCGTGCACATCCATATCATGTAAATATATGATTTAAACACTTAAAATCATGAAAACACATTGTTAATATCACTTAAAAGTTGTATCAGGTCTAAAAATCATTTTTTTGTTTGGAAATGGATCCAAAGCATCTTGAACATATATAATGATATATAATGAGTAGGGACCATAGATTACTCACCAATCGATGTAAATATCAAGGTAGATCCAAAATCTTATATTTATGTGTATATTATAAATAATTAGCAATAAATTAATATTGCAACTTTATTGTAACCGTTTATGAATTATAACATTTATAGTTTATATTTCAATTTCAAATTATTTTGAATTTGTTTGTCTAGAATTTAATTTTTAAATTCAAAACAATTTTAGATTTATATATTTATAAATTTTACAAAGCCAAATTTAAACAAATTAAAATTTGTTTATTTATAAACTTTATCAATGTAAATATAAACAATTTTAATTATATTTATATCTCTTGTTAATTTTAAATTTAAATTTTATATATTATTCATAATAACACAATATGGGCCCTGATACAATGTTAGACCAACTGCATCGGGTTGCAAGACTAAATGGGCGAATTTTAAAAAAAAATCCTTTTTAATTCATTATGCACTAAATCTTTATAGTGTTATCATGAATAATGTTATTAACAATAAATCATATTCAATGTTTATGTTGGATTAATTTTAAGTTATATTATATTATCATATAAAAAATACATTAATTTGATTACAACATCAATATTTGCTCAAAATTGTTTAATAGATAATTTATTGTTAATTCAAATAACATTGAATTTATATAATGATATGTACATATATGTACATATTGATTTTTTTAAATGATGATAAAATGATAAAATTTTAACTATTAATGAATAAAATAATTTTTTTATAAATTTAAACAGTAATTGTCCGAATTTAACATTTCACAATTTGATATTATACATTTGAATGATCGTAATTCATTTTAATTCAAATATCAAATATTCAAATCAAACAAATAATTTCTTAACATATTAATTTTAATTAATGGTGTTGATATGTAAATATTATCGGCAAGATTGTTAATATAAAAATGTTTGATTTATAGTATTAGAAATAAGTATACACATAATTTACCATCAAATAATATCATCATGTCCAAAATTTTGTTACGAACTCATCAACGCAAGCTACACATAAAAAGGAGCTCGTATGTGAAAGTTATACTAATTTGAATATTCAGGGGTCAAATTATAATTTCATAAAATTTGAGCGGTTTATTATAAAATTACCTCATCTTTTATATCGAACAAAACCCTAGCCATCCCACAACGTCAATTTGATCTAACTTCTACCACTACTATGCATCGCCAGAGTTAATTCCACCACTATCTTCAATCTCCTGGCATCGAGAGCCTTTTGATGATAGTGTTAGATCATCACTCAAGCTCCCTAGCCGAAACCCCAATCCATCATCGATGCCCAAGTGTCGTCGCTTACATCATTAAGGTCGAAGTTGAAATCGCCATAGTTCTTCACACCTGATTCTGACTCTATTGACACCCCTACATGTCGTCGATGATGATCGACAGGTGCATGTGTGCACAGACCATATGCACAAATACAATAAACAAACTTTTTGTTTTCTAATAAAATTTATAAACTTTACAAATAAACAAGAAAAGAAAAGAAAAAATAAACAGAATTTATGAATTGGTGTTACAAAAATATTTGAATTTTTTCTTGATTTTCCAACCGGGTGAATACACCTTAAACATCGACTTTGCCTTTGAAAGATCATCTCTCACTCAATGATGGAGTTGCAAAGTCCATCATCAAGATGTAATTTATTTTATTGAGGGAGAATGAAATTCAGTCTGTGTGTAGAATGAGGCATTTGGGTATACTTATAACAGCGTTAATAAGCAATGTAAAATATATTATCTAGATCCATTACTCAAAGTATGACCTATTATAAGTATGATTTTATCTCGCTTAATTAATTAAACTCGTTTAATTAATTCATAGCAACATATATTTTAGCCCACCTTATTTTAAAATAAATTCAAAAAATTTGGCTAACAAAATAATATACATATACATACATACATAACATACATACATACATACATATATATATGTATGTGTATATATATATATATATTATTTTTTGTATTTAAATTGTTATATTAGCCCTAAAAATAATGAAATAAATATATAACAATTATACATTTTATTAATTAATTTTAGACCCTCTAATAATAATTAAAATAACAAAAGATTCATTAATATAACCCTTATATTAGTTTCTCCATAATAATAATTTATAACTATTATAAATTATTTCAATAAATTATTTTAAATTAAAAACTAAGAGTTGTGGTTGTGTGACTCTCAGGTGTGAACATAACCATCGGTATATGTAAACAATTTAAATATTAAAGCCTGTAAAGACTTTGCTAAAGCATGATAGTGGATGCAAGTTCAGTTGCTTACAAATTGTCTAGGTGAGATTTAATTTCTGACCGTGATACTCTTAAGCGATGATGTATTAGACACATTTTCGCTTCGACATCACTATATCACTTTGATATCTAGAGTTTGGTCAATAGTCAAAACTCTATTTATATATGTGTTTAGTTGTGAAATCCAACATTAAGGCTCATGATTCAATCCGATAATAATTATCGATTAACCAATTTGCTTTGGCCATGGTCTTTGACTTTATGTTGACAACCAATTACGGTGATACTAACCTTCTATTCGAAGGAAATGAATCCTCATCTGAATAGTATTTCACTTCAAGTGGTCCAACTTATACCCAACTATGGCCTTAACACAATACATGTTGTCGTGCAATTAACCATAGTCAAAGTATAGTTTAGACATTTAACATTTTCAGTATTCCCAAGTTAAAAGACTACTGCACATTGTCATATGAGATCTTCTATTTGATGTTTAACCTATAAAAGACTCTTGATGGATTATTTTGTAATTGTTCCAAACAACTACATGTATGTAACCACTTGGCGCCCTTAACAGCCAAGATTAATTCATCGTCAATCATATGAAGAGCATTACGTACTTTAGTCTCGGCGGATATATTAATATCGTTCTTGATACATAACATCTAAGGACAAATATTTATTATTATTCTATTCAATACTCATGGTTACGAATATATTTGTAACTGCAAGCGATTAAATACTTTCTCTAAGGATTTTTTACTTGCATATATTTGATATATTTAAACAGTAATCATATCTCAATATAACAGTATGCATAATAGAAAATAAAATCAAAATCAAACTTTATTTGGAATAAGATTTGTTGAAGAGTTAAGTTATAATCAAATTGCATAATTTCTTCTATGACACATCCTTAACTCTATCACTGATGATGAATCCTAAAAAAATTCTTGATGATACTCTAAATGAAAATTTCAATAAATTTAACTTCATTCAATATTTTCATAGTATATCAAATATTTCTAACTTATGCACTACATGGTCCACTGATTTCTTTAACTTTACTAGCATATCATCCACATACACCACCACAGTCTGTTCGGCCTTTTTGGCAAGCATCCTGTTGATCAATGGCTAGTAAGTAGCCCAGTATTCTTCCAAGGCATGACTTTGTAGCAATACAATTCCAAATTAGTAACATGCATTGCGTCTAACAGCAGCAGGAGTACGCATCAACAAATGAAAGCAATTCATGTTTAACTATTCCATCCACAAGTTGCTCTATCCACGAAAGCAGAAAGCAATCCTTCCGGCATGCATTATACAAAATCGAGTAGTTGATGCATGTTCTCCAAATTACATTTAGCTTCCTAACCAACACGGGATTTGCTATCCAAACTGGATAGCGACGTTCACAAGTAAATTTGTTAACCAACAACTTGTCTGCTTTTTCTCTCATCACAGCATATCTCTCATGATATGTGGTATGCCTCTTTTTACTTACGAGGTGTGCTTTAGGTTTGATATTTTGTGCATGGCACAAAACTTTAGGCAAAATCCCGCACATATCAGAATGATTCTAGGCAAACACATCATAGATCATCCTCAAAAACCCAGTAAGTTCACATTTCATCCTCAGTCTAAGTTGCGACCTATTGACCACCTATGAATGATCACTTTCATCTATCTGTATGGTGTCCATCAGCTCGACCGATCCAGTCCTTGCATTGTCAGGCACTTTCCTTGGACCCAATTCATCGCACTTCCCACTAGTGGATCCGAGCCAGAGCTCGGACTATAGTTGCTATGCATTTTAAGACTTGGTGCAGAGAGTCTTCTCTGTATTTTTACCTTTTTCCCTATAGTGTGCTTTTCTGAGCTCTACCACATAACACTTCCTTCTAGCACTTTGATTCCCTTTAACCATTCTTATTTCACTGTCATTTGGGAACTTACTCACCAATCACCCAAGAGCTAAAGCAATCCTAAAATAAGAAAGTGCAAGTCGCCCCAAAAATGTGATGTATGTTGAAAATCAATAGATTATCTCAAACTTCTCTACCAGCGTAGCCCTACTGGGTTTCACCCCTATCTGCATAGTTATATTTATACTTCGATAGGAGATGTTGCCTCTTTAGTAAATCCCTAAAGATGGGAAGATAATGGCAATAAGTTCTTATAATCCATCCTTGTTTCATCGAAAGCATGTTTGAAAAGAATGTTCAGTAATGAACTTTAGCAGGTCCAATATTGGATGTTATGACCATAGGGTCAAACATTGGAATTTCATTTCCATTCACATCTCTATCTCTGAAAAAAACTCATCATCCAACCTATGAGATTGCTTAACTGGAGAACCATCCTCTAACATATAGCACGTTGCCAGTGGTGCATGCTTTAATGAGTTTCCAAACTTATCCATTGTTTTCTAGCCATTGCCCTCAAGATGCGAACCTTATAATTAGTATTATTACGAAATCATCTCTAAGTGAACATAGACTAGCTCTTCTCATTCCTTCTTCATTACCTCGAGGCAGTTGCCTCAAAGGTTGATTGTTTCCCTATCTACCTACGTACGGGTTCTTCGTGTATTGTAATGGTTTCTTTTTTTATTAACCCTACAATGATGCCTTTAAGATGTCGACAATTATTTGTATTGTGTCCAAGAGTTTCATGGAAGTGATAATATTATCCCAACCTTCTCCCTTCTTTGGTTGCCTATCCTGGGTTTGCCTTCCGATACTTGAATGTGTTTTGAGTGGTAGGTAAATATTTTCTATGGAGTCAGTTTACTCTATATATTTCCTATTTTTCACCACTTTGAACCTTTTTCTAGGGTCCTCTCTCCTTTCCCCTAGTTGATTGTCTATTCTCTTGTTATCGTTGTTGTTATTACCACTATATACTTTTTTTTCATCATCCATCTTTGCTATAGAACTAGGCGGCTCTTCTAATCTAATTGCATTCTTAGTTTCCACCACTTCTAAGCGCATGAACTATTTTCTTACTTGTGAAAGTCTTTGAACATTGTAGGCTTCTTCATTTCGGGCCACTCCTCAAAGAATGTACCCTTACTAATGCCTCCAACCAAGGCCATCATCACCAGAATTGTCTGGATTTCTCACTTATGTAACAGCAACATCGAAATTTTTCAAAAAATTCTTTAGCTATTATTCTCTTTGTTTTTTAATGTTTTCCAACAAAATTGCATCTTATGGTTGCACTACATTCACCCTAAATTGGATTAGAAATTTATTCATTAGTTGATCATAAAAACTAGTGGATCCTAACTCAAGCCTACATAACCAAACCATCATCAATCGTTCAAGAAATAGCAAGAAACATCTCATTTTACATGCTCAAACATATAGGAACCATCCATGTTCAATAATACATCAACAAATGCTACATTGAATTCGTCAATCCTTTGTGTAATTACATTATCGATATTTTAGATCTTCGAGGATGTTAAGCTCCTCTAGCCTCCATAGTAAAGGGATTATGGCTTGCTACAAACTCTCACTTATATCATGGTTCTCCATGTGGAGCAACCATCAAATCATTTCATTCATGGTTTCATCATTTTCATCTCCACTCCCTCATCAACGGTTTGTCAGTCGCGCCCTAACTGTGTGGTCGGTTCAATGAACAACCATGATGGTTATCGCCTCAGCGTTCATGGCTTGCAGCATGATACCTAAGTCTTCATCTTTGTGGTGTCCATTTTGATATGCCTTCTTTCTCTCTCACGTTGTCTTTCATGACTACATCCTCTAGAGTGCCGTCATCCGTCAGCATCATCCTCAACATCGTTCCTTACATGACTTCCAGTGGGAACCATCCCGTGTTGATATCCTCAACTTCCAAGCTCTTTGGCATGACCAACTTCACAGCCTGGTCGATCGGTACTGATCGATGATAATCTAACGTTACTGACCGATGCCTCTAGAGCAATAACTCTAGTTACACCATCCGTTCGTCTATTCTCTCCCTTGGATCATTTTTGATATGAACTTCTCCTTGCATTTGAGTTTCCTTCTCTAAGGTGAGTTGGTTTGTTTATTCTTCCATTGTGATTTTTGCGCAAGACCCATTTCCTCGAACATTGGTCACTTAAGGGGCTTGCCTTAGCAAATCGAATTGCCGCCTCATTACCTCCATGCGTGTTTGTTGAATTGCAGTCATTATTTTGTTTACTGCAATGAAAGTTCTTTTTAACTCCTCTTTATTAACAATATCCAATGGTGGGTGGGTGTGAGATTCACCACGACTAACTTGCTTTCTGATGCAGCGCAGCCCATAATTTTACAAGGCTTAAGTCGCCCACGACTTAACGGAGAAGCTTTAAGTCGGCCATGACCTAATGAGTCAAGAGGAAGGGAGATACGACCGAGTGGAAGTCGCTGGCAAGTACAAATTAATGAAGGCTTAGGTCGTTCACGACTTAGTGACGAAGCCTTAGGTCGTTCACGACCTAGTGAAGAAGCTTTAGGTCGGCCATGACCTAACGAGGGGGAGTCTAAAGCATCCATACGACCTAGCGCCTCCAATCTCTTAAGTCGCTCGAATAAAGGTTCGCGGGGTCTAAGTCGCACGGCTTCCTTAAATCGCGAACGAGTTATGATCTACCGGGGTGAACGGGTTACGACCTAACTAAGTCGCTGAAGAAGCTTAAGTCGCTTGCAGGTGTATCCTTAAGTCGTTTGTTGTTTAAGTCGTAACTCGCAAGCATTATTAAGTCGTTATGTTTAAGTCGTATGTCGTGGTTGCTTTACTGGACTTTGTTGTATATATGTGTTGAGTCGACTGTACCTAAGTCGTAGGTCGTGTGCGTTGTATCTTAGGTCGCAGAATTGTAACTATGTGTTGTAACTCGTTGAGTCGCTGAGTTGGTATGTTGCTAACGACCTAGTTGAGTCGTAAGTCGTGAACGACTTAAGGGTCTGGTTTGTAAAATGCTATAAATAGGCGTGAGTTGTACATTTGAAGTTTAGTTGATTCTGAATAAAATTTCGTTTTGTTAGCTTTGTGCTTTCATCCAAATTGGTAGTCGAGTGTAATCTCCTATCTCCACTCTCGGATAATCGAGTGCGCTCGATTCAACGATTGTTGAAGCCAATTCGCGGAATCAAGTGCGCTTGATCAACGCTCGAAGAATTGTAGATCTCTCTTCACGGTATCGTGCGCGATCAACGTGTCAGAGATAGCTAGAATTCGGTATCTTCGGATCAACGAATTTGGGCATTTCAGTATTTCTCAATCCACCGATTGCTACTTTCATCGATCTACCTTGTTTTGTTTAATCCGCTGCGTCAGTTTGGTATCGGAGCTTGTTTTAGCCAATCATAGCTAAATCGAGTCTTGGAGCCGAGAATTTGAAGTTTGAAGTGTTGAAGAGCTTCGGCCGAGCTAAGCAAGTGAAGGCCGTGTACATCATTTGGTATCATTTTGAAAGTCAAAGCCGGGAATTGAAGAGTTTGTAAAGTTTCAAATCATGCCGCCGAGAAGAGCAAATCACCATCAGAACGTAGAAACTTTGTATAGAAGAGAAGAAGCTGATGAGATGGAGCAACGAATTAATGAAAACTTTAGTGAAAAGCTTAATGAAGGGATTGGTCGATTAGAGAAGATGATGTTAGAAATGAATCAAAATCGGAGAAGGGTTTCACCTGAATCTAACCATGGGGGAAGTAGAGTCTCACCACATTCCAATCGAGAAAGAAGTGTTGATGATGATCAAAGACGTGGAAGGAATGTGAATGATCGAGAACGGAGGAATGTAGATAGAAGGAATGTTGGTGGAAGACGTGATGGTAGTAGAGATGTTGGTGGTCAGTATCGACATCGATATACATCAGATTTTGAAGAAGAGTATGATGGTGGTAGTGTTCATGGACGAGGACGTGGACAAGGAAGAAATCAGTCGGAGTATGATCACAAGTGGGAATCTGGGATGAAGACTGAAATACCAGAGTTCAAAGGAGGTATGCAAGCCGAGGAGTTTCTTGATTGGATAGCTTATGTTGAAGAAATATTTGACTTCAAGGAGGTTTCGGAGGATCGTAAAGTGAAGTTGGTTGCTACTAGACTGAGGGGGAGAGCTATGGCATGGTGGCAGCAAACCAAACTTACTAGGGATCGGATGGGGAAGTCAAAAATTGTTGCTTGGGAAAAGATGAAGAAACTGATGAAGGCTACGTTCTTGCCTTATAATTACCAATCACTAATGTATCAGAGACTACAAAACTTGAGGCAAGGAACGAAGACGGTTGCTGATTATGCAGATGAGTTCTACCAGTTAATTGCTCGAAATGATATCATGGAAAGAGAAGAACAATTGACCACGAGGTTTGTCGGTGGACTTAGAGCACAGATCCAAGATATGGTGAACATATTCGACCCCAAATCTGTGGCCGAGGCACATCAAAAGGCGTTGGCTTGGGAGAAACAAGGTAGACGTGGGGGAGGTGTGTTTCCAAGTTTTACGGGGAAGAACAAAGGAACGGGTAGTAGTTCTAATCTTCCTAAAGCATCGAATAAGCCAGTTGTTCATGAAGTGGCTAAACCTAAAGTCAATACCAATTTCAAATGTTATAATTGCTAGGAAGTGGGTCATAAGAGCAGCGAATGTCCAAAACCGAAGAAGAGAACTATGATTGTTGAAGTGGAGGATGAGGATGTCGAAGAAGATCTCAATTCACAGCGTGATGAGGAGGAAGAAGTGTCAGGAGACGAGGGATGTAATCTGATGCTACGAAGATCTTGTTTAACCCCGAAGCAGGAGGAAGAGTCGAGTTGGTTGAGGAGTAACATCTTTCAGTCAACATGCACTATTTTGGGAAAGGTCTGTAAATTTGTCATTGTTGTTGGGAGTTGTGATAATATCATTTCAACGGAAGCTGTGAGAAAGTTGAAACTGAAAACGGAGAAACATCCTAGTCCATATAAACTTGCTTGGTTGAGGAAAGGAGGAGAAGTAAAAGTAGAGAGGCGAGCTCATGTTCCATTTTCTATCGAAAAGAAATACAAGGATGAGATTTGGTGTGACGTAGTTGAAATGGATGTTTGCCATTTGCTGTTGGGAAGGCCGTGGCAGTACGATCGTGAAGTACAGCATAATGGTCAAACGAATAGTTACAGTTTCTTGTTCGAAGGCATGAAGATCACATTAGTTCCGAAAAAGCGACAGTAGAATGAGAACAAGTTAGAGGAGATCGAGGAATTGAAAACTTTGTTGACATTGAAGGAGTTCGTGGAAGAGATAGAAGAGAGTCCTGAAGTTTTTATGTTGATTGGGCATGAAAGCGGTGAAGTTGCTGAAGTTCCAGAGGAAGTGAAACCAGTTTTGGAGGAATTCAATGATGTGTTTCCAGAGGAGTTACCACCGCTTAGAGACATACAGCATCAGATTGACTTGGTGCCAGGTGCTGCATTGCCTCATAGACCACACTATCGGATGAGTCCAAGGGAACACGAAGAGTTATGGAGACAGGTGGAGGAATTACTGGAACAGGGGCGAGTTTGGGAGAGTTTGAGTCCTTGTGCAGTGCCAGCTTTGTTGGTACCCAAGAAGGATGGAACGTGGAGGATGTGCACAGATAGTAGAGCATTGAACAAGATAACAGCCAGATACAGATTTCCGATGCCGAGGCTTGATGATCTGTTAGATCAAATCAGTGGGTCTGTGATCTTTTCAAAGATTGATCTTAAAAGTGGTTATCATCAGATTCGCATTAGACCAGGGGACGAATGGAAGACAGCATTCAAGACGAGGGAAGGATTGTATGAATGGCTGGTGATGCCGTTTGGTCTATCGAATGCACCGAGTACATTCATGAGGGTGATGAACCAAATTTTCAGGCCGTACATTGGGAAATTTATGGTGGTTTACTTTGATGATGTTCTGATCTACAGTGCTAGTACAGAAGAGCATGTTCAGCATTTGAGGAAAGTGTTAATTATCCTTCGTGAAGAACAATTCTACGCTGCTACGAAGAAGTGTGTTTTTATGGCAAGGAGTGTTTTATTTCTGGGGTATGTTGTATCGAAAGAAGGAATACAGGTGGACCAAAGTAAAGTTGAAGCTATCAGAGATTGGCCGCAACCCAAGACGATAACGGAAGTTCGTAGTTTTCACGGGTTGGCTTCATTTTATCGAAGGTTTATTCCGCACTTTAGTAGTGTGATGGCACCTGTGACTAATTGTATGAAGGGTAAACAGTTTGCATGGACGGAGGGAGCAGGGGTTGCTTTTGAGGGAATTAAAGAACTCTTGACGTCAGCACCAATTCTAGTGATACCAGATTTTCAGTTAGTGTTTGAACTTCATACTGATGCATCCAAGGTTGGGATTGGAGGAGTGTTGAGTTAGAGGGGACGTCCTATTGCATATTTTAGTGAGAAGCTATCGGGAGCGAAGATGAGATATAGTACTTATGATGTGGAATTTTATGCTGTTGTACAAGCTATTAAACACTGGAGACACTATCTATTTCAGAAAGAGTTTGTTCTTTACACTGATCATGAGGCGTTGAAGCATTTACAAGGGCAAGACAAGATTTCAGCGAGACATGCATCGTGGATTGCGTACCTACAACAATTTACATTTGTAGTGAAGCATAAATCTGGAGTTACAAACCGTGTGGAAGATGCGTTGAGCCGAAGGAATCATTTGTTAACAACAATGAAGGTTGAAGTGACGGGGTTTGATGTGTTGCCAGAATTATTTGTCGATGATCCTAACTTTGCAAAGTTTGTTGATAAAGTCAAGGAGGGAGAGACGGATGAGTTTATGATGGTAGATGGTTTCCTGTTTAAGGGAAATCGATTATGTATTCCAGAGAGCAGTTTGAGAATGAAGATTATAAAGGAGCTACATGAAGAAGGGCATGTGGGTAGAGATCGTACATTGTATTTGATTTCTCAGTCTTACTTTTGGCCATCAATGAGGAAAGAAGTGGAAAGGTTTGTGGAGCGATGTCATATCTGTCAGGTGTCGAAAGGAACTGCGACCAATGCTGGATTATATATGCCGTTACCTGTACCAAATAAGCCTTGGGTTGATGTGAGTATGGATTTTGTTTTGGGGTTACCGCGAACTCAAAGGGGAAACGATTCCATTTATGTGGTGGTTGACCGATTTTCGAAAATGGCACATTTTATTGCTTGTAAGAAGACGGCGGATGCTGTTCATGTTGCTCAGTTATTTTTTAAAGAGATATATCGACTTCATGGATTGCCAGAATCTATTGTGTCGGATAGGGATACTCGTTTTCTGAGTCATTTTTGGCTAAGTTTGTGGAAGATGATCGGAACGAAGCTGAATTTTAGTAGCGCTTACCATCCACAAACTGATGGGCAAACGGAAGTGGTTAACAGATCGCTGGGGAATTTATTGCGATGTCTGGTGAAAGATAATCTGAAGAGTTGGGACATGAAGTTATGCCAGGCAGAATTTGCTCATAATCATGCAGTGCATCGTAGTACGGGATTCAGTCCATTTCAGATTGTATATTCAATTTTACCCAGGGGACCGTTGGACTTAACGATAATACCACAACCGAAGGGGACGGTAAAACGAGCTGTAGATTTTGTTGATGGATTGACTGAATGTCATAAAATCGTTCAGGAACGATTGGAGAAAACAAATGAGAAGTATAAACGATCTGCAGATCAGAAGTGAAGAAATGTTGAGTTTAATGAAGGAGATATGGTATATGCTGTGTTGACAAAAGATCGTTTTCTAGTGGGCGCTTATAACAAGTTGAAAGCCAGAAAAATTGGTCCTATTGAAATTGTGCAACGGATCAATGAAAATGCTTACACGGTGAAGCTGCCAGAGGATGTGTATACATCTGATGTGTTTAATGTTAAACATCTGGTACCTTATTATGGGGATGAACAAGCTGATGTGGAAGAATTTACAAATCCGAGGACGAATTTTTCTCAACCTGGGGAGGATGATGCAGCGCAACCCATAATTTTACAAGGCTTAAGTCGCCCACGAATTAACGGAGAAGCTTTAAGTCGGCCACGACCTAATGAGTCAAGAGGAAGGGAGATACGACCGAGTGGAAGTCGCTGGCAAGTACAAATTAATGAAGGCTTAGGTCGTTCACGACTTAGTGACGAAGCCTTAGGTCGTTCACGACCTAGTGAAGAAGCTTTAGGTCGGCCATGACCTAACGAGGGGGAGTCTAAAGCATTCATACGACCTAGCGCCTCCAATCTCTTAAGTCGCTCGAATAAAGGTTCGCGGGGTCTAAGTCGCACGGCTTCCTTAAATCGCGAACGAGTTATGATCTACCGGGGTGAACGGGTTACGACCTAACTAAGTCGCTGAAGAAGCTTAAGTCGCTTGCAGGTGTATCCTTAAGTCGTTTGTTGTTTAAGTCGTAACTCGCAAGCATTATTAAGTCGTTATGTTTAAGTCGTATGTCGTGGTTGATTTATTGGACTTTGTTGTATATATGTGTTGAGTCGACTGTACTTAAGTCGTAGGTCATGTGGGTTGTATCTTAGGTCGCAGAATTGTAACTATGTGTTGTAACTCGTTGAGTCGCTGAGTTGGTATGTTGTGTGGTGATGTTAAGTCGCTAACGACCTAGTTGAGTCGTAAGTCGTGAACGACTTAAGGGTCTGGTTTGTAAAATGCTATAAATAGGCGTGAGTTGTACATTTGAAGTTTAGTTGATTCTGAATAAAATTTCGTTTTGTTAGCTTTGTGCTTTCATCCAAATTGGTAGTCGAGCGTAATCTCCTATCTCCACTCTCGGATAATCGAGTGCGCTCGATTCAACGATTGTTGAAGCCAATTCGCGGAATCAAGTGCGCTTGATCAACGCTCGAAGAATTGTAGATCTCTCTTCACGGTATCGTGCGCGATCAACGTGTCAGAGATAGCTAGAATTCGGTATCTTCGGATCAACGAATTTGGGCATTTCAGTATTTCTCAATCCACCGATTGCTACTTTCATCGATCTACCTTGTTTTGTTTAATCCGCTGCGTCACTTTCCAATGTTCTACTTAGGACCCATTTGATCTGATCTCCCAGAAGACGTACCTAATCTAATTATATAGTGAGATTAAGCCTAAGATCTACATTTTTAATGAAAACACCTAAAAACATTAATCAAAAAATTGGTTTAACACCCCCGTTTAAGCTATGGAGAACCAGCGATTCAGAATGTGATCATTGATTATTGTTTGTTTGAGGATTTAACTTCTAATTACCATTAGTTGTGAGTTTAACCTATTGAATCTCATATCTAGATCATACAAATTATACCCAAAAATGCAAGAGGAAAGCCAGTAATTGACACACGAATTATATAGTGGTTTAGTGCTTCCTTTGTCCACTTTTATCTGATTTTATTATGTATTTCAACTAGTTTCCAAAGATATACTTGAAATCAACTTTAAGATATTAGTTACAAAACTGGTAGAGCCTCCTCTTAGTGATAACGGTACTCATCGACAACCTATCGAGCAGTATCGACCGATTGACTTAAAGAAATTTCCTACTTTATTCCAATTTATAGTGTCTTGTCTATCGATCGACCATTCTTCATACACTAGCTTAAATAATGATCCAAGACTAGAATTCATCGATTATTCGTTGAGAATTTATAAATCATCAATCAGTATTGATCCATTCCATCGGTCGGTACCGATCGATGGTACATTGTCATTTTATTAACTTTTCTTCATACCATCTTACACTCGATCATTTATGAGCCTTGCTTATAATTCTTCATCGGTCAAGGGGATGGGCACAAGGCACCATATTTGTCTCCAAGTACAAATAGGAGATTGATAGAGTAAGGGTGTGCTTTATCAACAATTATGTAATTTTGTTATCTACTTTACTCGTGCAACGGATCTTGTCCAAAATAAAAGTAATAGTTTTCGTTTTATTTTTGTTGTTTTTGTTTTTATAGTATATATTCATATATGTAATGTTTTGGCTAGATGATAACATAGGAATATAAATCTTTAGAAAATTTTTTTAAAACGACTGTAGTTACAAAGGAGATCGTAATGATGAGTATTGGAACACACAAATAGACATTGTCTTTAAATGATCCTAGCCGAAGGTGCTCCAAGAATGTGATGTAGATACATTGGCTAAAATGTTGTATCTGATGTTAGTCGTATGATGGCCATGGATAGTGATTTATTTATGCCTATCGAGGGCACCAATATGTTATGTGACTGTAGTTATTTGGAACAATTACAAAACAATCAGAAGTCTTCAATAGGCTATTGTATCGAAGTCAAATAAAATATCTCACATGATGATGTGTAGTGATCTTCCAACTTGAAAGTACTATGAATCTTATATATTAATATGATACTTTGATTATGGACAATCACATGATATAGTCATATTTAAAAATGTGTCGAGACTCATGAAGGGAAACACTCCTTAAGTGAGAATTTGTATTTTCCATACAACGGTTAGTGTCACTATAATTGGAATTTGACACAAAGTAATAACTTTAGTGATATGGTTAATCAATAAATGTCATCGGATTGAACCAAGTTCAAACTTTGCAACTTGTTATAAACGTTATTAGGGTGTTGATCACTAACCGAACTATTATGTCTAAGTAACACTGTGTTATTGAGGATGAGACACAATGTGCACAATATATCATTCTTTAACGGTGTAGCTTAAATGATTAGATGCATGACACCAGGAATATTATCTGTAAGATTCTGACCTCGTTGCTACCATACTTTAGCAAAGTATGTACAGACTTTGATATTTGAATTGTCAAATATTAGCGAGGGATGGATATCACACTTTGGAGTCTCACAATTTTCGATGGAAATTAATATAATGAAATAATTCATAAATGTTACAAATTATTATGGTGATATTAATAAGATGATTATACTAGTCAATGGCAGCTACCTTTACTGGCAAGTGGTATGACGTTGTAGGCTGTCGTGGGTTCGAACTTTGCAGTCCAATTTGTTTCTAGGACACACATCCATAGAAATTAATTTCAAGGCCAAAGTCAGCAGAATAATTACTTTTAAGGACAAAGTCAGCAGTCCAATTACTTTCAATGACATAATTTCATAGGATTTTAGACCTTAGAAACTAATTATTTTGCATTTTATTCTTAAAAGTAATTATTTCAGTTGTGCGTCCTAAAAACTAGTTGCACTAGCTAAAGAGACCCTTGTGCCTAATTTCCAGATTAATAAAATTATACAAATGTTATATGCATTTATTAACAATTTGATATGTCTACAAAAAATTAAAAGTACTTTATATATTATGGTTAGAATTTAATATATTGTTATCAAATTGGTCAGGCAAAATGGGACATTGTTTTGGGATTGTGTTCTGTATCGATGATGTCCAACTCATCTTTGAACCTTTGTTCATCTTCTAGCTTTGAATTCCACTCGAATTTTGCCTTCCATCACTACCTCCACCTTCTCTACTTATTTTATCGTCTATGGAGATTCTTGGTCATGGTAATGAACTATGGTATGCTTTTTTAGTGTTTAATGTAAATAGAACGTGTTCCTTTGTTGTAATTGAGTTCATCTACATTATAATATGGTGTGGAAGTATTCAACTTTAGTTTATCTTTAAAACATATAATAAATATACAACCGGTGAGCTTTAACAGATATGAAGCCTAATAAAATACTTTAAAGCATTAAAAATTTAACCTAATAACCCAAATCTTTGATGAAACTCGGAGCAGGTTACCATATTACGTCATCTAAGAATAAAACTAAGAACACAACCTGCAAGTAGAGAAATGCTATCCAGCTCCCACTGGAACGATACATCTATCCTACGAGTCATGCGTCATACATGTACTACGATTACAATAACATCCCAATTTCTCCATAAGTAGGAACAAAAATATTACTTCTTTAATCGGCGAGAGATTTTTATTATAATAAAAATACTAAGAAACAAACAATATAGCATAAAGCCAAGAAGAGTTTGTGTGGAATGTAGCATTGAGAATTCTCCTCAGACAAGAATATATGCTCTCTTGAGTTCAAACCATATACGTTTTTGCTTATAATAGTTATCTTTTAAAAGTTCGATTGTAATGTGCATGCATATGATCTTGTGTAAGGCTTCGAAAAAGATGTTTATTCCTTTTGTTACTCTCTTGTTGTTTGCTACTAAAATGGAATTTATCTACATGTTATTTGTGAATAATGGTTTTCTTTTGAACATACATATCTGATATCAGACATAACGACCCATTAATAACATACCTAAACTACATGATATTTGGCGATCGAATCAAATTAAGGGAAGACAATCATAAAATGTTAATGCGATTACCAACTGTTTTGTAATCTTATATTTGGCGGTTGGAACATGTTATGAGATACCACAAGATTCAACAATAATATATCTATATAACAAGTTGTATTTCTACCATCAAAAGGTATTCAATGAGTTGAATCTTAGTTACATTCATAACGTATTAAAACTTTTTTTTATTTAGTGGGCACATGTTGATAATTTTCATTTACTTTTTTGGTCCTGTTAAATGCAAAAGATTAATTTAAATTGTCAAAACAATTATTACCATGTGGAAAAACAGCCCATCCGCCCAGTATTCCTCTTTATCGGCCCAACAAAACAATTTATAAAAACAAGAGTTTGCAAATATACATATGCTACATGTCCCAGTTTTGCCTTCTATGTTCCGATACAATGATAACAGCAAAAATGGCAACTTAATGAATTCGACAGAAAAAATATAACACAATGAACGTGCCGGAAATTTTTAGGTGGAACTGAAAATCCAAGTGTTAGGAGAACCAACAATATATATAATGTTACAATTCTACCCTACAGCCACTGATACATATATATATATATATATATATATATATATATATATATATATATATATATATATATATATATATACACACACATAATTATAATAGAAAACAAAACCGATTCATTTTGTTAATGTTCGGCCTTTACTTTAACATCTCCATTGGGTAATGAATTATGTGCTTGAGCCAAATGTTTTGCTTCCTGTATGAATTTGACAAACTTCATTAGATGTTGAACATACCTAATTCAATATTAAATTAAATTCTAAGGGGAAGCATAGAAAGTTTTAAGTAGGCCTGTCGATGGATGCTTTCGAATGCGGATAGTGTCATATCCGCATTCGCATCCAAAATTATTTTCGAATATCGGATACCCACATCCGCGGATACGGACGGATATCGGATAATTATCATATCCGCTAACGATCGATAAATCAAGAATTATAAAAAGAAAATTTTAGTATAACATAAATATTTTTCAATCACATTAATTATAAAAGTGTTAAAAATTAACAAATATGATGATAATAAATAGTTTCGAGCGGTTAAAAAACATTAAGTGCGTATAATATAAACTACTAACTTAATAAAATAATAAACAAATATTTTTTACTGCACTAAAATACACATAATTTGAACTATAATCTTGACAAAAACCGGACGGATAATTTTCGGATGCTGATGTCTTCATATCCGCATCCGTTTTTTCAGATATCGAATATTTATCCGCTTTTCGGATGCGGACGGATTTTGGATTTTTCGGGTATTCATTGGCAGCCCTAGTTTTAAGAGTTGAATCGGTTAAACCAGCTTTGTCGCACTAAGAACCACAATAATGCTAAATACAGGCACAATATGCTATAAGTTCATGTACTTTGTTTATGGAGAGTGAAAATGTGCTTGTACAATAAATTTAAGCATATATGTTATGGTCAAGATAATTACAGCAAGCAACGCTGCTGTTTGATTTTCTCCAAATATACTTGTTATCCAGCCGATTGACCAATCAATATTCGAATAGACCGAACGAATCGAACTTGAAAACCATCAAGGCAGGAAGTCCAGAGAGCTAGTCCAAAAACCAAGTGCAGACAGAGCTAAGAGGCAAGTACCAAACCATTCAAAAAAGCCAAATGCAAAGATCCACCAAAGTGGTGGATCGTTACCAATCCACGAATCTACACCAAAAGTTGCCCCCACTTCTACTACATGTCAGTGATGATGTTAGAAGCTCATTTCAAGTATTTTATTCTATCGATTCCACGCAATTCTCTATCATCTCCACGAGCACTTGAATCAAAAACTCTGTTCTTTTACAGATCCATTATTTGAACTCAAAAACAAGCAAATACTGATGCGAACAAGCTTGAAATCACAAAGCTAACAACAAGTCAATCCAACATGAAGAGTTCAAAACAACATCTAAGGTCATCTTACGAATTGGTATCGATCCAAAGTCATGTTCCAGTACCGATCCATAAGCTTTGTTGAGTTGTTCCCCTACCTCTTTGAAGAAATGGTATATAGTGTGGAAAACGATGTGGAGATCTTCTGGGGACCATTTTAGACTTCCTACTGCTATAAATAGAGGGGCATGACTCATTTCTAAGGATTTTTTCGCTCTGTCACTCCCTTCTTCTAACTTCTTATAATCATTGTTGAATTTATACCAATCTGTAAGAACTTCTGTCTGTAATCAGCAATATAATCAATAAAATCACTACGTGAACGTAAATCAAGGTTAGCTGAACCACTATAAATTGTTATATGTTCTTTCTTTGCTCATTTTTCATTTAATTTTATCACTTTTTATTCTCTGCTTAATCTTTTGGGTATTTGTGTCACTTTTTGTTTAAACATTTTGGTGCTTTTACTGAGAACGATATTCTCAGGCTATTTGCATCCATCATCTATTATTAGTTTCTTAGGTTCAATGGATAGATCCAATCTTACGATCCTACCGTTCTACTATTTAGATTTTCAATAATCTAAAGGAAACTATTTGCAATGGCCTTATCAAGAAAAGACCATTCTATCCATTCCAGAACTGATACTGATGCTGAGAACCAGGATGCTCAGCATGTGTATGAAGTTGCGCAACCGAAACAAGCTGAGATCCAGAATCCAACTGAAGTTGTGACCAAAATGGAGATGGATCGGATAATGAAGCAGATGGAGCATAGATTCCAGGAAAGTCACAATGAGATGCATCATCAGATGCAGGAACGTCTGAGGCTATTGAATCAGCTCACACAACGCCGCCGTAGGAGGAGCAGGAGGGATTCCAATTCAGAGTCTGAAAGTTTCTCATCATCCGAGCAAAGACGGAAGGATAAAAAGCAGAAAAGGGCGCATAACACAGCTGGGACCTCATACCCAGGGACGAGGCAAACTCGCCACGCGAGTCTGTGAATCAATACCGATCCAAGAGAACGAATCGGTACCGATCCAGAAAATAGTGCGCTCAGAGCTTGCCCTCTAGATGGCGGCATGGATTTGACCTCTGGTCGTGCTGTGGATAATTAGAATGTTGAATATCGGACAACGCTGATGACACAACGAACGAGAATTAAACAGAGGGGACTGCTGGACGAACGGATCTCCTAGAGTCTGGAGGACCCTAGGTATCAAGAGCCTTCCCAAGAGCATTTGCAGGGTCGAACACTCGGGGCAGATCCCGATTATCACCGTTCAGCCGAACCTAAAGACCCGGATTACTTGGAAGATATGGTCAGAAGACTTGTGAGTGAAAACCGGTTCACGAGCAATGATGAGTGGGGTACCTCTCCTAGTCGAAATCTGTTTACGAGAACATTATGCACGAGAGATATCCCCGAAGGTTCGTGATGCCGACAATGCCATCGTAGAGTGGAAAGACGGATCCCATGCATCATTTGATGAAATACGAGTGGCATATGGACACTGCTAGAGCATCTGACGCTGTGAAATGCCGTTGTTTTCCAATTTTAATAGGAGTAGCTATGATGCGGTTCACCCGCCTTTCCCCGAGATCCATATTGTCTGTTGCTGAGTTGAGACGAAAGATTCTGGAGCAGTTCCATCTGCACGGGACATGATGTCCTTATCAAACCTCTTCCAAGACGAAGGAGAGACGCTAAAGGATTTTTTGAAGCGGTTCCATACAATCGTGACGGAAGTTACAAATGCCAAGAATGATATGGTATTGATGGAACTGATCAGGGGGATTCATCCCAAAACCGATTTTGGGAGATGGCTAGAGATGAAACTCCCCGTCAACGATGGACACTTTCTATAGAAAAGCTAATCAATATTTGCGCCTAGAAGAAGCGCGTAATCGTCCTTAAAAAGGTAATGCTGGAAGTTTAGCTGAAGTGATACAAAGCAATAATGTTATGAAACAATACGAAGGAAGTTCTGAAAATGTGAATGTCAATGTTGGTAACAAGAAGGACGGTCGGAAACAGAATGGTGATGGGGCTAAGAAGCGAAAGCCAGATAACAAAAATCATACCAGGATTCCTAAGTATGACAATTACACCGAACTAAACAACTCGATAGAGAATATTTATCTGACGACGCAAGGTAATGAACAGTTCAAAAGGCCGGCTCCTAGAAAGTCGACTGAGAAAGAGAAAGTGTCTGGCAAGTTCTGCAGGTTTCACGAGACACACGGTCACAATACCAATGAATGCAGGCACTTATGCGACGTGATTGAGAAGCTGATTCGCAATAAGCTGCAGCAGGTTGTGAAGGCCCCGCAAGATGCTGGGCAAGAAAATTCTAACTCCTCTGGGTCGTCTTTCCAACTGGGGCAAGGCGGGTCTAGTGCCGATGAACCCATGCGGCTCGAAAAGCGTTTGTTGATAAATCCAATCATTAACGGGCCACACCCAGCCGATAAGAGTTTGGCAGAAATAAATATATATGTTAGTGCTATAAAGCATGTTGTGGATGAGAGCTGTCTTGCAGTTGAAAATGGGACTACGGCAAAACAATTTAAAACGATGACAGATGACATTGTTTTTCGGAACAGAAAAACTGATGGGGTGTAAGCCCCAATGACCCACTCGTGATTACAGTCACAATTGGTCTTGCAATAGTTTGGAAGGTGCTGGTTGACTGTGCGAGTTCAGTCAACACTCTATTCAAAAAAGCTTATGATCGTATGCTTTTGGAGGTGAAAGACTTGAAACCTTGCAAATCTCGAATACAAGGATTCAACTGGACGGTTACTGAGCCGATTGGATACGTAGAATTACCGGTGGTGCTGGGTGACCGCAAGCGAGCGTGGGTCATGCCTTTTCTGGTGTTGAATATTTACTCAGCTTACGATGCATTTTTAGGCCGACCGGCTCTGGCTGAATTCAAAGTGGCTATAGCTTCTTGGTGTTTGACGATGAAGTTTCCTACAGAGGATGGTGTGGGAATAGTCCAGGGAGATCAGGTGACCGGCCACGAATGTTATGTCGTCGAGCTAAAGGAGACGAGGTGCAGAGAGAAAAGAAAAGATGTAGAGGAGAGCCTCTGCATCAAGGCTTTGAACACATAGCAATCACTGCCTGAGCCCGGGCTTGAGCAACCTGATCGATTCCATAAGAATATGGATCCACGGAAAGAGTCGTCGAATGATAGAGCAGCTCCAGCCGAGTTGACGATCGCTATTCCAGTCAGCCAGGATGATCCGAATCGGGTCCTGAAAATCGGATCACAGCTCGGCGAGAGGACGATGAAGGAATTGGTCGGTTTTCTCCAGGCAAACATGGATGTGTTTGCTTGGACTCACTCAGACTTGTGTGGAATCTCGCTGGAGATAGCGAGCAACGCATTGAACGTAAATCTCAAATGCGTTCCTGTGAAACAGAAGCGTCGCAGCTTGGGTCCGAAGAGATCCGCTGCATTTAAAGAAGAGGTGGATAAGCTGAAGGACAATAGCTTCATCCGCGATGCCTTATACCTGGAGTGGGTGTCAAATCCAGTTTTGGTGAAGAAAGCGATCGAAAAGTGGAAGACGTGCATCGACTATTCTGACTTGAATAAGGCGTGTCCAAAGGACAGCTTTCCGCTTCCGTGGATAGATCAGTTGGTGGACTCAACAGCTGAACATGAGTTACTTTCGTTCATGGATGTCTACTCTGAATACAACCAGATTCCAATGCACGTCCCAAACCAGGAGCACACCAGCTTTACAACCAACCTGGGACTGTATTGCTACCTTGTCATGCCTTTTGGATTGAAAAATATTGGAGTAACTTATCAGAGGTTGATGAACCGAATGTTCAAAGACCAGATTGGACGCTCAACAGAAGTCTATGTAGACGATATGCTCGTGAAGTCACGGCAATCGGGGAACCAGGTTGACGATTTGGCAGAGATGTTTAGTGTACTCCAAAAATATGGGATGGAGCTAAACCCTTTTGCTCTTTCCGCGTTGTGTCAGGGAAATTCTTGGGCTTCATTGTGAACTCCCATGGGATTGAGATCAATCCAGAAAACTCCAGGCATTGAGGAACATCAAATCTCCTGAAAAGATCAAGGATGTTCAAAGTCTGAATGGGAAGATCGCTGCCATAAGTCGATTCATCTTTGGAGCCACTGACAAATGCATCTCTTTCTTTGATGTGATTAAGAAGGGAAAGAGGAACTTCGAGTGGAATCGGAAATGTAAAGACGCATCCCAGGCTCTAGTGAATCACTTGGAGAGACCCTCATCCTGTCGAAGCCGTTAGATGGCGAGGACTTATTTATATATCTGGCAGTGTCGGTGCACGCATTGAGTGCCGCACTTGTACGCGAGGAATTTTGCATCCAACGACCAATCAACTACATCAGTAAGCGATTAACAGGAGCGGAAAAAAACCATCCAAAGATGGAAAAGCTTACATATTGCCTGCTGATCGCTTCAAGAAAACTCTGATTCTACTTTCAGGCTCATCCGATCAAAGTTCTTAACGACCAACCTTTGCGACAAGTTTTGCAACGACCTGAGATCTCTGGAAGGCCGTTAAAATGAAACATTGAATTAAGCCAGTACGACATAACGTATCATCCTCGGAGAGCAATCCAGCATCAAGATTTGGTGGACTTCATAGTTGAATACACTGCTCCAGACGATACTTTGGGAAGCAGTAGTGAGAAGGATATAGGATGGAAGATGTACACTAATGATGCATCCAACGAACGGTGTTCCGGTGCTGAAGTTGTACTTGTCACTCCTGAAGAACACCCAATCTGTTATGCCCTGAAACTCGACTTTTCTGCGACGAACAATGAAGCAGAATATGAAGCCTTGGCTGCGGGATTCAAAATTGCCAAGGAACTGGAAGTGAACACCTTACACATTTCCTGCGATTCCTAGCTGGTAGCATGTCAAGTTTGGAAAGAGTTTTAAGGCAAAAGGAGCAATGCTAGCTTCTTATCTAAATCGAATCCTTGAACTGCTTAATGACATTGAATATTGCACGATAACGCATGTTCCCGGAGAGGAAAAGCGAGGTCTGACTCACTGGCTAAGTTGGTCAGTTCCGGAGATGCGCAGTTCATGGGCTTGGTTCCGATGGAAGTACTTTCAGCTTCGAGCATCGACCAGATGAATGTCGATTGGAGATTGAGGCTGAACCTGAAAAGGAGTCATGGATGATTCCGATAAATAACTATTGCAGAAAGGAATCCTCTCAGACAGGAATGAACAACGAATGCTCATTCGTCAAGCTTCGAGATATATTATGCGGAGATGAGCACTTTGTAGGAAGGGTTTCTCTATCCCTATGTTTCAGTGTGTCGCTCACGATGAGACCAAGCGAGTCCTAAGAGAAGTTCACGAAGGGGCATGTGGCGATCACACTGGAGGCCAAACCCCAGCGAAGAAGATTCTCCGCTACGTGTACTTCTGGCCAACTGTCAACCAAGACGCAGCTGATTACACCAGAAAGTGTGACAAGTGCCAGTGATTTGTCAAAATTCCAAGAGCCCCGCTGATGGAGATTACTCAAATGGTCAGTCCCTGCTGCAGTTTGGGGAATTGATATTATCGATGTATTGCCGATATCTAAAGGTGGCGCGGAGTATGCCATCGCCGCAGTTGACTACTTCATCAAATGGGCTAAGGCAGAGCCATTAGCCACGGTTACCACAAAAAAGTAATCGGCTTCATAGTTCGAAATATCATCTGTCGTTTTGGAGTTGCACAAGCAATCGTTACTGATAACGAGACCCAATTCGACATCACCGAATTCAAAGATTTCTTCCGCCGGCATCACATAGAAAAGAGATTTGCTGCGGTAGCACACCCCCAGACGAATGAACAAATCGAAGCTATAAACAAGATTATCAAGTCATTCTTAAGAAGCGATTGGAAAAGGCGAACGGCAAGTGGGTCGATGAGCTTCCATTGGTACCATGGGCTTATCGAACGACTCGCAAGTCAACGACTGACCATTCTCCATTCGTCCTAGCCTACGGATCAGAGGCCATGATTCCAGTTTAACTGAAAGTACATTCTCACCGAGTGGTTCACTACAATTCCCGGACCAACGAACAACTCCTGTCGAAGTCACTTGATATGATCGATGAGAAGCATGACGAAGCTGAGTTGAGAGCAACTGCACACCGACACCAAGTGTTGCGGCCCTTTCGAAATTGGAGGATATCTTTGGGGATTGGCAAAGATATCTTCGGAGGGAAGAGGAGTCTTCTCGGCAGTTGTAATTGGAGGAGGCTGTGTAGAGGTCAGCCCTTTCGAAATCTTCACGACCAACTTCTTCTTTAAAACAAACGGCTAAGCATCCTTAGGTTCTTCTATTAAGGGCTCGTTGCTCACATTAACATCATCGTGGCCAGCTTCATCACCTTCACCTATGATTTCACCTTCCTCCGCATCTTCTAGCTTTATCTCGGCTTCATCCCTTGACTTGGGACTGGGGGCACATCAGGATTAACCTCATATCCTTCAGGCGAGTTATCGTCGTCGTCGTCGTCATTATCGCCATCGTCATCACCGGCAGCCACTTGGACCTGACCAGTGTTGCGGCCTGCTTCAACCAAATTGTAAGCTAGGAGATTCTCATCTGAATGAAGAACCCCAATAGTTATGTCCTCTACTGGAAGCGCCATGAGATCTTTAATGGCATCTACAAGCGTCGTGCTACTGGATCTCATCGAAACATCTGAATGGTAACAAAGATACGAGTTAAGCCTACATACTATAAGGCAAGTTCATATAAAGCACGCAGAATGGAACTTACATCCAGATGACTATCTACGTGCAAACCCAGGCGGATAGCGAACATAAAACCATTCGTTTTTGCAATAACTCGGTTTATTCCATGTCCTAGTGACAACTTTGCAACTTTTAACCGGTTCTAAATAAGTCAAAGGACTTCCTTCTCAGCTTTTGAAACTGTATATATACCGAATCTCCTCATCGTTGGGCACTTGGTGCAAATACTCGGTGAAGACAATATATGTGCCGAGGAGGAAGGTGTAGCTGTTCGGATGTAGTTGTGCCGAAGCCAATCTCATGAAATTTAGAACTCGACGGATGAACTAGTTAAATGGTGGGACGCAATCCGCCAAACACATGTATCTATTGCAAGCAGTATAACCCTCTAGGGGACTGTGAGCTCTTTGATGACGAAACGGGACTAGCACGTCCTCGAAAGGAATTCCGTGTTTATCACAAATTCTACAAAGTGATCCCTCGTCAAATCTTAAAAGCAATCGAATCGACGAGATCGTCCAAGATAATAGCATCCTCCAAAGTATCAGAAGCAAGTTTTATTTTTGGTCCTTCGACCGGCTCTGTTGGATTTACTGGAAAATGCTGCTCGGTTTGTGGATTTTCTTATTGTTGTGCATGTTGTATTGGAGTTTGTTGTGCAGGCGGAACTGTTGTCGAGCTAGATTCGGTATCAGATTCGGCATATTTAGAAGTAGATGGACCTGCAGCTAAAGTGGCAAGACGCTGGGAACGTCTGTGGTCCATTGCTATAAAAACTCAACAGATAATAAACATCAGATTAATTATAAGTTGTGCCCTCCGTGCTAAAGTGAAACCTAGTGCGGCATCCTGCAGTGTCGTACAGTGCAGATTTCTAATATTATATAATCGTTCCTTCAAAGAGTTTGGATATCACCCGAAGCGTCCATCATCGCTGACCGTCCCGACGAGCATCACGTTATCGGTCGTGCTTTACAAATGCTTTGGAACCATCCACAAAGCAAAGCTCATTTGTGGACATTGGAGTTCACAAAATTCACCAAGTGTTGAATTTATACCGATCCAACTCCTTGGGAAAATTTTGTCCTCCTTCCTCTTCCATTCCCAGACCATGGCCACCAACGAATTGAGACCCATCCACGTTCATCCTTGCTCCACCACCTACCTAGTCGCACGAGTATAGGATGAGATGAAATGTTAAATCCTAGAGGCGACTGTCTCAAGTCTTAGATCGTTGAGGAGATTGGTGGATCGGATCTGAAGGGCTGGTGCAGGTTCGACTAAGGCATGGCGAATGGTGTCAGGTACGGGCAAAAGTGAGCGGCGGCGGTCTTAGGGTCGAGCAAAGGTGGAATTCGTTTTGGGGTGTGAAGGAATTTTAATGGCAGAGCTTTGAGCTTCGGATCGGTGCAAAGTAAAGTGAAGAGAAGCAATAAATGAAACAGGGTTATAAACCCAAGGAGCCAAATTCTTAGGCATGAAATTCAAAGACTTTTTCAAAGTCTCGAATCGGTAAAATGCAATACAAAATAATGGTGATGATGATCCATGTATATGCAAATGTACGTGTACCTAAAATCATTCAAGAACGTGCACGTATCCAACACCCGACGACTAGAGTCAAAGGAAATCAGATTCGAACCTGGAAAATCCATGAAAGAAACCAATTTAAAATTATAGAGTTTGGAATGACGGATTGTTTGCGCCAAAATTGATCACAAACACCCGATTGTTGATGAAAGCACCCGTTCACAATCACAGATCACAGATAGCGGGTTTATAGAGAATAAAATATGATGAACACTCAAAAAATTCAAAAAAAAGCGATGAAAACACACAGATTTATAGTGGTTCAGCGTTCTAGCCTACTTCCACTTTGAAGAATTCGACTTTATTGATTTTTGCTCGCTGGTTACAACAGGTTACAACAGTAGAATTCGAGTACAATGGTGATTTCGACAAAGTCTGGACGTAGAAGAGTCAAAAGTCCCCTTTCTGTAGGTCATGGGCTGCTATTTATAGGCGTAGGCTGCAAATTTCTCGCTCAGATCTCTGGAGACCTTCTTGCACGTGAGTGGGCCCACGCGATCGATCCCATGCGATTTCGACTCGATCCATGATCGATACGAACAAGATTCGTATCGATCAAAAATTTGCCCAATCAAGTCGACATCGATCAAGAATACTCATGTGGTTGTGCGTAAGCTCCTGTGAAAAATTGATAGCATTTGGAGTTGTAGATTTAGAGTTATGATCGATGCAAGTCTCGATTTATCGAATGCTGTTGAGTTCGCATCGATCCTTCTTCGCATCGCTCTATTCGTATCGCTCCGAGCACGTGCCCGCTAATTGACGTGGCGCTAAATTTCTGGACCGATCCACTTTTCGTGCCGAGTTGACTGCTTCCTCCTTCGTATCGAGTGAGTGCTATGTTCCTCGTATCGATCTCTCGCTCTTCATGTTACCTTGTTCGTATCGATCCCTGAGTACCCCGAAAGCACACGCCTTCGTATCCATCAAACCTGCCTTCTTCGTATCGATGCTTTGTAACACATTCTTCGTATCGATGATTTTAGTGGTGTTTCATATCGGTCGTTGGTTAATCGATACGAATTGAGTTGGCGACCGATACGAAGTACATATGGATATCGATACGAAGCGTTGCTTACCTGATGGATACGATGGAGAATGAGCGTAAGTGGATCGATACGAACAAGCTGGGGGATGATGGATGCGAAATGGGATACGCCTGGATGGATACGAACAAGACTTCTTCCCATGGATACGAGCCACCACTTACCTTAATTTGCATTGATCATATCTTGAGCATACAAACTCGGATTGACTTGAAATTTGAAACATTGGCTTTTATAGCTTTGCTTGTTGTGCCTTGTCAATTATAGCCCGATCCGAACTCGGACAAAATTCGTCGATATCCATAGTGAAACAGTGTATAACCGATCTTTGGGACGAACTGTTCTTGATTTCCAATCAACTTTTTTGTGTCACGGCCTTGCCAAAGGGCGGGATAACACTTGTCCTCCAAAACATGTCTTGTGATAGGAATGTGTGTTTTGTAGTTCGATAAGCTGGATGTTCATATTCTGTTAATGACCTGTAAAAAGATTGATAATCTTACGTGATTGTGAATAGTGACCGTTCGCGATCGTATGCCGTTCGGGGCGGTATGTGACCGTTCGAGGTCGAGTGCCGTTCGAGGCGTGTTGTGACCGTTCGCGGTCGGATGTCGTTCGAGGCGAATTGTGACCGTTCGTGGTCGGATGCCGTTCGAGGCGAATTGTGTGCTCGAGGGGACTTAGTATTATTAATGTCAGATTTCACGTTCGAGTGAGTTTCTGAACTGTTTGTTATGGCGGTTTATCGCCATCTCAGAGCATGCTTGAGGACCGTTCACGATCTCGTGCATGTGTAAGTGACTTAACCGTTATGGAATTACAAGTACCAAATTCACATTCAAAGTGAGGCTCACAATCAAAATGTCCCACCAAATAAGGTCCAGATGCGAAAAATAGAAAACAAAAGCAAAACAGAGACGTCAAAGTGCAAACACCTACACTGATGCGGTTGATAGTCGTATCAGAGCATGCCTGAGGATCGTTCGTGATCCTGTACATGTGTGAATGCCTTAATCGCGTTGGTGTGGAGTTTGCCACTTATTCATCATTATTTCAATCAGTTGATAACAAGTTGATGCCTTGATCCTGAACTGTCCCTGGTTGGTGCAGATGGCGGCCGCTCTCGTTCCACCATTGTTGCTCCCTTTCTCACATATTGCGATAGCAGACCATTCCGGACATGTCCCTCAACCTCATCCTTCAAGTGCCTGCAATCATTCGTACTATGACCATTTAGCTCATGGAATAAGCAGTACTTGTTTGGTCTTCTTTCGTTGCTGGTCGGATCCCTTCTCATTGGCTTTCGATAAGGAATCTGCCTTCTGGTGTCCTGGTAGATCCGTTTCAAAGTTTCATTCAACTCCGTATAAGAGGTGAATCTCGGTTCCTTTCGCGGTCGCTTTGGTCCATCACCGTTATCCTCGGCTCTCCGTTTCCCTTATCATTGCCTGAATCTTTTCCGGGAGGACTTTCGTTTTTTACTGCATAAACTTCAACTCCCTCTCCTTCCTCTCTTTCAACATTTGCATCTTCTAATCGCAGAAATCATTCGGCCTCATGATAAAATTCTCCTAGATCCATAGGTGGATCCCTTGTCAATGAATTCTTGAATTATGTGCCACCAGCTATGCCAAATACAGCTGCCATCAAAACCATGGATGGAGCTAGTCGATCCACCGATGTTGTCGCTACATTGAATCGTGTCAGAAAACTCCTCAAAGATTCCCCGGTTCTTTGTTTCAGTGTTGCCAAACTAATCACATTCTTGGGTCTCGAAATGTGAACTCTGAACTGCCTCATAAACTTCTCAGTCAAATCGATCCATGTTCCAATGGAGTCGCTCTTCAGTTGTCTAAATCATAGTGCTGCAATATTCGTCAAATACAATGGGAAGCACCGGGCCATGACCTCCTTCGACGCCCCCAGTACCTCCATATGCCTCATATACCGTGTCAGATGAACTGCAGGATCCGTCCTTCCATCGTACGTCTCCAGTGTTGGTAGCTTGAATTCTGGTGGATTCCTATCCTGTCTAATTGTGGGAGCGAAGGGGCTCATGTTCACGTCTTCCAAATCTCTATTCACTAGTCCGCCTCTCATGGCTCGTCTGATCATCTCCGCCAATCTGTCATTGTCGCCAATCTGTCATTGTCGCCAAGCTGTGGTCCTTGTCTGTTGCCTCTGATCTACCCTTGGGTTCACGAGGGAATTTCGGAATCTGTTCTCCTGAACGCGCATCCATTCCTCTATCAACGCCATGTTGAATAGTTCTATCTGGTGTCCTGCCTGAGGCTGGATCAACATGCTCCGTGGAAATGCCCCCCAGCTCTGGGGCTGCTTTGGATGGTCCCGCTCTGTTCTGGGTTCGGATTGCTCCATGCTCCTGACCTCTATCTCTAGCACTTCCTGCCGTAGCGTTCCCTTGATTCTGCATTCTAGTTTGTCCAATTTGCTGGAGTAGATTCTACATCATCTTTTCTTGCCTTTTCAGCATTCCCTCCTGCATGGCTTCCATCATCATCTCGTCTCGGGTGATGAAGACTGAGGCATGATTCCCTCCTAAGGAAGCCTCCTGACTTCCTTCATGCCGACTCCTTTCTGCTCTTGATCTCCTTGCTGATTGCTTCACCATTGCTTTCCAGATCTAAGTCCTTAAACCTTCAGATCCAAAATCCAAGTTGTAGAATCCCTGAATGCTAGCGTTCTCAGTGAAAGCACCAAAATGTTTGCGCCAAAATTGGTCACAAACACCTGATTGTTGATGAAAGCACCCGTTCACAATCACAGATCACAGATAGCAGGTTTATAGAGAATAAAATATGATGAACACTCAGAAAATTCAAAGAAAAGCGATGAAAACACACAGATTTATAGTGGTTCAGCGTTCTAGCCTACTTCCACTTTGAAGAATTCGACTTTATTGATTTTTGCTCGCTGGTTACAACAGGTTACAACAGTAGAATTCGAGTACAATGGTGATTTCGACCGAGTCTGGACGTAGAAGAGTCAAAAGTCCTCTTTCTGTAGGTCCTGGGCTGCTATTTATAGGCGTAGGCTGCAAATTTCTCGCTCAGATCTCGGGAGACCTCATCTTGCACGTGAGTGGGCCCACGCGATCGATCCCATGCGATTTTGACTCGATCCATGATCGATACAAACGAGATTCGTATCGATAAAAAATTTGCCCAATCAAGTCGACATCGATCAAGAATACTAATGTGGTTGTGCGTAAGCTTCTGTGAAAATTTGATAGCATTTGGAGTTGTGGATTTGGAGTTATGATCGATGCAAGTCTTGATTTATCGAATGCTGCTGAGTTCGCATCGATCCTTCTTCGCATCGCTCTATTCGTATCGCTCCGAGCACGTGCCCGCTAATTGACGTGGCGCTAAATTTCTGGACCGATCCACTTTTCGTGCCGAGTTGACAGCTTCCTCCTTCGTATCGATTGAGTGCTATGTTCCTCGTATCGATCTCTCGCTCTTCATGTTACCTTGTTCGTATCGATCCCTGAGTACCTCGAAAGCACACGCCTTCGTATCCATCAAACCTGCCTTCTTCGTATCGATGCTTTGTAACACATTCTTTGTATCGATGATTTTAGTGGTGTTTCGTATCGGTCGTTAGTTAATCGATACGAATTGAGTTGGCGACCGATACGAAGTACATATGAATATCGATACGAAGTGTTGCTTACCTGATGGATACGAAGGAGAATGAGCGTAAGTGGATCGATACGAACAAGCTGGGGGATGATGGATGCGAAATGGGATACGCCTGGATGGATACGAACAAGACTTCTTCCCATGGATACGAGCCACCACTTACCTTAATTTGCATCGATCATATCTTGAGCATACGAACTCGAATTGACTTGAAATTTGAAATATTGGCTTTTATAGCTTTGCTTATTGTGCCTTGTCAATTATAGCCCGATCCGGACTCGGACAAAATTCGTCGATATCCATAGTGAAACAGTGTATAACCGATCTTTGGGACGAACTGTTCTTGATTTCCAATCAACTTTTTTGTGTCACGGCCTTGCCAAAGGGCGGGATAACACGGATCATGAGAGCACATTCCAGATTTATAATGTCAGATGATGATAGAGCGTCGCGACGAATATCTATAGACATAGCTTTTCACAAAAACGATCCGCGGGAAGGATAATGACCATTCAAAGCTTAGAGTGGAATCCTTCATAGCAATTCCAACTTGTCTCGATTCAAAGCGCATCATATTTGAAACAAGATGTATTTTGGGAGGCAACTGTTATCCAGCCGTTTGAGCAGGCAATATTCGGATAGACTGGACGAATCGAACTTGAAAACTGTCTAGACAGAAAGCCCAAAGAGATAGCCCAAGAATCCAGAAACCAAATGCAGACAGAGCCAAGAGGCAAGTGCTAAACCATTCAAAGAAGCCAAATGCAAAGATCCACCAAAGTGGTGGATCGGTACCGATCCAACCACCTGGATTGGTATCGATCCACGAATCTCCACCAAAAGTTGTCCTCGCATCTACTACATGTTAGTAATGATGTTAGAAGCCCATTTCAAGTATTATTCTGTCGATTCTACGCAATTCTCTATCGATCTCCACAAGCACTTCGAATCAGCAAATCTGCACTTTCACAAATTCATCATTTAAACTCGGAAACAAGCAAATACTGACGCAAACAAGCTTGGAATTACAAAGCTAACAACAAGTCGATCCAACATGAAGAGTTCAAAACAACATCTAAGGCCATTTTACGAATCGGTACCGATCCAGGACTTCGCTGAGGTGTCCCCATACTTCTTTGGAGAAATGGTCTATGGCGTGGAAAACGTTATGGAGATCTTCTGGGCGAGATTTTAGGCTTGCTATAAATAAAGGGGCATGGGTCATTTCTATGGATCTTTTTGGCTTTCTCACTCCTTACTCTAATTTCTTATAATCATTGTCAGATTTATATCGATCTGTAAGGACTCCTGCCTATAATCAGCAATATAACCAATAAAATCACTAAGTGGACGCAGGTCAAGATTAGCCGAACCACTATAAATTGCTGTGTTCTTTCTTTGCTCATTTTTCATTTAATTTCGTCACTTTTTATTCTATTTAATCTTCCGGGTCTTTGTGTCATTTATTGTTCAAATAATAATTAAGGATCTTTATGGTATACGAGATTTTTTTGCACGTGCGATGCACGTGCATATCAAAACCCTTATATGATGATATAAAAATTTTAACTTTTTTTTATAGTTTTGACAAGTAAAAGTTGAAAATTATAAAGAACAATATTATGAACGTTATGTTGAGATCATGATTTGAACTGTTGGTCTTATTTATGTATCAAAATTTTCATTTGAAAATAGATGTTATTTTTGTTTATAGTGTGGTAAATTTCTTTATTTGTATATAAGGACATTTAGGAATTTTACCGTCGGACCAAAAAATTGTGTTATATTCCAACCATTATCACTTTTTATCGTTTACAATCAACTTATTGTATTTTAAACAAGCATGTTAAAAACATATTTAGTTTATATAAAACGGACTGAAATATAATAAGTAGTCTCTCAGTTCATTAACTTCAAATAAGCATAAAACAAATGTACCGTTTACCAGATGGAAAAAAAACTAATGTCTGTTTCATTACATTTTAGTATGAATACCTTGGTACATTACCAAGCATAATGCGTATATTTTAAAGGTTAAGTACAGCAAATTCACCTGTTAATGATCTGTATATTGCATGTTTTTAAGTTATTTAACTACAGGTTATTGTTAGTTCAAGGCAACATCAGTATGGAGCACTTAAATATGAATTTACAGCAGACCTATATTAGGAAGTAACCAGTTTCCATTACTTAAAAGACTCAACTGCTCGTCTCCATAAATAGGTTTTAACTTATTACGCCTATCTAGATAGTTTTCAAATATATGCTAGGTTGCAATTAGTAAATGCGTACTTCCAAGTTTATTGACAGAAAAATTACACAGAACTTAAAAAACCAGAAGTTATAACTCGCCACTAACACATCACATAATAATTATACTAAAAAAATAACAAGAAGAAGAGTGTTAGGAGTGCACAAGTAACTTACAGCAACAGAACTAGCTCTTATCTCTCTGTAATTTTCAGCCTCTTCAGGAAAGGTTTGATCAAGCTCCTCCAAGAGGTGTTTCCGCAAGCTCTAAAAAATTAAAATAGTATCAAACAAATAATACATAGACCGCTGTTTAACAGACTAGCACTGAATTTATAATCGCACAAAGTACAGAACATATGTTATACCAATCAATGGGATTAAGATACAGAAATCAGAAATAAATCGGCTTGGTCATCACTAAACTAAGTTCAGATTAAGTACAACTAAATAGATTACAAAATTTAAATCACGATGGAGTCGACCCATATAAAGAATTGATGAGGGGTCCTTTAGTTATTTGTACTGTAATAACAGCCATTTTTATTATATAATTGCAAAGAGGGATTGTTCATGGCTGCTAAATTATTACATAAAACTACTCTCTATTTTCCTTCAGTTCAATGATTGCTATTTAAACGAAAACAATAACGTTTAAAAATTGCTCTAGAGTCTACTTTACTTCTGGAAAATAATAGTCTTGCTACGCCTTGCTACTTGAAAGGAAACTTCCAGCCCCATTAAGTTAGAATTCAGACTATTCTATGTTGGGTAATATGTATAAACTTTGCAGCGTCTTAAACCTTATGATCCAGAATGCATGCAAGTAAACAAAGTGTTATGCGATGTGTGTGTTTGTGTGTTTGAGCATGCAATATTAATCTGGATATGAAAAAATAAAAAAATGTGGTCAACAAAACAGTAATAGGTATTTGCAACTTATTATGACTTACTAAAACTGTAAGTTTTTAGATGTCATTTCAGTTACTACGTAGAAATAAAACCAAAACAGTTATGGGTAAATTTTCACAGTGGAGGACAAGCGCTAACTGTGAAACGTGCTTTGGAACGATTCATAAACCGTGGTCGAAGTCATGTTGAAATCCAAGTGAAAACAAAGGAGATACTGTGATTTGAACGTTGCATGAATAGTGGTTTGCCCTCCCTAACCGCCTATGGAAACCCATTTCTGAAGAGATGGTGAAACTTCCCGCTTCTCAAATGAATATTAAAAGTCACACTGGAAGCTTTCAAGAAGAGCAGAAGAAGCAAGAAGTGGAAAGGAGCAAAGAAGAGCAAGACGGTGGGAACCAAGAGTGGTTTGGCCACCCTGGTTGAACCCCCTAGGTGGTTCGAACTCCTTAGTCGAACCTCTTTTGAGGTTAGACACCCATGGCCGAACCGCTAGGGGAATGGTCGAACCACCCCTATTTCGTCTCTCGAGACCTCACCTCTAGCTCCCCTCAACTTCTACACACAATCTCCCTCCATGTCATTTGCAAGACGAACCTCTTTTTGTTGAACTAAGACCATGTCAGACCACTCCTACAGTCATACTAGATCTAACCTATCTAGGCGAACCATTGTCCGGGCTGGATGAACCAGTCGAATATGTTGTATTTTTCTTCCTATCTTCATGGATCTCGACAACTAAATCCCAAATGATTTTTCGTGAGCTTCTCCAACAGATATCTTAAAGTAAGAATCATATGGAGGGCTACACATCTATAGATACCTCAGACATCCAACAATTCAATATCTTTTTCGACCATTCACGAGGTTCTTTCAAAATCCAAACTCGATATTTCTCATTGTACTTCTGGCTATTAATCTGTAATCAATCATGAGATAGTGAAATCATAATAAAAACAACATAGTGGACATAGATCTAATCAACGATTGAAATATTATAAAAATCATGTGTTCTTTTATTTTACTTTAACTCTCTATTTATATCGTTTATCTATTACTATTGTGGTATATTTGTTATTGTTCCTGTTCAATTATAAAACGTATGAGAGATCTCAAATCCACGAAAAAACTAACAGTAGGTGTTTCTTAGACCTCTCTTTGGAATGTTTGTCAATTTTCAATGCAAACATTTTTTGTGCTTTCACCGAGAGCTTGATTTCCAACGTTAGTGTTTGTACCAAAAATGGGTATAACACTCTTCGGAAGTCTTTGAAGAGATAAACGCGAAGGATGAAATTTAATACTGTGGATTATCTAACAAAAACTCCAAATAACAGAAAGGTAAAGTGCAAAGACAAGCGATTTAGAGTGGTTCGGCGTTTTAGCCTACGTCCACTATGAAGTTTGATGATTTTATTGCTCGACACTCGAAGATTACAATTTCTTACAACGCAGTACAACTGGTTTTGTGAGCTAAGTCTGAATCTAAGGCAACCGTGGCGATTCTGAGTAAATCTGGCAGCATCTGGGCGCTCTTTAGCTCTTAGAATTATCCGACCCCTTTTCTGAATGACCAGGGGCTCTATTTATAGGTGTAGGAGGCTGATATTTCGCCTAAACTGAGGGGAGACCAGTTCTGGTACGTCAGGGGGCCCACATGCCCGCTTTCTGGAAATCCGGGCCCACTTTGGGATCGATTCGAAGCTATGTTCGAATCGATCAAGAAATTGTCCGATCGAGCTGAAATTTGGTGTGAACATTCTTCAACATGTGCTCAAAGTTCTGTGACAATTTCATAGCATTTGGACTTGTAGATCTCAAGTTATGATCGATTCAAGATTGGAGTATTCGGCAGGAAGTATGGTTCGAATCGATTTCGTTCGAATCGATTGCTTCGACTCGATGGTAATGCGCGTGAGCAGTGTTGTCGTGGCGCGAATTTCCCGAGTCGATCCCACTTTTTCTCCGGGTTAATTGGGTTGAATCCGGGGTTTAAGCCGCGTTTACTTGGTGGATTCGAAGTAATGGATTCGAAGGCAGGCCTCTTCGAATCGATCGAATTCGTGCTCCTTTGTATCGATCATGGAGTGATGTGGTTGATCTATAGGAAGTCTCCTTTGTATCGATTATTGGATCCGAGGATAACTATGGCATGGAGTCGAGGCTCCCTCAATTGCATGGATTCGAATGACCTTTCCTCTGATGGATTCGAACCGAAGTATACGAGGATGGATTCGAAGCAAGGTGTCTTCATGGACTCGAAGGAGTTTATTGCGATGGAGACGAAAGACTCCGACCTGTAGCTTCATTGTTTCGAAGTGTTTCGTCTGGTCCTATCTGAGTGAATGTCTATTTGATGGAGGCGAACCATGTGGAGTCGAATCGATGGATTCGAACAGAGTATCCATTGATGGATACGAGGTAAATGGAGTCGAACGTGATGGAACCGAACTTGATGAAGTTGAACCTGATGGATTCGAGCTTAGTCAATTCGACCCTTATGGATGCGAACCCGAGGCTATGTCCTCCACTTTCGTCGATGATATCTTGAGCGTACGACCTCGGATTGACTTGATATTTGGAACGTTGTTTTTCCTTACCTTGCTTGACGTGCCTTATCAATTGTAGCCCGATTCGGACTCGGGCAAAATTCATTGATATTTGCAGTTGTCCAACAATCATTCAATGTTGAGGATGTGTGATCCTGTTTTTCTGGTCAGTTCCTTGGTATCTCATCCTTGCCAAAAGGCGGGATAACATTTGCCCCCCAAAGTACGTCTTGTGTAAACATGACGTGCTTTGATAAACTGCGGTCTTTCATGCTGAATACATCCGTTCAGTTGATTGCTTGACAGTCGTCTTTTATTCATCTCGTTGCAATCTTCCCTTAGATAAACGTCCAACCGGCGTGCTTTTCTTTGGTCCTGCCCCCAGTCTTGGGGATGAGTATGGAATTGATGTATGTTTATACTCCGTCTCGCACTCTGGGAGTACGGAGTTAAGGAATGTTTATACTCTGTCTCGCACTCTGGGAGTACGGAGTTAGGTGGAGGGCTGTCGTGTATCAACCCTTTTCCGGCCTGATGTGATGGCTTGCCCCCAAGCTCGGGTTTCACTTAGCGAGTGGCTGGTCGTAACACAGCCACTCCTTTCTTGAATAAATCCCATTGTGTGATGGAATTTAGCTCTTCGTGCATCGTGATGTTGTACATTGTACTTAATGAATCACCGCTCTGGCTCGAAGAGATGGCATTTATTGCTGGAATAAGAAAATATGGCAAAGTCAGTTGCCTTATTATAAATTCTAATTTCGAAATGCAAAAGCAAACTGCTAGATGGAAAAAATATAACGAAATAAATAGAGCATGTTATGTGTAATAGCAACGGAGACTCTCGCTGTTCCAGGCTCTTGGCAAATCAAGACCGTCAACGGTCGATAGTTTGAATGTGCCATCTCCGAGTCTTCGGGTAATCGCGTATGGTCCTTTCCAATTTGGTTTCATGTGTGAAGGAACCGGATAGATTCTCTTGAGAACGAGATCGCCGAGTTCAAAAGTTCGAGGTCGAACTTTGGCGTTGTACAGTCGGGCGACTCGACCCCGATGTGCGGCCGCTCTCAAATCGGCCTCTTCTCGCTTTTCATCTAGTAGATCCAAAGATTTAGCAAGTAATATAGCGTTTGTTTTCGGATCATAATAAGTCACGCGATGAGAACGAACTTCTGTCTCGACTGGAATAACGGCTTCTGAGCCATAAGATAAAGAAAACGGGGTGTGTCCGGTTGCGGTCTTGTGAGTCGTTCGATAAGCCCATAATGCCATAGGGAGTTCATCAACCCATTTGCCCTCGGCCTTTTCCAATCGTTTTTTCAAAATGGATTTTATAACTTTATTGACAGCTTCAACCTGTCCGTTTGCCTGAGGATGTGCAACTGCCGAGAACTTTTTATGAATATAGAACCGTTGACAGAAACTTTTGAACTCTGCACTTTCGAATTGAGTTCCATTATCGGTGATGATGGTATGCGGGAGTCCAAATCGACAGATGATATTGCGAACTACGAAATTTATTACTTTCTTTGTCGTAATCGTTGCGAGGGCTTCGGCTTCGGCCCATTTTGTAAAGTAGTCGACGGCGACGATGGCGTACTTCGCACCACCTCTTGCCAGAGGTAAAGCGCCGATAATATCGATGCCCCACATCGCGAATGGCCAGGGACTGACCATTTGAGTTATCTCGGTAGGTGGGGCTCTCGAAATTTGGGCGTGTTTCTGACACCTATCGCACTTTCTTGCATAGTTTGATGCATCTCGGTTTACTGTCGGCCAGTAATATCCATACCGGAGTATTTTCTTGGCGAGAGCTTGCCCACCGGTGTGATCGCCACACTCTCCTTCATGTACGTCATGTAACACTCGTTTAATTTCATCGTGCGCGATACACCGGAAGAGAGGAACAGAATAACCCCTTCTATACATTACTCCGTTTTGAATGACGAATCGTGAAGCTTTTCGTAGAATTTGTCTCTTCTCATTTCTGTGCTCAGGCAGTGCCCCATTCTCGATGTAGTTTCGATATGGAGTCATCCACGATTCTCTTTCGGGAGCGGTTTCAAATACAAAACTCGTCTCCATTTGATCAATGCTGGGGAAGGATAAAGTTTCGACGGGGACAAATCCCTCTTGCTGTGTTTCACCTGTGCTGGCTAACTTTGCCAATGAATCGGCTTTTTGATTGCATTCTCGGGGTATATAATAAATGGCGTAATAATCAAATTGTTCCAGTACTTTCTGAACTTGAGCCAAGTAAGCAGCCAGTCTTCGATCTCTCGCTTGGTATTCTCCCCGTACTTGACATACCACTAACTGTGAATCACAATAAATTTCCACAGCGATAACCCTCAAATCTCTGGCAAGCTTTAGGCCGGTTAAGAGGGCTTCATATTCAGCTTCGTTATTAGTTGCATGAAAATCAAACTTCAAAGCGTAACATATAGATCGGCCTTCGGGCGTCTCAAGTACAACACCAGCACCCGAACATCGGTCGTTTGATGCACCGTCAGTATGTAACTTCCAGATGTATTCGGGGGATTTACTGGTTTCAGGCAAGTCCTCTAAAACGGTAAATTCAGCTATGAAATCTGCCAGGACTTGTCCTTGAATGGCTCTCCGCGGAGTATAAGTGATATCGAATTGGCTTAATTCGATGTTCCATTTGAGTAACCTACCAAACGTCTCAGGCCGCGTGAGGACCTGTCGTAACGGCTGATCGGTATACACAGTAAGAGGTGAGCTTGGAAATAAGGTCGAAGCTTTCTTGAGGCAATGACCAAGCAGTAAGCTAGCTTCTCTAATCTTGGGTAATTTCTTTCAGCTCCTGTTAGCCGTTTACTAACATAGTAGACCGGTTTCTGCACTTTGTCTTCCTCCCGAACCAAAGCAGCACTGATCGCATGCTCTGATACTGCCAGGTAGAGGTACAATTGCTCGTGGTCAACAGGTTTTGACAAAATCGATGGTGTGGAAAGATGTTGAACCAGTGATCGAAATGCGCCTTCACATTCCGGGGTCCATTCAAAGTTTCGCTTTCCCTTCCGGATTAGATCAAAGAAAGGGATGCATTTATCAGTTGACTTTGAAATGAACCTGCTTAGTGCTGCTACCTTTCCATTGAGACTCTGGACTTGTTTTATGGTTCTTGGAGTTTGTAAGTCCCTTATTGCCCAGATCTTTTCGGGATTTGCTTCTATCCCTCGAGCATTAACGATAAACCCGAGGAATTTTCCAGAGGCGGCACCGAAATGACACTTTAATGGGTTGAGCTTCATTCCATATTTTCGGAGAATGTTGAACATTGAATTTAAGTCTCTGACATGATCCGTGGAGAATCGAGACTTCACTAGCATGTCATCCACGTAAACCTCCATGGTCTTCCCAATCTGATCGGCGAACATCCGGTTGACCAAGCGTTGGTATGTTGCTCCGGCATTCTTTAAACCAAAAGGCATGACTCTGTAGCAGTAGAGTCCCAAATCGATCACGAAACTGGTATGTTCTTGATCAGGTAAATGCATAGGTATTTGATTATAGCCAGAGTAAGCATCCATAAAAGATAACAATTCATGGCCAGCCGTTGAATCTACAAGCTGGTCAATTCGAGAAAGTGGAAAACTATCTTTTGGACAAGCTTTGTTTAAGTCAGAATAATCGACGCAAGTTCTCCATTTCCCATTCGGTTTTCGAACCAACACTGGGTTTGATACCCACTCTGGGTATAAAGCATCTCGGATGAAACCATTCGATTGTAACTTGTCAACTTCCTCTTTAAGGGCGGCAGATCTCTCTGGATCCATACCACGCCTTTTTTGTTTGACCGGAACGTGTCGCGGGTCAATGTTCAAGGAATGACTTGCGATGTCCAGCGAGATCCCGCACATATCAGAGTGTGTCCAGGCGAAAACATCGAGATTTGTCTGGAGAAATTCAACCAATTCCTATTGTATCTGTTTTCCCAGTTGAGATCCGACTTTTAGTACCTTCGAGTCATCATCCTTGCTGACCGGGACGTCCACAGTCAGTTCGGCTGGGGAAGCCTGATTCTCTTTAACTTCGTCTTTATCCTCGTTGTCTCTAGGGTCTAGATCTTTAAGGAATTGGTAGTGGTGCTCGGGCCGGGGCCCAGGCGCTAGTTGTCAATTATCAGTAAAACGGACGCAGAGAGATTCCTCCACGCCCTTTCCTTTCTCCTTTTTCTGCGCCTCACGCAGTACAGCAACATAACAGGCTCTTCCTGCTGCCTGATCTCCTTGAATGACTCCAATCCCATGGTCAGTCGGGAATTTTAAAGTCAAACACCACGGGGCAATGGCTGCCCTAAATTCAGCGAGGGCCGGTCGGCCCAAGAATGCGTTGTACGGTGAAGCGATGTCTAGAACAACAAATTGCAGCAGCCGGACTCTCCTGCGTTCTCCAACCCCCAGTTCCACTGGCAGTTTCACTATTCCAGTGGGTATCGTAGCACTCCCGTTGAAGCCGTGAACTCGAGATTGGCAAGGTTTCAAGTCCTTTGCTTCCATCTTCATTAAATCATAAGCTCGTTTGAATAAAATGTTTACAGAACTCCCACTGTCAACCAGGATTCTCTTCATCCAAGCAGGACCAACCTGGGCAGATATGACCAGTGAGTCGATTGTTGGGGCTTCGATTTTGTCAGCATCTCTGCTTCTAAATATGATATCATCAGACATTGTCTTTTGTTGCTTAGCCGGAGTTCCATCCTCACAATTACTGCAACATTCGAAGTCCGCATGCCTGATCGAACTAGCGTACGACTCCATTTCCCCCCAGCTTCTGTCTGCTGGGTGGGGACCACCACTTATCGTGTTTATAACTAGCCTCCCGCCCGTGCGAGCGGGTTCCTTTTGTCCTTCTTGATTTTGTGCCCGATTCTGATTTGAAAGGCCCGCTCCACCAGACTGCGGTGCCCGTACAAACTGGTCTAGCTTTCTTTCCCTGATCAGCTTTTCAATGAGGTCCTGCAGATGTCGACACTCATTGGTGTTGTGGCCATAACTCTCGTGAAATCTACAGAACTTTCCTGTTTGAATTTGTCTCTCCGACGATTGCTTCGGAGCAGGTTTATCATATCGCACAGTGTTGCAAGTTTGCAGATACACATTTTCCAGCGATGTATTCAGTGGCGTATAATTATCAAACATTGGGGTCCTACGCTGTGGGCCTCGATTCTGATCTCTTCTCCTGTCCTGAACATTGTTGCCCCTTGGCTGAGTTTGTTTGTTCTGTATGTTCAACTGAACCTTTCCGGAACTCTCACCGGATTGCTTAACTGCCACATTACTTTCTATTCCTCCAGTTCTGGGTACCGCATCGTCCTGTTTCCTAGACTGTTTTGCGTCATCTTGTCGCAAGAATTGAGCGGCTTTGGAGTAAAAGCGGTCCAACGATGTGGGTGGTTTCCCGGCTAACCAGTTTCCAAACTCAGAATCAGGATCGATTCCTTTTGTTAGTGCCATCAAGATTGAGTTATCGTTAGGATTACTAATCTCAACGCATGATGCGTGGAACCTTTCCAAATAACGCTTGAGCGTCTCTCCACGTGCTTGGGTAACACTAGACAGGGTATTAACGTCTTTCGATCTGGCGACATGCATGCGAAATTGTTTCAACAAATTTTTTAGCCAGTTGATCGAACGATGAGATGGATCTTGGTGGCAACCTCGTGAACCACATTGTTGCAATTCCCCCCAGAGAGATGGGGAAACTCCGACACTTCACTGCGTCGTCAGCTCTTGCAGCACTCATTGACCATTCATATTTCAAAATATGTTGATTCGGGTCACTATTCCCTTCGTACATTGGGAGAGTTGGCATCCTGAATCGTCGAGGGAGTTCAGTGCGTAATATTTCGTCTGTAAAAGGGGTATGTCCACGGGAGATTCCCCAATCATCATTAGTGAGTCCTTGACTCTCGCGTATCATCTGACGTATTATGGTCGAGATATCTGACACTGGCACATTCTGGGCATGTTGAGCTAAGGTGTGGTTGGGTTCTACAGCGCGAGTTTAGGACCGGGCGCTGTCGATGGTCCGTATTTCGCCTCCTTGGCTCGGCATTCTCTGGGACATACGGCTCAGGAGTATGTCCGCGCTGTTGATTGTTCGGCTCTGACAGATTCCGGGTATCAGTCCTCACTTCTGCCGCGGCGGTTGCAGCGCGGTAGTCCGTGGTATATTGTGGAGCAGTGCCCCCTCGTGTCGACGGTCCTGTTTGGAAGCTGGTCGACGGCCCCGTCCTTAATTGTCCAACGGTCAAAGCGGGTTGATATCCAGTAGTCTGTGCGTGACTCTCTTCTAACCGAGGACGGGTAGACCTGTGGTGATAATCAGACGAAGCGGAACTTCCAGTAGATGCATGGAAAACATCACCCCTCCTGGACTTTCTGTGGCTTTGGCGGTTTAGTTGGTTGGTTAGTTCAATGTTAACACGCAACTGTTCAGCCAACTGTTGTCGGCTTTGGGTCAGTTCCTGGAGTAATGCCTGGAACTCTTGTCTGGTTACTGGCCCAGACGGATCTGAGTGAGCAGTGTTGCCCTGGTTGGATGGAGGCAACTGCGCAGGATTATGTCGATCTCGACCTTCTTGGTCAGCAGCTGTAGAAGTGGTTCTTGTACTAACAATTTTGAGTTGTGAATTCCTTTCCTAGATTTTATGCAAATCTGAATAGAATGGAAGGATTCTGGATTAGAGATCTGGATCTTCCTCTTGGATTTATGCATCCGGTATCGATGGTAGATCCAGGGAGCAGGAGAAAAAGCTGGTTTTTCTCTGTGAAAGCACCAAAGTGTTTGTACCAAAAATGGGCACAACACTCTTCGGAAGTCTTTGAAGAGATAAACGCGAAGGATGAAATTTAATATTGTGGATTATCTAACAAAAACTCCAAATAACAGAAAGGTAAAGTACAAAGACAAGCGATTTAGAGTGGTTCGGCGTTTTAGCCTACGTCCACTATGAAGTTTGATGATTTTATTGCTCGACACTCGAAGATTACAATTTCTTACAACGCAGTACAACTGGTTTTATGAGCTAAGTCTGAATCTAAGGCAACCGTGGCGATTCTGAGTAAATCTGGCAGAGTCTGGGCGCTCTTTAGCTCTTAGAATTATCCGACCCCTTTTCTGAATGACCAGGGGCTCTATTTATAGGTGTAGGAGGCTGATATTTCGCCTAAACTGAGGGGAGACCAGTTCTGGTACGTCAGGGGGCCCACATGCCCGCTTTCTGGAAATCCGGACCCACTTTGGGATCGATTCGAAGCTATGTTCGAATCGATCAAGAAATTGTCCGATCGAGCTGAAATTTGGTGTGAACATTCTTCAACATGTGCTCAAGGTTCTGTGACAATTTCATAGCATTTGAACGTGTAGATCTCAAGTTATGATCGATTCAAGATTGGAATATTCGGCAGGAAGTATGGTTCGAATCGATTTCGTTCGAATCGATTGCTTCGACTCGATGGTAATGCGCGTGAGTAGTGTTGTCGTGGCGCGAATTTCCCGAGTCGATCCCACTTTTTCTCCGGGTTAATTGGGTTGAATCCGGGGTTTAAGCCGCGTTTACTTGGTGGATTCGAAGTAATGGATTCGAAGGCAGGCCTCTTCGAATCGATCGAATTCGTGCTCCTTTGTATCGATCATGGAGTGCTGTGGTTGATCGATACGAAGTCTCCTTTGCTTATTGGATTCGAGGATAACTATGGCATGGAGTCGAGGCTCCCTCAATTGCATGGATTCGAAGGACCTTTCCTCTGATGGATTCGAACCGAAGTATACGAGGATGGATTCGAAGCAAGGTGTCTTCATGGACTCGAAGGAGTTTATTGCGATGGAGCCGAAAGACTCCGACCTGTAGCTTCATTGTTTCGAAGTGTTTCGTCTGGTCCTATCTGAGTGAATGTCTATTTGATGGAGGCGAACCATGTGGAGTCGAATCGATGGATTCGAATAGAGTACCCATTGATGGATACGAGGTAAATGGAGTCGAACGTGATGGAACCGAACTTGATGAAGTTGAACCTGATGGATTCGAGCTTAGTCAATTCGACCCTTATGGATGCGAACCCGAGGCTATGTCCTCCACTTTCGTCGATGATATCTTGAGCGTACGACCTCGGATTGACTTGATATTTGGAACGTTGTTTTTCCTTACCTTGCTTGACGTGCCTTATCAATTGTAGCCCGATTCGGACTCGGGCAAAATTCATTGATATTTGCAGTTGTCCAACAATCATTCAATGTTGAGGATGTGTGATCCTGTTTTTCCGGTCAGTTCCTTGGTATCTCGTCCTTGCCAAAAGGCGGGATAACAGTTAGTTTGTTTGAATCTGTTGCTCAATCCACTAAGATCTGAACCACCATCTAGAAAATAAAACGCTAAGCAGATTTCAATTGTAGATAAATTCACATGAAGATAGCTAGAAAGGAATCTCAAATCTAGCTCAACTTGTTGATATTCCAACAAGAGAAGAAGTTAATGCTATGTTCGCTAACTTGGAAGCAGCGATTGCTGCTCAACAACAAAAACTGATGGAAACATTGCTTCGATGTATAGAGAGCAAGAGCCCATGGTTGCTAATGCTCATGATGCCATCCATAGGAACAAAAATCAAGGTTTAAGGGAGTTCTACACGACCGAACAATATTGTGTTTCGTTGGATTACAATGGAGATGGACCTCATGCACCAATTCGTGAAGATGGAGTTTCTCTCGAACACCCAGAAGAATGCAGCTATAAAGCAAGCCAAAGAACGAGGCGAGAGGACCAAGAGAGATGAACGGAATTGTAGTGCGCCCCCCCCCCCCACCCAAACCCTCAATACACACACACACCTAGCTAAACTAAGGGTAGCTGAACCACCCTTGGCAGAACCAGGGGAGTTGAACCTCCCCATATGGGTGAGGCCGACCATATGTAAAATGGCGCGACGAACTCCTTGTCATGGGTATAATGAAACCCTTCGAAGACTTCATATGAAATGAGGTAAAGAATGTCGTGTTTAATGACATTACAGAGAATCTCATGGGCATTCACCGAGCTAGAAAAACATAGACATCAAACTGTCGACTGTTCGCCTTCGAGCAATGAGCATCGTGGTCACTCGCATGATCAAAGGCATGGCTAAGGTGCGAGCGATGACCAAATTCATCGAAGAAGCGTTGGACATCCTAATGATCGCATTGCATAAATAATTAGATGGGTCATTCGCAACGAAGGTCAAAATCCAGGATCAAAGGAGGATAACAGAAGTTCATTCACTTAGAACATCCTCAACACTAGGAACCCACAAATATTTAAGATACCCACCATGGAACCATATGTCGAAAATGCTAACCCCATGGTCATTTGACACGCTATGCCCAAGACACAGCTATCGACGCTGATGTTTGATGCTTCCTCGTGTACTTAACTGACTTTGTCACCATGTGGTTTTGGTTTTGCAAACTTAACCATTGATTAATCAGTTCATGGCGCATTGAGAAGTTCTTGAATTAGTTTCGAATCTACAAGATCTGGCCTAAAGATGTCACATCGTTGACTGGCATTAAGCAAAAAATGGCGAGTCTTTGTGCACCTACCTGTCTAGATTCATTGCGGCAACAATCATTCGCAACTTTGATGAAAATCTAGTTTATATGGGTATCGTTATTAGGGTCAACAAGAGGACTGATCTTTCCAAAGCAATGACGAAAAAGAAGACAACAAGCTTAAAGATTTTTCCTACAAAGTTGACAAATACTTATGCATGGAGCATGTTGAAGTTGAATTGGGCATGACTGCCCAATGTGAGAGAGAACCATCAAATGCTAAGACCGATCAAAATGTAAGCAAGAGGAAGAAAAATATCCAAGATGACAAAAGAATGGTGGTTAGAAACTCTTCGAAGGCGATTCGCAGGATTGGCCCTTTACCAAAGCACGAAAAGCAACTGCTTTGGGCCGCATAAAAACTAGGGTACCATACTCCCCTTCCTATATATGAAACATGCTCCAGGAGAAAATTTCGCGATCTACAGAGGAAAAAAAACCAATTGAATTTCAGACGCTGGACTGCGACGGGAAGAGACGGCGACTCCATCTCGACAGTCGGCGTTTCCAATCGCAATCGGCAGGCGACGGCACGTCGTCTCCAACAACTGCGACGGCAACTCCATACTCAGCAGTTGGCATATCTAGGGTACGCACAACCGAAACATTTCCCATCTTCCATTTTTGGCTGTTGGCATTGGTTATTGGTACTGGCTGCTTGTGGTTGAAACTTGAAACTTGAAAAGGTACTTAATTTTGGATGTTTATATGTTTTAATTTTTACCTTTTAGTTAGTTTTACTTGTGAGGTAGAGCCTTGACGCAACGGTTAGGTCACGCGCATGGCGATCTGGGCGCCTAGATTCGAATCCAGAAATAGCCTTTTCGCAATGCGAGTGAAATGCTGCGTACATTATCGACCTCCTCAAAGCCCGCTATCATGCAGAAGCTAATTGTATATTAAGAATTGAATTGTATAATAAAGATTAAATCAAAATTAGTATATTTAATTTGTTGTTTGAAATAATTGTATAATAAGGAATTATTTGGTAACAGTTAATGAATTTTTTTAATGGTTAGTAAAGTAAAATTTATTGATAAATAACCAAGTTTCTTTTCGTAGGAATTTATAGTTGATGTTTTTTAGTCGAATCAATTTGTTAAATATAATTTTTGCTTCAAATTATCATGTGAAATATTTTTGAGAAATTAAATTATAACTAATAGATTTCATAATTTAAAATGTTTTCGTTATTTAAATAAGAGGAGCGTTCAATAGCACCCCAAACAGTGTAGCACCCTCATTAGCTTCTTGATTTCCACCACAGGCTCCCAATTAAATAATAAGGCTAATGGAAAAAGAGAGAAAGTATTGTTATTTAATACGAAGCTTGTGATGGAAATCAGAAGGCTAATGAGGTGTTGCACTGTTTTGGGTGTCATTGAACGCTTATCTTTAAATAATTATTAATATACAATGTTATTCGATGTTTATAATGTTTAGAAATGCGCAAACAAAAATCTGGACATGCTAAAAAGGTTAGAAAAAGAAGGCTGGATGAACTCATTATTTCATAGAAAGACGCTCTTAATAAATTTTAATGAGTGAACATGACAATCAAAATATAAGCGAAGAGGAAGCAAACATTAATTCATCATCACACATGGAGAACGTGTGCAGTGTCAAATGACCCTAGCACATGGAAAAATATTGATCAAAAATTGAGACTTGCTGTTTGAAAGAGGTCCTTTTAGTATATTAAAAGATAATGACTCCAATTTTTCAAAAAATGCTACAATGGACATTTTCCCTCCATATCATATGTCAGACATTTGCTAACGGGGATAAACAAGATAGAAAATGGTTGGTATATTCAAATTCGCTTGATAAAGTATTTTGTTTTTGCTGCAAATTATTCACGAATCAAACAATGCATAGTCATCTTGCTAAAGAAGGAATTAATGATTAGCGCAATCTTAGTTCTAAGTTGAAACAACATGAAAATAGCAGAGATCATCTTCTGAATATGAGCAGCTGGATTAAGTTGGAAACAAGGTTGAAAGTCAAAGCAACCATAGATCGAAGTGTAGAAGATCGAATAAATAGGAAAAAAGAACGTTGGAAGAAAGTGTTGATAAGAATAATTGTTGTTGTGAAAACACTTGCTACCAATAATTTAGCATTTTATGGAACGAATGAAAGACTTTATGAACAAAATAATGGTCTTTTTGTAAATTAATTGAAATGATAGCAAAATTTGATCCAGTAATGCAGGAATATGTTCAACAAGTTGAACAAAAATAAATCCATATACATTACCTTGGACACAAAATTCAAAATGAGTTAATACTCACATTGACGAATGAAATTCTTAAGAAAATAAAAAAGGTCAAGTATTTTTCAGTTATATTAGTCTGCACTTCAGATGTTAGTCGTATTGAACAAATGTCTCTTGTTATAAGATGTATTAATTTTTCAACTAATCCCGCAAAGGTGGAAGAGTTCTTTATTTAATTTTTAAAAGTAAATGATACTACTGGACTTCGGCTTTTTAACAAACTTGGAGAAATATTAGAAGATATTAAGCTTGATATTTACAATATCAGAGGACAAGGTTATGATAATGAATCAAATATGAAAGAAAAAACAAAGGGGTGCAACAAAGACTATTAGAAATTAATTCAAGAGCTTTCTACGCACCGTGTGGTTGTCATAGTCGTAATCTCATGCTATGTTATATGGCTAAATCATGTCTTAAAGCATTAAACTTTTTTGGGGTGATCTAACGAATATTTAATTTGCGTTCTTCGTCCATACAGAGATGACAAATTTTTAAAGACCGTGTATCAGGTTGTACTGTTAGACCATTATCAGATACACGTTGGGAAAGTCACGTTGAAGCAGTGAAATCTATAAGATATCAATGCATGAAAATAAGAGATGCTCTAATTTTCTTGTCAAATAACACCAAGGATTTTATGGCAAAGAGTGAAGTTAGAAGTCTTGTAACAAATGAGATTGAAAATTTTGAATTCTTGTTCAGATTGTGCATTTGGTATGAAATGCTGAAAAATGTAAATGTTGTTAGCAAGATTCTTCAAACTGAAGATATGTAAATTGATGTTGCTATCACTCGATTTCATGGGCTTATTGATTTTTTTGAAGATTTCAGGAACACAGGCTTTAATTCTACAATGGTTGATGCTAAAGAGACAGCCTAAATGTTGGAGGTTGAATCGATTTTTCCTCAAAAAAATTATTCATAGAAAGAAACAGTTCGATGAAGATGTGAATGTTGAAAAATCGATGCAAACACCAGAAGAGTCTTTTCGAATTAATTACTTTTTGCAAATTGTGGATAAAGATCTTGTTTCTTTGATGACTCGGTTTGAGCAATTCAAAGAATATGATGATAGGTTTGGCTTTTTATTTGATTTAAAAAAGTTTAATTCTATAGATGAGAAATAGAAAGGTCATTGTTTAAAACTTGAGGAATATTTAAGACATGATTTGCACTTTGATATTGTCGGAAAAGAAATATTTTCAGAATTAGAAGTTTTGAAAGTATTTTTACCAAAGTAAAAAACAAAAACCATTAAGTTGCTTAATTTCATAAATTCTTGTTCGAGGGAGTTTATTTTTTTTTTTTGAAATGCTACTTAAATACATGTCATTGGGACAACAAACCGCAAATCATGTGTCAATAAATGTTCGAATCACACTACGCAAGTTTTGAACTTGTGACCTCTCGTACCAAAGTCGAATCACTTAATCACTGGGACAATGATGCTTGTCGAGAGTTAAATTTTTTTTTAATGCTTAGATTGCATGTAGAATAATTCTGACTATACTAGTTACAGTTGCCTCGATTGAAAAAAGTTTTTCAAAGCTAAAGTTGATAAAGTCTCATCTTCATTCCACTATGTCATAAAAAGATTGAATGGTTTGGCACTTCTATCGATTGAACAAGATATGGTCAATGAACTTGAATATGAAAATGTTATCAGTAACCTTTGGACGTGGGATCACCCTTTGTTGAGATAGTGACCTTTTATGTGTATATCCATTTGAGTTTAGATTTGTACTCTACCATGTAAATTATGAGGATCTTGTATAACCATCTTTGTAGACATGTCTTGTGTATATGTATATAATCTCATATTCTTTTCTACCCTTGCACTCTGTGATTTTATGCTCTAGGATATTCTATATTGCTCTGAATTTATCAAGCCAGCATTACATTGTTTTGTGTCTAGATCATTCATATCGAATCTACTCTAGTGGGAAAATTTTATTACGTAATTCGATGTGACGATACTCGCCCAAAGAAACATTCACGGTTAGTCGCTTCTAACCAGCCTTATTCTTCATATTAACATACGATATTACTCAATAATATCCTTTGTTAATGTGGGTATAGAGGTAGGGCGTTACAGCTTATTGCGAATAAAGTTATTTCTTTCTTTTTCCTTCTCATTATTATTAACATAAATTATTTAATTAACAATATAGCATTAGTAGTTTTTATATAAGGGCCTTGGTTTTGCAATTGGCTTTAGGTATCAAATCTCCTAGGACCGGCCCTGGAGATCCACAATACCCTTCGTATATTGGTTTAACCGATACCGTTGAGAATATCAACATGGCCACTCAGGTCGATATTCATTACAAGTAGGGAATGGAAAGTTCTGCATGTTTCACGAAACATGTGGGCATGAAACCAACGATTGTCACCCCTCACAGATGCAACAAAGGATACATCCAGAAGCAAAAACTATAGCAATATGAGAAGTGTTCGACAAAGACTGATCCAACTCCATCATTACTGCAACAATAGCCCCATAATGTGATGATTGACCACAATGATGGTGGAACAAAGCATAATTCAGGACCGTATATCCTATGAAGACGAAGGAATTTGATCATTTTCTTTTCCAATTGAATAAAGTTTTAAATGGCGCATGGCGCACTTACACATTACGAGATCTCTGCAGATCTCATAGACATGCTCTGGGTGGAAACCCTGGAAGGCATCTCATGTTCGAGATTCTTTAGTTTAGATTTGTATTCCACTTTTTCTTATTAATGTAATAACAGTCGTAAGTACTATTTGATGAATAAAAGTTTTATGAATCACTATTATCAAAAATTATTGAATCGTACGATCAAAATTACGCCTCTTGCAATCCAAAACGGAGAAAAGATCGCAGAAAGTCAAAAATGTATAACCTGTCTACAAATTGAATCGCACATACTGAAACAATGAATCTGTGATTCATATTCTCAACTTCGATTCCTCGAATCAAAAAACAGCAAACGTAAGCGACGGAATTCAAAAGACCTGAAAACTAAAACCCTAGAGATGTCACTTCCAGTAAAACCTAAGTGATGGAATTCGAAATGAAAAGGTGGAAAGTTGATCGTTTAAAAACAACGAACAATTGCGTTCAATCCTATTTATAGCAGTGGAATTGGAGAAAAACCAAAATCAAAACTGAAAAGCACTTCCATATCTTTTTTTCTTTTCTTGCTCTAATTTATTTTATTTTACTTGATTTGTTAGAGAAGATGATAAATTTTGTATTTGGGTTTCGTTGATACTAAAAAACTGAAAATAGCTTTTGATTAATATGCATAGCTCACTGAGTTATATGTTAAAAATTTAGTACACACTTCTCATTCCCCTTTTAAATAATCAATCAGTCAATATAGATTGTTGTGTAGTCAATTTAAACTTTAGTCTAAAGTTTTTCGTTCTCTCTTGATTATATAACCATGCTTAATCGGTTTATTGTTTACAACATGCAAAATATGTTTATTCTGTTTAGTTTATATAAATTATTGAAATAAATGTATTAACTTTATTAATTTATTATATTATTATAAATGCCAAAAGAGTCTGATATCATTTAGGATCACTGTAAACTTGTAATGGAAAATAATAAAAAGAGTTAACCGCTCTAATTATTGTTCATAGCTAATGACTAGAGGAATTTTCAAAATGAAATATCACCTTACTCGAACTTCGAAAAATGTGAAAGCATGTTCTGATATATCAGAACAAATAGCCACGTGATTAGAAAGCATGTTTAAACAAATAAAACGTAACACATTTGATAATGATGACGAAGCAGACAGGTGGCAATGTCAATAAAGTTCTTGTTGGCGCAAGTTCGAAAAAGCAAAAGATGTTCCCCTCGATTAGAGTATAGCACAAGAAGCCACGATTTCACATTAACTCTGCCTCGGTCGGTCTGAGACACTTCATTCTAAAAAAAGGTTGGCCGGGACTACCTTATTAGCAGAAGCAGTGGGTGGACTGGGGGCATCGGATACAATCCGCTCAAGAGGTTCTTCTAATCTCGACTCGAATCAAGCTATGCAGTCCAGTTCTCTTAGTGATAGTCGAAAAGGGAGAGTTGGATCCGATGTCATTACCATTGATTCTATTAGAGAAAGGAGACGGACTTTACTGAGCTTCGAGCAAGGCTTTCTTTCTCATCAATTCGGAAAAGTAAACAGTTAAAACTAGCTTTAGGCGGGTACAAAGACTCGGGATGAGCTTCTTAGCGCTTACTCCTTAGGCACCTGGCTGACTCTGACTGAAAGAAGAGGAATGGAAGCGAGAGGAGTCCGTTTGAGGCCATAAAGCGTTGACTTATATGAAGGAGGAAGATAAATATGATGTTTGCATGATAATTTGTCACTTTTTCTATGCGAATACTTTGTCTTTTAATCTAGTCAAGAGCCCTTCTTTTAGCATTATGGCGGAGAGAATTTCTACTTATGGGAAAGGTTTAAAGCTTTCTAGCTATCATGAGATTTGCTATACTTTTCTAATGAAGTTGAAAATGTTAAGAATGTTGAATTCTGAGATTCGTCCGCACAACTCTCCATGAAGACAACATAGAGTTTGATGAATATCTTTTAATAATAAGAATCTCTTGTTGTTACATGCGATTAAACATATATATACATATATGTATATGCATATGTATGTATGTATGTATCACTATGATTTTCAATTTACGTACATTACCCACATACAATGCGAGATACCCCAACAAGTCTATCTTGACTCGCATTCATTCATGCGTCTTCCGCTACTCCTACATTGATGTCTACATCATATCAAGACTTTTTTTCCATATATCATTCTACCAGACCGTACGCACCATGGCCCAACTCCATCTTAAGTCTATCTACTTTAACATACACTGTTAACCACCACGATTTACAGATCTCTTACGCATTATTACTTTTGCAGATGTTACCATCGGTTCTGATACCATGTTGAATTTGAGATCCGTCTGCACATCTCTCCGTGGGACAACATGGAGTTGGGTCAACATTTTTTAACAAAAGGAACCATTGTTGTTACATTCGACCAAACTTATATATATCACTCCACTTTTTTTACTTTTCTAGGACTTATTTTCAATTTACGTCAATTACACGCATACAATTTGAGACAGTCCAACAAAGAAGAAGCTTACAAAGCAGAGTGGAAGACAGGTTGTATGATTATGTCGGATGGATGGCCTGACAAAAAACACGGTGGCATCACAATTTTTTTGATAAATAGTCATAAGGAACCGTGTTTTGAAAATCCATTAATACCTCTTCAATTATAAAAACTGCTGAAAATATTTATAAAATGCTTATTGATGCAGTTGAAGAAGTTGGAAAAGAAAATGTAGTTCGAATTGTTATAGATATAGCTTTATGTTAAAGCTGGTGAGATGTTGATGAAGGAAAAGATCGCTTTGTGCAGCTCATTGCTTAGATCTAATTTTGATGGATATTAGGGAGTTGCCTACTCTTGTTGAGACCGTTGGACGTGCAAAAACAAGGTACCACGATTTGTTTATAAACACAGTTGGCTTTTAAATCTTATGTGAAAAAATACTAAAGACAGATTTAACGAGACGGACAGTTACAAGATTTACGATTCAATCGTAAGATTAAAAAGCGTGTTAGAACAACGCGTTGGTTTAAGAAAAATGTTTACGTCAAGTGAATGAGAGGATAGACCATTTTCTAGAAAGATATAGGGAAAGGAGGTCCAAGACATTATTTTGACTAAAAAGGATTTTTGGGATGTAATGAAATATTGCTTGAAAAATACAATCCCTTTAGCTAAATTTTTTAGACTAGTAGATGGTGATGCAAAACTCACAATGGGTCGTATTTATGAAGCAATGGATCAAACCAAAGAAAAAATAGCATCAACCTTTCAAAATGTGGAGTCTAGAATAGAGGATGTGTGGGAAATCATCGACAAATGATGGTATGAGCAATTTCATAGACTTTTACATGCAGCGGAAATGTTCTTGAATCCTAAATATTGTTATGATGTTAAATTTGTAATTGATTTGGATGTGAAAAAGTGATTGTATAACACTAGAAAAAATGATCCTAACCAAAAATGAAAGTCAAGATAGACAAACAACTTGATATGTATTTACTGGCAGAAGGAGCGTTTAGAAGAGCTAAAACAACTGACAGTCGTAAAACCAAACAACCGGGTGAGTTTTATAAAATATCACCCGTCTATTTTCGTTATTTGTTTAAAATATAAAATTATGTATATAACAATTTTGCATTTATTTACATCAACGGCTTTGTATTAGCAGAGCTACGATGATGAACGTCTTGAGTTACAAAGACTTGCAATAAGAGTTCTGAGCTTGATATGTAGTTCAACCAGTTGTGAGCGTAATTGAAGCACATTTGATTATGCATAAGCATAATAAATTGTTTCTATTTTAATATTTATTCATTCATCCTAACTTTCTAATTCAAAACATTAGATTCACACAACATGAAGAAACCATTTAGAACAAAAAAGGCTTAATGTTTTTTTTTGTAAAGTGTAATCTTAAACTTGAACTTAGGCATCAAAAAAGAAAGGCGATTGATGAACTAGATCCAAATGTCTATCTGACATGAATGACAATGATGAATGGATATGTGATCAAGAAGATCCGCTCTACTAGTCGACGCTGCTTGGATGGATGTACATGAATGTTTCAAAACTCGAGAAGGAGAAGGAAGTCGCAAGATCCACAAAAACGAAAGCATGTAAATCATATAGTATTTTGTAAAATATAATTTTAAATGTCTTACAGAAAGGTAGTAAATTCATTTACATGTTAATATATAGGTTCAAGGAACACTCGGTATAAAGCAAAAGGAAAGGAATCTCTAATTAACGAAGAGGGTGATGGGGAAGAAGATGATTATGGCTACTCAACGGATGATGAGAATAAAGAAATGGAGATAGAGGATAAAGAAGAGAACAACATTGATGATGACTAGAAAATTGTTTTGTATTGGTCGTATATTCACCTTGTGTTCTTTCTTTTAAAGTGCTGCATATTTACTATTTTATTGTGAAAGCGATCAAAGTCCAAAACAAAAAAACATATCTCACTGTGTTTTTTTACAAATTTATACATCAATATTTGTGTGTTAAATAAATTCACAAAATAAGTACATTAAATGAATCAAATAAGTACATTAAATGATCCTGACTTTCAACGATGAAAACTTGGAAGATAAATAAGAATAAGAATCATTTGGTAAAAGTATGAAAAATCAAGAAAGGTACGAACTTTTAACTAACATGTATAGACTTAAAATAAAATCTGCTGATATGAATTCACCTCCTCCAGACCAACATCGACCCTCACATGTATCCATGATTAATTGTACTAGGGTCACGGATGATGATTGGCCAAGTGAACCTTGATATGGTCTACTTGTAGCAGGACTCCTTTAGACGTATTCCCATCAGGATGGATCTCATCCAATGTAAGCATAAACCAATATGGCAACATGATGATTGACTTCATCTCATGCACGTCATTCGAATGTAAAAATGTAAATGTGTCGAAGCGAACTAGACGAAGTTGTGTTTGTGTCATGTCCTATAAGAGATTCAGACGCACACGGACCGAACAAGGTTTAGGTTTGGACATTGTTCGTATAAGTCGAACAATGAACGGGCAATGTAATAGAAAACATTGGACAGTCTCGTAGGGACATATTTTCATAAATCATTTCTTGTCATAATTCATATTCTAAATGGGAACTAAACGGACACAGACCGAACGATATACCTTCGGACCGAGCCAGACGTCGAACGCTCGTATAAAATTTACACCCATATTTGAATGGTCGTTGATGATTGCATCTTGCCGTTCTTCTTTCATATGAGCGGGGCATCCGGTGAAGTAAACAAAAGCCTAGCTATTAGGCATCCAAAGACAAATGCCCGCACTTGGCAGGATGATCCACTTGCAGGCGGATCCAACGGATCGACAAGACAATGGATGCATCAACTAACATGCGAAGACGAACGCTCTTGAGATGTACACCCACTCAATTGACTGATCGGTGAAATGGACATATGATAGGTATACCTTCGATAAGTGATAAACTTAAGTATATGTTCACCCGCTTAACTGTTCAGCAGGATGACGAACTTGAAATTCACTTGATTGCTAAGTGAGATGAGGATTCAAGATGTAAGTCCAACCGCTTGACTGTTCAACGGAATGATGGATTTACAATATAAGTCCAACCACTTGACTGTTCCATGTAATGAGGGACTTGAGATGCGTATTTGATCGCTTGATTGATCAATGAAACAGTAACGTACATTGCATGTCCACATGCGATCTAGTCCGATGGCTCGACATGATGATGGATAACCTCCAATGATCCGCTTGGGATCAAACTCGATAGCTCAACATGACAATGAAGAATGTCCTTTATGTCTGCTTATGATCAGGTATGATGGCTCAACACGACGATAGACAACCCTCGATGTTCCACTTATGATCAAGCCCGATGGCTTGGTATGAGGATGGATTATCAACTTCATGTTCGCATGCGATCAAGCCTAGTGGTTCGACATGACAACGAACTATTATCAACATGCAATCATGTACAAAAATAAAATCTACATGTGATTGATCCAGATGGTTCAGCACGACGAGAAACTTCAACCAAGTAGGCATCTGAGAGCATATGCTAACATTAGAATAGACATCCACTCACTCAATAGTTCAGTGAGATGACTGATAAACGATAGGGACATGCTTGTGATCAAGTCAAATGGCTTGGCATGATGATGGGTTTCTTGTTACATTTCAACAACTTACAGGAGTCAAATATGTCGTATTCTTCTTCTTATCTTCCTGGATCTGGATAACTAGATCCTAAACGACTTTAGTAAAGTTTTTCCAACATATATCTTCAAGATTTTGAATCTTAGGGGCTACTCCATCTATAAATACCCAAAGACATCAACAGTTCGAGGATCCCTTTCGACCATTAACAATGCTCTACTGAAATCCAAACTCAATATTTCTCATTGTTAGTTTGGTTGTTAATCTATAATCTATCAAGATATAGTGAGGATCATAATAATAAAAGTGGATGCAGATCTGATTAATCGTCAAACCACTGCAAAAATCATGTGTTCCGTCTTTTATTCTGCTTTAATTCTCTAATTATATCGATTCTACTGTTTTGTTTCTTGTGATACATTTGTGATTGTTGAAATTCAATCATAAAATATATTAGAACTCTCAAATCCACAAAAAATTAAGTTTAGAATCACACTTCATATCCTAAGCTCTTCTTCGATCTATTGGGGTATTTGTTAATATTTGGTGCAAATAGAAATCACACAATTTGTATTACATGATAGGTAATACTGTAAGTTTGCGTAATATTTATATTATTACTTTCAGCAATTAAAGTTGGGTTTAATATATTGAAATTTGAAAAAGAGAAGTAAAAGAAGAAATGACATCTGGTAAAATATTGATAAAATAATGTAATCATACCATGAAAAAATAGAACAATTGAAGTTGCCTATTGGAGAATTCCCATTAAACTCATCAAAATATCCGTGGCATGCTGAATTTATTTACTATCTTAATGAAATGAATTTACCAAATATTGACGAGAACAATTTAACTGATAAACATTTAATTCATGTAGTAGGACCACTGTAACCTTTTCATCATTTTGTTCAGTAATTTATATTCTATATGTGTGTGCGCGTCTCTCACTCTAATTAGTAAATAGTGGGAGAAGAGGGACAGGTACATTATCAAGTAGGCATATAGACAGGCATCATCATCAATCAATATAAGTTGGTATAGATGACCAAGCAATACGCATATGATACTGCTTAGCACAAATGTTTGAAACCTGAAACATATAGAAATCGATAAGATGTAAAATCAGTAAAAACAAGACCAAGAGGCTACCTTGAAGGCATCAGTCTTCCCTTTGGTGATCTGATTCTTTGCAACACAACTATTCAGCACATCCTTTGTGAATTCATCTGGATTCTTCCCATCATCAATCAAGCTGCATGTAAATAACATTTAAATAACATCAGATATTAGTTACATGATTCAAGAATAAGACGAATAATGAATTGATGGCAAAAAGGGAAGTTTTTTCCATTTCTCAATGACAACTAATCAAGTATGCAAAGGATATTTACAAAAATTAAAGGCTATAACCATGATTATTTTTACATGTGCGGCGATTCAGTAGTATATTTCGCAATATATTTTGTTACAAGATACAGTGCAATCTAAAACGAAGAAATAGAGAAGAACATGTCGAAGCTATTTAACACAGGTTAGTTTCATTTTAGGAGACAAGAAAATAACAAACAATCTAGGTTCGTCAATGGATAACCGAAAAATTCGAAATCCATCTGAATCCGAAAACTGAAAAATATCTGAAAAACGTGGTATCTTCATTCAAAAATTATACGTCTGATATTTATCAAGATTGTACTTTATAATATGTGTATTATAGATTGATATTTACTTTTTTATCAAGAAAATCATTTATATTCTTCGTATGTAAATGAATATTTGTTGCTCGAAACTACTTTTTATCATCGCATTTTTGATTTCTTAAACTTTTATAAACATTAATACTGAAATAATCTTATATTGAGCAAAAAAAATGATATTTATGTTTGGGAACTTCTGTAAAACACCCCCGCTATAAGTGTTAAAATACACAACCATCCCTTCCAAAAAGAAGTTTCGAAAAACACCCATAATTTTAGTTTTAGCCAAACTCCAGTTACACTGCAAATACTTGCAGCAAAAAAGTTACAAGCAAAAAAAAAAGGTCATATTAACCTTCAATAAAGTGCAGATTTGATATTTGAGAAAAAACAACCAAAAATTATTGAAAACAAATTTAGTGGGTTAATTTGAAACATTTTTTTAATAAGGATTTTTCGTGTTTAAAGTTTGAAAATAAAGGTCGGATCCTAATTTCCACTTTATATTTTTAGATTTATCAATTGTCTGAGCATATGATATTATCCGATATCAATCCACTATCTGTGGATACAGATATTCGAAAATGGTTTCAAATACAAATGCGAATATGACACTATTTGTATCTGACCGTTGACGGACCTAAAACAATCTATAAGGAATAAATGGTCTAAGATCAATTATATTGCACGGAACAAAATGTTACTCTCTAAAAAATATCAAGAAAATAAGATATAAATATACATGTTTATGAATAATTAGAAATACTAAAAATGCTATAAAAAAATAGGGTTACAAATGACAATGTGAGAGCAACAAAAGGTAACATTAAAAATAAATAAAGGAAAATTGATGTGGTTATTACCCATGCAAAGAGAATAGAACGACGTGCCAGTGGTAAAAGAACATAATATTTATCGAGAAAAAACAAACCAAAAAGAATATGTATCTTAACATAGAAAGAAAGTAATAAGAAAAGGAAAAAAATATATGTTTAACCAAAGTTATAACTCAAAAAAATATCGCTAGTAAGACATCATGTGGTCGATCTCAATCATTTGAGGAAAAAAAAGAAGAAGGGTGATCATACAATGCAGTCTAAATATGCCAAAAGATATTGATCAATTGGGTCAGTAAAAAAATTAAAATGGTTAAAACACACATAGTATGAATTTTTGTTTTCCCCTAATAGCATGTATTATCTTTAACTTAATTGGTTTAAGCAATAAATAGGTTGTTTAATTTGATTCCTCGTCCCACCAAAGGATCAATTAGGTGAATATAATTGGCTACATTTTATCACTGTTCACTGTAAATTTTAGACTGTGTTTCTTTCGACGAGTACTTAAAGAGTTGAATGAATATATACTACTTTGTAAGTGTCATTTTGATTCAAATTAGACATATGAAGATCAACGTCTAATAATACTTGGATATGTGTAAATCCAATATTTGTTGGAATAAATTTTATGCACTACATAGTGTAAAAGGTTCTGTTATTCAATCGAGTAGAAACTTATGATATAATTGGTAGGCATATTGTTGACTTGATGTGATTAATAAAGAAAAATAAAATGAATTTATTATGCAGTGTACAGAACAGGCACAGCAATCACAATAAAGTCATCCATAAAAGGTAATTTATAGACATCCAGTGTTGCAATTAGATATTATATTAACTAAGAAAGTAATTATTTTGTGTATGTAAGGTCTAAGATAATTGGATTAAGATGCATCGAGGCTTCACGAGGGCGATCACTTATGCTCACAGATAAATAGATCTCTAGCGCTAAGAATAAAACTTTTCATCTTAATTAAAGTTTAGTAACAAATATTGCTCGTAAAGAGGTTAGAGTGTTGCTAATAAAATATATGTTAGTTGCAACAAATTTTGTTTCACTATGTTAATTATGGTACTTTCTCTTTGTGCTATAATGTTAAATCTTGCTGATTTTGGCTATACGTATAAGCCCATTTTTATGAATTTGAGCCAAACATAAAGAAAGCACGTGGATAGTGGGACTAAACAAATCGATTATAAATTGAAGTTAGACCAACATAAAGAAGGAACTACATATATAGTCGCATGACGAATGTGGGTAAATATTAAGATGTGGTCTTTTGTTCGGATATATAAAGATATTTATAGAAGTAAATGCTCTGATATATGCTGGCATTTTTAATTGTTGTTGTAGATAATTCTCAATAAAGGAAACAAAATATAAAAGAACACACACACACACTAGACGTTACAATTAAGAATTTTCTCACAAATAGTGGACATTTGATATTATATCAAATTTATCTATGTTGTGACAACACCTTTGCGAATGCAGTGGTCTAATAGTTATGTGAAGAAAGTCGAACTAAGTTTGTTAACAATCAGGGGCGGAGCCCACATGCATATGGGGTAGGCACGTGCCTACCCCAGTATTTTGAAAAAAAAAATAAAGTAAGATGCTCGCCTGCTCCTAATAAAGTAAGACAACAACCGAGCTTTATTCCAAATGAAGAAAGAGGGGAAAAATAAAAGAAAGAACGAAAAAAAGTATCGCTGCTCGCAGCTCACCTGCTCCTCCATTCTTCATCAAGCACAGTCAGACCACGGTAGATTTCTTCTCCTCCATCAGCTAAGAACGAACAAAAACGCGTCTCCTTTCTCAACTTCAGCCGAGATATCTTTTGTGAAAGCAAAACCCTAATCATAAATTTTGTAAAATGGGTAATCTTATTTTGTTTTTTCTTTGATTTCTTGTGATATGCATATTTTAGGGGTTAAGAGATAGTTTAATTTGATTAATTTAGATAATTGTTCATTGTTTGTATGACATACAATTTGTAAAAACTGATTTATGTACTATGAATATGTACGTACAAGTTACAACACACATTTACCATATGACCAAAATGATGCAAATACCAGAAATCACAAGTCAATTTATCTTCCAGGTAATTGGTTAGTACTCAGTGGTCTAAACTCTCTGAATATAAATGCTGAAAGGATTTGATTTCATAATTGATTTAGTTGTGAACGGTGAACCAGTGCTAACACATCTGTTGATGAAAAAAAAACCATCAAAGTATTCTTCAACAACACAATGCATGAGAAATACTAGTGCAAATCAAAGGTTGAAAAAAATTGAATATACTTTAGACTATTTTGTAATTGTTAGATTATCTAATTATTGTTAATCCTCTTTTCAGATTTGCATAAATATTATAAACGAGCTCATGATACTATTTCCGACAACGTGGGATCTTCTTCCAACATTGTCGATAATGATATTCAAAATGAAGCTATTCCAAAAACAGTGATTCGAAATCGCGTTCATGTTGATTTGTTAAATCTTCCTTCTGATCCAAGTTTACGAAACCGAATTTCGGACTTTGACTCAAATGATCAAGATATAGTTCGAAGAGCTTATTTACAAAAAGATCCATGTCAACCTTCTTTATTAGTATTTCCACAAACTCTCATTGGAGTAAAGGCCCGTCGCTTTAATCCAAATTGGTTTAGTCAATTTGGGAGTTGGTTAGAATATAGTGTAAAAGAAGATTCGGTTTTTTGTTTGAAGTTTTGTTTAAAGTGTTATCTATTTCGTCCAGAGTCAGTGAACAGAAATATGAGTGAGGTTTTTACAACGGATGGGTACAAAAATTGGAAAAATTATAGAAGATTCCAAGAACACGTTCAATCAGAAGCACATAACATCGCATGTATGAAAGCTGAAAATTTAATGATTCAAGCCAAACACATTGAACCACTGATTGTAAGGCAAACAGAACAATGTCGATTTGACTATCGAGTTCGACTAAATGCTACCATAGATTGCATTCGATATCTTTTGCGTCAAGGACTAGATTTTCGTGGTCACGATGAATCTGAAAACTCTATGAATAAGGAAATTTTTTTAAAACTTATACAGTGGCTTGCAAATCAAAACCCATCGATAAATGCCGTTGTTTTGGAAAATGCTCCACAAAATTCCAAAATGACATCACCCGATATACAAAAGGATGTTGTAAACTCAATTGCTATCGAAGTTGTCAATGCTATCTTGAAGTATCTTAATGGTGGCCTATTTGCAATTTTAATTGATGAAGCACGTGATAACTCAATTAAAGAGCAAATGTCAATAGTTATACGATTTGTCGATAAAAATGGTTGTGTCATTGAACGATTTATGGGCATGATACATGTTCCCAATACAACTGCAATTTCACTTAGAACATCACTTGAAGCTTTTTTTTCCAAACACAAGTTGAGCTTTACAAAGTTGCGTGGTCAGGGCTACGATGGAGCAAGTAATATGCAAGGAATGTTCAATGGTCTCAAAACACTTATATTGAGAGAGAACAATTCTGCATTTTATGTGCATTGTTTTGCACACCAACTTCAATTAGCACTTGTTCGTGTTGCGAAAGATATAAACTACATTGCTGAATTCTTTTACTTAGTTAACAATTTGGTGAATCTTGCTGGAGCGTCATGTAAGCGTCGAGATATCCTACGAGAAAAAGAAGCAGAAAGGGTATTCAACCAACTACAGAGTGGAGAATTATGTAGTGGCCGAGGATTGAATCAAGAGAGAAGTTTGAAACGACCGGGGGACACACGTTGGGGTTCACATTATGGAACCTTATTAATTTGATTGTTATGTTCTCCTCTGTAATAGATGTTCTTACAGATTTGGTGGAAGATGTCTCTGGAGATAAAAAAGGAGAATCTTTAAATTTGATAAAAGTGATGCAAAATTTTGATTTTGTATTCACATTATATTTGATGAAAAATGTACTTGGAATCACCAATGATCTTTCAAAAGCACTTCAACGAAAAGATCAAGATATCGTCAATGCTATAACTTTGGTGAAATTATCTAAGGAACGGCTACAAAAAATGAGAAATGATGGATGGGATAACCTATTTGTTGAAGTAAGTTCTTTTTGCATGAAGCAAAATATTCTTATTCCAAATATGGAGGATAATTATCTTCTTTTAGGTAGATCAAGACGAGGGCCAAAGTTAACAAACTTGCATCATTATCAAATTGATTTGTTCTACGTTTGTTTGGATAAACAACTTGTCGAGCTTAATAATCGTTTTGATGAGGTTAACACGGAATTGCTTCTATGCATGGCTTCTTTGAATCCTAATGATTTATTTGCTTCTTTTGATGTCATGAAACTAGTTCGTCTATCTGAATTTTATCCAAATGATTTTTCCGAAGAGGAACGTATGGATCTTTACAATCAATTAGAGATTTATATGATGGATATGACATCTAATAATGAATTTAAAGAAGTGAAAAGCATTAGTGATTTAGCTAAGAAGATGGTCCTGACATGAAAGCATATTGTCTATAATTTAGTTTATAAACTCGTCATGTTATCCTTAATTCTACCCGTTTCAACCGCAACAGTTGAAAGGATTTTTTCAGCTATGAACATAGTGAAAACGGATCTTCGAAATCGAATGGGGGATGAATGGCTGAATGATAGTTGTATTACTTATATTGAAAGAGATGTCTTTAATACCATTGACAATGATGCAATTATCGATCGTTTTCAAAATATGAGAACTCGTAGGGAACAAATTTAAGATATGTATGTTATGATTAATTTTCTTTTGGAAGATCAATTATTGATCGTTTTTGTAATGAATCTGAAGTCTATTATGTTAAAAGTACTATTTGGCTTATTTCAATCATATAAGTTTCTTCTGTAAATTTTGTTAAACACCAGTGACATATAAAAAAAGCGTAAAGGGTCGTTGTCCCTGAACCCATATCACTTTGTGCCCACTCCAGTATTATGTCCTGGCTACGCCACTGTTAACAATGTGTTCTAAAAAAACTAAAGTATGATATTTTGAAGCATGTAAACAAAGAATATACTCATCATGATTAGTGAGTGGTGCTTGTCATTCTAAAATGAAATCTTGTTTAAACGAAACCAATAGTAGCTAGTACACGAACATGACTTAAATAGTGTTCACATCAAGTTAAAAGTTATGTGATGACTTATTGAAGTAAATTACAAAGTCGGATTACAAATAGTACTACTATTCATATAATAATATGTGCATTACAAATGCTTAAAACTTCATAAAGATACAACATTGTTATACTTTAAACTGCAGTTGTTAATTGACCATAGAGTATATTGCAACATGATTATTTGAATCAAGTGGAAGAATGTCGAGAATATTTGTGTACGCCTCTAAATTATTATATAACAATATCATTCATTAGTGTGTGCGCATGTGACACTTGTCATTATATGATTTTAGACTCATGGCTAATATTACCATGAATTTATTTTCTTAATTTATCATACTATAAAGATTTGAAATTTTTTACTATTTCTCACAATTTATATATTAAACAATTTTGAAAATTAAAATCTTCAATAATTGAAGGAAAAATATATTTTTTTTTTAAACTCTTCTTTCTCCTACTTATAAATTTTCTGAAACCCCTTTTTTCACAAAATGAAAAACCAAATTTCAAAATATTCTCAAAATTCGAGTATCCGCCAAAAAAAACAAACTAACTAACTAACAAAATTCAAATTTGAGAAAGTACTTAATTCTCAACATTCATATTTTCCGAAGTTTAAAATCCCTTTTCTAAAAATTTCATGTAATCAATTAATATAGAAGGATAAGATTATCGTAACGTTAATTCTAAAATTATATAAACAAAGGGCTTATTCATAATAATCCAACAATAAGCATTTATTCATTTCAAATAAACACAACCTACATACTTAGATATACTTAGATAAGTAATCTTATCATCATTAGCTTCTAGTAATCATTGTTGTCAAAAAACTTAAAATCCTACGATTTGAATCCCGTTTCAAATCGAATCTCTCCCTTTGCAATTCAATTTATATTCCGGTTCAAACCCAGCTAATACTGCAGTTTAAAAAAATCATTCAATCCAGATTAATAATTCAATATACTTATTTGGATCTACAATTCCAATTGTAATTATTTCCAAACAAAATAAAATTGGAACAAGAGAGGAAATGAAGTTTTAAGTTTAGATATAGAAGTTCAAACATCAAATAAATTTCAAAGTGTGTAAATTTTAAAATATAGATATTTTGAAACCACGATTTACGATTTAAATCCCGTTTCGATTTAATGTTTGAATTTTTGATTTACGATTTGAATCTCATTTTGAAAACCTTGCTAGTAATATCTCAAACCAAATGCTATGTGTTCATACCATCGATTCCTTAATGTTGAATGTTGATTATAGAATGTTTATACTTGAATACCGAATATTAAAATAATTGTTTGTTCACTTCTTTTTTAAGTTTTGATTAGACATTATTTTACTAAATTAATAGTTGTAATAGAGTTACAATATTTTGGTCCAGCCTTGAGATTCTAAAAATACCCCTAAAAATATCCAAATGCATATAATATTCTTCTCAACTTCATTTGGAGTGCATGTTGAATATGTTTTATTTAATTATGAGTTATGATCAAATTAAATGCGATCAATATTTTTGACACACAAAATCTTAATATTTCTCTTATAAAAATAATCGGTAAATCACTAGAAAAATCGATGATAATTCAATTGAACTAAAAGAAACTAAAAGTAAAAAAATATGATAGAAAAAGAGATAAAAGTAGCAAGATACAAATAACAAAATTCCATCACTACTTAAAATATCATAATTTAGAATTCATCCAAGGGTATAACTGAAAAACTTGTCATTCAACATTCATAAGTTGTTATAAAATGTAACATGTCACTTATTAAAATTATACTAAAGTTATGCATATTTATTGATTAGTTCTGAACACTTACCATAAATAAAGGAACCTTTTAACAGTTTTATCGCTTATTTTTTGTTGTATTAAGAACCATTTATTGCAAACAAGCACACCTGAGTGTCAGCACTTCCTTTCTATCTTCTACAACTATAACATTGGAAGGGGAGAAAAACCACTTACTTGAGCACCTCCATCGGAATCTGAATGCTGCACCCTTCAGACAATCTCTGCATTGAATCAAGCTCCATCACCAAACCATTCCTATATTTACAATTTGAAAAACTATGAAAAATAAAAAGCCTACAAAACTAAATAAAAAATCAGGCACTAACAATCTCTGAAGCAGTGGTAACTGAGCAGCGACATTGAAAGAAGAAACAGTGAGATAAAGCTGATGCAAAAGTCCTAAAGTTTTCTCAATCGAATTAATAACTTTTATAAGGTTTTGCTTCTCATCGTCACAAGCCGCGGCGGAGTCGGGAGGAGTGACGGCGGTTGGAGTGGTGACGGCACCGTTGCCTCCAGTAACAGATTGATATGATGGATCCATATTAGGAAGTGCAAGCTTCGTGATTTGGGGGCCTCTTTTTGAATTTTTCGCCAATGATTTGAGAATTTCGGTTTGATTGGGACTAGGGAGAAATGGAAAAAAAAAATATTGAATGAAAGAGGACATTTCATATATGGGTCGGGCTTTAAAACAGGCATGTGAATAACTCCAGGATAAGAGAAGAGCCGCTTCCCCTTTTGGCGCAAGCTAGTTTGCGCTTTTTGATTTTGAAATTTTTAAAAAGCACAAGGTAATTTGCATTTTATGATTTAGAAAAAATAAAGACCTGATTTATATAGTTATTTATATATGGACTTTTCTTGTAACAACATCAAAAATAGAAACCTTTCATGCAAAGCCCCATTCTAGTAAGATTTGCTGGTTGTAATCTAGTAGGCTTTTACGCACTTTTTACAACAAGCGTCTTGGACGAAAGTTTTCCTATACAAGCTAGTTTGTAAGAACATCTCAAGCACGTAAACAAGTTATAGCGGTTTCGGAGAAAATAAGGAGTATCAGCCATCCTTATGGAAATTTTATGAGCATCGATTTTCCAAAAAAATCGTCGCTGCATGTCGTATGTAAGAAAAGACGGTCGGTAAAAAGTAGAAAAGAGAGGTTGTGTCGTGGACAGACCACTGCTTTAAAAGCGAATTCAGATACGATAAATGTACAATCGTAGACTGTCATTCGCTCCTTAACGTTCACACAACAAACTTCAAATTTGTGCACTTAAGTTTGAAAAATATGGAGGAGTTTGAAAAATAGTTATAAATAGGTGTGGATGTCGAAATTACATCTCAGAATCCAAAATGTGAGAAATTTGACCAGTCGAAGCCATGAAGAGACGATTCTTTTAATACATTCATAAATTCTATTATTCACAATTGTAATTGATAAGCAGATAAAAAGATTTATGTTTTCAGTCGAGAGCGGAAATTAAAAAAAAAAAAAAAGAGAAGGAAGTGTAATGTACATCCAAGCTCATTTCATTGCATTGCATTGCAGTGCAAAGTGCCAAGTGCAAATCAAAGCACCACATGCGCTCATTCATCCACGCGTGCGTGGACGTTTGTTTACGAGCTTACTTGGTAATCCATACGACCAATGCCTAATCAATAAGTATAGAAATAAGGATATATAACGAAGAGATGACAAAATATCATGCGATGTGGACTAAAGTTTCATTGTAAACATCCAGCAATCCTCCCACTGACTATAAAAAAACTCTAAACAGATGAAAGATAAACAACCCGATCAAAAGAAAAGTTTCATACATATGCACCAATATCTTTCGATTTGAATTGATGCACAAGAAGTGAAGCTACAGCTTTGTCTATGTAGTGAATTTCTCTTGAACTATAAGATTAGATTGAAACTTCATAACTCGTACTACACTTTTGATATCTACTCTTCTCCGCAATATGTATGCGCTTCTTATGGTCATGAGCTTACCTTGGGAACTCATGAGTGCTTTAGAGAGAATAATTAAAATCTCCCACAAAAGGCGGCATCGCCTTCACATTCAAGTAGGTGAGTCCATCAAGTGGCTCTCCTTAGCACCACCAAATCTGGCTATGGACTCATTAAGAGTTTGAAGCTCAACCTTAAGTCAGATAATAGAATCTATCAAGTGTACTTCAAAGGCATCACCAATTCTGGTTATAGATTCTATTAGACAAGATTAGAGAAAATTAAGTAATGTCCATCAAGCGCGTCTCAAAAGCACTAACAAGACTGGTTATGCAATTAATATGAAAATATTGGCAAAACCCGTCAAGTTTGTCTCAAAAGCACCACTAAAACTGGTTATGGATTTAGTAGAAAAAAAGTTTATATAATCCATCAAGCGCATCTCAAAAACACCATCAAAACTGGTTATGGATTTAATAGTAAAAAGGTTTATAGAATTTATTAAGTGCGTCTCAAAAGCACCACCAAAAATGATTTAATAAGGAAACAGCTTATAGAATCCATGACCTGCATCTCAAATGCATCACTGAAACTGGTTATCATTCGGCAAGAGTAATAGCCTCAGTCATAGAAAAATACATCAGGTGCATCACATACGTGCCAACAGAACTCACTACAAGAAATTTTATTTTTGGTGGCGCATAAAAAACGCTACCAAAACTTATAGTAGCGTTTTGATAAACGCCATGATAAAGCCCGCAACTAAAAATCCATGATTTTTAGTTGCATTTATTTCAATGCCACTATAAATCCTTTTATTGCAGCGTTTCTCAAATGCCACCATAAATCTTTTTGTAACGTTTTAAAAATCCCACCAAAAGGTTTTTTGGCGCTACCAATAGAGTTTCCAACTTTACCCCTACTTTACAGTTGCGTTTGCTCAACGCCACTATATGTATTTCTATAGCGTTTTTTGAAACGCTACTAAAAGTTGATCATTTTGCACCATTTTCTCATGCTATTATTTTCTGTTGATGGTCTATTTTGTTTCTACTATATCAATCAACAATCACTCACATAATCATCATATTCAAACAATTAAAAAAACATATTAATCTTATAATCAAATAAGATATCCATAACCATTCTAATACGATAGTTTTTTAATAAAATGAACAAACTCACATACAATAACCATTCATATATAAATTTACGCACCTAGTACTAATAAAATGTTATACCAAACTGGTGCTAACAAAACGCTTGATTACCCATAATTCTTTGTTGCATGCACAAGAGAAAGCTAGCACCATAAAAGTCCAACCTTGCTTTCTTCGGAAATCCAATGTCAGCACAAGTGAAAGCACAACATATAGTCAAACAATTATGTTAATTCGTAGGACTTCAAATCTAATATCTAACATCTACAACATTGTACGAGTATATCATATTATAAATAATCAAAGTTATAAACGAAATGAAATAAAAAAAAGTCCAATCTTACAGTTATATATCAAATGTTGTTAAATTAGTTATATTATTATTATTTATAAATTTTAGTTAACTTAAATTTAGTTAATTGTATAAAACTTGTTTAATTTTAACAAAGCCTAGTTAATTTTTATTAACTTTGTTAACTTAATTTATTATTACTATTATTATTATTATTCAAACTCAGTTAACTTAATTATATTATTATTATTGTAAACTTAGTTAAATTTAATAAACTAAGTTAATTTATCATCATCATCGTTATTTATAATTCTTTGTTAAATTAGTTAAATTATTATTATTTATAAATTTAGTTAACTTAAACTTAGTTAATTTTAACAAACTTAGCTAATTTTTATTAACTTGGTTAACTTAGTTAATTTATTATTATTATTACTAAAACACAGTTAATTTAATTATATTATTATTATTATAAACTTAGTTAATTTTTATAAACATAGTTAATTCATCATCATCATAATCATTGTTATTATTTATAAAACTTTGTTATATTAGTTATATTATTATTTATAAAATTTAGTTAGCTTAAACTTAACTAATTTTATAAAACTTGTTTAATTTTAACAAAACTTAATTAATTTTATTAACTTGGTTAACTTAGTTAATTTATTATTATTATTATTATTAAAAAACAAGGTTAATTTAATTGTATTATTATTATTAATATAAACTTGGTTAATTTTATAAACTTAGTTAATTCATCATCGTTGTCATCATTATTATTTATAAAACTTTGTTAAATTAGTTATAATATTATTATTTATAAAATTTAGTTAACATAAACTTTGTTATATTATTAGTATTATTATTATTATTATAAACTTAGTTAATTTTTATAAGCTTAGTTAATTCATCATCATCATCATTTATAAAACTATGTTAAATTAGTTATATTATTATTATTTATAAATTTTAGTTAACTAAAACTTAGTTAATTTTATGAAAGTTGTTTAATTTTAACAAAACTTAGTTAATTTTTATTAGCTTGGTTAATTTATTATTATTATTATTATTAATTTATTACTATTTCTCACTTAAAAATTATTATTATTATTATTATTATTCCCTTAAAAATATGCATAAGTTAGGATTAATTTCTGATTGTGATTTCAATTCTATCTCTAAATGTGAAATTTGTGTTCAAGCAAAAATACACCGAAAATCTTTCAAATCCATAGAAAGGAAAACCGGTTTGCTTGATTTGGTATATAGTGATGTGGGTGACCTAAAAAGTCATATCACCTATGGTGGTAACCAATACTATATCACATTTATTGATGATTATACTAGATATGCTTATGTTTATCTAATGAAAACAAAAGATGAAGCGTTTGATAAATTTAAGATTTACAAAGCAGAAGTTGAAACACAATTAGGAGTTAAAATTAAAGTATTACATTCAGATCGTGGTGGTGAATATTTCTCAAATGAGTTCACGTTGTTTTGTAAACAACATGGTTTAATTCACCAATGCACTGCCCCTTATACACCACAACAAAATGGTGTCGCTGAAAGGAAAAATAGAACTTTAGTAGAGATGGTTAATGCCATGCTTATTAGTTCTAATTTACCTAATAATTTGTGGGGAGATGCTATGTTATCTGCTTGTTATATTTTAAATAGAGTACCACTTAAAAGGAATAATATTTCCCCTTATGAATTATGGTTTAATAGAAAACCTAATTTAAATAGATTAAAAGCTTGGGGTTGTTTAGCATATGTTAGAAAACCAGACCCCAAACGACCAAAGTTAGGAAATAGAGCTTTTAAATGTGCTTTTATAGGTTATTCCCTTGCTAGTATAACTTATAGATTATTAATGCTTGACACCTTAGATATTATAGAATCAGTAGATGTAGAATTTTTTGAAAATCAAACTGTTGAGATTCCATTGAGGTCATCTAGTCCTGATACGACTAATGATGTCAATGATGATGAGTATGCTCCTGCTCAAAACAACAAGGATGTATCAGTGCCAGATCACAGTACTGAACAAAGGAGAAGTAAAAGAGCGAGAATAGAGAAGGACTACGGTCCTGACTTCATAACATATCTTATAGAAGGTAGTAAGGACGAAGTCCTTAATGTAACTAGATATGTAATGAACGTCGATGATGATCCTAAGACTTATTCTGAAGCTATGAATTCCAGAGATTCCAATTTTTGGAAAGATGCTATCAATGATGAAATGAACTCCATATTGTCTAACCAAACCTGGGTTTTGACTGATTTACCTCCTGGTGCTAAACCAATAGGATGTAAATGGATATTCAAGAAAAAGTTGAATACAAATGGATCCATTGATAAGTTTAAAGCCAGATTAGTTGCTAAGGGATATAAGCAAAGACACGGAGTAGATTATTTCGATACTTATGCTCCTGTTGCTCGCATTTCTTCTATACGTTGTCTAATAGCACTTGCATCCATTCATAAATTGGTCGTACATCAAATGGATGTAAAGACCGCTTTTCTAAATGGAGATTTAGAGGAAGAGATATATATGGAACAACCAGAAGGTTTTAAAACCCCTGGCCAAGAAAAGAAAGTTTGCAAATTGGTAAAATCTCTTTATGGCCTGAAACAAGCTCCTATGCAATGGCATGAGAAGTTTGATAAGATAGCATTGTCATATGGCTTCATTGTTAATGATGCTGATAAATGTATTTATAGCAAATCGGATAATACCGGTGATGTTATAATATGTTTATACGTTGATGACATGCTAATATTTGGTTCTAATATATCATGTGTAAATGAAACTAAAAGGTTTCTATCCTCTAAGTTTGATATGAAGGATCTAGGTGAGGCTGACGTAATTCTAGGAATTAAAATCATAAGGAAAGAGGGGGAGTTATTACTAACCCAATCTCACTATATTGAGATGTTCCTTAAAAAGTATGGTCATTATAATGACAAACCAGCCCCAACTCCCCTAGATCCTAGTATTAAATTACTAAAGAACACTGGACGTACCATTTCTCAACTTGAGTACTCTAGTGTTATTGGGAGTCTTATGTATGCTATGCATTGCACCAGACCTGACATTGCACATGCCATTAGTGTGCTGTGTCGATTTACGAGTAATCCAGGTTATGAACATTGGAAAGCTATTTCCAGAGTTCTAGCGTATCTAAAAGGGACCATTGATTATGGTTTATCTTATAAAGGATATCCTGCTGTTATAGAAGGGTATAGTGACGCATCCTGGAACAATGTAGAATCCAAATCCAAGTCTACAACTGGATGGATCTTTACATTAGGGGGTGCATCGGTGTCTTGGGGTTCCAAGAAACAATCTTGCATATCTGACTCAACTATGTTATCAGAATTAATTGCATTAGCAGATGCATGTAAGGAGGCAGAATGGCTTAGGAATTTATTAATAGAAATTCCACTATGGAAGAAGCCATCTCCAGCAGTCTTGATTAACTGTGATAATCAGGCTACGATATATAATGTCTCTAATAAGACATATAATGGAAAATCTAGACACGTGAGTCTAAGACATCAGATGATAAGACAATTACTCAAACGAGGAGTAATAACTGTTGACTATATAGAAACAAAGAAAAACTTGGCTGATCCTCTTACTAAGAGTCTTCCAAAGACAATGGTCTCTATAAAATCAAAGGAGATGGGACTAAGGTCTGTGAATGAAGTTTGATCGTCCTTAACAGAAACCCAACTTATGTCTTGAAATGGATAGACAAAGTTCAATGGGTACCAACAAGTTAAGAGAACGATTATGGAACACTAAATCGAAAATTCCCATAGTATTTAGTGTTGGATTCTGCAAGAACAAAGGATGGATAATAGATCTTAATAAGTCGAGAAAATTAAAAGGTGTATCGCAGAAACACCTTAAGAGACATATCTATATGAGTACGGAAATCAGGCCGTTTCCTAAGAAAGTAAGACCGCTTTCTAAAGTAGACTCATGAATCCAGGATTAAAAGCACATGGCCATTAACGTGCTAGCAATACAGAACACTTTTACTAAGAAAAACAACATGTGTGATTGTTCCGGTTTTATCGTTAGGGATACTTGGTTCAAGATTCGTTCACCATAGAATCTCGATAAGGTTTTGAATGGTTTACACTAAGTGAAGGTTCAAATCCAAAAGATACCTATCATATATGTGTTGGTTTTCACGATGATGCAAAATTCTTGTCCCTGAACTACGTTAGGCTTGATCCCACTTGGGTACGTAGGCAATCACTCAAGTGATGCAGTCATTCCATTTTTTTTTAATTAAATTGTTTTAATTATCCAATCTTGAAAATAGGGGGAGAATGTTGGATATTTTCAACATTTGGCCTCTAGTTTTGTTTTGAAGGAAAGAAGAAGAAGGAGGGAAACTATTGTCCCACACCATAGGAAAGAGGAAGAAAGCTAAGTTTATATAGATGTTTCTCAAGTGAAGGGTTGGGCCCTTTGGGCACCCAAAGCTTGCTCCGTTGTGAGGAGGGAGACCATGCACCGTCTCCACACGCGCGCGCCGCCGCCGCCGTCCGACCGACCGTGCGTGCCGGGCCGGGTTTCGGGTTTCGGGTCCAAACGATATAATTTTGGACCGGATCTGCAAACAGTAAATGGGCCAAGTTCGGCCCGTTAAGGACCCAGAACTATTCGAAATTCGAATAGTATTTGCGGACATGTTTTTGGCGGAAGACGCTAGCAAACGGTCAGATCTGTTCAAACGAACGGATACGGGCGCGATGTTTCAAACGGGTACGGACGCGGCTGTTAACAAATGGAAGCATCCATTTGTTGCCTATAAATAGCAACACCCAGGGCTGTTGCAAAACACTTTTCTTCCTTCCAGTTTTCGTAAAGCTTTTCTCTGTTACGAAGGCTTCTGCTTCCAGAAATTAGCAGCGTCCAGAAACTGTTGCAAAACAGTTCTCTACTCAGTTTTTGTAACGTCCCTCGGCCGTTGCAAAACAGAAACGTTGCTAATCTATTCTTCTTCTTTCTTCATTCGATTTCTTGCTACTTGCATCAACTCAGAGATTATATACAAAGTGTTCTTGGTCGGATCAAGAACCGTACATTTCTTGAATCCGATTACACTGTTTGAGGGCTTGATTGAATCCTGAAGGCTATAGTTCGATACCCGATTGTACGTGGTGGGTTGAACTATCGTCTAAAAGAATCTACTCCTAGATCCTTCAAGTCCGTAGTACAGTTTTCATCGCTGTCTCCATCATCTCGAACCGCAATATTACCAACAATTTTTAGACGATATTCCAACCATGGAAGGTTCGAGCGCGTTGCAAGTGATGAATCAACATTTGACTCGATTGGAGCGGTTTGACGGGGATAACTTCACTCGTTGGCAAGAGACAATGAAGTTCTTCTTAATCACCGTCAAGTTGTTCTATATATTGGAAGACGGATTGGAGGACATTCCAGAAGAAACTGACAAGGACGATGATGCGCTGAAACTGAAACGTGCCAAACGCAAAGAAGACGACTTCCTATGTAGAGGGCACATCCTGAATGCATTGTCAACTTCTGTGTACAACGCACATCAAAGCCTGGAAACTGCTAAAGCACTTTGGACTGCACTGGAGAGCAAATACCTTATATCCGAGGCAAGTAATAAGAAATTTCTTATTTGTAATTTTATGGATTTCAAAATGATCGAGAATAAGTCCATAGTGGGACAAGTAAGTGAAATCTTACTTTTGGTAAATCAACTTAAAGATGCTAGTATCGATCTCCCTGAATCTTTTGTTGTTGGGGTAATAATTTCTCGACTTCCTCACTCTTGGAATGATTATAAGAAAAAATTGAAACATGCGGAAACGGATTATGATTTAGATGGTTTACAGCGTCATCTTCGTATAGAAGAAGACTCTCGTAAACGCGAACTAGATGATAATCCGCAAACTGAGTCTCATACGAAGGTTAATAATGTTGAAATAACTGACAAGTTAAAGCCTAAGAATGAGACACAGTTTAAGAAAAAAGGTCATCCCAAGAACAACAAAAAGAAAGGCGCTTGTTATTTCTGTAACAAGCCCGGCCATTATGCCCGAGACTGCCGTCTGCGGAAGAAACAACAAAAAGTAAATATGGTCGAAGACTCGCTTGTGGCTGTAGTACAAGAGGCAAACTCCGTTAGTGGTATAGATAATGATTGGTGGCTTGATACTGGAGCAACCATTCATATTTGCAAAGACCGTAGTCTATTCAAGACCTACGAAGAAAATGGAGAAGCAAATGAAGTTACTGGAGCGAACAAGGTTCCGAGTAAAGTAATGGGAAAGGGCACTATAGAACTACCACTCACCTCTGGGAAAGTTCTTACTTTAGTCAATGTATTTTATGTACCAGACATTTGTAAGAATTTGATATCTGGATACCTTCTTAACAAAGGAGGATTCAGGATGGTGTATGAGTCTGATAAATTAGTGTTGTCCAAGAACGGCAAATTCATTGGACAGGGATACTCTTGTAACGGCATGATTAAGTTGAATCTAATAAAGAAATCCTTAGTTTATATTGTTGATTCAGTTAGCTTATGGCATAGTAGGTTAGGACATGTTAATTATAATTCCCTTAAAAATATGCATAAGTTAGGATTAATTTCTGATTGTGATTTCAATTCTATCTCTAAATGTGAAATTTGTGTTCAAGCAAAAATACACCGAAAATCTTTCAAATCCATAGAAAGGAAAACCGGTTTGCTTGATTTGGTATATAGTGATGTGGGTGACCTAAAAAGTCATATCACCTATGGTGGTAACCAATACTATATCACATTTATTGATGATTATACTAGATATGCTTATGTTTATCTAATGAAAACAAAAGATGAAGCGTTTGATAAATTTAAGATTTACAAAGCAGAAGTTGAAACACAATTAGGAGTTAAAATTAAAGTATTACATTCAGATCGTGGTGGTGAATATTTCTCAAATGAGTTCACGTTGTTTTGTAAACAACATGGTTTAATTCACCAATGCACTGCCCCTTATACACCACAACAAAATGGTGTCGCTGAAAGGAAAAATAGAACTTTAGTAGAGATGGTTAATGCCATGCTTATTAGTTCTAATTTACCTAATAATTTGTGGGGAGATGCTATGTTATCTGCTTGTTATATTTTAAATAGAGTACCACTTAAAAGGAATAATATTTCCCCTTATGAATTATGGTTTAATAGAAAACCTAATTTAAATAGATTAAAAGCTTGGGGTTGTTTAGCATATGTTAGAAAACCAGACCCCAAACGACCAAAGTTAGGAAATAGAGCTTTTAAATGTGCTTTTATAGGTTATTCCCTTGCTAGTATAACTTATAGATTATTAATGCTTGACACCTTAGATATTATAGAATCAGTAGATGTAGAATTTTTTGAAAATCAAACTGTTGAGATTCCATTGAGGTCATCTAGTCCTGATACGACTAATGATGTCAATGATGATGAGTATGCTCCTGCTCAAAACAACAAGGATGTATCAGTGCCAGATCACAGTACTGAACAAAGGAGAAGTAAAAGAGCGAGAATAGAGAAGGACTACGGTCCTGACTTCATAACATATCTTATAGAAGGTAGTAAGGACGAAGTCCTTAATGTAACTAGATATGTAATGAACGTCGATGATGATCCTAAGACTTATTCTGAAGCTATGAATTCCAGAGATTCCAATTTTTGGAAAGATGCTATCAATGATGAAATGAACTCCATATTGTCTAACCAAACCTGGGTTTTGACTGATTTACCTCCTGGTGCTAAACCAATAGGATGTAAATGGATATTCAAGAAAAAGTTGAATACAAATGGATCCATTGATAAGTTTAAAGCCAGATTAGTTGCTAAGGGATATAAGCAAAGACACGGAGTAGATTATTTCGATACTTATGCTCCTGTTGCTCGCATTTCTTCTATACGTTGTCTAATAGCACTTGCATCCATTCATAAATTGGTCGTACATCAAATGGATGTAAAGACCGCTTTTCTAAATGGAGATTTAGAGGAAGAGATATATATGGAACAACCAGAAGGTTTTAAAACCCCTGGCCAAGAAAAGAAAGTTTGCAAATTGGTAAAATCTCTTTATGGCCTGAAACAAGCTCCTATGCAATGGCATGAGAAGTTTGATAAGATAGCATTGTCATATGGCTTCATTGTTAATGATGCTGATAAATGTATTTATAGCAAATCGGATAATACCGGTGATGTTATAATATGTTTATACGTTGATGACATGCTAATATTTGGTTCTAATATATCATGTGTAAATGAAACTAAAAGGTTTCTATCCTCTAAGTTTGATATGAAGGATCTAGGTGAGGCTGACGTAATTCTAGGAATTAAAATCATAAGGAAAGAGGGGGAGTTATTACTAACCCAATCTCACTATATTGAGATGTTCCTTAAAAAGTATGGTCATTATAATGACAAACCAGCCCCAACTCCCCTAGATCCTAGTATTAAATTACTAAAGAACACTGGACGTACCATTTCTCAACTTGAGTACTCTAGTGTTATTGGGAGTCTTATGTATGCTATGCATTGCACCAGACCTGACATTGCACATGCCATTAGTGTGCTGTGTCGATTTACGAGTAATCCAGGTTATGAACATTGGAAAGCTATTTCCAGAGTTCTAGCGTATCTAAAAGGGACCATTGATTATGGTTTATCTTATAAAGGATATCCTGCTGTTATAGAAGGGTATAGTGACGCAACCTGGAACAATGTAGAATCCAAATCCAAGTCTACAACTGGATGGATCTTTACATTAGGGGGTGCATCGGTGTCTTGGGGTTCCAAGAAACAATCTTGCATATCTGACTCAACTATGTTATCAGAATTAATTGCATTAGCAGATGCATGTAAGGAGGCAGAATGGCTTAGGAATTTATTAATAGAAATTCCACTATGGAAGAAGCCATCTCCAGCAGTCTTGATTAACTGTGATAATCAGGCTACGATATATAATGTCTCTAATAAGACATATAATGGAAAATCTAGACACGTGAGTCTAAGACATCAGATGATAAGACAATTACTCAAACGAGGAGTAATAACTGTTGACTATATAGAAACAAAGAAAAACTTGGCTGATCCTCTTACTAAGAGTCTTCCAAAGACAATGGTCTCTATAAAATCAAAGGAGATGGGACTAAGGTCTGTGAATGAAGTTTGATCGTCCTTAACAGAAACCCAACTTATGTCTTGAAATGGATAGACAAAGTTCAATGGGTACCAACAAGTTAAGAGAACGATTATGGAACACTAAATCGAAAATTCCCATAGTATTTAGTGTTGGATTCTGCAAGAACAAAGGATGGATAATAGATCTTAATAAGTCGAGAAAATTAAAAGGTGTATCGCAGAAACACCTTAAGAGACATATCTATATGAGTACGGAAATCAGGCTGTTTCCTAAGAAAGTAAGACCGCTTTCTAAAGTAGACTCATGAATCCAGGATTAAAAGCACATGGCCATTAACGTGCTAGCAATACAGAACACTTTTACTAAGAAAAACAATATGTGTGATTGTTCCGGTTTTATCGTTAGGGATACTTGGTTCAAGATTCGTTCACCATAGAATCTCGATAAGGTTTTGAATGGTTTACACTAAGTGAAGGTTCAAATCCAAAAGATACCTATCATATATGTGTTGGTTTTCACGATGATGCAAAATTCTTGTCCCTGAACTACGTTAGGCTTGATCCCACTTGGGTACGTAGGCAATCACTCAAGTGATGCAGTCATTCCATTTTTTTTTAATTAAATTGTTTTAATTATCCAATCTTGAAAATAGGGGGAGAATGTTGGATATTTTCAACATTTGGCCTCTAGTTTTGTTTTGAAGGAAAGAAGAAGAAGGAGGGAAACTATTGTCCCACACCATAGGAAAGAGGAAGAAAGCTAAGTTTATATAGATGTTTCTCAAGTGAAGGGTTGGGCCCTTTGGGCACCCAAAGCTTGCTCCGTTGTGAGGAGGGAGACCATGCACCGTCTCCACACGCGCGCGCCGCCGCCGCCGTCCGACCGACCGTGCGTGCCGGGCCGGGTTTCGGGTTTCGGGTCCAAACGATATAATTTTGGACCGGATCTGCAAACAGTAAATGGGCCAAGTTCGGCCCGTTAAGGACCCAGAACTATTCGAAATTCGAATAGTATTTGCGGACATGTTTTTGGCGGAAGACGCTAGCAAACGGTCAGATCTGTTCAAACGAACGGATACGGGCGCGATGTTTCAAACGGGTACGGACGCGGCTGTTAACAAATGGAAGCATCCATTTGTTGCCTATAAATAGCAACACCCAGGGCTGTTGCAAAACACTTTTCTTCCTTCCAGTTTTCGTAAAGCTTTTCTCTGTTACGAAGGCTTCTGCTTCCAGAAATTAGCAGCGTCCAGAAACTGTTGCAAAACAGTTCTCTACTCAGTTTTTGTAACGTCCCTCGGCCGTTGCAAAACAGAAACGTTGCTAATCTATTCTTCTTCTTTCTTCATTCGATTTCTTGCTACTTGCATCAACTCAGAGATTATATACAAAGTGTTCTTGGTCGGATCAAGAACCGTACATTTCTTGAATCCGATTACACTGTTTGAGGGCTTGATTGAATCCTGAAGGCTATAGTTCGATACCCGATTGTACGTGGTGGGTTGAACTATCGTCTAAAAGAATCTACTCCTAGATCCTTCAAGTCCGTAGTACAGTTTTCATCGCTGTCTCCATCATCTCGAACCGCAATATTACCAACAAGAGGCATATGTAAAATGCCCTTAATTATTTGATTTTTGGTAGTGCTAGTTTGTTGAATACCCGTTTTCGATCCATGTGGCCATGAGTCCATTACAAAGTACGACAAGCACTGGACAACAAAAAAAGTAATTAAAAAAAGCATTGGAGCACCCTGGTGATAATAATTCAAACATCAATTCTTACATATTTTAACTTAACCTCAACTTCATGTTTTATGTCATTATTGAAACAGTACAGCTGGTACTAAATTTATAATAGTTACAATTATAATACATGCAATCTCGCTATACACATTACCATTAAGTAGGGGTACACTCCTAAAGCCAACATGCATGTTGGCATCTCAGGGAGAAATAAAACTTTGGGTGAATATCAAGATGTCTATTTCAAGTTACCCATTAACATATGTAATTCAACATCTATCCTAGCATGAGTTGATACTTTTTGTATTTCTCATTCATTTGAATGGATTGTTATTATGCATCAAAAGGGAAATTAAATCAACTGAAATTTGTTCATGAAAGTTATTTTAAATTGTATTACCTAAGAGAGTTGATTTCCTTCACCAATTGCATGTTACAGGTGTTCCTGGTTTGACTACAACACGTTTCATATATTTCTTTACAAAAACAACATATATAATAACAATGGATCATTCTATCATGCTGAAATTTTGTGCAAGGCTTGATCAAAATAAATAGTTGACAAACAAACCAAAGAATATATAATTTATGTAGAAAAAAAAATGTAAAATCCATAGAACCTGTTTAGTAAATTCTCTCTGCAGTTGAAACAGGTCAAAGAAAAACAAATATTACAGTGATATTATCTCCACTTCCACATGCAGCATGTTCAGTAGCCAATCCCTTAGAACACATTGATGGTTCTTTAACGATGCTTCCAACTATGGAGATCACATCATCATTGCTCATTACATCCCATAACCCATCGCTAGCCATCACCTAAACATTCAGTTCGTTAAGTCCAAATTTACAAACACTGAGTTTGACAACAACCGAAAATTCTAGTTCATTGTGCCTGCATGATGTAAAAAGCACTCACGTTCAAACTTTCTAAGGAACTACATAAAAGTAGTCAAATGAATAAGTACTAATATATCGATTGCCTTTATTTTTTCTCCGGGTGAAAACGATGTCTTGAATATAGTTCGGATTATATAGCAACGAAATTATGCTAAATGAGATTAGGTTAAGAAGCACGTAAGCAAGGTTTAATTAGAGGGGTTGCTTTTAAGATTGGACTTTAAGTTTTGGTGAGTCATACATTGTCCCAGATTTGATATTTTTATTGGATGTAGGTTTCGAGCTTGGCAATTGACTTGAGGTAGGAGGTAAAGCTCTAGAAGCATTTTGGACTCATAGTGCATCTGAACTTAGAATTGAAACAAGAAGATTGAATTGACATAGGCTCTTTAATAAAGGCACTTGGAGGTTACAACAAGTAATAATGATGAGCATTCATAAAAAAACTAAAACATATAAATTTATATTTATAATTTCAAAACTTCAGAAACTTATGCTTTCACATGTAATCCGAATAGAATGAGCTACAAGTAATATATAAATAAGATAGTGTTGCAAGCAATGTCATGCAGCTTGTGTTGATATAAGCTTTTATGACAGTTGATAATTTTAGTTTAAATTTTATATAAGCAGTATATGACTTTAAAAATTGCTCTATGCCAAGTTATTGGATCAAAATTAAATACAAAACAAAAAGAACTCAATACAACATCTTGCATATACAATGTGCTTACTGAACAAAAACACGTTATTTGTGTGCACGCACGCACTGACATGCCCAAAGGGTAAATTTGATCTAGTTTCTATAGATGCGGTTTTATTACTATCAAAATCATCTCCATAATTCTTATAGCGATCAAATCTGTTAAACACAAACCAATATTTTACAATCATACTGTAAATTAATGCTTTATGCAAGGTGTCCTATACCTTAAGTTGAATGTTGGCATGTGTACCAACTAAACGAAACTACTAAACAATGACTTACATTGCTTTAAAAGAAATATTTCTATTCTGGTCAGATTATTTTTCAAGGTGGCATCAGTCTCACTTTGACATAGTTCAAAGAAAACTTTTTAGTTCTACTTGAAGCTTGTGGTTTTGTGATCCAACTGCCATTTTACTTATGAAGAACATTTTGAGAAAACATAAAGTTATGGTCATTTATATCTTTCCATGCAATTTGTATGAATAAAGTTATATTTACATTGCCACCGACAGTGGAACATGTAACAGATTGGTGGACATAAATACTTGTTCTATCATTGGTAATTTGGTACAAAATTAAAGGCAGATTTTCTTGTAGTGACTAATTATGGATTAATGATGAATGTATAGTTCAAAATCAAGACTTTCATGAAAGAATCCATCAAGTGTGTCACAAGAGCACTGACAAAACTGGTTATGGATTCCAAAAGAAATCAGTCACAAAAACCGAAAGGGAAAGAGTAATCATGTGGTCTTATTTGATTGCCAATGGGTATTCATTAAATTTTCCTTCACTCTAGGCCCATTCTTCTTGAAGATTCAAGGACCACATTTCTTGGTAATCCTTTTGTGAGTGAATTTGTCAAGTTCCTTTCTGATCTTACATATTCCAATGAAACCGCCCCTTCCTTCAAAAATTAATTGACCACTTTCTATCTGACACGAATGTACCTTCTTTTCCATTATACACACTATACTTTGTAATTTCAATAGTGGCATGTGAATCACAGTGTAAAGAAACTGGAACATTAGGTTCTCTAATGGAATTTCTACCAACAAGTCTTTCAACATTCTGCTTCTTGACCTGTCAACTTAAGAGCAATAAACTCAAATTCCATAGTAGATCGTGCTATGCATATCTGTTTATAGGATTTCCATGATATAACATCTCCTTCCAAAGTGAATACATATTCACTAGTGGAGCTAACTTCATCGTTATCAGAAACCTAATTTGCATTATAAAATCCCTCAAAAACAGTAGGATATTTATTAAAATGCAAGCACCAATCAATTGTACCCTTAAGGTACCTCAAAAAAACGATGAAGAGCACTCCAATGTTCATTGTTGGAGTTGTGAGTGTACATACTCAAACGACTCATGATGTAAGCTATGTCAAGTCTTGTATAATTCATAAGAAACATTACGCTTCTAATGACATTGTCATACATACCTTGTGTTTGTACCAAAATTGGGCACAACACTCTTCGGAAGAGTTTGAAGAGATAAAAATGAAGAAATTAAATGGAAAAAGAGGATTATCTAACAAACACTTCAAAAACAAATGATAAAAATGCATAAAAACACAGGAATTTAGAGTGGTTCGGCGTATTGCCTACGTCCACTATGAAATTGATGACTTTATTGATGTTTCTTTGATGATTACAATTGATTGCAGCGGATAACAGCGAATTAAAGTTATGGAATTCGAGTACAACAGCAGTAATGGAGTATGAAATTGAATCTGGCAGAGTCTGGGCGTTTGAGCGTCAAAAGATCTATTTCTGTAGGCCCTGGGGCTTTATTTATAGGCGTAGGAGGCTGATACTTCGCTCAGATCTTGGGAGACTTCTTTTGGCACGTGGGTGGGCCCACGTGATCGATCCCATGAATTTTCGGCCCGATCCGTGATCGATACGAACGTAATTCGTATCGATCAAGATTTTGTCCAATGGAGTCGAAACTTGGTGTGAACATTCTTCAGCTTGTACGTAAGCTCCTGTGAAAATTTCATAACATTTGGACTTGTGGATTGCGAGATATGATCGATACGAGTTGGTGTTCCTCGGCAGGCTGTTTGGTTCGAATCGATGACTTCGAATCGATCTGTTCGAATCGGTGGTTGCACGTGCCCAGGTGATGACATTGTGCACACTCTTCGGATCGATCCACTTTTTATGCCGAGTTGATCGAGTCGTCCCAAGATTCTCGCCTTGTTCGTATCGATAGCCGTTGTTTAGTCTGCATCGATGGAAGATGACTCTGTTCGCATCGATGCAACGAACTCTGTTCGTATCGATGGAAAACACATGGATTATGTTGACTGTATGACCTTGTTCATATCGATCGAAAATGACTCCAGTCGATCGATACGAAGTTGAAGTGGCCAGATGGACTCGAACATTGATCGCTCGATCGATACGAATAACCATGATATGAACGATACGAACAGGAACTTCTCGATGGATACGAAGCAACTGGACTTGAAGGATATGAACAAGGGGTCTTCTAGGATGGATACGAACTAGACCACCAACGGATACGAATTATACAATTGATGGATACAAAGCAGAAGGGTCCGGATGGATACGAAGTAGACTCCATTTGTTGCTGATCGATTCGAAATTACGTGTAGACGATGGATTCGAACAAAGCCTTACACCAGATGGATGCAACTGCTATAACCCGATGGATACGAAATGGAGCTTGCTCACTGATGGGTTCGAAATAGGATCGATTTGAATCAAGCCTTAATGATGGATACGAAACGGGGTTATTTCCTTTGATTTGCGTCGATCATAACTTGAGCATACGAACTCGTATTGACTTGAAACTTGGGATATGGGCTTTTATAGTTTTGCTTGTCATGTCATATCAATCGTAGTCCGGACTCGGACAAAATTCAACGACATCCATAGCAAACTTGCACATACTCAACATTCAGGATGAACGATCCTTGGTTTTCAGTCAATTCCTTGGTATCTCGGCCTTGCCAAAAGGCGGGATAACATTTGCCCCCCAAAGTACGTCTTGTGTGAACATGACGTGCTTTGAACAGTTGCTTTTTTCGTCCTGAATGGTTCTGTCCGACTTGCTGAATGATTGTTGTCTTTTCGTTGAAAGTTGTAATCTTTGACTGATTTCCTCAGTAATGTGAACTGTTGATTGTCAACCGTTGTACCCTGTATTGTTGTAACTGATTGCTGTATGATAGTGATTAGCTGTTTGTCGTCGTAATCATTATCAGATGAGTATCCAATTCCTGTGGATGTTGAAAATTGAATATTAGTCCGACATATATGCATATATGTTAATTTGACTCTCGTTGACGTTGCGCGTTCACGAGTCGCTGTTAGGTCTCTCGTATCGAATCCCGCATCGATCCTCTCCTGAACCAATGTGAAATTCGAGTTGCAACAACGCTTGATGGTTGTTTTTTTGAATGTCCCTTCGTATCGATCCTCTCCTGGATCGATGTAAAAGGTTGAAAGGTGGCTTTCATATCGATGTGATTTACAACGATGGATACGAAATAAACGTTTGCACCGATGGATACGAGTTTTGGTGGAATCCATTGCCGTGAGCATTAAGTTGTAATTTCGTATCGATGATCTTGTGCTATTGCAGGTTGAGCGCTGATGGATACGAAATAAGCATTTCGTATCGATGGAGTTCAATGCTTTCAGAAAAGCCTTCATTGTGTATTTCGAATCGATGGACCCTGTGTCGTTGGATACGAATAGACAATTCGCATCGATGGGTACTGGCCTTTGGGAGCTGTGATTTGATGCACTCGAAAGGCGTAGTTCGTATTGATCCATAGTGGATGGAGTCGAGAACAATGGATATGAACAAGCGCTTCATATTGATGGACTTTGGTGTTAGAAAAATCTGTGCTACAGGTTTTGTGTCGATAAAATTTGAGTCTATGGATTCGAATGGCTTATTCGTATCGATTTGGTGGTGGAACTGTTGCCATCGGTTGAGACTACCGGGAGGCGAAACGTCTTTTCCCTTCACACTTGAGTCCATATAAATACATTTGTACCTAGCCATTTCTCCTCATTTGCTACTTTTATCTTCTGCCTTCGTATCGATAGGAAGACCAAGAATTAGAAATCGCCTTCATCTCCAAATCGATACAACACTTTAAACTCTCGAACCTACACCTTGATTTAGGTAATTGATTGAACAGTTGGATCGCAAGAATGACGAGACTCGATCCCTTGCCATCCCGTTCGTCTTTGCAGCCAACTCTAGCGAAGTGGTGGCCGCGAATGGTCAGAAAGAGGTGGTCGACATAAGGTCGAGGAGGAAGAAGATGGCGTCTGAGTTGTTTTGGAGAAGATGAAGAATGGATGGTAGCCAAGTCTCAGTTTCGAATCGATGAAAGGAAGGAGAAAATATGTCTTCGTATCGACTTGGGAAGTACGTTCGCATCGATACGAACATCACAAGCCCCCGATCGATACGAAGTCGAACTTTTCGGATCGATGCGAACGAACTCTTCTGGTGATCGATTCGAACTAAGGCCTTATGATCGATACGAAACGTATCGATTCGAACAGGATCGATACGATATACACTCCCGTCATCGATACAAAACGTATCGCTTCGAATCTTGATCGATACGAAACTGAGGCACCCTCAACCGATACGAACTTGAACTTTGGCGATCGATTCCAAATCGAAATTCGATGAATTTGAAAAACTTTTGCATATTTGAGGTTAACAAAATGATAACGAATTTTAACTCGGATCGATTGCTAACATCTGGATGGCACGGTTGTGACGGTCAGCGATGACGGTCACTCTAGTTGAATTTCGAAGTCTTGTCGTTTGCATGTTTATTCATACTCTGTTGAATCCTTTCAAGTAGCATAAAGCACCGCACTTGCACAACACATTCACACACTTTACACCGGGGGAAGCACGAGTGTTATTGTCGTCTAATGATGATTTCTCATAAGTTAGCTAGTTATGGAACCTTCAAGCTCACAGCAGCAAGAAGTTCATGATTCATCTTCTTCTGTCCTAGAGATTCCGGCCATCGCGACCGATGTTATAAATCCAGCTCCGGATGAGCTACCTAACGCTACGCTCATTTGTAATCCCCAAGATTCTGTACCGTCCAATGTCTCTGAAGACATGTTGGGACGAATATGCCTAAGGCATGGTTTATCATTGGACGACGTACTATTACCAGGACCAAACGATAGACCGCACTCTCCCCCATAGGGGTTTACTGCTTTCAACTGTCATGTGTGTGCAGCGGGAACACTTCCTCCTTTCAACCAATATATTAGAGAAGTGTTGTCTTTTCTCGGAATCGCCCCATCACAACTACATCCCAATGGATATGCTTTGCTGAATAGCCTATTTATCGTATTCATGGAGCATCTCTTCCGACCACCAATGCTGACTGAGATTAGATACCTTTTTAACTTCAAGAGTAGGGGAGATAGCCCGTCTTTCACTTTCCTGGAGTCAGTCCGGAACTGCCAAGTAGTAACCGGATCCTAGGGAAGGCTGAGTTACTTTAAAACAGAATGGTTCTATATCCGGTGCCCCCCAGGATTTGCTAGTCGATGGCTAGTCAGACGTAAGTGTTACAGTACCCTTCAAGAGTTATCCAGATGATAGTAGTTGATATAAATTGACATCTTCCTTTCTTATTACAGCCGTAATTTCACGACCCGAAGGCGGGTATTTCAAAGAGATAGTAAGGGTCCTTCAAGAAGTTCTGAATGAAGTGAGGGACATTGATTCAGTTCTAACCGACAAAAATTTGAGAATCGTCGGGCTGATTGAGCGGAATCAAAGCATAAGGCTTGAAGGAACACTGAGGGCAGTCTCGAAGAAGCGGGTGAAACGCAAAGCGCCCGGTGTCGTAATAGCTGAAGGGGTTGATCCGGTGAGAACACTCACTGATAACGAACTTATAGCTGGGCCTTCTTGCAGTTTTCAGGATTCAGAAGGAAGGAGAAAAGGCAAGGCAGTTGCTCATAAGCGTTCTAAATCCATGAGATTGAAATCTGTGGTTGTGTCTTTGCCTGCTCCTGGAATTAGAATTTTGGAGGCTCCTCCCCCGCAAGTAGAGAATCCTTTCGAAGGGCTTGCTGATATTCCGATCCCGGATTATGTGTCGCTTCAACATGACACCGGGTTGGAGGAGCTTGACAGTGCTCGTGGTCTGAGCGAGTCGCTTGCTATAAGTGCAGCCGACATTTCCGGTTGGTCGGGGGGTTGCACATACATACACTTCACGGCACTACACGATTTACAATCATAAATTGTCCAATTCAAGAGATCACTAACTTTTCTTTCATTTCTCACTTACATGTACGATGTCCGGGAGAGGATCGATGTTAGGGAGCCTTCGTTCGGCTCGAAAGTCTTCTACTTATTACGAGTCCCGCAGGAGAGATTCAGATAGGGATCGCGATCGCGGGTACTCTAATCAAGAGATGTACGAGCGGGATAGGGATAGAGACTATAGATACCAATCTAGGTCCCGTTCTCCACCTCCTAGAATTCCATCACTACCTCCTGTTCACGCTTCACATCCATCAGAGCCTCCGCGACACAGACCGTCTTCTCAAATTTCTAGGCCTGAAACTCATCGCTAGAGAGCTGAAACTATGGCTCCCATAATTGCAGAGCAGGTCATAACCGAGCCCACGGGGGAAGGTGCAATAAAGATTACCTAACTTAAGAAAGATTTCCCGAACATTTGATTTGACGGCTACATCTTCCCCCCTCACTTGAAGAGAATCCCTTTGGAAGCTGAAAATACAATGCATGATTACATTCATGACATTTATGCCTAATATAGGGAGTGAGTGAAAGCCGCAGAAAAAGCTTCGAAGGTGGCCTTTGAGTGGGCTAAAGCGATTGAAAAGATGGAGTCTGAACTTGCCTAAAGGGACCGAATCATCCAAGTGCTCAATACCGAGGCCGAGTCTTCTCGGAAATCTGAAATTGAGCCCACCAAAAAAGCTGATGGAGCGAATGTGGCGATGGAGAGATTGAGGCACACACATGTTGCCTTCGTGGAAGAGATGGGCCACCGAAATACCACTGTCACGGCCGAACGGGATGCAGCGATTAAGGAACTCAATGAGCTTAAAGCCAAATTCTCCGACATTGCCAAGGAAAGGGACGACGCGAACAACGCAGCCCCGGAGGCATGCGAACAGGCTATCTTGCTTGGGGTGAACGGGATGCGGCCGTGGCTAAGGTCCGCGAGGCGGAGAATATGGTTGAGGAGGAGGTGAAATCGGCTGAGTCCAGGCTAGAAGCCGATATTGAAGATCTTATTGTCGTTTACAACGCTAATGTGTTGAGGCACAGAGGTCTAGCCTGGCTCGATGACTACCCGACACATTTACACAACGCCTGGGGCCGATTGGTTGAGGAGGAGAAGGCGGTGCATCTGGGTGAGTCAGTCGACGAGTTTGAGCTCGAGACTCGTCTGCTGAATGAAGATGAACGGAGGATTCTCCATGAGTCGATGATTCTGCATGAAAAGGAGAGGCTTGGCACCCAGCACCTGGAAGTAGGAGAATGCTCGGGGGTTGAACACCATGACGCAAGTCTTGAAATTCCAGCGTCAACCCAGCCTGAACCCTTACCTGTGGTCGATCCCCAAGCTGTTCCTGCCTACAACCCGTATCAGCCGCAAATGTCTCCGGCTATAGAGCAAGTTGCTGAAGCTGTTCAGGCATCTACAAGCCAAACTGAGGAAGGTACTCTGAACATCCTATATGTCCGTCTTAAGTCGGAATCGTCACTCAAATTAAGTACTAACAGTTCTCTTGTTTTTGTCCAGTGATCGATGATGCACCGGTCTTGCCTCCTGTTACTCAAGAATCACATCATATGCAGGAGGCAATAATAATTGAAGCCACCACCACGACGACCACGGCCTCGACCGACGAAATGCAAGGGTGCACTCTAGTTTTTGATGAACAGATGATAGAGGAACTTCTCGGTCATCACAGCGACCCTTTTGCGGACCTGCCATTTGTTATGGGCGGAAGCGCCCCTGCTACAGGCTCTTCAATGCCAACCACTGATGTTCCTAGCGAGGCCCAAGCAATTAATGAAGAGGAAATATTGGCCGAAATTGACGCTGAGATGGAAGCAGCGGCTCGTGGTGGCATTTTTGGAGGTGGGATGGCGGCACCTGGTCCAGCTTCGCTTAGATTGATATCACCTGGTGGTACAGTCATTGACACTAGTGTGTTCATTCTGCCTCCCACAATTGATCATGTTCCTCCGACTCCGCCCGCAGGAAGTATCCCTATTCATTCGAGCTCGGAGGAAGACGTCGAGATTATGCCCCCGCTTGGAGGCCGACAACCGAAAGGTAAAGGCTCAAAGAGGAAAGTTAGTGGCGGCTCCAGTAGGTCTACACCGAGGAAGAAGACGAGAGATAAGAAGAAATAGATAGGCCTCTTTAGTTTGCTCTGAGTAGATAGGGGTTTATTTTTGGTTTTCCTTTCATAGGTCGTGTATAGATGCGGGTTCGGCCCCTGCTAGTAGGATTTTTTTGGAATAAACTTGTACATGAATTTCTTTCACAAATAGTAGAAATGAAACTCTTCTTTTTTGGCTTCTTCTCAGTTATTGTGTATTTGCTTAAGTGTTTCAATATTTGAAGTGCGCTTGTGAAGTTTCAGCTTCTGAGTCAAGTTTGTTTTTATTTGCCAGGTCCGGAAATTGTGGACACGATTCATGACCGAGAAGTGAGTTGAATTTTGACGTCGTACTGTTTCAGTCAACGGTTGACACTTGAGCTCTGCCCCCCAGTCTTGGGGATGAGTTGTAGAACATCAGCCAGCGATTGCATCTCACTTATAACATGCTGAGTCTAGTGCCACTGAAAGGATGTTTGAGACAAGTGGAGATTGAGTGGTTCAACCACACTCATTTGATTATTGATGATCACATCCGCATTCCGGGGATTTTCATTTGTTTACTGGCGGTTGGTTATGCCGTTTTAAGTTTTAATTATCTGTCTACGCTCTGGGGACTTGGAGTCGACATTTATACTCTGACTCGCACTTTAGGAGTTTGGAGTTGGTGTTTATACTCTGATTCGCACTCTGGGAATCCATAGTCGATGTTTATACTCCAATTCGCACTCTGGGAATTTGGAGTCGAAGTTTATACTCCGTTTTGCACTCTGCGAATTCGGAGTTGGTTGATGTTTATACTCCGTTTCGCACTCTGGGAATCCGGAGTTGATGTTTATACTCCAATTCGCACTCTGGGAATTTGGAGTTGGTAAATAGACGGTCAGTCACATCTGTTGCATGTTTTTTTTTGGATTTCGCTTGCACTCTGGGAACGAAAGGTGTATCAGGATCGCGGATGGTCGGATCACATCCACCCTGAGTTAACAAGTGAGGTCGTTGGATGGACGGATCTACCCTCCTCAAACTTGGTTCGGATATGGGCGAAGTCGTTAGGTGGACGGATCCACCCTCTTTGCAAACGTATTTGTAGGTTCATACTCCAGTTCGCACTCTGGGAATCCGGAGTTAAGTGAAGGATTGTCGTGTATCAATCCTTTTTTGACTTTGGTGTGATGGCTTGTCCCCGAGCTCGGGTTTCACTTAGCGAGTGACCGGTTGCATCACAGTCACTCCCTATTTGAATAAATCCCACCGTATGGTGGAACTTAGCTCTACGTGCATGGTGATGATCATATGAAGCATTTCAAGTAAATCGCAACTCTGGCTTGAAGAGATTGCTTTTAATTGCTGAAATAAGAAAATATGGCAAAGTCAGTTGCCTTATTACAAATTCTAATTTCGAAATGCAGAAACAAATTGCAAATGAAAAGTAAACTAAATGAATAAACATAGCCTGTTATGTGTAGTAGCGACGAAGACTCTCGCTGTTCCAGGCCCTTGGTAGAGTAAGACCGTCAACGGTCGATAATTTGAATGTGCCATCTCCGAGCTTTCGTTCAATAACATACGGCCCTTCCCATGTTCGCTTCATATGCGAAGGAACTGGATAGATTCTTTTCAGGATGAGATCGCCGAGTTCAAAGGTTCGCGGGCGGACCTTGGCGTTGTACAATCGGGCGACTCGACTTCGATATGCGGCTGCCCTCAAATCAGCCTCTTCACGTTTCTCATCTAGTAAATCGAGAGATTCAGCGAGTAATATAGCATTTGTCTTCGGGTCATATATGTCACACGATGAGAAGGTACTTCTAGCTCGACTGGAATAACAGCTTATGAACCATAAGAGAGAGAGAATGGAGTGTGACCGATCGCGGACTTGTGGGTTGTTCGGTAAGCCCATAAAGCCATAAGAAGTTCATCGACCCATTTGCCCTCGGCCTTTTCCAGTCGTTTTTTCAAAATGGACTTTATAACTTTATTGACTGCTTCGACCTTTCCATTCGCTTGACGATGTGCAACTGTAGAGAATTTCTTTCGAATGCGAAACTGTTAGCAGAAATCTTTAAATTCAACACTGTCAAATTGGGTTCCGTTATCAGTGATGATGGTGTGTGGGAAACCGAATCGACAGATAATGTTGCAGACTACAAAGTTGATCACTTTTTTCATCGTTATGGTAGCAAGAGGTTCAGCTTCAGCCCACTTCGTAAAGTAATCAACTGCGACGATGGCGTACTTCACACCACCTTTTGCTAGAGGTAGAGAACCAATGATGTCGATGCCCCATACTGCAAACGGCCATGGGCTGACCATTTGAGTTATCTCGGTAGATGGGGCTCTAGGAATTCGAGCATGCTTTTGACATTTATCACATTTTTTGGCATAATCCGATGCATCGCGATTCACAGTAGGCCAAAAATATCTATATCGAAGTACTTTCTTGGCAAGTGCTTGCCCCCGGTGTGATCGCCACATTCTCCCTCGTGTACTTCGTGCAATACTCGTTTAATTTCATCGTGAGCGATACACCGGAGTAAAGGAACATAGTACCCTTTTATGTACATGACTCCATTCTGGATGGTGAATCGTGAAGCCTTCCGAAGGACTTGTCTTTTTTCACTCCTGCGCTCCGGCAGGATTCCATGCTCAAGGTAATTTCTGAATGGAGTCATCCACGACTCCTTATCGGGAGCGACTTCACATGTCCAATCTACTTCTGCCCGATCAATACTTGGGGAAAATAACGTCTCTACGGGAACAAGTCCCATTTGCTGCACTTCACCCGTGCTGGCTAACTTTGCCAACGAATCGGCTTTCTGATTGCATTCTCGAGGTATACAATAAATGGCATAATAATCAAACTGATTCAGTATTTCCTGAACCCGAGCTAAGTAAGCAGCCAGCCTTCGATCTCTTGCTTGATATTCTCCCCGAACTTGACACACAACTAATTATGAATCACAATAAATTTCCACAGCGATAATTCTCAAATCCATGGCAAGTTTCAATCCAGCTAAGAGGGCTTTATATTCAGCTTCATTATTGGTTGCATGAAAATCGAACTTTAAAGCATAACATATAGATCGGCCTTCGGAGGTTTCAAGTACAACGCCAACGCCCGAGCACCGGTCGTTTGATGCACCATCAGTGTACAACTTCCAGACGTATTCAGGAGATTCACTGGTTTCGGGCAAGTCCTCTGGAATGGTAAATTCGACTATGAAATCGGCTAGGACTTGTCCATGAATGGCTCGCCTTGGAGTATAAGTAATATCAAACTGGCTCAGTTCGATGTTCTACTTGAGTAACCTACCAGACATCTCAGGCCGCGTAAGGACCTATCGTAACGGCTGGTCGGTGTAAACAATAATAGGATGGGCCTAGAAATATGGACGGAGCTTCCTTGATGCAATTACAAGACAATAAGACAGCTTCTCTAGTTTCGGATAATTCCTTTCGGCTCCAATCAACCGTTTGCTGATGTAATACACTGGCTTCTGTATCCTGTCTTCTTCCCGAATTGGGGCAGCGCTGATAGCGTTTTCTGATATCGCCAAGTAAACGTGCAACTTCTCATGAACAATAGGTTTTGACAGGATAGGTGGTGTGGATAGATGCTGAATTAATGCTTGGAATGCGCCCTCACACTTCGTGGTCCATTCAAAGTTTTGTTTTCCCTTTCGGATCAGATCGAAGAAGGGGATGCATTTGTCAATGGACTTTGAAATGAACCTGCTCAGTGCCGCTACTTTCCCATTGAGACTCTGGACTTGCTTTATAGTTTTCGGAGTTTCAAGATTTCTGATTGCCCAGATCTTTTAAGGATTCACCTCGATTCCTCGAGCATTGACGATAAACCCAAGGAATTTTCCGGATGCAACTCCAAAATGACATTTCAGTGGGTTGAGCTTCATTCTGTATTCTCGAAGTATGTTGAACATTGATTCCAGTTCTTTAATTTGGTCAGTGGAAAATCGTAACTTCACAAGCATGTCGTCTACATATACTTCCATGGTTTTCCCGATTTGATTGGCAAACATCTGATTGACCAATCGTTGATAAGTAGCCTCGGCATTCTTGAGTTCGATTGGCATAACTTTGTAACAATAAAGTCCCAGATTGGTTACGAAGCTGGTATGTTCCTGATCAGGTAAATGCATTGGTATCTGATTGTAGCCAGAATACGCATCCATGAAGGATAAGAGTTCATGTCCAGCTGTTGAGTCTACGAGCTGATCAATTCTAGGAAGCAGGAAACTGTCTTTAGGACAGGCTTTATTCAGATCGGAGTAATCGACACATGTTCTCCATTTTCCGTTTGATTTTCGGACAAGCACGGGATTCGACACCATTCGGGATATAGCGCATCTCGAATGAATCCATTCGTTTTAAGCTTTTCTACCTCTTCTTTAAGGGTGGCAGATCTCTCTGGATCCATACCACGCCTTTTCTGTTTGACCGGGACATGCCGCGGGTCAATATTCAAAGTGTGGCTCGCGATGTCCGGTGAGATCCCACACATATCAGAATGCATCCAGGCGAATACGCCAAGATTCGCCCGTAGAAACTCAACCAATTCCTCTTGAGTCTGCTGTCTTAGCTGAGATCCAATCTTTATCATCTTTGAATCATCATCATCATCGTCAACTGGGACATCGATCGTCAGTTTGGCCGGGGAAGCTTGACTCTCTTTAGACTCTCCTTCATCTTCAGTTTCCCTTGGGTCAAGTTCCCTTTGGAATTGGCTGGGGTGCCCGAGCTTAGGCCCAGGCATTAATTGTCAATTATCAGCAAAACAGATATAGAGAGATTCCTCTATGCCCTTTCCTTTCTCCTTTCGCTGCGCCTCCCGCAGCTCGGCAACGTAATAAGCTCTCCGAGCAGCCTGATCTCCTTGAATGAATCCCACTCCACGATCAGTGGGAAACTTCAGAGTTAAGCACCATGGGGAAATGGCTACCCTGAACTTGGCAAGGGCCGGTCGGCCCAAAAAGGCATTATACGGGGAGTCTATATCCAACACGACAAATTGCAGCATCCAGACTCTCCGGCGTTCTCCAACTCCCAACTCCACTGGTAGCTTCACTACTCTAGTGGGTATAGTAGCGCTCCCATTGAAACCATGGATTCGAGATTGGCAAGGCTTTAAATCTTTAGCCTCCATCCTCATCTGATCATAAGCTCGTTTAAACAGAATATTCACTGAGCTTCCACTGTCAACCAAAATCCTTTTCATCCAGGCTGGACCTACTTGAGCTGAGATGACCAGTGGATCGATAGTAGGGGCTTCGACTTTATCAGCATCTCTGTTTCTGAATACGATGTCATCAGTCATTGTCTTCTGTTGTTTGGCCGAAGCCCCTTCATCAAAGTTACTCCAACACTCGAAGTCCACATGCCTAATAGAACTGGCATACGACTCCATTTCCTTCCAGCTTTGGTGTGCCGGATGAGGACCGCCATAAATAGTGTTTATCACTAACCTCTCGCCGGTACGAGCGGGTTCCTCCTGCCTTTCCTAGTTTGGTGCACGATTCTGATTCGATGAGCCCGCACCTCCTAACTGCGGCGCCCGCACAAATTGATCCAACTTTCGTTCATGTATCAGTTTTTCAATGAGATCTTGTAAATGACGACACTCATTTGTATTATGGCCATAACTTTCATGAAATCTACAAAACTTCCCTGTTTGGACTTGTCTTTCCGTTAACGGCTTCGGGGCAGGTTTCTTGTATTGCATGGTATTACAGGTCTGCAAATACACATTTTCCAGCGACGTATTCAATGGAGTATAATTGTCGAACATGGGAGCTCTACGTCGTGGACCACTATTTTAATCTCGTTTTTTACCTTGATTTCCACCGTCCCTCTACTGGTTCTGTTTGTTTTGTATATTCAACTGAACTTTTTCGGAACTCTCCCCAGATTGTTTAACTGCGATGTTACTTTGAATTCCTTCCATGTTGGGCCCTGCGTCATCCTGCTTCCTAGACTATTTCGCATCCTCCCTTCTCAAGAATTTGGCTGCCTTGGAATAGAAACGGTCCAATGACGCAGGTGGCTTCCCAGCTAACCAATTTCCGAACTCAGAATCAGGGTCAATCCCCTTAGTTAATGCCATCAGGATAGAGTTGTTATTGGGATTGCTTATTTCTACACATGTAGCATGAAATCGCTCCAAGTAACGTCTGAGTGTCTCTCCTGGAGCCTGAGTAACACTAGACAAAGTATTAACATCTTTAGGTCTCGCTACGTGCATACAGAATTATTCAACAAACTTGGTGGCCATCTGGTCAAAATTAGAAATGGATCGTGGCGGCAAACGAGTAAACCACATAGTAGCAATGCCCCTTAAGGAAATGGCGAAACTATGGCATTTAACTGCATCATTAGCTCTTGCAGCATTCATTAGCCATTCATACTTCAGGATGTGTTGATTGAGATCAGAATTTCCTTCATAGACTGGCAAAGTTGGCATCCTGAAGCGCCGAGGTGGTTCAGCATACAATATGTCATCAGTGAAAGGGGTATGACTCCGGGAAATCCCCCAGTCGTCATTAGAGAAACCCTGACTTTCACGGATCATCTGACGAATCATCGTCGGTATATCTGGCATCTGGATATTTGGAGCATGTTGTGCCAAGGTGTGGTCGGGTTCCACAATGCGAGGCTGGATCGGACACGGTCGACGGTCCGTGTCTCACCTCCTTGGTTCAAGATTTTCTGGGAGATAAGGTTCTGGAGTGTGTTCTCGTCGGCGACGATGCGGATCAGCTTGATTTCTAGCATCAACTCCTTGTTCGGTAGTGGTGGTGGTAGCGAGGTTGCATGTGACATGGTAAGGAGCGGTACCCCCTCGGGATGAGGGTCCGGTCTGATGACTGGTGGATGGTCCAGTCTTGGGTTGTCCAAGGTTTAGGGCAGGTTGGTGTCCTGTGGCCTGGGTGTAGCTTACGTCCAGCCATGGACGTGTAGATCGGTGATGATCATCGAATGAGGCTGAACTCTCGGTAGAAGAGTAGGAAGCTTGATCTCTCCTGGATCTCCTTCGCCGTTGATGCTGTAGCTGGTTGGTCAGTTCCGCGTTAGCACGGGGTTGCTGAGTAAGTTGTTGATGACTCTGGGTTAGCTCTTGAAGCAGCATCTGGAACTCTTGTCTGGTGATCGGGCCTGACGGATCTGAAGGTCCGGCGGCATCTTGGTTGGATGGAGGCAATTGTACGGGATTCTGTCTATCCCGTCCTTCTTGATCGGCAGCTGTAGAAGCAGTTCGTGTGCTCACCATAATGAATTGACGAACTCCTTTCCTAGATCTGATGCAAATCTGAATAGGATGGAAGGGCTTTAAGGCTTGAGATCTGGATCTTCTTCTTGGATTTATGCAATCTGGTCTCGATAGCAGATCCAAAGAGCAGGAGAAAAACTGGGTTTTTCTCAGTGAAAGCACCAAAGTGTTTGTACCAAAATTGGGCACAACACTCTTCGGAAGAGTTTGAAGAGATAAAAATGAAGAAATTAAATGGAAAAAAGATGATTATCTAACAAACACTTCAAAAACAAATGATAAAAAAGCACAAAAACACAGGAATTTAGAGTGGTTCGGCGTATTGCCTACGTCCACTATGAAATTAATGGCTTTATTGATGTTTCTTTGATGGTTACAATTGATTGCAGTGGATAACAGTTGTGATAACCCGGATTTTGGGACATTTGATAATTGGATAATTAACTGTTTTAATCAATTTAACAGATAAAATCCTGATAATAAAAGATATCCGGATATGTAAATGAATTTGGAAATATAATAAAAATTAAATTATAAATATCTGGATAAATATTTTATAATCTCCTAATATAATTATTTAAAATTGGCAAATTATTCTTTTAAAATAAATAATAATGTGTTGTTATATGTATATATATATATATACATATGAGTAGATTTTACATAGAATTGGATTGGAAATTCAAGAATAAAAATATATGATTATTATTAGTATAAAATTAAGATTTTAAAATCATTCTCTTTTAAAAGTTATATATGTATAAATACTAGAAAATGTATGAATATAAATATAAAACATAAATTGTTTTAAAAATTTTATACAAGGAGTTAAACTCAATTTCTCAAATTTATAAACATATGTTATATGATTTGATCAAAATATAAGTTACTTGAATTCATATGAATATTTATTAAAAGATAAATATACACATTTTATAATTATATAAATATTACTTAAATACATGTATATAGCTTAAATAAATTATTAAAAAGGAAAATAATATTTAAAACATTAATAAAACATTAGGAAATAACTTTTGTAAATATTAACTAAACATTATAACACTTGTAAACTTTTTAATGTATGTTAATGACACTTGTGAATCATGTGCATAGGTGTAAGATAATGGGAACATAGGATAGACAAATGTCTTTCTCTTTAATAATTAAATTTAAAATTAAATTGTAAAAGAAACAAAGAGTTTTATTTTCAGCAAATTTCTTTCTTCATTTTCAACCAAAAATTTATCAAACCCGAAATGATCTCCACAACCCAAAACTGAAATTTATTTCCAAACTCAAGAATCAAATCTGAAATCATCTTCTCAAATCAAAAACAGAAATTTACTTCCAAACCAAGAATTTACAACCTGAAACCAAGTAAACCAATCTGAATGTTTTCTCTGTAATCTTCTCAAACCCGAAATCAAGCAACAACTTCAAGATTTAATCCGAGCAAAGTTTAAAGTAAATCAGATTTCAGTTCAAAATCAACAATCAAGCTTCAACCCAACATCAAGTTGCAGTTCAAAAAAAATCAATCTTCCATTGTCAAAAATAAGGCCTGTTCTCTGTTTAACAAAATCTGTGAGTAACTTTAAACTTAATGTAAATTAAGGTTGCATGTTATTATTATAGAAAATATTGCAATTGGGTATGTTTGCAAGTATGTTTGTGCAGTTATTATTGATGAATTCTACTGTATGAAGAGTGCAATTGAATATCTGGAACATCTCTGTTCCCAGTTTTAAATTTCTAGTTTTCTAATTTAAATTCAAATCTTTTAGTTTAGTCATGTTAAGAACTTAAGTTTCAAAAGGAACACTTGTGTTCCAGTAAAAATTTAGTTAAAATACATTTAAGTTAAATAGGATGATAACATCACTGGGAATCAAAGGGGAAAGACTGAACAAACTTGATATGAGTAAAATGCAAACATTCTTAATTTATAAATTTAAGAATGTAAACCTTATTATTACTCTAAATCATGATTTTTGAAGCTTAATTCATAATTTAAAATGATGGGATAATGGTGTAATTCTGTAATGAACAGAAAAGGGAAATTAGGGGTTTTCTGATGATCTATCGATATTGAGGGATCGAGGTTCATCTTGTGGGTAGAGGAGTTACCATTGAAGCTGGTAAAAATAGGTGATGGTGAAGTAGATCATCATGGAAGCAGTGGCGAGGATTCTTTGTCTGTAGCCCTAGTTTAAACTAGGTAAATTGTTTTGGTCAGTACAACCTATAGGTATGTTCGAGTTGAACGGGAATTTGGCAGAAGGAAGCTTGGTCGTGAGTGAAGGCATAGCCGGAGTGGTTGGATCTCTGGTGGTCGGAGCGTCATAGATGAAGAGATGACAGGTTCTGATGGGGTTTTGGTCTTCTGTTTCCAGGTTTTGGAATTTGAACTCGAATTCAAATTCGAGTTGTATATGAGCATTGTGATGTTCGTAATGGCTTGAGGGTTTGATCGTCATTGTTGGGAAGCCACCGGAGGTGGATGGAGATAGCCGGAGGCACGGTGCACGTGCACCGTGCATTTTTTGGGTTCTGATGAACTCTGGGTGGCAGCAGTATTTTTGACTCGAGTTTTAACTCGAGATTTTGGTAGTTGCTCGAAGTTATGGTTGGAGGACTCGAAGCAGGATGTTGGGTGTCTCGGGTTCAAAGAAAGGTTACAGGTTTTAAACAAACCTGTACTGTTAATTTTATAAATTTGTAAAACTGAAGCTTTGTAATTCATTAAAATTTTAAGGAAGTTTAATAGATAATTAATTTTTAAGGATAATTAATTTGTAATTAAGAACTATTAATTAGAAAATTAATTAATAATTAGAGGTTGATTAATTAGATATTCAGGATTAATTAATTTATAATCAATATTGATTAATATAAGTTAATTACTTAAGAAAAGTAATTAAAGAATGGTTAATAGTTAATGGAGGTCATTAACTAAGGATTATTTAACAATTAATGTGATTAGTTTTTAATAATTAATTAGATTAATTAATTGATGATAATCATTTGAGAATTGTTTAAATATAATTACTTAATGGAAGTAATTTAGAAATTAATTACTTAAGGTAATTAATGGAGTTTAATGTGATTGGATTAAATTAATTAATTAAGTATAATTAATTTTAATCACTTGATGATTTGATACTTAATGTAATTGATGAAGTATAATTACTTAGTAAAGTAATTAATGATAATTATTGGATGTAATTAGTGGAAGATGGAATTGTGAAAGTAATTTGGATTAAATTATTTTGTATAATTAATCAAGGGATTAATTAGAGATAATTAAGGAATAATCAATTTATTTGATGAAGTAATTAAGGGTAGTTAATTACTAATGTTATTAATCAAGGGTGATTAATAATTATGGTAGCAATTAAGTATTGAAATAATTAAAGGTTAATTACCGTATTGGGTTAAGGATAATTAGTTTGTGAAATTAATTAAGGGTTAATTACTTAAAAGTAATTAAAGGATAAATAGAACGATATTGGAAGTCTTTGATTAATTGTTATTCCTAATATGTGGTTTGTGATGCTATGTGATAAGATAGGTTGATTTAAACTGTGATGATGTAGTTATCTATTGTTGATGAATTGTGTGACACCCTGTATTAAAATTTGAGTTATATTTCACTTGAATAATTTAAGTTAAGATGATATTGGTTTCGAAGAGACCGGAGTCGGGTATTAGCAAATACCCGAAACCACTTCGATTATTTATAAATTGCTATGTGAAGTCAATATGCTGAATGAAATGATTTGAGTAAATTGAACCATTTAATCTAAGTTTTGGTACTTAGAATTTGATGTGTAAAATAAGTGATGTCTATAACAACTTGCGAAGTTGTAAATTGATATAAGTTATCCCGGGTTTATATAAGTTATATGCTTTTGTATTCCATGTTAGATGGGTTTACTCACGCTGGTTTCCAGCCTGACCCGGGTGTTACTTTGATGTAATGCTCGGGTCAGACCGAGTATTACAGATTTCAGGTAAGGACGTTCTGGAGCTCAAAAGGCGAGCTGGATGGCAGGAACGTATGGAGTATATTCCGCTGTGATATTATAGTTGTCTGTGACATGTTAATTTTAACTGTCTAGTATATTTGTGAATGTTGTAACTCTGATGTGTTAAAATGTAATTAACAAATACAGTTTTCTTTGTATAACTGATATTATTATTTGTTATTATATTTAATCCGCTGCGAATGTGAGATGTTGTGTTCTCTGTTCTTCTTTCTTCTTTCTGTTTCTTTCTTCTATCTCTTTCTTTTTCTTCTAACTATCTGGAATTTTCGGGTTCGAAAATTCCGGGTCGTTACAGTGGTATCAGAGCTAAAGGTTAAGCGAGAACCTTGGCTCTGTTGGGATTACTCGTTAAGGATAGGGTCAATTGTACCCTAGAACGAGTTGAGTGTATATATATATATATATATGAGAGCGTAATTGTTATTTTCTTATATAAGGATTTTAAATGATTTTATATAAGAATATATTTTGATATATAAAATGATATTTCTTTCTAATAAATATTAAGGTAATTGGTTGTTAAAATATTGGAATTAAATTAAGTGGTAATAGAAATAAGGCCAAATTAAAATTGAATGAAGATAAGTTTGAAATGAATTCAAACTAAAATTAAAATCTTGAATTTGTAGAAATGTTATCAAAAAAATAAAGGTTGAATTAATTTAAAAGTGAAGGAATTGTGATTTAAGGAATTAAATCAATATTTAAAAATTTTAACTCGAATTTATATAATTCGAGATATTTTAAAATTGAGATTTAAATTGAATTAGTTCAAACTGAATTTGATTTGAATAAATGGGAATTGTGATTTAAGATAAATAAGTTTAAAATTCAAATGGAAAATTTGAATTGAATTAATTTAAAATAAAAATTGAAGATTGAATGAGTTCAAAAAATTCAAATGGGAATTGGGATTAATTCATATAGAAATTGAAATGATTTGAAATTTAAGTGGATTCAATTTGAAATTAGTTTGAATAATTTGAATTGTAATTAAAATGAATATGTTTAAAATCAAATGGAATTTGATTTGAAATTTGGAAAGGAATTAAGATTAATTCAACTTGAATTGGGATTGAATAAAATTCAATGGAAATTGAAGTATTGAGTCAATTTAAATGGAAGTGGAAATTTAAATTGAATTAATGGGAAATTAATTGGAAATGGAGATTGGGAAATTAAACAGTTTGGCTCTGGATTATTTTCAAATTGTTTTAATACAAGTATATTTTTCCAAACTATTTACTATACAATCTTTCTTTTTAAACCCAAACTATCTTATACTTATTTTACAATTATTTTGGAACTATTTAACTATTTTGGAAACTGTCTTATAAACTAATTACTATTTTTCAGTTATTTATATCTAATCACTATAAAAAAAAAACTATTTTGCAATTATCTAACTATTTTATACCTACTTAACTATTTTACAGCTATTTTACAAACTAATAACTATTTTTCAACTACTTATCTATTTTAAACTTTTTCAAGCTATTTTTAAATTTAAATAGGTCAGAGTTCAAACTGTTTGTAATTAAAGTAATAACTCAATTGGAAATGGAAGCAATTGAGAATAAGTGAATGAAATTAAAGGAATGTGAATGGAAAAGAGAATTGATTTGGCTAATAACCAATAAAGATAAATACGTAAGATGTACGTATGTTATTCTATTCGCATAGTGATTTGATCCAGATTCGAACACAGAATTTCAAGATAGTATTATCGATCCGAGTTGGGATTTTTCACTCGATGTTCGACGGCGAACCTGGATATGGGTTTTTGATGGGTTCTGGATATTCTCTATCATAGTTGTGACTATGCAAGGAGAATGACGGTTTCTAATCAAGAAACCAGATCTGAGTCCGCACTAGGAAATCGGGTGGACGATACTAGTTCGGAAGTGAAATTGTGTGATCGATTGAGCGATCAGATTGATATTGTGTACGGATGATATGTGTACATCGTACGGATTTGAATGAAATTGATATTGAAGATTTGTGGATAAGAACTGTGTGATATCCCGGGTTTTTGGGCAATTTAAATTTAATAATCTTTATTAATAATTAAATTGGATTGATAATTATCCTATATAATTTTAATTTAAAATTGGTAATTTAATCTTTTAAAAGATAATAAATACTTAATCTGACAATATTGATAAGATGATAAGATTTGTTTGTTAAAGCTAATAAAATTTTATTCTATTTATAATATATATATTTGATATATATTGTGAATGGAAATATCTTTTGTTTTGTTTTAAAGATGAATTTTCAAATTTGTAATATATATATATGAATTGTGATTTAAAGCTTTGTTTTAAAATTAATATTTTTCAAAAGATAATTTAAGTTTAATTCAATTGTTTTCAAAATATAAGATAATTGTTTATTTGAAATATGATAGTTTAAAAAAGGGTTTAATCAAAGTTTTATTCTAGTTTTTTTTAAAGTGTTAAATTTTAAATGGTTATATAAATGTTCTAGATTTTAAAATACATGTATAAGGAATTTATTTATATTTATAATTAGTTTTAGCATATTTTCTTTAAAAGATAAACTAATATTTATAAATTTAGTAATTCAAAAAGTAAGTTTAAATTAAATAAAATTAATTTAAAAACACTTAAGTAATATGTGTAATCATATTAACATGATTAAGACACTTGTAAGCTAAATAAAATTGCATGGACATTTGTCTAATTAGTAATATAACAAGTGGCAATTCATTTTCTTTATTTAAAATTTAGTTTATAAATAAATGTTTATAGAGAAACCTGGTTTCATTTTCTTCAGTTCGAATCTTCTTCTTCCTCCATCTTCTATTTCTCTCCATCTATTCTAAAATGAAAATCAAAATCTGCAACTAAATCAAGTACAAATTCAACACTGATTCCACCTCAAACTTGATAAAGCAAATTTCCAAAGCCTGTAATAAAGAATCATCTCAAAAATGCAACCTGCGGCAAAGTAAATCAAACATACAAGGAATTCAACAGCAATCAGAGATCAAGCTTGCAAAGAATTCAAAATAAAATCAAACCTGGAAATTGCTCTGTCTTGTTCTCTGCTTATAAAACAGGTGAGTAAATGAAATTTTAAAAACAGTTTTAATCCTGGATTTGTATGTTATTCTTGTGATGAAATCATGATGATGTGTCTGAATTCTTGGATTTAATTGTTGTATGATGGATTGCATGACTGATCTGGATACCTTTATGCTTGAAATTGCTCTGTTGAAATGTGTATATCTGTATATATATGTATATAAACACTATTTGTCCTCTGTTTTAAGAAGAGTAAACACCATTTTAAAAAAAAACAGTAAAAATCTATTTCTATGTTTGTTATGTGAGATTAATGTTGTAGTAATATGATATGCATTGTTACATGAATGATTGGGATGAATGCATATGGATAGAATGATACTGGTGAAATGATTATCTGTTCATATCTTCTTCTGTTCTTATTCCAGGTTCCAATTTCCTAAGAAAATTCATATCTACTCAAATAATCATATTTAGGTTATGATTTATGAAGAAGAAAAAATTGTAACATTGTAATATAGATTTTAAAAATAGTTACCAGTATTTAAAATTTAGCAATTATATTTAAAAATAGGAAATGCCAGTGAAACCCAAATTTATGTTAAAAATCAACTATCTTAATTTTTGATTTGAATTACATAAATGAATTCGTGATTGTAAATCACAAATTTTAATATACTTCTCATGATTTATAGATTGTTAAACAATGAGAATTCTTAGGTTGTTCGAATTTGGCGTTTTGAGTGATTGCCGATGATCGGCGTGGTCGAATTGGTTGATACTTGGACTGGAGGTGACCTGTGGGTGGTTGATCACAGGAAAAATGCTCGGCGAATTTTTAGATGACTGTGGTGGTCGGGGGACGGCGAACTAGGGTTCCAGAGACAGTTTGGAACGATGATGTTCATGAGGCTATCGCGATGGCCATGGTGGATCTGTGTTGATCGCGTGCTAAAGGGTAGAAGCGGGATGTCGAGGCGCAGCTATGGACGTAATGGTAAGGATTCTGGTGATGTAGATGGTCGGTACGAGGGGATTTTCCTTTGATCGATGGTTTCCTGTAATTCGAGTGAGTTACTCGAATTTAAACAACGGCGATCTGATGGGTTCTGAGGGGTTGTGATGGTCGGAGAGATGATTAGTGAGGTGTAGATGCTCTCGGCGATGATCAGAGAAGATCTGATCATCTGTACACGTGAACGTGCACGTTATTGTGCACGTTGTTTCGTTCAGATTTGTGTTGTGGGTCGCGTTGGAGAAGAAGAAGGCTTTTCGGGGGCAGACTCGTGTGGTTTTGGGTTTTACTCGGGTTATTGAAGTAACCGGGTTTTGAGATTTTATAGCCGATTATATCTTGGTTTTAAACTTTAAACATGGACAAGTTTTTAAGTTTTTAAAAACAAGTTTTAAAAATAAATAATGGTTTGATTTAATTAAACATGTTTTGAAATGGTTTTCAAAAATTTTAGTATATCAATATTAAATGTTTGAATTGTTTGGTTTAAAGTAAATTATATTTCAAAATTGATTTCTAAATTTGGGTTCAATAAAATAAATACTTTGAGTAAGTATTTTAAATAAATACAAGTATTCTTAATTAATTAAGTTAAGATTAATTAAGAATAGTAAATTTATAAAATAAATTAAAGCTTAATTACTTATTTGTAATTAAGAATAATTACTTAATAAAGTAATTAGTGGAATTAAATGTAATTAAGAAATAAATAAATTAGAGATTAAGTGATGATTAATTTATTTATTAATTAATGTAATTTATTTTAGAAGATAATCACTTATGTTTTTATTAAGTGTAATTATTTAATGAGGTAATTAATGAATAATTACTAAATGTGATTAAATCAAGTAGAATTACTTATGGAAGTAATTAGTGGGTAATTACTAATGGAAGTTATTAAATGGAAATGATTAAGAGTTAATCATTTGATGTTTTTAATTAAAGAATTAAGGATTATTTAATAATGGAATTAATTATTTGTTAAGTAATTAATTAAGAAAGTAATTAAGATTTATTAATGGAAGTAGTTAAAAGATAATTACTTATGAGAGTAATTAAAAGTTAATTACTTAATTTATTTTAGTTAATTAATTAATGTGATTAATTAATTAATCAATGTGATTTGGTTAAGATTAATTACTAAGTGTAATTAATTAAAATTGTAATTAATTAATAAAGTAATTAAGTAAAGATTTTTTTATTAATTGAATTGATTAATAATTACTTAATGAAATAACTAAAGATTAATTAGATTAATTAATCAAAGATTAATATAATTAATTAAGATGTTAATTAATTAAGATAAGTAATTACAAATTGTTAATTACTATTTATGATTTATGGTTAATTAATTTATTTAAAGGATTAATAAATTAATAAGGATTATTTAATTAATGAAGTTAATCAAGATTGATTAATAAAAGTAATTAAATTAAGTGTGATTAATTAATTGTAACTAATTAAGGACTAATGTAATTAATTATAGTTAATTAATTAATGAAGGATCATTAATTATTGTAATTAATGATAGTAATTAAAAGTTAATTACTGAATATGGTTAAGGATAATTACTTGAATGTAATTAAAAATAATTAATCAAAGGAGATTAATTAAGGAAGATCATTTAGATGTTTAATTAATTAATTTGTAATTAATTAATGATAGTGAGCAGGATTAGGATAATCCAAGTAATTTAAGGATAGTAATTAATTTAATTAAAGGTTAATTAAATTGATTAAAGTAAATCAATTCTGTTTAGATAATTGATTAATACTGGATGTTTGATATTGGGTGATTGGTTGATATTGGATGATTTGGATATCTCTGATATATATATGACGTATGCTGCTTTGTGAGATGAATGTTGATATGAATTATCAATTGTGATAATATGATTTATCTATCTGTTTATATCATCCTGAATAAGTTTAAATGTTTAAACTTTTAAACAACTTGGCCTTAAAAGATACGTTTTGGATTTCGATGAGACCGGGATCGGGTTTCCGTATACCGGTATTCCAGGTCTGGAGACCCGAATACCACATCGATCCAAATTAACGATAGGTCGTGAATCTCAAGTGAAGATGAAGATTCAGAGTGCAAGGGTTATTGTCGTTAACTCTGAGGGTGATTCCAAAACGAGTGTAACGAGATAATGCCTTCGGTTTCGTTCGAACCCGGAACGAACTTGTATGGATTGAATGCTTTCAGCACATCGTCAGGCGGACGATGAGCATTCTAAGTGATATGTTCTGATTAAAGGTAATCGTAACCTCAAGCCTCATCAACCGGGAATGGCTAAAACAGGGGAGATGCAGCAAGGCTTCGTGGGTAGCACCCACTGAGAGCAAGATAGATCCCTGTCTAGAGGACCCTTTTCTTTTATTCGGCTTAGTGTGTGGTTGGTCGCGCCAACCACGGGATTATCTTGTTCGGGATTATCCAGTAAGGGATGGTTCCGGCTTTGTGTTGCAGGGGAGCGGGCGTACTCCTCGGTACGGTGATCTAGGCCACGTACTGTGACGGGCGGAACCCCAGTAGCCCTGCCATTGTATGGAATCCAAACTCCAATAAGTGCCGTACGTATTAGTTGTGCCCAACTATGTTGGAATGTGAGATGTAAGCATTTCAGCTATTTCTGTATTTTACTTGAAAACCCTAGACCCTATTATAATACAATCAGATTTCCTATCAAATGTTTTGGTTAGCGTAAGGTAAAAACTTTTCCATGTTTATGTGTGGAAAGTCTTACGTGATACCTTTGTTTTCAAAAGGTTTTGAAGTTAAACAATTTTAACCCGTTTACTCACACCAGACCCATGTCTGACCCAAGTGTTTATTTTCTGTTTTATTAAACTCTTGGGTACTCAATATTGTATTGAGTAGTCGAGGGATTCAGGATAGTCTTGACGAATTCTGGAGGAGCTGTGGAGCAGGAGGCTTCAGCGAGTAGATATATAGAGTTTCCGCTGTGTTTGTATTAGTCTGTATTGTACTGATGTACTTGTGTTGTATAATAGACAGAAGTTTATAACTGTCTATTCTGTGATGTATAAGTTGTGTACTCTGATGTATATGATACTATGTAATATCTTATGTGATAATATATTTCTCGTTCCGCTGTGAGATTTCTGACGTGTTGTTGTTCTTTCTTCTTTTCTTTTCTTCTTCTATCCCTTTCTTTCTTCATAATGATGCGACTTTTTGGGCATAGAAAGTCGGGTCGTTACATTTGGTATCAGAGCATAGGTTGAGCGAATGCCTAAGCTTTTGGTTAAGTGAATATCAGAACACTAGGTTGAGTGAATACCTAGGTTCGGAAGGATTGTTCATTAGAGATAGGATCTATAGCAACCTGTTGAGTCTGAGTGTATATATATTCGAGAGCGCGTATTTGTTAGTTATATAAAATGGTTTTATATTGTGTTAATTGATCGGTTGAGTGGTATATGGATTCTGGTCAATACGAGTAGCTAACGTTATTGATAGGGATCTCTAAACACTTGAACCAGGCCAACGGACACAATATTGTTTTAAAGAGGTAAATGAAATAATTTTACCCAGAAATAATTTCTATATAAAAAGTATCATTTTAAATATATATATATATATTTCTACCTATTTGTTGGGTTACCTGTTCGGGTTTTCCAATATAAGTTATAAAGGTAGATAAGGTGGTAGTGTGAGTAACACGACTACCATTGGTTAAAATCTGAATGTTGAGGTTGGAAGAGTATCTGTCGAGACTGTAGACCTAATACCATCTCGAGTAAGTTTGGGCAGTATGGTGTAAGGATTTCTCGGATCTCTGAAGGTTCAAGATTCCGATTCCATTATTGAAGTGTGAGTTTGGTTGAGCTCGGGTGAGCAGATTTTCTAGAGTTGGATCTGTCAGAAGTGCAGAAGCAAGTGATGGTATCTTGGCAACTTCAGGAAGAAGCAGCTGTGTGATGAAACGCAGTATATATGGATGTCCCGAAGGAGATGTTCTTTTTGGAACAAAATCAAGAAGGTATTGGAGGAACAGTTGATGTCTACCGTAGGAAAGACTCGACTGTATAGGAATTCTCTAATATCAAGTAAGAGAGTTTTGTCTATTTTGAAGTATGGGACTAAGGTCGATTAGTTGTTCTTCGGACATGGTCTCATTGTTCCCTTAAGAAGAGTAAGTTATCGGCGATTGGTTTGGAGCCCGAGTTTCTTTTGGATGTTGCCATCTCGAAGATTCGTTGTGAGGTTTGTTGATGGTCTTAGTTTGAGAAGCCTTTGGATCAGAAGTTTTTGGTTAGCTGTGTTAGCAGTGCAACTCGAAGTGTTCGGTGTGCTGACGAGGAGGTCTTTGGCTTAGCAGTGTTCTAGAGATAGAATTTGGAAGCAGCAGTGTGGCTCGTTTCTCCGATGGTTCAAGAATCTTTGTGGTTTTTCTATCAGCAGTCCGGGAAGATGGTGAAGGCTTTCTTGAAGGGTTAACCTTGTTTGGAAAAGCTTAAGGCTGTTTTAATTGGTAAAGGAAGAACAATTTCTTTGGAACCCGAACTAGGTAGTAACGCAAAAGTGACTTGCGATTAGTTTGGGAATTTATCTTGGGTAATCTTTTGTTTGAGATTGAGGTTTCTCATATGGAAGTAGGAGCTACTGAAGTAGTCAGAATTTTTCCGGATGTCTTCGAAGAAGTAGAAGTTTGTCTTCATCTGGAGTTGAGTTCCGTATCGACTTGGTTCCAGAAGCGATACCGGTGGTTAGTCTGGTAGTAGGATGGTTCTTAGAGAAAGAAGAGTTGGTGTAGCAGCTCAGAAAATTTTAAAATGGATGGGTCATATCTATTTTTCAAGTTTGGATTTCAGCAGATTTTGGAAAGATCATCTTGTTGATAGATCTAGAGATCATCTTGTGCTTGGTTCAGATTTGTTTCAAGAAGCATCAGCGAAGGTTAAGCTGACCAGGAAGAGATGTGGTAGCCCAGGATTGTCTGTGAGTTATGCAGATTTGAGACAAGGAGTTTGGGAATTCGGAGTTGGAGATTGGAAATTGTTTAAGTTTTTCTCCAATTAAAGAGCTATAAGATTTGGTAAGTCTGGAAGTTAGCACTGAAGTATTTTGGATTTTCCTGTGTTCTCGAGAGAAGTAGTTCTTCGTCTACAGGATTGAATGGCCAGTTTGGATAGCTGGAATTCATTCTATTTCACGTATATCTGAGGGAATACGTGTACGATTCATCATTGGTTGTTGAATCTGCAGTTCAGATGGATTTGGAAGATGAGCTATACTTGGGTATGATCTGATATTTTGTTCAGATTAGTGGATCTAGAGAAGAGAGGAGCTCTGGATCATAGTGGTGTTGTTTGTTTAGCTTCTGTAGAGCGAGTCTCCCAGTGATTTATACTCGGGGAAACTTTAGATAGTGTTAGTAGATCTATCCTGATTTATAGTTAGTTAGGTTTGTTTGATTGTTTGATTGGTTGCTTTGGTTGTTAATAACTGGATGATAGGTATGCTTTGCTATTTGAAATTAAAATCTTTTGCTGGATTATTAAATTATCTTTGCTTTTAATTTCGGGGACGAAATTATAGACCCGAATACCACATCGATCCAAATTAACGATAGGTCGTGAATCTCAAGTGAAGATGAAGATTCAGAGTGCAAGGGTTATTGTCGTTAACTCTGAGGGTGATTCCAAAACGAGTGTAACGAGATAATGCCTTCGGTTTCGTTCGAACCCGGAACGAACTTGTATGGATTGAATGCTTTCAGCACATCGTCAGGCGGACGATGAGCATTCTAAGTGATATGTTCTGATTAAAGGTAATCGTAACCTCAAGCCTCATCAACCGGGAATGGCTAAAACAGGGGAGGTGCAGCAAGGCTTCGTGGGTAGCACCCACTGAGAGCAAGATAGATCCCTGTCTAGAGGACCCTTTTCTTTTATTCGGCTTAGTGTGTGGTTGGTCGCGCCAACCACGGGATTATCTTGTTCGGGATTATCCAGTAAGGGATGGTTCCGGCTTTGTGTTGCAGGGGAGCGGGCGTACTCCTCGGTACGGTGATCTAGGCCACGTACTGTGACGGGCGGAACCCCAGTAGCCCTGCCATTGTATGGAATCCAAACTCCAATAAGTGCCGTACGTATTAGTTGTGCCCAACTATGTTGGAATGTGAGATGTAAGCATTTCAGCTATTTCTGTATTTTACTTGAAAACCCTAGACCCTATTATAATACAATCAGATTTCCTATCAAATGTTTTGGTTAGCGTAAGGTAAAAACTTTTCCATGTTTATGTGTGGAAAGTCTTACGTGATACCTTTGTTTTCAAAAGGTTTTGAAGTTAAACAATTTTAACCCGTTTACTCACACCAGACCCATGTCTGACCCAAGTGTTTATTTTCTGTTTTATTAAACTCTTGGGTACTCAATATTGTATTGAGTAGTCGAGGGATTCAGGATAGTCTTGACGAATTCTGGAGGAGCTGTGGAGCAGGAGGCTTCAGCGAGTAGATATATAGAGTTTCCGCTGTGTTTGTATTAGTCTGTATTGTACTGATGTACTTGTGTTGTATAATAGACAGAAGTTTATAACTGTCTATTCTGTGATGTATAAGTTGTGTACTCTGATGTATATGATACTATGTAATATCTTATGTGATAATATATTTCTCGTTCCGCTGTGAGATTTCTGACGTGTTGTTGTTCTTTCTTCTTTTCTTTTCTTCTTCTATCCCTTTCTTTCTTCATAATGATGCGACTTTTTGGGCATAGAAAGTCGGGTCGTTACATATGGTATCGGAGCATAGGTTGAGCGAATGCCTAAGCTTTTGGTTAAGTGAATATCAGAACACTAGGTTGAGTGAATACCTAGGTTCGGAAGGATTGTTCATTAGAGATAGGATCTATAGCAACCTGTTGAGTCTGAGTGTATATATATTCGAGAGCGCGTATTTGTTAGTTATATAAAATGGTTTTATATTGTGTTAATTGATCGGTTGAGTGGTATATGGATTCTGGTCAATACGAGTAGCTAACGTTATTGATAGGGATCTCTAAACACTTGAACCAGGCCAACGGACACAATATTGTTTTAAAGAGGTAAATGAAATAATTTTACCCAGAAATAATTTCTATATAAAAAGTATCATTTTAAATATATATATATATATTTCTACCTATTTGTTGGGTTACCTGTTCGGGTTTTCCAATATAAGTTATAAAGGTAGATAAGGTGGTAGTGTGAGTAACACGACTACCATTGGTTAAAATCTGAATGTTGAGGTTGGAAGAGTATCTGTCGAGACTGTAGACCTAATACCATCTCGAGTAAGTTTGGGCAGTATGGTGTAAGGATTTCTCGGATCTCTGAAGGTTCAAGATTCCGATTCCATTATTGAAGTGTGAGTTTGGTTGAGCTCGGGTGAGCAGATTTTCTAGAGTTGGATCTGTCAGAAGTGCAGAAGCAAGTGATGGTATCTTGGCAACTTCAGGAAGAAGCAGCTGTGTGATGAAACGCAGTATATATGGATGTCCCGAAGGAGATGTTCTTTTTGGAACAAAATCAAGAAGGTATTGGAGGAACAGTTGATGTCTACCGTAGGAAAGACTCGACTGTATAGGAATTCTCTAATATCAAGTAAGAGAGTTTTGTCTATTTTGAAGTATGGGACTAAGGTCGATTAGTTGTTCTTCGGACATGGTCTCATTGTTCCCTTAAGAAGAGTAAGTTATCGGCGATTGGTTTGGAGCCCGAGTTTCTTTTGGATGTTGCCATCTCGAAGATTCGTTGTGAGGTTTGTTGATGGTCTTAGTTTGAGAAGCCTTTGGATCAGAAGTTTTTGGTTAGCTGTGTTAGCAGTGCAACTCGAAGTGTTCGGTGTGCTGACGAGGAGGTCTTTGGCTTAGCAGTGTTCTAGAGATAGAATTTGGAAGCAGCAGTGTGGCTCGTTTCTCCGATGGTTCAAGAATCTTTGTGGTTTTTCTATCAGCAGTCCGGGAAGATGGTGAAGGCTTTCTTGAAGGGTTAACCTTGTTTGGAAAAGCTTAAGGCTGTTTTAATTGGTAAAGGAAGAACAATTTCTTTGGAACCCGAACTAGGTAGTAACGCAAAAGTGACTTGCGATTAGTTTGGGAATTTATCTTGGGTAATCTTTTGTTTGAGATTGAGGTTTCTCATATGGAAGTAGGAGCTACTGAAGTAGTCAGAATTTTTCCGGATGTCTTCGAAGAAGTAGAAGTTTGTCTTCATCTGGAGTTGAGTTCCGTATCGACTTGGTTCCAGAAGCGATACCGGTGGTTAGTCTGGTAGTAGGATGGTTCTTAGAGAAAGAAGAGTTGGTGTAGCAGCTCAGAAAATTTTAAAATGGATGGGTCATATCTATTTTTCAAGTTTGGATTTCAGCAGATTTTGGAAAGATCATCTTGTTGATAGATCTAGAGATCATCTTGTGCTTGGTTCAGATTTGTTTCAAGAAGCATCAGCGAAGGTTAAGCTGACCAGGAAGAGATGTGGTAGCCCAGGATTGTCTGTGAGTTATGCAGATTTGAGACAAGGAGTTTGGGAATTCGGAGTTGGAGATTGGAAATTGTTTAAGTTTTTCTCCAATTAAAGAGCTATAAGATTTGGTAAGTCTGGAAGTTAGCACTGAAGTATTTTGGATTTTCCTGTGTTCTCGAGAGAAGTAGTTCTTCGTCTACAGGATTGAATGGCCAGTTTGGATAGCTGGAATTCATTCTATTTCACGTATATCTGAGGGAATACGTGTACGATTCATCATTGGTTGTTGAATCTGCAGTTCAGATGGATTTGGAAGATGAGCTATACTTGGGTATGATCTGATATTTTGTTCAGATTAGTGGATCTAGAGAAGAGAGGAGCTCTGGATCATAGTGGTGTTGTTTGTTTAGCTTCTGTAGAGCGAGTCTCCCAGTGATTTATACTCGGGGAAACTTTAGATAGTGTTAGTAGATCTATCCTGATTTATAGTTAGTTAGGTTTGTTTGATTGTTTGATTGGTTGCTTTGGTTGTTAATAACTGGATGATAGGTATGCTTTGCTATTTGAAATTAAAATCTTTTGCTGGATTATTAAATTATCTTTGCTTTTAATTTCGGGGACGAAATTATTTTAAGGGGGGAGGAATGTGATATCCCGGGTTTTTGGGCAATTTAAATTTAATAATCTTTATTAATAATTAAATTGGATTGATAATTATCCTATATAATTTTAATTTAAAATTGGTAATTTAATCTTTTAAAAGATAATAAATACTTAATCTGACAATATTGATAAGATGATAAGATTTGTTTGTTAAAGCTAATAAAATTTTATTCTATTTATAATATATATATTTGATATATATTGTGAATGGAAATATCTTTTGTTTTGTTTTAAAGATGAATTTTCAAATTTGTAATATATATATATGAATTGTGATTTAAAGCTTTGTTTTAAAATTAATATTTTTCAAAAGATAATTTAAGTTTAATTCAATTGTTTTCAAAATATAAGATAATTGTTTATTTGAAATATGATAGTTTAAAAAAGGGTTTAATCAAAGTTTTATTCTAGTTTTTTTTAAAGTGTTAAATTTTAAATGGTTATATAAATGTTCTAGATTTTAAAATACATGTATAAGGAATTTATTTATATTTATAATTAGTTTTAGCATATTTTCTTTAAAAGATAAACTAATATTTATTAATTTAGTAATTCAAAAAGTAAGTTTAAATTAAATAAAATTAATTTAAAAACACTTAAGTAATATGTGTAATCATATTAACATGATTAAGACACTTGTAAGCTAAATAAAATTGCATGGACATTTGTCTAATTAGTAATATAACAAGTGGCAATTCATTTTCTTTATTTAAAATTTAGTTTATAAATAAATGTTTATAGAGAAACCTGGTTTCATTTTCTTCAGTTCGAATCTTCTTCTTCCTCCATCTTCTATTTCTCTCCATCTATTCTAAAATGAAAATCAAAATCTGCAACTAAATCAAGTACAAATTCAACACTGATTCCACCTCAAACTTGATAAAGCAAATTTCCAAAGCCTGTAATAAAGAATCATCTCAAAAATGCAACCTGCGGCAAAGTAAATCAAACATACAAGGAATTCAACAGCAATCAGAGATCAAGCTTGCAAAGAATTCAAAATAAAATCAAACCTGGAAATTGCTCTGTCTTGTTCTCTGCTTATAAAACAGGTGAGTAAATGAAATTTTAAAAACAGTTTTAATCCTGGATTTGTATGTTATTCTTGTGATGAAATCATGATGATGTGTCTGAATTCTTGGATTTAATTGTTGTATGATGGATTGCATGACTGATCTGGATACCTTTATGCTTGAAATTGCTCTGTTGAAATGTGTATATCTGTATATATATGTATATAAACACTATTTGTCCTCTGTTTTAAGAAGAGTAAACACCATTTTAAAAAAAAACAGTAAAAATCTATTTCTATGTTTGTTATGTGAGATTAATGTTGTAGTAATATGATATGCATTGTTACATGAATGATTGGGATGAATGCATATGGATAGAATGATACTGGTGAAATGATTATCTGTTCATATCTTCTTCTGTTCTTATTCCAGGTTCCAATTTCCTAAGAAAATTCATATCTACTCAAATAATCATATTTAGGTTATGATTTATGAAGAAGAAAAAATTGTAACATTGTAATATAGATTTTAAAAATAGTTACCAGTATTTAAAATTTAGCAATTATATTTAAAAATAGGAAATGCCAGTGAAACCCAAATTTATGTTAAAAATCAACTATCTTAATTTTTGATTTGAATTACATAAATGAATTCGTGATTGTAAATCACAAATTTTAATATACTTCTCATGATTTATAGATTGTTAAACAATGAGAATTCTTAGGTTGTTCGAATTTGGCGTTTTGAGTGATTGCCGATGATCGGCGTGGTCGAATTGGTTGATACTTGGACTGGAGGTGACCTGTGGGTGGTTGATCACAGGAAAAATGCTCGGCGAATTTTTAGATGACTGTGGTGGTCGGGGGACGGCGAACTAGGGTTCCAGAGACAGTTTGGAACGATGATGTTCATGAGGCTATCGCGATGGCCATGGTGGATCTGTGTTGATCGCGTGCTAAAGGGTAGAAGCGGGATGTCGAGGCGCAGCTATGGACGTAATGGTAAGGATTCTGGTGATGTAGATGGTCGGTACGAGGGGATTTTCCTTTGATCGATGGTTTCCTGTAATTCGAGTGAGTTACTCGAATTTAAACAACGGCGATCTGATGGGTTCTGAGGGGTTGTGATGGTCGGAGAGATGATTAGTGAGGTGTAGATGCTCTCGGCGATGATCAGAGAAGATCTGATCATCTGTACACGTGAACGTGCACGTTATTGTGCACGTTGTTTCGTTCAGATTTGTGCTGTGGGTCGCGTTGGAGAAGAAGAAGGCTTTTCGGGGGCAGACTCGTGTGGTTTTGGGTTTTACTCGGGTTATTGAAGTAACCGGGTTTTGAGATTTTATAGCCGATTATATCTTGGTTTTAAACTTTAAACATGGACAAGTTTTTAAGTTTTTAAAAACAAGTTTTAAAAATAAATAATGGTTTGATTTAATTAAACATGTTTTGAAATGGTTTTCAAAAATTTTAGTATATCAATATTAAATGTTTGAATTGTTTGGTTTAAAGTAAATTATATTTCAAAATTGATTTCTAAATTTGGGTTCAATAAAATAAATACTTTGAGTAAGTATTTTAAATAAATACAAGTATTCTTAATTAATTAAGTTAAGATTAATTAAGAATAGTAAATTTATAAAATAAATTAAAGCTTAATTACTTATTTGTAATTAAGAATAATTACTTAATAAAGTAATTAGTGGAATTAAATGTAATTAAGAAATAAATAAATTAGAGATTAAGTGATGATTAATTTATTTATTAATTAATGTAATTTATTTTAGAAGATAATCACTTATGTTTTTATTAAGTGTAATTATTTAATGAGGTAATTAATGAATAATTACTAAATGTGATTAAATCAAGTAGAATTACTTATGGAAGTAATTAGTGGGTAATTACTAATGGAAGTTATTAAATGGAAATGATTAAGAGTTAATCATTTGATGTTTTTAATTAAAGAATTAAGGATTATTTAATAATGGAATTAATTATTTGTTAAGTAATTAATTAAGAAAGTAATTAAGATTTATTAATGGAAGTAGTTAAAAGATAATTACTTATGAGAGTAATTAAAAGTTAATTACTTAATTTATTTTAGTTAATTAATTAATGTGATTAATTAATTAATCAATGTGATTTGGTTAAGATTAATTACTAAGTGTAATTAATTAAAATTGTAATTAATTAATAAAGTAATTAAGTAAAGATTTTTTTATTAATTGAATTGATTAATAATTACTTAATGAAATAACTAAAGATTAATTAGATTAATTAATCAAAGATTAATATAATTAATTAAGATGTTAATTAATTAAGATAAGTAATTACAAATTGTTAATTACTATTTATGATTTATGGTTAATTAATTTATTTAAAGGATTAATAAATTAATAAGGATTATTTAATTAATGAAGTTAATCAAGATTGATTAATAAAAGTAATTAAATTAAGTGTGATTAATTAATTGTAACTAATTAAGGACTAATGTAATTAATTATAGTTAATTAATTAATGAAGGATCATTAATTATTGTAATTAATGATAGTAATTAAAAGTTAATTACTGAATATGGTTAAGGATAATTACTTGAATGTAATTAAAAATAATTAATCAAAGGAGATTAATTAAGGAAGATCATTTAGATGTTTAATTAATTAATTTGTAATTAATTAATGATAGTGAGCAGGATTAGGATAATCCAAGTAATTTAAGGATAGTAATTAATTTAATTAAAGGTTAATTAAATTGATTAAAGTAAATCAATTCTGTTTAGATAATTGATTAATACTGGATGTTTGATATTGGGTGATTGGTTGATATTGGATGATTTGGATATCTCTGATATATATATGACGTATGCTGCTTTGTGAGATGAATGTTGATATGAATTATCAATTGTGATAATATGATTTATCTATCTGTTTATATCATCCTGAATAAGTTTAAATGTTTAAACTTTTAAACAACTTGGCCTTAAAAGATACGTTTTGGATTTCGATGAGACCGGGATCGGGTTTCCGTATACCGGTATTCCAGGTCTGGAGACCCGAATACCACATCGATCCAAATTAACGATAGGTCGTGAATCTCAAGTGAAGATGAAGATTCAGAGTGCAAGGGTTATTGTCGTTAACTCTGAGGGTGATTCCAAAACGAGTGTAACGAGATAATGCCTTCGGTTTCGTTCGAACCCGGAACGAACTTGTATGGATTGAATGCTTTCAGCACATCGTCAGGCGGACGATGAGCATTCTAAGTGATATGTTCTGATTAAAGGTAATCGTAACCTCAAGCCTCATCAACCGGGAATGGCTAAAACAGGGGAGGTGCAGCAAGGCTTCGTGGGTAGCACCCACTGAGAGCAAGATAGATCCCTGTCTAGAGGACCCTTTTCTTTTATTCGGCTTAGTGTGTGGTTGGTCGCGCCAACCACGGGATTATCTTGTTCGGGATTATCCAGTAAGGGATGGTTCCGGCTTTGTGTTGCAGGGGAGCGGGCGTACTCCTCGGTACGGTGATCTAGGCCACGTACTGTGACGGGCGGAACCCCAGTAGCCCTGCCATTGTATGGAATCCAAACTCCAATAAGTGCCGTACGTATTAGTTGTGCCCAACTATGTTGGAATGTGAGATGTAAGCATTTCAGCTATTTCTGTATTTTACTTGAAAACCCTAGACCCTATTATAATACAATCAGATTTCCTATCAAATGTTTTGGTTAGCGTAAGGTAAAAACTTTTCCATGTTTATGTGTGGAAAGTCTTACGTGATACCTTTGTTTTCAAAAGGTTTTGAAGTTAAACAATTTTAACCCGTTTACTCACACCAGACCCATGTCTGACCCAAGTGTTTATTTTCTGTTTTATTAAACTCTTGGGTACTCAATATTGTATTGAGTAGTCGAGGGATTCAGGATAGTCTTGACGAATTCTGGAGGAGCTGTGGAGCAGGAGGCTTCAGCGAGTAGATATATAGAGTTTCCGCTGTGTTTGTATTAGTCTGTATTGTACTGATGTACTTGTGTTGTATAATAGACAGAAGTTTATAACTGTCTATTCTGTTGTATAAGTTGTGTAACTCTGATTATGTAAAGACTATGTAATAGTTATGTGATATATTATATTTTGTTTCGTTCCGCTGTGAGATTCTGATATTGTTGTTGTTCTCTCTTCTTTTCTTTTCTTCTTCTATCCCTTTCTTTCTTCATAACGATGCGTCTTTCTGGGCAAAGAAAGCCGGGTCGTTACAAACTGTAAAATGGTTTTTGAAAAGAAATATGGTTAATAACTTTATAAAAGATTTATCAAATGTGAATATTTGATTTAGAATAAAATAAAGTTATATATATCCTTGTTATATAAGGTAAATCTTCTCTTGTTGAATCTATTGCTAAAAGAAAAGGGTTTTGAAATATTTGAAGTATAAAAGAGGTTTTATACAAAGTTGAAATGATCCAAAGATTTTAAAAGTTATATATATCTATATCTATATATATATATAAAGGATCTTATGAGAATGATTTTGGAAAAGGTTTTGGGAACCTATGAATTTGGGAAAGGCTTTTGATTTTTGGGAAAATCAATTTTGGATTTTGAAAAGCCTAGTTTGAGAATTATCGATTTTGGTAATCGATTTTGTGTAAAGGAGATTTTGATAAATCATAAAGGGTATGATTTGAAGATACTATAAGTATATAGTATAAAGTGTTTTGAGAATAGCTCTGGGGAAAAAGGCGCTTCCTTGAAATGAACTTCTCAGGAGTACCACTGGGTGGTACTGCCTTGAGCCCCAAGGGGGGTTTCTAAAGTTGATCCTGTGAGGAGTCCGGACAAAACTAGTTCCTGAGGATTATTTATGTAGCGAAAGTCGAGGGGCTGGTGCCCACAGAGGCATTTGAGTTATGCTGTGACAACAATTTAACTCAATGTCACTGCGATCTACTGCAGACCATAGCGAAAGTCATGTGTGCCGCTGAGAGCCAACTGTCTACGTTTGATTTTATATCGGTAGACTGTGACACTATGGTAACATAGCGAAAGTCGTTTGTGCCGCTGAGAGCCAACTGTCTACGTTTGATTTTATATCGGTAGACTGCGACCTATGTGGGAGAAGTTTCATTTTGACAGCGAAATCGTGTGTGCCGCTGAGAGCCAACAGTTACATGGACTTTTGCTGCGATGGCAACGTAACCTTGGAATGTAACTGCGATCTGTTGTGGGTTCCATGTTGTTATCAGTTACATGGACTTTTGCTGCGATGGCAACGTAACCCATGATGTAACTGTGACCATGGATGGGGGTGATGATTTCCAGAGCATTCTCACCAAAGATATTTCCTCTATTTTCAAAAACGTTTTCGATATTTTCAAATAAAGTATCTTCCAAGTATTTTCACTGGGTGTTGAAAATGAGTCTGCTAAGTACTTATAGATTTTCAGTCCTACGCCTGATCAACGTATGACTGAATTTCTGTAAGAACGAGGATTAACTTGTTGAAACATCGAGTTATAAAAGTATTTTTATAAAAACTATTTTTGTAATACTATATAGATTTTAAAGTGTTTTAAAAATGATAAAAAGATAATTTATCTGATTTTAAGTATTAAGTAAATTCTGGCTTCGTTCCTTTTCGAGGACGAAAAGATTCTAAGGGGGGAGGAATGTGATAACCCGGATTTTGGGACATTTGATAATTGGATAATTAACTGTTTTAATCAATTTAACAGATAAAATCCTGATAATAAAAGATATCCGGATATGTAAATGAATTTGGAAATATAATAAAAATTAAATTATAAATATTTGGATAAATATTTTATAATCTCCTAATATAATTATTTAAAATTGGCAAATTATTCTTTTAAAATAAATAATAATGTGTTGTTATATGTATATATATATATACATATGAGTAGATTTTACATAGAATTGGATTGGAAATTCAAGAATAAAAATATATGATTATTATTAGTATAAAATTAAGATTTTAAAATCATTCTCTTTTAAAAGTTATATATGTATAAATACTAGAAAATGTATGAATATAAATATAAAACATAAATTGTTTTAAAAATTTTATACAAGGAGTTAAACTCAATTTCTCAAATTTATAAACATATGTTATATGATTTGATCAAAATATAAGTTACTTGAATTCATATGAATATTTATTAAAAGATAAATATACACATTTTATAATTATATAAATATTACTTAAATACATGTATATAGCTTAAATAAATTATTAAAAAGGAAAATAATATTTAAAACATTAATAAAACATTAGGAAATAACTTTTGTAAATATTAACTAAACATTATAACACTTGTAAACTTTTTAATGTATGTTAATGACACTTGTGAATCATGTGCATAGGTGTAAGATAATGGGAACATAGGATAGACAAATGTCTTTCTCTTTAATAATTAAATTTAAAATTAAATTGTAAAAGAAACAAAGAGTTTTATTTTCAGCAAATTTCTTTCTTCATTTTCAACCAAAAATTTATCAAACCCGAAATGATCTCCACAACCCAAAACTGAAATTTATTTCCAAACTCAAGAATCAAATCTGAAATCATCTTCTCAAATCAAAAACAGAAATTTACTTCCAAACCAAGAATTTACAACCTGAAACCAAGTAAACCAATCTGAATGTTTTCTCTGTAATCTTCTCAAACCCGAAATCAAGCAACAACTTCAAGATTTAATCCGAGCAAAGTTTAAAGTAAATCAGATTTCAGTTCAAAATCAACAATCAAGCTTCAACCCAACATCAAGTTGCAGTTCAAAAAAAATCAATCTTCCATTGTCAAAAATAAGGCCTGTTCTCTGTTTAACAAAATCTGTGAGTAACTTTAAACTTAATGTAAATTAAGGTTGCATGTTATTATTATAGAAAATATTGCAATTGGGTATGTTTACAAGTATGTTTGTGCAGTTATTATTGATGAATTCTACTGTATGAAGAGTGCAATTGAATATCTGGAACATCTCTGTTCCCAGTTTTAAATTTCTAGTTTTCTAATTTAAATTCAAATCTTTTAGTTTAGTCATGTTAAGAACTTAAGTTTCAAAAGGAACACTTGTGTTCCAGTAAAAATTTAGTTAAAATACATTTAAGTTAAATAGGATGATAACATCACTGGGAATCAAAGGGGAAAGACTGAACAAACTTGATATGAGTAAAATGCAAACATTCTTAATTTATAAATTTAAGAATGTAAACCTTATTATTACTCTAAATCATGATTTTTGAAGCTTAATTCATAATTTAAAATGATGGGATAATGGTGTAATTCTGTAATGAACAGAAAAGGGAAATTAGGGGTTTTCTGATGATCTATCGATATTGAGGGATCGAGGTTCATCTTGTGGGTAGAGGAGTTACCATTGAAGCTGGTAAAAATAGGTGATGGTGAAGTAGATCATCATGGAAGCAGTGGCGAGGATTCTTTGTCTGTAGCCCTAGTTTAAACTAGGTAAATTGTTTTGGTCAGTACAACCTATAGGTATGTTCGAGTTGAACGGGAATTTGGCAGAAGGAAGCTTGGTCGTGAGTGAAGGCATAGCCGGAGTGGTTGGATCTTTGGTGGTCGGAGCGTCATAGATGAAGAGATGACAGGTTCTGATGGGGTTTTGGTCTTCTGTTTCCAGGTTTTGGAATTTGAACTCGAATTCAAATTCGAGTTGTATATGAGCATTGTGATGTTCGTAATGGCTTGAGGGTTTGATCGTCATTGTTGGGAAGCCACCGGAGGTGGATGGAGATAGCCGGAGGCACGGTGCACGTGCACCGTGCATTTTTTGGGTTCTGATGAACTCTGGGTGGCAGCAGTATTTTTGACTCGAGTTTTAACTCGAGATTTTGGTAGTTGCTCGAAGTTATGGTTGGAGGACTCGAAGCAGGATGTTGGGTGTCTCGGGTTCAAAGAAAGGTTACAGGTTTTAAACAAACCTGTACTGTTAATTTTATAAATTTGTAAAACTGAAGCTTTGTAATTCATTAAAATTTTAAGGAAGTTTAATAGATAATTAATTTTTAAGGATAATTAATTTGTAATTAAGAACTATTAATTAGAAAATTAATTAATAATTAGAGGTTGATTAATTAGATATTCAGGATTAATTAATTTATAATCAATATTGATTAATATAAGTTAATTACTTAAGAAAAGTAATTAAAGAATGGTTAATAGTTAATGGAGGTCATTAACTAAGGATTATTTAACAATTAATGTGATTAGTTTTTAATAATTAATTAGATTAATTAATTGATGATAATCATTTGAGAATTGTTTAAATATAATTACTTAATGGAAGTAATTTAGAAATTAATTACTTAAGGTAATTAATGGAGTTTAATGTGATTGGATTAAATTAATTAATTAAGTATAATTAATTTTAATCACTTGATGATTTGATACTTAATGTAATTGATGAAGTATAATTACTTAGTAAAGTAATTAATGATAATTATTGGATGTAATTAGTGGAAGATGGAATTGTGAAAGTAATTTGGATTAAATTATTTTGTATAATTAATCAAGGGATTAATTAGAGATAATTAAGGAATAATCAATTTATTTGATGAAGTAATTAAGGGTAGTTAATTACTAATGTTATTAATCAAGGGTGATTAATAATTATGGTAGCAATTAAGTATTGAAATAATTAAAGGTTAATTACCGTATTGGGTTAAGGATAATTAGTTTGTGAAATTAATTAAGGGTTAATTACTTAAAAGTAATTAAAGGATAAATAGAACGATATTGGAAGTCTTTGATTAATTGTTATTCCTAATATGTGGTTTGTGATGCTATGTGATAAGATAGGTTGATTTAAACTGTGATGATGTAGTTATCTATTGTTGATGAATTGTGTGACACCCTGTATTAAAATTTGAGTTATATTTCACTTGAATAATTTAAGTTAAGATGATATTGGTTTCGAAGAGACCGGAGTCGGGTATTAGCAAATACCCGAAACCACTTCGATTATTTATAAATTGCTATGTGAAGTCAATATGCTGAATGAAATGATTTGAGTAAATTGAACCATTTAATCTAAGTTTTGGTACTTAGAATTTGATGTGTAAAATAAGTGATGTCTATAACAACTTGCGAAGTTGTAAATTGATATAAGTTATCCCGGGTTTATATAAGTTATATGCTTTTGTATTCCATGTTAGATGGGTTTACTCACGCTGGTTTCCAGCCTGACCCGGGTGTTACTTTGATGTAATGCTCGGGTCAGACCGAGTATTACAGATTTCAGGTAAGGACGTTCTGGAGCTCAAAAGGCGAGCTGGATGGCAGGAATGTATGGAGTATATTCCGCTGTGATATTATAGTTGTCTGAGACATGTTAATTTTAACTGTCTAGTATATTTGTGAATGTTGTAACTCTGATGTGTTAAAATGTAATTAACAAATACAGTTTTCTTTGTATAACTGATATTATTATTTGTTATTATATTTAATCCGCTGCGAATGTGAGATGTTGTGTTCTCTGTTCTTCTTTCTTCTTTCTGTTTCTTTCTTCTATCTCTTTCTTTTTCTTCTAACTATCTGGAATTTTCGGGTTCGAAAATTCCGGGTCGTTACAACAGTGAATTAGAGTTATGGAATTTGAGTACAACAGCAGTAATGGAGTATGAAATTGAATCTGGCAGATTCTGGGCATTTGAGCGTCAAAAGATCTATTTCTGTAGGCCCTGGGGCTTTATTTATAGGCGTAGGAGGCTGATACTTCGCTCAGATCTCGGGAGACTTCTTTTGGCACGTGGGTGGGCCCACGTGATCGATCCCATGAATTTTCGGCCCGATCCGTGATCGATACGAACGTAATTCGTATCGATCAATATTTTGTCCAATGGAGTCGAAACTTGGTGTGAACATTCTTCAGCTTGTACGTAAGCTCCTGTGAAAATTTCATAGCATTTGGACTTGTGGATTGCGAGATATGATCGATACGAGTTGGTGTTCCTCGGTAGGCTGTTTGGTTCGAATCGATGACTTCGAATCGATCTGTTCGAATCGGTGGTTGCACGTGCCCAGGTGATGACGTGGCGCGCACTCTTCGAATCGATCCACTTTTTATGCCGAGTTGATCGAGTCGTCCCAAGATTCTCGCCTTGTTCGTATCGATAGCCGTTGTTTAGTCCGCATCGATGGAAGATGACTCTGTTCGCATCGATGCAACGAACTCTGTTCGTATCGATGGAAAACACGTGGATTATGTTGACTGTATGGCCTTGTTCATATCGATCGAAAACAACTCCAGACGATCGATACGAAGTTGAAGTGGCTAGATGGACTCGAACATTGATCGCTCGATCGATACGAGTAACCATGATATGAACGATACGAACAGGGACTTCTCGATGGATACGAAGCAACTGGACTTGAAGGATACGAACAAGGGGCCTTCTAGGATGGATACGAACTAGACCAACAATGGATACGAATTATGCAATTGATGGATACGAAGTAGAAGGGTCCGGATGGATACGAAGTAGACTCCATTTGTTGCTGATCGATTCGAAATTACGTGTAGACGATGGATTCGAACAAAGCCTTACACCAGATGGATGCGACTGCTGTAACCCGATGGATACGAAATGGAGCTTGCTCACCGATGGGTTCGAAATAGGATCGATTTGATTCAAGGCTTAATGATGGATACGAAACAGGGTTATTTCCTTTGATTTGCGTCAATCATAACTTGAGCATACCAACTCGTATTGACTTGAAACTTGGGATGTGAGCTTTATAGTTTAGCTTGTCATGTCATATCAATCATAGCTTGATCTAGACTCGGACAAAATTCATCGACATCCATAGCAAACTTGCACATACTCAACATTCAGGATGAACGATCCTTGGTTTTCAGTCAATTCCTTGATATTTCGGCATTGCCAAATGGCGGGATAACACCTTCTGACACACTAGGTTCTTTGTTCTTTTTAAAATGCTTACAAGGATCATACGGAGATTGAACAGGAGTCACATCAAAATGATTAAATCTTTTTAAAATTTTCTCTATGTAGTGAGATTGATTTATTGGGAAACCGGTTGCGGTTTTTCTTATTTTAATTCCTAGTATCCATCAACCTCTCCCAAATCTTTCATCTCAAATTGAAAAGACAAAAGAATTTGCATCATTTACTACGACCATGTTTGTACCAAAGATCAACATGTCATCAACATAAAGGAAAATAATCGCACAATGAGGCCAAACACCTTTAAATATACATAGGAATCAGATGTATTCACTGTATAACCATTATTTATCAGGGTACCGTTAAATTTTTCGTACCATTGTTTAGGAGCTTGTTTTAGGCCATAAAGAGACTTTCTTAATTTGCAAACCTTATTCTCTTGACCAAATACTATAGGTTATTCCATGTAAATTTCTTTTTCCAAGTTACCATTAAGAAAAGCAGTTTTCACATCCATTTAGTGCACTACTAGATTATGAATAACAACCAAGGCAACTAAAGTTCTAATAGTACCCACTTTGATGATCGAGGAATAGATGTTAATATATTCAGTGTCTTTCTTTTGAGTGAAACCAATGGCTACTAATCTAGCCATAAATTTATTTACAGAATCATCAGTTTTCAATTTCTTTCTAAAGATCCACTTTGTCCTAATTGGTTTACATCCATTAGGTAGGTCAACTAAGCCCATGTATGGTTAGATGTTATAAAGTCAAATTCACTTTAATAGCATTTTTCGAAGAATTCAATTACCATCCCTAGAGTTAATCGCCTCTTCGTATGGTTTAAGATCTTCCTCGACTAAAGTACAGAAACAATGGTATCATCAATCCTTTCAAAATTGGTGTTTTCTACCAAAAAGGTGGAATGAAGTCAAGTCTAAATTTAGTCTATGTATATTACCTTGTACTCCTTCTAAGTTCATTGTTAGATTCATTAGCAACAGGTGGTAGAGTAGGCAAAGATAATGACACATCAGTGAAAATAGAAGATCCAGAAGAGCTCTCAATATTACTGCTCTTTAAAGGAAAGACATTCTTAAAGAATACAACATCTTTAGCCTCACAAATAGTTCGATCATCTAAAGACATGAACCTATATACAGCATTATTAGAAGCATAGCCAATGAATACAAAGTCAAATGTTTTAGGTCTTATATTAGTTTTTTAAAAATCTATTATAATGCCTTAGCCCAGTACCCATACTATCAAAGGAGGGTTACCATCTGAAAGCATAGAGTAAAGGACATGATAGGAGAAATCGCTCAAATATACGCCCTTGTGTCAACACAAATATGTGATATCATATACCTGAATCTCTACAAAATACGTATCTTGTCTCGACACAAAGCAATATACAAGAGTTTCACAGGATGAATAATATAGAGATAGGATTACATAAAACAAAACATCAACATTGGTGTGGTCAAAAAGTCACATGCACATATATATAGATCACATTCTTATTTACAGTAGATTCCAACATCCAGTTATAGACGCCATCAAAAAGATATACCCAACTATGAACATGGTCACCATCCCTCTAAAATGCTAGAGTAATATCCTGAAGTCTTGAATAACTGGTCGAAGATCACCTCATCTTCTACGACAGTATGACAAAATATGAGAAATGGAATAATATATCTAGACCATATGCATTCCTTTCCAAAAAGCAAAAAATAGAAATGATATCATGAAAGTAGATCCGAAAATACAACCTTGGTCTAACCCAAGGTTGTTAAAACAAATAACAATCCAGGTCAGGCTAGAAACTAGCTGTAAGTAAATTCAAATATCAAACAATAAAAGAGAACATAACAAAATCATCATATTAATATGTCAATTACCCAACCCTCGTGTACGTATCATATATAAATCAAGTTACAGATGTTCAATTTCTATTTGATCTGATCACAATCACAGATCTACTCAAATGTGATTCTCCCTAATCATAAGTTATTAATACCACATCATAGAATCATATAATAGTGATAAATTTAACCAACTATCAAAAATTAAATCGACACCTGGTGATACCCAGTACCATCTATAACTCAATATACCCAGAAACTGAATCAACATCCAATGATAACAAAAATCACATATGCATCAACATTGTGGGTACAACCACACGATCTACAATGTTGTACATAACCATCCCTGATATACTCTAGCCTACAGGACAGCATTCCTCTATACATCATCTCATCTAAGTCGTGTAGCCACAACACTCAATGCCCGTACAATAGATCGTTAGTCCGGTGACATTGGGGTAAGGATACCACAATCAAAGTGCTACCCTGAGTCAATCCAGCTAGGATGGATACTATCTCTATCTGGTATAACACTCAGTGATCAATCTATAGTATTTAACATGTTTCAAAAGTGTATATATGACAGTAATCCCACCTAACTGTCATTAACCCGGTGTCACTAAGGGATTTATCACATCTCGCCATTTTATATACAATAGTAGTTCCCACCTAAATATCGCATACCCAGTGTCACTAAGGATTTCAAGTTTGAACAAAATGCAAATAACATACATGAACAATCATTCATAACAATATAAGCAAATAATTAAACATTTCATAACATATTTAAATACTAAATCCATCATAGTAACTTATTTCATAGCATATTTAAGAGTATCATGGCAAGAATCAACCAAAGAAATAAGGATTACTCACTATCAATCATCAACAATATCAACCATTTTCTAACAGAATTTCAATCAACACAGGCTACCAAGCCATAATCGATCAATATAGGAATTAAAATATGAGCGTACTCTTCTATAAACCCGATGAATCAAATTTAAATCAAATAAACAGTGAAGTTAACTCACTGAATGATGCTTCTTCTTGACTTTCGGTGAATTGTTTTAATGGTGGAAAGGAAAATGATGAAGGAGAGGGAATGAATGAAACGAAAGGAGAGAGAGTTAGGGGTTTGCATATAAGTAAGGCGTAATCATTCTATTTTTTTTTATTGGGCAAATAATCATACTATTTTGTTTTATTAGGCAAGTAATTATATTATATTGTTTTATTAGGCAAGTCATTATACTACTTTGTTTTATTTGACGAGTCATTGTGATATTCCGTCTTATACCATTTTGTTTTATTAGGAAAATAATTATATTATTTTTTTATTAAGTAAGTCATTATACTATTTTGTTTTATTAGGCTAATAATTATGTTATCTTATTTTATAATATTTTGTTTTATTGGGCAAGTAATTATACTATTCTTTTATTAGGCAATCAATTATGCTATTTTGTTTTATACTATTTTATTTTGTTAGGCAAGTAATTATACTATTTTGTATTAGTAGGTAATCAATTATGTTATTTTGTTTTATGCTATTTTGTTTTATTAGGCAAGTAATTATGCTATTTTTTTTTATTAAGCAAGTAATTATGCTATTTTGTTTTATCAGGAAAATTCTTTTCTTGATTTCTAAGAAGTAATAATTATCACTTGTTTATTAGGCCAAGAAAATAATAATCTTCTTAATTTATTTTGTTAGTATTCGAGGATAAAAAATCCAAATTATTTTTGTTTTTATAAGCAATTCCAAACTACTTTCAATATATTTTTAAATGTAAAATTACAATAATGCCAAATTTCAGGTTGTTATAGACTCTAAATCCTCGCAATTTCTAAACATGATTAATTTATACACAATAAATCAATTTAAACATCCAATCATCCATTACTCAAATAAAATAAAACACACAGTTATTTTTAAATCGGACCTAGTTATGTAGAGAATAAGTTAGGATGTGTCTGTCTCATTAGCTCCTCAATCGGTCTCCCATGTACAGTCTTTTGGATTGTCTGACCATTGTACCTTTACTAACTGAATATCTTTGTTTCTTAATTGTTTCACCTTTGAATCTATAATCCATGCCGGTCCAACGGTGAAAGTCATGTTTGGTTCAATTTCTAGCTTCTCGGGTTGTCTTGGCTCTAAAATAATATCAGGAGCTTATAAACATTCCCTCAGTTTGGACGCATGGAACACGTTATGTACCATGACAGATAGGCAGGTAAATCAATTCGATGTTCTAAGCTTCCAATATGCTCCATAATTGTGTAAGGTCCAATATATATTGGAGCTAATTTCCCAGCTTTTCCAAATCTTATTACTCCTTTCATCGGAGATATTTTTATAAATACATAATCCCCGGAAAAAAAATTGAGTCCTTTATACGTTTGTATAGCTCTTCTACCTAGACTGAGCAGTTTTCATATGATCTCTAATAAACTCGATCTTCTCAGTTGTCTTTAGCACCATATTTGGACCTAGTATCAGTCTATCACCGGCTTCCAACCAACAAGATGGTTAACAACATGACCTTCTATAAAGAGCTTCGAAAGGAGTCATGCCAATGCTGGACTGTAAACTGTTGTTACAAGAGAATTCTTCTAAATGAAGATGGTCTTCCCAAGAACTATTAAATTCAAGAATACAAGCTCTCAAAAGGTCTTCCAAAATTATATTGATTCATTCAATTTTCCCATCCATCCGTAGATAATAGGTCATACTGAGATTGAATTGTGTTCCTAAGGCACTCTGCAAACACTTCCAGAAATAACTAGTAAAAAGTGGATATCGATCACTAACTATACTGTTGGACGTTCCATGCAGTTTGACAATATGTTTGACAAACAATATGGCTAAGCTTTCTACTGTTCGATTTGAGCATACAGTAATAAAATGTGCACTTTTAACGAGTCAATCTATTACCACCCAAATGCTTTCATTTCCTTGTCTCGAACGTGGGAGTCTATCAATAAAGTCCATAGAAATCCGATCTCATTTCCACGGCGGTGCTTCTAATGGCTGAAGTTGTCCGTTGGGTTTTTGATGTTCCCCATTCACTAGCATACATATTGTGCAGTTCTTCACATATTCTGCTATATCACGCTTCATACCTTCTCAATGGTACATGTGTTTCATATCCTTAAACATTTTCATTCCATCTAGATGGATAGTGAACATGGAACGATGACATTCGTCAAGAACGTCTTTTCTTTGGTCGGTTATGTTAGGAACACAGTCTTCCTTTCGACCGTAAGCTACCATTCGAGGCAAGTTTGAACTTCTTCAGATCATCAACAACTTCTATATTCTGCAGCCATTGAATTCGATCAATCAGCATAGGATCGTCTTTCTAACTAGCTTTATTTTATCAACTAAGCTTGGTTGAAGTTCTAAACTAGCCAACATATTGAATAAATCATCCATCATTTTAAACTGAACATTACAAGAACTTAACCACTCCAAATCTTTCCATTCAGCTATCATCATAGAAACCATGGCTTGTTGCTTCCGACTAAGCGCATCAGCCACTCTGTTTCCTTTCCTCAGAGTGTACTGTATCTCAAAATAATAAGCGGCTAGAAACTCAAGCCACCTATGCTATCGCATATTCAGATATTTCTAAGAGAATAAATATCTCAAAGATTTATGTTTTGATGAATCGTTCTCCTAACAGATAACGTTTCCATAATTTCAAAGCAAATACAACTGGTTCTAGCTTTAGATCATGAGTAGCATATCTGGTTTCATTTGGTCTTAACTGTCTTGATGCATATGCTACGACCCTATCACGTTGCATCAACACAGCTCCAAGACCAGTCCCATAAGCATCTATATATACTACTAAACTTTTATTACCATTGGGCACTATTAGAATAGGTACATGAGATAATAATTCTTTCATCTTTTGAAATGTTATTTCACACCTCTCTAGTTATACTTTACTCTATTCTTAATCAAATGGGTCGGTGGAGTTGAAATTTTTGAAAAGTCTTGAATAAAGCGTTTATAATATCCAACCAATCCTAAAAAACTATGAATCTTTGCAACTAACCCCGGTCTCTTCCGCTTCTGAACAGCTTCAATCTTTGTCGGATCAATAGAAATACCATCGGAGACAATATGTCCAAGAAATTTTACTTCTTTCTACCAAAAGTGATATTTCATAAATTTAGCTTTAAGTTGATGCGATCTCAATGTTTCTAGGACAATTCTTAGATGTTTTGCATGCTTTTTCTTAGTCTTTGAATATACTAAGATATCATCAATGAATAATAATACAAATTTATCCAGATAACTATGGAAAACTCGATTCATTAAGTCAACAAAATAAGTTGGTGCATTTGTCAAACTGAAAGGCATAACTAGCCACTTATAGGATCTGTTTTTGTTTCTGAATGATGTAAGAGGAATACTATCATCGGCAACTCATAATTGGTGAAAACTAGTAGCCAAATCAAGTTATGTGAAAACTTTCGCTCCATTCAACTGGTCAAAAAGATCATCAATCTGCAGTAATGGATAACAGTTTTTAATCGTCATCTCATTCAACTTCCTATAACCAATGCACATCCTTAGGACCCATCCGCCTTCTTTACAAATACTGTCGCTATACCCCATGGCGATCTACTTGATCTAATAAAGTTCTTCTGCGTAAGTCCTTCTAATTAAGTTTGCAATTCTTCCATCTCGGTAGGACACGATCGACTAGGAGTTATACTAATGGAATGAAAACCTGGAATTAAATCTATTCGGACTTCTAAAGCTCTATGAGAGGATAATCCTTATACGGAATCACACACATCTGTAAATTCTCTAACAACTGGAATATTCGTAACCTCATTGTCTTGAGATTGCATAGCAAAAAGTGTAATGCAAGACCCAGCCTTCGACGCATCTAAGGCAAATGCAATATGATTTCCATGATCGGGATGCTTCAGAGTAATAACTCAATCAACACAAAACACGCGAGCATCATAATGCTTAAGCTAGTCCATTCCCAAAATAATTCCAAAAGCCAAGTGACTTATGACATGCAAATTGCACACAAAGGGGTATCCATATAGATCAACAATCAAATCATAGCATTTCATCCCTAAAGTAGCGTAACTACCTATAAGGTTTACTACCCTAAGTGATGTTACAAGCAATGTATAATCCAACTTTAATTTATCCACTAGCTCTTTTGATATAAATGAATATGAAGCACCCATATTGCAACAATCCGCACCCTTGTAGGCCTAAATTTTCACTAAATCGAAAACCCAAGTCCCCTAAAGTATTGATCGTTGGTTTGATATCCTGCAATTAAATGAAAAGAATGCATATCAGGGCACTGACGATAAACTTACAATGGAATAACAAAATATAATAAGTCATATATGTACTAACCAAGATTTGACACTTCCAAAGATAAGTGTCCTTGTGAGCACCGAACACGCCATACACTAGTATTTATTCTTCGATCTATCCTGTGGGTTGTAATGAGGAGGGGGTTAGAACAACGCTTTGGTGGTTGGTTAAATTATAATTTTGTATATAACACTAGTTTATGTCGATTATCTTTTATCTCATTTTAAGTCTATTAACATTTTTATTATTAGTCGTCTCGACTCCACGTTGCGTACGAACCATTCACATCTACCTTCTTTAGATTCATAACTATATATATATATATATATATCCCATGGTCCCCTAATGGACCTAGATATTAACCCCGCTAGTATCTCTCGTTCAGCACCCCTTCAGGATCCATTGTCCTCGTCGTGTCACGATCTCATCATCGAATAACTCGAGGAAGTCCTATAGTGATTACCGATGGCCTTTAATACATTTTGTCATACTCTTTCTGATGGCTTTTAATACATTATGTCATATTCTCTTTGGGGATTTTCTACTTTGTCTGCTTCCTAACATGGACTCGGCACCACTAACCATCCCGTCTATGTTTTGATGGAATCTCGCTATGGGTTAACTAGCCTTGCCCTAACAATTAACAAACAAACAACTGTGGCGGTTCATGATCCAGCACGATCCACCATGGTAGGTTATAGGTGAAGACCAGCTAGGTGTAACCCTGTCCTTCCCGTTGATCGCTCGGGACTGATGAAGGTCTCGCCATATGACACCCCGACCTCTAAATTTGGTACCAACACTCACTAGATAATGCACGATCCTGCCCAAGATCCGTTTAGATTGCCTAATGCAATCAAGGCAATACCCTCCTCTAAAAATAAATTTGGAGCAGACTACTCAACCCTGAGGTTACCCCTTCATCCACACGCAAGTTTATAGTCTCCACAGGTCCGATGGTTAGATATGTCCTCGCATTCCAACCCACTTTTTTTTCATTACCATATCATTCTTATAATTATACATTAATTATAATAATTCACATCCCTCATAAATGCATATTCATGGCTACTTGTACATATATATCATATATATATATATATATTCGTTCTTGCTTACTTTCTTTCATTGTCTCTATAGTTCGTATAGTTGACCCTAGGTCTTCATTTTATTATGCATTTTCGTTTTTCTTCTTCAAGTTCATTTAGAGCTTCTTTTTACCAAGTTCTTAATATCGTTGCCAATTTATTTATCAGTTCTACCTTTCATTTCTATTCCTATATCATTCTCTATTTTCTTGCCTATTTTCCATACTTTCTTCCTTATTGGCATTTTTATTTCATTCACATCCTGATGTTCAACCTTTAGAGTTTACCATATTTTAATACATTGAAACTAAACTTCTATCATATAAATGTTAACACGGTAAATTTCCACATCTTTTCCAAAGCGGAGATGTTTGTGCGGTGTTTGTAATTACAAGGAATTATCTTTTTATTTCTTGAAATATACGGTACAAAACACGGTAATTATCCTATTTTGTACATCTCTTTATATATATATTCCTTATCATCTCAAACATTACACTTTTATTTATTTTAAACTTGATAATACATAGAAATTTACTTGCAACATTAAAAATTCCAATAAACTAAAATATCACTAAAACCCCTAAAATCGTAAGTAACTTTTCTTTTAATTCAATTTATATCCGTTGCAAAAATACCAATTCTAATCATTACGTAATACATTAAAATTTATTCAATTCATATCCATCGCATAAATGCAAATTTATTATTTCCATTTTCATAAGATCTATTTCATTAAATTCAGTACGCATAAACAATAAATTTTTATCTAAGATTGCGCACTCGCAAATATAAATCTAATCATTACGCACTTACAAATTTATATCCAAGTCGATTATAAATAGACATAATTGAAATAGATTACAATGAAATAAATTTAATCTTATTACAAAACATGTAATTTTCCCACTCACCTTTATTTAAGCGTTCCTCAAATCTCCAGGTCTGATCTCTGCTATCAATATTTCAACTTTGACTTTCTATTTGGATTTTCCCATAACATTTATATATAGATCTATTATAATTTGGATTAGAGAGAAGAGATTTAGGTTTATTATAAATTTAGATCAGGGTTTATAGTTTACCTTTGATGTAGCAACTTGATTTGAACCTATTTTTCTATCTCTGTCATTCTACAATTCTCCAATAGTGTATACGTGCAAACTAGCAACCTAGAACTATTTTCTAAAAGTTTAGAATTGTGGAGGAGAAGAGAAAATGGTAGAGCTTCCACGCTCATTAGAAAAATTAAGTGTTGGAAGTGAAGGCCTTAAGTCTATATCTATAGAGATTCAAATCAGTGCTAACTGTCAAATTAAACTATTTTAAATCTGAGTCATACGCCCAAAATTTACTAACGTATTGTAAATCTGGTGAATTTTGATCATTGATTGATTTTGTTGATTTATTTACTTAGTTCACCAATTAACGTTATCCCCTTCTCTAATTACAATTCTTAACTGCTAAGTCACTGTTAAGTTTAACGGTTATTCAATTAACGTTAATTAATTATTAATTCTTTCCTTAATCACATATATAATTATTTTCGACTCTAAAACTTTAAACGGTGATAACTTTTCTGTTTGAACTCCGATCGAAAAACATTATATATCAAAATTGTTTAGAAAATCGCCATAAACGCAACGGTGCAAGTTTTGTAGCCAAATTCCAATGTTTACAAAAATTCCATTTTTAACTGTTTATTATTTATAAATTAATTTCTATTTAAATTAATTATCGTAAAAATCGCGGGGTGTTACATTCTCTGCTTTAAAAAATTTTTGTCCTTGATATTCCTCAAGGACTGAACAATGCAACATAATGTACAACCATTCTAAACTAACAATCAATTAGTGTAAAAACAACTTTGCAACCAATGTGTACAAATGCATGGTGTATCACACATATATGATATGCATATTGAGCAATTCTAAATTGGTGCCTCCTATATGAATGCATTATTTAAAATAGTTTTCGAAAATATGGTGCAAAAATCCTAAATATACTAGCAGATTTTATATGCATGAAACTTTTAAAAATTAAAAACTTGCTTTTACATCCAAAATTTCCCACACTTCTACTAATAAAAGTATAGTTTAACCAATTTTACATCCAATTTCTACCATCCAAAATCCTAGCACACTATTGCTAATATTCATGTTTTAGAAAAATTTAGTTTTCTAACATATTTTCTTATGCTTGGAAAGGGTCTAGATAGAAAATTCCATATTTCCACCCTTTTCTTATTTACCATTTTTTCACTGTACCTTGGAACCTTCTTTTTTGCCCTCAGTTCTTTTCCAACATTTCCAAGTATATTTTGCATAAGTCCATTTCATTTTAAGTTTTTAAAACATGGTTTATTTAAAAAATCAATTTTTTTGGTTACTAATAAGATATGGAGAAAATGATTCCCTAATTATAACAGCTTTCTTCCTTATTTCTAATCGTGTTTTATTTTACTACCACTTCCGTTGCACAATAAAATCTGCACTAATCAACCTATCAACTACTCCTCAATGTCAAGTATGTGGCATTTCAAAAATTTGGAAATTTCTTCTTCTTCAACTCAAAAATATTATTATATTACTTTCTAAAAATATCCAAAAAAAATTCCCAAAACTTTTTGCAAAGGTATTTTTATTTTTCAAAAGTGTACATAATAATGCAGAATTTCGTCTACACCAACACCCTGAGGTCCGAAGGTATAGCTCCAGAAGATAGTTTGATTATAGGTCTTGTATGTAAAAATACAAAGATGAGAGGTAGTGTTGCAGGAGTTACTTTAAGCTATCGAATTTGAATAATGAACAGAAAGGAAAATAAAGTACTGAAAGTAAATAACGCCGAGACTTTTATAGTGGTTCGAGGTGAAAGTCCCTACGTCCACTGTCCTTTTCTTATTTAGTCACTTTTATATAGCCAAGTGACTTATTACATTTATTTTAGGCATTTCCACCATTATTGAGTTTTTTATTAGAGCTCTAATATAGGAAAGCACTATATAATTTGATGTCAGTTCTTTGCGCGTCCCAAAAAAGGATCCCGTGTGCCCTGGGATTGCTGCTTATTTATAGCTAACATGTTGTACTTCTATTTTTAGAGAGTCTTTCCTTTGGATTACTGCGGTTGCTTATTGTACGGCTATGATTGGGACTTGTCTTCGATATCTAACGTTGTTGCTTATGAAGTGTGGGTTGATGAATTGTCTTCCCACCTAAATGACCTCTTGCATCCGAGCCACATATTGCCTTATTAATTGTTTTGGCCGTTGATTCCTCTTGGCTATAAATGGGTGCTTCGGGCTTTAGATCCGCCGATGGGCTATCTTTTCAGACTGTGGTGTTATTCTCTCAAGATGGTTCAACCCATTTGTTCTTTAAATGCCTAAGTATTATAAATCTTGCAATACATATGGATACAAAGCATTGGACTTTCCTTAGGAAGATAATCGTTATTTTTGCTATTGAGAATTTTTGGTATAACACATTCCTCTCAAAGTTTACTTCATAAGTGAAATATGGAGTGAACTTTGAAATTTGCAGATTTGATTCATTTTTCTTGATTACCTTTCGAGGTTGGTTTGCTCTATGCGTATGGAAGATGTTACAATACTTAGTTTTGAGTAGAGTATTGGGTCGAGTGATGGGTATTTAAAGGTTTTGAAAATTGGTCAGGTGTAATTTTAACTTGGGTCATGAGATTAAAATAATCATATTTGTCAACCAATGTTATTTAGGCTAAATGACAGGTGAAATTGCTTGGATGCCGAATGGAGAAATCTAAACTTGGATCATAAGGTCAAAACATTGGGAAATCGTGCTTTTTGTTTGAAGTCATCTGAACAAAGTGAAATCATTTTAGGCGCCGAAGGGCGAAATCTAACTTGAGACTGAGAGGTCGAAAATTTTCTGAAAACCATGTTTGTCATTTGCAGCCGTCTAAATTAGGTGATAAGTAAAACTGTTTGAGTGCTGAAAGGCAAAATCGATTTTAAGACCATGAGGCTAAACTTTTGAAAACTATTATTGTTGCTTGAAGCCATCTAGGCTAAGTGGTAAGCTGAATCGTTACAGTGCCAAAAGGCAAAAGCTGATTTGGGACCGTGAGGTCAAAACTTTTAGAATCATGTTTGACACTTGAAGTCATCTAGACTAAGTGATAAGTGAAACTGTTATGGTGCCGAAAGGCAAAATCTAATTAGAGTCCTTGAGGAACTTTTCGAAATCATGTTTGACACTAGAAGTCATCTAGACTAAGTGATAAGCGAAACTGTAATAGTGTTGAAAGAAAAATCTGATTAGAGACCATGAGGTCAAAACTTTTAGAAATTATGCTTGACACTTGAAGTCATCTAGACTAAGTGACAAGCGAAATTGTTATAGTGCCGAAAGGCAAAAACTAACTCGAGGCCATAAGGTCTAGGGGATACTTAACATATGAGATCTAAAGGCTAGTCGAGGGCTTGATTTTGAAAGGATGGGTCCTGCTTTTGCATTAAATGCTTCTGCCAACTGTCTCCATTCCATTAGCCTTTCTAAAAAGCGCATTCTTTTTCTCCGCTCAAGGATGACTTATATTTTGATATTGCCACGTTTCATCTGCGGTTAGAATTTTGGTGACCGGATAATCTCCACTTCCAAGGGTTAAGTAAACCTCTCTTTTCTCCTCCTTCTTTTTATTCACAATATCAACAACAGTCGCCATTGCCATTAGAGTTAAGAAATCTTCACGGATTATTGCAAAATCTTGACTAAAACAGTATGTTCTCGATCTTTCTTATGACTTTATTAGCTTCCTCTATTGCTTTTAACATTTTTGCAAGCGTTTTTATTTTAAAATTATGATTTTGATTATCATGATATCAATATTTGATATTGATTTTAGGGTATTGTTCAATTAGCTAATCCATGATAACCGTTATCTCCTAAACTAGGGTTTTGCCCTTAAACCAACCCTTTTTCCTACTTAGGTTGATAATCACCTTATTGATAAGGCGGTTCCATGAAAGATTTTGGAACTTTGAGTTCGGCCGTAGAATCTAGTTTTAGGCCCAATTCCATTTTGGACCATAAGACTTTAAACCTTTTCGGTAGGAGTTTCGGGATTTCTATCGAGTGACTAGTTTTAACATTGGTCTATTCTTAGACCTTTCAAGGGACAAACCTATAACTTACCAATAAGAACTGGAGAATTAGATGGATACTTATGGAGTTATGGGAGTCAAGGTCAAGGCTCCTAGTCTAGAAAATAATTGGAGTGAACCCCCCAAAGGGTTCTTTACCTGGACACTGGAACATTTAGCAAACGGGGTATCAATCCCTCTCGCTTCCTTGTTTGTTAACATCCTAGACTTCTACAGAATTAGCCCAATTCAACTTGGAGTGGTCTTGTACAACACTCTATCAGCTTTAATGATGTTGTATTGGAAGAAAGGATACCGTAATATGACTACTGCCAAGATCCATTATATAAATTATATAAGTCAGCTGGTAGTTACAGAGTTCCCTTATATTATCTTCAATTTTGGAGAAAGGTGCCCCTGATCAAGCCACTTAGCAAGGTGAAAGCTACCAATTGGTTTTTTGTGAAGGCAAATGATCCTCGAATTATTACCGAAATATTGGAGACATGTAAGTTTTGGACTTTCTTTAGAATATTTTTGGTTTTTAAGCTTCGATCACATTTTTTCCTAATGTCAATTTCTCTTTTATCTTTTCAGCTAAGCTTGGAAGGGACAAGGTCCCAACCCTTAAGGATCTCATCGATACTAGGTTCGAGGCGGTGATGAAAATACCGGAAGCAGAGAGGCTTGGACATATAGTTCTTACCGAAGCTAATCTTAAGGCATGCAGGCTATTATTGCCTTCGGCTAAATTTCTTGGTTATGACCCTCCTTCAGTCTAAACTATGCTCTCAGACATGATTGACTTAAGTCAACCAGATGAACCTAGTGGCCCAAACCCATAAATCGTTGAGGAAAAAAGGAAAGACGCTACCCCCGAGGGTAGACCTCGGTTCTAAATACCTAATAGCATGTATTCTAAGACTTTATTTTCATGGAATAAAAAATTTCTTGACTGATCTGATTCTGTATTATGTTGCAGTGGCTTCCGACGATACGTTTTCAATAGGTGGACTGCTCTTAAATAAGTCCTCTTTTACTTCTACTTCTACCCAACAAAAGCTAATTTTAAAGGAATAACCACCTAAAAGAACTAGAAAGGACTCATCTCTTCCGAAACCAAATCTGCATTGGATGCTTTTATCATGGCTTCTTCTCTAGGGGACCAGGTGGTTGAAGTTACCGATTCTGCTATTGATGCCCATCTTTCTAAAGTCGCAGGAAGCTCCTAAGTGAAGATAGTTGATGATATGGATAACCTCAAGAGGATGGTGAAGTTAGGGATGGAAGACCAGCTAAGGGTGAGGTTTTTTCTAATGGAGTATTTATTCCTTTAGTTTCCATAATATTTTTTTTATTCTGGCCTTGGTTGACCTCTTGGTTCTATATTGGGGGTTCGAGAAGCTAGAGGGAGAGGTGGAGAAGGCTGAGGCTTTAAGGAAAGAACTCATTAAGGTTAAAAAGGAAGCTCGGGAAGAGAGGAGAAAAGGTGAAAAAGTCTTCAAGACTTGAAGGCTTCCGAGGAAAGAGACTTGGAGAAGGCCTTGAGAGAACTAAAGGTCATGCACAAGGAGGTCGAGGATGAGCTAGCACAGGTTAAGGAGGAGAAATTGGGTTTGATTTCTTAGGAGGAGGTTGATAGGGTGGCCGCTGCTGAAGCCTTTAGGGTTCTATGCAGTGCTTATGAATACAACCGGAACAGAGGCATGACTATCTCCATGTGTTTCAATCCTAACAGTAGGATAATCGAGGAGAATTTCTTTGCAGTATGTGAATGCTCTTGATGAGTGTTAATCAGTCAGTCCTGAAGAAGAGAGGTGATAGAGGTGGAGAGATAAGTCATAACTCTAAACTCCAAGAATCCCTTGTTCATAATGTTTAAACTCTTGTCTGTAATAACTCTTATACAATTTCATTTTGTTGTTGTCTACAATGGTTGTTGGAGTTGATGGTATACCGTTTGGACTTTCAATTGATTACTTCTTGAATAACTTTGTCATGTCTACTCGCTATGAAGTATTAAATTGCGGAAGAGGGGTCAAACCAAGAATTCGAAGTTGTTAGCGACCATATGTGCCCTTAAGTCCCAACTAACATCCAGTGGACTAAGGAATATAAGTTTATTTAATAATTTCAAGGAGGTACAGGAAACACACGATCGAAATTGCGTTAAATCAATTACTAAATTAACTAACCAGGTCTTGGATCTTAGGGGTAAATTTATGCTTGCTTTAGATGACCGAGACGAGGTCTTTCAAGAGTTTGCCCAACTCTCTAAATTACATCCAAGAGACTCTCAGTTGAAGAATAAAAGGCTATCTTTCCTTAGGAGATTCTATGACCCAAGCCTAAGTATAACTCCGGTGGCTCTTCCTAGTTGCCGAAGTGTGACTCCGTCTCCCTTAGCTATCGCTGAAGGGGATAATCCCGAAAGTGAACATGTTTCGGAATATGTCCCCCTATATGTTTTGGAAGCTAACCTTACTTTATCCCTAAAGGATTCTTCTTCTTCAGAACTTTTTATACCCAAGGATAGTTTAGGGAAGAATATTTCTTTCTCCAATATAGCTAGACCTTCGAGGTCTACTGTCGATGCTCGGAGTAGAGGCTTTACGATTATTTTGTCTACTAAGGAGAAATTTCCTCATCTTAGGGGACCATGAATTTTGTATCCCTTTTTTTTAATTTGTATGAATTTTTAATAGAATGGAGTAGAGGATTCTTATAATGGTTCAAATTTTCTGGTTTTAATTTGAATTTCTTTTAGAGGCAATCATGTCCCAATTTCTTAGAACTAGAAAGGGACCATTCCTTCTTGCAATGGAGTCTTGATAATAAAATAGCCAAACTAATGAAGTGCTATCCCGATCTCAGCATCAACGTTCATTCCATCTTGAAGGAAAACAAATCTCCAAAACGAACTCTTGAAGGGTTATCGAGGAGGATGTCTACCATTCCAGAGGTGGTGCCAGTTTCTGGCCAAGCTTTAGAATTCGTAGTTTCGGAGTTGTGGGAGTTTACGGCTACTCTTAGGCAGCAATTAGATGAAGCCCACCGAGAGCTTTCATTAATCAAATTGCAAGAACTTGAAGCTAAAATAAGCAAACTACCATTGTTATGGTTGTTGTTCCTCTGGCTCATGGAAGGTTTAGAGGCGGAGGTCATGCCGGTATGGGGCTTTCTTTTTCTCATAGAACTACCATTGTTCCTTCTGGTCCTCGTCCTCAATCTGAAAGGAGTTCTTCCTTAGTTACAGTACAAATGCCTTAGATGTTCTTATTCGCACTCGAAATAGTCGAATGATTTCGTTCAAAGAGTACCGGAAAGAATGTGTATCCAGGACGTATGATAAGATGGAGAAACACTTTTAAGGAGTTGGCTATGAAGGAGGTCGAGACTAGGATCTCAAGGTTATAGAAAGATTATTCAAGATCCTTTTAATTGACCTATTCTCTCGATTCATGCCATTTTTCTTATTTCGGGGTGCTTTTACCCCGTGGTGTCTTTTCACATTGGTATCTCTTGGTATTCTTATTCACTGGTCTTGATTCCACCTTTCCGGCCTTAATTGGGACTCTCACCCAAATGCTCATTCTAGCTTAAGAACCCTTTTTCCTTTGGTTCTGGTATCACTATGAATTCACTTGTTACTCTAATTTCCTTAGGAATCTACCCAACATTATAATCTAACTGGGATTCTACCAATATTTATTCTAATTGGGAATCTACCTAATATTCTAATCTAGTTGGAAATCTACCCAAGACTCCAATCTAGTTGGGAATCTACCCAACATTCTTAGCTAGTTGGGAATCTATCCAACATTCTAATCTAGCTGAGAATCTACCCAACACTCTAACCTGTATGGGAATCTACCCATTCCTAAGCTATACGGGAATATACCCGCTTCTAATCTATACGGCAATCTACCTGTTTCTAAGCTATACGGGAATCTACCCGCTTCTAATCTTATACGAGAATCTGCCTATTTCTATACTAGTTGGGAATCTACCCAATGCATGATTACGCTGACCATGACTCACTATTAGCGTGCTTTCTACTTTTCGACGTCCTTTTAAACCCAAGTGATATGGCTTCACTCTTTGTGGACCATCACTGTATGGGTGCTCTTATAGCGAGCTCTACCAATTTTACCATTGGGTCCTAGATCTTAGCCACTTTTTGACTGGCATCGACCATCTACAACCACTTTTCGGCTGTCATCGACCATATACAACCACTTTTGGCTAGTATCAGCCATCTAAAGTTATTCTATGCCAGAAATTGGTAGTAATTTGATAAAGGAAAATATGAATTATTAAAAGGAAAGCCTTCAGATTCTTAAAGAGATTCTTGAAATCGAATAGTTACTAACCCTCCTAGGGTGGAAAATAGGTTTAATTTAAAAAAATAAAACTCCTCATTGGTCTTATCAAATCAATAGAAGAATTTCAGCTTTAGGACTTTTGATGCAGACACAACATTTAGTAACTATAAGGGAGACATATCAAGTAAAACTTTATGAGTATTGAGACTAGATTAAACTTACCAAAAAAGGAAAGAGCTAACCTTGAAAAAAGCATTCTAATGTGACAAGTGATTTCCATGTACGTAGATATGATTGGTCGAACATGCTTTCATTGTACGAACTTCCCCTGAAACATAGAAACGAAGTTAGATATTTATAAAACAGATATTTAAACTAATAACTTTATAAACTTAGTCAATCTCCCATTTCGTATAAATTTCACTATGACTTGAGAAAGTCTTCGACACCTATATGTTTCATGTCTATTCACTTGATGAGGAACACAATAATCCTTTCCTTTCGGGTGTTCTTGAGTGGATGGGGGATAATTTGGGTAGTAAAGGTCTCCATGAGTTTCCAGATAGATCCAAGACAAGCTTTGATTAAGAGGAGTAAGGATTCGGTCTTGTTTGATCTTCTTTCAAGGTGGAAGATTTCTAGGACAACCGGAAAGGTTCTTTTAATTGGGAGAGATGAGCCTTTATTTGCCATTATTATGATATTCAAATCCTTAATTTAGTTTGCCATAACTTTAACCGTTCCTCTGAGTTGAGCAAACTCTTGGACGGATTCCTGGAGATATTATGAAAATTTCCTAATTTGGAGAGCTTGAACTTCATAAATGGGGTTATATTCATCTTTGTTCTCTTTCTCCAAAAGGAGGGTGGCTAATCTTTCATTGTTATCTTTTTCAATGAGTTGAACACGAAGGTTGAGGGGTAACTCCGAGGTTAGTTTCTCATTCTCTAGGTTGGACATGGTCAGATGGTTGATGTCACTGGACTTTCCGAGAGGGAATAAATGACAGAGGTTCGAGCCCTCCTTCTAGCACCAAAAATGTTAGTGTAGAATTTTGTCTACACTAATACCCTGAGGTCCGAAGGTATAGCTCCGGAAGATAGTTTGATTATAGGTCCTAGATGCAAAAATACCGAGATGATAGGTACTGTTGCAGGAGTTACTTTAAGATATCAAATTTGAACGATGGATAGAAAGGAAATAAAGTACTGAAAGTCAATAACGTCGAGACTTTTGCAGTGGTTTGGGCTGAAAGTCCTATGTCCACTGTTCTTTCCTTATTTAGTCACTCTTATATAGCCGAGAGGCTTATTACATTTATTCTAGGCGTTTTCTACATTATTGAGTTTTTAAATAGAGCTCCAATATAGGAAAGCACTATATAATTTGATGTCAGTTCTTTACGCGCCCAAAAAAGGATCCCTTGTGCCTTGGGATTGTCGCCTATTTATAGCCAACATGTTGTACTGCTATTGGTGGAGAGTCTTTCCATTAGATTAATGAGGTTGCTTGTTGTACGACTATGATTGGGACTTATATTGGATATCTAACGTTGCTGCTTGTGAAGTGCAGATTAATGAATTGTCTTTCCGCCTAAATGGCCTCTTGCATCTGAGCTGCATATTGCCTTATTAATTGTTTCGACCGTTGATTACTCTTTGCTATAGATGGGTGATTTGGGCTTTACGTCCGCTGATGGGCTATCTTTTTCGGCTTGTGGTGTTATTCTTCTAAGATGGGTTCAACCTGTTTGTTCTTTAAAAGCCTAAATATATAACTCTTACAATACATATGGATACAGAGCATTTGACTTTCCTTAGAAAGATAATCATTATTTTTGCTATTGAGAATTTTTGGTATAATAGTACATATACATGGGTTTTCAAAATATGTTCTCAGTTTCTAATAATGTTGTCTTTCACCTTCCTGATGTAGAAAATATGGTTAGACTTAAAGGTGAACGTGTTGGTACCCAGGTCGAATTTGGTTAGTCTAGTGGCACTGGTACTTCTGATGTAATGGTGACCATGGACCAGTTGAAGGAATTTATGAGAGGCATCCAGGATATTACAATAGTCAGAACACCAAATCTTGTTACTCGCTTGAACTTTATTAGACAATGTAGTGACTATGGTAGTCTAGGCGGTAAGCCATTATTTGGGAATGAAGGTCCTATTAATGTTCATGCCTGGTTGAGAAACTATAAGAGAATCTTCTATGATATGACTCTCGCAGATCCATGGAAGAGAAAGCACGCATCTAGACAACTACAAGATGGAGCATTAGATTGGTATGATGCTATGGCTTTATAAATTCCTTAAGAAGAGATTTCATGGAAGCAATTCAAGGACATGATTAAAGCTCATTTTGATCCCAAAGCGACTGAGGCAACTTTATTCAAAAAGTTTATTAATCTAAAGCAATATGACAGTGCAAGAGTAAGCGAATGAGTTCAACGCTCTATCAAACTATGGACCAGCATTAATTAGTACACCCCAAGAGAAGAATGACAAGTTTGCTCGATGACCGAGGAAAGACCTCAGAGGCAGACTTCTGGCTCAATTGCGTATTTCATTTAAGGATATTGTGGATATATCACTTCATTTTGAGAGCGTCTATGAAGAAGATAAAGAAACTAAAATTCTGGATGAATAGTAATGCTAAGGAGTGAAGAGTAAATTCTTTTACCCTAATAAAGACCAAAGACTCAAGAAGAACCAAGTTAGAACCAATCTTGGATCTCAGCAAAAGAAGAAAATTGATAAATCCCAAATTATGCGTTACATTTGTGGAGTTAAGGGACACTTTGCAAACGAATGTCGGAAAGCTCAAAATAGTAATACTAGGAAATGCTTCAACTATGAGAGTTTCCCATCAAGCAGAAATATGGAAAGTTATTTGCTATTGAATCTACAGGCCCATCATATCAGGCAAAAGGAAAAGCAACCACTATTCTTGAAGGTATGATTATGAAATCTAATATATCTCTACGAGTTCTTTTTTATATGTGTAACACCCCACGATTTTTGTGCTAATTAGTTTAAATAGAAATTAATTGATAAATAATAAACAGTTAAAAATGGAATTTTTGTAAACATCGAAATTTGGCCACAAAACTTGCACCGTTGGGTTCGTGGCGATTTTCTGACCAATTTTCATATATAATGTTTTTCGATCGAATTTCAAATTGAAAAGTTATTACCGTTTAAAGTTTTAGCACCGAAAATAATTATATATATATATATATAATTAAGGAAATATTTAGTAATTAATTAACATTAATTGAAAAAATGTTAAACTTAACATTGACTTAGCCGTTAAGAATTGTAATTAGAGAAGGAGATAATGTTAATTGGTAAACTAAATAAATAAATCAACAAAATCAAGCAATGAACAAAATTCACCAGATTTACACTACATGGGTTGACCTTAGGAAGGCTCGGGTCGACCATGAGCTGTCGACCTAGGCTAGGTCATGGTCGGCACGTGGTCTAAATTGTGCGACAATAAATTTTAGCTGTATGGCCCAGATTTAAAATAGTTTGATCCAATGGTTGGCACTGATTCAGACCTCTATAAATATAGACCTAGGGCCTTCACTTCTAACTCATAATTTTTTAATGAGCGCAGAAGTTCTATCATTTTTTCTTCTCCTCCATAATTCTGAACTCTTAAAAAATAGTTCCAGGTTGCTAGTTTGCACGTATACACTATTGGAGAATTGTAGAAGATGGCAAAGATAGAAAAGTAGGTTCAAATCAAGTTGCTACGTCAAAGGTAAACTGTAAACCCAAATCCAAATTTACAATCAACCTAAATATCTTCTTTCTAATCCAAATTCTAATAGATCTATATATAAATGTTATGTGGAAATCCAAACAGGGAGTCAAAGTTGATATATAGATAGTAGGGATTATATCTGGAGATTTTAGGAATACTTAAATAAAGGTGAGTGAGAAATTACACGTTTTGTGATAAGATTATATTTATTTTGTTGCAATCTATTTCAATTATGCCTATTTATAATCGATTTGGATATAAATCCGTAAGTATATAATGATTAGATTTATATTTGTAAGTATGTAATGATCAGATTTATATTTGCAAGTGCATAATGATTAGATATAAATTTATTGTTTACGCATATTAAATATAATGAAATAGATCTTGTGAAAATGGAAATAATGAATTTGTATTTATGCGATGGATATGAATTGAATAAATTTTAATGTATTACGTAATAATCAGAATTGGTATTTATGCGACAGATATAAATTGAATTAAAGATTTTTTTTAAGGTTTTAGGGTTTTAGTGATATTTCAGTTTATTGGAATTTGTAATGTTCCAAGTAGATTTCTACATATTATTAAGTTTAAAATAAATAAAAGTGTGACGTTTCAAACGACGAGGAATAGACATATATGTAAATAAAAAGAAAGAGATGCATAAGATTGAGATAATTACCGTATTTTGTACCGTCTATTTTTGTAGAACTAAAAAGATAATTCCTTGTAATTACAAGCACCGCACAAACATCTCCTCTTTGGATAAGATGTGGAAATTTACCATGTTAACATTTATATGATAGAAGCTTAGTTCCAATGTATTAAAATATAGTAAATTCTAAAGGTTGAACATTAAGATGTGAATGAAATAAAAATACCAATAAGTTTGAAAATAATGAAAAAGAAAGTATGGAAAATAGGCAAGAAGAAATAGAGAATTATATGAGAATAGAAATGAAGGATAGAACTAATAAATAAACTAGCAACGATATTAAGAACTTGGTAAAATGAAGGTGTAAATGAACTTGAAGAAGAAAAAGGGAAACACGTTATAAATTGAAGACCTATGGCCAACTATAATAATTGTAGAGACAAGAAAGAAAAGTAAGTAAGAGTGAATATGTGTGTGTATGTGTGTGTGTGTATATAAAAGATATGTGTACAAGTAGCATTGAATATGCATTTATGACGGGTGTGAATTATTATAATTAATGTGTAATTATAAGAATGATATGGCAATGACAATAAATGTGGGTTAGAATGCAAGGACATATCTGGAGTCGTGGAGAATATACGCTTGCATATAGATGAAAGGATACTCTCAGGATAGAGTAGTCTTTTTCAAATTTATTTTTAGAGGAGGGTATTGCCTTGATTGCACTAGGCGATCTAAACGGATGATGAGTGGGATCGTGCACTATGCAGTGAGTGCCACTACCAAATTTAGAGGTAGGGCTATCATAAGGAAAGAATGTCATCAGTTCCAAGCGGTCAACAGAAAGGACAGGGTTACACCTACCTGGTCTTCGCCTATAGCCTACCAGGGTGGACCACGCTGGGTCATGCACCACCACAGTTGTTTGTTAGGGCAAGGCTAGTTAACCCCTAGCGATATTCCTTCAAAACACGGACGTGGTGGTTAGTGGAGCCGAGTCTACGCTAGGAAGCAGACAAAATAGAAGATTCCTAAAGAAAATATGGTAAAATGTATGAAAAGCCATTGGAAAGAGTACGACGAGATGTATAGAAGGCGGTCAGTAGGCATAATAGGACTTCCTCGAGTTACACGGTAACGAGACCGTGACACGACTAGGATGATGGAACCTGATGGGGTGCTGAATGAGAGATACTAGTGGGGATAATATCTAGGTCCATTAGGGGACCATGGGATATATATATATATATATATATATATATATATATATATATTTGAAAAAAAGCACTACACCATAAACGATAATTAGAAACGGCTAAAAGCCGTATCTAATTAACTTAGATACGGCTATAAGCCGTATCAAAATATTGCGTCATTAATTGTTAGATACGGCTTTAAGCCGTATCTAATAGGTAAATTAGATACGGCTCATAGCCGTATCTAAGTGGTTAATAAGATACGGCTTAAAGCCGTAGCTAATTTACATCATAGATACGGCTTAAAGCCGTATCTAATTGACCCATTAGATACGGCTTAAAGCCGTATCTAACTGACACCATAGATACGGCTTAAAGGCGTATCTTATTGAGCCATTGCCTTGTTCATTAGATACGGCTTTTAGCCGTGCCTAAGTTGACAATTAATCTGCACCCATTTTTCAACTAGATACTGCACATATACAATCAATTTATACATACAGTAATAGTTCATATCTAATACCCAATGCAATGATGCATATTATACAATACATTACAGAAATACATTCAATTACACTGCAATTATGCATATTATACAATAAATTACTGAAATACATTCAGTTACATTCTAAAACAGAAATACATTCAGTTACAATACATATTATCACTACCAATCCACCCTTACATATTTGGTTACTTAGGTTCCTACACAGTCACTCATTTCATAGTTACTTCATTTATAAATAGTTCATAGTTATTGCACTTGCTGGGATGCTGCATAGATAAAACCTGAAACGTAAATGGACATAATAAAATATCAGCACAATCTATTTTACAGGACCAAATACAAGGAATAATAATAATATTAAGATTACAATGTGTTAAAATGAAAATTAAAATACATAAAGCAATTTATATTGAAATAAAAGAGCATACATTTCTTAAGAGCATTTTTAAACATAGTTTGAATTCTGGTTAACCACTATTTACTTTAAGATTAGAAATGCAAATGGAAAACACATCATCACAATTGTTTGAACATTGGTATACATCATAGCATAAATTAAAAATCAACTCTTGAAACCCTTAAACACAACTTAATTACAACATATAATTTCAGGGATAGGTGAGGGAGCAGGATTATGTCCACAAATGGAAACAAGGGCAGTTAAACCTTGTACCTTTTCATTTTATATTCTGTATTATGTTCATATTACATATCCTTATCTATATGGATATCTGCTGCTGAGCTTTGCAGATTGTATGAGCTGTTTATGCTATATATTCCCAGACTTGGATGGCGGTCCAAGTATTTCATACTTCAAAGCAGTTTAACTACTTACTCAGCATCCAAAGATAGTTAAATCATTACATATAGAACAATCATCAATCTCCAAACAGTGACTCAAAGCTTCAAAATGACTCACAAGAACAATCATCAATCTCCAAACAGTGTTCATATCAAGACCATATAGAAGGAGTTTACAGGCAAGTGAAAACCAGTGCAAGTTGCAAGAATGAAATCTCACATCCACACATATATGCATACATATATATATGCATGTATATATATATATATGATAATGCAGACTTAACAGAGCATGTGCAACTCAAGTTAGTTAAACTAGATTATCAAATCTGGTGTCTAGTTTCAAAGTGATCAACATAAAAGGAAAATGGCCAAACTTTCAAAACTGATAGAAACAGTGACAAGATATCCAAACAACAACATCTCAAGCCAAAACAACATGGTACAACTACAAGTAAAACAATACATAGTAAAATATTAACATAAGCAGAAAATATACCTGCTCCAACGTCTAAAGATATTGAATAAGACCCTTCGCATGACACACATACCCACCCACTCCAACTTCAGCAAAGGTCTCTGCAAATTGATGATTTATTTTGCTGGTTCTCTCATCTGGTAGCAGTATGTTGTCCAACACCACTTTTTCATGTGTGGGTGGTACAGATTTCCCATGGATTTTGGACGATGTAGAATCTTGGCATACAGTACCTGTTGTAATAAAGATGTCTAGATCTATCCAACAAAATATCTGCTCGAAAGCAACTAAAAATAGAAAGCTTGTAATAAATACCTGTTGCTATTATGTCTAAATCAGAGTTGAGGATTTCACATCTTTGATTGTTCGCTACATCGGTTGAATTCGGGAACTAAGAAGCAACGAATTCAGGAGCATTGAATTGTGTGGCGTGTCCTCCATTAGAAGAATTGCCCGGTGAGCGAATTCCATGTTCGATGTTTTCCACCATGTTGATCAGAACCTCCAATTGCCCAGACATACTTCCCACTGTACCCTCCAAACTTCCCACCCTCATTTTCAACTCATCATGGTCTCCACGAACATGTCTGAGTCGTTTCTGTGCAATGACACAAGCCTTAACTTTAGTCTTTGGTACAACGATCCCAACACTGCGGCTCCTACCCCTTGCATCCTTACCAAGCACTTGTGATAAGATGTCTTCATCCACTGTCAGTTTTGCTTCATCACTATCATTGATCTTTTCCTTTGCTTTCGCAATTTGATCCAGAAATATTTATAAAATAACATCAATTAGTATTTGTTTAATCCATATATCATATTACTGAAAGTTAATTGATTACTAATATGTGCATATTAGTATTTTTCCAACTCCTTGTTATCTGAATGCATACTAAATTCTAAAGAAGTGCAGAAAACTGACAAAATGATAAATTATATTTATCTTTAGCAAAGCAATGTCAGGCATAGTGGAGATAGTTCAAACTTACAATCTTGGTTCCTAAGTTCATAATAACTTCATAATCAATCCTAAGTACATAGTGGAGATTGTAGTTTGCAGATTAGTGTACACTAAAAAATGTTTAATGAAAAGAATATGCAAGTTAGTATTTGTTTGACTTACGAAGTACGAAGAAGTGGCATCTGATATGCTACCATCTTTTTTCGCATGTGTCTTCTCCCATGCTTGACGACGATTGATATTTGTTGATGGACTAGCAGCGATCTGCAATATATAAAATATGTTAGTTGTGATTTTTACCATTTTTGAAAGAAAATGAATATAAATTACCATTTCTTGTTCTACTTTAGCGTGACTTTTACATCCTGCATGGTGAGCATAACTGAGCAATGATCTGTTCTTTTTGCCTGACTCTCTTTCTTCCGCTCGCTTCAGGTGTTGCTTCATTTTTTAAGAACTCTTCCCAATCTTCTTGAGCAATTGTAGGTGGACAATTTTTCATCCGTTCTTCGTCATTGTTGAAAGTGTCATAATAAGTTGTTCTTAAGTGTTGCTTGTGTCTCCTAAAAGCCTCCGACATTCTCTTTAAAAACAATTCTTTTGAAAGCGGATCGAGCTCATAAATTTTCTACGAAAAGAAAAAACACGAAAAACCAATTCCATGCTTAAATTTCCAACTGTCTTTTATTATACTTGGGTTTTACCTATTTATTATACTTGGGTTTTACCTATTTATAAATTTCCACTGTCTTTTATTTATTTCCAGAAAAATACAAGCTTATTTTTCTTAAAAATAATTTCTAACTTTAGCTTATGACTAAACAAACACAATTTGTTTAAATTCCTAAGCCTAACAGAGTCTGGATAAAGAGAATTGATTTTTTTAAACTTTGAACCCTGTAACTTAAACAGAGATGATCACTGATTCATCCATACATGCACACAGTTTTTCCATTCATTTACACATGTATTCATATCTAAACAAACATGCATACATATATTCAACATGCATCATAATTTTCTTCAAACATTTTATCACATGAATCCAAATTAAAACTGTTTAAGATTAGTTTACTCAACGAATTAAGAAACAGGGAACATATTTCTTGTTCCAGGCTACTGTGCTTGATTTTTCTCTTGATTTGCCTACTGATCTTGCTCTTGTTTGCTTACAAATTGGAGTAGTTGTACTTGAATTTGATCTTGCTTTTAGACTTGAATTTGCAGAAGAAAATGCTTTGAAACTTTGATTTAATTGGAAGCTTTATTGCTTTTGAAAAGATTACAGGTTGAAGATAAAATGCTTACAGGTTTTTCTTTCTTCTGGTTTGAGAATTGGTTAGAGGTTTGTAGATTTAATTACAGGCTTGAATTTACTTGCTTTTGAAATGAGAAGATAGGAAAAGAAATGGAAAAGAGGAGATAAGAGTTTATATAGAGTTAATTAGGATTTATTAAAAACACGAAATATCATGAGATTGCTAATTAAATCTATTCCATGCAACATATATCGAAACACAGTGCGATAGATGTCCAATATACTTACCACCAATTCGTTCCAAACGGTGTCCTTGTATATTCCGGGTACTTTGTCCCAACTTATATATGATATAGGCACATGAGCTCTTACTAATTTACCAAGCATAGTAGCGATTTTTCCATCATTATCTGAGACTAGAATACCAAGTAAGTTTTGATCCATTTTCTTGATTTCTGAACATGATGAATGTGAAGATGTTGGATTTTCTGACATGGTTTCCTGCAAAATATAATATTACTTTGTATGAATATAATATTACTTTGTATGAATATAAATTTATATTTTATTTTTATTGCAACTACTCCTGTATTTAATATTAAAATTGCATGAAGTTCACACTTTCCCAGTTTAAATGTGCTCTGGAAATTATAAGTTAACATCACACCTGATCCATATATTCACATGTTAGAACGCCGAATATGCAAGGAACACCTACAATGTTATAATGCATGTTAAAGTTCATTACCATAACCTTTCACATTTTATTTTATTTCTGCAACAAGAAATGTAACTTAGCGGTAGCATCACTAGGCTGTGAGTAGCTACAGAAAACATAGTTGATTGAAGCCAAGTGAAACTGAAACGTGTTCATCGTCTTAGCACCAAAAAAACTCAATGATATCAAATTGAACGATGAGAACAACTTAAAAAAGAATTATAAGCTTTCAAGAAGTGTTGTTATAAAAATACAAAACAATTTAAACAACCATTAATAGCTGATAAAATGCAAATGCTTCTCAACATACCAGAACCTATGGCAGCTGAAAGCACACCTGATGCTGCAGAATTAGCAACTGCATCATAATGTGTTGTGTCGCCTCTTATCTGCTCAAAATTAGAAAAATATATTATTTACATCAGCAAAACTACAACGAGGAAGCATCGCACATATAAGCATATGGACAATAAATGGAAGTACCTTAAGTATGCTTCAAAAGTTAACATTATTGCCAGATGTATATAAGAATTTAAATGGATAGTTTTACATGTTTGAAATTCAAATACATCCGTTGGAATAAACAAGATCTAACAGAGAATTCACATGTATATATAAGAATTAATATTAACATTAAAAGCCAGGTGGCAACATTCCTTGAATAAAAAAACATAACACATCAGAAATTCAAATAAAATAAATAACCAATCGAATATGGCATTTTCTAAATCCAGACAATATTGACAGAGATTTTCAACGATTGAGTAAACAACTTATGGATTAGACCCTATGCACTCAATGCAAGGTAAATAAGAAAAGTTTCTTTCTACATATATACAGAAGTTCACACAAGACACAAACTAGTGTTAGAAACCATTTTCCCCTTTGTTTCCATTTAAAAAGTAAACGAATAGCCATGTTTACTAGAAGTATGCTTGCCAACTATTCAAATGAAAATAAAGTCACACAAGACACAAACTCCAATCTCATGTAACTAAAGCAATTTTAGAATAATAGGCGTAACTTGAAATCAATACAGAGATAATTATGCAAAAGACTAGGAAAATAGGGAAGATTTAGTGTGAGCACTAGTTGCTTGGGTACCAGAGACTGCCGGCTCAAAAGTTTGAATAGTAAAGAGACTCATGTTTCATGAATCCTAAATAGAAGATCAGAAAATACAAGAATGTTATAATACACAAAATTAACATACCGTGATGTCTTCTTCTTTAACTGAGTATCGGCCAAAAGCCTCAAGAGCTCCTTGCAATAGCAAACTGGTCACCACTTCATTAAACCTTACTACAGCCTTCATATTTGTAAACATAATAACATGCAGATGAATCATGTACTGTTCTGAAACCTAACTAACAAACAAACTCAACTATATTTACATATTAACAATTGGATTGTATACAATGAACAATACGTCAATTCACCTATTTTCCCACGTATATTAGGAACAATGAGAAGACAAAAGTGATTAAAAATATAGAAGTCGTGCAATTAAAAACACACACACAATCGTGAAATTAAAAATATACAGACACACAATCATGTGATGTACGAATACTAATAAGTTAACATATGGATTTGGTAAGGTCTTCTAATTTTTCATTGTCTTCAAAAGCTGATTGATAGACGGTAGGGAACTCAATGTCATCCACATTTGTAGTCAACCGTTTTGGTGTATGCAAAACCACAGACCATCCGTTATTTTTTAAATCTTTTGAGTAGAACACTTGACTCGCTTCTGATGCAAGAATAAATGGCTCATCATTCACGTTATTTTTGTTCTTCAATTTCCCTAAATTTACCGTGATCAGGTTTGAAATGGAATCTACTTTGCAACCATTGACCTTATCCTCGACCTTTACCCACTCACAATAAAAAACTGTTTGTTTGAAGTCAGTGTAATCCAACTCAAGTATCTGTTGAATGACTCCGTAATACGTTGTTTCTGCTTCCTTATAATTTTTATCCTTACCACTCGCTCTAAATTTTGTAATTGCTCTCATGCATACATCGCTATTTTGTGTTACCATACGGTCTTCGTACTTTTTAGTGGAAAATGAAAATCCATTCACTTGGTACTTCATATAACTACGCGCCATGAACTTCGGCCCGTGCACTAGCCGCCACAGAGTTGGATCAACATCGATGGTCTTTAACAACTACATAAAACAAAATAAGTAAAAAAGCATGGTCACGAAGGTGTATTGCCCACTTATAAACACGTGAAATACTTAAGACGATGTAATACCTCATTACGTAACCATAGATTAAAACTTTGAACGGCTTCCACATTCGTAACCCTGCCTCGAGGCTGAAATCTAGTACTTTTCACATAGGAGTTATACCTCCTACGGAAAACACATATCAAAACGTATATATAAATTGAATTAAAAAAATGGAAATTCAGGACAAGTTCGTGAACTTACTTCTTCCATTCATCCAATCCATCGTACTTATTAAGGACCCATCTACGCACTTGTTCAAACTACACTTGGGTTAACATTATGTCTTTACCATTATCCAGAGGTATCTCACCAGCAAACTCATCGTACTCGTCTAAAAACGCTTCGTGGGTATGTTTATGATTGCCATCACCTCCGTTTGGCATATATTCCATGCAGTAAAGACTAGCTTCTTGTACGATATATCCTTCTGCAATACACCCTTCAATGTATCTTTTGTTGCGCACATATCCTTTATATGTTTTCATCAACCTATGAATGTGATCAATTATATATTGTAGACGGTAGCTATTTATATCGAATAATGATGTACATAACTGAAATTAGAAATTTACCATTCAAAGGGATACATCCATCTATATCTGACAGGGCCACATATCAATGCTTCATCGGCTAAATGAATCATAAGGTGGATACTGATATCAAAAAATGCAGGTGGAAAATGTTTTTAAAAACACACATTGCTTCTACCAAGCTAGCCTTTGCTTTTAAAAGATGTTCCCTATTGATCACCTTTGAGCACAAAATGTTAAAGAATAGACTAATACGATGAACAACATTTCGTAGATCCTTATGTTGTGGATAAGAATGTTGAAGCAATACCGGAAGCAAATGTTGCATTATGACATGGTAATCATGTGACTTCATATTTCTTAGTTCAGGAGGATTGATGCTCACATTGTTGTGGAAGTTAGAAGAGAATTTGTGAGGCACTTTCAGATTTTTCAAAACAGTGCAAAACCGTATCTTTTCTTCTTTGCTCAAAGTGAAAGTTGCCTTTGGTATGATTATTTTATTTGTTTCAGGATCTTCCATCACCCACAACTTTTGTTTTATACCCATGGTTTTCAAATCCTTGCGTGCATTGATGCCATCTTTTGACTTATCTTTGTGGTCCATAATGGTGCTGATGAGATGCTCCGTGACATTCTTCTCCGTATGCATAACATCAATATTAAGTCGGATCAAATTTGCTTTCCAATATGGTAAATCAAAAAAGATAGACCTCCTATACCATCCAGAAACATTGTCAACTTCTTCATTGGTTGACTTTTTCCATTTTCGACTAATTTCTTCTTTTTGTTTACCAACTTTCATTTTGATATTCGCTACTTTCTTTTCAACTTGAAAACCAGTCAATAGCCATTTAGGACGACGAAGTTCTAGTTCGTTGTTGAAATTTGTCTTATCGTATCGAAACTTGTGTTCGTTAGGAAGAAACATTCGATGTCCCATGTAACACATCTTCTTACTTTCAGGAAGATGATAAGAATAAGTGTTTTGCCCACAAACAGGACATGCAAAATAACCGTGAGTTGTACATCCCGATAAAGTCCCAAAAGCAGGGTGATCATGGATTGCCCACAGCACCCTAGCTCTCATTGTGAACTCGGATTTATTTAACGAGTCAAATGTAACGACTCCTTCCCATAACTGCTTTAACTCGTCTATCAACGGCTGTAAATAAACCTCAATATCCTTCCCTGGTTGTTTAGGCCCAGAAATCAACAATGTTAACATTGAGAACTCCCTTTTCATGCACATAGACGGAGGAAGATTATATGGTACTACAATTACTGGCCAACAACTGTAAGGGTTAGAGAGAGAAGCATGTGGATAGAAACCATCTGTCGCTATTCCAAGTGTGACATTTTGTGGCTCGGCAGCAAAAGCTTGGTCAAAAGAATCTGCGGCTTTCCATTGAGAAGTGTCGCATGGATGACGCATTACGGTTGGATCAGACTTGGCACGACCATGACAGGTCATCGCATCTGCTATCCATGGTACAGTATATAGTCTCTTCAATCTAGAAATTAAAGGGAAATGTCTTAATGTCTTTCGAGGTACTTTGGTGCCTTTTTTCTCTTTGTTGAATGATGTCATATATCTTGGTTCATTGCAATTTGTACAAGAAACTTTGTTCGCATCATCTTTCCAGTACAATATGCAATCATTGATGCATGCATCATAATTTTTGTAATTTATCCCAACTTGCTTAATGATTTTCTTCACGTCGTAGTACGTTGTCGGCAGCGTGTTACCTTCGGGGAGTAACTCCTTTATTAGTTCGAGGAGTGCAGTCACACCATTATCTGAAAAGCCGTATTGGGTCTTCAAGCTATTCAGTTTCACAATGGCATACAACTTCGTAATCCCTTTTGAACATGAAGGATACAGTGGCTCTTTTACGCTACCAAAAAGTGATTTATACTTCTTACTTTCATTGGCCTACCAATCTGGATAATCAGTAGACTGCTCTCCAACATTAGCATGATCAGGCAACGGATTATTAGGTTGAAAATGATGAAATCTATCTACATCATTGACCAGATCTTCCATCCTAATATGTTCAGACTCATCAGTAGTTGTGGCATGACTAACTGGTTGTTGTTTTTCCATCTCCGCCCTTTTTTCCCCATGAAAATACCACACTGTATATGATTGGATAATACCCCATCTAAGCAAATGAAAATGAATGTCATCTAATTTGATCGCCTTCATATTTTTGCACCGGGTGCAAGGGCATAAATACACTCCTTTCTTACCACCGTTTTCTTCAACAAAACTAATGAACTTCTGCACCCTATCTATATAGTATGTAGATCTTAGATCTGATTCATTTATCCATTGTTTGTCTATGCTGAAAGACATACTGCCCTCCTATATCATATATAACAGAACATGAGACTTGCCCTTCAATGGGTCCTCGTTCCAATTGCTCGAAAAGAATATTTTCGAAAAATTCAAGTGGGAAATTATTGGAAATTTTTTGAATTGAAATGAATTATTAAAAATACAAGAAGAGCATATAAGCTCTTATTTGAGAATAGTCCCACATTGTAAGGTAAGGGTCATGTTTTCAGATGTGTGAAGTATATTGATATAGACTATTTTCTATGATACTCTTAATTATAAAAATAGCATTTCTATAAAAGTTAACATTAGCACCAAACTGTTTCCAAAAAAATTGCCATTACAACGACGCTATTTTGTAGCACCGGAGTAACGTCTATGCATTACCCCTCTCTTGACTTGGCTTGCACCATTAACAACAATTTTATCCACTTATACAACAATGTCAGAACCATATACAACAACGCCTTTTGCATATACAACAATGTCAGAACCATATACAACAACGCCTTTTAAATAGTTTTATCCCAACTATTTAAAATTCCCAGAACCACTAATCCCAAAAGCAAATGAATCATTACTCATTACAAAGCATCATTACAGTAACAATCAAAGTCAACTACCAATCGAATAATATCACTATTTGATATTATCCTACAACAATCAACTCACATTCACTTGTGCTTAAGTTGCTACAGCAATTAAATTCTCACATTTTTGAAAGAAAAATTAGCTTATAAAAATAAAAGGTCCACTATTTGCGCATATTAAAAAACGCAGTCCCATAATATATAATTCTTTCAAATTGTTTGCGCATATGATTCATGAAATTGGACATCAAAATGTCTATATTTTATTCTTGATCTAAAGTGATGATTATTGAGGTTTTTGAAAGCAGATCCACTGTTTTTCATTTTCCATGCATTGGTTCTTGTATTCAACAGTCTAAATTCGAATGGACTTAATAAACTGGGTAAAATAAAAGTAATTAGTTGGGTAAAATAATACATTGATTAGTTGATTTATATTCTTTGTACACTTGTAGTAGTACCTATAAATAACCAAACAACCATATTAATTTACCTTAAAATATGCACTGGTTTTTGACTTATGATAAACAGTGGATTTAAAATGCACTTGCAGCTTTAGTTGATAATCAAAACCACCTACAATCGTAATCAAGTGTGATTGCTCTTTACTTTGGTAGATAGGATGTAGCAGCAGTTTTTTGTATACCAAGGTGTACGCATAAACTTCTTTACAGCAAGTGCAATTGCTCTTTAAGTTGTTTTACAATCATAAGGGCGTCTCCAATAGTTAGTCCAGATATTATTACTATACGTGACAGGGGCCAGTTTGGTTACAAAAATGTAACCAAAGTTAAGACATTTATTAAACAGGTGTCCGTCGCCTGTTTAAAAGCAAGGGTCATGTTTTCAGATTGTTTTTCTCTACCTTGAAACTTTTCAGGTCTCGAGTTTCTAAACAGCCCGGGCTAGACCTGCATGCAACACTTTTTAACTTATGATAAACAAACGTATCAAAAATTTAAGCAAAAGAACAATAATGACTGGCTGGCATCTACTGCAATTCTATTCTCGTAAAACATGCAACAGAAACTTCGGAGTTTGTAGTATTTCTTGCTCAGGCATTCTAGAAAGGGAAGGAAATAAAATGCAACAACCACGATTTTTTAATTTTTAAAACAAAATGTACATTTCAAGATGCTATTGCCAGTTGAAATATATTTTGCATATTATAATTTTTTGGACCATACAATCACTATAAACATACAAAACCCACCACTCCACCAATGGAAAATCCAAAAGATAAATACGAAAATTATAATATGAACAAATGTCATATCTTCTTCAACATATTTTGCAATGAGTTTTTTAGTCCAAAAAGATCTTGTTTATAACCTTATTCGGTAATCATAGGCGTAGTAGCAGCATCATCAGAAGACTGCTTCTTCATATTTTATGACTTGATAAACTCTTTTAGCAGTAAAACAACTAGAGTTAGATGTGAGGATGTGAGGATTACTCACCTTTCTTCCTTAATTTAGCAGTAAAACAACTACTACAGCCTACTGCTTCTCAATTTGAAACCCTAACAGTGCTTAATCAAACAGCAAATAGAAACCCAATTCAATGAACTATAAAACTAAAACAAAGACCTAATAAGAAATATATAGGTTAGAGATTTCCTTACCTGAATTTATTAGCTTCCTTAGCTAATTAAATTGACCTACTTATGAGAGTTTTTGGGAGCTTGGAATTAGATTTCAAAAGAGGTAAAATGAGTTGGTTTTCTTTTTCTGAAGTTATGAGATAACAGTGAGGTATTGGGGTGGAAAATTTGCGTCAAAAATAGGCACGAAATAAGATACGACTATTAGCCATATCAAATTTAATACGGCTATTAACCGTATCTAAATAAGTGGGAAAGCCAATTTTCTGGAGGGAAGCAGTGCGTATTGGGGTGGAAAATTTGCGCCAAAAATAGGCATGAAATAAGATACGGCTATTAGCCGTATCAAATTTGATACAGCTATTAATCGTGTCTAAATTTTTATATACGGCTAAAAGTCGTATCAAATTTGATACGGCTAATAGCCGTATCTAATGAGGCGGTAGGAGGTGTGGCTAAATCAGCTTTTTGGTGTAGTGAAGGTAATTTATTGCAACAAAATGCAAAGTCAGTACAAATACAAATATATAGTATGGAACACCACCATACAATACATGGCCCATGGCCCAAACATTCTAACCCTAGTCTATTCAACAAAGAGTAAAATTAGCCATCATTTTCAGCCATTATCACGTAGATCTATCCCCTACCGCCCTAAAAAAGGCGATCATCAGCTGGGAGATGATGTCATGAAGTAAGTCGTGTAGCTTGGCAAATAATCTCATTCTCCAGAAGCCGCGCACGATGAAGCTTCTCTATCTTCTTGTTATCAAAAACTCGACGATTACGCTCAGCCCATATGTGGTAAACAAGTGTGACTAATGCGACATAGGCAAATTTTGAATGCAAAGAGGAGGGTTGCAACCTCTCGAGAACATAATCACACAAAGTGGCTATATTTATATTGCGAGGCAAGTTGAGATCGATCTTCAAAAGAATAAAGGACATGAGGTATTTACTGTAATTACTGGTGAAAAATAGGTGTTTGTGTGTTTCTTGTTCTTCATTGCATAGTTTGCATCTTCTATCAGTTGAAATCCCCCAATTTACAAGTCTGTCTAAAGTCAGTAGTTGACACATAATTGCTTTGTATGTGCAAAAAGACATTTTTTAACACTATACGAATTCCATACGACTGTAGCCCATTTAACTCTAGGGTATTTAATTCAAATAGCATCATGAACTGTAGAGAAATGAAACCGTTGGTTACCACAAATTTCCCAATAATCTTTTACTGCATTCCTTTGTAAAGACAATGGTCGAATTTGCTGTGCACATTCTCTAGTTTTAGAAAGTAATTCGGGGACTAATCTATTACCCTAAACGATGGTAGATACAGTATTTGCGCTGGATGTAAATGTTGCCAGTCTGTGCCAGCCTAATAGATCTACCAATGATTTATGGTTGATCCAAGGATCAAACCATAGGGAGGTAAAGTAACCATTGGAAATCTGTCTAGTTAGTAATGAGCTCATAGTATCCCTGACCCGTAACATATGCTTCATTAGGAAGGAGAAATTATTATTTGTAGCCATACTCCAATAATTACTCTACCTTACATATTTATTTCTAACCCAGCAAGACCATAGTGTGTCTGTAGTTAATAAGTTCTAAGATAGTTTTAGAACAGTAATTGTTTGGAGGTCTGTTAGTCGTCTCAGACCGATACCTCCTTCCTGCTTGGGCCTGCACAACAAATCCCATGCAATTTTATGAAATTTACCGCCCGAGAAGAAGTTGGCACACATAGATTCTATTTTCAAGAGGATTGAAGAAGGAAAGTGATAAAGTAGTAACCAGTAAAGGACTAATGGGACAATGACAGACTGTATGAGTTAAGCTCTACCAGTAGTTGACAAAAAATGGTTGTCCCAACTTTCTAGTCGAGTAGAAATTTTTTGGAGAAGTGGGGTACATTGAGATGCATTGACATAATCAGCAGATAGCGGTACACCAATGTATCTTACAGGTAAGTTTCCTTCCTCCATACCCAATATGTGTAATATCTCATCTCTGTGGGGTGCAATGCGGCTAAAATACACTTTGGATTTAAGTTGATTAATATGTAAACCTGTAGTTTCACCCAAAGCATGTAGAATGTGTTGAATTTCAATAGCATTTTAATCGATGTCTCCAAGAAAAACATCACATCATCAGCATATAATAAATGGGTCACCATAGGGGAAATTTTAGTTAAGGGGAAGACATTGCCCAATAAAACACCATCTCCCATAAGTAAGGATAAATATTCCATTGTAATGCAAAATAAATATGGAGATAACAGATCACCTTGGCGCAACCCTCGATTTGAGCTAACAAATCCCTCTGGCTTACCATCAACCAGAACAGAGAAAGATGGAGTGTTGATGCATTCAAACATGAGACAAATTAAAGAGGAAGGAAAACCCATGGCACGGAGCATATGACATGTAAAATGTCTGTTTATCATGTTATATGCTTTTTACAAGTCTATTTTTATGCACATCTGGGGTTTTCCTTGCTTTTTAAAGTCTCTAAGAAATTCGTGGGCAAGTAAAATATTTTCCTCTATATGTATACACACACATATACATACATACATATATATATATATGCACACGTATAGCTATGAATTTATGGAAGGTAAATGGGAACAGTTCGTACATAACATGGAGTCAAAACGGCTAATAATAATATTTTTACAGATATAACATAAGATAGAGGAATAAACTAGCGTTATGTACAAAATGTATAATTCTACTAGTCACTAGAACGTTGTTATGACCCGCTCCTATTTGTAATCCACGGGATAGATTAAAGGACAAGTACTGGTGTATGGCATGTTCGGTGCTGACAAGGACACTTGTCTTTAGAAGTGTCAAATCTTGGTCAGTACATATGTAACTTATTATATTTTGTTATTCCGATGTAAGTTTATAGTTAGTGCTCTGATATGTGTTCTTTTGTTTTAATTGCAGGATACCAAACAACGATCGGTACTTTAGTTAGTCGATCTTGCAAAATTAGGAGATGTTGAGTAAACTTATTTGTATTTTTCCTATAAATATAAATATAATATACGTTAAATCCTAAGAATTCCAACCATAGAGTAGTCGCATATGGAAGGTCCTTGAAGCTGGATGGTACATGACTCCTTAGTCAGGCCTTGATACCCCAATGACTGTAGATCCCTGTATGATTGCTGATTGATGATGGACATAAGTCCAAATAAAGGGAAAATAAGAACCCATATGTTATAGATAATGGAAGATGGGGAAATTCCTACACAAAGTTGTGTGGTCAGTCCCGATAGATAATTGGATTTTCAATACTGGAAAAGGAGCAAGTTAGTAAATTGAAGGGAGGATGTTCTTAAGGGAACAGTTAGAAATTCACTTTGAGTCCAACCCAATAATAATTAATTTTTAAAAATTGAGAAAAAAGTATAAATTATATACCTTAAAATGATTTTTAACCGAAATGATTAAAAGAGTAAGCAAGTGTCGGATTTTTGGGTGTGTGTGTATTCATAGTTAAATTGAAAAGTTTCCATAAAATGGGTTTACAAAAGTAATTCGTTTGAAAAAGTTACAGAGTATATATAGCTAGCTCGCTGGTTTCTTTGTAAAGAAAGAAAAGATTATATATAAAGCAATCAAAAAATTTAGAAATTAAAATTTGTTAAATCTAGAAGTTTCAATAAAGGAAATTTTATAGAAAGTTATTTCTTTTGAAAGAAAAATAGTAGAGCAATATAGCTCGTGGGTTTTCTGTAATGAAAATTTTTAAATTGTAAAGAAATTTTTTTATGGGTGGACAATAGGAAATGGTTTAAGTTTGGGATATGGGTAAATAGTACAGGAGAGAATTTTTAGAATCCTAAAATAAAATTGTAGGTGAACGCATTACAAGGGTTCAAGTGGGAAGACAGTAAATTAACCGAGATAAAGCAATTGGAATCTGTGCATTTTAGGCTTAAGAGTTGAATAGTAGAAAATTATGAAGTATAAACAGAAACGAGGTTTGGTTTATTGTAATTAGGTTGAGATTTGACATATTTTAATTTAATGGAATGAAAAGGGATAACAAACTAAGGGCCTATATGGTTTCGTTTTTAGTTTTGCGTTTTGTGTTTTCAACATACAATACAAAATACAAGAAAATGAGGGAAATCCTTTTACAATTCTTAGCCATTACGACGATCGACGGGAAATGGAAGGGATGAATTGTTTTCCGTCCTTTTGTTATGCCTCAAAACACGAAAAATCAAATAAACTTGTTTTCTATTTTCTATGTTAATTTCATTTTTCAAAATTGCGTGTTTTCCAGCGATGTAAAAGAAATGCGCATTTTTCTTTAGACGAAAACACAAAACTAAAAACAGCAAACCAAACGGGGCCTAAGTTTCTATGAATCAATCAAGTTACAAATATAGGTGAATTATTTGAAATAAAAAGATATGTAAATGTAAAGAAAGAGATGTACAAAGTATGAAAAATCCCGTATTTTGTACTGTCTATTTTAATAATAAAAATGAAGTATAATTCCTTGTAATTTCACACAACACACAAATTCTCTTTTAAGTAATTCATAGAGAATTATAACGTTACCAATTCCTTTTGAAGGAGGAAAAGTAGTTCCAATGCATTAGTATAGAATCCTTAAGTATAATAAAAAGTGTAGTAATTAGAACTTATGTAGGAGATCATGAAAAGAAATTTTGCTAGTAATCTAATTAGAAGCAACATAATAAATTAAAGGCATAATATAGGAAAATGGATATTTTCCATTTTTGTGTTCATTTATTGGAAGTATCTTTTAAAAGTCCCGCTTACATGATATAAGAGACTCCACCAAGGATGGGAAGTGAAGATTGTAGAAGTGTTAGGAAAATGATAGAATGAGAGTTGTTCTTATTTATTCCAGTTTTCAATATTTAAAACTATAAATGATGTTTTAGAAACATTATGAAGTATATTTTTTGAAAAGAATGGATTGGTGAAATAAATAAGTTTTTGAAAAAAAAACTTAATAAATAGTTTGAACTAAAAATCCCAATTATTAAGTAAAAGTTAAAAAGGTCTTTAAAAGAAAATGTTGATGTGAAGAAAAAGAAAAGAAACTTTCTAAAATCTGATTTTGCTAATAATTTCTTTCAGATTTAACGAATAAATTAAATTCAAAAATCTGGACAATAGTTTTTAAAGGTTAAAGCACCAAGTATTTTTGAATTTACTAGAAGGTTTCTAAATTGTGCTTTTTAAAGACAAAGATTTTGGGATTGAGTATTTCAAAAGCTTGAAGTTTTAGTTTTTGAAAAAAATGGCGAAGACCAAACCAAGGTTTTAAATATGGAGTAGTAGGAATTATTTCCTAGGTAAGACGGGGTAAATGGTAAGGCTATGAAGAAGATAACAAAGATTACTCATGGAGTAATAATAAGGAACCCCCATAAAGTGTAAAGAACACTAGAGATAACCTAGGAATAATTTTTTAGCCATGTGTGCAAGCCTTAAAAAGAACTTATAAAGGAATGATAAATGTATTAAACTACACTTCTACAAGTTCTAGGATATGCTTATATGAAAAATCATAGATAAAGAAAGTAAATACTTAGATTCGAGAAAACCACTAAAAGATTTGGGTTAAAAGGAGTGGGCAAACACACATAGAGAACATTGGTAGACTCAAGTTAAGAAAAGCAAGATAGAAGGTGGAAAAGTTATTCCACCAAGCTTATTGCCAACTAGTTATTCAAGATGTGCATAGATGGTGTTTCTTACAGTGAAAAGATGCATAGTTTATTTCATAAATAGGTTGGTAATGGAAGAAATGAATAGACCTGATTCATCAAAAGCAATAAAGGAAAAGTAAAGATAAGAGGATTGTAGAAGGATGGCATGGTTGGGAGGTCCATTCAAGTCAGAAGTGTTAGAGCTACAACATCGTTAATGTTAGTTGATGTTATGGGGTGACTTCCAATAGTTGTTCCTTTTAGGTTGGGTTGTAAATATTAGTTGTCTTTATTGGGTGTAAAAACGTGTACGATATATAAGAAATGTTCCTTCTATTTTGTTTTCAATATGGACCGCTATGTTATGTAAAAATGGTAAAAACAAGGAAATTTCAAAAATGATAGTCAATGTAAAAGAAAAGGAAATAGTAAGAGCTGGAAGTTAAGAAAATAAATTAATTTTTTTATTCAATTGACTACTGAAATAGAAATGAAATAAAATTGTAAGTAAATTTCAGCGAGCGGAGGACGGGGAAGGATGTTGAGTAGCCACATGTCAATGTCCCTGCACTTCAAATGCTGAAATTTATAATTGAATTTGGTTGTTGGTTTCTATTGTAAATAAAAGCAATGTTTTTGAAGCTTAAAATTTATTGTGTAAATTAAGGAAAGTCCAATATGAACATTAGATTGTTGACTAGACCCTGATTTCATAAGATGTGGAAAGAAGTATATACAGAAATCACCAATGAATAATAAAGTTTTTCCTATCTATAGATAAACTACATGCCAAAATCAATCACATAGTCGCTCAAAATTCAAAAGAGGATCTTCCGACTTATGTATCCAATATACAGGTTATCTAGACTCAGGTACACCACCTAAGTCTCCCTCCTCTAAGGCCAATTTATGTTTCTATCTCCTAATCATTCGAACATGGGCTCTGATATCACTTTGTAATGCCCCGGCCCAGTGCCCATACTATTCGATGAGGTTACTATCCAAAAGCATAGAGTAAAGGACATGATAGAAGCGTTCTCTCGTATATACTCCCATGTGTCAAAATGAATACGTGATATCATACACTCAAAACTCTACTAAACATGTATCTCGTCTCGGCTAAAATCAGTATACACCAGTTTCACCGGATGAATAATATAGAGATGGGATTGCATAAAACAAAACATCAACAACAACATTGGTGTGGTCAAAACGTCACATGCACACATATATAGATCACATCCTTATCTATAATAGATCCCAACATCTAGTTACAAACACCATCCAAAAGATATACCCAACTATGCACATAGTCACCATCCCTCTTAAATACTAGAGTACTATACTGAAGACTCGAATGACTGGTCAAAGATCACCTCATCTTTTAAGGTGGTATGAAAAAATATGAGAAATAAAGTAACATATCTAAATCACACGCATTCCTCTCCAAAAAGCAAAATATAGAAATGATATCATGAAAGTACATCCTGAAATACGACCTTAGTCCGACCCAAGGTTGTTAAAACAAATAACAACTCGAGTTAGGCTAGAAACTAGCTGTGAGTAAATTCAAATATCAAACAATAAAAGCGAGCAAAACAAAATCATCATATTATTATGTTAATTACCCAACCCTATTGTAGGTATAATATATTAATCAAGTTATAGATGTTCTGTTTCAATTTAATCTTACCACAATCACAGATCTACTCAATTGTGATTCTCCCTAATCACAGGTTATTAACACAACATCGTAGAATCATATAATAGTGATAAATTTGATCAACTATCAAAAATTGAATCGACACCCAGTACCACCTATGACTCAATATACCAAAAACCGAATTAACACCCAGTGATAATGAATATCACCTATGTATCAGCAGTGTGGGTGCACCCATACGATCTACAACACTATACATGACCCTCTCTGGTCTACTCTAGCCTATATGACAACATTCCTCTATCTATCATCTCATCTAAATCATGTAGCCACAAGACTCAATGCTCGTACAATAGATCGTGGGACTGGTGACATTGGGGCAAGGATTCCACACTCAAGGTGCTATCTTGAGTCAATTCAACTAGGATGGATACTAGCTCTATCTGGTATAGCACTCGTTGATCAATTTATAATATTTAACATGTTTCATAGGTGTATATACAACAGTAATCATACCTAACTGTCATTAACCTGATGTCACTGAGGGATTTATCACATTTCACTATTTCATATACGATGGTAGTTCCCACCTAACAATCGCATACCCAGTTTCACTAAGGGTTTCAAGTTTGAAAAAAATGCAAATAACATACATGAACAATAATTCATAATAATATAAGCAAATAATTAAACATTGCATAGCATATTTAAATACTAAATCTATCATATCAACTTATTTCGTAGCATTTCTAAGAGTAGCATGGGTAAGAATCAACCAAAGAAAATAAGGATTACTCACTATCAATCATCAATAACATCAACCATTTTCTAATAGAATTTTAGTCAAAACAGGCTACCAAGCTATAATCAATCAATATAAGAATTAAAGTATGAGAATACTCTTCTGTAAATCCTATGAATCAAATTTAAATCAAATCAACAATGAAGTTAACTCACCAAATGATGCTTCTTCTTAATTTTTAGGCGAAGTGTTTTAATAGACGAAAGGAAAATGATAAGGGAGAGGAAATGAATGAAATTAAAGGACAGAGAGTTAGGGGTTTATATATAAGTAAGGCATAATCATAGTATTTTGTTTCATTAGGCAAACAATTTTACTATTTTGTTTTATTATGCAAGTAATCATATTATTTTGTTTTACTATGCCATAATAAAGTTAGGATTGTGCTCTAGAGACAACTATGTAATTTGTTACATACATCTAACTCGATAACCAATCTTGTATGAATTCAAAGGTGTTTTCTTTCTATTATATACTTGATATAATGTGTTGTATATTAATTAATTAATTTAATTAAAAGTGTATTTAATATAATATCCATAAATGGTATGTTTTGTGATAGCAATTACAAATTATTGTAACCATGAGTAATTTATCACAATAAAATTTAATATACCATTTTAAATGTTCCTAGTCAAGATGCATCGAGACTGGATATCGATGTATCCATTGAGACTAGAGTACATAACGCTCTCCAAATGTTGGACAGTGTATTACTCATGACCGCTAGGAGCACCTAGGGTTTACGTACTGATAGTTAGTGGATAACTACAGAATGACCCAGTCGATAGTTTTCTATTGGTTAATATAACTAAGGTCAAACAAAAAATATCTATGTAACTAATTTACACGGTTCGCTCGACTTGAGAATACTGTAGATTTTAAAATTGAAGCTCTGCTTTGATTATAGTTAAATCATGGCACGACATCCACCTAACGACTATAGTTGGGTCGAGTGGAAGCATTGGAAGTGAAACACTATTCAAGAGAGGATTCGTCTCCTCGATTATATGAGGTTAGTATCACGGTCAACCGATGTCAACTCAAAGTCAAAGTCTCCGGCCAAAGCAGTTTTATATTTAATCATGTAAAATCTTTGTTGCTTTCTATATTTAAAGTTTCATGTAAAATCTGAAATATTATTACATTCCTAAATTAAAGTTTAATGAAAACTGTTAACTTTAAAACCAAAACCTTTTGTATAAATGTATATATTCACATATCATATGCTACAATGTTTGCAAATATATGTTGTTCAGATCTAATTATTAAATTGTAATAATCATATATATGGAATATAAATGTTTAGTTTAATTCAAATTTGTAAGAAGATTTTGAGCAATAATGTAACCTTTTGTTTTTAAACCTTCTTAATTGAAACCATTCCTATTAATGTTAATTTTGAATTTCAAATTATTTTAAAAAACTAATGGTTTTTCACTATATATATATATGTATGTATGTATGTATGTTTGTATCCATATTACAACAAGAAGTAGTTCGACATATGCATCAGAAGTAAATTTTTCTACATCTATTACAGTACCAAATTCACTACCAAATTTGCATTCAGCTGACGTTCCCATTACAAACTCTGCACAACATTTGCCTTCCAGCATTCCTCTGCATAATTCTTTTTCAACTCTTCAGGATATCCCCGAACATCTATTGACAGGCCATCGGACATCACCACTACGGTATCTTCACCTTCCACCTCCCAAGCATCTGCACAGCCTCAAGCTTGTACCATTACTCCAACCATAGCCGCGCCTGAACAGTCTGAAGCTACCTTGGAACACGAAGAAAGTACTAGTCATGAATATATTGATAACTTTATACAAAGCATATCCACTCAAATTCAAGAAATAGGCAGTCCAAATGACTCTACTATTAATGTTTCCCCCATGGTTTCAAAGAATCCCACATATATGGAAAAGCGGAAGACATTTGCAAATCCCACGAGAAATACTAGAGCTCCTCCTAAAAGAACTACAAGGAGCACTGTGAAGGGTAAATGAACATTATGACGTGGACTATTAGAGGTATGAATATCGACGATAAAGTCAGTCAGGTATTCACACTTCTAAAATCTCACAAGCTTACTCTGTTAAGCTTAGTTGAGACCAAGTTAACTACCTTTAACATAGATAAACTGCAGTTGAAACTACCCAAATGGAACATAGTTCATAAGAATGATGAAGGTTGCAAAGGTCGTATAATGCTTTTACTGGAATTATCTGTCTGGGAATATAATGTTCTCAGCAAATCACAGCAACATATTACACTTCTATTATCAATTAAAGGAGGACTGCAGCGTTATTGAACATGCGTATACGCTAGCAACTCCTTTTCAGAATGCTAGAAATTATGGGATTTGCTTCGCCTCGATGCTTCCAACATAGGATCTTCATGGCTAGTAATTGGGGATTTTAATAATGCTTTTAACCCGAAGGACAAAAAGGGAGGTTTGCCAATCCCTTTTTCCTATTTAAATACTTTTAAAAACTGCTTATTTAATTGCAGTTTGGTTGAATCTACTTTACAGGGATGCAAATTTACGTGGCGGCGTAGAGGAATTGCAGCAAACATAGACAAAGTTCTTGTTAACTACGAATTTATGTCTATGTTCCCACAATTCAACACTATCGCCTTACCATCATCTATTAGCAACCATACCCTTATTTTAATATTTTTTAGTTCTCAACATCGATAGCAAAAAAGGGCTCCTTTCCGATACATTAACAACTGGTGTTACGTGCAAGGGTATGGTCAGCGCATTGCAAAAGGGTGGTCTGTTGACACATGGGGTTCTCCAAGCTACAGACTAATTTTCAAATTAAAGGCAATTAAAAAAGAGCTAAAAGTATGGCACAAGTTAAGAGCAAAAGACAACATCATAGTTAAATTATAGTCTGAATTTGACACGATGTTTCACCTTGCGGATTAAGATCCAGACAATAGCATCCTATATGATAATATGTATCATATAGGTCAGCAATTAAATGATCAACTCTCACAACAACATGAATTTTTACGACAACAAAGTAAAGTGTTGTGGCTTCAAAAGGGGGACAACAATACTAAATACTTTTATGCTAAAATGTCCATGCGACGACATATGAATAAAATTGAAGCATTAATGGATGCATGGGGACAATATATATACGACAGTAACAACATAAAAACTGAAGCTTTGCAATATTATCAGACACTTTTCAATGGGAATTCAATGAATTTTTCCCCTCCATTACCACCAGAATGCAAATAAATAATACAGGGAGAGAATACTTAACTTCCCCGGTCACACTTAATGAAATCAAAAAGGCTCTTTTTTTAATTGACGATGCTAAAAATACGAGGCCTGATGGTTAATCATCCAAATTTTACAAATTGCATTGGACGGACCTGCATGAAAACCTTTTTAACGCTGTATCAGAGATATTTCATACACGCAAACTACCAAAGGGAGTAAACTATAATTTCATTAATTTAATCCCCAAGAAAGATAAGCCTTAAACTATTTCAAATTACAGACCTATTGCATATGCTAATGTCTTATATAAAATAGTGTCAAAGATTCTTTGTAATAGAATTAAATGGTTTTTTCCTATTTTAATTGTAGAAAATTAATCATCCTTCATATCGGGGAGAAATATTGGTGAAAACGTCTTGCTAGCTCATGAATTAATCTGGGATTTCTCTAAGCGAGGTAAACAAAAAATGTGCATTAAAATTGATCTTCAAAAAGCATATAACATGGTTAATCAGTAGTTCGTAACTCATATGCTTTCATGTATGGGCTTCCCCACACAAATAGTAGAACTTATCTATGAATGTATTTCTACGCCTACGTTTTCTATCATGATTGACGAGAGACCACAAGGATTTATTCACTCTAACAGAGGACTCGTCAGGGAGACCCACTGTCCCCTTATCTATTTTGTATAGCTATGAAATTATTTACTTTATTACTGGAGGAGGGAGTACTTGACGGACACATACAGCCTATATCTACCTCTCAACCTGTCATTACCCACCTCCTATATGCTGATGACCTCATGATTTTCTTATCTGCTACTATAGACAATGCTACTTGTATGAATCATATTTTTTCCACAATAGAGGAGACTGTTAGATTAAAAATAAATTAAACAAAATTTCAAAAAAAATTCAGCACTGGGGCTGTCTATAAGTCAGAAATCTCAGGTATTCTACATATATCACAACAGGAATTACCTGTAAAGTATCTTGGTGTTCCCCTGTCCGTGGATTATATCCATGCTACACATTGTCTGCCCCTGTTAAATAAGATATGGAATGGGTTAGAAGGATGGGACAACAACTTATCAACAACAGCTAGAAGAGCAGAACTCATTCATAGTACAATAACCCCTATTGTGATGTACTGGTTATTAATATATAATCTGCCCCTCTTAGTTTTGAACAAAATTGATAAACAATGTGCAGATTTTTTTTGGAAGGGCAAGCTTCACAAAGTATCCTGGGATACATTATGCAAGCCAAAGAATGAAGGAGGGGTTGGCTTGCGGAAATTCACAGATTTAAACAAAACTGGCAGAATTAAACTCCTCTGGAATCTGCTACCAACTTACTATTTATGGTCTAGATGGATGAGGATTAAGTATTTGTCAAAGGCAAATTTCTAGGTTCTGCCCATTGATAACAACTATTCTAGTGCAATGAAATCGATTCTACGACAACGTGACATAGCTGCATCAATCATGACTCGAGTTATCATCAATGGGGAACACTCGGACTTATGGTTTGACCCCTTGGATAAACCATAAATCCCTGGTCAACTTAATTGGATGGAACATAATTCACTTGAGTAACACATCCAACAGCAAGTTAGCCGTATAATTATAAATCGACAATATCAACCACAGCTATTATTTGAAACTAAGGAAGTTGCAACTCATATTTAGCAGGTGAACATTCTTTCCGACAACCATACTAATTACTGGAAAATTTGTGATAGAAGAAAATGTGTGTTTTCCATAATTTGGAATGGAATTCGATAGCATATAGACACCGATGAGAATTTCAAAATGATATTGTATAACAAAATAGCCATAAAAATTTCTTTTACTACGTATATGTCCTATTTACACCATTTACCAATAGCAGACCGATTATTTAATTGGGGTATAACTGTTGATTTAAACTGTGTTCTCTGCAATGTATATAGAGAAAATCATCTACATCTATTTACAAGTTGTGATTATAGTACTTATCTTTGGAATGCTCCGATGACCAAACTCGACACACAAATGGTTCCTGCTACCTCCTTGCGACAACAATTTTCCAATTTGAGACTCAATTTCATAACGCCATCACCATCTCAAGATTTGGAAAACGTGGTGGCGGCTACCCTCACACACCACATCTGGCTTGAACGAGTTCGGCGACGTTTAGAAGGCTTGCTCAAAGGAATAGAGGTTGAAATTAATGGAAATAGACATTCGCCTACAGCTACTTTGACGTGTTAATCAACATCGACTAACCCCAACAGAGAGAGAGAGATTTATCTAAGATGGGGGATCAAATTGGGAGATACTGGATAATGGTGGCGCATGTTGGATACATTTGTGATATAAGGGTTTTCAGTGTAGCTTCTTGTATTGGGTTGGATTGGGTTGATTTACGCTTGTGGAGGAGTGCAGCTGCTCAATGCTTTTAGGCCGGCCCTTTTATATGTGTATTTGATTTTGTTTGTTTGTATTTTGTATTTACTTAACTGTATTGGAGTTTGTTTACATAGAGGATGTCGTGCTCATTTTCCTTACCACAATGGTAAGGTTTTTAAGGAGGCAAATCCTGCTATTTATTGGTTCCTATACGTCATAAATAAAGAACCTTTTCTTTTCAAAAAAATGTATGTATGCATCCTTAATTTTTATGAATGTATGCATATATTTCATTAATAAAATTTAGACAACAAAGACGTGTGTAAATTTGGTTGATAAGTTATAAATGTCATTTAATATATTAATTGTTACAATTAAAAGGAAGAGAAATGAAAGGTTTCCCTCTTTTGATATTCTGCCATATCTTCTCTTTATTAATTGAATAGGTTAAGAGAGGGAAACAAAAGGTTTCCTTCTCTACTCATTTGTACATGTTTTATTTACACATATATACACCACTTATATACTGCACTTACACTTCACATAAATGAATGTATTTGATACATTCATTATAATGCCTATAAGTTGAAATTAAATTTAAAATTCCTTTTTACCAAATTAAAAAAAATATTGATTTTATTTAAAAGAAACTTAGAAAGTTCTAAATGAATTCGGACTTCATAGGCCCATTAAAGATCAAAAACGGTAATTTTTTAATAAAATTCACTAATTTCTTCCTTCGCGAGCTGGCCGAGCTCCAACTATGGTATCAAAGCCCAATAGCCTATGCGGTCTAAATTAGTCATGTTAGGGCTAACTAATTAAGCTTGCCCATTTAGTACGGTGTTTAGAAAGGCAATGTCTAGGATTGGAATTGGGTAATTAAGTACCATGTCCTACCTGGTTACCGGCCTAGCTTGAAAGGTGAAATGAGCCCAAAAGTTGTCTCTAATAGAAAAGGCCCAATTTGAATCGGGCCTTGGGCAAATTTTCAAAATAGTTTTGAAAATTAAGATAATATTTTAAATCTAAAAGTTAAATTTAAAATGAAAACATGTTTATCATAAAATGGTTATAATATAACATAAATTTTCAAAATGCTTGAAAAGGTAATGAAGATTTCAAAATGTTTAAAACTATTTAAATATTAATTTTGAAATTTAAAATTTATTAATAAGATTAATAAAATAAATTAATTAAATGAGTTAATTAATTAATACTTATATGCATGTATTATATATGTTGATATATGTTATGTTATTTTAAAGTGTTTAAGGTAACATAAGTACACATGTACATGTATAAGATAAATTTTGAAATTAATATATTTTAATTAAAATTGTTTAATTGAATAAATTAATTAAAGGTTGATTAATTAAATAAAAATATACATATATAAGATATATGTGTTATACTATAAAGGCTATAGTATACACTATAAAGGTTATAGTGGATATGTCCAATATAAAAGTTGTATTGGAATACTAATATAAAACTAATTAAAGAGTTAATTAATTAAAATTAATTAAATAAGATTTAGTTAATGTAATATCATACATAAGAATATTATATAAGTAATATGAAATATAAAAGTTATATAATAATAAAACTTATATGAAGATGAATGTATAATCTAAAGGTGGAACATTTAAAGAAACCCTAATTAGACTTATGAAATAAGTACATACGTAATTGTACGTGTATCGTTATTTTCGATATGTCCGACACTTGAATCATGAGAGTAATTAATAAGAATTATATTGTTCCATAAATCGATATCATTCAATATTATATATATTGAAGATTTTGAATCTTCAATATAATGTTGTCCTCTACCATATATATATATACACTAATAAATTAATTGCATACTCCTTAGCTATTGAGCAGACTCAAGTTTGGGATGTCATGTGTAGTATTATTAATATATTGAATGGAGAAGGTAAGATAACTATATATATTTGTAGAGCAGACTCAAGGTACATATACAATACTAAGGCCATCACGATATGGTAGGTGCGAGTGAATAATTTCATTTTGATTTGTTGGGCAGACTCAAGATCGAAATGAGATTAGGACAAAGAGCCATGGGTTAGGAGTTGTATGTGATACAAACAATAAGGGTTATCTATCGGGGCTTTGGTTTGTTAAGCAGAACGAGTCATAACACCCACTAGTGAAGTAGAAAAACTTTTATATTTCGTCTTAGGGTTTGGTGAAACATAAAAGATTAGTGGGAGCCTTATTAGAAAAATGAAATGATAACATCTAACCTTTCTAATACCGAAAGAACATATGCTTAATAATGGTATAATTATCTATATTGATAAATTTGTGCATTTAAAATGATTGATAAAACGTTTATCGACTAAGATATACAAATGATATGAATTGAAGATTGACAAGAAGAAATATAACGTATACTTACTAATAAATGCCTATTGCATATTAATGTTTTGTATACCCATGCAAGTGCCTAATTTTACAACTACTTAGTACATTTGTAATATGGTTGCTTACGTGCTTGTTTAGTTGAGACCATGTATTGCATTCTATGAGTTTCAAACTTTAAAAGCAATACAAAACTATGGATAGATCTATATACTATCACATATAAGTGTTGTACAGTGAACGGTCACAGTTCGTAATGTACGATACTTTGATGAATATAGTTCATTCGAAATAAGCCAATAAACCGTACTATGAGATCGAGTATTCAATTTGATTGATTACAAAAGGATTGCATTGTGTTAAACGTAACACAAGCCCAAAATTACAATATAGATCTATGAATTCAATCACTAAAACGTCAGTTTGATCAGTTTATGTATAGTTAACATATTTGATATCCTTAACTGTTAAGGATGATCGAACGCGCTTTTGTAAAGAGTTTGTTGTGATGTTGTAGTAGGGGTATTCTTTTGAATGGTTCGCCCATTTAGAAAGAAAATAAATGTATAAGAGGAGATGTGATTAAAGGTACAGTAAAGATGAAGAGAGTGAATAGTCACTTCTGCTTCATAAAGAAACATCGGAAACGAGAATTGTAAAATAATAATTGATACTTAATATTGAATAAGAAATATGATTTCTATTCTATAATGTATTTTCATATAGAAAATTGTTTTCTACAAGATTTATTACTTTGAGTTCAAGATATTTGATCAAAGAACTTTTCGCTGTAAACTAGTTGCAGTAAGTGAAATAAATAATCTACATTAAGTGAACGATGGACCTTCAAATTTAGTACGCTATTACAGTAATGACAGAAATTGTAGGAGCATGCCATATAGCACTTATTAATCGCATCAAGTTACAAAATTGTTTCCGTAAAACATACCGAATATTATTTATGAAACAATGACTGCTTTTTTATGTCGACTAAAAAAATAGATATAGTTGTATTTCAATCTGAATATTATGAATATTCGTTATGAAATAACACTATAATTGGTATTTGTTTTCACAACAAAAGTGATGCAATTGAAATTATTGAAGTATCTAAAATTATTTACAATTATTTTGGAATTATAGACTAAGCAGTAATTTTAAGAAATAATTTTATTAAATGATTATGAATCATATGAACTAGTTAATAATATCTCAAATAATTAAAGGCTATGCACCCATTAAGTGGGAGCATCATAAGAGTTGATGAACTCTTTGGATTGATACATATTGATGTATGCAATCGCAAGTCTATTAATACCAAATTGGTTCCACGTACTTGGTTATATTCATCGATAATTTATCATCGATATGGACATGTGTATTTGGTACACATGCGGTATGTCTATGATAAGATCATGGAGTACAAAATGAAAGTAAATAAAATAAAATGCAATAATAAAATGATTTGATTTGATCGAATAGGTGATTATATTGGAAAGAGTTCCAAATGTACCTAAAATGAATAAAGATTCAATATCAAAAGTCACTCATCTTTATGATACATAATGATATATCGATATGGAGTAATCAAACTTGGCTGGACAAAGTACTATTAATTGTGAGTGAAGTTGAGTTAATATTTTCTAAAAGGTAGTACACTTAAGAGTAGTACACAAGGTTAATATATTATTTCATCTAATAATAGTTTACAAAAGCATACAAGATAAAAGGGTTTGTAAGAAACCTCAACATATCATAGGCAAAAGAGTTGGCAGGTTGTGCGAGTTGGAAGTATGTACGTAATAATTGCTCGTGAGTGATCTTGTATGAATCCCCTCAAAAGGAGTTTGGGAAAGGCTATCGTTGGATGACATATTTATGTTTTGAATACAAGTTTTGTAAAATAAAACCAAATTAGTTATATATACATATACATATATATATATATATATGAAAATTCATAAAATGTTTATGAATACATATTCCATTGCATTGAGAAATAATTATTGTTATTAAGAAATACCAACTTCGTAGTGAAGGAATTTCTTTAAGAAATTATTGGTATAAATGGATTTGGATATGATCCAAGGATAAAACTGATTACAAGGGATGAAATAAAATTAACCAAACCTATATAACACATTAGAATGTCTAATAAGTATTCTTATACATTGAAGAGAAATTACGAGTTTCTTATCAATATCGAGAATAGATAATCTTTAGCAGTCAACTAAATCATTAAGAGTATCAACTCTATGATATGGTATGATGCACATATCCAAAATAGATTCCAAGTACATTATCAAAATATGATTTTGAAAGTTGTACCCAGAGGGATATGATCCATTGGCGGCAAACATGCCTTTAAAGGAAAGACAAAAGCAGTTGGAATATAGTGAGCCACATTGATAAGAATAATACCATAAATTTCAATTGTTGAAATTAACGCAACAAATTCACCGTTCGATGTGCTCAAATAGGTTCAGATTTTACTCACAAAATTATCGCATAATATGACTTTATGTTTTGGTATGTACGTATTGAAATAGAAAATTATAAATAATGATTTTGAGCTAACTATTTACACATAATAACCAAAGTGTCTCGAAGTTAGTGGGAGAAATATTGAGTTTGTGAGTTTTCATATACGATCCGAGAACGGATACGAAAGTATCATTCAGAAAAGCATTAAAATTGAAAAAGTGTTTTGATAGAAATATCAAATAGTTTGATTATCAATCAAAATGCAAAGGAAGCTTGTGTTCATAAGAAAGCGCGTTAAAAGGTACATTGATATTTCTAAATTATAAATAAACAATACGTTGTTGATTTTTAACGATGTACTCATGTTAAAATCAACCTTAGCTGTTTGATACTCTATGTTGGATTTGTAAATGATGTATTTTATAGTGAGTATAAAAGATATTGGGAATGTCTCAAACGATATGCGAGGATACCTTTTTAAAATGTTCAATAAGGAACATGTAAGAAGGATTCCTTATGTATTGGTAATAGGAATTATCATACATGTTATGTTATCTACGCTATCGTGATAATTTATGTATTTGATATATGATGCAATAATCAAATCCAAATTGATATCACTAAATGGTTATTTGAGGTTTTCTCGTGTATTTATGAAATACTAGAGAATTGTTTACAGAAACAACAAACTCCTTATAAAAGAGTGTTCAAAATAAAATTTTCATAAGTGATATTGAGTATAATATGTCAATAATAAATTCAAGTTAAGAATCTTTAAGTTAGAAATGTTCCAAATGAAAGACCGTGACTGATTCAATGAAAAATGCAAAGGCTATGTACATCGCCTTGAATAGTTCTGTAATAAAAGCAATGTATATAAATATAAATGCACAAATTTATAACTGAGCTGAGGGTGATTCCAAATGTTGAGAATCTCATAACATTGTTATATGGTAACAACGTCATGATATGCTTCATAACAGAACTTGGAGCTCACTAGAAGTCGAGAGACATATTCTGAATTGTTCCACATGATAAAGGCAATTTATCAGCATTGGACAGAGTTGATTGATAGAGTAGAAAATTAAAACATAATAACATACCCGTTCATTGAGGAACTGATCTAATTGGTTTTGAGAATATCGATTGGATAAGTTGGAATAAGATTCCACAATTGACCCCAAGTGCAAGTGTAACGACCCGTAAAATTTATTGGTTTTAAAAGTATATTTAACTGGAAATTTGTAAAATTTTTAAACAATAAAATTTGAAATTAAAAATTTATTATTTAGAATACGTCTATTTTAATATAGCAACTGGTAAATTTTCATCTGATAATATTGAAGTTTATTTTCCTGTGAAATTTCATTTCAAATCAAACCGGTTAATAACAGTGAATTTAAAAGTTTTCCGAAACCAAAATATGTCAACAGGAGAAAATTTATTCAGATCATTCTAAATCAGACTGCAAAGTTCGTTTTTCCAAATTTGGACTTCTACTGCTCCGTTTATCTTAATTCTGGCAAAATAGCAGCATTTTCGGTACCGATTATCGACTTTCGATCGGATGATCGTACCACTAGTATCTGTATACCGTTTTGATCGTCACGTCGTGTTGATCTCTACGGTATATTCATTTCTGTGTTTTGAAGGCCGGTTCGCTGCGAGATCAATGAAACTATTCGCAGTATCGGTACGGTTTCGAACATTTCAAATTACTTTTACTATTTCCCAGATATCCGTGTGCTGGCTATTCTTCTCCCCATGTTCAATATAACAATTATGGAACCAAATTTAATTCGTGACTTTTCCTTTTCCACGGTTTCATTTTTTTGGAATTTACATCGGTTCAGGTTGCTTTTGAGAAATCTTGTAATATATATCGTTGTTCACTGTAGCCCATCCTTTCCTTCTTCAAAATAATAATAATTTTACTGTTGCTTCTTTTCCATCAAACCCCTTCTTCTCAAAAACTCACGCGGCCTTCCTCTTCCTTAGTCGTAGCATCGGTCCTCCTCCTCCTCCATGTTTCCAGCACATAACTACCCTCCTCGGCCTCAACCTGCTGCACACGAGATCCCATCACCGTTCACCACATCTCCACTTGCTCCGCGCCGAGTAAACCCGCGTCCATTCCTCTCCCCTTGCTCAGCCATCACCGAAGTCCCCACCAACCCAAAACCGATCCATCTTTCATCCCTTCGTCCATCATCCAACTCCTCCACCTCCTAGCAGCTGATGCCGACCTTACCTCGTCCCCTCTTCCACCACATCGCCGAGCACAGCCCACCAATGGCCGAAAGCCTTAAACCCATGGCCACAAACGCAGCCGTGCTCCAGGCCACCAGCTTCCCTCCTCCGCTTCGTTCGACGAGCAGCTTTACTCTACCTAGTGTCGAACCTTCGCAGCCGCACCTCAAATCCTCCGCCTTTCACCTTCAACTTGCCGAGGCTGGAACCCATCAGCTCCACCACCTTCTTCCTTGTTAGGCCTCCAACCATCACTCCTCTGCCTGTTTTCTCCTTGTTGCAATTATGTAAGTATGTATATCTATGTATAAATACATTTGTTTATATATATTTTAAAATAAGTTATAGCATAGTATATCTGAACAAGCTTTGATAATATATATACAGTGTTTTATATATATTAGTATGTATAATGTATACATATATGTCTTAAATTTCGAAACATGTGTTTTATCCTATGTTCAAGGTATATATGGATATGTTGTAAAGTTATATTATATTGGTTTCGTTTAATCTGTTACATAGGTTATATTTGTTTTCTGAGAAAATGTACATAAGTTATATTTGTTATATAAAGAAAATTTGGTACAGATCCCATTGCTTAAAAATATTATGTTAGTTTTTTTATACAGCCGTATATATATATACTTCACTTTAGTTTGGCTTGATAGTTACCATGAAACAGTATTGTACAGTATATCTATATAGGCTAATATATATTATAGTGATGTTGATTTATACATAGATATATATATATAAATAAAAATGGTTTGCTTTGCTCGGTTTCGACTTTGTCCTAGCCTGATTGTCATGAATTGTTTATTTGTACATATTATTATCTGTAGGTTTTACATATATCAGTTTATTTTAGTACATCACATGGTAAATATGTATACATATTTTATGTTTAAAGAACTTCGACTTTGGATCTTGCAGAAAGGTATGGTACTTTAAAATAAATAGGATATGTTAGGTAGAAATGAACATAATATATAAGTAGTAGTTTTTAAATGTGAAGTGTGTGTATATATATATATATGTTGAGTTTAGTATATGAGTTTAATTTAAACCAATGATTTTGAAATGTATATATATTTAATATAAAATGTGTTTGAAATTTAAAAATGATTTTTATAAATAGTTATATATAGCTATACATATAAGTTCATTCATACCATCTATCTTCATCAATCCGGTTCTAATTCGTTTTATCGATTCCTGTTACCAGCTTTGACCATCGATTTCGCGCCAATTTTACTTTGCTTCGAAGTTCGTGTTTGGATTCATAACTCATCTCATTCTCCTTCATCTCTAGCCTCGAAAGGTGAGAAATCACTCACGATTAACGTTCTTGTATTTATTAAATTTGATTTCAATTGAAACGACAATTGAAATATGATGCTGTAGTTTTTTTTTTTTATATATGCTATTATCTGTATATGCTCACCTGTGACATCTGACGCCAGTATCTAGTATTTATATGCCTGTTATTATTATTATCTGTATGTGTTCACCTATGACATCTAACACCAGTATCTGTTATTTATATTGATGATATATGCCTGTTGTTATATTTTATATTACCTGTTATCACTCTGCAAGTTCCCTGTTAGTATAGAATTCACTATGGGTTGAAATGATACATACCCGAACGGACTTTAGAATAGGAGAAAATCGTTATGGGTTGAAATGATAAACCCAAACGATTTTCATTTGAATTGAAATTGGGATTACGGGTCGAAATGATATCTACCCGTATATATTTAAATTTCGGATTGAAATGATAAATATCCGTATCACTTAACCATATGATAAATATATATACAGACATCGTTAGTCCATATATATAAATATATTAAAATGAATTCTATGGTTTTGGAAAGAAATATATGGTTTTAATAAATGTTGAGCCTTAAATTATTATATATAAATGGGAATGATTGATTTAAATACATATAATATGTTGAGTATTTAAAATATAATTCAAAATAGATTTTGGTAATAATTTGAATAAGTTTAGGTTAGAAAGATAATTTGAATTTAGTTGAAATTGGATTCATTAAAGAATTTTATCTAATTAAACCGATTTAAAACTTATTGAAATTTAAGATATGATTTATAACTTGAGTTGATTTAAATAATTTAATGAATATTTCTTGTTTAAATTAATTTGAGGAAATTTAAGGCTAGTTAAATGATATTGAATCAATTAAGTGAATATTCCCTGATTAAATAATAATGAAGTTAAATCAAGAGCTATATGAAACTGTTAAATCTAACTTTGAAAATGTTGAATACTAAAGCTTTGAAATATATTGGAAATAAAGGGTATATTTAGAACTGAACTAAATTGAAGAATTGAGCTTTGAATAAATTTGAATTTGAAATTTGAAGTTGATTTGAATCGATTTGCTAGACTTGAGGAAATTAAATACTTTACTTTTTAAATCATTTAATATATATATATATATATATACACACTATTTTGGAAAATGGATATATTTGAAATGAAATAATATTTGGGTTTTGAAGTATAAATTTAATTGAAATGACCACGGTGTTAAAATGTATATTTCCACCTTGTAGATAGTTCTGAAGATCCTTAGAGGATGGTTATCCCAACATCCTTTAAGTTACTCGTATTTCAATTGATATTTCACTTGAGTTGGATTTATTTATATAAGAATGTTAATCCTGACTCGAGTGTTTTGTGTTTTGCTTTACGCTCGGGTCAGACCGAGTGATACAGCATTTGAGACTCACCCTTGGAGTTTGGAGCTTCCTTTGGAGATCCAACTATCGCCTCAGCTTCCAGTTCTTCTAGTTGATTTGTTCAGAGAAGTCATCTGCTGTACTGGAGACTTCACTGCATTTGAGATATTCTATTGTATTTTATTTCTAACTCTGATGTTTATATAGTAGCTTCATGAACTACTATTTTATCTATTCCGCTGCGTATTATTGTATTACTCTGTGTCTGTGATTATGTGATTGATTTATTTACTGCATATGCTGAGTTTTGCCAAATTTTTATTACAATCTGTTATTTTGAATTATTCAAGTCAGACATGTGTGGATTTATTGTCGATTTGAATGGTCCAAAATACCGGGTCGTTACAGTTGGTATCAGAGCTTTGGCTCTAGGCAAAGCTTAGCATATATAGTAAATTTGTTTACAGAATCACTTTCGTTCGAGTTTAATCTCTTCCTTTTGACTCGACTTCCTTTGAACTTTGGAACGTTCCCTACGGTTCCAAAATTCATTCTTGTCTCTCCCTATTTGTATTCTTTTGATTCTGGAGTATCCCATAACTCCACTTTGAATGATCTCTATAAGAATAGGCGATCCCGCCAATCTTTGAATGATTTGTAAAGGGGTGGAACTCCTTTACATTTGGCATTGATTCACCGGAGATTTCTATATCTTTGGTTTAGATGCCGCTATCTCTTGCGATCGAATGTTGGTTTTCTTGGAATTTCGCTTCGATCTTGTTCCTGAAGTCACGGTTGACGCTAGGGTCATCCGCGATTTATATAAGTATATTCATCTTCTATTTTGAAATTTAATTATCTCATCTTCATTCGAGCTTATCTTCAAATCATAATTCTATTTGATTAGAGTCCCTCTAATTTGAATACCTATCTTTGTTCTGAAATCCATCCTTGAATCATCCTTCGAAAATCGGGTTTGTTTGTATTTTGGAAATTGTTTTCTAAACTGAAATTATTATTTTGATAAGTATGATTATATTCTATAAATAAAAGTGAAATGTTTTCGATAAAGATTATAAACCCTTTTAAAATAAGAATTTGAGGTTTTGAAAGGATTTGTAATTTTGAAAAAAAAAAAACTATATAAGAAATTTGATTTATCTAAAAAAGATTTATAACTGAAGGATTTTAAATTTGAAATTCGAGAATTGAACTCCGGTATTTTGAAACTGGTTTTAAGATTTTGAAATATATTATAATAGTATGATTTAAAAATATTTTCTGAATAAGAAATGTTTCAATGATTTTAATGAGTTTCGAAGAAATTTCAAAAGAAGTTTGAGAAAAATAGAAGTCCAGAACTCACTTATGTCGCTGGAAAATAATTTCGGTGATGAGTGCACGCATCATCGACGTTGATTTTCGAGTTTCATAGTGGGGGAGAGGCCACTTTAGTAGCATTGCTACGCGAGTGATTTTGTGAAACCAATTTTGATTTCAAATTCCGAAGAAAGATTTGATATTCGAAAGATATGTATATATATATATTTGAAATGATTTGAAGTAAGCCGGTGTTCAGTTCTCGTGTTTCGAATTTGATATAAACCTATCTTTTAAAATTGATTTACTGATTTGTTACTGATTTCCAACTCTTGAGTTTGAAAATGATTTCTTCAACTATTTTGAAGGTTCGATCACTTCCAAATCAAGGTTAACTTTTCAAAGCTAAGAAATTTTGGAAAGTATGAATTATGTGATAAAGTATGTAAATTTGTTTCGAATGTTAAGTATGAAGTAATATGATTTAAATAAGTTGAAACTGTTTTGTTAAGTAAATGAATAAGGCTATTTTGAATTTTTCTAAAGATGGAATTTAGATTTGAAATGTTTTGAAGGAATTTGGGCTTCAATATATTGTGAATAAAATTTAGCTAAATGTTTTAACTTAATAACATCTTTATGAAACTATATATTCAACAGGTTGGAATAAATATATAAGTTGTACGTATGCTGTTTTATTCGCATAATTAATTTGATCTAAGTTTGAGTACACAAGTTCGAGGTGGATTACACCATTTCGTGTTAGGATTTTTCATTTGATTCTTGATGGCGAATATTTGATATGGATTTTGGGCTTGATTCTTGAATTCTCTATCGTAGTATATGGCTATGCAAGGAGACCGATGGCTTCTAGTCGAGAAACCATATCGAAGTCCGCATTAGGGTAGTCGAATGGACAATACTAGTTCGAAAGCGAACTTGTGTGATCGAGCGAGCGATCAAATGTGATTCTTCGAAATGATGGCGTATGTACACCTTATATTCTATTATCATTGATATATTTTGACGCTGAAATTTTGAAGCTGTTGGGTTAAAATATCTTTGCTTACCAAAAGAAAATTCCAATTTAAATTACAAAGATATATAACCCATAAAAGCAAAGATATTCAATCTCATATGGCTCTTGATACAGCGAAACTTATTTTTGAAAATTTGATCTTTATATAAGATGGACCTTAGGTTAATATAAGATGATTTTGAAAACCATTTGATTTTGGAAATGAATTGGTTGACTTAAATTATTGATTTGGAAATTTGGATTTATTTTCAAAATCTATTATTTTGGAAACTTTGAACCTAAAGATAATTGATTTGTGAAGAAATAATTTGGTGAAATTGTATATGATTTTGAAATTGAACTGATACTGAAACAAATTGAAATTTGAGAACCTTATGTTACTAAAAACTTGATTTGGGAGTTGTCGAACTTATATAAAATTGATTTGTATGAGTATGAAACTGATTCGAAAACTATAGATTTGAAAAGGTACTCAATTTGAAAGTGAAATCTTATATAATTGAAGTCTATATAAGTATGATTTGATATACTATTGATTTTGGAAAGTATTTGATTTGAAAATTTAATCTTATATATAATGGATTTTATATAAGTACGATATTTGAAAGTAATTTGAAAAGGTACTATATGATACATATTTTCGAAGTAAAGATATGGAAAGTGCCTTCTGCTTGATATCCGATTTGTGGCCACATCTTGGATTCATTCTATCGATATTATTCTCTCTGATTTTGGTTTTCCGGATATGATACTCGAGTGTCCTTCGAATTCCATGGCGTTACCCATGGTCTTACGAACTCGACTGCATAGCGTAATTCGTAAGGCAGTGATTGCTTAAAAGGTACGGATGTTTCCTGGGGGATCCAGGCGTAACCATTGTGTATCTGCGATCTATGGTCGTGTTAGTGGCGTAATCCGCAAGGCAGAGATTGCTTACGGGGTATGGATGTTTCCTGGGGGAGCCAGGCGTAACCATTTTTATGTATCCTGCGGTCCACCGTTTTGTTGCATGGCGAAATTCGCAAGGCAGTGAATGCTTAAAAGGTACGGATGTTTCCTGGGGGACCCAGGCGTAACCATTGTGTATCTGCGATCCATGATTTGATTCGTTTTTGTTTGGATTGTACTTTCCATATCTGTTTTTAAAAGTTTTTCCAGTATTTTCACTGGGTGTTGAAACAGGTCTACTAAGTACCTGGAGAATTCTAGTTTTGCGCCTGATCAACGCACTACCAGAGTCTACAGGAACAAGGATAAACTTGTCGAAACATCGAGTTATAAAGTGTTTTCGAAATGAAATTTGTTTCATTATAAAGGTATTTTATTATAAAAAGTATTTTCAACAAAAGAAATTCCGTATTAATATTTGAAATTAAAACCCTTATGGTTCTAAATTAATTGTTCGTGCCTGATATTATTCTTTTGAATCTACCTTATCGGCTCAGCTTTATTTATTCACCTATGTTCTGTTTTTCCAAATCCTCCTTCTTCCCCTTGTTGACTATATCCTTTTAAATATAGTTATTTATATACTACATGGTTTAATGGAAATTTTAGTGTTATAAATATTTTTGAGGTTAATACTTAAATAAAACAGATTTAAAGTAAATGATTATTGATTATTAATAATGTTGAAAAGTATCTTGAGATAAAAATTAATAAATTTATGAATTTTGGATTTAAATGTTTTCAATAGCTTCTTTGTAAAAATAAGTAATAATGTAAATAATTGTTTTTCAAATAGCTTACATATATTTATAAAGATGTTATTTAAACATAAATGGCATTTATAAAGGAAGCAAGAATTTGCAAATGGGTTTTAAAGTATTAAAGATAATTGATTTGCCATTAAAGTTTCAAATGAATATTTCAAGTAAAATTTATATATAGTTTCAAATTAATTGTTTAATTTTGACTTTCAATCTACTTTTATTTCTAGTTGTTCTATTCCCCTACCTCCTTCCTTTTCGGGGACGAAAAGTTTTGAGTGGGGGAGAGTGTAACGACCCGTAAAATTTATTGGTTTTAAAAGTATATTTAACTGGAAATTTGTAAAATTTTTAAACAATAAAATTTGAAATTAAAAATTTATTATTTAGAATACGTCTATTTTAATATAGCAACTGGTAAATTTTCATCTGATAATATTGAAGTTTATTTTCCTGTGAAATTTCATTTCAAATCAAACCGGTTAATAACAGTGAATTTAAAAGTTTTCCGAAACCAAAATATGTCAACAGGAGAAAATTTATTCAGATCATTCTAAATCAGACTGCAAAGTTCGTTTTTCCAAATTTGGACTTCTACTGCTCCGTTTATCTTAATTCTGGCAAAATAGCAGCATTTTCGGTACCGATTATCGACTTTCGATCGGATGATCGTACCACTAGTATCTGTATACCGTTTTGATCGTCACGTCGTGTTGATCTCTACGGTATATTCATTTCTGTGTTTTGAAGGCCGGTTCGCTGCGAGATCAATGAAACTATTCGCAGTATCGGTACGGTTTCGAACATTTCAAATTACTTTTACTATTTCCCAGATATCCGTGTGCTGGCTATTCTTCTCCCCATGTTCAATATAACAATTATGGAACCAAATTTAATTCGTGACTTTTCCTTTTCCACGGTTTCATTTTTTTGGAATTTACATCGGTTCAGGTTGCTTTTGAGAAATCTTGTAATATATATCGTTGTTCACTGTAGCCCATCCTTTCCTTCTTCAAAATAATAATAATTTTACTGTTGCTTCTTTTCCATCAAACCCCTTCTTCTCAAAAACTCACGCGGCCTTCCTCTTCCTTAGTCGTAGCATCGGTCCTCCTCCTCCTCCATGTTTCCAGCACATAACTACCCTCCTCGGCCTCAACCTGCTGCACACGAGATCCCATCACCGTTCACCACATCTCCACTTGCTCCGCGCCGAGTAAACCCGCGTCCATTCCTCTCCCCTTGCTCAGCCATCACCGAAGTCCCCACCAACCCAAAACCGATCCATCTTTCATCCCTTCGTCCATCATCCAACTCCTCCACCTCCTAGCAGCTGATGCCGACCTTACCTCGTCCCCTCTTCCACCACATCGCCGAGCACAGCCCACCAATGGCCGAAAGCCTTAAACCCATGGCCACAAACGCAGCCGTGCTCCAGGCCACCAGCTTCCCTCCTCCGCTTCGTTCGACGAGCAGCTTTACTCTACCTAGTGTCGAACCTTCGCAGCCGCACCTCAAATCCTCCGCCTTTCACCTTCAACTTGCCGAGGCTGGAACCCATCAGCTCCACCACCTTCTTCCTTGTTAGGCCTCCAACCATCACTCCTCTGCCTGTTTTCTCCTTGTTGCAATTATGTAAGTATGTATATCTATGTATAAATACATTTGTTTATATATATTTTAAAATAAGTTATAGCATAGTATATCTGAACAAGCTTTGATAATATATATACAGTGTTTTATATATATTAGTATGTATAATGTATACATATATGTCTTAAATTTCGAAACATGTGTTTTATCCTATGTTCAAGGTATATATGGATATGTTGTAAAGTTATATTATATTGGTTTCGTTTAATCTGTTACATAGGTTATATTTGTTTTCTGAGAAAATGTACATAAGTTATATTTGTTATATAAAGAAAATTTGGTACAGATCCCATTGCTTAAAAATATTATGTTAGTTTTTTTATACAGCCGTATATATATATACTTCACTTTAGTTTGGCTTGATAGTTACCATGAAACAGTATTGTACAGTATATCTATATAGGCTAATATATATTATAGTGATGTTGATTTATACATAGATATATATATATAAATAAAAATGGTTTGCTTTGCTCGGTTTCGACTTTGTCCTAGCCTGATTGTCATGAATTGTTTATTTGTACATATTATTATCTGTAGGTTTTACATATATCAGTTTATTTTAGTACATCACATGGTAAATATGTATACATATTTTATGTTTAAAGAACTTCGACTTTGGATCTTGCAGAAAGGTATGGTACTTTAAAATAAATAGGATATGTTAGGTAGAAATGAACATAATATATAAGTAGTAGTTTTTAAATGTGAAGTGTGTGTATATATATATATATGTTGAGTTTAGTATATGAGTTTAATTTAAACCAATGATTTTGAAATGTATATATATTTAATATAAAATGTGTTTGAAATTTAAAAATGATTTTTATAAATAGTTATATATAGCTATACATATAAGTTCATTCATACCATCTATCTTCATCAATCCGGTTCTAATTCGTTTTATCGATTCCTGTTACCAGCTTTGACCATCGATTTCGCGCCAATTTTACTTTGCTTCGAAGTTCGTGTTTGGATTCATAACTCATCTCATTCTCCTTCATCTCTAGCCTCGAAAGGTGAGAAATCACTCACGATTAACGTTCTTGTATTTATTAAATTTGATTTCAATTGAAACGACAATTGAAATATGATGCTGTAGTTTTTTTTTATTATATATGCTATTATCTGTATATGCTCACCTGTGACATCTGACGCCAGTATCTAGTATTTATATGCCTGTTATTATTATTATCTGTATGTGTTCACCTATGACATCTAACACCAGTATCTGTTATTTATATTGATGATATATGCCTGTTGTTATATTTTATATTACCTGTTATCACTCTGCAAGTTCCCTGTTAGTATAGAATTCACTATGGGTTGAAATGATACATACCCGAACGGACTTTAGAATAGGAGAAAATCGTTATGGGTTGAAATGATAAACCCAAACGATTTTCATTTGAATTGAAATTGGGATTACGGGTCGAAATGATATCTACCCGTATATATTTAAATTTCGGATTGAAATGATAAATATCCGTATCACTTAACCATATGATAAATATATATACAGACATCGTTGGTCCATATATATAAATATATTAAAATGAATTCTATGGTTTTGGAAAGAAATATATGGTTTTAATAAATGTTGAGCCTTAAATTATTATATATAAATGGGAATGATTGATTTAAATACATATAATATGTTGAGTATTTAAAATATAATTCAAAATAGATTTTGGTAATAATTTGAATAAGTTTAGGTTAGAAAGATAATTTGAATTTAGTTGAAATTGGATTCATTAAAGAATTTTATCTAATTAAACCGATTTAAAACTTATTGAAATTTAAGATATGATTTATAACTTGAGTTGATTTAAATAATTTAATGAATATTTCTTGTTTAAATTAATTTGAGGAAATTTAAGGCTAGTTAAATGATATTGAATCAATTAAGTGAATATTCCCTGATTAAATAATAATGAAGTTAAATCAAGAGCTATATGAAACTGTTAAATCTAACTTTGAAAATGTTGAATACTAAAGCTTTGAAATATATTGGAAATAAAGTGTATATTTAGAACTGAACTAAATTGAAGAATTGAGCTTTGAATAAATTTGAATTTGAAATTTGAAGTTGATTTGAATCGATTTGCTAGACTTGAGGAAATTAAATACTTTACTTTTTAAATCATTTAATATATATATATATATACACACTATTTTGGAAAATGGATATATTTGAAATGAAATAATATTTGGGTTTTGAAGTATAAATTTAATTGAAATGACCACGGTGTTAAAATGTATATTTCCACCTTGTAGATAGTTCTGAAGATCCTTAGAGGATGGTTATCCCAACATCCTTTAAGTTACTCGTATTTCAATTGATATTTCACTTGAGTTGGATTTATTTATATAAGAATGTTAATCCTGACTCGAGTGTTTTGTGTTTTGCTTTACGCTCGGGTCAGACCGAGTGATACAGCATTTGAGACTCACCCTTGGAGTTTGGAGCTTCCTTTGGAGATCCAACTATCGCCTCAGCTTCCAGTTCTTCTAGTTGATTTGTTCAGAGAAGTCATCTGCTGTACTGGAGACTTCACTGCATTTGAGATATTCTATTGTATTTTATTTCTAACTCTGATGTTTATATAGTAGCTTCATGAACTACTATTTTATCTATTCCGCTGCGTATTATTGTATTACTCTGTGTCTGTGATTATGTGATTGATTTATTTACTGCATATGCTGAGTTTTGCCAAATTTTTATTACAATCTGTTATTTTGAATTATTCAAGTCAGACATGTGTGGATTTATTGTCGATTTGAATGGTCCAAAATACCGGGTCGTTACAGCAAGTGAGAGATTGATATAGTTAAGGGTATGCTCTAGGAGCAATTATGTAATTTGTTACATATATCTAACTCGATAACCAATCTTGTTCAAAATAAAAGGTGGTTTTTTTCTATTATATACTTGATATAATGTGTTGTATATTAAATTAATTGATTTAATTAAAATATATTTAATAGAAAATCCATAAATGGTATGTTTTATGATAGTAGTTACAAAGTATTGTGACCGTGAGTAATTTATCACAATAAAAATAAATATACCATTTTAAATATTTCTAGTCAAGTTGTATCAAGATTGGATATCGATATAACTATTGAGACTAGAGTACGTAACGCTCTCCAAATGTTGGACAATGTATTATTCAGGCTGTTGGGGGAACCATGGGGTTACGTACTAATAGTTGTTGGATAACTATGGAATGACTCACTCAATAATTTTCTATTGGTTAATATAACTAAAGTCAAATAGAAAATATTAATATGGCTAATTTACATGGTTCTCTCGACTTGAGAACACTATAAATCTTCAATGTGGAAGCTCTGCTTTGATTATAGTTAAATCATGGCTCGGAATCCATCAAATAACAATAGTTAGGTCGGAAGTATTGGAAGTGGAACACTATTCGATAAAGGATTCGTCTTCTTAGTTATATGAGCTTTGTATCGCGGTCAACCGATGTCAGCTCAAAGTCAAATTCTCTGGTCAGAGTAGTTCAATTAATAATAATTGTTATTATTGAACCAAGGACTTTGTGTTTGGACTATAAGGTTGAATGTACATGATACTGAAATTTTGACCATTACCACATTCCATAAGTTTAAAGTGATATAGTTTTGACGAAGAGAGTTGGTGTAAATAATTGTCACTACCAGGTAATGCTTAAATAAGTAAAATTGGATTTTACCAAAAGATGTGTAAGCGATAAATTCAGCTAAAATGTCACACCACTAGCTAAGGTGACATGTAAACGTTAAAATTTGAACTGTTTAATGTTAATTGCTGACGAATTTACACATTTGAGTCGCACAACCGTAATGATGAATTCTCCAAAAAACTACATGATTTAATTAATTTATTAAATATTGTAAATTAATTAGTATTTGAAAAATATTAATTATTATTTAATTTAGTTGATGTTTGGGAGTTATTTGTAATTATTTGAATGCAATTATAAAAGTTATATTTTCTCACATTGATATATGATATCGATGTAATTTTAAACGGGTTTAAATAAATGATAATTACATATAGAGAGTTATGGAAATCTTATGTCATTGGATGACATGTAATTTCAACTATACCATATAAAGAAATTAGAGAGAAAAGAGAAAGATAATCAAGGGAATTAATTAGGGATGTTTTAATCAAAGAATGAGAAATGTTTCATTCTTTCAATTAAAACATATCCATTAATTTGTTTTCTATGTACAACTCATTCTTTCTCATTCATTTATCTTTATGTAACTTTTCTAGTTCTCTCCTTCTTATCTAATGGCTAAAAGTATGAGAACTTCTATGGATTCAAATTCCCAAAATCAAATACAATTAAAATCAATTTACGAAAAGTGGTTTATTCCTGTTGATCCTTGTAACATCTATAGGTTGATTTTTGAATTTAGGAGCTTTGATTCATCATTCAAGGTGTGATTTATTGGCTACATCTAAAGGTAATCTTTATTTAAATTCATATATGTATTTTTATGATTAATATAATTAGATTTCCTATGATTCGCCTCATGTTTCAATTTTTCACCCTGCAACATGTAAATTAAACATACCTTATGCCTATTTTGATTAAATCATGTTTATTGTGTTATTTTTATTTAGATCTATGTTTGTTCATAATCTCCTATAATGTATGTTCATGATAAATTGAAGTGTTTTGAATCTCATTTTACTTTTGATAACTTGTCATTGTTCTCTATGTTGTTTAAATCTGTAAATTCTTATCATAAATTTACACATGCCTGCCCTGTTCAAATTTCATTTACTTTATCTTGGAAACTTATGAAATTGAAAATTGACTTTGAATGAGACTTTTTATTATATATAATTATATAACATTTACATACTCAAATGCTAATGAATTATATATATGTTAAGTTATCTATTGTTCTTTGAAATTGATCTTTAATTTCATATGGTAAATTCTTATGTACAATTGTTTCAATCCTTGCTAAAAAAAGAAAACCTTGATTTAAGATTAATGAATGGACTTTAGTGCAAATTCTAATTCTTTGTTGTTTTCTATATTTAAATTTTCATGTAAAATCTAAAGTATGATTGCATTTCTAAATTAAATGTTTAATGAAAACTGTTAACTTTAAACCAAAACCTTTTGTATAAATGTATATATTCACATATCATATGCTATAATGTTTGCAAATATATATTGTTTAGATCTAAATTATTAAATTGTAATAATCATATATATGAAATATAAAAGTTTAGCTTAATTCAAATTTGTAAGAAGATTTCTTAATTGAAACCATTCCTATTAATGTTAATTTTGAGTTTAAAATTATTTAAAACAACCAACAGGTTTTCACTTTATATATGTATGTATGTATCCATAATTATTATGAATGTATACATATATTTCATTGATAAAATTTAGACAACAAAGGCGTGTGTAAATTTGGTTGATAAGTTATAAATGTCATTTAATATATTAATTGTTACAATTAAAATAGAGAGAAATGAAAGGTTCTCCTCTTTTCATATTATGTCATATCTTCTCTTTATTAATTGAATAGGGTAAGAGAGGGAAACAAAAGGTTTTTTCTCTAAATTCATTTGTACATATTTCGTTCACACATATATACACCACTTATATACTGCACCTACACTTCACATAAATGGATGTATTCGATACATTCATTAAATACCTTCAAGTTGAAATTAAATTTAAAATTCCTTTTTACCAAATAAAATAAAATAGTGGTGGAAATGGAAAGGAGGTATGACCGTTTGTTTCAGGGTGAGAAGAAGGAAAATGTTACTCCCAAGGGAGGGTAGAAAAAGAAGTTTGCTCCATATCAAAAGGGCAAAAAGGGCCAACAGTAAAAAAAATCCCAGGGTAGTGGAGAACGTAAAGACATTGCTGATGGGACGTGCTACGATTGTAGGCAGAGAGGGCACTATGCGAATGAACGTCCAATTCCAGTTGGAGCGGTAAAGATTGAGTGTTTTGTCTGTGACCAGCCTAGGTACAAGAAGAAAGATTGTCCCAAGTTAAAGCGGCCGAAGGTTTTTCTTTGGAGGGACCATCCATCGGGCCAACGGTTAAGGAGAAAGGGAAAAAAGTTGTGCTGGGAGGTATGATTTTGATTTCTAGTATTTTAGTTAGAGTATCGTTGAATAATGGTGCTACTCGCTCTTTCATAACGATGGACTAGGTTGATGGGTTAGGAATAGAAACTACCTATTTAGTTATATCCTTACATGTGGTTAATTCGATCGGTGGGTATGCCAGCTTGCGTTAATGTGCAGTAACCTTGAATTTGACTTGTGTGGACATTTGTTTACTTGCGACCCATATGACTTCATAAGGTACAGGTATATTTTGGGTATGGTTTGGTTACGTGAAATGACGCTAGGATCTGTTGTGTCGATAGGACTATCGCTTTACAAAATCCTCGAGGTGGAGAGAGAATTATGGTAGCCTTGGACATAATGAGAGAGAAGTCAAACTTGGTGTTATGTACTATGGATGATCAAGAGGATGGGATCAGTAGGGTGTGAGTAGTCCAGGAATTTGCATATGTTTTTGAACCTGTAATGCGACTACAATCGAGAAGGGCAATCAAATTCCAAATAGATTTAATGTCGGGGACGCAACCTATTAGTAGACCACTTGGTAGAATGCCGCCCAAGGAGATGGAAGAATTGAAGAAACAACTAGTGGAACTTGAGGATAAAAGTTTCATTATGCCAAGTAGTTTTCCATGGGGAGCGTCTATGGTAGTCGTAAGGAATTCAGACAGATTGTTATGGATGTGCATTGATTATCGGAAGCTGAATGAGTTGACCATGAAGTCCATCTTAGATTGATATTGGAGACATTACTTATTTGGAGAACGATTTGAGTTGTATACAGACCAGAAGTCCCTTGAGTATTTATTCTCTCAAAAGGAGTTGAATATGAAGCAGTAGAGATGGCTGGAGTTCTTGGAGTCATACGAATTCGGTAGATGATATATGCCAGAAAAGGGGAACAATATTGTGGATGAGTTGAGTAGGAAACATTAGAATGGAGTGTGACCATGATCATAGAATGGAAGACGATAGAGACATTGGCCTCTTGCGGAGTGCATTATAGACAGAACACCAGTTCGAGTAGAGATCCGAGTGTTTTGGCAAACATGGAGGTATGACCAGCACTTATAGATAAGATCGTTGCAAGGAAGAAGGAGGATCCACTAATTATAGAAAGAATTAGGCGATTAGAGATGGGGGCAGATGTTAAGGATCTGAGGGATTCGGGCTAGACTCAAAGGGATGGCTTATGAAAAAAGGAAGGCTTTATGTTCCAAATATAGGAGATCTTAAAAAGGAAGACTTGGATGAAAGTCACCGGTCAAAATTTACTATTCACCCAAGAGGCATGAAGATGTATTGCAACAAAGAAAGTCTTCTTTCGGGAAGGGATGGAGAGAGATATAAGAGGATGTGTAAAGAAGTGCTTCATATGTCAACAAGGGAAAGCTAAGCATCAGAAGCCAAGCGGTTTGCTTCAATCCTTAGAAGTATCAACTTGGAAGTTGGATTCTATATCCATAGATTTTATTGACGAACTACCTAGGTCAAGGATGGAAAATAATAGCATTTGGGTGATAGTCGATAGATTGACTAAGAGCGCCCACTTTATTCCCGTGAAGTCGACAAGGATGGTAGCTAGTTTAACGAAGCTATATGTAAATATGTAGTGATACTACATAGGATATCGAGTAGTATCATTAGTGATAGAGCTCCATGTTTACAAGCAAGTTCTAGAGAAGTTTGTACAATGCGTTGGGTACGAAATTGAATTTGAACATGGCATATCACCCACAGACAAATAGGCAGACAGAAAGGGTGAACCATGTATTAGAAGATTTGCCGAGAGCATGTGTCTTGGATTTCAAAGGATTTTGGGAAAATCGTTTACTTGTAGTAGAGTTTTCCTATATTAATAATTACCAAAGGAGCATCGGGATGGCACCGTTTAAGGCACTGTATGGTAGACTGTGTAAGTTGTCAATATATTGGATGGATAAGGTAAACTCGCATATCGAGTCATGTCGAGTAGTTTAGCGGGTGTGCATAATGTTTTCACGTATTACAATTTGAGGAAATATGTGCATGACCCAAATATGTAGTTGAACCGAGGACGGTAGTATTTTTTATCTTTGGAGCCAAATTTGACATTTGTGAGACGACCGAAAGTCATAGTAGATCATGAAAGGAAGGAGTAGTGGAACAAACTTATTAAACTTGTTTGGGTCCAGTATTGTAATGATAAAGAAGATTGTACCTAGGAGGTAGAGGATAGGATTAGAAAAACATATCCCGAGTAGTTTTAAACATTCATGTAGATAACAAAGTGCTTTGTTTGTCTATTGTATGGAATAATAGGGTACTAGTTTATTCATGTATGGTATGATTCTGTATTATAGTGATACATTTTGATTGATGATTGATGATTTGCATTAGTAGAGTACTAGTGTAATCTTTTGTACTTATGTGAACTTATACGATGATGACTTTACACTTTAGGGTTCTAGTGTAAATTTTGTTTTCCTTACTGAAATTTCGAAGACAAAATTTTTATAAGGAAAGTGGACTGTAAAACCCTATATTTTGGAGGGTCTATAATATTGGAAATTAGTTTAAATTAAATTAAATTAATAATATGAAGACATTATAAATTAAATTAATAAAATTATTTAATTGCAAGAGTTCACTAAGATAATTTTAATTAATTAAGTGAGGGTCACTTTAAAAAAAGTTATTTGGATGGATCAGAGACAATTAGAGCAATTTTGGTTGGCCTTGATTAATAAAAATAGATAACGTAAATTTTTAATGGGAAGGATTTGGTTTAGGGGAATAAGTTAGTAAAGCTCAAAACCACAACCTTAGCTACATCTCCTCATTCCATCTTCATTTCATTTTCATTGACAAAACAAAGCTCCTAAGAATTAAACAAGGTCGGATGCATACATAGAAAAAGAAGAGGATTTCAAGCTAGAAAAGATCAAGCTTTCAAATTTAAGAAGAGAAGAGATTAAGACAAGTTTTCTTAAGCTAGGTGAGTAAAATCTTTCTCTAAAACCTTCCTTATCATGTTTAAATTCGGATTTTTGCTGTAAATAAATGCTTGAATGATGTATAATGTGTTTGGATGTTTGAACATTATTTTAATTTTGGTTTAAAATGTAACTAAGTGAATTAGTTCATGTTTTAGGGTAAAACATGGGTAAATCACATCCAAATGGCACAAAATTTTAATATGATATACTTAATAATGAAATAGAATGGGTTATTGATTTCATAATTTTTGGAGTTAATATGAATATTATATGAATTTTCTAAGTTGGAAAAAATTGTTAATTTCAGATTAACTAATTACTAAAAATAGTAAAATTAATTATTCTTACCTGAAATTTTCATATGAAGTAGAATATGATAAAAGAGTTTTTAATGAATTTTAGGGATTTTTCCAATCAATTTTCTAATTTATATGAATTATCTAGTGAAACAAATCACTAATTAATTAAGGAGAAAATTAATCAATTAAGGTGGTTAACAATTTCTGAAGAGAAACTGAAATGATAAGAGGATTAATCAATTAGAAGTTGAAACCAAGTGTGGACTGGAAAAAACAAGTTACTTAAAAAAGCAACAAGTCAATTTTTAATTTAATTATAAGAGTGTCATTAAACTGTTATTGACTAAGTAAAATATAACGCGCGAAAGCTAAAATAACATAAAAAGGAAAATGTATGTTGATAGCTCACGTTATTATTCACAAAGGCATGAACTCCCCATGAGGAATTGATAGTGTAACAAGGCAAGCAAATATATATTACTCACGAGAACTAAAGTAAGTAACTATATATGAAGGCATGGGTACTTGGGCAAGTGATCATGTGGGTAAGTCAATACATAAAAACCAAATTAAGAAGGCTTGGAAAGATTATATACATATAGCTCACGAAATGAAAACTAAAGTAAGGAAGAGGAAGAATATTAAAATAAAGAATAGGATACTAACACGGTTTGCAAAGAGGTGGAGGTGGTACACAAACGCCTTTATATTAGCACACAAAAGCTTTTGTATAGTTTTCAAAGAAATAAGTTAACACACAAAAGCTTATCTCTATTCACGAAAGAAAAGGTATGACTCATTATGTGTCAAGACCCGATTCTTCGACTTCCGAAAGTCGACATTAATACGTCCACTGTATCAACTGCCGAACAATCGAATGCCGGAAAACCGAACCCTGAGGGTTAAAAAGAAGAGGTAGAAGAAGACAGAAGAAAAGAAAAAACAGAAAAACAGAAACAGAAACAATATCATAATCTCACATTCACAGCGGAACAATATATAATAAATAATCACTAGTCTTTTAAACAAAGAACTATATCAGTTTATACATACATCATCAGAGTCAATATACAACTCAATACAACAATGGATAGTTATATAAACTTGTCCTCATACAGAATACACAGCGGAATAAATAAACAAGTACGGGAGTACGTCTCGCCATCCAGCTTGCCCCCAAAGCTCCAGAATATCCAGAATATCTTGATAACATAACTCTAGGTTGCCCGTGTGGAAAATTATGGGCACCCAGAGTTTAGAAAGGGAACAATAAACTCCGAGTTAGTCATGGTGATTGGTGTGAGATCGTAAAACAGTTATTTTCACAAAGAAAATAAAGAAATTCGCAATGCTTTTGGAAAATGAAACTACCATAAGGCCTCCCGCCACACAAACAATGCAAACGCAGAATTGGAGGATATTTCTCCTTATGATAGTCAAAGATGCTTACTACGAAAGATCAGTTGATATTATTATTAATGTCTAGTGTGGAAAACATTTCGAAAGTATAATATTAATCTTAGCCAGCATAGACATTTCGAACTATGCCTACTATAGCTACCATCTAAACAGTGGTGACCACCATAAGTAAATGGCAGGTTCTACAACTAAAACCGCACAAGGTTCGTATTGGGAATTGGATTTCCAACAAATGGTCAGGCTAAGGAACTTCCTACTCCCAATGGGTACGCCTCTGGATGGACGTCCCGAGAACCACCTGGCTCTCTGCCAACACAAAGCTGGTTACCCCCTTCCCGGGTAGTAAACCTGAGATATGCCACCCCCGGTCCTTTGGGACCTTTATCCGAGGCGCCTCGATCACAAAGCAACAATCACACAGAGTAAATGAGATTGGAGCAACCACATAGGTTAAATACCAGGGCTCCATACCTGATACCACCTTTTTCCAGAAGGAATGGTCATACCCTAGGGGAGCTACCCCTGAAACCTTGCCGCATCTTTCCTGTTTCGACCATTTTCGGTCTGTGAGGCTCGATGAGGTCTCGTCCACAAAACTACGCTTTTTCACAAAGCCATGCTTTGATCATAAATGATCAACGAATGATCATCAACACACAGCAACACTAAACATGCCACGCTACCAAATTGGGAGTATATCACTGATAACCTTCAACTACATAACCTCTGAGCTCGTATGTCTCAGAGAAGGGTGTTAAGCTAAGAGAATAAATCTCCGCCACCAAACAGAAATGTATTTGAAAGAAATCAGCTTTATATCTCAAAACGTAGTGTCAGACATACAACCATACAAGTCTGTTTCGGGTTCGAACAGAACCGAAGGCACTTCCAAAGAATCCCTTGCAATCCGGGTATTCACAATCCCGATCGGACTTCCCATCACAAGAAGAGTGATATAAATCTCTATACCGGAGCAACTCGGTGCAGAGACATTCGACAGGTTGTCCTTTCATTTTCGAAAATACCCGGTCTTCAACACCGGTCTTCAATTGCAATTCATAACGTCGTATCATTATTCGGAATGGGTTATATGACACAAAGTCCTCTCCCGGCTAAGCCGAATAATGAGCGCTTGTTTTAAAAACAAATTCAAGTGCCATTTCAAAGGAAAATATTGATAGTCGGTGATTTAACTATCAAACAACATTCACAACAATCATCAAATTTAAATAATTTTCCCAAATTATTTAATTTCAAAATATCTTCACAAGATATATATTTTTCCATTTCAAAACTTTGAAAACTAATTTCAAATAACTTTTCACCTTTCAACTTTTGAAAATAAATTTCAAATCAATTTCCTTACGCGGAATATATTTCCAAATATTTCTTTTAAAAACCAACTTTAGAACCTTTAATTTATATTTTTAAAAAGCTACTTTGGAAATATACTCGGCTTTTCAAGGAAAATACACTTCCATTTCAAAATGTTCCATTTAAACCAATTAAATAAATCCTTATCGATTTATTTCAAATTTACATTCCAAATCTGTAAATTTATTTCCACACTTTAAAAATAAATCAGTGTTTAATTTTTTAAAACAAATTTCTCTTTCCTTTATAAATTCCATTTTGAACTTACATTCCCAAATATTCACTTTTTATACGATTTTCAAATCGATTTCTCAAATATTCACTTTCAACTCCAAATCAAATTAAAAATTGATTTCTCAATTTCATTTCAAATCCCAAATCAAATTCCAAATTTATTTCTAAATTTACTTCAACACCAAATCAAATTTCAAATTGATTCTACCATTTATTTCCCATACCAAATCAATTTTACAAATTGATTCTTCCAATTTATTTTTCAAACACTAAATCAATTATCTTATTAATTTCCCAAAAATTTATTTCCCAATACCAGATTAATTATCAAATGGGTTTCAAACAAATTTATCACCTTTTAAAACAAATCCTTTTATTCTTTCCAAATTATTCAAAATTCCATTTTCAATAAATTCTTCTGCTTTTAAACAATATTTTTCAAAACCCATTTAATTATATCTTTTCCCATATTTTGGAAATAATTCGATAAGATTACCAAAAATCAACTTTTTACCGTTAAATTCTTTCTTTTAAATTTTATTCAACTCTTAAAAATAAATTTACTTAAAGTTTTCCACTTTAATTTCAAAATCCAATTTATATTCATTTCTGATATCCAACGATACCAAAAATACATTCGGCTAAATTTTAGCCTTCAACAGTTCCAATCACAAATATAATCACACACGGATTATAAATAATCAACACACGATATATGAAACAAATTCGCATAATTTGAGGAATCCAGTTGGATCCCTCCAACCTGTTTCCCTGTGATGTTAGCACAATACCCATTCCACTTCGAGGTGGAATATCGCGGTATATGGGATTTATAAAAATATCATCCGCTATTATGCGGCGCATAGGGTCTCATCCACTATATAATGTGGGAAATCAACAACTCCAATATATATATATATATATTCCAATATATATATTGCTATATACTACTATATATACTATCACAATCCAAACAGACAATCAATAACTGCAATTCCAAATTTAATTTGAGTGAGAAGATCTCACCTTTGATTTTATTTTTGCAATCCATTTCCAATTCGACTTGTTTTCTCGATTTATAGACCTTGTAAAAACATTATATAAATTTATTAATATGCGAATTAAATCGAACAACTCAATTTCTAATTTGATAAGTTTCAATTATACAATGATTTTAATTTTAAAATTGAAATTTGACTTTTAAACTAATTTTATTTATTCTTTCCACTTGGAAAATACATATATATATATATTTAAAAATAAATTATAGATTTCAAAAATCAAATTTTTGTATAAATTCTTTCAACATTTAAAAATCCTTATTATTTTTTTCCCAAATCATATATATATATATATTAATATTATCTGTTTATATATCTATTTAAATCAAAATAGAATTTTTTTTAAACTTGCAGAAAAAATCAATACTGCTATATATTTTATGACCAAAATATATATACATTATCTATTCATCTCTGTATATATATATATATATGTATCAAATTCATGTATACATATATAAATGTGCACGAAATTAAACTAAAGCAGGTTATACCTTACTGCCGAACGAGACTCCATCTCGCGATTCAATACTTCGCCCAACCGACTTCGCCGTTCGTCACTGCTCGTGTGTCGCCGCCCCATCGCCATGCTGCCTCGCGACACCATCGAATGCGAACCCGAGCCCATTCGCCCCCGGACGCGACGCCATACCGACCATCAAGACCACCAGGCGCACGCTCTCTTCTAGTCGCCTCGCGTGCTCAACCACTTCGCCCAGGCTACGACATCGACGACCCTCTGACTTCGCGTTCGCGATTTGAATTTAAAACGAAAGAGGATTACGTTCGTTTTGTTTTTTTTCCGTATGAAATGGGGAAGAGGGAAAGGAATTCACTGTTTTGATTTCGATTTGAAGAGAATATAGGGGAACGCGGTCATTCTTTATTTTATTCTATTTGAATCTGATCTTAATTTTTTTCTTTGGAACGAGAGAGAGAGAGATTTCGGCCATTAAAATTTGAACGAGGATAGTTTTCGTTTATTTTTTCAAATGCTCGGCTGTAAATAATTAAAGAGGAAGGAGACACGATGATGTTGGCGTGTACGAGTGGAGACAGTGATTTGAAAGCAAAAAGTTGTGATGTGAATGAAATACAACTATGGTTGGACTGATATAAATATCCAATTCAAATTCAAATTCAAATCGTCACAAATTTGCAACTCAAAATCTCGATATCCTATTGAGGCGTGCCGCTAGGCGTTTATAATGTTATAGGCCTATTCCGAACGCAATGGAAAAGGTTTCGAGTCCAAATTCGATCGTATGGAGAAGATAGCTTTTTGGACCACTTATAATATTAAATTTTCGATTTATTTTCAGCGCGTTTATATATCGTACGACCAAACGATCACTCCAAACATTATGAAAATTGAAATCCGATAATAATACAATATTACGGATCCAATGAAACTGGTTTCGTCGAATTCTGAGACTGTGCCCCGGAAAGCTATTTTTAAATTCAATTTAAACAACAAAATTTCAAAACTGAACAAAACAGTTTCAAATTCAATTCTGAAGCTTCTATTATCTTCAGTATAATCAATATGAATTTTCTAAGCCTTCAGATTATTTTTAATCAGCTTAAAACTGAAGATTCAAATTTTTACCCAAATTTAATAATTAAATTTAATAATTAAGTTACCAAATTCATTCAAATATTTGAATTTCAAATCAAACCGACTTCCAGATATTTAAAATCAATTAAATATCCTAATTTTCCAATGTCAAAAATTCAGGGTCGTTATAATCTTCCCCCCTTAAAAGAATTTCGTCCCGAAATTACAAGTTAAGAAGAATGCTCCAATGCCCGTTAATCATTTCCCCAAACCAAACAGTTTTATCAAATTTCCAAAACAAATCTTTTTATTAAAGATTCGTTATCACTTCAGTTAACTTTCCAAACACTTTCATAGTTTCAAGCAACTTTATTTTACTTCACAATTCAAATTTAAATTTAAATTCAAATTGTAAATTATCCAAAATTTCTCAAAAATTTTCTAACTCTCTAAATTTCCGAGAAATTTCGCCAGCGTCTCCTTTGCGCGGCTAGCTCGGTACGACTACAAAATGTCCCTACGGACTCTCAAATTCCAAAAGAAAACAAAATGCCAAGCGGCAAAATCAGAAACTCATCAAATTTCATACTGAAATTTAAATACATACCTCTTGTCGAACAAATTCGAATTTATTTCCGAAATCAAAATCCAATTCCATTTTCCTTTATACCCTTTATAATCCCTGTATACTTTACTTAACAACAATGTCCAAATTCACTTATTGGATTCCCAATACCCATTTTACTTAAGAATTTTCTCCATTTCTTAAGTTCAATATAAGTACTTACATACTTATATTTATTTTCACTTCATTAACAAAGTTATATATTCATTTCCATTCAACTTTGCATTTTCAATTCCATTTGAATTCAATTTACAATTTCAATTCTATTTGAATTCATTTTATCTTCAAAAATTCACTTAGTGAAAACTCGATATTTACTTTTTCCAAAGCTTTCAACTTCAACCAAAACAATGGTTTTAATTTTCTAGTTCAATTCATACATTTCCATTACAATTTGAAAATCAATTTTCCGTTAACACAAATTTTCCAAATTTTTCTAACTCCCAAAATTTTCGGAAAATTTTGACAAAGTCTCTCTTGTACGGAGGAGCTTTTGCAATTTGACAAGGGATATAAATATATATACATCGACCCACACGGTCGGAAAAGCAAAAACAGTTCATATTTCCTATTTTTGTATTGCGTAGGCGTACCTTTATTAGCATTTTAAGCAAAGCGGCTTATTTATTAGCATTTGCGCAACCAAAATGCAGCCGAACGGCTTCCAAAAACCTGTACTTACTCAATTTAAACGTGTAAGCGACATATATAAGAAGTTATTAACATTTCACTTGTTTTCAATAGCAAACACATATTTTTTCATAAGCAAAACATTCAAATTAAATTCCATTAGCAATTTATAAAGTTTCAATACAAATTTTAATTGCTTACAACTACAACACATCATTTCCATTCAATTTCAATGGGTCACAACACCCTTTCATTGCATTTAAAATTCGAATCCATTCACTTACATTTCATTTTATTTAACTAACTAGTTCCATTCAAAACCATTATGATTTCACATTTTAATCCACTTCTGAACTTACTTTATTTATAATAAAACTATTTCAAGTTTTATCTCTATCCACTTAAATTTTATTTACCACTCAAATCGTCGCTATTTCAATCCAACTCTATTTTATTTAACTTGAGTTCATTGAATCAATATAGCTTTGGATTCACATTCAATAATTCATTTCTGAATTCATTTTGTTAATAACAAGGCCATTTCCAATTTATTTCTACTCAAACCAATTTTTATTATTTCTTCCACCTTTATTATCTTTAGTTCATTTCGAACCAATTTTACAACTTCATTTTATTTCACAAAATTCAAATTGGTTATCAATATTTCAGTTTCAATTCCAGTTTTATTCTTTTATTCATTTCCAAACACAATTCAATTTCAATTCACCATTTTTAGTTTACAACCACTTATATTAAACTGGATTTCAAACTCCACATGAATTTAATTTACCCTTTATTTATAAATATTGAATTTATTTCAAACCATATCTATTTGGTCTTTTCTTCAATTAGTTTCACTTATTAATTTTTTCAATACTTCGCTTTATTCTTCACAAATCAAATCCAATTCCAGTTCTATTTACTTACAATTTCGAAATGAATTTGAACATCCAATTTCGTTTTCTTGCACTTGCAATTGTAAATTTATTCATTCATTCATTTACAATTTATTTTCCACCGTAATAATTTTATTCCAATCCACTTTTTATCCAACTTATTTTCGCTTCCATATTTACTTTCATCCAACTTCTCTTTAAGTTAGATTTTTATTTTAACAACTTCAAACTTTACAAGTTAACAACTTAATGATATTCCATAAACATTTTATATAACACTCTAGAATTTTTTTTCAAATTATCCTTTGAATTTCCAAAACCAAACCCAGTTTCAACAACTTCCATTTAAAACAATTTGGCAGCAATTCCTCTTTTGGAAACCCGAAAATGAACACCGGTGATGTCACGATCATCATCGGAATTATTTTCCAGCGACCTAAAAGAGTTTAGAGCTTTCATCCCTTCAAAACACTTTTCTAAAACCTTTGAAATTCATTTCCAAACTCAAAAGGAATTTAAACTTTTCCAAATCTCCAAAATTTCCAAATTCTTTTCAAAACATTTCCCTGAAATTCCATTTCAAATTACAAATCACATTTACAATTTATATTCTCAAATTCCATTTGTATGTGAATTTATTTCTTAACTCTTTGTTATGATTTCAATTCTTATTCAATAATTAATGAAAATAATTTAATATTATCACTTCCTAACAACCAAGCAACCATATATACTATAATAATTTACAAAGATTATTTCGTTTATCTACGAAAATAGTTTTGGGTAAAATTATTTCATTTACCCTATTTTAAAACAATATCATGCCGAATTGTTCTGCACGAGTGTTTAGAGATCCCTATCGATAGAGTTGTCCAGACTATACCGACCAGAATCCATATACCACTCAACAAACCAATCATCACAATTTAAAACAATTTTATATTTACTAACAAATACGCGCTCATATCTATTATTACACTCACACTCTTTCTAGAGTACTACTGACTCTATCTCTAATGAGTAACACCCAACAGAGCCAAGGTTATTGCTTAACCAAATGCTCCGATACCACAATGTCAAGACCCGATTCTTCGACTTCCGAAAGTCGACATTAATACGTCCACTATATCAACTGCCGAATAATCGAATGCCGAAAAACCGAACCCTGAGGGTTAAAAAGAAGAGATAGAAGAAGACGGAAGAAAAGAAAAAACAGAAAAACAGAAACAGAAACAATATCAGAATCTCACATTCGCAGCGGAACAATATATAATAGATAATCACTAGTCTTTTAAACAAAGAACTATATCAATTTATACATACATCATCAGAGTCAATATACAACTCAATACAACAATGGACAGTTATATAAACTTGTCCTCATACAGAATACACAGCGGAATAAATAAACAAGTACGGGAGTACGTCTCGCCATCCAGCTTGCCCCCAAAGCTCCAGAATATCCTGATAACATAACTCTAGGCTGCCCATGTGGAAAATTATGGGCACCCAGAGTTTAGAAAGGGAACAATAAACTCTGAGTTACTCATGGTGACTGGTGTGAGATCGTAAAACAGTTATTTTCACAAAGAAAATAAAAGAAATTTGCAATGCTTTTGGAAAATGAAACTACCATAAGGCCTCCCGCCACACACACAAAGCAAACGCAGAATTGGAGGAGATTTCTCCTTATGATAGTCAAAGATGCTTACTACGAAAAATCAGTTGATATTATTATTAATGTCTAGTGTGGAAAACATTTCGAAAGTATAATATTAATCTTAGCCAGCATAGACATTTCGAACTATGCCTACTATAGCTACCATCTAAACAGTGGTGACCACCATAAGTAAATGGCAGGTTCTACAACTAAAACAGCACAAGGTTCGTATTGGGAATTGGATTTCCAACAAATGGTCAGGCTAAGGAACTTCCTACTGTCAATGGGTATGCCTCTGGATGGACGTCCCAAAAACCACCTGGCTCTCTACCAACACAAAGCCGGTTACCCCTTTCCCGGATAGTAAACCTGAGATATGCCACCCCCGGTCCTTTGGGACCTTTATCTGAGGCGCCTCGATCATAAAGCAACAATCACACAGAGTAAATGAGATTGGAGCAACCACATAGGTTAAATACCAGGGCTCCATACCTGATACCACCTTTTTCCAGAAGGAATGGTCATACCCTAGGGGAGCTACCCCTGAAACCTTGCCGCATCTTTCCTGTTTCGACCATTTCCGCTCTGTAAGGCTCGATGAGGTCTCGTCCACAAAGCTACGCTTTTTCACAAAGCCATGCTTTGATCATAAATGATCAACGAATGATCATCAACACACAACAACACTTAACATGCCACACTACCAAATTGGGAGTATATCACTGATAACCTTCAACTACATAACCTCTGAGCTCGTACGTCTCAGAGAAGGGTGTTAAGCTAAGAGAATAAATATCCTCCACCAAACAGAAATGTATTTGAAAGAAATCAGCTTTATATCTCAAAACGTAGTGTCAGACATACAACCATACAAGTCTGTTCCGGGTTCGAACAGAACCGAAGGCACTTCCAAAGAAGCCCTTGCAATTCGGGTATTCACAATCCCGATCGGACTTCCCATCACAAGAAGAGTGATATAAATCTCTATACTGAAGCAACTCGGTGCAGAGACATTCGACAGGTTGTCCTTTCATTTTCGAAAATACCCGGCCTTCAACACCGGTCTTCAATTGCAATTCATAACGTCGTATCATTATTCGGAATGGGTTATATGACACAAAGTCCTCTCCCGGCTAAGCCGAATAATGAGCGCTTGTTTTAAAAACAAATTCAAGTGCCATTTCAAAGGCAAATATTGATAGTCGGTGATTTAACTATCAAACAACATTCACAACAATCATCAGATTTAAATAATTTTCCCAAATTATTTAATTTCAAAATATCTTCACAAGATATATATTTTTCCACTTCAACACTTTGAAAACTAATTTCAAATAACTTTTCACCTTTCAACTTTTGAAAATCAATTTCAAATCAATTTTCTTACGCGGAATATATTTCAAAATATTTCTTTTAAAAACCAACTTTAGAACCTTTAATTTATATTTTTAAAAAGCTACTTTGGAAATATACTCGGCTTTTCAAGGAAAATACACTTCCATTTCAAAATGGTCCATTTAAACCAATTAAATAAATCCTTATCGATTTATTTCAAATTTACATTCCAAATCTGTAAATTTATTTCCACACTTTAAAAATAAATCAGTGTTTATTTTTTTAAAACAAATTTCCCTTTCCTTTATGAATTCCATTTTGAACTTACATTCCCAAATATTCACTTTTTATACGATTTTCAAATCGATTTCTCAAATATTCACTTTCAACTCCAAATCAAATTAAAAATTGATTTCTCAATTTCATTTGAAATCCCAAATCAAATTCCAAATTTATTTCTAAATTTACTTCAACACCAAATCAAATTTCAAATTGATTCTACCATTTATTTCCCATACCAAATCAATTTTACAAATTGATTCTTCCAATTTATTTTTCAAACACTAAATCAATTATCTTATTAATTTCCCAAAAAATTATTTCCCAATACCAGATTAATTATCAAATGGGTTTCAAACAAATTTATCACCTTTTAAAACAAATCCTTTTATTCTTTCCAAATTATTCAAAATTCCATTTTCAATAAATTCTTCTGCTTTTAAACAATATTTTTCAAAACCCATTTATTTATATCTTTTCCCATATTTTGGAAATAATTCGATAAGATTACCAAAAATCAACTTTTTACCGTTAAATTCTTTCTTTTAAATTTTATTCAACTCTTAAAAATAAATTTACTTAAAATTTTCCACTTTAATTTCATAATCCAATTTATATTCATTTCTGGTATCCAACAATACCAAAAATACATTCGGCTAAATTTTAGCCTTCAACAGTTCCAATCACAAATATAATCACCAACGGATTATAAATAATCAACACACGATATATGAACCAAATTCACATAATTTGAGGAATCCAGTTGGATCCCTCCAACCTGTTTCCCTGCGATGTTAGCACAATACCCATTCCACTTCGAGGTGGAATATCGCGGTATATGGGATTTATAAAAATATCATCCGCTATTATGCGGCGCATAGGGTCTCATCCGCTATATAATGCGGGAAATCAACAACTCCAATATATATATTCCAATATATATATATTGCTATATACTACTATATATACTATCACAATCCAAACAAACAATCAATAACTGCAATTCCAATTTTAATTTGAGTAAGAAGATCTCACCTTTGCTTTTATTTTTGCAATCCATTTCCAATTCGACTTGTTTTCTCGATTTATAGACCTTGTAAAAACATTATATAAATTTATTAATATGCGAATTAAATCGAACAACTCAATTTCTAATTTGATAAGTTTCAATTATACAATGATTTTAATTTTAAAATTGAAATTTGACTTTTAAACTAATTCTTTTTATTTATTTCTTTCCACTTGGAAAATACATATACATATATATTTAAAAATAAATTATAGATTTCAAAAATCAAATTTTTGTATAAATTCTTTTAACATTTAAAAATCCTTATTTTTTTCCCAAATCATATATATATTAATATTATCTGTTTATATATCTATTTAAATCAAAATAGAATTTTTTTAAACTTACAGAAAAAATCAATACTGCTATATATTTTATGACCAAAATATATATACATTATCTATTCATCTCTGTATATATATATGTATCAAATTCATGTATACATATATAAATGTGCACGAAATTAAACTAAAGCAGGTTATACCTTACTGCCGAATGAGACTCCATCTCGCGATTCAATACTTCGCCCAATCGACTTCGCCGTTCCTCACTGCTCGTGTGCCGCCGCCCCATCGCCATGCTGCCTCGCGACACCATCGAATGCAAACCCGAGCCCATTCGCCCCCGGATGCGACGCCATGCCGACCATCGAGACCAACAGGCGCGTGCTCTCTTCCAGTCGCCTCGCATGCTCAACCACTTTGCCCAGGCCACGACATCGACGACCCTCTGACCTCGCGATTTGAATTTAAAATGAAAGAGGATTACGTTCGTTTTGTTTTTTTTTCCGTATGAAATGGGGAAGAGGGAAAGGAATTCACTGTTTTGATTTCGATTTGAAGAGAATATAGGGGAACGCGGTCATTCTTTTTTTTTTGAATCTGATCTCGATTTTTTTCTTTGGAACGAGAGAGAGAGAGATTTCGGCCATTAAAATTTGAACGAGGATAGTTTTCGTTTATTTTTTCAAATGCTCGGCTGTAAATAATTAAAGAGGAAGGAGACACGATGATATTGGCATGTATGAGTGGAGACAGTGATTTGAAAGCAAAAAGTTGTGATGTGAATGAAATACAGCTATGGTTGGACTAATATAAATATCCAATTCAAATTCAAATTCAAATCGTCACAAATTTGCAACTCAAAATCTCGATATCATATCAAGGCGTGCCGCTAGGCGTTTATAATGTTATACACCTATTCCGAACGCAATGAAAAAGGTTTCGAGTCCAAATTCGATCGTATGGAGAAGATAGCTTTTTGGACCAGTTATAATATTAAATTTTCGATTTAATTTCAGCGCGTTTATATATCGTACGACCAAACGATCACTCCAAACATTACGAAAATTGAAATCCGATAATAATACAATATTACGGATCCAATGAAACTAGTTTCGTCGAATTCCGAGACTGTGCCCCGGAAAGCTATTTTTAAATTCAATTTAAACAACAAAATTTCAAAACTGAACAAAACAGTTTCAAATTCAATTCTGAAGCTTCTATTATCTTCAGTATAATCAATATGAATTTTCTAAGCCTTCATATTATTTTTAATTGGCTTAAAATTGAAGATTCAAATTTTTACCCAAATTTAATAATTAAATTACCAAATTCATTCAAATATTTGAATTTCAAATCAAACTGACTTCCAGATATTTAAAATCAATTAAATATCCTGATTTTGCAATGTCAAAAATTCAGGGTCGTTACATTATGACTTCAGCATGAATGGTTAGTATACAATAGCATTAACAAATTAGTACATGAAAGCCCAAAATAAGTGACTAAAGGATTTATTTCTTACATACATGATTTCTCTTACTCGCTTGATTTTCTCTTCGGCTCACGATTCAATTCATGTACATTGATGGCAAGCGGGATCACTTGTTAACTAGATATATATATATATACATAATATATAATATATACACGTGTTTTTAAGTTTTAGGTATTATGATGCATTACACTCTTTTACTAAGTATTAAAATTACTATATCAATAAGAACAAGACACAAGGGCTCCTTTCTGATAGCTCATGAACGGTACAAGTTGAAGATGTGAAAACACATGAAGGTAAAGGAAAAAATGAAGCAATATCAGAAGAAAAAAACGAAATAAAATAAAGCAACACACAAAGGCCTCAAATAGATAATACACGATGGCTTGGGATTGCATGCGACTGCTAGCGACATACTTTTCGAATAAAACACGATGGCTATAGGATAGCCAACGCACGTGATAATAAGGAATAGTTCACGATGGCTATAGGATAGCCAATATACAACAATTAAATGTAACTTGTCATAGCTGGGAAAGCTATGTTTTTCTGAGTAAAATAATGGATACCTAGGGCACTTTGAAAGATAGTTTCCCAGTGTTATTGAAATATTTCATAGGGATGAAATAAAGAAAGATTTCATTGTTAAAATTTGTGTTAAATTATTTTTTAAATAAAGAAAGCTTAGGAAATCTAATAAATGATAGAGTACCATTTAAATCGAAAGATAAAAATATTTTATCTAAGGAATGTGTAGTATACACAGTTAATAAATGAAACCACTCGTAAGAATATAAAGACAAATGGAATGCCTTTGTGGCAATAAGAAGGATAAACCCAACTTCTTATTTGATGATGATTGATGTAAGGCCTTTGTGGAAATCACATGGCTAAATATGACATTATAACTAAGAAAAGGCCTGAGTGGAAAACGAAGGCCTCTATGGTTACCAAATAGTTGGTATCATTAAGGCCTGTGTGGCTACCAAATGTCAAATACATAACGTTATAATTGGTATCGTTAAGGCATGTGTGGCTACCAAATGTCAAACCCACAACATTATAGTTAGTATCATTGATTGAAGGCCTGTATGGCTATTAAGCATCAAGTCCACGACATTGAAATTGGTATCGTTGATCGAAGGCTTGTGTAACACCTGATTGTCTATTTACAATAGTTAAGTGTGTATGGTGGAGTAACACTTGTGTAGCATCCAATTATCTGTTCACGGTAAACAAACGAGAACGGGAGAGTAAGGCTTGAGTAGCGTCCAGTGGTCTATTCTTGACAAAACCCAAGGATAATGACATGAGGCCTGTGTGGCAACCTAACTATCCGTTGATGATAAAATTAAGATAATACATATGTTAATAAACCATAAGTGTTAAGAACTGGAAGTTGAATCGGTAAAATTAGGCCCGTGTGAAATCTAAATTAAGACTACAATAGTTAGTCCGTATGCATGAAGAATGATATATGATTTGGTTCATAACTAAATGATATAGTATACACTTCTTAATTGGATATGCATATGGTTCCTTTTATATAATATTTGTGTATATGATATGATATATTATGCTATGATGATAAAGTGAGAGGAAAACCCATTCCGTGCTAGCAGCGTGGTCTCACTATGGATGCTTAGGGTAAAACTTTTACTCATAACTGAATTTTTGTTTAACCCGTGTTTTTATTATTTTCCATAAACTCACGGGTACTCATTCGAGGATGCTGAGTTTATAGTGTAGAGAGACATCTCTTTAGGAAGGATGAATAAGATTTCAAAGACAAAGCATAAGCTTGTTATTTAAATAAAGTTGTTTTGGATTCTGCTGTGTAAAACTAGTATTTATAACTGGTTAGATGTAGTGTTGGCATCTTCATATGCCAGGCAAACACTATTCTGATTTGCTTATTATATATATTTACCCATACATAGGAACAACTTGGGTTAAAGCTTTTGTAATGAATCATGTAAACCAAATTGATATAATGAAAAAAATCTTATAACCGTTCTATTTACTTATGCTGTGAAAAAAATACTGAACTCAATTTTTCACTGGAAATGATTTTGGTGATGACTGCAACATCATCGACGTCTATTTTTAGGTGTTGAAATCGGGGATGTTATAGTTAGCTTCGTGATGTTGCTAGTTTAGTGCGAATCCATTGAGATTCGAGCGAGAAATTGTTATTTGAATTTTAGTGAGAAAAGGAAAAAAGAGGAAGATGGAGACCAGTGTCGATTTCTAAAAATGAAAAAAGAAAGTTACGTATTGGTATTTATAAAATGAGGGAAATGTAATGGCACACTTCAAATTCAAATTTAAATTTGACACTCATCTAGCTCGACACAAATTCGACCATAACCCCTTTGTAAGAACTCCAAACGAGGCAAATAAATATACTATGCAAATCTGATAAACGAGATGGTCGCAATCGCATTGGTTTCATAGTCAAATTCCAAAATTAGAAAAAAGACCATTCCACCTCTTCTTATTTTTAATTTATTTTAATAATACAATAAATTAAATTATTTAAACACTATCACATTGTTATTATTTAATTATAACATATATCAAATTTTAGAGGTATTACATTCAACCCCTTAAAAGGATATCGTTCCCAAAATTCCTAAAGAATGGAAAATGTAATATAGTGCTCATATTGTTTGCCAAACATATATCAATCAAGTGAATAGACATAACATCCAATTTATGTAATACATTCCGATCAGTTTAACAAAACAGTATAAGCAACATATAAATATTAATGATGTAATGAACTTGCAGTTTCTATACCTATGATGTAGAAATGCAACTAATGCAACCTTTATGAATGCTATAAAATGACAAATCAGACACGGATGCATAACACCCTAATATAAGCATATATTTATATATGAATGTAAATCAAACAATATTTATTCTAGCAACTAATTTATCCAAAGCATCCAATTCTGATCCTAGAACAATCTAACTTATAGAAATCAGACTAAAGTAGGAAATGTATCGGAAAAGAGTTGAGGATAAGTAGTCTTCATCTTCTCTTCGAGCTCCCATGTACTCTCAATCGGGTCTTCCCTCATTGCACTCTAACCAATTTCACCACCTTATTCCTAAGTCGTTTCACCATATTCTCAACAATACAGGTGGACCATGGCAGGAGCTCGGCTCAGGTTCCAACTCTACCTCCTCCAATTGACTAGGTGCAACTATAGCCGTTAGATCATATATACATTTTCGATGTGTGACACATGAATATCTTATGGACTCCTGCGATCTTCTCTGGAAGTTTCACTCTATGGGCTGAACTCCCTATCTTCTCTAGCATTGGAGATAAACAAACAAATCTGGGTGCTAACTTTTTTGAATTTCCAAATCTTACCATCATCTTCAATGGAGAACCCTTCACGAAGACTATTTCTGCCATTGCAAATTAAAATCTTTCCTTCTCCTATCAACATATGACTTTTGCCAATCTTATGTAGCTTTCATCCTCTTTGTAATGAACTCCGCATTCTCTATAGTATCCCTAACCATTTCTGTATCCAAAAAATCTTATATGTAGACTTCCACTAATAAAAAGGTGATTTACATAGCCTTCTATACAATGCTTCAAACAGTGTCATGCCTAAACTAGTCTAGTAGCTATTATTGTATGCAAACTCCACTAGAGGTAGATGATCCTCCTAAGGTCCCCCAAAATCCAATATGCATACCCTCAACAAGTCCTTCAACATCCAGTTCACCGTCTCAGTCTGTCCAACGATTTTCGGGTGATATGATGTGCTTAAATTCAACTCAGTCGTTGACTCATCCTGTAGACTCCTCTAGAATTCACTTATGAAAAGTGGATCCCAACCACTCATTATACTTGTTGGAACTCCATGTAGTCAAACCACTACTTTAAGATACAGTATCGCCGGTGTTGCCACCATTCTCATGCTCTTCAAAGAACAAAGTGTGTGCTTTTCGTGAAACAATCTACTATAATCCATATGTTTTCATTTCCACTCCTAGATCTAGGTAGTTCATCCACAAGATCCATAGTATGCGCCCTTACTTCCATTGCAGTACATCTAATTGAAGCAATAGCCCACTTGGCTCTTCTATTCCGCATTCACCCTTTGGCATGTCATACACTTTGCTACATATTCTACTAGCTGCCTCTTCATCCCTGGCCAATAGAATATCCTCTTTACACCTCGATATATCTTATCTCCTCCTGGATGAATAGTCATTCTAGGATGGTGAAACTCACCCAAAACTTCCTTTATCAATTCCTTAATCTACGGTATACATAACCTCTCGTCTCTCCTCAAGTAGCCATTCGGGTCTTTAGAGTAACGCTCAAAATGGTTCGATCGTTTAGCCCATTCTAATTTCACCTTGATGCTAACTAACGATGTGTCATATCCTTGACTCAACCCAATATGATCCATCAGTGCAAATCTAAGTTTCATCGCTGCTAACAGCCCATGAGCATGCTCTGATTGGGGCTGGAAATCAAAATTTGATGTAAACTCCAAATTCCTCCATTCTAGCAACATAACATTCACCTCAGTGTACCTTCTACTAAAAGAATCGGCAACTACGTTTACCTTTCTTGGAGTGTAAGCAATTCAAAAGTCGTATGAAGATAAGAACTACATCCACTGCTGTTGTTTTAAATTCAAATCTTTTGAGAGAACATGTACTTGAGAGATTTATGGTCCGTATACAACTAAAAGTTCTCGCCTAATAGATAATGTCTCTATGAATTCAATGTGAATACAATAGCAGCTAACTCATGTTGTTCGTTAGATAATTCCTCTTATGATTGTTCAACTGCCCACTTGCATATGCCACCGCATTTCCTTCTTCCATAAAGACAGAACCAAGATCAGTATCGCATGCATCGGCATGCAAGGTGAAAGGTTTGGTACCATCAAGAATAACTAAATCCGAAGCACCCATCAACAACTCCTTCAATTTAACAAATGCTGCTTCACACTCTAAACTACGAGTGTAGGTTAGGTTTTTCTTAGTCAAATGAGTCAAAGGCACTGATATCTTCACAAAATCCTTAATGTATTTCCAATAAACTTCAGCGAATCCCAAAAATCTACGCACCTCTGAAGCATTCTTCGGTGTCTTCCAATCTCTAATTGCAGCTACCTTCCTTGGGTCTATTGCTAATCCATCTACTGATACTAACTGCTAAAGGAAACGAACCTCTTTCTTCTAGAAGTTACACTTTCAGAATTTAACCTTTAACCGATTCCTCGTCAAGACATCCATTGCTTCCTTCAAATAGATTTCATGCTCTTCCCCTATTTCGGAATAAGTAACAATGTCATTCATGAAAACCACCACAAACTTGTTCAACTGCTCGTGGAACACCCTGCTTATCAAACCCATAAAATAAGTTGGAGCATTGGTCAACCCAAACGGCATGCCAAACCACCCAAACAATCCATTAAGCATACAGAAAGCGATTTTCAGGATACTATCTTCAGCTAATCTCAGTTGGTGAAACCCATTTGGTAGATCAATCTAAGAGAAAACCTTCACCCCGATTAAATTGATCAAAGAGGTTTTCAATGCGAGGCAAAGGATAGTGATTTTTCCCCATCAGCTTATTCAATTCTAGGCAGTCAACACATAATGTTATGGAACCGTCTACCTTAATAGCAAAAAGGGTAGGAATTCCCCATTCTGAAATACTTTTCTAAATAAATACTTCTATAGCAATTTCGGTACTTTCTTATACAACTCTCTTCTTTTCTTTGGATCCATATGCTTAAGAGGCATCACTACTGTCTTTGTATCTTTCTCGAGATCCTTCTGAAATTAGGTTTCTCTTTGGAAAGAAAGGCCGAAAACTTCTTCGAATATATTTGGATAATCTTTCACTATAGGGATAAATGAGTGCCCTTCTTGTGATAAGCAAAGTGAAAATAAATACGTCACCATAACAGAAATATCGGGATCATAACATAAAATCAAATAATGTGTTTACCTTTCCTCAATCGAACAATCCTCATGTCATAATCCAATACTACCTTATAACCAAACATCCAATCCATTCCCAAAATCAACCCCTAACCCAAAAAGTTTAGTACATATGCCTTATAGGAAAACTACACACCATAAATGACTAACTTCAAGCACGATATAACATCGATAAATGGGACGATCCCCCAACAGGATCAGATAACAAAATGGAGTCATGCACAATGTCAGGTTTAAGGGTTAAACTGTTGACTAATGCACTTGCTTTGAATGAATGAGATGCACCAGCATCAAATAAAGTGCGAATAGGAGAATTAGATAAAGTCAAAACACATTCCATCACAATCTATTTTCCTTTCTTCTAAACTGATGGTGGTGGAATACTCGAGGTTAGAATAGCATCCAAAACATATGCCTTAACCATCCAACCTTTATTCTTCAAAGTTGGGCAATCTCTCCTTATATGATCGAACTGATCACAATTGTAGCATTTTACGCTCCATTAAGTTGGAGTCGCCTTACAATCCTTTAATAAATGTCCCACCCAGTTACAGTTATAACACTTACCCTTCAAAAGGTTTGTCCTTTAGTTCTTTTCAATGTGTCCTCCTTCTGACATCTATTACAAGTAATCATGTTTTTCCAACTTATGGTCCAACACCTTTATGCTTCCCCTATTTCTGGTCCTCTCCTACCTTAACTATGGTTCCGTTTAGAGAATTTAATAATGATGCCTCCACTAGTCCCTCAAATGTAGCCTCATATGGTATCTGATCCAATGCAAGCTCCTTCGGAGGTGAATTCAATCCCTTCGCAAACTTTAATGCTTCCTTCTTCTGTGTATTTACCAGCTCAAAACCAAATCAAGTCAGTTCATTAAACTGACTCACATACTCCCCAACTGTCAACTCTTCTTTCTTATGATGAATAAACTTCTCTAATAACAGATCCCTTTCAGCCCTAGAAAAGAACTTCATCTCAAATTTTGCCTTGAACATTCTCCAAGTAATAGCATCCTCTTCTACTTTTGTTGTCACTACCTCCCACCAACATGCTGCCTCACCTTGCAAATGCCAAGAGGCTAACTATTTCCTGGTTACATCACTAAGTCCCAACAAGTTGAAAATCTTCTTACAAGTACAAAGCCATGTCTGAGTCATTGAGTTTGGTTCCGTCCTGATAAAAGGCTTACTACCAAGGCTTGAGAAGTCCCCACACATCTAAGGAAAGTCAATAGTTGGTGGTGTTTGGTCTAGAATCACATCTTGGTTTGTAGTGGTGGCTATGATTTCGATGGGTTGGCACTGGCTTAGCTCATTGTATGGATGTAGCATTCGAACCATACTAGAATATTAATTCTGGAGATATCCAGTATAGCTACTTGGGTTCTAGTCCTTACCCTAGTCTCTATCCCATTATTATTGGCGGTGTTGGTCTCTATTTTAGTTTCTACTGAATTACTCATTTTCAACTATCTACAAAAATGGGATTCATTAGCAACTCCCCAATAGATAGTAAACAAAAATGGAACAGTAAATGGTGTGTGCATATGTACTTGACTCCTATTTAATATATATTCAATAGAAAATACAAATACGCTCTTTCCATACAATCCCAGTTCCTATTTTAAGGGTATGTTTTACTCTGATGCCAAATGTAATAGCCTATCTTTTTGACCCTCCAGTTCAATCCAAGAACCAACGTCAACACCCTCGAGAATCGAAAAAATTGATTCGGTGGGATATAATAACAAGAAACAAATATAGTTCTAAAAAATAACTTTTAGAGTCTCACAGTGGAAGGAAATAAAATATAATATCAATAATCATAATCACTTCGGTTACATCATAATATACTCACATTGTCAGATATATAAGTTTGTACAATACACACCAAACCCAAAACAAATACATAATCAAATCTAGGTCACACCACTTATTTGCATCATTTACAATATGTACAAATAAATGCCCGTCTTCCATACTTCTCATCTCCAAACTCCGTCAACCTTGAGATATATAAAGAAGAAAATATGAGTGGGTTGGACATAAGCTGGGTGAATGAGCCATATTTACTCCATATATACTACAAAGATAACACAGTACATGATAAGTGTCTAACGTCTCGATCATATCGCATCCTAGCATCGTACTATACTTACCATGCCTATACATCCAGTCATATCGCATCGCATCTATGTGGAGTCACTCCCCTAGACTTGCCTCGTGTGCTACAGGGTTACTTGTTGCCCACCATCACATCAATCACATATAGGACTCACTTCCCTGAACTCACCTCAAGCGCTACAGGTCCTATTGTCCTCGTATACAAACTGAACTCATGTCCTAAACTTACCTCTTGAATATAGGATCGCTTACCATTCATCCTCCATATTAGTGCACTGAAGCATAATAAGGGAGCAATGCAATACTAGGATCACCACCTTATGTCATGGGCTTGTATCTTAGGTCGTCTACTTTCTATACAAGCTCGTACATGTTCACGTCAACGACGAACAATTTATATGTCACTAATAACATACAAATCCACATCAAACAAACGATCGACATCACATAATTCATCTTGGATTTGTAATGTCGACAATTTCCTTATCAATAGCCTCCAAACACCTTAAGAAAACAAAATAATTAAGAACCAAATCGATACACATTATTATATATTGGCCTTTTTGGGCCAAAATTCAACATGTGCCCAAAACAAGGCTATTGGTGGACTACTGATAGAGACTAGTGGATCAATCAAAGCGAAATTTAGAATTTTTGACTGCAATTCCGTTTTTTCCTCTACGTCCTTGCCCTCAATCGCATCTGTTCCACCTTAGGTCATCTGAGAATGTCACAAGAACCCTAAATTATGTTTCTATAATCAGTTTAAACTTAGATTCATCAAATTTCCATTGTATATTAATTAAATTCAAGAACAATGAAAATTTTATATTATAGTTTACTATTTTTATCATATCCCTCCTAAACCCATGTTTAAATCTGAAATTAAATGACTTTTATTTACTCCATTCTAAACCAGAGATCATAACTATAGAATTATCATTGCACTATATCGAGAGAAAAGCAAGAATCACTCATCGAATCGCTTCCCACTGCCTAGCCTTCATTGTCCAGACTATTATTCCTCTAAGCTTTAGAAATTTGCCATCGAATCAGTATAGATTATAGTCCTCTCTGTTAGTTTTGTAATGCCACTAGTTTCGTGTGAATCCGTTAAGATTTGAGAAAGATGCGCTTATTTGAATTTTAGTACAAAAGAGGGAAAAAGAGGAAGACGGAGAATGGTATTAGTTTCTAAAAACTGAAAACGAAAGTTACATACGTGTTTGGTATTTACAAACGAAGGGAAAAGTAATGGCCCTCTTCAAATTCAAATTTAACTTTGGCACTTGTTTAGCTCGACACGAATTCAACCATAACTCATTTATATGGATTCCAAACAAGACAAATATGGTCGCAATTGCACTTGTTTCATCGTCATATTCCAAAGTTGGAAAAATCACCAATTTTTCCCTCATTATTTTTAATTTATTTTAATAACATGTTAAATTCAATTATTTCAACACTATTATATTATTAATATTTAATTATAATATGTATATTAAATTTTTAGGGTATTACCTCTTAGACTGTAATTCAGCTCCTATCAAAAGTTATAGGCTTACAAGTGTTCATGGTTAAAATTATCCAACAAAATGTCTAAGGGTTAAAAATTCCATTGCTCAACATTACCTAAAGCTAAAGCTGTAGGAATTGGGCTAGCATACAGTAGTTGAAATTGGTAGATTTCAAAAAAAAATCCTATTTGGATCATGTTGGGCCTATGAAGTCTAATGAGTTATACTTGATCTAATCTAGTTTTAAATAATATCATATTTAATTTCATTTTATGTATTTGGTAATTAATCATGTTATTCAACTAAATGTATAATGTGGGAATGCATCATGTATACATTCAAACATACATGAACATGAACAATATAATATAAATGTGTGTGTATGTATACACACATCTAGATATTGGGATTTATATCTAATTTATATACATATATATTATATGTACATATACATGTAATAAACTCACATGCATATCAGGAATATAAATGCTTAAGTATATACATACGTTTGAATATACTACGATATATGTATATGGTTTGTATACACTATTGGTAGTATCACTTATATATAGTCTAGGCAGATATGTACGTGTATGTGTGTGTATGTTTGTATGCATATATGTAACCTTTGTTTCCACTTATATAATATGTTCGTATGTATATATTTTAATAAAAGTATGAAAACAATTCACATAAAATTGATATTTTCAAAATAAGAATAAATCTAAAGAATGAAGATGGAAAAGAAATTTATGTTACAATTAAATCTAATCAAATCTGAAATAAAAGGGGAAATAACAAAAGTGAAATCCCACTTTACTTTTCTTCTAAAATTAGCAATTCAATAATTAAACTAATACCAATAAATTCCAAACTTAATTATAACAAAACACCCAAATCCTTAAAATTGTAAATCTGAAAGTGCAACTAATCAAAAAAAGAAGAAAAATAAAAAGATTTTTTTTAAATTTATTGTCCTTAATGACATAATTGGATCTATAATGTAACACTTATATATATGTAATAAAATATATTTATTTGTATAACATGGAATTGAGTTAATTTGAAATAAATCAACCAAACAAAAGATTTAATTTGGACGTTGGTTTACAACTTCAAAACGTGAAGATGAATTGATAATTTATGTGTGTATACATACATACTTATTTTCATAAATCATTCTACTAAAAGCAACACATGTTTTAAGGGAATAAAATGTAACAACAACATAAATTTATTAAAACATACCACATTTTTAACAACGTATAATCATATATCCAATAAGCAAAAGGATTAGTTTCAGATCTCAAATAAACAAAACACAAATTGTTTGGTTAGAAAAATAATTAATCAATTATAATAACAGATGAAAATTTTCTAAAAAATAAATCTCAAAACAATTAATCATTTCAAATCCACCTAAAAAAATCATCTACGTTTAAGTAAAACCATACACAAATAGAATTCACATTTAATTACAACACTTAAAAGAATTTAAAAAAGACCTTAATAAGTGGCTAAAATATATGCGTATGTGAACAACAACATTTTGAACATCATGATAAATTATAACTAAGAGAACATACCGAAAAACCTTGCCCTTTGTAACACCTTGATTTATGGCTTCTCCTTTGATTTCCAAGTGAATCAGCACCCCGCCTTACAAGTGAAGAATGACTGTTTAATTTAATTTGATTGTTGGTTTGAATGTGCTTTGTAGTTTTTTAGAGCAAGAGGTGGTCGGCCCTAGCAAAGGAGGAGGAAGTGAGTTTTTCTTTCTTTAAGAAAAGAATCAAATGAGGAGATTTTGTTTTAATAGGATTAAAGGAATTGTTCCTATTCTCTTAATCACAAACTTCCTACTTTAATTCATTTTTTAATTTCAATTATTTGATTCCCTCCCACCCTAGCATATTCCTTAATGTGCAGATATTCCAAAGAAACCCTTTATGTAATCATTTCATTATTTAAACCTTGTTCAAAAATACACCGATATCGTATATCGATGTATGCAAATATAACTTTTATATATGCATTTAAATATTTGCCAACGACATTCAAAACATCAAATAAACTAATAATAATTAATATTTCATAGATATTAATTAATTAAATTTATTTATAAAATTTTACGAATTAGTTAAATCGTGTGGATTTTAGAGAAATCACGACCGTAGTTGTGAGACTCGGAGGTGTGAATTCAATCAGTGATTAATATTAAAAAAATTAAAATATCAACGTCCATGCATCACCTTGATACTGGTGTGATAGTTTGACCTAATTCATCGCTTATAGGTCTTTTGGTAAAATCCAATTTCACGGTAACTTAACTGATACCTTTAGTAACGATAATACACACACATTCACTTCATCAACACTGTATCACTTTTGGATTTATGGAATTTGGTTTCATCCAAGATTACAACATCATCCGTATTCAACTCAAGTGGTCCATAAACAAAGTCTTTAGTTCAATAATAATATTTATCACCAACCATTCTACTCTGGCTAGAGATTTAGACTTTGAGTTGAATACTGTTGACTGTAATACTGACCTTGCACAATTGAGGAGATGAATTCTCTATTGAACATTGTTTCACTTCTAATGCTTCATCTCAATGGATCTCCACACCTTTATTTCAATATAATCAAAGTAGAGTATTTACATTGAAGCTCCATAGTACTCTCAAGTCAAGGGAACTGTGTTAACATTGTTACCCCGAGGTTTCTTATTTGGCCTAGTTGTTGTTATCCAGTAGGAAACTCCCGACCGAGTCATTCCATAGTTATCCAATAACTGTACGCAAACCTTGGTACCCCCAACAGGCATGAGTAACACATTGCTTAAAATTTGAAGAGCGTTACACGTTCCGATCGGATGTATCGATATCGTTTCTCGAAATATCTTGATCATGAATATATAAAATAAAATATTATTTTATATTGTGATTGTTTACTCATGATTGTAACTTTTGCAACTACAATCACATCATTTTATATAAGGATTTTCATATTTATATTATTTAAATTAATTACTTAATAAATTATATCAATATATAACAAAGTATATAACAGAATTCAAATACCTTTATCATGAACAAGATCGGTCATGGATTTTGATATATATAACAAATTATATAATTTCCCCTAGGGTATACCCTTAACTCTAGCAATATCCTATTGCACTTAGGGTCAACTATGGAATCTTAATCCTTTCCTTTGGATTAGTTTTCTCAAAACTATCGAGCTAGTCCCTTAATGCATGGACATGCTATAATTTTTAAGTTATCTACTATATCAATCAACTCTCTCCGACGTCGATAAACATCTTTTATTATATGAAACTTTTCGGAGTATATTTCTCGACTTCCAGTGATCTTTAGGTACTTCATGATCTGTATCATGACATTGTTATCATATAACAATATCATGGGATTCTCAACATTTAGAATCACCTCTAGCTTTGTTAAAAATTTGTGCTTACACACACACATATACATTACTTTTATAGTTGCGCTCATTCGACGCGACATACATGGCTTATTAGTTGAATTAGCCACAATCTCTTGTTTGGAACATTTCCAGCTTAAAGCTTCTTAACTAAGATTGATCATGAATTTAGGATTGACATACTATGCTCGATATCACTTATGAAGTTTAAATCTGAATACTCCTTCATAAGGGGTTTGTTGTTTCCATAAACGATCTACAAATACTTGAGAACACTCTAAATTATTTTTTAATGATCTTAATTCAAATTTAATGGTTTCTTTATATATCAAATACATAAGAGAGATGTGATTTTGTAGACAATACAGCATGTATGATAATTCCTATTGCCAATGAATAAGGAATCCATCTTACATGCTCCACATTAAACATTTAATATAGTGTCTATGTATATTATTTGTGACATTCCTAACATCCTCTTATACTAATTATAAAAGATGCCCTTTCAAATCCAATATTGAAAACTAAACAAACAAACTATAATGATTTTAACACGAGTATATCTTTAATAATAATAAGTTTGTTGTTTACTTATAATTTTTACAAATATTCTAATACCTTTATAGTTCTTTCTTATAGACACATGCTTCAACCGCATTTTGATTGAAATTCAAACAGTTTGATTTTCTATCAAAATATTTGCTCAACGCTGATTCTTGTTGAATGATACTTTTCATATCAATTCTCGAATATTATCCAAACCTACAAACTGAGTATCGTTCCCACCAACCTCAAGAAACTTTGATTGTTATATGCAAATAGATTATTTCAAAGTATTATTTAGAATTTTGTTTCAACTTACATGCACCAAAACTAAAAATCATATAGAGCGATAATTTTGCAAGTAAAATTAGAATTAACTTAAGAACACTGAATAATGAATCACTTATGTTAATTTGAATAACTGAAATTTATGTTGTTGTTATTATTAACATAGCTTGTTTGTTGTATTCCAACTATATCGGTCTTTTCCTCAAAAACACGTTTGTGGCTAATGGATCATATCCTTTCAGGTACCACTATCATTATATTTTGATAATGTTGGAATCTATTCCAAATTTAAGCATCATGCCATATTATACGGCCTATACTCTTAATAGCTTATTGATTGTTAGGTTAAAATCTAGTCTAATCCTATGTGCTTGGAGATTAAAGGAAGGTAGGTTCTTAAGTCCAATATGCAAGTCGAAGGATGCAAGTGTAAGTCATTGGTCCATAAGGAATCAAGGAAAAGTTACAAATTCTCATAAAGGTAGATATGCGAAGGAAATTTCTTTCAAGTCCTCAAAAGAAAAGTTCCAATTTTAGTTCAACCCAATGGCCATTGAAATCCCAATCTCAAGCTTTTTATTGTATACAAAAAAAAATTTAAAATAAGGAAGAAGAAGAACTATGAATCGACCCATTTCTAGTGGGGGTACATGCCTATTTATAGAAAACTTTAGCCTTTAGATTCATGACACATGTCATTTAAGGAAATTAATGGTCATGATTTGCTGACATATCAAATGCTTAAGATAAATGTAGCATTGCCCTTCTTTAGCTCCTTCATGGTGACTTAGCGTAGTTAGCCCAATTGGAGAATGCCGCATGACCAGTTAGGATGTTAATTTTGGGGATATTCTTCAAGGTGTGATAGCTCTAGATTGTTAACTTTTGATAGTCCAATTTGTCAATACACGATAACCTTAAAGCATCATCCCTCGATAGCTCATCTATCAATATGCAATAGCCATGAACTATCGTCCCTTCATAGCCTAAATTAATCAACACACAATAATTTAACTGCATCATTCTTTGATAGCTAATTTATAAATATGCAAGAGCTAGGAAGTCTCATCCTTCGATAGCCAAATTATTCAATATGCGGCAGCTAGGAAATCTCATCCTCCAATAGCCAAATTAATCAACATGCAATAGCTAGGAAGCTTCATCCTTCGATGGCTAGATTATCCAACATGCGATAGACATGGAATATCACCTTTCAATAGATTAATCATTCATCATATAATAGCTTTAAAGCATCAACCTTCGATAGCTAGATTAATCAACTTGCGATGACTTCATACTACCAACTTGTGGTAGCTTGCTTTGGCTTTCAACATAGATGGCTTTATCTTTCATCACTTTGCAATAGCTTATTTTTGCCTTTAACATGCAGTAGCCCTTTTATTATCAATCTACGATAGCTTGCTTCTGGCATTCAACATGCGATAACCCTTTTATTATTAATCTATGATAGCTTGCTTCTGGCCTCCAACATGCGATAACCCTTTTATCATCAACTTGCAATATCTAGCATGTTGTGGATATAATATTGCCCCCTATTTTATAATAACAATTTATACTTTAGTGTAAATTTTCTTTCCTTTTAGCCTTTTCAACCTCTTTGTATTCTCGAAATTCTTTATTTTAGCCGTGTATTTTCCCTTCTCCTAATCCAATGGTTAATTTATTTTCCTTCCTCTCTTATAAATGACCTTCTTTCCCTTCTTCTCTTTTTATCGGCTTTCTAAAATTTCAATTTCAAATCACCATTAATCTTCTCAAGTCACCCTAATTCCTTGAAGATTCTATTTTGATAATGATTTACTTATTGCTAACATATTGTTTATGATATCAGTTTGTCATTGTTGTTTGATTTTAGCTTAATTTTCACCAGTTTTAGGTTTTAGGGAATTTGTTGATTTCACGATTTTTCGTGGCCTTCTTCAGATTCCCTTTTCAATTTTCATTTCGATCCATTATTAGTTGCTTAAGATACAATTTTTTGTTAGTGGGTTTTGGGTTTCTCAAAGCCGATATATTTATTTGCTACTGGCAACATTTGCTATTTCAATATGCGATAGCTTGATTTATTCAACATGCAATAGTTCACTATGTGATAGCTTATGTTGGCCACTTTACTCGACTTGCGCTAGGTTGGTATGTATATATAGCAACAAAATTCAATTTTAAATCACATTGAATTTAGAGCACACTATTAATGAATAGCTTCATGTTTGCATATCCTTATATGTAAAATTTCCTTTCCAAAACTTAACAAATTTCTCCCACAAATATGAACTATGAGTAATTTATATAATCAAATGCAAAAGATAGTGAAATGATAATTTTTCAAAATGCAAACGTAAATGATACATACCTTGGTAAAAAGGAGGGATTGTAGGCTGGCATTCGATGGTAAATGGTGAACAGAAGAGGTCAGCGGCTGCTATTTGATAGTGGAAAGTTGAAATGGTTGGTTATGGAATCATATAGGCTGGTGGAGCTGGTTGAGGTAAAATAATAGTCATATCCGATTTAAGCCTTCAAGATTTATAATCATAGAAACACCTACCTACCAAGAGATGAAGAAATGTTAATAATGTGTGTGTGGATTGTTAGCATTTCTTGGCTGCAAGTGAATGAAGTATATAAAGTAACATTAGATTTTCTTTGTTGTTGGTATATTATAGTTTATACATATCCAAAAATCTTAATACCATAAATGCAAAAATTTATTGTAGTCGTTGAATGCTAAGAGTTAAACCATTATTTTGATTTTGCTAAGTGAACATGAAAATACAGTAAGAAATTATGACCACTAAATAAATGCAACTTAGTGATGCAACAAATGAAGTTGTATATTTTGTTCTATTAGAATCCACCATGTTACATATTCTACTATTCAAAAACCGAGTAAAAATTTGACAGTATGTTACAGAATCCACCATGTTACATGTTCATAATCCACCATGTTACAGAAAACTGATGCTCGATTATACTTGTCCAAAGTTAGTAAATAAATTGATAGTAGGCTACAAACATAATTTAGTATTTATAATTAAATCCTTTTGATGTTTTTTGTGCATTTTCCTTATAGCTATTTGTTGCACAACTGCATATCCGAAGCTGTGCATAATCAATATTGCACCAATTATTTGTAATTGTCATGTCTTAAAAAAAAATTTAAAAGGGGATTTTCACTCAAAGGACTTCTTTGTGCAGGGTAATAAGTTTTAAGGCCGGCACTTTTAAAAAATTAGTTTTAGGGACAATTTACAGAAAAATGATAAATGAAGTTATTATTTTTAGTTATACAGAAATAATGATAAATGAATTTATCATTTTTCAGTATAACTTAAAAAGATAAATGAATTTACCATTTTCCTATAAATTATCCTTAAAATTAATTATTCATAAGTGCCGTCCTTAAAACTTATTACCCTAGAATGAGAGGCCCTACAACCTAATTTCCACAATTTAAAATATGTTAGATTCACCATTGAAAATGCAGTGTGAATTTTCAAAATGAAATAATCATTGTTGCATCAATTACCCAACATGCATTATAAAACCATGTCATATACTTCTTGTGATGTGTTATGGCACAGAAAATAAGACTAAACCACATATTAAAAAATACCTAAGAAAGTTGAGAAAGACAAATTCTACAAATTCATATATCATCGTATTATAAAAGATAATAAAGACTCCTCTGTTCTACATGACAGATACTGAATTAATAATGGCCTAATAAAAAAAACTTAGGAGCTACTGACTAATATATTCTAAGCAATTTATTATATTTCTTGATTGCACATTGTATCCATGCTACGTTGTTAGTGGGTAAATTTATTTTATTGTATTTACATCATATTATTTGAAGTTAACATAGCTGAGAAGTAAAATATGAGAACAATGGTCATATATAATTACACACTCACCGAGAATATTAAAGATAGCTCTAAGCAATGAGTGTACATCATAACAAACCATATAAATTATCCTTAAATTGACGAAGACTGTCAAAATACAATGCACATGTATACACTTAATAAACCAAGAAATTAACACCTAATAAGCTGTTAGCAGTTTTTCCTTAAAAAGAAGTTAAAAAGGTACCCGGTCCTCGATACACACACTAATATAAGACTGCTTTTTCAATGCATTTTTAGTATGCATCATCCAAGCTATTGTGTTGGCTTAAGAAACCTTGGTTTCAAATATTCATTCTAGCTAAAGTATTTTGATGTAAGAGCTCAAAACAAATTATAAGAATCAAAATATTATTCTCTAAATTGGGACTAAATTTTAAACCTCATATTGAAAATAATGAAGATGTGAACCTTTTTGAACCATCATGCCTTTGTACAATGTGGCTAACATTTCAACACTGCACAAATTCAATGGATGCATTGGTCATAGTTTTAGATACATGATTACCATCAATAATCCATCATACAATTAGGTATAGATATACTTGATTAAAAGTGAATGACCTTTATCTTAAATTGTTCATTTCAATCGTTAAAGAAAAATTCTAATAGATAGAAATACAATTGTGGACATGTATAAATTAATGAAAGGAATATTTACCAGTGGAGCAAGATATGGTGGATGGAAAACACATTCATTATATTCCAAGTGAACAATCGAAAATCGGGTAAGATTTTGAGATAGTTTTTTCAAAGCCAACTACCAAGTCCTCGAGGAAAAATATCAGCATTTTCCAAGTAAAAGTCTAAAAATGTCTTCTTAATCACCCAAGAAAAACTAAAATAACCACATCAATTACACAAACAATATATATGTCAAATTCTGCAAAACACATTGTAGACTAAATCTATTTACGTTTACTGTTTATGATAACATACTATAGACAAAAGATAACCTATATATAGGTGAAGTGTTTCTTAAGTTGTATCTAGTTATTTGTAATAAGCTTTAAATTTCCATGGGCCCGTTAATAATTTTAAGCAAGGTATTAAAGTCCGGCCGGCACGCCGGAGTTTCGGCCATCTCGGCCCGGTTCCGGCGTGGGCCGGACCGAAACTAGGGTAGAAAACCGATTTCGCGGTTTTCATTTTCGACAAAAAAAAAACAGAGAAAAACGAAAACAACAAAATCAAAGAGAACGCATGTGAAGCAAACAACCAAATTCAATCCAATCAATCACAGTTTGTCTGCCATATACAAATTCAATCCAAAAATTCACGTGAACAAGAATCGATTTATGCTCTATAAAACCAGAGACGTTCATACAATATAAAGACAGTAAAACTAACCTCCTCTTCGCGTCGCATCTGACGATCGTTGATCAAGCTTGGCAGCGGAAAAAACGAACGCAGCAGATCGAGCGTGGCAGCACCAGTTCGCGGCAGAAACCATCCTTGCTTGAGCTCTGACAATCCTTGCTCGAGATCCGGCGATCCTTGCACCTCCTCATTCGCGTCAGCTCTGACGATCTTGCTCAAGCTAGGCAGTGGCGACCAGGTTTTTTCCCCCCTTTCGTCTGTTTGATTTGCGTTTTGGTAGGGCAGAAATGAAATAGTTAATGGGCCGGTTATACCTATTTACCGTGAATGGAAGTTAATGGGCAGAAATGAAATATATTGTGATAGTTAATGGAATTGCTATTGTGATAGTTAATGAAATATAGTTAATGAAAGCCACTGTGATAGTTATTGAAATATATTTAATGGGCAGAAATGAAATAGTAACCGTGAATGGAAGTTCTATAATGCAATTGCTAAAGCTAAAAGCAATTTTGAAAATATATTGTGATAAAAATTATTATGTAAAAAATACATTGGTTACTTTAATTTGATAATGAATAACCATGAATGGAAGTTGTATAATGCAAATAATATATTGTTTAATTTGCATTAAACTGTATTAGCGTTAAGTAATTAAATATTAAATTATTTTGTTTCTTATTTAGGTGGCTGATTATGGAAAATCGTGATATCGTTTGGAATTATTGTACGTTAGTTATTGGTGAAAAAAGAAAAAACAAATGTAATTATTGTCATAAAATAATTTCTGGTGGTGGTATAACACGTATGAAAGAACATTTAGCAGGACAAACATGCGACGTAGCAGTATGTCCGACTGTTCCCAGAAAAGTCGGGAAACTTATACGAGAACATTTGAATAAAAAGAGAAGTGAGCGAAATCAAGGAAAACTCGAAAAACAACGTGTGCAAGAAGAGCTAATGAGCATGTCCGAACAACATAATGAAGATACCGACAGTGATGGAGGTGAAGATGACATAGAGCTACGATGTGCCTTGCAAGAAAGTAAAGAAAGTTATATGAACTCAGGTGTAGGATCTAGTGGAACAGGTATACGATCTAGTGGACTAAAGCGCAATGACCGTTCTAAATCAATCAGAATATATGACGATTTAACAACACAGACAGTTGGAAGGATTGATCCCAAAAATGAGGAGGTAGAACTCAACCTTCTATTAAAACTGCAATAAAAGGCATTAAAGATGCCAAAAAACACATAGGTCGTGCAATATCAATTTTTTTAATCATATCCCACACAATGCTGCTAATAGTCCTTACTATGAAACTATGGTAGAGGCCATTCAAGAAGCTGGTCCTGAAATTAAAGGACCCACATCACATGAATTATCAAAAACATATTTAGATTTAGAGTGCACTGAAATCAAATAACACATCGACACTTTTTCCAACTTTTGGGATGAGTATGGTTGTACGTTGATGTGCGACGGTTGGAGCACACAAAATAGAAGAAAAATCATAAATTTTCTTGTGTATTCTACCCAAGAAACTGTCTTTCTTAAATCTGTAGATGCTACCGACAAATTTCAAAGTGCTGAGTATATTTGTGGTCTAATGGATAATGTTGTTAATTTTATTGGAGAAGATAGAATTGTGCAAATAGTAACCGACAATGGAGCAAATTACAAAGCTGCTGGCCAACTACTGATGAAAAAAAGAAGGAAACTATATTGGACACCATGCGCAGCACATTGTATCGATTTGATTCTTGAAGATATCTCAAAAGAAACTAAGGTGAAATCTATAATTTTAAATTGTCAATCAATAATAGGATTCATATACAATCATGGTTGGTTGCTTACCATAATGAGAAAAGAAACCAATAATAAAGAACTGATTCGGCCAGCAGTAACCAGGTTTGCTACTCACTTTATTGCATTGGAATCCATATACACACATAAAGAGAATCTAAGAAGAATGATTTCATCGAGGGAGTGGAGCGCAAAGATTCCTAAACTCGGTCCTAAAGATAAAAAAACTGCAATTCTTATCTATAATTTGATCCACAGTGATAAATTTTGGGTCAACGTTGCTGCTATTATTCTCGTATTTGGTCCACTTGTAAAAGTTTTAAAAATGGTGGACAATGATGATAAAGCAGAGATGGGATATCTATTTGAAGCAATGGATCGAGCGAAGGAATCAATTACGTAAGAAAAATGTCGGTATAAGACAGTGTCAAAAGTGGTGGAATATAATCGATAAAAGATGGGAAAGACAATTGCATCGACCTATTCATGCAGCAGGTAAATTTTTTTAATTATTGCACAATTATAAAAGTACATATCATGTCAATATTTATTTGAACTATCAAATTGTTTTAGGTTATTTTCTCAATCCTCATGTACAATACAGAGATAATGCAACAAACGATGATGAGGTTTTAAATGGATGGACAAATGTTCTTGAAAAAATGGTACCTGATATTGCTATGCAAATTGAAATTTCAAAAGAGGTAATAAACAAATTATAAACAACTCATGATTCTTGCTATTATGTTTAACGCAAAGTATAACTTGGTTTATTATGAATGATTTGTAGGTTGAAAAATATAGAATGAAACTTGATGTATTTGGTTCTGCAAAAGCGAAACGTGCAGTTAAGTCGTGCCTTCCAGCTATGTGGTGGTCAATAATTGGTAGGGAAGCTACTCCAAATTTAACACGCATAGCTATGCATATTCTTAGCCAAATAGTTTCTTCTTCAAATTGTGAAAGAAATTGGACAACATTTGCAATGATTCACACGAAGTTAAGAAACAGAATAAAAATGGAGAACTTAGAAAAACTGGTATTTGTACATTATAATATGCGATTAAGAGTACGACATGCTAAACGCCAACAAACAACCGATCAACTTATTGATTTAGATTACATCTTTCATGAGGAGAATCCACTTGCAGAATGGACTAGAGAAGCTGAGAATCCACTACTTGATAATGCAAGCGATAATCCTTGGTCGGACAATGATAATGTATCTGCATAAAATACTGAAAATGATAGTTCATCAAATGATGATTCAGGTAATGCTGGTGATGACGGTATTGGTTCTAGTGGTTATGGCGTTGGTTCCACTTTTGATGAATCTCAAAGACATATCCAAAATTATGAAGCAGATGACTATAGTCGATGAAGTGATAGAAATTTGAACGTTGTACATGAAGATCAAGGGGATTATGATGGCAGATATACTTCTAACAATGTCCCTAGTTTTAGGTATTCTACGTCTGACTATACCGGAGATTATTCGTATTGTGGGTTAAATCAACCGTATGCTGCTGAGGCATCAAGTAGCCAAGATGAACCTTCACCCTTTGATAATATGATGACGACATTTTTAAGTTCGGATCAGATACAACAGTATGCTTTTCCAGCATATTATAATCCGACACAAGATGAAGAGAGCGATGAACAAAATTTATATGATGCTCAGAGAAATAGCTTTTGGTATTAAACTTTTATGTTGTTGTTTTGTAACTTCTATGTCACTTGAATAATTTAGTGTAATTGACTATTAGTATTGCGTATTTATTTGCGTATTTATAATAAAAATGTACCGGAATTCACAAACCGGATTTAAAACAGAATTTCCGAAAATCCCGAAACGGGACCGAAAATTTGAATTTTTCAGATGACCGGAACGGAAACGGAATCCGGAACTTCGAACCTTGATTTTAAGGCCTATCTTAAATGATTCTCGGTTCTTGTGAACTTAATGGTTTATAGTTCTTATTTATTCTTGTAACCTTAATTATGCCTCAAATTATAATTGATTGAAACATACCAAGTAATCTATGATGACAATATGTAATTCACGTTTGTTTTTTTCTCTGTCATTCAAGCAACATCAGTCAGATCTTTAAATAGACATTACACAACCAAAACAGACTATTAACTTCTCTACCATCGCTTGGCTTTTCACCTACAAAGACTCTTGACCTTTCATTGTTTTCATTTCCCACTAATATAGCATTTAATGTTTATTCAACAGAACTCCCCTGTAAACTTAAATGCTTCTTCCATCCGTCATGCCAATCATTTTCTTGCATCTGTTGAGAAGTACTTTCGGCAGTGGTTTTGTAAAGATATCCGCAGCTTGATCCTGACTTGTCACATGCACCAATTCCACACTTCCTTCCTTCACATGATCTCGGATAAAGTGAAAACGAGCATCAATGTGTTTGCTTCTTTCATGGTTTACAGGATTCTTTGCCAACTCAATTGCTGATTTGTTGTCAATATGAATCACGGTTGCACCAAGTTGCTTTAGCTCCATCTTGCTCAACAAATTTCTAAGCCATATTGCATGACATACACACCAAGATGCTGCCACATATTCAGCTTCACATGTCGAGAGCGTTACGATCGGTTGCTTCTTTGAAAGCCAAGTAAATGCAGTACCTCCCATAAAGAACACATATCCCGAAGTACTTTTCCGATCGTCTATGTCTCTGCACCAATCACTGTCGGAATAGCCAACCAACTTGTAATCTTCTGCTTTTGATTAGACCAGCCCCAGTGACAACGTTCCTTGGATATATCGTAGGATTCGCTTCAACGCTTTCCAATGTGAATGAGCCGGCTCCTCCATGAACCGACTTACAAGGCAACACTAAAAGAAAGATCCAGCCTTGTGCATGTGAGATAGCGAAGGCTTCCTATCAAACTCCGGTATCTATTCGCATCGACACGTTCTCCTCCACCGAACTTTGAAAGTTTTGCACCTGGTTCCATTAGTGTTGATACAGGGGTGCAAGTTGCCATATTGAACTTCTTCAAAATCTCTCTTGCATATGCCTCCTGTGATATGAAAATTCCCGTCTCTACTTGTCTAACCTCCAAACCCAGGAAAAACTTCATCAAGCCCAAATCTGTCATCTCAAATTCCCGTGTCATTGTGCCCTTAAACTCTTCTATCATCTCATTATTGTTACCCATAAAGATGAGATCATCGACATAAAGAGCAACAAATAATACGTTACCTCCATTCTTCTTTACATAAAGGGCATGCTCATAAGGACATTGCTTGAACCCGTTCTCCTTGAAATATGAATCGATACGTGTATTCCATGCCCGCAGTGCTTGCTTCAATCCATAAAGTGCCTTCTTCAATTTTAGCACCTTCTTCTCTTCTCCGACTTTTATGTACCCGGGTGGTTGTTCGATGTAGACATCTTCTTCGAGCACACCATTCAAGAATGCCGACTTGACATCCATTTGAAATATCGGCCATTTGAATTGAGCAGCTTGTGTAATGAGTAATCGGATTGTCTCCATTCTTGCAACAGGAGCAAATATCTCATCATAGTCGATTCCTTCCTTTTGCTTGTATCCCTTCGCAACAAGTCGTGCCTTGTATCGTTCTATCTCGCCTTGAGCATTCATCTTTTTCTTGAACACCCATTTCACACCAATGGGCTGACTTCCTTTCGGCAATTCTGCTAGCTCCCATGTGTTGTTGCGGTCAATTGCCTTAATCTCCTCGTTCATGGCAGTTTGCCACTTCTTGTCTCGAACCGCCTCTTCAAAACTGATATTTTCAGCATCTGATAGAAGACATACAAGGTGTACCTCATTTTTCGAATCATACAAATCTTGCAGACTTCGTATTTTGGGTTGTAGTGGTTCATCTTCATTATCAACAGTTTCAGGGTCTGTTGATATACTTGCTGGTGCAATGGCTGATGATTCTCCAACTTCTATGATAGCCTCTGTCGAATTATTCCAGTCCCACTCGCTTGCTTCGTTTACTCGCACATCACGACTCACCATCACCTTCTTGCTTATCGGGTCGAGTAGCTTGTACCCTTTTGTCTTCTCATCATACTCAATAAAAATATATCTTTTTCTTTTGTCTTCAAGCTTCGTTCTTTGCTGATCTGGTACGTGTGCATAAGCCACACTACCGAACACTTTGAGATGAGAAACTGTCGGCTTTTGTCCGCTCCATGCCTCTTGTGGTGTTTGATCATTTAACTTCATATGTGGACATAGATTTTGTACATAGATGGCACATTGTACAGCTTCTTCCCAGAATTCCTTCGGCATCTTCTTGCTTTTGAGCATTGATCGAACCATGTCGAGAATAGTCCGGTTCTTCCTCTCGGCCACACCATTTTGTTGAGGAGAGTATGATGCGGTTAGAAATCTCCTTATGCCTTGTTGTTATCCCGCCTTTTGGCAAGGCCGTGACACCAAGGACTTGACTAGAGACCGGTGACAGATCGTCTCAGAAATCATTTAACACACAAGGATCGCTATGGATATCAATGAAATTTGTCCGAGTCCAGATCGGGCTGCAATCGATAAGGCGCGTCAAACAGAGTAGTAGAAACCAACGTTCCAAATTTCGAGGCAATCCGAGTTCGTATGCTCAAGTTATCGTCGTTAGAAAGTGGAAGGATAGTCTTGGCTCGAATCCATCCTCGGGTCGGATCCATCCCCCTTGCTTCGACTCCATCAGCACAATGGTCCTTGTTCGAATCCATTGGAGTTTTATCCACCTTCAAATCCATCAAACGAGAGTCCTTCGATTCCATACAGTTGAAGGAGCTTCGACTCCACGCCACGATTGTCTTCGAATCCCAAAGACAGAGGATACTTCGTATCGATCAGCCATAACCTTCCACGATCGATACGAAGGAGCACGAATTCGACCGATTCGAAGAAACCACCTCTTCGAATCGATAACTTCGAATCCACCAAGCAAACGCATCTAAAACCCCGGGTACGACTCAGTAAAACTCGGAGCTAAAAGAGGGTTGACCCGAAGCATGCGCGCCACGCCATTGTCTTCATGCGCAGGAGGATCGATTCGAACCATATCGATTCGAACAGAGCATTGCCACCAGAAATGCAATCTTGAATCGATCATAACTCAAGTTCTACAAGACCAAATGCCATGAAATTTTCACAGAAGCTTAAGCACATAATGAAGAATGTTCACGCCAAATTTCAGCTCGATTGGATGATTTCTTGATCGATTCGAACCAAGGGTCGAATCGATCCCAAAGTGGGCCCGGATCTCCAGATTTCGGCCATGTGGGCCCCCTGACGTACCAGAACTGGTCTCCCCTCATTTTAGGCGAAATATCAGCCTCCTACACCTATAAATAGAGCCCCTAGTCATTCAGAAAAGGGGTCGGACAATTCTAAGTACTAAAGAGCGCCCAGATTCTGCCAGATTTACACCAGAACACCACCGCTGCTTTAGATTGAGACTTAGCATATAATTTCAGTTGTATTACAGTATAAAGAATTGTAATCTTCGAGTATTGAGCAATAAAATCATCAAACTTCATAGTGGACGTAGGCTACAAAGCCGAACCACTCTAAATCGCTTGTCTTTGCATTTTACATTTATGTTATTTGGAGTTTTTGTTAGATATTCCACAGTTTTAATTTTCATTCTGCGCGTTTATCTCTTCAAAGACTTCCGAAGAGTGTTGTGCCCATTTTTGGTACAAACACTTTGGTGCTTTCACTGAGAAAAAACCAGCTTTTTTCTCCTGCTCCTTGGATCTACCATCGATACCGGATTGCATAAATCCAAGAGGAAGATCCAGATCTCTAATTCATAATCCTTCCATTCTATTCGGATTTGCATAAAGTCTAGGAAAAGGATTCATCATTCAAAATGGTTAGCACAAGAACCACTTCTACAGCTACTGGACAAGAAGGTAGGGATGGACAGAATCCTGCTCAACAGCAGCCATCCAACCAAGACAATGTCGCTCATTCAGAACCGTCTGGACCAGTCACCAGACAAGAATTCCATATGTTGCTTCAAGAGCTGACTCAAAGTCGGCAACAATTGGCCGAACAGTTGCGTGCTAATATTGAATTAACAAACCAGCTGAACCGCCAAGGCCGCAGAAGGTCCAGACGAGATGATATCTCCCGATCGTCTACTGAAAGTTCCGCCTCATCGGACTACTATCACAGATCTACCCGTCCTCGATTAGATGGGAGCCACGCACAAACGGTCGGATATCAACCCGCCCTGACTGTTGGACAGTTGAGGGCAGGACCGTCGACCAGCTTTCAGGCCGGGCCCTCAGCACAAGGAGGCCCTACTACATAGCGTACCACGGACAATCGTGCCGCAGCTGCCACAACAGAAACGAGGGTTGATACCCGAAATCTTTCAGAGCCAAATAATCAGCAATATGGGCGTACTCCTGAACCATACGTCCCAGAAGACGCCGAGCCAAGGAGGCGAAATTTGGACCGTCGACAGCGCCCGGTCCGAACTCGCGCTGTGGAACCCGACCACACCTTAGCTCAGCAGGCTCAAAATGTAGTAATGCCCGACATTTCGACTATGATACGTCAGATGATCCGCGAAATCCAAGGTCTTGCCAACGACGATTGGGGAATTTCTCGAAGCCATACTCCTTTCACGGACGAGATACTGTACGCTGAACCTCCTCGGCGATTCAGAATGCCAACTCTCCCTATGTACGAAGGAAATTCTGATCCCAATCAACACATATTGAAATATGAATGGTCAATGAGCGCCGCAAGGGCCGACGATGCAGTGAAATGTCGAAGTTTCCCCATCTCACTGGGAGGAATTGCAACCATGTGGTTTACAAGATTACCTCCAAGATCTATCTCTTTATTTGATCAATTGGCGAAGAAATTTGTTGAACAATTTCGCATGCATGTCGCTAGACCCAAAGATGTCAACACCTTATCCAATGTTACCCAAGCTCGTGGGGAAACGTTAAGGCGTTACTTGGAGAGATTCCATGCGGCCTGTGTGGAGATTAGTAATCCCAACGATAACTCAATTTTAATGGAATTGACAAAGGGAATTGATCCTGATTCCGAATTTGGAAACTGGTTAGCTGGAAAACCACCGGCATCGTTGGACCGTTTCTACTCCAAAGCCGCTCAATTCTTACGGCAAGAGGACGCGAAACAGTCTAGGAAGCAGGACGATGCGAAGCCCGAAAATGAGGGAATACAGAGCAATGTAGCAGTTAAACAGTCTGGTGACAATTCCGGAAAAGTTCAGTTAAACATACAGAATAAACAGACTCAGCCAAGGGGCAACAGTGGCCAAGATAGGAAAAGAGACTCAAATCGAGGCCCACGGCGTGAGGCTCCAATGTTCGATAATTACACACCGTTGAATACATCGTTGGAAAATGTGTACCTACAGACTTGCAATACTATGCAATACAAGAAGCCGGCTCCGAAGCAATCGTCGGAGAGGCAGATTCAAACGGGGAAGTTCTGTAGATTCCACGAAAGTTATGGCCACAACACCAATGAATGTCGACACTTGCAGGACCTCATTGAGAAGTTGATCAGGGAGAGGAAGTTAGACCAGTTTGTGCGGGCACCGCAGTCTGAGGGGGTAGGCCCCTCAAATCAAAATCATGTACAGAATCCAAAAAGACAGGAAGAACCAGGTCGTGTCGGAGGAAGACTGGTAATTAATGTTGTAAGTGATAATCCTCGTCCAGCGAAGCGAAGCTGGGAAGAAATGAAATCATATAACAACTTAGCTAGACGAACAGACTTTGAGTATGATGATAACTTGGACAATAAACCTTCAACCAAACGAAAGAGAGCGATAATTAACGACATCACTTTCCGAGACAACGATACTGATTATGTCGGAAGCCCGACTACTGACCCACTCGTGATATCGGCACAAGTAGGTCCAGCTTGGATGAAGAGGATACTAATTGACTGCGGGAGCTCTGTGAATATCCTTTTTATACATGCTTATAATCAAATGAGGATGAAAGCCAGGGACTTGGAACCTTGCCAAACTCACCTCCATGGATTCAACGGTAGCGCTACCATACCTATTGGGATGGTGAAGTTACCAGTTAAGTTGGGATCCGAGGAACATAGGAGAGTTCGGACATTACAGTTCGCTGTACTGAACATAGTCTCGCCATACAACGCTTTCTTAGGATGACCTGCCCTTGCTGAATTCAGAGTCGTAATTGCCCCGTGGTGCTTAACCTTAAAGTTCCCTACCGTCAACGGAGTTGGAGTCGTCCAGGGCGACCAGGTTGACTTGAGAACAATCATTCGCCGAAATCGAGTCGCCCGATTACGCAATGCCGAGGACCGACTAAAAACTTTTGAACGCAATGAGATTGTCATTAAAAAAGAATATCCGGCACTCCCACACGCAAGACCAACATGGAGAGGGTCACATGAAATTAAGCAAGAACTCGGGGATGGTACATTTAAGTTAGCAGCCGTTGATGGTCTAACTTTACCAAGGGCCTGAAATAGCGGAAGTCTTCGTCGCTACTCCAAATAACAGGCTATGTTTATTTATTTAGTTTAAATTCTATTTTAAATTTTGTTTCTGCATTTCGAAATTAGAATTTGTAATAAGGCAACTGACTTTGCCATGTTTTCTTATTTCAGCAATAAAATGCCATCTCTTTGAGCCAGAGCTGTGATTCATTAAATACAATGTACAACATCACGATGCACGAAGAGCTAAATTCCATCACACAATGGGATTTATTCAAGTAGGGAGTGGCTATGAAGCAATCAACCACTCACCAAATGAAACCCGAGCTCGGGGGCAAGCCATCACATCAGGCCAGAAATGGGTTGATACACGACAACCCTTCACTCAACTCCATACTCCCAGAGTGCGAGGCGGAGTATAAACATTTTCCTAAATCCCAAAGTACTCCGAGAGCGCGAGCTGGGTACAAACTTTTTACTTAACTCCGTACTCCCAAAGTGCGAGGCGGAGTATAAACATTTTCCTAAATCCCAGAGTACTCCGAGAGCGCAAGCTGGGTACAAACTTTTACTTAACTCCGTACTCCCAGAGTGCGAGGCGGAGTATAAACGTTTTCCTAAATCCCAGAGTACTCCGAGAGCGCGAGCTGGGTACAAAATTTTTACTTAACTCCGAACTCCCAGAGTGCGAGGCGGAGTATAAACATTTTCCTAAATCCCAGAGTACTCCGAGAGCGCGAGCTAGGTACAAACTTTTACTTAACTCCGTACTCCCAGAGTGCGAGGTGGAGTATAAACGTTTTCCTAAAACCCCAGAGTACTCCGAGAGCGCGAGCTGGGTATAAATATCGACAAACTCCAGACTCCGAGAGCGCGAGCTGGAGTATAAACATTACTCAACTCCATACTCCCAGAGTGCGAGGCGAAGTATAAACATACGTCAACTCCACACTTATCCCCAATACTGGGGGCAGAATCATAACACATAACAAGTTGAAGACAAAAAGGGAATAAATTTGCATTTCCACTATCAACCAAAAGAATCTGATTACAAAGTGTTTCAAAAAGTTTCTGCTAGTGGAAGCCGAATCCACATCTATACACGGCTATAAAAAGAATCAAAATCAACAAAATGCTACCCTACGCAACAGAGATTTAAAGAAAGAGTTCAATCTTTCTTCTTCCTTATCTTCTTCTTCGGGGTAGCTCCACCAGATCCGCTGCCTGATTTTCTCCTCACCCGCTTACTCTTTTCAGGCTTGTCCTCCGGCAGCGACATAATGTCAACGTCTTCCTTAGAACTCGAGGCAACGGAAATTCTTCTGGGAGGTCGAGCTGGAGGCATAGGAGTAGTAGCAGGAGGTGGGACAGGAGCAGATTCGATCATTACAGTACCGCCCGGTGAAATCACCATTAACGGGGCAGGCTCGGGCGGATTCATACCAGCATTCCCTGCTGCCACCTCGGCATCAATCTCGGCAATAATTTCGTCCTCACGGGATGCTTGGGCCGCATCAGATGCAACAGTAGCGGGCATAGATGAACTAACGGCCAGAGCAGCCCCACTCATAGCATCGGACGGATTGACGGAGGGATCGATGGGTTCATTAAGAAGCTCTTCAATCATTTGAGCGCTGAAAGAAAACATGTTTGCATCTCCCTCTTCGCCAACCAAGGTAGAAGTCGTAATGGCTTCAGTAACAACGACCCCTTGCGTTTGATATGGAAATGATAGTGCAAAAGGCGCAGAAGCGACGGCTTCAGTCACTGAAATACAACAAAGGACAGATTGTTAGCCAAGTGTGTTGATTGAGATTCTTCACACTAAAATGCGGGAAGCGTTCGAATACCTTCCTTAGCCTGGACGGGAGCACGAGCAGGAACGTCAGCGGAAGATAATTGTGGCTGGTCGGGATTATATGCAGGGACATGCTGGGGATCAACCGCACCAGTGGTTTCAGGTAATGTTGGAATTGCAGCCTCAACATTTTCCTCGTGATGCGCAGTCCCCGAGCCTTCGCCTGTCTCTAGAAATTGAACACCAAGTTTTTCTTTCACCACCGAGATCACCGCCTCATGAAGGACTTTCCTCTCCTCCTCGGTGAGCAGACGCATCTCCAGCTCAAAGTCATCGAGTGTTTCATCTGGATGCGCTGCTCTCTTCTCGTCCACCAGCCGGGTCCAAGCGTTATATAAGATCATGGAGTCATCTCCCAGCCACGCTAAATTTCTGTGCTCCAGCACATTTGCGTTGTACGTGACCAAGAGATCGTCAAACTCAGCATCCAGCCTAGACCTCTCCTCCAAAATCTTTTCTTGGATTTCTGCTTCCGCAGACTTAGTCTTGACCGCCACCGCAGCGAGTTCAGCCCTGAGAGATACTGCTTGGTCGCAAGCCTCTTGTGCAGTGGCGTTCGCGTCATCCTTCTCCTTCACCATTTCGGCAAATTTGGCCTTGAGCTCGTTCAGTTCTTTAATGGCTAAGTCTCGCTCAACTGCAATGGTGGTGTTGCGGTGGCCCATCTCCTCTACCGTGGCGCAATGTTCTTGTTGCATCCTCGCCAATTTGGCCACAACATCCTCATGTTTCTGAAGTTTTTCAAGTTCTGACTTCCGGGACGTCTCCACTTTGGATTGAAGAACCTGAATGATGCGTTTCTGTTTAACAATGTCAGCATCACGTTCAGCAATAATCTTCGCTCGGTCAAAAGCTACTCTAGAAGCCTTCACGGCTGCCTTGTACCACTCCTTATACTGAGCGTAGAAGTCGCGGATATAACTATGAGCAGTGGTCTCAGCGTCCGGAGGAATTCTTTTAAAGTTAGGAGGGAAGACATAGCCATCCATGCAAATTTCAGGGTAGTCATTTTTCATTTGGGCAAGTTTAGCAGCTCCCTCACTTGTCAACTCAGCCAGAGCTTGTTCTATTATAGCGGCTGCTGTCGGTTCCATTCTTGGCCGCTGAGCATCAGGCCGAGAAGATTGAGAAGGCAGCTGCTGCTGATGAGAAGGCCCTGGGAGGTCTACTAGAGCCTTGGGAGGCAGGATCGGGGTCGGTACTGGTATCCCCGGTCTCTGTCAGAATAATCATAGCCAGAACGGCCACGCGAGTAATCTTTATCTCTATCATAACGTTCTTGACTTGAATAGCCTCGCCCATGATCTCTATCTGTCTCTCTCCTGCGGGAATCGTAAAATGGAGAAGATTGGCGCACGTTCTGGAGCCTATCCAGAGTGGAGCCTCGTCCTGACATCTCACCTGCGATAAGAAAGAATTACGGATTAAGATCCCATAAAGCAATGTTTACTATGCAAAAGTCATGAAGTGCTGTGGAAGTGTGTGTAAATGTGTAAACCCCCAAACCGACCGGAAGTGTTGACCGCACTTAAAGGAAAGGGCTCGTTCATGTTTAGGACATCTTGAAATTCCTCCAACCCAGGATTATGAGAAATCGATATATAATCTGGGATGGGAATATCGTCAAGCCCTTTGAAAATGTCTCTCGAATGAGAAGGGGCGGTCTCAGAAATCATAACTCCGGAAATGGGAGGAGACACATCCACAGATTTCCACCCCTTAGACTTAAGTTTTTTGGAAACGGCGGCCTTGCCTTTCCGTCTTTCTCCCGACTCCTCCAAGTTTCCCGAGAGGTCAGCCATCGGCTCCGAATCCGTGTGGGTTCTTTCTTCGTCACTCGCCTCGATTATTCTGATTCCGAGTGACTTCTTCACCTTTCTCTTCTTGGTTTTCTTCTTATCTTCCTTCTTGGAGGCGGGCTTTGCCAATCCCTCGACGACTATACTTTGATTGATGTCGATCAAACCAAGAATTCTTAAGTTATAGTCGTTCAGCACCGAGTCAATATGTCTCAACTCGCTTGGAACTTCTTGAAGGCTTCGGACGATACCCTTGAAACTCCCTCCATCGGGTCTGGAAATAATGGCTGTAAAGGGAATGAAATGTCAATTTTAACACCAAAGAGCTATTGGTCAAGAAAACAGGTTAAGGCGCTTACGTCTAGACAACCATCGCCTAGCAAAACCAGGAGGGCACCGAACATAGAACCACTCGTTCTTGAAATAACTCAGTCGGGTCCAAGCTCCAACTACAACTTGGCAATTCCTAACTGCCTCCAGAAATGTAAAAGACGGGCTATCACCCCTACTCTTGAAGTTAAATATGTGTCTGATCTCGGTGGGCCTTGGCGGGCGAAAGAGACAGTCCATAAATATGACAAAGGCACTGTTCAGCAATGCGTGCCCGTTGGGATGAAGTTGTGAAGGAGCGATTCCTAAATATGACAGCATCCCTCTGATATATTGATTAAATGGAGGGAGAGTTCTGGCCGCGCAAGCATGGCGATAGAATGTTGTATATCCTTCAGGCGGATTATGCGGTCTATCAGCGGCACTGGGCAATAATACGTCATCCAGAGATATGTTATGCTTTAAGCATATTCGGCCCAATAGGGATTCAGAAATGTTAGATTGGACAGAGTCAGCGGGGTCCTCAATAAATATAGCGTCCGGCAATTCATCTGGAGCTGGATCGATTACATCGGCAGGAATATCGGGAATCTCAAGCACCGGAGGAGTCGAGCTCTGTACCTCTTTATGTTGGGAACTCAAAGATTCCATAATTAACTAACTCATCATAAAGCAACGTTAAGTTCATAAACAGCCCGTGCATGCCCCAGTGTAGTGTGTATGAACGTGTTGTGCAGTGCAAGTGCTATGCGTTACTTAAGCAGATTCTATAGATCAAAGCAAAATGTCCGTACGACAAAAACTTGGGGGTTTGAGAGCGAAGATGACCGTCATCGCTGACCGTCACTTCCACACCATCCAGACGCTACTGACCACTTCAAGTATAAATCAGTTGTATTATTGGTTAAGTCATAGTTCCATCGACGAGCCTCAAGGGAAATTCAAGTATAATCTTTCAGTCAAGTTCGATTATGCAAGGCCGAAGCTCGTCGGAGTCAAGTATGCTAAAGTTCATTATGTTCGTCAGAGTACGAACTTGAAGTTGGTCGTAGTTCAGATAATGGAGCAAATCAAAAGAGCAATGGTATCAGAGGACGAAGACGTTCGAATCCATCGACTTCGAATCGATAAGGGTCGAATCGATGGAGTTCGATTCCAGGTACTTCGAATCCATATGGTTCGACTCGATGTAACTTTGTGATAGAGGAGCGCTTCGAATCCATGGGCTCCACATTGCTTCGAATCGATCAGTATTCAATTCCTTCGAATCGATCTAGATGACATCACTTCGAATCGATCAAATCGATACCCTTTCCCTCCAAGTCGTCGATTTGAAACCTTGCCCTCGAGATCGATTCGAACCGGTCATTCCTGGATCGATGCGAAGCAACGGGAGACGACCCACTCCATTCAGATCTCATCACTCCTCGACTCCATCGAGTCGACCCATTTCATTCAGATCTCGTCACTTCTCAGAATTTTCTAAGGCGAAGATAGTTCTATTTTCCTCATCTCGAATCGATCCCTTGAGTACCTGATTTGATTACGAGTGGAAGCGTGGACGAGTTCGATCGATTCGTGGTAGGCACGTCAGTTATAGCTCTGGGAAATCGATTCGAAGAAACAGCTGAAGCAATGGTAGAAAGTAAAAAGTGAGAAGTGAATAGGACCCCGGTATATATAGGGGAAATATGGCGATTCGCCTCCCGGTATACCTGACCGGCTTCTACAGGTGAGGAAATCGAATCGAATCGATTCGTTGCGGCAAGTACGAATCCATTGTGAGCCACTGCTTCGAATCCATCACAACACAGAGTCGTTCCACCAGTTCGAATCCATCCCTTAGTTCGAATCCATCCGGTTTCGAACCCTTTACAACGTCGAATCCATTCATGCAAGTATCGATGCAAAGCATCATCGATTCGAAGGAGTAGCCGAACAAAGGCTAGGATGATAGTCTTATCAACTCGAAGCACGAAGTCCCTAGAGCCATCGATTCGGAAGCCATCGATTCGAACATACATAGCTTCAAATCCATCACAGACCACTGACGAAAATGGACGAACCATTTCAATGTGAATTTTTTTGCTTATCCACTCTTTGTACCGATTCAGGAGAGGATCAATACAAGAGGATGATCATAGGCAATCATAAAAGCGATGTTTTAACCCGAGTCTCAAACCGGTTCAGGAGAGGACCGATGCAGATTTCGATAGCAAACCGAACTGACAACGACTTGCGATCACGCAACGTTAACCAAAGTCAAGATAATACACGTATGCATGTATTTCTGACTAATGTTTGGTCTTTATCATTTACAGGGATCAAATGTTCATCTCGTCATGACTCAAAAACCTAACAGCCAGTCACAATTATAAGACGGTCGATTACTGCGATACAGAATGCGACCTTCGGTAAAGCATGTCATAGCTGTCCAGTGAGAGATTGCAACTTTTCAAAGCACGTCATGTTTACACAAGACGTACTTTGGGGGGCAAATGTTATCCCGCCTTTTGGCAAGGCCGTGACACCAAGGACTTGACTAGAGACCGGTGACAGATCGTCTCGGAAATCAGTTAACACACAAGGATCGCTATGGATATCGATGAAATTTTTCCGAGTCCAGATCGGGCTGCAATCGATAAGGCGCGTCAAACAGAGTAGTAGAAACCAACGTTCCAAATTTCGAGGCAATCCGAGTTCGTATGCTCAAGTTATCGTCATTAGAAAGTGGAAGGATAGTCTTGGCTCGAATCCATCCTCGGGTCGGATCCATCCCCCTTGCTTCGACTCCATCAGCACAATGGTCCTTGTTCGAATCCATTGGAGTTTTATCCACCTTCAAATCCATCAAACGAGAGTCCTTCGATTCCATACAGTTGAAGGAGCTTCGACTCCACGCCACGATTGTCTTCGAATCCCAAAGACAGAGGATACTTCGTATCGATCAGCCATAACCTTCCACGATCGATACGAAGGAGCACGAATTCGACCGATTCGAAGAAACCACCTCTTCGAATCGATAACTTCGAATCCACCAAGCAAACGCAGCTAAAACCCCGGGTACGACTCAGTAAAACTCGGAGCTAAAAGAGGGTTGACCCGAAGCATGCGCGCCACGCCATTGTCTTCATGCGCAGGAGGATCGATTCGAACCATATCGATTCGAACAGAGCATTGCCACCAGAAATGCAATCTTGAATCGATCATAACTCAAGTTCTACAAGTCCAAATGCCATGAAATTTTCACAGAAGCTTAAGCACATAATGAAGAATGTTCACGCCAAATTTCAGCTCGATTGGATGATTTCTTGATCGATTCGAACCAAGGGTCGAATCGATCCCAAAGTGGGCCCGGATCTCCAGATTTCGGCCATGTGGGCCCCCTGACGTACCAGAACTGGTCTCCCCTCATTTTAGGCGAAATATCAGCCTCCTACACCTATAAATAGAGCCCCTAGTCATTCAGAAAAGGGGTCGGACAATTCTAAGTACTAAAGAGCGCCCAGATTCTGCCAGATTTACTCCAGAACACCACCGCTGCTTTAGATTGAGACTTAGCATATAATTTCAGTTGTATTACAGTATAAAGAATTGTAATCTTCGAGTATCGAGCAATAAAATCATCAAACTTCATAGTGGACGTAGGCTACAAAGCCGAACCACTCTAAATCGCTTGTCTTTGCATTTTACATTTCTGTTATTTGGAGTTTTTGTTAGATATTCCACAGTTTTAATTTTCATTCTGCGCGTTTATCTCTTCAAAGACTTCCGAAGAGTGTTGTGCCCATTTTTGGTACAAACACTTGCTCCACGCAATACTCCATAAATGCCGTCGAAGTATACTCGCCACCTCTATCGGATCGTATGGCTTTGATGTGTCTACCGGTTGCCTTCTCCACCATAACTTTGAACTTTTTGAACACCTCGAATGCCTCAGATTTTTCTTTCAAAAAATAACCCCAAGTTTTCCATGAGAAGTCATCGATAAAAGAAATGAAGTACCTTTTACCGCTGAAAGATTCGGGGGTAATCGGTCCACATATGTCGGTATGAATCAACTCGAGAATATGTTTAGCTCGATATTCTGCATTATTTTGAAACGAGGTTCTCGTTTGTTTGCCAAGCACACATTCTTCACAAAATTTGCCCTCATAGTCCATGTCTGGCATTCCGTGCACCATATTCTTCTTTGCTAACTTCTTTAGACCACCATGATATAGGTGACCAAAGCGGAGATGCCACAGCGATGCCTTGTCTTCTATATTGACTCGAAAACATTTTTCCTGTACGCTTCTCAATTTCAGTTTGTACATCTGATTTCTTCCCATCTCAACTCGAGCAACTAAACGCCCTTCATTATCTTTCAATTGCAGTGCCCGGTTTTTCATGAATATTGAGTATCCCTTCTCCATGAGTTGCCCAATGCTCAAAATGTTGCTCTTAAGATCAGGTACAAAATAAACATTCTCAATTGATCCTTCTGTACCATCTTTTTGTGAATAATAAACTGTACCTTGGCCTTTTACTTGGATCCTTGACGTGTCTCCAAACGAAACGTGTCCATCTTAAACCTCTCGCATCCCCCTACGGGTGCTTGTGCCCGCACATGTGGTTACTAGCGCCGGTATCGAGATACCACTCTGTGTCGTTATCGGAAACGGTATTTTTGTAAGCCATCATGAGAACACCATCTTCTCTTGTCTCCTCTTCCGCGACTAAATTTGCGCTTTCTTCTACCTTTTTCTCGGAATAGCACTCCTTTGCATAGTGTCCATATTTACCACAATTATAGCAATCGATGTTTGATTTGTACTCTTTTGTGCAGTGTCCATGCTTGCCACAGTTGTGGCATTCGATATTTGAATAATTTGACCGGACACCTCTACCACGACTACGTCCTCTACCTCGACTATTTTGTTGGCTTGACTGCCTCTTTTTCTCATAATATTCACCCTGACCGCGGCCTACACCACCGCGACCATTGTTGCGACCTCCACGGCCACGCCCTCTACCACGAAAATTTTGTGCATGGGGTACCTTTTCGTCTTTGATTGACACCTTGGTTTGAAGTGCCTGCTCAAGTGTCTCCTCCTTCTTTTTCTTCTTACGTTGTTCGTGTGCCTCGAGAGAACCGGCAAGTTCGTCGACTATGAGCGTCGCAAGGTCCTTTGATTCTTCTATCGCGCACACAACATTCTCAAAATTGTCGGTCAATGATCTCAAAATCTTTTCCACAACACGCGCATCAGTTAGCGCTTCGCCATTACGATTGAGTTGGTTCACCACAGCCTGTACACGTGTGATGTAGTCAGATACAGTTTCTGACTCCTTCATCTTAATCCTCTCCAACTCACCACGAAGAGTTTGGAGACGCACTTGCTTAACTCGGTCGGCTCCTTTAAACACTTTTTCTAAAGTGTCCCATGCTTCTTTTGAAGTAGTTGCACCAGCAATCTTCTCAAAGCCCGACTCGTCGACGGCTCGGAACAACATGTATAGTGCCGACTTATCCTTCGATCGTAACTCTTTCAGCGCCTTGTTTTGAGCTGCCGTATATCCCGTGGTATTTGTTGGTTCTTCAAAACCTTCTTGGACCACCTCCCATGCATCTTGAGATCCGAGGAGAGCTTTCATTTGAATGCTCCAGTTCTCATAATTCGCCTTCGTTAGTCGTGGTAGCGGCATTTGGCTCATCATACTCTACATTGGCTCTGATACCAATTTGATGACAATATGTAATTCACATTTGTTTTTTTTCTCTGTCATTCAAGCAACATCAGTCAGATCTTTAAATAGACATTACACAGCCAAAACAGACTATTAACTTCTCTACCATCGCTTGGCTTTTCACCTACAAAGACTCTTGACCTTTCATTGTTTTCATTTCCCACTAATATAGCATTTAATGTTTATTCAACAATCTAAGATAAATATTTATGTTCGATAGTTTTCTAAAATTCATACTACTACTCGTAAAAGAAACTAATTTGAGTTCAGTATGATGCAAATGACTTTATTTAGCTGCAAGTTGTTGATAAAAGAAAGAAAAATATCTAATATATTTGAGATAAAATGATTTCTATCTGAAATTGATAATTTTGTAATTATCTATTGCAATAGATCTAAAAAGCTTAACTGAATCTAAATTTGACCCAAAAAACTTAATTATTAGTTCTTTTGAATCAAATGAAATAAAATAAAGAAGGAATTACGAAAATACAATTCTTGTTATGATCTTGGGTTTCATAAGTTTTGCTATTGTAAACATGGCATCGATATTTTATACTAATCTAAATAAGCAGCATAAAACTTGCAAGGCATCAGGAATTAGCGAAACAAAACTTTATTAGTACACTATACCATTACAGCCATTTTGCAACGCTTTTTTTTTCAATTGCCAACACTTATTTGTGTTGTAGATCAGTCATGATAATAACTGTTGGCAAGTTATAAATGTGTGACTGAAAATACATATTTATAATTTTTTTATTGCTAACACATATTTGCGTTGGAAAATCTGGTTAAAGTGTAATTCAATTGAATTGGTAGGGGCAAAAATGTAAATATGGACTGTTTTCAACCCAAGCCCTAATTCTCCACCTCTCCACGCTTTTTTCTTCTGCCGCTTAAAAAAAATATAATGAAACCACGGATTTCCTTCGCTCTGTAAAACGATTTCCTTCGCTCTGTAAAACAACTTCAGGATCTCGCCAACACTTCAGGCGATTTGGCGATTTGACTTCAGGTATTTGTTACAGCTTCAGGCGATTCAGGATCTCGACTTCAGGTATTGGATTTCGCCCTGGTGACTTGTTCATTTGCGTTTATTTGGGTTTATTGAAGCTTTCTATTGTAGATTGCTTATGCATTGGTATTTTATGGTTCGATTTGTTGCTGCAAATTAGAACTGCAGTAGTACAAATTTGATAGGTTGGAACTGAATTTTTTGTGTCAGTGTTTGCTGAAAATATTAGCTAGCCAAGTTGAATAAAGCCTTGAAAACATTACCTGATAGTGCAAAAAAAAACAATTAAGGTCCTAGCTTATTATGTTAATTAGATACTATGCGTACTGTCATATTTTATCTTAACCAAAACTTGGAACTTAAATATGTCTGTAGAACACATACTAATAACTATTAATTAATTCATGTACAAGCATCTGGGACTACTAGTATGGTTTCATATCAGACAATGAAAATAAAATATCATAATTGTTTGTTGCAAACAACAAGCCCATATTTTTGTATATATCCTAGATAACTGCTTAAGTTCCTCAACATAAGTTATTAACCTTTCTTTTGTAATAATTTAATAAAAGAAAGTAATCCTTTTGTTTCTTTATTTCCTGCTTTTGAACTATGTGCGTTCATCAATGAGTGTGTACGGCATCATGTATTTGCATTTGATAAACGTGAGTGGGTCTGCATATTTGTATGTTCCTACCTTGTAGTTAACACTTTGAATATATAATTTATTATTGCTGTGAAAGTGTACTTTACTTTGATATTGGCCTAGTTGTTGAACTATTTTGAATTTCTGTTTTATTGGGTTTGTTGTGATTTATTGAGTTTCATTCCCTGCATGCGTAAGTGTGAATTTCTACGGAGTGCATATACTACTGAGCTCTACTTATATATGTGCATGCATTAGTGTGTTTTAGTGTTAGCAAGCAGGTACAATAATATATGTAAGGCTGAGATATGAAATGTTGTTTAATTATGTCTTGCACACCTCATTTTAAAGAACTGATTTTTATTTGCACCTTTGTTTTCATTGCGTACTTATGTGTACAACATTATGCATTACTCCACATGCTTGTCTTCAAACCGCATATTTGATTTCTGAAGCGTTTTGATGTACATTTGTATCATCTCTGAATGGTCCATGTAAGCCTATGTAAGCCCAACTATTTTGTTTTCTTTAAATATGCAGTTTCACTATATTTGGTTCAATTATGAACTATTGAATAATATGAACATTTTAAGTCTTAATATTTTGACATTAGTTGTTGTTAGTTTAGAGTATAAGATAAGCTTTAATTAATTTTATATGAAGTGTTTAGCTTTATAGCTATTCTAGAATATATATATATATATATGTGTGTGTGTGTGTGTGTGTGTGTGTGTATGTATATATATAATATATTTACTATTTATTGTCCATCTTGGGTATTAAACAACTAAAATTTGCATGCAACTTTTTAATGCATTTGTTATAATAAGGCATCTTTAAGGTTCTTCGTCATATTTTTTTACCTGGCTGGTCAAAGATCTACTTTCAACTTAACGATTGTTATATTGGACTACACTTATTTTTGTTGGCTTTACTTGCAAAGATTGAGTATAAATGATATCACTAATTATAGATTAAGACTTAAAGAATGTATGTTGTTTCTTCAATTGGATGGCCAACACAAAATTTCTGCCTTTTAGTACTAAAAGAAGCAAATGCATACAAGTTGTAGATGGAGCACTTCAAATCATTCATAGGTTGACTGTCCATATTGACTGATGATGTTTTTGGTAACATAATAAACAATATTATACTTCTAGACATCAATACTATATTACCATAACCAGATTATAGATATAAACCGTATTAGATACTTATTTCTCTAGATATATCATTTTATATTTGCATTTACTTTAACCTTTTTTTGATTTTTTTTCATCCGTCAATCATTGGTATTCAATTTCATGCTAGTCATTTAAAATATTGTTAATTAATCACTATTTCTCAGTTTAGAAGTGTATCAATGTAACTAATAGTAATTGGTTATTTTAAGGAAGAGAAATTGTGTTTTTTATGAACCACTATTGTTGATACATGTTGTAGTAGAAGTAAGAGATGTGCTTATCCCTTCTAATTTATTGTTAATAAAAAAATAAATAGTATTGTTTTCTCATAAACAATTATTATGAGTGGCTGGCTTTATTATTTAAAGTAGAGCACAGAAACACTGGTCTTCGGATCAACGATTTACTGTCTTTGATAAATGATGTTAATAATTTGAGTCTATTAAAATATTCCATATAAGCATTTTTGGACTTTTTACTGTTAGGCTTTCCAAAAAAGCAAGTGGTTAAAATTGGCAGTAGTTTGAGCAGTAGGTAAAATGGTGAAATCCATGTTAATGTATGTGCCAAAATTGGAAGGGAAAATAAAAAGTTGGGTCAAATTATGTATAAAGTAGCCGGGTTATTATCAAATTTTATGTACTTTGCGAAAAAGGAAACAAAAGAATACATCGGTATACTGTAAGAGTTTAAAGTAGGTTTGAGAATTTAGTGAAGTAATTGAGTACTGGTTTTCTGATAAATCTTTGACCTAACTTTCATTTGTTTGATAAAATCTTTTAATGCTTTTGAAATTCACTGTTAATCCTTGTCCTGTATTATTTTCAGATGGAAATAAAAGAACCAATAACTAAAGTTTCAGGATCATCGGGAATATAAATGGGACAGAAATCTAAAGATTGAAGTGGAAAATTACTACTATGGAAATTTTGGTAAGTTTGATAAATATGTTGAGACATTTTCATTTGGTGTCTTAGGCGGTTTCTGCTTGCATTAAGGTCTTTCATGGATGCTCAGATGGTGAGCATCTAAGGGCCATTAGGTGTCACGTTATTTTACTGCATCGAAACGGCTCAGTTTCAAAACTGAGTCGGGCTCAGTTTCAAAACTGAGTTGAAACTGAGCCCGGGCTCAGTTTCGAAACTGAGCCGGGGTGCAGTTTGAGCCCAGTTACATTATTAATTATCAACTTAATTTAATGTTCAATTTAATTTTTATAAAGGAACTGCAAATTCAATTTAACGTGATATTAAACGCAGGCACTTCTAGAGGAAGCGGAAAAAAAGAGGAAGTTGGATGATAGTTCTAAGGGTGGAGTCGAAGATCTTGAAGATGACCCAATTGCGGAAGTTTTTGGTTCTGACACGAAGAAAAATTATTGTTGAGCAATTACTTCTACTTCTTCTATAAAACAAGTGAAGATGGCTCGAGCTGTAAAAGCTGTAACTGAAAAGAAGCAAGCCGTGGATTTGTCTATTTGGAAATTGGAGATAGAAAGGCAAGTAGCTAATCAAGTTAATAATGCCATCAATTCAATTACTTCAACTTTTATGAAATTTATGCCTTGTTTGCAAGAAAAATATGTTGCAAGTCCTACGACTCCACAAACGGAAGGTGCTTCTAATTTAGGAGATTCTCATATAAACAATAATGTAGTTGTTACTCCAACCGTGTCAAATAATGATATTCGGTCATCTATAATGGAAAAGAAATATGTAATGCTATTATCACAAGATTTAGAGAAGGAAGTAGTTAAAGGTTATGTTGGAACACAAACTATTTGTCATTTTATGAAGGTGATACCGAATGTAGAGAAAGTAATTTGGGTGGATGATGTTCTTGAACCGGATGCACCAATTTATGATGGTCCTCAAAATGGAATGTACAAGTTATGTGATTTTTCAGATGGAGGTTTCGTTATATGGCCGGAGTTTCGTATTCGGTATTTGTAGAATTTCACTATGAAATTTACGTTTTCTTTTGTATTCCAATTTGACATTGTTATGAAGTAGTTGATTATGTATTGAATTAACCAACTTAATTATGTATTGACATTGTTATGAAGTAGTTGACATTGTTATGAAGTAGTTGACTATGAAATTTATGTTGTTATTTGATTATGAATATTGTAAATTTTGGGTTCCTATTGAATGTAGTATAATAATGCATATCATGTCAGTTATTAATTGTTTATTGATGTTAAAATAATTGACTATATTGAAAATGAAAATATTTCAGCGTTATAAGCGTTGGCAATTAAAATTTACCAACGCTTATAAGCGTCAGCATAGAAAATTAAACAATGTTGGATGGTTAATTTGCCAACGTTTATAAGCGTTGCTAAATAATATACACCAACGTTTATAAGCGTTGGTGAATACAACCTTCCAACGCTTATAAGCGTTGGGAAACTAAACTCGCCAACGCTTATAAGCGTTGGCAATAAATTGCGACGCCCCTACAACGACGCTAATAAGCGTTGCTGAAACTGTTTGCAACAGTTATACTCGTTGGGAATCACCTGTTTTGGTGTAGTGGTACAATGTTTAAGAAATCGAACCATCACCCCGTTATTTGAAGAAAAATGTTTCTCTTAACCTGTATACATGACAGCATGCAAGGCATTGGGAATGATCAATCATCAAAGCATGTAATATGAAATTTTGATTCCTACAGATGAAATGACACTATTATCAAACTTTATTCAACGGCTGAACATCGAACCACCACACATAAATGATCACATCTTTTATTATACTATGTACATCCAAAAAACATGTAAAATCGCTATAAAAATAAGATAATAATTAAACATGAATGAAAACTCTCAGCTTATAATTAACATATAGTTAAATCTTTAACTATAGTAAGGGTAACTAAATATCTGCATACAATTGGTATCAATGAATCTTTCATTAAACATGTTAAATGAAGAAGATTTACCAGAAAATTTTAATTTAAAAAATAGGAAATTATGGATGAAAATCATGAATGGAAATTACCTAAACTGTAAGCGAACGGTGGAACCAATCTGGTGTTATACGTCTAGAAATCCAAAACAGAGAATAATCAAATATAAACTCGTCGCACAAGTTTATAATTCAGATTTCCACTACACTGGAATTCTGTATTAATTATTATAACAATATGAATGTTGTAAATAAATTACAACAACAGCGTTATACTATTTTGAATAAATAGTATAACAAAATGAAAGGATAGAATGTAGAATAATGTATATAAATATACAAATAACTAGAAATCTAACCGTATAGCGTCTGTGGCTTGTCGTAACAATTTCCTTAAGAATTTTATTTCAAAATTCTCCCAAGATACAACAGACGTAATCTACACGAGATTGTAATGAGTATGTCAACTCTATGATATATTGTATAGAGCAGTAGAGAAAGAAGAAGCAGAAGAAATTAGAATTGGAAAAATGGAATGAGAATGTGATCAGTATTCTCTTCTATTTATAATTTCGTCCGCACCCCTTCGAACAGTCGCGTCTGCCTGAAAGGTTGCACCCGTTGCCTTTCATTGCTGCTGTTCATTCGCTACTGGTTCTGTGTTCGCACTTGTTGCTATAATAAGCCGCACCCGCTCGCGTCTAACGGGTCGCACCAGCTTCCGTCTGCTACTGGATGCGTCTGTTCGCCAAAAAACTCGCGCCTGCTTCAGAAGTTGCGCCTCCTCAGTCCAAAACTCGCGTCCGTCTTCACCCGCCCGCTTCTTTTCAAATTCCAGGCCCAGCCCAGTTTTCAGCCGAAGCCCAAAACCGTTAAACAATGCCCTAGCAAAAAGAATGATCATTTAAGACCCGTACACGTACCCGGCCCGGTTCGATCGGACGGACGACTGCGGTGGCGGCGCGCGTTTGGTGGAGATGCATGATCTCCCTCCTCACAACGAAGCATACATTTGGGTGCCCCTAGGCCCCAACTCCTTCATTGCAAAGCCATATATATATTGGAATGGCTTTGCAAATTTGGCGATGTGGGACAAGTGTATTTCATTTACACTAGGAATTCTAACAATCCCCCACATAAATGATAATATACTTTCCCCCACACAAAGCGAAATATCACAGAGTACATATGAAATAATGCTTTATCGTGGATAAGTAGATATTTCACTTTGAACTTTCCCTAGTTAAAACTTATCGGATCTACTTGGCTAATCGGTGAATTATTTCATCTTGAACCGTCGGCCTTTAGTGTATATCCAGACAATAAGCTTTACGAAGCATTGATTCCCTTCTCATCCAATCTCTTAGTTGTGTTCATTTTGGTCCTGAACAATTTTTGGTTCTGCGAGTGTTTTAGAGAATAAAAGCCTTTTAATATTCTCATAGAGCCGACCCAGCTCACACTAACATAGGTGATCGCAACCATTAAGAGTATCCTACATATACCCCACTTGTTATTTCCAAGATATGGTCATCATTAAAAAACATAGTTTTAACCTTTAAATACTTCTGTAGGCATGCATTTATATTGTGCACCATAGGAATGGAGTTGGACTATGTCCACGCAAATGCATTACGTCTTGAGTTATTCAGAACTGGTTTGCCTATTGATCCTAGTCCGTGGGATCTCCAGTCGCTAGGATAGGTTTCCGTATAAGATAACTCTTGGTGGTTTAGGCTTTTAAACCCATTCCCCTCGATGCGCAGTCAATTTTCTCTCTTGATAAACCTTTAGTAAATGGATCGGCTAGGTTATCATTTGTTCTCACATAATCTATGGAAATAGTTCCATTTGAGAGTAACTGCCTAACTGTGTTATGGCTTCGACGAATATGTCGTGAATTTCCATTATACACAAAGTTGTGTGCTCTGCTTAGCGTAGTTTGGTTATCACAGTGTATGCATATGGCCGGTACAGGTTTAGGCCAAAATGGAATATCTTCTAAAAAGTGACGAAGCCATTCTGCTTCTTCGCCTGCTTTATCTAAAGCGATGAACTCTGATTCCATAGTGGATCGAGCTATGCATGTTTGTTTAGTAGATTTCCATGACACTGCTGCCCCTGCTAAGGTAAAGACATAACCACTCGTTGATTTTGATTCCTCTGAACCAGCAATCCAATTTGCATCACTATATCCTTCTAAGACGGCAGGATATTTTCCATAATGTAAGGAATAATTTGTGGTATTTTTTAAATATCCAAGCACTCTCATTAGTGCTTTCCAGTGTTCCTTTCCTGGATTGCTTGTATACCTGCTCAGTCGACTTACTGCATAAGCTATATCTGGTCTTGTGCAATTCATGAGATACATGAGACATCCTATTACACGAGAGTATTCCAGTTGCATTACACTCTCATTAGTGTTTTTATGCAGTACTTCTGATGGATTAAAAGGTGTTCTCACTCCTTTAATTCCATAGTCTTGGAATTTTTCAATCACTTTGTCTACATAGTGTGACTGAGACAATTCAATTCCATTAAGAGTTCTTATTATTTTGATTCCCAAAATAACGTCTGCAACTCCTAAATCTTTCATATCGAAATTGCTAGTTAACATCTTCTTTATGGTCTCTATTACATGAGTATTTGGACCAAATATTAACATATCGTCTACATATAAACAAATCATCACATATGATTGTCCAATTTGTTTATAATAAACACACTTATCGCATTCATTTATACGAAAACCATTTCTCATCATGACACTATCAAATTTTGCGTGCCATTGTTTTGGAGCTTGTTTCAGTCCGTATAATGATTTTACTAATCTACAGACTTTGTTTTCATTTCCTTTGGAAATAAAACCTTCAGGTTGCTCCATGTAGATCTCCTCATCGAGATCTCCATTTAAGAATGCTGTCTTTACATCCATTTGATGAATTTCTAGACCATAAATTGATGCAATTGCTATTAGCATTCTTATAGAGGTTATTCGTGTTACTGGCGAATATGTATCAAAGAAGTCTACTCCTTCTTTTTGACGATATCCTTTGGCTACTAATCTGGCTTTATACTTGTCGATAGAGCCATCTGCTTTCATTTTCTTCTTGAAAATCCATTTGCAGCCAATAGGTTTTATTCCAGGTGGAATATCAACAATTTCCCAAGTTTTATTACTTAGAATTGAATCAATCTCACTTTGGATTGCTTCTTTCCAACATGAAGATTCAGAAGATGACATTGCTTTCTTGTACGTTTGAGGTTCATGTTCTAACACATATGTGAAAAAATCCGAACCAAATGTCTTGGAAGTCCTAGCCCTTACGCTTCTTCTTGGTTCAACTTCCTCAATCTCATGATGAGTTTCATCTTCATGTGAATTGCTTGATTCTTCTCTTGTCCTTTTAGGGACATTATTCCCTTCATTCCTTTTGTGCGGAAACACGTCTTCAAAGAATGAGGCATCTCTAGATTCCATGATTGTATTTACATGAATATCAGCTATATCATACTTGAATACCAAAAACCTATAGGCACTACTATTTTGGGCTGGCCCTAAATAGTAACAATCTACTGTTTTTGGTCCAAGTTTGACTTTCTTGGGAGGCGGAACTGGAACTTTTGCCAAGCACCGCCACACTTTGAGGTATTTAAAACTTGGTTTGTGTCCTTTCCATATCTCATATGGAATTGTTCATGTTTTATTATGAGGGACTTTGTTTAATATGTGATTAGACATATTTAAGGCTTCCCCCCACAAGTTCGTCGGTAGACCAGAGGTTAAAAGCATGACATTAATTATGTCTTTTAACGTTCTGTTCTTCCTCTCGGCTACACCATTTTGTTGTGGTGAATATGGAGCTGTTGTTTGATGAATTATACCATTTTCGGCACAGAACTGTTCAAATGGTGATCCATATTCTCCACCTCGATCAGATCTCAATATCTTGATCTTTTTATTTAACTGATTTTCTACCTCAGCCTTGTACTTTATAAATGATGTAATTGCTTCATCTTTGCTATTCAAAAGATATACATAGCAATATCGCGTATAATTGTCAATAAACGTGATAAAGTACTTTTTCCCACCTCTTGTAGGTAATGATTTAAAATCACATAAATCTGTATGAACCAAACCTAGTGGTTCGGTGCTCCTATCAACAGATTGAAATGGTTTTTTAACCATTTTTGCTTCTACACATGTCTCACATTTGTAGTTCTTATCTACTTGGAATTTTGGAATTAATCCCAAGTTTGATAATATTTTCATTTTTCGGAAATTTATGTGTCCTAATCTATCATGCCATAGTAAAATTTCGTACTCAAGCAAGTAAGAAACTTCAATTTTATTAATAGCACAATCAGAATACATTGTTTTATTGCCGATAACGGCTACCTTTGCCTTAAATAGGCCATCACATAAATATCCCCTTCTGATATACATTCCAGCTTTGGACAGAACCATCTTGTCTGACTCGAACACCATTCTGAATCCTTTCTTTGATAATACTGCACCAGAGATGAGATTCTTGCGTATGTCTGGAACATGGAGCATGTCATTCAACTTGACAGTTTTTCCTGAAGTAAACTTGAGGATTACTATGCCACTGCCTTCGATCATAGATACTGCAGAATTATCCATATAAAGTTTTTCTTCATGATCGAATTTCTTGTATGTAGAAAACATGGATTTGTCAGAGCAGACATGACGAGTAGCGCCTGTGTCCACCCACCATTGGTTAGGATTCTGAACCATATTGCATTCAGATACAACTGCCGAGAAGTTGGACTCATCCACTTCCATGTTGTCTACTAAATTTGCCTCTTTGTTGCGGTCCTTTTTGAGTCTGCAATCTCTAGCGGCATGTCCAACCTTTCCACAAACCCAACATTCACCATTAAACTTTTTGGTTCGTTTGTTGTCTTTTGGTTTGTTGTCTGAAGCTTTCCTTTTCTTCTGGAAATTCTTCTTTTTGTTTTTGGTCTTTGAATCTTCAGCCACAAATGCCTCCTCGCTTTGTTTTGTAATTCCACGGTTATCTGCCTCAATTTTCAATCGGACTATGAGATCCTGTAAAGAGATTTCTTTCTTTTTATGCTTTAGATAATTGCGGTAATCTCTCCACGACGGTGGCAGTTTTCCCATGATGGCTTCAACCAAAAACGATTCTCCAACCTTATGACCTTCCGCTTCGAGTTCATGAATAATGATTTGTAGTTCATGCAGTTGAGCAGTCACCGGTTTGGAGTCGACCATCTTGTAGTCCATGAATTTGTCTACAATGAATTTCTTAAGACTGATATTCTGCGTCTTGTACTTCGTGGAAAGTGCATTCCAGAGTGCTTTTGCTGTCTTTAGAGGTTGATATACTTTGTATAGCACCTTGTCGAGACAATTCAGAATATAGTTTCTGCATATGAAGTCAGAATGTTTCCACGTAGCAACATCTGCTTCCTTGCCTGGTGCAGAAATTGGTTCCTCCTCCTCGAGATACCGTTGCAGACCGAGTGTGGTGAGGTAAAATAACATCTGATTCTGCCATGTTAAAAAGTCGTCACCATCTCCTTTAAAAGGATAGGGTCTGTTGTGTGTAGTAGCCTTTGTTGAGAGCTCTACTGTTGCCATCTCTGTTTTAGTGAAAACAGTAAAATTTTAAGATGTTATACGTCAAGTATACCAAAACAGAGAATAATCAAATATAAACTCGTCGCACAAGTTTATAACTCAGATTTCCACTACATTGGAATTCTGTATTAATTATTATAACAATATGAATGTTGTAAATAAATTACAACAACAGCATTATACTATTTCGAATAAATAGTATAACAAAATGAAAGGATAGAAGTAGAATAATGTATATAAATATACAAATAACTAGAAATCTAACCGTATAGCGTTTGTGGCTTGTCGTAACAATTTCCTTAAGAATTTTATTTCAAAATTCTCCCAAGATACAACAGACGTAATCTGCACTAGATTGTAATGAGTATGTCAACTCTGTGATATATTGTATAGAGCAGTAGAGAAAGAAGAAGCAGAAGAAATTAGAATTGGAAAAATGGAATGAGAATGTGATCAGTATTCTCTTCTATTTATAATTTCGTCCGCACCTCTTCGAACAGTCATGTCTGCCTGGAAGGTTGCACCCGTTGCCTTTCATTGCTGCTGTTCGTTCGCTACTGGTTCTGTGTTCGCACTTCTTGCTGTCATAAGCCGCACCCGCTCGCGTCTAATGGGTCGCACCAGTTTCCGTCTGCTACTGGATGCGTCTGTTCGCCAAAAAAATCGCGCCTGCTTCAGAAGTCGCGCCTCCTCAGTCCAAAACTCGCGTCCATCTTCACCCGCCCGCTTCTTTTCAAATTCCAGGCCCAGTCCAGTTTTCAGCCGAAGCCCAAAACCGTTAAACAATGCCCTAGCAAAAAGAATGATCATTTAAGACCCGTACCCGTACCCGGCCCGGTTCGGTCGGACGGACGACGGAGGCGGCGGCGCGCGTGTGGTGGAGATGCATGATCTCCCTCCTCACAATGAAGCATACATTTGGGTGCCCCTAGGCCCCAACTCCTTCATTGCAAAGCCATATATATATTGGAATGGCTTTGCAAATTTGGCAATGTGGGACAAGTGTATTTCATTTACACTAGGAATTCTAACAATCCCCCACATAAATGATAATATACTTTCCCCCACACAAAGCGAAATATCACAGAGTACATATGAAATAATGCTTTATCGTGGATAAGTAGATATTTCACTTTGAACTTTCCTTAGTTAAAACTTATCGGATCTACTTGGCAAATCGGTGAATTATTTCATCTTGAACCGTCGGCCTTTAGTGTATATCCAGACAATAAGCTTTACGAAGCATTGATTCCCTTCTCATCCAATCTCTTGGTTGTGTTCATTTTGGTCCTGAACAATTTTTGGTTCTGCGAGTGTTTTAGAGAATAAAAGCCTTTTAATATTCTCATAGAGCCGACCCAGCTCACACTAACATAGGTGATCGCAACCATTAAGAGTATCCTACATATACCCCACTTGTTATTTCCAAGATATGGTCATCATTAAAAAACATAGTTTTAACCTTTAAATACTTCTGTAGGCATGCATTTATATTGTGCACCATAGGAATGGAGTTGGACTATGTCCACGCAAATGCATTACGTCTTGAGTTATTCAGAACTGGTTTGCCTATTGATCCTAGTCCGTGGGATCTCCAGTCGCTAGGATAGGTTTCCGTATAAGATAACTCTTGGTGGTTTAGGCTTTTAAACCCATTCCCCTCGATGCGCAGTCAATTTTCTCTCTTGATAAACCTTTAGTAAATGGATCGGCTAGGTTATCATTTGTTCTCACATAATCTATGGAAATAGTTCCATTTGAGAGTAACTGCCTAACTGTGTTATGGCTTCGACGAATATGTCGTGAATTTCCATTATACACAAAGTTGTGCGCTCTGCTTAGCGCAGTTTGGTTATCACAGTGTATGCATATGGCCGGTACAGGTTTAGGCCAAAATGGAATATCTTCTAAAAAGTGACGAAGCCATTCTGCTTCTTCGCCTGCTTTATCTAAAGCGATGAACTCTGATTCCATAGTGGATCGAGCTATGCATGTTTGTTTAGTAGATTTCCATGACACTGCTGCCCCTGCTAAGGTAAAGACATAACCACTCGTTGATTTTGATTCCTCTGAACCAGCAATCCAATTTGCATCACTATATCCTTCTAAGACGGCAGGATATTTTCCATAATGTAAGGAATAATTTGTGGTATTTTTTAAATATCCAAGCACTCTCATTAGTGCTTTCCAGTGTTCCTTTCCTGGATTGCTTGTATACCTGCTCAGTCGACTTACTGCATAAGCTATATCTGGTCTTGTGCAATTCATGAGATACATGAGACATCCTACTACACGAGAGTATTCCAGTTGCATTACACTCTCATTAGTGTTTTTATGCAGTACTTCTGATGGATTAAAAGGTGTTCTCACTCCTTTAATTCCATAGTCTTGGAATTTTTCAATCACTTTGTCTACATAGTGAGACTGAGACAATTCAATTCCATTAGGAGTTCTTATTATTTTGATTCCCAAAATAACGTCTGCAACTCCTAAATCTTTCATATCGAAATTGCTAGTTAACATCTTCTTTATGGTCTCTATTACATGAGTATTTGGACCAAATATTAACATATCATCTACATATAAACAAATCATCACATATGATTGTCCAATTTGTTTATAATAAACACACTTATCGCATTCATTTATACGAAAACCATTTCTCATCATGACACTATCAAATTTTGCATGCCATTGTTTTGGAGCTTGTTTCATTCCGTATAATGATTTTACTAATCTACAGACTTTGTTTCATTTCCTTTGGAAATAAAACCTTCAGGTTGCTCCATGTAGATCTCCTCATCGAGATCTCCATTTAAGAATGCTGTCTTTACATCCATTTGATGAATTTCTAGACCATAAATTGATGCAATTGCTATTAGCATTCTTATAGAGGTTATTCATGTTACTGGCGAATATGTATCAAAGAAGTCTACTCCTTCTTTTTGACGATATCCTTTGGCTACTAATCTGGCTTTATACTTGTCGATAGAGCCATTTGCTTTCATTTTCTTCTTGAAAATCCATTTGCAGCCAATAGGTTTTATTTCAGGTGGAATATCAACAATTTTCCAAGTTTTATTACTTAGAATTGAATCAATCTCACTTTGGATTGCTTCTTTACAACATGAAGATTCAGAAGATGACATTGCTTTCTTGTACGTTTGAGGTTCATGTTCTAACACATATGTGAAAAAATCCGAACCAAATGTCTTGGAAGTCCTAGCCCTTACGCTTCTTCTTGGTTCAACTTCCTCAATCTCATGATGAGTTTCATCTTCATGTGAATTGCTTGATTCTTCTCTTGTCCTTTTAGGGACATTATTCCCTTCATTCCTTTTGTGCGGAAACACGTCTTCAAAGAATGAGGCATCTCTAGATTCCATGATTGTATTTACATGAATATCAGCTATATCAGACTTGAATACCAAAAACCTATAGGCACTACTATTTTGGGTTGGCCCTAAATAGTAACAATCTACTGTTTTTGGTCCAAGTTTGACTTTCTTGGGAGGCGGAACTGGAACTTTTGCCAAGCACCCCCACACTTTGAGGTATTTAAAACTTGGTTTGTGTCCTTTCCATATCTCATATGGAATTGTTCCTATTTTATTATGAGGGACTTTGTTTAATATGTGATTAGACATATTTAAGGTTTCCCCCCACAAGTTCGTCGGTAGACCAGAGGTTAAAACATGGCATTAATCATGTCTTTTAACGTTCTGTTCTTCCTCTCGGCTACACCATTTTGTTGTGGTGAATATGGAGCTGTTGTTTGATGAATTATACCATTTTCGGCACAGAACTGTTCAAATGGTGATTCATATTCTCCACCTCGATCAGATCTCAATATCTTGATCTTTGTATTTAACTGATTTTCTACCTCAGCCTTGTACTTTATAAATGATGTAATTGCTTCATCTTTGCTATTCAAAAGATATACATAGCAATATCGCGTATAATCGTCAATAAACGTGATAAAGTACTTTTTCCCACCTCTTGTAGGTAATGATTTAAAATCACATAAATCTGTATGAACCAAACCTAGTGGTTCGGTGCTCCTATCAACAGATTGAAATGGTTTTTTAACCATTTTTGCTTCTACACATGTCTCACATTTGTAGTTCTTATCTACTTGGAATTTTGGAATTAATCCCAAGTTTGATAATATTTTCATTTTTCGGAAATTTATGTGTCCTAATCTATCATGCCATAGTAAAATTTCGTACTCAAGCAAGTAAGAAACTTTAATTTTATTAATAGCACAATCAGAATACATTGTTTTATTGCCGATAACGGCTACGTTTGCCTTAAATAGGCCATCACATAAATATCCCATTCCGATATACATTCCAGCTTTGGACAGAACCATCTTGTCTGACTCAAACACCATTCTGAATCCTTTCTTTGATAATACTGCACCAGAGATGAGATTCTTGCGTATGTCTCTAACGTGGAGCACGTCATTCAACTTGACAGTTTTTCCTGAAGTAAACTTGAGGATTACTGTGCCACTGCCTTCGATCATAGATACTGCAGAATTACCCATATAGAGTTTTTCTTCATGATCGAATTTCTTGTATGTAGAAAACATGGATTTGTCGGAGCAGACATGACGAGTAGCACCTGTGTCCACCCACCATTGGTTAGGATTCTGAACCATATTGCATTCAAATACAACTGCCGAGAAGTTAGACTCATCCACTTCCATGTTGTCTTCTAAATTTGCCTCTTTGTTGCGGTCCTTTTTGAGTTTGCAATCTCTAGCGGCATGTCCAACCTTTCCACAAACCCAACATTCACCATTAAACTTTTTGGTTCGTTTGTTGTCTTTTGGTTTGTTGTCTGAAGCTTTCCTTTTCTTCTGGAAATTCTTCCTTTTGTTTTTGGTCTTTGAATCTTCAGCCACAAATGCCTCCTCGCTTTGTTTTGTAATTCCACGGTTATCTGCCTCAATTTTCAATCGGACTATGAGATCCTGTAAAGAGATTTCCTTCTTTTTATGCTTTAGATAATTGCGGTAATCTCTCCACGACGGTGGTAGTTTTCCCATGTTGGCTTCAACCAAAATCGATTCTCCAACCTTATGACCTTCCGCTTCGAGTTCATGAATAATGATTTGTAGTTCATGCAGTTGAGCAGTCACCGGTTTGGAGTCGACCATCTTGTAGTCCATGAATTTGTCTACAATGAATTTTTTAAGACTGATATTCTACGTCTTGTACTTCGTGGCAAGTGCTTTCCAGAGTGCTTTTGCTATCTTTAGAGGTTGATATACTTTGTATAGCACCTTGTCGAGACAATTCAGAATATAGTTTCTGCATAGGAAATCAGAATGTTTCCACGTAGCAACATCTGCTTCCTTGCCTGGTGCAGAAATCGGTTCCTCCTCCTCGAGATACCGTTGCAGACCGAGTGTGGTGAGGTAAAATAACATCTGATTCTGCCATGTTAAAAAGTCATCACCATCTCCTTTAAAAGGATCGGGTCTGTTGTGTGTAGTAGCCTTTGTTGAGAGCTCTACCGTTGCCATCTCTATTTTAGTGAAAACAGTAAAATTCTTAAGATGTTATACGTCTAGTATACCAAAACAGAGAATAATCAAATATAAACTCGTCGCACAAGTTTATAACTCAGATTTCCACTACACTGGAATTCTGTATTAATTATTATAACAATATGAATGTTGTAAATAAATTACAACAACAGCGTTATACTATTTTGAATAAATAGTATAACAAAATGAAAGGATAGAATGTAGAATAATGTATATAAATATACAAATAACTAGAAATCTAACCGTATAGCGTCTGTGGCTTGTAGTAACAATTTCCTTAAGAATTTTATTTCAAAATTCTCCTAAGATACAACAGACGTAATCTGCACGAGATTGTAATGAGTATGTCAACTCTGTGATATATTGTATAGAGCAGTATAGAAAGAAGAAGCAGAAGAAATTAGAATTGGAAAAATGGAATGAGAATGTGATCAGTATTCTCTTCTATTTATAATTTCGTCCGCACCCCTTCGAACAGTCGCGTCTGCCTGAAAGGTTGCACCCGTTGCCTTTCATTGCTGCTGTTCGTTCGCTACTGGTTCTGTGTTCGCACTTGTTGCTGTCATAAGCCGCACACGCTCGCGTCTAACGGGTCGCACCAGTTTCCATTTGCTACTGGATGCGTCTTTTCGCCAAAAAACTCGCGCCTGCTTCAGAAGTCGCGCCTCCTCAGTCCAAAACTCGCGTCCGTCTTCACCCGCCCGCTTCTTTTCAAATTCCAGGCCCAGCCCAGTTTTCAGCCGAAGCCTAAAACCGTTAAACAATGCCCTAGCAAAAAGAATGATCATTTAAGACCCGTACCCATACCCGGCCCGGCCTGGTTCGGTTCGATCGGACGGACGACGGCGGCGGCGGGGCACGTGTGGTGGAGATGCATGATCTCCCTCCTCACAACGAAGCATACATTTGGGTGCCCCTAGGCCCCAACTCCTTCATTGCAAAGCCATATATATATTGGAATGGCTTTGCAAATTTGGCGATGTGGGACAAGTGTATTTCACTTACACTAGGAATTCTAACAATCCCCCACATAAATGATAATATACTTTCCCCCACACAAAACGAAATATCACAGAGTACATATGAAATAATGCTTTATCGTGGATAAGTAGATATTTCACTTTGAACTTTCCCTAGTTAAAACTTATCGGATCTACTTGGCTAATCGGTGAATTATTTCATCTTGAACCGTCGGCCTTTAGTGTATATCCAGACAATAAGCTTTACGAAGCATTGATTCCCTTCTCATCCAATCTCTTGGTTGTGTTCATTTTGGTCCTGAACAATTTTTGGTTCTGCGAGTGTTTTAGAGAATAAAAGCCTTTTAATATTCTCATAGAGCCGACCCAGCTCACACTAACATAGGTGATCGCAACCATTAAGAGTATCCTACATATACCCCACTTGTTATTTCCAAGATATGGTCATCATTAAAAAACATAGTTTTAACCTTTAAATACTTCTGTAGGCATGCATTTATATTGTGCACCATAGGAATGGAGTTGGACTATGTTCACGCAAATGCATTACGTCTTGAGTTATTCAGAACTGGTTTGCCTATTGATCCTAGTCCGTGGGATCTCCAGTCGCTAGGATAGGTTTCCGTATAAGATAACTCTCGGTGGTTTAGGCTTTTAAACCCATTCCCCTCGATGCGCAGTCAATTTTCTCTCTTGATAAACCTTTAGTAAATGGATCCGCTAGGTTATCATTTGTTCTCACATAATCTATGGAAATAGTTCCATTTGAGAGTAACTGCCTAACTGTGTTATGGCGTCGACGAATATGTCGTGACTTTCCATTATACACAAAGTTGTGCGCTCTGCTTAGCGCAGCTTGGTTATCACAGTGTATGCATATGGCCGGTACAGGTTTTGGCCAAAATGGAATATCTTCTAAAAAGTGACGAAGCCATTCTGCTTCTTCGCCTGCTTTATCTAAAGCGATGAACTCTGATTCCATAGTGGATCGAGATATGCATGATTGTTTAGTAGATTTCCATGACACTGCTGCCCCTGCTAAAGTAAAGACATAACCACTCGTTGATTTTGATTCCTCTGAACCAGCAATCCAATTTGCATCACTATATCCTTCTAAGACGGTAGGATATTTTCCATAATGTAAGGAATAATTTGTGGTATTTTTTAAATATCCAAGCACTTTCATTAGTGCTTTCCAGTGTTCCTTTCCTGGATTGCTTGTATACCTGCTCAGTCGACTTACTGCATAAGCTATATCTGGTCTTGTGCAATTCATGAGATACATGAGACATCCTATTACACGAGAGTATTCCAGTTGCATTACACTCTCATTAGTGTTTTTATGCAGTACTTCTGATGGATTAAAAGGTGTTCTCATTCCTTTAATTCCATAGTCTTGGAATTTTTCAATCACTTTATCTACATAGTGTGACTGAGACAATTCAATTCCATTAGGAGTTCTTATTATTTTGATTCCCAAAATAACGTCTACAACTCCTAAATCTTTCATATCGAAATTGCTAGTTAACATCTTCTTTATGGTCTCTATTACCTGAGTATTTGGACCAAATATTAACATATCGTCTACATATAAACATATCATCACATATGATTGTCCAATTTGTTTATAATAAACACACTTATCGCATTCATTTATACGAAAACCATTTCTCATCATGACACTATCAAATTTTGCGTGCCATTGTTTTGGAGCTTGTTTCAGTCCGTATAATGATTTTACTAATCTACAGACTTTGTTTTCATTTCCTTTGGAAATAAAACCTTCAGGTTGCTCCATGTAGATCTCCTCATCGAGATCTCCATTTAAGAATGCTGTCTTTACATCCATTTGATGAATTTCTAGACCATAAATTGATGCAATTGCTATTAGCATTCTTATAGAGGTTATTCATGTTACTGGCGAATATGTGTCAAAGAAGTCTACTCCTTCTTTTTAACGATATCCTTTGGCTACTAATCTGGCTTTATACTTGTCGATAGAGCCATCTGCTTTCATTTTCTTCTTGAAAATCCATTTGCAGCCAATAGGTTTTATTCCAGGTGGAATATCAACAATTTCCCAAATTTTATTACTTAGAATTGAATCAATCTCTCTTTGGATTGCTTCTTTCCAACATGAAGATTCAGAAGATGACATTGCTTCCTAGTACGTTTGAGGTTCGTGTTCTAACACATATGTGAAAATATCCGAACCAAATGTCTTGGAAGTCCTAGCCCTTACGCTTCTTCTTGGTTCAACTTCCTCAATCTCATGATGAGTTTCATCTTCATGTGAATTGCTTGATTCTTCTCTTGTCCTTTTAGGGAAATTATTCCCTTCATTCCTTTTCTGCGGAAACATGTCTTCAAAGAATGAGGCATCTCTAGATTCCATGATTGTATTTACATGAATATCAGCTATATCAGACTTGAATACCAAAAACCTATAAGCACTACTATTTTAGGCTGGCCCTAAATAGTAACAATCTACTGTTTTTTGTCCAAGTTTGACTTTCTTGGGAGGCGGAACTGGAACTTTTGCCAAGCACCCCCACACTTTGAGGTATTTAAAACTTGGTTTGTGTCCTTTCTAGATCTCATATGGAATTGTTCCTGTTTTATTATGAGGGACTATGTTTAATATGTGATTAGACATATTTAAGGCTTCCCCCCACAAGTTCGTCGGTAGACCAGAGGTTAAAAGCATGGCATTAATCATGTCTTTTAACGTTCTGTTCTTCCTCTCGGCTACACCATTTTGTTGTGGTGAATATGGAGCTGTTGTTTGATGAATTTTACCATTTTCGGCACAGAACTGTTCAAATGGTGATTCATATTCTCCACCTCGATCAGATCTCAATATCTTGATCTTTTTATTTAACTAATTTTCTACCTCAGCCTTGTACTTTATAAATGATGTAATTGCTTCATCTTTGCTATCCAAAAGATATACATAGCAATATCGCGTATAATCGTCAATAAACGTGATAAAGTACTTTTTCCCACCTCTTGTAGGTAATGATTTAAAATCACATAAATCTGTATGAACCAAACCTAGTGGTTCGGTGCTCCTATCAACAGATTGAAATGGTTTTTTAACCATTTTTGCTTCTACACATGTCTCACATTTGTAGTTCTTATCTACTTGGAATTTTGGAATTAATCCCAAGTTTGATAATATTTTCATTTTTCGGAAATTTATGTGTCCTAATCTATCATGCCATAGTAAAATTTCGTACTCAAGCAAGTAAGAAGATTCAATTTTATTAATAGCACAATCAAAATACATTGTTTTATTGCCGATAACGGCTACATTTTCCTTAAATAGGCCATCACATAAATATCCCCTTCCGATATACATTCTAGCTTTGGACAGAACCATCTTGTCTGACTCGAACACCATTCTGAATCCTTTCTTTGATAATACTGCACCAGAGATGAGATTCTTGCGTATGTCTAGAACGTGGAGCATGTCATTCAACTTGATAGTTTTTCCTGAAGTAAACTTGAGGATTACTGTGCCACTGCCTTCGATCATAGATACTGCAGAATTACCCATATAGAGTTTTTCTTCATGATCGAATTTATTGTATGTAGAAAACATGGATTTATCAAAGCAGACATGACGAGTAGCGCCTGTGTCCACCCACCATTGGTTAGGATTCTGAACCTTATTGCATTCAGATACAACTGCCGAGAAGTTGGACTCATCCACTTCCATGTTGTCTACTAAATTTGCCTCTTTGTTGCGATCCTTTTTGAGTCTGCAATCTCTAGCGGCATGTCCAACCTTTCCACAAACCCAACATTCACCATTAAACTTTTTGGTTCGTTTGTTGTCTTTTGGTTTGTTGTCTGAAGCTTTCCTTTTCTTCTGGAAATTCTTCTTTTTGTTTTTGGTCTTTGAATCTTCAGCCACAAATGCCTCCTCGCTTTGTTTTGTAATTCCACGGTTATCTGCCTCAATTTTCAATCGGACTATGAGATCCTGTAAAGAGATTTCCTTCTTTTTATGCTTTAGATAATTGCGGTAATCTCTCCATGACGGTGGCAGTTTTCCCATGATGGCTTCAACCAAAAACGATTCTCCAACCTTATGACCTTCCGCTTTGAGGTCATGAATAATGATTTGTAGTTCATGCAGTTGAGTAGTCACCGGTTTGGAGTCGACCATCTTGTAGTCCATGAATTTGTCTACAATGAATTTCTTAAGACTGATATTCTACGTCTTGTACTTCATGGCAAGTGCATTCTAGAGTGCTTTTGCTGTCTTTAGAGGTTGATATACTTTGTATAGCACCTTGTCGAGACAATTCAGAATATAGTTTCTGCATAGGAAATCAGAATGTTTCCACGTAGCAACATCTGCTTCCTTGCCTGGTGCAGAAATCGGTTCCTCCTCCTCGATATACCGTTGTAGACCGAGTGTGGTGAGGTAAAATAACATCTGATTCTGCCATGTTAAAAAGTCGTCACCATCTCCTTTAAAAGGATCGGGTCTGTTGTGTGTAGTAGCCTTTGTTGAGAGCTCTACTGTTGCCATCTCTGTTTTAGTGAAAACAGTAAAATTCTTAAGATGTTATACGTCTAGTATACCAAAACAGAGAATAATCAAATATAAACTCATCGCACAAGTTTATAACTCAGATTTCCACTACAATGGAATTCTGTATTAATTATTATAACAATATGAATGTTGTAAATAAATTACAACAACACCGTTATACTATTTTGAATAAATAGTATAACAAAATGAAAGGATAGAATGTAGAATAATGTATATAAATATATAAATAACTAGAAATCTAACCGTATAGCGTCTGTGGCTTGCCCTAACAATTTCCTTAAGAATTTTATTTCAAAATTCTCCCAAGATACAACAGACGTAATCTGCACGAGATTGTAATGAGTATGTCAACTCTGTGATATACTGTATAGAGCAGTAGAGAAAGAAGAAGCAGAAGAAATTAGAACTGGAAAAAGGGAATGAGAATGTGATCAGTATTCTCTTCTATTTATAATTTCGTCCGCACCCCTTCGAACAGTCGCATCTGCCTGAAAGGTTGCACCCGTTGCCTTTCATTGCTGCTATTCGTTCGCTACTGGTTTTGTGTTCGCACTTGTTGCTGTCATAAGTCGCACCCGCTCGCGTCTAACGGGTCGCACCAGTTTCCGTCTGCTACTGGATGCGTCTGTTCGCCAAAAAACTCGCGCCTGCTTCAGAACTCACGCCTCCTCAGTCCAAAACTCGCGTCCGTCTTCACCCGCCCGCTTCTTTTCAAATTCCAGACCCAGCCCAGTTTTCAGCCGAAGCCCAAAACTGTTAAACAATGCCCTAGCAAAAAGAATGATCATTTAAGACCCGTACCCGGCCCGGTTCGGTTCGGTCGGACGGACGACGGCGGCGGCGGCGCGCGTGTGGTGGAGATGCATGGTCTCCCTCCTCACAACGAAGCATACATTTGGGTGCCCCTAGGCCCCAACTCCTTCATTGCAAAGCCATATATATATTGGAATGGCTTTGCAAATTTGGCGATGTGGGACAAGTGTATTTCATTTACACTAGGAATTCTAACAATCCACCACATAAATGATAATATACTTTCCCCCACACAAAGCGAAATATCACAGAGTACATATGAAATAATGCTTTATTGTGGATAAGTAGATATTTCACTTTGAACTTTCCCTAGTTAAAACTTATCGGATCTACTTGGCTAATCGGTGAATTATTTCATCTTGAACCGTCGGCCTTTAGTGTATATCCAGACAATAAGCTTTACGAAGCATTGATTCCCTTCTCATCCAATCTCTTGGTTGTGTTCATTTTGGTCCTGAACAATTTTTGGTTCTGCGAGTGTTTTAGAGAATAAAAGCCTTTTAATATTCTCATAGAGCCGACCCAACTCACACTAACATAGGTGATCGCAACCATTAAGAGTATCCTACATATACCCCACTTGTTATTTTCAAGATATGGTCATCATTAAAAAACATAGTTTTAACCTTTAAATACTTCTGTAGGCATGCATTTATATTGTGCACCATAGGAATGGAGTTGGACTATGTCCACGCAAATGCATTACGTCTTGAGTTATTCAGAACTGGTTTGCCTATTGATCCTAGTCCGTGGGATCTCCAGTCGCTAGGATAGGTTTCCGTATAAGATAACTCTTGGTGGTTTAGGCTTTTAAACCCATTCCCCTCGATGCGCAGTCAATTTTCTCTCTTTATAAACCTTTAGTAAATGGATCCGCTAGGTTATCATTTGTTCTCACATAATCTATGGAAATAGTTCCATTTGAGAGTAACTGCCTAACTGTGTTATGGCGTCGACGAATATGTCGTGACTTTCCATTATACACAAAGTTGTGCGCTCTGCTTAGCGCAGCTTGGTTATCACAGTGTATGCATATGGCCGGTACAGGTTTTGGCCAAAATGGAATATCTTCTAAAAACTGACGAAGCCATTCTGCTTCTTCGCCTGCTTTATCTAAAGCGATGAACTCTGATTCCATAGTGGATCGAGCTCTGCATGTTTGTTTAGTAGATTTCTATGACACTGCTGCCCCTACTAAGGTAAAGACATAACCACTCGTTGATTTTGATTCCTCTGAACCAACAATCCAATTTGCATCACTATATCCTTCTAAGACGGCAGGATATTTTCCATAATGTAAGGAATAATTTGTGGTATTTTTTAAATATCCAAGCACTCTCATTAGTGCTTTCCAGTATTCCTTTCCTGGATTGCTTGTATACCTGCTCAGTCGACTTATTGCATAAGCTATATCTGGTCTTGTGCAATTCATGAGATACATGAGACATCCTATTACACGAGAGTATTCCAGTTGCATTACACTCTCATTAGTGATTTTATGCAGTACTTCTGATGGATTAAAAGGTGTTCTCACTCCTTTAATTCCACAGTCTTGGAATTTTTCAATCACTTTGTCTACATAGTGTGACTGAGACAATTCAATTCCATTAGGAGTTCTTATTATTTTGATTCCCAAAATAACGTCTGCAACTCCTAAATCTTTCATATCGAAATTGCCAGTTAATATCTTCTTTATGGTCTCTATTACCTGAGTATTTGGACCAAATATTAACATATCGTCTACATATAAACATATCATCACATATGATTGTCCAATTTGTTTATAATAAACACACTTATCGCATTCATTTATACGAAAACCATTTCTCATCATAACACTATCAAATTTTGCGTGCCATTGTTTTGGAGCTTGTTTCAGTCCGTATAATGATTTTACTAATCTATAGACTTTGTTTTCATTTCCTTTGGAAATAAAACCTTCAGGTTGCTCCATGTAGATCTCCTCATCGAGATCTCCATTTAAGAATGCTGTCTTTACATCCATTTGATGAATTTCTAGACCATAAATTGATGCAATTGCTATTAGCATTCTTATAGAGGTTATTCGTGTTACTGGCGAATATGTGTCAAAGAAGTCTACTCCTTCTTTTTGACGATATCCTTTGGCTACTAATCTGGCTTTATACTTGTCGATAGAGCCATCTGCTTTCATTTTCTTCTTGAAAATCCATTTGCAGCCAATAGGTTTTATTCCAGGTGGAATATCAACAATTTCCCAAGTTTTATTACTTAGAATTGAATCAATCTCACTTTGGATTGCTTCTTTCCAACATGAAGATTCAGAAGATGACATTGCTTCCTTGTACGTTTGAGGTTCGTGTTCTAACACAAATGTGAAAAAATCCGAACCAAATGTCTTGGAAGTCCTAGCCCTTACGCTTCTTCTTGGTTCAACTTCCTCAATCTCATGATGAGTTTCATCTTCATGTGAATTGCTTGATTCTTCTCTTGTCCTTTTAGGGACATTATTCCCTGTATTCCTTTTGTGCGGAAACACGTCTTCAAAGAATGAGGCATCTCTAGATTCCATGATTGTATTTACATGAATATCAGCTATATCAGACTTGAATACCAAAAACCTATAGGCACTACTATTTTGGGCTGGCCCTAAATAGTAACAATCTACTGTTTTTGGTCCAAGTTTGACTTTCTTGGGAGGCGGAACTGGTACTTTTGCCAAGAACCCCCACACTTTGAGGTATTTAAAACTTGGTTTGTGTCCTTTACATATCTCATATGGAATTGTTCCTGTTTTATTATGAGGGACTTTGTTTAATATGTGATTAGACATATTTAAGGCTTCCCCCCACAAGTTCGTCGGTAGACCAGAGGTTAAAACATGGCATTAATCATGTCTTTTAACGTTCTGTTCTTCCTCTCGGCTACACCATTTTGTTGTGGTGAATATGGAGCTGTTGTTTGATGAATTATACCATTTTCGGCACAGAACTATTCAAATGGTGATTCATATTCTCCACCTCGATCAGATCTCAATATCTTGATCTTTTTATTTAACTGATTTTCTACCTCAGCCTTGTACTTTATAAATGATGTAATTGCTTCATCTTTGCTATTCAAAAGATATACATAGCAATATCGCGTATAATCGTCAATAAACGTGATAAAGTACTTTTTCCCACCTCTTGTAGGTAATGATTTAAAATCACATAAATCTGTATGAACCAAACCTAGTGGTTCGGTGCTCCTATCAACAGATTGAAATGGTTTTTTAACCATTTTTGCTTCTACACATGTCTCACATTTGTAGTTCGTATCTACTTGGAATTTTGGAATTAATCCCAAGTTTGATAATATTTTCATTTTTCGGAAATTTATGTGTCCTAATCTATCATGCCATAGTAAAATTTCGTACTCAAGCAAGTAAGAAACTTCAATTTTATTAATAGCACAATCAGAATACATTGTTTTATTGCCGATAACGGCTACATTTGCCTTAAATAGGCCATCACATAAATATCCCCTTCCGATATACATTCCAGGTTTGGACAGAACCATCTTGTCTGACTCGAACACCATTCTGAATCCTTTCTTTGATAATACTGCACCAGAGATGAGATTCTTGCGTATGTCTAGAACGTGGAGCACGTTATTCAACTTGACAGTTTTTCCTAAAGTAAACTTAAGGATTACTGTGCCACTGCCTTCGATCATAGATACTGCAGAATTACCCATATAGAGTTTTTCTTCATGATCGAATTTCTTGTATGTAGAAAACATGGATTTGTCAGAGCAGACATGACGAGTAGCGCCTGTGTCCACCCACCATTGATTAGGATTCTGAACCATATTGCATTCAGATACAACTGCCGAGAAGTTGGACTCATCCACTTCCATGTTGTCTACTAAATTTGCCTCTTTGTTGCGGTCCTTTTTGAGTCTGCAATCTCTAGCGGCATGTCCAACCTTTCCACAAACCCAACATTCACCATTAAACTTTTTGGTTCGTTTGTTGTCTTTTGGTTTGTTGTTTGAAGCTTTCCTTTTCTTCTGGAAATTCTTCTTTTTGTTTTTGGTCTTTGAATCTTCAGCCACAAATGCCTCCTCGCTTTGTTTTGTAATTCCACGGTTATCTGCCTCAATTTTCAATCGGACTATGAGATCCTGTAAAGAGATTTCCTTCTTTTTATGCTTTAGATAATTGTGGTAATCTCTCCACGACGGTGGCAGTTTTCCCGTGATGGCTTCAACCAAAAACAATTCTCCAACCTTATGACCTTCCGCTTCGAGTTCATGAATAATGATTTGTAGTTCATGCAGTTGAGCAGTCACCGGTTTGGAGTCGACCATCTTGTAGTCCATGAATTTGTCTACAATGAATTTCTTAAGACTGGTATTCTGCGTCTTGTACTTCGTGGCAAGTGCATTCCAGAGTGCTTTTGCTGTCTTTAGAGGTTGATATACTTTGTATAGCACCTTGTCGAGACAATTCAGAATATAGTTTCTGCATAGGAAATCAGAATGTTTCCACGTAGCAACATCTGCTTCCTTGCCTGGTGTGGAAATCGGTTCCTCCTCCTCGAGATACCGTTGCAGACCGAGTGTGGTGAGGTAAAATAACATCTGATTCTGCCATGTTAAAAAGTCGTCACCATCTCCTTTAAAAGGATCGGGTCTGTTGTGTGTAGTAGCCTTTGTTGAGAGCTCTACTGTTGCCATCTCTGTTTTAGTGAAAACAGTAAAATTCTTAAGATGTTATACGTCTAGTATACCAAAACAGAGAATAATCAAATATAAACTCGTCGCACAAGTTTATAACTCAGATTTCCACTACACTGGAATTCTGTATTAATTATTATAACAATATGAATGTTGTAAATAAATTACAACAACAGCGTTATACTATTTTGAATAAATAGTATAACAAAATGAAAGGATAGAATGTAGAATAATGTATATAAATATACAAATAACTAGAAATCTAACCGTATAGCGTCTGTGGCTTGTCGTAACAATTTCCTTAAGAATTTTATTTCAAAATTCTCCCAAGATACAACAGACGTAATCTGCACGAGATTGTAATGAGTATGTCAACTCTGTGATATATTATATAGAGCAGTAGAGAAAGAAGAAGCAGAAGAAATTAGAATTGGAAAAATGGAATGAGAATGTGATCAGTATTCTCTTCTATTTATAATTTCGTCCGCACCCCTTCGAACAGTCACTTCTGCCTGAAAGGTTGCACCCGTTGCCTTTCATTGCTGCCGTTCGTTCGCTACTGGTTCTGTGTTCGCACTTGTTGCTGTCATAAGCTGCACCCGCTCGCGTCTAACGGGTCGCACCAGTTTCCGTCTGCTACTGGATGCGTCTGTTCACCAAAAAACTCGCGCCTGCTTCAGAAGTCGCGCCTCCTCAGTCCTAAACTCGCGTCCGTCTTCACCCGCCCGCTTCTTTTCAAATTCCAGGCCCAGCCCAGTTTTCAGCCGAAGCCCAAAACCGTTAAACAATGCCCTAGCAAAAAGAATGATCATTTAAGACCCGTACCCGGCCCGGTTCGGTTCGGTCGGACGGACGACGGCGGCGGCGGCAAGCGTGTGGTGGAGATGCATGATCTCCCTCCTCACAACGAAGCATACATTTGGGTGCCCCTAGGCCCCAACTCCTTCATTGCAAAGCCATATATATATTGGAACCGGGCCGGGTACGGGTCTTAAATGATCATTCTTTTTGCTAGGGCATTGTTTAACGGTTTTGGGCTTCGACTGAAAACTGGGCTGGGCCTGGAATTTGAAAAGAAGCGGGCGGGTGAAGACGGACGCGAGTTTTGGAATCATTCTGACATGTGTGGGATCTCGCCTGCCAATGCAAGCCATGCATTAAACGTTGATCCAAAGTATGTTCCGGTGAAACAGAAAAGGCGAGGCATGGATCTAGAGAGATACGTGGCTCTTAAAAAGGAGGTGGATAAATTTAAAGCCAACAGGTTTATTCGCAATGCCCTCTATCTCGAATAGATATCTAACCCTATGTTGGTGAAGAAGGCAAATGGAAAATGGAGAACGTGCATTGACTATTCGGACTTGAACAAGGCGTGCCCCAAGGATAGTTTTCCCCTGCCTAGAATTGATCAGCTAGTTGATTCAACTACAAGGCACGACTTGACATCATTTATGGATGCGTACTTGGGGTATAACCAAATCCCGATGCACGTCCCAGATCAAGAACATACCAGTTTTGTCATGGATGTTGGGTTATACTATTATGTAGTGATACCGTTTGGATTAAAGAACGTAGGAGTGACCTATCAATGTTTGGTTAACCGAATGTTTAAGGATCAGATCGGGAGGACGATGGAAGTCTATGTGGACGATATGCTCGTAAAGCCACAGCGATCAAGCGACCACATTCGAGACTTAGCGGAGATGTTCGATATCCTTCGATTTTATAGCATGAAAATCAACCCCTTTAAGTGCTCATTCGGTGTTGCGTCAGGGAAGTTCTTGGGCTTTATTGTCAATGCATGAGGAATTGAATTAAATTCGGAAAAGATTTAAGCCATTCGGGATATACAAGCATCCAAAACTATTACGCAAATGTAGAGTCTAAACGGGAAGGTCGCTGCTCTGAGTCAATTCATCTCTAGGGCGACCGATCAATGCATTCCTTTCTTCGACTTGATAAGAAAAGAGAAAAGGAATTTCGAGTGGACGTAAGATTAGGAAGGCACATTCCAAGCTTTGGTGAATCATCTGGAGTGACCACCTATTTTGTCAAAGCCGGTAGATCATGAGGAGTTATATATTTATTTGGTCGTATCACTACATGCCATAAGTGCCGCTTTGATTTGTGAGGAGAACCGGATTCAGAGATCGGTGTACTACGTCAGTAAACGATTTACGGAGGCAGAGAAAAACTACCCGAAGATAGAGAAATTGGCGTACTGCTCGGTGATCGCGTCATGCAAACTTCGCCCACACTTCCAGGCACATCCAATCAACGTCCACACTGACCAACCCTTATGATAGGTCCTACAACGACCTGAGACGTCTGGAAGGCTGCTTAAGTGGAACAACGAGCTCAGTCAGTTCAACGTTACATATCTTTCTCGAAGAGCTATCCATGGACATGCATTGGTAGACTTCATAGCTGAGTTTACCATGTAGGAAGAGCCCCCAGAGAGTTGTGTAATCCCTACTGCACGATGGAAGCTATATACCGATGGAGCATCCAATGATCATTGTTGCGGAGTGGGCATCGTTCTTGTAAACCCTGAGAACTGGTTGATTTGCTATGCTCTGAAGCTTGATTTTCCTACAATATAATGAAGCCGAGTATGAGGTGTTGATTACTGGACTTAAACTTGCTAGAGAGATCGGGGTGAAATCTATTGAAATCTTTTGCAACTCGCAACTGGTGGTGTACTAGGTTAGAGGGGACTACCAAGCAAAGGGAAAATGACTTGCCCCATATCTTAACCGAGTCCAGGAGTTGTTGGCGGATATCGAATACTATGACATTTCGCATATCCCACGTGAGTAGAATGGGGAAGCCGACTCGTTGGCAAAGTTCGCGAGTACTGGTGATGCACAACATATGGGCTTGGTTCTAGTCGAGGTACTACATACCCCAAGTATAAATGTGATGGAAGTTGATCGAGTATTGGAAACGAAACCCCAAAGGGAATCATGGATGACTCCATTTAAAGAATACCTGTTGCATGGAATCTTGCCTGAAAAGAGGAACGAAAAGCGACAAGTCCTTCGTAAATCTTCATGGTATATTATGCAAGAAGGAACTATGTACAAAAGGGTTTTCTATTCCCTTACTCTGGTGTATCGCCTACGATAAGATAAAACGTATCTTAAGTAAAGTCTATGAGGGGGGAGTGTGGCGATCACATTGAGGGGTAAACTTTAGCAAAAAAGATACTCTGTTATGGATACTACTGGCCGACTGTGAACCGTGATGCAGCTGACTATGTTAGGCTATGCGACAAATGCTAGATATATGCTAAAGTGCCAAGAGGCCCGCCGATGGAGTTCACACAAATGGTTAGTCCATGGTCATTCGCTATGTGGGGTATTGACATCATTGGCACTCTACCAATCTCCAAAGGTGGCGCGAAATACACGATTGTTGCGGTTGACTACCTCACTAAATGGGCCAAGGCGGAACCGTTAGTCATGATTACAACCAAGAAAGCTATTAACTTCATTGTTTGGAACATCATATATCATTTCGGTCTCCTATGGACTATCGTGACTGACAATGGGACTCCGTTCAATAGCACCGAATTTAAGGAGTTTTGTCGAAGGTATCATACTAAAAAGAGGTTTGCGGCGGTCGCTCACACTCAGACGAATGGACAGGTCGAAGTTGTAAACAAATCAATTCTATTCTAAAGAAGCGTTTGGAGAAGGCTAGAGGCAAGTGGGTGGATGAGCTTCCCACCGCACTTTGGGCCTACAGGACTACTCACAAGTCCTCGACCAGCCATACTCCATTTTCTCTCGCTTATAGAACCGAAGCAGTGATTCCTGTAGAACTCGAAGTCCCTTCCCATCAGGTGACTTACTACGATCCCAGAACAAACCAAAATCTCTTATTGGAGTCATTGGACATTATCGATTAGAAGCGTGAGAAGGCCGATTTGAGAGCAACGGCACATCGACATTGAATCGCCCGGTACTATAATACAAAATTCCGATCGAGGACCTTTGAAGTTGGCGACCTTGTCCTAAAACGGATTTTTTCGGTCCCGTCGCACATAAACCCGACATAGCAAGGGCCATACATCATCGAACAAAGGCTTGAGGAAGGAACTTTCAAGCTAGCGACTGTTGATGGTGTGACGCTTCCAAGATCACGGAATAGCGATCATTTACGACGCTATTTTACGTAGACTATTTCTTTTATGTTTCAGTACTAGTTTCTTTCGATATTTGCTTGGTGTTTGACTTTTTTGATATGTAATAAGACAAGTTATTTTGCTCCTACTCTTATGATGAATAAAATCTTGAAACTTCCTTTGCATAAGTTACTATCATTGCATGTTATGCTAAGTATGTGTTGGAACTAATTGATATTGACATCTGCGATGTATGAACATATTCACATAGTTAGGAGTTGATCAGTCATACCGATCGCCGATGAGATCGAACGAGGGAGGCATTTTAAGTTTTCCCGGCAGGCGATTCCCGCAGATGAACCAAAAAGAAAAGCTCGCAATAAGGAACAAAGGTCATCGATGGTAGGAGAACGATTTGACGAAAATCTCTAAGTCCCTGACCGCGGACTAGAGTACTCTAAGTCCCCGATTGCGGACTAGAGTATAAATGATTTGACGAAAATCTCTAAGTCCCTGACCATGGACTAGAGTACTCTAAGTCCCTGACTGTGGACTAGAGTATAAACGATTTGACAAAAATCTCTAAGTCCCTGACTGCAGACTAGAGTATTCTAAGTCCCTGACTGCGGACTAGAGTATAAAAGATTTGACAAAAATCTTTAAGTCCCTGACCGCGGACTAGAGTACTCAAAGTCCTTGACTGCGTACTAGAGTATAAACTATTTGATGAAATCTCTAAGTCCCTGACTGCGGACTAGAGTATAAACGATTTGACAAAAATCTCTAAGTTCCTGACCGCAGACCAGAGTACTCTAAGTCCGTGACTGTGGACTAGAGTATAAATGATTTGATGAAAATCTCTAAGTGCCTGATTGCGGATTAGAGTACTCTAAGTCCCTATCTGCAGATTAGAGTATAAATGATTTGACGAAAATCTCTAAGTCCCTGATTGCGGACTAAAGTATAAACGATTTGATGAAAATCTCTAAGACACTAACCATGGAATAGAGTACTCTATGTCCCTGACTGCGGACTAGCGTATAAACGATTTGACGAAAAAATTCTATGTCCCTAACTGTGGACTAGGAAATTCTAAAGACCACAGGCTAACTCGAAAACCCAATGGGTGGACGGACAAGTTTTCAATTGTTCTTTATCCCACAAATTCCGACCTTGAACCAACGAAAGAGACTCGAACTGTTAGCGGCAAGATACAACCGTTAGGTACATTTTTGGCTCGGCGTTGCTTAAAACTTAAGATGGTGCCCACGAAGAGGGTTCGAGAGAGAGATAATGACGAGACTTGTGAAAATTATTACAAGTACACTAAATGGAAAGAAGTTACTCTACTGTTGGAGTAATAATTCATACGACGGTTAATCAAAAAACAAAAAATTTTATTCACAATCTCAACAAATTATTCAAAAAGTTCGAAATCCACGCCCGTACTTCTGCTGCTAGGAAAAGAAACACACGTCTAACTTATCCAGACTATATACAGTGACACAAAACGCTTACTATTTCTTCGGTTTTTCAGGAGTTGAATCAGTCGAGCACCTTTTCCGGGATCCTTTGCTTCCCTTGGTGGAGACGCTTGAAGAAGAAGGAGGGATTTCAACAGGAATTGTTCCGCCAGGTGGAATGACCTACAAAGGTGCAAGAATAAGATCTTCGGCTACGACCTCAACAGACTCTATTTTGACTTGGTGCTTCGACCTCTCTTCCTTTTCGATCTGCTCCTTTATACTGCTTTTGGAAGTATTTTTCGATGCGTCCGTGGTCACAACATCGTCCCACTCCTTACCAAAGGATGGGTCTTCAGGCTTTTCCTCCTCGAGCACATCGATGACTCGATCATCAGGCCCTGGGATATCTGCAACAGCTGGATTCTCGGTCGCTTTCTCTTGCTGCTCCATGGCGACATTGCTCCTAGGAGTTTGCTCTGGACCAGTGTAACCTACAAAAGTTAGTTAAAACACAAGCATTGGTCTATGGCCGTTATGTACCGAAAGACAACAAATTTTTAAATTGAAAGAGTTCAATACGGTACCGGCGTCCGGTTGGCTCCCAATGGTCATGGAAGTGCTCCCTTCAATGATGGAAGACAGCATGTGTGAGCCATGTTCAGGCCTATCCGAATCATAACCGACGTGTTGCTCTGTGGGTTGAATAGATGATGTCCCAGTCAATTGAGTAGGAAAAGGACCCTTAGGTTCAGTTCCAGAAGACCCTACGATATCTTCTCTTTCTTTAGCCGGTGTAGGAGCTTTGCAGAATTGAAGTTTCACGACGGCCAAGTCAGACGACTCATTTCCTCAGAGCAGTTCTTGCACAAGTGCCTCTTCATCAAGCACTGCCACTCCCAACTCTTCTTTATTGATTTTCATGATGATCTCCCAAGTTTTGGCGAGAGATTGAGATAGCCTTCATCTAGAAAGGTCAAGTCGCGGTGAAGGAGAACTTTTGCATTATATTCGGCAATGAGCAGATCGAACAAGTTCTTGATCTCTTACCTACCAGACTCGGTGGCAGCCTCAACTCGGGAGTTGGCTTCTGCGAGCACCTCTTTCCTGCCCTCTTCGCGAGCTATTTCTTTCAAGGCTTCGATCTGGGTGAGTTGCTCATCAAGTTTCGTTTTTAAGTTCCTTGTTTCAAAAATCTCCTCACAGAATTTTTGCGACTCTTCTCGTGCTTCGGTTTTTTCCTCTCTCTCTTTGAATAATAATTTTTCGAGCTCCTCAACCCGGCGAGCTAGAATCTCCTTCCCCTTTTGTAGGGAGTCTTTATCTAAGGCTAAGGTACCGCTATGATGAAGCACCGCATATAGTTCCTTTTTATGCGAAGTTTCCAAACGACTTGCCGCCTCAGCTGTTTCCTTCGCGCTCTTCTCTGTCACGGTAAGTTGAGCTTTATATTCAAGCAGCTCGACATCTTGATGTTTGATGATATCTTTGTAGTGAATAGCCTCCAGCTTGAGGCAATCAATTTCTTGCTAGTGCTCAATGGAAACTTCGGAGACTTTCTCAACTAAGTGAATAAATGCTTCATACTGGACATACACATCATTCACATGCTAATGAGCTCTCTTTGGCACTTCCAGGAATGATGTTTATAGAGGGGAGGAACTTGAACCCATCAAAGCAGATTTTAGGGAATGTAGCTTTGAGGTCAGCTAACTTCTCCACCATGGTAGGATCATGGGCAGGAACCGGTGAGATTTGTTCAGACATAACTGGTGGATGTTTATGATGCCCATGAGATTGCCTTATGCTTGACGACCCGGAGTGTTGATCATGAGGAGCGGAAGCTTGGGAACTTCGATGTGAGGATTTATCTCCACTATGAGCAGGAGGGTTTGAGGGATCACCTTGGCACGGAGCGTGTTCCTAAGATTTCCGTCTAGACGAGGAAGAAGATTCTTGAGAATAATAGTCTCCGTCATGCCCTTCATCTTTGTCTTTGCGTCTTCCAGATTCAGAATCCCGACCCAAGCGATAGTAAGTGGAAGAGCCTCAAAGACGATCGAAAGCGTGCGAGTGTGACATTGCACCTGTAAAAGAGCCAAATAGGAGCATATTAGGGATTGTTATGAGAAGAGTTAATCACAAGTGTATGGTAGAGTGCAAGTGCTTGTGTGTGTCCTAGTGTTTCCCCCCGACGGACCGGTAACATTAGCTTTACTCATTGGAGTTTCCGCCCCTCTGTTGGAAGGTTGCAGGCCATCGCCGCTTCTTGTGGGAGAGTTAAGCCCTTCGACGTCAAATTAGTGAAGTTGTAATTTAATAAATCATTTAGAATCGGAATGTCAGAGAGTCCATTCAACGAACTTTCCATTTGCTGGGAGTGGCCGCAACAGCCCTGGAATACTCGATGCCTTTAGGTCGAGGGAGGACATCTGAAAGAATTGGAGATGATAGTACAATTATGAAAGAAGCTGCGACTTAAATCTTTGAATTAAAAATAAAGGCAGAAATAGCGCTTACGTCCTTCCAACCATCTTCTTGCGAAGCCGGGATGACACCGTATATAGAACCATTCGTGTTTGAATAAGGAGAGCTTATTCCATGTGCCCGTTAAGACCTGGCATTTGGGCAAGGTTTCAAGAAAGACATCCGAAGGACAGTCAGCCCATCTTTTGAAATTGTAGATGTATCGGATGTCTTCAGGAGTTGGCGGACGGAATAGGACGTTCATGAAGAGAAGAGAAGTGCCATGGATAAAAGCATAGCTGTTAGGGTGCAGTTGAGTAGAAGCAATCCCTAAATACCTCAATATTTCCCGAATGAAAGAATAGAAGGGAGGCATACATCCGGCCCAACACATGGACTTGTTACAAGCAGTATATCCGGTTGGGCCAAGTGAGGTCTGTCTTGCCTCGATGGAACTAGCACGTCTTCAAAAGGAATCCCATGGATGGAACATAATCGACGAAGAGCGACTTCGTCGATTCTAGATGCTTATGAGTTAGCCAGATTGTTCAGGATAATAGCACTCTCAATGGCATCGGGAGCCAGGTCAATAACTTCTGTAGGAAAGACTGGAATGCCAGAAAAGATATTTGCTTGTAGGTCTAATGCCTCTCCTTGTTCTGCTTGGTGACTCGGATCCGGTTTGTCTGATTGGGTGGTAGAGCTTGATCTCGCGGCCAATTCAGAAGACATTATGGTTTAACGCTTCGTGTAACTTGGGATCTATGTCATCTATACTTAGTAGACAATCAATATTAGAAATAATAACCTGTCCCCCCGTGTTGTGTGTGAACTAGTGCAGTGCAATATGAAATAAACATAAGCAGTTTGAAATCAGAGAAGCAAAAGTAAAATATCAAAGCTTAAAGGTTTCATCCAGAAAGACCATCATCGCTGACCGTCTCAAACGACGTGAAGGTTGATCGACAACCAAAGCTTTAGGATCGAATGTTGATGTTCTCAATTATGAAGTCCATTGTTCAAGTTTGTTTAGCCGATTTTATATTTAGTTTAGGTTAAGTTGACCTAGAATTTGTCATTTACTTAAGTCCGTTGGTCCAAGTATGCAAGTCGCGTTATTATCAGTCATTTTGTGTTCGGGGAAGGCAGTGTGCAGTTAAATTATTGAACGACTTGAGGTAAGCAGATTTTTATGGTCAACACTGATCCCTACTTTGTACATCGATCCCTATGCCCCAGTCTCGTAGCAGACCCCTACACTTCAACTTATGTGAGAACACCGATCCCTTCCTTCTAACCTACATGCCGACCTATATACTTCAGCTTCTAGGATGAACCATCCTTTTTAATTCCTAAACCGATCCCTATGGAAAAGCCTCTACACCAATCCCTCTTAAGACCCTTATCTACGTTGATCCCTACACCTAAGTTACTAACAACGAACCCTCGCCTAACGACCACGCACCGATCCCTCAAACAAATACAGATTCTACTGACCCCTCTCATCAAAACCATCTCTTATACCGACCTCTCTCTAGCTACTTCTCACCGATCCCTCACCAAACAACATCACAATATCACGCTGATCCCTCTCTGAACTCCTCCTACCCAATCCTAAAGTTAGACTTCCTATCATCCCTTCAAAAAGCTTCTACCGAACCCCTCTTTTTCATCCCCTTTTCCTTTTTCTTCTACTTCCTCCTTCTCCACCTCCCGCTCCTTCATCTTCTCCTCCTCTCCCATATGACTTAACATAACCCGCTAAGAAATACACCTAAACGACACTCTAACTCCTCCAAGCTTGGGATCCACGACTTGATTAATGTGATTGTGAGCGGGAATCATACCTATTCGACGTAGATTACGAGGTTGAAGCTTGGACTAAAGATGAATTGATGGTGATGGAGATCAGAAATGGAATCTTGCACTTGAATTCAAGTTTAAAGAGGAAACCTGTCTTGCTTCAAAGCGTTCAATTGGGCAAAGAGCAAAGGGAAAAGGGGTTAAGTGTTGGGAAGTTAAAGTGAAGAGAGAAAGGTGAGGGTTGCGAGTTTATATATGGGTAATAAGGAAGGGAAGGTGAACCGGTCAGACCAAGTGACTCGGTCACGAGATTAAAAAGGGTTCGGCCTCAAGGCTCACTGAACCCTATCCACATAGGCCCACTAAGGGATCGGCAATCCAAATGTTGATCCCTGCTAAAAAAGAAGAGAAAGTGGTGTATGTAATAATGCATTATGAAAAGAAAGGGAAGGATAGAAATGCATGAATGATGGATATAAATGAGATAAAAAGGAAAGTATAAGAAAATAGCGGATGTTTGAAAACCGAATGGCAACCGATATCGTGAAGGTTAAACTGTAAACGGATGCATACATAATATAACAACTTGGAAAATACCAATGGACATCCGAACATGTTCAAAAGTCAACAACAAAAACATGTGTATGAGCGTGCATAGAAGAGATTTATGAATTCAACTTTTTGAAAGTAACTGAAATGGCGGCTTGCCTTGAAACGATCAAGCTTGATGTCAAATCAGAAGAGAACCTGAAGGTCTCATATGACCAAATCTTTGCATACTAATGGAATATGACATCAGAACAGTGATTAACTAGGAAGTTGGATAGACTTGTTCCCGCGAACCTGGATTTTTTCCAATTCAAAGCATGTCATATTATTCACAAGACATACTTTAGGGGGTGATTGTTGCCCGGTGCCTTGACCTGGCTACATAGGTCTGGTTACGAGGGCCAAATTTGACTACTGATGGGAGAGATGATCACAGGACAACAGCCACATGGCCAAAATATAAGGTCCAGGCAGTTGCATCAAGTCCGAGATAAATGGAGTTAGTAGAAAGATGATGCGGGATGTCGGATTATGGGGTTTAGTTTGATTGGAATAGGGATCGGCAGGAATGTTTGACAAATTGGATGAAATATGGATGGATCGATATATGTGTAATATGGTCACGGTCGGCATAATATGTGTGGAGGATATGGTTCGGCATATGATTGAGATGATGGGGGATCGACATAGGTTGTAAGAACCAAAGGGATCGGCATATTGATGGTCAGCGGAAGGGATTGGCATGGTATGTTCATAGGCTATGGGTCGGCATGATAAAGCTAAAGGAGTCGGCATGTTGATGGTCAGGGAATAAGGGTCGGTATGATGAGATTGGAGCGATACGGATCAGCAAGGTATGGTTTAAGCAAAAGGGATCGGCATGTTTCATTTGTAGGATATGGGTTGGTAAAGGCACAGTGGTGTGACTCATGGAGGGATCGGCAGGGTATGGTTTATGAAATGTGGACCGGCATAGTGTTCCTGGCATGGCTTAGAGATGGGTCGACATACATCGGGAGACTAGGAGGGATCGACACAATCCAGACCAAGTTAAGATTCCAGCTAAAGTATTACGAGAACTAGAGCTCCATGCATCCAATCGCCTAGATATTTGGAACGCCATCATTATAGACTATGAGAGAGCCACCATGGAGATCGCTAGCCCAAACTCAACTTTTGTTTGGATCAGTACCGACCCCTATTCATTGAGAGTTGGGCCTAGCCCTCCCTATGGTGGGCTCATATGGTTGAGGAGGTCCAGATGCCGAAGTTTCAGTCAGATTGAAGGTCGCCTTCATCTATAAATATAGGCACAAGGGGCCATTTTGAGGGACTTTTGGGTTACAAGTGAAACTCTGGCATTATTGTAACCAACTTCCTTTATTCTTTTCTGATCTCTTGTAATTTCTTACTGATTGTAACTGCAATCAAGTGAATTATGAAGCAATAAAGAGAGAATTCAAAGTGGACGTAGGCAATCAGCGCCGAACCACCATAAATCCTGTTGTTTTTTATTTCTGCTGCAATTTTCTTGATATTCAGTGTTATTCCTCTGTTTTCATTTAACTTCTTCATTTATTTCACTATTTAAGCCTATTCTCGAGTGTTTGTGGCCAATTTGGTTGCAAACAGATATAATTTTTCTTGCATTTTGTTTTAATTTTCGATAGGCGGTTGAGCCAGACGGATTCATTGACCATTCTTCGACCTTAAAGCTTGTCACGTCTGCGCATCTTGGTGGTTTGGAACTTTTAGATAGGGCCAAATTTGGTGCTAGTCATAAGTTGGGATACACACGGCTTGATTGTAATCTCCTGACAACGTTGATCGATAGATGGAGACCTGAGACATCTACATTTCATCTCAGAGTAGGTGAGATGACCATCACATTAAAAGATGTAGCTGTGTTGCTTGGATTGCCGATTAACGGGGATCCTATTCTAAAACTGAATTTCCCACGTAATTATATGGATTTGTGTGAGCCCTTGCTTGGTCTGTCTCCTCCAGAAGATGTAAGATGAGGGAATGAGTCGATAGTGGCCACTTAGTTTAGGGAGTAGGTTGCCGATAATATTCACCACCGTGCCTCTCCAATGCAGATCGCCCAGCGTGTCCGCACTATTATTTTGCACACCATCACTAAATGTCTTTTTTCCATCGATCGAAGACTCAAGTGACCCTTCAATGGCTCTCGTTGTTAGAAGACATTGATTCTTATCGGCAGTATTCATGGGGTAGTGCGGTGCTAGCTTTCACTTATACGGAGCTTACTAGAGTGGCGTTGGTACAACAACGGTCTGCCGGTGGTTGTATGAATCTAGTTCAGGTACCGTCATAGTTATTCATTAATTCTTATTTGTACATGTTGTAAACATTAATGAAATACAACTTATACTCTTGCAAATATGGTCTTGGACTTATCTTCAGGTCGGTCGTATTACTATGAAGAGACCAATAATCGACCATTCGAAACCATATGGATCGAGGTAAAATATTGTTGGTTGTACGGTTGTATCAACTTATACAATATGAACAGTTTGTATAAATTTTTGCTATTTTAGGTTGATTGGATCAAAGAATACCAAAATGACTCCAAGGCAGAATTTGGCATTCTACCGGAACGAGTTTGATGTCCTGGACTATAACACAGTTACGTGGACTCCATACACTGTGGTAGAGCTTGATGCTCTTCTGGCTTTTTGCACTGAGGCGGGGCAGTTGTGGTGGGCAAGACTGATGATATTTTGCTTTGGCGATCTAGCATACCATCTTCCAGATAGAGTGATGAGGCAGTTTGGTCTTCGCCAACACTTACCGTATCCTACTCCATATTATACTCTTCCATACGGTGAAGATGAGTTTGAAACGATGATAGAGTTATAGAATAACCGCTTCTTAGCCGCGGAAGATGAGCATGAGATCACATTGACTTATGAGGAGTACAATAGTTGTTATTGGATTATCACTCGACATTATGTGTTAAGAAGACGAGAGGAAGTGCTTGAGCAAGATATTGCTCCTTACACTCCAAGAGCTCCATTTGAATGAAATGTGGTATGTATTTAAATTTACAAATTTTAATATAGCTGTAAAATCAATAATGTTATATGTTATATGCAGGCGGATGGTATGTATCATATGTTGGAAATAGTTGATGAGCTTGTGGAGGAGGTTCCCGAAAAAAGTAAGGCGAAATGCTTCTTGCTCAAACAAATTCTATGATTATGTTTGTCAAAGAACAAGATGTCAAGACCAATCCCGCCTCCCCCTCCTCCTATAGTGGCACCTCTATTGAGGACATTGCACCTGCCGCACCATTTGAGGACATTGCATCCGCCCCACCAGCCCTCGAACCTAAGAGAAAGTATCAAAGACAAAAAAAAAGGTATGGGAAAAAGCTACGGGGCAATAACTTCCCAACACCCGGTTGGGCCATCTTAACCCCTTATGGAAGAAACACAAGAGGAGGGCAGTGAAGAAGTTTCGCCTGTAGAGGAGGAATTCATGCTGAAGCCAAGAAAATCGAAAAAGAAAACTCCTCGTGAACTAATTTTTTTGAAATGGTAGTGTACTTTGGATTGTCTTTAGTAGTGATTGTAGTGTTTTTATGTTTGTAATTGAGATTGGGTTGAAAACTACTTTCGATTGTAGTTTTGGTTTCGTTGTACTTTAGTTTGTAGTGAATATAGTTGTGATTCTTATGTACGTGTTTGCCGTGTAATTGTATAGCATGTGTAATAGGGCTGCTATTGTTATGCAGTGTGTAACCAGCAAAGCGGAATTTGAAATGCCACCCTGTGCGGTATTTCAAATGCCGCCGACTGTGTAAGTAACAGAGCGGCATTTGAAATGCCGCTCTCTTGCGGCATTTAAAATGCCGCTCCCGATTTTTCTCTACGTTACAATAGCTACCAACTCCTACCTATCCCACCCTTACTTTACCAAAACTCCTTCATCAAAAACCAAACTTTCTGATTTCTCTCAATTTTCAATTTTTCTCAAATTGTAATTTATTTCAACAAGGCATCTATAAGGTAAGTATGACATTAATCTCTATTAATTTCTTTCAAATTATAATTTCTCTTACTTTGTAATCCCGAAACTCCTTCATCAAAAACCAAACTTTCTGTTTTTGTGTTGTATAGTTTGCTTCTATTCATAGATTGATAATGGACAACTGGGAGATTGATGATGAAACAATGATGAAGATTTACGATGAATTTGAACAAAAGAAATGTAATGGGATGGAAAGTGGCACCAACCTTAATGTGGATTTTGGCCTAGAGACACAAGTTGAAGAATTTCCGCCGGCTGTGGATAATGGAACATCAATAATAGATGTCGCGAATGAAAGACTGGAGCAACAATCACTACATGCATGTCTTTTAGGCGCCCTTGGTCATGAAAATCTCAATCGTGCTAGATCAAACGTGCAACCTCCGTTTGTACTTTGTTATTGTGGAGATGAATGTGATGTAATTGTTTGTAAAAACGAGAGGAATGCAGGACGTCATTTCTACCGATGTTGTGGGTACAACGATCATAAGATATGGCCTCATCATGTTGACCGCTACAATTTTTTTAAGTGGCTAGATCTTGAAATGTGCCCTAGGGGGGTTGAATATGCTTTAGAGATGCAAGCAGAAAATATTCGTTTGAAGAAGTTGAATCTTGAATATGCAAACGAACTGTTGGTCTATCGATTCAAGTATTCGACGTTATGGCCACGTAGATCATTAAAGGAAAAGTGAACTTTAACTGCATCGTACGAACGATGTCTATGTGTTATCTGTGTAGCACAAACGATGTCTACTGTAATGTAATGTTATTCGAATTCTATGGTATTTGCTATTCGAAGTTATGCTATTGTAATGTACTGTATTCGAATTAATTTAGGTACATTAGAAGTATGAAAATTCGAATCAACGCTATTGTAAAGTAATGTGCTGGTATATGCTACTCGAATTTGGCTGCTGCTGGATATGTAGCAAGGTAACAACAGAGCAACATGTGAAAACGCCGCCTACTTAAAAAACAATTGGCAGCATTTGAAATGCCGCTCTACTATTACTTTGCTGCAAATCCAGCAGCTTTATTTCATTTAGCCAAATAATATAACTATGAAATTGTCAAAATAATACTAATAATACTAGTTTCCAAATACAACCAAACTCAAATGTCGAAATTTGATAACATAAACAATTGTCTTGGAATATATTCGATAACAGTCGATCTAAAAATACAACCAAACTCAAATGAAAACATTACGTTGCCGAAGTGCAATGATTTTTCTTATAACCCACAACACCACATTTGCTGCACCTGTTTCCTTTAGGAGTCTGCATCTTGTCCATCGTACCTTTAATTCTAGTAGAACATGGACGTCCGGGTTGCCTTTTAGCTACAAGAGGTAGGACCAACTGATTATCGCTTAAACTCCAATAGCGTTTATCGCGGACAGGATGAAACTCGAGGGGTGTAAGAGGTCAAGTATTTCTCAGCTGAATACCATGTTGAAGCGAAGTCATGATGGGCTCTATTAGCTCCATTGGAAACTGTTGAGCAAGTGGCCATAACATGTGTACAAGGTAAGTGCTCTTATAGAGGTATGTTACTCGTACATGAGCAAGTGTTACCATTGATTAGTACTTTGAATTCATTACCGAAATAGTGCACAACTTTCCATTTAGCTTGACTAAAGCGAATTATTCTTGTATGCCTTGCTTTGTTAGCTCTATCGGCAATCTTTGCTTCCCACTTCGGAGTAAGACGGGTTGTAAGTTTTCCTGCTACTTCTCTTCTTTGACAAAAATAATCAACCAAACTAAAAAAGGTGCGTGCAACCAAAGCTTTAACAGGTAAAGACCGAGCTCCTTTGAGTACACCGTTGAAACTTTCTGCGGAGTTAGTGGTCATGACATGAAATCGACCACCATCATCTTTACACAATGCCTAATTTTCCTCTTTCCCTCCCAAACTCCTTTCTATCCAGTTGTGTGCCCTACTACTTGTAGTTTTGATTTCTTCTCTGATTTTGTTGTACTCGGCTTCCTCTGCAGCACATGTTGCAGTATAAAAAAGGCCCGTCAGTCGTTGAATCCTGCAGCTTGAAAATTGGCCTTCAGATGTCTAGCACAGAAGCGTTGTTTATGAGGCAAACCCCATTTCATTTCCAATGATGTTGGTATTCCTTTCATTCGATCAGAAATGAAGGTAATTTGTCGATTGTTAACACTTTGAATTAACCGCCACATGCAAGCAAAAAACCACCCCCAACTATCACCAGATTCTAACTTTACAATTGCATAAGCTAAAGGGTATAGATGGCCATCCGCATCAACAGCAGTGGCTACAAGTAATGTCCCTTTGTATTTCCCGTACAAATGTGTGCCGTCAATACATAACAATGGACGACAATGAACAAAACCTTCAATATAAGGGCCAAAGGCCCAAAAAGCTCGATCAAACACTCCATATTCATCCGTAGTAACGTGTCTAACGCTTCCTGGGTTCGTTCTAGAAATTTCAGCAAAATATTGTCTTAGAGTGGTATATGATTCTGCCCAATCACTATAAATCCTTTCCACCGCCTTACTCAAAGCTCTCCAAGCCTTCATGTAACTAACTTGCACGAACAGTTGTTCTTCCATCAATACTTGCACCGTCCCAACTGTTATATTCAGATCGGCTTTCACGAAAGGTAAGATCTTTGATACTAGAAAATTAGAAGTCGCTTGCTTGTGAGTGGAGTTCACTGTTGGGTTAACATAGTTGTGATCGCTCGGATATTTTCTTATAATCCACCAGTTCTGCTTGGAATTTTTTGAAACAATAGCATGAATTCTCCATGGGCAGTTGGCATTTATATTACAAATGGCAGTGTATTTGGTTTTATTTGATTTTGGTTTTATTTGATTTTATAGCTTTAAAAGACACGGCATGTAGAATTGACCATTCGCTCAACTGTTGTAACAATTTAGCTTTCATCTCGAAAATCATACCAACTTTAAAGCCACTCTGAACGCTAACGGTTGAAAATAACTCATTGCTGAACTCAAGATTTGCAACAATAGGCCTAGCCATTATTTGTGCATTGCATAGATCATCATCCAAAAGTACCTCCATTTCCACCTCATCAATGTCTTCAGGAATATTGTCTTCGACCGAAAAATCATAGGTCAAAGCATCATTGTTCATTTGCATACTACCGATCCATGACACGTCATTCTCCACCATATTCGCTACATCCATACTATTTACAAGGGGATCGTCATGTACATTTTCACCTACAACCATGTCCATTTCAATATCAACATCTTCTTCGTTTGCGGTTATGTTCACATTCTCCACTTCGACATTAGATTGTGTCACAATATCATGTGCGGGAAATCTGTAATTCACAAATAAGTATTAATTTAAACACCATATCAGAAATAATTTCTAACAAAGTTAGCTTATTCTGAACAAATACCTCTGACTTATATCATATAACTCAGATAGAGTTGGATACATATAAGAGACATATGACAATTTGATGGTCCGGCTATACTTGGCGGTGTTGGTCGATAAGGAAGATAACTGCATATAGAATGACAAAACTTTCAACTATTGCATAACTTACATTGTAATATGACATAAAAATTATAAATACATGTTTCACCTTCCAAGGAAATGTGAAAAGCTGCCTTGACTTGGATATGGAAAGTTATATTGAACGCCTTATTGATAACTCATACACGGTGGATATCTAAAAAGGGATTGTTGTTGACCGTAAATCGCTGTCATAGGTGGATTACTAAAACATGGAGATGCAGTTCCATGACTAATACTTACTGTCTCAACCATTCTACGGTAGTCTTCAGTTAGGGACAGTTTGGCACAGGTCCCTAATAAGTTTCAAAATACACAAAACCCCAGTAAAAAAAAGTTTGTAAATTAGATCCCTAGAATTAAGTTACCGAATAATGGCATACACTTATGCAATTATTCACTGAATAATTGCAGACATTTATGCAATTATATCAAAAAATTGCAGACATTTCCACAATTATTTACTGAAAAATTGCGGAAATTTCCGCAATTTTTTTAGAAAATTCCGCAATTATTCACCAAAAATTTGCATAAATTTGCGGAAATTTCCGCAATTATTCACCAAAAAAATTGCGGAAATTTCCGCAATTATTCATCGAAAAAATTGCATAAATTTATGCAACTTTTGGATATAATTGCATAAATGTCTGCAATTATTCAGTGAATAATTCTATAATTATTCAGTGAATAATTGCATAACTATATGCAATTACTTAGTAACTTAATTCTAGGGACCTAATTTATATACTTTTTTTACAAGGGTTTTTGTGTATTTTGAAACTTATTAGGGACCTGAGCCTAATATTCACCTTCAGTTGCACTGTTAACTACTTGTTCTCATACGGGTTCTTCTTCTTACAACCGCCTACTTTTCCCAACAAACAGCTCTATTGATTTTAATGTCGCTAAAAACATTAGCTCCAAATTGTCATCATCGGCTATTTTAATGGCTTTCGATCCTGAATCCGTAGGCCAGTTATACACTAACTCTGTGTCAAATTCATCAGATTTTATCTTAGTCCCTTTATAAATCGATTCTTTTAACTTCTCCAGATTACAACCTTTCAATACTTTTGCTGGTTTACACGACCCACCAACATATTTGCCATGATTAAGTTCATCAATAACCAGTTCACCATCATAATAACAAATCATTGGTACACACTTGGGAGCCATTCTACCTGTCAATTAATCAACTTTTTTACTACTTCCATAATTTACTAAATGGCATATGATAACTGAAACACAAAAAAAACTAGGGTTTACAAAATAACATACCAAAATTGTTCAAGAGGAAGAAATAGGTGTTGCTCCTCGACTATAGCAACTTTCGATCAAGATTTAACTATAATACATATTCTACAGTCCTTAGTTTGGGAAATTTTTTGAGATTTGGGTATTTGGGTTTTTTAAGATTTGATTTGTTGAGGGGGTAGTGATAAATGAAAGAAGGGGCTGACTTATACAGCAAGCACAACATGGCAGCATCTCAAATGCCGTAAACTGGTGGCATCTCAAATGCCGCTAGTTATCTTTTGCAATAAAATGTGTACTGGCGGTATCTAAAACGTCGCAAGTTACTTTTTGCAATAAAACGTGTACTGGCGGCATTTGAAATTCCGCTAGTACACGTGGCAGCTGATGTGGCCAAAACTGGCCTATTTTTGTAATTAGTTTTGCAACTGGCCTAAATTTGTAATAAGTTTGCAAAATTGGCCTAAATAGAAAATTTATCCTAAAAGAAATAAATATTGAAACACTTAAATAGCTGTGGAAACACTATACAAGTGTGTAGTGCTAGGAGCAATAGAAAAATGTTTCAAAAGTGAAAATATAAGTATTTCTAATTTACCTGTTTGGTGTGGTGATGATCTGGGTATTTTTCCGAAATGGATATTTTTCCGAAATGGATATTTTTCATTGTTATATGTTTTATTTCTTCTGTTGTGAGTTTTGAAAGTGTAGTATATCTTAGATAATATCTGCTTATATTAGTCTTTGTAATGTTATAAAACCATGATAGCTCGTATTTGTCAGCACGACTGGAGTCCGAAGGTCGCCCTAGGCCTTGGATCGATATGTCGGGAGGTACGGGTTGTCACATTCATTAATGAATATTACAAGGAGCCTGTTCTTTATGAATCTTAAGGATGTTGTTATATAGTTTTAATTTTATGTTTAAGTCAATGTTGTATTTATACTTTAATTTTTGTATCGTCAATATGTAGGTTACTGAAGTTGCTTTTGTTTTCTCCTTATATCCATTTTAAGGGACACCCGAAGTAAATTGATTATATTAAAAATGTCTTTTAAGGAATATTCTTCCTTGATTAACAAGTCTTGCTTATCAAAATATTTCTTCCTTCACGATTTTCATCATATGTATACTTAATTTTCTAATTTGGACTTCAGTTTCTTGGGAGACCAAAGAGACAAATATCTTTATGAGATTTGAACTAACTGTGCCAAATTACTGTATGGTGAACTTAGCTCTCTTCCCAAGGAATAGGATTAACGTGGACTTCCCCAAGTCAACACACATCATGGCATTAGAGATCCTTTTCCCATTACATTTTCTATTTCTCCTTAATCCTTCCAAAGAATTCGAGATGCTCTTTCACATTTTAAGGATTAACTAAAATTATAGTATGCATGTAGTTTCTATTATTAGTTTTTCCATGTGAACGTAATGATTGTGGTTGTTCTTCATATTATCTGTACATTTATTATTATTATTTTCATTCATTTACTAAAAATTAGTTATTATTTTCTTCTTTACCTAGGACAAAGAATTTCCTTTATCTGTTGATGATCCCAGCCTTAATTAATGCCATATGAGCATTCAATCCAAGTTAGTGACAATCATAGAAAATCGTTCTACTCGTTCAGTTTTGGATTCGTCATCCATTGATGATGTTGACACCAACAAGTGGTATGAGAAGTATATTCAAGTGAAATCTATTTTAAGAGCTTCTTAAGAAACAGTTGAGGATTTGGAAAGGAAAATTTCTTCCAAGGACCATGAAATTCTGGATCTGAATAAAAAGATTAACTCCCCTTTTAACCCTTGGTGTTGGGAATATGCTACAAAAATCGCATAAGTTAACCAATGTATTCTTGATCTAGAGGTAAACCTAATGAAATCTAAAAACGATTGCCATTCATGTGAACTAATATAAACTGAAAGTGAGAAAGGGCTCCCTAACTGAAATGCGGTAAAATATTTTAGAAAGGAGTCTTTGCGGATTTCTTCTTCATCTCAGAGTCACTCAGCACAAAGTAGTAATGTAATTGCTCCAGTTCTTTCATTACCAAAAAAAATCTGGTGAACTCGCTAGACTATGTAAATCCTTCAAGTTTATCAACTAAATGGTGCTAATAAAACTTAAAAGGAATGAACTTACATTAAAGGTTAAAACACTCGAGAATGACAAATGTGACTAATCTCATCAAGTTTATCAACTAAATGGTGCTAATAAAACTTAAAAGAAGGCATTAATAGCTCAGATCGACTCTATTGATCCTCTCAAAGTTATTCGTCGTAAGGAGTGGAAGAAGTTAAAGAAATACCTCTTTGTAGCGATTTACCATATTGTTGATTCTCCTTCTATATTGGAAACTTTAATGAAAACGGTAAAAGAACTTAAAGGCCAATTAGAATTGATGCACTTTTATTCCACTAGGGCCTCTCAACTTGATTCGGTAGTAGATTATTAGGTTAAAGTCATACTTGCTTTTGACATAAAAATCAACTTCTGATTTTTAGGCTCGAGATCAATTAAGGAAGGCTGGTACTTCAAATTATCAAAGATATCAGAATTTCTTCTGTATGGGTGCTCTGATGCTCTTAACGAAGTTGGGAGTCCTCCTATTTTGTACAAGAATGCGGGTTTAACTAGTGAATCCCACTCTTGCACATTAGAAGTTCGGGTAGAGGGAAAGAGTTCATTTATCAACATCACTTTCTTTTTCATTCTCTAGAGCCATAAATTTTGTGAAAATTAACCTTAATGTAAATGAAAATCATTATAATATAATTTTGTGTGACAATAATTTTGTGTACCTATTTCATAATGCTTCATGATAAGTAGTTTGCTTTTATCTCATAATGTAATCCTTCTGCCTTTCTTATAGACGTAATGATAAGGTTTAATGATAGGATCAAGAAGCTCTTTATATCTTTTTTGCATGGATTTTTTGATAAGGGTTTAAGGTGAGACTGGTCACCTTTCAACTTTCTTCGTTAGATGTGTGCTTTGGCCACACCCGACGATGGGACTAAAGGCTTAATTGATCACCACTCCTTGGACGGGTGGTCCAGCTAAGCCTTGCAGCATGACCGAAGGCTTCTTGTCCATCTTCTGTGGATGGGGCTTTGCCAGGCCCGACGGTGGGACCAAAGGGTTTTTTCCAATTCTCTTTGGAAAGGTGCTTCGGTCAGGCCTTGCGGGGGAACCGAAGGCTTCTTCTATATCTTCCTTGATGGGTGCTTTTGCCAGACCGATGGTGGGACCAAAGGCTTAACTGACCATCACTCTTTGAATGGATGCTTCGACCATACCTTGTAGTGGGACCAAGGCTTCTCATCCATCTCCCTTGGATGGGAGCTTTGGCCTGGCCCGATGGCAGAACCAAAGGCTTAATTGGCCATTACACTTTGAATGGGTGCTTCAATCAGGCCTTATGGCAGGACCGATGTCATTACCTTGGTTTCCATTTTAAATTCCTTATTATTTGACAATATGGCCTTACTCATAAATTTCGTCTTTTACTATTTAGCATTCTATTTGTCCTTTTTCTAACTCCTTGAAAGCCCATATTCTGTTAGGAAATCAAATCCATGGTTTTAATGACAACAACTATACAATGAAAATAAAATTTACATATACATGGAACTTGCTAAAACAACATCACTAGAGAGACAAGAACAAGGCTCAAAGAACGTTACAAAAGACTACAAGTCGATAGGATCAATGGAGCAATGACACAGATGCACAAATTCAACATGCATAGGTTTCAGACGTCTGGGTGCACCATCCAAACATCTAAAGAAATCCTTTGGAATACAAAAAAGACAGGATCACTCATACGTCTAAAAGGCTACTGTATACAAAAAATATATATAGCCAGACGTATGAAACAAATACCAGACGTCTGATGCTGAACTCGGAATTTAAAATTCAAATTACAACTGCCGCATTTGAAAAGACATCTTCGCTTCTCTTCGCTGCAACTCTTCATCATGATCAAAAGCAACTATAGAACACTCATTAATGGATGCAACTACTCAACATACCTATCTACAACTATATATAGCATCAGGAATCAAGAGAAAGAACACACGTGACACACCTGACTACCTGATAACTCGACTCTCTATCTTGATCATCTCTTGTTCATCCACTTGCTATACAATCTGAAAATCTGAGATCACACACTTCTACATTCTCTCGAACAATATTGTATTCAATCATCCAAGATATATAGGAAGTTCAATTGTACTATATAGTCAAAATCCGTGTAATAGAGAACACATAGTTGACAAAGAAACTCTACTATTGTAAACCTGTTCCTCCGGGTGAAGTGAGGGTTATTTGGTGAAAGGAAATTCCGAAGAGGAGCTTCGGGACTGGACGTAGGACGGGAGGTCCGAACCAGTATAAAATCCTGGTGTGCTTAGTTTATATTTTACTAGACTAATTTTATATTAGTTACATTATATAATTAGTCACATATACTTGCATATACACTACACGATCCATCCTATAGACTTTCAATTGGTATCAGAGCCTGGGATTCTAGAGATCGTAACATCATTCTAGAATAAATGGCTATAAAGAGATCTAGTCAAGGCAATAGGAAGAGGAAGAGCAATAAAGAAGAATCAAAGGAGAAAACAAACAAATGCTTCATGGCTAAACTCAGATCACAATCGGTATGCTTAGATTCTTTATATAAAGATCTTCTGTTAGCACATGATGAATTATTAAAAGATTGTAAAACCTTGAATAAAGTTAATAAAATTGCTTTAGAAAAGTTAAAAGATTGTGAGCAAGAAATTTCCAGTTTAAAAGAGGAAAATAAATTTTTAAAACAAACTAAATGTTTTGAAAATACCATAGAAGAACTTGTTTTACAAAAAGATTTCCTACAAAAATAAAATGAGCAGTTAGAAGATAAAAACAATGATCTTTTGGAGGAAATCAATGTCTTGCAAAATAAAAATACTATGTTTGAAAAAGAAAAAGAAATTTTTTCAAAAGAAATTACGGATTTGAAAAGTGTAACGACCCGTAAATTTTAGATAAATTTTATTTGTTTATTTATATATTTAGTTGAAATTCTGTGAAATTTTAAACGATAAAATTTTGAAACAAAAATTTGATATTTGGAATGCGTCTAATTATTCATAGCAACTGGTAAATTTTCATCAGATAATTTGGAAGTTTATTTTCTAGTGTAATTTTATTCCATTTTATATCAGTTAAAATTGATGATAATCAAATGTTTTCCAAACTTGAATATTTTTACATAGAAAAATTCTAATTCATCTTCTGACTAAGACGTCATTTTTCGTTTTTCCAAATTCGGACATCTATTGCTCCGTCGATCTTATTTTCGGCAAAATAGCAGCATTTCGTACCGATATCGATTTTTGATCGGATGATCATACTACTGATATCTGTATACCGTTTTGATCATCTCGTCGTGCTGATCTCCGTACTATATTCGTTTGTGTAAATTCGGTAACCAGTTCGCGGTGAAATCTGCGTAACTGTCCGCAGTATCGGTACCAGTTTCGGGTCTCTGGAACTTTTTGTGCCCATTCAATTGTCAAACTACTAATATAAATAGGCTATCGGTTATTAAACCTCTGATATTCTCTAACCATTGATATCTCACCATTTCAATACAAAGTTTTCTTCGGTTACTACATTTTCAATCCATTCATTTCTTTCAGGGACAAATTAATAGTACATATTAAAGTATGGATTCATTTATTATTGTAGCCACGTCTTTCCAGCCATATTCTTCATCCCCACCTTGCTCTTGCTTATTTCGACCATTTTTGAAAAATATAGTTTATAGCCTGCTACCACTTCGGTCTTGTTCCCCCTTGCCCTCGTCTTCCACGTCTACAGCTTGCTCCTCCATCTCCCATCACGCGAGCAATCCCCTTCACACACGCATGGATTTTGTCGAGCCTCCTCAAAACTTGAACAGTTCCCTTCCACTTCTCCTTCCTCCCCTCTCTCTCTTGCACCGATCTTTCCACCAAGCTTCCCCTCAGCCCCACCGAATTTCCAGTCTCCATGTTCACGGCTGAGCCTCCGCATTACCCTAGCTCGGCCAAGCTACCCCGCCTTATCTTCCGCCTGGTCCTAGATCAGCATGAAAATATATATGTATGCTTCGGTTTGAAGGTAATATTGTTTGTTCATATTGTTTTTTTTCCTTTTTACTGTATATATATAAATACAATATATATATAGTGTTTGAGTTGCGTAAGTTATATTTGTATGTATAGTGATCTGTTCTTTATAAATATAAATGTTATACTATAGTGTCCTATATTATGAAATAGAATATATAATTATTTATGTAAATTATATAATATGATAATTAACCTGCCAGTTTATATAAAAATGTTGTTTATATAAATTATAAAATAACGGCAGTATTATAAACTATAAACGTCAATTGATCTGTTAGTATAGAATAAAGGTAGTATCATACTTTATTACAGCATGTACATATAGCAAGTTTTGTTAATATTTAATTTTATATATAGATGACAGTTTGTTCACTTATAAATATATGTTTGCAAAACTTTTGAAGGGTATGTATTCGTATAAAATGGGTTCTCAATATTTGGTTTGCATGTAGTGTAATGTATATCGAGTCTATATAATTGATTTTGGTTGGCCTATATATATAAATATATTTGAAGTTTTGATCTTTGTTTTACATTTTCAGCTTACCGTGTAACAGTTTAGTGTATGTATATTTTGTTAGAAAGTTTTAAAGTATAGATTGTATACGTATGTTTGTATGGTAATTTCATATATGCTTATTTGCTAGTTATATATATATAAAGTTATGTCAGTTTTTCAAATATAAAGTGTTAGTTATATATAAAGTCTACGATATATACATTGGTATGAACTTTGGATCTGTTTGTATAAGTATATATATATTATGTATTACTATTCATATAACAATGTCGTAGTCATTACTTTTGCAATCCTTCTGTCTGATATATACAAATATTGTTTTAGAAATGCTGCATTAAGTATTGCTTTTGAAATTTTCATACACATTTTATTTTGGGTTTCGGAAGTCAATATGAATTTTAAACTATATATATACAGTTAGTTATATATTCTGTTATATATATATATATATATATATTTCTATAAGTTCGTATAGGCAATATATTATTTAAAACATTGATTTTAATTAAATATGTTATTTTAATATTTGTTTTAAAATTAAAAAAAAATTGATTTCATAATGATAATAATATAATTGTTGTTTATATCAAACTGATTCTTATTCAGTTCATCAATTCTTATCTATCAGCTTGTCGAATTCGTGCCAATTTTGCTTTGTTTGGAATTCGTGCTTGGATTCGTAACCCAACTCCTTTGTCTATCCTCTAGCCTCGAAAGGTGAGAAATCACTCACGATTAACGTTCTTTTATTTATTAAATTTGATTTCAATTGAAACGACAATTGAAATATGTTGCTGCTAGTTATTTACATTGCTATATATATGTCATCATCTGTATCTGTTCACCTGTGACATCTGACACCATTATCTGTTATTTATATTGCTATATATATGTCATTATCTGTATCTGTTCACTTATGACATCTGACACCATTATCTATTATTTATATTGATGACATATGCTTGTTATGTTATTATCATATCTGTTATCACTCTACAAGTTCCCTGTTAGTATAGAATTCACTATGGGTTGAAATGATACATACCCGAACGATCTGTAGAATAGGAGAAAATCGTTATGGGTTGAAATGATAAACCCAAGCGATTTTCATTGAATTGAATTTGGGATTGCGGGTTGAAAAGATATATACCCGTATATATATAAATTACGGATTGAAATGATAAATATTCGTATCACTTGACCATAGGGTAGAAAATTTTATACAGACACAATTGGTCTATATATATAATTATTTTGAAAAATGATTTCTATGGTTTTGAAAAGAAATATATGGTTTTAATAAATATTGATTTTAAAGATTTATTAAAGTTGATTTAATAAAGTTATTTGAATCAATATAAAATAGGTTTAAGTATTTATGTAAAATTTATATTGTCAAATTTAGAGTTTATAATGTTTCAGGTTGAAAGATAAATTTGAATTTGATTTGGAATTCTTAATTATTTAAGAATTATACTTAAATAAGTTTGATTTGAAATCTATTAAATTTGAAATTTTAAGACATGTTTTATAACTTGAATTTGATTAAAAAGTGGCTTAAATGAATATTTCAAACTTATATAAATTTAAATGGGATATTTTGTTATATAAATTTGTAAATTGAAGTTGTATTTAGATGTATTGAAATGATTAAAGAAATATCTCAGAAACTAAATGTAATGAAATTAAATTGGGATATAAATGGAATTATCAAATTTAGTTTTGAAATGTGGAATATTTAAAGCTTTGAAATATATTGAAATTTAATGGTTTATTTTGTGTTTCAAATTTGTATTTGAAATCGTTATAATTCGAAATGATTTATTGAGAAATTGAATTGAGTTGAAATTTATGAATTGAGATTAAATTAAGTTGAATTTGGAAGTTGAGTTAATTTGAATCGATTTGTGAATTTGTGGAAGTTATTTTATTTTATAAAGTATTTTTAAACTATATCTACAACTATTTATATTTTACTTTATAAATTATTTTAATATAAACTATTTTGTATAAATCATTTTCAATATATATTATTTTATTATAAACTATTTTACCTTATAACTATTTTATATAAACTATTTTTATTTTATAAACTATTTTATTATATACACTAATTTTAATATCTAAACTGTTTAAGAGGAAAGTGTTGTGAATTCCAAAATGTTATGCTTTCAAACTATAGTTTCAAAGTGTTATGAATTTCAAGGTTTTGATTTCCAAAGGGTTTTGATTTTAAAAGACTTACGATTTCGAAAGCAATGTAACTTTGGAAAGTGATATGATTTTGGAAATGGATTTATTTAAAGTGAAAATGATATCGTATGGATATGGTTTTGAAATGGCAATGATATTTTGGTTTGAAATATAAAATATTTTGAAGGTTTACTAAATGACCGTCGGTGTAATTAATACGTAGTTATTAAAGAGAGCGGGATCGGATATGGACATACTCTCTGTCGATACCGAAAACCACTTTAATAACTAATATCCGCGGAGTGTTGATCCAGAACGAAGTGGATGGTTTGGTGAACGCGTTGACTGAAGAAAGAGAACGATATTGGATGACCCCTGACATGACTAAAATAGGAGCCGCGCCGGGCCATTGAGGTTCGCCACCTCTAGCGGACACACTTCTAGATACCATATCTATTACTTTTGTGATTCGATTTGGGTGCACCCTTTGATTTGGGAGTGTTGTTTCGCGGTGTTGAGGTAGTAGATGCTATGCTCAACATCAGTCTGGATCACGCAACTACTAGTATCCTAGTTGGTATCGCCTCATGTACCTTGTCATACTGATTATCCTATTCGCGACCACTACGATTTGTTTTGTGTTATACCTATGGGGTACCCTCTGATAACCACTAGTTTACGGTGGGGCTTACGGTGCTGTATAGACTATGACATTATAAAAATGTGTTAAGGGGGATTATGGTAACGCCTTAATGCTATTTTGATATCGTACTTTACTGATTAGACATTATCTACTTAGCGTACACTACTACATAGTAGATATTTTAATGGATCCTTAGAGGATGGTTATCCCAACATCCTTTGAGTTACTTGTATTTCAGTTGTTATTTCACTTGAGTTGGATTTATTGATATAAGAATGTTAATCCTGACTCGAGTGTCTTGTGTTTTCTTTACGCTCGGGTCAGACTGAGTGTACCAGTATTCGAGACTCACCTTTGGAGTTGGAGCTTCGCTTGGAGATCCAGCTATCTATCCAGCTTTCAGATATTCAGTTGATTCTAATGATGTATTCTGATTCTTGTATTTGACTATTGTATTGAGATATCTAGTGTATTCGAGACTTCTGTTGTATCTTGTTTAACTCTGTTATATATATATAGTAGCTTCATGAACTACTATTCTTTTGTTTCCGCTGCATTATTGTTATATTACTCTGTATCTGTGATCTGTGATTATTTTATTTACTGTATATGCTGAGTTTTGCCAAATTTAAATTAACAATCTATTATTTTGAATTATTCAAGTCTGACATGTGTGGATTATTATCGATTTGAATGGTCCAAAATAGCGGGTCGTTACAAAAAGATAAAATGATTTATTACAATCATCTTTAGATAATTCAGAATCTCGAATTTTTCTTCTCGAAAATGAGAACTGTACGATAAAAAGGCAGAATTCTGAATTAAACAAGCAAATTGATTTGAAAACAGTAATATTTCTTTTGAAAATAATAATTTTGACTTCAAAGCTAAATTTGATAAACTTAACACTGAAGTCACAAAATTTTAAAAAGGTCAAAACGATTTAAATATGATTTTATCTAGTTCTAGACCTTTACATGACAAAAGTGGTTTAGGATATAATAAAACTGATCGTAGAAATAGCACTAGATACGCTTTCATGTATAGAAAAAATGTTAATGCTAGTACTAAATTTCGAGTGAAGTCTAGATCAAATTCTTATAGAAATTCAAATACTGCTATGTCCAATAATGTTTATAATTTCTCTAGAAGTACAAAATCATTGAACGGAAATATGAATAAAAATTATCTAAGTATTTGGGTTCCTGTTAATTGGAAGAGAAAAATACATTGATGATTATTTTGATATGATAGTTAATAATGAAAATTATATTTATAAAGGTTCAACCACACCCAAATGGGTATGGTTTCCAAAGATCTAACCCCTGGATCCTAACATAGTGAGTGGGTACAAAAAAATGATTTTTATTTATTGTTGGTACTCGAAGAAACAAAAGGAAAGATTTTGGAATTTGCAAATATGATTCCCTCATTCTTTTTTGATAATGACAAAGGGGGAGAGATAATGGAAAGCACATATTCAAGGTATGGGACTTAAATGTTTTATATATTTACTTAAGGAGAAGTGGCAGTTTGTAAAATAAAATTATTATTTAAATCCGAAATTTGCGGCAGCATTTTTCTGAAAAGTAATTGTTAACCAATGAGAATTTGTTAAAAAGGGCAAGTTAGTTAAAAAGTTACCATCTTTAAGTTAAAAACAAGAAAATCATGCTTTTGGTATATCTCAGCCATTATAGGCATAATACCTTCCGACCTAGACCTTTTGCTTAAGCCGAAAGGATTGAAACTTTCGGCAAGGTCAAACCAATACATACGGTATCAAGTACTTGGTGCGTAATGAATTGGATAGCGTCGAAGGGTTTGCAGTTGAAAGGACGATGGCTAAAGTGATTGGGATATGTTTGTTTTATAAACTAAAGTTTTCGCCTGCTTTGCTTTCGAAATTGAGCTTTCGACTTAGTTTCTTTTGATCAGGTTAAAAGATTTAAAAGAAAGGTTTTAAACCTTTCGACACAGTCGAAAGGTTAGAGCTGTTACTTTGTTTTGAAATCTTTCGGCAAAGTCGAAAGGTTACAACAGCTTTATGTAAATGTTCTGTTTTGAAACCTTCCTGCATAGTCGAAAGGTTAATGTCGTTTTATGTAAATGTTCTGCTTTGAAACCTTCCGGCATAGTCGAAAGGTCACCGCCGCTTTATATATGAATATTTTGTTTAGAACCTTCTTATGAGGTCAAAGGGTTTACTTTGATTGATTTCGAAAAGTTTACTTGTTTTAAAAAACTGGCCACTTCTCCATGCTTTCGAAAGGAAGCTTTCGACTTAGGTGACTTGCCCTTGTTTTATAAATTGAAGTATAACCCAAAGCTTTCGAAAGAGCCGTTTTAAAAGATGCTTTAAAGCTTTCAAAGCAGAGCTTTTGACTTAGCCGAAAGGTTGCTTCCAATGGAGTCGAAAGGTTTTAAAAGAAGGTTTTCCACATGTTTTAAATCGAACCCGGAAAGTTTTTGAAAGGTTTTAGAAGACCAATGCTTTCGAAAGGTTTTGTTTACCGAATGTTTTAAAAAGGGGTCGAAGGCGAAGCTTTTGAAGGGGTCGAAAGCCAAGCTTTTGATGGAGTCGAAAGGTAACCTTTCGAAGGGGTCGAAAGGTTTTTGTTTCTGAATGATTTCAGAAGGTTTTAAATGGAAGGGTTCCAAAGTTTTTCCAAGGCATTGTACCAAGTGTTTTCAAAATAGGATGTCTAAGGTTTTATTGCTTTTGAAAGGTCTGAAGTTCAATGGGTTCGAAAGATTTTAGGTTCAATGTTTTTGAAGGGTTGAGTTTCAATGGTTTCGAAAGGTTTTGATTTCTAAGGGTTTTGAGGATACTGATGGAAACAATAAATGGATATGACCTAAGTTAGGGATACTAATGGAAGTAGGTTAATCATGGGCTAACATTATACGAATAGATTCATGGGGCTAGCATGAATCAAATGGCAAATTCAAATAGAATCATGGGGCTAACATGATACAAATAGATTCATGGGGCTAGCATGAATCAAATGGCAAAATTCAAATAGAATCATAGGGCTAACATGATATAAATAAACTCATGGGGCTAACATGAGATCATTAAATTCATGGGGCTAACATGAAATAATTAGATTCGTGGGGCTAGCATGAATCAAGTGGTAAAATGATGGGTTCATAGTCATCCTAGAAAAACTATGTGATGTGAGATGAATAGTCTACATCAACTTAAAAAAAATGAAAGTGGAATAGTTTATCCCTCTTTAATATAATTAAACTCTAATTGGGGATGGGAGAAATCCTAATTGTTTTAAAGTATGCATATCACCATAATTTTTTATAAATATATGCTTTACCCATTGTGGATGCAGGAGCACAGAATATGGTTTTATGAAAGGTTTTGTAAAAGATATGTTTTAAAAGGATGTTAGTAAGGGGAAACCCATTCCGCTAAGCGGTGTGGTCTCACTTAACATGATTAACTAGGATGTGTAGTATTATTCATACCAGCCTTTATGTCTGACTCGAAGTTTATGTTTTCCCCTTAAACTCTTGGGTGCTCAAAATTAATTTGAGTAGGTTAAGGGATTAAGATCTTTTTCAGGTTTTAGTAGGATGACAAATAAGGCTATCAGAGGCATGCATGAGGAAAATGGATAGCTATTTAGGATTGCAGTTCTTGTTATGTTTTGATGTATTTTCGCTGTGATTGTATTAGGTCTATTATGACCATATGACTCTGATCATCCAAGGGGTTGTCTTCATATACCGCTCTTGACGTAATCTGTAAAAATTATATTTTATCTGTGCCTGGGAACTATTTGGTATTATGTGTTGTGAATGTGAAACAATTGGTTTTGAAATGTAATGAAGTAAAAGTTGTTTTGAATTCTATGTTTTGCTTCATATTCAAGTCCTTTTGATATTATTGATATCATTAACATAGCCGTATTTAGTCGCCGGAAGCTAATACTATAGATGACTGCAGCATCTGTAGCGCTTAGTTTTGGGCCTCTAGATAGGGAATGTTACAACCTGGTATCAGAGCATGGTTTGTGAAATACTTTAACTAAAAATGATTTTTGAAAACATAATCCTTATAAATTAGAGTTAAGATCGTGGTATGGGATAACGCTATAGTAACGTACTTGTATTATATATAAGTATATGCTATATCTCTAGGCTCCTATCTTAGTTAGGCTATTTATCCGTATCTCACGTGGTTTGAATACAGATATGGAAGGAAGAAGAGGCAGAGTTAATGTTGGAGGAGAGAGCACCACTACTAATGGAAATTCCCGACCCAATGCTAGAAGAGGTCCAGGTCAGGCACAAGCTGAAACTGTTGGTGCAGGAGTTCCTTAGATGGACATGGGAGCAATGTATCAGTTCTTTGTAAACATGGTGTAGGCTGGAATTGCAGTCGGAGTTGTTGGAGGTAATGTTGCTAGAAATGTTGGTGGAGAAAATCATATAGTTCCAGTTGTATATAACTATGCTAAGCTGAGCAGGGACTATATCAGTTTGGGAGGAAAGCCGTTTGCAGGAACGGAAGATGCTGTTGAAGTGGAGGATTAACTGTTGAACTATGAAAGCATTTTTACAGATCTAGGCTTGAATAATGGAGAGAAGAGAAGTCTAGCCTCGAGACAGTTGCAAGGGTTAGCGCTTCATTGGTGGAACAGTGTGACGGCCGGAGTGCCAGAGGAAGAGTTGACTTGGGCTGAATTCAGGAGGAGGTTTGAGCAGAGGTTCTTGTCTGAAGTGGCCAACTTGGCCTTAATGAGGAAGTTTATGTATCTTGTCCAAGGATAGATGTCTATGGTCAAGTACGCTGCATGGTTTGATGATCTATCCTGATATGGTTATGCATTGGTTGACACAGATAATTTCATGACATTATTTAGGATACTTAATTGGTTAAATTAAATTAAATAATATGAAGATTAATTGGTTAAGATTTGTTTTAGCTAAGGGTAGTCGTGCCATAATAGAGTGTTGACTAATTTAAAATAACCTAAAACAAAGGTGTTAGGAAATGACAAGGGCAATATGGGAAATAGGTGGAGCTTATACCCTAAACCCTTAGAAGAAATAAACTCACGTTCATTTCATTTTACTCAAACTAAAAGCACTAAGGCCGACCACTATTTTCACTCTCAAGGAGAAGATTAAAGCTAGGATTTAAGAGAAGGAGGATAATCTGCTAAATCAACATCAAATCTCACATCTATAATCTCAAAGCTAATGTGAATAATTACTACATCCCACTTTCTTTTGGTTTTCGGTTTTAAGACTAAGATCCGAAATGTTTTTGCAAGTTTATGCCATGTTTTGATGATTAAAGTTGCATATTATTATTGGTTGGTGAAATGTGCATGTTTATACTTGTTTTATAATATGTTTGATATGAAAAACCTGATTTCATGACATCGAAATGCCTTGAAAATTTAAATATGGGTCAGAAATGGTATTTCAGAGATGGATTTCAATTTTCATAATTTTCCGAATTATGGTGGATTTTATATTAATTTTCTAGTGAAGGAAATTGTTTATTGGGTTATAAATTATTTTCGGCTAAAATATTAACTATTTGGGTTTGAAATTTTCATATGTTAGGCAACATATTAAAATAGATTTTCTGGGAATTTTCCAGATTTTTTTAAATTGTTTTGATGAATATATAAAATTATTTAAGGTATGGGACTTAAATGTTTCATATATTTATTTAAGGAGAAGAGGCATTTTGTAAAATAAAATTATTATTTAAATCTGAAATATGCGGTAGCATTTTTTTGAAAAGTAATTATTAAATGAAAATTTGTTAAAAAGGGCAGGTTAGTTAATAAGTTACCTTCTTTATGTTAAAACAAGAAAATCATGCTTTTGGTATGTCTTATCCATTTTAGGCATAATACCTTCCGACCCAGACCTTTCACTTAAGCCAAAAGGATTGAACCTTTCGGCAAGGTCACCAACGCATATGGTATCAGTACTTGGTGCGTAATGAATTGGATAGCGTCGAAGGGTTTGCAGTCGAAAGGACGATGGCCAAAGTGGTTGGGATATGTTTGTTTTGTAAACTAAAGTTTTTGCCTGCTTTGCTTTCAAAATTGAGCTTTCGACTTGGTTGCTTTCGATCGGGTTAAAAAATTTTAAAAAAAGGATTTAAACCTTTCAACATAGTCGAAAGGTTACAACTGTTACTTTGTTTTGAAACCTTCCGGCAAAGTTGAAAGGTTACTACCGCTTTATGTAAATGTTCTGTTTTGAAACCTTCCGGCCTATTCGAAAGGTTACTGCCGCTTTATGTCAGTGTTCTGTTTTGAAACCTTCCGGAATAGTCGAAAGTCAATGCCGCTTTATATATAAATGTTTTGTTTTAAACCTTCTGATAAGGTCGAAGGGTTTACTTTGATTGATTTCGAAAGGTTTACTTGTTTTAAAAAACTGACCGCTTCACCATGCTTTCGAAAGGAAGCTTTCAACTTAGGTGCCTTACCCTTGTTTTACAAATTGAAGTATAACCCAAAGCTTTTGAAAGAGTCGTTTTAAAATATGCTTTAAAGCTTTCGAAGCAAAACTTTCGACTTAGCCGAAAGATTGCTTCCAATGGAGTCGAAAGGTTTTAAAAGAAGGTTTTCCACATGTTTTAAATTGAACCCAGAAAGTTTTTGAAAGGTTTTAGAAGGCCAATGCTTTCGAAAGGTTTTGTTTACTGAATGTTTTAAAAGGGGTCGAAGGCGAAGCTTTCGAAGGTGTCGAAAGCCAAGCTTTCGATGGAGTCAAAAGGTAACCTTTCGAAGGGGTCGAAAGGTTTTTGTTTCTGAATGATTTCAGAAGGTTTTAAATGGAAGGGTTTCCAAAGGTTTTCCAAGGCATTGTACCAAGTGTTTTCAAAATAGGATGTCTAAGGTTTTAATTCTTTTGAAAGGTCTCAAGTTCAATGGGTTCAAAAGATTTTAGCTTCAATGTTTTCGAAGGGTTGAGTTTCAATGGTTTCGAAAGGTTTTGATTTCTAAGGGTTTTAAGGATACTGAAGGAAACAATAAATGAATATGACCTAAGTTAGGGATACTAATGGAAGTAGGTTAATCATGGGGTTTACATGATACAAATAGATTCATGGGGCTAGCATGAATCAAATGGCAAATTCAAATAGAATCCTGGGGCTAACACGATACAAATAGCTTCATGGGGCTAGCATGAATCAAATGGCAAAATTCAAATAGAATCATGGAGCTAACATGATATAAATAAACTCATGGGGCTAAAATGAGATCATTAAATTCATAGGGCTAACATGAAATAATTAGATTCGTGGGGCTAGCATGAATCAAGTGGCAAAATTATGGGTTCATAGTCATCCTAGGAAAACTATGCGATGTGAGATGAATAGTCTACATCAACTTAAACAAATTGAAAGTGTAATAGGTTATCCCTCTTTAATATAATTAAACTTTAATTGGGGATGGGGGAAATCCTAATTGTTTTAAAGTATGCATATCACCATAATGTTTTATAAATATATGTTTTACCCATTGTGGATGCAGGAGCACAAAATATGGTTTTATGAAAAGATTTGTAAAAGATATGTTTTAAAAGGATGTTAGTGAGGGGAAACCCATTCCGCTAAGCGGTGTGGTCTCACTTAACATGGTTAACTAGGATGTATAGTATTATTCTTACCAGCCTTTATGTCTGACTCGAAGTTTATGTTTTCCCCTTAAACTCTCGGGTGCTCAAAATTAATTTGAGTAGGTTGAGGGATTAAGGTCTTTTTCAGGTTTTAGTAGGAAGACGAATCAGGCTACCGGAGGCATGCAGGAGGCAAACAGATAGCTATTTTGAATTGCAGTTCTTGTTATGTTTTGATGTATTTCCGTTGTGATTGTATTAGGTCTATTATGAACATATGACTCTGATCATTCAAGGAGGTATCTTCATATACCGCTCTGGACGTAATCTGTAATAATTATATTTTATCTTTTCCTAGGAACGATTAGGGATTACATGTTGTGAATGTGATAAAATTGATTTTAAAATGTAATGAAGTAAAAGTTGTTTTGAAATCTCTATTTTGTTTCTTATTCTAGTGCTTCTGATATTATTGATATCACTAACATAGCCGTATTTAGTCGTCGAAAGCTAATACTATAGATGACCGCAACATCTATAGCGCTTAGTTTTGGGCCTCTAGATAGGGAATGTTATATATTACACATCACACACACCCCCGATTAATACTTGGGAATCTGATCGGTAGTTGGTACACGTCAATTATCTTCTGGATTTCATGTATCAACTATGCTAGAGTTTATATTTTCAAGATTAGGTGTACCTGACTATTTTAAACACAAGCATTCTTATATAGAATGATGCACAAATTTTCTCGGCTCAAATCAGTTAAGGGGAACTCACTTTTTTCTGAAGCGGAGTCATCGTCGATCCTAGCTGGATTCGGGGCTTCCATAACTTCAGGTCAATATGGTCGCCTGATTCCTGTCAGCCCCATCGTCGATCGCACTCCTTCTAACTTCAGAGTCTTGCTTGATCCTCCAAAGAAAGCTCCTTCAATGCACACAGTATGTTGCGAAGCATTTGTTCGTAATACAGTATCCTAGAGGACGACGTCCTTCTGCAATCAAGAGGAGAATTTATTTATAAGTCACCTTCGGGATACGTGGCTTGCCACCGGTATATGTGTATGTATGGTGCAGTGCCCCTGTTCAGTTACTTCTTAATGACCACACTTCAGTATATAGGGTTGGCCCATTCTTGATTCTTCCAAATGGATATCCCATATATGTTCTGTTCATGTGGACGCTCAATCGTATCTCGAGTTTCACTGAGTTGTAGTATCTTCTATTATTCAAAAAGAGAGAGCTGAACTCATCACTTGTCTATATTAACGTGCAATGTAGCGGAAACTTATACTGGATCTTCCCAGCAAAGTTCCTTCATTCAAGAATCGGTTCTTTCTCGCTAAATGTCCAGAGGGATTCACCCATTTATGGACCACGGGGGGTACGTCACTTTCGTCATGCTTGGAATTTCCTTTAATAATTTAGTCTTCTAAATGATCGTATATTCCTTGCAGTATTTCCAAAGATTAAAAAGGATCCGGCACTGTTCTTAGCTCCTTGAATGCGGTCGATGCTCGGGAGCACACAATTAGGTTCTTGCTCATAGATGAATATCTTCGCCGATGTGGGCTTTTATACTTGGGAGGTCTATTGGATTCGTCAACGATCCTTCCTACTCCAAAGCCCAGACCTATTTTGTTTCTTCTTCCCATAACTCTGGTGAAAATGATGATGATGACGAGGGAGAAGAAAGTGACCCATCCGATGGGTCAGAGAAGACCCCTAAGGAGATCCAAATTCAAGTCGGGGTAGACAGTCCGCTCAAAATTCCACTGATTCCAGAAGAGAAAGAAGAAGAGTTTATTCAACAGAAGGGCAAGGCTCTGTTGATTGAAGGGAAGAAGGAAGGATAGATCAATAAGGAGCATCCTCTAAATGAGGAAGAAATAGATTGGGGCACTGACGAGGGTGACGTCAACTTAGACGACAAGGCCTCGGGGTTAAGCCCTAGACATGCCCCCCTCACCTCCTTTGAAAGAGCCCATTGAAGGAGCTTCTCCCAAGAATGAACCTGTATCTAGCTCTTCGCCGGAAGGTGCCGATATTGACTTGGGAGATACGAGCAACATTTTTTTGAATATGGATGACTTGATGGATGCCTTCACCTCGAAAGGGTTGCCTTCCCAGCTTACTCAGTTCATCCCCACAGGAATCAATGTCCTGACATTAGTCGGCGATCGATTTGTTTGTGTATTTTGCTGGGTCGTTAAACTACAGCACACATTTCACTAGAATCACACATTTTATAGTACTATTATTTTCTAGGATGTTTTAGTTCATTAAATGCCTTTTTCCTAAAGCCGTTTTATCATTTGCTGCAGGAATCATGTCTCGTGGTTTTTACAGTAATCTTGATCAAGTATTGGAGTCTCAGCATTCGTAGAGACACTCTTCTAGATACCATGCTCCCCAAGAGACTAATGAGGAGAGGAAGAGGAGGAAGGATAGGGATGTGGAAGAGCGTTGCTGTGCCGAGAAAGATCAAGGCCGTAATAGAGGAAGTGGCTATGAGAAGAGAAATAGCCCGACTGAGTGGGAAGATCCGTCAAAGAGGCTGAAAAGAGACCAAGAGCGAGAACTCGCTTCACAGCTTCCTTCTTCCACTAGGATAGACGTTCCTGCTTTCGGTGTCATGTCCTCCTCCACTCATGCTGCTATGACCGCCTCTCTCCCAATTTCTAGACGTGCGCCTTACATCCTCCCCGCTGGTCCCCTACATCTTCAAGTTGCAATCCCTAGCTTGTTCATAAGGGGGTTGTTTTTTATAAGCACAATTTAAAGTCAGTTCATGCCGAATCTTATTCACCCCATCTCCATGCAATTTAGAGTGGTTTGGAGCAAGCTGAGGGGTGGGAAAAATTATGCATGCGGTTGTCCACTATTAATCGAAACAACTACCAAGAAATTCTCTCATTCGAATCTGAAAAGGATGAGTACGAGAAGCAGCTCACGAATCGTGATGTGGAGATTGAGAGACTGAAGAAAGAGATGAATGATGCCCTCAAGAGAGAGAGCGCAAAAGTGCTTCTTTGTTTAAGGAGCTGAAAGAATCCACCGACCGGCCGCGCTCATATTTAGAGATGAAATAAAGAAGTGCCACACTGATGAGGCAGCTTTAAAAGAAAAGTCGAGGATAAGTGAGATGATGGTTGAGATGTAGAAGAAAATCATCACCAAACTAGCTTAATAAATTGCCTCTCTTGACGAATAAGTTTCGACTTTGGATGTTGAGAAAAAGCATCTGGTGGTAGAGAAGGCTAATGCAGTGCTAGCTTTTCAAAACACCAAGATACCTTCAAAAAGAAGATGGAAGGGTTGGATGCTACTATTCTAGGCTTTTATGTCAACTCCATGCTGCACCAGGAGAGTCTAAGCTACTTGGGTATGTTGTTCCCTCGTACGCTTGATGTAGTCTAGGAAGAGATTCTATTCCGATTTCAAGACATGGGTGGCGGTTATACAGAAGAAAATTTGGTTCAGGCATATCCAAATGAAGAATCCTGCCAAGCTTTAGAGGAGGGCTAGGAAATCTTGATACTGGAGAGGGAATGGGAAGCTATTAATGTCGCGGTTGCCGTTAAGGCTGCAACTGGGCATTTTCCTTCAGGCCCTGATGAGCCATCTTTGCATCTTTGTGCTGATGAGGGGATCGTTTCTACTTCTCCCGTAATTGTGCAGCCATCTAAGGAGGGTAGTGGCAAAGACTTCGATGTTGTGGTGCATGAACGGACCCCCACAGCAGGTAATTTTCTTATCTCTCGTATGCTTGAAGACTTCCAATTTACGCCTAATGAAATTGCCAAGATAACCACCCTTTATTCTGATATTATTGATCAATCCTCTATTCCTATCGAGTTACCTCCTCGTCATGACGCTGGATCTACTACCATTTTGACCACATCATTTGTCGTCTCCGCGTCTCGGTCGCAGCCCAGTTCGTACTTCGAGCAAATTGCAGCATTGCATGGTTTGGATGACCCTTCTGTACCTCAAGAGGAAAGTTTGGCAGTTACTAATACACAGGAGCAGATGGATCAAGCTAGCCAACCAGACAAAGTAGAGGTTGAGCAGTCGATGACAGATGCAGATAATAGCGATGAAGAAGGAGAAGGTTGAAGAGCAAAAAATGTCTTCAAAGAGTTCTCATAGATCCCGCAAGCACAAAGACAAAGGAGGGTCCGTCAGTGGCCATGTTTCAGAATGCTATATCATCTCGGGAGGGGAGAAGCCTAAGAAGTTGCCGATAAGAGACGGAAAAGGCGAGAGGGGAAGCTGTGATAAGAAGTCATGATTTTTCTTTTGCTTTTTTGGTTGCTTTTTGTACAAGTGCAGAGTCTGCACTTAGCACTTCTTCTTATTGTTGTAACAGTGGTATTTGTATTTTCCTATTATTGGCCGATATTGTGCGGCTACGGCCCCTGCTGTTTGTTGTTTGACATGAAAAACATTATAAGTAATAACTGTTGAAATTTTGATTGTAACTTCACTTGTCTACTTATCTATGTTCTATGCGGTGTTGCCTTTTTATGCCACTCTTTTCTTTTATTCATCGCTGTTTTATTTAATCCCGTAATCACCACCAAATGTTTTTGTTTGGAGTAACAGAACTGTGAAGTATTTGTTACTTTGGTTAAGTGTTGGAGTGTGTGCCCCCTAGTTTACGAGATTGTTTACTCCGAACACTTGATACGACACTGGGTGCCCCGAGTAGCCTTCCAGATGCCCCTAGTCAGGTCAATACCGCAACTCCTATCTTTGAGAGCTTTTGACTTGAGATACCTATAGAGCTCTTTAGCAGCCTCACGATAAGTAATTTACGTGCTCGGGTGATTTACGTACTTAAGTGATTTACGATGCCGGAGCAACACCGATTACTTGAAATTTGGTTAAGTGATTTCGTCATGAATGCTGACATTCTGGCTATCACGCACATGTATCGCTCCTTGAAGTGCTACTTTCTTGGCACTAGGGGAAGTATGTGATTTTTTGCAATATGAGAGTTCCTCGTCTTTGGATGCAAATTTTGCTAACCCAATTAATAGTGTGAGGCTTATGAAATGCGCACAGCGGGATCGAGGCTTGCATGGTCGGAGTTTTGTGCACCAAGAAGCGATGTGTGGCTTACAAGATGAACGACTTAGGTAATTGTGCTTGCTTGGACATGATTCCATAATCCAAGAGGTGGTGCGCGGCTTACGAAATGCGCGGTTTTGATTTGGGTCTTCTCGGTGTCACCGGAGCAACATCGGTTCTTAGAAGGCAGGGATCAAGTTCTGTTGATCCAACAGTTTGAGTCGATTTGCTTCCGTCGACTCGACGGCTAGATGGGGCATACTTGAGCGTGGTTCCACTATCTCAAGTAGTGATTGGATGGTTTTGAGTCGATTTGACCCCGTCGACTCGGCAGGTTACTTTTGTGAACATAGTTTTATTGGTTCAAAAAGAAAAGCAGTTTCATTAATAAAAGTTGGGCAAGTTCGGCCTACTTACAATGCCTCCGGTATTTCGGGGTGGCTTATTTGCAGGAAATAGGAAATACATAAGATAGTCTTAGATAAAATAATGACGCAGCAATTCGTTGTTCTAAGCTCAGTGAATTTTGGTTCCATCAACAGTTGTTAGCTTGAACATGTCATTCCCTAGCTTCTGACCGATCATACAGGGCCCTTCCCAGTTTGTTCTGAATGCTCCTGGTATAGGGCAGACCCATTTGAGGACAAGGTTTTCTACTTTGAAAGTACAGTTATGGACCTTGGAGTTGAAATATCATGCGACCCTTTTCTAGTGAGCAGTAATCCTTAACTCAACTTCTTCTCTCTTCTGATCGATCATATCGAGTGACTCAAGTAGGAGCTGCTTGTTCTGCCTTTGATTGAAGTTTTGCCTTTGATGAGAAGGGAATTCTAGCTCGACTGGGATCATTGCTTCTGAACCATATGTCAGGGCAAACGGTGAGGGCCCGGTTGCAGATTTGTGCGTTGTCCTGTAAGCCCATAGTGTGAGTGGAAGTTCATTGTGGAGTTGATGATCTTGTTCATTGCTTCCACTTGTCTGTTTGCCTGTGGATGTGCAATGGCGGAAAATCTTTTCTCGATTCGGAAACTTTTGCAAAATTCTTTGAACTCAAAGCTTTCGAATTGAGTCCCATTATCCATGATGATTTTTTTATGGTACTCCAAATCTGCAAATAATGTTTTTAGTAGCAAAGTTAATAATTTTCTTTGTGGTAATAGTGGCCAGCTATTTCGTTTCGGCTCATTTGGTGAAGTAGTCAACAGCAACAATAGAGTATTTGGCTCCTCCTTTGGCTATTGGCAATACACCAATCAATCGATTCCTCAGATTGCTAATAGCCACGGGCTGACCATCTATATTAGCTCTGTTGAAGGAGTTCTTTTGGTCTTGTCGAACCTTTGGCATTGGTTGCACTGTCTGGCATAATTTGTTGCATCACGGTTTACTGTTGGCCAAAAATATCCATATCGGAGTACTTTCTTTGCAAGGATCTGCCCTTGGGCGTGATCTCCGCAGTCTCCTTTATGAACTTCCCTGAGGATTCTTCGAGCTTCATCGCTGGTCACACAACTGAGCAAGGGGCTAGAGAATCCCCTTAGTAGAGTATCACACCTGTACTACGAACCTTGGTGCCTTTCGAAGGAGCTTTTTCCATTGACTCTTGTATGTGGGGAGTGTTCTTCTGAGCAAGTAGTCCTTGATCGATGTTATCCACGTGTCTAGTTCTTCTATTGTTGTAAAAATCTAGTCGATATCCACACCTCGCCCATGCTTAGAGCGGTCAGAGTTTCAACTGGGACTAATCCCAATGACTGAGCTTCTCCAGAACTAGCCAGATTCGCTAGATAGTCCGCCTTCGTGTTTTGTTCCCTTGGGATATGAGTTATGGTGTAATGTTTGACGTTGTTTAGCAATTCCTACACTTTAGATAGATACGGGGTGAGGTTCTTTCCCCGGGCTTGATATTCACCATTCACCTGATAGACGACTAGAGTAGAGTCGTTGTAGATGTGTACGAATTTTATCCCGAGTTCCTTCAAAACCTTCAGCCTAGCTATTAATGCTTCATATTCCGCTTCACTGTTTGTTGCAGGGAATTCCAAGCATAAAGCATAACAAACGGATCATCCATCGAGAGTTTCGGGCATGACTCCTGCCCCCGAGCAGAAGTTGTTAGATGCATAATCGACGAACAACTTCTAGCATGTCTCCACTCCCGGAGTAATTTCTTCCTTGTTATCTCGTATTGTAAACTCGGCAATGAAGTCTGCCAGCGCCTGCCCGTTGATCACCTTTCGAGGATGGTAAGTGATTTCATATTGACTTAATTCAATGTTCCATTTGATAAGCCTCCAGAGGTCTTGGGGCGGTACAACACTTGCTTTAAAGGTTGATCTGTTAGTACTTAGATCGGGTGTGCTTAAAAGTATGGTCGTAACTTTCTGGATGCAATCAAGAGGCAGTATGCTAGTTTTTCCAGTTTCGGATAGTTCTTCTTGGCTCCAGTGAATTTTTTACTGATGTAATATACGAGTCGCTGGAGCTTAGCTTCTTATCGTACGAGTGCAGCACCTAATGCGTAGGGAAAACTGCTATGTATATGAACAATTCTTCTCCGTCAATCGCTTGGATAGGATTGGAAGAGTTTCCATATGCCACAGCAGCTCTTCGAAGGCAGTCTAACAAGCCTAGTTCCATTCGAAGTTCTTCTTTCCCTTCTTTAGTGCGTCAAAGAATGGTATACATTTGTCGGTTACTTTTGAGATGAACCGGCTTAGTGCTGTAACCTTTCCATTCAAGCTTTATAACTCTTTCTTATTCCTTGAGCCCTCGACTTCCCATAAAGACGTAATTTGTTCGGGATTTGCCTCAATGCCTCTGGCACTTACAATGACTCTCAAGAACTTTCCAAAGGCTGCCCCAAAGTTAAATTTAAGTGGATTGAGTTTCATTCTATATTTGCGGAGTATTTCAAACATTTCGACGAGGTTGTCCAAGTGATTTGTGGCTATGCGCGATTTAACCAATATATCATCTACATAGACTTCCATAGTTTTCCCGATCTGATGTTTGAACATGGCGTTCACTAGTCGTTGGCATGTTGCCCCAGCATTCTTTAAATCGAATGGCATCACTTTGTAGCAATACAATCCCAGATCGGTGATGAAACTGGTGTTTTCCTGGTCAGGTTCGTGCACTTATATCCCAAGTAGGCATCCATAAATGATAGAAATTCATGTCCAACTGTCCCATCCACAAGCTAGTCGATTCTAGGAAGAGGAAAACTATCTTTTGGGAAAGTTTGTTTAGGTCCGAGTAGTCGATACAAGTTCGCCATTTTCCATTAGACTTCTTGACCAAGACCGGGTTGGATACCCATTCTGGTTAGGTTGCATCATGGATAAACCCATTCTCCATCAGCTTATCCACTTTTTCTCTTAGCGCTTTTGACCATTCGGGTCCTAGGCTACGCATCTTCTGCTTCAATGGTGTATACTTAGGATCAATATTAAGTGTGCGGCATGCAACCTCTAGTGACACCCCGTACATATCGAAATGTGTCCAAGTGAATATGTCTAGGTTGGCATGAAGAAATTTGATTAGTCCCTATCGCGTCTTCTTTCCAAGATGTGATCCAATTTTCAAGACCCGAGTTGGGTAATCCATATTGACTGGGACATGCACCGTTAATTCTGCTGGTGCGCCCAATCCACCCCTAAACTCTTCTTTCCAGGATCCAAAGCCTTGTCGAAGTGGCTATGGTCCCCAAGCCAAGGGCGACTCTGTAGTTGCTATTCAGTAGGTTCAAGAATGTGGAGAATTCTCCCAATATTCTTCCCTTTTTCTTTTCTTTCAAACTCGCATAGTTTTGCGTTGTAGCATTCTCTAGCGGCACTTTGGTCTCCTTTGATCTCTCCAACTCCATTCTCTATTAGAAATTTCATGGTTGGACACCACTGAGCTAAAGCAATCCTGAAATCTGCCAAAGCAGGCCAACCTAAGAAAGCATTGTAGGTGGATATTTCATCTACAATCACAAAGGTCTGGATGAGGACGACTCTTCGATCGCCTTCCCCAAGTTCTATTGGTAGATCAACTGTTACGATAGGTTGCTTAGGTTTATCAATTAATCCCTAGAACTTCGTTCGGCAAGTGGATACGTCTTTCATATTGATCTTCATCTAATCAAATGTGTGTTTGAACATGATATTCACAGAGCTACCATTGTCCACCAATACTAGTCGGACCATGGCTGGTCTGATTCCTACCGTCATGACCATGGGGTCGAGGGTCAGAGCTTCTAGTCCTTCAATATCTCAATTCTGGAATACTATGTCTTCATTATGGGTTCTCTACTGCTTGGCAGGAGTTCCGTCTTCGATCGCGAAGCACAAATCCTATGAAACGTGTCTTAGTGAGCTTACATATGCTCCATTTCTCCCCAACTCTTCTACGTGGGATGAGGTCCTCAAAATATTGTTCCGATGATGAGTCTCTGGTCAGTCCTTTTGGATCCTTCTTTGCTGGTTCCAGCTTGGTTTCCCCGGTTTCTAGGAGCTTTGGGTGCTACAAGCTGGTCGGGAATGAGTGGTTTCCTCACATATTGTTGAAACTTGTTTTCCCGAATCAGCTCTTCAATCAGGTTCTTCAGGTGATGGCACTCACTCGTGTTATGATCACATGTTTCATGGAAGCGGCATTACTTTTCGAAACGCTTTTGCTGTTCGGTTGCTTCCTTTTTAGGTGGCTTCTTGTACTCCTCTGTTCCTTGTGTCGCAAGGTAGATGTTTTCTGGAGTATCATTGAGTGGGGTGTAGTCTTTGGGCCTCAAGCCTTTAAGTCGCTTATTACCTCCATTTCGCTTGTTGGAATTCTGGTTCTTCCTTTTCTGGTTCGCATCCTTCTCTGTGTTTCCTGCAGTGGTCCCGGAGGTATTTGCATCTCGATTAGTTGCCATACCATTCCGGCCAGCATTGGTTGTTTATAGATTTTCCTTCTAGCCCCTCCACCTCTTCCAATCTCAAGTACTGGCTTGCCTTCGATTAAAGTTCTTCCTAGTGGTAGGTTGTTTCATTTTGATCCATTTTTCGAATTCGATGTTGGGATGGATAGCGCGCACCGGGGCAATGAAGACCATATCTTCGTTTGGGTTACTTACTTCAGTCACTGCGGTGTTGAATCGACTCATGAAGGATTTAAAAGATTCATTTTGTCCCTGGAACAGGCCAGATAAGGACATCATGTCTTTTGGTTGTGCCGTGTAAAGCCTAAATTGATCAAGGAATTTTGTTGCTAATTCATTGAAAGTGGAGACGGATTTTAGTGGGAGCCCGGTGAACCACATTGAAGCAATTCCCTATAGAAAGATTGGAAAACATTTACATCGAATAGCATTTGAAGCATTCACTCCGTCCATGTGCCAACTGTATTGGTACAAGTGAGGTTTCGGGTTTCTAGTTCCATCGTATGACGGAATAGTCGACATAGTGAACTTTTTAAGGTACCGTTAATTCAGAATGTCACCAGTGAATGGAGTCCGGCTTGGAATGGATCCCCATTCATCATCACTCCTATCCTTACTTTTTTCATCAAGCACTTGATCATATCCGCGATATATGCCTCTCATGTTTGGTAATCCATGAGTTGGCTATCAGTGACTACACCAAGTGTTTGATCTTGCAAATGATCTTGGTAAGTGGGTTGAAGCCTAGGCTCTCCTGCCTTCGGAAGAGCCACTCCCTCGGAGTTCCATTGGCTTACGGTTGGTCGGGTAGGGGCAGTTTGGACCTCCCTATTGGCATTGAGTTCATTAGTATTTTTTTCCAACTCATCGTCGTCAAGTTTCTCACCATCTTTAGAGTCGGAGAGATCCACTACTATATCTTCTCATAGGGTTTTTGCCCCTAAATTCAAGTTCATGGCGGGCTGCTTTGCAGTTGGTGGAGTGCTTGTGTTTCCTTCTGTAGTGATTGCTGTAGCTCCACCGATTGCTCCTTTTTGCTTTTACCTTCCGTTTCTTCTGTTTAGGCAGAAACGGAAGAGTTTTCCAGCTCCATGGCAGCTAGAGGTTCTGGCATGGTTCTTGGAGCAGTTAGTGATTGCAAGGTCAAGAGGGCATTCAATTTCTCCATAAGATCTTTTTGATTGTTCTCCATCTTTTGATTGATTTCATCAACCATCTTATTCAATTCGCCTTTAGTGATGACTTCATGCTGAATAGAAGGTCCCGGCACCTGATCTCCTATGTTGACTCTAGAATTTGCTCCGATTAATGGATTAATGGCGCCGTTGACCTCAACTTGTTGAGGATTGGTCTCTTCTCCAACTAGTACAGCTCGTATGGATCTTCCGGAAGCATTTCTCTTTCTTCCCGGTGCCATTGTTTCTCAACAACAAATCTTCTAAGCAGAGATTGAGGATCTAACTTCTAAACCTGCCTAATGCAAAGTAGATAGCTAGATCTATGCCTGCATTGGGCTCCCAATGAAAGCTCCAAAATTTTAACCCAAAAAATGAATCAACATCCTGGATTTGAGTGTGAAGGCACTAGCCCTGTTTATCAAGGCAAATAAAATAAAAAAATCAATAGTAAATCATAGAAAAAGTAAAGAGACAAGAAATTTTTATAGTGGTTCGGCTGTTAACAAATCCTACGTCCACTTTATAGCTTTTATTGATCAACTACTGCTACAAATTTGTTTGGATTACAATATGACTCTTCCTTCCTAAGTTAGATCAAGCCACCATTGTTAGAGACAATCAGAAGGATCTCAGTTTCCCTTTAATGGCTGTTATGAAGGAGAAGAAGAGTAAAGAAATAACGGTAGAGTTTCAACAGAGATCAGAGTAGATCCCTTTTCTGTGGTAGATGAGATGGTATTTATAGGGGTTGGAAAGCTCTTGGGCCGAGAACCGCTTTGTTAAAAGCTTATAATTGTCATGTAGAGAGAGCTCAAAAAGATTGGAGCCAAAATTGGCCATCCTTTTGGATCGGTACTGTTCCGACCCAATTAGATCGGTATCGATCCAAATCCTAAGCCTTTTCTGGCTCCGATTTATTTGTCAAGCTTCTTACTTCATAGTGATTCTCTTTGTGTAATTTTGTAGCTTGACTTGTTTTGATGATGATTCACCTGTGGGTTAGATTGAATTGTCTGAATCAGATGAACCTCCACTTCTTAAACTCGAATGTTTGGAATGTAATTAAATTTGGTAGACAATCTTAGTGGAGATATAGGAGTGTAAATAAGTGAATTGGAGATCCAATAAAGCAACATTTTGGATCGGTACGATTCCGAAATGTTTGCATAAAAATGGCCCAAACTTCTTGGTATCTCTTATCTTGTATTTTTAGGCCTTCCGATCAAGTTTCGAGTCGTTCTGGTTTAATCAAAATGTTCTAACGAAATCTGCCTAGCTAATCTGGCTATCAGTTCCTACGAAAAGTCGGACTAATGTGAGACGTCATTGTGACTACAGGTCATAATGAAAGGACCTGCTTTTAGGGCTTGAGGTATTAAGTGGTTATTTGAAGGCCCGCCTCTTTCTTTAATTAGAAAAGTATTAAATGGTCAATATATGGGGTTAAGAGTGGTAGAGGATATCCTAAGGAGGGTCTGCTTCGGGTTTAAGGTCTTAAGTGATTGTTATAGGGTTCGCCTCTTTCCTATAAAGAAGCATTAAGTGGCTAAGCGAGATTCCAAGCAATGTTAGCTAGATTGTACCATTGGGGAGTCTGCCTGCGGTTAGGTATTAAATGGTGGGGTCTAGGTATTAAATGGTCATGAAGTCTACCTAGTCCTCTTATATAAGTATTAAGTGGCTTGGGCACTTTCTCTCACGTAGCTATTATGGACGACAGATGTATTAGTGGAGGATATCTCGAGGAGGGTCCGCTTCGGGTTTGAGGTATTAAGTGACTGATGTAGGGTCCTCCTCTCTCCTATAAAGAAGTATTGTGTCCTGGTGAGAATCCAAGCAATGTCATCTAGATAGTACTAATGAGGATTCTGTCTTGGGGTTTGGTATTAAATGACAAAGGCCTACCTAGAACATAGGTATTAAATGGTCAGGGGTCTGCCTAGTCTTGATTAATATGGTATTAAGTGGCTTGGGTGTTGTCTCTCATATGGCTAAGATTTTAACGACGATAGATGCATTAGTAGTATGGCTATTATATATGAGTGTATATGCATGCCCAGGTGGGCCTGCTCTAATCACAACGTGCAGGCATGGGTAACTTTCTTGACATCATCAAATTATGAAAGCAACTTAAATGAATAATTGCTGGTCACTCCCTAAAATTAACACAACCATCCTTCAAACTTGTGCACTCAATGTTGAAGGATTTGGAAATTTGTAGAAGTCAGTGCCAAGGATTTTAAATATTTTGAAAGATATGTTTAATTTTAGAGAAAATTGAGAAAGAAGATAGTGAATTTTCTTGTAGATTGCCTTCTTTTTTTTTGAGAAAAAAGAAGAGAGAGAGAATCCAATAAACGTATCTTCATTTCTCTTAAGCCTATCAATCACAATAAATAAGCATCACATAAATAAAAAGTTTTCTCATTAATAAAGAATGCAAAAGGTCAAACGATAAAAAGACTTTGATTTTTGTTGTGATTATCCAACATCTATCACTCTCAATACATGTATAAAATGTAGACAAGTGAATTATATCCATTTACCTTTAAAATCGTATTTTCCAACATTTCAAAGTAACATTATTTAAAACCTTGACACGGCTACTAAAAAACTATTTAGTTCTCATTCAAAGTGGATGCAAATTATGATTTGATAAACTTATCACGGTGACCATACAAAATGCTATCCTCTTCTGTGTGTTTTCGATAGTAGCTTACTGCAACTATATAATGCCAGTGTTTGATTTCATGATGTGATGACACATCTATCCTTCGGTTAAAAACATCATTTAATGAGCAATCTAGATAAAGTTCTACTATAATAACAGTATGACCCTAAATAAAATATACTTGAATTATAAAATAAACATTGTATGAACATTAAGTGCAAAAACAATCATCTCTAAATATACATGCATACATCTAACTAATGTTTTCCATACAAATGACCCTTAAATATATATAAACTTAGCAAAACTTACTATGAGTAATACCGATATCCAATCTACCTAAATCCAGTAATTTTTAAATTGGATCAAATCATATTTAAAGCTCAAACAAATGAAATACGGATAAATCCAAGATCTAATTGTAAATTAAATCGAAACAACTTTTGCTTAAATCCATTGAATTTAATCTACTGAGAAACTTAAAAAGTAATACACATCTCGGTTGGAAACAAAATGAAATAAAGCTAATAATGAACAATTCCATTGCATTTCAAATTGAATAGGCAACACAAAAATGGTGTTCAGTTGTGCATAGCACCATGTATATTATGTATAATATTGGACATCAAAGGTATAAAAAACAAAAATAATTAACAACGATATAGATAAAGTAACATAAATCCCACTAATACCATAAGCTATAAGCTATCCAGCTTTGCTTGCTACTCATTGAACTTGCAAAAACTTTCTTCTGCCATCACATAAAAAACATAAAATGACTTCTAGCTTAGAGAAAACTCTACCTATTTTATTCGCTAATAATTTTTTTCAATTTGGCTTACATTAACTGAATTCATAAGGTTGATAGAACCTTCCTTTAGTAAAAATCACGATCGTCACTTTGAGTCCCTACTGCAGTAATTTTTTTTAAAGTTTCTTAGTAAAATAAATGATATAGTTAACTAAGGAGTTTGAAATATTAGACATCAATAATATAGGTGTCATATAAGAATAAATATCATATTTTGTAACCATAACATAAGTGTCATACGGTGCAGTAAATAAATAGTTAACTCAGGTTTTTTTTTAAGTGAATAACTCTGAGTTTATTTTTCAAGTAAGCACATATTTGTACCACTACGTGATAGGCATTTGTTAAGAAGCTGTGTCAAAAGCCTATTATTTCATCTCATTAAATCGTTGAAAGGAATAATACCAGGCCTAAAACGGAATTTTTCCTAACATAGTTTGAGATTTTCTTGTTTGATATTCTTCTTGCTCCATAATTATGAAGAAAAGAAATTGGCTTGTTTGCACCAATGTTATTACACAGCAGCACAATACAATGTCTCACAAACCGAATTTCGCTTTCAAGTTTCATATCTTGGAGGGAATCATTGAAGATGAAATCAACAAGAAATTGTTGTCAAATTTCGTTTTTCTTGATGGAAAAAATCTAAGCTTCACACTTTCTATGAATGATCCTATGGAAGTAGACAATTGGCACCCTGTTAAACTGTACTATAGAATATGCCTTTGTTTAAATTATTAATGAAGCATTAAAATACATCATTTTGAATTATTAAATAATTAAATTATTAATGAAGCATTAAAATATATACCTTTGATTTGTATATGTAAATCAAAATCATTCACTTCTAGACTAATTTAAAATATATCATTTTGAAGCAATAAAGCAAGTGTTTGATTAAAGCATAAATTTTGTGATGGCCTTTGACGCTTAAATTTAAAGGTCATGTAGTAGTAAAGATGTTATCAACCATTTACTAAAAAAATATTTTAAATTTCGTTGCAAAATATATAATTAAAGAATTCTAGGCACTTCATTGATTAAAATCTCATTGTAATTTTTCTATGTTAACCATCGATCTTGCTTATTTTGTTACTAATTATTTTTTTCCGTTCCTGATAAAAAAACAAAATAAACCATTGAATGGCTAGTTACATTAATATGATATAACTTAATATAAAGTACAATTGACCATGAACACATAGATCATAACACATTAATGCAAACAAATTAATGAATCATTAACTTAGAGATATGTTTAGGAAAATACAAATATTAAGAAATTGTTTCCAAAATAAATAAGCCTATTAATAAGCAAAAATAATTGTCAGTAATAACCTCACATAAAATGCTATAATAAAACCTAACATAGAAATTGTAGGATCGATTTCACCCTAGAGGGGGGTGAATAGGGTGATAATAATAATAATAAAAATTAATGCGGAAATATATAAAATAATTGCAGCACAGATAATAGCAGAATAATAAAAGCAGAAGTAGAACAATATAGATTTACCCAGCTTTGGCAAAACCCCGCCTACGTGCTGCCCCCAAGGTTTCTACTAGAAATTAAGTAGTCAGACGCTTACATACACAAACTTGCGACACCCGCTATCGACTAACCTAACTCTACGCTTGAAACCCTGCCACAACTCAACCACTGAGTTGCGAATTCTCGAACTACACCACCGTAGTTCGTCCCCTAGTCACACGACTAGAATTCTATAAAAGTTTAAAAGAAAAATACAAAATAAAAACAATTTAAAATACAAAACCGTATATAGCCCAAATTATAATAAGTAAGAATATAGAGCCGGCGCACTAATTAAAAAACGTTTCCCCTTTTTCATTTTCTTTGAGTAAAAATGTTGGCCGATTCCTTTTGCTTCCGTTCAGTCTTTCGTTCGTTCCTCTTTCAAAAATTTAGGGCTTTGCTTTGTTGAAGCCGCGCTCAAAATCTTGCTGGTATGCTTTTAATTCACTTCGAGGCTCGAATCGGCTAATGCTTTCGTTCCTTCGCGGCTGCTTCTCGATCGAGTTCGAATCGAACAAAACTGGTATGCGATTTCCTTTATTTATTCTCATTGATATGCTTGAATTCGATGCTCTAATTGCCGATGATGTTAATGGTATTTATAAGGAATAAAACCCTAAATTATCGTTCGAATATATCATTTGAATTCGTCTATTAATTTAGCTCGGCCGTTCGATTTTACTTGAATACATGTGATTTGTTTAGACTTTTTCAATTCATATACTTTTTTGTTATGCTTGCTTAGTCACCACGACTTGTGTTTGCTTTGGATATGGTTCCGTTCTTTATGCTCCTTTGATTTCAGCCCTTTGAATTTTGATAATCTGGACTTGTCGAATTTTGATCTGTTCGTTTCTCTAATTCCATTCTTTGCTGGCAACGATCAAATTTTTGACTAATTCAATGATGTTGTTCATTTGTTTTTGAAACCATTCCTTGACGTGTTTGAACTGCTGCTGGTATTTACTGTAACTATGCAAACTGCTTTCCTGTTACTTCAACCGCTTGCTTTCATTTGTGTGTGCGATTCTCTGAACTGGTTCTAATTGAAGTTTGGTTGCATTATTATTGTGGTCTTCATGAGTCTGAATGTCGTGACCATTGCATTGAACTGTATTCTCTAAAGCCTTATTGCATTGTAGTCATTTCTGTGTTGAGTTATTTGAATGTTTGTAGAGTGTATGTGATGGTTATGCTCTGTCCACACTGTGTTGATTGAAACTGAGCTTGTTCGATTGTTGCTTGATCACTGTCACTGCTTCCTTGAAATTCTTTGTCCAGTAGCTTGTATTGGTTTCATGTGATGTTCATCATGTGTATACATACATACATGTATGTATATATGTGTATGTCCTTCATTTGTTCCTCTTGGAGTCTTCACTTGGTTGTTGTATACCTGCACCTGTTTGCTTGAGTTACATTTTCTGTTGCGCGGCTTTGAGCATTGCCTTGATTCTGTCATGCACTTGATGTTGCATGTCCACTTGCATTGACTTGCACTGCTTTGTACTTTGGTACACGGTGTGCTTTGTGTTCCACTTGAGGTTAACCTGTTTTCACTGTGCTGGTTCATGTTGTAACTAAACATTTTGTAGTCTGGTCTTCATATCTGACCATGCTTTATTGTTTTCTTGTGCACTGCCCTGGTGTAGTTGACATTTGTGTTCATTTTTGTTCTTGTGATTACTAGAGTCTGATACACTCCACTGGTTTCATGTGCAGTTTGTATATTTCTGGTTTCACTTGAATTTTCATATTGCTTTGAGTCAAAATCCAGTTGCTTGCCTCTAAACTGTTGTGTTACTGCCTTAACTTGTGACTGCACCTGACCATGCCATGTTGATTTGTTTGTAGTGGTTCGGTTTGGTTACAGTACTAGTTCTGGTTGAAGTTGAGGTCTCCACTTGTGATGTGCATGCTCATTGTTTGCACCAAAAATGGTCACAAACCCCAAGTGTAGTGAAAGCACCAGCGTATGAATACGAATCAACAGTATTCACACACAAATCACAGATCTAAGCAAGTAACAAGCAGCAATCAAGAAATAATGAACAGTGACACACAATTTATAGTGGTTCGGCTATCTCCGGCCTACGTCCACTTCAAGGTTTTTATGATTTTATTGCTCGATGCTTGAAGATTACAATTTCGTATGTTGTATTACAACTGATTTGCTGAACTAAGTCTGAATCTAAGGCAGCAATGGTGATCTGGAGTAAATCTGGCAGAATCTGGGCGCTCTTTAGCTCTCAAAATTGTCCGACCTCTCTTCTGAATGACCAGGGGCTCTATTTATAGGTGTAGGAGGCTGATATTTCGCCTAAATTGAAGGGAGACCAGTTCTGGCATGTGAGGGGGCCCACATGCCCGCTTTCTGGAAATCCGGGCCCACTTTGGGATCGATTCGAAGCTATGTTCGAATCGATCAAGAAATTGTCCAATCAAGCTGAAATTTGGTGTGAACATTCTTCGACATGTGTCCAAGCTACTGTGAAAATTTCATAGCATTTGGACTTGTAGATCTCGAGTTATGATCGATTCAAGGTCGCTTTTCTGGTTGCAGTGCTCTGTTCGAATCGATCTTCCTTCGAATCGATTAGGTCGAATCGATCATGGCACGCGCGCTCGTGGTGATGTGGCGTGCAATCTTCGAGTCGATCCTCCTTTTTCTCCGAGTTGACCGGGTCGAATCCTAGTTTTTAGCTGTTGTGACTTAGTGGATTCGAGGGATTCAACCATATCATGGATTCGAACTGAGACTCGTTCGTATCCATCCATTTGTGTTGCTCCGGCTATTTCCTTCGTATCGATCGACTCGAATACGATCGATACGAACATTGTCCCTAAGTCCTTCGTATCCATACGCATCTGTCCTTCCTTCGTATCAATTCTAGCTACGATCGATACGAAATGTATCATCAACCCTTGCCTTCTTATCGATACGAAGCTACTAATCCAAGTCCATGCCGGTCGATACGAAGGGTATCGATTCGAACAAACCTCTGCATGCTTGTTTAACAACCTGGGTACGTTGCCATCGAGTCGAACCTGTGCCAATCGATACGAACGGTATCGATTCGAAGTCCTTACTTTATGGTCGATACGAAATGCATCGATTCGAACCATCATCCTCTTGATCGATGCGAAGCACATCGATTCGAACCATTCCCTGTACATCGTAATCCATCCATATCTCCTTCATATGAACTCCGATTAACCTGAAATTTGAAACGTAGCCCCTCCTAGTCCTCATCATCATCTCCAATCGATTCCGTCCTGATCGGAGCCCGGTCAAATTTTGACGACATCCATCGCAGCCTTGTTTCCAATCGACTTCCAATCCTGATATCCATCCTTTCTTGTCGATTTGTTTGATATTCCGGCTTTGACCAAAAAGCGGGATAACATTTGCCCCCCAAAACATGCCTTGTGATAAGAAGGCATGTTTTGAATAGTTCCGTATCCGATATCCAAAGTCCATAGCCACATCATCCAAGTGCATCATCCTTGACTGCTCGGAGTCGATGCCCAACTCCAAACCCAATAACCAAAGCCTTAGACAAATCCATATCCGTTTGAACCCGACGACCGAATCCTAATCCATCCTTATCCAATAGCCAATAACCGAATCCAGGACCTCCCCGGGTCGATATCCAAATCCATAACCTCTCTGGGCTCTTGCCAAGCGCAATCCACACCAGACGACCGTGGTCCAGTGTCCCTGGACGTTAAGCTAACCTCTCCGGGTTCTTGCCAAGCGCAATCCGCACCTGACGACCGTGGTCCAGTGTCCCTGGACGTAAGTAATGCCATGGCTTAAGTCCTAAGCCAAATCCTGGTCACTCCGGACCCTTGTTGAGCATAGTCCATGCTCAACGACCTGAAAATGATAATTGATAGTACAAGGCCTAAGTCCTAGGCCGAATCTTGGTCTCTCCGGACCCTTGTCGAGCATAGTCCATACTCGACGACCTGAATGAGCCAATCTACCATGTTCGGGCAAAACGACTCACCCCTTGCCAGGCATAATCCATACCTGACGACCGTTTATCAAAAACCAAAAAGAATCCAATCAAGATCCAATCCAAAATCCAAATCAGATCGGAAAACCAGAAATCCATATCAAAAATCGAAACCATCATCCAAAATGGAGAACAATCATCCGAATGAATGCCAAAACCAGAGAAACGAGCAAAATCAGGAGTTCAATCCAAACTCCAAAAACCAAACCAGAAAAATAAGTGTCCAATCCAAAAACAAAAGAAAACAGATTTCGCAAACCATGGCTTCGCATTTTATCATCATTCAGAGCATGCCTAGGGGCTATCTCCGTCCCCATACATGTGTAAATGACTTGGTTGCTTGCCAACGGTTTGTTACTTATTCCATATTATCCTGGTCAATGGATGACCAATCGACCATCATTCCTGGGCCTCGCACCATCATGGCTCGAGGTAGGCGGTGGTTGCTCCTGCTCCACCGCTGCATTCCGCACCCCAACATACTGCCTCAACTGTCCATTCCTCACATGCTCCTCAATTATGTCCTTTAAATGCCTGCAGCTGTTGGTATCATGCCCGTCCAGATCGTGGAAGACATAGTGCCTTCCTGATGCCCTTTCCCGTTCAGATGGATCTCTTCTAGCCGGCCTTCGGTAAGGAAGGTGATTCCGAGTTTCCAAGTAAATCCGCTCCAGCGTCTCATTCAATTCTATGTATGTGGAGAACTTTGGATCTTTCCATCGCTTCCTAGCTTTTTCAGAATTTTCGTCCAGCTTCCTTTTTCCTTTATCTTTACCCGAGCTTCCGTCGGATGGTCCTCCACCCCCGATCACATTCACCTCTTTTAGCTTTAAGTCCATACATGCATCTTCTTGCCGAAGAAATCTTTCAGCTTCGTGAAAGAATTCCCCAAGATCCAGTGGTGGGTCTCGTACTAAAGATACCTTAAAATCTGAATCCTCTCTGACTCCCGACACTACCGCCATCAAAACCATCGATGGATCCGGCCGATCCACCGAAGAAACCGCCGCATTAAATCGAGTTAAAAATGCTCTAAGCGATTCATCCGTTCTTTGCTTTACCGATGTTAACGTCATCACGTTCTTAGGTCTTTTGATATGAACCCGAAACTGTCCCAAAAACCTGTCCACCAATTCCCTCCAATTCCTGATAGATCCTTCCTCCAGCTGCCTAAACCACATTGCCGCTAGGTCTGTCAAGTATAAAGGGAAACATCTGGCCATCACTTCCTCCGATGCCCCCAGCACTTCCATGTGTCTAGTGTATCTCATCAAGTGATCAGTCGGGTCAGCCTTTCCATTATATACCTCCACGCTAGGTAACTTGAACTTAGGTGGATTCTGAGCCATCCTGATTTCCCGAGCGAACGGACTCCTGTTCACTCCTTCCAAGTCTCTATTGATCGAACCTCCACGCATAGTCTTCCTAATGATTTCCATTAATCCAGCATTGCCTGTTAGGTGTTGCCCCCCATGCTCCCGAGGGAACTCCGGCACATATTCTTCATGTGGCTCATTAGCCGCAACGTTGGCTCTAGCCTGCTGAACTCCTTCCAAAGGTCCTTCTGCGTTGGATCCTGTGGGCCTGCCCCCAAGCCCTTGTTGAGTGCCTTCCGGTTCTGTATTCTGTCCTCCATTGGGTTCCGCAACCCTAGTTCCTTGTTCTACATTTGCAGTCATTGTAGTTGGTCCAAGGTTATGTGTTCCTACAGCTCTTATCTACTCGAAGAAATTCTGCAGCATCTCCTGTTGGCTTTTCATCATTCTTTCCTGCATTAGGTTATTCATAGCCTCCATCTCATCTCTAGTAATGTAGATCGAAGCTTGTCCTTCTCCAGCGCCAGAGGATGCCTCTTGACTTCCTCCCTGTTGGCTCCTCTCAGCTCTTTGTCTAGTTTGTCGAGTTATTGTAGAGTCAAATCTGAACCCTTAAAATTTCAAGTCTAAACTCTGAATCTGGTGTAGCGGGTGCTAGTTCCTCTCAATGAAAGCACCAAAGTGTTTGCACCAAAAATGGTCACAAACCCCAAGTGTAGTGAAAGCACCAGCGTATGAATACGAATCAACAGTATTCACACACAAATCACAGATCTAAGCAAGTAACAAGCAGCAATCAAGAAATAATGAACAGTGACACACAATTTATAGTGGTTCGGCTATCTCCGGCCTACGTCCACTTCAAGGTTTTTATGATTTTATTGCTCGATGCTTGAAGATTACAATTTCGTATGTTGTATTACAACTGATTTGCTGAACTAAGTCTGAATCTAAGGCAGCAATGGTGATCTGGAGTAAATCTGGTAGAATCTGGGCGCTCTTTAGCTCTCAAAATTGTCCGACCTCTCTTCTGAATGACCAGGGGCTCTATTTATAGGTGTAGGAGGCTGATATTTCGCCTAAATTGAAGGGAGACCAGTTCTGGCATGTGAGGGGGCCCACATGCCCGCTTTCTGGAAATCCGGGCCCACTTTGGGATCGATTCGAAGCTATGTTCGAATCGATCAAGAAATTGTCCAATCAAGTTGAAATTTGGTGTGAACATTCTTCGACATGTGTCCAAGCTACTGTGAAAATTTCATAGCATTTGGACTTGTAGATCTCGAGTTATGATCGATTCAAGGTCGCTTTTCTGGTTGCAGTGCTCTGTTCGAATCGATCTTCCTTCGAATCGATTAGGTCGAATCGATCATGGCACGCGCGCTCGTGGTGATGTGGCGCGCAATCTTCGAGTCGATCCTCCTTTTTCTCCGAGTTGACCGGGTCGAATCCTAGTTTTTAGCTGTTGTGACTTAGTGGATTCGAGGGATTCAACCATATCATGGATTCGAACTGAGACTCGTTCGTATCCATCCATTTGTGTTGCTCCGGCTATTTCCTTCGTATCGATCGACTCGAATACGATCGATACGAACATTGTCCCTAAGTCCTTCGTATCCATACGCATCTGTCCTTCCTTCGTATCAATTCTAGCTACGATCGATACGAAATGTATCATCAACCCTTGCCTTCTTATCGATACGAAGCTACTAATCCAAGTCCATGTCGGTCGATACGAAGGGTATCGATTCGAACAAACCTCTGCATGCTTGTTTAACAACCTGGGTGCGTTGCCATCGAGTCGAACCTGTGCCAATCGATACGAACGGTATCGATTCGAAGTCCTTACTTTATGGTCGATACGAAATGCATCGATTCGAACCATCATCCTCTTGATCGATGCGAAGCACATCGATTCGAACCATTCCCTGTACATCGTAATCCATCCATATCTCCTTCATATGAACTCCGATTAACCTGAAATTTGAAACGTAGCCCCTCCTAGTCCTCATCATCATCTCCAATCGATTCCATCCTGATCGGAGCCCGGTCAAATTTTGACGACATCCATCGCAGCCTTGTTTCCAATCGTGATATCCATCCTTTCTTGTCGATTTGTTTGATATTCCGGCTTTGACCAAAAAGCGGTATAACACTCATGTCTGTTGCACTCGCCTTGAGTTTGAATGGTTGAGTTGTTTTCATATCATATTGCTTCATGGCTTCACTGTCGAGTATGTTCTCATGTGTACACATTTGTGCAGTTGTTAGCATGGTCTAGTTTGTGTTGGTTGGCCCTGATTTTAGTTGCATGAGAACTTGTACTTGACAATTTTGTGATATTTTTGTATTGCACCTGAGTTGAATCCAGCCTCGGCTCGGGTTTGACCTTGTTCTCACATATCCCTGCTGTTTTATCAAGTGTATATCGGTCTGCACGGCCTTGTGGCATGTACAGTGATACACCGTGCATGTCACAAGCTGTTTGTGATTGATGAATTCAAAACAAAAATGATGACGAACAACCCAAATAACTGAGGCAAATAATATTTTCAAAAACACACATTTTATTTTACACTGCAAAAGTATTTCTTTTTCAATTTTACTGCGTCAGTGTTTATTTTGCAGATAATTCAGATGCTGGATTTAATCTGGAATAGTGTTGAAGATAAATATGAGTGAATGAGTGATATGTAGTGAGGTGAACATTGTAAATTGAAATTTGTGATGTAATCGAAATTGTATTATAATTGAAAATGTATATATGTAGTGAGAGCTCAAATTTGTACTATTCAAAATTGTAACAAAATATTTGTTTGAATTTAAATTTTGTGTTATTTATTTTATTCAACAAATATTTATTTAATTATGTGAAAAATAAAATAGTACAACAACAAATACATTTAAATGAATATATGTATGTTTATATCATCAAACAAAAATCATATACTAGCATATTCAACAGAAATTATTTTGTTCAGTTTCTCCTTTAAACCCACATTTACAGAAGACAGAAACGAAATGACAGAATAATTTACACACTTCGTACTGTCGTGAATATATAACTATATATGCATTTTCTTATTCTATCAACTGCATTTTATCCAAAGTATGATGAACCGGAAAGTAAATGTATTCCAAATTCAATAATCTTAACCATGGGTTCTGCAGTTATTATAGTATAGATAGTTGAAATTCATGCTCTATAGTTAAATTTCTGATAGTAATTTTTCTAATATAACAATAAATCTCAAGAAAAAAAATGAAAATAACATCTACATCAAGATAACGGTAGAACATGTACAGTCCAACCTTGTGCATCTAAATAGAAATACAGAAATATATTAATTCGTATTTACTAACTGAAGTCTTGAACATTGAAGAAGAAAAAATAGTATGAGCTGATGAAATTTTGGCTACTTAAGACATAAGCTAGCAGTTTATTGAATCAAACATATAATTGAATTTCAGATTCATGCATCAAGCTGTGTGTGCCTTAAGGGTTATGAAGGATTGAATGAGACTATTCTATAGAGATGCGACTCTTTAGTAGATGAAGCTTTGATTAGGCTGTCAAAATCAATGATGAAGAGTATGAGATTGGAAGAATGCAGTGGTTTTACTTTTATAGGTTTTATCGAAGCGAACAATATACGTTCTTTTCAGATAAAATGAAATCATAAAAGAGTACCAAGTATATATGTTTGATTATGATTTGTAATCTTGTTTAGTTTAACATGACCAATATGTTTGGAAGTAACATAAACATGATCATTAGAATATGGTAAAATTATGATAAACAAAGACATTAACAAAATTTTGTTACATTTTTATGCAATGTATGACACATGTGCATGAAACATTGACGCTTGCTTTCGTATTTTTTATAAATCATTATCAAGTTGTTTATTTGCATTAAAATTTGGATGCACTGTGTTGTATAAAGAACTAAATCACCTTTGTTTTCATGCAGACTATAACTAACATATTCAAAACGTTAAACAATCTATTTAATAAAGCTATAACTCATGATACAATCCACACACACACATATATATATATAATAAAGAAACCAACGAATTCAAAGTCGTGCATACAAAAATATCTAATGATTAGGAGAATTAAACTTATAGTTCAAGCAATTCAAGTTGTTCAGGTGTTGTATGTGGGTCAGTTATCAAAACCGTCAACTTTACAAGTTGATACTTTGATGCAACATAATTCAAATTACAAAGTTTCTAATTACACAAAAATGATTTGCAAATTATATAAAATGCTATAATTTTGATAGAAAAATAAATACACTATTATGAACAAATTTAATGTCCAAGACACCATGAATAAATTGATGAATATAGGCACATATAAATTGATATCTACATCAGCTCATTTGATATATGATTCAGCTCAAAACTATCGATGCAATTGAAATAAGTTGATGAATTTATAAGTTGATGAAGGCACATATGTGTAAATGCATCCAACACAATTCAAATCAGTATGATGCTAAATTTCATTAACTATGAATTGATGGATCAACCATCATAGTATGTAAATTCACTCTTAATGTAGTATAAATGCCCAAAAGGCCGAGGAATATATTAAGAATTAACAGTGAATTTAAATCAAGAAGATAGTATGTAAAATCCGTCCAGGTTAATGAGAATCAGCGAAAAATTTCCTTTAAAGAACAGCTAATGAATAACGACACGGTGATGGTTGAGCGTAGTCAACGTTAAATCTACTGGCTCGTAAGTTGGAAATCGTCGTTAGCTGCTGCGAGGGTAACAGAGGAAGGAAAATGCCCAAAACCATTGGAGTTAATAGAAATCAATCGAAAAGTATCCATGGTAGAAGGCTGATGGACATCAATTTGGTAATGGCTGAGCGCAGCCGTCAATAAGTGCTAGTCGGTATTAATTGCTTACCAGAGTTAATTACAAATCGATTGGTATGTCTAGTGTTCAAGTCGATGGGAAAGGGGAAGGGAAATCAGGGTTTTTTAGTTTCAGGATTAGCGGTGGCTAATGAAGGAACAAGATGTGCGGGAATAAAGATGAATGGCATATTTTGGGAAAATCATGTTTTTCTATTTTGGTACCCTTATTGGTATTTCAAAAAGATACCATTGAAATGTATTTGACAAATTCTCTTTATTAGTAGTAGATATTTTAAAGCAATAAATAGTGGTCAAATGTCTCCGAAGCTATAACCAATAGACCAATGATGATGATGCTAGGAGCCCGCTCCATATTTGGAAGTATTAAATGGTTGATAGACTTATATTAGTATTTCGTACCTTAGGAAGGGCAGGTAGGTGAACTGTGCTAGGTAGGAATATCGTGTGCGCAATATTTGGTTAAGTGGGTTAACCTTAAAATAATAGACATAACAATTAATTGGAAACCAATCGGTATAAATTTATGTTATGGACACTGTATAGATTTTCAAATCACCAAAAAATTGTTCTGACCCCCTCCTCATTACAACCTACCGGATAGACTTGGAGGAATATGCCATTGGAGTTGGATGTCATTGATTGTTGGAGAAGTCTTCTTTTCTCTCATGCTCGGTGTTGATATGGCGATTAGATGTCCAAGTAATACTGTTAATTCCAAGGTAGTAGCTATAGTCAATATTTATATCCTATTATTGTTTCCGCTATGAGTTTAGATTCTTATCAATCTTTGATGACACTCATGTTTATTTGTAGGTACGAAATCCAATGATTCATGCTCTGATGGACTTGTGTTTCGATTTTTGTTGAAATTTCGACCCACTATGGTACAGGTTGTTGTATTTGGTATCAGAACCTAGGTTAGTCGATCAGACGAATTAGGATTAATTGAGATAATGTATTTGTACTTTCATATCTATTATTATATTTTTATGCTAGGCTCTAAGAATCCCAACTATAGAAGTAGTTGTAGTTCCACTCTGAACGGTTGGTAAAACAACTATGGGTTGGAAATATCTTAGAGATATGATTTTATTACCGACTCCAAATTACCCCACTGAGTGTTGGCGATGCGTAAGGCATTGATGGAGAAGAGCATGAGTATAACATATGGTAGAATCCTGGAGACTGGAGGGTGTTCGACTCGATGGTTAAGATACTAGCTGCCTTGTGATTTTGGATTTTGATGATAACTTGTAGTCGAAGATACACAATTATTCCAGATAAACGAGAAATAGAATTCTGCATGTCGCAAATGTTCGAAAACCAGTTGTGGAAATGGAATGTCCATCAATCACCTTTGGATGGAAAACTAGATTTTTATTTGAAGGGTTGAAGCCAATTCCTTAGTCTAAACCCATGAGAGAATTTTATATATTTTTGAAATGCCATAGATTTTGGATAAAGGGTTTTCAAAGGATTTTTTTGCAATGATGTTTTTGGAAATTTTGTTTTGGGAAAATTTGAAATTTTAATTTCAAAGAAGCACGTATACCACTAAGTTTGGTTGTGTTATGAAATTTTGACTTAAGTGGAAAAAGGTTTGAAAATATCAACAAGAGTTTGATTTATATTTTTGGCAAGAAAATAGTTTTTCGATTTGGAAATGAGTTTAAAGAGTGGGTGTTTAGCCCAATGATTTTCCTGTTTGTAAAAATCAAACATTTTGAAATTTTCTCTCTTCTAAGGGACTGATATAATAGGAATGACATTTAATTTTGTGGGGGTATGGAGTTAGAAGTATTGTTCTTTCCATCAACTATAGGAAGTGATATTTCCATGCTGAGTATGCGGGAAATAGAAGTTGGAATATTTTTGGGTTTTTGGAATCGTTTAAGGTTGGAGAAGTATAGGCGATAAGTACTGCAAATAGTGGAGGGATGGTTCGGAAAGCCAGACGGTAAGCTTTGGCACAGTCGTAATGTGGACAGGAAATTTTCTCAGGTCATGTCAAATCGAAGGAGGCAGCATGAAACGGTTGTTATTAATATTTAACCAGCTACGTGCCGAGTCAGATCCAACAATGGTATCGGAACCCTATAGCTTATGCAATCTAAATTAGTCATGTTGGGGCCAACTAATTAATCTTACCTGTTTGGTATGGTGTCTAGAAAAGTGATGTCTAGGCTGGGTTTGGGTAATCAAGTACTTTGCCCTACTTGGCTACCGGTTTGGTCTGAAAGGTGAAGTGAGTCAAATGTTATCTCTAATAGAAAAAGCTTAATTTGAATTGGGCCTAGGGCTAATTTTCAAAATATTTTGAAGTTGAAATAAAATTTTAAATTTAGGGGTAAATTTTAAAATAAGAAAAGTATTATAGATGTTATAATATGATTTCCAAAATTGTTTTAAAAATTAATAATTTAGTTTTAGAATTTCAAAATTATTAATTAAATTTAAAAAGTAAATAAACTAATTTAATAGCTATTTTATTATAATACATACATAATATACATAACGATATATGTTATATTATCTTAAATGGTTAAAGGTGGTGTAAGTATATATTTAATTTTCAAAATTAATAATAAATTAAAATTTTATAGTTAAATAAATGTTAATAAATAAATAATAAAGTACATATATATAAAGATATATGTATATAATTATAAATGTTATAATATAAAATGTTTAATTAAATAATGTAAAATTGATTAAAATATTAATTAATTAAACTATTTGAATTTTTTTAATTAATAATATAATATAATGTTATACATAAGACTATATGAGTTAATTAAAATTATAAAAGTTATATGACAATTAAAACTTATATAACATGAATGTATAATAAAATGTGGAACAAAAAGAAACCCTAAATAGACTGAAGTGATAAATACATTCGTATAGTGTATATACTGTGATTTCAATGTGTCCGACACTTAAATCACAATGGTATATTATAAGAAATACATTATTCCATAAGTTAATATCACTTAATTAAATATAGAAATTATGAATCTTTAAATAATATAAAGTTGTCCTCTACCATTTATATACTAATATATTACTTACACCTTAGTTGTTAAGCTTTCCTCAAGCTAGCGATGTTATGTGTGGTACTATTAATATATATAGAATATATGAGATTAGATAACTAGACATATTTGTTAAGGTTTCCTCAAGTTGTGCATTATACTTAGGCCGTCACGAATGGCAGGTATGAGTGAATGATCTCCCATTATTTATTGAACTTTCCTCAAGGTAAAGATAAGATTAGGACAAAGACCACAATGATAAGGGTTGTATATACTACAACCGACAAGGAGTTATCCATCACATGCGGGACTATGATTTGCTTAGCTTTCCTCAAGGTCAGAATCCCAGGGCATATGAGTCCTAACAGGCACAAGTGAAGGTCGAAAGACTCTGTGTTTTGTCTTAGAGTTTGGAGAAACATAAAAGATTAGTAGGAGCTTATTAGTAAAATGAAATGTAATGTTTTTCCTCACTAATACTCTAAGAACATCTAATATAAATAATGTCCTAGTTTTTTAAGTTAAAAATTGTAGAAAATGTCTATACCCAAGTTATTTTCTGATAACAAAAAATTAGCTGGACCTAACTACATAGACTGGCTAAGGGCAATAAAGATAGCATTAACTGCAAACATCTATGGTCATCAATAACTGAACCTCCAAGGCAAAAACTCGATGATAATGTAGACCCCGAATTACATATAATCTATAAAAATAGGTCGTAGACTTAGAAATCGCCTAAGTTTACACGTTGTCTATGTTAGGCAAACCGTTCCAGAGACAGCACGAGAACGTGAGTGTCCATAAATTTTTTTATAGCTTCTAAGCTTTGTTTGGGGAATAGTCTCGTTCTTCCAGGTATGAACTTACAAAAAAACTATTTAATACAAAAATGACAAAGGGCTAAAAAGTGAACGGTTATGTTCTAATGATGGAAGGCTATATTAATAGACTTTCTCAGTTAGACATGAAGATATGCAAAGTGTTGCAAGTAGATCCGATCTATGGGTCTCTTACTCCTCGGTTTGAGCCATGCATATTAAAATATAATATGAACTGGTTGAACGTAAGCCTTGTGGAGCTCCTCAAAATGTTGAGGTCAGTCGAGTCTTCGTCCAAGGATTAGGGTACAGTACTTACGGTTAAAGGGAACGCATCATCTTCAAAAGGTTTGAAGAAATGGAAAAGGATTAATAAGGAGAACAAAACGGCTGCTTTAACTGACAAGGGTAAATGTCGTTATTATCATAAGAAGGGTCACTGGGAACGGAATTATCTAGAGTGTTAAAAAATTGTCAAAGATAAGAAACATAATAGCTCTACTGCTCCTACAGGTGTATTTATGATTCAAAATTGTTTTGCGATCAATAAACTATCTTGGATTTTAGATATTAGATCTGGAATACACATCTAGAATTCGTTACTTAAGAACAGACATCATGTTGCATAAGAAGAGATGAGGCTTCGAGTTTTTGATGGATTTCTAGTAAATGCAACAAAAGTTGAAGATTTTCATTAAATTTGCCTATATTGAAACCGGGCCAGTCGGAAGTGGGTGAAATAGGTAAATTTCAAAAATTTCCCATTTGGATCGGTGGGGCCAATGAAGTCTAAAGAGATTTTAGATCAAATCTAAAAGGTATTTTGAATAAAATCCTTTAGTATATCTAACTAGTTTGAAAGAGTTTGAATTTGATATAAATATAAATGTGCATGTGTATCACCCATGTGGTAGTAGTTACTCATTCAAATTAATTTGAGAAGGATACCTTTCATTTCCTTTTTATAACCTTTGCAATCAATTAAGGGAATAAATAGCTTCAACTGAAGAGAAAAACCTTTCATCTCTCTCTCTCTCTCTAATTAGAGTAATGATTCATTAAATATAATCGACGATCAATATAAACATAGCATGAAATGAAAGTATTTCCAAATATACTCAAAGTATATATTGTGCAAGTGCAACCTATAAGAATTGTGCATAGTTAATAATTCCCTTTATATATGCCTTTGTTGTCCACACTACTATAAACAGATCATTTGCTTCGGTTGTTTACCTCCTATTGCTTCGGTTCAAATACCGAAGCAAATGAAGGCGGCGCAACATGCCTAAACTTGTTGCTTTAATTATACAACCGGAGCAAAAGAGGGTCATTTGCTTCGGTTGTTACTAATAACTAAAGCAAAAGATGGGGGCTTTTCCTAGGTGGTTAGTAATAATCGAAGCAAACGTGGGGTCTTTGGCTTAAAAAAGACTCCGCTTTTGCTTCGGTTGTAACTAACAACCAAAGCAAAAAAAAGCTCCCCTCTTTTGCTTCGCTTGTTAGCGAAGCAAAAGAGTGCTCCTCACGAACTATCAAAATATTCAAATAGGAAACAATATGAATATATATCAAAACAGACAATTATCATAGTCAATTTTATAATCAGACAGGATAATACAAATTAGACAATATAATACAAAAATAAATATGGTTCATTGATAGTGTTTATAATCCATATATAAAATAATGTAAGATGTCTTCAATTCTAATGCAAACACAAATGTAAACTGTTCTTGCAAAAACAATTTCGCCTTAAGAATAGCCTTAAAAACAATTGTGACCTTGAGAAGAGGTTCGGCGTGCTCCAAGAACCATCTGGTGACAGCATGACTTTCTTCATGGTATATTACCGTCCTTCTTTCTGAATTACTCATTACCTGCTTGTAGATAATAGTATTTGTTACAAATTTATATGCAGTTCCCAGTATGATATATGATGTTCCATTTTATTTATATTAAAAAGATAAAAAAGAAAGAAAGAGAACTTGTGGAAATCTGAACTGATAGGGCATCTGTAGTAAGGGCTAGTTAAAAACGAATAATTGTTTGGCATAAAAAAAGGTTTGCAGGAAATAGCCATAATAATGCATCATTTCATTGTACTCAATATACAAAGGCAGCAACTATATATATGACTTGGAGGAAATAATATTACAGTGAGGAAAAGCTATATCATCTAATTCAGATGTTATATTGCAAAACAGAATTGTGGTCAACATAAGCAGCGTAATCAAAATATAAAAGTGGTTAATCAAATTCGATTAGAAAATTCACCCATAATTGACACAAGTTAATTATCGATCTTATTTTTGCACATGGGATGCACATATCTATAGACAGCTGATCCTATGAATGTTACAGTCTATTTACTTGTTCAGTTTAATGCATTTATTAACTAATTGGATATTTCTTTCTGCATAGAATTTAAAGCAGGTAATGCATGCTTGTAATAAAGAAAAACCATATCTTAATCAGAAAAAATGTGTTGATCACTAAAATATTAACATACCTCATATGCTTCAAATAAAATAAAAAATTGATTGTACACACTTCTCATACAAAAATAATACCCGAGGATTATAGGTGCTATGAGTTGAAGCAGATAGACACAACTTAATTTCCCTCAGCAGTTTACCGGTCCGCCGGATGTATATTCAAAAAAATATTTTTTGACCATTTTAACATTAAAAGAATTTGGTAACCTCTTATTATATACAAAAGAACACGAAACAGTGTGAGCCCTGATGCTTTAATTGATATGTTCATGCATAGTTGGAGAAATATATGCAATGTAGGATGTCATGTTAGCGATGGGTATGGGCTTATACCAAAAATTTGATGCGTTTACATCACGAAGTACCAATTATCAACAAAATACTTCAAAGATTGCTCTATTAGTGTCAAATATAAGTTACACAACCTATGTGTGGTTTTCTTAGAGCATCATAGATATATTTTCTTAAGGCAATTCTCTAGTGCAAAACAAATGAAATCCAAACAAATTGTAAGTTAGCCTTATGAACATAGCAGCCATATAAAGATGATATTATAAAATAAACTGACATAGAAACCAAATACTACTTTAGCTGACTAGTCAATGAAACATTCAACTTTGTCTCCTAGTTGATTTAACGTAGTAAGCAAAAAGATTTAGAATGGATAGTTATCATTTATAACAATTAACAATGATCCAAAATTCAGAATAGGTGTTGTGCCTAGGTCATCATGTTTGCTGCACAAAGTGGAAAATAAAATGATGCATAATAGCTAGCCACACAAGAAAATAGATAGGTCATTGATGATGTCATGTCCTAACTGTACTAATGCATGAATAAATTAACTAATGTCATGTTCTTATTGTACTAATGCACAAGAAAAAAGTAATGTCATGATGTCATGCAAGGTCGTCATATTTACTGTAACGGCCCGGAGATTTTCGACCCTCGAAAATCGACATCTATACGTTCACTGTGTAACATGCCGAATAGTCAAGTGCCGGAAATACCAGATCATTAGGGGTTAATAAGAAAAGGATAGAAGAAGAAATAGAAACAACAATACAGAATCTCACAATCGCAGCTATGAAATATTACTAAACATTTATAAATTTCGATTTTAAATCTATTTCGTTAGTTATAAAATATTACTTCTATAAATCATTTTTATAAACAATTCAAAAATCCCAAATTAAAGTATTTCTTAAAACTATACTTTTATAACATCAAAAATCATAACGTTTTATTTGTTTAAAAACAAATCCATTTCTTTTAATAATTTAAAAATTATTAAAACATATATATATATATACACACACTTCCAATATTACTTCAAAATCCTTTTCAAATCAAAATCATCATGTTTATTATTTCAAAATATCAAAAATAAGGCCAAATGCTACCATAGCACTAAATAAGTCAAATCATATCAACATCAATAACCTGGCATCCAATATATCATATATCAGCATATATATGAAAAGTAAAATCAACAGTGGTGAGGAATCTTATTGGATACCTCCAACCTATCCCCCTGCATCACATACATCATATAATCATAAAAATAAAATCAATCACTTCGAGGCGGGATTCGTATACAAAGGGTCATCCGCTCATACACGGGAACGAAATAGGGTCTCATCCGCCCCAATAGAATGGAATATATCCAAACCAACTAATAAATATAGTATATCTTCCAAACCGCAACAAAAAAAATAAATAAAATCATTCACTTATATAAAAATATAAGCAGGCTAGAGGGGTGGTTAACTCACAAAACTGCCAGAAATCGCCTAAGCGCTCCGGTTTGAATTAAAATTAAACGATCGTTCAATTTAACTCAAAATTCCAACTAGCTCCGAATTCATTCAATCCAACTCCATAGCAGAGTGCTCGCTAATACAAACGCAACACAACTTGTCGTGCTCGAAACGGACCTCATACGAGAAAGTTGTGGATTATTGAATATTTGATAAAATTAAATTATAATTAACAAATTAAATAAAGTTTAAACATAAACCTAATCTCCTTCTTCTCTTGTTCTCACTCTCCAGATCGCGTGCCAGTTTTCTTTTTTTCTTTTTTGAAATCGAACCGTTCGCACGCCTCATGACTCGCCGCCGCTACCATTGTCGCCTCGACTTCCGCGCCACCTAGCGCCGCCCACCTGCGCGCCTCACCTACCCACGTGCGTCGTGCGAACACGAACGACGAACCCAATTTGCTGCTCGTGAACATGAGCGAATTCCGGTCACCTCGGTCGATGATTTGTCGATCCAACCGTAGGATAGCTTCGTATCGACGCTCTCTATATTTTCCTAGTTGAAGTCAAAGACTAATTCGACCTCTAGAGGCTCCGATCAACGTCGGCTATTGGATTGTTTTATTTAACGGTGGCTGAAAACAAAAGCTAGGGTTTGGTTTACAAATGGAAGAAAGTTAAGGACTATTTATAGAAGATAAACTCGGCACTATTCACACGTTAAAATTTCGAACTCCAAACGAAGTGTGCCACCTGGCATTCTGTATGTTCTATCCCTATTTCGAACACAATGGAACTAGTCTCGGAATCCAATTTCATCATATATAGAAGATAGCTTTTCAAATCGAGTTATTTTAATTTAAATTCCTTTAATTAAATTCTACACGTTTCGAACTCGCACGATCAAACGATGCGTCCAATCGACACGAAATTTGACGGCATGTAATAATTCACTATTACGGATCCAATGAAACTAGTTCGTCGAAATCCGAGACAATACCCAAAAAGACTATTTTTCACGTTAATTAAAATATAAAATTTTCAATTTCTGTTTATTCACTTTGAAATCAAATTTAAAAGTTTACTATCTTTCTTCTTATTCAAATAGAATTTAAATCAACTTTAGAAATCATTTTCATTCATATTAAATTCAAGATCCAATTATTTAAACAATTTCAAATATTAAATTTAACAATTTAATTATCATATAAATCGCTATATTTGAAATATAAGTTATTTAACTTATAAAGTTAACTTTTAAATATTTAAAATAAATTAAATATTCCAATTTCGAATGATTAAAATTCTAGGTCATTACATTCTCCCCTCCTTAAAAGAATTTCGTCCTTGAAATTGCGAAGTAAAAAAAATGCCACAAAACCCATTAACTTTTCAAAAACAAGTAGTGGAACTTTGTTATCACATTTTCTCAATCTTTAAATTCATAATTAACTTTCCAAACCCAACTAATACGATCCATTCATTCATTCCAAGTTAAAAAATCAAAATCAAATTTTAGTTATAAAAAAATTTCCAAAATTCTCAAAAAATTTCTAACGCCTTATATTTATGGAAAATTTCACCAACATCTCCTTTGCGCAGTTCAATCGGAAAAAATCACAAGATATATATAATCACAAATATACATCTCATCTTCGAGAATGAGGCATCCCATAGGGAAAAAATATATAAGTACGATATGTACTCCGAGATGTGTAACTTTTATTATATTAGCAAGCATATACAATCAATATAATGCAAAAGTGAGCTTCAAATGCGAAGCCTACGCCATCTGCACCTACTAAACACTCAACAACTAATGAGAACATGTATATAGAAAAGTAATATCAATATATAACACATACTAATATAATAACTATATGCCAATGTAGCAAATGCAACAAATGCAATCAAAGAAACCATCAAACAATTAATATTCATTCAATTAATTCACATAATATCAATTTGCATTTTATTATGTCAACATTTCAATTTATTAAACCCAGTACGATGTATGTATATCATCCGTACGCAAAACCATACCTGATCGCTCGCTCGATCACACAATTTCACTTTTGAACTAGTATCGTTCACACGATCACTTTAGTGCAGACTCAGATCTGGTTCTTTGATTTGAAAATCGTCATTCTCCTTAAATAGCCATATACATGGTAAAGAATATAAGAATCAATCAAAATTCATATCCAGGGTTCGCCGTCAAGAAATCAAGTGAAAAACCTAACTCGGATCGGTGTAAATCACCTCGAAATCGTATATTTGAATCTGGATCAAACAGTTATGCGAATAAAATAATATACGTACAACTTACGTATTTATTTCAATTGATTTCTTATTATATCCCATTTTTTCCAATTCTTTTATTTACATTCAATTCCTTTTACATTCATTTGATCCGCCTCAATTTAAATTATATTCAATTATTCATATTAACTTCACTTACATTCAGTTCATTAATCATTCACTTATTAATAGTCGTTTTAAATTCAATTTATGTTTAACAACATTTCATTCCATACTAAATTCATTTATGAATTATTTTCATAAAATTTTACTTAAGTTTATAAACATTTTTATACAATACTTCTCATGTTTGTTTTCACTTCAACCCTTAAGTTCATATTCAATTTTTCACAAACAACATTCTAAACCATATTCAATTTATTTCACAACTCAAATTTAATTGCATCTTATAACTTAAGTTCATTTTTATTTCAACATTCTAATTCTAATTTATTTAACTTGTTTCATCCCACTTCACTTAACTTGAGTTAATTTCATTTTAAAAGTCATCTCATTTAACTTAAGTTAGATTTCATTTTATAAATCAAATTTAGATTTCCTTTTTCTTAACATTCACATTCAACAAATTTAAAATTTGTTTTATCTTAATATTTCTCAAATCTATAAGTTATACAAACTTATTTACTTAAAATTCAATGAAATTTTATTTGACAAGTTTATTCGCATACTATATTTACAATTCAGAATTATATGATCACTTTACAACTTAAGTGTATATTCATCCCATTATTTTATCTAATTCATTTCAAATACAATTCACTTTCATTTAACCTTTCTTAAGATAAACTTCCTTTTATTAACTCATTTATTTAACTTTACTTAAGTTAGATTTTCTTTTTTTCACCATCAATTTCAAATTTACTTTTGTTAGCTTAACCAAAATGTTTAACCATGTTAAAATTTGGTTTTACTTTCCTATTCAAATTCATAAGTTGTAAACTTATTTCTTATTTTTCAATTTATAAGTTCAAAAACTTTTTTCCATATATTCATCAAATCATATTTGGAATTTTACAATCAAAACTTATTTTATCAAAACACAAGTAAATTATTAAGGTAGCAATTGATCACTTAGAAACTCGAAAATGAATATTGATGATGCTGCAGTCATCATTCGAATTATTTCTCAACGACTAAAGTGAGTTTAATGCTTTTTTATTTCTTTTAAATTCCATTTTATTTATAAATCAAATTTATAAATTTATACTTATATAATTTCACTTATTTCACTTTGGTTATATAAAATCATTTCTTATTTTTTTATCATTGTTTATATTATAATAATAACAACTTTTTTTAGAACACAAACAACAAATAATAAATGATAATAATCAAATAATACCATTCACTAATAATCAACAATCCATGTATAACTACAATAATTCCTAAAAAATTATTCCTTTATATATAAAATATAGTTTAGGTAAAATTATTTCATTTACCCACTTTAAAACAATATTGTGTCAATTCGCTTGCTCAAGTGTTTTGGAATACCAATTGATAACGTTAACTAGACGCATCGACCAAAACCCAAATACAAACTTAACAAATCAAACAACCTAATATAAAACATTTTTATATCACTAACAAATATGCTCTCATATATATAATACACTCAAACTCAATCTAAGGCATTACTAACCCTATCTATAATGAGTACTCAACCAAAGCCTAGGTGGTCGCACAATCCTAAGCTCTGATACCAAATGTGATGATCAAGGCTTTGCAACCATCGATAGTGGATACACCCCCACCGTAGCTCACACTGGTGCCTCGAATTTGCTTTTACGGCTAGCCTCTCGACTGCACAACCAACCCATTATCACTAGGGACATGTAGGAGTAAGAGTCATCCGTTCGCTGCCTAACAAGAAGCGAGAAACCCCTATCACACTGAACTGATCAAGCAAAAATAAAGTGTCTAAGACCAATGCACATTTGGTATCTTCGAGTGGTTGGTTATGCCTTTTGGGCTGACCAATGCACCCGCTTATTTTGTAGACCTTATAAATAGAGTATTTAGAGAGATGTACTCAATAAATTTATGTTATTCTTTATCAATGATATCCTTATCTATTCTAAAACAGAAGAAGAAAACGAAGCTAGAAATTGTGTTGGAAATATTGAGAAATAATGTGCTTCGAGTGGTTTCTTGAAATGCCATTTTTGGAGAAGGATGTAAGATTCCTTGGACATATAGTGTCAAGGGACGGGATTTCAGTAAATCCTATAAAGCTTGCAGTTGTTCAAAATTGGAAGCGGCTACAAACTCCTAAAGAAATTCATAGCTTCTTAGTTTTGGCGGGGTATTATAGAAGGTTCATTCAAGACTTCTCAAAGATTTCCTATCATCTAATGAAGTTGACAATAAAGGATGCTAAATTTATCTGGACTCCTAAATGTGAAGAAGCATTTCAGGAACTCAAAATGAGGTTAACAACCGCTCCACTTCTTGTAATTATAAATGGAAATAGTGAATTAACCATTTATACAGATGCTTGTGGAGAAGGAGTTGGTGCAGTTCTGATGCAGGAAGGGAAGGTGATCATGCAAGTAGGTAGTTAAAGACTCATGAGAAGAATTATGCAACACACGACATAGAGTTATTAGCCGTGGTGTTTACATTAAAAATATGGAGTCATTATTTACTGGGTGAAAAGTTTGAGCTCTTCACAGATCATAAATTTTTAAAGTATGTTTTCACTCAGAAAGCTTTAAACATGAGGCATCAACGTTGGCTATAATTTCTCGCATCTTATGATCTAGATATTTATATACACTTGGGAAAGCCAACGTAGTAGCAAATGCGTTGAGTAGGAAGAATGCTGTTATTTCGTATTTAGTAGTAACTCCAACTCTTCTGGAAAGAAATACCAGCAAGCAAAAAGAAGATCGATTCCTGAAGGAGATTATTAACAATATACACAAAGGGCATAATACAAGCTTCGAAGTAGATAACCATGGAGTATTGCAATTAAATGGGCGAATTTGTGTTCCGGATGTGGAAAATCTTAGGCAGGAGATGTTAGCTGAATGCCACAAATCCAAACTTAACATTCATCCGGGAGTTAACAAAATGTACAAATACATGAAGCACACATTTTGGTGGAGAAGTATGAAAAGGGACATATCCATTTATGTTAGCCAATGCACAAATTGTCAACAAGTCAAGAGTGACCAATAGAAAATTGCACGGTTACTTCAACCTTTGGAGATCCCAGCTTGAAAGTGGGATCAAATATCAATGGATTTCATTAATGGCTTACCCCGAATAAGGAAGGGAAACGAAGGCATTTGGGTTATCATAGACCGATTAACCAAGAGTGCTCACTTTATTCCAGTAAAGCCAACAAGGACCGCTGCAAGCCTTGCAAAGATATATATGGAAGAGATTGTCCGATTGCATGGAGTTGCAAGCGGTATAGTAAGCGATCGGGATCCAATCTTTACTAGTCAGTTTTGGGAAGCATTACAGACAGCTTTGGGAACAAAGCTGAGTATAAGCACTGCATATCATCTCCAAACTGATGGACGGATGGAAATAGTCAATCGTGTTCTGGAAGATCTTTTAAGAGCATGTATTCTAGACTTTGGAGGCTCGTAGAAAAACCATTTGCATTTAGTAGAGTTCTCCTGTAACAACAGTTATCAAGCTAGTATCAGCATGGCACCGTACGAAGCTTTATATGGTCGCCCATGCAAGTCACCAACATGTTGGATCGAGATCAGAGATCGATTAATACTTGGTCCTGATATGATACGAGAAGCTTTAGAGAAGGTTGATATGATTAGAAAGAAGCTAAAGGAAGCACAGACCATACAGAAAATTTATGCATAACAAAGGCGTATAAATATGGAATTCTCGGTTGGAGATTCTTTCTTTTTGAAAGTCTCTCTGATGAGAGGAGTGGTGAGGTTTGGAAGGGTTAGGAAGTTAGCACCTTTAAATATTGGACCTTTTCCCATTCTTGAACGGATCGGCCCACTAGCTTATCAAGTGCAATAGCCAGAAAGGCAGTTAGGAGTACACAATTTCTTTCCTGTATCTCATTTGAGAAAACATGTGCATGACCCAGAGCAAATCATAGAAACGGCTGCTTAGGAAGACTTGGAGGTAGAACCAAATTTGGCAATTACGGCCTATTTGAATCATTGATCATGATGAGAAACAATTTAGGAGAAAGGTAGTAAGGTTAGTCAAAGTTCAATGGAGTGGAGATGTTGAGGATTGCACTTGGGAAACGAAGGATAGAATGATGAAGGCATATCCTGAGTTTAGGTTCATGTATAAACTGTATAGATTGTATCATCATAGTGTACTCACCATCTATGGTATAGTCACTTATTCATACTCTTGTATATATTCCATCTCATCGAATGTATTTCCTTTTGAGCTATTTTTCTTCTTATCTAAATTTCGAGGACGAAACTCTTTTAAGAAGGGAGAATGTAACGACCCAGAATTTGATCACTCTAAAATATAATATTTAAATTGATTTTAAATACAAAATGTATAATTTTTTCTAATTCAAATAATATTAGATAGGATTTGGAGATAGAAATGTACACAAAAATAAGAACCGTTGCTTATATTGGTAAAAGTGACAAAAGTCCGATTTTTTAAAAATTAAGTTTTAATAGTTAAATAAATTATTTTAATGACGGTTTTTATTTTTAATAACAATATACAAATTTATTTTCAAGTTTGGTTTACATAAATTAATATTTTAACCAAAATGTCAAAATGTGACCGTAAAACATATTGTCGAAAATCAACGTTTTGTCAAACAAAAGTTGTCGTAACGTTGTTGCACCTTTATTTACATATATATGCACACATATTTAAATAGGGTAAGTATTAAATAATCTACTAAACAAAATTACTTTTCCTAAACAAGTTTAGAAATTTCTAGAAATCATAACAAAAAGTAAGCACTAAAAGACAAACATGTCAAAATCAAATCTAAACAAAAATCTTATTTTATTTTACTTAATACTTGAGTGATAAAGACATAAAGTGGTGAAATGAAAGGTGATGTTAAGTGTTGAAAAAATGTAGTTTACTTAAAGAAGAAGTAAGGGTATTTTTGTTATTTTACATAATAATATTTTATTCCAAACTTTTTTCTATAAAGACCAAACCATTTCTTCACTTCCATCCACACTTCTTCTTCTTCATTTTCCAAGCTTTTCCTCTCTTCTTCCATGGCTTCCAGCCTTAATAAAGTAATGCCAAAATTTATTTCAAAAATTTACTAAAGGAAATATCCATCCAAACACCGCAAAACCACATCCAAACTTTCCCTTCTCCTCCCCCCTACCCACAGCCGTATCCCTCAACCACCAAGGCCAAGCCCACCTCTCCCCTAACCCAAGGCTGTGAGCACCATCTCCCTCCCCAATCCAAGCCAAGCCATTTAGAGACCAGTGCGCAAGGATTCATGAGCTAATAATTTCGAGCAGCGGAGCTATAGCCGATTCTCCAATTGAAAACCAAAACAAAAGTGAGAACTCCTAATTATATATATATGTATATATATATGGATGTGATGATGTGATATGATTTTATGGATGTTTGTTTATGATTTTGTTCATCATATATTGTTTATCTCATGTGAATGTTTGAACAAGTCACGATATACACGTCGTTATCTCACATGGAAACACTTTCTGAATAAATTTGAAAAGTAGTATGGAATCATTTAATACTTCCTAAATGATTGAAGTGTTTTAGAAATGTTTCACAAACATATAAATTTGTGTTTCTATCTTCTATCTTTACTTTACTTTACCCTTGATAATCTGCCTCCCCGGCACTTTGGTTTACGGCACGTGAATACCGTAAATGTATTAGTGTCGATTCCTGAGGGTCGAGGAGACAGGTCATCACACTCCACCTCGACACTATATCCATCTCCATCATAAGAACCGATAGTACCAAACTATCGCCAACTATACCTTCTACAAAACAAGCTTTAATGCTTTCATAATGAGCTCCGGCAAAGCCACCGCCCATTACACTCCATCAACGAGCTCCAACAAAGTCATCGCCCGTTAGCGTAGTGTTGAAAATACCCAAATCCAAAATTGTCTCATCAAAAGACAAAAGTACTAAGGAGTGTAAACTGGTACTCACCAAGAAGATGGAACCAAAGTCTCTCACCGATACTCTTCATCATCCATAACCAAGCTTCTCCCTTAACCGTATCACCCTGTGGCACCTAGCGCTAGCGCTTCAACAAGCGAATCAAGTTCGAGCAATGCTCGAATTTCCCAACTGGAAATGTCTTAGTAAACATATCCACCGCATTATACTTTATGTGCACTTCCCGATGATTTACTTGCTTATCTTCATCTATTGCTACTAAAATGACGCTCTCGCTTCAATATTCTTATTCCATGAACTAAACGCCAAATTCTCCACCAAGTTAATAGCACTCTGGCTACACACCAAACGTTGATACTATCATGCTCGTATCTCAAGTCACATAACAATCGCCTCAAATAAAGTGCCTCCTTTGTGCCTCCACCGTGGCTATCAACTACACCTCCATAGTGAATAAAGCAATTACAGTTTGAAATCTCGATCTCAAACTTATGACCGTACCACCAAGTGTGAAGACATATCTGAAAGTTGATTTTCTCCGATCCCTATCACCGATGTAGTCTGAATCACAATAACCAACCAACTTGCAATTCATCCCCCCACTACTGACAAAAACAAGACGATGAGATGATGTACCTCTAAGGTATCCCAATATAAGCTTTACAGCTTCCCAATTCAATTTTCCCGAATTAGACATATACCGACTAACCATCCTGACAACATTTGTAATACCAGGTCTTGTGCACACCATGGCATATATTAAACTTCCAACAGCACTAGCATATGGCACCTTTGTTATATAAGCCTTGTCTTTCTCTAAAGTAGGTGATCCCAAAGCCGCGTACAACCCACGTCCATATCGCACTACACCACTTGGACCAATCATTGAGGGACTACCCAAGGTATTATCTAATTCCGGCATATTTAACAACCAACTACAACACCAAATCTCTGATACCAAATGTTATGGGAATCTAACTCAACACCACTCAATTCAAAATCCCAAAGCATAGTGGAAAACAAGATCGTGTTAAGAAATGCAAAAACAACCAATCAATATCCAAATCTCAATCCAATACAAAACTAATCACAATCATCAAATAAGCAATAGAAAAACAAAGCAATAACGATAAAATAAATCACACATCGATTTATAGTGGTTCCACTAATGTCTTGTTAGTGTACATCCACTTTAAGAGAGAGCCTTTATCAATACCAATGAAAGAGTACAAGAGATTGATTACAATGATCAATATTCTAATAGAATAGATTTATGGAGAAGAGAATTAAAGAAAAAACTAGGTTTAGATAAACCCTACTTAATTTAATAGAGGATATACCTTGAACAAAACCCTTTGAGACCTCATTGGTTTGAATTTTGAAAATAGCTTATATAGTGAACCATCCTTCCTTGACAAGCACTCGATTTTCCCTTGAAGCCCTACAAGCAAATACACAAATTTTAGGACTGAAAAACAAAACTACAGCGCATCAGATGTCTATCAAAACATCTCAGACGTCTGTCGCAACTTTCGGGCTACAGAATTCCTGCTGTTAAATGTTTGACAAGTTCTCTGAGACGTTTGATAGAATTCACGGGTTATAGTAAACCTGCTATCAAACGTTTGGGGATTCCTGCCAGACGTCTGACACAACTTTCAGCCTATGCATCATCCAGCTTCAAATCGCGATAACTTGAGCATCCAAGTTCTGATTCGTGCGCCGTTTACACCATTATCATGCTATTCTCGACCTCTTCAATTCTCCGTATAGTATCATCAAAGTTCAATATGTAAAGCTAAAACACATTTATTATGTATTAAACCTAAAATGGGTAATAAAAGCATGAAGAAAATTGTACCAGTTAATCCACTAAAGTTAAATTATTAGATCTTTTAACTGACCTCTCTAACCCCAAAAGGATATAACTGCATCAATACTATAAATATTGGAATCAAAGATGAAACTTGTCGGTTCAAAAATTCAAATTACTAAAAGTAAATGAAAAGAATACCAAAATCATTGAGTAATTACTGACCTTAGATGCATCAGCAGATTTGGGAATAAAGGAAAAATACATAGATCATACAGGTGATAGTTTTGGATGCAAATGATTTGAACCAATCGCAAGTATTTAATCAACCATTTTTCCCTCCGCGGTTTTATTTTCTTCTTCCAAAGAAACCTCAATTGTTATGTTTTTCCATGTCTTCTACTCACTTATATGCAAATCCCGGCTTGTTCTTCCAGTAAGTTTTGTAGATATTTCATCCAATTGCAGCATTTCCTAATTTCAAGACATTAATTATTTTCAGTTGTTTCTATAAAAAATTCTTGTTTCGAATACTCAATGCAAGTTCTATAATAACGATTTAGAAAATGAAATTCATATATTTGGATGAATCATTTTAATTTATACTAATTTCATTGTATAATTAAAGTTCAAACCTATTCTAATAGTCCAATATCCATAATTGATACGGATATCCTATGTGCGTTTAATATGTCACTTAATTATGCATTTTACCTATAATATGTACCATTGTTTCAAAACAGTTATAAATGAAACATCATTTGATTTTGGAATTTTTTTCCTCTTATTCAAACTGATTAAATGAAAAGAATGTGAAAGCATTTATTTTCCAAACATCATAGTTTTGCTATAGTGCAAACTGTTTATTTTCCAATCATATTTTGAAAAACTTCATTTTTTTAGTGTTCAACATAATTTTAAGGAATATGAGCAAAGAGTTTTTTTTTTCAAAGTACGTGTTTTCATAAGATAAAATACATGAAAATGTATTAACACAAAAGTAATCAATTTGGGTGAGAAATAATTCATTGTTGATTGGCTATATAAGGAGACTTTTGGCTGCCAGCTATTGTCAATGCAAACATAGCAGAAGGTTTATGATGGAAAAGTAAAATGTCATAGGCCAGTTAGTGTTGAACTAATTATATGTAGTCATATACTTGAGAACATAATTTATGGTTCTATATTAGATGAAGAAGGAGAAATTTATCATCAAATTAGCTCTTGAATGCTGGCAAATATCTTTCAGCAACAGGTGGAAGATTATAGATCTAATGCCAAATAAAATTTTAAAAAACCATTAGAACTACAACTTTAAGATTATGTCAAACAGAGTGAATAAATTTAAATAAGTGATCCTATGGAAAAATAAACAAAATTTGAATACTTGAAATTTGTTAAACTTTTATCAGTACGTTTGTTTTTCTTGTTGGTCATACATACACACACATGATCGTAGTGGGAATAAATTAACCATTTAGAAAAAAAAAGGTATAATTGAAAAATAATAAACCTAGATTTAAGTAAATTTATCATCAAACTGATTCCAGAAGTTCACAATTCACTACAACTTTGGTGCCAAAGTGTCTTAAATATTATTACTTAGGTATAGACTAATTTGATTATCAAGATGGGTGATTCACGTCTACTACATCATAATAAAAGAAGCCTACAAAAATGAGAGTCCCTAAATGTTTGAAACTTAATAAACGTGTAGTTAGTTCTTGTTGGTCATACATGTACACTTGGTCCTAATAAGTATAAACTGACTATTCACATCAAAAAAGGTATAGTTGCATAATCATTGTATTCACACTATATTAATCCTATATTTAAATAAATTTATTATCAAATAGATTTCATAGGTACACATTTCATTGCAATTGTGGGGCCATAGAGTCATGAATACTATGATTCAGGTTTAGATTAATCCGTTTATCAAGATGAGCAATTCAAATCTACTAAAATGATGCCAGAAAAAAAGGGAGTCCCTACTTTTTTTCTCAAAGGAAAACTCAATATTCTCCTTCATATATCCTTATGATACGATGAAGTGTCATAGAAAATTATTGCACAAATACACATTGTCAACCATATAATGCAGAGTAAATAGTAAGTGAATTTTCTTTGCAATTAAATTAAGTTTGCATTTGGCATTTAGGGAAAAGATCTCACAAAAATTTCAGCTAAAAAAGAAAATACTATTTATTGTTCATTATGTTCCAACTTAAATCTCAATAGTGAGTTTTCTATATAGGTGCATTTATACCATATTAGTCTTGCATTTAAGTAACTTTTATTATAATAGGTAAAAAAGATTTAATGCAAGTTATGACACATGGTTACACAAACTCTTAGATATTTAAAATGTGACAACTGAGTGAAATGTCAGTGCATTTTCAACTTAAAAATGAGTAGCATAAGTTTGTAACCAATGTAGATGAAAATTTGAAAATTAAAAGTAAAATTGCCTTAGGAAAATTCATTTATAATTTCCATACATCCTACAATTAATTAATTTTTTTACATTGAATTCATTTTATTCATATGTAAAGTGTAGGAAATTAAAGAAGTGCTCAAAATGGCTAAAGTTCATAGAAAAGTGATTATATAACTCCAAATAGAAAAATACCAATTAGAAGTTCAGTCCTCTATTTGAAATTTATAATCAAATATGTAAGATAACACTTTTGGTTGGGGTTAATTATCACACAAGTCTTCTAAGCATGACATTTTTTAGATGTACATCACCAAGGACTGCACTTGGAAAGTAATATATTAGAAGTAAACAATTATCTATCACTACAAGAGATGCCGGCTATTCCAACGGCTCCAAGCCGTTGGCGGCCATTGGGAGCCGTTGGAAATGCCGTTGGAATAGCGTTCACGCTTTCCAACGGCTTCCAACGGAAGCAACGGGGCTATTCCAACGGTTTTTCCAACGGCTACCAACGGCAATTAGCCGATGGACGCCGTTGGAAACCGTTGGAATAAACTGACCAATTAGCCGTTGGTAGTCGTTGCTAATCTGGGTGAAAATTTTTTTATTGCAGCAAGCTATTCACCTTCCAGCCACACACAATCAATATATATCAATTTCCATTCCCACACCATTTCACATATATATCACATATTCAACACATTATACCACAAACAATATAAACAACCAAAAATCAACATCAAACATTACATTTTCAAACCAAACTCCAAGTCAATATGTACATAAACAACAAAACCCTCACCAACACCAACTCCAACTCCATATTCAAGTCAATATATACAATGCAAACACTTAAACCTCACCACCTCAAAGTCAATACATACACAATAACCATCAAACACAATCCTCACCGCCTCAAAGTCAATATATACAATAACCAACCACAAAGACAATAATCATCATACCTCTCAAGCATCATCATCACCTCCGGAAGCACCAAACGATGAAGGGAAGGAACCATGCCTCTGCGCGTACTCCGCTAAACGTTGATTCAGCTGCTCCATTTGTATAGCGCGAAGATGGTCCTGCTCTTGCAGCTGCTCAACCATGGCTCTAAGCTCTTTTATTTCAGCTTTGTCACACGCCTTTTGAGCTGCCCGAACCTGCAAATAGAATATGAGATGTTCACATTTGTATTATAATCATTTTCTTAAGCAATGTATATTTTAAAATATAGAAATGTAAATGACGTGATCTTAAGAAATGCATATACCACAAAGAAATGCATATTTTTTTAATACAATATATAGGTGTTAAAAGTATTCTTATATTTTTTTTGTTCATCCATTTTCATCACATATCTTTGTATATTTTTCCTTTTTTACTTTTCTAATATTTATAAATCACGTATATGTTAGATTTAACTCAAGTAGAAATCATCATATGTATAGTGTATCTATAGGTTAATTTAGTAAATATAATATTGCAATGTTTATAAGATTACCGCTTGGTTTCCATAGCCATAGCGCCTATTCCGCTGCGTCGGATCCATAATAAGGTCGAAAATATTATCTTGCTCCTCTACCGTTAACTCATCGCGATCTGATTCTGAAAGCAGCTCTGCCCGTGCCTCGTGAAACTTTGCCTAAAATAAAAAACAATTACAGGTTAAAATTAGTAGAATAGGATTTAAACATATCGATATTAATAAAATAAGATTTAAAATATGCATACATAAGCAGCTGTTGCCTTATCATCATCATCCCACTGATATGTAATATTGCCAGCATTGTCTGCTTGTCTTGATGCGTGGGTGCAGGTAAATACCTCCATCATAGACACGCGACGTCCAAGCGATCTTTCCTGCATCCAAGAATTTATATATTTTAATTTTTCATAGCTAATTATCGAACTGATTAATATACAAAATGTAATAACGGTTTAGATTCATAATTGATAAATTTACCAAGTCCTCACGGTGATGCTGAAAAGACTTGGATCCACCACGATGCGTTACAGGATTCCTACTTCTATTGGCAGAGTTCCTCTCTGACTCCATCTGCAATTTAAATTGAATATTATATTTATACTAATTGTGAAATAATTAACTATATATTTGGTAGATTTAGCTTGAACTCTTCGGTCTCCCACCAACTCATCCAAGAATCCCATACGGAAGCGCCCATCCAGTTCGGTTTCTTCCCCGATTTTTTAAGAGCTGACATTACCTCCCTGTAATTTTTGGCGACCTTCGAATTCCAGTGGCGCTGAACCATGGCGACATCGGCCTCCGCCAAGTCCACTTGCCCCTATATAAAGAGAAAACATTACTAATTGTTCATTTATACTTATTCATATAGTAAAGTGGTATAAACTCACCAGAAAATCCTGTCAGATGGCCTCCCTGACATGGTCAGGGATCTTACTCCACTTAGGCCAGCAATCTGTCATCCTGCTCATATATGATTGCTTGGAAATGCCAAGCACAACTCCTCAGGGCTCCAAATCAAATCCCCTGTGTTAAATATAAAACAGAGCTTTAGACAAGTATATATATATGTATGAACAAATTTATATTGTTATCATTTTAATTTTGATACTTACGCTCCATCAGCCTTCGGCTGCAAATATACAAGTGGTCGACCCGGAGGCTCACCACTACTCTCGCCGGTCGAGCGAGAAGAGCTACGACGTCTGGAGCCTGACATAATACCTGTTGAAAGTCTCATTTTTAATTATAGACATAGATAAAATGATGATGATATGTGGTGCATGTAATGATGATGATGATATATATGTGATGCGTGTGCGTGAATAATTATAAAAATTACCGGATATTACTCAGCCCTCGTCGTTTTCTGATTCAGACTCGATCTCGTGTTCTATATCGTTTTCCTCTACACTCTCAAATGCTTCGACTAATACATTTGTCTCATCATTTAATTGTCCAAAATCAGTTTGATCGTCTGTAATTGTGATTTCAACATTTTCTTCGATATCTGCTTGATAGGCTTGTTCTTCTGGAATATTCTTTCCATCGAATATAAATCTCGCCTTGGTTTTAAAAACCGCAGACCAATCCGCTTTATCTCTTTTTAGAGACGGATAAGGGGCGTAATAAACTTGTAGGGCTTGTTTAGCTAGTACAAAAGGATCGTACTGCTGATAACAGGAGGTATGTTTTATTTCTATAAGATTATAATTTGGATGCACGTTAATACCAGAACCTGGAACATTGCTGAACCAGTTGCATCTAAACAAAAAAACTTCCTCTGCGGGACTTATAAAATATGTCAATTGCAAAATCTGGGTTAACACGCCATAAAAATCATGTATATGATTATTAGGATCATCACTGCCTTTAACAAATACACCGGTATTGTTTGTTAATTTTTCAGCACCGTATTCTTTGGTGTTGAATTTATATCCATTAACGAAAAATATTGGATACATTTTAACTTTCCTTTTCGGTCCCAACGCCAAATGTTTTAATCCTTCATCGACCACATTATTTGTAGGATCACAAACGTAGTTCGAAAACCAAGTAGCTAAATTTTTGCATAAATCGTCGTTTGGATTTTGTGATTCATAAACACTGCAAACAAAAACAATATATTGCTTTATTATTAATTTACACATGCAGTATTAAATTAAATTTATCAAAACTTGTAATCTGATAATTACCTAATAAATGGTGCAACTTCTGGACAATTAAGAAGAATATATGTGTGTGCTACATGGTAATCTCTATCATCTAACCATACTTCTACACATTTTCCAGCATGTCGACCATGTTGTTTAAAAATAGATAACATTGCTTCAGAAGAAGAATCTTGTTCAACGGCCTCATCATTACGCGCAACACTTTGAAATGATAAATTCACATGATCATTGAAATAATGAGAGAAAAAGAACGATGCTTCTTCTTCGATATATGATTTGCAAATCGAGCTTTTTGTCTCACTTTTTTCTTTAAATGATTTAAGTACCTAATAAAAAATATTTCATATCAATATTGATTTTTAATTATAGTTAAATTACATACTCAGTATTAACAACATACCTCTCGAATGGATACATCCATCCATATTGCACAGGATCTCGAAGACGTGGTTCAAATGGAAGATGAACAGGTAAATGCTCCATTACATTGAACAAACCTGGAGGAAATATTTTCTCCAGTTTGCAGAGCAGTATAGGGATTTCTACCTCAAGTTTACGAAGATGGTCAACTTTTAACGTAGTTGAACAAAGCTCCTTATAAAATAAATTAAGTTCTATTATAACCTTCCAAACTTTTACAGGGGAACAATTCTTTGAAAGCGTCGGGTAATAAATTTTGCATCATTACATGACAATCATGGCTTTTCATCCCACTCAGTCTTCTGTTCTTATAGTCGACACATCTACGAAGATTAGATGAAATTCCATCAGGAAATCGTAATCCTTCCACCCATTTTAACAGTACTTTAACTTAGTTGTTATCTAATTCATAACATGCTTTGGGTTTTTTAGTGTCATTTGGCTTCATATGAAGCTCGGGACGATTACATATTTCTTCTATATCACGTCTTGATTTCAGATCGTCCTTAGTCTTGCCCTTAACATTCAAAAGTGTATTAAACACATTATCGAATACGTTTTTCTCGTTATGCATCACGTCAATGTTATGACGGATTAAGAGATTTTTCCAATAAGGCAACTCCCAGAATATACTCTGTTTGCACCAATTATGAAACGTCGATTTACCTTGGATTTCAGTTTGCTGCCCGGTTTCATGTATCTTTGGATAATCTTTTACAATTTCATATATATTTTCACTTGACCAAGTCGTTGGTGGTTGTAAAGTCTCATGTCTATTAGCTATGAAGTTTTTTTTGTCTCTTCTAAAAGTATGATTAATATAGAGAAAACGTCGATGACAATCAAACCATGAAATTTTCTTCCCATGTCGTAAAGAAAATGCTCGTGTTTCTTCCATACAGTAAGGACAAGTAAAACGACCGGCCGTACTCCAACCCGAAAGCATTGCATATGCAGGAAAATCGCTAATAGTCCATAACAAAGAAGCGAACATCCGAATTTTTTTTTTCGATACTTCGTATGTTTCAACTCCTTCATACCACAATGTTTTCAACTCTTCGATTAGCGGTTGTAAATAAACATCGATACCCTGTGTCGGATCATCAGGGCCAGGGATGATAATTGTGAGAAACATATATGGAGTATTCATACACATCCACGGGAGTAGATTGTAAGGTGTAATGATTATAGGCCAAGATGAATATTTAGAACCAAACTGAGAAAACGGTGAAAATCCATCAGTACACAAACCTAGTCTAACGTTACGGCTCTCCGCTGCGAAATCGGGATATTTCTTATCAAAATACTTCCATGCTTCTCCATCAGATGGGTGTGTTAACGTACCTTCTTCAGGTGTTCTCACACTGTGCCATCTCATATGATGCGCTGTTACAGATGATGCATATAACCTTTGAAGTCTAAGAGTGATAGGTAAATAATGCATACGCTTGTATGGAACTTCTTTTCCCTTTTTTTTCCTTGGTTTGTATCTTTCTTGATTACATATTTTACAATTCCGAAGACTGACATCATCTTTCCAAAACAACATGCAACCATTTAGACATGTATCAATTTTTTGATACGGCAAACCGAAAGATGACATTAGTTTTTTCACTTCATAATAATTTTCGCACATTAAATTATCTGATGGCATATGGCGTTTAGCAGCTTGTACAACAGCCGTAAATCCGGCTTCTGTGAAGTTGTACTTTGATTTCATCGCAATGTACTCTGCAGTTGTCGATAATTGAGTGCCGCTAGTACATCCATTCCAAAGAGGTTTCTTAGCAGCATCTAATAAATCATATTTTTTTTCGCTCCAACATTTGGTTCCTCTTCGACGTTAACATCGTCGTTATTAATTTCAACAGTAGGGAACATTGATCGTGCTGCATCTTCAACCATATGTTCTATGAGATTCGTCGTACTAACTTCATCACTAATGACCTCTATTGACTGTTCTTCGTTACGTGTTATAATTTCTCCATAACGATCTCACACCAAATAATTGGTTACGAAACCATATTGGCGCAAATGAATCCTAACCATATTCGGTACTAAATGCTTCAACAATTTGCACCTACTACATGGACAACGAATTTCTACATCGTTTCCAATATTACTTAAAGCAAATTCGACAAACACATTTACCCCATTAAGAAAATGTTTACTTATTGAGCCTTCCATTTCTCTTCTTTGATACATCCAGCTCCGATCAATAAAATAATTGACCATTTTTCCTACTGTAAAACCTATGATCAATAGTAAAAAAATTATTAATCAAATTCGATAAACACATTTTAGATTTTACTGTTTTTTATAATCCATTTTCGTTTATATACAAAGTTATATTTCTTGCTATTTTGTTTACATTTTTGTACCTTTTGTGATGGTCAGTTATCCTACTTCCCATTACAAACACAATAGTAATTGCATTTCTTAAATCATATCATTATAAACGATTTCCCAAAATTTCGGCAGCATTTCCCCCGTGTTCCTTGTATCGTACACATATGCATGTACACAAGGAACGAAAAGGAAATGCTGTCGAAATTTTGTGAACCGTTTATAACGATATGATTTACGAAACGTAATTACTTTATAGTGTTTGTAACTTGTCCAATACAGCGACAAATCCAACAAATATTATATCAGATGAATATGAATATCTGTTTTGCAATGAAAATGAATATTCATACAACGATCATATACAACATTTGTCAGATGGGGCCAAAATTCACTAAGAGATTTAAATTTTGTTTGTCTAATAATTTAAAAGATATAATTTAAAGCAATCATATAGACCAAAATTTCACTAAGAGATCATATTACTAAAAGATATAATTCATGTTCATAAAATATTCGACTAATTCATGTTTGCCTAATATTTTACAAAACATACACAAAATAATTTAAAGCAATCCTAACTAATCTAACGCTAACTCAAATGCGCATTTACACTAAATTATCAACATATGTATATATGTGCATAATATATATACACAAACAATTTAAAATTTTGGATGGTAATAATTGTAATTAGCACTTAGTTTGGTATAATAAACAATCAATAGTCCATTAGATACAACTATAACAAACAATTAAACACAAAATTAGCAAAAATTTAAAATTTAGGATTTTGGGCAAAACCTGATTTTGGAGTGGAATTGGATGGAGAGAGGCCGCTGGTGTTGATTGATGGCGTCGGAGTGGCTGCCGGTTGCGTGGGGAGGCTGGGAGCAAGAAAAGAGGAGGAGTGAAGGAAGAGGGTGGAGGATTTGGGGTTTGTTGGGGGAGAAGAGGAAAATGAAAGTTGCTCTCGGCCTACTGTAGATTTACACGAATATTTCCAACAGCTTCCAACGGCCGCAAACGGAAATTTTACAACGGTTACCAACGGCTACCAATGGCTTGTTAAAAAAATAACGAGCCGTTGGAAGCCGTTGGAAAATCTCGTTGGCGGCCGTTGGAACACTGTTATGGGAATTCTAACTCAAGGCCACTCAATTCAAAATCTCAAAGCACAGTGGAAAACGAGATCGTGTTAAGAAGTGCAAAAACAACCAATCAATATCCAAATCTCATTCCAATACAAAACTAATCACAATCGTCTAATAAACAATAGAAAAACAAAGCAATAACGATAAAATAAATCACACATCGATTTATAGTGGTTCCACTAATGTCTTGTTAGTGTACATCCACTTTAAGAGAGAGCCTTTATCAATACCAATGAAAGAGTACAAGAGATTGATTACAATGATCAATATTCTAATAGAATAGATTTATGGAGAAGAGAATTAAAGAAAAAACTAGGTTTAGATAAACCCTACTTAATTTAATAGAGGATACACCTTGAACAAAACCCTTTGAGACCTCATTGCTTTGAATTTTGAAAATAGCTTATATAGTGAACCATCCTTCCTTGACAAGCACTCGATTTTCCCTTGAAGCCCTACAAGCAAATACACAAATTCTAGGCCTGAAAAACAAAACTACAGCGCATCAGATGTCTATCAAAACATCTCAGATGTCTGTCGCAACTTTCGGGCTACAGAATTCCTATTGTTAAATGTTTGACAAGTTCTCTCAGACGTTTGACAGAACTCACGGGTTATAGTAAAACTGCTATCAAACGTTTGGGGATTCCTGCCAGACGTCTGACACAACTTTCAGTCTGTGCATCATTCAGCTTCAAATCGAGATAACTTGAGCATCCAAGTTCTGATTCGTGCACCGTTTTCACCATTATCATGCTATTCTCGACCTCTTCAATTCTCCATATAGTGTTATCAAAGTTCAATATGCAAAGCTAAAACACATTTATTATGTATTAAACCTAAAATGGGTAATAAAAGCATGAAGAAAATTGTACCAGTTAATCCACTAAAGTTAAATTATTAGATCTTTTAACTGACCTCTCTAACCCCAAAAGGATATAACTGCATCAATACTATAAATATTGGAATCAAAGATGAAACTTGTCGGTTCAAAAATTCAAATTACTAAAAGTAAATGAAAAGAATACCAAAATCATTGAGTAATTACAGACCTTAGATGCATCAACAGATTTGGGAATAAAGGAAAAATACATAGATCATACAAGTGATAGTTTTGGATGCAAATGATTTGAACCAATCGCAAGTATTTAATCAACCATTTTTTCCTCCGTGGTTTTATTTTCTTCTTCCAAAGATACCTCAATTGTTATGTTTTTCCATGTCTTCTACTCACTTATGTTCAAATCCCGGCTTGTTCTTCCAGTAAGTTTTGTAGATATTTCATCCAATTGCAGCATTTCCTAATTTCAAGACATTAATTATTTTCAGTTGTTTCTATAAAAAATTCTTGTTTCGAATACTCAATGCAAGTTCTATAATAACGATTTAGAAAATGAAATTCATATATTTGGATGAATCATTTTAATTTATACTAATTTCATTGTATAATTAAAGTTCAAACCTATGCTAATAGTCCAATATCCATAATTGATACGGATATCCTATGTGCATTTAATATGTCACCTAATTATGCATTTTACCTATAATATGTACCATTGTTTCAAAACAGTTATAAATGAAACATCATTTGATTTTGGAATTTTTTTCCTCTTATTCAAACTGATTAAATGAAAAGAATGTGAAAGCATTTATTTTCCAAACATCATAGTTTTGCTATAGTGCAAACTGTTTATTTTCCAATCATATTTTGAAAAACTTCATTTTTTTAGTGTTCAACCTAATTTTAAGGAATATGAGCAAAGAGTTTTTTTTTCAAAGTACGTGTTTTCATAAGATAAAATACATGAAGATGTATTAACACAAAAGTAATCAATTTGGGTGAGAAATAATTCATTGTTGATTGGCTATATAAGGAGACTTTTGGCTGCCAACTATTGTCAATGCAAACATAGCAGAAGGTTTATGATGGAAAAGTAAAATGTCATAGGCCAGTTAGTGTTGAACTAATTATATGTAGCCATATACTTGAGAACATAATTTATGGTTCTATATTAGATGAAGAAGGAGAAATTTATCATCAAATTAGCTCTTGAATGCTGGCAAATATCTTTCAGCAATAGATGGAAGATTATAGATCTAATGCCAAATAAAATTTTAAAAAACCATTAAAACTACAACTTTAAGATTATGTCAAACAGAGTGAATAAATTTAAATAAGTGATCCTATGGAAAAATAAACAAATTTTGAATACTTGAAATTTGTTAAACTTTTATCAGTACGTTTGTTTTTCTTGTTGGTCATACATACACACACATGATCGTAGTGGGAATAAATTAACCATTTAGAACAAAAAAGGTATAATTGAAAAATAATAAACCTAGATTTAAGTAAATTTATCATCAAACTGATTCCAGAAGTTCACAATTCACTACAACTTTGGTGCCAAAGTGTCTTAAATATAATTACTTAGGTATAGAATAATTTGATTATCAAGATGGGTGATTCACGTCTACTACATCATAATAAAAGAAGCCTACAAAAATGAGAGTCCCCAAATGTTTGAAACTTAATAAACGTGTAGTTAGTTCTTGTTGGTCATACATGTACACTTGGTCCTAATAAGTATAAACTGACTATTCACATCATTTTTTCCCTTTTTTTGTTTTTTTTTGTTTTTTTTTAAAAGAAAGATAAATATATAGCAAAAAGGAGAAAAAAAGCCTTTCTCCGGTGGCTCACAAAAGAAGGCAAGGCATACGAAGGAAATATGCCTCCCAAAACACATACCACAGAAACCAGCCATGAACGAGCAGAAGTAAAAGAAAAAATAAAAACCTCCACTGCCAGACAGAATCCAGTTAATCCAAAAAAAAACACAAAAGAAGCAACATCCCACACTACCGGCTACCCCGCTACACCCGAAGAGGTGTAGGCCAGACCACCAGAGAAGATACCAACCACAGCCTTACCGAAGAATACCCAAAAGAGGAACAAGACCCAGACCGATCAGCAGAGCAACCCACTCAAAGCCGCCGCAAGCTCCCCTTGCTGACAGAAGTCATGAGAACTAATGGAAGCATAGCAAAAGAAATACCACCCACACCACCAACAAACCCACACAAACGACTGGGGATAGGCCAGACCACCAGAGAAGCTACCATCCCAATGAGAATCAATGAATACCTCCCAAATGACAACACCCTCGAGCTCCGGCAAGGCCACCGCCCAAAGATGGTGTCACTATGCACAACAATCGCCTAGCGGTCAAAAGGAAGAATACCAGATAGAGAAGCCCAAGGAATCAACCACAGCCAAAACCACCAAAGCAGACACAGCCAACCAAAATCTAAATCTGGGCGTCGAAATACTCCGAAGTCACGTAGACCTGAACAACTAGCAAGCACATAAAAACCAAAAACCAGGGGGGGTATCGAGAGCGCTGGATGAAGGCCAACGCCCCACCAAGAGGATTCAACCAACTCCGATTCTAGCGGAACTAAAAACACACGAAATAGAAAGTAGACCCACTAGCCGCCCTAATCGGGAGCCTGTGAGTCCCCTGAAAGGTCTACCATGGAAAGCTAGGAATACGTCATTCCTCACTTGCCGAATAATGGTCGGGGGGTCCATAGGAGAGCTCTCAAAGATTGCCTTATTCCACGCGCACCAAATGTGCCAGCGGATAAGACAGGGAATCAAGCGGTAAATGATCGAACGTAGAGATTTTCCAGAGTTCCCAGCCCACCAGGTTGATTGAAGATCATTAGCAGATCTGGCAATACCTCGAACACCAACAAGGTTTCCGAAGTAATTCCAGCAAGATCTGGCTGAGAAACTGTCGAAGAACAAATGGTTCAAGGATTCTGTTTCCCCGTTGCCACAGCATCTGCAACGGGAAACAAAGGGGATGCCTAACTTTTGGATATTCTCGTCTAGTGGCAGCCCATCGTGAAGGATACGCCACATCAGTAGAGAGACCTTGGGGGAGTACGAGAATCCCAAATGAAGGAAAACAAAGGACGGATGGGGCTTGGAATTCTAACCGATGTCCAAGCTCTCAGAATGGAAAATGAAGCGCCATCCCAGCCCGTAAGTCCTCCATGAGAATCAGAGAAAGACTTCACTGACTGCATGTGCTTCCAGGTCTCACTTGCATAGGATGGGGAACCCGAAAAATTAGAACCTGCCAGCCTTTGGTACTTTGCGTGAAGGAAAGATTCCCATAAAGAGACGTTAGCTCCAAACCTGTACCACAACTTACAGGCAAAAGCCACACAAAGATCCTTAGGATTACATAGCCCCAAGCCACCCTCGCTTTTGGGACGACAAATCGTGTCCCACGAAACCCAGTGGTGGCGACGGGAGTAGTCCCTATTGCCCCAGAAGAAAGACGAGACCAAAGACCGATACGACCGGAAGAAAGAGGAGGTAGGGGTCATAGCCGCGAAGACATGAGTTCCCATTGAATCTAAAACAGACTTAATGAGAACCAGCCTGCCGGCCTGGGAAAGGAGAGCCGCATTCCAACGAATGATCTTACCCCTCACCTTGTCAGTCAAGGGATCGAAGAAAGCGTTAAGGTTCCTACCTCGGTACAGAACAATTCCCAGGTAAGGTAAAGGAAGGGAAGCTTCCTTGAACCCCGAGAAGGTCTCAATCCAGGAAGATCGAGAGGAAGAACAGTCCTTCGCACGGACGAAGCAACTTTTGGAAGGGTTAACGAGCTGACCCGAGGACCTCTCGTATAGATGGATGAAACTAAGGAGCTGTCGGATAGAGGAACGACTGCCATTAGAGAAAATGACAATGTCATCAGCAAATGATAAGGAAGAGATAAGGGGGCAACCCCTTGGGATCCCAAAGCGCTGGATTTGACCGTAAATCGTTAAGGTCTGAAGACCGCGAATGAAAGCTTCCGCCACGATCACAAAAAGCGAGGGCGAAAGCGGATCTCCTTGTCGCAAACCCCTCCCCGCCCTAAAATACCCATTAGCCGAACCATTAATGAGCACAGAGAACCAGCAGTTGGAGATGAGCCTCCATACCAAGTCAATGAGGGTTTCCAGGAATCCGAAAGTCCTCAAGACCTTGATGACGAAAAACCAGGACATCCGATCGTAGGCCTTAGCCATGTCCAGTTTGAAGACAACATTAGAGCCCCTAACTTTCCTATCAAGCTGGGAGATCAGCTCCTGGGCCAAAAGGACGTTATCAGAAATTAAGCGCCCTTTAACAAATCCCGCTTGAGAAGGAGAGATAATACGCTCAAGGAATGGAGCCAAGCGGCTGGCCAGAATCTTGGAAATAACTTTATTCGAAAAGTTGCAAAGGCTGATGGGCCGAAAATCCCCACAGGACCGAGGATTTTCGCACTTAGGGATGAGAAACAGGTTGGTAGAGGTCCAGCTAGAGGGGAGAAACCTCCCGGAGAAGAATGACTGAACAGCAAGACAAAAATCAGCCTGAATAATAGGCCAAGAACACCGATAAAAGACACCGTTGAAGCCGTCAGGGCCACTGGCACTATCCTTACTTAGGGCGAAGACACAAGCACGGATTTCCTCAGAAGATGGGGGATCCGCTAGGAGGTCACTTTCCGGAGAAAGTACCAATCGGGGAATGAAGGCTAACAGAGCAGGATCGGCTACCGCAACCGACGGAGATCCTAGAAAGGATTGGAAGTGGGCCAAAATGGTATCTTTGACTTCCTCAGGCGAGGAGGCCGTAGATTGATCAGGACGCAAAATCTCACGGATAGTGAGAAGGTTATTCTTCTTGCGAATATAAGAGTGGAAGAATTTGGAGCTCGCATCACCGTCGACCACCCACTTGACCCTAGCCTTTTGACGAAGGTAGTCATTCTCGATACGAAGTTCCGAGGAGAAGTTGGATTGAGCTAAAGCCCACGCCTCCTTGTTAGTCGCGGTCGGAACCTCGTCTAACAAAGATTCGGCTACAATAAGAGATTCTTCGGCCAAACGAACACGATCGAAGATGTTCTTGAAAACATCAGCGTTCCATACCTTAAGACATTTCTTGAGACTCTTAAGCTTACGGCTGAAAACAGCACAGGGAGAGGCACCAATGGGAACGCTCCAAGAGTTAGCTACCACTTGATGAAAAGAGTGGTGAGATCTCCACATGCTCTGGAAGTGAAAGGAAGAGGGCCCCGAGAGGGAGAAAGGAGAGCATCGAACAATCAGAGGAGAATGGTCAAAGAAGGTCCGATGAAGATGAGCGATCGAGAAGGAAAAGGGTAAGCGAAACCACTCCTTCGAGCCGAAAACACGGTCAAGCCTAGATAGGATATGGTTCGGTCCCTCTTGGTTGTTCGACCAGGTGAAAGCAAAGCCCACAAAAGGAAGCTCAGAGAGACCAGAGCTGACAATGAACGAGTTAAAATCCGTCATCGCAAGACGGTTGATAGCGGCTCCTCCCCGTTTCTCTGCCTGGAAAGCGACGATATTAAAATCGCCGCCAACCACAGAGTGAGAGAGACCCAAAGAACCGAGGCCTAAAATGTCGGACCAAAGAGATAACCTCTCCGTACGATCGCATTTGGCGTAAACTGTCGAGAAAAGAAAAGGAGAAGCGATAGAAGGAGACGAGCATGCAACCGAGAAGAGCTGAGACGAGTCGAAAACGGAGCGGACCGTAAGGGATTTGGACCATAAAATCCAAATCTTACCGGAGACATTGGCATAGCCGCCGCCAAATCCTAAGGATAAAACGGTTTTGGTTATGCCCTCCGGGTCTAGAAAAGGTTCCAGGAGAGCAATCAAACCAACCGAGTGTTTCCTGACAATGCGTTTTAGCCTAGCCAATGACGCATCGTTGCCAATACCGCGAACATTCCATAAGAGAAAGTTCGACATGAAGAAAATAACAGGATAGAAAAGAGAAAAAAGACAAGAGAGAAGGAAACAAGAGCGAAAGCCAGACAATGACCAGCGGGAAAAACAGAGCGCGCTCAGACAAGATACAGCGAATATCGAGTAGATCTATCAATCTGCTCGGACGCCGCTATAGAGCATGTACGGATGGTGCGAGGAGTAGAAGAGACTCTACGTGATCTGCGACGTGACGAACGGGGAGGAGGAACGGGGGGCTGTGGAGATGTCTCATAAGACACCTCACTACCGGTCCCCCTCAAAGCAGACTGCGATGCCTCAAAAATCGCCGGAGAAGAGTTCCTGGATATGCAATCAAGGCGCTCATTAAGAAGCGCAATTTCTGCCTTATTCATCAGAGGGATGGTAATGGACAGAGAGCAAGAAGAAGAGGGAATGGAGCACGCCGGTGAGCAGATAGAGGAAGAAGTGCCCAAGCGATCCGAAAGATCAGAAGAAAAGCGTAAATAGGAGGGTAGACGGACCAGGCGCAAACCATACTGCCACGAAAGCCAATCTAGAGCGGGACAAGGAAAAGCCGAGGATGTGGATAAGAAGGAGGGGGAGGAGCAACCAGAAGTAGAGACCACCGACGCAGCCGACGGTGGAACAAAATAGGGAGAAGAATGGGAAGGAAAAGCGATGCGGGGCAGACAAAAAGAGGGTCTACCAAGTGTAAGGGAGAAAACAAGTCGCATCCCATGTTGCTGTGGGAACCTTACCAAAACCAGACTGTCACTAATAAGACAGCCCCGCAATACCGGTAAGATTCGCGCGGCGAACCAAGCAGAGGGAACGGCAGAGCGGAACAATGAAAGCTGGCAATAACCCAAGTTGTCCGTATAGTGATCTGAGACGGTCACTATACGACCAGAGATGAGAGATCGCCCAAACCAATCGCTCCAGGCCCGCTGTGCCCTCCGAAGGCACCAATGGTAACCTGCCAAAACTGGAATACGAAAAATAGACAAAGTCACTGACGACACAGAACATGCCTCGTAGTGACTCAACACAAAAACCCAACAAGCGATGAACCCATCAGATCGCTCCATACTAGCATCCTGGTATGGACACAACCGATGCGGCAGCGGAAAGCCTGCAAAACAAACAGAGGCCATAGACTCTGATGCATGCAGTAAGACAAAAGGACGGGCGAAAAGGGAAAAACATAACATAAGTGACCTGACACACCATCAGTCAGGGACGAGACAGCAATGTCAGGGAGCACACACCTAAGTGTGTCAAAGCTCAAGCACACACAACCGACGTCAACGGCCAACAACCAAAAAGAAACAGGCAAACCAGCAAAATCTACGAAAAATGATAAAGAAGGATAGTAGCGCACCTGCCTGCATATGGCATCACAAACCAGTAGGAAAGGAGAAGGAGCCAACTGAGTTGGAGCTCTGATCGAAACCGAAAGCACCTTTTCTTCTAATACCAAGTCAGAAGACAAACCACCGCCAAAAACCATCGACACAACAGGATCTTCACCCGAGGGCAAAGAAGAACTGCCAGTCATAACCGAACCAAGATCTGGCAGATCAACCAGCAGTCGGTCTGGTCGAGGTGATAAAGTGGTCAAATCCTTATCTCCCTGACCGCAGACATAACTAACAGCGCCAATCGACCCAAAGGAGTAGCGTCCCCAATCGGACTAGCAACTACTGCTGCTCCCAAAACAGATAGGCGAGGCGAAAAAGGAGCGGTGAAATCTCGAATTTTCCTCGAATAGAAACCACAATCAGCAAAATAGCCCGAAGGACCACACTCGGAACCAACAGCAATAGAACCAAAGCAAAACTCAGACGGACCCGAAGCCAAAACGCCCACCGCATCCCCAATAATCAGCCTTGGTACAAATCGGGTGGTGAAATCCCGATTCCCCAAAGATGAAGATCTGAGTGAACAGCGCAGCGATTCCGAAAAACACGGGTTAAGCTCCATGAATAACCCATCCACAATTAAGTACTTGAATCGAGCCAAAGCAGAGAATGCCTCAGGCGAGAATACACAAATCTCGACCGAGCATTTGCTAGAAAAACATACTGACAAAGGAGGAGCCACTACATCAAGCAAGGCAGCAGCTATGTCGGCGAAAGAAGGACAGGTCCTCACGAAATCACCACTGAAGGAAAAAAGCCCCAAATCCATAGGAAAAACCCTAATTACAACAGAGAAAACAGAGGAACAGACGCAAAGCGAGTGCACCCAAAAGGATCGCGCAGAGAAAACAGAACGAGCAGTAGAAGAGCAAGGGAGAGAGAAAAAGCCAGAGAAACGCTGAAGGAACAAACAATCAGGAAGCCATTTTTTATTTTTTGACCGTTAGCGAGCTTGAAAGAATGTTCAATTAAATCTGACTATTCACATCAAAAAAGGTATTGTTGCATAATCATTGTATTCACACTATATTAGTCCTATATTTAAATAAATTTATTATCAAATAGATTTCATAGGTACACATTTCATTGCAATTGTGAGGCCATAGAGTCATGAATACTATGATTCGGGTTTAGATTAATCCGTTTATCAAGATGAGCAATTCAAATCTACTAAAATGATGCCAGAAAAAAAGGGAGTCCCTACTTTTTTTCTCAAAGGAAAACTCAATATTCTCCTTCATATATCCTTATGATACGATGAAGTGTCGTAGAAAATTATTGCACAAATACACATTGTCAACCATATAATGCAGAGTAAATAGTAAGTGAATTTTCTTTGCAATTAAATTAAGTTTGCATTTGGCATTTAGGGAAAAGATCTCAAAAAAAATTCAGCTAAAAAAAGAAAATACTATTTATTGTTCATTATGTTCCAACTTAAATCTCAATAGTGAGTTTTCTATATAGGTGCATTCATACCATATTAGTCTTGCATTTAAGTAACTTTTATTATAATAGGTAAAAAAAGATTTAATGCAAGTTATGACACATGGTTACACAAACTCTTAGATATTTAAAATGTGACAACTGAGTGAAATGTCAGTGCATTTTCAACTTAAAAATGAGTAGCATAAGTTTGTAACCAATGTATATGAAAATTTGAAAATTAAAAGTAAAATTGCCTTAGGAAAATTCATTTATAATTTCCATACATCCTACAATTAATTAATATTTTTACATTGAATTCATTTTATTCATATGTAAAGTGTAGGAAATTAAAGAAGTGCTCAAAATGGCTAAAGTTCATAGAAAAAGTGATCATGTAACTCCAAATAGAAAAATACCAATTAGAAGTTCAGTCCTCTATTTGAAATTTATAATCAAATATGTAAGATAACTCTTTTGGTTGGGGTTAATTATCACACAAGTCTTCTAAGCATGACATTTTTTAGATGTACATCACCAAGGACTGCACTTGGAAAGTAATATATTAGAAGTAAACAATTATCTATTTTTTTACTATGAGATTAAGTATGCCAAAAATAGCAGTGAAAGAGACCATGTCGTTGCTTTATATCTATTGAAATGTTACTACACTTTACTATGTCAAAATGGTATGATAGGAATGCAAAATTGTGTTAAAGGACTAAGTTAATCTTTATTTATTCTTGTATATATGTGAAGAAAGATATTATTGTTTGCAGTATGTATCACATAACCACATTTTCATCCAAAAACAAAACAGTAATTAAATAAGTAAACATTTGTTACAATCATTTATACAGGTTGAAATATGCTTCAATTTGAAAGGCAATTGTGAAACATAAACAATTTTCCAAGATGAAGTGGATTTGTAATAAAGTAGATGCAAATAGAAAATGAAGAAATTATCACATCAGCAAAAAAGGAGAAATTATAACATCAGCAAGCCTTGATTCCGAAATCTAATAAAATGATACAGTGATCCAGTAGTGTAAGAAATAGGAGTGATGGACAAAGTTTCAACTGATCCATTGATTATGGTTTTATGATGTCAAAGAGAGCGGTTTTATTTTAATTTTGAAGAGGAATGAAGCGATGAGGATAAGGTTAAACAATTGATGATCGTGCCATCATGGGAAACAGTTTCAAAGGAAACTGCATGATCAATGTGTGATAACACGGTTAATTATGTGTAGCTATGAACCTTCAAACGATCTGATGTCTTTACAGAATCAAAGCTCATAGGCTCTTTGTCTTTTATTGATCTATTTCTATTATATAGAGCAATTTTTTACATATATTGTAAGTAATAAAATGAATATATGTGTGAGTTCAATTATATGTACAATCAACTATATGAGAATACTTACTTCGAACCAAGCGTGCCTCATAATCTTCCTAATGTTTAACATTGATGAGTTGAACTTGACATTATAGTTGGATTATCAGTAGAAAATGGGCTTATTTATTTGAAAGGTGCACTTAATTATTCCGAAGACTGACGCATTTTAGTCAAAGTTTAGAAGAAATAAATGGTTGTGCTACAAAGGGAGAACACACCATTGGTTTACTACTGTTTAGTATTATCCTTTAGGTGAGTTGAAAGTGAATCCTAATGTGAATTAAATAAGAATGATAAAAAAACAGGAGTTATTCACTACGGCTAATGTTAAACTTGCACTTACTTTGGCTAATCTGATATGAAATAGGAACGATCTTGCAAATGTTCTTATAGTTATGTAGGGCAGCAACTTGTGGAGAAAAATCAAGATCTAGTTGAGATGCATCATGGACACAAATTTCAATATTTACTAAGTAATAGAGTCAGATAAAATTAGTAAACAAACACACAGTCATTGCTTTATTCAAACTAAAAATGTGAAAAATGAGAAATGCATAAAATACCACAAAAGAGGATTTTATACAAAGCATGTGCATAACAAAAATAATGACTCAACACAGAAATATAACAAAAGATATATTTTGTTTGTGCATGTATTTTATTCTTTAAATATAATGGGTGAGAGTTCATCTAATAGAATTCAACTCTTAACATATGCATGCTCTAATAAGAAGGGAGTACTTTATAGAGTTAAATATTATTTAAATTAAAGCACATATTTACATATAATTCATGTGTTCAATGACATTGGTAATGATAGTTAAGTTTTGCTTACCTATCCTTAAGCTATCTTCGTATAATACATGTTTACATGTTAATATTAGTTTATTTTTAAGATCAACATCCATTGCTTGACAATATATAATCGGTTTATTTACTTGCTGAAAGTATTCAATCTATATAATTAGGAAAAAGTATTGTCACTTCAAGAGAAATTCACCTTTTTGTTAGATAGTTTATAGGAAATGCAATAGTATAATTAAATATCCAAGTCATTGTACCAAAATTACTTATTTTCAACAGATCTCCAAATCGATAGCATGTTTAACTGCCACTGAAGAAAACAAACTAAAATATTGTATAATTTTAGAAGAATTTATTAGGCCATTGAAGATATGGCAACCATAAGGTGGAAAATTAACCAATTGAATGATTACGACCTTATATTCACAAGATAATTATGTACAAAATAAACACCCATACCCTCTAATCAGTTTCATAGAAGTCAGCACCTAATAATGTAAGAAAATGTCGATTTTGAGAGAAATTCCGAACTCTTCACGATTAGCCAAGTTTGAAAAAAACGGTTTAACGATATGCAGTATTCTTGTACCGATTATAGTCAAGACTTGGGCACAGATATTAATTTAATTTAAAAACTATTTTGTGATAATAAAAACATAACAAAACGTAGATTTATAGTGACAGGTCTGAAATAAGCATATCAAACATGACTTTTTCCAGCAGCGATGATGAAGTGTGGGTGATGTAGATAGAAATCAATGATTTTTCAGATTAATTGGAACTCTATTGTTTGATTTAGATTCATGAATGGTGGAACAAATATCAGGTGATTTAGATAGAAAAACAAAATTTGGCAGATGTTGTCTTATAATAAAATTAGGGTTAGGCAATAGCCCGAGAAGAGAAGGAATAAAAGCTTTTTTGCTAAGATGTTTCAATTTTGGAATATACGCATATTAATCTAAAGAAATGTGCGTGGTAGAAAGATCAAACTTTTCGCCTTATGAATACACATGACAGCATAGAATTTGAAGGAATGTAAAATGATCTAAGAGCTAAGGAAGCTCTACTCAGCTTTAATAGAATAGTACAGATTAAATTAGTTGCTCTATTATAGAATATCTCTAACAAATTAATTGTCAAAATTATGTAAATTAACTTATTGAATATTTAGCTTTTAAAAATCTATTAATTTATATTGTTCTTTAAATATACAGATGAGTTTGACACTACCACTTTATTATCAAACATTGGAGAACGTGCCCAAGAAACTCAAACTTAAACCATGAACGAGAGAGAAGAATTATTATAATCAATGTAATTTAAATTTCAGTCTCTGACTTTTTTCTTTTCTTATATGTCGTATTATTTTATTTATTTCTTGCCAACATTCATGGACATAAGATTTTGAAGGCTATAGTTTAAAGATTGTGTTAATATATTCAACTGCTTCTACAATAACATTTTTCACTTCAATAGTTTTATCGAAACTTTTATGTTATCTAACGTAAGGTATGCTCTTCCTTGCAATTATTTCTTGTTATGCAGTTTATGCAAAATGTCGAATGTTGCATGATCTTTTTTTATAATGGTGTTATCAAACCGACCAACCATTAGTCAAAATAAAATAGTCTGAAAAATAAAATAGCCTAAAGTCAAAAAAATATAGGGGCTGAAAGTCTCTATTTTTTACTTTTCTTATAACTAACTCAAAAACAGGGACCGTGGCACTTTTCTTATATGCAACTATGTCTATGCATTTGTTTCTCTCCTGTTTTTTTCGTTCTCTCGTTTTCTGTTCTTGTTATTTAAACTACTACTCATTATTTGCGCACAATTCCCGTTTTCTCTTTACCTCGGATCTAATCCCAAATTTCACGACTTAATATTTCAAACCTAATTTTTAAAATCAAAATTAGCTACTCCATCTTTCGACCATTTCTATTTTTGTTTTGAGTGATGCATACCTAGGCTCTCAATTTCAAAAAAAACTCTTCAATAAATCAATGCAATGGTGGAAGACTGACCGAGGTAAACGTATCGCCCTTTCCATGCTGTTAATTTCGAACAGGCAGTTGTCTTGAAAAAGATGTAAGTTCCTATTTTAGTTAGTGAAAAAAAAAAAAATAGTGAAAGCATTTCATCTAATATGAGCAGTGCTTCTATTAGCTTCTTACTATATGGATCTTATTTGGTTGGTTATATACATTTAATTTAAACTGAATTATTTTACTTCCTTGATTTTTTCCTACTCTATCTAATTTTAGTTTTACAATTTTATCTAAGATTGTTATCGAGTTCTTAAATATGCACCTATGATCTTAATTTGACTCATGTTTAAGGTAGATAAATGGATTTGGAAAAAAGTAATGAAGAAAAAGATGAAGTGGTCGATGATTCATTTCCTTTGTTAGTTGAGCTTAGCTTTTGCAGGCTCAATAGTGCTTTATAGGTAATTATTAGGTCAATTCATCTATTAAGAACAATAATGTCAGCATTTTCTAGCATTAGGGCTATAGTTCTAATCTTTGTATTTCAATTACCGCTATATATAATATTGAAAAACTGTACTAAATTTGAATTAGCTTTATGTAGGACACTTTATTAGATGAATTTATTCTGGCACATATATTTGGATGGCGGGGGGAGGCTATAATGATTCGAAACAAACCGCTTTTGTGGGTGTTGTCAATTGAAATTGAATGGAAGTAATGTCTCATGAATCACTATTATTTTCCATTATTTTTAAAACATATATTTTTCTTGATTAATGTAAGTTATTAAATTTGCAGCTATATGCTACCAAACTTCAAAGAATAATGGTGTGACAATATAATTTTGGATATCCTAATCTGCAACTGGTTTGGTAATATTATTGCCACTGTTTAAACTTGCATTGTTTAATATTTGATTGAATATTGTGATAATAATTAGCCTTTTTATATTTTATTATTACAATCAATTATGGTGGTTTAATGCATTGACAATTTGTTGTTTCGAACATGTTGGATTGCCTGCATGTATGAGACTTGCCTTTTAGTGTGATACATAGTACATAATAATTTGTAAAAAGTCTAGATAGTGTTTGGTTTGAAAATTGAGTTTAGTTAGATAGGATTTGGAGCTTCTCTCTCACACAAGAGAAGATAGTTCCTCACACACATATACATACATACATATAATTTTGAAACATCTTTCATTTTGTACTAAATAGCCAACTGGTCCTGCTTGGTAAATCGATCGTTCAAGACCGAAATTTATAACTGATTCTAGAATGAAGAAGAAAACATGTTAGAAACTATGGTTAAATTGACTAGTAAGAGAAGTGAATCAAATGTCTAGTGGATCAATTGACTAGTTAAACAGGACAAGTTGACTTGTTAAATTGTTATTTAGAAATATACGATTGGTTAACATATGGATTACTGGTTATCAAATGCATTTGCTCTGCTAATTTTGATGCAAAAGAGCCTTCAAGTTTCAATCTGGATATGTTGTACACCATAAACGTACAATTTCATCATTTGGTAGGAAGATAAGTACTTTTATTTTGTAAATTTATTAATTTACATCTTGCAACTTCATTAAATAGTGTTTTCGTTGTATATATACATGCTATTTTACCACTGCTAATGATTATGTGATGAGTAGGCATGACAGTCAGATCAAGTAAACATTGCAGTAAATGATACATTATCAATCAATTTTCCAGTAGGACTATTGAGAACTAAAATGGCAATAAGAGATGAGTAAGCATGGTGGTAAGTTGCAGAAATAGGTTTTGATTCATGTCAAAGACTGAAGAACATTGTCAAATCTTGTGTTTTAGTTGAAACAATTTAGAGATGGTGAGATGAGTGCTGAGGCAATCAAGAATTGTTGAGGTGCCAAATTTAAGAATCCCTGAAATGATGAAGTTCTGACAAGCAATGAGCGTGATTCAGATCAGAACTAAAGTGACGAAGAGATGAAGCACATAACATTTGATCGAAATATCTATATAATAAGGAAATGTATAGTTGTTCGCCTTTTGTTTATTTAGTTTACAGATGTTTATTTTACTAAGTTTATACACAATTATCTTTCACTCCATCCACACGTGGATTAACTAACTATTATTTTGATTTCCTTTTGTTTGTTTGTATCAGTACACCTAAAGTATACAACTGTAAACCAGAAGAACAAAAGCTTTTACTTATATTTATTTTTAAATGAATGTTGTGAATTGTAAAACCACATTGTAACATACATTTGTTTTGGTTAGGTACTGCATGCATGGATCTAGCTCAAGCAAATAGGAAAAGCCTTAAAAGTTCCAAACTACAATATAATATTAGCATGGTTCAAGAATCCAAATGGAGGTTCATGTGGAGGATGAGACAAATGAGTTGGTGCTCCTACAATCATTATTTCATATATTGCGATGAATGAAATTTTTTAACATAAACCTCTGTTATTATAATGAGAAAATTCAGATACCCGGGTTGCAATTGCTCATGTCACCTAGGTTATTTGACTGTCATGATTAGAGGTCTATCCTTGTTGATTCCATCAATTTCAAAGGAGGTTTACCCAAATCATCAGAATGGTAGAAGAAGACTTTCTTTCAATTGAAGGCAACTTGTGCAACAATGTAGTTTCCGAATGGAACTTTTGGTGATACTTTTTTTAAGTAGTATATGTCTTGTTTTTCTAGTGGAAGCGATGTTGTGACATCAGGTGTGTCACCTGTGATAAACCTGATGTCAAGGAAACTCGTTCTTAGTTTCATGCTGTAAGAGTTATTTGATTTCTAACTGTAACACTGTTTATGGATACGAGCGTTAGGGTACGTGCTTCGCGCGTGATAATGACATGTGCCTCGCGCATGAATTATTTTTCTACAGATTATATATGATTAACACGTTTAAGAAAAATGATTTGCACAAATATTTAGCTATGTTTTTAAGTTGAAATAATGTGTAATTATATTAATCTTTTATTTTTAAGTTGCAACACCTAATTTTTATTATTAGTTTAAATTTTATTTGTATTATTAATTAATAAACAACAAATTTGTGGTTAATTAAAGAAAAAATATTTATTAGTTAGATCCTATTTTTAAGTGTAGATGGACATTTTGAATTTGTAAAAAAATTTAACTGTCAGATCCTATTTTTAGGGGATATTAAGATGTGTTAATATCGGGCAAGTTTAACCGGTAGATCCTATTTTTAAGGATTATTAAGATTTGTTAATAATATAGAAGGTTATTTTTGGTAGTTTACGCTGACACCAAAAAAATATGATACCAAAGATATTACAACTATTATTAAAGATTATGTTCTCTATGCAAGTAGTGTGTGGTTCATTTTGGTTGGTGAAATGAAATATATTCAATTCAGCATCAATTTTGGGCATGCTAATGGTGTCTCAAATATAGTCTATACAACCTATACGATTTAAATCCGGTGAGTGTTTAAACAAAAATTGATCATAACCCAAACTTGGAAAGATAATTCATGTAAACTAACACAAAGCTGCTTACATGGACCATGAAGATGGTTAATTTTTAAGAAAATTTTGGCATACATCCTTGTAATTATAAAAAATAAGTTTTAGATTCTCTTAATTCTTCTTTATAAATTACATCCATATTTTTGGAAAAATAAGTGTAACTAAGGAAGGTATTTGGATAGTTTTATTAATCTTAACATGTGGTCATGTTATCATTTTTCATAACTCATAACCACATCCTTGTAATTTTATTGATTTCCACAAATTTAATATGAATTTCGCTCGCTTAATGGATTGTTGAATGGTTCCATCACTACCCATGCTTTTTTAATAAGATAGAGAACTTAATCACACCGAGCAGTAGCTTTGATAGAAGATTTGATCATCTACATTTTGAATCACAAGAAATTCATATTGAAAGTTCACTATTATGGCTTATCTCTGCTATTTGATAGACTTGCATCAATCTTGTTCCAAGTAAACTATCAATCTAACCTTTAAAATCAGAGGAAATACTTTGGAGCTCGAAATGACATACAACAGAAAAATCCCAAGCAGAAAATACCCAAAAGCTTACAATGTACTGAGCCAAAATGATATGGATGATATATGTACTTTTTCTTTTTTGAAAATATTATCATTCCATGCTTAATCTAAATGAATGAAAATATTGAAACAATTTTTTAAAAATTAAACTACCAAATGGTCGGTTCCCCACCGTTGTGCGGTTATACTGGTGGTAATGTATTTATTATTAAATGGTACTGGATCCAAGTAAATTATAAATAAGCTGCCCATGAATAATTAGGTTACAACGAATAATATAAAAACTTGAACGAGTCTTAACCTATTAGATTTAGTAAAGATAAATGGTAGGATTTGAAGAATAGGAATTGAATATTGAAGTAGGATAATTCAGAGAAAGATGCCTCAATCTCCTCATTTGACATATCATTTTGACTAATATGACAAAATTATTGCTGTATAATTACATATCGTATGTCATTTATTATCATTGTATTATATTATTATCTTATTGCAGGCATATACTAATGCGACAAGAGTCAAACATGCATATTTATATCTTTAATAATAGTTGTAATATCTTTAGTGTCGCACTTTTTTGGTGTCAGCGTGAACTATCAAAATTGCCCTTCTAATATCACTTAACAATATGATCTAATGATTAAACTTTATTTACAAATTTAAACCGCCTTTCTACAGATATTAATAAACCTTAATATCACTTAAAAATATGATCTAACAAATAAACTTCCATTATAAAATCATTCTTCATTAATCAGTAATACAAATAAAAATTAAAACTAATAAAAAATAGATATAGCAACTTGGAAATAAATATCAAACTGATCACGCATGATTTCAATGCAAAAATATAACTAAATATTCGTGTAAATCATTTTTTCTTAAATGTGTTAAACATGTACAGTTTGTGGAAAAGCAAGTCACGCATGAAGTATGTGCCATGGTCATGTGCAAAGCGCATGCTGCAATGCTCATTAGTATAGCTATAATTACTAATACAATAATACTAGACCTGAATACTATACAAATATGTATAATCTTTAATAGGTTAAATCTATTAACGCCCCTTCAATTTCTTTCCTCACCCGACTAGTTGTTAAAACAAGTAAACACCCAATATATTTCCTTTACCACCCCATTTTATTCCGTACTTACTCTTACATGCTGTTTAATTCATTTCTTGATTAATTCAACATTCATCTTCTATGTTATCCTCCTCCTTCCCTTCATCAATTCCTGATTTATTTTAATGTTATTTTTTACTTTTCATTATTTTACGAGTGTTGTTATTCCTTTCGATCAACCCCGGCATATTTTATAAATTCTTAAGGTACATTGCAACAGATTTTGATCAATTTCTAGTGCATGCACTAGGTATTGATTGATTTTAATGCATGACATACTAGGTATTGAGTGAATCTTAGTGCATTGCGCCGTAGGTTATGATCGAATCCTAGTGCATGGTACACTTGGTTTTGATCGAATCCTAGGGCATTACAAACTAAGTTTCAAGTGAAACCTTGTAAAAAAAATGTTTATTGTAAATTTTGACATCAACCAGTTGCTAGGTTAATGTGTCGATCATCATTTTCAAAGCCATAAAAATAAGATTATTGGTTGTTCCTTTTATTTAATCTTAAACAAAAGATAAAAGAGGATACATACTTAATCCTATCAAGGGATATAATTGTAACAAAAAATTTATTATTTTTACTGGAGTGTGTAATGAAAATAATGGAGTGTTAATAAAATCAACCTCTTTAATAATAGTTGTAATACCTTTGGTGTTACACTTTTTTGGTGTTGGCGTGAACTATCAAAAATGTCCTTCTAATATCACTTGACAATAGGATCTAAAATTAAACTTTTTTTACAAATTCAAACTACCTTTCTACAGATATTAACAAATCTTAATATCATTTAAAATATGATCTAACAAATAAACTTCCATTACAAAATCGTTCTTTATTAATTAGTAATACAATAAAAATTAAAACTAATAAAAATTAGATATTACAACTTACAAATAAAAATTCAAACTAACCACACATCGCTACCAGAAGCATTGTCAATAGCGTTGGTTAATAGCTGTTGCCAGCCGATGAAGAAATCTGCCGTTCCTACAATCGTCGGTCAACAGTTTAGCGACGGCTTTAGTGACATCATTGATAATAGCAATGGCTTGTGTCATGACCCGTCGCTAGCCGTCGTCAACCGATGGACATATGTCGTCCCATATGACTGTAACGCTTGTACCATTAGGGCATTACTAGTGGTCACTAGCTGTCGCTAACCTGCAATCTATAATCCATCGCTAGCCGTCGCCCGCTGTCGCTAACCTGCAATCTATAATCCATCGCTAGCCGTCGCCCGCTGTCGCTGACCTTCAACACTGATTTTGATTTTTAGCTTATTTATCGACCATCCAACCACACATCTCACATTCATATCTCTATCCACATCATGTACAACACATACAAACATAATTCCAAATAACTTAATATCATATACTCATATAATATCATATATATCACACATAACTAAATTATATCAAAAAATCAACATATACATCAATATTCCAACAAACAAAACAACCATACCTTCAAATTCACTTGTCCATCAACCAAAAGCAAATATCAAACATCTGCATATCCATCAATCATCCATAAGCAACACAAGTATCAAATCCATCAAATATATATAAACAAAATATGTCAAATATCCATCAACCATCCATCAAACAATCAAAAAGGTCAAATACCTACTCATCATCCTCATCATCACCTCCCAACCTAGGAAAATGCCCATTTTCAGCCATGAACACTGCGATCTTCTCATCTAAGCTCATATGAGTCTCCCGCCAATCTCGTAACTCTGCTACCTGAGTTCTCAGCTATGTAGTCTCCTCCTGCTCCTGTGATTTCCTGTAGCTAGCCTGGAAAATTCTCGCTTGTAAATCAGCTAATAGCTAATTATAAACAATTTGTCTGTAATATTAAATAAAATTTATAAATTAGTTAATAAAGTAGTTAAATTCAATAAACAATATTACCTTCAAACTGCCGAAACCATAGCGGTTGTTCAGCGTCGGCTTGTCGATCACGGAATCAAAAATCCTATCCTCCTCCTCCAAAGTCAACTCATCCAGTCCAGTCTCCTCGAGCATGCGAGCTCACTCCATGTTAAACTTCTCCTGTGATTAGAAATGGAATTTTGTTAAAATAAATATTTAGTTTAGAATTTATGTAATGTCAAATAAAAGAAAAAAATTAATTACATTTACCATGATAGCTTTGGCTTTGTTGTCCGTCCAGGTAAATGACACCGACCCATCGTCGTTCGTGTGCTCGATGGCATGAGTGCGAGTAAAAACCTCCAAATATGTAGGCTCGCGATGCTTCTCCTTCGGCTGAAATTATATATGATTAAACAATGTTATAAGTATTTTAAAATTGCAATTTATAAACTTACCAATTCCTCTCGATATTGTTGGAAGGACCTTGATCCGCCGCGATTTGTGACAAAAATTTTATTCCTGTTCGTGAGTTTCGAGCGAAAATTACCTGTAAATTTAAATATATGATCGACTTAATTAATGCAATTATTATACAAACTATAAACAAATTATAATAAAAATAAAAAATTAGAAAACTTACTTCTTTTGTTTTGTTAGGTTTTTTTATTCTTTTGTTAGGTTTTGTTAGGTTTTTTATTCTTTTATTCCAAAAAGCCAGAAAATCCGCCCAAACACTATTACTCGTCTAATTCGGTTTTTTATTCTTTTGTTTTGCTCCTAAAAGGGTGTCCCTGTTATTCTTCCTCATCTTCCTATTCCAGTGAATCCTGAGCAAATCCCGATCTTGGTCCTCCACAATCACTACAGCCTACACATTGGAACTAAAAGAAATTATATAAGTATATAAGTTTTCAAATATCAAATATGTTATTTCCAAATGAATTATAAATTTATACTTACCAACAAAACAGCATATATTGCATCCTTGATATGTGATGGGATATCATCCCAATTCAGCCAACAGGTAGACATCCGGCCATATATGACTTCTAGGAAACCCGCAGGATGTAATCGGAAGGCTGTAGCTCAAATCCCCTATATGAATTTTGATACAAACATTTATTAATTTCAAATAAATGTACATGCACTAAGTATTAATTGCGTTGCAATAAATTTGATACTTACCCCCGATTTCTTAGGGATCATAGCAGTCCTTGGGTGTAAATCAGGCGCCATGCCGCTGGCACCCTCCCCAGCAACAGGAGAAGCAGAATGTCAAGATTTCCTATGAGACATAATAGCTGCCACAAACATATCATTTCATATAGTGAAAAAAATATCATTTTATTTTTAGAAATCATGTATGATTTATAACCACATAGAACTTCCAAGAAAACTACAAAAATAGAATAAGATATCCTAAACAGAATTTATAAAATAGAATAGTACATGGCTCACAACACGGTCATCTTCATAAATAACAACGAAAACTCAAAATATAAATTATACAACAAGCCATATAAATATACATCATATATACATTACATCGTCATTAATTAATAATCAATCTTCGTGTCTTCTGGTTTAAACTCGGTCTCGTACTCTATATCGTTTCCTTTTGTACTCGTAAATGCTTCTATTAGAACATTTCATTCATCGTTCAAAGGCCCTAAATCAGTATGCTCATCATTCATTTTTATTTCATTATTTGGCTCAAAACTTCTTGATTAGTTGCTTCGTACGGAATATTATTTCTGTCAAACATAAATCTTGCCTTTGTTTTAAGAACAGCTGACCAATCTGTTTTATCTCTTTTTAAGGATGGATACAGAGCATAATAAACTTATAATGCATGTTTGGCTAATATGAAAGGATCATACTTATAGTAATGCAAGTTATGCTTTATTTCAATAAGCTTATAATTTTTGTGTACGTTGATTTTAGAACTAGGAACATTTCTGAACCAATTACATTTAAATAAAAATAATTTTTCTATAGGTCGTATAAAATATTTCAACTCCAAAACCTATGTTAAGACGCTGTAAAAATCTTTTGCATGCTCATATGGATCATCATTATCTTTGACAAATACATCAGTATTATAGGTTAATTTTTTAGCACCATATTCCTTGGTGTTGAATTTAAATTCATTGATGAAGAATATTGGATAAGTCTTGACATTTCTTTTTGGTCCTAGTACAAGATGTTTCAATCCTTCATCACTAACACAATTTCTTGAATCAACCTAGTTCGAAAACTATTTAGCAAAATCTTTACTGAGATTGCCACATGGATGTTGCGATTCTTAAATACTGCAAATGCATATGTCGAGAATTTTGAATATGTAAGTATAATTGAAACAAGTATAAATTACAAAATTCATATATCGAGAATTATTATTTAATACTACCAGACAAATGGTGCAACTTCAGTGCAATTGAGAACAATATATGTGCATGCAACATTATAATCTCTATCGTCTAACCATAATTCCACACATTTTCCAATAGATCGACCATGTTGTCTAAAAATAGATAACATTGTTTGAGAAGATTCTTGTTCAACGACCTCATCGTTACAAGGAACACTTACAAATGATAAGTTCACATGGTCACTGAAATAATGAGAGAAAAGAATGAACCTTCTTCTTCAAGATATGATTTGCAGATCGAACTTTCAACTCATGCTTTTTGTTTAACTTTTTTCTTCGGATGATTCAAGTACCTATTAAAAAATTAAATTGAATTCAATTTTGAATTAATACTATGGATATTCAATACTACCTCTCAAATAAATACATCCATCCATATTGCACAGGACCTCGAAGAAGTGATTCGGATGGAAGATGAACAAGTAAATGCTCCATTACATTAAAGAATCCCAAAGAAAATATTTTCTCTACCTTGTAGAGCAGTATATTGATATTATTTTCAAGTTTACGCATATGGTCAACTTTTAACGTTGTCGAACAAAGCTCTTTATAAAACAAACCTAATTCTGTTATAACACTCCATACTTTTACAAGCAACAGTTCTTTAAAAACCACGGCTAATAAATTTTCCATCATGATATGGCAATCGCGACTTTTCATCCCACTCAGTTTATTGTTTTTAAAGTCAACACATTTATGAAGATAAGAAGAAATCCCTTCGGAACATCTTAGTCCTTCCACCCATTTCAATGTGAGTTTTACATGTTTGTTGTCTAGCTCATAGCATGCTTTGGGTTTTTTTTACTGTCATTGGGCTTCATATGAAGTTCGAGGTGTTTACATATATGTTTTATATCACGTCTTGAATTCAAATCGTCCTTATTTTTCCCCTTAACATTCAAAATTGTCTAGATTTTTAATTTAACTATTTTGTGAATAAAAATTTTAAATATTTTTATTTTATAATTACCATTAACAGTTATATACTAGAAATTTCGACAATACTTCATTTGTTTTTTTTGTACGCATAACTTTGCATCCAAGGGATGTGTTGTTGTTGTGTTTTCTAAAATAAATTAAAGCCTTTTGGAACAAAACGCTTTAATTTGCTGTTGTTGTAATTGTTAAAATAATATTTAACCATTACTTCAAATAAACATTATTTTTTTCCTTTATTCTTTCAAATCGATTTTAATACACTCTTTGTTCCAAAATAAATTTATTATATAAAACTACTTCTAAAAATACACAAATTACTATTTTAACAACTACAAATTAAATTTTAAACTATATGCTGTAATTCATTGAACTTTTCAAATATTTATTAACCAAATTTTAAAATTTAAAACATACTCTATAATTCATATTAGGTTTTTAATTTAAGTATTTTATGAACTAAAATTTGAATTTTATTTTATAACTACCACTAACACTTATAATTAACACACACTAATTAGCATAAATTATAAATTAATTTAACTATAACAAACGATCATGTTCACTAATCAACATACATATTAGTCAACAATTATAAATTAATTTTTGGATTGTAATTCAAATTAAACAATAATCAACGATTTCAAACGATTTCAAACCCATAATCAAGTAATACACTATTATCACCAACTAATACGCAATAATCAACAATTTCAAACCAATAATCTTATCAATTAGCCCTAAATCTGAAATTAGGGTTAGAAAATTACCTAAATTAAGATGGTATCCGAGAGCTTGGTGATTCCGGCGGCCCAAGGTGATGTCGACGGCAGTCGAGAATTAAGGTTTTTTTCGCTTTGTAAAACGCGAGGAAGGCGAGTGAAATGATAAAAAGGTCGTGCGTTTTCTTTCTGTATATTCGACTTACCGTCGGCTAGCGAAGGCATATTAATTTTGTTTTTTTGTTATTCGTTGTATGCTTTTAAAAAATGTTTAAAAATATTAATTTAATTTCTAAAAATAAATAAGATATTTTAGCACAACTATATGATGTAAAGACTATTCTGATCGGTTACATTAGTATTTTCGATGATATGTCTTTGCATAATTCGAATATTTAACGTTATCCAAAATCTAACTCCTACCTTAATCCATGCAGCTTTAAGTCAGTCCGTTAAGAAACTTCGATGAACTTAGTTTTGTGTAACATTTTAACGAATTAAAATATATTTTTAAACCGTTGGGTAATTAATTATGAATTTTTAGCTGTGTTAGTATTAAAAAATTACATAAAATAAAATAATCGTCAAAAATAAATTTTATCGAATCATATGCCGATCTAAAGTGTATTTTACCTATTTGCAAAAGATGATGAAGAAATAAACAACTTCACGGTTTTATACAACTCCTAGCGAAATGACCGGTTTTCGAGGTGAATTTTTTTTCCCTCCATTTTTTTAACGATCCAATCATACGGATTGGATAAACACATTAACAAGCATATGTGATTCAAATTTGGTCTTGATCCAAAGTCGTATGGCCTTCGAATAAAGGGCCTTTAGTCTGAATGTCGACGAATGACTATAAATTTAAATTCAAGGTCGACAACTTGAAGTTGTTTATTTCTTCATCATCTTCTGCAAATAGGTCAAATACACTTTAGATCAACATATGAGCCAATAAAATTTATTTTTTGATGATTATATTATTTTATACAATTTTTTAATGCTAAATATAGTTCAAAATTCATAATTAATTACACAAGGGTTTAAAAAATATTATGTTGATATGAGTAGATATCCAGTTATACTGAGTGGTATGGGACGCTCAAGTAATACTTGTTTGATTACTATTAGTGAGTAGATATCACTTATATTTTGGAGATGTGTTAGGAATTTGTTATATCGTCTAGTGGTGACTCCTTAGAGCATAATGGTCGAGAGTTTCATTGCTCTCGAGAGATGTAAGCTGAAGATATGTTGAGATTTTTAAATTTATTTACTCTTAGAACTAGTAGTCAAGAAATTAATATATTGTGATGCACTCATTAGGACATGTAGAGTCGAGAGTACATATTATTACTCTCGTTAGGACTCATCTCGTCTAGAGTATATTGTGTTGCATCTTCTAAGGACAAACCGGTCAAGTATCATTATCTACTCTTAGAGCTAGTAGTCGGGGATTTGTTATGTTGATATGACCTCATTAGGACTCATATAGTCGAGAGCAATGGTTGTCGCTCTCATCAGGACTCATAGAGTTCAGAGTACTAGTTATCACTCTCAATAGGACTTATATAATCGAGAGTATTTTTTGGGAATCTACGTCATAGGATTCATGCCATTATGGGGAGCATGTGAATTAGACCCACCAGATAGGCTAGTTATCCATCCTAGCTGTCTTGATTGTGAGGTTGCTTCCCAGATCCATGATGTCAATTTGTGAGTTATAGGCTGAGAGTTACTTCTCTCATTTGAGTCATTGCCCCGATGTCATTTAAGGACCAACAGTCCGTTAGCAAGGGCAAGTAGGAATTATGGTCAACGCTGGTGTAGTCCGACAGCGTATTTATGACATGTGATGGATACAAGTATCACAATTTTGGGAGTAACTTAGGGACTGTAGGAAACGGGTTGCGGCCATTAGGGTTTCCTGGAGCTGTGTTGTGGTAAGTCAATCTCCCATCTAGATGACTTAGGTAGATCCATTTTATTTGAGATATTTGATATTAACACCTCATTAGAGACGATGATTATTGACATTAGAGACTGGTTACATGTTAGTTTGTCATTTGAGTTAGCCAAACCCAAGGCAGTTGCGTGTTGTCTATCTATGACATTAGAGACTTGTTGTGAGTTTGTTTGTCATTCTCTCGTAACAGCCTATGGCTGAGAGTTCTTTTTTTTTGTATGATTTGTTGTTTTTATCTTCTAGGACCATTCAGTTGAGAGTTTCGCCTCTCTAAGGATGAAGGTCCAGATATATAATTTTTTACACCGAGTATTTGATTGATTGTGATGTTTATTAGGTTGAGTTTCCTCCAAGGGCCTAACAGTAAAAATATCTTCCATTAGGATGTAGGTCGGGATAATTATTGGATACAGTTTTTGATATTTTATTTGAATTGATGAAATAAGTTGGATTAAATTGACGTGTATAAGATTATGTATCAATAATTGAAAAATAAAATGTCAATTCGTAAACGTATTTGTTGAATTCGCTTTAAGTAATAACGGAAACGATGTAGAAATTCGTTGTCCGTGTAGTAGGTATAAACATTTGAAGTATTTGTTACCGGATATTAGTTTACCATATCAAAAAATAGATATATGTTTAAATGGCTGCATGTTGTTTTGGAAAGAGGACATCACACTTAGAAAGTGTAGAATATGTAACGAGGAAAGGTATATGGCAGGATTTGAAATCTTCAACTTTTTTTGTACTATCACCGTGCGAGTCAATCTACCACTGCACTACTGTTCTACAACATTGATTTTTGAAAGTTAATTGACAGTTGATTTATTTTTCTTTGTTAAGTAAGTTTTGGTCGCTTATATTAAAAGCATACCAGCACGCATACCAAGCTTGCAATGTTGACACTGGAGTTTCTCTGTCATATTTTTGACATAAAGACATCTATATGAAAAGTTGATTTGTTTTCTGAATGTACTGAAAACTTTTCAACTACCACCAATCCAGTTATTAAATTTTTTAATCAAACATCAGTCAAAGCACACATTTGAAGCCATGGATGCAAACTCCATGAATAACGAAGATGGAAATCAAAATTCTCCCTTTATACTCAAAATAAAAGCCGTAGAAGATGAATGCATGAGTCTCAAAGAGTAATTGACCGCATTGGAAAATGACAACAATCTGCGCAGGGAAAAGGAGCTAAAAAGTCAATAAACAGTAAAGAACTTGCTAAAGAAGACTAAAGGAGTTGATAACGAATATGGCTTTGAGAGTCAGAAATTGTTTTAATTATTAAAGTATAATGAATTAAGATATTATGCTATTAATTTCAAATGTATTTTTATTTGTTCATGCAGACACGGTTTATGGAACAAAGGCAGAAACTCCTGGAGGAAACAGGTCGAGAGTAGCTGACTACGGACGAGGAGGATGTTAGTTTTGAGTCAGTCATGGATCCACCTTCACGGAACAGGCATTATGGTTTTGGCAATCAAGCGATAATGAATAATATATTTAGATATAACAATTTAGTAATCTTTCAGCTCTAAAGAACTTCACATCGCTTTAGTTTCGATAATAAGTTTATAGATATAACAATTTAAATATTATGATGTAGTTTCAATAGTAAGATTATAGTAATTGAACTTTTACTAAATTAAATAAATATTGCGGGGTAGACAGAGGAGAGCCAGCCAAAGCAAAGCTCAAATAGATCTAGCGGAGATTGATGAATTGAGAGCTAGGGTGGTGCAGCTGGAGGAGCAGAACCGCTGGCAGGCTATTGAGTTGACACAGCTTTTGGACCAGCGTATTGCTGAGTACATGCAGTAGTATGGTGACCGTTTTCCATCTTCAGTTGGTTCCAAAGGTTCTGGAGGTGATCGACAGGAGTAATAGGTATGTTTTTTTGTTATGTGACATTATTTAGTATTGTTTGATGATACATTGAGATGGTGCGGTTGGATACTTTGAGATGTTTTGTACATTATTTGATGGTACATTTGGTGATGGCCAGTTTGACATTTGTGAGTTGATGGTGCTGAGTTGTTGATGATGAAATTTGAGTTGTTGATGGTGTGAGATTCGTTGGTGTTTCACGGTGTATATATTGTATGATGACATGTATGTATATTATGTTAACGAAGTGTTGGTTGGTTTGATGTTATGTGAATTATGGTTGGTTTAATTTTCTTTATGTGATTTGAGTATATTTGTATGATTTGAGATTATATTGAATATCTGAATTCGATTTTTGCTTGTGTCTGACTATATTATATTTCTGAATTGTGTTTGTGAGGCTAGCATGTAGCAGAAATCTGGAAAAATGCTTTAGGTACTCTGACGGATTCCGACGGCTGGCGATGGCTTATAGGTCAACATTTTCCAACAGCATCCGACGGCTAGTGGCGGTTTTGTTGCTTCCTCTTGATCGGCCACGTGTCTACGACGACTGTCTAGAGCCATCGGTTTTTCTACAGGCAGCCGTCAGAAAGTTTACGACCGAGGCTGTTTGAGGCCGTCAGAAAAATAGTGCGGCAATGAGTCAAATTGCGATGGTTTTTTGTGTCGGTTTTCGACGGCCGCGGACGGTTTTCAGCCGTCGAAAATCGTACGTTTTCTTATAGTATTGACGCGTATAAGATTACATATCAATAAATTGAAAAATAAAATGTCAATTCGTGAAATGTTTGTTTTTGAATTTGTGAGATATATTTTTAAATAGGAAAAATGATATATTATTTTTTTGATCGGAGAAGATGGATGTATCAAAGAAGGGGACTGAAAGGCTCAATAAAGGAAGATTTTTATAATGGTATAAACGTATTTGTTGAATTCTCTTTAAGTAATAATGGAAATGATATAGAAATTCTTTGTTCGTGTAGTAGGTGTAAACATTTGAAGTGTTTGTTACCAGATATTGTGAAAGTTCATTTGTGCAAAAACGATTTTGTACTGGAGTATTATGTTTGGGATCATCATGGAGAAGTTGTAGCACATACCCCTGCAAAGTCTGAATTAGAGGCGGTTGGTAATGAAATAGTTATGACAAATCGTATAGAAAATATGGTTGAAGATGCAGCACGATCAATGTTCCCTACGGTTGAAGTTGATGACGACGATGTAAATGTTGAAGAACTAAATATTAAAGCAAAAATATTTATGATTTATTGGATGCTGCTAAGAAACCACTTTAGGATGGTTGTAAAAGCGGCACGCGGCTATCAGTAACCGTAGAATACATTGCGATGAAGTCAAAATACAACATCATTGAAGCCGGATTTACAGCTGTTGTACAAGCTGCAAAACTTCATATGCTGCCTAATAATTTAATGTGTGAAAATCACTATGAAGTTAAAAAACTTATGTCAGTTTTTGGTTTACCATATCAAAAAATAGATGCATGTTTAAATGGCTGCATATTGTTTTGGAAAGAGGACATCACTCTTAGGAAGTGTAGAATATGTAACGATGAAAGATACAAACCAAGAAAAAAGAAGGGAAATGAAGGTAATAACGGAACTTAGTATGTTTTACAAATAGCTTTGTTCGACTACGTTAAAAATTCAACGTTTATGTAAAATTAAAGAAGATATTCTTATATTGCTCTGCAAATTGGAGAAAATATTTCTACCGGGTTTTTTAATGTAATGGAGCATTTACCTATCATCTCCCATCTGGAACACGACTTCGAGGTCCTATGCAATATGGATGGATGTATTCATTCGAGAAGTATGAAATATGTTACCTATTAATTTAATTACATTCGGAAGTTAAAGTTAATGTAAATTAATTTTTCATAGACACTTAAATCATCTAAAGAAAAATGCAAGACAAAAAGCATGAGTTGAAGGTTCGATCTGTAAATCATACATCGAAGAAGAAGCTTCGTTCTTTTTCTCTTACTATTTGAGTGACCATGTGAACATATCATTTGAAAGTGTTCCACGTAATGATGAAGGCGATGAACAAGTGTCCTCTCAAACAATGTTACCTATTTTTAGACAAGATGGTCGACCTTTTGGAAAATGTGTAGATGTATGGTTAGACGATAGAGATCTTCATGTAGCACACCTTTATATTCTTCTTAACCGTGTCGAGGTTGCACCATTTGTTAGGTAATATTAAATAATAATTCTTGATTTATTCATTTCAATAATGCATGCGCGTGTACAATTTAATGCAATATTTTATTTATATATGCAGTATTTATGAAAGAGAACAGCTATGCGGAGATCTCAGTAAAGAATTTTCTGAATTGTTTTCAAAGTACGTTTTTGAACCGTGAAATTGTGTGGTCGAAGAAGGATTGAAACATCTTGCATTGGGACTAAAAAGAAATGTCAAGACGTATCCAATATATTTCGTCAATGGATATAAATTCAACACCAAAGAATATGGTGCTGAAAAATTAACTAATAATACATGTATTTGTTAAAGGTAGTGATGATCCAGAAAATCACATAAATGATTTTTATGGCGTTTTAACCTAAATTTTGCAACCGACATATTTCTGACGATCCACGGAGGATGTTTTTCTGTTTAGATGCAATTGGTTCGGCAATGTTCCAGGTTCTGGAATTAATGTGCACAAGGATTATAATCTTATTGAAATAAAGCACACATCGCATTATCACAAGTACGATCCTTTTATACTAACCAAGCAAGCATTGCAAGTTTATTACGCTCCTTATCCTTCTCTAAAAAGAGATAAAGCAGATTGGTAAGTAGTTTTTAAAAGAGAGGCAGGATTTATGTTTGATGGAAAGAATATTCAAGACGAACAAGCTTATCAGGTAGACCTTGAGTAAAATAACGAAATAATAACAACAGACGATCGTACTGATTTTGGACTTCTGAACGATGAACCAAACGTTTTGGTAGAAGCATTTGAGAGTAGAGAGGAAAATAATATAGAATATGAGACCGAATCTGAATCAAAAGACGACGAGGATTGATAAAAATATTATGTTGAATTCTGATGTATTATGCAATTTATGTAATTGATGATATTTATTTTGCAAGTTATGTAATTTATGTCATTTATGAAACCGAATCTATTTATCGTCAATTATATAATTTATGTAATTTATATCATTCACGTCATTTATACCATTTATGTCATTTATTTAGCAATTTATGTAAAAAATGATATATTTTACTTATCATCGGAATATGAGACCCAATCTGAATCCGGTATATTTTGCAATTTATGTACTTTATGTCATTATTATACAATATATGTCATTATTATGCTATTATTCTCTTATAAAATGATGCGTCCGTAACATGTATCATGTCGTCCAGAAGTAGGAGCTCATCCCATTCATCCGAAGGCGATGGCAGTGGCCCATCACAGCCGCCATAGCGTCCAGGTGCATGTCTGGTGCCTAAATCGGAGGGGTAAGTATTAATTTTTTTTCAGCATCATAAATATTTTGTGCACGATATAATAATCTATATCATATTTAACATAAGGGGTTCGACCTACAGCCGTCATCTGTAGTTCTATCGGATTCTAGAAATTGATATAAGAGTAGGATGACGGCTTGTTGGCCCAAGTGGGATGATATCACTTCCCTCATCATGGAGTGTATATGGCAGGATTTCATTGTAAGTATAATCTTCTATTTTCCATTCTCAATTTGTTTGTCGCTTATTTATTGTTCACCTGATATTGTTTAATTATTTGTCGCTTGTTTATCATGAAATGCAGGCCGTAATCGACGTCTAAGCAGACGACATGCAACTGGTACGACACTACTGGATGCAGAAGATGAGGAAGAATTATCGGGATTCTATGTCGACTGTGAAGCATAAAGGGGAGAAGCCGAACTGGATGGGAGCGAGTGTGTGGGAGGGTTGGCTGGAGCATTGGGAGAGTGACGAAGCGAAGGTAAGTGCATTTATTAATTATTTGATTGATAAGTAAATATCAAAAAATATTTGGTAAGTAAATAATATATTGTTTATTTAAATGTACAGACAAAGTCGTAGAGAAACTCTGCAAATAAGAACAGCAATCCTGTCACTCATCGTGGAGGGTCCAAGTCGTTCCAAAAATATTGTCAGGAGTTGGTAAATTTATTAACTGTGAATTGTAAATAGTTATTATGCCGTATAATTTTGAATATACAATAACAATACATAATAATCAATTTTCGAAAGAGGAGACGTAGGGTCCCATATCATACATGGATGTATTTACCCATACTCATGCCGTCGAGCATGTAAATTCAGACGGGACTGTTTCATATACATGGCATGACGATAAATCGTGGGAGAGCCATGTAAGCATATTTTAGTTTATATACTATTAGTAATTGTTTTAATTATTAAAGTATAATGAATTAAGATATTATGCTATTAATTTCAAATGTATTTTTATTTGTTCATGTAGGCATGGTTTATGGAATAAAGGCAGAAACTACTGGAGGAAACAGGTCGAGAGCAGCTGATTACAGACGATGAGGATGTCATTTTTTAGTTAGCCATGGACCTACCTTCACGGAACAGGCGTTACGGTTTTGGCAATCAAGCGGTAATGAATAATATATTTAGATATAACAATTTAGTAATCTTTCTAAAGAACAATTTATATATAACAATTTAAATATAACAGGCATTACGGAAGAGAGTCAGCCAAAGCAAAGCCCAGATCGATCTAGCAGAGATCAAGGAATTGAGAACTAGGGGGTACAGTTGGAGGAGCAGAACCGTCAGCAGGCCATTGGGTTGACATGGCTGCTGGACTAGCATATTGCTGAGTACATGTAGCAGTATGGTGACCGCTTTCTATCTTCAACTGGTTCCGGAGGTTCTGGAGGTGCTTGACATGAGTAATGGGTATGTTTTTTTGTTATGCGACGTTGTTTAGTATTGTTTGATGATACATTGAGATGGGGCGGTTGGATACTTTGAGATGTTTTGTATATTATTTGATGGTACATTTGGTGATGGTCAGTTTGACATTTGTGAGTTGATGGTGGTGAGTCGTTGATGGTGACATTTGAGTTGTTGATGGTGTAAGATTTGTTGGTGTTTCACGGTGTATATATTGTATGATGACATGTATGTATATTATGTTAACGAAGTGTTGGTTGGTTTGATGTTATGGAAATTATGGTTGGTTTAATTTTCTTTATGTGATTTGAGTATATTTTTATGATTTGAGATTATATTGAATATCTGAATTCAATATGTGCTTATGTGTGACTATATTATATTTCTGAATTGTGTACGTGAGGCTAGCATGTAGCATAAATCTGGAAAAATGCCTCAGGTATTCCGATGGTTTTCGACGGCTGACAACGGCTTACGGGTCAACATTTTTCGACGGCTTTTGATGGCTAGTGGCGGTTTTGTTGCTTCCTTTTGATCGGCCACGTGTCTTCGACGACCGTCTAAAGCCGTCGGGTTTTCTGTTGGCAGCCGTCGGAAAGTTTACGAAGGAGGCTGTTGGAAGCCGTCGAAAAAACTGTACGACGATGGGACAAATTGCGATGGTTTCTTACGTCGTTTTCCGACGAAGCTAGCGACGGCCGCCGACGGTTTTCAACCATCGAAAATCGTACGTTTTCTTGTAATGTTTATTTGTGCGAAGATATTTTATTTTGTGTGTTAAAATTATGATTGTATAGTTTTTATGGAGTAGATACGGATGATGACCTAGGTAGGATAAACTAAGGTTCTTAGGATATGAAGAAAATAGGAATAGAATGTACAATCTGATCTGGAAATTTGAAATCAATCCCAAAACTCTATTTGAAGAAGGTGGTAAAGTGTAAATATATTCCAGGTTCGTAATTGGGTTGCGAATTAGGTTGCCTATAAAATATGAATTTCTATATTTTAATTTTGGAATAGTTTTCGTGTGGCTCCTTAAATTATCCAATTCCCAAAAATTTGTGTAAAATTTAATGTATAATTAGTTTTAAAAAAATGAATATATTTTAATTTATTGTATTCCATTTCTATAATTTATGAATTTCAAGGTTATGATTAAATGATACAAATATCAAAACGGAAATGGTTTTACAATGTTGGAAATGATTTAATTAGTTGATTCAGATTAATTAATTTAAACAAATGAATATATCTTGATTTATTGTATACCATATCTGGAGATTTGTGAATTTCAAGATTATGTATTAAACTGTGAATAAATGATACAAATATCAAAACGTATATGTATGAGAAACTTAATGAGTGCAAAATTAGATTTAAGGGAAGAGGAATAAATGTTGGAAAGTGGAATTAATAAGCATTAATCCAATAATGTCGTTATTATATCACTTTACTGCACCATCAAGTCAGTGACTGATATAACGTTATACAATTATGAAAATAAACTTATAGCAAAATTAAGAGCACCTACCATATAACGTTATACAATTATGGGCAGCAATCATATAACGTTATACAATTCTGTTTATAAACTGAAAAATATAACATGTTATATTATAGCAATGATATCGCTCTATTAACTTTTCAATAAATAAAACCTATTAGAGCATTTATGACCATTAAATATCACTCGGTATCCTATACCATGTATGACGGTACATAATATTTGACCATATCAGTCAGTTAAGATCTCTAGACTGTAACTTTTTTCCCACCCTAATTCAAAAATTTATGAATCAATGAATGAGTTAAGATACTATAGATGAAATAAAATAGACGTGACATGCATATTCATAATCCTTACTCGGTCCAACATAGAAATATTCAAACTTCATAACACAAATATAGCATTTTAGAAATATCTACCAAATCCTATAAATACCACTCACTCTATCCATCCATATTCACGTCTCTTTCCACCCCTATTCCTTTTCCACTTCTCTCTCCTGTCATCTTCATTCAAATCTCTCACCAACACTATTTCTTTTCGGACACGCTTTATTGAGTTGTTCATCGTCGTTAATCTTCGATATCACAGCTTTAGGTTAGTATAATTATACCATTGGAACTGTGCTTTACAATATAGCCCTATCTTGCACTTATATATTTTAGTCTTATTTTACAAGAAAAAAAAATCATTTCCACCACTGCACTTTCTGCATTTCTGTTTAATATTAAAAAGGTAATTTGCACTTTTTAGAATTTGTTTGTATTGTTTATTTAAGTACATTGCTATGTGTATTCTCAAAATAATATCATGATTACATGTTATTTACGGACAGAAAATCAACTGATCGATGAAAAATTATTCTTTTTCCATGTTATTTTTTATTCTTAAATATATTTCAATCTTATTCTATAGAAGAAAAGAAATTATTTATGCGACTACAACTTCTACACTTTTGTTTAATATTAAAAAGGTAATTTGCACTTTTTAGAATTTTTTGTATTGTTTTTTTAAGTGCATTGCTCTATGTATTCTTAAAATAATATCAGGATTACATGTTATTTACGGACGTAAAATGTAACGACCCAGAATTTTGGTTATTTGAAATTGGAATATTTAAATGATTTTAAATATTTAAAAGCAAATTTTTAACTTGAATTTCAAATATGACGATTTATTGGATGATTTAATTATTGAATTTAATAATTGAAAATTGGTTAAAACATTGAATCTTGAGTTTCAGCTTGATAAAAATAATTTAAAGGCTTGTTAAATTTATATTAATAAGAATGAAGGTAATAGAACTTTTATATTGGATTTAAAAGTGATTTGTTCGATTTTAAAAACAGCTCGTTTAAATTAACATATAAAATAAGCCTTTCGGGACACAGTCTTGAAATTCGACGAAACCAGTTCCATTGGATCCATAATAGTGTATGATTATCGGATTTCAAATTTCGTAGCATTTAGAGTTATCATTTGGTCGTATGGAATATAAACTCGTTGAAATTAATATTGAAAATTCAATATAATAATTGGGTCCAAAAAGCTATCTTCTCCATATGATCGAATTAGGACTTGCAACCTTTTCCATTGTGTTTGGAAATAGGGGTATAACATTATAAACGTCTAGCGGCACGCCTCGATAGGGGTTTGAGATTTTGAGCTGCGTAAGTCGAGATATTTGTAATTAAAAATAATATTTTAAAATTTGGTAGTCAATCTCAGCCGTATTCTCTCCAATCTGATATGACTTTCTCTTCTACCTCACGCTACCCCCTTTTTAAATCATGTCCCTCTTCATTTAAACAACACGCAAGTTCACAGTTCAAAGAAAAAAATGGCAACATTCAAAAATTCATAACTCCTAATATACTCAATAAAAAAATACAAAACCACTTTCTAAAATCCTATTTTATCATCCTCTTCGATCTGGTATGGCGTTTGATCAGTGCGATGTCTTTTAGGAAGCTCGGCAGTGAAAGTCGAAACTAGGGTTTCGATGTGTGGGTGGTGGAGGCCATGTTAGGCGGCTCCGAGGCTAGTGGGGTGTTTCTCGAGCTGAGGCGCACCCCTAGTCGAGTCCTGGGTGCATGCTACTGCACGTTAGTGATCGCGATATTACAAGGTCGCATATTGTTCTTGATGTCATGGTGAAGGCGAGGGGCTCGAGTTCAACTGTGAGAGGATGAAAGGATAGTGGACGAAATGGTGAGTTGATAGGAGAAGTTCTGGTGGGATTTCGTGGAGTGTGGAGCGAGGGGGAAGCGTGCATGCAAGAGCAGGGTTACTATACGTGCATGTATAGGTGTTTTGAGAGGAAGAAGAAGAAAGGAAGGGGGGAAGAAGTGGGCCGGCCTGGAAGGAAAAAAAGAGAAAAAAAAGAAAGAAAGGAGAGGGCCAGGTCTTTGCTCGTGTGGGCTAGGTGTTATGGGTAATGGATTTGATTAAAAAATTAGTTAATTTGTTTAAAATTAAATCATTAAACTTATAAATTCGTATATCATTCGTTTTTGATCCAAATCCAACACGATCAGTCGCGTTGGGTTCGTGTTAGTGAGATTTTGGCTATGGAATCGGTTTGGTTGAAATTAGAGCTTGTTGAATTTTCAGATAAATTCAAACGTGTTCGAACTTAATTGAAAATAGAACGCGGAAGCGAAAGCAGAAAATCAATGTGAGTAAATCTCACTCATTTAGATTACTGCAATTAATTTTAAATAGTTAAAATTAATTATTGAATGATTTGATAATTATTATTATCAGTTGGATGTTATAATATAATAGTAGTGTATATTAGTAGTTGGATTGATTATTCCCGCCTATTGGAGTGGATGAGACCCTATGCACCCCGCATATTAGCGGATAACCCTATATACTACGATATCCCGCCTCGAAGCGGGATTGGTATTTTTATGTTATCTAACATCTGTGGTTGTAGGGAAACAGGTTGGAGGGATCCAACTGGATTCCTCAAAAATGTTGAATTTAATTTCATATACAGCGATATATGATATGTTTGAATAATCTGTGATAGATTATAGTGTGATTTGAATTTATTTGATGTTATGGTTGCACTGGCCTAGATTTTGGTATTTTAAAATACCATAAATATATATTCTGGATTTGAAAAGAAATTAAAAAGGAATTTTGGAAGTAAAATATTTATATAGAGTTTTGGATTAGTTAAAAAAAGTTGATTGGGTAAAATAAATGGTTTGACTTTGTAGTTGACTATTCCTTGATATTTTGATGAATATTTTGGGATAATGTATATAAAGGATTTTAAATAATACTTCTTAAGTGATACTTGTTAAATATAAAAGGTTTTAAAAATCGAGATTTTTAATAGATTGGGAGAATAAATGAGAATTTGAAAATAAGTATAAATTGGTTATACTGGATCTTAAATAAGATTTCTAAATTACGAGATGGAAGTAGAATCGAGATTTGGTTGGTTTTGGAATATAGTTTGGGTTATTTAAATTGATTTATAAATGAAATTTAATTTAAAAATCGATTTATAATGGATTTAAGTGATGAGAAACCGTTGTAAATTGGAAATGAGACTATGGGACTTATAAACAATGTTTATAAATAAAAGTGAAATGATTATCATTTGATAAAATGAAGATATAAATTCACGGTAAGAATTTATGATGAGGTGGGTAAATCAATTTAAAAAGAAAGGATAGATTTTTCTTTAGGAAATGTGAAAAAGGGATTTATGAGATTAGGAACATAAATCGATTGGTGATAAATTGAGAGAGATTTCTAAATATTAGATTGGTTATATTAGAGTTGAAAAATATATTTTTATCGAGAAGTTGAATTGTTTTAAAATGAGGATTTTAATTGTTAAACTAGGTAAGTTAAATATGTTTTAGCATAAAGATATTTCAGAAATTTAGTTATTTAAATATTTTTAAATTGTCAAAATGAATTATAAGTTTTATAAACAAGTCTTGTAAATCGATTAGAATTTTATTAATAAATCAGAATTAATTATTGTTTCAAAGTTATGTAATTATTTTAATTTTTTTTAAAGTATATTTAATTATTAAATAAAGTTTTTGGAAAGTAATGGTATACTTTCATGGTGAAATCGGGAGGCAGAGATTGCCTACAGTTAAGTTTGGATTTCTCCGGCATAGAGACGTAATCATTGAGCTGCAAATCCATGGTTGATACCGCACGGTGCTTTCCATATCTATTTTAAAAAGTTTTCAAATATTTTTGATGGGAATCGTTTGTGAATATACTTATTTTGGTGAGATAAGTGTATACTTTTGAATGAAGAGATTTAATTAAGGAACTCGAAACTTATAGAATCGTTATAAACGAGTTAAAGAATTTATGAGTGAAGGGTTTTTGAGGAAAGAGAAATAATGGAACTTTCCTAAGTGTTGGGAAGTAAGGGGTTTAGAAAATATATTTTTAAATATTTTTCTAAGTGTTGAAATAAGAGATGGTTTGAAATATCCTGATATGGATATAAGTATTTGAGTTGTCTCAAATATTGAAAATTTGGAAGGGATTTGAAAATATATCTTATAAAGATATTTTGAAAATAAATTTTGGAAAATTATAATATGAGCTTAGTGACTGCTTATGGATGTTATATTGATAGTTAAATAACCAACTATCAAGTATTTGGCCAATTTCGTTGATCGTTTCGAAGAGAGCAGGATCGGATTTAATTATCCAAAAACCACTTCGATCCTATTTGAGCGTTACGAATGGATATCGTGAAGATGGTGAAGATGGTGATTCGGTTTGTCCAGACCCAGGACAACTTGTATGGACGAATGCTATCAGAATATCGTCATTGGAGGACGATGAGCATTCTAAGTGAAATTGTTCTTGAAAGGTAACCGTAGCCTCAAGCCTCATCAACCAGAATGACTGAAAATCAGGGGATATGCAGCAAGGCTAAGTGGGTTATACCCAATTAGGGTATGTTACCACCTTTTTAGATACCCTCAGATATATTATTAATTATGGATACGGTGGTGCATGGAAAAAGAGCTCTCGATAAGGGTGGGAACACCCGAGGTGGTAACATATTCGATTATATCCAGGTTAGGGATAGGGCCGGTCTTGTATTGTAGAGGATCCCGGCGAGGTCCTCGGTACATTTTTCTAGATGTGTACTGTGATAAGTGGTACCCCAGTGCTTAGTCATTGTATGGAATCCATTCTCCAATAAGTGCCGTATGGTTTTGATTGTGCCTAACTATGATGAAAACATGAGATGCAAGCATTTCAGCTATTTTCTATAGACACTTTAATAATATCAGATGATTTTGATATAAAATGTTTTGGTTATCGTAAGGGAAAAACCCGTCGTGTTTATGTGTGGCGTGGTCTTACGAGATACCTTTGTTTTTCAAAGGATTTTAATAACTTTAATAAGTTCAAATTGAGTGTGTTTTCTCACGCTAGTTTTCCAAACTGACTCGGGTGTAATTTTATTATAATGCTCGGGTTAGACCGAGTATTACAGATTCAGGTTAGAATGCTATAGAGCTCAGGAGACGAGCTGGATGACGAAGACGTATTACACATACTTGATTATATTCCGCTGTGTGTTGTAGGCTGTATAGTCAGCACCAGTGAGGACAAGTTATTATAACTGTCCAGTATTGAGTTATTGATTGTTGTACTTTGATGATGTAATGTATAAATAACAGTTATAGTTCTTTTTGTATAAAGACATGTTAGTATCTATTATATATTGTTCCACTGCGATTGTGAGATTCTGTGTTGTTGTTTCTGTTTTCTTCTTCCTCTTTTTTTTTTCTTTTCCCCTAACTATCGGGTTTTCCGACGTTTGATTTCTCGGCATGTAATACAATGGACGTATTAGTGTCGATTTTTGAAGGTCGAAAATCCACGTTCCTTACATAAAACCAACCGATCGATGAAACTTTATTCTTTTCTCATGTTATTTTTTATTTTTAAATACGCATAAAGATTACGCTTCTTATAAAAAATGTTCAAAATTGCATGTCAGTCATTACTTTATTATCACTTTAATATATATCTTAAAAAATTAATTTTAGAATACGACATAATTTATCAGCCAACCAATGGATATTAAACACTTTGATAAGCAAAGATCGACTCAAAAGGATGATATATCTCTAAAAGAATCTTCAACAAAAGACAGTGTATATGTACATAAATCAATAAATGACGATAAAAAATCCCCCTCAAAAGATGATTATGGCAGGGACAATAAATTTACTTCTGAAATGGTAAATAATATATCATTCAAAAAGTTTGGAAAAATAGTATAATTAAATTTTATTATCATATCGGTTTTCTCTTCCTGTTTTTGCTATCAACATAAACTTCCACAAACGCATCTCTATAGATATTACCAAATATTACCATCCCTTAAAAATAGGATCTAGAAACTATACTTACAAATTCAATGCGCTCTCCTACATATATTATCAAACTTAATATCATTTAAATATATGATGTAACAATTAAACTTCCTATACGTTTTCGCTCTTTATTAATTGATAACAGAAACAAAAATTCAATTTAACAAAAAATTAAATGTTCCAACTTAGAAGTGAAATTCAAACTAATTACACGTGATTCCAACGCAAAAACATAGCTATATATTTAAGAAAATTATTTCTCTTAAATATATTAAACACGTATAATTTGTAAAAAAATCAATTTACCCACGAAGCATGTGCTATCGTCATGCGCGAAACGCGTGCCATAACACTTGTATATATAGATAGCATATGTTACAACTACGTATGTATTGGTTAGTAATTGACGGATTAAGATTTATGAGCATTAATTACAAATTTGACGGCCAATAAATTTGCGATTAATGAGAGGAGAATGAATATAATGGAATTGATTAAGGAGACTTGATATGGCATCTGTGGAGGAAAAAAATTTGTGTAATGAATGGATTTTGGTAAACTGAAGAAGGATTAATTAGAATGGTCCAATTTTAACGAGTTATGATCAACTGCAATGGATATTGATTTAAGCAATGAATGGACCACATTTATTAGAGACCAAAAAGGGGAAACTAGGGAAAATGGGTAATGATGGAATGATATTTTAGAAATACTCATCTTAGTTTAGAAAGAAGTGTTAGGACCTCAACACCATTTATATCAGTTGATAATAAATGACAGCTTTCAGCAAAACTTTCTTTTAGAGTTCTTGGGTTATAGTCGCTAGTTGTCTCCCTTAGTTATTGAAAAACTGGATGATATGGTGTTAGATATCCCTGTTTTATTCATATGTTGACTTTGTGAATGAGATTCAAACCACTTGATATATATACATACACACAAACACATAGATATATATGTGTGTGTGTGTGTGTGTTTGTTAGGAAGCAAAGTAAATAGAGAAATTTTATGGGGACACTTAACTAACAATAAACCATAGGTAAGACTAGAAGTTAATGAAAGGATTAGATTTGCAACCTAAGGTATATGAATGGCCCCATAACTTTAGAATTTTGGGAAACCATAAGGAATTTAGCTCACAGACTGTCACTATTCAAGGAAAAGATAATATGTATAGGAATGTGAACGAAATTTCCTATTGAATAAGGATTAAAGAGAAGGTGGCAGAATTTTCCGTTAGAAGCAGTGGAACCACAACATCTCCAACACAGCTTCATGGAGTTAAGCTTTGCATCGTTAGTGAGAGGGACCCTTAGTTTACTAGCATGTTTTTGAAGGAGTTTGCTAGTAGTTTTAGGAACTAGGTTTAGCTACTTCATTGAATATGAGTATCATTTATCAACTGAAGACCGACAAACAAACTAAAGGAATGGATGAGAATTTGGAGAATTTGTTGAGAGCTTACATCTTGGACTTTGGAGGACCTTAAGAGTAGCGCTTACCCTTAGTATAATTTGCATAGGATTGTAGTTATCAATAGACGATCGGTATGACACCCTTGAATCATTTTTTTGGAAGACCATGCAAATTTCCAAATTGTGGGTGAGAAATCACCGACAAATTATACTCAGACCAGATTTGTATTGCGAGACTTTGGAAAGTCAGAATTGATCAGGCAACGTGTGAAAGTCATACGATTTGGGTAGTCGGAAAGTAGGCACCACATTTATTGGGCATTTTCCCAATATGGGGAAAAACAAGTAAACTTTTATGTTGGCTGGAGTCCATGACATTTTTGCATTTGAGGAAATACCTTCGTAGCAAAGCAATTGTTGTAGAGCCTAATCAAATGGAGGATTTAAGCCAGAGCCAATAGCGTCTCGTGCCACTGCATGCGTTGTAGAGTATGGAACTCAAAAGCTCCGCAATAAAGAATTAGATTGGTCCGAGTACAATGGGAAGAAAATATGGTTGAAGACATGAGGACTCCTCGTCCTAAGCCTTTCTCTGAAAAATTTCTCTCCAAAATTAGGATTTTGGTTGCAATGTGATTGCTAGATTGGATGGTAGAAGATGTTTTCTACACTTTTTCACAACCACTTTGCACTAATGTAGAAATTTTTATGCATGTTTAGGGTGTTTGCATATATACTTTCATGACATGTTTACACACTCACTTTAGGATTGAGCTCATTTCAGTATGTTTGTAGTACCTAATCACATTGCACTATTGGTTGAGTTGATGGTTGTGTAGATAACTTAGTTGTATATTATGAATGTTATTGCATGTTACGTTGTTCGCCTTTTGAAAGATTTTGAAACGAAATCCTTTTTAGTGGGGAGGAGAATGTAACACCCCATAAAATGAACCATACATAAATGAAAGAAAATTTAGTTTAATATAATAAGATAGAATATGGAAATTTTATAAAATTTGGAATTTGACCATAGAATTTATTCCATTGCATTCGTGGAGAATTCCGATCTGTTTCCATATATAATATGCTGAAAATGGAGCTGAAACGAGGAAGTTATGAGCGTTTGAAGTTTTCAAATTTAAATTAATTTGGTTTGAATTAAAATTCAAATGAGAATTTAAATTTAGGGATTGAATTTCAAAAATTAGCTTGGGGTTAAGTAAACGTTTAATTAACGTTTAATGTTAAAGTTAATTAGGTTAAGAAATTAATTAAAAAGCAACGGAATCAATAATTACCTAAAATAACGTACCGATCGACTCCTTTACTAAGACCAGTCGACCCCCAATGATCGACCGGTTGATGGGAGGCGGTCGACCGATCGGTAATGAAAATTTACAATAGCAACTGGGGTTTAATAGGATGAATGCTCCGGATTTTCCATTTTAAACTATTTTCATCCTATGGTTCTGGTGCGTTTCAACCCCTATAAATAGAACTCTATCCTATTCACTTTTATTCATATTATTTTGGGGAATTCAACGAAATATTGTCATTGTTATCTCTCCAAATTAGATTCATAAACTCCGTAGAGAATCAAGGTAACAATTTAATATATTTTCTATTTATTTCTTCCTCCTCCAACCTATTCTTATTCTATTATCCTGCAACTATTCTGAATCTAATAAAAATATATACATCCTCCCTATTCTGTGTATATATATCAAAAAAGAGAGATTTTGGAAGAGATTGTAAGGCATGCAAATCCAAGGAAAGCGAAACTAAGGCTATTCTGTGAGTGGAAACCTTAATATTTCTTATTGAGTAATTTTTTAGTGTATCTCTATGGATTTGCATATGTCTTAGGGGTTTTGCGATTGCAAAAATACGATAGATAAAATTCCCAAAATTCCTTTTTAATTCAAAATGTCAATTCTATGTTGAGATTCACAATTATTTGCATTAATTTGATGGAATTTGTTTTGTTTATGCAATTTTTGATAATTTCATAGTCTATTCCACTTCTTCTTCTTCTTTGGTTCAATTTATGATTTTTCAATGAAATAAGGGGTCTAGATTATGGACTTTATTCGTAGTTTACACAACTTATTCTGCATAAATTTCCTCCTTATCTATTTCTTTGTAAAAGAGAAGTTGAATAGCATTCAAAGTTTAGATTGCAATTCCTATTGTTTAGGATATTCCATTGAATTGGTGTAATAAATTGAGTTTCTATTTTATTTACAAGTATGTTATTGCAGTTTCGGTTATAAATATTTATTCCATGTTTTGGATACTAGAATCTCTTATTTTGGTATGTTTAAATCTTGGAAATTTGAAGAAAAAAGACTTGTAATTGTATTTGGTTAGGGAATTGATGTTTAGCGCTAGTTTAGGGCGTAAAATCCATGTGTTTAGAATTTATTAGGCATGAATATTTATTTATCTCTATTTATGTAATTAACGTATAATTATTATTGTTAGTCCATGAGATGATGGTTTTGATGACAACAACCTTATAATAGATTATAAAATATAAATACTAACATTACAAGTTTAGATATATATATGTATATGCATGATCTAACCATGCAGGTATCAAGAATGAAGACTGTACAGTATAGAGATTCAAGATATAGAGATAGAAGACTCATGAGTATCAAGAATTTCAAGAGTTCAAGTTTCCGAGATAAATTATATAGTTAGGAATATTGTTAAAACTCATAGATAGGCACTGACATCTTAAAATCTATTTTATTCGTGGAATGGAATCCACTTCGTGCTCGTTAAAGGGATGGAACCCTAAGTAGGATGGAACCTACGAAAAATCTAGTGGAACATCTTTTTGTATCCACTTACCTTTATTTCAAAATGATTTTACAAAATTATCTTGTTTTCAAAATGATTTCAAAACTTTCCTTTTAAAAGATTCAAAACTCTCTATCCTGATTTTAAATAATTTTAGCCTCAAAAACATCTTTAATTTCAAAGTCAAATTACTCCTGATTTTAAACTATCTTTTCAAATAATATATTTAACTTTTAAATTATTTATACTTTGATTTAAATTATAGTTAAATAATATGTATATATTGTTCTTTATATTTACTTATGAATTTCAACTAAAGTCAAGTATATTTATAAAGTTTAAAATAGTTTTAATATAAGATAAATATTATTTTTTATAGAAATTCAAAATATCAAATTTGACTGAGGGATGTCGACATGCCTATAGGTACCATGTCGACATGGTGACAGTTGAGTTCGAAATTTAAATTTCAAAAGAAGTGTCTATTTACCATAACTCTTCACGAATGGACATGACTGTTGTTCTTCTATAAATAGGGGTCAGTTTCAATGATTTTTTAATCACTTTTCTCTGATTTAACTTCTCTTCTTCTTCTCCACTTTCTTATTTACAAATTACACCATTACTCTGCTGAAATCAATATCGAATCTAACTAGATTAATTCTGGTTTTGATTCTCTCTACTATCTCTACAAGATCCAAGTGCTAATCTGAGTTATAGACTTTTTGTAATCAATCGAGCGAGAGAAGTTGTGATTGTAGCCCTGGAAATCAATTGGGTGAACTTGTTGCCCCGGAAATCAAGTATCTCTACCCAAAGGATTGTTATTCTAGAGGGTGTACCTCGTAGCCTTGAAACCGAGGGTTGTAATTGTTGAATTGAGTTTGAAAGGAAATCCGTACTTGTGTTGTGGGACTGGATGTAGGGTAACTCTGAACCAGTATAAAATCCGGTGTGTTCTTTCCTTTACTGCTTTTACTTTATATTTGCATCTGCGTTCATATCTGTGTCTGATTAGTGTATACATTGTTAACAAATTAAGATAAACTCAAAAAGATTAATAAATTTCTTAAAACACTATTCACCCCCCTCTAGTGTTAATTCTAGCCTTAAGATCCTTAATCCGCATTTCTCACATTTGGTACCAGAGCTTTGTTTTCAAAAGTTTCATAATCTGAATTTTGAAAAGTTTTAAAATGGCTATTTTTGAAAAATCTGTTAAAACTAGTTTAGAATTATTTAAATCATCATTGTTCCATGAGCCTGCATATGAATATTATTCAAATTCTAGTTGTCTACCCAAATTTTATAATGTGCAGGAAAGATGCTTTATGGGTATTAAGGAATCAATCCACAATGGACAATCTGTGCAGATCAAAAGGAATAAGTGGATACTTGATAGTGGATGCTCTAGACACATGACTGGTAATCCGGATATGCTGAATAATATTATATACAAAGATGGAGGACTGGTTAACTTTGGAGACAACTCGAAAGGATACGTGATTGGCATCGGCAATGTCGGTAATTCTGAAACTCCTATTATTACTAATGTTATGCTAGTTAAGAATCTGAAACACAACCTGCTAAGTATAAGTCAACTATGTGATAAAGGATATAAAATTAAATTTGAAAAAGATAAATGTCATATTGAAGATAATAACTCAACCATAATATTTGAGGGAACTAGGAAAAAGAATATTTATATTCTTAGTATGAAAGTTTCAAATGATAACCTATGTCTTTTGGCAAATACAAGTGACCCTTGGATTTGGCATAAGAGATTTGGGCATTTGAATTTCAAACTCTTATCTAGACTGTCAAAACATGATTTAGTAAGAGGTCTCCCTAAAATGAATTTTAAAGTAGATATTTTATGTGATGCATGTCAATTAGGAAAGCTTAGAAAAAGTTCCTTTAAATTAAAAGATATGATTTCAACTTCAAAACCCCTTGAGTTACTTCATCTTGATTTATTTGGTCCATCTCAAATTCAGTCAATAAATCATAGTAATTATGTTTTTGTAATTGTAGATGGTTATTCTAGATTTACATGGACAATATTTTTGAAACATAAAAGTGATACTTTTGAATGTTTTAAGAACTTTTCAAAAAGGATTCAAAATCAATTATCTTTAAAAATTATAACTATTCGTAGTGATCACGGTGGTGAATTTGAAAATGAAAAGTTTAAGGAATTCTGCAATAAGAAGGGAATAACTCACAATTTCTCATTTCCAAGAACTCCACAACAAAACGGAGTAGTTGAGCGTAAAAATAGAACGATACAAGAGTGTGCGAGAACTATGCTTTCAGATAGTAATTTACCAAAACACTTTTGGGCAGAAGCTGTTGCTACCGCCTGTTATATTTTGAATAGAATTTTAATTAGACCTTTAACTGATAAGACACCTTATGAACTTCTTCATGGAAAGAAACCTAAGGTATCATATTTCAGAATTTTTGGAAGTAAATGCTTTATTTTTTTTTATTTTTATTTTTAGCAAAGGCTAGCGGGGTTAACAGGGCCCCTACCTGATTTTATTGCCAAGAAAACAATAAAATACAATACTTTCCCAAAGGAAAACAAGCACAAAAGTAGAAAATAGAAAAAAAAACACACGGGGATAAAAAACAGCTGGGAAAAAAAACACAAAACAAGGCAGAACACAACAGATGAAAACACCGAGATAACACCAACTATCTCCAAGCATCCATGTTATTCACCGTAAAATTGGATTGCATCTTCAATGCTTTGTATATTTCATTCTTCAAAACCTTCCATAACACCTGCTCATCTCTCCTCTTCTTTTCAAAACATATCATGTTCCTTTCATACCACACCACTGCAAGATGCTTTATTTTAAATACAAAAGATAATTTGGATAAATTTGATCCTAAATCCGACAAAGGAATCTTTATCGGATATTCTAATAGAAGTAAAGCTTATAGAGTTTTTAATTTAAGATCTAACACCATCGAAGAAACAATGCATGTTTCGTTTGATGAAAATTTAAAAGATTTTGAAATTACAAATGATGAAGAAGATTTAATTACTCAAAATCAGGAATTAACCGAAATTAATAATGAAATTAATCATCCTAATAAAAGGATTAAACTTTTAAAAGATCATCCTATTGAAAATATAATAGGAGATATGCAATCTATTGTTACAACTAGAAATCAACTAAGTAAAATGAGTAATGTAGCATTTATATCATCTATTGAACCCAAAAATCCTAAAGAAGCATCAACTGATGATTCATGGATTTTAGCTATGCAAGAAGAATTAAATCAATTCACTAGAAATGAAGTTTGGGAACTTGTTCCTAAACCTAAAGATAAAATTATAATAGGAACTAAATGGGTCTATAAAAATAAAATGAATGAACAAGGTGAGGTCGTTAGAAATAAAGCACGATTAGTCGCCCAATGTTATTGTCAAGAAGAAGGTATAGATTATGACGAAACCTTTGCTCCTATAGCAAAATTAGAAGCCATTAGGATTCTACTTGCTTTCGCAAATCATAATAATTTCAAATTATTTCAAATGGATGTTAAAAGTGCATTTTTAAATGGATTTGTAAAAGAAGAAGTATATGTTGAACAATCACCACTTTTTGAAGATGAAAATTTACCAAACCATGTGTACAAACTTAAGAAAGCTTTATATGGTCTAAAACAAGCTCCTAGAGCCTGGTATGATAGACTAAGATCTTATTTATTACAATCAAATTTTGAAATTGGTAAAGTAGATAATACTCTTTTTATTAAAAGAAATAAAAATGATATTCAACTAGTTCAAGTATACGTAGATGATATCATTTTTGGTTCAACTAACTTCGAAATGAATAAAGAATTTTCTGAAATAATGACAAAAGAGTTTGAGATGAGTCATATGGGTGAATTAAACTTCTTTCTAGGATTGCAAATAAAACAGTTAGATAATGGTATTTTTATTAGTCAAGAAAAATATGCTAAAGAACTAGTCAATAAATTTGGTTTGACTATTGCGAGTGGAAAACCTACTCCCATGGCAACCAATGAATATCTAAGTAAAGAAGATTTCTCGAAAGATGTAAATCAAAAGTTGTATAGAGGAATGATCGGATCATTGCTCTATATCACTGCTAGTAGACCTGATATCATGCATAGTGTATGTCTCTGTGCAAGATATCAATCTCATCCTAAAGAAACTCACTTAAAAGCTGTAAAACGTATCATAAGATATATTAAACACACATCTGATTATGGCTTATTTTATCCTAAAAATGATTCATTTGATTTAATATCATACTGTGATGCTGACTATGCTGGATGTAAATCAAACCGAAAAAGTACAAGTGGAACTTGTCACTTTTTGGGACACTCTCTTGTTTCCTGGTTTAGTGAAAAGCAAAATACAGTTTCTCTATCAACAACTGAAGCAGAGTATATTTCTGCTGCTTTGGCTTGTTCTCAAGTAATATATATGCAACAAACCTTAAGAGATTTTGGATTAAATATCTCAAAATCGCCAATTTATTGTGATAATACTAGTGCAATAAATTTATCTAAAAATCCTACTCACCATGCTCGAACTAAACATATTGATGTTCGACATCATTTTCTTAGAGATAATATAACTAAAGAAGTAATTACTCTTGAATATATAAACTCTGAGAATCAAATCGCTGATATCTTAACAAAACCATTAAATGAATCTATATTTACTAAATTAAGAAGAGAATTAGGTATTTGTTCTATAACTGAAATATAAAATATAAATAACAAGTATAATTAATAATTAATATTAAAATAAATCATAGAGTTAAAATATAAGGACTATGTCGACATCCCCTGGGAAGACATGTCGACATGTAACGTTTCTATTTTTTAAAATTTTCCCACCAAAATTCAAAAATTTAGTTATATATTCTTCTCTATTTCGAATTCTTATTCATTCTCTCTGTTTTCTCTTCATTTTCTATTCTGAAATATAAAAAAAAATGGCATCTTCCTCTAAATCAAACATAAAATCAACTTTCTCATTCCCCTCTCCTACTTCTGGTCCGTTTCAATACACTACTCTCGCACGTGTAACTAAATTGGAGGAGTCTATGAAGGATACTCTTCAGATGTTGACTGAAATTCAAGTGACTCAACTTCGTATGGCGAAAGAGCAAGAGAGGCAAGGCAAGATTCTTAGGAATTTACAAAAATTCCTAATGGATAACCAGGCCAACCCTATCTTGATCGATGAAGACTCTTCACTCAATCAAGAACATGAGGTCAGCGACGAAGAAGAAGAAGAACCTATGGAAGAAGCACACGAGGAGGATGATGACCAAGTAGTATGCATTGGAGAAGTGTGTTTCGACAAAAATGGGAATCTTGTTGAACAACGTGGAAATTTCTGTTTCCACTATCCAAACTGTTCAATTCATAAATCTCCTATGTTCAGAAACACACATTAGTTTCTTCTCTTTCTTTCTGTTGTTATTTATGTTTTTATGTTTTTTCAAACGCAAATGTAAATACAACCATACTCGTAATAAATAAACTCGTGTTCTTATATGTGTTAGTATTATTGTGAATTCTTAGTTAGGATAGTTAATAGTTTAGGATTATATTTTAGTTAAGCATTGATTATGTATGATAACACTATCATTATAATCACAAGTAATGTAGTCTTATTTTCAGGGGGAGTTATATAGAGTAATATAGAGTTATCTAGTTTAGAGTTAGTTTTTTTGTTGATGACAAAGGGGGAGAAATATAAAATAGGATAGTTAGGCATAGATTAAGGGGGAGTTACTAGGATAGAAGGAATATTTTATAAACAAAGGTTGTCATCATAAAAAAGGGGGAGATTTTTAGTCCATGAGATGATGGTTTTGATGACAACAACCTTATAATAGATTATAAAATATAAATACTAACATTACAAGTTTAGATATATATGTATATGCAGGATCTAACCATGCAGGTATCAAGAATGAAGACTGTACAGTATAGAGATTCAAGATATAGAGATAGAAGACTCATGAGTATCAAGAATTTCAAGAGTTCAAGTTTCTGAGATAAATTATATAGTTAGGAATATTGTTAAAACTCATAGAAAGGCACTGACATCTTAAAATCTATTTTATTCGTGGAATGGAATCCACTTCGTGCTCGTTAAAGGGATGGAACCCTAAGTAGGATGGAACCTACGAAAAATCTAGTGGAACATCTTTTTGTATCCACTTACCTTTATTTCAAAATGATTTTACAAAATTATCTTGTTTTCAAAATGATTTCAAAACTTTCCTTTTAAAAGATTCAAAACTCTCTATCCTGATTTTAAATAATTTTAGCCTCAAAAACATCTTTAATTTCAAAGTCAAATTACTCCTGATTTTAAACTATCTTTTCAAATAATATATTTAACTTTTAAATTATTTATACTTTGATTTAAATTATTGTTAAATAATATGTATATATTGTTCTTTATATTTACTTATGAATTTCAACTAAAGTCAAGTATATTTATAAAGTTTAAAATAGTTTTAATATAAGATGAGTATTATTTTTATAGAAATTTAAAATATCAAATTTGGCTGAGGGATGTCGACATGCCTATAGGTACCATGTCAACATGGTGACAGTTGAGTTCAAAATTTAAATTTCAAAATAAGTGTCTATTCGCCATAACTCTTCACGAATGGACATGACTGTTGTTCTTCTATAAATAGGGGTCAGTTTCAACGAATTTTTAATCACTTTTCTCTGATTTAACTTCTCTTCTTCTTCTCCACTTTCTTATTTACAAATTACACCATTACTCTGCCGAAATCAATATCGAATCTAACTAGATTAATTCTGGTTTTGATTCTCTCCACTATCTCTACAAGATCCAAGTGCTAATCTGAGTTATGGACCTTTTGTAATCAATCGAGCGAGAGAAGGTGTGATTGTAGCCCTGGAAATCAATTGGGTTAACTTGTTGCCCCGGAAATCAAGTATCTCTACCCAGAGGATTGTTATTCTGGAGGGTGTACCTCGTAGCCTTGAAACCGAGGGTTGTAATTGTTGAATTGAGTTTGAAAGGAAATCCGTACTTGTGTTGCGGGACTGGATGTAGGGTAACTCCGAACCAGTATAAAATCCGGTGTGTTCTTTCCTTTACTGCTTTTACTTTATATTTGCATCTGTGTTTGATTCTGTGTTCATATCTGTGTCTGATTAGTGTATACATTGTTAACAAATTAAGATAAACTCAAAAAGATTAACAAATTTCTTAAAACACTATTCACCCCCCCTCTAGTGTTAATTCTAGCCTTAAGATCCTTAATCCGCATTTCTCACATTTACATATACGACGTAGTTAATTAGGTATTGATTTTCATTTATTTCCCCCATTATGAAGATAATTGATTGCTAGGCAAAAATAAGAGGAAATTCTTATTTAGCCTAATTATTATTCTAAGGCGTAACAAGGAAGATTCCTTATAAGGCCTTATTACGAAACGGTGAGATGAGTATTATTATTTATATGGAGTGTGTTTAATTTATGACTAAGTCATAAGGATGCGAGGTCAATGGAATTAAACGACAGAAGTTTGTCCTTCACTTTGAGGCTATCAATAGTTGTGTACACTTCCTATTGATGTGAGATATTCTTATGATAAATATTTATAATGACGTAAGGTTAGTTCCAAATTCTGTAGGGGAAATCTGTCCATCTAATTTGGCTATCAGTTCCTATGAATAGTCAGACTAATGTGAGACGTCACTATGAGTATGTGCCATAGTACAAGGGGCCTACTTCGGGGTCTTGAGGTATTAAGTGGTTGTTTGAGAACTCACTTATTTTCCCCAAATGAAGTATTAAGTGGCCTATGGGACACGTTAGGTGGTATCTTTACAGAGGTCCGCTTATGGATAAGGTACTAAGTGATCGACCGAGGGTCCGCCTTTTCAAATAAAGAAGTATTAAGTGACTTGAGATTCCATATGATGCCAACTAAATAGTACCATTGAAGAGCACGCCTTGAAAATATGTATTAAATGATGGGGTCTGCCTTAATTAAGGTATTAAATAACCAGAGCCTACCTATTTTCCAATAAATTGTATTAAGTGGCTTGGGTACTTTCTTTTGCATCACTAGTTAATTATAGCGTGGAATTTGAGACCTGCTTCTTTCCATAAAAAGAAGTATTAAATGTTTTTAATGGTTTGATGTTCGTAGACATATTCTTATTTTGAAATATACTGCCCAAGTACTGAAAATGTAAGGTTCGAGGTTTTTATTCACCAGACAGTTGTTGTTCTGACTCCTCCTCATTGCAACACAGGTTAAAGGACATTAATGGCGAAGATGAAGCTTAGAGACGAAGGTGGCTTGCTTGTGGCAGTATTTATCATTTTCACCTGCTTTGATGTGTACCCATATATTTAGACTATTGTTGTAATGGATTTATTATATGATTTAATGGTACTTTTTATTTTGACATATTTATGATTTTGAAATAAATGGGTAAACTTTTCTATTATAATTTGTTCCATCCGCTATGAGTTCTGAAAATTTAGTTATGGATCTATACTGTTATTTTCTTAGTTCTACCAACAGCTTGCCTTACAATGGATCTAAGTTTCGATGGGCCTTTTTTGGATTGAAATTTAGGCTTATTTCGAGGTGGGTTGCTACATTTGGGATATGAGTTTCTTGCTATCTCGTAGGGCTAACAGTCGGAAGATTTTACTTCCATCAGGACCGTAAGTCGAGATCGTATTCTTGGATATTGATTTCTATATTTGGTTTGGATTTCTCTCCTTTTGAGTTTCATAGTTCCTAATTTATCTTTTGTGGCTTAGTAGTCGGAAATTATTACTTCCATTAAGGTTGTAAGTCGAGATTTGATGTTTTGATTGTTTATTTGGGATTATGCCATATTGATTTACATTGCTAGGGCTTGTCAGTCGGAAGTCTTCACTTCCATTAGGACCGCAAGTCAAGACTGATATTTTTGGGTTGCTGACTCTTGAGTTTGGTTTAATTCGGGATATATTCTTTTATTATGGATTTATGGATACGCCGCATGGTTATCCATAGTATTTTGAAATTCTGATGTGTTTGATTGTTATTGCCCAATTTATAATTGTTGTGAATCATACTTATACTTATATCATTTGTGATACTGAAAATTGGGGCATGGTATTTCATTATGATGTTATACTGAAGTTATGTTGAGTTGTATTCGTACTTTGTTTTTGTGCAGTTAATGCCCCGCTATAACCTGTTATACCTCATAGCGGATTTCTACCGCTATGATTTTTCCATATAGCCCCAAATATAGCCTTTTCGCTTTAAGCCCCGCTATTTCCGCTATATACCATTATTCCCGCTATATTCCGCTATTTACGCTATATCTTCTTTAAAAGAAATGAATTGAAAAATGACATTTATACATTATAAAAATTAAGAAATTAATTTATTTAATTGAATTTTTAATATATTTCTATAAATGAAAATACTCCAATATCTACTAAATTCAATTATGTTATATAATAGTTTTACGTTTATTTACAGTATATTCACACATGTTTTTATTTAAAATTATTTATGTATTAATTATAATTCAATTGAATGTTGATTTTTCATTTAATTACCATTTATATATTTGTAAAAACATTAACTATGAATTTTATATGCTATTTTAGAGTCATCCGCTATATCCCGCTATATCCTCGCTGTATCACCACTATGACTTTTTGCACCTCCGCCGCATTGAATCTGCCGAGCGCTTTAACTGCACAGCTTTGTTTTTAATACCATGAGTGTTATGCACACATATTGGATATTGATATAGTCTGACCTGTTTATTATTTATATAATACTCGGGCCAGTCTAAGACTTTTTAGGTACATGGACACTAGCTGTTTGGATGTTGGGCTTTAGAGGAGACATTATGTATATAATAATATAATATATCAAGGGTGAGTTGATAGACTATGGATATTTTTTTCCTTGGATGTCTCCTTGTATTTGTTGTATTATGATATACTATCATATTGAGACAGACATCAGTTGATATCAGTTTGTGTGTGTGTGTGTATATATATACATTATATTTTTCTACTGCGATCTACGACTCTGTGTTCATCAATATATGTTATATATTGTTCTATCTTGGTAAACCCATGTGTTTATCGCTTTGTGCCGATACTGGTTATGTATGGTCATTTTAGTTTTAAGATTTTTAATACATACCGGTGTTGGTTTAAGGGAATATTCACGTGTGGTAGCTCGTATCAAGCCTCATTTTCCGTATTACCAGACATGATTACTTAGTAATTTTCTTTAGTAGTATGGGTATAAAGGCAGGGTGTTACAAATGAGACCACTATGAAATAACCACCCGTGGTCCCCTGTCCATTATTCATTCATTCATTTATGATCTACTATAAACCAGCCACCCGTAGATCCTCTTTGATTATTATTTAATTTTGGACTACAAAGAATCAGCTGTATGTAATCCCTTACTACATGGAATCAGCCATATGTAGTAACATTTAATTTGAGGTTGTAATGAATCAACCATCTACAGACCTCTGGAAGTTGAATGGCTCTTCTCACCTGAAGTTGCTTCAGATGTGCATTCGAGCAAGCGTCCTTACTCGACGTCAATAGCCCTTCCACTCTCCTCTACTCATATTACTCCGGTGCAACACACACTGCCCCAACACATGTGCGCTATACACTCTTTATTTATTGAGCGCGTTCTTTCTGAAATTGCAGTGCGGTATGGCGGCACAATTTGTCTTACTCTCTTCATAATTGCAACACTCTTTCTTTCATAAAAATAGCAGCGCAGAACTACTTTTCCCATAAAGTCCCTAGATTCTTTTGGCAAATCACTACCCCACCACTCAGCACAGTTTTATTTGGCGCAGTCTCCTTGAAGACGTTCGGCCACTGCCTCCTTAGCTCGGTACTTGATAATATCCGATACCTCTGACAAAGCACATTACCGCCTTTACAAATGTCATTGTTAGATACGTTGTCTTTACTGTTTTCTGACATTTACAAAGTCCTTTGTTTATCATTTTGACTATTTTTTTGGATTTTTTCCCCTTGCATTATTATTTTAATACATATATCATTTCTATCAACTTTGAGCGCAGATCCCCCTTCTACTGGTGCGTTCTTCATTAGTTCTAGTTTATTTTTCGTATAGAAGTCTTATAAAATTCTAGAAAATTCGCAAATAATTCATTTATCCCTACCTTGTATTTCGTTTGAATTACAAGTTATTTTCCTTGTATGTTTTTTAAGTGTTTACTTTAGAAATGCATAACAATTTATTCCTAAGCCATGAGCTTCTCAAATTGGTAACCCATCTTTAGAACAACGATTAGGACATCATATCTTGTTTTCATTTTCACATAAATCTATATGAATACTAAAAAAGGCATAATCCGAATCAACTAAAACGTACTAAAAGGTTAAGTATTACTCATCTAAATCTTTATGAAATATTGTTTAGATCTTCTTTTCTTTTCCTTAACTTGTATTTGCTTTGTTTTCTCTTTATTCCTGTTTCTCTAAGCCATCACCATTAATGTATCTTTTGAGTTTTGTAGAATGGAATAGAAAAGAGTCATGTTTATTGTTCCACAATTACTTGGACTTTGGTTCACATAATCGTTTTCATTAGTTTATTGTCTCTTTTTCTATCTTACCCAGCCCTTCTTTAATTAATTAACTATTCATAAATTATGGATTACAATATATAGTTCAAGTCCTAAGTGCTTGACGTAAATTGGAACTTTATTTTATTCATCAAGTCCAAACTACATGGATTATGATACTCTTCAATTTTGTTATATAGGAGTGAACAACGTTTTTTTTTTCCACAAATTTTATGGAAACGAGAATAAATCCACATTAGAGAGTTTATTTTATCTCCATTAATGGCTTTTACACTTCCACAATTTCTTGGTATATTCCCGCTTTATTCTCACTACAGATTTTAGCACCACCACTATAAAACCACTAAACATTTTAAATTTACAGATACCAAATCAAAAACTTATTCTCAGCAATAAATGATATAAACATTCTTTGTTTTTCCTTTACACTCCTTTTTTTTCCTTATGTATAAATTTTTTAGTTTTCTAATTTGTTTTGGAGGTAACCTGACGTTGGAAATAACGAAATAAATTAGAGGAAACATATATTTAACAAACCGATCGTATGGAGGTTTGCTTATGCAAAATGGAATTGTATGAAGCCAAAAAGACGATGAACAATATTTGTATGATAACTCATTTGGTCAAAACACTAGAGTAAAGATGTGCAAGAATTAATTTCTAATGGCAACGTAAATCCATTTTGTTAATTACTTGAACTGCGATAACTTTATGACATACTCCCTCAACGTTCCTACAACGTTTACGGACAATGTTCAGTTTACTTGCGGATTTAAAACATTTAGAACAAAATATAATAAAAATTTTGTCGTCTCCCCAAAAAGCTTCAAAACTATCCACTTGGTCATTTTAAAGAATATTTCATATCAGTTTTCTCATACTTAATTTGATATTTCGATAATATTTTTCTCTTGTTCTTAATTTGAAAAAAAAATCCAATTGTTTTAATTTGAGAAATGTTAAATAATTTAAAGTATTTTTCTAGAAATACCGTTCAAATTTTCTTAACGAGCTTTTCTACGGAAAAATTTAAATTTTTAGTTCAAAAATTTGTTTATCAAAATGTAGTAGTTCCCAAAAAAGAATTTCAAAAAAAAATTTACGATGAAAAGATTTAAATTTTATATGAAAATTCAAGTTGTCCATCAAGATGCATGCACTTAAGAAATTGAAAGAACACACATTTTTTAAAGCATACAAAAAAAATATGCATGCATATTTTGTATTAACAAAAGTTTAATCCATTATATTTTTATAAAACTTTGAAGTTAATACTGATTTTATTTTATTTCATCGCAATTTGCTAATCTGTAAAAATCTATTGTTGCCTAGTATTATTTCTTACAAATTAATAGATGCAAATACAATTTGCCAATTGAAAATTCAACTAGTATGGGTACGTAAAAGAAAATTATAGCTTGGAGAGGAAGACAAGCAAATTTAAAAAGCGTATCATAACCGACCACAAGCGTAATTCGTAACTATCACCCGGGCAAAAAGCCCAAACCCGTGTCCCGCCCATTCACCTAAACCCTAGCAGCCTAGGAGTACAAAGGACAGAAGCACGCACTTCTCGCAACACTAGAAATATTGAGGGGCAAAATACAAATTTCCATTCCAAATCAGTGGATATTTCACCTCAATTTGTTGCTCACTTGGGTTTAAGCACAGCTACAAAAAAATCTAAGGGTTTTGGAGGCGACCGGATAATCCTGCTAACGATCACAATACTCTCCTCATTCTTTTCACTTTTCGCGAAGTAATTACTGTGGTTATCTGCAATCGAAACCCTAACCTTTGAGCACAGATATGTGTATTCTTGATTGTTCTTAGTTCCCTACAGGCGAATCAGGTACTCTGATTTTATAATCTTCCTTTTTGTTTAGTATGATCTTGGAGAAGCTTTCTAGCTTTGTGTGCTATAAATTCACTATGTACTGTTCTGTAGGGTATTTTATGAAACTCAAGTATAGATAGTGTTTTATCTTATCTTTACTTCTTTATATGATACTAGCTTTATTCTTTCGTGAAAATTCTATCTCCAGTTCTGATGAATTTTGTTATGCGAAGCTTAGAATTCTGATTAGCCTTAGCTTTGGCGTGTATATACGATGGTGGGCATTATTTGTTAGTTTGTTGCATTTAAATAAATGATTATGGCAATGAATACCGGAATTGTGAAAACCATGATTACATGGCACATAGAAAATTCGTCCTTAATTGAAAAATAAATAGAACAAACAGAGGGGTATGTATTTTTACTTATATCACCACTATAACCGGACTTTCATGTGATTTTAGTAATGGTGTGAGATTCTAGCTGAAGATTGTTTTTACATCAGTTGCAGGGCCTGTTGTTTATATACACTGACTTGTCTACTGACACACACTATTGTTACCATCTAATTTAACTTTTCTTATCAACATACAAACAATGCATTCAACAGCAGATTAACTAAGTGCATACATTGATTAATATATATTTTATTGCTGTAGTCTTGCATTTTAAAAACAATAATACATTTTGTGTAGAGAACAACTATTTATCATGTGCGTGTAAGAAAATACCACTTAATTAAAATTAAGCAGTAACAAGTGAAGTGAAAATAACTAGTAGGAAGGTTGAAATTTTTGGATCTTGATGGTAATTAGTGGAGATAAACATGTAGTATGGGATATAGACAGAATAACAAAATGTAAAAAAGGTTTCTCTATTCAAAAAAGAAAAAAAAAGAAAAAGAAAAAAACCCATGGTTGATCATATGTGATAAGCTTTCTTTATTGACACCAGTGTGTGTATTGGCATGTATGATGTGCGCAGGCATGCACACTCGTGAGTTGTTTTATTGTTTCTCAATTAAGATGTCTAGGAGAACATGTATGTATATTGCTTGATCATTGAAAGTTGAAACGGCGAGCACATCGGTTAAACATGTAAAAAGAATTCACTCTATAAATAGCATTGAATGTAGCATGACAAGGCTTTTTGATTGAGGCAATAAATCCAGTGGCGTTGGCAAAGGTTCGACGGTTGTACAATTGGTGGCGTTCTCGTTGGCAGAAGGGCAGGAAGGGCAGGGATGGTTCCATGTAGGGGCGAGGCATGGAAAATGCCCTCCCTTGCTTTTGTGACATGAATTACGAACTTATCCCCAACATTTAAAAACAATTACAAGTATGCCATCAAACATATACATGCCAATATTTCAACACCTTCTTATAAACCCTTTTATCTCAAAGAGAAACCATAAAATTTAAGGCTACCCCACTACATCAGGTGTCTTTGGACAATCTCTCATTGGAATCTCAGCCTCAAACTCGATATATGCTGCCAACGAGTTAGAATTTTGATCATCCTGAATCTAATTTGCTTATTTTTTTATTTTAAATCAGAATTTCTCTCATTTTAACTTTTTAATTACTGATATTTTAGGAGTTTTGTATTTTGTTAGATGACTTAAACATGGAATCTTGAAATTTGTTGTTTGTTATAACTGATTGAAATTTGTTTTACTTATCATCCATTTTATATAGCTATTGCAACTTTTATTGCTTGATACTATAACTATAAACTACCAATTGATCATTACTTAATCATACAAGATGGTTAAACTATTAAACAAATTTAAATAGCTAATTTGAATTGAATTATAGTTAAGATTAATTTGAGATATAATCTGAATTTAACTATACACATGTTTGAGTAGATTGCACATTATTCTTGAAAGTGACGCAGTATTATGCTTTTGTGTGGTTATTTTACTTATTTTTCATTATAATTTTTCATTATAAAATATAATTACATTATTTTATTAACTTATTTTTCATTGTAAACAATAGTTAAGAAATCACACCCTTAACTCTATCACCAGCATGATCATTCAACTATATAACCATATATACACATACACACAAAAAAAATGTAAATTCATAAGAGCACTCATACATTTAGTTTACTTGAAATAATGTTTGATTTGTGCCAACCTTTAGCGTAATTTAATGATCTGCCCCTGCAAAATGGTATTTAGGCACCATTGGAATGTATTTATCCAATTCTTTATATAAATAGCATATAGACAAAGGATTATTTGTTAATAGCTAGTTAGAAATTGATTAACTAGTACATAGTTCGAAAATTAAGAGCATATTGCATAGGATTCACAGTTCAACCTCAGTTTTCTTAGCAGTCAAACTTGTGATTTTTCAGGTAAACTCACTATTTCAAATGTCATTTATCTCACTTGAGATCTTATTCCAGATCTCATTTTGTTTATATCTTATTTGACACTCATCTCGTCCAAAATATTAAGATCTCAAATGAAATTTTAGGCATTTTACATAAGATCTCAATAGAAGAACTCATAAAGATTATGTTTTTTCATGTACCATTCCTTTTACTTTTTATGTTGGTCCTAAAAAATTGCCTTTATTGATTTTTTACCAACCTTCTAAATTTTTTATATTTTATATTTTAACGAGTAAGCAAAAATAAAAAACTTTTTATTTCTTATTGTTGGAAACAATGGCTATCTTCGGCTGAGTCGTGGACAAGTCACTCTCTTGAAGACGTTTCGGCGATCTGCTCAAAGGTGCAAGCAATTCGTCTCTATCACCGCCGCCTCTAGGATAAAACAGCCTCTCGAAAGTTTTGTGGTATCGGTTCGTTTGCACGGACGAAGCGATTCTGGTTGCACTCAAAAAACTCGTTGCTCGATTATTATTTTTTAAAAGGGGAAAAATGTTCTCTTTAGTTTCGTCTTCGTATCTGTTAAGAAGACGGAAGAGCAAAAGAACGTTGCTGAATGGGGGGATACGTGGTCTTGAAAAACGGATCTGAGAAATACCGGGTCAAAAAATAAATAAACGTTGCGTAACGTTCTTCAATACGGGCTTCTTACCGTTCCAGCCCGGTCAGAAAACGGTAAATAAATTTGTACCAAAAATATAAGTATTACACCACTACAAGCCCGAACCCGAACCCGAGCCCGGGTCGAGTCGAGTCGAGTCGGTCGGTCGCGCGCGCGCGTGTGTGGTGGTCAAGCATGGTCTCCCTCCTCACAAAAGAGCATCATTGGGTGCCCAAAGGGCCCAACTTAGCTTCAAAGAATCAAGTATAAATACTTGATTCTTCTATATAATCCCACAATGTGGGACTATTCATATTCCCATAGGAGCCATATCATACTTAGTCAAATTTTTAAGAATTCATTCATAAGTAAAAACATTTCCAACAATCCCCCACTTGAATTTTTAAAACTTATTTCGAGCAATTTCTGAAAACCATAAGATTGTGCATAAACAAAGGTGTCTTTCGACTTGAACCTTTGCATAGTGGATAAGATTCAGTTTTTACTAGAGTGACACGTGGTCTTGAACTCTATTCCTGACATCAGACCACACACAATCTTTCTAGAGTGCAATCAAGTAAGCCCGTGCATTTATGGCCATGCACGTCCATCCCAGTTTAGTGAATGCTCTAGGAGTTTTGCCCAAAACTCCATAGGAAACGGCCAAATTTCCACATTCACACAGGTGAGTCTATCAAGAGTACTCCTGAAGGTAGGTACTCCACTCCAAATGGAGTATAGATCTCATTAAGAGTTTCTATTAACTCAACCTCTAATCACTTCAGGAACATATGCTTTTATATACATGAAAAATAGCATATTCAACTCATATCACTACACAACTTGTTCTTACCCATTGAACCTAGTTCTTGGGATCTCCAGTCAGTAGGTCAGGTTACTATTGTGCGTGACTCAACAATCTAAGGGCAATAGTCCTATTTTTCTAGAAGTTGTAAAGACTTTCTCTCTGGCCAGTCCTTTCGTCAAAGGATCTGCCAAATTCTCCTCACTGCGTATATGATCCACTCTAACAGCTCTTGAAGAGAGTAGCTCTCTAACAGTGCTGTGCTTACGACGTATCTGTCGTCTCTTACCATTATAATAACGGTTCTGTACTTTTGCAATAGCCGCGGTACTATCGCAATGAATCAACACAGCTGGTATCGGTTTTTCCCATAAGGGAATCTCAGCTAGCAGATTTCTTAAATACTCTACTTCTTCACTAGCTGTAGCTAGTGCTATCATCTCAGACTCCATAGTAGACTGAGCCAAAATTGTCTGTTTCTTGGATTTTCAAGAAACAGCTCCTCCAGCAATGCTAAATATATAGCCACTAGTTGCTTTTGAATCATCAGATAAAGTATTCCAGTCTGCATCGGTGTAACCTTCAAGCACAGCTGGAAACTTTTCATAATGTAACCCTAGGTTCATGGTTCGTTTTAGGTATCTCATGACCCTCTCAATAGCATGCCAATGCTCTATACCAGGTCTACTAGTAAACCTGTATAATAATCCCACGACATAGGCAATGTCGGGTCTAGTACAATCAGTGGCATACCTAAGGCTGCCAATGATGCTCGCATAATCAGACTGTCTTACACCTTCACCAATGTTCTTGAATAGCTTTACACTAGGATCATATGGTGTACATGCAGGTTTACAGTCAAAGTAATTGTATTTCTTTAAGATCTTCTCAATATAATGAGATTGATCCAAAGAAAGTCCCTTATCAGACCTAGTAATCTTAATACCAAGGATTACACTTGCTTCACCTAGATCTTTCATATCAAAGTTGGCACTTAACAAAGATTTAACAGTGTTTATGGCATGAATGTTTGATCCAAAAATAAGTAGATCATCTACATACAAACATATTATAGTGCAAATGTCATTTTCAGATTTATAATAAATGCATTTGTCACTTTCATTAACTTTGAAACCATTTGAGATTATTAAGTTATCAAATTTTTCATGCCATTGTTTAGGTGCTTGTTTTAAACCATATAAAGATTTATCTAATTTTCAAACTTTATGTTCTTGACCATGAATTACAAAACCTTCCGGTTGGTCCATATAAATTTCCTCTTCTAATTCACCATTTAAAAAAGCAGTTTTAACATCCATTTGGTGTATAATTAAATTATGAATAGATGCTAATGAAATTAGTACTCGAATGGATGTGATTCTAGTTACGGGTGAAAAAGTATCAAAAAAGTCTACATTTTCTCTTTGCCTAAAACCTTTAGCTACCAAACGGGCTTTATATTTATCAACTGTGACATCAGGTTTTAGTTTCTTTTTAAGTACCCATTTACAGCCTATAGACTTACAACCAGGTGGTAAATCTACTAAGTGCCAAGTCTTATTGGATTCCAAGGAATCCATCTCATCATTTATAGCCTCTTGCCAAAAATCGGCATCTAATGAAGATAAGGCTTCTTGGAGGTTTGTGGGATCCTCCTCTATAGAAAAAATGCAAAAGTCTGAGCCAAAGTCTGAGCCAAAGTCTTTATCAACTCTTGCTCTTTTACTTCTTCTAGGTTCAATTTCAGAAGATTCATTAAGTTCTGTTCTAATAGGCATGATGTTATTTGACGTGCCCCCACTATTCCTTAATTTAAAAGGAAACTTAGTTTCATAAAAATCAGCATCATTAGATTCTACTATATTATGTGTATTCAGGTTATAAAATCTATATGCTTTGCTGTTAACAGCATAGCCAATAAATACACATTCATATGCTCTACTAGCTAATTTTATTCTCTTAGGGTTAGGTATACGAACATATGCCAAACATCCCCAAGTTCTAAAGTAAGATACATTTGGTTTATAATTTCTTAAAATTTCAAAAGGTGAAATCTTACTTTTTGATTTAGGGATTCTATTCAATACATAGCATACAGTCAATAAAATATCCCCCACCAATGTTTTGCTGCACCCGAATTTAATAAAATAGCTACAACTAATTCAGTAAAGGTCCTATTTTTTCTTTCAGCTTTACCGTTCATTTCAGGTGAATAAGGTGCAGTTCTCTCATGAATTATACCATGCAATTTATAAAAATCAAGAAAAGGACTAGACTCATATTCAGTTCCTCTATCACTACGAAGTCTCTTAATTTTCTTATTAGATTGATTCTCGAGTTCAGTTTTAAATAATTTGAACATATCAAATGCATCACTTTTATTTTTCATAAGATATACATAAGTGAAATCAGAGCCATCATCAATGAAAGTGATAAAGTAACGGTGTCCGTGTCTAGTCAAAGTACCATCAAGCTCACATATGTCAGAATGAATTAAATCTAAAGGTTCAGAGTTTCTATCAACTGATTTATGGGGTTTCTTAGTGATTTTTGCTTGACTACAGAATTCACACTTATCAAATTCAGATTGTGACATTTTAGGAATCAAATCTAAGATGCTCATATTATGAATAATGTGTTTGTTAACATGACATAATCGAGAGTGCCAGATATTACAATCACATAACATATAAGCAGAACTGGTTACTTTATTAGATTCAACATTCAGTTTAAACATACCCTCACAAGCATAACCCTTCCCTACAAACATCCCCTTATGAGTCAAAGTGTACAAATCAGCCCCTATAACTTGAGTAAAACCAGCCTTATTAAGGAGAAAACCAGAAACCAAGTTCTTTCTCATCTCTGGAGTATGCATTACATCTTTCAAAATAACTGTCTTTCCAGAGGTAAACTTTATTTCCACATTTCCAATGCCAGCACCAGTAGTGGTGTGAGAATCTCCCAGTAGCACTTTCTGATCATCAGCAGCCGTGTATGTGCTAAACATAGCACGATCATAGCAGACATGGCGGGATGCACCAGTATCTACCCACCAACCCTCTGATCCACCAACTAGGTGAATCTCAGAAATCATAGCCGTAAGAGGCTCTTCAGTCAGGTTAGCCTGCGGTGCAGGGCCTGGTCTGTTCCTACACTTGCGTGCCATATGACCTGGTTTTCCACAGTTGTAACATAGAAACAACTATCCAGAATCATTTTTTTGGGTCGGTTTTTGCTGTGCCTTTTGGTTCCCTTGCGGGTTCCAATTCTGTTTGTTGCGGTTGCGGTTCTGATTCTTAAAGTTTTTCGGATTCGGTTTCAGAACCGCGGGCTTGGACCTTTTAGTGTTGTTTGTGACAACAAGCACTTCCTCTTTCTGGTCCTGCTTACGAGCCTCCTCCTCAATACGGAGGCGAGTAATCAAGCTCTCTAAGGAAAATTCCTTAGTCTTGTGCCTAAGCACATTCTTAAAATCTTTCCAACCTGGGGGCAATTTATCAATAATAACAGCAATCTGAAACTGTTCATCCAAAGTCATACCTTCGGAGATGATCTCATGAGCAATTTTCTGTAGCTTATGAGATTGCATCTCTACTGACCTGTCATCTGTCATCTGGTATTTGAGGTAGCGGCTGACTGCATACTTCTTTGCTCCAGCCTCCTCAGTGTCATACTTCTTTTGTAGCGCTTTCCAGATCTCTTTGGCTGACTTGTCAGAGTTGTAGTAGTCGTAGAGGTCATCACTGAGGCCGTTGAGTATGTAGTTTCGGCACATGTAATCTTGTTCTGTCCAGGTGTGCAACTCCTTTGATTTTTCTGTCCAGGCTCGCATCTGATCAGTGTCTGCTTCGTTTGGTCTATCGGGTAAGTGCGGTTTGTCGGTTGTTAGCACAACCACCACTTTTCTGGTTGTTAGGAAGAACTCCATCTTCCGTCTCCAGCGTTTGAAGTGGAGGCCCTCGAATCTGAATGGGGCAGCAGAGATCATGGGGACCTGGAAGAACGAAGCGGGAGCAGTAGGATCTAGATCTGCAGCGGAAGCCATTGATGTCGGCACGTCTTCAAATTGTTGGAAACAATGGCTATCTTCGGCTGAGTCGTGGACAAGTCACTCTCTTGAAGACGTTTCGGCGATCTGCTCAAAGGTGCAAGCAGTTCGTCTCTATCACCGCCGCCTCTAGGATAAAACAGCCCCTCGAAAGTTTTGTGGTATCGGTTCGTTTGCACGGACGAAGCGATTCTGGTTGCACTCAAAAAACTCGTTGCTCGATTATTTTTTTTTAAAAGGGAAAAAATGTTGTTCTCTTTAGTTTCGTCTTCGTATCTGTTAAGAAGACGGAAGAGCAAAAGAACGTTGCTGAATGGGGGATACGTGGTCTTGAAAAACGGATCTGAGAAATACCGGGTCAAAAAATAAATAAACGTTGCGTAACGTTCTTCAATACGGGCTTCTTACCGTTCCAGCCCGGTCAGAAAACGGTAAATAAATTTGTACCAAAAATATAAGTATTACACCACTACAAGCCCGAACCCGGGCCCGGGTCGGGTCGAGTCGGTCGGTCGCGCGCGCGCGCGTGTGGTGGTCAAGCATGGTCTCCCTCCTCACAAAAGAGCATCATTGGGTGCCCAAAGGGCCCAACTTAGCTTCAAAGAATCAAGTATAAATACTTGATTCTTCTATATAATCCCACAATGTGGGACTATTCATATTCCCATAGGAGCCATATCATACTTAGTCAAATTTTTAAGAATTCATTCATAAGTAAAAACATTTCCAACACTTATTTTAATATTCAAATGAGTAGAATCCATTCAATCAATGCCAAATCCTACAACTTTTCTCTAAGGTGGAACCCAGTGCACGAGGCTCCGCGGATGTCGATAATGTACGCAACTTTTCCCTCATATTGCGAAGATGCTGTTTCTGGACTCGAACACGCTCAGATCGCCATGCGGTGCGGGTGACTTAACCGTTGCGCCAAGGCTCCACCTCAACTTTTCTCTAAAAAGAATAATTAGTATTATAAGTTTAGAATTATGCATGTTAAAAAGTTTATATTTGGATAACAATTATTACAAAAATATTTAAAATGTCAAATTTAGATGCTTAAGTTACTCCAAAATAGTTTTGAGATGGATTTTAAAATCGGAGATGTACACTCGAGATACATTCATCTCGTCAGTGTGTGAAACTTCCAAGCCGAGACGCGACCGAAACTCGAAGTTTAAAACCTTGGGTAAATTACATGACAGCAACCATTGTTTCTTGTACAAATTATATGTATAAATCCCAGTGATCATTTATTGTTACCCGAGCCTAATGTTTAAGAAATGTTACAGATAATTCTGAATGATGACTATTGGCGTAAACACAGAAAGTAGCCATGGAAGAAAGAAAAAAACTTCAGCTCAACTCCAATTGTTGGAGAAATTATACTCAGGTAATTATTGTGTGCGTAAACACACGTATATTCTCCTTGTTCACTGCTGAAATTTCTATTACTTGTTAAGCTTATTTTTCCTAAACATCATAACATCACGTTTATTTTTTTATGACCAGCCTCATATTATTCTAATACATCACAATCTAGAATCATTTTACATTAGAAGCAAAAATTACATCCCAATCATTGCAAGTAATTTTCCCTCCCTTTTCGCAAACTTGGCTTCAAGGTGAAACATAGTATCTTTAGCTGTCATTTTGATATCTGAGAGGAATTCTACCTTTTTTAAAGTGTTTTTATTTACAAAAAACCCCAAATAATTTTATTTTTTTAGGCCAGTTTTAAAAGAAAATTATGGGACATTACGCAAAAATAAATGATTAAACTGGTTTATAATAGTACTAGTAGTGGTGGTTTAGAGCAAGGTCTGAAGTTCCTCTTTCCAGTTCCGTTCCCGTGATCTCAAATTTTCCAAATTTTGGTCCGTTTCGGGAATTTCAGAGATTTCAGTTTATTTCCGGTTTCAAATTTCCCTAGTTTTTGTATATGTTCTATATAAATATATTAGTAAATATTACGAAGTTATATTTTTATAACAAAATGAGTATTGCATTTCAAAATAAAAAATAATATAATCTATCACTCTTGTTCCAAAAGTCTGTTTCAAAAATCCAAATTAGTGCTTTAAAATAGAGAAAAAAAGCTACAAACACCTTTTAAAATGTTAACTGGGCCTCATCTGAAGCCTACTTACCAGTTCTACTACTAAGTCCTAATTCACTATTATGTATCTCCGCCTCATCTCATTTTGGTAATTCGCTTGCTCTAAACCCTAAATCTCATCCCATTTTTCCTGCTAAAAAACGAAAAAAATAAAATAAAAAATGATACCCTCCAATTTGCTTGAGTTTCGCTGCATTTGCTTGAAATGTGTGCGTGCGTGTGTGTGTGTTTTACTTTTCCTTCAATTTTTCTTCATTAATTTATGTTTTTCCTTCTTCTTGCTCAAAAATCAGTTTTTGCTGTAATAATTTTCGTTCACATTTTTTATGCAATAAAACAGTTTCTTATCCTTTCTGATCAAAAACCAAATTTTGCTGTAGAGAATGAAAGATAGTTATTTCGTTTGACCAGTTTGTTTAAACACTCAACGCGAAATGTAAAAAAAATTGTTCCTACTGATAAATTACAGTTTTGGTGCTGGGATGTTCCTCTATTGACATTAACATTGCGAGAAAATCAAAAGATCAGGGTGGTTTTCCTGTTCCTAAGTTTAGGATATTTTGGGGGTGGTGTACTATAGAGAAAACTGACTTAGTCATAAAGTTGTTTGTACATTTAATCTAACAACTTTTTTATATGTCCATTACTATGCGAAGAAATTGTAGACCAACTTAAGACATTTCTGTTTCCTTTGCAGAAGAAAAATATCCAACACCTTCTGATCTGGAAGACTATGCAACTTTACTGAATTTGACGTACAAGCAGACCCGCACATGGTTTATTGAGAAGAGAAGGAAAGAGAAACGAGATAACAAAGTTCATGACTCTCGTAGAAGCTTTCTTGGAGGCAAAAACAAATTTGGATCTATGAAGGGTGGAAAGGGACCTATGATTAATGCTGGCTTGACTAAGAGCAAGCCAGACATTTTGTCTAGTTCAAAGCATAACAGGAATAAAGAATCAAATCAGTTAATGGAAAGTGTATTGGGTTCTAGCAATGGGAGTTATAAATCAACTTACAAGCACCTACCACCAAAAAAGAAGTTCAAAACATGTAGAATTAGTGAAATAGAAACGAGATTCAATGATTCTACGGTATGTCCTGATCAATGCAATGAAAAGTTAGACAGGCTACGGAAAACTAGATTGTCTAAGACCAACCATAATGGGAAAAAGATTTACCATCCCCAAGTTTTGGTTTCTAAGGATTATATTTTGAAGAGAGTATTTCGGAAAGATGGCCCTCCACTGGGAGAAGAGTTTGATTCTCTTCCTGGTACCTCTTCTGGTTTTGAAAAAGGTACATAGTCTGTTTAAACGATCATATTCCTTAAGGTATTTTTGGGGATCAGCTTATGCTGAAATTTATCAGTGTTGAGATTTACAATGATGCCTATAATAGAAAAATTAGGCGCCTAATCAGTGAGAGGTGAAACTTGAATAAGTAGACTAGATTTACTTTTCTCAAAATAGAGAAGGAATTACCACAATGACGTTGTTTGTGCTATTTACTAACATTCCTGTCAAAATTATAATACGTAAGTAAGCACATTACATATTTTAAATCTTTTATGTGACATATCCACCTCATAAACGCATCTAAGAATTTGCACCTTGCGAGTCTTCTAATGTGTTCCTATCGCCAGATTCCAGAGTACTGCATTCATCTCAAGATAGACCGAAGACCTCAAGAAATAAGAAGGTATTATAAAATATTGACAATTTACATTTGTGTAAAGATGTTTAGAAAGTCTTATTTTCCCTTGTTAAGCGAAAAATAATGTATAGCGAATCTCCTAGACGAACAATATAAGAGTTGTTAAACTTGAATAGACACCATGTCAAGTTTATTTTCTGTTTCTCCAGCTTTACATGAAGAAATGTAAAACTTAAAGGAAGAATATGATTAGGTTAGTCTTTTCAGTAGCTTTTGTGCAATATTTACATTTTCCTCCATATGAAGGACACAATCACATTAATTAAACAGTTATCCCTTAATCAAAAGATATTAATTTATGATTTTTAATAGATAACAATTTATTATCACCAAACTAGTTGGTAATATGAAGAGTTACCTTTCAATATTTAAATAGATCCATTATACATATATATATATATTTTTTCCTTGTGAAACCACTCTCATTATACACCTTCCCACGTGTGGCCTTTTTTGAGCCAGTGTACATTTATGTTGGGTAACGTTTAGCATGTGTGGAGATTAATCAAACATGGATTGAACCTAGCTGTAAAAATATATTAGAAATCCATTTAATATCACAAAACTGAGTGGCAATGTGAGGAGTGGTCTTTTAAATGTTTATATATGTCCCATTATATTGTTTTCCCGATGTGTTCTATCTTCAGCAATGTTATGTGACAAGACAAAATATTTTGCATTTTAACTTCTAGTAATTTAATTAACAATTTTCCACCATGGCCAGAGATCGTGTCCTACTATGAACTCTAGAAGTTGTCAACCAGGAAATGCTACCACAGAAAAACATGGCATTGGAAAGGGTCTGATGACAATATGGCGAGCACGAAATCCTGATAAAGTCAAGTGTCCATCAAACATTGTTTTTGCTGGTCAATTTAGATCCTCACCTAAGAAGACACCTGGCCGAGCTTCTAAAAGAGCGCCACAGAAAAAATTGGTTCCAGTAATAACCTTCTTTTTCTATAAGTTTTACTACATATCACTGTTTAGTATTTACCATATCACAGGGTTGATATTTTCTAACAACGTGAAATATTTTTTACAGAAAAAACAAACAGTGCAAAGGAAGTTCCAACAAAAAAGGAGTTCAGTGGTTAGAAGAGGAAAGGTAATCCTTTATTGATAGCGACTGCCCTCTTTCCTCCTTTAATCTATAAAAACTACCGACAGTCTCCTAATTTCTGTAACTGTATACACTATGTATGTTTACATTTTAAAGCAGGTTTACTGTGTGCATGCGTGTGTATGTGTGCATGTGTGTGTCCATGCGTGCATGCACATGTGTAAGTATATTTATATAAACGTTTTTGTGTGTGCAGGCGCTTGTCCTTAGTATAATTTGACCTTTAAGTCAATCACACAACATCCATGTGCACCATTTGTTTTTTTTTTCAGTTCTCCTGTCTCCACTTTTTATATATGAAATATATAATAGAACACCACAAACCATTGAATGCACTACTTATCTTTCCCGGGAACACTCAGTAACTTACAAAATTAAGCTACCAAAAGGTTTTTACCGAAAGCTGAACTCATAAAGACATGTGTATAACTATGTTATACCATAAACAGTCTTAAGTTTTACTGGGTGGAGTACTAGAATGGGGGATTCCTTGCATAATATATATTGCAAGTTTGCAACATGGAAAACAGACAGAAAATCCTCTCAATGTGAAATTAACAACATATCTAAGGAAACAATTAACTTCTTTGTTGTGTTCATTGGTTTTCTTGCTACACAAAGTCAGAAACATTTCATTTTTGGTTTACAGCATTTATCTGAATTTTAGCACTTTCAGTGGATCAGTTTACGCTTTTGATTCAGGTGCCAGTTAACAAGGAATCTAACAAAGCAACATTGCATTGGCAATGCAACCTTTTACATGAGGAGTCGGATACAGAACAGTTTGATGCTCTAGCGCAATTAGTAGACGATGAGGAGCTGGAACTTAGAGAGATACAAGTAGGTCCAAATCCATTACGATGTTCTCATTTTGCATTAGATGGAAAACATGGCTGTCCACTTTGCAAAGGTTTATTCCTTTCTTTTAAGAATTATTTGTGCATTGCTTTCCTAGGCAAATAAGGCCTCACGTATTGGTTACTTTCAGACATGTTGGCTAGATTTCCTCCTCAGACGGTTAAGATGAAGCAACCATTTTGTATAAAACCTTGGGATACTTCTCCAGTACTTGTAAAAAAACTTCTCAAGGTTAGTGGATATACTGGGCCATGTACTGTAGTTTATAACCGAGTTAAATTAATTACCTTTTCATATTATATTCTAATTTACGAAAACAAGAATAATGCTCCATATAGTCCTATGCCTGCTATAAGTTATAATGTATTTTTGAGTTGCACCAATGAATCTGTGGACTAAGTAACTAACCGAATGTTATTTGTTTAATTTGAATATGTATTCAATTCATATTATCTCGCTTCTACATTTGTTATGTACTCAGGTTCTTAAGTTGCTGTATAATGATGCCGCCACCATTGAACTATGCCCTTTTACTATCACTGAACTTGCTAATGCTTTTACTGATAAGGTTAGATATAATACATTCTGTTATGTTCTGTTTATATATTGTCAGGGAGTTCTGAATTGATTCCATTTTTTTTTCAGGATTCCATGTTACTTGGAAACATCCATGTGTTTCTTCTCAAATTCCTTTTGTTAAATGTGGAAAGGGATGTGCTCACAGGATATATTCCTAGAGCAACTAAGGATGGCAGGTTTCTTGGGTTTTTGAATTTTGTAAGTTATAATCTTGTGCTTAGTGCCCGCCTGCTTCTTATATATATATATATGTGTGTGTGTGTGTGTGTGTGTGTGTGTGTGTGTTTTGTTTGTTTTTACAAGTACAGTACTTAGCTTTTCTCCTTGACTACTTTTTTCTTTGTATGTATTCATCTTTTTGTAAGACTCAAAGAGGTTTGAGTTTGTAATTTAAAATTGGCCTAGGTTCATGTACGACACTTCAACTGGTCAGGCAAAAAAATCTACGAAATTTGAGACATTTCTTAACTGCCAAATGCTATGTGTGTGTGCACGTATATTTGATGTTGTTTGCATGGGCAGTATGGTTGGTTGTGGTAGTTGACTTCTACCGATGAGGTCGAAAGTTTGATTCACACTAGCTACATTATTCATGTGTCAGTTGGACAGTTAGCTGGAGTATGTGTTTGAGACTTGATGCATTTTTCGGTAGAGTTTACAAGCAAAGCTCAACAATCTTCTGTTTCCCAGTTTGGGGCGAATAAACTAACGCACTCCTGTCTCATTAGGGGCAGTTCTGTAATATTTTATTTCAGCGGGTTGCTGTTTCTCAAACTGATTCTATTAGTCTTCTAAGTAGCTGGGAACCTTGTGGACTAGTTTCCGCCCTTTTCCATTTCTTTTTCCTCCTCTTCGTATTTTCGCATCATTTTGCCTCAATAATGTAGCTGTGATTTATTAGGCTGTAGAATAAAGAGCTGTGTTTGGTTGGCATAGGGCAAGTGGCTTTCTAACCTTGTTTAAACATGTAAGAGGCTACAAACCAAAGGAATTGTTGACTGAGATTGCAATGAACCAGATGTTCAATTTTATTTAGAAGATCGAATTTTCTTCTTACACATATATGTATGCATATAATTTTGGTTTGAACGAATGTGATGGTTTATATGACAGGTAAAAGAGCAAGAAATTGATGTAAATACTTGGTGTCAAGCACTCAATCCTCTTACTTGGATTGAAATACTTAGGCAGGTTTTGGTAGCTGCAGGTTTTGGTACTAAATCAAGTACTGCAAGGAGAGATGATTTTAGTAAGGTATAACTTTTTGTGAAATTGGTAACTATTTAAATGCTAGAAGAAATAATTGGCATGGTGTTAAAACTCAGTAATGCTCATCTTACATATTTTTACCTTTTAGTAACAAATTTTTGTAGTTTTACTATCTTGATGTAGACATGTTAATCAGTTTGTATCTTAGGCCTTCAGTAAAATTTGTATACGATTCAACCAATTGGTCTGGTTCACCCTCTTGGTCTTATTAACTCAACCCATACCTGGACCATACTTCATTTTAAAAATGACAAGCCTTGTTCTATGTATTTCAAGAGGGTTACATTGCAGTGCTATCAGGGTAGGGCTAATTGTCAGTCTTATTTCTGTGATAGTCAGGAGTTGTCATGCAAGATGGCATCTAGAAACTCAGTTTGCATATTCCCCACCTTGAGTTGTGTTTTCTCAGTTGCATTTTTATGCAACTTGTCAGTCAGTGCTAACTTGTCGGTTGAAGTTTAGAAACTCTTTCGTCATGACTAAGTCAATGAAAAATGGAAGTCAACTCCGTTTTCAGGCTCTTGAAAGTTCATGAATATCATCATATTACTGTTAAATTATAATTAAGAAAACACAATGTGATAATACCTGGACCACACTTCATTTTAAAAATGACAAGCCTTGTTCTATGTATTTCAAGAGGGTTACATTGCACTGCTATCAGGGTAGGGCTAATTATCAGTCTTATTTCTGTGATAGTCAGGAGTTGTCATGCAAGGTGGCATCTAGAAACTCAGTTTGCATATTCCCCACCTTGAGTTGTGTTTTCTCAGTTGCATTTTATGCAACTTGTCAGTCAGTGCTAACTTGTCGGGTGAAGTTTAGAAACTCTTTCGTCATGACTAAATCAATGAAAAATGGAAGTCAACTCCATTTTCAGGCTCTTGAAAGTTCATGAATATCATCATATTACTGTTAAATTATAGTTCAGAAAACAAAATGTGATAATACCATCATCCTGGCACTTCTTTCAAATTGTGTCATATATCGTATATCTAATCTTTGGAAAATAATTGACTTTATTAACAGACATTTTTCCTCAGTTGCTTCTAATTGTTGACTTCATAAGCGAATATATGTTTTTATACTGTACTGTTGTCCCTCTCGAGATAACATCTTTGTAGCTAATAAGTTATTTTACTGTGCTACAGGAGAGGCATTTAATGGTAAAATATGGTATTCGTCCTCGTACATTGAAAGGAGAATTATTTAACATATTATCTGAGCATGGAAGTTCTGGGGTCGTAGTAACAGAGTTAGCTAAGGCTTCTCAGGTTCAGCCGTGTTAATTTAGCATTCAATAACATTTGTATTATTCATTGTTAACTCATTGCTATTGCACAGATTGCTGCGCTTGATCTAGCTGACACTATAGAAGAAGTACAAAAGCTAATATATTCTACCCTATCAAGTGACATTACATTATTTGAGAAAATTTCTTCTTCCGCATACCGCCTACGTATTAATCCAGAAATCAAAGGGAATGAAGACAATCAATCAGATAGCGAGGTGGATGATGAATTTGAAAGTTGCAGTGGCAGCAATACTAATTATGATTCTGATTTTCCAGAGGAATTAAACTCAGATAAGAGTAATCAGAAGGTTGTCAGGTACAAGCACCGGCATAAAAGGAAGAATCAAAAGAAGACGATTGAATATACCGAAATCGATGAGAGTTATTTAGGGGAGGCATGGTTGTTGGGATTAATGGAAGGCGAATATTCAGATCTGAGCATTGATGAGAAACTAGATGCTTTGATTGCACTGGCTGATCTCACTGCATCTTGTTGCAGTTTCAGAACAGAGGTGGTTTTTGCAATTTTCTTCTCTTTGAAGTCTAGAGTCACTTACTTCTTTATTAGTACAATTTGGAGGATGCTTATACTAGATTTTGACAAGCTCAGCTCTTAATAAAATTGAGAAACGGTCAATGTCAGTTTGATAATCAGTTGAAGGACTTCTGAAAACTTATATGAAGCATTTGCTTCATAACTAAACATTTTGTCTTGTATACTATTTTTCATGTAAAAATTTTGAGGCTTTGAATAAATTATGTTGGTCAGCATCCTGCCAAATGGGCCTACATTCACCATGCATACTTTAATTGATGATATGTAAATGCTTACGTTATATTCAACGATTTATTTCACAGGAACTGGAAAAACAAATCCCAGCAACAGCCCCCACTGCAAGGTTTCATGGTTCAGGTGCAAAAATTAAGAAGTCACTAATGGATCACATTCTAATGCTACAAAATCCAGAAACCGTTTTAGGACTGCCTAATAAGAAGCAAAGCGTTACAACAAAAAATACAACAGCCACCGACAAATCTGAACCCCAAACCCACTCAATGCAATCTATATATTTGGGATCTGACCGTCGTTATAATGATTATTGGCTATTTATTGGTCCATGTGATATAACTGATCCAGGTCACCGACAAGTTTATTTTGAGTCTTCTGAAGATGGCCACTGGGAGATCATTAATAGTTCACAGGTGAATATTGTTAGTGATTTTTGATGTCAAACCCCTACAATATTCATTCCAACCGCAAGAGTTTCTTCTTTTCCAATCAACAGTTATTTTCACGCGATTATCATAACTTTCATGGTTAAATTTATGATGCTTGTGTCAGGAACTGACAATTATCTTAAAACATGATAATTATTGATATTGGGCAAAATATTTAAATGGCCAGATGATTTGCATTAAATTAAAATGTTTCCCTTATTGATTATACTGTCTTTCAACTAATGTAGGCTTTGGACGCTCTTCTATCAGTTCTAGACAGCAGAGGTTCACGAGAAGCCCGTCTACTTGCATCTTTAGAAAAAAAAGCAGCATTTCTCAGTCGAGCCATGGATAATTATATGACTACTGAAAATAATAATATTACATCAGATGTGGATAATATTAGTGGAGACGGCTCTTCACCAATTTCCGATGTTGACAATAATCTTGATCCACCAGAACCTCTAGAAAATCAAATAGCTTCAAGTTTCATAGCTCGTGAAATTGGGAGAAACAGAAGGAAGATCTGGGATCGCATGCAAGAATTTGATAAATGGGTTTGGGATGCATTCTACTCCAATCTGAATGCTGTTAAAAGTTATAAAAGCAAAAGGTCCTATATGGAATCATTGGCTCGCTGTGAGAGTTGCCATGACTTGTACTGTAGAGATGAGAGACATTGTAGGACTTGCCATACTACTTTTCAGTTAGACTTTGATATCGAGGAAAAATATGCGATCCATGTAGCAACATGCACCGCTGTAGAAGATTGCTTTGATGTCCCTAAACATAAGATTCTGTCTTCACAGCTTCAAGCTCTCAAAGCAGCTAGCCATGCAATTGAGGTGAACCCTTCTCTTCTTTATTTAAAAAAAATAGTCTAAAAGAAGAAAGTGTATGCTCATATACTAGTAGTTTATGGAAATGCTAATTATTATTCTGAATGTATCAGGCAGTTATGCCTGAGACGTCTTTATCAGCTTTTTGGACTAGGTCAGCCCATAAGCTTTGGGCCAAGCGACTTCAGCGCACATCATCTTTACCCGAATTTCTACAGGTTATATGCAGTCCGAGCTATAAGTTATTTATTACAATACTTAACAACCTTTTGTAAATAGTGGCCAGTCTCAAATCTTTCTTTTATTGTTTATTATAACAGGTTCTTACTGATTTTGTTGGGGCCATAAATGTTTCATGGCTGTATGAATATTCTACAGCCTCGAGTTCAAAGACTGCTTCTGACGACATCATTGTTAACTTTCAAATAATACCACAGACTACATCTGCCGTCGCACTTTGGATTGTAAAGTTGGATGCTCTGATAGCCCCTCACCTTGAGAAGGCTCAACCTAGACAAGAGGCTGTAGTTCCTTGCGTGGAGAAGTCTCAACCTATACAAAATGCGCCTCGTCCTAAAAGTATGGCCCTTTTTGTCCTTTTTGTCCTTTTTTGTACCATTTTTTTGGATTTATATATCATATTTTGCTTTTGAAAGGTCCTCTGCTCAAACTATTGAGTGTATAATTAATAGAATTAGTTGAGCAAGGTACATATCAATGGACAATGCCGGGCATCAGTTTTGGCTTAAATTTAAAAATGATCGTATTAGTTGATCAAAATTTAAGTTGGTTGACCAACCTTGTAAGCTGAGTGTGGTGCCACTGGACATATCATAGATCTACTAAATACTCATCTAATGGGGTTAGGTTATTTTCATTAGCATGTTGCAGTGTAACACAATATTTGGTAATGTGCTGCATATGAGAATTTTATAATTGCTGACCATCAAAATTCTGGTTTTTGATTATAATTATTGTTAGCATGTGACATGCACCATATGTCCATGTATGAAACTTCTTGTTGGTGAAAGAAAAAATAGTTCATATTAATTAGGTATTGATCATTGACCTAGTATGCATAAAAATTGCATCTGGCTATCAAAAAATAACCAAATTGATTAATATTCTGGAAGAGCAGGTATTTGCAAATTTCCAAATGAAGCATCTTGTATATATATTTTTTCAATGAAGGGGAACTGGATGTAAAATTGAGTTTTTTCAAATTATTAGTGGAGATCAGTAGTGATATTTTGAGTGCTAGGAAAACTGGTTTACAGGAACAAGTTTTTCCTTCTGACTTCTTTGGAGCTAACAAATGCTGCTTGACCTTCTGTTTTTTTTTCTGACGAATGCTGAAGACATATTGTTTTTTTTTGGGTATCTGTATCTAAGATGCTCTAAAATTCAATGTTTTATTTCCATCTTACATAACAACTTTACTCTTTACCTATAATTCAGGAAAACGCATCTGCACCTCATAGCCGCAAGTCCAGTCCAGTCAAGGCAAAGAAAATAAATATATTTGTTCTGGAAATCCCAACAACGCCTCCGAAGATTAACAACCAGATAATCAAGGATTTTTGAAGTTTGTGTTGGCTCGTATTCACATGAGATTGGTCTTTGAAGATGGATTTGCTCCCTAATTAAAACGAGCAAATCGGCACACATTTTTGAAAAGTCAGGACACAGAGCCAGTAAAAGCAGGCTCTACTTTCACTGGCTAGATATATATATATATCGGTTATATTATTGATGATGTTACAATGCTAGACATTCATTTCTTTCTTTTTGTTCATCAAAATAATGTCGAGTCATATGTAAGAAAGAGATCTCAGATTTGTTGTTATATGTTCTGAGCACTTGCTTTGTCATCCATGCGTCTTTGATTTCAGTCTGATTATTGAGAATATAAAAGGGGGATGTTGTAAAAAGCCACTTTAGTTGAACATTTTGATTGTTGAGAAATGAAATGGTATATTGTGAAAAGCAGCCTTTTATTCACTGTTATGATGTCGTGATTGGGTGAAACTATATGATTTTTTTTTGTTCTCATGATTTTTTGTATGGACTTCTGTAGTTGTAGTTTTATTTGTCTGTTAACCCGTTTTTAGCCGAAGCGGATTTCAATTGAACTTAGAGGATCTAAACCATATGGTGAAAGGACCTGAAAATCGGTAAGTACACACATGAAACGAGGAAATAGCTTGGAAAAATTTCAATCAAAAATACGCTAAGGAAATAAGTCGGGACCAACATGTTTTGTACCAACTTGTTTTGGACGACTTGTTTTGTGTTCATATTCTTCCGGTTCAACTTCACACGCCGTATGTGTAAGTGAGATTTTTGATGACCTATTTCAAAAATTGAAAATTGAAGTGTTAACAGGTAGAACATCAAAATAAACCAAGCGATGAAGGAATTATCATAAAAATTAACCAACAATCGATGAAAACAATATGGAACGGAACAAAATGAAGTTAGAAAAATGATGCAAGACAGTTCGAACTTCGAAGTGATTCGAACTAAGGAAACATGTCGGCACTAACATATTTAAGTCCGTACAGGCATGTTTGGTTAACTCGGGAAGCTCTACAACTTGGCACGTTACTTTGGGCCGATATGTGGACTCTGCTCCAGGTGGTTTTCTGACCCAACACGACTGTTTTCCCTATAAATACAAACATAGCTGCAATTAAAGGAGGATCCGATCTCTCTGTCATTGAAGACCTTTTCTTCTTCACATCTTATCTCTTCTCCATTAGAGTCAACTAAAAAATGATTATTTGTTGTTCCCGGACTTAGATCAACGAATTTCTAATACCAATGATTCTCAAACACTCTAAAATCTCCATTGTAAATCTGAGATTCACCAGATTATGGTCAGATCTGATACAACTAGTTGTAATACAGAGAGAGATCAACTAATAACAAAGATTAAAATAGACGGAGGTTAGAGATTATGTCGAACCACTATAAAAATTGTGTCTCTTTTTACTGCTTTTGTATTTACCTTATTTGATTTGGTGCTTTTCATATGATATCTGGGTGTTGATATATTTTTTGGGTTAACATTGCCCTTGGTTTCTTAGAATACACTTCTAACCTTTTTTATGCCAGGTTAATCTTTGACGAGCGTTTTGGTTAATTTTCTGATTGCACTGCATAAATGAGTGTTCTGTACTAATCATATTATACCACAGTTACAGTAGGTATGACAATGAGGCGGGTCTAGGGTCTAAACCCGGTAAACTAGTCCCAGTTTTGACCCATCAAGACCTGCCCCGTTGGGTCATCGAGACGGGTAGATCTATGACCCATTTTTAAGAGCTCTGGTTCTAGGGTCGGATTGAGGCTTGACTGACCCACCCCAACCTGACCCGACCCGACCCGACATGTACTATTGAGATCTCATTAAATCGTTTTATTACTATAATAATGATTTGTTAATCCTTTTATACATAAGCGGTTATAACATGAATATTCTAATGTTACATTCAATAAATTATATGATTTTTATAATATTAAGTTACATCACTAATAATTATATAATAACTTATGTATATTTTTCTTGAACCGTTATCATACAACTCATTTTTATTATCTTATTTATCATTGTAAACACATTTGATATCTATATTTATTATATCATTTAGTGAAAATCTCTCTTACAAATAAAATAAATAAATAAATGTACATTAATGCATAATTTTGTATGAATATGTAAAGCTTCAGCAGGACTTGGGGCGGGACGGGTCTACCCTGATCCATATGGGTTCCGGGTAAGGGGCAAAAGTTAAGATCCGCACCGGGTCTAGGGCATGGTTTAAAAAACCAAGGATGGGTTTAGGGCATAGAAAACCCACCCTAACCCGCTCCATTGCCATCCCTTGTTAGTATACATCTTTTTTGTTTTTTAAGGTCGCGGGAAATGAGTGAAGCGGTTATACTCAGGGCTGCTTTATGCTGGAAATGATTTGTATTTTGACAAACGTTCATTCTTGTCATTTTTCAAAAATCAATAAAATACCCCTTCCAATTGAACTTAATAAAAGCATCTTTGAATTTTTTAATTTCTTGTAAACCAATTGTTGAATTTCCTAAATCAATTTATCACCGCACCATTCTTGAACACTTCTTCGTTTCTCTCCACCCGTTTGTTCTATATCCATCTGATTAACAACTAAAAAAAGAGACCGTCATTAGTGGCCTAGAATCAAAGAGAAGTCCAATAAAGAGCAGGCAGAAACGAAAAAAGAGAAACAGAAATGAAAACACTGCGGAATTTTTTCATGATATGTCTCGTTATGTATGAACAAAATGAATATAGAAATGTCCAAACCAATGCTAAATATTTTTTGAATAACTAAAGACGTTTTAACGAATATTTGCAAAACGACCATATGTTTTTGCATATATTTGCAAAATGAATGGAAGTAAATATATCTTTTAAAAGAATACATATATTTTATTTTGCAAATATTTACAAAGTGGCTACTATTTTTTTACAAAATGAATGGATTTAAATATATTTTCTACAACAATAAAAATGTTGTTAGAAATATTTGCAAAATGAATACATGATAAACTTATATTTGCGAAATGAATGGATGTAACATGTTTCATGAAACAGTTATAGATGTTTATGCAAATATTTGCAAAACGAATACACGACTCTACAAATATTTACAAATCAAATGTGTATAGGGTGTTGAATTTTACAATTCAAATATATGTCAAATTGTATGTCATGTTAAGGAGTTCGAAAACTTCGTAATGAAAGAAACATGAGGTGCTTCAGAGCTACAGAGTGGAAGTTATCAAAATTTGAAGAATGGGAAAAAATCAATTCGACAACAATTGGTTGGGCATTCAGTGCCCTAAGCTATCGCTTGGTCGACCCTCTAGCGGCTGATCGCTTTCATTTAGTTAATGCTAATGCCAATGAATTTGTTGACTTTTGTGAGTCCAAGGAAATAAAGAGGCATTGCACCACGTCAGGTGAACCCCAGTTCAATGAGGTTGTTGAAAATATGAATTAGTCGTTATTGGAAAGCATCATTGCCTTAAATTGACTGTTGAATTGAGAAAAAGCTTCATTTTTAGAAGAAATTCCTCATTAACTACAAACCTTTCACTATAATAAATATGAAGACCACATAAGAAGTATGGAAAGAAAAGCCTAAAGATTATTCATTTCTTAAAGTGTTTGGATGCGCATCTTATTTGCATAAGAGAAAAGGAAAGATGTGACCTACAGTTTGCAAATATATCTTTCTAGGTTAAAGCAGAGAAGTGACGTGGTATAGAATGTGGTATCCTACTACTAAAAAATTCAGTATAAGCAAACATGTTACTTTTGATGAAAATGTAACGTTGAAGGTGGAGTGCTCTGCATTAGCTGACAACTTGAGGATAAATTCGAAACATAAAACGCAAACAAAGTTATTTTTGTATTCTTTCCATAAAGGTACATTTGGGTTTCCCCGATACCTTGGTTGATGAGGATTGTATAGAGGATTAAAATCTAGGTGAAGATTAACCTCAAACTTGGGCAGTTAGAGAGAGGAATCAGCCATGGCGGCCTAATGATTTTTTTGGTCACAATGTTGATTACACCGAGTTTGATGAAACGACAACATATGCTTTAAGTGTTGTCCATGATAAATGTAGAGGTCATGGAGAATCTATCAATTCAGCTCTGTGCAGTTAAAGCCCCGCTATGCTATAGCACATAGCGCTTTTAGACAGCTACGCCTTTTCAATTTAGCCATATTAAACAGTGGATTCGCTTTAAGCCTCGTTATTTGCTAAATCATGATTTTTTAGCACCCGCTTTACAACAATAATATATAAATATCGATTTGACTAAATCTCTTTTAAACCAAATAAACAAAGTTAGGGTAAACACCTAATTTTAAGACAAAGGCGCTTAATATAAGTTAAAAATCTATTGTAGTCACCAAATCTAGTTTGCATAAATCATGATATTCTTCGGTTCTGTTATATAAAATTAATCAGTATTTCCTTTCCCAACACAAATAATGCGAGAATGATAATAAATTGACTATAAATATTTGGTTTCATATCCAATGAAGCTTTTTACACCTCCGCTAATTTCCGTTTTATCTCCGCTTTATCCCCGCTATAACCTTTTGTACCTCCACCATTATAGAACTGCTAAGAGCTTTAACTACACAACATTAGTTGACGGTTCTAGATAGTTAGTTGCTATGGAAGAGGAGATATAATCTTTGTATAAGAATTATACTAGGGTATGGTGCCTCTTTCTACAAACAAGAGAGCAATTAGGTGCAAGTGGATCAATAAAGTGAAAGATGGCGACAATGTTTATTTGATGTAGAAAGCAGATTTAGTGGCAAAGGGGTATGTTTAGAAGAAAGATACTAAGTATCATGACATTTTTTCTCTAATTGTTAGGCATATTTCTAGTCGTATCTGTAAGAGAAATTAGTGGATCTTGATTCTCATTTCACTCCCTAGTCTCTCTCTCTCTTATATAATCCCTCTAACCCTCACTTTGCAAACACTTTTTCACTCTTCTTTGCTGCTCATATCAGGCCGCCATTACCCTATAATAACCCCAAAATTCCAAGCACTGATTCATATTAAATTGCTTCGATTCGATTGTCGATGTTAAGGCAATTCAAAAGATGGCAACTTCGGGATTAGGATTGCATTCAAGGAGTCTATTTCTTCATTTCAACGTGCGAACTTTGTACTTTGGTGAAAAGTACTTTGCTGGTCTATTATTATATAATTATGTTTATATATTTATTATTCTATGTGCTGCTTAGTTAGAAATATCACGAATAGATATATCGATGGATTGTCATATGCTGATGGTTATATATATAAGTGCACACACATATATATATATATATTAAAAAATGTTTCATGTATATTGTAAGATGCTCACGGCCAGAAATAACAAAAATTATCTTGCTAAAATAATACTATTAAATGATTTTATGAATTAAATCTAAAGTCAAAAGATTAAATCATTTAATAAATATATTTCAAATTTTATAAATTTTTTTGATCACATCCGAAGAGCTTTCGGTAAAGATAAGTTTGTGTATATATTTCATATATATTTTAATTATTTACTTAATTAAAAATGGTTAAATAAATAAAATAAATGTATACACATTTATATATAATATAAAATTCTATAACTTTTTTATGTAATATAAAATATACATTATATTTTTGAAAATGAATTTTTAATTTTTTTTAATATTAATTTCAAACAGATTTTAATTTAATATATTTATCTATTAATAAACTTAAATCGAAAAGAAATAAAAAAGTCAAATTTTTTTGCTCGAAAGCAGTAGCAATATATATATATATATATATATTTATACATATATATAACTAATTATATGTTTTTTTTGAAATAGTACTTAGATACAACATGTCACTGGGACAACATAACACAAATCACATGTCAATGTATGTTCGAATCACGCTACGCAAGTTTCGAACTTGTGACCTCTCGCACCAAAGCCGAATCACTTAATCACTAGGACAATGGTGCTTGTCTATAACTATTAAATATAATATAATAAATATAACTAATTATATGTTTATATGTAAAATGTATGTAAATTAATTTAAAAAAATTATAAATAAATAATTTTAGTTCGGACTTCATATTTAAAAAAAAACTAATATTTGACATAATTTTTATAGTTTAATTATATATATTTGTGAATATATATGTTTTAAAATGCTTTTTGTAAATAATTTATAATCAATATTTTATAATAATTATATAATTATATTTTTACATATATACATTTGTTTATACAATATTTTGATGCGCGCACGCACACACTTAGACAATTCATTTGTATATACGAGGGGCTCACATGTCAGTTGCGGTGTAAATCCCAACATCCATATGGACATGTCAACCATGTACATATTATCCTATTGCACGTGCGCGTCGCACATATACGTATATGATACACCTACATAAAATATAATACATATTATATAAAATAAAACTTTATTTTTAAATAAAATATTGATTTTATTTAAAACAATTTAGAAAAGTTCTAAATGATTTTAGATTATATATGCCCATTAAAGATCCAAATAGGCATTTTTTTTTAAATTTATCCAATTACTCCGCTGCGAGCAGACCCAGTTCCAACCACATCTTATTGACATTAGTTACTTTTGATATATAACTTAAGCAAGTAGATGTCAAAAAAATATTTAAGATATTGACCTAGAGGGCGACATCTATGCGCAACAGCAAGGGAGAATCCTTGATATTAGCAGATTTAGTCATGTTTGCAAACTTGAAAAAACTATTTATGGACTAAAACAATCGCTTAGACAGTGGTATAAGAGATTCATAACTTAATGATTTCTCATAATTAATTTAGAAGTTTCAAAGATCAGAGCGTTTATTTTAGAAGATGTGAAAGTGATATGATATATCTTTTATTGTGCGTGGATGACATTGTAATCTCAACTTTATATAGGGTTAGAATATCAAACTTAAAGACAGAGTTCAATAAGGAGTTTGACATGAATGATCTGAAAAAGATAAAGAGTTTTTGGGATGACACTACTACAAAACAGGCCATTTGCATCGGTTGTTTACCCCCCTTTTGCATCGGTTCAACAACCGATGCATACAAGGTTTTAAATCTCGCTCATCTCGGCCGAGATCTCGTTTTCAAGCCTGGGCGATTCGAAACAGGCTATTTCGTTTGAATCTCGTCTGACCCAAATCTCGGACGATATTTCGGTATCTCGTTCGATATCTCGGACGAGATTTAATAGCGAGATATCGGCCGAGTTGTTGAATTTTGCAAAAATCAACTCTTCTTCCGTATTAAGCTGGCTCATCCTTTACCTTAATTTAAGCCTTCTTAATTGTACTTTTTTAACCCTTATTTCTTATATAAATCTCATTTAATATTCGTCTCTTATTTTACGGCAGTGACGAATGTAAGAAGATGATAAAATCTACATCGATTATGGTAAGTATTTCACTTTATGGTTTTCATTTAGGTTTTTGATCCAAATTAATTTACATCTGATTTCAATGTTCTTTTTTCGACACTTTCTTGAGTTTTTTTCCTAACCCTATTTTTTTTTGTGGCTATAACTTTTAAGCTTCACTTATTTAACTTTATGTTCCAAATGGATTCCCAATTTGATTTCATTTAGTCTTTGCTGCTATAATTTTTTTCCTAAAGGCTTATTTTTAAGTAATAAAGGAATTCTATTTCATCTATTAATTTCATCTGATGATTACATGTTCATTCGTACATCATTTTTTTGCTTTTCTTATAATATTACTAAATGTTTGAAAATTGTTTGTACTATATATGCTATTTTCTACGTTTGTTTGAAATTTCTATGTTATTAGTTGCTTAATGAGATTTTGTTTGCTAATAATTAAATACTATAATCAAACTAGAATATTTTAATTCTACTTGTAGACATTTGTATTTCAAGTTATAAAATTAAGATTTCCCTTGCAGCACTATAAATCATAAAAGGTAGAAATGAGACATTATATTGTGTAGAAAAGTTAAGTGAATGATCAAACAAAGTAAATGTGCATATATTATGGCTTGTTTCTTGTCTACTTTATCTCATATGACATTATATTGAACATTATTCATGAAATCTAGTTATTTGTTTAGTTTACATGATACAATTGATATTTTTCCATACTAAATTACTAATGATAAGCATGTGATATATTCAAGGTAAGTACATAGTGTTTTCCTTAAGGTAGTGAATAGTATTATAAATTTAGGTGTATGAAAATTAATTTTCGACATGACATATACTCCGAGATAACTCCGAAATGAATTTTAGAAACCGAGATGTAAATCCGAGATGGACGACCGAGATGCACTCATCTCGTTCGAGATCTCACCCGATACGAGATGAGCTCTCTAAATTCTTCGAGACGAGACGTGACCGAAATCCGAGATTTAAAACCTTGGATGCATATGCAACCGATGCAACAGGCTTAACACTTTTGCATCAGTTCTGAAACCGATGCAAAAAGGTCCTTTTTGCATCGGTTGTTACTAACAACTGATGCAAAATATCATGGTTGGTTGCATGGACACAGCCTCCATGTTGCATCGGTTGTAATGAAAACCGATGCAACTAATCCCTCTACTGCATCAGCTACTTATACCTGATGCAAAAAAGCCATTCTCAAAAACCATTATTACAGTACTCAAATATACTATATATATTATTGATTATAACAAACAATTATTGCATGCAACATTACAATCATTCAAAATTAAATTTGATGGCGAATACATAATCAGATTTAATACATAATCAGATTTAATACATAATCATTCAATATTACAATTAATAACTTCATACTTTGCACTACATACAACCTGAACAACAATTACAACAACACTCCATCTTCCTTTCCATACTCTTCACAGTGCCAAACACATCACCGCAACCCTCAAAGCCAACATCTATACTTCATAACTCACATTGTCGTGCACAGACAAACTCATACCTAGTTGCATAATGCTGCAAATTCCACTTCTTCAAATTCACTGTCCATTTACATTACCATTCAACAACCTGCACTGTGAATAGACACAACAAACTGCCATATACCTTTCAACAACATCCTTTTCACATTACCTATCACTCGAACACTTTTTCATTTCATTTGCCTATGCATTTCATTTCCTACCTTCTAACCACCATCACATATACCATCTACCATCACACAAGCCAATCCATCAACCTGATCAATATCACCTTGCTTCAAAGCCTCCTGCACATTCCTATTTCTTCACATATATTTCTTCACATTTCTATTTCTATTTCTATTTCCAGCAACATCGCTTCATCAACATATCCATCAACAACTTCCCTGTAACATTCAACACCACTCAACAACTTCATATCACTTACTCAAAAACATTCAATGCCACTGTCTTCACTGATCCTAGCAGCACCATTCACTTCAAACACACTGCCATCTACTTCCTCCTACACAACTGATCATCCACCACCATACACATTCATCACAGCTTACCACCTACTACATATCACAAGATTTACATCTACCATAACTGTCAACCACATAACTTCCACACCCACTGCCTGTTCTCCCCTCTCATAACATTCCGAACACACCCTGCAACTACCACCTGCACTGCCTCGTGCAAAACCAAACATCATAGAACAACAGCATCGATCAAAACAGTTATTGCACTCTACATCAAAACACACTTCCTAATCAACATCCACTACTTAGCATACCCACACCTGACCCAAACACAGTCCAGCCACCTGCTATCATCCGCCTAACAACGTTCAGATCTTCAAACTACAACCAATATTAAACTCAATTGGAATTTACTTACTAAAAAGTGTTTGTGGAGTTCTTGGATGACTAACAGATATATTCACTTTAATTACAATAAGAAACTCTTCACCTGATTAAAGCACAATGAAATTACCTGAACGAAGTCGCGAACCCAACCCTTTCACCTTTAATCCAGACTCTCGAGCATCACGACAACACCATTGCACTTCCTCCAAAATCGAACACCTGAACACCACAACGAAATCATGTACATTACGATGAGCTTTTCCACCACCATTTGTCGCCACATCTATCTCTTGACTTAGTACTCTTCTGCTCGTGCTCACATTCTGTTAGATAAGGTCAATCAGTATTTGCCAATTACAAGTGTCTATGTGTACGCATCTGTCTCATTATGTGTACTGTCAAATTATGTGTAATCAGAATACATTAGCACCTGTAAGAATTCTAGCATTTGTTGTTCGATGGTTCCATGCATTGCTAAGGTCTCCACATATATTGGTCAAGTAGCACCCATGCGGTGAGCACGACTAATCACTTGTTCCTCCATGCTGATTACATGTAACAATGTTAAATGACTTCAAAAATAAACAAATGAACATGAAGTATAAATTATAAACAATCATATCCATGGAAGCATGTATATGTCGTTAGGATTTAAAGGCAAGACCGTTTGCAACATGAATCGATCTAGAGTATTTATTTTTGGCTTCAGACATCATCTGGCCTATTAATTTATCTGCATCTATACAAAATAATAGTATTTATTTTTGGCTTCAGACATCATCTGGCCTATTAATTTATCTGCATCTATACAAAAGAATATTTTTGAACTGAAGAGGTGTAAAGGTTTATTAGTTTAGCAATATCATCCAATGAAGTTGTGAAAAATGAAATATACAGTTATTTTGATTTTCAGTTGTGAATAATGAAACTTCATCAAACGCCCCTCTACGTATCTTTTGTTATTTTTAATCTGTACAAAACTAGTCATTAATTAAATCATAGCAATGTAAATTTAAATAAGCATACATTCTTAATCCCCATGAAATTTAAACTATTGACCTCGATTAATGAATGTGGAACTCGACTTTACTCAAGTGCTTAGCAACTGCTGTTCTATTTCCTATGAACATTCTTGCCATGAATCGTAGCGCTTCTTCGAAATGATCTACTTGCTCTTCAAAATGGTAATGCTTCCCCTGAATTTCATAATATTTCATTTCTTAGGCAATTAGATTTTAGGTTAATATTATGAGAATGCTTTACTATTCAACTTTGAATATAATGGCAATTACCCGGTTGTTTCCAGTCTCTGCTCTGATACCTGCAGCCCCAGAAGCAATGTTGAAGCCTCTCAGTACTTCAGTTCTTCTAGCATTTGCATAGGCTGGAACTAGTTGTCGAAAACCCAGCAATCGAGCTGCATAACATTAACATACAAGAAAGGCAAATTTGCTAAGAGGCTGATATTGTTAAAATTATTCATTTAACTGTCAAACAATAAACAGTGAACAATAAAACAGAAAAAAATGAAAGGGGATGAAAATTAGAACATAAACAACATACAGTATAATATCTCATAAAAAAATAAGCTAAATTAAGGTTTTAATTTGCTAACAGTATAACATACAGTATAATGCAATTTGGATATAACTCCGGCTTATAAGCATACAAGTGTTAAGGGGATTGGACTTAATACCTCTTAACAACAACTCAAGCTAAAAGTCTTACCACTTGAGATAAAATTTAAAACTTCAATGTATTTTCATAGAAAGACAAAGTAAAGATTTTGCACAACATAAACATAATTTTTCAATAAAATTTGTATCACATGCATAGCATTATATATTATATAATTCAGATTTATTTTATTACCATAAAAAATATTTCAAAAAAATATATACAAATAAGTCACAAGCAAAGTATAGTGCAATTTGAATATAATAGAGTATATTTCAAATGTATCATTCAAAATTACATAGGCGCAATGTCTGTGCAAAGTACTAATGTGAAATAATATAGTAACACGTATTTATCAGTAATCCCTTATATAAAAATCATCAACCCCCAACATAACATAACAAACTAAGAATAAGATCAAAGAAGAATGAAAAATATATGAAAAATCTCACCTTAGTTACAGGCACACAATAGAACTATTGAGTTTCAAAACACCTCACCAAACACTACTTTGTCACATCCCGAAATTTTCGACTTTCGAAAATTCGACATCGATACTCACTTTATCGACTGCCGAGAAATCGAACGCCGGAAACTCCAATAGTGAGGGTTTTAGAAAGAAGAAAAAGGGAGAAGAAGAAGAAAAGAGTAGAAGAAAGAAAGAAGAAGAACAACTGAACAACATCAGAACAGAAACAATATCAGAATCTCACATATCGCAGCGGAACAATATATAATAGATAAATGAATATCATTTAAAAACAAAAGAATTATATCTGTTATTACATTACATCACATCATATCATCAGAGTCAATAAACAACGATGGACAGTTATATAAACTTGTCCTCATACAGAATACACAGCGGAATAAATACTATCAGATACAAATACTACGTCTCGCCATCCAGCTTATCTCCAAAGCTCCAGAATATCCAGAATATCCTGATAATCTAACTCTAGACTGCCCGTGTGGAAATTGGTGGGCACCCAGAGTTTAGAAGGGAAACAATAAACTCCGAGTCAGTCATGGTGACTGGTGTGAGATCGTAAAACAGTTATTTATCTTTAAAATAAATAACAGAGAATTTTAAAGTCAATTCGCAATGCTTTTGGAAAATGAAACTACCATAAGACCTCCCGCCACACACACAATGCAAACGCAGAATTGGAGGAGATTTCTTCTTATGATAGTCAAAGATGCTTACTACGCAAAATCAAATCATTTTTGATATTATTATTAGTGCATAGTGTAGAAAACATTTCGAAAGTATAATATTAATCTTAGCCAGCATACGACCAGTATCGTATGCCTACTATAGCTACTATGTTCAATAGCAGGTTACCGCCACATTCCATAGCAGGTAATACAACTAAAACCGTACACGTCACATATTGTTTCTTTGGATTTCCAACAAATGGTCAGGCAAAGGAACTTCCTATCCACGATGGGTACGTCCCTGGAATAGACGACCCGAGAACCTAACCGGATCTCTGCCAACACAAGGCCGGGTTACCTCTGCAAAAATAGGTAACTACTGACACGCGTATGCCATCCCCCGATCGTCACCGATCTTCCCGAGGATCCCCGATTTCCAACAAACCACAAAGTAATAATAACTGTGCAGCAACCACAGAGGTTAAGTATCTGGGCTCCATACCATGATACCACCTTTATCCAGAAGGAATGACATACACTAAGGGGCGCTACTCCCTAGAACCTTGCTGCATCCTTCCTGTTTCGACCATTTCCGGGGTGTGAGGCTCGACGAAGTCTCGTCCACAAAGCTAAGCTTTCTACAAAAAGCCCTGCTTCGGGTCAAACCAAATGATCAACCTATGATCACAAAGATATAAGATCAAACAAATGATCATATCACAAATGATCAAACACTGATCATTTCACAGCAACACTCAGTATGCCACGTTACCAAATTGGGATATATCGCTGATAAATTTCAACTACATAACCTCTGAGCTCGTACGTCTCAGAGAAGGGTGTTAAGCTAAGAGAATAAATTCTCCGCCACCAACAGAAATGTATTTGAAAGAAATCAGCTTTATATCTCAAATTGTAACGTCAGACACACAATCCATATAAGTCTGTTCCGGGATCGAACAGAACCGAAGGCACTTCTCACGAAGCCCTTGCAAATCCGGATAATTTCAATCACGTCAGGACTTCCCGTCACTAAGGGTGATAAAACCTCTAAATCGAAGATCAGTCGATGTAGAGTAACTCGACGGTAATCCTTCCGTTTTCAAAAATATCCGGTCTTCAACACCGGTCTTCGAATGCAATTCATAACGACGTATCACATATTCGGAATGGGTTATACGACCCCATGGTCCTTTCCCGGCTAACCCGAATAGTGAGCGATTATTCAAAAATAAGTGTGGCATTCAAATTCATCCAATTCACAACAAATACCTATCTAAAGGTAATTATTGATAGTCGGTTATTTAACTATCAATAAAGATGCGCAACATCATCAGATTCCAAATAATTTTCCAAATTATTTCATCTTCAAAATTATCTTTTACTAGATATAAAATTTCCACACTTAACCATTTGAAAACAATTTCAAATCAAATTTCCACACTTCAAAAATAAATCAATATTTATTTTTAAACAACTTCGCTTTCTTTTATAAATTCCGTATTGAATTTATACTTTCGAATATCTACTGATATTCGATTTTCAAATCATTTTCAATATTCAATTTCAATTTATCTTTAAGAAGATAAATTCTCAAAACATTTCATTTCATTTTGGAAAACATTTCCATACTTATTTAAAAATAAGTCAGCAATTCACAATCCATTTATTTTCAACACTTGGAAAATATTCGATATACTTAAATCAAATTAAGTATATATATATTTCATTCTTTTAAGGAAATCATTTACTTTGACGACATTTGTTTGAGTCAAAACGAATGTTACGTAAAACATCGTTACGACGACTCAAAACCACTAGTATAGGGATTTGAAAATTAAGATAGATATTTATAAATCCCAATACTACATAAAAACATTTCCTTTTGGAAACCATTTACTATAACAACAGTGTTATAGTCCACCATTTCCTTAAATTTCTCGAAAACGTCTATTTCAACAAGTATGTTGAAATCTATGCTTTCGATTCATAATACATTTTAAAACATCGTTAAAAACAATTTAACTTCATTTTAAAATATCCCTTCTTCAAAAATGAATCCATTTTATTCAATAATATATTCACGGTCCAGAGTTGTGAATATATCTTTTCTTTAAAAATCTTCTATAAATAAATTTGTCCAATTCAATCTATTTCGAATTTATAAACACGTCTATAAATTCCATTTCTATTTTAATAACAACCTCGACTTATAAACCTTCTTTTTATTAACTTCTATATTTTACTTATCAAAATAAGTGATTTCGTATTTATAAACAGCATTTGTAAATTCCAATTTTATTTATAAGAACTTCAATATCAAATCAATTTCAATATTGATTTCTAAATTTATTTATCACTACTAAATAAATTCCTTATTTTTCTCAAATCATTCAATATTCTATTTTTAAATGGATTCTTCAAATTTAAATCATTTTACATTGATTTCCCAAATTATTTTAATTTACCCAATTAAATTTCTAGTTGGATTTTCAACTGATCTCCTTTTAAATAAATTCCTTTTTAAGAAGATAAATTCTCAATTGTTTCTTTCAATCTATTTAAAAATCCAGATTTTAAATTAATTTCCTCAATTTAAAATCACTATTATACGAAATTCATTTATTTAACATTTTCACTTTATTCTGGAAATAAATTCGATAAGATTTTAAAAATTAACTTTTTATACTTTAAAATTTTCTTTTTTCAAAATATATTCAATTTCAAAAATTGATTCACTTAGAAATTTCTACTTTGATTTCAAAAATTCAATTTCGTTTATTTTTGGAATCCAATGATGTCAAAACATCCATTCAGCTAAATTTTAGCTTTCAAACAATTTCCAGATATCAATATGATGTATAGCATCACTATAATCATTCACAGATTCATATCACGATAGAAATAAATTCAATCAATGTGAGGGGTCCAGTTGGATCCCTCCAACCTGTTTCCCTGCATCCAAAGATGTTAGCACAATACCAATTCCGCTCCAGTACGGAATTATCGCGGTATACAGGTTTTTATAAATCCGCTTACTAACGGCGCAATAGGGTCTCATCCGCTATACGAGGCGGGAAATCAATCAATCCAATATATACATATGCCAATATGTATATACTGCTATATATATATAGATATATCCTATCATATCTAATACAAACAGCAATCATAGCAATCAAACAATAACTGTAAAAATTCCACATTTTATTCGAGTGAGAAAAATCTCACCTTAGCTCTTTAATTTGCCATCCAATTTTCCACTTGACTTGATTTCTCCTTTAACCTTGTATAAATATTTTATACAGTTTATCAATATCCAAAATAAATCGAACTGTTCAATTTTCCATTTGCTAAATTAATTAACTTGTGATTTTATTTTAAACCAATACTTCTTCTTCAATAAATTTCTTTAAGTGTTTAAGGACAAATAAATTTTTCCATAGTTCATTATTTAAAAATTTCACTAGTAAATGGAAATAGGTATATTTGTGTTTATTAATATTTTAACTTATAAGAACAACTCATTACCATTTAAATAAACAATCAACTAAAAATTAAATTTTACAAATCTTCGTTTCAAAATTCTATTCTTATATAAGCTGTCAAACATATTTTCTTTGGCTGCTAAAAATCCCATTTTTAAAACTTTACAGTTTTGTATTTTTAAACGAAAACATATCCTTACTGTAAACTTCAAACACATATACACATTTGTTGAATTTAAATTTAAATTCGAGAAGTAAATTCGAATACCTCACTACTGAACGCTAGAACCATCTCAGAACTGTCGACTTCAGAAATCATGCCGCCCAAAGCCTCAACTCGACACTGCTGCCTTGCAAACGCTTGCTCGAGCACAGCACTGCCTTACCCTAGCTGAGCCTACGACAATCCCCATTTCTCCGATGAACTCCACAACTACCCAGCATCACGCGAATGCGCGAATCTCATCTGCTACCATCGTCTGCCTCACGACCCCAATTGCTTGCCGTACGAAGCTATGCCCTAGCTTCCTCCTACAACCAATCGCGCCTGCCGCCTCACGAAGAAGACCACGAACGACTCGCGACTATCACGCGAGCAAATCCCCACTGTCTTTCATCACTCGCCTGAACCCAAAATCGAACGCGTTTGCCAATCCAATCCCTAGCCGATATCATCAACCACCATCGCGACTACTCGCGAGCCTCCAGATCTTCGAACGCCTGCTGCCGTCGCTCGACCAGGCGCTCACGCACGCGCGCCTTCATGATCGAGTATCCCCAACTCGAGTGCGCTCGATTTCGTGACCGCCCTTACGAGCAAATTGACTGCCATTCGCCTACATACGATCGCGAATCCCTAAATTTCAATTCGAACGAGTGGAAGAGGGAGGGTAGTTCGATGTTTTCATTTCGATTTTGAATTTACTGAAGGGAATAATTCGCGGCTCCCTATTCGAACAGTTTCGATTCGAATGAAACAATTGGAGGAGGGCGAAATGATTTTAATCTGAAGCCATTATTTGTTTTCTCGTTTGGGATTTTTAACTGAGGAATGAGGAAGAGAGGAGTATTGAAACGAAAGAAGATGATTTCGTGATGGGGTGCACGATTTTTTTGTATCGTGATTGCAGACGAAAATTTAGGCGTGAGATAAGGGGATACGTGTGTGTGTGTTGACTAAATTTTTTTATTTAAATTTCAAATTGAATTTTATTTCATTTCAACGCGTTTTTGTGTCGTGTGCTCACGTAATAACTCTGATCAATACAAAATTTGAAATCTGGCAATAATTCAATATTCCGGACCCAATGGAACTAGTTTCGTCGAATTCCGAGACTGTGCCTCGGACGGCTATTTTTAAATATCGATACGAACGATAATTTTCAAAACTGATCAAATCAATTCAAAATTGGATTCTGAAGCTTCTGTTATCTTCAGAATTATCAATATAAATTTTACAAGCGTTTGAAATATTTTTTCTTCAGCTTTAAATTGAGGATTCAAATTTTTTATTCACTCTCAATCGATTAAATTTTATAATTTAATCGCCAAATTCAAATTGAAGTCGGGGATTCAAATTAAATCATCGTTCAAATATTTAAAATAAATTAAATATTCTCAATTTAATTTGTTCAAAATTCTGGGTCGTTACAGACTTCCCCCCTTAAAAGAATTTCGTCCTCGAAATTACAAGTTAGGGAAAAAGGTCCTTAACTCGTCTACTATTTTTCACAATCCAAATAGTTTTATCAATTTATCAAAACAAATCTTCCTACTAAAGATTCGTTATCAATTCGACTAATTTTTCCAACTTCAATTATAAGTTTAAAACAACATTGTTTTCTCAACAATTCAAATTTAAACTTAAATTCAAATTTAAACTTTCAAATTTTCTCAAAAATTTTCTAACGCCCTAAATTTCCGAAAAATTTTGCCAGCGTCTCCTTTGCGCGGCTAATACGGTACGACTACAAAACGTCCCTACGGACTCTCAGATTTCAAAAAGAAAAAGAAAAAGCCAAGCGGCTAGACAAGAAATCATCAAAAACTCATATTATAATTCAAATACGTACCTTTTGTCGAGCAATTCAAATTATCTGTGAAATCAAATTCAATTTCCTTTATACCTGTATATCTACTAGCCATAATATCTAGTTATAACATCCAACTATTTTGCAAATTTTATTACAACTTCTAATATCAACTTCTTATACCATTTCTAGTTTACTATTGAAGTTATATCCATTATCATTCCATTTCACATTTCACATTCATTTGAATTTAATTTACACTTTCAATCTAATTTAGATTCAGTTTACTTTTGAATATTAAATTTTATCAATTAACTTTAGTTCACTTCAAACTAATCTCAAAACTTCATTTTATTTCACACAATTCAAATTTTGTTTCAACATTCAGTTTCAATTCCAGTTTTATTCTTTTGCTCATTTCCAAAATTTATTTTCAGTTTGCTATTTTGGTTTATAACCACTCACATTTAACTGGATTTCCAATTCGAATTCAATTTATCTTTCCTTTACAATTATTGAATTTAATTCATTCCAAACCTTATTCATTTGGTTAATATTCAATTAGCTTCACTCACTAATTTTAGTTCAATAGTTCACTTCGTTTTCCACAAATCAAATTCAATTGCAGTTTTATTTACTTACAAATTCAAAAATGAATTTTAACATTCAATTTCATTTTCTGGCACTTGCAATCGCAATTTATTCATTCATTCACTAATTCATTCGTTTTCACTTTGAATTTCATTCTAATCAAAATTCAAATATTCTATAAGTTATCAACTTATTAATATTTCGTAAGTATCTTAAATAGGATTCCAGAGTCGTTTCCATTTTTTTTTTTCAAAACCATTTGAAAACAATTCAAATTCCATTTGAATTTCCAAAACAAAAACCCAAATTTTCAAACAACTCCTATTTAAAACAATTTGACAGCAATTTCTCTTTTGGAAACCCGAAAATGAATTCTAATGATGTGGCCATCATCATCAGGATTATTTTCCAGCGACCTAAAAGAGTTTAGAGCTTTCATCTCTCTAAAATACCTTTCAAACCTTTGAAATTAATTTTCAAATCAAAAAGAAATTTAAATTTCCAAATCTCCAAAAATTTCAAATTCTTTTCAAAACATTTCCAAAAACTTCTCTAGAATTTCGTTTTAAATTATAAATCACATTTATAATTTATATTCTTTAAATTTCATTTGTATATGGATTTATTTCTTAACTTTGGAGTTACGATTTCAATTTCTTATAAAAATGATAACATTTCAACATTATCACTTTCCTAACATCCATGCAACCATATACTGTAATAATTTACAGAAAATCATTTCTTTTCTATACAAAAATAGCTTTGGGCAAAATTATTTCATTCACCCTATTTTAAAACAATACTATGTCGTCTTGCCTCGTTTAAGTGTTTAGAAATCCCTATCGATAATATGGCGTCCCATATACCGACCAAAATTCACAAACATCTCAACGGATAAGCAAACACAATATAAAACATTTTTATATTCACTAACAAATACGCGCTCATATCTATTAATACACTCAACTCATTCTAGAGTACTACTGACTCTATCTCTAATGAGTAACACCCAACAGAGCAGGGTTGTCGCTTAACCATATGCTCTGATACCACTTTGTCACATCCCGAAATTTTCGACTTTCGAAAATTCGACATCGATACTCACTTTATCGACTGCCGAGAAATCGAACGCCGGAAACTCCAATAGTGAGGGTTTTAGAAAGAAGAAAAAAGGAGAAGAAGAAGAAAAGAGTAGAAGAAAGAAAGAAGAAGAACAACTGAACAACATCAGAACAGAAACAATATCAGAATCTCACATATCGCAGTGGAACAATATATAATAGATAAATGAATATCATTTAAAAACAAAAGAATTATATCTGTTATTACATTACATCACATCATATCATCAGAGTCAATAAACAACGATGGACAGTTATATAAACTTGTCCTCATACAGAATACACAGCGGAATAAATACTATCAGATACAAATACTACGTCTCGCCATCCAGCTTATCTCCAAAGCTCCAGAATATCCAGAATATCCTGATAATCTAACTCTAGACTGCCCGTGTGGAAATTGGTGGGCACCCAGAGTTTAGAAGGGAAACAATAAACTCCGAGTCAGTCATGGTGACTGGTGTGATATCGTAAAACAGTTATTTATCTTTAAAATAAATAGCAGAGAATTTTAAAGTCAATTCGCAATGCTTTTGGAAAATGAAACTACCATAAGACCTCCCGCCACACACACAATGCAAACGCAGAATTGGAGGAGATTTCTTCTTATGATAGTCAAAGATGCTTACTACGCAAAATCAAATCATTTTTGATATTATTATTAGTGCATAGTGTAGAAAACATTTCGAAAGTATAATATTAATCTTAGCCAGCATACGACCAGTATCGTATGCCTACTATAGCTACTATGTTCAATAGCAGGTTACCGCCACATTCCATAGCAGGTAATACAACTAAAACCGTACACGTCACGTATTGTTTCTTTGGATTTCCAACAAATGTTCAGGCAAAGGAACTTCCTATCCACGATGGGTACGTCCCTGGAATAGACGACCCGAGAACCTAACCGGATCTCTGCCAACACAAGGCTGGGTTACCTCTGCAAAAATAGGTAACTACTGACACGCGTATGCCATCCCCCGATCGTCACCGATATTCCCGAGGATCCCCGATTTCCAACAAACCACAAAGTAATAATAACTGTGCAGCAACCACAGAGGTTAAGTATCTGGGCTCCATACCATGATACCACCTTTATCCAGAAGGAATGACATACACTAAGGGGCGCTACTCCCTAGAACCTTGCTGCATCCTTCCTGTTTCGACCATTTCCGGGGTGTGAGGCTCGACGAAGTCTCGTCCACAAAGCTACGCTTTCTACAAAAAGCCCTGCTTCGGGTCAAACCAAATGATCAACCTATGATCACAAAGATATAAGATCAAACAAATGATCATATCACAAATGATCAAACACTGATCATTTCACAGCAACACTCAGTATGCCACGTTACCAAATTGGGATATATCGCTGATAAATTTCAACTACATAACCTCTGAGCTCGTACGTCTCAGAGAAGGGTGTTAAGCTAAGAGAATAAATTCTCCGCCACCAACAGAAATGTATTTGAAAGAAATCAGCTTTATATCTCAAATTGTAACGTCAGACACACAATCCATATAAGTCTGTTCCGGGATCGAACAGAACCGAAGGCACTTCTCACGAAGCCCTTGCAAATCCGGATAATTTCAATCACGTCAGGACTTCCCGTCACTAAGGGTGATAAAACCTCTAAATCGAAGATCAGTCGATGTAGAGTAACTCGACGGTAATCCTTCCGTTTTCAAAAATATCCGGTCTTCAACACCGGTCTTCGAATGCAATTCATAACGACGTATCACATATTCGGAATGGGTTATACGACCCCATGGTCCTTTCCCGGCTAACCCGAATAGTGAGCGATTATTCAAAAATAAGTGTGGCATTCAAATTCATCCAATTCACAACAAATACCTATCTAAAGGTAATTATTGATAGTCGGTTATTTAACTATCAATAAAGATGCGCAACATCATCAGATTCCAAATAATTTTCCAAATTATTTCATCTTCAAAATTATCTTTTACTAGATATAAAATTTCCACACTTAACCATTTGAAAACAATTTCAAATCAAATTTCCACACTTCAAAAATAAATCAATATTTATTTTTAAACAACTTCGCTTTCTTTTATAAATTCCGTATTGAATTTATACTTTCGAATATCTACTGATATTCGATTTTCAAATCGTTTTCAATATTCAATTTCAATTTATCTTTAAGAAGATAAATTCTCAAAACATTTCATTTCATTTTGGAAAACATTTCCATACTTATTTAAAAATAAGTCAGCAATTCACAATCCATTTATTTTCAACACTTGGAAAATATTCGATATACTTAAATCAAATTAAGTATATATATATTTCATTCTTTTAAGGAAATCATTTACTTTGACGACATTTGTTTGAGTCAAAACGAATGTTACGTAAAACATCGTTACGACGACTCAAAACCACTAGTATAGGGATTTGAAAATTAAGATAGATATTTATAAATCCCAATACTACATAAAAACATTTCCTTTTGGAAACCATTTACTATAACAACAGTGTTATAGTCCACCATTTCCTTAAATTTCTCGAAAACGTCTATTTCAACAAGTATGTTGAAATCTATGCTTTCGATTCATAATACATTTTAAAACATCGTTAAAAACAATTTAACTTCATTTTAAAATATCCCTTCTTCAAAAATGAATCCATTTTATTCAATAATATATTCACGGTCCAGAGTTGTGAATATATCTTTTCTTTAAAAATCTTCTATAAATAAATTTGTCCAATTCAATCTATTTCGAATTTATAAACACGTCTATAAATTCCATTTCTATTTTAATAACAACCTCGACTTATAAACCTTCTTTTTATTAACTTCTATATTTTACTTATCAAAATAAGTGATTTCGTATTTATAAACAGCATTTGTAAATTCCAATTTTATTTATAAGAACTTCAATATCAAATCAATTTCAATATTGATTTCTAAATTTATTTATCACTACTAAATAAATTCCTTATTTTTCTCAAATCATTCAATATTCTATTTTTAAATGGATTCTTCAAATTTAAATCATTTTACATTGATTTCCCAAATTATTTTAATTTACCCAATTAAATTTCTAGTTGGATTTTCAACTGATCTCCTTTTAAATAAATTCCTTTTTAAGAAGATAAATTCTCAATTGTTTCTTTCAATCTATTTAAAAATCCAGATTTTAAATTAATTTCCTCAATTTAAAATCACTATTATACGAAATTCATTTATTTAACATTTTCACTTTATTTTGGAAATAAATTCGATAAGATTTTAAAAATTAACTTTTTATACTTTAAAATTTTCTTTTTTCAAAATATATTCAATTTCAAAAATTGATTCACTTAGAAATTTCTACTTTGATTTCAAAAATTCAATTTCGTTTATTTTTGGAATCCAATGATGTCAAAACATCCATTCAGCTAAATTTTAGCTTTCAAACAATTTCCAGATATCAATATGATGTATAGCATCACTATAATCATTCACAGATTCATATCACGATAGAAATAAATTCAATCAATGTGAGGGGTCCAGTTGGATCCCTCCAACCTGTTTCCCTGCATCCAAAGATGTTAGCACAATACCAATTCCGCTCCAGTACGGAATTATCGCGGTATATAGGTTTTTATAAATCCGCTTACTAACGGCGCAATAGGGTCTCATCCGCTATACGAGGCGGGAAATCAATCAATCCAATATATACATATGCCAATATGTATATACTGCTATATATATAGATATATCCTATCATATCTAATACAAACAGCAATCATAGCAATCAAACAATAACTGTAAAAATTCCACATTTTATTCGAGTGAGAAAAATCTCACCTTAGCTCTTTAATTTGCCATCCAATTTTCCACTTGACTCGATTTCTCCTTTAACCTTGTATAAATATTTTATACAGTTTATCAATATCCAAAATAAATCGAACTGTTCAATTTTCCATTTGCTAAATTAATTAACTTGTGATTTTATTTTAAACCAATACTTCTTCTTCAATAAATTTCTTTAAGTGTTTAAGGACAAATAAATTTTTCCATAGTTCATTATTTAAAAATTTCACTAGTAAATGGAAATAGGTATATTTGTGTTTATTAATATTTTAACTTATAAGAACAACTCATTACCATTTAAATAAACAATCAACTAAAAATTAAATTTTACAAATCTTCGTTTCAAAATTCTATTCTTATATAAGCTGTCAAACATATTTTCTTTGGCTGCTAAAAATCCCATTTTTAAAACTTTACAGTTTTGTATTTTTAAACGAAAACATATCCTTACTGTAAACTTCAAACACATATACACATTTGTTGAATTTAAATTTAAATTCGAGAAGTAAATTCGAATACCTCACTACTGAACGCTAGAACCATCTCAGAACTGTCGACTTCAGAAATCATGCCGCCCAAAGCCTCAACTCGACACTGCTGCCTTGCAAACGCTTGCTCGAGCACAGCACTGCCTTACCCTAGCTGAGCCTACGACAATCCCCATTTCTCCGATGAACTCCACAACTACCCAGCATCACGCGAATGCGCGAATCTCATCTGCTACCATCGTCTGCCTCACGACCCCAATTGCTTGCCGTACGAAGCTATGCCCTAGCTTCCTCCTACAACCAATCGCGCTTGCCGCCTCACGAAGAAGACCACGAACGACTCGCGACTATCACGCGAGCAAATCCCCACTGTCTTTCATCACTCGCCTGAACCCAAAATCGAACGTGTTTGCCAATCCAATCCCTAGCCGATATCATCAACCACCATCGCGACTACTCGCGAGCCTCCAGATCTTCGAACGCCTGCTGCCGTCGCTCGACCAGGCGCTCACGCACGCGCGCCTTCATGATCGAGTATCCCCAACTCGAGTGCGCTCGATTTCGTGACCGCCCTTACGAGCAAATTGACTGCCATTCGCCTACATACGATCGCGAATCCCTAAATTTCAATTCGAACGAGTGGAAGAGGGAGGGTAGTTCGATGTTTTCATTTCGATTTTGAATTTACTGAAGGGAATAATTCGCGGCTCCCTATTCGAACAGTTTCGATTCGAATGAAACAATTGGAGGAGGGCGAAATGATTTTAATCTGAAGCCATTATTTGTTTTCTCGTTTGGGATTTTTAACTGAGGAATGAGGAAGAGAGGAGTATTGAAACGAAAGAAGATGATTTCGTGATGGGGTGCACGATTTTTTTGTATCGTGATTGCAGGCGAAAATTTAGGCGTGAGATAAGGGGATACGTGTGTGTGTGTTGACTAAATTTTTTTATTTAAATTTCAAATTGAATTTTATTTCATTTCAACGCGTTTTTGTGTCGTGTGCTCACGTAATAACTCTGATCAATACAAAATTTGAAATCTGGCAATAATTCAATATTCCGGACCCAATGGAACTAGTTTCGTCGAATTCCGAGACTGTGCCTCGGACGGCTATTTTTAAATATCGATACGAACGATAATTTTCAAAACTGATCAAATCAATTCGAAATTGGATTATGAAGCTTCTGTTATCTTCAGAATTATCAATATAAATTTTACAAGCGTTTGAAATATTTTTTCTTCAGCTTTAAATTGAGGATTCAAATTTTTTATTCACTCTCAATCGATTAAATTTTATAATTTAATCGCCAAATTCAAATTGAAGTCGGGGATTCAAATTAAATCATCGTTCAAATATTTAAAATAAATTAAATATTCTCAATTTAATTTGTTCAAAATTCTGGGTCGTTACACACATCATCCTAATACCCCACAGTCAAATGAGGAAATAGAAACAAAGGATACAAGCAATGAATCTACGACTAAGGGAGAGAGTAGTAAAGCAGCTAATAAAGGGAAACAATAAGCATATATCAATGTTACTACAGAAAATAAGTTTGGAATACTTAGCTCAGATAAAGAGGAGGATTCAGAAGATCAATCTGCTTAGCTTGAACAAGGACTTCTAAGCATTTGGATATAACTCCGGCTTATAAGCATACAAGTGTTGAGATTTTTAAAAATCTTACAGATGTATAAGTTGCATTCGAGAGCTGAATAGTTTCCTTGGGATGCTACCAGTTAGCTGATTCTTATTGAAATGGCTTTTCATTGATATACGATAGATGTCAGCTAAACTAGAAATGCAACCAACTACTTATTATTTCATCACCGTTTAAAAAAATTGTACTTACAAATGCTTAGCATTACGGAGTTGGTCGAGCCCTGGCGATTTTTTATTTGAAACCGGTATTGTTCCACCAATTTGATTGTCTGCTATATCAAACCAGTACAGGTTTGATAGCTTGCCAAATGAAGGAGGAATTGTACCACTAAACTTGTTTGAATTTAAAGCTCTGAAATTAATTTCTGGTAAGAGTTTCATTAGTTTCTCAAATTATTTACATTGAGAATAAAAATGAAGTACTTACAAAAATGAGAATTTTGCCTGTTCACTTCCATCCAAACACTCTTCCATCCAAACCCCTCTTCTCTGCACAGTGATACAACTTATTGCCTTCACATTGCCTCTGTTCTATCCCATACCCACATCGCTGACCTGCTTCAGACCATCCATCCACCATTGCATCTGACCTTGTCCACCATCTTGCTTACAACATTTCACATAACCACTCCCTGCTTTCCTTTCATACAACAGACAATACTTCCATCACAACTAACCTTCAAACCACACGAGCACCACCATTACCTTTATAAACTGCTTCACTACATCATTCGACAACCCCACAGTACTGCCTACAAACGATTTCAAATACATATCATCCAACAAACTTCAATACCGACCATCGCCTGAACCAACATCGCCTACGACCCTAGCAGATCCAACTACGACCTCATTCACCTCCACTCACCGCCCCAATCGAACTCCTACAACATCACCAACCAACATCAAACTCGAAGCCCTATCGCAACCTCACCCAGTTCGACGACATTGTTCCCCAACTCCTCATCCAATCGCCTGCAATTGCTTCAATCACTACCCAAATCACCCAAAGCGACTACCATCGTGGAATCGCACTCGAATACGAACTGTGGAATCTATAGAAATTGATCGCTTAACTGTGGACTCGAATACGAACTGTGGAATCTATAGCAACTCGAGAAACCATTTTAGGGTTTTTTTAAGCAGGCGAATTATTTGGGGAAAAGAACGGGAGCGGCGAAAAATAATTGGAAAGGCGGGATGTAACACGTGAGCAACTAATAACCTAAATAATATTGCATCGCCTCTGCTGGAGAACCAATGCGAAAATTATTATCTTGGACGTAGTTGTATCGGTTGACTTTAAAACCGATGCGACTAAAACTATTTGCATCGACGTATTTGCATCGGTTGTTGGTGACAACTGATGCAAATTTGATTTTTTATTACCTATTGCTTTCCACGTACCAATTGCATCGGTTATTAAGACAGAACTGATGCAAATAGTTCTATTTGCATCAGTTTTTACTTCAACCGATTCAAATGAGGCGATGCAAATGGCTTGTTTTGTAGTAGTGTGACGATAGTCAGAGAAAGAAAGCACAGGGGTTGAGGCTCACTCAAGCAAAAGATATCAAGAAAGTCCAATCTCGATTTGGTATGGAAAACGCCAACTTGATAGACATTCTGTACCAACTCCAGATTTTTAACACCCAAAATTAATGTCAAACTCGGATAAAATAAACTTAAGCACTAATCTTGAATATTAAGAAAATTTTAAAATTCCATTTTATGCACAGTCAGTTTACCTCCAAACAAAATTAAACAAAAATATATTACCTCAATAATATACAACATGCAAAGAATAAGCATCGTTCATATATCCAATCGTATTAATCATTACTACATTTACAGATGCAATATAAAGAAATGTATTAAATGATCAATCTGTAGACATAGCCTTCCACTATTCCCTTTCTGTTACTTAAAACTGTAAACCTAAGAATACATGGACATATAAAGTAAAAGAGAAAAAATGGCATCAACTAGTTTGTGACTGCGCCTACCTCTATACACCATCGTCCAACTTAAGGGATCCAGTGACTATTGCATAGCAAAAAACTACCTACATACCCTTTTGAGATTAAGCCCATATAATATTTTTTTCGTACATAAACCCGCTCTTCCCTTCCAACCATAAATGTTAGACATGATAATAACACCAACACATCAACGCTATCATGTATATACACCATCATACCATCCACAACATGGCAATAAAAGATAGATAACAATACCTTAACATGCATGCTCATACAAAAGCCATCAAATCCATATTCCTACTATATCATATCAAGTGTAAACCAGACATAATCATATAATCATCCAAGTGACTATATAAATTCACAAACAATAACAATTATAGTCACATATCAATCGATGATAACTATCATCGATGATACCAACAATCATACATGCCAACAAATGGTAAATTTTAGTAATCATATATATACCACCATCGAATAAATATAAGTAAATAGCGATTACCCATCCAAAAAATAAAACAAAATTTAATAACTAGTAGCATCCAAAAAAATCAAACAAAATTTAACAATTAACCTAATCATATATATACAATCATATGATGCGTACATATATAACTTTTATATACGCACTTTATTAAATACTAGTGGCATTCAAAAAAATCAAACAAAATTTAATAACTATTATTTCAAATGTTATTTAACTTAATTATGTGGTTTTTCAAGTATTCATCATTACAGTTATGAAACTCAAAAGTGTAAATTTAGTCGACGATTAATATCGAATAATTCAAATATTAATGCTCACATGTCACCTTAGCTAGTGGTGACATTTTGGCTAAATTTATTGCTTGCACATCTATTCAATAAACAATTTTACTATTATAAGTGGTATCCAGTAGTAACAATTATTTACATTAATTCTCTTCGTCAACACCATATCACATTAGGACTTATGAAATTTGGTTTTGATCAGAATTCCAACATAGTCCACATTTAACTTGATTAATCCAAATACAAAATCATTGGTTCAATAATAACATTTAATATTAATTGTACTACTATGACCAGAGACTTTGACTTTGGATTAACTATTATCGATCCTGATACTAACCTCATATAACCGAGAAGATGAATTCTCAATTTCACCTCCAATGCTTCAACTGAGATTCAACTATAGCCGTTCGATGGACATTATGCCATGATTTAACTATAACCAAGTGGAGTGTCCACATTAAAGTTCAGCGACATTCCTAAGTCGAGAGAACTGTGTAATATCATCACTTCTTGATTCTCCATTTGACCTTAGTTATATTAACTAACAGTCGAGTGAGTCATTTCATAATTATTCAATAACTATCAGTTTGTAACCCTTGGTGCCCCAGTTGCCATGAGTAATATGTTGCCAAAATTTGGAGAGCGTTGCATACTCTAGTTTCAACGGATGTATCCATATCCTGTCTCGAAACATCTTAACTATGAATATTTAAAATAATACATTATTTTAGTGTGATAAATTTATCATGATTACAACACATTATAATTAATATCACATAACATATCATTTGCAGATTTTCTATTTAATATACTTTAAATTAATTACACGAGTAGTTATATCACAATATAACAACATATATTACAGAAATTGTCAAGGACCTCTAGCTCAAGCGGCTAGAGGTATGGCGATTTAGATGATGGTTATAGAGGTTATGGGTTCGAGCCCATGAGACATCATAATGAATGCTCTACTTGAATAAAGTATCACTCTTGTTATAACAAAAAGTATATTATAGAAATCAAATACCTTTATTACGAACAAGGTTAGTTATCGAATTAGATATATGTAACAAATAATATAATTGCCCCTAGGACATACCCATTATCTTATCTATCTCCCACTTGCACTTTAGGTCAATTATGAAATCTTATTCCAACTCTCTTGATTTTGATTTTCTCAAAAACTAATTGAGCTAGTCCCTTAGTGAATATGTATGCTACATTGTTTTAATTATCTACTTTGTCAATTAACTCCCTCCAATGTTGATAAAATGTCTTTATCATGTTGAACCATTCAGAGTGTTTTTGATTTTTAGTGAGCTTTAGGTTCTTTACGAACTATATCACTTCATTGTTATCATATAACAATGTAATGAGATTCTCAACTTTTGGAATCACTCCTAACTCACTTATAAATGCTTACCATATTCCAGTTGCATTTGTCTTCTTCTCAAAGACACTTTTATGGCCGATGGATCATATCCCTTTGGGTACAACTCTCAAAATCATATTTGATAATATACTTGGAATCCATTCCATAACTGCGCATAATGCCTATAAAAGAGTCAATACTCTTAATGGTTTATTGACAATCGAGAAAATTCTATTTTCGATATCGATAATAAAATCATAGTTTCTTTTTAATGTGCGATAGTTCCTATTAGACATTCTTATTAGTTGTGTTCATTTAGGCTTAATAAATTTCATTCCATCCTTTCTAATCAATTTTATCATTAGATTATTGTAACACCCCGAAAATTTAGTATAAGATTAAATTTAAATACAATAAGGGTAGAAATGAAATTTTTACAAACATTCGAATTTGTCCACGAAACTTGCACCGTTACATTCATAGCATTTTTTTGATAATTTTCATATATAATGTTTTGAAACTGGAGCTAGTATGAAAAGTTATTAATGTTTGAAAATTCGAAACCAAAATTAATTAAATACTAATTAAGAAAATAAACATTATAAACAAAGAAAGCTCCACTGGTCGACACCATGGACTTGACCGATCGATCCCTTGCGGTCAACCACTCCAAGCCAAGCGGTCGACTGTTATTGGCTATGGTTTTGAGCGGCCAAACGGCCCAAATTCAATGCTAATAGTTGAGGTGAGTTTCTACCCTATAAATATAACCCTAGGCTAATTTTCCAAACCCTAATTCATTAAAGTATATCAAAACTCTTTCAAAATTTTCTTTCTCGTCGAATCAAAGTTTGTTCAAATCAAATTAAAAATTAACTTAGAGAAATTAAATAGGAAATTAAATCAAAGTAATCAAAAATAGATCTATAACAAGCAGAGGAGATTCTAAGCGTATTTTCGAGGAATAGCTTTTTGTTGAGGAGAGAGGATTCTTGATTAGTAAGATGATTTACATGTAATTAATTTTATTATACCCTACTTGATCTAGAATTGCTTAGTTTAAATTGGAAACATGGTTTATTTAGATTGGGAATTTCACAACAATTATAAGCTATATGAATATGATTTCTTTCTTTTAATCTAGATCTAGTTAATGGAAATCAGTTAGATAGAAATTGATTCAAGTTAATGCACCTTTTTATCAAATCAAATTAATGATAAATCTGAATTGAATAAGAAGTTTGAACAATTATAAAGGGTAGACTCACAAATTTGGGTTAATTGGAATTAGGGTTACTGTATGCCAAATTGAAAATAAAGTTACCATATTTGATAACGATGATGATTAACAACAAACAAATGACGAAAATGGATAATAAAAAATGAACAGTAAACATTTGACCAGTCGACAAGCTCATTGGAGCTGGTCGATAACAAGCGGTCGATCACTCTGGCGATAAGTGGTTGACGGTTACGGAATTTTGAGCATGACCTGAACCTCGGCCTATGGCCTAAGTTATAAATTAAATTCTATCATATATTATATATATATATATATGTGGATGTTAGTAGAAGTAGAGAAATTAGTTCCTTATGTTAGTGACACTTTGAAGTTACGGGACTGGATAAATGTCACTTGTTCAGCAGGGTCGATGTTCGACTGGGGCAATTCTATTGCAAATTGCACTCATAGGAGGTTCTACGGTGGATGCGCAACAATAATGAGGATGCCTGGAGAAGTGTGTGGTTTGGCACTAACGGGAGTTCCTTAGTATTCACGAGTATGGCATGATACTGTGTTGTGGATGGATCCCGACACGATGCGTTAAGAGGCGTTACATTACCATTAAGAGGTGGACATGGATGCAGTGACCTTGAGACGTATTTGGCATAAGTCAGCATTACTGGTTCCCCCTCAATGCATGTAGTCATAATTTGGAAAACTTAGTCCTAAGGTTGAAATTGTAGGTAATCCTATGTTGAAATAGTTCCAGTAGTTATTACCTGATCTTTGGTTGTTTTGAGTCGATTAGTTGTTCAACCCTAAGTATAAGCCTTTACAGGTGTGTTTAAAAATATACCTCTTAGATAAATGAAAAAAGTAATTCACAGACACTGGTAGGACACCTAGGTCACGTAGAGTATTAATGAAGTCAACTGCATGTGATCACCATATATTAATGATATAACTCATTTACCTGACTTTTATCTAATCCGCTCCTTTCCTTTCTTTTTCCCTACCACAGGAGGACAAGGCAGCCGGTGACAGGCCTAGAGTATAGTACATGGAGAGGGGAGCCATGTATTGGAGTTGCTTTTTATTCCCTATCACTCTTCATGTAACTATTTATCGTATTTAGTACCTATCAGTTTATTTGATGTATTTAGTATACTCTAGGTTGGACTACGAACTGTTTTGATAATGTGTTATTTTTCTGGATGTTTTATGAAATGGTTATTTTCTGTATTTATATTTTTCTGCCTTTCACAATGAGATCTAAAATGCTAGAATGTCTTAGCTTTTATCCTTATACTGGTAGTCTCTGAAGTCTTTAAAAACTCGATAGCTCATACTTCTTGGCACCAACCTGAGTCCGAAAGTCACCATAGGCTTTGGATCGGTGTGTCAGAAAGTGTGGGTCGTCACATTTTATATCAGAGCCTAGGTTTAAAATTAGTTAGGGATTAGGTCCGTATTAAGAGAAAATACTTGAAATGTTTTTGAAAGAATTTTTTTTCCAAATGGTTTTCAAAAGGTTTTCGAAAATGGTTTCTAAAGTATATGTATGTATATATAGAAAAAAGGTTTTCAAAGATTTTATATATAAGTGTAATACGAACAATGCTTTCCTTTATTCTTACTAATATTATCTTTGGAAAAGTTGCTTATAAATTCCTAATCATAGATAGAAAGGATGAGTGATCTCGCTGGTTACATCTCAGGTGATGTGGCTAAGATTTCGAACGTGAACGTCCACGTCCTAATTTGGTTTTGCTGGTATCCGCAAGTGAGAGGACAAGCCAAGCTTAACCCTAATAGGGGACCCATAGAACGAGCGCTAGGTGCAGTTCCTTCCCACTCACCTGCCGCTGATTTTTCCAAGCTAGGTAAGGACTTTGCGAGTCTAGGAGGAAAGCCATATGTAAGGACTGAGTCATATGTGGATTCGTAATTGTGGGAAGATGTTTAGGCTGATGGGTCTTAGAGACGATATTAGGAGACAGCTTGCCACTTGGTATTTACAGAGGGAAGCTTTGAATTGGTGGGATATGGTAGTTGTGGAGACTGATGGGAGAGAGATTACTTAGGAAGAGTTTAGGAGGCATTTTGAGATGAATTTTCTTTCCAATGCCGAGGAGGGAGTATAGTTAGAGAAGTTCATACATTTGCAGTAAGGAGAGATGTCGGTAAAGGAGTATGTGAATCTGTTCAATGAGTTGGATAGGTTTGGGATGGAGCTGATAAGTACCCCTCATATAAGAAAGCTCTAAAGTTTGCAAATGGATTGAATCAACCTCTTTAAGATTTGGCTCTTAGTCGTATTCCCATGGATGCAACCTTTGAGGTATTGGTGGAGATAGCCTTGCTGAATGTTGTTTCCAAGAAGGAAGTGAAGAGTGAGCCTAAGAAGACAAGAGGAAAAACACCCCAGTAGAGTCAACGTAAGGGCAGAATGGGAATCGAAGGGTAAATTCAAAAGAAAGAGCTGCAGTGTAGTAAGAAGGGGCATTTTGCGAAGGAGTGTGTTAATCGATGGAATTTCTATCGAGTTAGAAAACCGACGAAAAATTTCAAAATAATTTTAACCGCAAGCGCACGGTGTACGAATGTAGCACGTGGCGAATATGGGTCGATCCGCAGGGAATTGATGATTTTAAAATTCTATTCAATCAAATTAACCAAAGTTGAAAGTGTGATTAGCTAAAAATGTAAGAAACTAACAAAAAGTAGCAAAAGAAAAATAGATAAAAATATGAGTGTTAAATGACAATTTAGAGATAAATCCACTCTCTAGATCATATAATTCAACAATTAATGAAATTATGATATCTTTTTTGGTCATAAGTGAGTTTAAATGATGTGTTTATCATAAGTATGGCTCATTTGTGCTATTAATTAACTCAACATAAGCCATCAAACTATAACATAACCTTTAAACCACTTACCAACTCTCATGAAAATGACAACAAAGTTAAAAATGAAATCTATTTTAAGTATGGCCTATTAACTATTAATTAGAAATATAGACCATCAAATTTGAATTTCAAATCACTTTCTTATGCCATAATCATATTTTGATGAAGAGGCATTTGTGTTAGTGATTGTTTAAGCATAGCCTATTTGGTGTCAACAATATAGGCTATCAAATTCAAAACAAAAACAACAAATTAAACCACTTCAAGCATTGTCATTAAGCACAAAAAGAGAGCTATAATTATCAAAATGTTGAAGCTACATGATTAGAGGCTTCATTACCCCTAAATTGAAGGGATTAGCCTCTCATATTTGTTATCAAAACAACAAATGTAGCTAGCAACATGAAAACAAAAGAAAAGGAAAATGAAAGCTAATGGAAAAGAGAACTACTATTCTACTTGCATGAAAAATAAAAGAAATCTACACTACAACATGAAGGGAAATAAACAAGAAAAGAAGAAAAGAGAATGTATTTAAAGTTGCATAAAAAGAAATTACATGAAATAAAAATGGCTAAGTAGCCATGAAAAGAAAAGAGAAGCTTTCTTTTTTTTTTGAGTCTAAACTAATCTAAAGAGTGACTAAGGGAAGAGGTTACATGAACATAATGGGTTATTTATACAAGCATGAAACCCTAATCCATAATTTGGGGATGCCCAAACTACCTCTTAGGAAGTGTGGTGGCCAAGTAACCATTAGCATCCATTAATCATCATTTAAGTGTACATGAAGCCATTAATTCCATAAGCATGTGCATTAGCCTCTGATGTGTACATTTAGGTAGGTGGGTAGGTGGGGTCCTCCATGATCTTCACATTGAATTATTTTCATCTTCATTCCTTTGTGTTCTTTTTGTGCATGCATATCTTCTTCATGAAACCACTTGTAATGGAAATCAAATTCCTACAAAATAGTATGGAAATTTCTAATTAAATTTTCTCAAGTTAATTTATGCACAAAGAATGACTATTTTGCCCTTGGATGAAGATGAATATGTGACAATTTGGAATTAATATGGATTTTGGTTAAAACAAGTTAAAATACCCAATATGATCATTTATTTGAATTAATTAGATTAAATATGGTGGTAAAAATATGCACATTTATGTGCACATCAAATACCCCCACACTTATCTTTTTATTCGTCCTCGAATAAAGAAAAAAAACTAAGATAAATCTGTTTTCGTAGGGAGCACGATTGCATTGAGCGTATGCAACAAGCCGTTAAACCTCTGGGTGTCCCCATTAGGACGAGTGTTGTCTCGTGAGGGTTTTCAGCGGATACTACCCACAAAATCCAAATGTAGGATGAAAATATTTACAAAGTGCAAGATTTATTTACAATGGGATGAATGCAAGTTTTCGAAAATAATTACGAATGAAGGATTTACTTTTAAATTAACACAAATAAGTTAAATATAGGTTTGGTTGGTTATTATCTTGAAAATTTAAGCCATTTACTTGTCAAAATTTCCTACAAAAATGAAGTTATCATTACAAATAGACAATAGTTTAACTCGTTGTTTCAGTTGATAACAAAGTGTAACCATGAAATAGGTCCTTAGTTGATTATCAAAGTTTATTAAAGTGGTATTTCATTTCATTTCAATAACAAATTAAATCAAATAAGTTAAAATAGTGCTTGGATTTCATTTGCTTACTCTCTCCATTTTTTTGAAAATTTTATTGATATTTACAATATTTACATATGCCTAACTCAGATAAACTGAGGCCAGATATATTACCCACACTGCCTTGCGGACTGATGTGAGGGGAATACAGAGCATGGCGAGTGAACACACAAGTGTGAACACTTATTGGCTGTAGGCGTTATTAGTAAAATAATTTTTATATACACACCTAACTCAGATAAACTGAGGCCAGATATACCGATCGTGCACTGCCTTCCGGGCTTACGTGAGAAGGGTACAGAGCATGGCGAGTGAACACATGACTCTAGGTGTTTATTAAAAAATATATACATATATACAAATGTTTTTTTTATACTTAAAATTTTTTTGTTTTGAAAAGGGTGAGAGTTTTGCAAAATCATCTTAGCACCCTTTAACTTAGAAGACAAAAAACATGTTATATCCTTTACTTTAAAATCACCACTTTTTAAAACAAAGATTTTCAATTAGGATGTAATTCATAATTAACACGTATGAATCTTCCTATATACTAGTTAAACTATTGTTATTTGTAATCAAACTTCATTTTTATTTTTGTTAAGACAAATAAATTTTCAAAAATTTCAATTTAATTAACGAAAACCATATATTTATCCTATAGTGTTTCTTTGTTTTAAAAATAAATCAAAAATGCTTAACCATTGTTTTTTTTGAGATTTTTTTTAAAATTTTGGAAAGAAAAAATTAAAAATAAACCAGGAAAAATCCATGAAAAATTGAAAAATGATGATGAGTCTCCCCCCACACTTTATTTTGACTGTGCCCCCACAGTCAACCAAGTGAAAGGAGAAAAATAAAAATAAAAATGGCCTTTATTTATATGAAAATGAACGGTATTTACACGGGATCAGAAAGTATATCGTCAAAGCGTAAATGAAACGGTCTTCCAAAAACCGATTCATTTGTCTCGTCAAGTATACGAGACACGGCTTAAGCTCGGAAAACCAAACCATAAATGATTTCAAAGTTGAATGTTGGTTTGGAAAAACGAATGTCGTTTTATTGAAAATCGTACGAGTTGTTTTGTTTTCGATGATTTTTGGGGTCGATAAAACCATTGATTGAAGTTCAAGTTTATTTTCACAAAATTCAAGCTTATCATCGATTTCAAAATCAAAATGATGATTCAAATCATCCCCTTCAGAGTTTAACGACTCATTTTCAAAAAGTCCATAAAACTCGTGTTCGTTAAATTCGACTTCCTTTGTTGAATTATCAACAACTTTATTGCACAAATCAAGTTCAAAATTCAAAGTTGTTGTATTCAAATTTTCAGAAAAAGGAAGATCGAAATTTAAATCGAGTTTCTCATCCTCAAAAGAATTGAAATCCAACTCAATTACCAAATTTTCAACAACTTCGTTAAGATCATCATTTTCCATTTCAAAAGTTGTTATTTGAAAATCGTCGATTTGGGTAAAAGATGGATTATTGTTTGACTCGTCACACATTGAGATTTGATTTTGTTTTTCACGTTGTTTCATATATGTTTCAAACAACGAATCCGTGTGTTCATCGTAAATTTCGTTCATTTGCTCAACAAAATCCAATTTATAATTATTAGCTTGAGGATTTTCGATTTGGATTTGTTGAGAACAAAAATTTTCATTTGCATCATAGTCGAGATTATTCCCATTGCCAAAATTATTTGAAAAGTAGATCACATTTTTGTTTTGATTTTGAAATTCATTTTGGAGTTCAAAATTGAATTGGCATGGGTTATACTCGAAATCGTTTGAATTTTGAAGTGAATTCAAATTCTGATTATTTTGAAAACTTTGATTTGAATCATTGTCCAAATATGAATTACACAAATCATTTATCATTTGATTTTGTTGTGTAGAGATTTCAAGTAAAGACGAAATGCTCATTTCAAGATTTGAGGGTTGGTCAACGTTTTGAAAATTTTGTGGTTCAAAATTTGAATCATTTAAACAGTAGTTGTTGTTAAAATATCCATACGAATTTGGAGTGAAATCATATGGATTATATTGATTTACACAACTATCGTAAAATTCAAGTGAGTGGGAAAACTCTGACATTTTCAAGAATGTTTTTAGGGTTTTTTTATATATAAAGGAAAAAATATTTACAAATAAAATTTATTCTTTTCAAAAGGGAAATTGATTTTTGTTTTAGTTTTTTTTTGTTTGTCTAATTTTTTCTTTGTTGTTGAAAAGGTTTTTTAATTTTTTTTTGGATTTTTGAAATTTCAAAGAAAAAGGATTTAAAAATTTCAAAGGAAAAGGAATATTTACAATTTTTTTAGTTTTGGATTTTGAATTTTTTTTAAATATGCATGAACTAATGTAGCTAAATGAATGTAGGGGTTAATTACAAATGATTTATCCTAAGTTAACCCAAAATTGTATAATCACACTCTGTCTTAAATCAACAAGATAGTTCTCAGCCAGGTAACGGGCAGGAGTTATCGGTGCACCACGAATCACCGTAGCAATGCAGCCGAAGGTTTAAGTACCTTCAGAGGAACAACCACTATAATATTTACGAATCACCGTAATATTATAAATGGTTATTACTCTGCCGTGGCCTAGACACCAAGAAATTAAATTGTTCAAAGAAGACAACTTGCAAATATACAATTAAGAGCTATCGATGTCTAACCATTATTATTAACAAATTCTAGGATGAAATGCAAAGCAGAAATTAAACGTGTATTAACAATGCAACTACGAATGGATTTTTGTTTTTTTTCTTTTTGAATTTTTTTTAAATATATATGCAAATGCAAGCAATCAACAATGCAACTAAAATAAAAACAAGAGATATATACAATGCAAGGCAAATAAAAACAATAGATATATCAAGCAAGCAGTTTTTTTTATAAAGCAAAGCGAAGCAATTATTTTTGGGCAACAGTTGAACGAAGCAAGCAACTTTTCCAATCTGCTTTGGCAACCTGAAATTTAAAACAAGATATATACAATTTTTTTTTAATTTTTTAATTTTTTTTTGAAAAGGAAACCTAAAAGCGACGTTTTACTTTTAAATTTTTTTTTTTTTAAATTTAAGCAACTAGAACTAAACAAAGTAAATCAAAAGAACACAAACAAAAAAAAAATTCCACAGCCCAAACAATCCACAACTACTTCCTCTTTTTTTTTAGTGCAAATCAAAACAAAAACAAATAAAAGCAAATCAAAGCCAAAATAAATCAAAACCAATGATTATCAAACTCGGCCCGTTCAACAAACCCACCCGGCCCAAAACCAATGATGCCTTGGTCAAATTAAATTGGGCAACGGAACCAGCCCAATTTTCTCAGAAAACAGCTGAAAATAAAAATCAATGCAACCCAAATCAAATTTTTGGAAGATCACGCGGCGTTCGATTCGAGTTGCCCGCGTTATTAGACGAGTCGATTGTTGATGGTTGGCGATTTTGGGTTGAAGTCGAGGTCTGCTTTCTCTGGTCGTGGAGTATTGAATGGTGATTTGAGGATGTAGGTCGCGTGGTGTGCTCTGGTGTACGAGTGATGGTCGATTTGGTGAAGGGGTTGCGTGTGAGGATGATTTGGAAATTGGGTTGTCGTGATGATTTTTGGTGAATTGGGCGTAGCGATTTTGGAGAGAGGCAGTGGAAGGTCGCGATGATTTAGGCTTAAACGAAGTGCTAAACTGTTGAGTTGGCGACAGTGATGGGGTTGTAGTTTGTGATTACAGATCAATCAACATGGCGATTGGGGTTTCTAGTGGTTTTGGAATGACCGGAGGTTAGAGATATTTGTGATGTTGATCAGCGTGGCAGGAAGTGGTAATTGGCAGTATGAAGGTCGAGGGGAAATGGCAGTATGAAGTTGGTGGTTATGTGAGTGTAGAGGAGTTGAAATGATGACAGAAGAGGGTGGAAACACTGTGATAGTAAGTGGAGTTGCTGATGAATTGATGCAGTGTGGTGTTGAGTGTCGAAGTGATGCAGCAGTGGAAGTTTTTGAACAGAAGTGGAGATGGCAGTGGAGAATAATGATAGAAGTATTGTATGGTTGTTATTGTGGTGAGGTTGAGGTGAAGGAAGTTGGATGGTTGAAGTAGTAACAGTGAGGACTTATGCAATGTTTGTGAAGGAGTGAAATGTAGAGGGGTGAAAGTTTGACACTCTGTATGGCTGTTTGTAGATGTTTGTATGGTTGTTTGTTAATGATGGCTAAAAAATATATTTGATGTGGGTGAAATTTGTATGAAGTGTTGTATGGAGGTAGAGAATGTCAGTTTGATGTTAAGGAGGAGGTTATATGGTTGTTTATGGGTGGTGAATGAGTGGTAGTTGAAGATGCTGGCAGTAGTTTTGTGAATGGTTGTGGGGGTATTTGATGGTGAGGCAAGTTATATTTGTGGAAGCACAGCAGCAGTGAACTGATGGGATGGCATAGTATGGGGAAGTGAAGCACTGTTAACTGCAGTAGGAGTATATGTCAGTTATAGGCAGAGATGATGAAGACGTTTGAATTGATTTTGTGAAATTTGAAGTTGTGAAGTGAAGGTGGAAAGTGGAGAGGCAAGCAACTAGGTGATAGAGTAGTGTGGTATTGAAGTGGATGAACTGGAATAGTAGCAGTGTGACAGTAGCAGGGGTAGTGAAAATATGGGTGTCAGTTGTGTAAATGGTGATGTAGGATGGGCAATTGTGAAAGCAAGTAGGCAAGTTGATGGTAGTGATGCAAGTAGGTCAGAGGAACTGCTGTGATGTCTTGTATGGTATGGAGTTTGTGGTGAATATGCAGAAGTGGGTTGTTGTGTAGTGATGTTTGTGTGAAAGCAGTATGGAAGAATAGCAGCAGTATGGAGGAGTTGTTGCTGCTAAGGGAGTGAGACAGTGGGGAAGGCAGAGAGTAGTTAGTTGATATATGCAAGCTTGGTTATGTGGTGGTGTGAAGTGGGAAGATGCAGTAGTGTTGCATGCTTGTATTTGTAACAAGACAGTTGGTATATGTCTGTGGATTTGTGATGGAATATGTAAGTGGTGATTGCAAGTTGTATTGCAGAGATGAGTTTGTCGGTCTGAAGGCAGTTGTTATGTATGGCAATTGACTGCCAGGTTGTGGAGAAGGCAATGTAGTGATGGATGTGGTGAGATGAATGAGAATTTGAAGACAGTGCACAGAATTATGCAGTGAGAATTTGAAGACAGTGAGGATGAACTGCAACAGTGCACAGTTTTTTTTATGTTCTGTTTTTTTTAAAAGGAAGGGAAAAAAAAGAAAAATGTAAAAGAAAAAAAAATGTTAATGTAAAATGCAAATGCAATGAAATAAAATATTTTTGTTTTTTTTGAAATTAACTTGGGATGCTTTTTTTTTAGAGATGCAAATACAATTGAAACTAGAACAACTACAACACACAAATAAAATCACACAAAAAAAAACTACACACAACAAAATATTTTTTTTTATGCAAACACACACTAAAAATCTAACGAAAATAATCCGAATAATAGAAAATCAAAATCAAAGCAATCCCCGGCAACGGCGCCAAAAACTTGTTAATCGACGGAATTTCTATCGATTTAGAAAACCGTCGAAAAATTTCGAAATAATTTTAACCGCAAGCGCACGGTGTACGAATGTAGCACGTGGCGAATACGGGTCGATCCGCAGGGAATTGATGATTTTAAAATTCTATTCAATCAAATTAACCAAAGTTGAAAGTGTGATTAGCTAAAAATGTAAGAAACTAACAAAAAGTAGCAAAAGAAAAATAGATAAAAATATGAGAGTTAAATGACAATTTAGAGATAAATCCACTCTCTAGATCATATAATTCAACAATTAATGAAATTATGATATCTTTTTTGGTCATAAGTGAGTTTAAATGATGTGTTTATCATAAGTATGGCTCATTTGTGCTATTAATTAACTCAACATAAGCCATCAAACTATAACACAACCTTTAAACCACTTACCAACTCTCATGAAAATGACAACAAAGTTAAAAATGAAATCTATTTTAAGTATGGCCTATTAACTATTAATTAGAAATATAAACCATCAAATTTGAATTTCAAATCACTTTCTTATGCCATAATCATATTTTGATGAAGAGGCATTTGTGTTAGTGATTGTTTAAGCATAGCCTATTTGGTGTCAACAATATAGGCTATCAAATTCAAAACAAAAACAACAAATTAAACCACTTCAAGCATTGTCATTAAGCACAAAAAGAGAGCTATAATTATCAAAATGTTGAAGCTACATGATTAGAGGCTTCATTACCCCTAAATTGAAGGGATTAGCCTCTCATATTTGTTATCAAAACAACAAATGTAGCTAGCAACATGAAAGCAAAAGAAAAGGAAAATGAAAGCTAATGGAAAAGAGAACTACTATTCTACTTGCATGAAAAATAAAAGAAATCTACACTACAACATGAAGGGAAATAAACAAGAAAAAAAGAAAAGAGCATGTATTTAAAGTTGCATAAAAAGAAATTACATGAAATAAAAATGGCTAAGTAGCCATGAAAAGAAAAGAGAAGCTTTTTTTTTTTAGCCTAAACTAATCTAAAGAGAGACTAAGGGAAGAGGTTACATGAACATAATGAGTTATTTATACAAGCATGAAACCCTAATCCATAATTTGGGGAATGCCCAAATTACCCCTTAGGAAGTGTGGTGGCCAAGTAACCATTAGCATCCATTAATCACCATTTAAGTGTACATGAAGCCATTAATTCCATTAGCATGTGCATTAGTCTCTAATGTGTACATTAAGGTAGGTGGGTAGGTGGCATCCTCCATGATCTTCACATTGAATTATTTCCATCTTCATTCCTTTGTGTTCTTTTTGTGCATGCATATCTTCTTCATGAAACCACTTGTAATGGAAATCAAATTCCTACAAAATAGTATGGAAATTTCTAATTAAATTTTCTCAAGTTAATTTATGCACAAAGAATGACTATTTTGCCCTTGGATGAAGATGAATATGTGACAATTTGGAATTAATATGGATTTTGGTTAAAACAAGTTAAAATACCCAATATGATCATTTATTTGAATTAATTAGATTAAATATGGTGGTAAAAATATGCACATTTATGTGCACATCAGAGTGCAAGACAGATAACTCAAAGATCAAGTGTTACAACTGCAATCAATTTGGGAACATGAGGCGAGAGTGTCCATCACCTTAGAAGACCTCTATCCAGGTGGTTTCAGCTTACGCACTATATGTTATTCCTAGCTCGAGTGAGCCTCCACTAGCGGACAAGGGGTAGAATTCTTAATTGAAGGTGTGTTAACTTTATTCGATTTACCCGTTTGTACCTTATTTGACACATGGGCATCATACTTTTTGTCTCAAGTAGACTTGTAGATGAGTTGCATTTAGACACCAACATAGTTACAGACCTTGTAGTTGCATCAAACCCTGTTAGGAGGATCGACTTATTTGTCTATAATATGTAGTGGTTTGAAAAGTGTTTATTTTGGGGTCGAGTACGATTGTGATGCATTTGTCTTAGGATTTTATGGGTTTAGTTTGATTTTGGGAATAGATTGGATGATATGTATGAGGCGATCTTAGATTATGATAGGATGGTTATTAGGTTGGGTACTTATAGTGGATGTAATCTAGAGGTTTATTGCGATCTCGGAGGTTCAATTATGTTGAGTTGTCTATATTAGTTAGACCTATCATATGATGAGTTAGATTCAGTGCCTGTAGTTAAAAACTATCTAGTTATCTTTTTCGAGGTCATTGGTCTTCCACCCTAGAGAGAGATTGGGTTTCAGATTTATCTTGTAGAGAACGCTAGACTTATTACCTTATACATATTGCTCCTAAAGAAAGACGCGAGCTGAATAAGCAAGTGAATGAGCTATTAGAGAATGGCTTCATTAAAAGGAGTATTTCAAAGTGGAGAGAACCAGTTGTCTTTTCCACTAAGGCAGATGGTTCTCTGAGGCTTTGTGTTGATTATCGAGATCAGAATAAGCTGACGAAGAAGAGTCGTTACCCATTACCCCGCATAGATGATCTCTTTGATCGATTGGTTGGAGCAAAGGTGCTCTCTCAACTTGACTTGACTATCAGATTCCACCAGTTACATGCGACTGAGGATAGTATTTAGAAAACTTCTTTCCGTACACCCGATGGCCTATATGAGTAGTTACGCATGCCCTTTGGACTGACCAATGCGCCCGTCTACTTTGATAATTTGATGAGTCGAGTTTTTAGAGGGTTCGTGGTGGTATTTTTATATGACATATTGGTCTATTTGAAAAGCGAGGAGGAGCACAGGTTGCATTTAGAAGTGCTCAATACACTCCCTGAGCATAAGTTAAAGGCGAAGTTTTCTAAATGTCATAAATTTTGGCATGAGGAGGTATGCTTTTTGTCACTCACTGTCTTTGAGAGTGGGCTGGCGGTCGATCCTAGTAAAGTTGCTGCAGTATGGGATTGGTACGTCGAAGAATGTCATGGAAGTGAGAAGTATCCTTGGTTTGATGGGCTACTACATGAAGTCCATTAAGGACTTCGTGAAGCTCTCTACCTCTCTAACCAACCTTAACAAGAAGAATTTGGGTTTCTTCTGGGATGCAAAGTGTGAGGTTCGTTTATCAAGCTGAAAGGGGCGTTAACTAGTGCACATGTTTTAGTATTACTTGATGGTACTAAGGCATTCACAATATATACCAACGCTTGCGATACGAGGTTGGGCACAATCTTGATGTAGGAAAGGAGAGTAGTAAGCTACACTAATCGACAGGTTGACGGTCGATGAGGGAAACTATCATACCCACGATCTTGAGTTGGCAACCATTATCTTTTCACTCAAGTCATGGAGGCACTATGTTTTAGGAGAGTAGTTTGAGTTGCATACGGATCATAAGTCTATGAAGTATTATTCTTCCAAAAGGATTTGAACCTGAGGCTGTAGAGGTGGATAGAGTTTTTATTATCGTATGACTTCGATATCTCCTACACTCTAGGCAAGAGCAATATTGTATTCGATGCCTTAAGTAGAAAGAGTGTAGTGTTGAGTCATATGTTCTTAGAGTGGAAACACTTGAAGTTTATTTCTATATTCGATTTCCGACCATCGTCGGACATCACTCCAGGATTGTTAGCAGCTTTGGATGTATGACCTACACTTATGGATCATATTGATTCGAGTCAGAAGCACGACAAGGAGTAAGTGGATATTTTTAAGTAGCTTGGTAGAGGAGAGCAGTCGAGTCACTTAAAGCGCTATATCATTAATCGAAGGGGTGGTTATGAAGAGATGGTAGATTATGTGTCCCTCTCATTATGGAGTTGATAGATACGGTACTAGCCAATTCTCATCGTTCTAGGATAACCATTTACCCTGATGGAGATAAAATGTATCATGATATGTAGAGAGAGTCTTTTATTGGCCTGACATGAAGAAGCATGTGGCAGAGTATGTAGCCCGATGCATGTTTGGTGACACTGTACATGGAAGAGATAGTTAGGTTGCATGGATTCCTCCTAGCATCATTAGCGGCTAAGATCTTCTTTTCACCAATGAGTTTTGGAGGAATCTAGAAGAGGCTTTAGGCACTGAGTTGAGCTTGAGTACCGCTTATCATCCACAGACGGATAAACATATGGAGAGGGTGTACAGAATGTTGGAGTACTCGCTTTGGATATGCGTCTTGGATTGCCATTCGTGGAGTTTACCTATAATAGTAGCTATCAAGCGAGTATTGAGATGTCAACGTCTGGGGCATTATACGAAAGGCCCTGTAGATGACCGTCTTGTTGGTGGGACACTATGGATATGATTATTCTTGGATTGGATATGGTGAGAAAGACATTAGAGAAGGTAGACTTGATCCGTAGGAGAATGAAAACCACACAAGATAGGCAGAAGTCTTATGATGACAGAAGATGCACAGATTTTGAGTTCGCAGTGGGTGACATGGTTTTCGTGAAGGTCTCACCTTTTAGGCATGCTATGAGATTGGGTAGTTTGAGAAAGCTAGCGCCGAGGATCGTAGGGCCTTTTTTGATCATTGATAGAGTTGGAAAGTTAGCTTATAGGGTGAAACTTCCTGAGAAGTTAATGGGAGCGTTAGCTTATAGGGTGAAACTTCCTGAGAAGTTAACGGGAGCACACGACGTTTTCCATGTGTCACATTTGCAAAAATGTCTACATGACACAACTGCTGTAGTAGAGCCGAGTCAGTTAGAAGAGGTAGAGGTAGAGAGGAAGTCACTTATTCACTGCGCACCCACTCATATTCTAGAGCATGGTACAAAGCGACTCCGCACTAAAGTTATCAAGCTTGTTAAGTTCCGGTGGGAAGACGATCCAGCAAAGAGTACATGGGACCCTAAGGAGAGGATCCGAGCTATCCATTCACAATTCTTTCTTGGTACGTTTCCATTTTAGTCAAATAAGCGTAGATTACTTATGAGATAGGTTCGAGCTTAGTATACCCCATATGCAAGGACAATTAGATGCTAGGAATAGTTGCGAACGTGTCATTAGGATTATTTTGAACGATGGATTGCTAATGGATGTATTTATTAGATTGATATTTACATGCTTAAGCAAATATATTTTCAAGTTGGTATGCACTCACATCATCACGTGTTTTATTTCATTGAGTTATATGCATATGGTTGTTGCTTATGGAATTAATAGTTGCGCATACATGTAGAATTGCTAGTATATTTACATAGGATGTTGCATATATTTTGTACACATGACATAAGCACTTGCATTATAGGAGGTCGACTGGATCAGGAGATCGCCTAATATTTGCATTAGTATAGGTTCATATGCATTTCATGCCAACATGTACACATTGCATTAACTTTGAAATAAGGACAATGGTTGTCAGTATTTGATGGATGAGTAGATGGTTATAATTATTGATTTCTGTACGTACGAGTTACATTTTTCCATTCTTAGAGATTTCGGGGATGAAGTCCTTTTAAGGAGGGGAGAATGTGACAACTTTAAAATTTAACCGAAAATTTAATATAAGAGTCAAATTTAAATATAATAAGGGTACAAATGAAATTTTCAAAAATGTCATAATTTGGCTATGAAACTTAAACCATTACGTACATAGCTATTTTCTAGACATTTCATGTATAATGTTTTGAAATCAGAGCTAGTAATAAAAAGTTATTAATGTTTGAAAATTCGAAACCAAAATTAATTAAATAACTAACTAAGGAAACAAATATTATAAACAAAGAAAGCTCCACTGGTCGACACTATGGGCTTGACTGATCGACCCCTAGCGATCGACCGCTCTAAACTAAGAAGTCGACCGGTCGTACTTTATTGGCTATGGTTTTGAGCATCCAAATGGCCCAGATTTTATACTATTGAATCTAAGGATCGAGAAGAGTTTCCACCCCTCTAAATACAATTCTAAAATAACTGTCAAAACCCTAATTCATCAACAGTACGTCCAAACTCTGTCAAACTTTTCATACTCCTCAAATCAAAGTTTCTTGAAATCAAATTAAATTAGAGAAATTGAAGAAGGGATTAATCTACCAGAAGCGGAGGAGATTCTAAGTGTATTATAGAGGAATAGCTTTTTGTTGAGGTGAGTGGATTCTTGATTAGTAAGATGATTTACATGTAATTAATTTTTTTATACCCTACTTGATCCAGAATTGCTTAAATTAAATTAAAAACACGGTTTATTTTGATTGGGAATTTCACAGCAATTAAAAGGTATATGAATATGATTTCTTTCTTTTAATTTGGATCTGGTTAATATAAATCAGTGAGATATAAATTAATTTAAGTTTAATACACCCTTTTGTCAAATTAAATGTGAATTGGAATAACCCATTAATGATAAACTTGAATTGAATAGGAAGTTTGAACAATTATAACGTGTAGATTCACAAATTAGGGTTAATTGCAATTAGGGTTATTGTATGCCAAATTGAAATTAAAGTTACCATAGTTGATAACGACAATGATTAACAACAAACAAATAACGAAAATGGATAATTAAAAATAAACCGTAAACACCCGACCGGTTGACAGGCTCACTGGAGCCGATCGACATGAAGTGATCGATCGCTCAAGTGACCAGCGGTCGATTGGTTATCAAATTCTAGGTGTGGCATGAATCTTGGCCTAAGGCCCAAGTGTATGTATATATATAGATGTTAGTATAAGTATGTAAATTAGTTCTCTATGTTGGTTGGGCTTTGACGTTACGGGACTGGATAAATGATATTTGTCTGGCATGCTCGATATTCAACTGTAGTGATTCTATCGCAAATTACACTCAAAAGTGGTTCTATGGTGGACACGTAACACTGACGCGTATGCCTAGAGAAGTCTATGGCCCAACACTAATGGGAGTTTCTTGGTATTCACAGGCGCGACATGATACTGTATTATTGATGGATCCCAGCGTGGTGCAATAAGAGGAGTTACGTTACCATTGAGTGGTGGATATGGATGCAGTGACCTTGAGACATCTTTAGCACAAGTTGGCATCGTGGGCTACCACTCAATGCATAGATATAATACGTGTAGTCGTAATTTGGACAACATAGTCCAATGATTGAAATTGTAGGTAATCCTATGTTGAAATAGTTCCAGTATCTATTAGCTGATCCTTGGTTGTTTTGAGGTTTGATTGGTTGCTCTACCCTAAGTATAAGCCTTCACAAGATGTTAGTGTAGGTGTGTTTAAAATTACATCCCTTAGATAAATGAAAAGAGTAACTTACAGACACTAGTAGGACACTTTGGTCACATAGACTATTAATGAAGTCAATTGCATGTGATCACCATATATTAATGATGTAACTCATTCACCGGACTTTCATCTGACCTACTTCTTTCCTTTTTTCCCCTACCATAGGAGGACAAGATAGTTGATGATAGGCCTAGAGATCAGTACATGGAGAGGTGAGCCTTGCATTGGAATTTCTTTTTATTTCCTATTACTCTCCATGTAATTATTTATCGTATTTAGTACCTATCAGCCTATTTACTGTATTATGTATACTCTGGATTGAACTATGTAGTGTTTTAAGACTGTGTTATTTTTCTGAATATTTTCTGAGATAGTTATTTTCTGTATTTACATTTTTCTGCCTTTCGGTATGATTAGTTTTTGAATTCTTTAAAACTCGATAGCTCATACTTCGTGGCAACGAATCGAGTCCAAAGGTCACCATAGGTTTTGGATTTGTGTGTCGGGGATGTGAGTTGTCAAAATTATATCCATATCCATTGTGCTACCAATAATTTATAAAATATACTCCTTTATCATGAAGTTAGTGTTTCTTAAAGCAACAACTGTCTCTCAGTGCAATGGAATATACATTCATAAACATTTTATGAGTTTCATGTATAAATTGATCTATTTTTTTTAAATTTATGAAACATATATTCATAACATAAATTGGTCAACCAATATTGATCAGTCCTTAACTCATTTGGGGTGGTCCATACAAGATCGTAAACAAGTATTATGTGCAGTTTCTCGACTCACATAACCTATCTACTCTTTGACCTAGGATATGTAGGGGTTAATTCATCAACTCTTATCTTGTATGATTTTGTATACTTTGTTTTTAGATGGAACTAAATTTAACCTTATGTACTTACTCTTAAGTACTTGTCTTTACAAAAAGAAGCCAACTCAACTTCACTCATCATTAATCGTACTCTATCTAATAATGTCCGATTACTCCTTATTGGTAAGTCATTATGTATCATAGGGAGAAGTGACTTTTGAGATTGAATCTTATTAGCTCTTAGGTACTTTTGGAATTCTTCCAATACACTCAACTATTCGATCAGATCAAATCGTATTATTTTATTTGCACGTTATGTTTTGTGCTTCCGTTTTATATTCAATGAACTTATCATAATCACACTATTTGTGTATCAAATACACATGTTCATTTATGTGATAATGTATTTGTAAATTTAACAAAGTAAGTTGAACTAGTTTGGTATCATTAGACTTTGAACTGCTTACATCTATATGTATCGATTTGAAGAGTTTATTAACTCTTTTATTACTCCCACGGAATATATTCTTCACCCTTAATTCTCCGTGATACAATTCATCAGTACCATATCATTCGTTATCATATGATTAAAGAATTATTTTTCAAAATTGTGGCTTAGTCTATAATTCAAATATAATTGTAGGATATCAAATACTTCTATATTTTCTAATACATGATTTTGTTATGAAAAAAATGTCATTTTATAAGTTTATCTTATAACGAATATTTATAATATTCACATAAAAATAAAATATTTCTATTTTTAGTCAATACCGAAGACAGCTATTATTTCATAAATAATATTTGATATGTTTGCATAAATAATTTTTTGTAACTTGATCCATCCACTAAGAAGTGTTATACAATATACTCCCACTATTTTCATCATTACTATAATAGCTTTGAAATATTAAGCTCCATTCAACTGCTTATCATGCAATTTTATTTCATACACTGTAACTAGTTTACAATCGAGAGTTTTAGATCTAGTATATCTTTAACTCGAAGAAACAACTTTCATAGGAAATAATTTTCCGTATGAACCCATTCCATATTAAATATCTTTTAATATTTTATACAATTCTCGTTTCTAATGTTTTAAGCAGAGGTGGTTATTCACTCTCTTCATCCCAAATGTGTCTAAGTTACACCCACTCTTGTACATTCTCTTTGCTTTCCAAGTCAAATCATTCAAAGTAAACCCTCACCACATGACCATAATGAACTCTTTACAAAAAATGTGTTCGGTCATCCTTAACATTTAAGGATATTGAATAAGTTGCACTTTACGCAAGCTGATTAAACTGACATTTCAGTGGTCGAATTCCTAGGTACATCTTGTAGCTCTTGGTTTAATGCTACATCAAACACAACAAGATCCTTACTGTAACAAATTGTATTGAATACATGAGCTCGCATTAAGGTTACTTGCTTATTTCGAATGAACTAATTTCATCGAAGTTTCGTTTACTACAAATCACGAACAAGTATCATATAACATTTACTTATATGCGATTGAATAAGGATCAAGTACCCATATTATTTTATTGCTTAGGAGTTCAAAACTCATAAAATAAAATACACGGTCTTGGTCAAATAAACTCTTAAGCAATCGAGGCACGAATGTTTTAGTGGTTCTGTAAATTAGCTCTTGCATGAGTCTTGAAGTGACAATATGTCAAAACATTTTTTAGTAAATATATTATATATTTCTATTTCAATCTTAATTCAATTCAATTGTATAATTTAATTGATAAACATTTATCAATTATATTAGTTTCATAAATTTATCGAGGTAGATTATTTCAGCTTGTGTAGCATATATTCTTACAATATTAGAGAGGTTAAATGTTATTATTTTACTTTTCTAATAAGGATCCCACAAGAACTTTATGTTTCTCAAAGCCCTAAGAAAAACATAGAAATCTTTCGATTTCTCTATTAGACGTTAGGACTCGCTTATCTTGGGATTCTGAACTGGAGGAAACTCAACAAATAATAGGCCCGCATGCGATGGATAACACCTTAACAGTTGTATCATATACAACTTCTAAAACGTGGTCTTTGTCCTAATCTTGTCTCGACCTTGAGAAAACTCAATAAATCGAAATAGATAATTCACTCATACCTACCATTTCGCGAGGGCCTAAGTATAATGCATGTACCTTAGGAAACTCAAAAAATACATCCATGTATCTTACCTCATTTAGTCAATATATTAATAGTATATCAATAACATCTCTAGCTTGAAGAAAACAACTAAAGAGGTAATCTATTAATATATAAATGGTAGAGGACAACTAATATGTTAAGGATTTATAATCTTACATACACAGAGACACTTTGAGTGATATCAATTTAGGGAATAATACATTTTTCATGAAATACCTACATGATTCAAGTGTCGGACACATCTGAAATCACGGTATACGTATAATATGTATGTACTCGTTCCTTAAACCTAAATTAGGTTTCTTTCGATTCCACTTATATTATACATTCATATTATCCAAGTTTAACTTATTTATAATCTTTTATGATTTAATTAACTTATATAATATTCTTATGTATATTTTAATTACGGGGCATTTCACCAGAAGGACAAACTTTGCAGTCCAATTAGTTTCTAGAACACACATTCAAAGAAATTACTTTCAAAGCCAAAGTCAGCATAATAATTACTTTCAAGGACAAAGTCACCAGTCCAATTACTTTCAAGGACATAATTTCATAGGTTTTTAGGCCTTAAAAACTAATTATTTTACGTTTTGTCCTTGAAAGTAATTATTTCAGTTGTGTGTCCTAGAAACTAATTCCACTTGCTAAAGAGGCCCTTGTGGCTAATTTCCACTTTAATTACCTTATTTAATTAATTTTAATTTATCAATTTAATTAACAAATCGATTAAATTATTTTAAAAAAATTCAAAACTTGTTCTATTCATCATAGATAATTTAATTTGAATATTACCTATAACATTTATAGTTTTATGTGCAAATATCATCATATATATGTATATCTTTGTTAATTAACATTTAATTAATACATTTATCAAATAAATATTCATTTAATTAAAACATATCAATTAAATATTTTTAATAAATTCAAAAAATTTATTTGTTATTTACCTTAAAAAATTTAAGATAAATGCATATATACATATATCATTATTTATGTTTATTTTAATTAACTAACTTTTTACTTAATTGATTATTTAATCAATATGAATAATTAGTATTGAAATTTAAAAAAATTTTTTTTTTTCAAAACCATTTGACATTATTTTGTGACTATTATAAAATTTATTTTATATTTTAAATTTAACTTTTAACTTCAAAACATATTTTAAAATTTTAAAATGAAGTTTGAAAATTAGACAAGGCCCAAAATTAATTTTGTCCTTTATATTGGGGATAACTTTTGGGGTTACATCATCCTTTAGGCTAGGTAGAGCATAATACTCGATTCCTAATCTCAACCTTAGACACTATCATTCTAGACACCATACTTAATGGACATTCTTTAATAAGTTAGCTATAATAAGGCTAATTAAAACTACATAGACCATTAGGGCTCTTATACCCCTGAAAGAACTGGGCCAGTCGGAAGCGGGTGAAATAGGTTGATTTCAAAATTTTCTAGTATTTCTGGATATAGTGGCTTATGAAGTCTAAAGGGTTTATTAGATCCATTTAATATTGTTTTAAATGAAATCTTATTTATATTATTTATTTGAAGGATTAAATTTGATTTAAATTAAATATATTTTAAAAAGTGTATTAAATACACTCATATGCGTATAGTGCAAGTGCAACATATAAACATTGTACATGGTTAACCTGTACCTTTATAGGAGTTGGGATTTATACTGCAATGGACACATTGTCCCTTTATATATGTCTTTGTTGTCCATATTTTTTTGAAAACATGTAATAATAATAATATTATATGTATGTACATTATTTACTTATACTTATACATACCATGTTATAAAGTTTCTTTTAACTAATAGACAATAGTTTACTAAATTTATAATGTGAAAATTAATGAATTCAAGTAGGTATTTAATAAGTGGAAAAGATGGAGGTCTTTTTTCCCTCCTTTATTCATTCATTCAATGCTATGTCAAATCAGAATTTGAACACTTGAACCTTTATACATACTAAAATTAGTATGACAAGTTTCATGTGTTTTGAAATTTAAAATTTACATTTGAAATCCAATTTTGTAACGACTTGCCTTTTCGACCATCGAATGTCGACAGTGAGTACATCCACGGTATTTAAATGCCGAACATTCGATCGTCGAAAAGGGAGATTGCTAGGGTAAAATAAAACGAACAACACAGAAAGAACAGGGGGAAACAGAATCTCACAGCGGAAATGACAACATATAATCTAATAAAGACAGCATAAACTGTCACTTCAAGATACAAAGTACATCAGAGTAAAAAAAAAATCTCATCAGCTGGACAGTTATAAATTTCTAACCTTACAATTGTCGATAGGAAAATATAATACAGCGGAAAATAAAATACTCGGTTTGACCCGAGCATTATAATAAATAACACCCGGATCAGCCTGGAAAACCAGCGTGAGAAAACTCAAGTAATATGAGAAACATATAATAATCCTGTGAAACCACGCCACTAAATGCGGAACGAGTTTTTACCTCACAAGAACAACATCCATATATAAATAAATGAGAAACAAAGCAGAACAATAATCAAATCAAGAAAGAATGCAAATAACCAAAAGAAACAAATCCAAATCAAAATGGGTACATACAAGTAAGAACAGATCCCATAATTAATGAATAAGCATAAATAATACCAAAATCTAGACGTGAAAGAATGGACACAAATAATTAAACATAGAGAAGAGCACAAGACACTTCTCAAAGCAATTAAGGAAACAATTCAAAGATTTGAATTAACAACAAGGAAAAGTGTAACGACCCAGAATTTTGAACAAATTAAATTGGAAATATTTAATTTATTTTAAATATTTGAACGATGATTTAATTTGAATTCCGAATATAACTTGGAATTTGGCGATTAAATTTTATAATTTAATCTATTGAATGCTGAATAAAAATTTGAATATTCAATTTAAAGTTGAAGAAAATTATTTCGAAAGCTTTTAAAATTCGTATTGACAATACTGAAGATAACAGCAGCTTCAGAATTGAATTTGCAAACGGTTTGATCAGTTTTGAAATCAAATCGTTCGAATCGATATTTAAAAATAGTCAATTTTCAAACAGTCTCAGAATTCGACGAAACCAGTTCCATTGGATCCGTAATATTGTATTATTACCGGATTTCAAATTTCGTATTTTTCTGTGTTAATACGTAAACACACGGTGAGAGAACGCATTTGATTTTAAAGCAAATTCAATTTAAAAATTTAAAAGTTTAAATCATCGGTTAACACGACACGTTATCTTCCCTTCTTTCAGCCTAAATTCACGCCTTTAAACACGCGCCTTATCTCACGCCCAAATTCACGAAATCCATCACGTAACCCATCCCTCCATCTCAGTTTTAAAAATCAAACGAAACGAATTCGTTCAACTCTAAAACAATGGCCGCTCCTCTTCGTTTCAAAATCAATTCGCGAAAGAAAAAAAAAGAAAAAAATGGAACCGAGTTTCTCGACTCTAATTCGAACCCAGTTCGATTTGAAAGCAGGTTTAGCCGCGACTCTTGGATTGGGGTTTTCGATCGCCGGCGACTCAAGGGAGCGTGTTCTCGAGTGCGACAGAGTTAGTTATAGGGGGCGACGTCGACGCGAGGCACTGTGGTGGAAATGGTCGCGAAAGTTTTTGAGTTCGAGTTCGAACTCGAGACGCTGGAGCAAGAAGGGCAGATGGGGGTAGTACGTGCGAACGCGAGATGCAGTGAAGTGATGGTGTGGTGTCGCGATGGGGTTAGTGGTGGCGTTCGATCGGAATTGGCTCGAGTTCGAGTATTAATGGGGTCGCGATCGAATTGGGCAGCTTGGATTCAAGGTGGCTGGGGTTTCATGGCACTCGCGAGTGGGTTGGGTTACTTTTCTTGCTGGTGACAGTAAGGTAAAATGATGTTGTTTTGATTTAATAAATATATTTATATAAATTCACCTACACATTTTAAATTTCATAACAGTTTTAGAAAAATTTGATTAGTTCACTGAGAATGCTAAATAATATAGTTATTGTAATTATTTCTCTTTCAAATTTAAAAATATATGGAATTAAAATGTTGAAGAGTTTATATTAAAAATAATGGGTTCGAATGTTAATTTAACTTGTATAATATTTTGGAAGTTATTTTGGAATTTTAAAATGTTAAGTAGTTATTTATAAATCAAAACTAATATAATTTATTTAGTGGAATATTTATTTAAAGGAAGAATAGTTTTGATTTAAATTTTTGTTTGATAAATTTATTAGAAGAAAAACTAGGTTAAAATAAAATCATTGAATGATTTAAAAATTATATAAACGGAAATTTGTTTGAAATTGGATTGATTATATAAAATAAAATTTGCTAAATGAAAAGGAATAGTTCGATTTATTTCGGATATTAATAGAATTGTATAATTATTTATACAAGGTTAAAATCAAGAAGAAATGGTCAAAATGGAAATGGATGGCAAATAAAAAGCTAAGGTGAGATTTTTTTCTCACTCAAAAATGAAGTGGAATTTTCAGTTATTTATTGATTGACTGATTGCTATGTTGATTGTGATATTAGATATGATAGGATATATCTATATATATAGCAGTATATACATATTGGCATATGTATATACTGGATTGTTGATTTCCCGCCTCGTATAGCGGATGAGACCTTATTGCGCCGTTAGTAAGCGGATTTATAAAAACCTATATACCGCGATAATTCCGTACTGGAGCGGAATTGGTATTGTGCTGACATCTTTGGATGCAGGGAAACAGGTTGGAGGGATCCAACTGGATTCCTCAACTGTATTTATTTATTTACAGATGTTGATATATATTCTGTCATCATATGATGATATATGATGTTTGATGTTGTGATGGACTAATTGATGCGTTGCATCATCGGGTTCAATTTTAAAGTTTAAAAATAAACGATTTGTACTTTAAAAGGGATTTTGAAGTGATTTTTGGAAAGTACACGATTTATTAAATTTTGGAATTTATTTATCTTAAATAAATAAATAAATGTTATAAATTTAAAGTTATGAAAATTTTAAATTGTGAACTATACCTGAAGGGTGATTTTGAAATAAATAGTCAAGTGATAAATAAAATAGTTTAAGTTGGATTTCTTTTGAATTATTTAAGAATGATATATATAAAAGATGTACAGAATTGATATTTATAAATTAATAGTATTGGAATTTTAAAACGAGTTTCTATAAGTGTTAGAAATTTATAGAATTATAAATTGTGAAGACATGAGATTTATAGAATTATAGATTTATAAAGATTGAAGTTTATAGATTTATAAAGATTGAAGTTTATAGATTATAAAGTATGAAGTATAAAATGAATGAAGTTATAAAATGAATGAAGTTGTAGAATAAAGACTGATAAGAAATTTACTTGTAACTTGGATTGTTGCCTTTAAATGGGATATTGATCGAATTATTAATAAAGAAGATTTATTAAATTGAAGTCGTTAGAAAATAGAAATAGAATTTATAAACGTTGTTTTATTTATTCGAAATCAATTGGATTTGATAAATTGAATATAGAAGGTTGTTAAAGGAGATATATTCGCGATTTTGGATAGCGAATTATTATTGAAAATAAAATGTGCAGAAAACAGTGAAATGTAATTAGTGGAGATATATTCACGATTTTGGATAGTGAATATATCGTTAAGTAAAATGGATAGTTTTGGAAAAAGTGACATTGAAAATGAAGTTAAACATTTTAGAGATGTTTTTAAAATGTATTATGATATCGAATACATAGATTTCAACATTCATTGTTGAAATAGACGTTTTCGAAAAATAAGGAAATGTGGACTATAACACTGTTGTTATAGTAAATGATTTCCGAAAGGAAATGTTTTATATAGTATTGGGATTTATATGTAACGACCCAGAATTTCGAACGAATTAAATTGGAAATATTTAATTTATTTTAAATATTTGAACGATGATTTAATTTGAATCCCCGATATAAATTTGAATTTGGCGATTAAATTATAAAAGTTTAATCTATTGAGTTGAATAAAAATTTAAATCTTCAATTTTAAGCCGACTAAAAATATTTCAAAGGCTTAGGAAATTTATATTGATTATACTGAAGATAATTAAAACTTCAGAATCGAATTTGAAATCGATTTGTTCAGTTTTGAAATTTGATCGTTCGAATCGATATTTAAAAATAGTCAATTTTCACACAGTCTCGGAATTCGACGAAACCAGTTCCATTGGGTCCGTAATATAGAATTATTATCGGATTCCAAATTTCGTATTTTTCAGTGTTGATACGTGAGCACACGATAATTAAACGCATTGAAAATTTAATCGACTTCAATTTAAATTTTAAGTTTAAATTAGTCAATATCAACAACACGTTATCTCCCCTAGGATTACGCCTAAATTCACGCCTAGTTTCACGAAAATCATCGTGCAAACCATACCTCAGTTCATTTTTCAAATACTCCTTTCCCTGACTTCGATCATTCAAAGAAAAACGAATAAATGGCCAGAGCATCACAAGTTTTTCCCCTTCAGTTTCGTTCTCGAATTCAGATCCTCACGTCTTGAAACCAAATCAAAAAGAAAAAAAAAAACGAACGAAGTCATTTCCTTTTCCTAAATTAAAAATCAAAACAAGGTAATGGCCGAAGCCAGGGGATCGCGAATCCCGTAGTCGCGAGGCAGACTCGAGCGGGGTCCAAATAGCAGCGCGATGCCGCGAAGCTCGCGACAAGGAGGTCTCGCGCACACGTGGGGCTCTGGCGAACTCACGTCGTCGAATCAAGGGGAGGCTGGAGTCTCGATTGGTTTTGGGTTTCGTGGCACGCGCGTGGGATCGATCGAAGGAGGATGGGAATCGGGGCAGCGACGTCGAGGTCGCGATTTCAGTTGGCTGGGCAGTTTAGGGAGTTCACGAGCGCGGCACTCGCGTTCGACGAAGGCGACTGGGATTGGGGGTTTCTCGATTTCGCGATCGAGGCGAACTCGATTCGAAGCTGGATGGGATCGCGACTTCATCGCGTCGCTCTGCTTGAGTTCGATGGAGGCGCACGCAAGGCGATGGCCTGGGGAAGGTAGGATCGCGGCGACTCGCGATCGAAGGCGCAAATCGCGTGGGCGTAGGCGCGATTCAAGTGGGGGACTTCGCGGTGATGGCGTGTGGATTTAGGGTTCGTGCACGTAGGGGTCGCGTTCATACGACGCTGGAAGGCTGGCGGCATCTCGTGGTGGTCGAGTCTGGAAATGCTGTAAGGTATCGTTGCTGGAATTAATTTTAGATGTATATATCTATGTACATAACCAGTAAGGGAGATAAATTCATTTAATACACTTGCCTCATTTATTTTAGTTATCAAAAACATTTTTTTTGGGAATGTAGTTATAGATTTAATTTTTATTTGGTAAGTTAGTTAAAAGGAAATTTTAGTTGACTTAATTTATGAAAAGGAAGTTGGTTTTAAATATTTAACCTGTTTAGTTAAATAAAATTATTAAAGGAGAAATTAATAATTAGTTTGAAATAAATCAAAGGTATAAACTGTTTTGTAACAGGAAAATTTTGGGAAATAATTTTTACAGAAAAATTTATGTAAAACAGTTTTGTTTTTAACTTGATAGACATATTTTAATATGCATAGGAAAACAATAAGTAAGTATATATGTTACCGAAGTTAAAAAGAGAAAAAAAAATAATAGGATTTGCTTTACTGGGTTGATAAATAAGTCATTTAGGGTGTTTAACTTATTTTTATTTTTACTTAGAAATTTTTAAAGGGGAATTTAGTTTTAAAGTAAATTTCTAGTTTAGCGAATTTTATTAAATGAAACTGGTTTGAAATAAAACCATTAACTGATTAAAACTATCAAAACGAAAATTGTTGATTCGATTAAATTCGGATATTAATAGATTTTATAAATTATTTATACAAGGTTATAAATCAAGGAAATCGAGTCAAGATGGAAATTGGATTGCTAATAAAAGCAAAGGTGAGATTTTTCTCACTCAAAAATGAAGTGGAACTTTCAGTTATTATTGATTGATATGATTGCTATGTTGATTGTGGTATTAGATATTTTAGGATATATCTATATATATAGCAGTATATACATATTGGCATATGTATATATTGGATTGATGATTTCCCGCCTCGTATAGCGGATGAGACCCTATTGCGCCGTTAGTAAGCGGATTTATAAAAACCCATATACCGCGATAATTCCGTACTGGAGCGGAATTGGTATTGTGCTAACGTCTTTGGATGCAGGGAAACAGGTTGGAGGGATCCAACTGGATTCCTCACCCGTAGTTATTTATTTACAGATATTTTGATATATTCTGTTATCATATGATGATATATGATATTTGACTGTTGTGATGGACTGATTGGTGTTGTTGCATCATCGGATTCAGTTTCGAAATGTAAAAATAACGGCTGTTATTTTAAAAGAGAAATTAAAGTGATTTTTGAAAATATACGTTTTATGGAATTTTTGAATCGATTTATAAACGTAAAATTTTAAAGTTATAAAAGTTATAATTTTTAGTGAAATATAACCGAAGTGTCGTTTTTGAAATAAAAGTCGATTTATTTATAAAATGGTTTAAGTTGGGATTTTTGAATAACTATAAACGATTTGTATAAAAAGTTTTGTAAAATTGGTATTTTATAAATCGAAATATTGGACTTATAAGACGAATATTTATAAGTGTTAAAAAGAAGTATAAAAGGATTTCATAAGTGAATGAAATTAATAGATTTATAACGTGAAGTTGTAAAGTGAATAAATGTTGTAGAATAAACGATTTATAAGTAATTTACTTATAAATTAGATTTTTGCACTTAATTGGGATATAAATAGAAATTGCTAAATGAAATGATTTCATAAGTTGAAATTGTTATGAAATATAAATGTGATTTATAAACGTTGTTTATAAATCTGGAATCACTTATTTTGATAAGTAATTTTAGAAGTTAATAAAAGGAGAATTTTATAAATCGAAGTTGTTAGAAAATGTAAAGGTGAATTTATAAACGTTGTTTTATGAATTCGAAATCAATCAAATTTGATGAATGAAATATAGAAGTTATAAAGGGAATTTTATCCACGATTTTGGATAGTGGATAATTCTTGGAATAAAACGTGTAGAAAAGATTGAAATGTAATTATTGCAGTATATTCACGATTTTGGATAGTGAATATATCGTTAAGTAAAATGGATAGTTTTGGAAAAGGGATATTAAAAGATGAAGTTAAACATTTTAGAGATGTTTTTAAAATGTATTATGATATCGAATACATAGATTTCAACATTTTTATTGTTGAAATAGACGTTTTCGAAAAATAAGGAAATGATGGACTATAACACTGTTGTTATAGTAAATGGTTTCCGAAAGGAAATGTTTTGATGTAGTATTGGGATTCACATATCTATCTAAATTCCGAATCCCTATACTAGTGATTTTGAGTCGTCGTAACGATGTTTTACGCAACATTCGTTTTGACTCAAATAGATGTAAAATTTATGATTCCTTAAAGAATGAATATATACTTAATATTGATTTAAGTATATCGAATATTTTCAAATGTTGAGAATAAATGATTTGTGAAATACTTATTATTTAATAAGTAAGGAAATACTTTTCCAATATGAAATGAACGTTTTGAGAATTTATCTTCTTAAAGATAAATTGAAATTGAATATTGAAAACGATTTGAAAATCGAATATCAGTAGATATTCGAAAGTATAAATTCAATACGGAATTTATAAAAGAAAGCGAAGTTGTTAAAAAAATAAATATTGATTTACTTTTGTAATGTGGAAATTGATTTGAAATCGTTTTTCAAATGGTTAAGTGTGGAAATTTATATCTCGTAAAGATATTTTTGAAGATGAAATAATTTGGAAAATTATTTGGAATCTGATGATGTTGCGCATCTTTATTGATAGTTAAATAACCGACTATCAATAATTACCTTGAGTAGGTATTTGTTGAGAATTGGATGAAATTGAATGCCACACTTATTTTTAAATAAGCGCTCACTATTCGGGTTAGCCGGGAAAGGACCATGGGGTCGTATAACCCATTCCGAATATGTGATACGTCGTTATGAATCGCATTCGAAGACCGGTGTTGAAGACCGGATATTTTTGAAAACGGAAGGATTACCGTCGAGTTACTCTACATCGACTGATCTTCGATTTAGAGGTTTTATCACCCTTAGTGACGGGAAGTCCTGACGTGATTGGAAATTATCCGGAAATGCAAGGGCTTCGTGAGAAGTGCCTTCGGTTCTGTTCGATCCCGGAACAGACTTGTATGGATTGTGTGTCTGACGTTACAATTTGAGATATAAAGCTGATTTCTTTCAAATGCATTTCTGTTGGTGGCGGAGAATTTATTCTCTTAGCTTAACACCCTTCTCTGAGACGTACGAGCTCAGAGGTTATGTAGTTGAAATTTATCAGCGATATATCCCAATTTGGTAACGTGGCATACTGAGTGTTGCTGTGAAATGATCAGTGTTTGATCATTTGTGATATGATCATTTGTTTGATCTTATATCTTTGTGATCATAGGTTGATCATTTTTGTTTGACCCGAAGCAGGGCTTTTTGAGAAAGCGTAGCTTTGTGGACGAGACTTCGTCGAGCCTCACACCCCGGAAATGGTCGAAACAGGACGAATGCAGCAAGGTTCTAGGGAGTAGCGCCCCTTAGTGTATGTCATTCCTTCTGGATAAAGGTGGTATCATGGTATGGAGCCCAGATACTTAACCTCTGTGGTTACTGCATTATTATTATCTATGTGGTTTGTTGCGAATCGGGGATCCTCGGGAAGATCGGTGACGATCGGGGGATGGCATACGCGTGTCAGTAGTTACCTATTTTTGCAGAGGTAACCCGGCCTTGTGTTGGCAGAGATCCGGTTAGGTTCTCGGGTCGTCTATTCCAGGGACGTACCCATCGTGGATAGGAAGTTCCTTAGCCTGACCATTTGTTGGAAATCCAAAGAAACAATACGTGACTCGTACGGTTTTAGTTGTAGAACCTGCCATTTAATATGGTAGCTATAGCAAGCATACTATAATGGTACCTATGCTGGCTAAGATTTATATTCTACTTTCGAAATGTTTTCTACACTATGCACTAATAATAATATCAAAAAGAATTTGATTTTTTTTGCGTAGTAAGCATCTTTGACTATCATAAGAAGAAATCTCCTCCAAGTCTGCGTTTGCATTGTGTGTGTGGCGGGAGGTCTTATGGTAGTTTCATTTTCCAAAAGCATTTCGAATTGACTTTAAAAATCTTCCTGTTGTTTATTTTAAAGAATAACTGTTTTACGATCTCACACCAGTCACCATGACTGACTCGGAGTTTATTGTTTCCCTTCTAAACTCTGGGTGCCCACCAATTTCCACACGGGCAGTCTAGAGTTAGATTATCAGGATATTCTGGATATTCTGGAGCTTTGGAGATAAGCTGGATGACGAGACGTAGTATTTGTATCTGATAGTATTTATTCCGCTGTGTATTCTGTATGAGGACAAGTTATATAACTGTCCATTGTTGTATATTGACTCTGATGATTGATGTATGTAAAAACTGATATAGTTCTTTGATTTAAAAGACTAGTGTTATCTATTATATATTGTTCCGCTGCGATATGTGAGATTCTGATATTGTTTTCTGTTTCTGTTGTTGTACTGTTGTTCTTCTTCTTTCTTCTTCTGTTCTCTTCTTCTGCCTTTTTCTTCTTTCTAAAACCCTCACTTTTGAAGTTTCCGGCGTTCGATTTCTCGGCAGTCGATAAAGTGAGTATCGATGTCGAATTTTCGAAAGTCGAAAATTTCAGGACGTTACATTTGGTATCAGAGCATATGGTTAAGCGACAACCCTGCTCTGTTGGGTGTTACTCATTAGAGATAGAGTCAGTAGTACTCTAGAATGAGTTTGAGTGTAATAATAGCTATGAGCGCGTATTTGTTATTTGAATATAAAATTGTTTTATATTGTGATGATTGATTTATTGAGTGGTATATGGATTCTGGTCAATACGAGTAATTAACGATCATTGATAGGGATCTCTAAACACTTGAATAGAACAATTCGGCACAGTATTGTTTTTAAATAGGGTGAATGAAATAATTTTGCCCAAAACTATTTTTTTTTTATAGAAAAGAAACGATTTTCTATGAATTACTATAGTATGTGGTTGCATGGTTGCTAGAAATGATAACATTAAACTATTATCATTGAAATTAAATGAGAAATTGGAATTATAAACTCCAAAGTTAAGGAATTAATTCACATACGAACGAAATTTGTAAATGTAAATCATGGATGTGAATTATAATTTAAAACGGAATTCCAGAGAAGTTTTGGAAATGTTTTGAAAAGAAATTTTGGAGATTTGGAAAGTTTAAATCCTTTTTGATTTGAAAATGAATTTCAAAGGTTTGGAAAGTATTTTGGAGAGATGAAAGCTCTAAACTCTTTTAGGTCGCTGGAAAATAATCCTGATGATGGTGGCCACATCATTAGAATTCATTTTCGGGTTTCCAAAAGAGAAATTGCTGTCAAATTGTTTTAAATAGGAGTTGTTTGAAAATTTGGGTTTTTGTTTTAGGAAATCAAAAAGGGTAAATTGAATTGTTTTCAAAAAATGGCTTTGAAAATGTTGTTAAGACTCTGGAATGCTATATAAAAATATTGATGAGAATTTTTAATGTGAATTAAGAATATAAAGGGATGAATTCATATATGAATAAAATTGTAAATATAAATTGTAAGTGAATTTATAATTGGAAAATGGAATTCCAGAAAAGATAATTGAAATTAAAATTCATTAATGAAATGAATTTGTAATATGAATATATAAGTGATTATAAATCAAAATGTAAATAAGTTGATAACTTATAGAATATTGAAATTTGATTAGAATGAAATTCAAATTGAAAAATGAAAGAATTAGTGAATGAATGAATAAATTGCAATTGCAAGTGCAAGAAAATGAAATTGAAAGTTAAAATTCATTTTGAATTTGAAAGTAAATAAAATGGGAATTGAACTTGATTTGTGAAAAATAAAGTGAAGTATTAAACTCAAATTAGTAAGTGAAGCTAATTGAATATTGATCAAATGAATTAGTAATTGAAACTAATTTAAAATAGGGCAGTTATGAATGAAAAATAATTGATAAAAGTCAATATTCAGAAGTTGAATTGAATCCAAATTAGATTGGAATTGTGAATTGAACTCAAATGAGAAATTGAAATGTGAAATTGAATTCAAATAAATTTTGAAATGTAAAATTGAAGATAATGGATGTAACTTCAATCGCGAATTTAAAGAGAATATAAGCAGTTATATTGAAAATTTTGTAATAGAATTTGCAAAATGGTTTGAAGGTGTAACTAGATATCATGGCTAGTAGATATACAGGTATAAAGGGATTGGAAATTTTATTTCACAAATAAATTTGAATTGCTCGAAAAAGGTACGTATTTGAGTTTTAATATGAGTTTTTGATGATTTCTCTCTAGCCGCTTGGCTTTTTCTTTTTCTTTTTGAAATCTGAGAGTCCGTAGGGACGTTTTGTAGTCGTACCGTATTAGCCGCGCAAAGGAGACGCTGGCGAAATTTTTCAGAAATTTAGGGCGTTAGAAAATTTTTGAGAAAATTTGAAAGTTAAAATTTGAATTTAAACTCGAATTTGAATTTGGAAGTTAAACAATGTTGTTTGAAACTTAAAATTGAAGTTGGAAAATTTAGTTGAATGATAACGAATCTTTAATAGAAAGATTTGTTTTGATAAATTGATAACACTATTAGATTGTGAAAAATAGTAGACGAGTTAAGGACCATTTTTCCTAACTTGTAATTTCGAGGACGAAATTCTTTTAAGGAGGGAAGTTTGTAACGACCCAGAATTTCGAACGAATTAAATTGGAAATATTTAATTTATTTTAAATATTTGAACGATGATTTAATTTGAATCCCCGATATAAATTTGAATTTGGCGATTAAATTATAAAAGTTTAATCTATTGAGTTGAATAAAAATTTAAATCTTCAATTTTAAGCCGACTAAAAATATTTCAAAGGCTTAGGAAATTTATATTGATTATACTGAAGATAATTAAAACTTCAGAATCGAATTTGAAATCGATTTGTTCAGTTTTGAAATTTGATCGTTCGAATCGATATTTAAAAATAGTCAATTTTCACACAGTCTCGGAATTCGACGAAACCAGTTCCATTGGGTCCGTAATATAGAATTATTATCGGATTCCAAATTTCGTATTTTTCAGTGTTGATACGTGAGCACACGATAATTAAACGCATTGAAAATTTAATCGACTTCAATTTAAATTTTAAGTTTAAATTAGTCAATATCAACAACACGTTATCTCCCCTAGGATTACGCCTAAATTCACGCCTAGTTTCACGAAAATCATCGTGCAAACCATACCTCAGTTCATTTTTCAAATACTCCTTTCCCTGACTTCGATCATTCAAAGAAAAACGAATAAATGGCCAGAGCATCACAAGTTTTTCCCCTTCAGTTTCGTTCTCGAATTCAGATCCTCACGTCTTGAAACCAAATCAAAAAGAAAAAAAAAAACGAACGAAGTCATTTCCTTTTCCTAAATTAAAAATCAAAACAAGGTAATGGCCGAAGCCAGGGGATCGCGAATCCCGTAGTCGCGAGGCAGACTCAAGCGGGGTCCAAATAGCAGCGCGATGCCGCGAAGCTCGCGACAAGGAGGTCTCGCGCACACGTGGGGCTCTGGCGAACTCACGTCGTCGAATCAAGGGGAGGCTGGAGTCTCGATTGGTTTTGGGTTTCGTGGCACGCGCGTGGGATCGATCGAAGGAGGATGGGAATCGGGGCAGCGACGTCGAGGTCGCGATTTCAGTTGGCTGGGCAGTTTAGGGAGTTCACGAGCGCGGCACTCGCGTTCGACGAAGGCGACTGGGATTGGGGGTTTCTCGATTTCGCGATCGAGGCGAACTCGATTCGAAGCTGGATGGGATCGCGACTTCATCGCGTCGCTCTGCTTGAGTTCGATGGAGGCGCACGCAAGGCGATGGCCTGGGGAAGGTAGGATCGCGGCGACTCGCGATCGAAGGCGCAAATCGCGTGGGCGTAGGCGCGATTCAAGTGGGGGACTTCGCGGTGATGGCGTGTGGATTTAGGGTTCGTGCACGTAGGGGTCGCGTTCATACGACGCTGGAAGGCTGGCGGCATCTCGTGGTGGTCGAGTCTGGAAATGCTGTAAGGTATCGTTGCTGGAATTAATTTTAGATGTATATATCTATGTACATAACCAGTAAGGGAGATAAATTCATTTAATACACTTGCCTCATTTATTTTAGTTATCAAAAACATTTTTTTTGGGAATGTAGTTATAGATTTAATTTTTATTTGGTAAGTTAGTTAAAAGGAAATTTTAGTTGACTTAATTTATGAAAAGGAAGTTGGTTTTAAATATTTAACCTGTTTAGTTAAATAAAATTATTAAAGGAGAAATTAATAATTAGTTTGAAATAAATCAAAGGTATAAACTGTTTTGTAACAGGAAAATTTTGGGAAATAATTTTTACAGAAAAATTTATGTAAAACAGTTTTGTTTTTAACTTGATAGACATATTTTAATATGCATAGGAAAACAATAAGTAAGTATATATGTTACCGAAGTTAAAAAGAGAAAAAAAAATAATAGGATTTGCTTTACTGGGTTGATAAATAAGTCATTTAGGGTGTTTAACTTATTTTTATTTTTACTTAGAAATTTTTAAAGGGGAATTTAGTTTTAAAGTAAATTTCTAGTTTAGCGAATTTTATTAAATGAAACTGGTTTGAAATAAAACCATTAACTGATTAAAACTATCAAAACGAAAATTGTTGATTCGATTAAATTCGGATATTAATAGATTTTATAAATTATTTATACAAGGTTATAAATCAAGGAAATCGAGTCAAGATGGAAATTGGATTGCTAATAAAAGCAAAGGTGAGATTTTTCTCACTCAAAAATGAAGTGGAACTTTCAGTTATTATTGATTGATATGATTGCTATGTTGATTGTGGTATTAGATATTTTAGGATATATCTATATATATAGCAGTATATACATATTGGCATATGTATATATTGGATTGATGATTTCCCGCCTCGTATAGCGGATGAGACCCTATTGCGCCGTTAGTAAGCGGATTTATAAAAACCCATATACCGCGATAATTCCGTACTGGAGCGGAATTGGTATTGTGCTAACGTCTTTGGATGCAGGGAAACAGGTTGGAGGGATCCAACTGGATTCCTCACCCGTAGTTATTTATTTACAGATATTTTGATATATTCTGTTATCATATGATGATATATGATATTTGACTGTTGTGATGGACTGATTGGTGTTGTTGCATCATCGGATTCAGTTTCGAAATGTAAAAATAACGGCTGTTATTTTAAAAGAGAAATTAAAGTGATTTTTGAAAATATACGTTTTATGGAATTTTTGAATCGATTTATAAACGTAAAATTTTAAAGTTATAAAAGTTATAATTTTTAGTGAAATATAACCGAAGTGTCGTTTTTGAAATAAAAGTCGATTTATTTATAAAATGGTTTAAGTTGGGATTTTTGAATAACTATAAACGATTTGTATAAAAAGTTTTGTAAAATTGGTATTTTATAAATCGAAATATTGGACTTATAAGACGAATATTTATAAGTGTTAAAAAGAAGTATAAAAGGATTTCATAAGTGAATGAAATTAATAGATTTATAACGTGAAGTTGTAAAGTGAATAAATGTTGTAGAATAAACGATTTATAAGTAATTTACTTATAAATTAGATTTTTGCACTTAATTGGGATATAAATAGAAATTGCTAAATGAAATGATTTCATAAGTTGAAATTGTTATGAAATATAAATGTGATTTATAAACGTTGTTTATAAATCTGGAATCACTTATTTTGATAAGTAATTTTAGAAGTTAATAAAAGGAGAATTTTATAAATCGAAGTTGTTAGAAAATGTAAAGGTGAATTTATAAACGTTGTTTTATGAATTCGAAATCAATCAAATTTGATGAATGAAATATAGAAGTTATAAAGGGAATTTTATCCACGATTTTGGATAGTGGATAATTCTTGGAATAAAACGTGTAGAAAAGATTGAAATGTAATTATTGCAGTATATTCACGATTTTGGATAGTGAATATATCGTTAAGTAAAATGGATAGTTTTGGAAAAGGGATATTAAAAGATGAAGTTAAACATTTTAGAGATGTTTTTAAAATGTATTATGATATCGAATACATAGATTTCAACATTTTTATTGTTGAAATAGACGTTTTCGAAAAATAAGGAAATGATGGACTATAACACTGTTGTTATAGTAAATGGTTTCCGAAAGGAAATGTTTTGATGTAGTATTGGGATTCACATATCTATCTAAATTCCGAATCCCTATACTAGTGATTTTGAGTCGTCGTAACGATGTTTTACGCAACATTCGTTTTGACTCAAATAGATGTAAAATTTATGATTCCTTAAAGAATGAATATATACTTAATATTGATTTAAGTATATCGAATATTTTCAAATGTTGAGAATAAATGATTTGTGAAATACTTATTATTTAATAAGTAAGGAAATACTTTTCCAATATGAAATGAACGTTTTGAGAATTTATCTTCTTAAAGATAAATTGAAATTGAATATTGAAAACGATTTGAAAATCGAATATCAGTAGATATTCGAAAGTATAAATTCAATACGGAATTTATAAAAGAAAGCGAAGTTGTTAAAAAAATAAATATTGATTTACTTTTGTAATGTGGAAATTGATTTGAAATCGTTTTTCAAATGGTTAAGTGTGGAAATTTATATCTCGTAAAGATATTTTTGAAGATGAAATAATTTGGAAAATTATTTGGAATCTGATGATGTTGCGCATCTTTATTGATAGTTAAATAACCGACTATCAATAATTACCTTGAGTAGGTATTTGTTGAGAATTGGATGAAATTGAATGCCACACTTATTTTTAAATAAGCGCTCACTATTCGGGTTAGCCGGGAAAGGACCATGGGGTCGTATAACCCATTCCGAATATGTGATACGTCGTTATGAATCGCATTCGAAGACCGGTGTTGAAGACCGGATATTTTTGAAAACGGAAGGATTACCGTCGAGTTACTCTACATCGACTGATCTTCGATTTAGAGGTTTTATCACCCTTAGTGACGGGAAGTCCTGACGTGATTGGAAATTATCCGGAAATGCAAGGGCTTCGTGAGAAGTGCCTTCGGTTCTGTTCGATCCCGGAACAGACTTGTATGGATTGTGTGTCTGACGTTACAATTTGAGATATAAAGCTGATTTCTTTCAAATGCATTTCTGTTGGTGGCGGAGAATTTATTCTCTTAGCTTAACACCCTTCTCTGAGACGTACGAGCTCAGAGGTTATGTAGTTGAAATTTATCAGCGATATATCCCAATTTGGTAACGTGGCATACTGAGTGTTGCTGTGAAATGATCAGTGTTTGATCATTTGTGATATGATCATTTGTTTGATCTTATATCTTTGTGATCATAGGTTGATCATTTTTGTTTGACCCGAAGCAGGGCTTTTTGAGAAAGCGTAGCTTTGTGGACGAGACTTCGTCGAGCCTCACACCCCGGAAATGGTCGAAACAGGACGAATGCAGCAAGGTTCTAGGGAGTAGCGCCCCTTAGTGTATGTCATTCCTTCTGGATAAAGGTGGTATCATGGTATGGAGCCCAGATACTTAACCTCTGTGGTTACTGCATTATTATTATCTATGTGGTTTGTTGCGAATCGGGGATCCTCGGGAAGATCGGTGACGATCGGGGGATGGCATACGCGTGTCAGTAGTTACCTATTTTTGCAGAGGTAACCCGGCCTTGTGTTGGCAGAGATCCGGTTAGGTTCTCGGGTCGTCTATTCCAGGGACGTACCCATCGTGGATAGGAAGTTCCTTAGCCTGACCATTTGTTGGAAATCCAAAGAAACAATACGTGACTCGTACGGTTTTAGTTGTAGAACCTGCCATTTAATATGGTAGCTATAGCAAGCATACTATAATGGTACCTATGCTGGCTAAGATTTATATTCTACTTTCGAAATGTTTTCTACACTATGCACTAATAATAATATCAAAAAGAATTTGATTTTTTTTGCGTAGTAAGCATCTTTGACTATCATAAGAAGAAATCTCCTCCAAGTCTGCGTTTGCATTGTGTGTGTGGCGGGAGGTCTTATGGTAGTTTCATTTTCCAAAAGCATTTCGAATTGACTTTAAAAATCTTCCTGTTGTTTATTTTAAAGAATAACTGTTTTACGATCTCACACCAGTCACCATGACTGACTCGGAGTTTATTGTTTCCCTTCTAAACTCTGGGTGCCCACCAATTTCCACACGGGCAGTCTAGAGTTAGATTATCAGGATATTCTGGATATTCTGGAGCTTTGGAGATAAGCTGGATGACGAGACGTAGTATTTGTATCTGATAGTATTTATTCCGCTGTGTATTCTGTATGAGGACAAGTTATATAACTGTCCATTGTTGTATATTGACTCTGATGATTGATGTATGTAAAAACTGATATAGTTCTTTGATTTAAAAGACTAGTGTTATCTATTATATATTGTTCCGCTGCGATATGTGAGATTCTGATATTGTTTTCTGTTTCTGTTGTTGTACTGTTGTTCTTCTTCTTTCTTCTTCTGTTCTCTTCTTCTGCCTTTTTCTTCTTTCTAAAACCCTCACTTTTGAAGTTTCCGGCGTTCGATTTCTCGGCAGTCGATAAAGTGAGTATCGATGTCGAATTTTCGAAAGTCGAAAATTTCAGGACGTTACATTATATATCTATTTTAAGTTCGAATCCCTATACTAGTGATTTTGAGTCGTCGTAACGATGTTTTACGTAACATTCGTTTTGACTCAAATAAATGTTGTTATAATAAATAATTTCCTTAAAGAATGAATATATACTTAATTTGATTTAAGTATATCGAATATTTTCAAATGTTGAAAATAAATAGACTTGTGAAATTCTTATTATTAATGAGAATGGAAATGCTTTTCCAAAATAGAATGAAATGTTTTTGAGAATTTATCTTTGAAAAGATAAATTGGAAATTGAATATTGAAAACGATTTGAAATCGTATATTTGTAGACATTTTTGAAATATAAATTCACTATGGAATTTATAAAGGAAAGGGAAACTGTTTAGAAAAATAAACATTGATTTATTTTTGAAGTGTGGGAATTTTATATCTAATAAAGATATTTTGGAAGATTAAATAATTTGGAAAATTATTTGGAATCTGATGATGTTGCGCATCTTTATTGATAGTTAAATAACCGACTATCAATAATTACCTTGAGTAGGTATTTGTTGTGAATTGGATGAATTTGAATGCCACACTTGTTTTTAAATTTACGCTCACTATTCGGGTTAGCCGGGAAAGGACCATGGGGTCGTATAACCCATTCTGAATATGTGATACGTCGTTATGAATCGCATTTGAAGACCGGTGTTGAAGACCGGATATTTTTGAAAACGAAAGGATGACCGTCGAGTTACTCTACATCGGCTGATCTCCGATTTAGAGGTTTTATCACCCTTAGTGACGGGAAGTCCTGACGTGATTGAAAATTATCCGGAAATGCAAGGGCTTCGTGAGAAGTGCCTTCGGTTCTGTTCGATCCCGGAACAGACTTGTATGGATTGTGTGTCTGACGTTACAATTTGAGATATAAAGCTGATTTCTTTCAAATACATTTCTGTTGGTGGCGGAGAATTTATTCTCTTAGCTTAACACCCTTCTCTGAGACGTACGAGCTCAGAGGTTATGTAGTTGAAATTTATCAGCGATATATCCCAATTTGGTAACGTGGCATACTGAGTGTTGCTGTGAAATGATCAGTGTTTGATCATTTGTGATATGATCATTTGTTTGATCTTATATCTTTGTGATCATAGGTTGATCATTTTGTTTGACCCGAAGCAGGGCTTTTTGAGAAAGCGTAGCTTTGTGGACGAGACTTCGTCGAGCCTCACACCCCGGAAATGGTCGAAACAGGAAGAATGCAGCAAGGTTCTAGGGAGTAGCGCCCCTTAGTGTATGTCATTCCTTCTGGATAAAGGTGGTATCATGGTATGGAGCCCAGATACTTAACCTCTGTGGTTACTGCATTATTATTATCTATGTGGTTTGTTGCGAATCGGGGATCCTCGGGAAGATCGGTGACGATCGGGGGATGGCATACGCGTGTCAGTAGTTACCTATTTTTGCAGAGGTAACCCGGCCTTGTGTTGGCAGAGATCCGGTTAGGTTCTCGGGTCGTCTATTCCAGGGACGTACCCATCGTGGATAGGAAGTTCCTTAGCCTGACCATTTGTTGGAAATCCAGACTCCAATACGAACTTTGTACGGTATTAGTTGTAGAACCTGCCATTTACGTACGGTGGTCACCACTGTTTAGATGGTAGCTATAGTAGGCATACGATACTGGTCGTATGTTGGCTAAGATTAATATTATACTTTCGAAATGGTTTCTACACTATGCACTAATAATAATATCAAAAATGATTTGATTTTGCGTAGTAAGCATCTTTGACTATCATAAGAAGAAATCTCCTCCAATTCTGCGTTTGCATTGTGTGTGTGGTGGGAGGTCTTATGGTAGTTTCATTTTCCAAAAGCATTTCGAATTGACTTTAAAATTATCCTGTTGTTTGTTTTTAAAGTATAACTGTTTTACGATCTCACACCAGTCACCATGACTGACTCGGAGTTTATTGTTTCCCTTCTAAACTCTGGGTGCCCACCAATTTCCACACGGGCAGTCTAGAGTTAGATTATCAGGATATTCTGGATATTCTGGAGCTTGGAGATAAGCTGGAGTTCGAGACGTAGTATTTGTATCTGATATTATTTTATTCCGCTGTGTATTCTGTATGAGGACGAGTTTATATAACTGTCAATTGTTGTGTATTGACTCTGATGATTGATGTATGTATAAACTGGTATAGTTCTTTGTTTTAAAAGACTAGTGTTTATCTATTATATATTGTTCCGCTGCGATGTGTAGGATTCTGATATTGTTCTGTTTCTGTTGCTGTTCTCTTGTTCTGTTGTTGTTCTTTCTTCTTTCTTTTTCTTCTATCCTCTTCTTCTTCTACTTTTTCTTTTTCTTAAAACCCTCACTATTGGAGTTTCCGGCACTCGATTGCTCGGCAGTCGATAAAGTGAGTATCGATGTCGAATTTTCGAAAGTCGAAAATTTCAGGATGTGACAAAGTGGTATCAGAGCATATGGTTAAGCGACAACCCTGCTCTGTTGGGTGTTCCTCATTAGAGATAGAGTCAGCAGTGCTCTAGAATGAGTTTGAGTGTAATAATAGATATGAGCGCGTATTTGTTATTGAATATAAAATTGTTTTATATTGTGATGATTGATTTATTGAGTGGTATATGGATTCTGGTCAATACGAGTAATTAACGATCATTGATAGGGATCTCTAAACACTCGAATAGAACAATTCGGCACAGTATTGTTTTAAATAGGGTAAATGAAATAATTTTACCCAAAGCTATTTCTGTATAGAAAAGAAACGATTTCTATGAATTACTATAGTATATGGTTGCATGGTTGCTAGAAATGATAACATTAAACTATTATCATTGAAATTAAATGAGAAATTGGAATTATAACTCCAAAGTTAAAATAAATTCACATACGAATGAAATTTAAGATATAAATTATAAATGTGAATTGTAATTCAAAACGGAATTCCAGAAAAGTTTTTGGAAATGTTTTGAGAAGAATTTGAAATTTTTGAGATTTGGAAAGATTTAAATTCTTTTTGGAGTTGAAAATGAATTTCAAAGGATTTTGAAAAAATATTTTGGAGAGTTGAAAGCTCTAAACTCTTTTCGGTCGCTGGAAAATAACTTCGGTAATGACTGCAGCATTATCGATGTTCATTTTCGGGTTTCCAAAAGAGGAATTGCTGCCAAATTGTTTTAAATGGAGTTTGTTTGGAAATTCAAATGGAATTTGAATTGTTTTCAAAATGGTTTTGAAAGGTTGAAAAAACTCTGGAATACTTAAAATAAGAATATTTATATTGAACCTAAGTAATGAAGAGCGAAATTCTTAAGTAAAATTCGAATATTGAGATTATTCTAAGTTGATGATTGAATGAAGATAAAACTGGAATTAGAACTGAATGTTGAAAACGAATGTGAATAAATGAATTAGAATTGAAATGAATTAGTAACTGGAACTAATTTAAAAGAGTGCAGTTGTGAATGAATGAAAGCTGATAAAAATTCAATATTCAGGAGATAAACCGAATCCAAATTAGATTGGAATTGTGAATTGAATTCAAATGAATTTGAAATGTAAAATTGAATAAATGAATATGTGTAACTTCAACAGTGAAGTAAAGAATGTATAAGCAGTTTATATTGAAAATTTTGTAATAGAATTTGCAAAATGGTTTGAGTATATGCAACTAGAGATTGTGGCTAGTAGGATATACAGGTATAAAGGAAATTGAAATTGATTTCACAGATAATTTGAATTGCTCGACAAAAGGTACGTATTTGAATTATAATATGAGTTTTTGATGATTTCTCTAGCCGCTTGGCTTTTTCTTTTTCTTTTTGAAATCTGAGAGTCCGTAGGGACGTTTTGTAGTCGTACCGTATTAGCCGCGCAAAGGAGACGCTGGCGAAATTTTTTGAAAATTCCGAGTGTTAGAAAATTTTTGAGAAATTTTGGAAGTTTAAATTTGAATTTAAACTCGAATTTGAATTTTGAAGTAAAACAATGTTGTTTTGAACTATAATTGAAGTTGGAAAACGAGTTGAGTTAATAACGAATCTTTAGTAGAAAGATTTGTTTTGATGATTAGATAAAACTATTGGATTGTGAAAAATAGTAGACGAGTTAAGGACATTTTTTCCTAACTTGTAATTTCGAGGACGAAATTCTTTTAAGGAGGGAAGTTTGTAACGACCCAGAATTTTGAACAAATTAAATTGGAAATATTTAATTTATTTTAAATATTTGAACGATGATTTAATTTGAATTCCGAATATAACTTGGAATTTGGCGATTAAATTTTATAATTTAATCTATTGAATGCTGAATAAAAATTTGAATATTCAATTTAAAGTTGAAGAAAATTATTTCGAAAGCTTTTAAAATTCGTATTGACAATACTGAAGATAACAGCAGCTTCAGAATTGAATTTGCAAACGGTTTGATCAGTTTTGAAATCAAATCGTTCGAATCGATATTTAAAAATAGTCAATTTTCAAACAGTCTCAGAATTCGACGAAACCAGTTCCATTGGATCCGTAATATTGTATTATTACCGGATTTCAAATTTCGTATTTTTCTGTGTTAATACGTAAACACACGGTGAGAGAACGCATTTGATTTTAAAGCAAATTCAATTTAAAAATTTAAAAGTTTAAATCATCGGTTAACACGACACGTTATCTTCCCTTCTTTCAGCCTAAATTCACGCCTTTAAACACGCGCCTTATCTCACGCCCAAATTCACGAAATCCATCACGTAACCCATCCCTCCATCTCAGTTTTAAAAATCAAACGAAACGAATTCGTTCAACTCTAAAACAATGGCCGCTCCTCTTCGTTTCAAAATCAATTCGCGAAAGAAAAAAAAAGAAAAAAATGGAACCGAGTTTCTCGACTCTAATTCGAACCCAGTTCGATTTGAAAGCAGGTTTAGCCGCGACTCTTGGATTGGGGTTTTCGATCGCCGGCGACTCAAGGGAGCGTGTTCTCGAGTGCGACAGAGTTAGTTATAGGGGGCGACGTCGACGCGAGGCACTGTGGTGGAAATGGTCGCGAAAGTTTTTGAGTTCGAGTTCGAACTCGAGACGCTGGAGCAAGAAGGGCAGATGGGGGTAGTACGTGCGAACGCGAGATGCAGTGAAGTGATGGTGTGGTGTCGCGATGGGGTTAGTGGTGGCGTTCGATCGGAATTGGCTCGAGTTCGAGTATTAATGGGGTCGCGATCGAATTGGGCAGCTTGGATTCAAGGTGGCTGGGGTTTCATGGCACTCGCGAGTGGGTTGGGTTACTTTTCTTGCTGGTGACAGTAAGGTAAAATGATGTTGTTTTGATTTAATAAATATATTTATATAAATTCACCTACACATTTTAAATTTCATAACAGTTTTAGAAAAATTTGATTAGTTCACTGAGAATGCTAAATAATATAGTTATTGTAATTATTTCTCTTTCAAATTTAAAAATATATGGAATTAAAATGTTGAAGAGTTTATATTAAAAATAATGGGTTCGAATGTTAATTTAACTTGTATAATATTTTGGAAGTTATTTTGGAATTTTAAAATGTTAAGTAGTTATTTATAAATCAAAACTAATATAATTTATTTAGTGGAATATTTATTTAAAGGAAGAATAGTTTTGATTTAAATTTTTGTTTGATAAATTTATTAGAAGAAAAACTAGGTTAAAATAAAATCATTGAATGATTTAAAAATTATATAAACGGAAATTTGTTTGAAATTGGATTGATTATATAAAATAAAATTTGCTAAATGAAAAGGAATAGTTCGATTTATTTCGGATATTAATAGAATTGTATAATTATTTATACAAGGTTAAAATCAAGAAGAAATGGTCAAAATGGAAATGGATGGCAAATAAAAAGCTAAGGTGAGATTTTTTTCTCACTCAAAAATGAAGTGGAATTTTCAGTTATTTATTGATTGACTGATTGCTATGTTGATTGTGATATTAGATATGATAGGATATATCTATATATATAGCAGTATATACATATTGGCATATGTATATACTGGATTGTTGATTTCCCGCCTCGTATAGCGGATGAGACCTTATTGCGCCGTTAGTAAGCGGATTTATAAAAACCTATATACCGCGATAATTCCGTACTGGAGCGGAATTGGTATTGTGCTGACATCTTTGGATGCAGGGAAACAGGTTGGAGGGATCCAACTGGATTCCTCAACTGTATTTATTTATTTACAGATGTTGATATATATTCTGTCATCATATGATGATATATGATGTTTGATGTTGTGATGGACTAATTGATGCGTTGCATCATCGGGTTCAATTTTAAAGTTTAAAAATAAACGATTTGTACTTTAAAAGGGATTTTGAAGTGATTTTTGGAAAGTACACGATTTATTAAATTTTGGAATTTATTTATCTTAAATAAATAAATAAATGTTATAAATTTAAAGTTATGAAAATTTTAAATTGTGAACTATACCTGAAGGGTGATTTTGAAATAAATAGTCAAGTGATAAATAAAATAGTTTAAGTTGGATTTCTTTTGAATTATTTAAGAATGATATATATAAAAGATGTACAGAATTGATATTTATAAATTAATAGTATTGGAATTTTAAAACGAGTTTCTATAAGTGTTAGAAATTTATAGAATTATAAATTGTGAAGACATGAGATTTATAGAATTATAGATTTATAAAGATTGAAGTTTATAGATTTATAAAGATTGAAGTTTATAGATTATAAAGTATGAAGTATAAAATGAATGAAGTTATAAAATGAATGAAGTTGTAGAATAAAGACTGATAAGAAATTTACTTGTAACTTGGATTGTTGCCTTTAAATGGGATATTGATCGAATTATTAATAAAGAAGATTTATTAAATTGAAGTCGTTAGAAAATAGAAATAGAATTTATAAACGTTGTTTTATTTATTCGAAATCAATTGGATTTGATAAATTGAATATAGAAGGTTGTTAAAGGAGATATATTCGCGATTTTGGATAGCGAATTATTATTGAAAATAAAATGTGCAGAAAACAGTGAAATGTAATTAGTGGAGATATATTCACGATTTTGGATAGTGAATATATCGTTAAGTAAAATGGATAGTTTTGGAAAAAGTGACATTGAAAATGAAGTTAAACATTTTAGAGATGTTTTTAAAATGTATTATGATATCGAATACATAGATTTCAACATTCATTGTTGAAATAGACGTTTTCGAAAAATAAGGAAATGTGGACTATAACACTGTTGTTATAGTAAATGATTTCCGAAAGGAAATGTTTTATATAGTATTGGGATTTATATATCTATTTTAAGTTCGAATCCCTATACTAGTGATTTTGAGTCGTCGTAACGATGTTTTACGTAACATTCGTTTTGACTCAAATAAATGTTGTTATAATAAATAATTTCCTTAAAGAATGAATATATACTTAATTTGATTTAAGTATATCGAATATTTTCAAATGTTGAAAATAAATAGACTTGTGAAATTCTTATTATTAATGAGAATGGAAATGCTTTTCCAAAATAGAATGAAATGTTTTTGAGAATTTATCTTTGAAAAGATAAATTGGAAATTGAATATTGAAAACGATTTGAAATCGTATATTTGTAGACATTTTTGAAATATAAATTCACTATGGAATTTATAAAGGAAAGGGAAACTGTTTAGAAAAATAAACATTGATTTATTTTTGAAGTGTGGGAATTTTATATCTAATAAAGATATTTTGGAAGATTAAATAATTTGGAAAATTATTTGGAATCTGATGATGTTGCGCATCTTTATTGATAGTTAAATAACCGACTATCAATAATTACCTTGAGTAGGTATTTGTTGTGAATTGGATGAATTTGAATGCCACACTTGTTTTTAAATTTACGCTCACTATTCGGGTTAGCCGGGAAAGGACCATGGGGTCGTATAACCCATTCTGAATATGTGATACGTCGTTATGAATCGCATTTGAAGACCGGTGTTGAAGATCGGATATTTTTGAAAACGAAAGGATGACCGTCGAGTTACTCTACATCGGCTGATCTCCGATTTAGAGGTTTTATCACCCTTAGTGACGGGAAGTCCTGACGTGATTGAAAATTATCCGGAAATGCAAGGGCTTCGTGAGAAGTGCCTTCGGTTCTGTTCGATCCCGGAACAGACTTGTATGGATTGTGTGTCTGACGTTACAATTTGAGATATAAAGCTGATTTCTTTCAAATACATTTCTGTTGGTGGCGGAGAATTTATTCTCTTAGCTTAACACCCTTCTCTGAGACGTACGAGCTCAGAGGTTATGTAGTTGAAATTTATCAGCGATATATCCCAATTTGGTAACGTGGCATACTGAGTGTTGCTGTGAAATGATCAGTGTTTGATCATTTGTGATATGATCATTTGTTTGATCTTATATCTTTGTGATCATAGGTTGATCATTTTGTTTGACCCGAAGCAGGGCTTTTTGAGAAAGCGTAGCTTTGTGGACGAGACTTCGTCGAGCCTCACACCCCGGAAATGGTCGAAACAGGAAGAATGCAGCAAGGTTCTAGGGAGTAGCGCCCCTTAGTGTATGTCATTCCTTCTGGATAAAGGTGGTATCATGGTATGGAGCCCAGATACTTAACCTCTGTGGTTACTGCATTATTATTATCTATGTGGTTTGTTGCGAATCGGGGATCCTCGGGAAGATCGGTGACGATCGGGGGATGGCATACGCGTGTCAGTAGTTACCTATTTTTGCAGAGGTAACCCGGCCTTGTGTTGGCAGAGATCCGGTTAGGTTCTCGGGTCGTCTATTCCAGGGACGTACCCATCGTGGATAGGAAGTTCCTTAGCCTGACCATTTGTTGGAAATCCAGACTCCAATACGAACTTTGTACGGTATTAGTTGTAGAACCTGCCATTTACGTACGGTGGTCACCACTGTTTAGATGGTAGCTATAGTAGGCATACGATACTGGTCGTATGTTGGCTAAGATTAATATTATACTTTCGAAATGGTTTCTACACTATGCACTAATAATAATATCAAAAATGATTTGATTTTGCGTAGTAAGCATCTTTGACTATCATAAGAAGAAATCTCCTCCAATTCTGCGTTTGCATTGTGTGTGTGGTGGGAGGTCTTATGGTAGTTTCATTTTCCAAAAGCATTTCGAATTGACTTTAAAATTATCCTGTTGTTTGTTTTTAAAGTATAACTGTTTTACGATCTCACACCAGTCACCATGACTGACTCGGAGTTTATTGTTTCCCTTCTAAACTCTGGGTGCCCACCAATTTCCACACGGGCAGTCTAGAGTTAGATTATCAGGATATTCTGGATATTCTGGAGCTTGGAGATAAGCTGGAGTTCGAGACGTAGTATTTGTATCTGATATTATTTTATTCCGCTGTGTATTCTGTATGAGGACGAGTTTATATAACTGTCAATTGTTGTGTATTGACTCTGATGATTGATGTATGTATAAACTGGTATAGTTCTTTGTTTTAAAAGACTAGTGTTTATCTATTATATATTGTTCCGCTGCGATGTGTAGGATTCTGATATTGTTCTGTTTCTGTTGATGTTCTCTTGTTCTGTTGTTGTTCTTTCTTCTTTCTTTTTCTTCTATCCTCTTCTTCTTCTACTTTTTCTTTTTCTTAAAACCCTCACTATTGGAGTTTCCGGCACTCGATTGCTCGGCAGTCGATAAAGTGAGTATCGATGTCGAATTTTCGAAAGTCGAAAATTTCAGGATGTGACAAAAAGAGAAGTTTTTCCAATAATGACTAGGAGGGTGCGCCTCCCTACCGGAAGTATACCTCTAGAAATATACTTGACAACTCCGATGGTTCGCGGAAACCTCAAAGCCGGACCTACCAAGCTTTACCGAGAATTCGAGTATTTCACATCTTCGAAGCATACAATCGAGTCCAATCTAGAGTAGATTTGAAGATACCCTAATGGGAATAATCCTATATAATTTGGCCCCCACTCGCGTTTTGGTTTTAGTCATTTTCGACAAAGGATAGCAATGCTTAAATGAGCAACAAATCATCTTGGATTGACGATACACAAAAGTTAAATGGATTAATCCCAAAGTTCAAATTGAACAAGAAAAAAGAATTTATCCAATATAACTAGGAGGGTGCTTCCCACTACACCGAAAGTATACCTCTAGATAAAATATACTTGAGAGTCCACGCCAAACATGCAACACACATGGGAACTTCCAAGCTGGACCCCGTTAAATCCATAGGCATCCGAATATACTCACATCAACGCATGCATGCTATCGACACCATTAGATAAATGTGAATATATACTAATGGGTGCGACCTACATGGCTTGGCTCCCACTCGCGCTTTTGTTTTATTTTCCACGGCCTTGGATACCAATGCTCAAAATGAGCGACAAATCGTCTTAAAGTGACGCATCACAACAATGACTAGGAGGGTGCATCCCCCTTATACGCTCTTTGTTTTAGTCATTTTTGACAAAAGATATCGAAGCTCAAAAGTGCAACACATCGTCTTAGAGTAATGAAAACAAAAAAGATAGCAAAATCGAAATCGATAGTCGATAAATCAACTATCAGGAATAATAAAGTGGCTTGTGTATAGGAATTAATCACATACACTTACCACTAGTAATTGAATCAAACTTTTAAAACATTTGATTCATACTCGTGCTTGATTTTCACATTCCCATTATTTGTAAAACACTTTAAAAATAATCTTTGGAAATATTCTTTTAAAAGGGTAAATTATAATACTAAGTGTAATAAAACAAGGGTTAAAATAAATGTCTTTAAACATTGTTTACTATAAACCCAAAAATAATTTACACTTAGCTTTATTTTTAAACAATTTCTTTTAAAAGATTTTTCTCATTATAAACTAGCATTTATAAATTTTAAAACAACACTTATTATCCCAAAGGATAAATAAATACCTTTATAAATTTAAAACAATGTTAATTTGTCACAAAGGATAATTTATATACCACTTTATAATCTTTTTACTGAATCAATCAATTGTCTTTAAACACTTTTATCAAATCAATTAATTAACTTTAAAACATTTTTATTAAATCAAATTAGTAACTTCCAAACACTTTTAATAAATCAATTAAGTTACTCTAAACTCTTTTTTTAAATCAGTTAATTAACTTTTTGTTTGCAACTAAATTGGTCATAAACACCCAAGAATAGATTTTTGTAGAGAAGTAAGTGAAGAAAAATAAAATTAAACCGAGGAAATGATTAAGCTAATTACAGATAAAAAACAATAATCAAAGACACAGAGATTTATAGTGGTTCGGCGTTGTATGCCTACGTCCACTTTGAAGATTATCCTTTATTAATCACTTATAAATCTTATTACAACTGTAGGGAATAGGAAACACTTGATTACAATAGAGTCTAGAGTAATAAGCAGCGAAAAGATCATCAGAATGACCCATTAGGCTAGTATTTATAGGTGAAGGCGACCACCAATCTCTCTGAAATTTTGGTTGGAGGACCTTTTAATCCACATGGGCCCACTAGAGGGATCACTAGGCCCAATTCCCAATGTGGAGGGATCAGTATCGATCCCTTCAATGGTCGATTTTTTGGCAGCGATCCCTATGGTGGCTTCTTCATGCTATAATATGTTTAGCCTTCAATTTTCATGTCATTTGGACCACTGGAACTCGAGTTATTGCTTGATATTTGATTTAATATAACCTGTGCACTACTCTCTGCCGATCCCTTCGAAGGGATACTTGCCGATCTCTCCAACTTTGTCCTTGTGACGCGATCTCTAAGGTAGGTTCCTTAGGGTCCATATACCTCGCCCTCCAAATTTCATATGCTTTGGACTTGTAAACCTTGAGATATTGATTGTATTATGCAAGAATGCACTTGGACTCTATTGCACACTGACCCCTCTTCAGTAGAGCCTGCCAACCCCTCTCGATTGAGTATGCCGATCCCTCCTAATGAGCCAATATACGCCGAAGCCTTCCATTCATTTATCCATATTCCATGCTTTGAGCATCCTACATTGTACATCCATCATATAATCATCTGTACTTGACTTCTGGACTCCACAATCATCATTCTGGAATCATCGGCCTCTATGACAGTTAGATCTAACTCGTACAATTAGTTCAATGTAGCCGGGCTAGAATGCTGGGTAGCACTTACCCCCCAAAGTACGTCTTGTGATTAACATGACGTGCTTTGAATCATTGAGAATAAGATCCATTTAGCTTTCTGAACAGTTGTTATTCCTTTATCGAATCATTTTTCCAAGGTGTTGAATTCCTTATTGATTGTCATGACGCTTGGTTAATCCCAATGATATAAATCCAATGCTATATTCCATCAATCGATATATATATATATATATATGTATAAGTTTGGTTCTGCGAGACTAATAAGCTTTTATTATCTGGTTCAGCCTCGAACTCGAAAGTTTTAGGTTTGACGTCAATTTCTATCGATTTCAAAAATTGAACTTTTAGGTTATACACGTGCACGCTCATATACACGTTTTTGTTGTTGGTTCCTGGACATGCTCGCACGTTCATGGGTCGTTCCCAACTTTCCCAACATTTTGTATGTACATGATTTCAATAACTTCTATGCCTACATTTATTCACGTACATAGCTGTAGCCAATCCCCATCATTTATTCTTTTTTTATATTTGTCGGGATCAACATGTGTTTAGCCGATCCCTCTTTTTTTTTCTTTTTTATTAAAGCTTTTATAGGGATCGACATTTATGTATGCTGACCCCTTTTTTTGGGTTCATGCTAACATGGATCGGTAAGCTTTCATGCCGATCCCTCCCTCCACACTATGTGCCAAGGGCTTGGCCGAACCCTCGTCCATATATATAATGCAACTTTCCGTCCCTTCACTCTCACTTATTTTATTTTCTTATTTCCTTCTCAAGTACCGAACCCTCTTGCTCCTCCATTAAAATGAACTTTCTTGCCTCAAGCCCTAAATCCATCCACGACTCAATCTGTCCTATAATCTCGTCTCTTCTTCACTTCCAATTCGAACATCCCCAAACACTCGGCCCCATTTTAACTCAAACATTACATAGGTAAATTTTCTAACTATAACTTTCAATTATACGATGAGGTACTGGATTCCAGGTTGTTAGCAATTATGATGGTATTCGAGGCTGTAATAACACAATGATTGAAGTAGCCTGGAGGAGATGAATCATTCGTGGATAGGGTTTGGCTAAATAAATAAGGGGAAGGAATAAGGGAGGATAACGAAGGAAGAAGACATAATGAAGGAGGGATTGATGTTGGATATTTTGACCTATGCCGATCCCTCTGTGCAGAGATTCGATGAGTAAAGTTAGAAGAGGACATATGCGATCCTTAAGGAAACAGAATGAAGGGATCGACATGTTTTAGGTTTGGCAACGTCTGCTGTGAAAGAGGGATCGGTGGACTATGTGGAAGTAAAAGGATCGGTGGGATTAGGCGAAGAGAGGGATCGATCATGAGGCTTTGGGAAAGGGATCGGTATATACATAGGCTTCGGTATGAAATTAAGGGTCGACACGACCATAGGGATCGACATTACTATAGAGATCGACATAAGGAACTTTTTTTTAAACTTACAATCTGATCCAACTTTACTTTCTTAGATAACCATCATTAATCAACCTTAGCGAACTTAGATATACGATGTTGATGAAGTGATGAACAGTAAAACTTGCATACGCACTATTAAACTCGAGATTGAACAATCAAATTCCTGGACTTTCAACATATATTAAAAACTTTCATATGGACTTAAACGACAAACTTTACACTTTGACATGCCGATAGTTGATCCCAAAGCTTTCGCAACCGATCAATCTCCTTGCTAGTGGTGACGATCAGAGATGACGGTCACTCTGGTAGAAACCCAAAGTTTCGTCCTTTAACTTAATTTTTTGAATTTAGGTTGTTTATTTCTTCCATACACTTCACCACACTGCACTAACTTACACCTAGCACGGGGGGAACATGTAAACTTTTATAACCTCGATTCTCTACTGAGTATAGCTAATATGGACTCTAGACACTCAAAGAGTTTAGCTTGTATGTCTTCCAAACCGACCATGCAACACATCGATCCTAAAGAAAAATCAAGTTCTATGACTATATCCGGCTGGCTTTCTCCCAGTCATCAAGCAGAACAGACTGTAGTTTCTGGCCTATCAGTCGACCTTTTCTCAGATGTTCCGGTCCTCTCGACGGAGGATATAAGTCCTGATCCTGATGTAGTAGAAGGTGCCATTCTTCTAGATAACCTGATAGATCCTCAAGCCTCCCGAATTGGTGAGGCTACCCTTTGCCGGCTGTGTTCAATACATGGAATTCCATTTGTAGACATCTTGGTTCCTTCAATAAACGACAAGCCTCGCTTGCCCCCGGAGGGGTACACGGCGTGTGACAAATTTATGTGCTGGGCCGGATGCGTACTGCCCTTTAATTCATTTATTCGAGAGATGTTGAGATATCTTGAAATAGCTCCCACTCAACTCCATCCAAACAGTTACGCCTTCCTACATGGAACCTTTCTGCTATTCATGAGCGTTCTATTTCATCCGCTAACTCCTAAGGACACAAGACTCATCTACAACTTTAAACGGCGGTAAGAAAGTCCTTCCTACATTTGTCTTGAACCTTTACCTAACTTCCAAGTCTTAACAGGCGCTTGGAATAAACTCTCTCTGTTCAAGCACGAGTGGTTCTATGTTCAATGTCCACTAGCTTTGCAAGGCGATGGTTGGAAGGACGTAAGTGTTACTTTCATTTAATTCTTACATCCATTAATCCAAGTCATATTTTTGAATCTATTAACATCCGAGATTCCTATAGGTGTCTGCCCGCATCCTAAAGGCGTTATTTTTTCAAGAGCGGTCGTCGATATTTGCGCTACCCCTGTCGAAGATAGGGACATCAAACTTCTTATTACCGACGAGTTACTATCTTTATTCGGGCTATTGGAAGAGGGTCGAAGCATTGGGCTCCCCGGAAGCGCAGCATTGTCGAGAAACATCACACAACAAGAAAAGGACGCCATCGATCCTATGGTACCCTCAGCCGAAGGGACTCAGGATGATATTAAAGAAGGTGAGATATTCCTAGGTTAATACGCCCGATAACGCTGATGCATGCCCAGGTAAGGAGCATGTGGCTGAATCTCCACAAGGCGTGAAATCTCAAACACCAACCACGAGAAAGAAAATGCTGGCATATAAACTTCGTAGAGGAAAAAATACCACAGATCCAGAATTCATCATCACTCCTATTGGAGAAGAATCATCTTCCCAACACTTGGAAAGTTCACTGAAGGAATTTTCGAATCTCCAAATTCCCTACGGCATCATGACGTACGACTTTCCAAATATCAATATCGAAGGGCTCAATTCTCCTACTAGGAGCGGTGAAGGCATTCATGCTACTGATAAAGGAGAGAGAACACCAGTAAGCAAAGCTACAGCTACTAGTCTGTCAGGGGGAACACTAGGACACTCACGACCACGTGCGCTTTACTACACGCTTTTTATTAATCCTTTGCATAGTAGTTGCTTACATGTTCTCATTTGGTCTTTGCAGATACAATGACTTAGTCTCAGGCCTTCGATCACTAAAGAGGTTCTTCGACATACCATCGATCTAGCCGCGACTCAGAATATGGCAGACGCAAGGAAAAAGACGATGGACGGGAAAAAGGCTATCATTCAAGGGAATCCTCCTCTTCCAAGCACAAATCCCAATCTCACACATCTCACTAGGGGGATCAGCCTAATTTTCCTGCTTATAGCGGAGACCAGCTTCCCTACCGCGGACCTTAAATCTCCACATCACATAAGCAACACTCTGGTTCTTCGAGATCTAAGTAGTCCCGCGAACGTAGATCGAGCAAGCGTCCAATTGCCGCTTCTGATCCATCCTTGCCGATCGCTTCTTCTGACACTTCTACAGTGGAGAAATTGGCCGAGCTTAAGGCCACTTACCCTAAAATCTATTTCGATGGGTTTAAATTCCTTCCCACAGTACATATGATCCCAGGGCATGCCAAGGCAAGTTCTCTCGCGTGTATTAATGATGTGTTGGTGCAGCATGAATCATTTGAACACTTGGCGGAAAAAATCTCTAAAGTGTCAATTAAGTGACAATAAGAAACAGATAGTCTCAAGCTAGAGGCAATACATGATAAAGACAAAATTAAACACCAAGATGACAAACTGTCAGAATTGACAACAAAACTCGCCGAGGCAGAGAAAAGTGCCAAGGAAACATCGAAGGCAGTGAGCTGTTTATAAGCTTCCCATAAGAAAGAACTCGATGCTGCCCTCAATCGCAGCGGAGCACTTGCTCTGGAAAAAGATTCCTTGCAAAAGGAAAAGATGTCTTGGCCTGCCACGTCAAGGAACTTGAGGAGCTTCTCAAGAAAGAAAAGGAAGAGAAAATTGAACTTGATGAGCAATTTTCCAAAATAGAAGTTCTTAAAGAGGAGGCAAGAGAGGAAGGCCGCAAGGAGATGATGGAACAAATTGAAACCCGAGAAGAAGATGCTAAAGAGTCCGGTCGGAATGAAATCAAGGACTTGTTTGATCCGTTGATCATCGAATATAATCACTACACCAAAACAGGTGATTCCCAACGAGTATAACTGTCGCAAACAGTTTCAGCAACGCTTATTAGCGTCGCTGTAGGGGCGTCGCAATTTATTGCCAACGCTTATAAGCGTTGGGGAGTTTAGTTTCCCAACGCTAATAAGCGTTGGAAGGTTGTATTCGCCAACGCTTATAAACGTTGGTGTATATTATTTAGCAACGCTTATAAACGTTGGCAAATTAACCATCCAACATTGTTTAATTTTCTATGCTGACGCTTATAAGCGTTGGTAAATTTTAATTGCCAACGCTTATAACGCTAAAATATTTTCATTCTCAATATAATCAATTATTTTAACATTAATAAACAATTAATAACTAACATGATATGCATTATTATACTACATTCAATAGGAACCCAAAATTTACAATATTCATGATTAAATAACAACATAAATTTCATAGTCAACTACTTCATAACAAGTACAATACATAATTAAGTTGGTTAATTCAATACATAATCAACTACTTCATAACAATGTCAAATTGAAATTGATGGCATTATTAACTTGATTAGCTACTTGCCTTTCTATCTCCAATTTCCAAATAGACAAATCCATGGCTTGCTTCTTTTCAGTTACAGCTTTTACAGCTCGAGCCATCTTCACTTGTTTTATAGAAGAAGTAGAAGTAATTGCTCGACAATAATTTTTCTTCATGTCGGAACCAAGCCGATAACGTTATGCAGTGGACTTCTCCAGTATACAAGATTTTGTTTCCAGAAGCATATCCTAAACTGAGTCAAAGAATCTTGTGCGAAATTTGATGAGAACTTCAGCGGTTCTGTGCATGCTTCTGGAGTACTTAACTCACATATTAAAGCTTCCACTTCCCTTCAAAAATTAAGACATGTTACAGTTGCTATGTTATTGTAAAAAAATAATACAAATAACATCTTAGAAAGATGAAAAGATGAATTTACCTGGACTGATCAGAATTTCTGTAGACAGTGGCAAAATCTATACCAAGCTTTTCTTCGCACGCTGGGGTGGTGATTTCCAACATCCATGTCGCGGGATTATAACCATCGGAAATTGGAGGCACTCCACGAATTGCCTGCATAGTCAAGCGCACATGCACTTATGTTTTTGCTATAAGGTATACACTATATAGTATATACTTCTTTATAAGAATTTTTTACCTGAAAGTAATTTATCATGATTTGTGAATTCACACCAAGCTTGCCACCATATATGACTTGTCCCCCTCTCTTCATGAGAAGAAGCTGCAATTAAGAAAAAGAAGGAAATTAAAAGATGAATGTGGGAATAATTATAAGAATCTAAGATACTTCCTTAATAAATAAATAAATGTAAAAAAAGGTAATTTAAACCTCACCAAATGCTTCAAATATATCAATGCTAGGTTGGTGAATAGTGCAAATAACAGTTCTTCCAGTATCGACAGTGTTTCGTACAGTTCGCATCACAATCGCTGCAGCTCTTGCATCCAAACCCGACGTTGGCTCATCCATGAATATAATCGAAGGATTTGCCACTAACTCCACTGCAATTGTAAGTCATTTTCTTTGCTCAGTTGATAACCCAGTACTGCATAGATCACATGAAGGTTATGCAGCAAAATATTGGAAAAGAAAGTATGATAAAGAATACGAGTCTGTAACATACAGGATATAACAAATTTGCGATGACAGCTTCCTCGGTTTGGATGATAGTTTCAGCTGAAAGTAGGCCCTTCTCGGTGAGACGAAGCACTACCCCTGAACTCCTAATGGAATTTATGAAGCAAAATAACAACTTCATATCCATATCATTTATACAACATAGTTGATGCATGAAAATAACAGGATTTAGTACAGTTAAAAACAAAGCTTGCAGTCCACAACAGGGTAAACTATAACTATCAAAGACAAGTGCTGCTTAGAGTTTGCTGACGAACCTTTTCAAACATCATAGTCATATTACATAGACATTGCTGAAATCATCATGAAATAAACAGGTTTGCAATGTTTTCTATCTAGTAAGACATCCTCTGGTTCTCTTCATACCTGGTTTTCTCTTCCTGTAAGAAAATAAAAGGCATTCAAGTGCATTGTTATAAACATGAAAATAGATGGCCTATGATTCAAACTATACCCAAACCATAATCATTACAATCAAAAATGTAAAAATTTGGGACAATGATTCACGTTGCTAACAAATAAAGGCAACACCCGACAAGCTAAATCAAGAGACATGACATGCAATGGAAACAAATGAACAAAACTTCATGTCAATTAGTATTACTTACCAACATTAATTAAATGAAATAAACTCATTTCCAAAATCACATAATAATAACATACTTGACCGAATCAAAAATTGGAATAGCATACAAGATGTAAACTATGCAATAGAGATAAAGATTCACATGATTATTTGTTTCTCAAATGCGACTATTCCAGACAGATTTGGAAATGATCAAATAGAAATTAAATCTAAATCATGCACTTAATTACAATCTTAGAGATGTGCTAGAATTTCTAGAAAATAGCCTAAAAAAGAAGGACAATTTGATGTTGCAATTAGCATGACAGTCTAGCATATCTGGGCATAACGAAATCAGCGTACATTTCAAAACCAAGATATTCCAACACATGTCAGATTAGAACTAATCTTAAATGACCGCAAGATTATTATTTGCAAATCCAAACATATAGAATCAGACTATAGTAATGGAATGAGTATTGGGTGAAATTTTAGACTTATCTAATATTACTTTGGAATCCATGAAAATGAGTTCAGATGGAGTCTAGTAGTAGTATCCATAAGAAGCTCGTCCCCATAGCTACAACAAAAGACATAAGAAAGATAGTTTTTCTTCTTTATTCTTCAGTGACATAGAGATAGAGTTCATTCAATAACATTTGATGGTGTGGTGGTTGAGTTAAAGAGTGGTTCTGATTTGGGTGGCAAATTGCTTTCGTTTCCAGAGTGATGAGGGCCATTGAAGTAGATCTAAAATTTCAAGTGAGATTCACAACTCACATAGCAGGCACGACATCTCCAGATCCAAAAATTGGCACTGCTTTTCAGATCCATCTCCGATTCGAGCAAGCTAGGTCGCAAGCAACTCCAGCGTGTTTCCAAATCTAAATTGCGGCACCAACAATTCCAGGCCAATACGCAAGCTTCGGCAGTAATTTCTAGGAGCAGGCGATTATTTTTTGAGTGGGAGCAGTGAACGTTTTTTAACAAAAGAAAAGGAGAGGACGATTTCGTTTGGAGCGCCATTGAAGTCGATTTGTTTGGAGGGCGGCCAAAGTTGAATTCCACTGAATTCAATAAGCGTTGAGAAGTATTAGAGCTACGGATGTAAGAAAGCATGCTAATTTACCTTTTTGCCCCAGCAACTTTTGGGTTAATTTCAATTTAACCAGATTTTCCAACGCAAATATATGTTGGCAATAAAAAAATTACAAATATGTATTTTTAGCCACACATTTTTAACTTAGCAACAGATATTGCTGTGATTAATTTACAACGCAAATAAGTGTTGCCAATTGAAAAAAATAAGTGTTGCCAAATAGCTGTTATGGTGTAGTGAATGCCGAAGTCCTCATCCACCGTGACTTGAGTTTTCTTGGTGAAGGTTATCTCAAATAACTCGATGAAGCCTAGGAGCACATCATTGAGATGAAAAAGAGGGAGTTGGGTGGAGCTGAATTTGATAAAGAAAAATTAGTGCGAGAGATCCTCCGCGGAAACAAACCCCTAAATCTGGCTACCGCAAGACTCCAATACTTTAACGTTCCTACGCCTTCTGACAAAGAAGAACATATTGATGGATCTTCGGAGGCCGATCCTAAGGTCCCTTTTCTTCCCAAGCGGCTGGAGCATCAGTTTCCTTTGGCCCGCCGTAAGACTTGGGCTATGATCCAGATAAGCCTGGTTATCAATCCAAAGCACTGTCCCCTATTTTGGAAGAGGGCACCTCAGCTACCACCGAGAGCCAACTGGATATATGGTATTCCATTTTACTCTCCAATTTATGAGAGGTTTTTTTCTTTGCACCCAATGGTTTTAGGCTTATTTCCCTATTTTAACAAATTTTGCAGGTCTTCCGGGTCCCGGTCAAACTCCTAAAAGCGATGCTGCTGTGGAGCAACAAGAGAAACTAGTAGAAATTCTGGTGGCCACTGATGTATCGGGGTTTGATGCTCCAGTCTTAGGAGCTCTTTATAATGATAAGGTTGAAGATCCGCTTCCAGTGGATGAATTCGATTATGTTGTGATTAGCGGTGCCTCCAAATACACTGATGAGATTAGCTTGAAAGAGCATATTGAGAAGGAGTTGCTGAAGAAAAAGGCTAAAGTTGAGCCCGTCGAGATAGACATCGAGGATCCACATCTTGTGCCACTAAAGTTATTCCACATAGCGGGTAGATTCCCATTGAACTCCCTCCTACCTTTGAAAGCTCTCCTGCAAAAGGTGGCAAAGGATACAGGAAGAGAAACATCGAGGGCTCGAGTGGCACCACTCCCGAAAAATCCAAAAAGGAGAGAAGGTCGAAGAAATAGCCGTCACTTCGGCTCAGTGTGACATAGTTTTCATAGGTGCTTGTTTGTCATTTCTTTTATTAGTTGTGGTTGTACGGGTATGATTCTCAGTTTTTTGTAATAACTTGTACCACAATCTTGAAACCTATCATGTGAATAAAAAAGTTATTGTTTTCTATTGAGCTTTCATGTGAATTTATATTCAAGTAGTTAAACTATTACTTTCCATTCAATGTACTTGTAATTTGTTGTTTATTAATTCTGGTAACAATCCACTAGCTTTATCCCAAGGCCTCCATGCAGTCGTGGCCTCGAGTTGTATCAAACGCTAGGCTTGAGCCTTTATGTTACGCCGTCGAATTCAGCGATTTTTCAGTAACTATACTCCTGCCCCAGTCTTAGATTAGCGGGGTTAGACATTGGATGGTCGAACTCCATCCTTAGCGAGTTTATACTGCTCCTGTCAGTTTCAGGCCGGAGTTCATGGAATAGTGAATGGCCGAACCTTACTCATCTATCTGTTTATGCTCATATCCGCACTTTGGGGATAAGAGTTAGCTGATGGGTGGTCGAGTCACACCCAATTTTTGTTTATACTCTAGTCCGCACTCTGAGGACTTAAGAGTTATTTTGCAGGTGGTCGATTCGCACCCTATTTACGTTTATACTCCGGTTCGCACTCTGGGGACTTAGACTCATTTCGTGGGTGGTCGATTCACACCCGTTTATGTTTGTACTCCAGTCCGCACTCTGGGGACTTAGAGTTATTTCGCGGGTGTTCGATTCACACCCGACTTATGTTTATACTTCGGTCCGCACTCTGGGGACTTAGAGTTATTTCACGGGTGATCGATTCACACCCGACTTATGTTTATACTCTAGTCCGCACTCTGTGGACTTAGAGTTATTTCAGAGAGCAGCCGGATCGTACTCTCCTTAATTGATTGACTTGACCCATAGGTTCTGGGGTTTGATTTAGCGAGCGATCGGCCGTGTCATGGTTGCTTTCATTTTATTTCAGTTCCACAGCTTGGCAGGATTTATTCGATCATCAAATGGTTGAGCCACATTTATTCCTCATTGTGTATATCGTCTGTTGGATTATGAATGGGGGTTAGCAAATGAACAAGTGGACCAAGCTCATACATATCGACATTAATCAGTTTTGTCATGTAACTAATACAAAATACTACAGCAAACATAAATATAAAGGAAGTCCGAAACTTTATTTGTTAAATGGAAAGGAATAACATAAACCGTATTATTACACATCTGGAAATTCAAATGCTAAAGAAAATTCTGAAAGAAAATTCTGAAAGAAAATACAATTAAAATGACAAAGAAATAAACAAAGTGAAATAGCATCGTAGATGCTTGCTATTCCACGCCCTTGGAAGTGTGATGCCATCGACAGTCGCTAACTTGAAAGTTCCCTTTCCAAGCCTCTGTTCAATGACATATGGTCCTTCCCAGATTGGATTCATGTGTGATGGGGTAGGAAAAACCCATTTTAGGACGAGATAGTCGATTTTAAAGGTTCTGAGTCGGACTTTAATGTTGTAATATCGAACGACTCGATGTCGATGCGCAGCTACCCTCAGATCGGCTTCCTCGCGCTTCTCATCTATAAAATCGAGAGATTCCAAGAGGAGATCTTTATTTGTTTTGGGATCGTAGTAAGTCACTTGATGAGAAGGAACTTCGAGCTCAATAAGAATGACTGCTTCTGAACCATAAGCAAGGACGAATGGAGTATGGCCAGTCACAGACTTGTGGGTAGTCCTATAAGCCCACAATGCTGTAGGGAGTTCATCCATCCACCTGCCTCTAGCCTTCTCCAAATACTTTTCAGAATGGATTTAATGATTTTGTTTACAGCTTCAACCTGTCCATTTACCCGAGGGTGAGCGACTGCTTCATATCTTTTTTTAATACGATACCTCCGACAAAAGTCTTTGAATTCAACACTGTTGAATAGAGTCCCATTATCTGCTATAGTTCGTAGGAGATCGAAATAACATATGATTTTTTGGACAATAAAGTTGATTACTTTCTTGGTTGCGACTGTGGCTAAAGGTTCTGCTTTGACCCATTTGTTAAAGTGATCAACTGCGACGATAACGTATTTGCGCCACCTTTAGAGATCGGTAAAGATCCAATAATGTCTATACCCCACATGGCAAACAGCCATGGGCTGACCATTAGAGCGATTTCCATCGGTGGAGCTCTTGGAACTTTTGCATATATCTTGCATTTATCACATTGTCTTACATAGTCAGCGGGATCTCGATTGATAGTTGGCTAATAATACCCATAACCGAGTATTTTCTTTTCGAGAGTTTGCCCCCCAGTGTGGTCGTCACATTCCCCTTCATGAACGTCTTTTAGGACACGTTTTATCTCTTCACGAGCGATACACCAGAGTAGGGGAACTGAAAAACCTGTTCTGTACACAATCCCATCTTGCATTACATATCACGAAGCTTTACGTAGGACCTGTCGCTTTTCATTTCTTTGATATGGTAGGACTTTATGTAGCAAATAGTCTTTGACCGGAGTCATCCATGATTCCCTCTCAGGCTTCGCTTCCAGTGTCAGGTAGATTTCCATCATGTTTATACTTGGGGCATTTAATGCTTCGACCAGAACCAAACCCATCTACTATGCATCGTCGGTGCCAGCAAACTTTACCAATGAATCAGCCTCTCTATTTCGATCTCGTGGAATATGTGAAATGTTATAGTACTCAAATTCTGCCAACAACTCTTGGACTTGGGTAAGGTATGAGGCAAGCCGCTATCCCTTAGCTTGGTAATCTCCTCTGACTTGGTACACTACCAACTACAAATCGCAAAAGATTTCAAGAGATTTTATTCCGAGTTCTCTAGCGAGTTTAAGTCCAACAATCAGAGCTTCATACTCAGCTTCGTTGTTTGTCGCTATGAAATCAAGCTTTAAAGCATAATAGATTGACCGATCTTTAGGAATTACAAGCATAATTCCAGCTCCAGAACAAAGATCATTAGACGCCCCATTAGTATACAATTTCTACCATATGGTAGGGATTCCGCTGCCTTTTGGAGAATCATCTTGCGCAGTAAACTCTACTATAAAATCTACCAATGTTTGATCCTGGACAGCCCTTTAAGGGAGATAAGTAATATCGAATTGACTGAGCTTGATATTCCACTTGAATGTAACACCCCGCATTTTTATATAGTTAAAATGTAACGTATAACGATAAGTAATGAAAATAAATAATTTTGGAATTATCGGAATATGGCTCCGGAACATGTACCATTGCATCCAGGGTGACTTTCTGATCAGTTTCCATATATAACTTGTCTAAAACGGAACCAATATGAAGAAGTTAAGAACGAATCAAAATAAGTAATCAAACCGAAAAATAATAACAACAATACGAATATAGGCCGACCAGTAGGTCGACCCAATGGGCGCAACGGTCGACCGCTGGCTAAGGGCGATCGACCGCCCGGTCGACCCGCGTGCAACCTGGACGAATTTTCGTCCAAGTCTGTACTGTGATGTGTTTTCCCGTTTTTGCGCGATTTGAGCATACGTTCTTCAATCCTATGGCTCCAAACGACCCTGTGACGTGGTGGCCCCAGGTTCAATCCAAGAATCCGACAGTATGAGATCCCCAAGCTCCAATATAAATAGGACCCTAGGCCTAGCTATCTTCTCACAATTAGATTTTCTCCCATGGGTTCATTGCCTAAGGCTGAACCCTAAAAAGAAAATAATTTCTAGGGAGAAGATCTTCTAAATTAAAATATTGTACACCTTGGAAGAAGGGGATCCAGAAGGACTGTGGAGCCAGGCATAGCACAAGCGAAGCTAAGGACGAGAGGTGAGTGGATTTATTTATATATATTTTAAGTTTAAGATATATTATCGTTAGATTCCCGTTTAGAAAATTATATCCGGTAATTAGTCATATTAATTAAATTAGGCTGAACTATAAGAAAACTTGCAGTTTATTTATAGTATCAGTATTTATACACTATTTTCTATGCCTTATTTACATCTTTTTCTACATTTTGGGTTTTTTGCAAGCGTCAGTTTTCTTCTAACCCCTCTTCTTTCTTTCTTCGCGTATGGATTAGAATAGATTTAACGCGAATATGGATTATATAATTAAGAAAACTGAAATGAAGGAAATTAGATGTAAAATAATAAAAGTTGAGGAATAGAATTACTGTAATAAATTGCATTAAAACGGGAAAAATTAATTTGGGAGTTATTATTAGATTAATTGGTTGGTTTAGAAAATAGGATACATATAGATTGATAAACGTAACTGCTACAATAAAAGGAATAAAAAGGGGAGGAATTAGTGTAAAATAGATTGATAAACGTAACTGCTAGAATAAAAGGAATAAAAAGGGGAGGAATTAGTGTAAAATAGAGAAACCATTGTATTTTACACTACTCCAAAATAGTAAAAGAGATATCTTGCAGTTACGGATTATGATTTATAGTATTATTTAATATTAAGATATGGAAATGGATTATATAGTTTTCATAACCAAACAAATAAAATAGAATTACTTCCTAAAATAGCAGACAATAAAGTAAAGTATGCTTTGGAGCAAAAAAATTATCAATTTAAGAATTTGAGGCTATACAAGAAAATTTAAGGAGCCTAAGTCTGCATTTACTGCGTAGGCTATTTAACTAGGCAACTATTATGATAAGTGAATTATGTAATATTAGAGAACTAAAGAAAATTCTATATCATAATAAAAGAAGGCAGACTAGAGCAGACATGAAACGCTTGTAATTATATAACGGACTGTAAAAGAAGAAAAAGTAACAATTGCAAGTAAAATTATAACGTAGTTTATAATTATGAAATAAGAATGGAAAAGCATATCGTGAGACTTATAATAAATAGGTAAGTAATGATAGTAGAGGACAATGATAGAAGATTATTTAAACAACTTATACTAAGTTGATAAGCAAATAATAGAGAAATAATAAAGGAGGCTTATCTTATTGAACTTAGAAATTTATATATTAAGTTAAATAAGCAAGATAGTAAATGTGGCTCATATTAATAGCATCCCCTATTAGACATATGGTTATCTCACAATAGTTAGAAGTGAGACAAAGTCAAGAATATGCTAATTAAATTAAAATAGGTAGCCAACAGAATAAGAAAGCAAACTAAACGCAAATTAAAAGATTAGACTTAGGGCCTAATAAAGGAATCGAAATGCGTTTGGAGCAGCCCAAAGGATGAAGCGCCTAACGAAGCAGTTAATCACGGATTTCAACAATGGAGAAGCATGTCCAACTTAGTAATTTTATTCTTTAAAGAAGTACGAGACTTCAACGGGACGTGAGGATACTCCAGGATGGCCATCTGGGTAGGCCTAACGAAGCTGCATCCCCGAAGGCAGGTCTGTAGGTGTTTCATCAAAAGAGTATGCCTTGACTGCATTTGCATTGTAGGCCTAACAAAGCGGATCCTTTGTAGGCAATCAAAAGGGCTTGGTGTTCGGAGTAGGGTATTCGTATGTCCAGTACTTGCTAGTAAGGTGAAGGATAGTCGCATGCGGATATCGACCAGCATCAAGACCAAGAGCGATTTCGGGAAAGACTAGAGTTAAACCAACATGCCAATGATTCTTTCACTATCGAGACATTGGATGGGGGAGCACTGCCAATTGGATGTTAGATTGTTTGCAGTAGGGCACATCCACTTAGTTCTTTAGAAGTCTTTCGATTAGTTGAGAGGTGGCTGCGTGGGGCCATAGCCATGATGAGAAAGGGACAGACCAACTAGAATATCTGTATTGTAGGTCTAACGAAGCGGTCCTTTACAGATACAGAAAATCCCTGACTGAGTTCCGTACACGGTAGAACTTATTGGCAGGATTCAGATGGTAGACAGAATGATCACGTAGTCCTTAATGTACGCACTGGGTGGTACATTGTGGATATCCGAGCACTGGTATAGACTAGTGCGGATGCAATTTACGTTATCATAGCAAGTAGTGGAGCATCTGTATTGTAGGCCTTACAAAGTGGTCCTTTACAAATGTAGTTACAGAACGCTCTCGAAGCTAAATGATGGAGTCCTTTTCGAGTAGGATACGGAAGGTACCATGGGTGGTACCTAGGACCAATATAGTCATTGGGCATATACCTACATATATGCATATATTAGTTATTAGGCTTTTATCTACTATGGAGTAGATGGGTACGGTTCACGAATAGAGGTGAGAATATTGTAACATATTGAACCTAATAGAAGAGAAAATGGAAATAAAACGATATATGTAGAATTAATTCTAGAAGTATATAACTTATCCATTCCCCAAAACTTTTGTTCTGACCCCCTCCTCATAACATTCTACAGGTTAGGTAGATGGAAGACTCTTCTCAGCTATGTGACACTTGCTAGGGAAGTGTTATTATTTGGGTGAGTATTTACTTACTATTATATATTAATCAATTCCATTGGGAGATAGATAATTGAGCTTTGATATATTTATCTTTACCTAATTACAGGATACCAGATTCCCAACTCGGGTTTCAGTGGGCTTGGGTTTTAGCATTTTTAAGAAAAATCCGAATCCACTGGTGTTTGTACCAAAAATGGGCACAACACTCTTCGAAAGTTTTTGAAGAGATAAAATGAAGAAATTAAATGGAAAAAGAGGATTATCTAACAAAAACTCCAAAAAACAGATAGGAAAATAATAAAAACGCACAGAAATACAAGGATTTAGAGTGGTTCGGCGTATTGCCTACGTCCACTATGAAATTGATTGCTTTATTGATGTTTCTTTGATGATTACAATTGATTTCAATGTGTTATAGACGTTAACAATGAATTACAGCAGTGAAATTCGTTTGCAGCAGCAGCAGCAATGGAGTTTAGAACTGGATCCGGCAGAGTCTGGGCGTTGGAGAATTCAAAGAAGAAGATCCAATTTCTGTTGGCTCTGGGGGTCTATTTATAAGTGTAGGAGGCAGATATCTCGCTCAGATCTCGGGACGCTACTTCTGGCACATGAGTAGGCCCGCGCGACCAAGCCCGTGAAGTTTCTGCCCGATCCGTGATCGATACGAACAGATTTCGTATCGATCAAGATTGCGTTCGATGGAGTCGAAATTTGGCGTGGACATTCTTTAGCATGCACGTAAGCGTCTGTGAAAATTTCGTAGCATTTGGACTTGTGGATCGCGAGATACGATCGATACGAATTGGGATTTTCGGTTGGCTGTTTCGTTCGACTCCATCATTTCGACTCGATTCTGTTCGAATCGATAGTTGCGCGTGATCAAGTAGCGATGTGGCGAGCATTCTTCGGATCGACCCACCTTCTTCGCCGAGTTGATCGAGTCATTCCAGAGTTTTCGCCGCGTCCATATCGATGTGATTGTCCTGTTCGAATCGATCATTAGCTTGCCTTTTCGTATCGATCTGTAGCACGCCTTGTTCGCATCGATGGAGGTGGCTTGGTCGTATCGATGATGGTGGCCCTGTTCGTATCGATGAAGGTAGCCCTTGTTCGTATCGATCAAAGCCGCTTCGACTTGATGGATACGAACAAGCAACATTGTGATGGGTACGAATAGCGCAATGCTTGATGGATACGAACAGAGGACAGCTGATCGATACGAACAAGAGATCAGCTGATCGATGCGAAGAGAATGGCCGATCGATACGAACGAGGCATATTCCTCTGATGGATACGAATTGTGGTTCTCCTGATGGATTCGAACAAGGCTTGTCAATGGATGCGAAGTAGACTCCGGTGATGGATGCGAAGCTGACCGATTCGAACTAGGACCTTCTGATCGATACGAAGCTGATCGATTCGAACAGAGGTCTAGTCGATCGATACGAAATAGAGTGATCTTCCTTGGCTTGCATCGATCGCATCTTGAGCATATTAACTCGGATTGACTTGAAATTTGGAACGTTAGCTCTCATAGCTTCGCTTGTCGTGTCATATCAATTTTAGCTTGATCCGGACTCGGACAAATTTTGTCGATATCCATAGTGAGCCTACGTATAACCGATCTCCAAGACGAACTGTCATTGGTTTCTAGTCAAGTTCTTGGTAGCACGGCCTTGCCAAAAGGCGGGATAACATTTGCCCCACAAAGTACGTCTTGTGGAAACATGATGTGCTTTGAAATGCTGCAACCTTCATTCTGAATAGTTATCGTCTCTTCGATGAAAGTCGTAATCTTTGACTGATTTTTTTCAGTAATGTAAACCCTTAACTGTCAACTGCTGTACCCTGTATAGTTGCAGCTGATTGCTGTATGCTAGTGATTAGCCATTTGTTGTTGTAATCATTATCAGATAAGTTTCCAATTCCTGTAAATTTGGAAAATTGAATATTAGTCCGACATATATGCATATATGTTAATTTGACTCTCGTTGACGTTTGCACGTTCACGAGTCATTGTCAGTTTATCTCGTATCAAATTCCGTATCGATCCTCTCCTAAACCGATGTGAAATTCGAATTGTAACAACGCTCGATGGTTGTTTTTGAATGTTCCTTCGTATCGATCCTCTCCTGAATCGATGTAAAAGGTTGGAACGTTATCTTTGCATCGATATGCATCGCATGGATGGATACGTAATAAACATTTCGAATCGATGGATGTGAAGCGTTCGTTCGTATCGATGGAGTTCGATGCCTTCAGAACAGCCCTTGTTGTATATTTCGAATCGATGGATCTGGTGTCATTGGATACGAATAGACAATTCGTATCGATGGGTATTGGCTTCTGGGAGCTGTGATTCGATGGATTCGAACTGCGCAGTTCATACTGTTGCACTGGGGATGGAGTCGAAAGTGATCGATACGAATAAGGGCTTCGCATCGATGGATTTGGTGACGACTTCGTATCGATACAGACTCGAGTTCATGGTTTCGAACAGTTGTTTCGAAACGATTCAGAGGTGACACATTGCAACCGGTCGAGTTTACTGGAATGCGTATCATTTTTTACCTTCGCACTAGAGTCCATATAAATACTGTGGACTTAGCCGTTTTTCACTTTTTACTTTTTACTCGCTCGTTTCTTCTGCCTTGCCTTCGTATCGCTCCATAGCCTCGGAAAAAGAAAAGTTTTTTTTGCCTTCGAATTGATTCAGAAACCTTTAACCCCTTTAACCAGTTATCAAAATCAGGTAATTAATTGAACAAAGTCACTCCTAAACTGATGAGATTCAAATTCTCGTGCCATTCCATTCGAAGTCACGTCCGGACGTGGTTTGAGGAAGTAGATATTGCGCGAGGTCGAGGAAGGAGAAGATGGAATTCGAATTGATCTAGGGAAGAAGGAGTGTGGAGGAAGGTGGCTTGGTCCTCGTTTTCGTGTCGATCTGGAGTCAGGGCTTCGAGATGATGAGATGGAGGCCTTCATATCGATCGATGGCTAAGCTTTTGCATCGAGTCGGGATGATCGATGCGAGTGTCTCGAGCATGTTGATCGATACGAAGGGGTTGCGTCTGATGGATTCGAAACCCAGAGTTTTCGATCGATTCGAATAATGCTCCAGGGGATCGATACGATGGCGATCCAATTGATGGATGCGAAATGATCACCCTGGATCGATTCGAAGTCTTCAGCTTTTAACCGAGTCAAACTCGCGCACAGACGAATATGAATTACTGATGCGAACAAGGCTCTTGTGATCGACACAAATTGAGCGTTAAAGAACTTGTAATTCCCTGTATACTTGAAAAACTGACTCCGACGAGCTTCAAAATTGCATAATTGGACTTGACCTTAGAATGGCACATCTGACTGTCTTGCGAAGCTCGTCGATGGAACTATAATTTAACAAAACGATAACAAACTTTAACTTGGATCGATTGCTAATATCTGGATGGCACGGTTGTGACGGTCAGCGATGATGGTCATTCTGACTAAATTTCGAAGTCTCGTCGTTTACATGCTTTCTCCAATTCTGTAGAACTTCTCAAGTGATATACAGTACTGCACTGCACAACACACTCTCACACACTTTACACTGAGGGATGCACGAGCATTATTGTCTGTTTAACAATGATTTTTCATAAGCTATTTAGTCATGGAACCTTCAAGTTTACAGCAGCAGGAACTCCCGAGTTCAATTCCTTCAACCATCGAGATACCGGTCATCGAAGCCGAAGTCATAGATCCTGCTCCGGACGAGTTTCGAAACGCCCGGTTCATTATGAATCCACAAGATTCTGTGCCGTCCGGCATTTTTGAAGATATGCTGGGACGGATATGCTTAAGACATGGCTTGTCGCTTGACGACGTATTACTCCCAGGGCCAAATGATAGACCACATGCTCCCCTGGAGGGGTTCACTGCTTTCAACCGTCATGCTTGCACAGCGGGGACACTTCCTCCATTAATCAGTACAAAAGGGAGATGCTGTCATTCCTTGGAATCGCTCCATCTCAGCTACACCCCAACGGGTATGCCTTGTTGAATAGCACCTTCATTCTGTTTATGGAAATTCTTTTTCGGCCACCAAAGCCCATCGAGATCAGATATCTCTTCAACATCAAGAGCTGCGGAGATAGCCCTTCTTTCACATTTTTGGAAGCGATCAGGAACTGTCAAATAATAACGGGATCCTGGGGAAGGCTGAGTTACTTCAAGACAGAATGGTTCTACGTTCGTTGTCCCCTTGGATTCGCTAGGCGATGGTTGGATAGACGTAAGTGTTGCAATCTTTCTCATGAATTATCGAGATAACACTAATCGTTTTCAAAACTGACATGTTTCTTTTCTTTTACAGCCACAATCCTACGACCCGATGGTGGATATTTCAGAGAGCTAGTTCGGATCCTCCAAGCGGTTCCGGGTGAGGAGAGGCACATTGATTTGGTTCTAACCGACAGAAACTTGAGAATTGTCGGGCTGATCGATCGTAAGCAAAGCATACGGCTAGAAGGGACACTTAGAGCGGTCTTGAAGAAGTGGGTGAAACGCAAGGTGCCCGGAGTCGTAATAGCTGAAGAAGTTGATCCGGAGAGAACGCCTACTGATAACGAACTCCAAGCTGGGCCTTCTTCCGATGTCCAGGATTCAGGAGGAAGGAGAAAAGGCAAGGCAGTTGCTCACAAGCGTTCTAAATCCATGAGATTGAAATCCGTGGTTATGTCTTTGCCTGTTCAAGGGATTAGAATTTCGGAGGCTCCTCCCCCGCAAGTAGAGAATCCTTTCAAAGGGCTTGCTGATATTCTGATTCTGGATTATGTGTCGTTTCAACACGACACCGGGATGAAGGAGCTTGATAATGCTCTTGAACTGAGCGAGTCGCTTGCTATGAGTGTGGCCGACATTTCCGGTTGGTCGGGAGGTTGCACATGCATACACTTCACTGCACTACATGATTCATAACTGTAAATCGTCCAACCTAAGAAATCACTAACTTTTCCTTCGTCTCTCATTTTCAGGTACGATGTACGGGAAAGGATCAATGCTCGGGAGCCTTCGCTCGGCCCAAAAGTCTTCTACCTATTATGATTCCCGCAGGAGAGATTCAGATAGAGACCGCGATCACGGGTACTCTAATTAAGAGAGGTACGAGCGGGACAGGGACAGAGTATATAGACACCGATCTAGGTCTCGCTCTCCACCTCCTAGAATCCCATCTCCACCTCCTGTTCATGTTTCACATCCACCAGAGCCTCCACATCACAGGCCATCTTCTCACACTTCTAGATCCGAGACTCATCTCCAGAGAGTTGAAACCACGACCTCCATAATTGCAGAGCATGTCCCAACTGAACCCACAGGAGAAGGGGCCATTAAATTGGCTCAAATGAGGAAGGAGTTCCCGAACATATGCCTCGATGGCTATGTCTTCCCACCACACTTAAAAAGAATTCCATCAGGGGTGGAAAATACGGTGCATGATTATGTTCATGACGTCTACACCCAGTACAGAGAGTGGGTAAAGGCTGCAGAGAAAGCTTCCAAGGTGGCATTTGAGCGAGCCAAAGCAATCGAGAAGATGGAATCCGAGCTCGCTCAAAAGGACCGAATTATACAAGTGCTCAATACTGAGGCCGAGTCTTCTCGGAAATCTGAAATTGAGGCCACCAAAAAAGATGATGAAGCGAACGTGGCAATGGAGAGGTTGAGGCAGACTCATGTCGCCTTGGTAGAGGAGATGGGCCACCGGAATACTACAGTCACCGCCGAACAGGATGCGGAGGTCAAGGAACTCAATGAGCTTAAGGTCAAATTCTCTGACATAGCCAAGGAAAAGGATGATGCGAATAACGCAGCCCAAGAGGCGTGCGAGCAGGCTGTCTTGCTCCAGGGTGAACGGGATGCGGCCATGGCCAAGGTTCGCTAGGTGGAGACTGAGGTTGAGGAGAAGGTGAAATCGACCGAGTCCAGGCTAGAGGCTGATATCGAAGACCTTCTTGTTGTTTACAACGCTAACGTGCTGAGGCATAGGGGTCTAGCCTGGCTCGATGATTACCCGGCACATCTATATAACGCTTGGGGCCGATTAGTTGAAGAAGAGAAGGAGGCGCATCTGGGCGAGTCTGTAGATGAATTTGAACTCGAGAATCGCATTCTGAATGAAGATGAAAGGAAGATTCTCCATGAGTCAATGATTCTGCATGAAAAGGAAAGGCTCGGCGCCCAGCACTTCGAAGTAGGAGAGGGTTCAGGGGTTGACCATCATGAGGCGAGTCCTGAAGTTCCAGCGTCAACCCAGCCCGAATTCTCGTCTGCGGTCGATCCCCAAGTTGTTCCTGCCTACAATCCGGATCAGCCGCAGATGTCTCCGGCTACAGTGCAAGTTACTGAAGCCGTTCAGCCGCTTACAAGTCAAACCGAGGAAGGTATTCTGAACATTCCACATATCTGTCTTAAGTCGAAATCCTCACTCGAATTAAGTTCTAACATTTCTCTTATTTTTGTCCAGTGATTGGCGCTGCACCGGCTGTGCCTCCTGCTACTCAAGAATCATATCAGACGCAGGGGGCTATCGTTTCTGAAGCGACTGCCGTGACTACAACTGCACCTCTTGACGATATGCAGGGAAGCTCACTTGTTTTTGATGAGCAGTTGATGGAGGAACTCTTTTGCCGTCATGGCGATCCTTTAGTTGACTTACCATTTGTCATGGGCGGAGGCGTTCCTGCTACAAGCTTTTCGATGCCAACTGCTGATGCTCCCAGCGAGGCCCGAGTGATTACTGAAGAGGAGATTTTGGCCGAAATCAACGCTGAAATGGCAGCAGCGGCTCATAGTGTCAGTTTTGGGGGTGGAACGGCGGCACTTGGTCCAGCTCCGCTTAGAATGATATCGCCTGGCGGTACAGTTTTCGACACCAGTGCGCCCATTCCATCTTCTACACTTGATCATGTTCCTCCGACTCCGCCGGCAGGAAGCATCCCCGTTCACTCGAGCTCGGAGGAGGATGTCGAGATCATGCCCCCGCCTGGAGACCGACCACCTAAAGGCAAAGGCTCAAAGAGGAAAGGTAGTGGCGGTTCCAGCGGGTCTACACCAAAAAGGAAGCCGAGGAGGAAGAAAGATTAGACATGCTTCCTTGGTTTATTTTGACTTTCATTTTGTTGGCCGTGTATAGATGCGGGTTCGGCCCCTGCTAGTAGGAATTTTTGGAACAAACTTGTGCATGGACTTCTTTTTCAAACAATAGAAATGAAACTTCTCTTTTTTGGCTTCTTTTCAGTTATTGTGTATTTGCTTAAGTGTTTCAATATCTGAAGTGCACTTGTGAAGTTTCAGCTTTCGAGTCAAGTTTGTTTTTGCTTGCCAGGTCCGGAAACCGTGGACATGGTTCACGACCAGGAAGTGAATTGAATTTCGGCGTCGCACTGCTTCAGTCAATGGTCGACGCTTAAGTCATGCCCCCAGTCTTGGGGATGAGTTGTACAATATCAGCCAGCGATTGCATCTCACTTATAACACGTTGAGTCTAGTGTCGCTGAACGAATGTTTGAGACAAGTGGAGATTGAGCGGTTTATCCATGCTTGTTTGGTTGTCGATGATTATATCTGCACTTCGGGGATTCTCATTTGTTTATTGACGGTTGGTCATGCCGGCTTAAGTTTAAATCGTACGTCCGCGCTCTGGGGACTTGGAATCGACATTTATACTCTGACTCGCACTCTGGGAGTTCGGAGTTGATATTTATACTTCAATTCACGCTCTGGGAATTTGAAGTTGATGTTTATACTTCGTTTCGCACTCTGGGAATCCGAAGTTGATGTTTATACTCCGTTTCGCACTCTGGGAATCCGAAGTTGATGTTTATACTCCGACTCGCACTCCGGGAATTCGGAGTTGATGTTTATACTCCGACTCACACTCTGGGAGTTCGGAGTTGGTAAGCAGACGGTTAGTCACATCTGCTGTATGTTTTTGGATTTTGCTCGCACTCTGGGAACGATAGGTGTATCAGGATCGTGGATGGTCGGATCACATCTGTAACATCCCACCTTTTTGTATGCTTTTAAGCAAACACACGTGCCAACTTAAACCATACAGAAGGGTGGATTGTTATGGGGTAAATAAGAAAAAGTGGAGAAATAAAAGAACAAAATAGAATCTTGCAGCGGAACGATAAAATATAATAATCAAATAACAGTTCATGAAGCTGTTTTACAAAACATTTGATTATACTTATACAATACATATCAGAGTTACACATACCAGAGAATGATAATAAATGCAGCGGAATATAATGGTGTAGTGTAATATAATAAACAGTAGTAATAAAATCTTCGTCTTCGTCCTCCAGAAATAGGGCCTTCAAATCCTGAAATGCTCAGGCTGACCCGAGCGAATTGAAAAGACAAAACACTCGAGTCAGAACTAAAAGATCTTATGTAAGTTAAATCAATGAAATAAATATGAGCGTAAACGGCGTCAGAGATGTTTACGGGGTTTGACATCTCCTATCCAGTGTCTAACGTGAGTGCAGTAACTTAAGAAATGTTCGGGATTCACACCTCTTAAGGATCCGTTAAACTATCTACTATGTAGTAATATTCGCTATTATAATAATGTCTAATCAATAAAGTATAATCATATAGAAAATAGCGTTAAGGGGATGAGAACCTTAACGCGGTCGGATCTTAAAATCATAATCGTAGTAAAGCTCGATATGGTAGGTGACACGGCACAACTAGGCAATGCCAGGGTAGATATACCAATTACGCACACGGACTGATGGAGCGGATAGCAGCCACTACCGTCCACCTCGAACAACACTCCCAAATCGAAGGGTGGCCACCAAAAATCACAAAGTAATAGAATAGAATCGAAGAAGTGCGTCCGATAAGAGGTGCTACCTCACTGGTCCGAGATCGCTCCTGTTTTAGCCACCTTATGCCAACTCACGGGAGTTGGGTCCACGTATATACCTTAGGATCATCGCCACCATCCTACTTCATTCTAGAAACTCCACCGCGTACACAGTTGTCAAAGTGGTTTTCGGTATCGACAAAGAGTATGTCCATATCCGATCCCGGTCTCTTTAACAACCAATCGTTATTATAACACCGTGGTCATTTACAAATATATATACTTTTAAAAACACAATAACTGCCCTTTCAAAACATATCCTTTACTACAAAATAGTATATACTTTAAAACCGAAATATTTTTTTTGCCATTTCAAAACATATCCTTTACTACAAAATAGTATATACTTTAAAACCAAAATATTTTTGCCATTTCAAAACATATCCTTTACTTCAAAATAGTATATACTTTAAAACCAAAATATTTTTGCCATTTCAAAACATATCCTTTAAATAAAACCAAATTTCCAATCACTAATATTTCTCAAATTTAGATAACTTGAAATATTCTTTTAAATCATCTTAAACCCAAACCACATTTTGAAGTCATATTTTGAAATTTTCAATTTCAATAGGTTTCAAATCCATATATTCACAGATAATTCTTAAATAAATTCTATTTCAAATAAATTCAGTTTTCAAACCATATTACTTTCAAAGTTATAACAATTTCGAAAACCAATACTTTGAAAACAATAATACCTTAATTTCAATAAAACATTTCAATTTTGATATATTTCAAGACTTTAAATATTCCAAAATTCCCAACCAAATCTGATAATCTTATATATACCTTAATTCAATTTACTATTATTTAGTTTAGAAATATTTATTTAATAAATTCAATATCACTTAAATAAAGCTCAAACTTGAAATATTCGTAAATCAAACTTAAAACATCATCAAATTTTACTTAGCTTAAATTTTAGAATTTAACCATATATAAAAATATATTTATATAATATCAAAATTAGTATATATATAAACCCTTATTTTTCAAAATCCATAGAAAATCACTTTAAAATATTTTATATATAGACCACGGTGCCTGTATATAATTTTTCTATCCTATGGTCAAGTGATACAGATATTTATCATTTCAATCCGTAATTTTAAAGATAAAAGTTTACGGTTATATATCATTTCAAACCGCAATCCCGAATGGAATGAAATTGCATAATAACTTACAGTTTATATAAAATATAGCATCCATTCATCTAAATATCAATAAACAACCATTTATTACAATCATCATCCAATTCAAACAAACATCAATATAAAGCATATAAAATATAACAAGCATCAACAAATAGTTTATATTCAATAAAAATTAATAACTTTCAACTAGCAGTTTATATGCAACGAATAAATTAATTAACAATTAATTGGCAGTTTTAAATGCAATGAATAAATTAATTAACAATTAACTGGCAATTTAAATGCAATGAATAAATAAATTAACAATTAATTACGATGAATGCAATTAACTGAGATAATGATGAAATATATGCCAAACAGCTATAAATAAATTTCTAAACACATCATACATGAATTTAACAAACATAGGAAATCTTAGAAGTTGTGAGTGGGATAAAACACTCACCTTTATACGAATCAAAAAAAAACTTCTAATCCATAGCTCCGCTCTATGTTTCCTTAGTCTCCTTCCTGATTGCTATCTTGTTCCGTAATATTTTATTTTGATTTTTTTCCTTAATCTCTTTTTTTTAAGAATGTTTTGGAAGAGACGAAGAAGTTTGTATGGACCTGGATTTGAAGAAGAAGATTTGGAAAAAAAGAAGAATGTTTGAAAAAGAAGAAGAAAATTTAAAGAAGATGAAGAAATGAAAAAGAAAAGAAGCTTTCAAAAGAAGAAGAAGAAGATTTGAAGAAGAAGGAAAAAAATGAAAAAGAAAGGAGGAAGGTGAAGAGAGAAAAGAAATGAGATGGAAAGAATTAAATGTAGCCTAAAGGTCTAGGCTTAGGTGTTAAATAGAAGGAGAAATGTACGGACCAAGTAAAAAAAATGAGATAACTATTTTAAAATGTAAATGTGATAAAAAAAAAAGAAATGAAGGGACCACATACACATTTTGAAATTCAATTTCTCCGAAACATAACCAAATTAATTTCATTCACTCAAATAATACTCAATTTGTACACATATAATTTTTTTATCTACGCACAATTAATAAAATTATACTTACCTTAAAAATGAAAACGTTCAATTCTTTTATTTCCTTTAAAGCACCATTTCTGTTTAACACAAAACGCGCGTTTCTTTTATTAAATCTATTAATTGCAATCACCGTTTTCTTTCCTTTTTAATTGAAACATTTGAATTACATTAATTGCAATTACTTACAAAGTTAAATTTTAAAACAGACAACTAAAATAGATGAAAAAAATAGAACAATTGTTTATTTAAACACGTATATAAATTTGTTGTTTGTACACAAGAGTAATAAATAACTTACTGAAATAGATTATTTTCCTATTCTTGTAATCAATCTGTAAGCTAAAACAAAGTTCAAATAAACATATATTTCTTCCTTTAAAATCAATCATTCTATTCTTTATTTTTAATGAAATTAAACCTACAGTCACAAATGAAACATTCATTTTATTTGATGTGAATGTTATTTTCATTAAATCAAACTTTCCATATATTTTCACAAACATAAGTTGCTTTTAATTACACCTATTAATTTATTATTAGTATTCTCTATCTTATAGTAATTTAAACATATTTACACTATTGGATACAAACAGTAATTACATATTTCTCACTAAATAATAGTTTCTCATCTCTACACTCAATCTTTCAGCTAACAAACATTTCAAATAAATAAACACATGTTTACTCTTTTACAAAACTTATTCAATTTTTTTATTCTTTTATTTTGATTTACACTTCTACTATTAAAGCAATCATTACATTATGAATACAATTTACATTTCTATTTCTTTTTATTACATTCACACTACAGTTATGGTCTTATTCCACATTAATGTAACATTTTGTTGACATTTATTTGAAATTGATCAGTTAAATTGGTAACAACACCAACTGTCACCATTATACATTTTATAATATTTGTAAGTTAATTCTTTACAAACAATTATTACAACAACTCTCATTACACTACACTTATTCCATTTCCATCCATTACACATTGTTCTATTAATAAATCAACCTTTAAATTATTAATTACCTTTTATATCCTACTATAAATCAATGCACACATTTATTAAAATTTATACTCCCAATGTATTTATTCATCTTGATTTCATTCTTTTTGTTAAATCCATTATTACTCTATGAAAACAATTTACATTATTACCAAATATTACCTAAATTTACATTATCGTAATACTTAATTACATTTATTGTTATTGGTTTCATATTTTAATATAATAGGCTAATTAAATAGGTAACGTATATTAATTATTACCATTAACTTTAAATCACACTAATAAATTCATTATTCACAACCAAGTGTTATAACAACCTATACAATTCAAACTCCATTCAATTTCTATTCATTGCACTTTACGTAATTAATTAATACATCCTTCACATTATCAGTTTCTTCTTAATTCAATTATCAAATAAATGCATATATTAATAAATTTTATTTACAACCTATGCCACTGATAACTCTTTAACCCTTTCAGTTGCTTGGATTTCCATTCAAGTTGTTGATAGTCAACTTATATTAACATTATTACCTTTTATTCTAATTATTATTTCATTCATAAACCATTAACAACACATTATTTCATTAGTAAATTAACTATTTACATTTGTTTTCTTACACTTCATTTATAACCAAGTATAACATTTACATTATTTCATTTATTTGAATGACATTTAAGTAATTAACAATTAACTTACATTCAGTTACAATTAATCAATATATTATTTCCTTGGTAAATCCAATACTTATTCTTATTTACTTATTTCTATTTTATAACCAAGTGCAACAATTGACACTATTTCATTATTGGGATTTCACTTCAATTTTACAAAATAAATTTTAATTTCCAATGCTACATTCATTTCTAACTTTCACTTCATTATAAATTATAAAGTTTTATTTCTTTCTAAATTTAATTACAAAAATCTTATAAATTTAACCAATTTAATTATCGAATTTTACGGGTCGTTACACTCTCCCCCACTCAAAACTTTTCGTCCCCGAAAAGGAAGAAGAAGGGAAAGGAGAATTAAGAAATCGATATATCTTATTCAAAAATATTAACTTTATAAACAATGAAATTTACAAAATTAATTTATTTAAATAAAATATACAAATTTATAACCATTAAATCATTTTATACTCAAATTAATAAAGTTTGGAAAACATTTTCAAAAAATTTCTAAGTCCACAATTTACAGAAAATTTTGGCAGAGTCTCCTTTGTACGGAGAGGCTCGGAAGAAAATATAATATCAAATATAACAATATATAACATATATTTTCCAAAATAATATATCCCAACACGGGAAAAAATATATAATAACGCTATAAAACCGTAATCCGAGAACGTACCTATTTGTTGGGAAAACAACGCTTAATTATGAAACCAAAAGCAGTAGCAATTGCTTCCATAACCTGTATTTCACTTATACAATCCGAAAAGAGTTAATATTTATATAAAATGAAATATTTAAAGTTGTTTCAACCTCTAACCAACAAATCAATACAACAACAATCACTTGCAACCAACAACATACACATCAAATACACATCAACCATTTAAGCAAATAAAACAGTTGGTTTGTTCGGGGTAAGACACTTTAAATCACATAGAATGACAAATAACTATGAAGTATTCCATTTACTCAACAGCCTTAGATAACTCAATAGATTATTCATACATCTAAGCAATTAAAAGTATCCTTTATCTAAACAACTCATAAACCAAAACAAACAACAATTTCAAACAATAAATTAAGTTCATTCTTATTAATTCCATTTCATTTTATTTCATTTATTACTTATAAATGTTCAATTTCATTTATTATTGTCATATCAGTTCCTACTAATTTCTTGCATTATATTTATTCATTCATTTATTATTACATAATTCCATTTATTAACATTCATTTATTTATAGTCTTCATGTTTGATTAAATTTCTTCGCATATCAATTAACTTAAGTTTTTTTTTTTCATTTTCCTATAATACTTACATTTCTATTTAATTAATAACATTTTCAATTATACTTAAGTTCATAACAACTCTAACAAATAAATCCTTATCTATTAAAGAATGCATTGAACACTTTCATTACTTTTAGGTTTACTTGTATAATTTTACATTACACTTCCTTATTAACATCTCAACTTTTATAATTGGTTAGTTATATTTATGCCTTTAAGAATGAAATTGAAAGTTACACAAGTTTAATTTATCTCTTTTAAATTAACTTAATGTTCAATCATAATATCCCTTGGTTGACAGGTTACAAATTCCAAATTTCTTTTAATTCCATTTAAAACTTAGCATTAAATCTCTTATTTTATTAAAGGTTCCAATTATTAATTAGTTATGTTCCATTTCACTAAAAATAATTGAAACTATTAATTAATGGAAACTCAAGAATTAAATACCGGGTTCTGTTTCAAATCATTTAAAAATAATAGATAAATGTATATACTTGCAACATATATATATCTAATTATATTAAAACAATTTAAAATTTATGTTTGTTTATCAAAATAAATCTGTAGTAAAACTACTACAGTGGTCTTCCCGCTTCGAAACTCGAAAATGAACGTCGATGATGCATGCACTCATCACCGAAATTATTTTCCATCGACAGAGAGGGGAGTACAAAATTTATTTCTTTGCAGAATTTCTTTTAAACATTTCTTTCAAATTCTATTGAAATATTTATATCAGAAAATACTTCTAACAATATTATTATTATATTCTAAAATCAATTGAAAGAAATCTTAAAGAACCTCCGAACTTAAGTTCTAAATTTCCAATTTTCATTTATTTTATTTTCACTTAGTTTCAACTATTATTAATAAATTTCATTACCTAACAACCAATCTATTGCAACCAAATATATATCTTTTTAAAATATTTTTATATATAGAAAATATAATAGGCAAAGTTATTTCATTCGCCTATATTGAAAACAAATATTATGTCGGTCTGTCCTATTAAGTGTTTAGAAATTCCTATTGATGTCATAGCGTCCCATGCACCAACCAAAATTTATAAATACAAAACGGAACAGATTAACACAATATTAAAACCTTTTTATAACACTAACAAATACGCTCTCCCATATATATACACTCAGCGACTCCCATAGGGTATTACTACCCTATTAATAAAGAGTCAGACCCCACAAAGCCAAGGTTTATCGCTAAACTAAAGCTCTGATACCAGATGTAACATCCCACCTTTTTGTATGCTTTTAAGCAAACACACGTGCCAACTTAAACCATACAGAAGGGTGGATTGTTATGGGGTAAATAAGAAAAAGTGGAGAAATAAAAGAACAAAATAGAATCTTGCAGCGGAACGATAAAATATAATAATCAAATAACAGTTCATGAAGCTGTTTTACAAAACATTTGATTATACTTATACAATACATATCAGAGTTACACATACCAGAGAATGATAATAAATGTAGCGGAATATAATGGTGTAGTGTAATATAATAAATAGTAGTAATAAAATCTTCGTCTTCATCCTCCAGAAATAGGGCCTTCAAATCCTGAAATGCTCAGGCTGACCCGAGCGAATTGAAAAGACAAAACACTCGAGTCAGAACTAAAAGATCTTATGTAAGTTAAATCAATGAAATAAATATGAGTGTAAACGACGTCAGAGATGTTTACGGGGTTTGACATCTCCTATCCAGTGTCTAACGTGAGTGTAGTAACTTATGAAATGTTCGGGATTCACACCTCTTAAGGATCCGTTAAACTATCTACTATGTAGTAATATTCGCTATTATAATAATATCTAATCAATAAAGTATAATCATATAGAAAATAGCGTTAAGGGGATGAGAACCTTAACGCGGTCAGATCTTAAAATCATAATCGTAGTAAAGCTCGATATGGTAGGTGACACGGCACAACTAGGCAATGCTAGGGTAGATATACCAATTACGCACACGGACTGATGGAGCGGATAGCAGCCACTACCGTCCACCTCGAACAACACTCCCAAATCGAAGGGTGGCCACCAAAAATCACAAAGTAATAGAATAGAATCGAAGAAGTGCGTCCTATAAGAGGTGCTACCTCACTGGTCCGAGATCGCTCCTGTTTTAGCCACCTTATGCCAACTCACGGGAGTTGGGTCCATGTATATACCTTAGGATCATCGCCACCATCCTACTTCATTCTAGAAACTCCACCGCGTACACAGTTGTCAAAGTGGTTTTCGGTATCGACAGAGAGTATGTCCATATCCGATCCCGGTCTCTTTAACAACCAATCGTTATTATAACACCGTGGTCATTTACAAATATATATACTTTTAAAAACACAATAACTGCCCTTTCAAAACATATCCTTTACTACAAAATAGTATATACTTTAAAACCGAAATATTTTTTTTGCCATTTCAAAACATATCCTTTACTACAAAATAGTATATACTTTAAAACCAAAATATTTTTGCCATTTCAAAACATATCCTTTACTTCAAAATAGTATATACTTTAAAACCAAAATATTTTTGCCATTTCAAAACATATCCTTTAAATAAAACCAAATTTCCAATCACTAATATTTCTCAAATTTAGATAACTTGAAATATTCTTTTAAATCATCTTAAACCCAAACCACATTTTGAAGTCATATTTTGAAATTTTCAATTTCAATAGGTTTCAAATCCATATATTCACAGATAATTCTTAAATAAATTCTATTTCAAATAAATTCAGTTTTCAGACCATATTACTTTCAATGTTATAACAATTTCGAAAACCAATACTTTGAAAACAATAATACCTTAATTTCAATAAAACATTTCAATTTTGATATATTTCAAGACTTTAAATATTCCAAAATTCCCAACCAAATCTGATAATCTTATATATACCTTAATTCAATTTACTATTATTTAGTTTAGAAATATTTATTTAATAAATTCAATACTTAAATAAAGCTCAAACTTGAAATATTCGTAAATCAAACTTAAAACATCATCAAATTTTACTTAGCTTAAATTTTAGAATTTAACCATATATAAAAATATATTTATATAATATCAAAATTAGTATATATATAAACCCTTATTTTTCAAAATCCATAGAAAATCACTTTAAAATATTTTATATATAGACCACGGTGCCTGTATATAATTTTTCTATCCTATGGTCAAGTGATACAGATATTTATCATTTCAATCCGTAATTTTAAAGATAAAAGTTTACGGTTATATATCATTTCAAACCGCAATCCCGAATGGAATGAAATTGCATAATAACTTACAGTTTATATAAAATATAGCATCCATTCATCTAAATATCAATAAACAACCATTTATTACAATCATCATCCAATTCAAACAAACATCAATATAAAGCATATAAAATATAACAAGCATCAACAAATAGTTTATATTCAATAAAAATTAATAACTTTCAACTAGCAGTTTATATGCAACGAATAAATTAATTAACAATTAATTGGCAGTTTTAAATGCAATGAATAAATTAATTAACAATTAACTGGCAATTTAAATGCAATGAATAAATAAATTAACAATTAATTACGATGAATGCAATTAACTGAGATAATGATGAAATATATGCCAAACAGCTATAAATAAATTTCTAAACACATCATACATGAATTTAACAAACATAGGAAATCTTAGAAGTTGTGAGTGGGATAAAACACTCACCTTTATACGAATCAAAAAAAAACTTCTAATCCATAGCTCCGCTCTATGTTTCCTTAGTCTCCTTCCTGATTGCTATCTTGTTCCGTAATATTTTATTTTGAATTTTTTCCTTAATCTCTTTTTTTTAAGAATGTTTTGGAAGAGACGGAGAAGTTTGTATGGACCTGGATTTGAAGAAGAAGATTTGGAAAAAAAAAGAAGAATGTTTGAAAAAGAAGAAGAAAATTTAAAGAAGATGAAGAATTGAAAAAGAAAAGAAGCTTTCAAAAGAAGAAGAAGAAGATTTGAAGAAGAAGGAAAAAAATGAAAAAGAAAGGAGGAAGGTGAAGAGAGAAAAGAAATGAGATGGAAAGAATTAAATGTAGCCTAAAGGTCTAGGCTTAGGTGTTAAATAGAAGGAGAAATGGACGGACCAAGTAAAAAAAATGAGATAACTATTTTAAAATGTACATGTGATAAAAAAAAGAAATGAAGGGACCACATACACATTTTGAAATTCAATTTCTCCGAAACATAACCAAATTAATTTCATTCACTCAAATAATACTCAATTTGTACACATATAATTTTTTTATCTACGCACAATTAATAAAATTATACTTACCTTAAAAATGAAAACGTTCAATTCTTTTATTTTCTTTAAAGCACCATTTCTGTTTAACACAAAACGCGCGTTTCTTTTATTAAATCTATTAATTGCAATCACCGTTTTCTTTCCTTTTTAATTGAAACATTTGAATTACATTAATTGCAATTACTTACAAAGTTAAATTTTAAAACAGACAACTAAAATAGATGAAAAAATAGAACAATTGTTTATTTAAACACGTATATAAATTTGTTGTTTGTACACAAGAGTAATAAATAACTTACTGAAATAGATTATTTTCCTATTCTTGTAATCAATCTGTAAGCTAAAACAAAGTTCAAATAAACATATATTTCTTCCTTTAAAATCAATCATTCTATTCTTTATTTTTAATGAAATTAAACCTACATTCACAAATGAAACATTCATTTTATTTGATGTGAATGTTATTTTCATTAAATCAAACTTTCCATATATTTTCACAAACATAAGTTGCTTTTAATTACACCTATTAATTTATTATTAGTATTCTCTATCTTATAGTAATTTAAACATATTTACACTATTGGATACAAACAGTAATTACATATTTCTCACTAAATAATAGTTTCTCATCTCTACACTCAATCTTTCAGCTAACAAACATTTCAAATAAATAAACACATGTTTACTCTTTTACAAAACTTATTCAATTTTTTTATTCTTTTATTTTGATTTACACTTCTACTATTAAAGCAATCATTACATTATGAATACAATTTACATTTCTATTTCTTTTTATTACATTCACACTACAGTTATGGTCTTATTCCACATTAATGTAACATTTTGTTGACATTTATTTGAAATTGATCAGTTAAATTGGTAACAACACCAACTGTCACCATTATACATTTTATAATATTTGTAAGTTAATTCTTTACAAACAATTATTACAACAACTCTCATTACACTACACTTATTCCATTTTCATCCATTACACGTTGTTCTATTAATAAATCAACCTTTAAATTATTAATTACCTTTTATATCCTACTATAAATCAATGCACACATTTATTAAAATTTATACTCCCAATGTATTTATTCATCTTGATTTCATTCTTTTTGTTAAATCCATTATTACTCTATGAAAACAATTTACATTATTACCAAATATTACCTAAATTTACATTATCGTAATACTTAATTACATTTATTGTTATTGGTTTCATATTTTAATATAATAGGCTAATTAAATAGGTAACGTATATTAATTATTACCATTAACTTTAAATCACACTAATAAATTCATTATTCACAACCAAGTGTTATAACAACCTATACAATTCAAACTCCATTCAATTTCTATTCATTGCACTTTACGTAATTAATTAATACATCCTTCACATTATCAGTTTCTTCTTAATTCAATTATCAAATAAATGCATATATTAATAAATTTTATTTACAACCTATGCCACTGATAACTCTTTAACCCTTTCAGTTGCTTGGATTTCCATTCAAGTTGTTGATAGTCAACTTATATTAACATTATTACCTTTTATTCTAATTATTATTTCATTCATAAACCATTAACAACACATTATTTCATTAGTAAATTAACTATTTACATTTGTTTTCTTACACTTCATTTATAACCAAGTATAACATTTACATTATTTCATTTATTTGAATGACATTCAAGTAATTAACAATTAACTTACATTCAGTTACAATTAATCAATATATTATTTCCTTGGTAAATCCAATACTTATTCTTATTTACTTATTTCTATTTTATAACCAAGTGCAACAATTGACACTATTTCATTATTGGGATTTCACTTCAATTTTACAAAATAAATTTTAATTTCCAATGCTACATTCATTTCTAACTTTCACTTCATTATAAATTATAAAGTTTTATTTCTTTCTAAATTTAATTACAAAAATCTTATAAATTTAACCAATTTAATTATCGAATTTTACGGGTCGTTACACTCTCCCCCACTCAAAACTTTTCGTCCCCGAAAAGGAAGAAGAAGGGAAAGGAGAATTAAGAAATCGATATATCTTATTCAAAAATATTAACTTTATAAACAATGAAATTTACAAAATTAATTTATTTAAATAAAATATACAAATTTATAACCATTAAATCATTTTATACTCAAATTAATAAAGTTTGGAAAACATTTTCAAAAAATTTCTAAGTCCACAATTTACAGAAAATTTTGGCAGAGTCTCCTTTGTACGGAGAGGCTCGGAAGAAAATATAATATCAAATATAACAATATATAACATATATTTTCCAAAATAATACATCCCAACACGGGAAAAAATATATAATAACGCTATAAAACCGTAATCCGAGAACGTACCTATTTGTTGGGAAAACAACGCTTAATTATGAAACCAAAAGCAGTAGCAATTGCTTCCATAACCTGTATTTCACTTATACAATCCGAAAAGAGTTAATATTTATATAAAATGAAATATTTAAAGTTGTTTCAACCTCTAACCAACAAATCAATACAACAACAATCACTTGCAACCAACAACATACACATCAAATACACATCAACCATTCAAGCAAATAAAACAGTTGGTTTGTTCGGGGTAAGACACTTTAAATCACATAGAATGACAAATAACTATGAAGTATTCCATTTACTCAACAGCCTTAGATAACTCAATAGATTATTCATACATCTAAGCAATTAAAAGTATCCTTTATCTAAACAACTCATAAACCAAAACAAACAACAATTTCAAACAATAAATTAAGTTCATTCTTATTAATTCCATTTCATTTTATTTCATTTATTACTTACAAATGTTCAATTTCATTTATTATTGTCATATCAGTTCCTACTAATTTCTTGCATTATATTTATTCATTCATTTATTATTACATAATTCCATTTATTAACATTCATTTATTTATAGTCTTCATGTTTGAATAAATTTCTTCGCATATCAATTAACTTAAGTTTTTTTTTCCATTTTCCTATAATACTTACATTTCTATTTAATTAATAACATTTTCAATTATACTTAAGTTCATAACAACTCTAACAAATAAATCCTTATCTATTAAAGAATGCATTGAACACTTTCATTACTTTTAGGTTTACTTGTATAATTTTACATTACACTTCCTTATTAACATCTCAACTTTTATAATTGGTTAGTTATATTTATGACTTTAAGAATGAAATTGAAAGTTACACAAGTTTATTTTATCTCTTTTAAATTAACTTAATGTTCAATCATAATATCCCTTGGTTGACAGGTTACAAATTCCAAATTTCTTTTAATTCCATTTAAAACTTAGCATTAAATCTCTTATTTTATTAAAGGTTCCAATTATTAATTAGTTATGTTCCATTTCACTAAAAATAATTGAAACTATTAATTAATGGAAACTCAAGAATTAAATACCGGGTTCTGTTTCAAATCATTTAAAAATAATAGATAAATGTATATACTTGCAACATATATATATCTAATTATATTAAAACAATTTAAAATTTATGTTTGTTTATCAAAATAAATCTGTAGTAAAACTACTACAGTGGTCTTCCCGCTTCGAAACTCGAAAATGAACGTCGATGATGCATGCACTCATCACCGAAATTATTTTCCATCGACAGAAAGGGGAGTACAAAATTTATTTCTTTGCAGAATTTCTTTTAAACATTTCTTTCAAATTCTATTGAAATATTTATATCAGAAAATACTTCTAACAATATTATTATTATATTCTAAAATCAATTGAAAGAAATCTTAAAGAATCTCCGAACTTAAGTTCTAAATTTCCAATTTTCATTTATTTTATTTTCACTTAGTTTCAACTATTATTAATAAATTTCATTACCTAACAACCAATCTATTGCAACCAAATATATATTTTTTTAAAATATTTTTATATATAGAAAATATAATAGGCAAAGTTATTTCATTCGCCTATATTAAAAACAAATATTATGTCGGTCTGTCCTATTAAGTGTTTAGAAATTCCTATTGATGTCATAGCGTCCCATGCACCAACCAAAATTTATAAATACAAAACGGAACAGATTAACACAATATTAAAACCTTTTTATAACACTAACAAATACGCTCTCCCATATATATACACTCAGCGACTCCCATAGGGTATTACTACCCTATTAATAAAGAGTCAGACCCCACAAAGCCAAGGTTTATCGCTAAACTAAAGCTCTGATACCAGATGTAACATCCCACCTTTTTGTATGCTTTTAAGCAAACACACGTGCCAACTTGAACCATACAGAAGGGTGGATTGTTATGGGGTAAATAAGAAAAAGTGGAGAAATAAAAGAACAAAATAGAATCTTGCAGCAGAACGATAAAATATAATAATCAAATAACAGTTCATGAAGCTGTTTTACAAAACATTTGATTATACTTATACAATACATATCAGAGTTACACATACCAGAGAATGATAATAAATGCAGCGGAATATAATGGTGTAGTGTAATATAATAAATAGTAGTAATAAAATCTTCGTCTTCGTCCTCCAGAAATAGGGCCTTCAAATCCTGAAATGCTCAGGCTGACCCGAGCGAATTGAAAAGACAAAACACTCGAGTCAGAACTAAAAGATCTTATGTAAGTTAAATCAATGAAATAAATATGAGTGTAAACAGCGTCAGAGATGTTTACGGGGTTTGACATCTCCTATCCAGTTTCTAACGTGAGTGTAGTAACTTAAGAAATGTTCGGGATTCACACCTCTTAAAGATCCGTTAAACTATCTACTATGTAGTAATATTCGCTATTATAATAATGTCTAATCAATAAAGTATAATCATATAGAAAATAGCGTTAAGGGGATGAGAACCTTAACGCGGTCGGATCTTAAAATCATAATCGTAGTAAAGCTCGATATGGTAGGTGACACGGCACAACTAGGAAATGCCAGGGTAGATATACCAATTACGCACACGGACTGATGGAGCGGATAGCAGCCACTACCGTCCACCTCGAATAACACTCCCAAATCGAAGGGTGGCCACCAAAAATCACAAAGTAATAGAATAGAATCGAAGAAGTGCGTCCGATAAGAGGTGCTACCTCACTGGTCCGAGATCGCTCCTGTTTTAGCCACCTTATGCCAACTCACGGGAGTTGGGTCCACGTATATACCTTAGGATCATCGCCACCATCCTACTTCATTCTAGAAACTCCACCGCGTACACAGTTGTCAAAGTGGTTTTCGATATCGACAGAGAGTATGTCCATATCCGATCCCGGTCTCTTTAACAACCAATCGTTATTATAACACCGTGGTCATTTACAAATATATATACTTTTAAAAACACAATAACTGCCCTTTCAAAACATATCCTTTACTACAAAATAGTATATACTTTAAAACCGAAATATTTTTTTTGCCATTTCAAAACATATCCTTTACTACAAAATAGTATATACTTTAAAACCAAAATATTTTTGCCATTTCAAAACATATCCTTTACTTCAAAATAGTATATACTTTAAAACCAAAATATTTTTGCCATTTCAAAACATATCCTTTAAATAAAACCAAATTTCCAATCACTAATATTTCTCAAATTTAGATAACTTGAAATATTCTTTTAAATCATCTTAAACCCAAACCACATTTTGAAGTCATATTTCGAAATTTTCAATTTCAATAGGTTTCAAATCCATATATTCACAGATAATTCTTAAATAAATTCTATTTCAAATAAATTCAGTTTTCAAACCATATTACTTTCAAAGTTATAACAATTTCGAAAACCAATACTTTGAAAACAATAATACCTTAATTTCAATAAAACATTTCAATTTTGATATATTTCAAGACTTTAAATATTCCAAAATTCCCAACCAAATCTGATAATCTTATATATACCTTAATTCAATTTACTATTATTTAGTTTAGAAATATTTATTTAATAAATTCAATATCACTTAAATAAAGCTCAAACTTGAAATATTCGTAAATCAAACTTAAAACATCATCAAATTTTACTTAGCTTAAATTTTAGAATTTAACCATATATAAAAATATATTTATATAATATCAAAATTAGTATATATATAAACCCTTATTTTTCAAAATCCATAGAAAATCACTTTAAAATATTTTATATATAGACCACGGTGCTTGTATATAATTTTTCTATCCTATGGTCAAGTGATACAGATATTTATCATTTCAATCCGTAATTTTAAAGATAAAAGTTTACGGTTATATATCATTTCAAACCGCAATCCCGAATGGAATGAAATTGCATAATAACTTACAGTTTATATAAAATATAGCATCCATTCATCTAAATATCAATAAACAACCATTTATTACAATCATCATCCAATTCAAACAAACATCAATATAAAGCATATAAAATATAACAGGCATCAACAAATAGTTTATATTCAATAAAAATTAATAACTTTCAACTAGCAGTTTATATGCAACGAATAAATTAATTAACAATTAATTGGCAGTTTTAAATGCAATGAATAAATTAATTAACAATTAACTGGAAATTTAATGCAATGAATAAATAAATTAACAATTAATTACGATGAATGCAATTAACTGAGATAATGATGAAATATATGCCAAACAGCTATAAATAAATTTCTAGACACATCATACATGAATTTAACAAACATAGGAAATCTTAGAAGTTGTTAGTGGGTTAAAACACTCACCTTTATACGAATCAAAAAAAAACTTCTAATCCATAGCACCGCTCTATGTTTCCTTAGTCTCCTTCCTGATTGCTATCTTGTTCCGTAATATTTTATTTTGATTTTTTTTCCTTAATCTCTTTTTTTAAGAATGTTTTGGAAGAGACGGAGAAGTTTGTATGGACCTGGATTTGAAGAAGAAGATTTGGAAAAAAAAGAAGAATGTTTGAAAAAGAAGAAGAAAATTTAAAGAAGATGAAGAATTGAAAAAGAAAAGAAGCTTTCAAAAGAAGAAGAAGAAGATTTGAAGAAGAAGGAAAAAAAATGAAAAAGAAAGGAGGAAGGTGAAGAGAGAAAAGAAATGAGATGGAAAGAATTAAATGTAGCCTAAAGGTCTAGGCTTAGGTGTTAAATAGAAGGAGAAATGGACGGACCAAGTAAAAAAAGTGAGATAACTATTTTAAAATGTACATGTGATAAAAAAAAAGAAATGAAGGGACCACATACACATTTTGAAATTCAATTTCTCCGAAACATAACCAAATTAATTTCATTCACTCAAATAATACTCAATTTGTACACATATAATTTTTTTATCTACGCACAATTAATAAAATTATACTTACCTTAAAAATGAAAACGTTCAATTCTTTTATTTCCTTTAAAGCACCATTTCTGTTTAACACAAAACGCGCGTTTCTTTTATTAAATCTATTAATTGCAATCAACGTTTTCTTTCCTTTTTAATTGAAACATTTGAATTACATTAATTGCAATTACTTACAAAGTTAAATTTTAAAACAGACAACTAAAATAGATGAAAAAAATAGAACAATTGTTTATTTAAACACGTATATAAATTTGTTGTTTGTACACAAGAGTAATAAATAACTTACTGAAATAGATTATTTTCCTATTCTTGTAATCAATCTGTAAGCTAAAACAAAGTTCAAATAAACATATATTTCTTCCTTTAAAATCAATCATTCTATTCTTTATTTTTAATGAAATTAAACCTACAGTCACAAATGAAACATTCATTTTATTTGATGTGAATGTTATTTTCATTAAATCAAACTTTCCATATATTTTCACAAACATAAGTTGCTTTTAATTACACCTATTAATTTATTATTAGTATTCTCTATCTTATAGTAATTTAAACATATTTACACTATTGGATACAAACAGTAATTACATATTTCTCACTAAATAATAGTTTCTCATCTCTACACTCAATCTTTCAGCTAACAAACATTTCAAATAAATAAACACATGTTTACTCTTTTACAAAACTTATTCAATTTTTTTATTCTTTTATTTTGATTTACACTTCTACTATTAAAGCAATCATTACATTATGAATACAATTTACATTTCTATTTCTTTTTATTACATTCACACTACAGTTATGGTCTTATTCCACATTAATGTAACATTTTGTTGACATTTATTTGAAATTGATCAGTTAAATTGGTAACAACACCAACTGTCACCATTATACATTTTATAATATTTGTAAGTTAATTCTTTACAAACAATTATTACAACAACTCTCATTACACTACACTTATTCCATTTCCATCCATTACACATTGTTCTATTAATAAATCAACCTTTAAATTATTAATTACCTTTTATATCCTACTATAAATCAATGCACACATTTATTAAAATTTATACTCCCAATGTATTTATTCATCTTGATTTCATTCTTTTTGTTAAATCCATTATTACTCTATGAAAACAATTTACATTATTACCAAATATTACCTAAATTTACATTAACGTAATACTTAATTACATTTATTGTTATTGGTTTCATATTTTAATATAATAAGCTAATTAAATAGGTAACGTATATTAATTATTACCATTAACTTTAAATCACACTAATAAATTCATTATTCACAACCAAGTGTTATAACAACCTATACAATTCAAACTCCATTCAATTTCTATTCATTGCACTTTACGTAATTAATTAATACATCCTTCACATTATCAGTTTCTTCTTAATTCAATTATCAAATAAATGCATATATTAATAAAATTTATTTACAACCTATGCCACTGATAACTCTTTAACCCTTTCAGTTGCTTGGATTTCCATTCAAGTTGTTGATAGTCAACTTATATTAACATTATTACCTTTTATTCTAATTATTATTTCATTCATAAACCATTAACAACACATTATTTCATTAGTAAATTAACTATTTACATTTGTTTTCTTACACTTCATTTATAACCAAGTATAACATTTACATTATTTCATTTATTTGAATGACATTCAAGTAATTAACAATTAACTTACATTCAGTTACAATTAATCAATATATTATTTCCTTGGTAAATCCAATACTTATTCTTATTTACTTATTTCTATTTTATAACCAAGTGCAACAATTGACACTATTTCATTATTGGGATTTCACTTCAATTTTACAAAATAAATTTTAATTTCCAATGCTACATTCATTTCTAACTTTCACTTCATTATAAATTATAAAGTTTTATTTCTTTCTAAATTTAATTACAAAAATCTTATAAATTTAACCAATTTAATTATCGAATTTTACGGGTCGTTACAACATCCACCCTGAGTTAAAAAGTGAGGTCGTTAGATGGACGAGTCCACCCTCCTCAAACTTGGTGCAGATACGGACAAAGTCGTTAGGCGGACGGATCCACCCTCTTCATAGACATATTTTTATACTCCAGTTCGCACTCTGGGAATCTGGAGTCAAGTGAAGGATTGTCGTGTATCAATCCTTTTTCGACTTTGATGTGATGGCTTGTCCCCGAGCTCGGGTTTCACTTAGCGAGTGACCGGTTGCATCACAGTCACTCCATATTTGAATAAATTCCACCGTATGGTGAAACTTAGCTCTCCGTGCATAGTGATGATCATATGAAGCATTTCAAGCAAATCACAGCTCTGGCTCGAAGAGATTGCATTTTATTGTCGAAATAAGAAAATATGGCAAACTCAGTTGCCTTATTACAAATTCTAATTTCGAAATGCAGAAACAAATTGCAAAAATGGAAAATAAACTGAACGAGATAACATAGCCTGTTATGTGTAGTAGCGACGAAGACTTTCGCTGTTCCAGGCCCTTGGCAGAGTAAGACCGTCAACGGTCGATAATTTGAATGTGCCATCTCCGAGCCTTCGTTCAATAACATACGGTCCTTCCCATGTCGGCTTCATATGCGATGGAACCAGATAGATTCTTTTGAGGACGAGATCGCCTAGTTCAAAGGTTCGCGGGCGGACCTTGGCGTTGTACAATCGAGCGACTCGAATTCGATGCGCGGCTGCCCTCAAATCAGCCTCTTCACGCTTCTCATCTAGTAAATCGAAAGATTCAACAAGTAATATAGCATTAGTCTCCAGATCATAGTATGTCACACGATGAGAAGGTACTTCTAGCTTGATTGGAATAACGGCTTCTGAACCATAAGAGAGAGAGAGAATGGAGTGTGACCGGTCGTGGACTTGTGGGTTGTTCGGTAAGCCCATAAGGCCATAGGAAGTTCATCAACCCACTTGCCCCCGACCTTTTCCAGTCGTTTCTTCAGAATGGACTTTATAACCTTGTTGACCGCTTCGACCTGTCTGTTCGCTTGAGGGTGCGCAACTGCAGAGAATTTCTTCTGAATGTGAAACCGTTTGTAAAAATCTTTAAACTTAGCACTGTCGAATTGGGTCCCGTTATCAGTAATAATGGTGTGTGGGAGACCGAATCGACAAATAATGTTACGAACTACAAAGTTGATTACTTTTTTTGGTTGTTATGGTGGCAAGAGGTTCAGCTTCAGCCCACTTTGTAAAGTAATCAACTGCGACGATGGCATACTTTGCACCGCCTTTTGCCAGAGGTAAAGTACCAATGATGTCGATGCCCCACATCGCAAACGGCCATGGACTGACCATTTGTGTTATCTCGGTAGGCGGGGCTCTAGGAATTCGAGCATGCTTCTGACACCTATCACATTTCTTTGCATAATCTGACGCATCACGATTCATAGTCGGCCAATAATATCCATATCGAAGTATTTTCTTAGCAAGTGCTTGCCCCCCGGTGTGATCGCCGCATTCTCCCTCGTGTACATCGTGCAATACTCGTTTAACTTTATCCTGAGCGATACACCGGAGTAGAGGAACAGAGTACCCTCTTCTGTACATGATTCCATTCTGGATGGTGAATCGTGAGGCCTTCCGAAGGACTTGTCTCTTTTCACTCCTACGCTCCGACAGGGTTCCGTGCTCAATGTAATTTCTGAGTGGGGTCATCCATGAATCCTTTTCGGGGATGGTTTCGCATACCCAGGCTATTTCTTCCCGGTCAATGCTTGGGGAGGATAACGTCTCTACGGGAACGAGTCCCATTTGCTGAGCTTCACCTGTGCTGGCTAACTTCGCCAATGAATCGGCTTTTTGGTTGTGTTCTCGAGGTATACAATGAATGGCATAATAATAAAAATGATTCAGTACTTCCTGAACTCGAGCTAAGTAAGCAGTCAGCCTTCGATCTCTCGCTTGATACTCTCCCCGTACCTGACACACAACTAACTGTGAATCACAATAAATTTCCACAGCGACAATTCTCAAATCTCTGGCAAGCTTTAGTCCAGCTAAGAGGGCTTCATATTCAGCTTCATTATTGGTTGCACGAAAATCGAACTTTAAAGCATAACATATAGATCGGCCTTCGGGAGTTTCAAGTACAACACCAGCGCCCGAACACCGGTCGTTTGATGCACCATCAGTATACAGCTTCCAGACATATTTGGGAGATTCACTGGTTTCGGGCAAGTCCTATGGAATGGTAAATTCAGCTATAAAATCGGCTAGGACTTGTCCTTGAATGGCTCGCCTTGGAGTGTAAGCGATATCAAACTGGCTCAGTTCGATGTTCCACTTGAGTAACCTACCAGACGCCTCAGGCCGCGTAAGGACCTGTCGTAACGGCTGGTCGGTGTAAACAATAATTAGATGTGCCTGGAAATATGGTCGGAGCTTCCTTGATGCAATAACTAGACAATAAGCCAACTTCTCTAGCTTCGGATAATTCCTTTCAGCTCCAGTCAATCGTTTGCTGACGTAGTATACTGGCTTCTGTATCCTGTCTTCTTCTCGAATTAAGGCAGCGCTGATAACGTTTTCTGATATTGCCAAATATACGTACAACTTCTCATGATCAATAGGCTTTGACAGGATAGGTGGTGTGGATAGATGTTGAACTAGTGCTTGGAAAGCGCCCTCACACTCCACGGTCCATTCAAAGTTCCGTTTTCCTTTTCGGATCAGATCGAAGAAGGGAATGCATTTGGACTTTAAATGAACCTGATCAATGCTGCTACTTTCCCATTGAGACTCTGGACGTGCTTTATAGTTTTTGGAGTTTCAAGATTTCTGATTGCCCAGATCTTTTCAGGATTTGCTTCGATCCCTCGAGTGTTGACAATGAACCCAAGGAATTTTCCGGATGCAACTCCAAAGTGACATTTCAGTGGGTTAAGCTTCATTCTGTATTCTCGTAGTATGTTGAACATAGTTTCCAAGTCTTAATATGGTCAGTGGAAAATCGTGACTTCACAAGCATGTCGTTCACATATACTTCCATGGTTTTCCCGATCTGATTGGCAAACATCCGATTGACCAATCGTTGATAAGTAGCTCCGGCATTCTTGAGTCCGAAAGGCATAACCTTGTAACAATAGAGTCCCAGATTGGTTACGAAGCTGGTATGTTCTTGGTCAGGTAAATGCATCGGTATCTGATTGTAGCCAGAATACGCGTCCATGAAGGATAAGAGCTCATGCCCAGCTGTTGAATCTATTAGCTGATCAATTCTGGGAAGCGGGAAACTGCCTTTGGGACAAGCTTTATTCAGGTCGGAGTAATCGACACATGTTCTCCACTTTCCGTTTGAATTTCGGACGAGCACGGGATTCGACACCCATTCTGGATATAATGTGTCTCGAATGAACCCGTTCGCTTTAAGCTTTTCTACCTCTTCTTTAAGGGCGGCAGATCTCTCTGGATCCATACCATGCCTTTTTTGTTTGACCGGGACATGCCGCGGGTCAATATTCAGAGTGTGGCTCGTGATGTTTGGCGAGATATCATACATATCAGAATGCGAATACGTCAAGATTCGCCCGTAAAAACTCAACTAATTTCTCTTGAGTTTGCCGGCTTAGCTGAGACCCAATCTTTATCATCTTCGAACCATCATCATTATCAATTGGGACATCGATCATCAGTTCGGCCGGGGATGCTTGACTTTCTTTAGATTCTCCTTCTTCTTCAGTTTCTCTTGGGTCAAGATCCCTTTGGAATTGGCTGGGGTGCCCGGGCCTAGGCCCGGGCGTTAATTGTCAATTATCAGCAAAGCAGACGCAGAGAGATTCCTCTACGCCCTTTCCTTTCTCCTTTCACTGCGCCTCCCGCAGCTCTGCAACATAACAGGCTCTTCCAGCAGCCTGATCTTCCTGAATGATTCCAACTCCACGATCAGTGGGAAATTTTAAAGTCAAACACCACAGGGCAATGGCTGCCCTGAATTCAGCGAGGGCCGGTCGGCCCAAGAAAGCATTGTAAGGGGAGTCTATGTCCAACACAATGAACTGTAACATCCGTACTCTCCGGCGTTCTCCAACTCCCAACTCCACTGGCAGTTCCACCACTCCAGTGGGTATAGTAGCACTTCCGTTGAAACCATGGATTCGAGATTGACAAGGTTTTAAGTCCTTTGCTTCCATTCTCATTTGATCATAAGCTCGTTTAAACATGATATTCACAGAGCTTCCACTGTCAACTAAGATCCTCTTCATCCAAGCAGGACCTACTTGAGCTGAGATGACCAGTGGATCGATAGTGGGGGCTTCGACTTTATCAGCGTCTCTGTTCCTGAACACGATGTCATCTGTCATCATCTTCTGTTGCTTGGCCGGAGCCCCTTCATCAAAACTACTATAACATTCGAAGTCCACATGCCTGATAGAGCTGGCATACGACTCCATTTCCTTCCAGCTTCGGTCTGCTGGATGAGGACCACCACTTATTGTATTAATAACCAACCTCCTACCAGTACGAGCGGGTTCCTCCTGCCTTTCTTAATTTGGCGCACGATTCTGATTCGATGGGCCCACACCACCTGACTGCGGCGCCCGCACATACTGATCCAACTTCCGTTCACGTATCAGTTTCTCAATGAGATCTTGTAAATGACGACACTCATTTGTGTTATGGCCATAACTCTCATGGAATCTACAAAACTTCCTAGTCTGGACTTGTCTTTCTGTTGACGGCTTCGGGGCAGGTTTCTTATATTGCATGGTGTTACAAGTCTGCAAATACACATTTTCCAACGACATGTTCAATGGAGTGTAATTATTGTACATGGGAGCTCTACGTCGTGGACCACGTTTCTGATCTCGTTTTTTGCTTTGATTTCCATTGTCCCTCTGCTGATTCTGTTTATTTTGTATGTTCAACTGAACTTTTCCAGAATTCTCCCTGGATTGTTTAACGGCGATGTTACTCTGAATTTCTTCGATGTTGGGCCCTGCGTCATCCTGCTTCCTAGATTGTTTCGCATCCTCCCTTCTCAAGAATTGGGCTGCCTTGGAATAGAAACAGTCCAATGACGCAAGTGGTTTTCCAGCTAACCAATTTCTGAACTCGGAATTAGGATCAATCCCCTTAGTCAATGCCATCAGGATAGAGTTGTCATTGGGATTGCTTATTTCTGCACACGCGGCATGGAATCGCTCCAAGTAACGTCTAAGTGTTTCTCCGGGAGCTTGAGTAACACTAGACAAAGTGTTAACATCTTTAGGCCTTGCTACATGCATACGGAATTGTTCAACAAAATTGGTGGCCATCTGGTCAAAATTAGAAATAGACCGCGGTGGCAAACGAGTAAACCACATAGTTGCAATGCCCCCTAGGGAAATGGGGAAACTACGGCATTTTACTGCATCATCAGCTCTCGCAGCATTCATCAGCCATTTGTATTTCAGGATATGTTGATTGGGATCGGAACTTCCTTCATATACTGGCAAAGTTGACATCCTGAAACGCCGAGGTGGTTCAGCATACAATATGTCATCGGTGAAAGGGGTATGACTCCGGGAGATTCCCCAGTCGTCATTAGTGAGACCCTGACTTTCACGGATCATTTGACGAATCATTGTTGGTATATCCGTCATCCAGATATTAGGAGCATGCTGCGCCAAGGTGTGGTCAGGTTCCACAGCGCGAGTCTGAACTGGACGCGGTCGACGGTCCGTGTCTCGCCTCCTTGGTTCAACATTTTCTGGGACATAAGGCTTTGGAGTCTGCTCTCGTTGGTTACGATGAAGATCAGCTTGATTTATAGCATCACCTCCTTGTTTAGTAGTGGTTGTGGTAGCGAGGTTGCCTGTGACATGATAAGGAGCAGCACCTCCTCGGAATGAAGGTCTTGTACGGTGACTAATGGATGGTCCAGTTCTGGGTTGTCCAAGATTCGAAGCAGGTTGGTGTCCTGTGGCCTGGGTGTAGCTTACATCCAGCCGTGGGCGTGTTGATCGGTGATGGCCATCATAGGAGGCTGAACTCTCCGTAGAAGAATAAGAACCTTGATCTATTGGATCTTCTACGCCTTTGGCGATTCAGCGGGTTGGTCAATTCTGTGTTGGCACGCAGTTGTTCAGTAAGTTGTTGCCGACTCTGGGTCAGCTCTTGAAGCAGCATTTGGAATTCTTGTCTGGTGACCAGGCCTGATGGATCTGAAGGTCCGACGGCATCTTGGTTTGATGGAGGCAATTGCGCGGGATTATGCCTCTCTCGTCCTCCCTGATCAGCAGCTGTGGAAGCGGTACATGTACTCACCATGATGAAATGATGAAGTCCTTTCCTAGATCTGGTGGCAAATCTGAATAGTATGGAAGGGCTTCAAAGCTTGAGATCTGGATCTTCTTCTTGGACTTATGCAATCCGGTATAGATAGGAGATCCAAAGAGCAGGAGAAAAATTGGATTTTTTCTCAGTGAAAGCACCAAAGTGTTTGTACCAAAAATGGGCACAACACTCTTCGGAAGTTTTTGAAGAGATAAAATGAAGAAATTAAATGGAAAAAGAGGATTATCTAACAAAAACTCCAAAAAACGGATAGGAAAATAATAAAAACGCACAGAAACACAAGGATTTAGAGTGGTTCGGCGTATTGCTTACGTCCACTATGAAATTGATTGCTTTATTGATGTTTCTTTGATGATTACAATTGATTTCAATGTGTTATAGATGTTAACAATGAATTACAGCAGTGAAATTCGTTTGCAGCAGCAGCAATGGAGTTTAGAACTGGATCTAGTAGAGTCTGAGCGTTGGAGAATTCAAAGAAGAAGAAGAAGATCCAATTTCTGTTGGCTCTGGGGGTCTATTTATAGATGTAGGAGGCAGATTTCTCGCTCAGATCTCGGGAGGCTACTTCTGGCACGTGAGTAGGCCCGCGTGACCAAGCCCGTGAAGTTTCGGCCCGATCCATGATCGATACGAACGGATTTCGTATCGATCAAGATTGCGTCCGATGGAGTCGAAATTTGGCGTGGACATTCTTTAGCATGCACGTAAGCTTCTGTGAAAATTTCGTAGCATTTGGACTTGTAGATCGCGAGATATGATCGATACGAATTGGGATTTTCGGTTGGCTGTTTCGTTCGACTCCATCATTTCGACTCGATCCTGTTCGTATCGATAGTTGCGCGTGATCAAGTGGTGATGTGGCGAGCATTCTTCGGATTGACCCACCTTCTTTGTCGAGTTGATCGAGTTGTTCCGGAGTTTTCGCCGCGTCCATATCGATGTGATTGTCCTGTTCGAATCAATCATTAGCTTGCCTTTTCGTATCGATCTGTAGCACGCCTTGTTCGCATCGATGGAGGTGGCTTGGTCGTATCGATGATGGTGGCCCTGTTCGTATCGATGAAGGTAGCCCTTGTTCGTATCGATCAAAGCCGCTTCGACTTGATGGATACGAACAAGCAACATTGTGATGGATACGAACAAGCAACATTGTGATGGGTACGAATAGCAACTGTCATTGATTTCTAGTCAAGTTCTTGGTAGCACGACCTTGCAAAAAGGCGGGATAACAACTGGATTTCGGGTTGTTACATTCCGGTCGACCGCCTTAGTGCAAACTGCACGTGTATAAACACGTGCTTTGGCCTCTCTTCATCAATTTTTCTTCCTACTCGAATACAGCAGCCGCGCCCAAAAATCACCACTTCCAACTATCCAAATTCCTCCAAAACTCCACCATTTTACTCGCCGTTAGGTCCAAATCAAAACGCGTTGCGAGATCTACTCGGATCCATACTCCGTGTCTGCAGATCTGAGAGTTTTTCACCATGCCTCCAAGACCCTCTCTAGTTTACCTCTTTCCCCACCTCACACCACATGAGATAGCTTGGTGTCAGAGTGATAGGCAGATAGTGCAGTCTTACTCTGATACAGCCGCGTACCAGTTTCTGCAAGGGAGGGCGGTGGAGTTTACTGATTTTCCAGGCATGCGTTTAAAGCAGCTCTTCTTGGACACAGGGCTGCGACAGATTCTTAGCCATGAGACGTTCGAGCAGCGAGCGTATCCCAGGTTAGTACGTCTTTTTGATGCTAACTTATGTACTAGCGATGAGGATGAGGAGTTGGCCTTCCAGTCGGAGGTCAAGGGAGTTAGGATAGTTTTCACCGAGTCTCAGTTGGCTAGTATTTTGGATATCAGAGGGTATGGGTTAGAGGTAGGGCAGATTGAGATGACGGACATGGCCGTTTTGCAGCAGATTCTTTTAAACCCAGCACCTCGACTGGAGTGCTGGGCAGTTGACCCCGTTAGCTTGGTTAGTTATCCGCATTCTACAGCATAACCTTTTCCCCAAGACGGGGAGTTTTGATCAGATATACCTTATTGTGAGGCGGGCCACCTACGCCATATTTGGAGGATTGCAGGTGAACTGGGCTAGGCCGATTATGGCCCAGTATATGACAGCGACCGGACTTCACAGATATACTATAATTTACTGTCACCTTTGGACACGGGTCTTCAGGTGGGCCGGGGTTGAGATGGAGAGAGAGACTTACAATGAGCAGGCCCACCCCATGATAGATTCATCCACCCCGAGGAGGATGCATATAGGATTGGGCCAGATTCAGGGATATCGGTTCGATTACTCCGTTTTCTGTCTTCTTTCTAACATAAGAACTCAAATTTACAAAATTAGATTTTTTTGAAATTCGAATATTAAAAGTTGTGTTAGGATTTGGACGAAAAATTGGTTGAACTACACCCCTATTAAATAGGAGTGGGAAAAATTGGGTGAAAAATATTTTAATTTTTCAAAAAGATTGCATTCATATACAAATTGCAAGTATATTTAGGATGTGTGCATCATGTTTTAAAAATAATTTTTTAAAGAAGCAAAGCATTCATATAGGAGGTACCGCTTAGAAATTCATGTACATGCATATATTTTATATTGTATAACACTTTTACACGAAAGCAAAGATGGTTGCAAAATTGGATGTACACAAAATGGCTGTAATTAATGCGAGAGATTACATAAATTTTTAATCTTGTCAAATTTCGAAGATGAAATTTCCTAAGGGTGGAGAATGTAACACCCCGCATTTTTATATAGTTAAAATGTAACGTATAACGATAAGTAATGAAAATAAATAATTTTGGAATTATCGGAATATGGCTCCGGAACTTATACCATTGCGTCCAGGGCTATTTTCTGATCACTTTCCATATATAACTTGTCTAAAACGGAATCAATTTGAAGAAGTTAAGAACTAATCAAAATAAGTAATCGAACCGAAAAAATAACAACATGGATATGGGCCGACCAGTAGGTCGACCCAATGGGCACAACAGTCGACTGCTGGCTAAGGGCGGTCGACCCGCGTGCAACCTGGACGAATTTTCGTGCAGGTCTGTACTGTGACGTGTTTTCCCGTTTTTGCATGATCTAAGCAATACGTTCTTCAATCCTATTGCTCCAAACGACCCTATGACGTGGTGGTTCCAGGTTCAATCCAAGAATCCGACGGTCTGAGATCCCCAAGCTCCAATATAAATAGGACCCTAGGCCTAGCTATCTTCTCACAATTAGATTTTCTCCCATGGGTTCATTGCCTAAGGCTGAACCCTAAAAAGAAAATAATTTCTAGGGAGATGATCTTCTAAATTAAAATATTGTACACCTTGGAAGAAGGGGATCCAGAAGGACTGTGGAGGCAGGCGGAGCACCAGCGAAGCTAAGGACGACAGGTGAGTGGATTTATTTATATATATTTTAAGTTTAATATATATTATCGTTAGATTCCCGTTTAGAAAATTTTATTCAGTAATTAATCATATTGATTAAATTAGGTTGAACTATAATAAAACTTGCAGTTTATTTATAGTATCAGTATTTATACAGTATTTTATATGCCTTATTTACATCTTTTTCTACGTTTTGGGTTTTTATGCAAGCGTCAGTTTTCTTCTATCCCCTCTTCTTTCTTTCTTCGCGTATGGATTAGAATAGATTAAACGCGAATATGAATTATATAATTAAGAAATCTGAAATGAAGGAAATTAGATGTAAAATAATAAAAGTTGAGGAATAGAATTACTGTAATAAATTGCATTAAAACGAGAAAAACTAATTTTGGAGTGATTATTAGATTAATTGGTTGGTTTAGAAAATAGGATACATTTCCATAACTTAATATCTAAAAGATAATGATAAACATAACTGCTAGAATAAAAGGAATAAAAAGGGGAGGAAATAGTGTAATATAGAGAAACCACTGTATTTTACACTACTCCAAAATAGTAAAAGAGATATCTTGCAGTTACGGATTATGGTTTATAGTATTATTTAATATTAAGATATGGAAATGGATTATATAGTTTTCATAACTAAACAAATAAAATAGAATTACTTCCTAAAATAGCAGACAATAAAGTAAAGTATGATTTGAAGCAGGAAATTATCAATTTGAGAATTTAAGGCTATACAAGAAAATTTAAGGAGACTAAGTCTGCATTTACTGCGCAGGCTATTTAACTAGGCAACTATTATGATAAGTGAATTATGTAATATTAGACAACTAAAGAAAATTATATATCATAATAAAAGAAGGTAGACTAGAGCAGACATGAAATGCTTGTAATTATATAACAGACTGTAAAAGAAGAAAAAGTAGCAATTGCATGTAAAATTATAACATATGTTATAATTATGAAATAAGAACAGAAAAGCTTATCGTGAGACTTATAATAAATAGGTAAGCAATGATAGTAGAGGACAATGATGGAAGCTTATTTAGAAAACTTATACTAAGTTGATAAGCAAATAACACAAAAATAATAAAGGAGGCTTATCTTATTGAACTTAGAAATTTATATATTAAGTTAAATAAGAAAGATAGTAAATGTGGCTCATATTAATAGCATCCCCTATTAGACATATGGTTATATCATAATAGTTAGAAGTGAGACGAGGGCAAGAATATGCTAATTAAATTAAATCAGGTAGCCAACAAAATAAGAAAGCATACTAAACGCAAATTAAAAGACCAGACTTAGGGCCTAATAAAGGAATCGAAATGCGTTTGGAGCAGCCCAAAGGATGAAGCGCCTAACGAAGCAGTTCATCACGGATTTCAGCAATGGAGAAGCACGTCCAACTTAGTATTTTTGGGCTTTAAAGAAGTACGAGACTTCAACAAGACGTGAGGATACTCTAGGATAGCCCTTTGGGTAGGCCTAACGAAGCTGCATCCCCGGAGGCAGGTCTATAGGTGTTCCATCAAAAGAGTATGCCTTGACTGCATTTCCATTGTAGGCCTAACGAAGCGGATCCTTTGTAGGCATTCAGAAGGGCTTGGTGTTCGGAGTAGGGTATTCGTATGTCCAGTACTTGCAAATAAGGTGAAGGATAGTCGCATGCGGATATCGGCCAGCATCAAGACCAAGAGCGATTTCGGGAAAGACTAGAGTTAAACCAAAAGGCCAATGATTCTTTCACTATTGAGACATTGAATGGGGGGGGGGCACCGCCAATTGGATGTTAGATGTTTGCAGTAGGGCACGACCACTTAACTCTTTAGAAGTCTTTCGATTAGCTGAGGGGTGGCTACGTGGGGCCATAGCCATGATGAGAAAGGGACAAACCAACTAGAATATCTGTATTGTAGGCCCAACGAAGCGGTCCTTTACAGATATGGAAAATCCCCGATTGAGTTCCGTACAAGGTAGACCTTGTTGGAGGGATTCAGATAGTAGACGGAACAATTACGTGGTCCTCAAAGTACGCACTGGGTGGTACATTATGGATGTTCGAGCACTGGTATAGACTAGTGCGAATGCAATTTACGTTTTCATAGCAAGTAGTGGAGCATCTGTATTGTAGGCCTTATGAAGCGGTCCTTTACAGATGTAGTTACGGAACGCTCTCGAAGTTAGACGATGGAGTCCTTTTCGAAGAGGATACGGAAGGTAACATGGGTGGTACCTAGGACCAATATGGTCATTGGGCATATAGCTACATATATGTATATATTAGTTTATAGGTTTTTATCTACTATGGAGTAGATGGGCACGGTTCACGAATAGAGGTGAGAATATTGTAACCTAATGAACCTAAGATAAGAGCAAATGGAAATAAAACGATATATATAAAATTAAGCCTAGAAGTATATAACTTATCCATTCACCAGAACTTTTATTCTGACCCCCTCCTCATAACATCCTACAGGTTAGGTAGATGGAAGAGACTTCTCAGCTATGTGACACTTGCTAAGGAAGTGTTATTATTTGGGTGAGTATTTAATTACTATTATATTTTAATCAATTCCACCGTGAGATAGATAATTGAGCTCTGATATATTTATCTTTGCCTATTTGCAGGATACCAGATTCCCAACTCGGGTTTCAGTGGGCTTGGGTTTTAGCGTTTTTGCAAAAAATCCGGATCCACCGGATTTCGGGTTATTACAAGTAACCTTCCAAACGTCTCAGGTCGTTATAGGACCTGTCGTAATGGCTGGTTGGTGTAAATATTGATCGGGTATGCTGGATGTATGGACGAGCTTTCATGATGCAATAAGCAAGCAGTATGCTAGTTTCACTATTTTCGGATAATTCCTTTCAGCTTCTGTTAATCGTTTGCTGACGTAATACACTGGCCTTTGGATCCGATCCTCCTCGTAAAGCAATGCGACACTTATAGCGTGTGCCGATACGGCCAAATAAATGTACAAATCTTCATGATCTCCGGCTTCAACAAGATGGGGGGTCTCTCCAAATGATTCACCAAAACTTGAAACGTGTCTTTTCAATCCTGCGTCCATTCGAAGTTTCTTTTCCCTTTCCTAATCAAATCAAAGAAAGGAATGCATTTGTCTGTAGCTCTGGAGATAAATCGACTCAAGGCAGCAACTTTCCCATTCAAACTCTGCACTTGTTTAATAGCCCTTGGCACTTGGATATCGCGGATAGCCTAAATCTTCTCAAGATTAGCTTCTATTCCACGAGCATTATCGATAAACCCAAAAATTTCCCCGATGCAACACCAAAAGAACACTTCAAATGATTAATTTTCACCTTGTAATATTGAAGAATGTCGAACATTTCTCCCAAGTCTCTAATGCGGTCGTTTGATAGTCATGACTTCATGAGCATATCATCCACATACACTTCCATCATTTTTCCAATCTGATCTTTGAACATCCTGTTGACTAAGCGTTGATAAGTCGCTCCCGCATTCTTTAATCCAAATGGCATTACTACATAGTAGTACAATCCAACATCGGTAATGAAACTGGTGTGCTCCTGATCGGGAATATGCATCGGGATTTGGTTATATCTCGAATACGCATCCATGAAAGATTTCAATTCGTGTCCTGCGGTTGAATCCACCAGTTGGTCGATCCTCTGAAGGGGAAAACTGTCTTTTGGACACACCTTGTTCAAATCTGAATAATCAATGCAAGTTATCCATTTTCCATTCGCTTTTTTCACAAGTACATGATTAGATACCCTTTTAGGGTAGAGGGCGTCGTGGATAAACCCATTGTCTTTTAGTTTATCCACCTCCTCTTTGAGAGTGGCAGATCTCTCTGGATCCATGCCACATCTTTTTTGCTTCAACAGGACATGCCTAGGGTCGATATTCAATGCATGGCTCGTAATGGCAGGCGAGATTCCACACATGTCAGAGTGAGTCCAAGGAACACATCTAGTTCGCTCGGAGAAAACCAGCAAGTTCTTTCATCATCGGGGGGCTGAGCCGTGATCCAATATTTAGGACTCGTGATGGGTTTTTGTGGCTGACCGTGAAATCAGTTGTCAGCTCAGCCAGTTGAACCTTGGTCTCTTTGGGATCCTCTTCATCATTTCTTAGATCTATATCTCTATAGAACCAACTGTGGCGCCTGAGTCGATGCTTAGGAGCTAGTTGTTAATCTTTGGTAGTTTGGATGTGGACAGTCTTGTCCACACCCTTACCTTTTTCTTTGCGCCGAGCATCCCTGGACTTAGATACATAACAGGCACGTCCAGTTGCCTGATCGCCATGAACAACTCCAACACCATTATTTGTCGAAAACTTCAAAGTCAAACACCATGGGGAAAAAGATGCCCGTAATTTAGCTAGGGCCAGTCAACCCAGAAAAACGTTGTATGGAGAGTCAACATCCAAAACAACAAACGGAAAGATCTGCACTCTCCTTCGTTCATCTTTTCCCAATTCCACGGGTTGTTCCACATAACCAACAACTCCAATTGCAACGCCATTAAAACCGTGCATACGAGCTTTAGACAGTTTTAAATTTTTGGCTTCCATCCTCATCTGGTCATAAGCTTATTTGAAGATTATATTTACTGAAATTCCACAATCAATGAATATCCTTCTCACCAAAGCAACGCCAATCATGGCTGAAATGACCATTGGATCGACTATCAGAGCCTCTACCTTATCTGCATCTCTGTTCCTAAACACAGTATCATCCGCCATCGAACATTGTTGTTTTACCGAAGCTTCATCTTCCATATTCGAATAGCATTCAAAAGCCACATGCCTAATTGCGCTAGCATAGTGCTCCATCTCTTTCCAACTCTTATCTGCTGGGTGCGGTCCTCCGACTATCGTATTTATCACTAGTTTTCCACCAATCTGTGTAGTCTCCTTAGCCCTATGCGGCGCTTGTCCTTGGTTGGGGTCAGATATACCCTACCCGCCATCCAACGGAGCTTTCACAAATTCTTGTAATTTCCTTTCTTGAATTAGCTTTTCTATAACATCCTAGAGATGCTGCATTCATTTATATTGTGACAATAGCACTCGTGAAATCGATAGTATTTCCTGGTTTGTTTCTTCTTCCGTGTTGATTTTTTCGGAGGCGACTTCTTATACCGCATGGTATTGCAAGTAGACAGATAGATATTCTCCAAGGACGTATTCAACGGCGTGTAAGTATTATACATCGGAGTCCTAAGCTTCCCTCGTTCAGAATCCCTATTTCGCTCACGGTTCCTATCTCCGCCTCCCTTTTGCTGATTTGGTTTATTCTGGACATTCACTTGGATTTTTCTAGAACTATCATCAGACTGTTTTATTGCAATGTTACTCTATACTCCTTCTCCACTTGGTCCCGCAACACTCTTTTTCCTGGAGGACTTGGCTTCCTCCTTTCTCAAATACTGGGCCGCTTTTGCGTAAAAACGCTCCAATGTTGCGAGTGGCTTACTAGCTAACCAATCGCCAGACTTAGACTTTGGATCAATCCCTCTCATCACGACCATGAGTATCATATGGTCATTTGGATCACTGACCTCCATAACAACTATATGAAATCTCTCCAAATAATCTTTCAAAGACTCTCTTGGAGCCTGAATCACGCTGGAAAGGGACATCACATCTTTGGGAAGAGTCGCATGCATCCGAAACTGCACCACAAGCTTGGTTGCCAAATCATCGAATCTAGAAATTGATCGTGGGGGTAGCCTTGTGAACCACATCATTGCTATTCCGGAGAGAGTTATGGGAAAGCATCTACACTTGGTAGCATCATCAGCTCATGCAGAATCCATAAGCCATTTGAATATCATAATATACTACCTGGGTCGGTTTTTCCCTCGTAGGTGGGAATTGATTGCATGTTGAACCTCCTCGGATATTCCGCATGTAAAACATTATCAGTAAATGTGGTATGGCTTCTCGAAATTCTCCAGTCATCATTAGTCAAGCCCTGGCTCTCTCTCACCAACTGTCTGACCATTGCCGATAAGTTCGGTGTTTGGATGGTTGGTGCCAAGCGATGGTCGGACTCCACCTCATGTAAATGGTCTGATCGATGTATGCGGGTTGTTTCACGCCTTCTTGCTTCACCATCTTCCCGGTGTGTATCTTGTCAATTCACTTCATCGTCATTCCGGGGAAGAGCTTGGTCAAGATTCAATTGAACTCCAGCATCTAAACCAACCGTAATAGCTCCATCTTGATTACCATAAGGCATGGATGAATTCCCCCTTCAGGTGGTGGTATTGGTACTAATCCCTCTGGAGGGGTCGGCACTGATCGATCCTGGAAGACCACGATGGTCTGCCAATTGATGCCCCGAAGTTTCTGCACGATATCCATCTGTTCTGCGACGCGTATGCTTGTGATATTCATCCAACGAGTTAGAACTTTTCGATGCCGAGTAAGGAGTGGGATCCTTCCTAGTTTTTCGCCACTGCTGATTGATTTGGTTCATCAAGTTGATATTAGTATGAATTTGTTGATTTAGTTGTTGATGGCTCTCCATCAGCTCTCTCATTAAATTATGAAATTCAACTCTTGTAATAGAATCAGTGGGATTCTTACCTTCAACCGAATCAACATTCACATTTGTTGGTTGATTGCTGCTAATATTCTCATTTCCTTCCACGTTCTGAGAAGTAGATCTAGTATTAATAGCCTTTCTTAGATTTCTACAAATCTGAGTAGTATTAGCAACTTCTTGAAGATAACTGCAGATCTCCTTTATGGGATTTATCCAATCCAGTAGCAACAAAGGGATCCTAACAAGCTGAGAATCAAGGTTCTCAGTGAAAGCATCAAAATGTTTGTGACTAAACTTGTCACAGACACCCAAGAATAGGTTTTTATAGAGAAGTAGGTGAAGAAAAATAAAATTAAACTTAGGAAATGATTAAGCTAATAACAAATAAAAAGCAATAATCAAAGACACAGAGATTTATAGTGATTCAGCGTTATATGCTTACGTCCACTTTGAAGATTATCCTTTATTAATAACTTATAAATCTGATTATAACGGTAGGGAATAGTAAACACTTGCATACAATAGAGTCTAGAGTAATAAGCAACGTAAAGATCCTCAGAATGACCCATTACGCCAATATTTATAGGTAAAGGCGACCACTAATCTCTTTGAAATTTCGGCTGAAGGACCTTCTAATCCACATAGGCCTACTAGAGGGATCTCTAGGTCCAATTTCCAATGTGGAGCGATCGGTACTGATCCCTTCATTGGTCGGTTTTTGGGCAGCGATCCCTCTGGTCGCTTCTCTATGCTAAAATATGTTTAGCCTCCAATTTTTATGTCACTTGGACCATTGGAACTCGAGTTATTGCTTGATCTTTGATTTAATATAACTTGTGCACTGCTCTCCGCTGATCCCTTCCAAGAGATACTTGCTGATCCCTCCAACTTTATCCTTGTGACGTGCGATCCCTAGGGTAGTTTTCCTAGGGTCCATATACCTCGCCCTCCAAATTTCATATGCTTTGGGCTTGTAAATCTTGAGATATTGATTGTAGTATGCAAGAATGCACTTGGACTCTAATGCATGCCGACCCCTCTTAAGTAGAGCCTGCCGACCCTCTCGATTGAGTATGCCGGTCCCTCCTAATGAGCCAATCTATGCCAAAGCCTTCCATTCATTGAGTCATATTCCATGCTATGAGCGTCCTACACTGTACATCCATCAAATCCATTCAATTTTGGCTTCATATAATCATCTGTACTTGACTTCCGGACCCCACAATTATCATTATGGAATCATCGGCCTTAATGGCAGTCAGATCTAACTCGTGCAATCAGTTCAATATAGCCGAGCTAGAATGTCGGGTAACACTTTTAAAACACCATTTATTTAAATTATTAATTAAATATAAATATTATTAATTATAATGATTAACTAAATTCAAATATCATTAATAAAAATGAGTAATTAGATTTGAACATCATTAATTAAAATGGTTAATTAAATTTAAAATAGTAAAAATGATTAGTTAAACCCAAATATCATTAATTAAAATGATTAAATAAATTAAATATCATTAATTAAAATGTTTAATTAAATCAAATATCATTAATTAAAATGATTAATCAAACTTTAAACATCATTAGTTAAAATGATTAATTAGATTTAAATATCATTAATCAAAATGATTAATGAACTTTGAACCTCTATTTTGTGAAAATATAAGCTCAAGTTCAACATATATAAGGGATGACATTCAATAACTAACGGTATAGCGAAAATCGCTATACGACGCTTAAACAATTCAAAGAGAATGTCACAATTATTTCAACTAAATTTCAATATAAGCAATAAAGGAATATAAAAAAGATGCATAGAAAATAAATAAATAATGGCGAGAAACTCCTTTGGGTTTCTCTACAATTGTCCCGTATAAATCAAACATATGTATGCACATTTTTTGAAGTGTTCTGTAGCAACTTATTCACTACGAAAACACTCCGACTGCCCCTTTCTGTCCTCTGCAACAAAATGGTTATTTACGTCATCTGCTACTAGGCGGGAACAAACAATAATATATAGTTATATAAATTTCCCAAATGGGAATCCAATCCAAACAATCAATCAAACAACAATATAAACTAATATCCAAGCAGACAATAAATAATTATTTTATCTACTATATAATATACTACTTAACCAAAAATGTGAGTTTAACTCAGTAAAATCCTAGTTATCGCTTTCGCGTTCTGATTCCATCTAAAATCAAACAGCGTTCGATTTTAGCTTGAAATTCTACAAGCTCTAATTCCTACAAATCTAATTCCAAAGCATAGTTAATGCTTTTACGAATACAATGCAACCCACCGCATTCGATTTAAACCTTGAATGAACAAGTTATGAGTATAATAAGATTTTAGAATTAAATAACATAATTAATCAAATAATTACATGGTTAATTCACTAATTGCTCTATAATCCAAGCCCTAATCCTCCTTCACGAATTTATGCCACACGAACACCCTCCTCGATCGCTTGTTCTCTCCCCTACCATTGCCACAGTTGGCCACCCATGGCCACCGCACTTCCACAATAGGACTGTATAACCTCGACTAACTCAAAGAACCCGACCTCGACCTCCTAATCGCCACCGCTGCCGCATATGAACGCAAAACCCAAACTGCGTTCAACTCCATGTCGCCGCCATAGTGGACGTTAGCACCCCACCTCACCCAGATCAAAGCTCTCTCCATCTTCAACAACTCTCCTTCAGGGCCGACTACCCAATATCCACTGTAGCTCGCCGTCGAACCTGAAATAGCTGCACTGTTCAAATCAACTTCACCGCCGTCTCACTCCATCGTGCCTCAATCCGACCGTCATCTACTCATCTCAACAATTTGAACAATATTGTAGTTGATTACTTTGCCTGAATCGGCGTCAATTGTTGCCGATCGTCGTTGATGAAGGTTGGCCATTGGATTTATGGTTTGGAGAATGACGACTAGGGTTAGGGTTAGATTTTGAGCAAAATGAATGGGTTTGGGGTCCTATATATAGGAATTCTAATCAACACTATTCACGTCCAAAATTTTACGAACTCCAAACGAGACCTGCTCACTAGCATTCTTAGCTTCATACCCTTTTTCCAAACTCAATGGAACTTTTGTCGGGCCCTAATTCCAAAGTATACAAAAGTTAGCTTCTTAGATCAAATTATATTATATATTAATTTTTGAAATTAATCGCTATGCATTTCGAGCTTGCACGATCAAACCGTACGAAATCCATTTAATTAATATTTAATTCACAATCAAATATTTAAATGATCACTATATTTGAATTCAAGTTATTAAATTCCAAAATCCAATTATTTAAATATTTAAAATTAATTAAATATTAAAAATCTAATGACCAAAATTTTGGGTTGTTACATTCTCTTCACTTGAAAAAATTTCGTCCCCAAAACTCCCAAAGTAAGGAAAATGCCTCCAAACCCTTAAGTTTAAAACTATTAATTAAAGTGAGTTATTAAACTATTAAAGTTCCTTAAATTACAGAAAATTTCAGCAGCACCTCATTTGCGCGGCTAGATCCAAAAAACTACAACTCTTCCAAATCAATCAGAAGAAAACAAAAGCCAAGTGGCCTCCCATGTCCAGGGCATAAAATCATCAACCAATTCCAATTTCTAGACCATTTCATTTACCAAATTTTCAAAAGTCAATATCATGTCCGTTTTCCTTGTTCAAGTTTTAGAAATCCCAATCAACACCATGGCATCCCACCTCTCGACTAGAATTCATAAATAACTCAATAGACCAATTAACATAATATGTTTTTACTACAATAACAAATACGCTCTTGTATACATAATACTCTCAAACTCATTCTAGGGTGTCACTTACCTATTTCTAATTAACCATACCTACCAAAGCCAAAGTTCTCGCTTAACCTTCAACTCTGATACCAAATGTAATATTCACCCGCCTCAAGGGTGCTAACCAGAAATAGCAACCTCGTTCTTGATTTTATGGCCAGCCTCTTGACTATAGGCCATCTTCCTACCAACCCGTAAAGTGACGTATAAGGATGAGAGACAAAGCTTTGTCATATAATTCACTATGCGAGAGCCCTCTATCACGCTATCTACAACCAACAGTATTAGAAACGACAACATATAATATAATAAAGTGAGTATAAACTGTCACTCTAAGATATAAAGTACATCAGAGTTAAAAACAAATCTCATCAGTTGGACAGTTATAAATTTCTAAACTTACAATTGCTGATAGGTATATATAATACAACAAAAAATAAAATACTACGACGGGTGAACATCCAGCTCTACTTCATGAGATCCATGTCCTACCAACGACAACCTAGAAAAATACTTGGTCTGACCTAAGCATTATAATAAAATATGACCTGGATCAGTCTGGAAAACAAGCATGAGAAAACTCAAGTAATATGAGAAACATATAATAATTCTATGAGACTGCGCCGTAAAACGCGGTGGGTTTTTACCTCACAAGAACAACATCCATATATGAAGAATTGGGAAACAAATCAGAACAACAATCCAATCAAGAAAGAATGGAAATAAACAACAACAAAAAATCCAAATAAAAAAGGGTGGGTACAAGTAAGAACAAATATCCATACTTAATGAATATGCATATATAATATCAATATCCAGACTTGAAAGAATGGACATAAATAATTAAACATAGAGAAGAGCATAAGACACTTCTCAAAGCAATTAAGCAAACAATTCAAAGATTTGAATTAACAAAAGAGAAGTTTTTCCAACAATGACTAGGAAGGGTGCGCCCCCTTACCGAAAGTATACATCTAGAAATATACTCGAGAACTCCAATGACTCTCGGAAACCTCCAAGCCAGACACTGCCAACCTTTATTGAGAATCCGTGTATCTCACATCTCTGAAGCATACAACCGAATCCAATCTAGAGTAGATGGAATATACCCTAATGGGAATAATCCCACATAACTTGGCTCCCCACTTGCGCTTTGGTTTTAGTCATTTTCGACAAAGGATAGCAATTCTCAAATGAGCAACAAATCGTTTGGGATTGATGAAACATAAAATGAAAAGATTAATCCCAAATTTGAATAAAACAAGGAAAATGAATAAATCCAACATAACTAGGAGGGTGCTCCCTCTACACCGATAGAATACCCCTAGATAAAATATACATGAGAGTCCACGACAAACATGTAACACTCTCGGGAACTTCCAGATTGGACCCCGTTAAATCCACAAGCATCCGAATATACTCACATCAACGCATGCATGCTATCGACACCACTAGATAAATGTGAACATATCCTAATGGGTGCAACCCACGTGGCTTGTTTTCCACTTGTGCTTTGGTTTTAGTTTCCATGGTGTTGGACACCAATGCTCAAAATGAGCGACAAATCCTCTTAGAGCGACTCTGCACAACTATGACTAGGAGGGTGTATCCCCTTTATCCGCTTTTTAGTTTTAGACATTTAGACAAAAGATGTCAAAGCTCAAAAGAGCAACATATCATCTTAGAGTGACGAAATACAAAGAAGATAACAGAATCGGAATCGATAGTCGATAAATAGACTATCGAGAATAAAAAAGTGGTTTGTGTATAGTAATTAATCGCATGCACTTAGCACTAATAATTAAATCAAACTTTTAAACATTTGATTCATACTTGTGCTTGATTTTCAAATTTCCACTATTTGTAAAACATTTAAAAATACTCTTTGGAAATAATCTATAAAAAGGGTAAGTTATAATACTAAGTATATTAAAGTAAGGTTTAAAATAAATGTCATTAAAACATTGTTTACTATAAACCCAAAAATAATTTACACTTAGCTTTATTTTTAAACAATTTCTTTTAAAATATTTTTATCATTTATAAACCAACATTTATAAATTTTAAAACGGCATTTATTATCCCAAAGGATAATAAAGAAATTTAAATACCTTTATAACTTTAAAATAATGTTAATTTGTCACAAAGGATAATTTATATACCACTTTATAATCTTTTTAATAAATCAATCAATAGTCTTCAAACATTTTTGTCAAATTAATTAATTAAATTTAAAACATTTTTATTAAATCAATTAAGTAACTTTAAAACACTTTTATTAAATCAGTTAATTTACTCTAAACTCCTTTATTAAATCAGTTAATTAACTTTTAAAACATCATCAATTAAAATTATTAATTAAATACAAATATCATTAATTAAAATGATTACTAAATTTAATTATCATTAATAAAAATGATTAATTAGATTCAAACATCATTAGTTAAAATTATTAATTAAATTTAAACAACATTAATTAAAATGATTAGTTAAACCCAAATATCATTAATTAAAAGGATTAATTAAATCAAATACCATTAATTAAAATGATTAATTAAACCAAATATCATTAATTAAATCGATTAATTAAACTTTAAACATCATTAGTTAAAATTATTAATTAAATTAAAATATCATTTATCAAAATGATTAATGAACTTTAAACATCTATTTTGTGAAAATACAAGCTCATGTTCAACACATACAAAGGTTTAGGGGATAATATTTAATAAGTGATGGTATGGCGAAAATTGCTATAACGATACTCAAACAACTCAAAGAGAATGTCACAATTATTTAACATCAATATAAGAAATAAAGGAATATAAATAAGATGCAGATAACAGTAAATAAATAAATAATGGAGAGAAACCCCTTTGGGACTCTCTACAATTGTCCTCTCTAAATCACACATATGTATGTGTATTTTTCTAAGAGTTCCGTAGCGACCTATTCACTACGAAAACACTCTGAATGCTCCATTTTGTCCCTGCAACAAAATTTTATTTACGCCATCCGCTACTAGACGGCAACAAACAATAATATATAGTTATATTAATTTCCAAAACGGGAATCCAATCTAAACAATTAATCAAACAACAATATAAACTAACATCCAAGCGGGCAATAAATAATTTTTTATCTATTATATAATACACCGATTAATCAAAAAAGTGAGTTTAACTCATCGAAATTCCATTTATCGCTTTCACGTTCTAATTCCATCAAAAATCGAATAGCATTCGATTTTAGCTTGAAATTCTACATGCTCCAATTCCTACTAATCCAATTCCAAAGTGTAGATAATGCCTTTATTAGTACAACACAACTCGCCACGTTCGGTTTGGACCTTGTATGAACAAGTTATAAGTATAATAAGATTTTAGTATTAAATAATATAATTAATTTAATAATCACACAATTAATTCACTAATCACTTTATATCCAAGCCCTAATACTCCTTCACGAATTTAGGCCGCATGAACACCCTCCTTGACCGCTCGTTCTCTCCTCTGCCATTGTCGCCGTTGGCCACCCACAACCACCGCACTTCCACAATAGGACTGTTTGACCTCGACTAACTCAAAGAAATTGGCCTCAACCTCCCAATCGCCACCGCCACCGCATACGAATGCAAAACCCGAACGCATTCAACTCCATGTCGCCGCCGCCATAGGCGACGATAACACCTCAAACTCCCCTAAATCGAAGCTCCCTCCATCCTCAACAACACTCCTTCAGGGCCAAACTCCTGAAAACCACCATAGCTCACTATCGAACTCGAAATAGCTACGTCGTTCTACTCAACTTCCCCATCGTCTTGCTCCATCGCGCCTCAATCCGACCATCCAAACTACTCATCTCAACAAATCGAACAATATTGTTGTTGATCACTTTGCCTGAATCAGCACCGATGAAGCTTGGCCATTGTCTCTATGGTTTGAAGAATGGCAGCTAGGGTTAGAATTTGAGCAAAATGAATGGGTTTGGGGTCCTATATATAGGAATTCTAATCAACATTATTCACGTCCGAAATATTTCGAACTCCATACGAGGCGTGCTTACTGGCGTTCCCAACTAAATACCCCTATTCCGAACTCAATGGAACTATTTTGGGATCTAATTCAAAAGTATACAAAAGCTAGATTTTTAAATCAAACTATATTATATACAAATTCCTAAAATTAATCGCTACGCGTTTCAAGTTCGCACGATCAAACGGTACGTCCAATCGCTACGAAACTCGTTGGCATATATCGCCTTATAAATTTCGGTCAAAATCCAAGACAGTGCCCTGGAATGATAGTTTCACTCATTTTAAATATTGTTTTATAATTTCGATCCAATCATCGATATTTATCCGATCTATTTATTATTGTAATAAAATTTCCAGTTGGATTCACCAATATTATTTATTAATTGAAAGGAGTTAAATAAGACTATAAATCCATTTAATTAATATTTAATTCACAATTCAAATATTTAAATGATCACTATATTTGAATTCAAGTTATTAAATTCCAAAATTCAATTATTTAAATATTTAAATTAATTAAATATTAAAAATAAAATGTCCAAAATTTTGGGTTGTTACATTCTCCCCCTTAAAAGAATTTCGTCTCTGAAATTCCCAAAGTAGGAACAATGCCTCCAAACCCTTAAGTTTAAAACTGTTAATTAAAATGAGTTATCAAACTCTTAAAGTTCCTTAAATTACGGTAACTTTCAGCAGCACCTTTTTTACGTGGCTAGATCCAAAAAATTACAACTCGTCCAAACCAATCAAAAGAAAACAAAAGCCAAGTGGCTTCCCATATCCGGGGCATAAAATCATCAACCAATTCCAATTTCTAGACCTATTACGTACCTTTTTTGCGTTAATTTTTTTTGCAAGCAGCTTATTATCTTGATGCTAATGTAGGTGCACAACAATCAAATAGCAAACTCTTACTTACTGTACTTACATAATCCAAAAAGAATCATGCTGACAAAAGAGCAATATGACGTAACAAATAATAATGGTGCAACTCTGCATGCAAAAACTAGTCAGATATAAATTTACATGCAACCAAAAGCAGCATAACAACCATATGCAACAAAATACAAAGAATATATATAATGAATGCTTTGCATCCAATATTTTCAAAAGAAAAATTTAGAACTAAATGCCCAAGTTTTATATTCAAAGTATATTTCCAAATTTACTTCAAAGAGAATTAAATGAAAATCAAAATCAATTATGACAAGGAGAGGGCTCTCTCTACTGAAGTATGGTATAACTCTAGAATCAAAATATCATGGAGTATCCAGTGGTATTCCGGTTCCTCCTAAACAACAACTAGAGTAAAGAAAGATACCTGGCGAGTCTCCCAAATCAGAAAACCCCTAATTGCCCTACTTTAGTCATAACAAAACATTTGAAAAACCATTTCGAAAATATTATTTATAAACATTCCGAAATAATTACACTTCATCAAAAAATTTCCCAAAATAATGTTTCTATTATTTCTTTCACAAATTCTTTTGAAATCATTTTTTTTTCAAAAGCACCGGGATTCAAGTCCTAACAAAAAATAATTTTGTAAACCATAGTCTATAACATCACACTATCAATCAAATCAAATTTCGTAAAGGAATAAACTAACACAATCAATCAATCAAATTCGTAAGCAAAAAATCTAACGCTTAACACTATTTAAAATGTCAAATAACTAACAAACAAGATTTAACATTTTGCTTAGAATTCACTCTTTCTAGAATTATTAGTTTTTTAACTACACTAATTTTTCTAAACCGCTTAGATTTTATTCAGTACCAAAATTATTTATGAATTATTTCATAAATTTTCATAAGTTTGTAAATATTTTATAAAGTTGTTTCTTTACAAGGCATCAATTAAAACTTGCTCCATTTTATTTACTTGTAATGTACCCTTTTAGGTACTAAAAGGATATACAAAACATCAATTTCATTTTACTTTTTAAAATTTAGATGGAGGCCCAATCAAAATTTGTCTTTAAAATTAAGTCAGTCTTTCGACCTCTTTACCTTAGAGCGTTCTAAGGAAATATGTTTACAGGTTGGCCAAATAAAATCAAATAGTTTACACTACCTAGAGGTTTTAAACAAAATCTATGGTATTAACAAAACAATGTTTATTAAAGTCTTTTTATCCAATTTACCCATTTAAAATTTGTGTTGAATCATCCCTTTTCTATTCAAGGGTAAAATTTCATTTATCCAAAACATTCTTTTTATCAAAATACATTTTGTTCTGAGATTAATTCCTTCTAAGGGAACTTAAAAACTAAATACCCAGTTTTTATTTCAAAAATCACATTTTTGAAAACACTCTACATATATTTCTATATGAAATAACTTTAGCTATTTATTTATTAAATTTACTTTAGGTTTGTATGGTTTTGAACTCATTTTGATCGCACAATGATAAAGAGAATAATTTACCAAGTGCCCTATAACGTTCGCCTAAGTAAACATCTGATCATCACTTAGAAGATTGTTTAGATTGCCACTAAACTAATCAAGATGTTTTCCTCCGAATTATACCCAAGAAAATGTATTCCATTTAAAATTTCTCTTTCAAAATATGTATATTTATAAATACTTCCAAGTAATACCACTTTTACATTTTCTCAAAACCCTTTTGATATTATTTCATACAATTCCATGATTTAAATTCAAAAATCATTTTAAAACACATTTTGTACACCAAATTTATATAAAAGTACCTTTATATAAAATCATTCCATATTACAATAATTCTCCTTTATTATAATAAAATTTTCTCAATTATTTATTGTCTAAATGTCTTATCCTACCAAATAGATTATATTTAACAACTTTTGATTTAAAAGTTTACTTATAACTTAACAATTTCTCCAAACACCTTATAGTCAAATTGTGAATCTTAATTCCCAAATAGGTTTGTTCTAATACCTCACAATTATAAATAAATGCACATAACCGTATGAGCATAAATTAACAAACAATAGTTTATGCTCTTAAATTATCCGAGCACGAAAAATCAAACAATAATGATAATAAAAAAATATTATCATTTTTAAACAAGCACACCATAATAACTATATAAGTTTTGAAAATTATTACTTTATATGTATAATATATAATCTTAGATAAATATTTCATTTATCGAATTTTTAAATATCAATATCGTGTTTGTTTGCCTTGTTCAAGTATTTAGAAATCCCAATCGACACCGTGGCATCCCACCTCTCAACCAGAATTCATAAACAACTCAATAGACCAATTAACACAGTATGTTTTTACAACAATAACAAATACACCCTCGTATATATAATATTCTCAAACTCATTCTAGGGTGTCACTTACCTATTTCTAATCAGCCATACCTACCAAAGCCATGGTTCTCGCTTAACCTTCAGCTCTGATACCAAATGTAACGTTCACCCGCCTCAAGGGTGGTGACCACAAATAGTAACCTTATTCCTGATTTTACAGTCAGCCTCTCGACTGTAGGCCATTTTCCAACCAACCCAAAAAGGGACGCGTAGGGGTGAGAGACAAAGCTTTGTCACATAGTTCATAATGCGAGAGCCCCTTATCACACTGTCTATAACCAACATTATCAGACATGAAGACATATAATATAATAATGACGGGCGAACATCCGGCTCTACTCTGTGAGCTCTATGTCCTATCGAAGACAACCTGGAAAAATACTCGGTCTGACCCGAGCATTATAATAAAATAACATCTGGATTAGTCCTGAAAACCAGTATGAGAAAACTCAATTAATATGAGAAACATATAATAATTCTATAAGACCATGCCGCTAAACGCAGAACGGGTTTTTAGCTCACAAGAACAACATCAATATATGAAGAAATGAAAAAAAAATCAGAACAACAATCCAATCAAGAAAGAATGGAAATAAACAACAGAAGCAAATCCAAATAAAAAAGGGTTGGTACAAGTAATAACAAATCCCATACTTAATGAATGGGCATAAATAATATCAAAATCCGGACTTGAAAGAATGGACACAAATAATTAAACATGAAGAAGAGCACAAGACACTTCTCAAAACAATTAAGGAAACAATTCAAAGATTTGAATTAACAACAAGGGAAAGAGAAGTTTTTCCAACAATGACTAGGAGGGTGCGCCCCCTTTACCGAAATTATACCTCTAGAAATATGCTTGAGAACTCTAATGGCTCTCGGAAACCTCCAAGCCGGTCCTCGCTAACCTTTACCAAGAATCTGAGTATTTCACATCTCCGAAGCATACAATCGAGTCCAATCTAGAGTAGATGTGATGATACCCTAATGGGAATAATCCTACATAACTTGGGCCCAACTCGTGCTTTGGTTTAAGTCATTTCCGATAATGGGTAGCAATGCTCAAATGAGCAACAAATCGTCTTGGATTGACGAAACACAAAAGGCCAAAAGATTAATCACAAAATTCGAATAAAACAAGGAAAATGAATTTATCCAACATAACTAGGAGGGCGCTCCCCCATAAACAAAAAGTATACCTTTAGATAAAATATACTTGAGAGTCCACGCCAAACTACAACACTCTCAGGAACTTCCAAGTGGACCCCGTTAAATCCACAAGCATCCGAATATACTCACATCAGTGCATGCATGCTATCGACACCACTAGATAAATATAAATATATCCTAATTGGTGTGACCCACATGGCTTGTTTCCCACTCATGCTTTGTTTTTAGTTTCCACGGTGTTGGATACCAATGCTCAAAATGAGTGACAAATCATCTTAGAGTGATGCTGCACAACTATGACTAGGAGGGTGCACCCCCTTATCTGCTCTTTGGTTTTAGTCATTTTCGACAAAAGATATCAAAGCTCAAAAGACCAGCACATCGTCTTAGAGTGACGAAATACAAAGAAGATAGCAGAATCAAAACCAATTGTCGATAAATCAACTATCGAGAATAACAAAGTTTTAAAACACTAATAATTGAATCAAACTTTTAAAAAATTTGATTCATACTTGCGCTTGATTTTGATATTTCCATTATTCGTAAAACACTTTAAAAATACTCTTCAGAAATATTCTTTTAAAAGGGTAAATTATAATACGAAGTATATTAAAATAAGGGTTAAAATAAATGTTATTAAAACATTGTTTACTATAAACCCAAAAATAATTTACACTTAGCTTTATTTTTAAACAATTTCTTTCAAAAAAAATTTCTTACTTATAAACCAGCATTTATTAATTTCAAAACAACACTTATTATCCCAAAGGATAATAAATAAATGTAAATACCTTTTCAAATTTAAAACAATGTTAATTTTTCACAAAGGATAATATATATACCACTTCATAATCTTTTTAATAAACCAGTCAATTGTATTAAACACTTTTGTTAAATTAATTAATTAACTTTAAAACATTTTTATTAAATCAATTAACTTGCTTTAAAACAATTTTATTAAATCAGTTAAGTTACTCTAACTCTTTTATTAAATCAGTCGATTAACTTTTAAAACACCATTAATTAAAATTACTAATAAATCCAAATATCATTAATTAAAATGGTTAACTAAATTCAAATATCATTAATAAAAATTATCAGTTAGATTCGAACATCATTAATTAAATTTAAAACACCATTAATTAAAATGATTAGTTAAACTCAAATATCATTAATTAAAATGATTAGTTAAGTCAAATATCTTTAATCAAAATGATTGATTAAATCAAATATCATTAAATAAAATGATTAATTAAACTTTAAACATCATTAGTTAATATGATTAATTAGATTTAAATATCATTAATAAAAATGATTAATGAACTTTAAACATCTATTTTTTGAAAATAAAAGCTCATGTTCAACACACACAAAGGTTTAGGGGATGATATTCAATAAGAGATGGTATAGTGAAAATCGCTATAACAACATTTAAACAATTCAGAAAGAATGTCATAAATATTTCAACTAAACATCAATATAAGCAATGAAGGAATATAAATAAGATGCAGATAACAGTAAATAAATAAATAATGGAAAGAAAGCCCTTTGAGTCTCTCTACAATTATCCCTTGTAAATCACACATATGTACATGTATTTTACGAAGTGTTCTGTATCAACCTATTCACTACGAAAACATTCCGACTGCTCCTTTTTGTCCCCTACAACAAAATTGTTATTTATGCCATGCGATACTAGGCGGGAATAAACAATAATATATAATTATATGAATTTCCAAAACGGGAATCCAATCCAAACATTCAATCAAACAACAATATAAACTAGCATCCAAGTAGGCAATAAATAATTTTTTATCTACTATATAATATACTGATTAACCAAAAAGGTGAGTTTAACTCACCGAAATTTTAGTTATCACGTTCCGATTCCATCTAAAACGAACAGCGTTCGATTTTCGCTTGAAATTCTACAAGCTCCAATTCCCACTAATCCAATTCCAAAGCGTAGATAATGCTTTTACGAGTACAAGCAACTCACCGCGTTCGGTTTGGACCTTGTATGAACATGTTATAAGTACAATAAGATTTTAGAATTAAATAATATAATTAATTTAATAATTACACAATTAATTCACTAATTACTCTATAATCAAAGCCCTAATCCTCCTTCACGAATTTAGGCCGCATGAACACCCTCCTCGATTGATCATTCTCTCCCCTGCCATAGCGCTGTTGGCCACCCATGGCCACCGCACTTCCACCATAGGACCGTCTAACCTCGATTAACACAAAGAACCCAGCCTCAACCTCCCAATCCCCACCGCCATCATATACGAATGCAAAACCCGAACCGCGTTCTACTTCATGTCACCGATGCTATAGGCGACGATAGCACCCTAAACTCCCCCACATTAAATCTCTCTCCATCCTCAACAACTCTCCTTCAGGGACGACCTCTAAAATCCACCGTAGCTCGCCGTCGAACCCGAAGAACCACGAAATCCATTCAAAAAAGCAAACTTGTGAACAATGTCCCTTCCTTTGAACCAACCGAAAACAGAATCAGGGCTGATCAAAGGAGCATTCTGAATCTGGCTCCCTACGGGCGCGCCAGTGAAATAAGTCAAGTAAGTATAGATATTAGGCAAATCCCCTAATGGAAAATGAATAGCTGCGCCGTTCAACTCAACTTCGTCGTCATCTCGCTCCGCCGCGCCTCAATATGACCATCCAAACTACTCAGCCGAATAATTTTGTAGTTGATCACTTCGCCTGAATTGGCGCCAATTGTCACCGATGAAGCTTGGCTGCTGGATCTATTATTCGAAGAACGGTGGCTAGGGTTAGGGTTAGAGTTTGAGAAAAATGAATGGGTTTGGGGTCCTATATATAGGAATTCTAATCAACACTATTCACGTTCGAAATTTTACGAACTCCAAACGAGACGTGCTCACTGGCGTTCCTAGCTAAATACCCCTATTCCGAACTTAATAGAACTATTGTCAGGACCTAATTCAAAAGTATACAAAAGTTAGCTTTTTAAATCCAATTATATTATATATTAATTCTTGAAATTAATTACTATGCGTTTCGAGCTCGCATGATCAAACGGTACTTCCAATCGCTACGAAACTCGTTGGCGTATATCGCCTTATCATTCCAGTCCCAATGGCACTGGTTTTGTCAAAATCCGAGTTAGTGCCCTGGAATGATAATTTCACACATTATAAATATCGTTTTATAATTTCGATCTAATTATCGATATTTAAACGATCTATTTATTATTGTAAATAAATTTTCAAATTGGGTTCATCAATATTATTTATTAATTAAAAGGAGTTAAATAAGGCTATTAAATCTATTTAATTAATATTTAATTCACAATTCAAATATTCGATCATTATATTTGAATTCAAGTTATTAAATTCCAAAATCCAATTATTTAAGTATTCAAAATTAATTAAATATTAACAATTAAATGACCAAAATTCTGGGTTGTTACAACACTTTGGAAAGATTCACCAATTAATTTATGGTTTTAAACAAAAGTCCTTTAAATTTTGAATCAAAATATCACACACACACACACATGAATATATATACAAAAAATAAACAATATTTTAAATTCAAAACAACACACACACAAATATATATATATATATATATATATCTGTGTATGTATGTATATGTATGTATGTGCATGTGTGTGTAAACTTTAAACTTTATATGTTTTAAAATATAATATTAACAATGTGAAAACAAGCTTTGATTTAGGATAAATCCAAAATTATATCTATTATTTTACACAGAAGTCCTCTGATAATTTTGAGTTAAAATAAAATATATAAATGCAACACCTGCCTTTTTAGACATTTTAAGCAGACACACATGTCAGACTCAAACCATTCAAAAGGGAAGATTGTTATGGGGTAAATAAGAAAAAGAGAAAGAAATAAAACAAATACAGAATGTCACAGCGGAATGACAAGATATAATAATCAAATAACAGTTCATGAAGTAGTTTGAAAAATACATTTGATTACTCTTTACAACACAAACATTAGAGTTACATAAACAGGAATAAATAAATAAATGCAGCGGGATAACATGATGCAGTAGAATACATATAATATGTAATAAACAAATCTTCGTCTTCGTCCTTCAGGAATAAGGTCTTCAACCCTAAAATGCTCAGGCTGACCCAAGCGAATTAAAAAGACAAAACACTCGAGTCAGAACTAAAAAATCTTATGTAACTTAAATCAACGGTAAATATGAGTGTGATGGCATCAGAGATGTTTACGAGGTTTGACATCTCCTATCCAGTGTCTAACGTGAGTGCAATAACTTAAGAGATGTTCGAGATTTCCATCTCCTAAGGATCCGTTAAACTATATACTATGTAGTACAATACGCTATTATAATATGTCTACAGTAAAGTAAAAGTATTAAAATATCGTTAAGGCGTTACCCATATCCCCCTTAACACATTTTTATATATTCCCATAGTCTATACAGTATCATAACTCCTCCATAAACAGGAGGCTATCAGAGGGCAATCCATAGGTATGGTACAAATCAAACTCGTAGAAGGCGCTCTAGGGCGTGTGAACACGGCACTCGAGGCAATGCCAAGGTAGATATACCAATTGTGGATCCGGACTGGTGGTAATGCATAGTAGCTACTACCGCCTACCTCGGGACACACTCCCAAATCAAAATCAAAGGGTGGCCACCAAATCATCACAAAGTCATAATATGGTATCAAAGAAATGTGTCCGATCGGAGGTGCGACCTCACTTGGCCCGGCATGGCTCCTATTTTAGTCACATCTAAGCCGACTCACGGGAGTCAGGGTCATGTCATACCTCATACAGAAATCGTTCGCCAAACCATCCTACTTCATTTCTGGAATCTCCACCACGTACACAGTTGTTAAAGTGGTTTTCGGTATTGGCAGAGAGTATGACAATATCTGATCCCGGTCTCTTTAATAACCAAGCGCTTATTTCACACCGGATGGTTCTTTTACATTTCAAAAGTCAATTCATACTTAATATCAAAATATCATATTCTCAAACCCATATCATTTCAATCATATTCACTTTCAAAATCACATTTTACTTCTAAAATCATATTTACTCAAATATGTCATTTCACAAATGGTATCAATTCCAAATTCCTACTTAGGTTGTATCATTATCAAGGAGTTAAATATAAATAGAAAATAGTTTAGAAAATCATAAATAGTTTTAATAGATTAAAATAGTTTAAATAGTAAAAATAGATTTAAATTTGATTTAATTAGATTTAAAATGATTTAAATAGATTTAAAATAGATTTTATTAGGTTTAAAATGTTTTAAATAGATTAATTATAGATTAAATTGATTTAAATTATATTAAGTAGATTTTTAAATAGATTAAATAAATTTAAAATAGATTAAATCGATTTAAATTATATAAAATTGATTAAAAATAGATTAAAAAATATAATTAGTTTAAAATAGGTAAAATAGATTAAATTTGTTTAAATAGGTTATAATAGATTAAATAAATTAAAAGAGTTTGAATTGATTAAAATAGTTTAAATTATTTTAAAATAGATTTCAAAGTTATACCCAAACATTTCAATAACTCAATTCTGATAAATTCACTTATATTTGACACATCAACCTTGAAATTCCAATTTTAAATCCTTTGAACAATTTATTAAATAAATTCCAATTTCAACACTTACGCTTTAGCTTCAAAAATAATTCAGTTTATATAAATCATTTTCTATTTCTAAATACCAGTTAACTGAATTCAAAATTTCAAAGATTCAAAATAATTTAATTTAACCAATCCGGTGTCCGTATATAATTTTCTACCCTAGGGTCAAGTGATACGGATATTTATCATTTCAATCTGCAATTAAAATTTTACGGTTATATATCATCTCAAATCGCAATCCTGAATTAAATAAAATCCATAAAATCGCTCGAGTCTATCATTTCAACCCATAACGATTTTTCCTTAATCTATAGATCATTCGGGTATGTATCATTTCAACCCATAGGGAACTTGCAGTGTTATAACAGTATAAAATACAACATCCAGTCATCCAATATCAACAATCAAACATCCATCACAATCATCATACAAATCAATTCATAAACATCAATAGATAATTGATTATCAATAACAATTGTAAACTGATGAATTAAAATTTAATATTAAATTAAATGATGATTAAATGCAATAAAAGTCATATTTAACTGGAATGAAAATTTAAATATACCAAACATCAATCAATCAATTTTTATTCACATCATAAATTTAATTTAACCAACATAAGATAATTTAGTAGTTGTGAGTGGGTTAAAACACTCACCTTTGATTTTAGCCCATAAAAATCCAAACAGAAATGCAAAACTCAACAGTCTCCAAATTCAACTAAATTAATTTCATTTTGTCCGGAATTTAAATATGAATCCAATAGAAGAAATCGCACGTGAATTAAAGTTTATATGCAAAATATATTCATGTTATAAGAAATATTATTAAAATAATAATTAGTACGCATAAAAAAAATAAACAAATTTTAATATATACGTTTCTCTCAAGATGAGGCTTAAGGAAAAGATTGAAGAACAACTAAGATGAGGATAGGACGTGTACAGAGAAATGAAAAAAAAAATCATGTTTTATAAAAGAAAGCTTTTGGATTTGCAAGAATAAGAGCTTTTGAATATGAGGTGTCAGGAGAAACAAAACGAAGATGAAGAAATAAGCCGCAGGTTATTTATAATTAGGAAATGAAGGTGGAGGGACAAAATAAATGTCACGTTTTATTTTGAAAGCCCCAGGCATTAATAATGCATAAGAAAATGTACGTAGGAATGGAAAAGTTTGCAAACCAAATAAAAGTAAAACTTTGTATGCGTGAAAATGAGGTCGCAAGAATTAAATACAACCTAAAAGTCTAGGCTCATATATTAAATAGAAGGAGAAATCAATGGATCAAGTATTAATAATAAGGTAACTATTTTAAAATGTTCATGCAACAATTAATAACAAAAGAAATGAAGGGACCATATACATCGCACAACCCTTTGAAATTCAATTTTTTTGAAACATAACCAAATTAACTTCATTAACTCAAATAATATTCAAATTTGTACGCATTTAGGTTTTTATCTACGCATAATAAAAAAATTATACTTACCTTAAAAATGAAAACATTCAATTTGGTTTTCTCAAAATGATCTTTTATTTCCATTAAAACACCCTTTTTGTTTAACACAAAACATGCGTTTCTTTTATTAAATCTATTAATTGCAATCAACGTTTTCTTTCCTTTTAATTGAAATATTTTAATTACATTAATTGCAATTAATTACAAAGTTAAATTTCAAAACAGACAACTAAAATGGATGAAAAATAGAACAATTTTTTATTTAAACACGTTTATAAATTTGTTGTTTATACGCAAGACTAATAAATAACTTTGAAATAGATTATTTTCCTATTCTTGTAATCAATTTGTAAGCTAAAACATGGTTCAATAAACATATATTTCTTCCTTTAAAATCAATCATTGTATTCTTTATTTTAATGAAATTAAATCTACATTCACAAAGAAACATTCATTTTATTTGATGTAAATGTTCTTTTCATTAAATCAAACTTTCCTTGTATTTTCACAAAACATAAGCTGCTTTTAATACACCTATTAATTTACAATTTAGTATTCTCTCTCCTATTAATTGAAAATTTTCAATTACATTAATTTCAGTTGATTAAGTTTCAAAATGGACTAAATGAATGTAATGAGAAGTAGAACAATTATTTCCTATCTACTAGTAATTTAAACATATTTATACACTATTGAATACAAACGGTAATTACACATTTCTTACTAAATAATAGTTTCTCATCTCTACAATCAATCTTTCAGCTACCAAACATTTCAAATAAATAAACATATGTTTGCTCCTTTACTAAACTTATTCATTTTTATTCTTTTATTTTGATTTACACTTCTACTGTTAAATAAACCAATACCTTATGAAATTTTTAACATAGGTTTCTTTCTTGTTACCCTCATTTTCTACAATTGACGCCTTTTCTTACATTAACCACAACATTTAATTACATTAAATTCCAATGAATTGGTTTAATTAGATTTCAATCTTTTTATTTAATCAAACATTACTCTATGGACATAGTTAACCTTGGTTTGTATCTTATTATGTTAATATTCTCCAATTTCATCTTAATTTCCATTAATGCAATATTTAATTACATTTATTGCAATTTATTTCCAATTTGATTTCAACAAGATAAACAAATAGGTAACAAATAACAATTGTCACCTTTAGCTTAATTTTTTTTTGCAGGGCAAGCGGGGTTGAAAACTGGACCCCTACCAGATTTATTATAAAAGAAAAAACAGGGCTACAAAAGGGAAACGAAGAAAACAGAGACAAGGGAAAAAACAGAAAGAAAAAACAAAACAAAGAGAACATGGAAAGTTAGGGAATCCATGGATCAAAATGCTGCTCCTGGAAATCATACTTACTTAGTCTCATACCATGGAGAATATTCCTTTTTAAAATAGCCCAGAGCACGAAATGACTCCTACCTTGCCCTTCAAAATTTCTCCTATTCCTCTCTTCCCAGAATATCTGCATCAGCTTTTTAATAATGAAGAAAAAAGGAATTCTTCTGGCATCATTCCATTTTGATGCATTCTCAACTAAAACCCAATGATCAGAAGTTTGAAATGTAGAAGAAAGCATCCCCAAGCAACTCATCATTTTACTCCATAAAAATTGAACATAAGGGCAGTCAAAAAAAATGTGCAGGGTAGTTTCAACAATGTCACTGCACAGTAAACAGGATGCAGGAACATTCATGCCATAAGCAAGCAGCTTGTCCCTAGTTAATAAGGCTTTGTTGACAACTTTCCAAAGCATCAAATTGTCAGAACTCGGTGATATGCTATTCCAAATATCCCTGTGCCATTTGCAATCAGGCATTGAATCAATACCAAGAAGTGCCACATAAACACTGTAAATGGAATGAGGCTTTCCATTCCATAACATAGTGTCCTGGTCATGAAGATCATAGTTATTCTGAGCAAAATTACCCCATAAAGCTCTGACATTTTGATTACTGGAATATGGCAGAACTAACTTGCCTTGAGATATGAAATTAACAGCTCTGTCATCATTGGCAATGCCAGCTTGATAAAACTGCTGGGTTGAGAAGATTTGATGGAGCATTATTCCTTTGCTCACCCAGGGATCATGCCAGAAACTGCAATCACTTGAGACAGACAGTTGAATTTGGACAAAAGGTCTAAAAGTATTCCTCAAGTTCAAAATACTCCTCCAAATCCAACTGCAATTTTGTGGAACCTCCATCTCCCAAAACTTCCTAGCTCCAACATTGTGCTTTAAGCTCCAATTAACCCATAAAGAGTCTTTCCTATGCATCAGGGCATTAAAGTGGTTACTGTATGCAGCCTTATTCCAAATAGGGATGCTGAACAAACCTAACCTTTAGCTTAATTTAATCACATTTATAAGTTGATTGTTTAAAACAAATGTTATAATTATCTATACACTACTGATTTTATTCAATTACAATTTAGTACATACTATTTCATTTGTTAATACAACATTTAAATTATCAATTACTCTTTTAATCCAATTACCAATTAATACACACATTATTACAATTAATTTACAATCTATAACCAATTATAACTTTTTAATCATTTTAATTAATTGAAATTACATTTAAAACAGTTATCAATTGCCTTAAATTAATACTATTACAATTCATTCCAGTTACATTCTTACTATTAAATCACAATTTTTTTTCTTCCAACATTAAATCACAAAAACTTATTAAATTAACTAATTTTAATTATCGAAAATTACGGGTCATTACACTCTCCCCCACTCAAAACTTTTCGTCCCCGAAAAGGAAAAAGAAGGGAAAAGAAGAAATTAAGTAATCAATATATCTTATTCAAAATATTAAATTTATAAACAATCAATTTACATAATTAAATAATTTCAATAAAATATATAAATTTATAACCATTAAATCCTTTTATATTAAAGTCAACAAAAGTTTGGAAAAACATTTTACAAAATTTTCTAAGTCCAAAATTTACGGAAAATTTCGGCAGAGTCTCATTTGTACGGTGAGGTCTGGGAGAAATAATAATATCAATAATAACAATATATATCATATATTTCAAAATAATATATCCCGAACCACGGGAAAAATAATATAATATCATTATAAAACCGTAATCCGAGAACGTACCTATTTGTCGGGCAAAGCAACGCTTATTTTATGAAACCAAAAGTAGTAGTTATTGCTTCCATACCTGTATTTCACTTACACAATCTAAAAGAGTAAATAATTATATAAAAGAGAAATATCTTAAATTGTTTCAACTAATAACAACAAAATCACACCACATAACAACAATTTCTTACAACCAAATCATACAATCATCACATATAGTCAAAATATCAATTTCCATCCATAGCAACCAAAAACAAATGGTTTGTTTGAGTTCAGAACTTCTAATCATATAAAATGATAAATAAACTATGAAGTAGACCATACACTCAACAGTCGTAGATAACTTTATAGATTATTTATACATCTATACACAAAATAGAAGTATCCTTTTCCAACCAATCCATAAGTCCAGCAAACAAAGAATAGCACATTTTTAAGTTTACTCTATTTATCATTTCACATCATTTATTGTTCATTTTTTTTCATACAATGATTTTCTTTAACTCACGTTCATTAGTTACAAAATTTTAATTTTCATTCATTCATGTAAGGCTTATTTCATAAATTTACATTCTTTACTTACATAAGTTATATCCATTTCAATTATTTGGATCATAAATGGATTCATTATTGAAGTATTATATACATTTTATTTCAGTTTACTTCCCATTTAAAATTTTAGTTTGATTTCCTTTTTTCTTTCATAATTTGCTTTTCTTTTCTCGTTCATATAATGTTTATTTTCATTAATTTGCATTCATTATTACTTACAAAAGTTCATTTCTCCTTTATTCATGCAGTGCCAATTTCTTTCATTTTTATTACTTTACATTCATTTGCTTACATAAGTTATTTTTATTTCAATTATTGGATTATACAATACTATGTAAGTTTCTTTACAATTCAATTTATCATTTATAGGTTATTCCTCTTTTTCACGTTCATTCTTCATATATAGTATCATAGAATATTAAATTTATTTCCAAGTCATTTCAATGTTTCCAGAAATTATAATCATTCAATTAATATTGTACTCATTTTAATTATAAATGACTTCAACATTAATTTAAGCTCATAATCATTTGCTTACAGTATTCACCTTTTACTATTCAATCTGATTATAAATAGCTTAAGATGTTAACTTAAGTTTATAATCGTTTTTTTACATTATTCACTTTAATTACATTTAACTAGTGGCATTTCAAACTGTTAACTTAAGTTTATAACAATTTATAACATTAGAATTTCTTATTTATAGAAGTAATTCCATTGAACACTTTCAATTTTTTTCCTAAGTTTTTCTTGTATAATATTCTATTACATATCTTATTTAACATTTTCAACTTATGATAATTTGGTAAGTTATATATATAAATGTCTTTTAGAATGCAATAGAATATTACCTAAGTTTCTCTTATATATTTAGTTAACAAAATGTTCAATAGTTACCATTTTTTATGTTTATTTCCATTTTATTTACAGTTTACAAGTTTTCAAATTTCTTATCTATTTCATTAATGATTTTAACATCAACTTTCTTATTTTCATTTTTGAAGTTTCCAATTATTAATATAGTTAAGATTTCATTCATTACCCTAGTTTCAATTTCAAATTTTCAGAAACTTAAGAACTAAACAACGGATTTCATTTCAATTATTTTAAAATAAGATATATGTAATCATATCTTTTATATATATCAAATCATATCTAGAATTCAAAATCAAGATTAATTTATCAAAACAGTTGTGCAGTAAAACTACTACAACAGTCTTCCCACTTTGAAACTAAAAAAATGAACGTCAATGATGCGTGCACTCATCACCGAAATTATTTTCCAACGACTAGAAGGGGAGTAACAAACTTATTTCCTTCCAGAAATTCTTTTAAAACATTTCTTTCAAATCATCTTGAAATATTTATTAGAAAATACTTCTAAATTATATTAATATTATATTCCAAAACCCTTTGAAAGAAATTTCAAAATCCCGGAATTTAAGTTTTAAAATTTCCAGTTTATATTCATTTTGTTTATAAATTTTATTTTTAAATCAGTATTTATAAAATTTCTCTACCTAACAAACAACATATTACATCCACTATATTATTTATAAAATTTTATTATTTTATATACAAAATATATAATAGGCAAAATTATTTCATTTACCTATATTTCAAAACAAGTATTGTGTCGGTCTGTCATATTAAGTGTTTAGAAATCCCTATCAATGTCATAGCATCCTATGCACCGACCAGAATCTATAAATACAAAACGGAACAAATTAACACAATACAAAAACCTTTTATAACACTAACAAATACGCTCTCTCATATATATACACTCAATGACTCATTTTAGAGTATTACTACCCTATTTAATACAAGCCAGACCCCACAAAGCTAAGGTTATCGCTAAACCAAAGCTCCGATACCAATTGTAACGACCTGCCTTTTTGGACGTTTTAAGCAGACACACATGTCAGACTCAAACCATTCAAAAGGGCAGATTGTTATGGGGTAAATAAGAAAAAGAGAAAGAAATAAAACAAATACAGAATCTCGCAGCGGAATGACAAGATATAATAATCAAATACCAGTTCATGAAGCTGTTTGAAAAATACATTGGATTATTCTTCACAAACAAACATCAAAGTTACATAAACATGAATAAATAAATAAATGCAACGGGATAACTTGATGTAGTAGAATACATATAATAGGTAATAATAGTACAAATCTTCGTCTTCGTCCTCCAGGAATAAGGTCTTCAACCTTGAAATGCTCAGGCTGACCCGGGCAAATTGAAAAGACAAAACACTCGAGTCGGAACTAAAAAATCTTATGTAAGTTAAATCAACGGTAAATATGAGTGTGACGGCGTCAGAGATGTTTACGGGGTTTGACATCTCCTATCCAGTGTCTAACGTGAGTGCAATAACTTAAGAGATGTTCGGGATTTCCATCTCCTAAGGATCCGTTAAACTATCTACCATGTAGTACAATACGCTATTATAATATGTCTATAGTAAAGTAAAAGTATTAAAATAGCGTTAAGGCATTACCTATATCCCCCTTAACACATTTTTATATATTCCCATAGTCTATACAGTACCATAACTCCTCCATAAACTGGAGGCTATCAGAGGGCACTCCATAGGTATGGTACAAACCAAACTCGTAGAAGACGCTCTAGGGCATGTGAACACGACACTCGAGGGAATGCCAGGGTAGATATACCAATTACGGATCCGGATTGGTGGTAACGCATAGTAGCTACCACCGCCCACCTCGGGACACACTCCCAAATCAAAATTAAAGGGTGGCCACCAAATCATCACAAAGTCATAATATGGTATCGAAGAAATGTGTCCGATCGGAGCTGCGAACTCACTTGGCCCGGCATGGCTCCTGTTTTAGTCACATCTAACCTGACTCACGGGAGTCAGGGTCACGTCATACCTCATACTGAAATCGTTCGTCAAACCTGTAGGATCGATTTCACCCTAGAGAGGGGGCGAATAGGGTGATACAAATAATTATAAAAATTAATGCGGAAGTATATAAAATAATTGCAGCATAGATATAGCAGAATAATAGCAGCACAGATAATAGCAAAATAATAAAAGCAGAAATAGAACAACACAGATTTACCCAGCTTCGGCAAAACCCTGCCTACGTGCTGCTCCCAAGGTTTCTACTAGAAATTAAGTAGTCAGACGCTTACATACGTAAACTCGCAACACCCGCTACCGACTAACCTAACTCTACGCTCAAAACCCTACCACAACTCAACCACTGAGTTGCGAATTCTCGAACTACACCACCGTAGTTCGTCCCCTAGTCACACGACTAGAAACTTACAAAACTTTAAAAGAAATACAAATTAAAAGCAATTAAAAGCAATTAAAATACAAAGACCCTAATTTAAATTAAAAGCCCAAATTAATAATAAAGATCGGCCCAATCTTAAATAAAAGAGAATCCTTTTTCTTTTTATCCCTTCGACCTGTATCTTCTTCGTTTGTGATAATAGCTGTCTCGTTCCTTCTTTGTTCTGAAATTAGGGCTTTGCTGATGAGGCTGCCGCTTGAATTGATAGCTGATGGTTTGAATGCTTTCTTCTATTGATTAATTCGTTCACGGCTGCTTCAATTAAGTCGAGTTCGATTGTTAAAATGGTATGCGATTTTTCCCTTTTTCGATATTCGATTAATACTCGACTTTGATTTGAGTTATTAGGTTGTTCCTTTCTGTTGTTGCTTGAACTCAAATGATTTTCTGCCAATGATGTTAAAGGGTTTAAATAGGGTTCAATTCCCTAAATATTCGATCGTCTGATAATTTGTTTTGCTGTTCGATTTTGCTTGTATGCTTGAGATTTCTCTGACTTTTTCAATTCGTATATTTTTGTTAGCTTGATTAACACGGCTTTGATTTTGAACTTGTTCGATTCCTTAGTCACCACGGCTTTGAATTCTCTGATTAAACTTGACTTTGGTTCCGTGAATTTTTGATGACTTCGACTACTTTGATTTGTGAAAATTTGACTTTGACTTCGTTCAATCACTTACAGCTTCATGTGAATTTTACTGTTGATTTCGACCTGATGCTTGAAGTTATGTGTTATATTGGTCTGGGTTACATGTGCACTGTCTATATATATATATATGTACGTATTTGCATATGTATATATGTATGCTTGTTGTACTATGTCTTTTTGAGATCCTGTGTACATTGTTCTGTACCTTGCTCTTGCTCTGTTCACTTCGAGTTGTTTATGTACATGTTTTTGTTCATTGGTCTGCACTGCTCTGTCCACTGCCGTGTTGATGTTCATCTCCATTTGTTTCCCTGTTTTTGATTAGGAACTTCATTTTGATGTTGTTGCCACTGCTTGTTAGTCTGAGTACAGTCCTTATCTAGTTCATGATGTCTTTGTGCACTAGATTCTGTCTGGAGTATTTGTTTGTTGGACTGGGTTCATGAACATATTACAGTCTTCATTCATGTTTGATTGTCACTGAACTTCAAGTGCTCTGGTTACATTTGTGCTTTGTACTTGAAATCTGTTCTGTGTCATCTTGAAGTCTGGTCTTGGATGATCTGATTCTCTGGTTGTGTTTATGGAGTCAGGTTGTATATGACTTGCTCCATTGGTGCTTGGCACTTGTAGTCTGTAGCTTGTGTGTCCTTCTTTAGGTGCTGTTCACCACTTTGTGTATTGATTCATTGTTGATTTTGTGATGAAATTAAATTCTGTCATTTGTATATCATCATTGAAGTCTGGTTTCTGCTTCATTGTTCCATGTGTGTCGAGTCACTTGTACTTGACAGTTTTGTAATGCACCTGAGTTGAATCCAACTTATAGCTCGGTTTTGACCTTGTGCTCACCTGTCCCTGTAATTTTATCAAGTGTACATTGGTGTGCACGGCCTTGTGGCATGTACAGAGATACACTATGCATGTCATAGGTTATTCGTGTATGATGAATTCAAAATTAAATGATGATGAACAACCCAAATAACTGAGGCAAATAATATTTTCAAAATACGTTTTATTTTACACTGCAAAAATATTTCTTTTTCAATTTTACTGCTTCAGTGTGTATTTTGCAGATAACTCAGATGCTGGATTCAATCTGGAATAGAGTTGAAGATAAATACGAGTGAACGAGTGATATGTAGTGAGGTGCAAATGTAAATGATAATTGTATGGTGATAAATTGTATTGTAATTTGAAATGATGTATATATATAGAGAGAGCTCAAATTTGTACTATTCAAAATTGTAATAAAATATTTGTTTGAATAAAATATCTGTTTGAATTTAAATTCCGTGTTATTTATTTTATTCAGCAAATATTTATTTAATTATGTGAAAAATAAAATAGTATATTAACAAATACATTTAAATGAATATATATATGTTTATTATCATCAAACAAAAATCAAATACTAGCATATTCAACAAAACCATCCTACTTCATTTCTGGAATCTCCACCACGTACGCAGTTGTTAAAATGGTTTTCGGTATTGACAGAGAGTACAATATCTGATCCCGGTCTCTTTAACAACCAAACTCTTATTTTACACCGGATGGTTCTTTTACATTTCAAAAGTCAATTCATACTTAATATCAAAATATCATATTCTCAAACCCATATCATTTCAATCATATTCACTTTCAAAATCACATTTTTCTTCCAAAATCAAATTTACTCAAATATTTCATTTCACAAAAGGTATCAATTCCAAATTCCAACTTAGGTTGTATCATTATCAAGGAGTTAAATATAAATACTTCAACTTTACACAGTCTGAAATTTTAGAAAATAGTTTAGAAAATCGTAAATAGTTTTAACAGTTTAAATAGTTTAAATAGATTAAAATAGTTTAAATAGTAAAAATAGTTTAAATAGATTTAAATTTGGTTTAATTAGATTTAAAATGATTTAAATAGATTTTATTAGGTTTAAAATGTTTTAAATAGATTAATTATAGATTAAATTGATTTAAATTATATTAAGTAGATTTTTAAATAGATTAAATAAATTTAAAATAGAATAAATAGATTTAAGTTATATTAAATAGATTTAAATTAGATTAAATAAATTTAATTAGTTTAAAATAGGTAAAATAGATTAAATTTGGTTAAATAGGTTATAATAGAGTAAATAAATTAAAATAGTTTAAATTGATTAAAATAGTTTAAATTATTTTAAAATAGATTTCAAAGTTATACTCAAACATTTCAAAAACTCAATTCCGATAAATTCACTTATATTTGACACATCAACCTTGAAATTCCAATTTTAAATCCTTTGAACAATTCATTAAATAAATTCCAATTTCAACATTTACGCTTTGGCTTCGAAAATAATTCAGTTTATATAAATCAATTTCTATTTCAAAATACCAGTTAATTGAATTCAAAATTTCAAAGATTCAAAATCATTTAATTTAACCAATCCGGTGTCCGTATATAATTTTCTACCCTAGGGACAAGTGATACGGATATTTATCATTTCAATCCGCAATTAAAATTTTACGATTATATATCATTTCAAACCGCAATTCCGAATTAAATAAAATCCATAAAGTCGCTCGAGTCTATCATTTCAACACATAACAATTTTCCCTAATCTATAGATCATTCGGGTATGTATTATTTCAATCCATAGGGAACTTGCAGTGTTATAACAGTATAAAATACAACATCCAGTCATCCAATATCAACAATCAAACATCCATCACAATCATCATCCAAATCAATTCATAAACATCAATAGATAACTGATTATCAATAACAAGTATAAACTGATGAATTAAAATTTAATATTAAATTAAACGACGATTAAATGCGATAAAAGTCATATTTAATTGGAATGACAATTTAAATATACTAAACATCAATCAATCAATTTGTAACGACTCGGATTTTCGCGCTCGAAAATCAACATTCGTACTTCACATTGTACTAGAATGCCGCAGATTCGACCGTTCAAATCCGATTCGCCGGAGCTATAGCACAATTAAGTAAATAACACAGCGGAAGAAAAAGAATATAGATATACAACATCTAATACAATATCCAGATACAATGATGATACAATGATGATACAATGAATATCTATATACATCAGAGATATGATACAAGAAATAGCAGCGGAAAAGAAAAGATAACACCAGCAGTGGATAGAATATCTCCCATAGAATGCTCCAAGATAAGAAACGTCAGTCCATGGACTCCAAGAACTGAACTGGCTCCAGATAATCTACCAAACCTGAATATCTGAGAAAACCCAACTCTAGACTGCCCGTGTGGGAAATTGTGGGCACCCAGAGTTTAGGAAGGGAACAATAAACTCCAGATCAGTCATGGGACTGGTGTGAGCAACAAAAACAGTTTATCTTTAAACAAACACAAAAGGCTTTTAAACATTGAAATCCGCAATGTTTTTGGAAAATGAAACTACCATAAGACCTCCCACCACACACACAATGCAAACGCAGAATTGGAGGAGATTTCTTCTTATGATAGTCAAAAATGCTTACTACGTAAAAATCATTCGATATTATTATCATTAGTGCATAGTGTCGAAAACATTTCGAAAATATAATATCAATCTTAGCCAACATACAACTATTGTTGTATGCCTACTATAGCTACTACGTTCAATAGCAGGTTACCGCCACATTCCATAGCAGGTAATACAACTAAAACCGTACAGAGTTCGTATTGTTTCTTTGGATTTCCAACAAATGATCAGGCTAAGGAACTTCCTTACCGAAATAGAAACGCCTCTGGAAAGACGCCCCGGATCCTAACCGGATCTCTGCAAACAAAAGGCCGACGCTACCTCACGCTTTAACCAAGCTGTAACTAGGTAACTAACACACGAGTCATGTCATCCCCCGGTCGTCACCGACCTTTATCCGAGGTACCTCGATCATAAAGCAACAACCACAAAGTATAATAACCGTGCAGCATCCACATAGGTAAAATATCTGGGCTCCATACCATGATATCACCTTTTATCCAGAAGGAAATGACATACCCTAGGGGCGCTACCCCTACAAACCTTTGTCGCAACATTCCTGTTTCGACCATTACCGGGTTGTGAGGCTCGACGAAGTCTCGTCCACAAAGCCACGCTTTTTCACAAAGCCACGCTTCGATCAACAAATGATCAGCAGCACTTCGTATGCCACATTACCAAATTGGGAATGTATCACTAGTAACCATCAACTACATAACCTCTGAGCTCGTACGTCTCAGAGAAGGGTGTTAAGCTAAGAGAATAAATTCTCCGCCACCAACAGAAATGTATTTGATAGAAACCAGCTTTACATCTCAAAGTGTAACGTCAGACACACATCCATACAAGTCTATTCCGGGTTCGAACAGAACCGAAGGCACTTCCGAAGAAGCCCTTGCAAATCCGGGTATTCACAATCTCGATCGGACTTCCCATCACTTAGGGAATCTCTATACCGGAGCCATGATGCAGAGAAAATCGATAGGTCATCATATCGCTCTCGCAAATACCCGGTCTTCACCACCGGTCTTCAAATGCTATCCATATCGTCGTATCACTATTCGGAATGGGATATATGACACAAAGGTCCTCTCCCGGCTAAACCGAATAACGAGCGCAACTAAAAATCATATGGATACTGGGGTCTCAGTTAAATCACAGCTTTAAAGCCCAAAACTTTTCATTCGAATGGTAAAACAAATTACCATTTCAATCTTTTAAACAAAAAGATTCATTTCAACAACCTTCAATGGTTTAAACAAATTCCACACTTTTAATCTTTTAAACAAAAAGATTCAATTCACAAAGTTCACCCCATTCACAAAGATTCATTCATATATTTTCAAATCGATTTCCATTTCAATCTGATTAACTTGTTAAATCTTTAAATCAAGATTTAACTTATAGCTTTCAAAACTCGTTTCTAAAGATTCATTCATAGTCTTTCAAAACAATTCCAATTCAAGTTGGATTAATCCGTCCGGTCTTTGAAATCAAAGACTCATTTCATAGTTTTCAAAACATTTCAATTCTATTTCAAACTTGAAATCGTTCAACACAATTGGGAAATCCTTTCTTAAAATGAAAGCTATTACCATTTGAAAACAAGTAGTTTTCGTTTCAGAAAAATCCAGTTATTATTTACACGAGTTAAAACCCTTGAATTAAATTCAAATTCCCAAATCAATATCTTTAAAATGGTTTAACCCATATATAACTTGTACAGCTTCTTTAATCCCTAGTTTCAAATCATAGAATTCAATTTCAAACTTGAATTCAAATTTAAATCAAGTTATTTAAATTTTTAAAACTCGATTAAGTTATTCGAAATAACTTTTATCTTTGAAATTCCATTTCAAAAACTTTTCACTTTAAACCCAAATTTCTAATTTCAAAATCAATTGAAATTAAAATTTCCATTTCAAAAACATTAAATTTAAATCATCTGTGATTTAACCGATTTCCACGTGAAATTCATATTTGTGTGTGTATGGTGTAGTCCAGGGGTTTCACACAATAGTGCACAACATCAATCATCACAGATATATCGATAAGCGGTAAAATCGATAACGCTTATCTTCATTCACAGATTCATAGATAAAATAAATTTATCAGTCACAAAGATTTGCCATTACAATTCGATGTGGGTTTCGGATAACCAATTGGAATCCGACTCCCTGTCGCATCGAAATTCAAATGTCGTTTACGGCCAAAGGGTTTTCATATCAGTACAGAATAAAATACCCTATCAAAATCCAGCACAGAGTAATTCACATCTCACAGCATCATAATTATAAACAGAAATATCAATTCATTATACAACAAATCAGATATCCTACATACACAATCCATAAGCAATCATCTTTAATTCTTATTAATTCAAATTTAATCAATTACTTGAGAATTAGTTACTTAATCCTGTTTAATTAATCATTAACTATCAATTTATTACTTATTTCATTTCAAATTAGTTAATCAAATCAATTCTTAATCAATTATTAAGTCTTAATTACTTAATTACTTTATTCACACTATTTAATTAATTACTTAAAAATATTAACAAGGTTTTAAAACACGGTTAAGCATTAACTAAATAAATTAAAACCTGTATTAAGTTTTTGATTTAAAACTATTAAACACTTATTAAGTTTACAGTATTTAAAAATTTGAAAAAAAAATCTTTTTTTTTCTTAACTTTTCTTTTTAAAATAAAATACTGCAGCTCTGAAAGGAAGCAAACCCGAGTCTTCCTTTCGTTCTACTCGAGTGTTACTTCGAGTCACTTACCGATCTCCCCTAGACATTCCCCTGTCTCCTCTTTTTTTTTTCTAAACCTAACCACTGCAGGATCAACACCCTTTGAACACGCGAGGGAACCCGAGCCAAAACCTATTTTACTCGACGCACTCTCGAGTTCTTCCCCTCTCCCTCTCGCGTTCGTTCTTCTTCCCCAAATTTGAACGCAGCAGATACGTATCGTCTTGCGTGCACATGCACACTTGGTCGAAGACTCTCCGGCCATCGCCACTCGTTCCAGCAAGTCGACAATGATCTCGACTCTCAATTCGACAACCCAGGTTTACGAATAACCCAACCAATCAAAATCGAGTTGCCTCGATCAAAATAAACACAGCAGCTATCACCAGAAAACATCTCGATCCCCCTCCCCCGACCATCATAGGCCACGATATTTGGACCAAGGCTTCGCCGACGTGTGCCGCTACAAATGGCACCAGTGACGTGTAGTCCGGTCGCCACTCGATGGCGCAGCTCCGCCATTTCGATCATGAACAGGAAAGGGTTCTTAAACCCTAATTTAATCTCGAATTCAAAATTTATGTTTTAAGAAATTCTATTCGTATTTTTCTAGGGATGTCGATCACCCAACCTAGCTGCGACGTCGAGCTCGAGGCCATCGATCACCTTGATTGCCGAGATTTGGCAAAAATGAAATTTTCCGATCATCTTAAAAATCTCAACCAAAACTTAACAGAAAATTTTCATCTTTGTTTCTAAATTCATCATTTTAAATGGCGATTCAAATAGCGTTACTGGAATTTAAATTCATGAAGTTTGAATTTCTACCTATCTTGAGTTGTGACTGTGTTCTGTATTTTCCAGAGAAGATAATATGTTTTATCTGCTTTGATTAATTGCTGAGGTGAAATACCAGTTTAAACAATCATTCTATCTTAATTTCTAACATGTTTCAGGAGCAAGGGGAAAAAATGTAGCATTTGACAGTGTTTTATTCCGTAACCAGAAAATTGAATTAGACAGTATTTGGTACGATTTAAATGGGAAAAGAAAGCTACAGGGTTTGCTTTGATTTATTTCTAAAACATGATACATTGTTAAACCATATCTTTAGTTGCCTCACATTTCAATTTTTTTTCTTTTCAAAGGGAATGAAGGATAGGGGTTTTGAAAACATTACTGTAACTAAAAATGTTACAAGCAGGGAAAACAGAGACAGGAAACCAATATTTTCCAGGAAGATCATCACTTGCATTTAACTCATTCACATGCAAGGGCAATCTACAACATACAAGCATTCAGACACAAAGAAATCAAACAAGCATGGGTTTACTCACAAGTATTAACACCAAAAAAAGAATTTCTGGGTAGAAAATATTTGCTCACTTGATTCCTGAAAGAACAAAGAAGAACAGGGCATGTTGTTTTGATTTTCCAGATTCAAAACTTGATCAGGTTGAAGTTGAGATATGCTTCAGATTTTTTTTCTTAGCTCATGGACGAACTGATGAAGATGAGATTGATATATGGAAACAGTTTACAGGGTGATATATTTGTACAAGTGATATTTCCTTTAGTACAACATATCAGTGATATTTTCCTTATCTCGTGGCTGATAGGTACCATTTGGGGGCTGCATTAATTTGCTTTGTACTAATATACTTATCCTTCTTCTCGGCTGTACATATATTATCTTGCTTTTGTGCTAGTACTAATTGCCATTGTACCCTAACAAGTTTACATCCTTACCTCCTAGATTCATATGTACTTAGATTATTTTCTTATTTCGACTGAAAAAAATTTGGTGGCTAAAGACAATTGCATTTATTAAGTGTACCACATACATTATTTTTATTTATATGGCTGTGCAATATGAAGATAGGTGTTGGATTCTTTTACAAGCCTTTATATACATGTATTTTATTTTCTTTTGTTTCCCTTTTTAAGTGTACATACAATTCTATTTATAACTTAATATCTACAATTATCATTTATTATTATTATTATTAAACCATTTATTTTCAAATTTAAATTCAAATCAAATATATATACATACATATCATTCCAAATTCACTCATATATGCTCAAACACATATATTCACATATATATAATAATTACAATATTTTTAAATTTAAATGATTTATACAACATTTATTTGACTTCGGGGAAACTCGCATCCATTTATCGATTTATTTCACAAATATTAATTCAAAAATCCAATTAATTATCATTTTAAATTTATAAAAATTCGGGGTCGTTACAGACTTCCCCCCTTAAAAGAATTTCGTCCTCGAAATTCACAGACACGAAAACAAAGACAGATGAAGAATATTTCATCAAATCAACTGAACATCTATTCTGTATTTGGCTTACCAAATCAGAATATCAATAACAGATACAAGAACGAATCTGTCTAACACTTCACAAGATACTCGGGTTATCCAGATCTACGAAATATACAAGGGCATCGGTTAGTTCAAAGGATAACTAACCATTCGTAGAATATATTGGGACCCAAAGAATAGATAGATATATGGATACTATTCCAAAACTTTTAGTTTAGAAACTAAAGTATACCTATCAACCATAGCAATCAAAGCAACCAATTCATCCATACAAACAATTTGGCCTATCTGGAGTTTATGTCCCATACAAATATATCGAATTCCTTCCTGAATCTACCAGAAACTATCGAAGAATTGAGAAAAGATGTTGAACAAAAGAGATTGATAGAGAAAAGATTTGCTTCCATTGTTGTTACAGAGTATTGACCATTACAGTCGTATTCCCATGTCCCCTATCTCGTCCTCTTCTTACACTCATACTTACTATCAGTGGATAGCAAGAGAATTTACTGAGACATTCGAACGGATATCTGAGAATTACTCATTCTAGGGTATACTTCACCCTATCTCTAATGAGTTACTTAATGTGTTATACTCCTGAGCTAAAGTTCAACCTTAGCTCTGATACCACTTGTAACGACTCGGATTTTCGCGCTCGAAAATCAACATTCGTACTTCACATTGTACTAGAATGCCGCAGATTCGACCGTTCAAATCCGATTCGCCGGAGCTATAGCACAATTAAGTAAATAACACAGCGGAAGAAAAAGAATATAGATATACAACATCTGATACAATATCCAGATACAATGATGATACAATGAATATCTATATACATCAGAGATATGATACAAGAAATAGCAGCGGAAAAGAAAAGATAACACCAGCAGTGGATAGAATATCTCCCATAGAATGCTCCAAGATAAGAAACGTCAGTCCATGGACTCCAAGAACTGAACTGGCTCCAGATAATCTACCAAACCTGAATATCTGAGAAAACCCAACTCTAGACTGCCCGTGTGGGAAATTGTGGGCACCCAGAGTTTAGGAAGGGAACAATAAACTCCGGATCAGTCATGGGACTGGTGTGAGCAACAAAAACAGTTTATCTTTAAACAAACACAAAAGGCTTTTAAACATTGAAATCCGCAATGTTTTTGGAAAATGAAACTACCATAAGACCTCCCACCACACACACAATGCAAACGCAGAATTGGAGGAGATTTCTTCTTATGATAGTCAAAAATGCTTACTACGTAAAAATCATTCGATATTATTATCATTAGTGCATAGTGTCGAAAACATTTCGAAAATATAATATCAATCTTAGCCAACATACAACTATTGTTGTATGCCTACTATAGCTACTACGTTCAATAGCAGGTTACCGCCACATTCCATAGCAGGTAATACAACTAAAACCGTACAGAGTTCGTATTGTTTCTTTGGATTTCCAACAAATGATCAGGCTAAGGAACTTCCTTACCGAAATAGAAACGCCTCTGGAAAGACGCCCCGGATCCTAACCGGATCTCTGCAAACAAAAGGCCGACGCTACCTCACGCTTTAACCAAGCTGTAACTAGGTAACTAACACACGAGTCATGTCATCCCCCGGTCGTCACCGACCTTTATCCGAGGTACCTCGATCATAAAGCAACAACCACAAAGTATAATAACCGTGCAGCATCCACATAGGTAAAATATCTGGGCTCCATACCATGATATCACCTTTTATCCAGAAGGAAATGACATACCCTAGGGGCGCTACCCCTACAAACCTTTGTCGCAACATTCCTGTTTCGACCATTACCGGGTTGTGAGGCTCGACGAAGTCTCGTCCACAAAGCCACGCTTTTTCACAAAGCCACGCTTCGATCAACAAATGATCAGCAGCACTTCGTATGCCACATTACCAAATTGGGAATGTATCACTAGTAACCATCAACTACATAACCTCTGAGCTCGTACGTCTCAGAGAAGGGTGTTAAGCTAAGAGAATAAATTCTCCGCCACCAACAGAAATGTATTTGATAGAAACCAGCTTTACATCTCAAAGTGTAACGTCAGACACACATCCATACAAGTCTGTTCCGGGTTCGAACAGAACCGAAGGCACTTCCGAAGAAGCCCTTGCAAATCCGGGTATTCACAATCTCGATCGGACTTCCCATCACTTAGGGAATCTCTATACCGGAGCCATGATGCAGAGAAAATCGATAGGTCATCATATCGCTCTCGCAAATACCCGGTCTTCACCACCGGTCTTCAAATGCTATCCATATCGTCGTATCACTATTCGGAATGGGATATATGACACAAAGGTCCTCTCCCGGCTAAACCGAATAACGAGCGCAACTAAAAATCATATGGATACTGGGGTCTCAGTTAAATCACAGCTTTAAAGCCCAAAACTTTTCATTCGAATGGTAAAACAAATTACCATTTCAATCTTTTAAACAAAAAGATTCATTTCAACAACCTTCAATGGTTTAAACAAATTCCACACTTTTAATCTTTTAAACAAAAAGATTCAATTCACAAAGTTCACCCCATTCACAAAGATTCATTCATATATTTTCAAATCGATTTCCATTTCAATCTGATTAACTTGTTAAATCTTTAAATCAAGATTTAACTTATAGCTTTCAAAACTCGTTTCTAAAGATTCATTCATAGTCTTTCAAAACAATTCCAATTCAAGTTGGATTAATCCGTCCGGTCTTTGAAATCAAAGACTCATTTCATAGTTTTCAAAACATTTCAATTCTATTTCAAACTTGAAATCGTTCAACACAATTGGGAAATCCTTTCTTAAAATGAAAGCTATTACCATTTGAAAACAAGTAGTTTTCGTTTCAGAAAAATCCAGTTATTATTTACACGAGTTAAAACCCTTGAATTAAATTCAAATTCCCAAATCAATATCTTTAAAATGGTTTAACCCATATATAACTTGTACAGCTTCTTTAATCCCTAGTTTCAAATCATAGAATTCAATTTCAAACTTGAATTCAAATTTAAATCAAGTTATTTAAATTTTTAAAACTCGATTAAGTTATTCGAAATAACTTTTATCTTTGAAATTCCATTTCAAAAACTTTTCACTTTAAACCCAAATTTCTAATTTCAAAATCAATTGAAATTAAAATTTCCATTTCAAAAACATTAAATTTAAATCATCTGTGATTTAACCGATTTCCACGTGAAATTCATATTTGTGTGTGTATGGTGTAGTCCAGGGGTTTCACACAATAGTGCACAACATCAATCATCACAGATATATCGATAAGCGGTAAAATCGATAACGCTTATCTTCATTCACAGATTCATAGATAAAATAAATTTATCAGTCACAAAGATTTGCCATTACAATTCGATGTGGGTTTCGGATAACCAATTGGAATCCGACTCCCTGTCGCATCGAAATTCAAATGTCGTTTACGGCCAAAGGGTTTTCATATCAGTACAGAATAAAATACCCTATCAAAATCCAGCACAGAGTAATTCACATCTCACAGCATCATAATTATAAACAGAAATATCAATTCATTATACAACAAATCAGATATCCTACATACACAATCCATAAGCAATCATCTTTAATTCTTATTAATTCAAATTTAATCAATTACTTGAGAATTAGTTACTTAATCCTGTTTAATTAATCATTAACTATCAATTTATTACTTATTTCATTTCAAATTAGTTAATCAAATCAATTCTTAATCAATTATTAAGTCTTAATTACTTAATTACTTTATTCACACTATTTAATTAATTACTTAAAAATATTAACAAGGTTTTAAAACACGGTTAAGCATTAACTAAATAAATTAAAACCTGTATTAAGTTTTTGATTTAAAACTATTAAACACTTATTAAGTTTACAGTATTTAAAAATTTGAAAAAAAAAATCTTTTTTTTTCTTAACTTTTCTTTTTAAAATAAAATACTGCAGCTCTGAAAGGAAGCAAACCCGAGTCTTCCTTTCGTTCTACTCGAGTGTTACTTCGAGTCACTTACCGATCTCCCCTAGACATTCCCCTGTCTCCTCTTTTTTTTTTCTAAACCTAACCACTGCAGGATCAACACCCTTTGAACACGCGAGGGAACCCGAGCCAAAACCTATTTTACTCGACGCACTCTCGAGTTCTTCCCCTCTCCCTCTCGCGTTCGTTCTTCTTCCCCAAATTTGAACGCAGCAGATACGTATCGTCTCGCGTGCACATGCACCCTTGGTCGGAGACTCTCCGGCCATCGCCACTCGTTCCAGCAAGTCGACAATGATCTCGACTCTCAATTCGACAACCCAGGTTTACGAATAACCCAACCAATCAAAATCGAGTTGCCTCGATCAAAATAAACACAGCAGCTATCACCAGAAAACATCTCGATCCCCCTCCCCCGACCATCATAGGCCACGATATTTGGACCAAGGCTTCGCCGACGTGTGCCGCTACAAATGGCACCAGTGACGTGTAGTCCGGTCGCCACTCGATGGCGCAGCTCCGCCATTTCGATCATGAACAGGAAAGGGTTCTTAAACCCTAATTTAATCTCGAATTCAAAATTTATGTTTTAAGAAATTCTATTCGTATTTTTCTAGGGATGTCGATCACCCAACCTAGCTGCGACGTCGAGCTCGAGGCCATCGATCACCTTGATTGCCGAGATTTGGCAAAAATGAAATTTTCCGATCATCTTAAAAATCTCAACCAAAACTTAACAGAAAATTTTCATCTTTGTTTCTAAATTCATCATTTTAAATGGCGATTCAAATAGCGTTACTGGAATTTAAATTCATGAAGTTTGAATTTCTACCTATCTTGAGTTGTGACTGTGTTCTGTATTTTCCAGAGAAGATAATATGTTTTATCTGCTTTGATTAATTGCTGAGGTGAAATACCAGTTTAAACAATCATTCTATCTTAATTTCTAACATGTTTCAGGAGCAAGGGGAAAAAATGTAGCATTTGACAGTGTTTTATTCCGTAACCAGAAAATTGAATTAGACAGTATTTGGTACGATTTAAATGGGAAAAGAAAGCTACAGGGTTTGCTTTGATTTATTTCTAAAACATGATACATTGTTAAACCATATCTTTAGTTGCCTCACATTTCAATTTTTTTTCTTTTCAAAGGGAATGAAGGATAGGGGTTTTGAAAACATTACTGTAACTAAAAATGTTACAAGCAGGGAAAACAGAGACAGGAAACCAATATTTTCCAGGAAGATCATCACTTGCATTTAACTCATTCACATGCAAGGGCAATCTACAACATACAAGCATTCAGACACAAAGAAATCAAACAAGCATGGGTTTACTCACAAGTATTAACACCAAAAAAAGAATTTCTGGGTAGAAAATATTTGCTCACTTGATTCCTGAAAGAACAAAGAAGAACAGGGCATGTTGTTTTGATTTTCCAGATTCAAAACTTGATCAGGTTGAAGTTGAGATATGCTTCAGATTTTTTTTCTTAGCTCATGGACGAACTGATGAAGATGAGATTGATATATGGAAACAGTTTACAGGGTGATATATTTGTACAAGTGATATTTCCTTTAGTACAACATATCAGTGATATTTTCCTTATCTCGTGGCTGATAGGTACCATTTGGGGGCTGCATTAATTTGCTTTGTACTAATATACTTATCCTTCTTCTCGGCTGTACATATATTATCTTGCTTTTGTGCTAGTACTAATTGCCATTGTACCCTAACAAGTTTACATCCTTACCTCCTAGATTCATATGTACTTAGATTATTTTCTTATTTCGACTGAAAAAAATTTGGTGGCTAAAGACAATTGCATTTATTAAGTGTACCACATACATTATTTTTATTTATATGGCTGTGCAATATGAAGATAGGTGTTGGATTCTTTTACAAGCCTTTATATACATGTATTTTATTTTCTTTTGTTTCCCTTTTTAAGTGTACATACAATTCTATTTATAACTTAATATCTACAATTATCATTTATTATTATTATTATTAAACCATTTATTTTCAAATTTAAATTCAAATCAAATATATATACATACATATCATTCCAAATTCACTCATATATGCTCAAACACATATATTCACATATATATAATAATTACAATATTTTTAAATTTAAATGATTTATACAACATTTATTTGACTTCGGGGAAACTCGCATCCATTTATCGATTTATTTCACAAATATTAATTCAAAAATCCAATTAATTATCATTTTAAATTTATAAAAATTCGGGGTCGTTACACAATTTCTATTCACATCATAAATTTAATTTAACTAACATAAGATAATTTAGTAGTTGTGAGTGGGTTAAAACACTCACCTTTGATTTTAGCCCATAAAAATCCAAATAGAAATGCAACACTCAACAGTCTTCAAATTCAACTAAATTAATTTCTTGTTGTCCGAAATTTAAATATGAATCCAACAGAAGAAATAGCGCGTGAATCAAAGTTTATATGCAAAAGATATTCATGTTATAAGAAATATTATTAAAATAATAATTAGTATGCATAAAAAAAATAAACAAATTTTAATACTTACGTTTCTCTCAAGATGAGGCTTAAAGAAAAGATTGAAGAACAACTAAGATGAGGACAGGACGTGTACGGAGAAATGAAAAACAAAATCATGTTTTATAAAAGAAAGCTTTTGGATTTGCAAGAATAAGAGCTTTTGAATATGAGGTGTAAGGAGAAACAAAACGCAAATGAAGAAATGAGCTGCAGGTTATTTATAATTTGGAAATGAAGGTGGAGGGATAAAATATATGTCACGTTTTATTTTGAAAGCTCTAGGCATTAATAATGCATAAGAAAATGTACGTAGGAATGGAAAAATTTGCAAACCAAATAAAAGTAAAACTTTGTATACGTGAAAATGAGGTCGCAAGAATTAAATACAACCTAAAAGTCTAGGCTCAGGTATTAAATAGAAGGAGAAATGAACGGATCAAGTATTAATAATAAGCTAACTATTTAAAAATGTTCATGCAACAATTAATAACAAAAGAAATGAAGGGACCATGTACATCGCACAACCCTTTGAAATTCAATTTTTTTGAAACGTAACCAAATTAACTTCATTGACTCAAATAATATTCAAATTTGTACGCATTTAGGTTTTTATCTACGCATAATAAAAAATTTATACTTACCTTAAAAATGAAAACGTTCAATTTGGTTTTCCCAAAATGATCTTTTATTTCCATTAAAACACCCTTTTTGTTTAACACAAAATGTGCGTTTCTTTTATTAAATCTATTAATTGCAATCAACGTTTTATTTTCTTTTAATTGAAATATTTTAATTACATTAATTGGAATTACTTACAAAGTTAAATGTCAAAACAGACAACTAAAATGGATGAAAAATAGAACAATTGTTTATTTAAACACGTTTATAAATTTGTTGTTTATACACAAGAGTAAGGAATAACTTTGAAATATATTATTTTTCTATTTTTGTAATCAATCTGTAAGCTAAAACACAGTTTAATAAACATATATTTCTTCCTTTGAAATCAATCATTCTATTCTTTATTTTAATGAAATTAAACCTACATTCACAAATGAAACATTCATTTTAATGTAAATGTTCTTTTCATTAAATCAAACTTTCTTTATATTTTCACAAAACATAAGCTACTTTTAATTACACCTATTAATTTACAATTTAGTATTCTCTCTCCTATTAATTAAAAATTTTCAATTACATTAATTTCAGTTGATTAAGTTTAAAAATGGACTAAATGAATGTAATGAGAAGTAGAACAATTATTTCCTATCTAATAGTAATTTAAACATATTTATACACTATTGAATACAAACGGTAATTACACATTTCTTACTAAATAATAGTTTCTCATCTCTACAATCAATCTTTCAGCTACGAAACATTGAAAATAAACATATGTTTGCTCCTTTACTAAATTTATTCATTTTTATTCATTTAAATTATCAATTACTCTTTTAATCCAATTACCAATTAATACACACATTATTAAAATTAATTTACAATCTATAACCAATTATAACTTTTTAATCATTTTAATTAATTGAAATTACATTTAAAACAGTTATCAATTACCTTAAATTAATACTATTACATTTCATTCTAGTTACATTCTTACTATTAAATCACAATTTTTCTTTCTTCCAACATTAAATCACAAAACCTTATTAAATTAACTAATTTTAATTATCGAAAATTACGGGTCGTTACAATAAACATATGTAAACGATACCTAAGTGTATTTAATATTTTAAAAGACATACATACATCAAATTTACATTTAATTCCCTTAAATGATTTTAAGTAACCAATATATGTAATTCACTTATATTTGTATATGTGATATGTTACTATATATTTCAACTAACTAAAATTAGTTTTAGGTCTAATTTTTTATTAAACATTAATAGAAATAATAGTAAACAATAAATTAGATAACATATGTAACATCCTGTAAAATAAACAGTAAATAGATTAAAAGGAATTAGTAAATAATTAAATATAGCTCATATTGGATTTTGAGAAAATTTCATAATTTGGCTAAAATTTGAGCAAATATCATGATTTGGCCATGAAACTTGCACTATTATGTTCGTAGCGATTTTCTAGGCAAATTTCATACATAACGTATTGCGCTCGGAGTTCAAATGAAGAAATTATAAGCGTTTGAAATTTTCAAATTGAAAATAATTAAAAGGGAATTCAAAATCAAATTAATAAAGGAAATAAATAATAATTATCATCTGGGCCCTATCGGTCGATAGTAAGGAAGTGGCTGGTCGAACCCTAGCGGGTGATCGCTGCCCAGGACTGGTCGACATGCCTTGAACCTTGGCTGAAGGGCCCAAATTTAATAATAGTTATTAAAATATAATTGGACATACATAATTGATTCAAATGCCTATAAATAAAGGTCTAGTCCCTCACTTTTCCTTCTCATATTTTCTGAACAGAGTAGTTTTGGAGCTTTGCACTTTCCCTTTTGCACTATTTCTAAAAATTATAAAACTACCATTATATACATACATACATATATGTATATCTGTGTGTTATATATATATATATATATATTGGCACAGGTATATATACCGGAGAAGGGTAGAAAATAAAAGAGAAGAAGAGAAGGAGTGAATCAATTCTGCAAAAAAGGCATCTCTATAATTATAAATCTAAATTTCTATTTAACTCAAATCTTCTCTTAGATATGTAATTCTAATGGGTATGTATATATCTTTTTATACATATTTTTGGGTTGGAAAGGAAAAATGAGTAAATTAAAGGAATGAATTTAGATTGAGATTTGAAAGATAGAAAGGTGAGTAAGAGATTTATATATAATACAGAAATTTATATCATTGAATTTTATTTGATTATTATGCCTATACAAGACCCGTTGAATTGCAGGCTTAAAATAAATATATTTAATTGAAATCTCGCTCAAATATTCTGTATGTTATGTAATTATGGTGGAATGACATATAAACTCTAATCTAGAAATTTTGAAAATTAGACCCTTAAAATTTAAAGCATGATGTTGATGAGATTATGAAGTTTATTCCAGATTTATGTTAATTGGATTGTAAATTATTTAGCAACCATTCAGAATGCCTTTACTTGACTGGAAATGTGAATTTCTATGTTTTAATTTATTAGCAGCGTAGTAGGTACAATTTAATTGTATATATTTCCATGTAAATTTCCATAGGCCATCTGGCTTCACAACTATGTATAAAAAGTGCATCGTCTGGAATAACAAGGAATATATCAAAATGAAAGAGATGTGTAAAGTACATATGTTTTTCTCCATAGTTTGCATTGTCTATTTCAATAGAAATAAAAAGAGATAATTCCTTGTAATTTTAAACAGAGCAAAAGTTTCACTTTTAGGTAGTTTTTGGTAACAATAATAATTTTCTTCTTGGGAAGGCAGCTCTAATATATTAAAATGTGGGAGCGAATGTTCTCTGTAGAATGTACATATAAGTGTATATTCTGAAATTCCTAAATGAAGGAATTAACGAGTTAAAAATAGAAATATGTATGTATATATATATATATATACATATTACGTATAACCACACCACCTAATTAAAAATATAAATATACATAAGGCAACAAATAAAGTAGAATAAATATACGTCGAGTCTCGTATTAACTACGATTAAATGTTTAAATATTAGTAACATATAAAATCAAAGGGTTAGAAGGTTAATTGAAAAGGGGGTAATAATTCCAATATTAATGAATAATGCTTGCAACATTAATGGGCATTGAATGCTCAGTTAATGGAAGATTACAGAAATTAAATGGGACGCAAATGCATCTAACGGGATTGATTACAAATGGAGGAAACAGAATAGGCATAATAAGTTAGATTCGAAATGAATGAATAAATGTCATTAGTGATTGTTCACTTTGAATAATAATGACCATTTATTAAAGACAATTAATTGGAGGGAAAGGAATAAGTGACATTTAAGTGACATAAAAACGAAATGGAGAATATGGAAAATAAGCGTATAAAAGCATTATTACCTATAAAATGTAATAGCATAATCATTTATCATATATGTAAAAGCATTATTATCTACAACATATGCCCTCAAGTCCACATTGAAAGGATAGTTCTCTTCCTCTGAAATTCCTTGAGTCGTTATTGCTAATCTTGAATCATCGAACTTCTCGCTATCAAATAGCCTTGAATTTAAATTTAAATTTGATTTGAGAATTCGGGATTATTTGAGGTATTGTATTTGGCCAGAAAGAAGGTAAAGTGGCAGCAAAATAAACTTGTGAATTAGGTTTTGAGATAATATATAAATAGTTTGAATAAGAGAGAAAGTAGGAAAATATCTAATACTTTTTCTCCCTTAATCTCAACCATACATCTCCAAACCAATTACCTTGATTTTCGCCGCCCCATGCCCATGCTATAGCATCCAATCCCAACCCTCAAACAATCATGGGCCATTAGCCCATTTAACCCAAATTAAATATATAAATTATATTCAATATAACTTATTATCAATATCTCATATTTAAATTTAATAATCAATTTATCAAATATTTAAATTTGATAATTAATATTTCATAAATAAAATTAATTTAAGTTAATTTATAACAATTATAAATTAATTGAATCGTTTGATCAAAAGAGAATTCATCATTTCGGTTGTGTAACTCTTGGGTGTAAACTCGATCGGCAATTAACATCGAACTATTCGAATGCTAACGTTCACACGTCACTTAGTAGGTGGTGTGATATTATGCCTAAATTTATCGCTTACTCAGTTTTGGTAAAATCTAATTTTGTTCTACCCGGTTGTGACATTTTATTTACACCAATTCTCTTCATCAAAACTATATCACTTTGGATTTATGAAATTTGGTAATGGTCAAAATTGCAACATCATCCATATTCAACTCTTTGTCCAAATACAAAGTCCTTAGTTCAATAATAACAATTATTATTAACTAAAATGCTCTGGCCAGAGACTTTGACTTTGATTTGATTGTGATAATAATCCCATATAACTAAGGAGACAAATCCTCACTTGAATGGTACTTCACTTCCAAAACTTCCACTCGGCCCAACTATAGTCACTCGATGGAATGCCATGCCATGATTTGACTATAATCAAAGCGGAGCTTTCATATTAAAGATCCAAAATATTCTCAAGTCGAGAGAACTACTTAATAACACTGTTTTTGAAGCTGTAATATTAAATTAATTTAATTAAAATAGAAGTGATTGAATTCGATTTTGACAATTATTATTTTCTTGATGATGTAGTTTCAATTGGTTGATGCTTGAATTGGTTTGGTAGAACGTTTGAAATATTGGATTTGAATTAATAGTTAAAAATGAATTAAATGGTTAAATAAGATTTACATGTTAAAATTTACATTGTTCATTGTTAGTTGGGTTGATGGTTGAAAATACATACATTGTTGTATAATCGGAGTTACCGAAAAGCAACTTGGATTGATAAACAATTCTGTATTATGGAATTATAATTTATAGAGCGATGTTGGCTCAAGATGTTAAATTTTCGTTGGATTTATTGTTTGAATTATTTAAATGTTTTAAAATGAATTTCAAAAATGAGATTTTATCCATTTTGATACTTGTTGGAAATTAGTTATAAAATTTTGGAAATTCTTTAGAGGAAAAAGATAAGATATGGTATTATTGAAAACTGATTATGAAAGTAATAAATTCAATTTAAAAAAATAGCAATAAATGCTATTTAAATGATTTTAGAAAGAGTTTTAAAGCCTTTGGAAAATTATATCTTTATTTGTATGTATATATATATATTTAGATAGATTTTCAAAATAAAGTAAGTTATCAATTATGAGAAGTAAAGCTTTGTTTTAAAAATAAATGTAATTAAGATTTTTAAGTTTACAAATAGTTTATGGTTTTAAAGTGTTTATGAAGTAATATTATATATATATATATAGATTTGAGATAAAACGAATTATCGATTACTTAAATATTGTTTTGATTCAAAGGTCTAGTAAAGGAATTTTATTTTTAAGGCTTAAAACTTTGTAACTTCTTTATATATATATATATGAGTTATTGGATTTTAAAAAGGGATAAATGTGAAAGTAAACTATAGATAAAGCAATTTAAAGATCATTCCTATATAATAAAATTTTATTCCTTTCTTTCAAACTATAACCTATTATTGGCTTAATTTTGTTTAGCCTTTGGCTAATTATATACCATTTTGGTATTTCTTTGATGACGTTTGGAAACATTGACTTTGAACAATTAATGCTTTCACTTGTGTTTCTATTGAATTTCGTGCTTTTCTATGAAACAAAGAATTTTAATAAACGATTGAATTGTCGGGTGGTATGGGACACTTTGTACAATTCTTTCGGTTATTATATAATTTGTTAAATAGAGTTTAAAGTGGAAATTACTAGCTTTTAGTAAATACTTAAATTTACTTTCTTGTATGGGACAGTTAGCTAAATTCTTGTAATTACTAGAGTGACAGTAATTAACACTTAGAGTTGTATTATCTTAGGGTATTCGGATTTCAAACCGATAGATCCCGAGAGAAGATAACTCATTTTTCATCGATCTGAAAATCGATACATTTTTAGATTTGGGTAGTCAGATTTCTTTCGGAAGATCTATTATGGTGTAAATACGGTGTCTCTTTGGAAAGACAGATTTTTACATGCATCGTAGTCTATAGATACTACAACCTATCAGTTTATTTTGTTTTATACAGTTAGACTATGTTTACCACTTTTAGAAGATAAATTTGCATAGGACGGATTAGGTACACGATTGCTTTTTTTAGCCGTGTCCCTAATCTGCAGTCTCTTTCGGAAGGCTTCTTTTCTATGTAGCGGGTCCCTTTCGAAAGATTTCGTGTCACTGTATTAAACTGATAGATGACTATCATTATTATTTCATTGTTGATGATTATTTCTTCAGAGATTTTTAGTATGGATATTCTGTATCCTTTTATGTCTCTGAGGAACCATATTTTGAGATGATAGTCTATTAAGACTTGATATGTATTTATGAAATGGTGATTTTTTAGATATGCCTTATTTGAGTAATTGTTTGGGTATTTTATTTATGACTAATTTGGTTATTGTTAAGTCAAAATTTTTAGATCTATATTTATTTGTTTGATATGCCTTTTTGAATTTTTGGGTTTTAGGCATATTTTGAGATGACTTATTTTAGAGATAAGTCATTTATGGAATTATAAAGTAGTGAATTTAATTAATATGCCTTATTATGATTGTTTGTCTGTTCGACATATTTTATATAACTTATTATTTTAATTCATATAGTTATGATATTAATATCTCACCTTTTTATTTAGATATAGTCTGACCCATTTATTATTTTAATACTCGGGTCAAGCCGAGACTTTACAGGTATAGGGACCCATTGACCTTTGGATTTTGGGCTAGTACTGAAGTAGACTATTTTGATAGTTTTAGTTTACTTCATACTTGTATGTATTGACAGTTAGGAGTTTATGTCATCTATATTATATAGTAGTGACTTTGTACCTGATACAAGATTTTGGATATGATGTATATATTTATATGGGTCTAGTATTGATATTTTATAGACTCACATTCTATTATGTATATGATGATATATATTATCCCGCTGTGATCTATGACTCTGAGTCTGATTTATCTATATTATATACTATTCTGAATATTTTTAACCGGTGTGTTTATTACTTTCTATTAATACCGCACACGTCAAATTTTCACTTCAGATCATCAGAAAGGTAAATAAGACGTATCAGTGTTAGTATATAGATATATTCACATTCGATCGCCCTTAACCAGCCGTATTCTCCGGATTAGCAGACGACATTACTTGTAATGTTCTTTGCTAAATTAGGCATAGCGATGAGGTTGTTACAACTGTGTAAATCAAACACATCGATATTTTCTATTTGACCTTAGTTATATTAACCAATCGAAAGCTATCGAATGAGTCGTTCCACAATTATCCAATAACTATTAGTACGTAACCTTCAAGTGCCCCCAACAACCATGAGTAATACACTACACAGCATACGAAGAGCGTTACATACTCTAGCCTCAACGGATACACGATATCCAGTTTCGATGCATCTTGACTAGGAACATTTAAAATGGTATATTTGTTTTTATTATGATAAATTACTCATGATCACAACACTTTATAACTACTATCATAAAATATACCATTTATGGATTTTCTATTAAATATACTTTTAATTAAATTAATTAATTAATATAACACGTTAATCAAGTATATAACAGAAAAAACACATTTTTCGTACAAGATTGGTCAACAAGTTAGATATATGTAATAAATTATATAATTGCCCCTAGAGAATACCCCTAACTCTATCAATCTCCCACTTGCACTTGGGTCAATTATGGAATCTTATTCCAACTTCTCTAATTGATTTTCTTAAAACCAACTAGATTGGTCCCTTAGTGAACGGGTATGCTATTATGTTTTAATCATCTACTTTGTCGATTAACTCTCTCCGATGCTGATAAACAACCTTTATCACGTAGAACAATTCGAAATATGTCTCTCGACTTCTAGTGAGCTCTAAGTTCTATTACGAACTATGTCGTGACATTGTTATCATATAACAATGTTATGAGATTCTCAACATTTGGAATCACTCTCATCTCAGTTATAAATTTGTGCATTTATTATATATACACACATTGTATTATTGTAGTGCTATTCAAGTCAACGAATTACAAGCTCTTTTATTTGGAACATTTCCAACTAAAGATTCTTAACTTGAATTTATTAATGACATATTATACTCGATATCACTTATGTGAATTTGAGTCTGAACATTCCTTCATAAGGAGTTTATATTTCTACAAACAGATCACGATACCATAGACAAATACATAAACAAATCACGATACCATAGACAACATAACATGTATGGTAATTCCTATTGCCAATGCATAAGGAATCCATCTTACATGTTCCCTATTAAACATTTTAATAAAGTGCCCTTGCATATCGTTTTGGGACATTCCCTATACCTTTTATACTTTATATAAAAGACATCGTTTGCAAATCCAACGTTGAGTATTAAAACAACTAAACTGATTTTAACACAAATACATTGTTAAAAATCAGTCATGTATTGTTTACATATTGTTTATCAATATCAATGTACCTTTTAAAGTTCTATCTTATGAGCACATGCTTTCTCTACATTTTGATTGATAATCAAACTATTTGATATTTATATTGAAACACTTGTTCAATTTTGATGCTTGTCAAATGATATTTTTGTATCTGTTCTTGGACCATATCCAAACACTCACAAATCCAAATATCACTCCCACTGACTTCGAAATACTATGGTTGTTATTTGTAAACAGTCTATTCTAAATCATTATTTATAATTTTCCATTTCAACACATATGTACCAAATCAAAAGTCTTCAAAAGCGATAATCTTGTAAGTAAATCCGAAGTAACTTGATCATGTTGAATGATGAATCTATTACACTAATTTCAACGTTTGAAATTTACGAGATTATTCTTGTCAGCCTTGCTCATTTAATTCCAACTGCATTAGTTTTGCTCATAAAGACATAATCGCGGCCGATGAATCACATTCCTTCGGTTACAACTACCAAAATCATAATTTGATAACGTACTTGGAATTCATTTTCAGATCTTCGCATCATACAATATTATAGGGTCAACACTCTTAATGGTTTAACTAAACAACCGAGGATTATATATTTTGACATTGATAAGAAACTCATAGTTTATCTTCAGCGTGCAAGAATACTTATTAGACACTCTAATGCGATGTGTTCATTTAGGTTAGGTAAATTTCATTTCATCCCATGTAATCAACTTTATCATTAGATCATATCCTTTTATTTTACTACTAATAATTTCTCAAAGAAATTCCTTCACTATAAAGTTGGTATTTCTTGAAACAACAATTGTTTCTCAGTGCAATGGAACGGGCATTCATAAACGTTTTATGAATTTCCTTATATAAAACTGGTTCGGTTTTAGTTTACAAAACTTATGCTCAAAACATAAATATGTCATCCAATGATAGTCCTTCCCAAACTCCTTTTGGAGAAATTCATATATGATCCCTCACGAATAATTATTACGTGCAGACTTTTGACTTGCACATCTGCCAACTCCTTGATCTAGGATATATTGGGGTTTCTTATAAACCCTAATCTTGTATGATTTTGTAAATTATTATTTAGATGAAATAATATTAACCTTGTGTGCTACACTTAAGTACGTGACCCTATAGAAAGAAATTAACTCAACTTCACTCACAATTAGTCATACTTTGTCCAACAAACTTCGATTACTCCTTATCGATACATCATTATGTATCATATGGAGGAGTGACTTTTGAGATTGAATCTTTATTTATTTTTAGCTATATTTAGAACCCTTTCCTATATACTCACCCATTTGACCAAATCGAATCATTTCTATCTCATGTTATTTTATTTACTTTCATTTTATACTCTATGAATATATGTTAGACATACTACATATGTATCAAATACGCATGTCCATGTCGGTGATAACACATCGGTGAATACGATGAAGTACGTGGAACCGTTTTGGTATTAATAAACTTACGATTGCATACATATATATCTATCAATCCAAAGAGTTCATCAACTCTTATGCCGTTCCCACTAAGTGGGTGCATTGCCCTTAATTGTTTGAAATATAATTAACAAATATCATATGATTCATTATGATATACTATTATTATTTCTCAAAACCACTGCTTAGTCCATGATTCCGAAATAATTGTAAATAATATCAGATACTTCTATATTTTCCAATGCATCATTTTGTTATGAAAACAAACACTATACTATAGTTTTATTTCATAACGAATATTCATAATATTCACATTGAAATATAACTATGACTATTTTTAGTGTATTTTTCAGTCGACACTGAAAAAATAGTCATTATTTCACAAATAATGTTCGGTATGTCTTACGAAAACAATTTTATTAATTTGATGCAATCAATAAGTGCTATATGGCATGCTCTCTCTATTTCCACCATTACTATAATAGCGTACTAAATTTGGAGGTCCATCATTCACTTAATATAGTTATTTGTTTTATATGCTGCAACTAGTTTATAGTGGAGGGTTCTTTGAATAAATATCTTGAACTCAAAGAAATAAATCTTATACAAAACATTTTTCTATTTAAAAGTAGGAATAGAAACCATATTTTTTATTCCAATATTAAGTATCAATCACTATTATTACAATTCTCGTTTCCATTGTTGCTTTATGAAGTAGAAGTGACTAGTCATTCTCTTCATCCCAACTGTACCTTAACTCACATCTAGTCTTATACATTTATTTTTCTTTCTAAATGGTCAAACCATTCAAAAGAAAACCCTTACATCAATATCAAAACGAACCCTTTACCAAAGCGCACTCGATTATCCTCAACATTTAAGGACATTAACTATGTTGCACTTTACGTAAACTGATCAAACTGACATCTCAGCGATCGAGTTTTTAGATTTATATTGTAGTTTTAGTCTAGTGTTACATTAAATACAAAATAATCCTTTTGTAATCAATCAAATTGAATACTTGATCTAGTACTAAGGTTCATTTGGTTTTTCGGATTAACTAATTTCATCGAAATATTGTACATTACAAATTTCGACCGTTCACCATATAACATTTATATGCAATTGTATATAGATCAAATATCCATAGTTTTGTATTACTTTTAGAGTTTGAAACCCACATAACGCAATACACGGTCTCAACCAAATAAACACGTAAGAGACCAAATTACGAACATAATAAACAACTATAATATTAGGCACTTGCGTGAGTGTAGAAACGTTCACATGCTATAATCATTTGTTAGTAAGTACATTTTATATTTCTATTTGTCAAATTTCAGTTCAGTTTAAATGTATGTCTTAATTGATAAACATTTTATCAATCATTTTAAATGCACAAATTTATCGATCTAGATACTTATAACATTATATAGCATATGTTCTTACAATATTAGAAAGGTTAAATTTTATCATTTCATTTTTCTAATAGGGCTCCTACTAGTCTTTTACGTTTCACTAAACCCTAAGCGAAACATAGAATTCTTTCGACTTCACTTGTGAGTGTTAGGACTCGTATACTTTACGATTCTAACCTTGAGGAAAGCTCAACAAATCATAGGTCCACATACGATGGATAACTCCTTATCGGTTGTATCACATATAACTCCTAACCCGTGGTTCCTTGTCCTAATCCCTTCTTTACCTTGAGGAAAACTCAACAAGTAAGATGAGACTATTCACTCAGACCTATCATTTCGCGACAGCCTAAGTATAATGCACATACCTTAAGGAATGCTCAACAAATATGTTCAGTTATCTTACCTCGTCTATTCAATATATTAATAGCACTATAAATAACATTTCTAGCTTGAAGAAAGCTCAACAACTAAAGAGTATGCAAGTAATATATTAATATATAAATGATAGAGGACAACTTTATACTAAGGATTCATACTTTTCAATATATTATATCTAGGGATATCAACTTAAGGAATAATATATTTTCTTAAGAAATACTCTTGTGATTCAAGTGTCAAACACATTTGAAATCATGGTATACATACTATACATATGTATTTATTCCTTAGTCTATTTGGGTTTCTTTGATGTTCCACCTTTAGTTCACACATTCATATTATATAAGTTTTATTATTATATAACTTTTATATTTTATATTACTTATACAATAGTCTTATGTATATATTATATTAATTAAATCTTATTTAATTAATTTTTAATTAATTAATTTTATATTAATTTAATATAAAATTTATATTGATTATTTATTACATACTACAACCTTTGTACTATTACACGTATACCTTATAAATGTCAATATTCATTTAACTAATTAACCTTAAATAATTTAAGTTAAATTATTATAATTTCAAAACTCAATTCATATACATACATGTATACTTATGTTATTTTAAACATTTTAAAATATCATAACAAATATCATAATATACAATACATGCATATATATATATATTATTGATTTTCTTATTTAATTAGTTTATTTTATTAATCTTATTAATAAATTTTATAAATTTCGAAATTAATTTATATTATTTTTCAAACATTTTAGATATTTTAATTATATTATAACATTTATAATATGTATATATTATAATTTAAATTTAACTTTTAAAATTTAAAAATAATATGTTTTCAATATTCAAAACAATTTGAAAAATTATATTATAACATTTATAATATATTTCTCATTTTAAATTTAACTTTTAAATTTAAAACTTATATTTTTAGTTTCAAAACAATTTTGAAATATGCCCAAGGGCTAATTCAAACTGAGTCTTTTCTATTGTAGATAACCTTTTGGGCTGTGAGCTTAATAGTTAAACCTAATATGGCTAATTTAGACCGCATAGGCTATTGGGTTCTGATATTATTGTTTGAATCGGGCCAGGCCGCGACGATAGTTATAGGCAAATTTTAAAACTTTTTTTCTTATAGGATCTTTATTTGGCCTATGAATTCTAATTTATTTAGAATATTTCTAAATCTAGTTTAAATAAAATCATGTATTTTATTTAAATTCATAAATTGTTATTTGAAATTTATTTGATTTAATTTTACTTAATTATATATATATATATATATCTGTGTGCGTGCGCGCGTGTGGAATTGTTCTTTATATTACTCACCTATGCATCATAGAATATATAAGTATACATATACACCATATACATATGTATATGTGTGCATGTGTAACATGATATTCCATGTGATGTATAGTATGCACATATGTTGATGTTAGAATTTACATCGTAACAGACACATTAGCTCATTCTATATGTATTGTATGTTGTCCAAATACGTGCATATACTTATAGTTATAAATATCTAAACAATTGTGTGTGTATATATATAAGAATATATAAATATGTTTACCATATAAAATTATTATAGAAATATATATATTATCACAAATAATAATTAAATATATATATAAACACACATAAAATTATATATTAAGTAAACATATTATTTACTCATTTATATGTATGTATACAAATTAAAATAAGTGGAAATTAACCACAAGGACCTCTTTAGCAAGTGGAATTAGTTTCTAGGACACATAACTGAAATAATTATTTTCAAGAACAAAACGTAAAATAATTAGTTTCTAGGGCCTAAAAACCTATGAAATTATGTCCTTGAAAGTAATTGGACTGCTGACTTTGTCCTTGAAAGTAATTATTCTGCTGATTTTGGCCCTGAAAGTAATTTCTTTGAATGTGTGTCCTAGAAACTAATTGGACTACAAAGTTTGTCCTTCTGGTGAAATGCCCCTTAAAATAAAGTATTATATATATGTAATTATAAACATAATAATTAAATATAAGTTTATATTATAATAAATTATATATATATAAACAAATGTATGTAATTACAAATATAATAATTAAATACAAGTTTATATTATAATAATTTATATATATACACATGTGCATGAATTTATCGATGTAGATAGTTATAACATTATATAGCGTATGTTCTTACAATATTAGAAAGGGTACATTTCATCATTTCATTTTTTAAATAAGGCTCCCACTAGTCTTTTATGTTTCACTAAACCTAAGCTAAATATAGAGGTCTTTCAACTTCACTAGTGAATGCTAGGACTCGTCTGTCTTGGGATTCTAACCTTAAGGAAAGCTCAACAAATCATGGGCCCGCATACGATGGGTAACTCCTTATCAGTTGTATCATATACAACTCCTAACCCATGGTTTCTTGCCCTAATCCCATCTTTACCTTGAGGAAAGATAAACATGTAAAGTGAGACTATTCACTTGAACCTATCATTTTGCAACGACCTAAGTATAATGCATATATCTTGAGGAAAGCTCAACAAATATGTGTAGTTATCTTACCTCGTTTATTCAATATATTACCAGTACTACACATAACATCTCAAGCTTGAGGAAAGCCTCATTCTGTATATGTAATTAGATATATTATAAAAAAATAGACAGTAAAAAAATTACTTGTGAAACAAAATCTATTTTTCCTGTAACTCATTAAACATCACATTCTTAATCAGATCGGGGATTGGTGTAAATGTGGACCAAAATTCATTTACTCGTGCTAAAATTCCTTCACGGATGGCCGAAAATGTTTTGCCACAAGCGAAGTCATATCTACACATGCTTATACTATGTTAATAGCACTTCATTTTAGTTCTAGGTCCATTTGATTCATGTGCTAGAAGACTAAAATAGGCTAAAGTTATATACAATTTAAAATTCACTCAAGTTATATACAATGATGTAATTATTTAAATTGAATAATTGCAATTTGTTTTGACTCACTACTAACATAAAAGATGGCAACAAATAATGAAAATATCTTTGACTAGGAAATAAGCTACTTAGACAACAAGCATCCATCATGTAAGTGACTAATAGACTTATTCTCCAAAAATGTAGTAAGATACAACTTCTAATAGTGTTTACTCCACTTCTTGATACATATTATTCTTTGCTTTTTCAGATGCACCCATGTTGTATTATATTAAGAGAGATTTATGAGTCTATATATTAGCAAACAAATGATTTGTGAGTGATCCATGGATGTGTGAAAAGAATCCTCAACTAGCCTTCCTTGTCCCAATATTCATTGTCTATAAACAGACAAATGATTCGTGAGTGGTTGTGCCCATTACGAATTCTACTAGCCGATAAGACTTTGATAACTCTTTTGTTGTTCTCTCTCTGTTGTAGATAAAGAAATCAAAATCCTTTTGTAGTCACTTCCTCCTCTTTTATTAAGTTTATTGTTAATATTAATGTTAGCTGCTTATTGCTTAATAATAATAGGAAAAGAGCTACAGGTCCCTGTTTTTTATGTTGTTATAAGAAAAGTCTCTGCATAAATGAATATGTAAATTTGGCCCTATTTTTGAAAAATAGAAAACGCAAGGTGCCTTACACTTTTCTGACAAAAATGCAAAGTAACTCGCACTTTTCTGATTTTGAATTTTTTTTTGAAATTTCTAAAAATTTTGAAATTCGTGAAAAGTGCAAGTTAACTGGCGCTTTCTATCATGAACGCACAAGCTAGTTTGCACTTTCTGATTTTGAATTTTTTAAAATATTTTTTGAAATTTTTGAAAAGCGCAAGTTAACTTGCGCTTTCTATTAGTAAAGCGCTTTCTGATTAAGAAAAACATGAATTTACATACTCATTGCTACAAAGATTTTTCTTGTAACAATATCAGAAATGGGGACCTTATGTGCAAAGCCCCTGATAATAAAATCAACACACAGTTCATCACTTTATAAGTTGTTCGCTAAAATTCAAGTGGCAAGTAGTATTGTCTTGGAAACTTCAGTATAATATCAGAAAGGACCTCATTAACGTTTTTCTTCTTCTTTTTTTGAACATAGAGGAAGAAATAATCATACTGTCTACTGACTATTTTATTGCTATTTATTATATTCATGTTAAATTCAACATAAGAATCATACGTTATTTTTTATTATAACTAAACAGTATGTCCACTTTAAACATGATATCATGCATGTATGTGTTGGCTCCTAAAAGAAGCAACTAGCTAATGAGATGTAAGCAAAAATATATTATATTCTACTAAAGAATGAAACCTGGGTTTTCTACATTTTAACTTTTATTCAATTACCAGAAGCATGCATCATGCTGATATGGGTTATGTTACTACTATCATCATCGTTGAAGATATTCAAGGAAATAGCCTCGAAGAGTAGTGACGTCACATAAAGTTCATTAGCCTCGATAAAGCCCATAACTATCAAGTGTGAACGTCATCTTCCCTGAGTCACGACAACCGTCGAATAATATTATGATCGACGTCGAGGCTCATGATTTCCGAAGCCATGCTGAATGGAGTCATATCTTATCAATGTCGACATTGCCAAATTCAACCATTCTTAATGCTGCTGGTGATCAGAGTTGTTAGGCACTGATGGTATTCTCCATCCCAACGTCGCTGTTCATCAAAACCGCCTTATAAAGAGAAATACAAGTTATAAAAGTTGTCGAGGTTCAATGCTATTACAACATCAACTCTTATGAACATGTTTGAGATATCTACATATGCAATTTTGACGACTGTTGTCATCAATATCCACAAGTGCAGTTAATATCGTATTTAGTAAGCATCGGCGTCGAGGGTCATCTATGTCGTCGCTATTCAATTCCACCAACAATCAATCGAAGGAGGTCTCAAGATATGAAGTCATCATCGTTGATATTCATATTGAGAACCATCAATACATCCAAAACGGATGTCGAAGACACTTCTACTAATGCCGCCTTTCATCGATATTAATAAAAGTTGATCGACGAAGAAGGAATTATCAACGTCGAGTTTAGAGATGTCGAGCATCGACTATACCGCATCGATGTTGAAGTTGAGCTATGTGAATACAAAAATGCCAGCTTTGATGTTCGACGACGATGTTAATGTCGAAGCGGATAGAATATCTGTATTGATGATCAATGACACTGCTAATGCTGAAGCCAATGTACGCCGATAACCATCACTTGCTGAACCTTATAAATACGGAACTAGGGGCTTCATGGAAGAGGCCGATTTCTCTCTTCTCATTTCTTACTTTGTAAACTTTATAAACCCTAAATTGAATTGGGGATTTTTCCTATTGTAGCACTTGAACAATTGTACACATAAGGATTTGAGAAATCACAAAAGGACATAGCCTTTTTGACTTGATTTGGACTAGACTTGCATATTCATTTGACATTGTACATTGATTGACTTGGATTAGTGACTTGCATAGCATATTGAATTCCCTTGAACTTGTGATTTGACTTTTACCGTGCATATTGACTCGAACATCGACCTTCATACTGCATCGAGACCTCTAAGAGAATGACGACTAAGCTTAAAGCTAACATGGATGTATACTTCGACTTGATGACCTTGGTTAGCCTCGACAAGGCCTCACTTTAAAGTTGTCCTATTCTTCACATACTTTTGGAGTTAGCAAATTTATTTGTTAACATTTTTTATGCTAGAAGGAGGGCTTGAACTTCTGACTTCATTAAAATCCCAAGTGGACCTACCCAAGCTTGCATATTTAGGGTTTAGAGAACTTGACCTTATCAAGCATATCCCATTCAAAGCCAACCTACCCTTGATTTCCAACACGAGTTAATTGCATAAATTGTGTTTTGCTTAGCCATGTTAGCTAATTGTGCTAAGTTCTATGAACAAGGATCTTCCGAGTCAATCTTCATCAACTTCGTCAGGTCATTATTATCTACTTCCACAAACTCTACCGCCTCTCCAAGCTCCGATGCAGCTCCCTCTCCTCCATCTCTCAGGTCAAGTTCACTAAAAGGACCACTTGTAAACCTAAGTGAGGAGCCATCCTTGAATTATTATGCAATCGATTTTTTAGCATAGAGAATTACCTCCGCGTTCTTCCCTCATTCCAAATTCTTTTTCCCACGGAGCACCGCTACATAACATTCTCTTGTAGCATCTTGGTCTCCTTCTATTACACCCACTCCATGTGCGGTGAGGAATTTCATAGTCAACACCACTGGCCTACAACTGCATGGAAGTCCAATAAGGCTGGTCTCCCAGGAAGGCATGTACATTGAGAATCCATCTACCATAATGAAAGTTTTCTTTTGTATAGCCGATCGAAGGTGGCTCCCTAGCTTTACAAACAAATCCAACTTCCCTAGGGGCATTTTGTCTTCTCCAGTGAAACCATGAAGCTATTTGTTGTAGAACATAATGTCCTTCATGGATATTCCCATCCTATCAAATGCATCCTTGCATATAATATTAACCGATCTTCCATTGTCCGCTAAAATTCGATAAACCTCTACTGGGCCGAGCATTGCTGAAATCACAATAGGGTCTGTGTGCAGACACTGCTTCCTATGCAAATCACTACCACTGAAAGTTATCTCGTATCTCGCTCCCGATAGGGGCTTTAGCCTTCCGATCCTCATCTTTGGCATATACAAAGTCTTCTCCATTCTTCAAGGACTTACCATATCTTTCCATCTCAGCCTAACTCTTGTCAACAACATGAGGTTCTCCCATTATGGTGTTAATTATTAATCTTCCATCCTTTTCATGATTAGTGTGGGTTCCCTCTCCTTTGTTCTCTTATGGGGGTTATTTTGGTGTCTGCCACATAGGAACAAGGGGAGCGTTAAGGTTTCTAACATATCATTGTAGTTTTTTATTTCTGATGTACTCCTCGATAATGTCTCATAAATGATGACATTCATTAGTATCATGTCCATGGGATTTGTGAAACCAACAATACTTTCCTATATTTATGTCTACTTCAGTCTCCTTCTTGGTCGAGACCTATTGTACTTAAGCTGTACTTATGTCATAAGGAGATGTTTTCCACAGTATAATTTAGACTCGTATAGGCATTGAACATTGGTCCAGGCCTGAACCTCCTCTGTTCAACATTCTTTCCACCTAAGCCACTTCAATTTCTATCCTTCTTCTTTTCAGTGAAATTGTGTATGTTTCCCTTTATTATAGCATTTACACTGTTAGAAGCTTACGATGATTTAATAGCCATCCCATTTTATCTCCCTGTCGCAGCCTCCTCCAACCTCATACACTTTGCTTCCTTATAAAAGAAACCTTGCAATGTGGCTGGTTTCTCCTTAGTTAACCTTTGGTCCATCTTCGTGTCTATGTGCATGTCACTGCACAATGCCATTAAATTTAGTCGTTATTTGGCATTTTGAACCTTAGCGACTAGGGCGTTGAAATGAGTTAAGTAATGCTGTAGTGATTTAGCCTCCCTCTATTTCACATCTGACAATTAATATAGGTCCTTAGGTTGTTCCAAATGCATTCAAAACCGACTGATAAACTATTCTTTTAACATTGTCCATGAGTGGATTGGACCAGGAGGTCGATGACAGAACTACATTATATTCTAGGTCTGCTAGGAACATGTGAAAACATTTACAAAAGACCTCCTTTATTGCTTTGCTCATTGGAAAATGCTAGGTGTATCGTAGTAGATGTACTATGAGGTCAATCAGATATTAGTAAAGATCCATGGTCGGCATTCAGAAGTTCGTTGGGTCTAGGATGTTTCTATCCCTACGGAGAAACGGCTACCAACTCTTGGCCAAATACCCTATTCTTCTTGTTCACATCAGACACATTCTCCATTGATTCGTGCCATCCTATCTTCTGGTTCAAGTGACAAGCGGAGATGGTTCGACTTCTCCCTTTAAGGTGAAAGGCCTCTTTCACTTCTTTTGTAATGATTTAAACTATGATCTTGGTCTCGATCCTGACTTCGAGACCATTCCCGATGGATGGATCGTCTTCCATCGGTTGTCATTTCAGCTAAGGAGGGGGAGCACCGCCTAGAGTGAGAGGGGTCATCCATAGCTTGTTCTCACTCAATGGCTCCCCTAGTTGGTTTGGTGCTGAACCATTCTGTAGGCACAAATTTAGGCTGAATCCTTACTCGCTCCACATCCTCGGTGTTTACTCTCCTTATTCTTTGATTCTCCCGATTATATTTACTAGAATACGACCTCCTTTCCCTTATGGACCCCCAGACTAGGATTTTCCTTTCACGTCATGTTGAGTTTGACAGTTTTTGTCTATCCCAAGCATGCCATGATCTGGTCCATAATAGCTTGCTGCTGGGTAGTGAATCGATAATCGAGCTCCGCCACAACTCTATCCAGGTTGCCTCCGGTTATAATGCCTAATTTTTAAGTGCTAAATGAATGGTTATCCTGATTGGTAGTTGTTTGGTTAGCATTTCCACTAGTGATACCGACCCTAGCCTTCGATTTTGGAGGCATGCTGAGAAGTTATTATTGAAAGCACTAAAAACTTTTACATAGAAAACGGGCAACCACCTCCAATCGATCTGATGTAGAGCTATGTATATTGATTATATAACACAATTATGTAGTGATAGAGAAATAAGAGTTATAATAAAGAAAAATACATGTAGATTTATAGTGGTTCGACCAAAATCTGCCTACATCCACTGCTCATTTTTATTTCTTTCCTTATAGATCAGTTTTCAATGATTGAAATGCAAAATAAAATGATTTGGAATGAAATATAGAGCCATCTTAGTCTTTCCAGCTATTTCTATTAGATGGTAGTTGGTAGATCCCAAAAGTTCTCCCTATTTCTATTGGAAGCTTTGGTACTAATAGGAGTGAAAGTATAGGAAGGTCAGGGCAATAAAATAGGCAATTTCCTTATTTAACTTGTTTATTTCAGTTATTTCCATACGTAGAAGATATGATTTAGAAATTCCATATATTCAAGCTTACACTTCCTTATATATCTTGTTCGGTTTGGTTGTAACTGGATGGTTCGTTAAGTGGTTAGTTCGAAGGTAGACCTAGACACATTCTAGATCACACTCAGAACCTCCCTTGGGTTTGTCACCCCTCATGGGCTGAACAAGTATTATTGTCCGGTGCCTCCACTACGAAACATGAATTTTTCTATTCTATAATAGGACCACTGGAAAGGAATTTTTGTCCAGTAGTCTGTCAACCGAACAAGTGATTAAGGGATAAATTTTCCTTATTTTATCCTTCCTCTCCACTTGCATAACTTTGTGAACCTTTTGCCTCTTCATTTAGGGTTATTTCGATGCATTATATTCATTATGACTCATGCATCTCAATTGAAATATTGCCTCTTTGGTAGAAACTTCCATAACTACTGCACATCGTCACATGGGATCTTCCATTTAACTTAGATAAATTTACTTATAGAAAACACTCAATGAGCTATCCCAAATAACTACAATTATATAACCCCTTGGTTCTCCAAACATTCATGGTTGAATCATCATTCATCATATTAAGAACTTTATGTATATTAGTCTCAACAGATGTATCAACATCCCATTCTCAATACACCTTGACTAGAAACATTTGGGGTTTATTTATACGATCCAACATTGAAGTTAATAATACATTTGTAACTGCAAGACAAAGCACTTTTTCCTAGGGATATCTATATGAGTGTATTTAATGTATTATTATTGTTACTTATATCTGTAACAACCCTGGTTTTGGTGATTACCTGTAATATTAAATTATAATGGTGGTTATAATTTAATAATGAAGAAATAAAATAAATTGAAGATGTAAAATTTGTTAAAATTGTTTATTTTAAATAAACAATGGATTTTGAATGAATATAAAATGTTGAAAATAAAGTTTTAAAAACTTTATTTGGTTAGTTTGGGGTAAAAATGAGCATTTTATGGTTTCAATTTGTTAAAATGCAATAATTTTGGAAATTATTGCCAAATGTTGATTTTTATTAATTTTAATGAAATATTTGAATTTAATATGGTAAATATTGTAAATAAAATGTGGAATATTGGTTAAAAATCAATATTTGGATGTAAAAATATTAACATGGTTTGTTAGGATAAAATAAACAAGAGAAATGATTTTATGTAATTTTGAGTTTTAAAAATATTGTTTTATGTAAATAATAGTGTAAATTAAAGCATTTAATTAAAAATAGGAATTTAATGATGGAAAATAATTTTTAATGGCTAAAATATTTTTATATGTTGGAAAACATTTTTGTAAACATAGAAATATGCTGTGTAAATTTATTTGGTTAAAATATGTGTAAATATGGTGAAATTAAAGTGTTAACATAAAATTAACTTAGTTAAATTTAACTAAGTATTATCATTTAGGCTATTGGGTAATAGGTTAGCCCAAAACCCATTTCTGAAATGATCAGAAGAGGCTGTACGTTCATTTCTTCTTTCTCATTTCTGGATTCTTCTGTAAAACCTGAGAAATTGCAAAAATGGCCTCCTCTCCAACTCCTTAGATTAAAATCTCTTCAAAATTAAAGAAATCAAAGAGTGAAATAAGATAAATCCTAATCTAATACAGGTAATCTCACCAAAATCTTTGTTTCATCCTCTGTTTGTTTTATTTTGAGAGATTTTAGTTTACTGTAACTTCTGTTTTGCTTGCATGTCCTCTTTTCCAGCTTCTACAGGTCATTGAAGCTTCACAAGGCCAAAATGACTACAACTTGCAAGTTTAAATCGTTAATTCTTGATAAGCTGAGTAGTAACTCTCATTTCTAGCTAAATTTAATTGTCTGTAAGAAATTTGTTCAGTTTCTGTTGTGTTTTGATTTACTGTAAACTTTAAACGTGAGATTTTTAGTTTACAGTATAAAGCTTGTCTGTGTTCAACTTTGTGAACCCATATCTGTTTGGTTTCATACTAGAATTGAGTGAAATCTTTTCCGGATCATTGTCTATGTTTAGTTTTATGTGCATGTCAAATTTCATAGCTTGAATTATTGTGGAAGCACCTGAAATCAGTGCTCAAAGTTGCAATTGAAACCGGTAGAATTTCTTGTAAAGTTCCCGACCTCTAGGTCAACCCAGGTTCACTGGGGTCGACCCTAGGGTCGATGTAAGGCATATGTGGGTCGACCCCAAGGTTAACCTTAGCCTTTTCTAGGTCGACCCATGCATGTTTTATTGTCCAGGTCGATTTCTTTTTGTTCTTGTGCACCGTTTTGCTCATTCTGCTTATTCCAGTGAATGTTGTGATCAATTCTTGCAATATTTTGGAGTGTTTTGAAGGGCTTTAACCTATCAATAGGCAAGTCAACATTATTGTTGATCCATACTCCGGATTGACATGTTTTTGAGATGATTTCATATGTCGATTTTATAGCGTTTTCGGTGATTTCTGCTATTTTTGAGCACGTGTTTTCTAAAACAATTTTGAAATGATTTTTATGATAAAATAGCTTTCGAAATAAATATTTTACAATATTTATAATTATTTTTAAAGCTATTAAAAATATATATTCTCTATAATAAAGAGAATTTCAAAGGTTTGTTTTCCAAACAATTCCAAAAATTGTTTTACAAAACTAGTTTTCTCGAAACAAAGTATTTTCTATATAAAATACACATTTTTGCACTCTTCGAGCATATGAGAAAGAGATTTAAACGATTTAGTAAAACATGTGGTATGGGACACATGCGTTTACTTTTTCGGTTAATTTCAGACTTGTTCGTTTGAAGCTATACACATTTTTATGGACCTTCGGGTCGATTGCCTGTACTGGACCTTCGGGTCATTTGGGCTTTTTAGCTGTTTGTCTTTCGGGATGTTTGTCCTTCGGGGTGTTTGACCTTCGGGTTGTTTGGCCTTCGGGTCGTATTTGGCGCCTTATTTGTGATATAGTACTTGACGGGCTTCGGCCATTTTGATAAGCACGTGCATCTTTTGTGATATTTCATGATTTATTTGTGATTTCCAAATGTTTTCGCCATTACGAGATTATTGGGCCTTTTGAGCCGTTTGAAGATTCATTATATGGTGATTACATTTTTGAGTTTTGAAATCTTAGCCGAGTTCTACATATTGTGATGTGTGGTTGCCATCCTTTGGCGTATTTTGAGATTTATGATTTCCTATTTAGGAGTTATTTGTGGTTGCTATTCTTTGGCGTATTTTGAGACTTGTGATTTCCTATTTAGGAGTTATGGTTTATGAAAGCCATTCTATTGGTTATTGTACATGCCAATGATATAAGGCGATTATTTGTGATTAATTGATATTGTCGTTGAACTTGCCTCTTTCGAGAAACCCTCATATGATATTTTGGTAGTTGATATGTATGTTTAGTGTTGCTTCTTCTCTTTTGAGAAGAAATATTATCATTTATCCCTATACTTCATCTATCATATACTAATCAGTTTATTTAAGCTAGACCGACCCGTGTATTTTATATACTCGGGTCAAACCAAGTTATTTCAGGTTAGTCACCTGCTGTAGATTACCATTATGCTACTTTCGCTATGGATTTTCTTGCTTTCTTTTGATGCTAGTCATCTTTTGTGTAGTCTTGTTGTATTTTGTGAACTCTGATATGTACTTATTCTTTTTGACTCGATGTATGTATTGTGGTCTATGTACCACCACTGTTGTATCACTATGTAGTGTACTATGATGTATCTGAGACATGCGTTTACTAAATCATTTAAATCTCTTTCTCATACGCTCGAAGAGTGAAGAAACATGTATTTTATATAGAAAATACTTTGTTTCGAGAAACCCTTATATGATATTTTGGTAGTTGACATGTATGTTTTATTGTCCAGGTCGATTTCTTTTTGTTCCTGTGCACTATTTTTCTCATTCTGCTTATTCCTGTGAATGTTGGGATCAATTCTTGCAATATTTTGGAGTGTTTTGAAGGGCTTTAACCTATCAATAGGTAAGCCAACATTATTGTTGATTCGTACTCTGGATTGACGTGTTTTTGAGACGATTTCATATGCCGTTTTATGGCGTTTTCGGCGATTTCTTCTGTTTTCGAGCAGGTGTTTACTAAAACGATTTTGAAATGATTTTTATGATAAAATAGCTTTCAAAATAAATATTTTACAATATTTATAATTATTTTTAAAGCTATTAAAAAATACATTCTATAATAAAGAGAATTTCAAAGGTTTGTTTTCCAAATGATTCCAAAAATTGTTTTAAAAACTAGTTTTCTCGAAATAAAGTATTTTCTATATAAAATACACGTTTTTGTACTCTTCGAGCATATGAGAAAGAGGTTTAAACGATTTAGGAAAACTGTGATGCCCCACCCCGAGACCCACATTAACAAAGAGCATTATGGAGTAATACTGTCTGTTAATGAGAGAATAGGGCTGGTTAGGAACGACCATCTGTAAGCTTTGTCTTAAACAAGTATTGAATACGTTGATTGGGTGCTCTAAAAAATTTTCTTTTACCTTTCTCAAGTGGATCGACATACGTAATAAATGTTTTAACACAAAACTACGATGGATAATGGATCTATCAGAACAATATATAATAACAACAAATACAACATATCACAGAAAAACAGCCACACATGTATATATATGTGTGACTGCTGTTTTGTGATCTATTGTATTTGTTGTTATTATATACTGTTCAGATAGATCCGTTAGCCACCGTAGTTTTGTTTTAAACATTTATTGCGTATGTCGATCCACTTGAGAAAGGTAAAAGAAAATAAAATTAGAGCACCCAATCGACGTATTCAATACTTGTTTAAGACAAAGCTTACGAATGGTCGCTCCTAACCATCCCTATTCTCTGCATTAATAGATAGTATTACTCCGTAATGCTCTTTGTTAATGTGGATGTCGGGTTGGAGCGTCACAGCTTTGTATCAGAGCAAAGTTCAGAACAAAATATGATAAATACAGAACATAACATATATTATAGTATATCAAAGTGCAGTATGAGTGTTACATATTCCCTAATCATTATGTCCTTAATCTTTTCATGTCCTTGTGATAGATATAAGTTGGGAATAAGTCTAGGAATGCATTTTAATTTCGTAGTATTCCATAATTGAAATAATGATATCTTATCATGTGAATAATCTTTATCTTATCTTAACAAGCTTATGGCTGGAAGAGGTAGAGGTCGCCGTTCTGATGCTGAGCCGTCCGGTGACTCACATATAGACGGTGTTTATATGTCTGCCAATCAGTTCATGGAGTTATTCAGGAGCACTCAGCCTCCAGCTCCTACTCCTTCGTCTCCTCCGCGCAAGTCTGCTTTTGCACGTATGTGCAGTGATTTCTCTCATCTTGAAGGCAAGCCTTTCAAAGGCTCAGAGTCTGTTCTTGAGGTCCAGGCATGGCTTCGTACATGCAAGCATATATTTACTCGCATGGATCTTTCCGACCATCACCAAGTTCTTGTAGCATCAATTATGTTGCAAGAGCCTGCCCTTGATTGGTATGAGCTTCTTATTACTAAGCTTGATGAGTCTACTCTTACTTGGACCCATTTTAGGGAGCGATTTGAACTTAAGTTCATTCCCGAGTCCGAGAAAGCCCTCTTAGCCCGTCGCTTCCTTGAGTTGAAGCAGGGGAAGTCTTCAGTTTCCGAGTATGTTTCTTCATTTGAGGCCTTGTCCAAGTATGGTCTCGAGTATATTAGCACTTCTTATAAGAAGAATCTCAAGTTTGTTTTTGGCCTCAAGAAATATTTGAAGAAATCTTTGATGCTTCAACTTAAGCTTTCATTTGAGGAATTGGTTGACTCGGCGCTTCATCTTGAAGCAGTCGAGAAGGAGAGAGATAGTAGTGATGAGACTGAGGTTCGCAAGAACCCAACAAGAAGAGGTTTCCTTTTCAGAAGTCCAAGTCTTTTCCTCATAGCAAGAAGAAGAAGTCTGTTGGTTCTAGCTCCCAGCCTAGTGGAGCACCTCCTAGTCAGAAGGGGTGTTTCAATTGTGGCTCCTTTGATCATTTGATTCGAGATTGTCCCAAGTCTCATGTGTGCCGTTATTGCAAGAAAGAGGGACATCAGGTTTCTTCTTGTCCCATTGCTCCTAGTAATGCTAAGTCAGGCAAGCTTAATGTGGTGGATGCTACTGGTGGTTCTTCTCATCCCAGAGGTACTTCTCGTTCTATTCTTGAAGGTTCTATATTATTTCATGATCGTTCTATTCGAGTTCTCTTCGATATGGGTGCTTCACACTCATTTGTATCGAAGGAACTTGTTGATGTTATACCATTGGATGTTTCTTGCCTTGTTACTTCTTTGAGGATTGCGAATCCTATTGGGGGATCCACAACACTTAGCATACTTTATAGTGATGTTGAGATTATTCTTTGTGGTTTTTCTTTCCGTAAGAATCTGCACGTTATTCACTATCTTGGATTTGATATGATTTTGTAGATGGATTGGCTTGCTTGTTATCAAGACCGAATCCTATGTTCTAAAAGGATTCTATATCTTAGGCATCCTGATTCGGCTGATCAGTTATCTCTTGTTCTTCGGAATGTTGGTGATTCCGAAGCATCTTTATTTGGTCTTGAGTCTCGAGATGATGATGATGTATCTCGAATTCCAGTCGTTTGTGATTTTGCTGATGTATTTAAATTTTGAGCCTGTTTCGGGTTTGCCACCCAAGCGGGCAATTGAGTTTCGTATTGACATCATTCCTGGTGCTCAGCGTGTTAGTCATCCTCCCACGAGGATGTCCACTAAGGAAAATGAGGAACTCAAAGAAATTGTTGGAGCTTAAAGCCAAGCAATTCATTCAGTCCAGTTCTTCACCGTGGGGTGCCGCGGTCGTCTTTGTTAAAAAATCTGATGGTACTCTTAGGCTTTGCATCGATTACTGCAAGCTTAACGAGTTGACTATTAAGAACAAGTATCCATTGCCTAGGATCGATGACATGTTCGATCAGTTGAGTGGTGCTAAGGTCTTTTCTCAGCTCGACCATGCCACCGGTTTTCATCAGTTACAAGTTACGGAGAATAGCATTCCTCTTACCACATTCCGCACTCGTTATGGTTCTTATGAGTGGCTCGTTATGCCGTTCGGTTTGACGAATGCTCCAGCTTATTTTGTCGATCTTATTAATCGAGTATTCCGGGAATATCTCGATAAGTTCGGCCTTGTATTCATTGATGACATCCTTGTCTATTCTAAATCCAAAGCCGATCTTGCTCATCATTTGAGGATTGTTTTGAATACTCTTCGTCAGCATCAACTTAAAGCCAAATTCTCCAAGTTCCACTTTTGGGAGAATAAGGTGAAGTTCCTTGGCCATTTTATATCTTCTGATGGCATTTTTGTCGATCCATCGAAGATAGAAGCCATTCAGAATTGGGAAAGGCCAGAAAACGTTTTTGAGATTTGCAATTTTCTTGGATTGGCGGGTTATTACCGTCGGTTCATCAAGGATTTCTCCCGCATTGTTCTTCCTCTCACTAGCCTTACTAGAAAAGGCGTTCGATTTATTTGGTCTGATAAGTGTGAAGCTTCTTTTCAGAAATTGAAAGAACTTCTCACTAATGCTCCCATACTTGTGGTTCCCGATGGGAATCAAGATCTTGTTTTCTACACCGATGCTAGTAGATGTGGTCTCGGTGCCGTGCTTATGCAGAGAGATCGGGTAGTTGCCTATGCTTCTAGGCAATTGCGTCCGAATGAAGTTTGTCTTAAATATTTAAAAAGACTTCAAACCACTTTTAAAATACTCTAATAATAATTATTAAATACTTGTAAAAAGAATGAAACAAAGTACTTAAACTTAAATATTTTTTCAAACCTTTTAAGTCCAAAAATCGAGTCTAATTGGGCAGTTTTGTACAAGTGCAGTTTTGGTCATTTTTGAGATGTTACTTAACCTTTTACCATTTAAGATTTTAACAACAATAAACATACATATAAAACATTATAAATATGGTGAGAAACCTCTAAGTATCTCTCTACAAAATTCCATAGAAATTGTCAAATACTAGACAATTTCAAAGTGCATCTATAACGATTATCGCTATAAGTGCACTTTCAAATCTGACCCATGACTTAGAGTTAGCCGCCATAGTCTTTGCCTTAAAGATTTGGTGTCATTATCTTTTAGGCGAGCGCTTTATTCTTTATACAGATCATAAATCGTTGAAATATCTGTTCACCCAAAAGAGCTTAATATGCAGCAATAGCGTTGGCTCGAGTTCCTAGCCTCTTATGATTTTGATATCCAGTACACTCCTAGAAAGGGGAACCGAGTTGCTGATGTGCTAAGTCGCAAACACTCGGCTGTTGTCTCTATGATTTTAGCTGAGTGGGATATATTGGAGACTCTATCACTTTATGATATTCGTGATCGTGCTCTAGCTTCGGATTCTCCTATCTTATTATTTAGCTTGGAAGCTTGTCCTAGCTTATTGAATCATATTGCCGATGCTCGTCGGCAAGATCCAGATCTTGTATGCCTTATTCAGCTATGTAAGACTGAATCCCGTGATGATGAGTTGAAGGATTTCAACATTGATACTCATGGTTGTCTTCGTAAGAAGAATCGATTGATCGTGCCTTGTGTTTCTGATCTTAGGCGGGACATTCTTGATGATTGTCACCGTTCTAAGTGTACTATTCATCCTGGCAGTAGCAAGATGTATGCTGATATGAGACGCTTGTATTATTGGGAAGGCATGAAGCATGATGCTGCAAGTTATGTGAGTAATTGCATGACTTGTCAACTCATTAAAGCCGACCATCAGCGTCCTAGTGGTCTTCTTCAGCATCTTGAGATCCTGTTGTGGAAATAGGATCAAATCTCTATGGACTTTATTGATGGCCTACCTCGTTCGAGATCGGGCCATAACAGTGTTTGGGTTATCGTGGATCGCTTGACTAAATCCACTCATTTCATTCCTATTAAATCTAATAGGACAACTTCTCATCTATCTAAGCTATATATTAAGGAGATCGTAAGACTTCACGGTGTTCCTAGTTCGATCGGTTGTGATAGAGATCCACTTTTCACCAGTAATTTCTGGCAGAGTCTTCAGAAAGCTTTAAGTACAAAGTTTAACTTTACCACAGCTTATCATCCGCAGTCTGATGGACTGATTGAACGGGTGAATCGTATTCTTGAGGATCTACTTCGTACATGCACTCTTGATTTTGGTGGTAGTTAGGAAGACCACTTACTACTTGTTGAGTTATCTTATAACAATAGTTTTCATTGTAGTATCGGTATAGCTCCTTTCGAAACCCTTTATGGAAGGCCATGTCGATCACCTTCTTGTTGGTTAGAATCTGGGGAAAAGTTGATTTTAGGCCCCAATTCTATTTGTAAAGCCTCTGAGAAGATCGATCTTATTTGTCAGAGAATGAAAGAGACACAGATTCATCAGAAATCCTACGCGGACAACCGTAGGAGGCCTTTTGAATTCTCTATTGGTGATCTTGTTTATATTCGTGTATCTCCCTTGAAAGGGGTAATGTGTTTAGTAGGACCGGGAAATTGGCTCCTCGATTCATAGGAACATTTCCTATTACTGAGCATATTGGCCTAGTTGCTTATCGAGTATCACTTCTGGCTCATTTATCTGGTATTCATGACGTGTTTCACGTCTCTCAGCTTCAGAAGTGCCTTTATGATTTAGATTCTGTTATTGATTCTCCTTGTCCGCAAGAGCTTGAGATCTCACCCGATTTATCTATTGTGCAACATCATGTCCGTGTTCTTACTTCGGAGGTGAAACGCCTTCGAAATAAGGATGTACCGCTCGTGAAGATTCAATTGTCCGCTAATCCTAATGATTGTATATAGGAAACTAGAGAATTTATCGAGCGATCTTATCTTGGTTTTCTATCTTCTTGTGTTGAGGTGAGAATTTTAAACTTAAGCTTATCTATTTTTCTTGCTAGATGAAATAAATCGTGTTGAATAGAGCTCTTCTCTAGGAAATTGCCAGGACGCAATTTTTATAGGTGGGGAGCCTGTAACAACCTTGGTTTTGGTGATTACCTGTAATATTAAATTATAACGATGGTTATAATTTAATAATGGAGAAATAAAATAAATTGGAGATGTTAAATTTGTTAAAATTGTTTATTTTAAATAAACAATGGATTTTAAATAAATATAAAATGTTGAAAATAAAGTTTTAAAAACTTTATTAGGTTAGTTTTGGGTAAAAAAGAGCATTTTATGGTTTCAATTTGTTAAAATGCAATAATTTTGGAAATTATTGCCAAATGTTGATTTTTATTAATTTTAATGAAATATTAGAATTTAATATGGTAAATATTGTAAATAAAATGTGGAATATTGGTTAAAAATCAATATTTGAATGTAAAAATATTTTTAACATGGTTTGTTAGGATAAAATAAATAAGAGAAATGATTTTATGTAATTTTGAGTGTTAAAAATATCGTTTTACGTAAATAATAGTGTAAATTAAAGCATTTAATTAAAAATAGGAATTTAATGATGGAAAATAATTCTTAATGGCTAAAATATTTTATATGTTGGAAAACATTTTTGTAAACATAGAAATATGTTGTGTAAATTTATTTGGTTAAAATATGTGTAAATATGGTGAAATTAAAGTGTTAACATAAAATTAACTTAGTTAAATTTAACTAAGTATTATCATTTAGGATATTGGGTAATAGGTTAGTTCAAAACCCATTTCTAAAATGATCAGAAGAGGCTATACGTTCAATTCTTCTTTCTCATTTCTGGCTTCTTTTGTAAAACCTGAGAAATTGCAGAAATGGCCTCCTCTCCAACTCCTTAGATTAAAATCTCTCTAAAATTAAAGACATCAAAGAGTGAAATAAGATAAATCCTAATCTAATACAGGTAATCTCACCAAAATCTTTGTTTTACCCACTGTTTGTTTTATTTTGAGAGATTTTAGTTTACTGTAACTTCTATTTTGCTTGCATGTCCTCTTTTCCAGCTTCTACAGGTCATTGAAGCTTCTCAAGGCCAAAAAGACTACATCTTGCAAGTTTAAATCTCTAAATCCTTGATAAGGTGAGTAGTAACTCACATTTATAGCTAAATCTAATTGCCTGTGAGAAATTTGTTCAGCTTCTGTTGTGTTTTGATTTACTGTAAACCATAAACGTGAGATTTCTGATTTACAGTATAAAGCTTGTCTGGGTTCAACTTTGTGAACCCATATCTCTTTGATTTCATACCGAAATTGAGTGAAATCTTTTCTGGATCATTGTCTATGTTTAGTTGTATGTGCATGTCAAATTTCATAGCTTGAATCATTGTGGAAGCACCTGAAATCAGTGCTCAAAGTTGCAATCGAAACAAGCAAAATTGCCTGTAAAGTTCCCGACCTCTAGGTCGACCCAGGTTCACTGGGGGTCGAACCTAGGGTCGACCTAAGGCATATATGGGTCAACCCTAAGGTCGACCTTAGCCTTTTCTGGGTCGACCCATGTATGTTTTATTGTCAAGGTCGATTTCTTTTTGTTCCTGTGCACTGTTTTGCTCACTCTACTTATTCCACTAAATGTTGTGATCAATTCTTGCAATATTTTAGAGTGTTTTGAAGGGCTTTAACCTTTCAATAGGTAAGCCAACAATATTGTTGATCCGTACTCTAGATTGACGTGTTTTTGAGATGATTTTATATGCCGATTTTATAGCGTTTTCGGTGATTTCTGCTGTTTTCGAGCACGTGCTTTCTAAAACGATTTTGAAATGATTTCTATGATAAAATAGCTTTTGAAATAAATATTTTACAATATTTATAATTATTTTTAAAGCCATTAAAAATATATATTCTCTATAATAAAGAGAATTTCAAAGGTTTGTTTTCCAAACGATTCCAAAAATTGTTTTAAAAACTAGTTTTCTCGAAGCAAAGTATTTTCTATATAAAATACACGTTTTTGCACTCTTCGAGCATATGAGAAAGAGATTTGAACGATTTAGTAAAACATGTGGTATGGGACACACGCGTTTACGTTTTCGGTTAATTCCGGACTTGTACGTTTGAAGCTATACACATTTTTATGGCGGGTTGATTGCCAGTACTGGACTTTCGGGTCATTTGGGCTTTTTAGCTGTTTGTCCTTCGGGATGTTTGACCTTCGGGTTGTTTGGCCTTCGGGTCGTATTTGGCGCCTTATTTGTGATACAGTACTTGGCGGGCTTCGGCCATTTTGATAAGCACGTGCATCTTTTGTGATATTTCATGATTTATTTATGATTTCCGAATGTTTTCTCCATTCGAGATTATTGGGCCTTTTGAGCCGTTTGAAGATTCATTATATGGTGATTACAGTTTGGAGATTTGAACTTTTAACCGAGTTCTACATATTGTGATTTGTGGTTGCCATCCTTTGGCGTATTTTTGAAATTTATGACTTCCTATTTAGGAGTTATTTGTGGTTGCCATTCTTTGGCGGATTTTGAGACTTGTGATTTCCTATTTAGGAGTTATGGTTTATGAAAGCCATTCTATTGGTTATTGTACATGCCGATGATATGAAGCGATTATTTGTGATTAATTGATATTGTCGTTGAACTTGCCTCTTTCGAGAAACCCTCATATGATATTTTGGTAGTTGATATGTATGTTTAGTGTTGCTTCTTCTCTTTTGAGAAGAAATATTATCATTTATCCATATACTTCATCTATCATATACTAATCAGTTTATTTAAGCTAGACCGACTCGTGTATTTTATATACTTGGGTCAGACCGAGTTATTTCAGATTAGTCACCTGCTATAGATTACCGCTATGCTGCTTCCGCTATGGATTTTCTTGCTTTCTTTTGATGCTAGTCATCTTTTGTGTAGTCTTGTTGTATTTTGTGAACTCTGATATGTACTTATTCTTTTTAACTCGATGTATGTATTGTGGTCTATGTACCACCACTGTTGTATCACTATGTAGTGTACTATGATGTATCTGTATATATGTATATATGTGTGTGACTGCTGTTCTGTGATCTGCTGTATTTATTGTTATTATATATTGTTCCGATAGATCCGTTAGCCACCGTAGTTTTGTGTTAAACGTTTATTGCGTATGTCGATCCACTTGAGAAAGGTAAAAGAAAAAAAAATTAGAGCACCCAATCGACGTATTCAATACTTGTTTAAGACAAAGCTTACGGATGGTCGCTCCTAACCAGCCATATTCTCTACATTAACAGACAGTATTACTCCGTAATGCTCTTTGTTAATGTGGGTCTCGGGGTGGGGCATCATAATATCACTATATAACAATATAGTCAAGTTACATAAAATAAAATCAAGTTACATAATTTCCTTTGGGGGCATACCTTTAACTTATCAATATCTCATTTGCACAATCATGGTACCTCATAACCATACTCTCAGTTAGTCCTCGGTGAAACTGAGAAAGGGCCTTAGTCAGTGGATCTATAATATTCTTGCTATATATCTACTTCATTTGATCTTAATTCTCTACCATTGATAAATTGTTTATCCTGTGATACTTTAGGGAAATTATAATTATCTCAAACTCTTATGATTTATTGGTTTCTTTTGAACCCATATTACATCATTGTTTCAACACATTATTGAACTCTTTATTGTGGGAACCACTACTAGCTCAATTACTAATATGTGTTTACATATCCTTTCTCATTATGACACATTTTAAGGCGATGTACTGGGGCTTATAATCGACACTTCCACAACCTACTGTTTGGTACCTTTCAAACTTAAAACCACTTTAAGGTTGAACATAGATTTAAGTTCGAGTTTGAACATTCCTTCATAAGGAGTTTTTTGTTTTTGTGAACAATTTGCTAGTATCTTGTAAATACCCAAGGATACTCTTAATTATCATTTGGTGATTTTTACCCGCATTATATTTTTCTTACTACACCAATTGCATAAGGAAATTTTTGTCTAGTACATAACATATCATACATGATAGATCATATTGTTGTTTCATAAGGAAAATATATCATATGCACTTTTTCCACATCTGTAGATAAGGAAATCCATTCTTCAAAGGATAATTCCATGGGAATATTTTCTACACTTAGAATTTTACATATTAAACGTTTTAATATGATGCTATGCATATGGTTTGGGATAATCCGAACATCATCATATACCGACTGCATAAGACACTATCAAAACCTTTATTGATGGTTAAACAACTATGCTTTAACTGATTGTAACTTGGTTACAGCAATGTTGATCATTAACATGTTGTTTATATAACATTTAGAATGTTTTAGCACATATATTTTCTTTATTATAGACACACGCTTCCTTTGTGTCACTATTGAAAATAAACTATTTGATTACTTATTCAAAATATTCGTTCCAGCCTCTAAATGTTTGTTCATGATCAAAGAGCAATATTAAAATTTTGCAAGCCATATTAGCTCTCTCAATGGCTTTGAGACACTTTAGCTGCAATATACAAATAGTGTCTTCTAAGTTATCATTTTGTGTAACAACCCTATTTTAAAAACTATAATATTAAATTAATTTAATTTAAATAGAAGTGTTTGAATTCGATTTTGATAATTTTTATTTTGGAATCAAATTTTTTTTATACAATTAAAGTCTATTTAATAAAAGATTTTGTTATAATAAAATTTAAACACTTAATAAATTCATTTTAGATAATATATTAAAATTTAATGAAAGATTTAACAAATACAAATAGTGTAATTTTTTTTATATACTTGGAATAGATGAAAAGAAGTTTTATTGGTATTTAGTAAGATTAATAAATCGATGAAGATGAATAAATTTATCTTATATCAATACGGTGAATAATTCAATAGAATTAAATAATATTGGATTGAATGAAATTGCATAGTTGTCAATATATATATATATATAGTAAATTGAAGTGTAAATCAATTTAAAATTTAAATTTGGATATAGCTATAAATAAATTTTTTATGTGTTACTTATGAGAGAAAAGAATAAATAGGAATGGAAAAAATAATAATAAACACTTTCTTTAATCTATTAAGACCCAAAGCTCACTAACACATTAACCTAACCCTTCACTTAATCTAACTAGATCTTATCCTCTCCTATGCAAAAGGATTACCTGACTCTTGATGCCCGAATCCCTAAATAAATCATGCAAAGAAAAGAAAATCGAATAAAATTGTGATTTGACCAACGTGAGCTAGGGGAGAGGCACGCTTGTGCTTCGTGTCGCGTAGCCAGGGAAGGCAGATGGGGTGTCGAAGATGGGGATGGAAGCAACATAAATTATTTTGGGTGATGGGTGTGCGCATGTGCTTCAAGGCAGCATGTGACAAAAGTCGCGACCCTGAGTAGATGCGAGCCATCGACGAGAATCTGAGCTATAAGCGGGCGGCTGGTAGAACGTGGGTGAACCGGGTTCGTAAAGGAAGTATCATGCGAGTTCTGGCCGAAGGTAGAAAAGCAGCGGTCAACGATGAGGAGTTTCACTTGCAATTCAAAGCATGGCGGAGACGTTATCCAACTATAGTTGGTAGCAGGTTTCTTTGCAACGTTGAGGTGAGTTGTTAAACTCATGATTTCTATATCTAATTACTTTAATTCCTATTGCACGCTTTTCTTAAATTATGAATCATAAATATTGGGTAGTGATTGAACGAAAAGATTAAAATAAAAATTGATGCTATAGTTTCTAATTGGGTGGTGATTGAATGATAGAATTAAAATAAAATTTAACGATAATGCTTGAATTGATTGATATTTGAATTGATTGAATAGAATGTTTGAAATATTAGATTTGAATCAATAGTTAAAAATAAAATAAATGGTTGAAATAAGATTACATGTTAAATTCTATGTTGTTCATTGTAAGTTGGGTTGATGGTTGAAAATACATACATTGTTGTATTATTGGAGTTTGCCGGAAAGCAACTCGGATTGATAAACAATTCCATATTACAGAATTATATTTTATAGAGTGAGGTTGGTTCTAGATGTTGGGTTTTCGTTGAATTTATTGTGTAAATTATTTAAATGTTTTAAATGAATTTTCCAAAATGAGATTTTATCCATTGTGATCCTTATTTGAAATTAGTTTATAAAATATATAGTTAAATTATATTATCTGCTTAACTTATTGCTTATCACAAAATTTCCAATTAAATTTTTAGAAAGGTAAGTAATACTTATTTACAAAATCTTTTTATTTTATTTTATTATTTATTAGTATATAATTTTGGCAAAATTACATCTTGGTATATATAAAAAATTATTTAAAACTCTTTTAATTTATTCATTATGGATTAATAAAGGTGAGAAGTTTAAAAGTGAATTATAAACAAAATATTTTAGAAATTATTTTCTATATGATAAAAATTATACTAATTACTCTCAACCTGTGCAGTTAAAGCGCTCGGCGGATTCAATGCGGTAGAGGTGCCAAAAGTCATAGCGGGGATACAGCGAGGATATAGCGAGATATAGCGGATGACTCTAAAATAGCATATAAAACTCGTACTTAATGTTTTTACAAATATATAAATGGTAATTAAATGAAAAATTAACGTTCAATTGAATTATAATTAATACATAAATAATTTTAAATAAAAACATGTGCGAATATACTGTAAATAAATGTAAAACTGTTATATAACATAATTGAATTTAGTAGAATATTAGAGTATTTTCATTTTTGAAAATATATTAAAAATTCAATTAAATAAATTAATTTCATAACTTTTATAATGTATAGATGTCATTTTTCAATTCATTTCTTTTAAAGAAAATATAGCGGAAATAGCGGAATATAGCGGGAATAACGGGATATAGCGGAAATAGCGGGGCTTAAAGCGGAAAGGCTATATTTGAGGCTATATGGAAAAATCGTAGCGGTAGAAATCCGCTACGAGATATAGCAGGGTTATAGCGGGGTAATAGCGGGGCATTAACTGCACAGCTCTCAACCTATAAACTATTGTTGGCTTTTATTTTATTTAGCTTTTGGCTATTTTACGCAAGTTTGAATTGGATTTGTAACGACTGTAATTTGTACCATCGTATTAAATAATTTAAAAATCGGTAACGAACGTGATTTTTGAGTTACGGTCGGAGAAAATATTTTTAAACTGAAAATTTTTAAAATAAAAATTTGAAAAAAAAAATTGCAAAGCAAATCATGATTCATAGTCAGTTAAATTCATTAAAGTGGTAGCAGTTGAGATAAAATGCATATGGCATTGCATGTTGAATATAATTAAGTGTGTTGTAACTTGGTTTTTCCTTCTTCACGTGTATAGGTGAATATAGGCTAATATAAAACTAAGTGGAACATATTATAACATGGCTGTCACCACTAGTTAAAAAGCAAAAATATGTGAACACTTTGCATTATTTTCTTTCATAGCTTTGCCTTGCTGTCACTCTATTTATAAAGCAAATTTTGAACCTTTGCTTTGCTCTGCCATCATCAAGTATTGTAGCCGTGTACTTTCTTTTCAAATGCACGTTGGCATTAATTGCTTTGGTACCAAAGAGGTTGGCCAGCACACATCTTCCATTGACTTGTTCACCATCTTGAAAAAAAAAAGAACACTGCAACATTATTTTTGCTATTTTTCATAAGCTAGGTGAAGCTTTAATGGTCGCTCAAATATTTTACTCTCTTTTGGATTCCTAGTCGCTAGTTGATTTGAAGCAAAAATTTAGGTGAGTGCTACACTCACATTTCTAATTTAAAAACTATGTTGCCTATTTCTATTTTGGTGCTTTCCTGTTGTTTATTTTGATTTGCACAAAACCCTGTTGTACATAAAGGAGTTCCAGGCTATTTTGGGTGCATCGAGAAATTGCGTTCAAACTATTTCATTTTCTGTCATTTTTAGTTGCATTGTTCACTGATGCACTTGAATATGCATCGTATATCTGACCGTGACTATTACTTCACATTGAAGTTCTGTCACATACAGGTATTCCTTTGAATACTCTGTTTTTATGGATCCCAGTAGTCAAATTGCTTGCCTTTATCACATTGACTTCATGTGTATAAATTGCCTTTCACCTGAATCAGTTAGTTTAGTGGTCATTTTGCTTTGCTTATACTCTGGTCCTTTGAGTAATTAAACTTGAAGACGTGTTGACTTTATTGTACAGTGCGTATTAACATGGTATAGGTTGTGTTGTTTAAAAATGCTGTCATTTTGTTCATTTCGATTGTGCATTTATATAGTTAAGTTGTGTTGTTTAAAAGTGTTAGCCTTTTGTTCATTTCAGTTGTGCCAAAAACGTGAATAAATTCACAAATGTATTTTAAAATAGTGCATACGTTTTAAAATGTTTCCTGCAAATTTTTATGAGGCTACATGAAAGTTTGGCAGCATTAATTTTGTTTCCATTGTCCCTATGCATGCGTGTAAATACTATCACACGAAAATGTTAACCAGGTTATAGTTTTATACAACTTTTGCATGAAAATATTGCTTGGCCAACTTGCATACAAGCTTTGTGCGTGCATATCTAGCATATATTAAAGTGTGTGTGCGTGTCACACTAGACAAGTGTTGTCCTGACCATTTATCTCTGTCTTTTGCATTTGCTTTGTATACGTGAAATACCTGAAGGAAAATGGTTCAGTTATGATTATTCGTGTGCAAATTTCTTACTGCTTATAGTTATGGGCCAGGTGAGTGATGCTTGCAGAGGCGTTCATTTTTAAACTTGCATGCGTGAAAGAAAAAGAAAAGTATAAGCCAAGCATTTTAAAGTGTTACGTGCAAATGGGGAGTGTAAAATTCCCAGACATCATATTTCATACTTAAAAATTTTAGTGCAGTCCGTTATTAAATTTGCATTGAACCGGTGTTACGTTGTAAAACGTATTTTGTTGCCGTTATCTTTATAACGGAATTTGTACGCCGGTACTATATTTTTATGTGTGTTGTTTTGATGATATTTTGACGAACAAATTTACTGTGTTTTTGACTTCAGTAACCGTCAATTTTAAAATTAATTTTTAAAGCGGTTATCCCGCAACGCCGATTTGGTATCTGTTTTTATGGTGTTTTGTGAAGCGCAATTTCCTCTTCGAAATTGCCACAGATGTTGCTGTTTTAATCACGTATTTTAAAAATCGTTTTAAAATAAAAGTGTTTCCAAAAATTCTACAGTTTGCGCTTTCAAAAGAATGAGGAAGCGATTTAAACGATTCAGCAAAACTAAGGACTATGAACCCTTACTTTTACTGATTCGCTTAATTCCGGACTTGTCCGTTTGAGAACGTAAAATGTATTTTTTTTAAAATACACAATTTTGCACTTTCAAGGAAACGATGAAGAGATTTAAACGATTTAGCAAAAGTGCGGAGTATGGAACCACGCTTTTACTAATTCGCTTAATTCCGGACTCGTTAATTGAAACATTTTGATGCTTTCGTGTGCTTTCGAGCCACTATGAGGACCTTCGGGTCATTTGTTGGACCTTCGGGTCATTTGTTGGGCTTTCGGGCCACTCTGCGGACTTTCGGGTCAAATACCAGTACTAGACCTTCGGGTCACTCTGCGGACCTTCGGGTCAATCTGATGGGCGCCAAAATTTTGTTGAGTACTTGGTAGGCTTCGGCCACTCTGAGATGCACGTGCGGCGAATTAAAAACTCGCCATCTGATGGGATCGATCCACCTTTTATGCTGATTTTTCTAGTTATCTTGTTTTGATTTCTAGATTTTGTGAATTGCTACTTTGAATTCAATTATGAATTTGGAAGTTGAGTTTGTGTATAATCTCATCTGAGATTATAAATTTGTGTATTGCCGTTTTAAATTCAATTGTGAATTTGAAAACTGATTTTGATGGAGTTTAAACTGAGATTTCTTCATTTAAACTATGTTGATTATTTATGCTGTATAGTCTCATTCGAGACTATAATTATTTGTTTAAGTGTTGTTTATCATTCACTTATTTCTGAGAATAAATTAGACTGATCCGTTTATTATTTTCTTTTAAATAATACTCGGGTCAGACCGAGTTATTTCAGGTTAGTCTTCATCTCTGATTCAGTTGCAGTTTCAGCTTTTGGGATTTCACATCATCTTTTGTCTAGACTTCGAGGAGTTCTTTTGGTTATTGACTATCGTCTTATGTATGTATTGATGGATATGTATATGTATCAGTTCTTGTGAACTATCGATTGTTGTAGCATGTATTCCAGACTTGTCTTCCGCTATATATCTGATATTTCTGTTCTGATGTGATTATACTATTTGTGTTATTGTTATTATGAATTGTTCTGGATTTTTTAAGCCACTGTAGTTTCGTTTTAGATTTGGATTGAATATATATCTTTGGGAGTAATTTATACAACTCCTATCGATGTAATCAATACTCGTCTAAGGCATAACTTACGGATGGTCGCTTCTAACAAGCCTTATTCTTCGCAATAGCAGACGTTATTCCTTATAATAACCTTTGTTATTGTGAGCATAGAGGTGGGGCGTCACAGGATTTCTGATGAATTTTGTGCTTTTCTATGAAACAAAGAATTTTAATAAACGATTGAATTGTCGGGTGGTATGGGACACTTTGTACAATTCTTTCGATTATTGTTATAATTTGTTAAATAGAGTTTGAGTGAAATTTACCCGCTTTTAGTAAATACTTGAATTCACTATCTGGTATGGGACAATAAGTTAAATTCTTGAAATTACTAGAGTGACAGTAATTAACACTTAGAGTTGTATTATCTTAGGGTGTTCGGATTTCAGACCGATAGATCTCCGAGAGAAGATAACTCATTTTTCATCGATCTGAGAATCGATACATTTTTAGATTTGGGTAGGCAAATCTCTTTCAGAAGATCTATTATGATGTAAATACGGCTGTCTCTTTCGAAAGGCTGATTTTTACATGCATCGTAGTTTACAGACACTACAACCTATGAATTTATTTTGTTTTATACAGTTAGACTATGTTTACCTCTTTTGAAAGGTAAATTTACATAGGACAGATTAGATATACGGCTACTCTTTTTTTTGAGCGGTGTCCCTAATCTGCAGTCTCTTTCGGAAGGCTTCCTTTCTATGTAGCGGGTCTCTTTCGGTAGATTTCGTGTCACTGTATTAAACCGATAGATGACTGCCATTATTCTTTCATTATTGATGATTAATTCCTCAGAGATTTTTAGTATGGATATTCTGTATCCTTTGTGGCTCTGAAGAATTTTGAATTGGTTATCACCATATTTTGAGATGATAGTCTATTCAGACTTGATATATATTTATGAAATGGTGATTTGTTAGATATGCCTTATTTGAGTATTTGTTTTGGGCATATTTTATTTATGACTTATTAGATTATTGTTAAGTCAAAATTTTGAGATCTGTATTAGTTGGGTTGATATGTTTTTTGAATTTTTGGGTTTTAGGCATATTTTGAGATGACTTATTTTAGACTTAAGTCATATATGGATTTATATAGTGAATTTAATTAATATGCCTTATTAAAATTGTTTGTTCAGCATATTTTATATGGCTTATTATTTTAAGTCATAAAGTTATAGTATTAGTATCTCACCTATTATTTAGATATAGTCTGACCCGTTTTTTATTTTAATACTCGGGTCAGGCCGAGACTTTACTGGTACAGGGACCCATTGACCTTTGGATTTTGGGCTAGCATTAAATTTGATAGTTTTAGTTTACTTCTTACTTGCATATAGTGACACTTAGGAGTTTATGTCATTTATATTATATAGTAGTGAATTTGTACCTGATACAAGATTTTGGATATGATGTATATATTTATGTTGGTCTAGTACTGATATTTTGTAGATTCACATTCTATTATGTATACGATGATGTATATTATTCCGTTGTGATCTTTGACTCTGACTCTGATTTATCTATATTATATACTGTTCTGAATATTTTTAATCGGTGTGTTTATTACTTTATATTGATATTGTACACATCAAATTTTCAGTTCAGATCCTCAAAAAGGTAAATAAGACGTGTCAGTATTAGTATAAAGATATATTCACATTCGATCGCCCTTGACCAACCGCACAATCCGGATTAGTAGATGACATTACTTGTAATGTTCTTTGCTAAACTGGGCATAGCGGTGGGGTCATCACATTTTGAGAATCTATTTCAAATACGTATGCCAATACTCATAAATCATATCATGCGGTAATTTGTAAGTAAAATTCAAATGGATACTAGAATTGTGATTTGCGAAACATTTCTTTAGTTTCAACATTTGAAATTGATGAGGTATCTTCCCATAGACTTTGCTTTATACATCCATGTTTTTCCAACTGCAATAATTTTCTTTTAAAAGACTCATTTTCTGCTGGTGAATTATATTCATTCAGTATATCTTACAAAACAAAAATTTGTAAGTGTATACAGAATTTATATAAGATTTAAAGCATCATGCCATATGACTTAACACCCCACCTCAGTACCCATACCACCGAAGAGTATTACTGAATAATATTGTACGATAATATGGAGAATGATGCAATATTGGATGTTATAGGTGGATATTCCCTTGGGCTAACGCTGGTACATAGTTCAAAATCATATACTAGTCACTTATATGTTCTGGCACAAAACAATAAACATGTGTATTTCCAGGACAGAGCAACACATAATATAAAGTAAATAATAAAGATCCCAGCTTCATTAACTGTAATGATAAAATATATTTGATGAAATATACAAGTCCAAATGATCCAGAAAAATTGTCGATGCCCACTATCTCTTAAAATATCCAAGATATGTGGCTAATTCATACAACCCAACATACAACAACATATACATAAATGTGGCTACATCAATACAATATATAGTACACCATCCTACTAATTATCTAGCCTCCAACTCTATGCCCAATAACCACAAGCTGGTCACTTCGTCCATGAACCTGAAGTGTCTCGAACTGACCAAAGAATTATATAAATATTAAACTGGTATAACTATTTCTAGGGCATATGCTAGCATATACATAACCGACATGGTATAAAAGAATATAACACAACATAGCATATGAACATCCTAATGAAATATAACATATCAATACCATGTACTTCGAACATCACCCAAATAACAAACAATTCCATCAACTCATTAAAAAGTACATCATCGAAATGGGTGATGCAACTATAAATCTATTCACACCATTCATATCAAACAAAGATATGGCTAGCTCTCTGCATAACATAGATTATCTCTTAGATAACCATGTAGTAGACATGCCCGGGTCCGTCATACTCAACATAGAGGAAAATACACAATCAAACATCCAAACCAAACATAAACCAATCACAAACATGGCATGCTCTAAGCAGCCATGGTTATCTCTCAGATAACCATATAATAGGTATGTACATGGTTATAATATTCCATTGACTATCAGTCTCATGAATAGTCCTAGCAATCTTCGACAACACAAATAATCATCTTGCCTTCAGCCTTATAGGTAGTAAACTTGGTTCTTAGCCTCATGAATAATCGCGTAGGCTCCTAGCACCTCAAATAACCCACTCGACTCTTAGTCTCATAAATAGTCATCTAGACTCTCGGTCATATGAACTACCATAGAGATCTCATCCCTGTTGTAACGACCCAGAATTTTGGTCATTTGAAATTGGAATATTTAATTGATTTTAATATTGAAAAGTTAACTTTATAGATTAAATAACTTGAATTTCAAAAATAGCGATTTATTTGATAATTTAAATTGTTGAATTTAATAATTGAAATTGTCCAAATAATTAAATCTTGGGTTTTAAGTTAGATAAAAATGATTTAAAAGCTTATTTAAATTCTATTTAATAAGAATAAAGATAACAAAACTTTTAATTTGGAATTAAAAATGATTTACTTGATTTTTTAAAATAATTCGTTCTAATTAACATATTAATAGCTTTCCGGGGCACTGTCTCGGATTTCGACGAAACCAGTCTCATTGGATCCGTAATAGTATATTATTGTATGATAATGACTTTCATGGCGATCAGACGTATCGTTTGGCTGTACGAGATCGAAACGCGTATGATTTAATATTGAAAATTTAATATAATAATTGGGTTCAAAATGCTATCTTCTGCATACGATCAAATTAGGTCTCGAAACAAGTTCCATTGCGTTCGAAATAGAGGTATAACATATAGAACGCCAGGCGACATGTCTCGATTGGGGTTCGAAATTATATAGCTTGATATTTTAAATTTAAATAATATATTTACTTAGATTTGACCATACTTATGTCATTTCCCGTCAACCCATACCCCTACCACATTCAAACCCCGTACAGAGCCTACGCCTTCTCGTTCTTTCCCATCCTTCCCTCCCTCATATAAACGCTGCTGGTAAACAGAGAAAAAAAAGTTTTTGAATTCAAAATTTACTCAATGGAAAATTCCAAAAATAATCTTTTTGGGTTTGTTATGGTGTGGGCTATCATCCCTATGCTTGGTGCTAAGTCCGGCCATTGTATGGAGTGGCTCGACAGTTTTCAGAGCATGGGTTTTGAGATTAGGGCTTGGCTTTTCTCGAGTTGGGGTGATTGTTAGGGGATTAAAAACTTGCGGATGGGTTTATGAGGTCATGGAGCAGCTGCGGCCTCGTCTGGGTAGGTCACGGTGGAGCCTTGGTGAACACGACAGGAGGGGAGGTGCAGCAGTCGGAGGCAATGTGAATAGGTCAGGAAGATTGAGATTTTGATGTGGGATCCAACGGCGCGATCGATTTTGGGTTTTGTCGAGTGGAAGGGGAGAAATCACCATCGGAAGGTGCAGCTATGGCGTGCACTGATACTTCATGCAGAGGGAGTGTCGTTTGGGGAAGATGAAGTATAGGGGTATAATTGTAATTATATAGAAATTGTTTGTTTTAATTTAAAAAAATAAATCGATAACTTAAAATTTCATAACTCTTTCATACGAGGTCCAATCGAGGCGTGGATTTTTGCGTTTCGTTCGTAACAACGAAAGCTTCGTAATGGAACTGGTTTGGACGAATTTGGAGACAGCTGAAGTTTGGGCTAAAATTGGACGTCGTTCGATTTTAGTTCCAAACCGGAACGCCTCGACGACAATAGAAATTTCGGTGAGTTAAACTCATCTTTTAGGATAACTAGTATGATATATAATTGATAAAAATTGTTGAATGATTATTTGGATGAATTACTATATTTATTAGTTGGTTGGATATATTTCCGCTTATTGGAGTGGATGAGACCATATTACGTTCCCGTGTAAGAGCGGATGACCCTTTGTATACGAATCCCGCCTCCAAGCGGTTGATTTATATTTTATGATTATATAACGTTTGTGATGCAAGGGGAAACAGGTTGGAGGGATCCAACGGGATTCCTCGCTATTATTGAATTGTTGCAATAATATTTCTTTTATATGGGTTATTGAATAATGAACATGATTGTGGACACTGTGGTTATAACATCATTATATATTGAAAATAAAACCCAATAGTGATAGAAAATCAATACCGGTATTGGTTAAGTATTGGGTGGCTATTGGCCTCAAATTAGTATTTTGAAAATACTGTAAATTGCTATTTAAGTTGGAATTGGTTTTTAAGACAAGAAACGATTTTTAAATCCGAAATTGGGTTTCGGAATATTTTGTTTTAAGGATTATCTATTTAATTATTATGATATTATTTTAAGGTTATTTAAATATAATAATATTGTTTTAAGTTAATTAATTATAGTAATATTGTTTTTAAGTTATTTAATTATATTAATATTATCTTTAAGTTATTTAATTATACTAATATTATTTTTAAGTTAATTAATTATAGTATTATTGTTTTAAGTTATTTAATTATAGTAATATTGTTTTAAATTTATTTAAGTATATTAATATTGTTTTAAAGTTATTTATTTAAATAATATTTTTTAAAAGTATTTAATTATAACAATCTTATTTCAAGGTTATTTGATTATATTAGAATTGTTTTAAATTTATTTGTTTATAGTTAATATCTTTTTAAAGAATTTATCAAAATATTAATAATTTGAAAGGTTAATTATTTCAAGAATAATTATGGTTTGAAATTAACAATAAGGGTTTATTAATAAGATTCTGAAAATAAATTATGATTATTTATAATAAGAATAAAGAATTATTATTATTACTTTTGGAAAGATTAATAATTATTTTAGAATGTTATAAGATAGACAATTATTATTTATTTATTTAAAATATTATTTTAAATAATTATTTTATATGAAACTGTTTTGTAGTAAAAGACTTTTCATTATTTATAAATGTTTTCGAGACCCATGAATAGAGTTGAAAGACTTGGATTTAATAAAAGAGCTTATAAAATGGTTTGGAGACGTAAGGAAGATTATTTATAAGGTGAAGAGTTTTACAATGAGTTTTATAAATGGTTAGATATTTATAAACGGACTTAAGAAACAGGTTTATAGATTTATAAAAGAAGTTTTATAAATGGTTCCAGAAGTTTTATAAAATGGGTTATAAATTGTTTTAGAGAATTAGAAGGAGTTTATGAATGATTTTTGAATCGAATAAAATGAAATCTTTCTCAGTGTGTAAATATACTTATACCATTGAGATAAGTATATGGATATTTTCTAGGTATTAAAAATATAGGAATTGGTGGATATATCTTTGTAAAAGTACTCTTATACAAGTAATTTACAAATGGTTTTATTTATGAAAAGATTTGTACAAAGAGGCCAGTGATTGCTTATGTGCTTAACCAATGTTGGTTTTCCCTGTGAAATTCATCCCCGATTGAATGTTTGTTATTCGATAGTTAAACAACCAACTATCGAAGTTAGACCCAAACGTAACTTTGGAAATATCTAGGAGAAACACGTTTGTTATATGGCACAGTCATCTCCGATGATGCTCTACTATATGTATAAATCTCGTTTTGTTCTCTTAGGACAATGATAAGGAAATCCATTCACTAACGGTTAGGAGGTGATCTCCAATCTTAACTTTGACTGTTTATTTCCTAAAGAACCGAGGTTGAGTTTACCGAGGATTATTGAATGTTGTTTCGAAGAGACCAGAATCGGGTATGTTATCCGAAAACCACTTCGATCCAACGAATGCGTTTCCAAGTGAAGACATCTTGAAGATGATGAAATTGGACACGAAGCTCTCAAGTGTTTGTTCAGTCCCAGAACGAACTTATATGGATGAATGCTAGTATTAAATTGTTGCCTGGAAGGAAGTATTAGTATTCCAAGTGGGAAGTGCTATATAATAGGTAAAACGTATCCTCAAGCATCATCAACCGGGAATGACTAAAATAAGGGAGATGCAGTAGGGCTAAGTGGGTCGCTCCCAAGTAGGGTATGATCGTCCCTATCTAGAGTCGCTATTGTCTCTCATTTGTACGCTCGGGGCCCATTAATGGAAGGGTGATCATATTCGGTACTATCCAGCCAGGGGTAGGTCAGTTCTACGTTTGCAAGGGATCCAGGCTAAGTCCTCGGTGTTATTTTATCTGGAGATGCACCGTGACGGGTGGTACCCCAGTAGCCTAGTCATTGTATGGAATCCATTTTCCAATATAAGCCGTTACGGTTTTAGTTGTATACTCATTATGATGGAATTTAATTAATGTAACAAATTCAGCTAAGATTAATAAGTATTTGTATCCAGACATTATTGTAATATCAATGGATTTTCTATAGAAAAGGTTTAGTTATCGTAAAGTAAAACCCGTATGTGTTTATCTTCGGCGTGGTCTTACGAGATAATTTTTTATTTCAAAGATTTTTCTTATAACTTTAAATCCAATTGGGTGTGTCTTCTCACGCTGATTTTCCAGACTGACTAAGGTGTTATTTTATCATATTGCTCGGGTCGGACCGAGCATATTACAGATTATATTGGATGCTTGGAGCTTCAGAAGACAAATTGGAGGTCCAGAGATGTATTCACGTAGATGGTTATTTTCCGCTGTATTCATTGTTGTGTTTATCAGCAATTGTGGGGACGGGATGTTATAACTGTCCAGGCTGAAATAGGTTAGTATACTCTGATTGATGTTTGTATATACACATATTACAGTTTTGCTTTTGTGTAAAGATTTATGGTATATCATATATTACTTGTTCCGCTGTGAGATTCTGTGTTGTTTAGTTTTCTTCTTATCTTCTTCCTTCTTCTTTCTTTTCCCTAACAATCGGGTTTTCTGATATTCAATTTCTCGGTATGCAATATAGTGGATGAATTAGTGTCAATTTTCGAGGGTCGAAAAGCCCCGGTCGTTACACCTGTAAATAATGATTTTGGCATTAGCCTTATCACATGATCGCATCGGTTCATAGTCTAAAAAATACTCATATAGGCTCTTAGCCTATAAATAATTATACAATAGAGGTGAAATCATCGTATTGTATGTCTATACTAACTAAACAAAAGACTGATGGTTCTTAGCCTACTTAAGGAGCCTTCCTCACATGCTCTCCATGCTACTCCTATAGTCTTTAGTTACCTCGACGACCAGCGTGACTGTATCCATCTTGCATAAACCATTGGCATGACTATGCAATGCAATAGTCATGACATTGCAAGTGCCCCAATGGTAACATAATTTGGCCTACATGACATTTAGGCAGTGGCTCTCAATCATGACTCGCGGCCACATATAATAATAAGTATGTCACGGATTCGGGCATGACCCCATAATAAGGTCACTAGGATGGGTACTAACCTAATCTAGTTTTACTCCTCACATGGTAATGGAGTGGACTCTCAGTCAATAGACATATGTATGGCTTTCTGTCTGCCTCCTCTAAACTAGCCATTCCTGTAACGACCCAGTATTTTCAACCATTCGCATCCATTATAAGTGTATAGGTAGACACTCATGCCGGAGTTGAATTGCTCAAAATACTGCGTTGTAAATAAAATTTGGCAGAAACTCAGCATATACAGTAAATAAAATAATTACAGATCACAGACACAGAGTAATATAACAATAATGCAGCGGAAACAAAGGATAGTAGTTCATGAAGCTACTATATATATATAACATAGTTAAACAAGATACAACAAAGGTCTCGAATACAATAGATGTCTCAATACAATAATCAAATACCAGATCTAAATACATCATTGGAATCAACAGAATAACTGAAAGCAGGATCGATAGATAGCTGGATCTCCAAGTGAAGCTCCAACTCCAAAGGTGAGTCTCAAATGCTGTATCACTCAGTCTGACCCGAGCGTAAAGCAAAAACACAAAACACTCGAGTCAGGATTAACATTCTTATATAAATAAATCCAACTCAAGTGAAATATCAACTAAAATACAAGTAACTTAAAGGATGTTTGGGATAACCATCCCCTAAGGATCCGTTAAACTATTTACTATGTAGTAATATTCGCTATTATAATAGTGTCTAAATAAGTAAAGTATAATCATATCGGAAAATAGCGTTAAGGGGATGGAGAACCTTAACGCGGTCGGATCTTAAAATCATAATCGTAGTAAAGCTCGATATGGTAGGTGACACGGCACAACTAGGCAATGCCATGGTAGATATACCAATTACGCACACGGACTGATGGATACGCATAGCAGCCACTACCGTTCCACCTCGAACAACATTCCCAATCGGAGGATGGCCATCTAGTCAAATCACAAGTAAGAGTATAATATCGAAGAAATGCGTCCGAGAAGAGGTGCTACCTCACTGGTCCGAGATCGCTCCTGTTTTAGCCACCTTATGCCAACTCATGGGAGTTGGGTCCACGTAACATACCTTAAGAACGTCGCCACCATCCTACTTCATTCTGGAATCTCCACCGCGTACACGGTTGTCAAAGTGGTTTTCGGTATCGACAGAGAGTATGTCCATATCCGATCCCGGTCTCTTTGCCAACCAATCGTTATTATAACACCGTGGTCATTTCAAAGTAGTTTATACTTCAAAACCAAAATATCATTATCATTTCAAAACCCAATTTAATACGATATCATTTCGTTTCAAATATATCCATTTTCAAATCATATTACTTTCCAAAGTTATAATGCTTTCGAAATCATAGTCTGGAAACCACAGTATTTTGGAAATCATAACACTTTCCTATTAACAGTTTAGATATTAAAATTTCTTTATAAAATAAATTAGTTTCCTCAAATTTCACAAATCAATTCAAATTAACTCGAATTCCAAAATTTAATTTATTTTAAATCAAATCTCAAATCATCCGTTTCAACTCGATTTAGCTTCTAAATAAACCATTTCAAATTATCGATTTCAAATACATATCTGAACCATAAAATAAGCCATTTCAATTTTAATATATATCAAAGCTTTAAATATTCAACATTTCAAAACTAAGTTCGATAAATTTATATACATATCAGATTCACTTTACAATTATTTAGTTTTGAAATATTAGCTTAACATTTCCATAACATTTGATTACAATTTCAATTTTACAATTTAAATAAACAAATATCTCGTTTAGATATTTATACGTTTGAAATATCCATTTAAGTCACCCTTTCAAATTTCAAGTTGTAAATCACTTCTTTAAATTTCAAATTCAATACATTTCAAATCAAACTTATTTAAGTATAATTCTTAAATAAATACAATTTCAATCAATTTCAAATCATTACAAATTCTATATTTGAAAATATAGATATTAAATAAATACTTAAACATATTATTTATCAACTTTATTAAATCAACTTTAATAAATCTTTAAAATCAATATTAATCAAAACCATATATTTCTTTTCAAAACCATAGAAATCATTTTCAAAACGTTTATATATAGACCAACGGTGCTTGTATATAATTTTCTATCCTATGGTCAAGTGATACGGATATTTATCATTTCAATCCGCAATTTAAAACATATTCGGGTATATATCTTTTCAACCCGAAATCCCAAATTCAATTCAATTGAAAATCGCTTGGGTTTATCATTTCAACCCATAACGATTTTCTCCTATTCTACAAGATCGTTCGGGTATGTATCATTTCAACCCATAGTGATTCTATACTAATAGGGAACTTGCAGAGTGATAACAGATATGATAATAAAATAACAACAGTAACAGGCATATATCAACAGTATAAATAACAGATAATGGTGTCAGATGTCACAGGTGAACAGATACAGAAAATGACATATATAACAATGTAAATAACTAACATCAGCATATTTCAACTGACGTTTCAATTGAAATTAAACTTAATAAATATAAGAATATTAATCGTGAGTGATTGCTCACCTTTCGTGGTTAGAGACTAACGAGGATGAAACGAGTTATGAATCTGAACACGAACTTCGAAACAAAGCAAAAATTGGCACGAGTTTGATGACCAAGCTTTCGAGTCTAGAGAAACAGGACAAGCACACAGACAAGCAACAATCCAAGCAACCAACTGCTATGATCAATTAGGACGGTGGCGAAACCAAAAGCAAAGCATGATGAATATGAAGTCTACGAACAAAGTAAAGCTAGGTTGGAATTCGATAATCGATGGAAACAAATAAATATAAATTTTTAAAATCTAATATTTACTCATATTAAAATATAAAATCTAATAGGTATACAACTCAAACAGAATATATATATTTTTTAAAGTACGCAAATTTAAAGTCAAAATAGCTATATTCTATTTTACTGAAAATCAATATTTGTAACATGTAATAGAGGAAATAGGACAAGCAAATTCTCTGATACAAACCTTTGTCTATATAACTTATATAACTTACATATATAAGCGAACTTCTCATATAATTTATATAACATATATTATAAACATTATATATAAACTAATATTTTATACAACTAATGTAAACTAACATACCATTACTTACCCAAATTGATATATATAACAGGTTATGTACAAATCTATTTTGAAATGATGCTATACATTGAATAAACATTTAAAACATATAATATACAAATATAAATGTTTAAACATGTAACGTATAACATCAAAACTTGTTATTTTCTGAAGCCTTAATACTTTTTGCCTTTATACTTTTTGAAACTTGTACACATTCAAAGCCCATAATGCTACTCCTAAAATTGTAAGTACGCTTAAATTCTTACGATTATATCTACATGGGACCTCACACCTTCATAACTAAATATGTACCAGGCATATGTTATTTGGAATCTTGTATGCTATTACAAACTCACTTATATTTACTTTACTGTAAAATTTCAAAAGTCTGGACATAATATATATATATATAATACTCTTGACACACATACATATAGACTAACAGTATAACAAAACTTTTATATACATGTGCCGAAACTTGTTTATACATTCAAAACTATGCATATGAACTGTTATATATATGCAACAAATATATACAGCCAATCCAAAATTATATGCAGCAAATATATTTGCAGCTAAAATATATATACTTGTTGATAATATTTTCAACGCTTATCACAAAACTACTTATAAATATTAGTATACGTTTAAATATATATACAAAACAAAACCCACCTGACTCTCAAAAATTTCAAATACACTTAAATCAACTAACTTGCGAAAACTTATATTCTATACTAACTGACATCAACTAGTACATCTGCAACCTACCAAAGCTCCTATTCTTTTTTTCTTTCAAAACAAAATAATATACACTATATAACTAAAATATACATATAACAACAGTGCTATTATACAAATTCTGTAAAATATATATGTAAACCATATATATATAAAGAATAGAGACACAATAAATATGTACCTCCCAAAAATGCTCGGCCAAGGTTTAAGGAGGAGGAGACTCGGCCTGGGTTTCGGCGATGGAAGACAGGGGCGTGGTCTAGGCGCTGGCCATGCTTGGCTATGGTGGCTATCAGTTGTTGGATATTAGGGTGAGAGAGACGGGGAAGCGGGTCAGAGGGGAAGAAGATGGTGCGGAAGAGATAATCAGACAGGTGGGGTTGGGTGGTGGCTGTCACGGAGGCGGTGGTGGTTCTCATGGTGGTGGCAGGGCTGCAAGGCGAAGGGTGGCGGTTGCCTGGGTGGAGGCGCAGATCTGGGTAGCAGGTTGGAGGAACTCGGGGCGGTGAGCGTGGGTGATGGTTGGGCGTGATGGTGGATTAGCATGTCGTGGTGGTGGAGGCGTGGAGTTGCCTGGGGAGGAGAGCGGTTAGATGTTTGGGTGTCTTCGTCCAGATCTGGGGTTGCGTGGAGGAGGTGGAATCGATGGTGGTGATGGTGTTGCGAGCTTGGGCTCGGCAGGAGCTGGTGGGGAGAGCGGGTGGTTTGCTTGGCACAGTGGGAGACGGGCGGCATGGGTTTCTGGCAGTGGAGGCTTTGGCAAGAACAAGGGGAATTGTAGAGGGGAGGGAGAATGAAACAGGTAGCTTTTCTTGGATTATTATTTGGAACGTATTGAGCAGAGAATTGCAAACGAATATAATTGAAATGGGAATAGACAACGAAAGAACAGGTCTAAAATACTAAACAGTAGGAATAGAATTGGTCACTCCTTGATTTCTGGAAATTTATTAAACCAATTAATTGTTGTTGGGCTGCACGTTATAGATTTGAAGCCTAAGAAAAAAAATGTAAAGTCAAAATTTCGGTACCGTTAACATTCCCCCTTTTGACCGCCTCCAGTCGGTAATTAAACCAACTCGAAACGTTCAAAAAGACGAATTGTTATTTAGTTTATAAGGTTTAAACAGAATCAGCCACAGAAACACAGAATAATAACACTGAATTAAAACAAATGAATCTTTATTTCATTACTATAAATCTTTTTATATACATCAGAGTTCATACAATTTAATACTGATACAGCGGAATATTTAAAATACAATTTTCTTCTGAAATAAATGATTCTTTACTCTCTCTCTAACTTCGCTGCTCGAAAATCTTCAAGCTGTAAAAATACTCGGTCTGACCCGAGTATTATATTCAAAAGAAAATAATACACAGGTCAGTCTAATTCAAACCAGTTTATTAGTGCATATAGGCAGTAATAATCAAATAGACGACAGTCACAATAATTCTCGTCTATCCGACTCTCTCAACAAAGAAATCGGATAACGAAAATATAACACTTAACAGTGTTAAACAATAAATCAGCAGATTTAAATCATCAACAGAGATAAACAGTGTTATTGGCTGCCGTACACGCACGCGTGTACGGCCTCGCCAATACAGCATAAAAATCAATGCATCACGACGCAAAGAAATATCAATTCAAAAACTGTCGATTTTTGGGTGGCTGCAGTGCACGCATGCGTGCACTGCCTCGCCAAACCATGTGCACCAAAACAAAAAGCACAGAAATCAAAACAAGGTCAAACCCAAAATGGGTTCAACACAAGCCAATGAATAGTCAAAGCAACACAGTGTCGAGTGGGCTGCACAATATCAGGGGCATGATATGAAATGTGCATAGTAAATATACAACTAAATCAAGTGCACAACAGCCATCAAGCAAGTGAAAGCATGTATGAATCAACTGAACAAGACAACCAGTAAACAATATCAAGGCAGTGGACAAAGTAAAATGATCAAGCTACAATATACAGGACTTTAAGTAGATGCAGGTTAACTGGGATATGAATAGCTACAGCATGCAGTGGCAACAAGGTATCAATATATCAATGTCTAGGCCATAGTCAATAACAAACTGGCATTAATGCATACTGGGATGAAGAAGACCAACATATCAAAGCAAAACTGCAATGCAACATCACAGTGACCAAGCCAACAAAATCAAGTGCAAATAACTAAATGCACTTACAACTGAACTGTCTCGAAGTGAGGAACAAATACAAAGTCTAATGCAGACCCATATAAGTGCACATGTGTATATGTTAGAAGTGCTAACAAGTAAACAAGAATCAATTAATCAAATATGCATATGCAGGCAACTGAGGTGAAGGGCATATGTAATAAATGATCAGTGGACAATGAAACAAAACAGGATGGACAACAAAACAGGATGGAGTTTTGATTCATAACCCTGACAAGGATCAAATCCATAGGAGTGGGTTTTTTTTTTCCTTTTTCTTCTTTTCTTTTCTTAGAAAGATTATGAGTCTGGAACAAAACAAAAAAAAAAAAAAAGAAACATAGAGGCCTGCACATCCCTCTACAAATTATACATATATACTGACAATTGCATACTTGTATATGTTCATACAAAAATACCTATTTCCAGATATAAACAAGTAACCAGGTTTGTTGAGGTTGTCAGTTGGCTTATATTTATTTTTAGGCTTTATTCATTTCCAGATTTTTTTTTTTTTGTTTAAATCATTTGAACATATTATTTTTTTTAGCTTAGCTTAAATTAAAACTCAACTAATTTGTTGAAGTTAGGGTTTCACAATGATCATACAAAAAGAACTGGCATTTTTGTTTTAAAATTTGAAACCCTGGTATTAAAAACAGGAAGTAAAAATCACATTTCCAGGCAAAGAAAACTCAAGCATAGCAATCCATTTGCAAACAAATGCTACTCACATTCATGCAGGAATTTAAACACAAATAATAGAATAAAGCATGGAGTTTACTCACTGCACTAAAATGAAGCTGCAAGAAGGATGAACGTTCGAACAAAATACAGTGATGTAAAAATATAAGAAGCTGGAATTTCATGAACTCGAACTAGTGGGGTTTAAATGCCGCAATTCAACAAGAAGGAATCGAACCAAAACTCATCATAAAACCAAGTCAAAATAAATCCAAAGCCGTAAATGAACAAGACAGAACACAAGCTAGGTTCGAATTTAGATGTAAGTGAAGGAATCACTTACATGATTTACGAGCTCGATCGAAGAAAATCGAAGCCGCCGTTTTTGCTCGTCGCCGATCGAACGAAGATTGATCGCTCCCCCCCTGTTTTCTTTTCTCGAAGCCCTAATTTTGGAAACGAGGCCGAAGTCCAGAATCGCCAAAGAATTGAAATCATCGAAACCCTAAAATTTATCAAGTCGCCATTTTTTTTTCTTCTTTCGTTCGAATTAGGTTTACGAATGAAAAGGGAAGGGGATGTCGTTTTATCAGAGAAACATCGTGGAGGTATGGGCTGAAGCATGGGCCGGTGTATGATATTTTTTTTTCTTTCTTTTTAAATCAAATTTTGTTTTTGTTTACCTTCTTTACTTTGTTTTGTTTTTAAATTATCATGTTAAAATTTAGCTATGTGTATTTATTCATTTCATACAAATGAAATTTAATAAGAGAATTCCAATCGATTTACAAATTCCAAATTCTAACAGAAATTTAACAACAATTTTTAAATCGTTAATTGACGAAAATTTTATCGTTATAAAATTTTCCAACAACAACAGAAATTATCTGTCAACATAGATCGTTTATCGATGATTATAATTCGGGCAAAAATCCAGGTTGTTACAGAAATTCAAATTGAATTCGATTTAATTTTATACGCGTTTATACGCCATATGTTCATAAAACAATTCTGATAAATACGAAATTGGAAATCCAATAATAATTCAATATTACGGACCCAATAAAACTGGTTTCGTCAAATTCCGAGACTGTGCCTCGGAAGGTTATTTTTAAATTCGATTTCAAACGATACAATTTCAAAACTGAACAAATCGCTTTCAAATTCAATTCTGAAGCTTCTATTACCTTCAGTATTATCAATATGAATTTTCCAAGCTTTTAAATTATTTTTAACCGGCTTAAAATCGAAGATTCAAATTTTATCCAACTTTCAATAGATTAAATTCAAAATTTAATCACCAATTCATTCTGATAATTTGAAATTCAAGTCAAATCATCGTTCAAATATTTAAAATTAATTAAATATTTTCAATTTAAATTGTTCAAAATTCAGGGTCGTTACAAACTCCCCTCCTTAAAAACTTTTCGTCCACGAAAAGGAAAGGTTGTTAAAATTTCATCGATATTTATACTCTAGTAAAAATTTTACTAACTTAAAACTCAATACAAATAAATGAATATAAGATTCATTCCATTTGTTTAATCTCACTAGTTCTGTTTATCTTCTCTTTTATTCAATGATTTCTACAATCATTGATTTCTAAAATCAAAACGCAAAAGTCTTTTATCAACATTTTCGATTTACAACTCAGATTCAAACTTAAAATCCTTCACATTAGAGATTTATATAATATATATCTTCCAAGGCTGTGGACTTTCAAAACATTACAAAGATCCTCTTCCTTAGTTCATTAAGTTGGAATTTTTGTAATTCTACTTCAGTTCATTGATTCACTATTTACTGTTTGAAAATACTTGCTAACTCGAAATTTAACAAGTCCATCTTCGTTCTCACAGACATTAGACATACGCTGGCCAGGCGCAGGTCTAAAAATCTCCAAGTACTAAATATACTTGTTTCAATTCCCAGTGAAAATACTTTTAAAAATTCTTTTAAAAATGGATATGGAAAGCACGTTCCCCCATGGATTACAGTTCCACCCGGCGGTTACGCTACTATCCCAGTAGAGTCGCTTGTGGCTGTAGATTTCACATCTCTTAAATTTCGCCATGGTTGTCGCCATAGATTGCAGTACACACGGCGGTTACGCTACTATCCCAGTAGAATCGCTCGTGTCTGTAGGCATCACGCCCCTCAAATTTCACCTGGCATTAGATTGCAGTTTACTCGGTGGTTACGCCACTATCCCAGTGGAGTCGCTCGTAACTGTGGGCATCTCGCCCCTCAAATTACGCTAACATCATCAATCAAATCTAATCTCATCGCGATGAACTATCGCGAAGGATTTCCGATTCAAATAGTCACTCTGACTAAAATTCTACGTAGCTACGAATTTCAAATGGATACTCTTCACGAGTTCCAATACCTTCTTTAATAATAAATGGAAGGTACTTTTCCACATCCTCAGTTTAGAAAACATAATATCATATATGTAGTACTTTCATTTCCCATTTCGTACATATAACATCTATGTAAACATACATAAGATTTCCATAACAATGTCTTTCTAAACTAACGGTTTCAAATTTACCGTATTCATATATATATAAGTTCTAAAAACTTACATATCCATATTCATAACAAAATAGAGGATTTCAAAATTTTCCTCTAAGTCGATTTGGAAATTTAAGGTTATCTCAAAACCTAATTCATATTCATAATTCCATTCATTATCGACTTTCACATTCGATTTGAATTACACGCTACATCGTCAATTCTCAACACAGAATTGATGTCTATCGATATATAACCTCTGAGCTCGTACGTCTCAGAGAAGGGTGTTAAGCTAAGAGAATAAATTCTCCGCCACCAACAGATATATATTTAATAGAGATCAATTGCTATGTCATCAATTCACAATGTTAGACATACAATCCAAATCATCATCTGAAATTCAAAGCTCAACTTATATTGTCTTTGATGTCGAAGTTAAACTCAATTTTAACTTAACGATTCAATCTTTTTGAAAAATTTCAAATTGAACAAATTGTTCAAATTCTCATTTAACTTTTCAACTTCGACTTCAAAAATGAATTTCAAATCATTAATTCCTTACGGAATATATTCACAACATTTCATATTTGGAAAAACATTTCCATACTTATTTAAAAATAAGTAATTCACAATCCATTTTATTTTCAACATTTGAAAACATTCGATATACTTAAATCAAAATTAAGTATATATTTCATCTTTTAAGGAAATTATTCTCTTTCACACATTTATTTGAGTTAAAACGAATGTTACGTAAAACATCGTTACGACAACTCAAAATTACTAGTATAGGGATTCGAAATTTAGATAGATGTATAAATCCCAATACTACACAAAACATTTCCTTTCGGAAATCATTTACTATAACAACAGTGTTATAGTCCACCATTTCCTTATATTCGAAAACGTCTATTTCAACAATGAATGTTGAAATCTATGGTTTCGATATTCAATGCCTTTGAAAACATCTTTTTAAAACAATTACTTCGTTTTAAAATATCACTTTCCCAAAACATGTCCATTTAATTCAATAATATATCCACGGTCCAAAATTGTGAATATACATCATTTAACAAGCTATACAGAATTTTACTTATCAAAATACGTCAGTTTCGAATTTATAAACAACGTTTATAAATTCTATTCCTATTTATAAAGACTTCAATTTATAAAAATTGCTTTATTAACCCATTCCTACTATAACTCAGTTTTATATCAGAATTTTAATTTACAAGTAAATTACTTATAAATTCTTTTATTTCGCAACTTCGATTCATTTTATAACTTCACAATCTTAATTCTGTAATTTCCATTCACTTATGAAATCCATTAAATATTTCACTTTTAACGCTTATACAAATCATTTTAAAATTCCAATATAATATCAATCTTTTCAAATCTTCAATATAAACCGGTTATAATAATTCAAAATTTCCAATTTAAACTATTATATAATTTTATCCGTTTTCCATTTCCAAAATAATCGACTAGTTCTTTAATAAATCATTCATCGGCTTGATTTCCAATTTAATCACATTTGATTCATTCACATTGAATTTTACTAACATTCATTCATATCCAATTAGTTCACATTTACTAATTCATATTCAAGTCAGTTTACTTCAATTCAAATCAAATTTGGTTCTCTTTAAATTTACTTGTCTTTCAATTTGAATTCAATTTACATAGCTTCCGATCATTTAATTTCATTAATTCAATTTCATTAATACAATTTCATTAACACTTAATGAATTTCCATCCGATCAACTGGCAACCAATGCACATTCAACTTAACCAAATTTATTTACTTTGCTTACATTCAATTTGGTTCAACACATTTAATTTCAATTGGTTTATATTCCAATTCAGATTAAATTTTTTATACTCACCATATTCACTAATTCACTTTTACAATTAAAGTCGAATTTCCTTTATATAACTCAAATTCATATTCATTACATCACTTTATCAATTCATTTTGATATCAAATTCAATTTGATTCAATATTACTTAAGCTATGTTTCATTTTATCTTCACTTGCATTTATTTAACTTAACTTAGATTTTTCTTTCAAAAATCATTTTATTTAACTTTTACTAAAGTCAAATTCATATCACATTCAAAATTCAGATTTTGTTTCACTTAACAAAACTGTTCAAACATTTAACAACTGGTTTACTTCATACAGGTAAAGCACAAGTAAATTTTTCTCCCCAAAACACAATTTCATTAGAAAAGGTTGGATTATTCAATCATTTTCCTAAGACAAATTTGTAAATTTACAGTATCCTGATATATACGATTATCATTCATATTAGGTAATCACTTACCCTTTTAGTTTAATTTTCCATCACACTAATTTATCTAATCAATTTCAATTTATTTAACTTCCTTTAGTTAAATTTCAAATCCATATATTTATTAATACTAATTCAATTCGATTTAACTTTTCTTAAGTTAAAATTCTTTTATTTTCAAAAACAATTTTATACTTCTTTGGATTTGAAAAAACGTTTCCTTTTTAAAGTGTTTCTCGTAACTATTCATATTAAACATCATAAACTAAGCTTTGTGTAAACCAAAGCTCTGATACCACCTGTAACATTCCCCCTTTTGACCGCCTCCAGTCGGTAATTAAACCAACTCGAAACGTTCAAAAAGACGAATTGTTATTTAGTTTATAAGGTTTAAACAGAATCAGCCACAGAAACACAGAATAATAACACTGAATTAAAACAAATGAATCTTTATTTCATTACTATAAATCTTTTTATATACATCAGAGTTCATACAATTTAATACTGATACAGCGGAATATTTAAAATACAATTTTCTTCTGAAATAAATGATTCTTTACTCTCTCTCTAACTTCGCTGCTCGAAAATCTTCAAGCTGTAAAAATACTCGGTCTGACCCGAGTATTATATTCAAAAGAAAATAATACACAGGTCAGTCTAATTCAAACCAGTTTATTAGTGCATATAGGCAGTAATAATCAAATAGACGACAGTCACAATAATTCTCGTCTATCCGACTCTCTCAACAAAGAAATCGGATAACGAAAATATAACACTTAACAGTGTTAAACAATAAATCAGCAGATTTAAATCATCAACAGAGATAAACAGTGTTATTGGCTGCCGTACACGCACGCGTGTACGGCCTCGCCAATACAGCATAAAAATCAATGCATCACGACGCAAAGAAATATCAATTCAAAAACTGTCGATTTTTGGGTGGCTGCAGTGCACGCATGCGTGCACTGCCTCGCCAAACCATGTGCACCAAAACAAAAAGCACAGAAATCAAAACAAGGTCAAACCCAAAATGGGTTCAACACAAGCCAATGAATAGTCAAAGCAACACAGTGTCGAGTGGGCTGCACAATATCAGGGGCATGATATGAAATGTGCATAGTAAATATACAACTAAATCAAGTGCACAACAGCCATCAAGCAAGTGAAAGCATGTATGAATCAACTGAACAAGACAACCAGTAAACAATATCAAGGCAGTGGACAAAGTAAATGATCAAGCTACAATATACAGGACTTTAAGTAGATGCAGGTTAACTGGGATATGAATAGCTACAGCATGCAGTGGCAACAAGGTATCAATATATCAATGTCTAGGCCATAGTCAATAACAAACTGGCATTAATGCATACTGGGATGAAGAAGACCAACATATCAAAGCAAAACTGCAATGCAACATCACAGTGACCAAGCCAACAAAATCAAGTGCAAATAACTAAATGCACTTACAACTGAACTGTCTCGAAGTGAGGAACAAATACAAAGTCTAATGCAGACCCATATAAGTGCACATGTGTATATGTTAGAAGTGCTAACAAGTAAACAAGAATCAATTAATCAAATATGCATATGCAGGCAACTGAGGTGAAGGGCATATGTAATAAATGATCAGTGGACAATGAAACAAAACAGGATGGACAACAAAACAGGATGGAGTTTTGATTCATAACCCTGACAAGGATCAAATCCATAGGAGTGGGTTTTTTTTTTTCCTTTTTCTTCTTTTCTTTTCTTAGAAAGATTATGAGTCTGGAACAAAAAAAAAAAAAAAAAAAAGAAACATAGAGGCCTGCACATCCCTCTACAAATTATACATATATACTGACAATTGCATACTTGTATATGTTCATACAAAAATACCTATTTCCAGATATAAACAAGTAACCAGGTTTGTTGAGGTTGTCAGTTGGCTTATATTTATTTTTAGGCTTTATTCATTTCCAGATTTTTTTTTTTTTTGTTTAAATCATTTGAACATATTATTTTTTTTAGCTTAGCTTAAATTAAAACTCAACTAATTTGTTGAAGTTAGGGTTTCACAATGATCATACAAAAAGAACTGGCATTTTTGTTTTAAAATTTGAAACCCTGGTATCAAAAACAAGAAGTAAAAATCACATTTCCAGGCAAAGAAAACTCAAGCATAGCAATCCATTTGCAAACAAATGCTACTCACATTCATGCAGGAATTTAAACACAAATAATAGAATAAAGCATGGAGTTTACTCACTGCACTAAAATGAAGCTGCAAGAAGGATGAACGTTCGAACAAAATACAGTGATGTAAAAATATAAGAAGCTGGAATTTCATGAACTCGAACTAGTGGGGTTTAAATGCCGCAATTCAACAAGAAGGAATCGAACCAAAACTCATCATAAAACCAAGTCAAAATAAATCCAAAGCCGTAAATGAACAAGACAGAACACAAGCTAGGTTCGAATTTAGATGTAAGTGAAGGAATCACTTACATGATTTACGAGCTCGATCGAAGAAAATCGAAGCCGCCGTTTTTGCTCGTCGCCGATCGAACGAAGATTGATCGCTCCCCCCCTGTTTTCTTTTCTCGAAGCCCTAATTTTGGAAACGAGGCCGAAGTCCAGAATCGCCAAAGAATTGAAATCATCGAAACCCTAAAATTTATCAAGTCGCCATTTTTTTTTCTTCTTTCGTTCGAATTAGGTTTACGAATGAAAAGGGAAGGGGATGTCGTTTTATCAGAGAAACATCGTGGAGGTATGGGCTGAAGCATGGGCCGGTGTATGATATTTTTTTTTCTTTCTTTTTAAATCAAATTTTGTTTTTGTTTACCTTCTTTACTTTGTTTTGTTTTTAAATTATCATGTTAAAATTTAGCTATGTGTATTTATTCATTTCATACAAATGAAATTTAATAAGAGAATTCCAATCGATTTACAAATTCCAAATTCTAACAGAAATTTAACAACAATTTTTAAATCGTTAATTGACGAAAATTTTATCGTTATAAAATTTTCCAACAACAACAGAAATTATCTGTCAACATAGATCGTTTATCGATGATTATAATTCGGGCAAAAATCCAGGTTGTTACAGAAATTCAAATTGAATTCGATTTAATTTTATACGCGTTTATACGCCATATGTTCATAAAACAATTCTGATAAATACGAAATTGGAAATCCAGTAATAATTCAATATTACGGACCCAATAAAACTGGTTTCGTCAAATTCTGAGACTGTGCCTCGGAAGGTTATTTTTAAATTCGATTTCAAACGATACAATTTCAAAACTGAACAAATCGCTTTCAAATTCAATTCTGAAGCTTCTATTACCTTCAGTATTATCAATATGAATTTTCCAAGCTTTTAAATTATTTTTAACCGGCTTAAAATCGAAGATTCAAATTTTATCCAACTTTCAATAGATTAAATTCAAAATTTAATCACCAATTCATTCTGATAATTTGAAATTCAAGTCAAATCATCGTTCAAATATTTAAAATTAATTAAATATTTTCAATTTAAATTGTTCAAAATTCAGGGTCGTTACAGTTACGGTGAACTGTTATTCTTTTCGACGCGTACCGGATCTCAAATTATAGAAATGAATATACCGTAGAGATCAGCACGACGAGACGATTAAAATGGTACACAGATATCAGTGGTACGGTCATCCGATCAAAAGTCGATAACCGGTACCAGAAATGCTGCTATTCTAACCGAATTAAGATAAACGGAGCAACAGAAGTCCAAATTTGACGAAACGAAAGATGACGTCTCACTCAGAAGATGATTTACAAATTTTCCGTGTAAAAATATTTAGGTTTGGAAAACATTTTATTATCATCAATTTTAACTGATTAAATTGAAGTAAATTTATGCGCGAAATAAATTTTCATATTTTTGGACGAAAATTTACCAGTTGCTATCTTTAATTAGACGCATTCCAAATATCAAATTTAAATTTCAAAATTTTATTGTTTAAAATTTCATAAAATTTAACTAATTACGTTATTTAACAGTTAAAATTTACGGGTCGTTACACTCTCCCCCACTCAAAACTTTTCGTCCCCGAAAAGGAAGGAGGTAGGAGAATAGAAACAACCAAAAAGAAATTAGATTTAAATACAAATAAAACAATTAAATTAACCGTATAAATTTCAAATTAAACTAATTAATATTCAACAATTTGGTTTAATCCATTTGAGTTCACTTAAGTTAAATCAATCTATCTATTTCTAAATTCATTATCTTATTATCCATTCATCCTTAATTAACCGTTTCTAAACCACCAATTTGTATAATCATTTATTATACTCATATTTTATTCAACAAATTTAATTCTTTTATTCCAAATCATTAGTAAGTTTATTCCACTTAATACGTCCTATCATATATATTTAAACCATATAAATTAATTTAAACCATATAATTTCAGTTTAAATCAATTTATATTCAATAATTGATTTTAAATTCAAGGTATTTCCATACTTTAATCAAATTTTAATTTATTAATTCCTTCAAAACAAATTTATTTGTCTCATCTATTATTTAATTAACTTATTATTCTGTTTATCTCTATTAACATCTTTATAATAAAATTAGGTGTATAACATTTATTATAACACTCAAATTTTGTCAATAAACCATTTATATTGTATATTATCCAATTACATATTCAACTTCTGAAAATTTTAGGTAAGTTATGTTGAGATGTAATTGAGTATTATACCAATAAGATTTTTCAATTTAGTTATTCTCAATTAACTATTTATCCAAGAATTTTGACTTTAGTTTATAATTGAAATCATCTTTAATCTAAAATTTTAGAATTTAAATCTCCGATTTACTTCAAACAATTTAGAGATACATATAATATATTTATATCAAATTAAATTAAATTTTAAAATGAGATACCTATATATATAAATCAAATTATATTGAAGAAATTCAAATCGAATATATTTTTTTTTCAAAACAAAACCGTAGCAAAGCTACAGAATGGTTTCTCCTCTTCGAAACTCGAAAATGAATGTCGATGATGCGGCCGTCATCACCGAAATTATTTTCCAGCGACAAAGAGAAGAGCACTGGTTTAAACATTTAAAATTCTTTGAAAACCATTTTATTCGAAAATACTTTAAATACTATACATTTTAGGACTTTAAAACAAAGTTTGAAATCACCAGAAATTTAATTCTTAAATCTTCGATTTAAATTCATTTCAATTCCAAATAAATTTATAACCAATAGTCATTTTGCAATAGTCAATGACTTACAAAACAATAACATCAAAATCAAATATTATCATTTTCAACAACCAAATTATTTAACTTTTAATTCCAGAATATTTTCTTATATATTTATAATATAATCATACAAATTTATTTCATTTATCAAATTTGAAAATTATATTGTGTCAGTTTGCTCTGTTCAAGTGTTTTGGAAATTCTATCGATAGCGTTGATCAGAGGAATCGATCGAAAACCCAAATCAACATCAACAACTCAAACAACACAATATATAAAACATTTTAATATTAATTACAAATACACTCCCTCACACGATGATTCCAGAATTGGATTCCGACACATGGATAGATCCAAATATAGAGGGACTCTAATCAAAGAGAATTCTAATCTAAAATAGATAGGCTCGAAACGAAGGTTAGATGATTGCATTTCAAATAGGAAGATGGATAAAGTTGTATAAATCGCGGGCAACCTTAACCGGGTCAACCGTGACTTCATATATAAGATCGATATAGAATTCTGAAGCAAATCGACATTCGATTACCAGAGGTAGAATTCGGGTATAGCATAAGATAGCAGCATCGTAAACCGAGGATACATAAATCTTCGGTGAATCAATACCGATTGTAAAGGAGTTTCACCTCAGTACAAATTACTCGAAGATTGGCAAGACCGCCGATTTATTATAGAGATCATTTGAAGTGGAGTTATGGGATACTCCAGAATCAAAAGACACGAATGGGGAGACACGAATGGACTTGGAACCGAAGTGAACGTTCCAAAATTCAAAGGAACCGAGTCAAAGAAGAAGGAATTCAAGCTCGAACGAAAGTGATTCAGTAATTGAATTTACTACATATGCTGAGTTTGCCTAAAACCAGAGCTCTGATACCACATGTAACGACCCAGTATTTTCAACCATTCGCATCCATTATAAGTGTATAGGTAGACACTCATGCCGGAGTTGAATTGCTCAAAATACTGCGTTGTAAATAAAATTTGGCAGAAACTCAGCATATACAGTAAATAAAATAATTACAGATCACAGACACAGAGTAATATAACAATAATGCAGCGGAAACAAAGGATAGTAGTTCATGAAGCTACTATATATATATAACATAGTTAAACAAGATACAACAAAGGTCTCGAATACAATAGATGTCTCAATACAATAATCAAATACCAGATCTGAATACATCATTGGAATCAACGGAATAACTGAAAGCAGGATCGATAGATAGCTGGATCTCCAAGTGAAGCTCCAACTCCAAAGGTGAGTCTCAAATGCTGTATCACTCAGTCTGACCCGAGCGTAAAGCAAAAACACAAAACACTCGAGTCAGGATTAACATTCTTATATAAATAAATCCAACTCAAGTGAAATATCAACTAAAATACAAGTAACTTAAAGGATGTTTGGGATAACCATCCCCTAAGGATCCGTTAAACTATTTACTATGTAGTAATATTCGTTATTATAATAGTGTCTAAATAAGTAAAGTATAATCATATCGGAAAATAGCGTTAAGGGGATGGAGAACCTTAACGCGGTCGGATCTTAAAATCATAATCGTAGTAAAGCTCGATATGGTAGGTGACACGGCACAACTAGGCAATGCCAGGGTAGATATACCAATTACGCACACGGACTGATGGATACGCATAGCAGCCACTACCGTTCCACCTCGAACAACATTCCCAATCGGAGGATGGCCATCTAGTCAAATCACAAGTAAGAGTATAATATCGAAGAAATGCGTCCGAGAAGAGGTGCTACCTCACTGGTCCGAGATCGCTCCTGTTTTAGCCACCTTATGCCAACTCACGGGAGTTGGGTCCACGTAACATACCTTAAGAACGTCGCCACCATCCTACTTCATTCTGGAATCTCCACCGCGTACACGGTTGTCAAAGTGGTTTTCGGTATCGACAGAGAGTATGTCCATATCCGATCCCGGTCTCTTTGCCAACCAATCGTTATTATAACACCGTGGTCATTTCAAAGTAGTTTATACTTCAAAACCAAAATATCATTATCATTTCAAAACCCAATTTAATACGATATCATTTCGTTTCAAATATATCCATTTTCAAATCATATTACTTTCCAAAGTTATAATGCTTTCGAAATCATAGTCTGGAAACCACAGTATTTTGGAAATCATAACACTTTCCTATTAACAGTTTAGATATTAAAATTTCTTTATAAAATAAATTAGTTTCCTCAAATTTCACAAATCAATTCAAATTAACTCGAATTCCAAAATTTAATTTATTTTAAATCAAATCTCAAATCATCCGTTTCAACTCGATTTAGCTTCTAAATAAACCATTTCAAATTATCGATTTCAAATACATATCTGAACCATAAAATAAGCCATTTCAATTTTAATATATATCAAAGCTTTAAATATTCAACATTTCAAAACTAAGTTCGATAAATTTATATACATATCAGATTCACTTTATAATTATTTAGTTTTGAAATATTAGCTTAACATTTCCATAACATTTGATTACAATTTCAATTTTACAATTTAAATAAACAAATATCTCATTTAGATATTTATACGTTTGAAATATCCATTTAAGTCACCCTTTCAAATTTCAAGTTGTAAATCACTTCTTTAAATTTCAAATTCAATACATTTCAAATCAAACTTATTTAAGTATAATTCTTAAATAAATACAATTTCAATCAATTTCAAATCATTACAAATTCTATATTTGAAAATATAGATATTAAATAAATACTTAAACATATTATTTATCAACTTTATTAAATCAACTTTAATAAATCTTTAAAATCAATATTAATCAAAACCATATATTTCTTTTCAAAACCATAGAAATCATTTTCAAAACGTTTATATATAGACCAACGGTGCCTATATATAATTTTCTATCCTATGGTCAAGTGATACGGATATTTATCATTTCAATCCGCAATTTAAAACATATTCGGGTATATATCTTTTCAACCCGAAATCCCAAATTCAATTCAATTGAAAATCGCTTGGGTTTATCATTTCAACCCATAACGATTTTCTCCTATTCTACAAGATCGTTCGGGTATGTATCATTTCAACCCATAGTGATTCTATACTAATAGGGAACTTGCAGAGTGATAACAGATATGATAATAAAATAACAACAGTAACAGGCATATATCAACAGTATAAATAACAGATAATGGTGTCAGATGTCACAGGTGAACAGATATAGAAAATGACATATATAACAATGTAAATAACTAACATCAGCATATTTCAATTGACGTTTCAATTGAAATTAAACTTAATAAATATAAGAATATTAATCGTGAGTGATTGCTCACCTTTCGTGGTTAGAGACTAACGAGGATGAAACGAGTTATGAATCTGAACACGAACTTCGAAACAAAGCAAAAATTGGCACGAGTTTGATGACCAAGCTTTCGAGTCTAGAGAAACAGGACAAGCACACAAACAAGCAACAATCCAAGCAACCAACTGCTATGATCAATTAGGACGGTGGCGAAACCAAAAGCAAAGCATGATGAATATGAAGTCTACGAACAAAGTAAAGCTAGGTTGGAATTCGATAATCGATGGAAACAAATAAATATAAATTTTTAAAATCTAATATTTACTCATATTAAAATATAAAATCTAATATGTATACAACTCAAACAGAATATATATATTTTTTAAAGTACGCAAATTTAAAGTCAAAATAGAATAAAGTCAAAATAGCTATATTCTATTTTACTGAAAATCAATATTTGTAACATGTAATAGAGGAAATAGGACAAGCAAATTCTCTGATACAAACCTTTGTCTATATAACTTATATAACTTACATATATAAGCAAACTTCTCATATAATTTATATAACATATATTATAAACATTATATATAAACTAATATTTTATACAACTAATGTAAACTAACATACCATTACTTACCCAAACTGATATATATAACAGGTTATGTACAAATCTATTTTGAAATGATGCTATACATTGAATAAACATTTAAAACATATAATATACAAATATAAATGTTTAAACATGTAACGTATAACATCAAAACTTGTTATTTTCTGAAGCCTTAATACTTTTTGCCTTTATACTTTTTGAAACTTGTACACATTCAAAGCCCATAATGCTACTCCTAAAATTGTAAGTACGCTTAAATTCTTACGATTATATCTACATGGGACCTCACACCTTCATAACTAAATATGTACCAGGCATATGTTATTTGGAATCTTGTATGCTATTACAAACTCACTTATATTTACTTTACTGTAAAATTTCAAAAGTCTGGACATAATATATATATATATATAAAATACTCTTGACACACATACATATAGACTAACAGTATAACAAAACTTTTATATACATGTGCCGAAACTTGTTTATACATTCAAAACTATGCATATGAACTGTTATATATATGCAACAAATATATACAGCCAATCCAAAATTATATGCAGCAAATATATTTGCAGCTAAAATATATATACTTGTTGATAATATTTTCAACGCTTATCACAAAACTACTTATAAATATTAGTATACGTTTAAATATATATACAAAACAAAACCCACCTGACTCTCAAAAATTTCAAATACACTTAAATCAACTAACTTGCGAAAACTTATATTCTATACTAACTGACATCAACTAGTACATCTGCAACCTACCAAAGCTCCTGTTCTTTTTTTCTTTCAAAACAAAATAATATACACTATATAACTAAAATATACATATAACAACAGTGCTATTATACAAATTCTGTAAAATATATATGTAAACCATATATATATAAAGAATAGAGACATAATAAATATGTACCTCCCAAAAATGCTCGGCCAAGGTTTAAGGAGGAGGAGACTCGGCCTGGGTTTCGGCGATGGAAGACAGGGGCGTGGTCTAGGCGCTGGCCATGCTTGGTTCGGAATGCTTGGCTATGGTGGCTATCAGTTGTTGGATATTAGGGTGAGAGAGACGGGGAAGCGGGTCAGAGGGGAAGAAGATGGTGCGGAAGAGATAATCAGACAGGTGGGGTTGGGTGGTGGCTGTCACGGAGGCGGTGGTGGTTCTCATGGTGGTGGCAGGGCTGCAAGGCGAAGGGTGGCGGTTGCCTGGGTGGAGGCGCAGATCTGGGTAGCAGGTTGGAGGAACTCGGGGCGGTGAGCGTGGGTGATGGTTGGGCGTGATGGTGGATTAGCATGTCGTGGTGGTGGAGGCGTGGAGTTGCCTGGGGAGGAGAGCGGTTAGGTGTTTGGGTGTCTTCGTCCAGATCTGGGGTTGCGTGGAGGAGGTGGAATCGATGGTGGTGATGGTGTTGCGAGCTTGGGCTCGGCAGGAGCTGGTGGGGAGAGCGGGTGGTTTGCTTGGCACAGTGGGAGACGGGCGGCATGGGTTTCTGGCAGTGGAGGCTTTGGCAAGAACAAGGGGAATTGTAGAGGGGAGGGAGAATGAAACAGGTAGCTTTTCTTGGATTATTATTTGGAACGTATTGAGCAGAGAATTGCAAACGAATATAATTGAAATGGGAATAGACAACGAAAGAACAGGTCTAAAATACTAAACAGTAGGAATAGAATTGGTCACTCCTTGATTTCTGGAAATTTATTAAACCAATTAATTGTTGTTGGGCTGCACGTTATAGATTTGAAGCCTAAGAAAAAAAATGTAAAGTCAAAATTTCGGTACCGTTACGGTGAACTGTTATTCTTTTCGACGCGTACCGGATCTCAAATTATAGAAATGAATATACCGCAGAGATCAGCACGACGAGACGATTAAAATGGTACACAGATATCAGTGGTACGGTCATCCGATCAAAAGTCGATAACCGGTACCAGAAATGCTGCTATTCTAACCGAATTAAGATAAACGGAGCAACAGAAGTCCAAATTTGACGAAACGAAAGATGACGTCTCACTCAGAAGATGATTTACAAATTTTCCGTGTAAAAATATTTAGGTTTGGAAAACATTTTATTATCATCAATTTTAACTGATTAAATTGAAGTAAATTTATGCGCGAAATAAATTTTCATATTTTCGGACGAAAATTTACCAGTTGCTATCTTTAATTAGACGCATTCCAAATATCAAATTTAAATTTCAAAATTTTATTGTTTAAAATTTCATAAAATTTAACTAATTACGTTATTTAACAGTTAAAATTTACGGGTCGTTACAATTCCTATGTATTAATCTTACATAATACTTGTATTACCCATCATTATATAAGTGACATTTACTTACAAGAAGTAACCAAGAAAATATCAACTTAGGCATCCCATACCATCTGGAGTTACTTGCTCGTTTATTCAGTGCTTGTAAATTACTCTTAAAACACAATTATTATACATAATAAGTCAAAAGAGTAACCGAAGAATATTACCGAATGTACCATACCAAACGGCATTATAACTCTATTTATTCAGTTTTCTTGTTACAAGGAAATAGGAACAAATAATGCATAAAAATCAACTAGAAAAGAGGTTTCATTTTGTAGTAATTATATTTATTTATTCCAAAAAGCTTTTATATCATTTAAAAGTTCAAAAACACAATTTTCCTTTTATTTAAATTGATAATTTATTTCCAAATCTCTCTTCCATATTTAAAATCATAGAAGACTTATTTTAATTCATTTATTATCACATTAAATATCCCATAATTTTCTGAAATTAAGTACAGTTCATAAATAAATTTTAAAGCCTTAAAAAGTCAATTTTCTATAAAATAAATCAATATGTTATATAAAATATTTAATTTCTTTACACAAAATTTTATTATTTTATAAAACTTATATTCCATTTTAAAACATCTAATTCATACTTCATAACGTTCATTTTATTCAATTTTAAAGGAATTTTTTATATCAAATTTCTAATACTACCGTGGAGCAACACGTCTTCAGGCTCTACAAATGGTCAACCGACCACCGCAGCCGGTCGACGATCGCCGCAACTGGTCGAAGTTATGGCATCAGGTCGCCCTATTGCGGCAATAGGTCACCTTGTTGTTGTGGCCAGGAGCCAAAAACTTTTTCAGGCCTTCATTTCTTTCCTTGTGTCTCTTTGTTAACCTATCTCAAGTAGATTTCAGTTCATCCTAAGTTGATTAGTAAGCATAGACCATGCACTGAATCCATAAACAACACACTGGAATGAATACTAAAGCACAAATATGGAGTATAGGGAATTGGTTCACAAAGATAGTAATATAGTGAGTGCACACGGTTTCAACACATAACTCATCACACATATCATCACATTATTTATTAAATTCAAGAATTTATCTACCATAGTCATAGATGTGAGAAGTTACTACTCACCTTAATGATAGCAAGCTCCATCTCCTTCAAACTCTTCTACTGTACTACCATTTTGTTCACTATACCCACTATATGTAACTCCAAACTTGTTTAATACTCCATCTTAATGGCTACTAGGGATGTATCTCTTAGTTGAGAAGCACATATTTAAATTTTAGAATTTATGGATTTTATTTTATTCTATATGAATTTTTGAAGAGGAAGATAATATTTGGATTTTAACTTCAGGATGTAGAAAATGAGACACGCTAGTAAATTTTAAAGAAAAGGAACAGAGTCTCTAGATTTCTCAAGAAAACGAAGTGAAGGGAACTTAACTGGGTCTCCTTTTATCGGGTTGGGGCTTCAACCAAATCATTATTTCAATTTTATTTCTCTATTTCTATTACAAAACAATTTTATACTTAATCAAAATAATCTCAAGTCATTATTAAAAATCATATTCACTTAATACTCTTCTTTAAACAACATTATACACTTTCATAAAATAATATTTCCACAATTTCCTATTTTAAAAATAATTATCACCTTGTTCCATTATTTGGCCCGTTCTTGTAAAAATCATTTTCTAATCTGATGAGTTGAATTAAAACTCATTCTTTACTAAAATAAATTCCATAAATATTTTTATTTACCATATATATTTAACCATTTAAAAGTTACTTGTTCATTTTTAATTCATTTCAAGTAACATTTCCAGCTTAAAATAATAACATTACCTTGATCATACCCCGTATTACCCTTATTAGTAATTTATTGCTTCAAAAACATTTAATGTCAAATCAAATCAATTAATAACTACTTTACCAAATATTTTCTCTTAATACAATTAATACTCAAATCAATTTATCTTTTCTCAAATCCTAACAAAATATTTTACTATCAAAATTTCCCAATTATAGAAATACTTACTTCATTTATTTCCAAACCATCTCAAATTTATAATTCATTTTATTATTTAAACCCTTTCAGTTATTTAGAAACTTCATTATAAAATTCCTAATAATTGCTTCTCAACACCGGGTTCTTATAGGCTTCTCCTTTAAGAAAATTGCATCCACTTAATTGCTCCTGGGAAAAAAAATCTATAATGAGCTAATAACATCTAGCGGTGGCAACCTACCTTTCTAACCATTGGGAATGACACTTAGAACATCCATGGTATTCGTGTGCCGTTGCCCAAGCATATGAAAATGAGTTGTCGTGGGTAAAATAAAAGAATAGAACATAAAATCTCACAACGAATGGTTAAATATAATATAATAGTACTATAGTATATAAGTTTACTCCTTAATATGGAGTTATCAGACTTACAACAAAAGCATTACCATCAGCCTAGGTAGTTATACACTCTGCCTTTACACTTGCTGATTCAAAATACACACACATACATAAACATAACAACAGAAATATATAGCTAGATAGATATGGAGCCTTCTGCTCGTCCATCATCTTCAAAAGAGCCCAAAGAAACATGCTACTCTTAGACTGCTCAAATATAAATGAGTACTTGAGAGTTTAGGGAAAATAAACAACTCGGGTCAGGCAATAAATCTAGTATAAATAAAACTCCAAACAAAGGGTGGAAATAAACAACATTATGTGAGACCATACCGCCAAATGCGTAACTGGTTTCCCCTCACAAGAACAACATCCTACCACAAGTAATGGATATAAATAATTAAACATCATGAAACGCGTAAGACACTTACTGATGTAATTAAGAAAGAAACAAAGAAATTCAAAGGTTTAAGTCAAAAGCAAGGAAAGGGATATTTTTAAACAATGACTAGGAGGGTGTGCCCCTCTTGCCGAAAGTATACCTCTAAACAATATACTTGAGAACTACGATGGCTCTCAAACATGTCTAAGCCAGACCCTGCCAACCTTACCGAGAATCCAAGTTTTTTACATCTCGGTGCATATATAACCGAAATCAATCCAGAGTAGATGTGAATATACCCTAATACGAGCAACCCCACATAGCTTGGCTTCCACTTGCTATCTTATTTTAGTCATTTCCGACAAAGGATATCAATGCTAAAAAGAACAACAAATCGTATAAAATTGACAATACATAAAGAACAAAGCTGAAACGATGGTCAATAAATCAACTACGTGGAAAAATCAAAATGGTTGTATATGGAAATTAAATCTCATACCCGTATCATTACGAGTCGATTTCAAACTTGTACTATCCCTCGGTTGAAAATGAAATCGGGAAAGTTAAGGAGGTGTTACCTCAAAGCCTTGCCTAGACATACATTTTTAACCTTCGACATACCTCGACGTTAAGTGCTAAGTGTATGACCAAATCTTTTCCATATTAGCGATATCATTTACGAAAATTAAATTTCTTATCTTTTCCATAACCGAATCAAACTTCAAAAATTTTAAAACCGGATTTTTGCTTGGATTTCACATTGTAAATTTTAACTTTAAACAGCATTATTAAAATGATCAATTAACTTTACACAAGACTAATTACTTTCATTATTTAAAATAATTAATTAACTTTAAAACATCATTATTAAAATAATTGATTAACCTTAAACATCGTTATTCAAATAATTAATTAACCTTCAACACCATTATTAAAATAATTAATTACATTTAAACATCATTATCGAAATGATTAATCAACTTTAAACATCATTATTAAAATGATTAATTAACTTTAAACATCATTATCCAAATGATTAATTAACTTTAAACATCATTTCAAAATGATTAATTAACTTTAAATATCATTATCAAAATGATTAATTAACTTCCAAAGACATTTGTTTTAGCGGTTCTAATGTTTCCCCAAGAATCACATTTTTGCACTAAAAGTGCAAAAATGCGACTAAATATTTGTTTTGTAGAAACCCAAGCACGAGATTAACAAAAAGATTTTCAGAGAGATGACATTTCTAAAGTGTCAATATAGCGATAATCGCTATGTGGACACTTCCATAAAACATTATATGTGTCATATATATATATACACCTTTAAACACCTCATAACGAACATAAATATGAAAATGAATTAACATTGACAAGAAACCCTTTAGGGTCCCCATACAAAACTTCCCTATAAATTACCTTTGTATATATGTCTTTCAAAGTTGTTTGATAGCGACCTATTCGCTATGGAAATACTTCGACTTCATTTCAAGTCCACTAAGTCCCCTGGAAACATCCTATATGCCATCCACTTTCAAGCGGGAACCAAACCAAACAATAATCATTCCATGCACTTTTAAAATATAGGCAAAGAACTGACTAATATTATTATCAACAAATGATAACGTTTAAATATTTGGTTTAAAAGTGAGATTTACTCACCGAAACAAACATGAATTTAAAATAAGCTTGCAAACAACACACGGATGGAGCTTCCTTCTACAAAAACTCGCTTTCAAGACCAAAAGAAGGTCAATATGGTTCGGCCTAGGTGGCTAGAGGGCTCGACCTATGTCAAAAGTGGGAGTTTTATGACTTGTTTTGATGAAGGAGTGATGTAGAGAAGAAAGGAAGAGGTTTTAGTGATTTTGTTTAAGAAAAAGTGAAAAAGAAAGGATTTTTTGTAACTTAGAAATTTTTGAGAGGCCATGAAATAAAAGAGAACCTTGGAAAACTAAGATGTGTTTGAAATTGAAAATGAGAAATGAAAAAAAAATAAAGAAGTGCTTCTATATAAATTGAATAAGTGAAATGTCAAAAATGCTCTTGATAATTTCAAAGTACTATACCCTCCACATTTTGATGCCACATCACCGCCTCCCCTTACCCATTCCGCAAGCAAGCTACACATTCCCCTTTATTTCCGTCACTTCACCGCTACACATGATATGATGTTAACTTTTTGCATTTTCTTTTCTTTATAAAATTTTAAAATAAAAGTCAACTTTACTTTATTTACTTAAGGTAAATATCTAAACTTATTTAACTCTAACTACTTCTTTAACTAAAGTATATGTTATTTATATATGTGTGTGTACATATACCCTAGTGTACGCAACATGTTTCGATAACTTTTGGTCGATGAAAAGTCTAAAATTCAAAAAACGATTTTCGATCAAATTTTCGATTTTTCTCCAAACTAATTATTTTTATAAACCAAATATTGAAGCAACTTTACCTTCATTAGTTACTAATAAAAAGAGGTTTATTTGAGTTATAAAATCCATTATTTCAATATTTAAAAATATATTTATTTGAATTCAAAGTAAATAAATTACGGGTCGTTACATCATCCCCTCTTTACAGGAAATTTCATCCCTGAAATTAATCATACACAACAAAAGATATCAAGGGAAATCTAAATGATATCATTCAAGAAACATGTACGAAGAAAGTGACTCCACCACAACCTGGTGAGTACACTAAAAAGATAAGACAATATACAAACAATTACAACGACAACTCGGGATAAGAATCCCTAATATAGTCCTCAGTTTTCCAAGTACAATCCCTATCGTCCCCACTCCACTGACCCTTAACAAGATTCACATCCTTCGTCCTCAATCACTTTATATCTTGAGCAATGATATGAATAGTCCACCTAAGAATGGTTAGGTTAGGCTGAACTTCCAAATCCATTTGTTGTGCCAATTTGGCTATCGTCGAAGGGTCGTATATACTTATGTAAATAAGATATGTGAAATACGTTGTGCACATCTAATAGCCTGTCTGTTAACTTCACACTGTATGCAAGTCTACCATCGGTCTAGCATAAGAAAATTGTCGGGCTAGCTTTCTTGATTTCCTAAACTTCATAAAACTTCTCAATGGAGAAACTTTCATAAACAACGAATCTCATACTGGGAACTCTAAATCCCTACACATTCGATCCACGTAACACTTATTTTGATCATGCGCCTCCTTCATCTTCCTTTTAATTTCAGCTACCTTCTCACTGGCTTTTAAGATCATGTCGGGTCCACGAACAATTCTATCAGCAGACTCAATCTAACACGAAGGAGAACGGCACAGACGGCCAAATAGAGCTCCGAAAGGAGCCATACCAATGTTTACCTAATTGCCGTTGTTGTAAGTGAACTCGACTAAGGGTAAATGATATTTATAAGAACCTATGAAGCCAAGAATGTATGCTCATAATAAATCTTCCAAGATCTGGTCACACTCTCTGTCTGCTTATCTGTTAGGGGATGGTAAGCTGTACTTAGACTTAGCTTAGTCCTAAAGCAGTTTATAGTCCATCCTAGAACCTGCTAGTGAATATCGGGTCTCGGTCACTTATAATACTACAAGTGATACCATGGAGTCTCACAATCTCCTTCCCATACAAACTCACCAGACTTGTAGCAGTCCTAGTCGGCTTAACAAGAATGAAATGGGCACTCTTGGTCAGTTTATCGACTATAACCCAAGTTCCTTCATTCCCTCTTGTTGACCTAGAAAGCCCATCAATAAAGTCCATAGAGATCTTCTCTCACTTCCACATCGGCATCTCAAGTGGCTGAAGCAGTCCCGCTATCTTTTGCTCGTCACTTTAAACTACTGGCAGTTTGCACACCGACTGACAAAGATCGAAATATCTTGCTTCATCCCCTTCCACCAGAATACCCTCTTCATATCTTTGAACATCTTGGTCACTCTTGGATAGAAATATAACTTTGAATGGTGACATTTGGCTAACACTTCTTGCCTAATTCCATTAACATTTGGAACACATATACACCCATTCATTTTCAATACGCCCCGGGGATCAATCTTAAAACTAGAAGCAATCCTTCTTGAACATCCTTCTTAAGTCGAGCCAAAATAGAATCTTCTTCCCGACTAGATGCAATCCTCTCCATAAATACTGGCTTAACTTCTAAGTTTGCAACCATTACTACATTTCCACTCAACACATCCGCAGCAGCATTTGCTTTAACAGGGGTATAAAAAATCTTCATATCATAAGAAGCGAGAAACTTCAGCCATCTCTACTGCCTCAAATTCAAATCATTCGGGGTAAAGAGGTATTTAAAGGATTTGTGGTCCGTGTATAACTCAAAATTTTCTCCTAAAAGATAACGCCTCCACATTTTATGTGTGAAGACAACAGCCAAAAGCTCCAAATTATGCGTAGCATAATTTTTTTCATGTGGCTTCAGCTATCGACTCGCATAGGCAATAACATTCCCATGCTGCATCAAAACTGCTCCTAATCCGACATGGTTGACCCTCCGCTCCCATCTGGAATGGTTAAAACAGGAGCGCTAGCCAGCTTCTTCCTTAATGCATTGAATGCTTGATCACACTTAAGCGTCCATAACATCTTTCTTTGTTAACTTCATCAGATGAGAAGCAATATTCAAGAAGTCTTTAATGACCTACAGTAAAAACCTGCCAATCTTAATAAAATTTTAACTTTTATCGCATTTTTGGCCTTCTTCCAGTCTTGAACCACAACAACTTTAGGTGGGTCAACTGATATGCCTTCTCCCAAAATAACATGCTCTAAAAACCTAACTTCGGATTTTCAGAAATGGCACTTTGAAAACTTGTATTTCAACTTATGGATCCTTAAGGTATTAAGTACAACACGGAGATTATATTTATGCTCCTCCTCTATCTTCGAGTAGACAAGAATGTCATTAATAAAGATAAAAACAAATTTATTAAGAACATCTCCAAGTACCCGATTCATTAAGTCTACAATATAAGCGGGTGCATTAGTCAGCCCAAATGGCATAACTAACCACTCGTAGAAATTATCTAGAGCCCTAAAAGCTGTTAATGAAACACTCTCCTATACTACCCTTAACTAGTGGAAACCGGTGGAAAGATCCAATTGAGAAAATATCTGAGTGTCGTGGAGTTGGTCAAACATATCGTCGATCCTTGGTAAAGAATATTTATTCTTGATAGTCCTCTTGTTTAACTCCCAGTAGTCTACTCATAATCTTAGAGAACCGTCCACCTTTAAAAGAAAGGAGACTAGCAATCCTCAGCTCGAGGTACTGCGTCTGATTAAACCCTTCTGCAACAAGTCGAATGTTTGGCTTTCTAACTCCCTCTTCCCATTCGGAGCAACCTTCACGGGGTTGTACAATAGGTCTGGTTTTTGGAATCGAATAAATATGGAACTCCACTTCACGGTAAGGAGGTAAACCTTGCACTTCAGAAAAAATATTAGTGAAATCCCGAACAACCGGTACATCCCCAAGCTCCTCTTTGGCTATTTCGAGTGAATAAAGAAAATTGCTCATTAACTCGTTATGGTTTCCACAACATACATCTACACCAACATCTCCAACATCACTAACTCTGACAATCCTTCTATTACAATCCAAGGTCTCTCTAAACTTTGACAACCAATCCATTCTTAACAATACTCCAAAACCCATAAACCCAAGAACAAACAAATCAAAGGGAAAGAGAAGATTTTGACAAGAAATATGTACTTTTGAACAACTATTGTTAAGCTTGGTCGAACCGCCAATAGGTTCTGACACAAAAATTGGATTACTTAAAAGGATGGGTTTAAGGTTAAGTTTATCAACAAGATCAGCTGAAATGAAACGAAGGGAAGCACCCGTATCGAAATACTCTTATATGGATATCATAGATGGATAATGTACCTTGAAACAACCACTTCCCCTTTTGACCTGAAGAAGTGGATAGCATCTTTTCTACTGCAAAAGACGGTCCTTGAGACCCCTTCTTAGGAAAAGGGCACTCATTCTTCATATGTCCTTGCTTGTGACAATCGTTGCAGATTGATTCGCTAGGGGTGCTAGTACATTGATATGCAAAGTGGCCCATTTTTTTGCACCTATAACAAAGAATGTTAGCCAAGTTAGGCTGCTTCTTCTATGCCAGAACTCCATCTTGGGGTTTCATTCTTGCCTACTTCTTCTTTCCCTTGCACTTGAAATTTGGCTTGCCTCTAACTGGTATGTAACGGACGCCTTTTCTACCCCCAAATGTCGACACTAATACATCCATGGTATTCACGTGCCGAGCACCCAAGTGTTTGAAAGGCAGAATGTTAGGGTAAAATAAAAGAAGAAAAGAAAAGAAAAAGGAAAGAAGAGAACACAATATTAGAATATCACCACAGAACGATGACATATAATATCAAAATGATACTTCTACAAAGGAAAGCTGTACAGATACTATAATACGAGTAAACTAACCTATCATTAGCCTGGACAGTTATAACAACCCGTCCTTATAATTGATGATATAAAAATAGAAAAGTAATGCAGCAGAAATAAAATCTACGGTAGGTAATCATCCAGCTCCTCTCCTAGAGCTCCAATGAATCATCAACAATATTTGGAAATATACACAGGCTGACCCGAGCATTTTAAGAAGAATAACATCCGGATCAGTCTGGTAAACCAGTGTAAGAAAACTCAAGTAATTTGAATTACTATATTTGTAAAACCCTTTAAAGAATAAAGGTATCTCGTAAGACCACGTCGCAAATAAACACGGACCGTGTTTTACCTTACGATAACCAAACCATTTTATAGGAAAATTTAGTGATATTATAATAATGTCCAGGGTGTTCAATATAAATATAAATCAAAGCTGAAATGGTTACATTGGTTACATTTGACAGCATATTTAGGTAGACAAACAAAAACCGCTATGGGACGTTCGCATAAATGGATTTTTACGTTGGAGGGTCCTCAGTACCTCGAGGCAAGTCTCCTGACAAGGGTCAAAAAGTACCTTTGAACGCCATATATCTCTAGATAAAATATACCAAATAAGGAAGTCATAGCTGGTTCATACAGAGAACGTGTCCTGAATACGATCAACTCCCGCTAGTAAAATTGATGAGCATACTCTAGATAATAGAGTTGATCAATACCCTCTGAGGTTCATACAGAGAACGTGTCCTGAATACGTTCGGCATCTTCACACGAGTTTTCAACAAAACTCAATCACATAATGAATCCCACATGGATTCCATCATCTCAACATATTTTGAAACCACGCAAGGATTTCATCATTCCACTTCCAAAAGATAGAAACCATATCTCAGCCTTGAAGTGGTTTTCTATAAGTAGAACACTTACCGATCCCGGTCTCTCCAAGACTGAGTCGATGAATTTGGTCTTATTCAACAATAATGTGAATGATCACATAAGGGAACTAAGTCTCGTATACTTTCTCATAAGCATGTAAACATACCTGCACTATCATTTCATGCAAGGCATGGTCAAGTCACATAAACGACTTTTAATTTTAATTAATTTATATTTTATTAAATAAAAACCCTTCTTATTAGATAAACATCTTTTTATCTAATAAAACTTCTTTTATAAATCAACACTTCATTAATTAATACTCCTTTATTAATTAAAAATTCCTCTATATTCTTGTATAACTATATTTAACTATTCGCCTATACTCTTTTCAATACTTAAAAAGTCTTCGTATACGTATTCCAATGGTATAAGTGTATTCACAAATCGTTTAACAAGTTTTACTTACTTGAAATATAATCAAAGAGATTAAAAAAATTACTACCAAAACATTATTATCATAAACTCTTTTTATTTTATAAATTAAGCATACAACATTTTCTATCTCTTTAAAAAAGATTTCAATACTTTTTATTATCTTTAAAATTCCACTGTTAAAGATTTATAATATTTTGTAACGACCCACCTTTTTGGACGGTTTGACTTGATAATAAACCACACATGTCAGACTCAAACCATTCAAAAGGGAGGATTGCTATGGGGTAAATAAGAAAATGAAAAGAAAAGAAAGGAAACAAAACACAAAATCTCACAGCGAAATGACAAAATATAATAATCAAATAAACAGTTCATGAAGCTGTTTTACAAATAACATTTGATTACACTTTTACAATACAGGTCAGAGATACATACAACAAGAATAAATAAATAATGCAGCGGAACAACATGATGCAGTGGAATAAATATAATAAATAATAATAGTACTAAATCTTCGTCTTCGTCCTCTAGAAAAAAGGTCTTCAATACACTGAAAGCTCAGAGTGACCCGAGCATAATGAAAGGACAAAACACTCGAGCCAGAACTAAAAGGTCTTATGTAAGTTAAATCAATAGTAAATAAATATGAGTGTGACGGATTCAGAGATGTTTACGCGGATTGACATCTCTTATCCAGTGTCTAACGTACCTGCAATAACTTAAGAGATTTCGGGATTACCATCTCCTAAGGATTCGTTAAACTATTTACTATGTAGTAATATACGCTATAATAATATGTCTATCAGTAAAGTAAAGTATTAAAATAGCATTAAGGCGTTACCCATACCCCCCTTAACACATTTTATATAAATGTCGTAGTCTATACAGTACTTTAAACTCCACCGTAAACTGGTGGGCTATCAGGGAGCACTCCATAGGTACGACACAAACCAAACTCATAATGGGCGCAATAAGGCATGTGACAAGGAATGCGAGGCAATGCCCAGGTAGGATACTGTCATTTTGCGGATTCGGACAGGTGGTAACGCATAGCAGCTACTACCGCCCACCTCGGAACACACTCCCATAATCAAATCTAGGGGTGGCCACCAAATCAATCACAAAGTCATAATATGGTATCAAGAAGCATGTCTGATCGGAGGTGCAACCTCACTTGGCTCGTCGTGGCTCCTGTTTTAGTCACATCAAGCTGACTCTAGGGAGTGAGGGCTATATTAATACCTCATACAGAATCGTTCGCCAAACCATCCTACTTCATTTTGGAATCTCCACCACGTGCACAGTTGTTATAGTGGTTTTCGGTATTGGTAGAGAGTACGACAATATCCGATCTCGGTCTCTTTAACAACCAAACGCTTATTACACACCGAATGGTTCTTTTACCTTTCCAAAATCAATCCATAATTGATATCAAAATATCATATTCTCAAAACCATATCACTTTCGAAATCATATTCACTTTCGAAATCATATTCACCTTCGAAACAATATTCACCTTCGAAACAATATTCACTTTCGAAATCATATTCACAAATAGGTTAAACCCTCATTTCAAATCATCATATTTACTCAAAGTGTCATTTCACTAGAAATAATCATTTCAAATTCCAACATAGGTTATAACATCATTTAACCATATTCGCTTTTAAATCAAGGATTAAATATAAACACTTCAACTTTACACAGTTTGAAATTTAGAAAATAGTTTAGATAGTCATAAATAGTTTTAAAAATAGTTTTAAATAGTAAAAATACTTTGAAATAGTTTAAATGAGTTAAAACAGTTTAAAATAGAGTAAAATAGTTTCAAATAGTTAAAATAGTTTAAAATAATTTAAATAGTTTAGCATAGATTAAATTAGTTTAAATATAGATTAAAATAGTTAAATTGTTTAAAATAGGTTAAAGTAGTTTAAAAATAGAATAAAATAGTTAAATAGTTCAAAATATGTTAAAATAGTTTAAAAATAGATTTAATACAGTTTTAATAGTTTAATATAAAATAGTCTGATTATTGGAAATGGTTTATATAGCAAATAGTTTGAAAATCTAAATAAATCTGAATTTTAAAATAATATATCTTTAAACAATTTACATTAAAATAATTAATTTGAAATTAATATCAAATTAAACTATTTCTTCCATTTCAACCAAACTGGACTATATCTAGATTTCAAATCAATAAAACTCCATTTTTATTTCAATTCAAATTCCCATAAAAATCATTTCAATTTATCGATTTCATAACCATGTTTGAACTACAATTTTAAACCACTTCAAATTCCTTTTAGATTTCAAAGTTTAAAATATTCAAACGCTACGATAACTCAATTTTTGATAAATTCATTTATATTTCGAAATCAACTTTAAAATTTCAATTTAAATTCTTTAAACAATTCCTTTCAACCAATTCCAATTTCAACATTTTAAAACTTGGATTTGAAAAATAATTCAGTTTATATAAATCAAATTTTATCTCATAATATCATTTAACTGAATTCAAAATTTAAGAATTTAAAATCATTTAATTTAACCAATCTGGTGTCTGTATATAATTTTCTACCCTGTGGTCAAGTGATACAGATATATATATCTTTTCAACCTGCAATAATTTAAATTTATGGGTATATATCATTTCAACTCGCAATCCCGAATTAAAATTCAAAATCCATAAAATCGCTTGAGTCTATCATTTCAACCCATAACGATTTTTCCCTAATCTATAGATCGTTCGGGTATGTATCATTTCAACCCATAGTGATTTTCCTATCGATAACGAAGGGAACTTGCAGTGTGATAACAATGTATAATTTAGATATACATCCAATCATACAAAATGTCAACAGTTAAACATCCATCACAATCCTCATTCAAATCAACCAATAAATAACATCAATTAACTGATTATCATCAACAAGTTGACTATTTTATATTCAATATTAAATTAAATAACGATTAAATTCAATAAAAGTCAGACTCAACTGGAACGACAATTTAAATATATCAAACATCAATCAATCAACTTCTAATCACATCATAAATTCAATTTAACCAACATAAGACAATTTAGTAGTTGTGAGTGGGTTAAAACACTCACTTTTGATTTATCGACGATTTAAAATCCAATTAAATGCCCAAATTTGAATAGTCTCAGAATTCGTCCAAACTATTTCCAAAATGTCCGGAATTTTGGTATGATCGCAGTGGAATAAACCGCACATAAATCCGACCTCATACGTAAAAGATATGATCGTTAGAAGATTTGGAGTTTGAATTTTAATTAAATAAAATAATATTAAAACGTACCACGTCATCTCACCTTCATCACGTATAGACAACGCACGCGAAAATCCTCGATGTCTCCACGTTCGAAACCCTAGAGCCGCCACAAATGCGACTCACCTGCCATCGATCGAGACGCCTCCGCCCACACCAGAGGCCGCCGCGACCTCCCCCACATCTCCTCGACCACCTGCGATCGACCAAAGCACCATCGATCGACGTTGCATTTACCTAGCCGCCGCCTTGACTTCTAACCCTAGTTGAATTTTCTAGCCAAATCCAACCACCACGACTGCAAATGACCATCACTGATGAACTTCGCTCGCCCATCTCTATGCAGCCATACCCTCGGTTCGACTATCCATCGTCGTTGATCATCCTATGAATGAACGGCCGAGAATTATCCATCAATTCCTGGACACACAGAGATACAAATCGAAAAACAAACTGCAGATCTAGATTGCTCTCTTCGAGAGCTTTCCAACGATATATAATATGATATAGTTTTGAGGAGTTTGATAATCGATTTGAATTTGAAATTGAATTAGGGTTTGTAATTGGAACATGGTTTCTGCCATTAGAAGAAGGAGGAACAAACAGATAGAATTGTACGTACAGGCAGAAATAAAAGGCTACTAGGGTTTAGGAAAGAAACTATTTATATAGACAAAGCCCGATAAGAATGAATGGATATATCGAATTGGTTCGAAATGACAATAACGACCCGAAAAACCCGTTCCGTTTTCGAAACGAAAGTGGGTCATCCAATATATTGAAATAGATGTTTTTGATATTTTTAAATTCAATGGAACAGGTTTCAAGTCCTGATTCCACTGTATGAAAAAGTTAGCTTTTAAAATCAGCTTATTTCAAATTGAATTCATTAAATTGATTTCTACACGTTTCGAGCCCGCATGATAAAACGATAAGTCGGATCGCTACGAAACTTGAAATCTTACAATAATTCACCGTTACGGATCCGATGAAACCGGTTTCATCAAAATCTGAGACAGTGGCCGAAATGACTATTTTCACGTTAATTAAATAAATTATTATTAAATTGATTAAATCACCTTTTAGATTTAAATTTAAAAGTTAACAATTTTTGTTATTTTTTTATTACCTAGACATTTATAATCTTTTAAAACAAATTCCATGTCCAATTCAATATTAAACATTGCACAAGTTACAGTGCTCAATTATAAGTGAAATAAATTCATTAAATTATAATTTAAATTCCAATAAATTCATTTATCTTGATTTCAATCTTATTATTCAATCAACTATCACTTCATGGATATACTTAACATTTGTTTACATTTTATTACATCAATCTCCTACAATTACCATCTTAATTCACGTTAACTACAACATTTAATCGTATTAATTTCAATTGATTTACAATTTATTTCAACGAATTAAATAGTAAATTTATAATTAAACCATTGTTACAACTTACCAATTCAAACACATTTCTATGTTTATTGTTTACAAGCTAAGCTAATAAATTCACATACCGATTAACCATTCTATATTACCAAATTTCAATTACTTACGTATAATTTCTCTTTTTATTACAACATTTGGTTTATTTCCTTATTTACAATTTATAACCAATTATAACTTTACAATCATTTCAATTAATTGGAATTACATTAAAGTAGTTATCAATTACCTTAAATTAACATGATTACATTTCATTCTAGTTATTTTCCTCATTATTAAATCTTAAATTTTTATATTTTTCACAACATTAAATTCCAAAACTTATTTAATTAATAAATTTAATTATCGAAAATTATGGATCGTTACACTCTCCCCCACTCAAAACTTTTCGTCCTCGAAAAGGGAAAAGAAGTAACTAAGGAATTGATATATTTTATTCAAAGTATTCAATTTATAAACAATTAATTTACATAATTAAATAATTTAAATAAAATATATCAATTTATAAACAATTAAATTCTTTCATATTCAAGTTCAATGAAAGTTTTGAAAATATTTCCACTTTCACAAAATTTTCTAAGTCAAAATTTCACGAAAAATTTCGGCAGAGTCTCCTTTGTACGGAGAGGTCCGGAAAATAATAATATCAGCAATAACCATATATATATCATATTTCAAAAAAAAAATCCTAAACCACGGGAAAGCAATATAATATCGCTATAAACCATAGTCCGAAACGTACCTATTTGTCGGGCAAACACTGCTTTATTTATGAAATCAAAAGCAGTAGCTATTGCTTCCATAAACCTGTATTTCACTTATATAATCCAAAGACTTAGAATTATGTAAATAGAGAAATATTTAAGTTGTTTCAATTAATGACAACTCAAATCATCACAACATACAATAGTCACTTGCAAACAAAACCATACAATCATCACATGTAATAAAAGTAATCAACCATCCATCCATAACAACCAAAACAAATGGTTTGTTTGGGTTCAGAAACTTTTAATCGTATAAAATGATAAATAAACTACTAAGCATACCATACACTCAACCGTCTTAGATAAATCTTAATAGATTATTTATACATCTTTATACAGTTAGAAGTATCCTTTCCCAACCATCCCATAAGCCAAAACAAACAATAATTTCAAGTATCGTTTAAATTCGTTCTTATAAATCTCCTTTCACATTATTTACTGTTCTTCAGTTTCATTCATTCATACACTGCTTATTTTCATTAATTTACATTCATTACTTACAAAAATTTTATTTCTCATTTATTCATACAATGCCATTTTCTCTTCCTTCCTTTTTTTCTCATTAACTTACATTCATTTACTAACATAGGTTATTTCCATTCAGTTATTTAGATAATCCATAATCAATTCTTGAACTATTATGTAAGTCCCTTTGCAAACTTTAATTCACCATTATTATTTATTTCTTTTTCACATTTATTTCTTTCATATATAGTATTCACTTTTACTATTTCTTTAATTATAATTGGCTTCAAACATTACTTAAGTTTATAATCATTTACTTACAGTATTCACCTTATATTAAATTTAATTGGTAGCACTTCAAATTATTAACTTAAGTTTATAATACTCTTATAACATCAGAATTCTTATTTACAGACATAATCCCATTGAACACCTTTATTACTTAAGTTTTACTTGTAGAATATTCGATTACATATTCCTATTTAATATTACAACTTTTTGAACATTTCTGGTAAGTTATATATATGTTTTAAGAATGCAATAGAATGTTACTCAAGTTTATCTTATTCATTTTAGTTAACAAAATGTTCAATAATTACATCTTCTTAATTTTCATATCTACAAGTTACAAATTTCCAATTTCTTATATTTATATATATATATATATATGTATCATTAATAATCACTTAGCATCTATTTTCTTATTTTTATCTCACTTTAGTTTCCAGTTATTAATAAGGTCAAGATTTCATTCATTACAATATTTGAAAGCTACTAATTATCAGAAAGTTTTAAGAACTAAACTCCAGGTTACATTTCAAATCATTTAAAATTATATATATATATATATACACACTCATAACTTATATATCCAATCATATTTAGAAATTAAAATTTAAGATTCGTTATCAAAACAAATGTGTAGTAAAACTACTACATTGGTCTTCCCACTTTGAAACTCGAAAATGAACGTCGATGATGCGTGCGCTCATTACTGAATTATTTTCCAGTGACAGAGAGGGGAGTACAGAACTTATTTCCTTTAAAATTTCTTTTAAAACATTTCTTTTAAATCGCATTGAAAATATTTCTGTCCAAAAATACTTCCAAATAATACTAATATTATATTCCAAATCCTTTGAAACAAATTTCAAAACCCGGAACTTAAGTCCTCAAATTTCAATTCTTATTTACTTTACTTGTAAATCCTATTTTACAATTCAATATTTATTAAATTTCACTTCCTAACAAACAATCATATCAAATACAACATATCGATTTATAAAAATTATTCTTTTATATACAAAAAATAATACTAGGTAAAATTATTTCATTTACCTATATTTCAAAACAATATTGTGTCGGCCTGCCCTATTTAGTATTTAGAAATCCCTATCGATGCCATAGCATCCCATGTACCGACCAGAATTTATAAATACTAGATAGAACAAATTAACACAATATAAAAACATTTTATAACATTAACAAGTATGCTCTCTCATATATACCCTCAAACAAACTCATTCTAGGGTATTACTACAATATCTCTAATGAGTCAGACCCCTACAAAGCTAAGGTTATCGCTAAACCTGGCTCTGATACCAAATGTAACGACCCACCTTTTTGGACGGTTCAAATCAACAATAAATCACACATGTCAAACTCAAACCATTCAAAAGGGAGGATTGTTATGGGGTAAATAGGACAATGAAAAGAAAATAAAGGAAACAAAACACAGAATCTCAGAGTGGAATGACAAAATATAATAATCAAATAAACAGTTCATGAAGCTATTTTACAAATAACATTTGATTACACTTTTACAATACAAGTCAGAGTTACATACAACAGGAATAAATAAATAATGCAGCGGAACAACATGATGCGGTGGAATAAATATAATAAATAATAATAGTAATAAATCTTCGTCTTCGTCCTCTAGAAATATGGTCTTCAATACACTGAAAGCTCAGACTGGCCCGAGCGTAATGAAAAGACAAAACACTTGAGCCAGAACAAAAAGATCTTATGTAAGGTAAATCAACAGTAAATAAATATGAGTGACGGCTTCAGAGATGTTTACGGGGTTTGATATCTCTTATCCAGTGTCTAACGTGCGTGCAATAACTTAAGAGATGTTCGGGATTACCATCTCCTAAGGATCCGTTATACTATTTTCTATGTAGTAGTATACGCTATTATAATATGTCTATTAGTAAAGTAAAGTATTAAAATAGCGTTAAGACGTTACCTATATCCCCCTTAACACATTTTATATAAATGTCGTAGTCTATACAGTACTGTAAACTCCACCGTAAACTCGTGGGCTATCAGGGAGCACTCCATAGGTACGACACAAACCAAACTAGTAATGGGCACGATAAGGCACGTGACAAGGCACCGAGGCAATGGCTGGGTAGGATAATACCGTTTTGCGGATCCAGACTGGTGGTAATGCATAGCAGCTACTAGTGCCCACTTCGGAACACACTCCCATAATCAAATCTAGGGGTGGCCACCAAATCAATCACAAAGTCATAATATGGTATCGAAGAAGGATGTCCGATCGGAGGTGCGACCTCACTTGGCCCGGCTTGGCTCCTGTTTTATTCATATCAAGCTGACTCAAGGGAGTCAGGACTATGTTAATACCTCATATAGAATCGTTCGCCAAACCATCCTACTTCATTATGGAATCTCCACCACATGCACAGTTGTTAAAGTGCTTTTTGGTATTGGCAGAGAGTATGATAATATCTTATCCCGGTCTCTTTAACAACCAAACGCTTATTACACACCGGATGGTTCTTTTACATTTCCAAAATCAATCCATAATTGATATCAAAATATCATATTCTCAAAACCATATCACTTTCGAAATGATATTCACTGTCGAAATCATATTCACTTTTGAAACCATATTCACTTTCGAAATCATATTCATAAATAGGTTAAACCCTCATTTCAAATCATCATATTTACTCAAAATGTCATTTCACTAGAAAATATCATTTCAAATTCCAACGTAGGTTATAAGATCATTTAACCATATTCGCTTTTAAATCAAGGATTTAAATATAAACACTTCAACTTTACACAGTCTGAAATTTGGAAAATAGTATAGATAGTCATAAATAGTTTTAAAAATAGTTTTAAATAGTTAAAATACTTTGAAATAGTTTAAATGGGTTAAAATAGTTTAAAATAGAGTAAAATAGTTTAAAATAGTTTAAATAGTTTAAAATAGTTTAGAATAGATTAAATTAGTTTAAATATAGATTAAAATAGTTAAATTGTTTAAAATAGGATAAAGTAGTTTAAAAATAGTTTAAAATAGTTAAATAGTTCAAACTAGGTTAAAATAGTTTAAAAATAGATTTAATACAGTTTTAATAGTTTAGTATAAAATAGTTTGATTATTGGAAATGGTTTATATAGCAAATAGTTTGAAAATCTAAATAAATTTGAATTTTAAAATAATATATCTTTAAATAGTTTACATTAAAATAATTAATTTGAAATTAATATCAAATTGAATTATTTCTTCCATTTCAACCAATCTGGACTATATCCAGATTTCAAATCAACAAAACTCCATTTTTATTTCAATTCAAATTCCCATAAAAATCATTTCAATTTATCGATTTCAAATCCATGTTTGAACTACAATTTTAAACCACTTCAAATTCCTTTAAGATTTTAAAGTTTAAAATATTCAAACGCTACGATAACTCAATTTATGATAAATTCATTTGTATTTCAAAATCAACATTAAAATTTCAATTTCAATTCCTTAAACAATTCCTTTAAACTAATTCCAATTTCAACATTTTAAAACTTCGATTTGAAAAATAATTCAGTTTATCTCATAATATCATTTAACTGAATTCAAAATTTAAGAATTTAAAATCATTTAATTTAACCAATCCAGTGTCCATATATAATTTTCTACCCTATGGTCAAGTGATAAGGATATATATCATTTCAACCCGCAATAATTTAAATTATGACCATATATCATTTCAACCCGCAATCCCGAATTAAAATTCAAAATTCATAAAATCGCTCGAGTCTATCATTTCAACCCATAACGATTTTTACCTAATCTATAGATTGTTTGGGTATGTATCATTTCAACCCATAGTGATTTTCCTATCGATAACTAAGGGAACTTGTAGTGTAATAACAATATATAATTTAAAATACACATCCAATCATACAAAATACCAACATTTAAACATCCATCGCAATCATCATTCAAATCAACCAATAAATAACATCAATTAACTGATTACCATCAATAGGTATTTAATTGACTATTTTATATTCATTATTAAATTAAATAACAGTTAAATTCAATAAAAGTTAGATTCAACTGGAACGACAATTTACATATATCAAACATCAATCAGTCAACTTCTAATCACATCATAAATTCAATTTAACTAACATAAGACAATTTAGTAGTTGTGAGTGCATTAAAACACTCACTTTTGATTTATCGACGATTTAAAATCCAATTAAAGGCCCAAATTTGAACAGTCTCAGAATTCGTCCAAACTAGTTCCAAAATGTCTGGATTTTGATACGATCACAGCGGAATAAAACGCACGTAAATCCGACCTCATACGTAAAAGATATGATCGTTAGAAGATTTGGAGTTTGAATTTTAATTAAATAAAATAATATTAAAACGTACCACGTCATCTCACCTTCATCGCGTACAGACAACGCACACGAAAACCCTCGATGTCTTCCCGTTCGAAACCCTAAAGCCGCCACCTACGCGACTCACCTACCGTCGATCGAGACGCCTCCGCCCACAACAAAGGCCGCCACGAGCTCCTCCACATCTCCTCGACCACCTGCGATCGACCAAAGCCCCATCGATCGGCGTTGCATTTACCCAGCCGTCGCCTTGATTTGTAACCCTAGTTGAATTTTTTTGGCAAAATCCAACCACCACGACTGCAAACGACCATCACTGATGAACTCCCCTCGCCCATCTCCACGCAACCATACCCTCGGTTCGACGATCCATCGTCGTTGATCATCCTCCAAATGAACGGCCAAGAATTATCCATCAATTCCTGGACACACAGAGATCCAAATCGAAAAAAACTACAGATCTAGATTGCGCTCTTCGAGAGCTTTCCAAAGATATATAATATGATATAGTTTTGAGGAGTTTAATTTTCGATTTGAATTTGAAATTGAATTAGAGTTTGTAATTGGAACATGGTTTCTACCATTAGAAGAAGGAAGAACAGACATATAGAATTGTACGTATAAGCAGAAATAAAAGGCTGCTAAGGTTAAGGAAAGAAACTATTTATATAGACAAAGCCGATAAGAATGAATAAATATATCGAATTGGTTCGAATGACAATAACGACCCGAAAAGCCCGTTCCATTTTCGAAACGAAAGTGGATCATCCAATATATTGAAATAGATGTTTTCGATATTTTTAAAATTCAATGGAATAGGTTTCAAGTCCTAATTCCACTGTATGAAGAAGTTTTAAAATCAGCTTATTTCAAATTGAATTCATTAAATTGATTTCTACACGTTTCGAGCCCGCATGATAAAACGATAAGTCGGATCGCTACGAAACTTGAAATCTTACAATAATTCACCGTTACGGATCCGATGAAACCGGTTTCATCAAAATCTGAGACAGTGGCCGAAATGACTATTTTCACGTTAATTAAATAAATTATTATTAAATTGATTAAATCACCTTTTAGATTTAAATTTAAAAGTTAACAATTTTTGTTATTTTTTTATTACCTAGACATTTATAATCTTTTAAAACAAATTCCATGTCCAATTCAATATTAAACATTGCACAAGTTACAGTGCTCAATTATAACTGAAATAAATTCATTAAATTATAATTTAAATTACAATAAATTCATTTATGTTGATGTCAATCTTATTATTCAATCAACTACCACTTCATGGATACACTTAACATTTGTTTACATTTTATTACATCAATCTTCTACAATTACTCACATTAACTACAACATTGAATCATATTAATTTCAATTATTTACAATTTATTTCAAAGAATTAAATAGTAAATTTATAGTTAAACCATTATGACAACTTACTAATTCAAACACATTTCTATGTTTATTGTTTACAAGCTAAGCTATTCAATTCACATACCGATTAAGCATTCTATATTACCAAATTTCAATTACTTACTTATAATTTCTCTTTTTATTACAGTGTTTGGTTTATTTCCTTATTTACAATTTATAACCAATTATAACTTTACAATCATTTCAATTACTTGGAATTACATTAAAGTAGTTATCAATTACCTTAAATTAACATTATTACATTTCACTCTAGTTATTTTCCTCATTATTAAATCTTAAATTTTTATGGTTTTCACAACATTAAATTCCAAAACTTATTTAATTAATAAATTTAATTATCGAAAATTACGGATCGTTACATATTTCTTCCAAAATATAATTCAAGGGTTTAAAAACAAATGTTGCTAAAACATTGTTTACTAAAACCCAAAACCATTCCAGATATTCATTTTCTTTAAAACACTCCTTTTAAAGGCTTAATTACTTTTAAGGGTTAAAGACAATTGTTGGTAAAAACAATTGTATCAACAAACCCAAACATTTCATACTTTGAAAACATTCCTCTTTAAAACTCCCTTCTTAAATATTTATAATATTTAAGGGTTAAAGATAAGTGGTTCTTAAAACATTTGTCATAACAAACAAAAAACCACTTACTTGTATTTTTGTACTAAATATCCTTTAGTAAATATCTAATTATATTCCCAAGTATAATTAATAATAAGGGTTAAAAATAAGTGGTGCTAAAAACACTGTTTACAACAACCCAAAACTATTTACTTATCCATTAATAACTTTAAACATTTACCTAAAGATCAAAGCATATTCACACTTATTAATTAAGGCAATACACTTTTAAGTAATTCCACAAAACCATTTATTTTAATTTAAGTGTTAGAATACAAACTCCCTTTATTATATTTATAAAATACTTAATTTAATATTTAAAACTTATATATATAGAAATATCTTTAAAATACTTATTAACATGTTAAAATACTTTTAAAACTACTTAAAATATATGATAATTATTTATATAGAATATTATGTAGAAATAAGGAATTTTGAAATAAATAGAAAAACAAGTTTTAATTTTAAAAGATACTTAGTTTAGATATTCATAGTTAATTGTTAAAAATATATTTAAACTTGAAACAGATTTTAAAACTCTCTATTATAAGTTACAAAACAATCCTAAAAAGATTAGAGAAAAATATAAAATTTAAATATCATTTTTAAACAATTTATAGTTTCAAACAGAAAAGATAGCATTTCTGGAAATGCTGCTAAAATAATTCGCAGCAGCTCAAAAGTGTTTCAGAAGCAAAGACATATTTTAGAAGTGCTACCAAAAGTCCTAGGCTGTCGTTTAAGGTGAATTTGCTTCAATTTTGCGCCTAAATTTCGACGCCTTAACAAATGATTTTTAATCCGTTCTTTTTACATTTGTCAGTATACTTTGGGTACTTGAAAATCATGAAGAAAAATCTCAAAAAATAACTTTCAATTATTTTAGAGAATTTTCGAAAATAGTGTATTTTACCAAACTGCACTTATAGCGACTATTCCGCTATAACTTTTTGCATTCTGTTCAACTGGCTATCAAATGTATTAGGCTTCAAAAAATTTCCAATAAGAATAATATTTTATTTACTCCTTAAATATGAAAAGAAACCTCCAAAGAAGTTAGTAGAAATATATGGTTATTTCGCTAAATAAAAAGAATCGTTATAGCGACCTTTTTACTTTAATATTTTGTTACTTTGATTTACTTCTTCTATAACTTTCCAAAACATGTTCTTTACTTTTCTAAACACTTATAAAATGTAAATAATGACCAAACAAATTATTATTAAGATATTTAATTAAATCTCCATTTTCATAATTTATAGTTCAAGGGATTCAAAGTGCGCTTATAGCGACTATCGTTATACGGACAATTCCGTATTCAATTCAATATCCCATGTCATTCTCTTTTATACACATATATGATTTCAAATTCAAACCATATCACTACTAAACATGTATTAATATATGTACTAATAATCATGTCCATTTTTAGATGTTTAAATGTGCTTAATTTAAACAACATAATCCCATTCTCTTTAAGGCAACTACTTTAACAAATCATATGCATTTTGAAGCATATAATAAAAGGTTACAACTTTAAGTAGTTAGTGTCCATTATTATATATAATACCAAGCAATATTTCAAGCAATATCAACATCTTTATTTAACATGTAATTATCATTATTCAACGTGAGATTAACTCACTTTTCTTTTATCCAAACACTTCCTACCAACATTCAATCAATCATACACTTCCACTATCATCTCTAACTTATCCAAGCATCTCATAAACCTCTCCTCCATCTTCCTAAAACACACGGCCATAGCCTCCCTTAGCCTTGATTCTCACGGCATCCTTCCTCTTCTTATGCCTAAGGCCACCACCCTCCTTCACTTTCACCTTAGAACCCATGGCCTAAAGGCCATTTTTCTCCTCCTAAAAGCACACGGCCTAAGGCCATTAAAAGTGGAGAAAAGAGAGAAGCGGATTGTTTGTGAAAATGAAGAGGTGTATGCATGTGTAGGTATAGTGTTAGGAAATGAGAGGAAAAGTGTGATTAAACCCCTCCTTAGCCATGAATTTAAGCATGTAAGACCATGCTCTTACACAAGCATGCTTTCCCTAAATCAATGAGCGATTTAAGGGTCCTTTTTGTACTCTTGTCCATGCTTACTTTTACTAATTCAAACTTCGTTCAGTTAACCTTTAGCTTAGAAAAGATGTGTTTAATTCTTATCATATGTTTACACATGATAACTATTCAAGTTGCACTATATTTACACAACTTGTATTGAATAGAAGTTGATTTTTAACAAAACATTTTCCGGTCACATTTTCAGTATTTATCCAAAGTGTACGTTTTTGTAAAACATTTTAAAAATAATTATTCTAACATTAGTTATTAATTAGAAAGTTTTTAACAAGGTTATAAAATCATATTTAATCATATTAAATCTTGTAAACAAATATTTAAATAATTCAGATATTTAAATACGAAGTGTTCAAAATTCCACGTCGTTACATTCTCCCCCCCCCCCCCAAATATTTCGACCTCGAAATTCCGACACTAGCAATCAAAGAAATAACCATACATTAATACTAACTAGTATTATAATCAATAGCAACATAGCTTATTGTTTGCCCAGGTCAAAATCTTCTCATCGCATGAGGATGATTAATAAACTACTAAGTGTACGTTTTGCTCAACCCCTCAGGTTATTACCTAGTCGATTTTTCATACTTCCTCAAACAATTCGAAGAGTCTTTTCCCAAAAATTTCCACAGTCCAAAAACATAATATGTAATTATGCTTAAGCTCATATGATATATATATATATATATGTATGTATGTATGTATCATCTCAACTCAATATTAATCTGACCACTTTCTCAATCACATAAATTTCACTTCTGAACTAGTATATTGCACTTGACTTCTTTAGTGCGGACTCTGATTTGGTTCCTTATTGGACACCTCCGTTCTCCTTTCATAGCAAAAAACTACGATAGAAAACTTAGGGATTATGTCAAGAATCTGTATCAAGTGTTCGCCATCAAGAATCTAGTGAAAAATCCTTGTTCGGATCGATGTATACCACCTTGAAATCATCTACTCGAATCCAAGATCAAGAACTGTCATGCGAATTAAATGATCTACATGCAACTCACACACTTAACTCAATTGGTTACTTAACCACACCAATTTCTTTCCAATTCTCATTTATTTACACAAAATCATTTATCATGTAATGTTAAAATCATTTATGCAACCTTTCTTAAAACATTACTTAAGTTTATAAACATTTCATAAAGACTTATCTTTATAAAATATTACTGAATTTCATAATCATTTCAAAAATCCACAACCTTATTTATAAAACAATTCATTATCTTAAGTTCATATACATTTACCCAAATAGTATCCTCTTTTACTATTAAAATTATTTATAAAACATTCCATTAAATGTTGACTAAGTTTATAAACATTTTTATAGCAACTTAACTTTATAAAAAAATATTTCATACAACAAAAATTTTATTTTAAAACATTTCAAAACTTAGGTTCATTATTCATATAATACTTCATTATATCCTAAGAGTATGTACAAAATATTATTTTACAATTTTTCTTTCAAAAATATCGACGAAGACCAAAAATAAATTTGGCTCTTATAATTGAGTCAAACATCTAAACTTCTTTATTCATCGGGCTAGGCAAGTAGCTAGGTAGAGTATGACTCTAGTATCCAAACTCAAGACTAGAGTCTACTTTCCTTAGAAGACCCTAAAGTAAAGACGTTTGTTAGTTATCCCAATATCATCGAGTGTTCTTTTTAACAAGGAGGCTTAACAAATTTTAAACTTGTTTTCAACTTACTAACTTTTCAAATTAAGAGTTATAAAAGTTTTATATTTTCACAAAAATACTTAGCTTTAATTATATTAATTCAAAAGTTTCTGACTATCTAGAATTGTCCAAAATTTTATTTTATTTCAATAATTGAAAACTAATAACATACCATAATGATATGCATAACCAAACTACCTTAATGCTAAGGATATAGGCAACCATAATATAACAAAAAAACTTTTAAGTATTAAACTCCAGGTTTTATTTCAAATCATTTGAAATAATATATATATATATATATATATATATCTTTTAGGTATCAAATCTTACTTTTCGGGATTAAACCAAAATCATTTTCAAAACCAATTTCCAAAATATTTTCTTTTAAAATCCATGTCAAATATTTATATAGATCGAGTAACAACAAAATTATACAAGGAACTGGGTTCTACCAAATAGTATCATATATTCCCTTTACTAATAAGGGTAGTACTTAAGAGAAGTGCTTTCCAACCGAACACGTCTCCTGCCCATTTTTAGTCACTTTCGAGCCACTCGAACTAGCTAACATAAAAATACTTTGTTTCCCGAATCGATTTTTTATTTCCGAGATTAATCTCGAACTTGAACAAATCTTAAAGCACTTTTAATAACATTAGTTCTTAGAATAGTTTTAAGTCATACTATTATTATTTTCTCAATAACCCTTAGAAACCATTTCCAAAAACACCGGGATTTAAGTTCACAAATTCTCAATTTAAATCCTTTATAATTCATATTGATACTAACCATATTTATATAAGTCATATTTATATAAATATACTTTCTTATATTAAATCACTTCATAAGCGTTTATCTTTTTAATATCTTACCTTCTTTTGGATTATGCTAAGAACCTTTTATTAAAGTTAATCTTTTTAACCCAACATTATCATCGAACGCCTTATAGTCAGATTGTGAAACTTAATTCATAAGGAGTTCGTTTCAACGTTTCCATAAATTACTATTTACCTAACCCATGTTGTGAAAAAGGTAAATTCAATAAACGTTAGCCAATGCCCATAAACTGGCCGAGTACGACTAGTCAAGCAATAAATAATAATAATTTAATATTATCATTTCCTAACAACCAAATACATTATAAATAACAATATTAATTATTTGAAAATTATTCTTTTATATAAAATATAATCCTAGGTAAAAATATTTCATTTACCAATTTTGAAATTAATACTGTGTCGGTTTATTCTGTTTATGTGTTCAGGAATCCCTATCGATAACGTTGACCAAACGCATCGACCAGAATCCATAAGCACTCAACAGACCAATCAACACAATGAAAAATATTGTTATAGTACTAACAAATACACTCTCATATGTATAATACACTCAAACTCATAATAAGGCATTCCATTATCCTATCTCTTAATGAGTTACCCAACCAAAGCCAAGGTTCTCGCTTAACCTTTAGCTCTGATACTAAGATGTAACAGACTCCTTTTCTACCCCCAAGTGTCGACACTAATACATCCACGATATTCACATGCCGAGCACCCAAGTGCCGGAAAGGCAGAATGTTAGGGTAAAATAAAAGAAGAAAAGAAAAGGAACAAGAAAGAAGAGAACACAACATCAGAATCTCACCACGGAACGATGACATATAATACCAAAATGATACTTTTACAAAGGAAAACGGTATATATACTATAGTCAGAGTAATCTAACCTATCGTTAGCCTAGACAGTTATAACAACCTGTCCTCATAATTGCTAATATAAAAATAGAAAAAGTAATGCAGCGGAAATAAAATCTATGGTAGGTAATCATCGAGCTCCTCTTCTAGAGATCCAATGAATCATCAAAGATATTTGGAAATATACACGGGCCGACCCGAGCATTATAAGAAGAATAACACCCGAGTTAGTCCGGTAAACCAGCGTGAGAAAACTCAAGTAATTTGAATTACTATATTTGTGAAACCCTTTAAAGAATAAAGGTATCTATTAAGACCATGCCATAAATAAACATGGATGGGTTTTTACATTACGATAACCAAACCATTTTATAGGAAAATTTATTGATATTATAATAAGTGTCTAGGTGTTCAATATAAATACAAATCATAGCTGAAATGATTACATTGGTTACTTTTGACAGCATATTTAGGTAGACAAACAAAAACCGCTAAGGGATGTTCGTATAAATGGATTTTTCCATTGGAGGGTCCCCAATACCTCGAGGCAAGTCTCCTGGCAAGGGTCAGAAAGTACCTTCCGAGTGCCGTATATCTCTAGATAAAGTATACCAAATAAGGAAGTCATAGCTGGTTCACACAGAGAACGTGTCCTGAATACGATCAACTCCCGCTAGCAAAATTGATGAGCATACTCTAGATAATAGAGTTGATCAATACCCTCTGAGGTTAGCTAAACCCCATTGGCTATGGGCCTACTCTGTTTTTAGCCATTTCCGATATGGAGGTCATATTCGGCATCTTCACACGAGTTTTCAACAAAGCTCAATCACATAATGAATCCCACATGGATTCCATCATCTCAACAGATTTTGAAACCACACATGGATTTCATCATTTCACTTCCAAAAGATAGAAACCATATCTCAGCCTTGAAGTGGTTTTCGATAAGTAGAACACTTATCGATCTCGGTCTCTCCAAGACTGAGTCGATGAATTTGGTCTTATTCAACAATATGTGAATGATCGCATAAGGGAACTAAGTCACGTAAACTTTCTCATAAGCAAGTAAACATACCTGCACTATCATTTCATGAAAAGCATGGTCAAGTCATATAAACGACTTTTAATCCCTTTTTAATTAATTTATCTTTTATTAATTAAAAACCCTTCTTGTTAGAAAAACATCTTTTCATCTAATAAAACTTCTTTTATAAATCAACACTTCATTAATTAATAATCCTTTATTAATTAAAAATTCCTCTATATTCTTGTATAAATATATTTAACTATTCACCTATACTCTTTTCAATACTTAAAAAGTATTCTATATGTATTCCAACGGTATAAGTGTATTCACAAATCGTTTAATAAGTTTTAATTACTTGAAATATAATCAAAGAGATTGAAACAATTACTACCAAAACATTGTTATAATAAACTCCTTTTCTTTTATAAATTAAGCATATAACATTTTCTATATCTTTATAAAAGATTTCAATACTTGTTATTATCTTTAAAATTCCATTGTTAAAGATTTATAATATTTCTTCCAAAATATAATTCAAGGGTTTAAAAACAAATGTTGCTAAAACATTGTTTACTACAAACCCAAAATCATTCCATTTAATCATTTTCTTTAAAGCTATCCTTTTAAAGGTTTAATTACATTTAAGGGTTAAAGACAAATGTTGCTAAAAGCAATTGTCATAACAAACCCAAACTTTTCATACTTTGAAAACATTCCTCCTTAAAATTCTCATCTTAAAGATTTATCAAATTTAAGGGTTAAAGATAAGTGTTGCTCAAAACATTTGTCATAACAAACCCAAAACCATTTACTTGTATTTTTCAACTAAATATCCGTTAGTAAATATCTAATTATATTCCCAAGTATAATTAATAATAAGGGTTAAAAATAAGTGTTGCTAAAAACACTGTTTACAACAACCCAAAACTATTTACTTATCCATTAATAACTTTAAACATTTATTTAAAGATCAAAGCATATTCACACTTATTAATTAAGGCAATACACTTTTAAGTAATTCCACAAAATCATTTATTTTAACTTAAGTGTTAGAATACAAACTCCCTTTATTATATTTATAAAATACTTAATTTTAATATTTAAAACTTATATATATATATAAATATCTTTAAAATACTTATTAACATGTTAAAATACTTTTAAAACTACTTAAAATATATGATGATTATTTATATAGAATATTATGTAGAAATAAGGAATTTTGAAATAAATTGAAAAACAAGTTTTAATTTTAAAAGCACTTAGTTTAGAAATTCATAGTTAACTGTTAAAAATATATTTATACTTGAAACCGATTTTAAAACTCTCTATTATAAGTTAGAAAACAATCCTAAATAGATTAGAGAAAAATATATAATTTAAATATCATTTTTAAACAATTTATAGTTTCAAACAGCAAAGATTGCATTTCTGAAAATGCTGCTAAAATAATTCGCAACAGCTCAAAAGTGTTTCAGAAGCAAAGACGGACTTCAGAAGTGCTACCAAAGTCCTGGGCTATTGTTTAAAGTGAATTTGCTTCAACTTTGCGCCTAGATTTCGACATCTTAAAAGTGATTTTTAATCCATTCTTTTTACAATAGTTAGTATACTATGGGTACTTTAAAATCATGAAGAAAAATTCCAAAAATTTACTTTCAATTATTTTAGAGAATTTTCCGAAAACAGTGTATTTTTTCGAACTGCACTTATAATGACTATTCCGCTATAACGTTTTGCATTCCGTTCAACTAGCTATCAAATGAATTAGGCTTCAAAAATTTCCAAATAAGAATAATATTTTATTTACTTTTTAAATATGAAAAGAAACCTCCAAAGTAGTTTGTAGAAAAATATCGTTATTTGGCTAAATAAAAAGAATCGTTATAGCGACCATTTTATTTCAATATTTTGTTACTTTGATTTACTTCTTCTATAACTTTCCAAAACATGTTCTTTACTTTTCTAAACACTTATAAAATGTAAATAATAACCAAACTAGTTATTATTAAGATATGTCATTAAATCTCCATTTTCATAAGTTATAATTCAAGGAATTCAAATTGTGCTTATAGCGACTATAGCTATACGGACAATTCCGTATTCAATTCAATATCCTATGTCATTCTCTTTTATACACATATATGATTCCAAATTCAAACCATATCACTACTAAACATGCGTTAACATATGTACTAATAATCATGTCCATTTTTAGATGTTTAAATGTGCTTAATTTAAACAACATAATCCCATTCTCTTTAAGGCAACTACTTTAACAAATCATAAGATTTTAGAAGCATATAATAAAAGGTTATAACTTTAAGTAGTTAGTGTCTATTATTATATATAATAGTAAGTAATATTTCAAACAATATCAATATGTTTATTTAACATGTAATTATCAATATTCAACGTGATATTAACTCACTTTTCTTTTATTCAAACACTTCCTACCAACATTCAGTCAATCACACACTTCCACTATCATCTCTAACTTATCCAAGCATATCATAAACCTCTCCTCCATCTTTCTAAACCACATGGTCATAGCCTCCCCTAGCCTTGATGCTCACGGCCTCCTTCCTCTTACCTTGTCATGCCTAAGGCCACCACCCTCCTTCACTTTTGCCTTCGAACCCATGGCCCAAATGCCATTTTTGTCCTCCTAAAAGCACACGGCCTAAGGCCATTAAAAGTGGAGAAAAGAGAGAAGTAAAGAAGTGGATTGTTGTGAAATTGAAGAGGTGTATGCATGTGCATTTATAGTGTTAGAAAATGAGAGGAAAAGTGTGAATAAGCCCCTCCTTAGCCATGATGTTAAGCATGTAAGACCATGCTCTTACACAAGCATGCTTTCCCTAAATCAAGAAGTGATTTAAGGGTCCTTTATGTGCTCTTGTTTGTGCTTACTTTTGCTAATTCAAACTTAGTTTAGTTAACCTTTAGCTTAGGAAAAAGATGTGTTTAATTCTTATCATATGTTTACACATGATAACTATTCAAGTTGCAATATATTTACACAACTTGTATTTAATAAAAAGTTGGTTTTTAACAAAACGTTTTTGGGTCACATTTTCAGTATTTATCCAAAGTGTATATTTTTCTATACACATTTTAAAATAATTTTCTAACATTAATTATTAATTAAAAAGTGTTTAAAAAGGTTATCAAACCATATTTAATCATATTAAATCTTGAAAACAAACACTTAAATAATTCAGATATTTAAATACGAAGTGTTTGAAATTCTGGGTCGTTACATGGTATAACTGATACAGGCTTGGTACTAACTGGTAGCACTACACACTTCTGCTCTCCCTCCTTAATATCAAGAGCTTTAAACCTCATATGATATGGTGAATGTACCCATATGATGATTGGTCATTTAACGCTAGAACTCTGGCCGCATCTTATTCACAAACTTTTCATTTTTCTTTAACGTTGTGTCTATCAATCCAAGTCTGAAATGGGACAAAGTATTGAACTTATGCTCATAGTACAGCACCGTCGAATCACCTTACTTTAAATCAAGAGAACTTCTAAACAACTGAGTCCTTCCAACTTCTGGAATAAATTGTGCTTTAAAAACTTCCTTGAACTGATCCTAAGAAAACTCATTCTCTTGAGTATTAGCTGTTACCGAATCCCACCAATCCATCGTCGACTTTTGAAGTTGTCGCGATGCCAACAATCATTTTTCCGCATGTTCCAACCAAAGATCTCCAGATATTATTTCACAAGGCCTAAGCCACATCTGCACTCCAAGAATATCTTTAGTTCCATAGAACGGTTTCTCACCCAAAGTGGTAAAATTCTTACACAAAGCTACAAAGTTTATGGAAGGCTGAACTTGTACTCCCACCTCCGCTATAGGATTTGTAGCTGGCACATTTCTAGCTACTCTACCATTTGTAGTCGTGCTAGGTCCAAATCCACGTCTTCCTTCTCTCCTTCTATTCATATTATATTACCTGGACAAATAATAGTTATCTTTAAAATACAAGAATAGGCTCAAAATGGTTTAAGAAAAACAACACCAAAGGATTTAGAACAAGACTTCAGAGGTTAGATATCATTATTATAAAAATTACAAATACGCTCTCTCTAGGTTAACTCATTCTAGGGCATCACTTACCTTATCGCTAATGAGTTATACCCCAATTAAGCTAAGGTGTTCACTCAGCCGAAGCTCTTATACCAGCTGTGATGACCCACCTTTCTGACCCCTGGGAACGATACTTAATACACCCATGGTATTCGTGTGTCATTGCCCAAATATTCAAAAGATGAGTTATCGTGGGGGTAAAGTAAAAGAATAGAACGGAAATATCACAACAGAATGGTTAAATATAATATAATGGTATAATAGTACATAAGTTTACTCCTTAACATTGAGTTGTCGGAGTTACAACAAAAGTACTACTATCAGCCTAAGCAGTTATACACCCTGCCTTTACACTTGCTGATTCAATATACACATACATATATAAACATAACATCATAAATATATAGCTAGATAGATATGGAGTCTCTTGCTCGTCCATGATCTTCAAAAGAGCCTAAAGAAACCTGCTACTCTCGGACTACTCAAATATAAATGAGTACCCGAGAGTTTAAAACAAACAACTCGGGTCAGATAATAAGTCTGGTATGAGTAAAGCTCTAAACAAAAGGTGGAAATAAATAACAATATGTGACACCACGCCGCCAAATGCATAATGGGTTTCCCCTCACAAGAACAAAATCCAACCACAAGTATTGGATATAAATAATTAAACATCACGAAGTTAGTAAGACACTTTTTAATGTAATTAAGAAAGAAATAAATTCAAAGATTTGAATCAAAAACAAGGAAAGGGAAATTTTCCAATAATGACTAAGAGGGTGCACCTCTCTTATCGGAAGTATACCTCAAGATAATATACTTGGGAACTAAGATGGCTCTCGGACATGTCCAAGCTGGACTCGGCCAACCTTACCGAGAATTTGAGTATTTCACATCTCAGTGCGCATATAACCGAAACCAATCTAGAGTAGCTGTGAAGATACCCAAATGTGAGCAACCCCACATAGCTTGGTTTCCACTTACTCTTTTGTTTTAGTCATTTTCAACAAAGGATATCAATTTTCAAATGAGCAACAAATCGTCTTAAATTGACGATACATAAGGAAGAAAGCTGAAGGGAAAATCAAAATGGTCTTATATGGAAACTAAATCTCATACCCTGACCACTACTCGTCGATTTCAAACTTGTACTATCCCACGGTTAAAAATGAAGTCGGGCAAGTTATGCCTTGCCTAGACATACATTTTTAACCTTTGAGTTAGGGACGAGTTTCCAAACCTCGACGTTTAGTGCTAAGTGTATGACCAAATCCTTTCCATATAAGTGATATCTTTTACGGAAATTAAATTTCTTAACTTTTCCATAACATAATCAAACTTTTAAACTTTTAAATCTAGATTTCTACCTAGAATCCACATTGCAAATATTAACTTTAAACAGCATTATTGAAATGATCAATTAAATTTAAACATGACTAATTACTTCAAACATCATTATTTAAAATGATTAATTCACTTTAAACATCATTATTAAAATAATTAATTAACCTTAAACATCATTATTCAATAATCAACTAACCTTCAACACCATTATTAAAATAATTAATTACCTTTAAACATCATTATCGAAATGATTAATTAACTCTAAACATCATTATTAAAATTATTAATTAACTTTGAACATCATTATTAAAATGATTAATTAACTTTAAACATATTATTGAAATGATAAATTAACTTTCAAAAACATTTTTTTAGGGGTTATAACTTTTCCCCGAGCCTCGCACTTTTGCACTAAAAGTGCAAAAATGCAACTAAATATTTATTTTGTGAAAACCCTAGCATGAGATCAACAAAAAGATTTTCAAAGAGATGATATTTTCAAAGTGTCAATATAGTAATGGTCGCTATACGAACACTTCCATAAAACATTATATATGTCATATATATCCATCCAAACATCCCACAACCAACATAAATATGTAAATGAATTAACATTGATGAGAAACCCTTTAGTGTCTCTCTATAAAAGTCTCATGTAAATTACCTATTTATATATGCCTTTCAAAGTGTTCCGTAACGACCTATTCATTATGGAAACACTTCAACTTCATTTCAAGCCCCTTGCAAACACCCTATGTGCCATCCACTTTCAAGCGGAACCAAGCCAAATAATAATCATTCCATACACTTATTAAACATAAGCACAACTAACTAATATTATTATCAACAAATGATAAAGTTTAAATCTTTGGTTTAAAAGTGAGATTTACTCACTGAAACAAACATGAATTTCAACCAAACTTGCAAACGACACACGGACCGAGCTTCCTTCTACAAAAACTCGCTTTCAAGACCAAAAGAAGGTAAATATGGTTTGGTCTATGTGGCTAGGGACATGACCTAGGTTAAAAGTGGGAGGTTTGGGACTAGTTTTGATGAAGGAGCGATGTTGAGAAGAAAGGAAGAGATTTTAGTGATTTTATTAAGGAAAAAGTGAAAAAAATAGGATTTTTTACTTAGAAATTATTGAGCGGCCATGGAAATAAAAGAGAAGCTTGAAAAAAGAAGATGAGTGTTTGAAAATGAAAATGAGAAATGAAAAAAAATAAAGAATTTCTTTTATATAAATTGAATGGTTGAAATGTCTAAAATGCCCTTGATAATTTCAACTTACTATACCCTCCACATTTTGATGCCACATCACCACCTCCCCTTACCTATTCCATACCCAAGCTACCCCTCCCCCTTATTTCCATCACTTCACCACTTCACATTAAATAACGTTACCTTTTCTTTTTAAAATTCTTAAAATAAAAGTCAACTTTACTATATTTACTTACGGTAGATATTTAAACCTAGTTAACTCTAACTACTTTTTTGACTAAGGTATATATTATTTATATATGTGTGTGTATATATACCCTAATGTACACAACAAGCTCCGACAATTTTTGGTAGATGAAAAGTCGAAAATCCGAAAAACAATTTTCGATCACATTTTCGATTTTTCTCCGAACTAATTATTTATGTAAACCAAATTTTAAAATAAGTTTACCATTATTAGCTATTACTAAAAAGAGGTTTATTTGAGTTATAAAATCCATTATTTAAATATTTAAAAATATATTAATTATTTTAGTTCAAAGTGATTAAATATGGGTCGTTACACTAGCTTTCTACCTGTGCAGTTAAAGCGCTCGGTGGATTCAATGCGGTAGAGGTGCAAAAAGTCATAGCGGGGATGTAGCGAAGATATAGCGGGATATATCGGATTACTCTAAAATAGCATATAAATCCCATACTTATTGTTTTTACAAATATATAGATAGTAATTATGTGAAAAATTAACATTCAATTGAATTATAATTAATACAAAAATAATTTTAAATAAAAATATGTGCAAATGTATTGTAAATGAACGTAAAACTATTATATAACTTAATTTAATTTAGTAGAATATTAGAGTATTATCATTTCTAAACATATATCAAAAATTCAATGAAATTAATTAATTTCATAATTTTTATAGCGTATAAATATCATTTTTCAATCCAATTTTTTATAGAAGATATAGCGGAAATAGCGGAATATAGCGGAAATAACGGGATATAGCAGAAATAGCGGGGATTAAAGCGGAAAGGCTATATGTTGGGGATATATGGAAAAATCGTAGCGGTAGGAATCCGTTATAAGATATATCGGAGTTATAGCGGGGATATAGCGGGGCATTAACTGCATAGCTTTCTACACCTGTATGCAATTTAACTTTAGCACACATCATTCAATCATCAAACAAATCACCACAATCAAAGTCAATCACTAAAATAAATTATCCTTCCTAAAATTGGCATTCGACATGTCCGACTCATGTATAAGTATTATCTAATCGGGATCCATATATGGCATATGCTATATAGTCTCTTGTTAAACACATCTTTGGGATTACTCTCAAATATTACAATGTGAACACAACACAAATATGAAAGTCATGTGAGGGGAAAAAAATCTCCACTGCTTATAAAGACACAACACATAATGATTTTCATTTACTCTCTCGGGTTAGCACTTAAAGTGTCCGGCTTCAACCTATCAAGTATTAAATATAGCAATGAAATACCACATGCAAGAACTTTCGATAATTGAGTTCTAGCCTCACTACAACAAATTTCAATTTTTACCGCATTTCACAATAGCATAAAATTATAAATGTAACAACCCAAATTCCAGTGGGTCCAGATTTTTTGCAAAAATGCTAAAACGCAAGCCTACTGAAACCCGAGTTGGAAATCCGTATCCTGCAAATAGGCAAAGACAAATAAATCAGAGCTCAATTAAATATCACAACGGAATTGACTAAAATGTAATAGTAAGTAAATACTCACCATTATAATAACACTTTCTAAACAAGTGTCTTAAAGCTGGAAAGTCTCTGCCATCTACCTAACCTGTAGGATGTTATGAGGAAGGGGTCAGAACTAAATTTCTGGTGAACGGATAAAGTATACACTTTTAAGCTTAATTCTACATACCTTTTTATTTCCATTTACTGTTATATTAGGTTCACTAGGTTTATCATACTCTCGCCTCTGTGTGTGAATCGTACCCATCTACTCCTTAGTAGATTAAAACCTAATAAGCGATATATATATATACATATAGCTATATGCCCAATGACCATATTGGTACTAGGTACTACCCATAGTACCTTCCGTATCCTCCTATCAAAGGACTCCATCGTCTTGCTCCTATAGCGTTCTGTGACTACATCTGTAAAAGACAGCTTCGTGAGGCCTACAATACAGATGTTCTATCGTCTACTATGAAAACGTAAAACTGCGTCCACACTAGTCTATACTAATGCTCGGACATCCGCAATGTACCATCCAGTGCATACATTGAGGACTATACGTAATCGTTCTGTCTACTCTCTGAATCTCGCCAACAAGGTCTACCATGTACAGAACTCGGTCGGGGATTTTCTATATCTGTAAGGGACAGCTTCGTTAGGCCTACAATACAGTTATTCTAGTTGGTCTGTCTCTTTTTTCAACGTGGCTATGGCCCCACGCAGCCACCCCTCAACTAATCGAAAGACCTCTAAAGAGTTAAGTGGTCGTGCCAAACTGCAAACAATCTAACATCCAATTAGCGGTGCCCCTCATCCAATGTCTCGATAGTGAAAAAATCATTGGACTTTTGATTTTAACTCTAGTCTTTCCCGAACTCACTCTTGGTTTTGATGCTGGCCGATATCCACATGCAACTATCCATTTGGGTCATGCCCACTAAACTTACTTGCAAGTACTGGGACATATGAATATCCTACTCCGAATACCAACCCCTTCTGACTGCCTACAATAGTCCTGCCATGCAAAAAGCAGTCAAGGCATACTCTCTTGATGGAACACATACAGACCTGACTCCGGGGATGCAGCTTTGTTAGGTCTACCCAAAGGGCCATCCTAGAGTATCCTCACGTCCCGTTGAAGTCTCATATTTCCTTCTAGCCCAAAATAACTAAGTTGGACGTGCTTCTCCTTTGCTGAAATCTGTGATGAACTGCTTCGTTAGGCTATTCATCCTTTGGGCTACTCCAAACGCATCTCACTCTTTTATTAGACCCTAAGTTTAATCTTTTAATTTGCATTTAGTTTACTTTTCTTACTCCGTTGGCTACTTATTTACCCTAATTAGCATATTCTTGCCCTCGTCTCACTTCTGGCTATTGTGAGACCACCATTGATCTAATAGGGAACGCTGTTGGTACCGCCACTTCTATTACCTTGCTTATTTAACTCAATTTAAGTCTTAAGTTTATTAAATAAGCATCTTCTATTATCTCTGTTCTATTTGCTTATTAACTTAATTTAAATCTTAAATAAGCCTTTCCGTTCTTTCTACTTTAATTATAACCTATGTTATAATTTTACTTGTAATTATCACTTTTATCTTCTTTTATAATCTGTATATGATTACAAGTGTCTCTCTTCTGTTCTAGGTTGTCTTCTTTTATTATGATATAGAATTCTCTTTAATTCTCTTATATTATATAATTCACTTATCATAATAACTGTCTTATTGTATAGTCTGCGTAGTAAATGCAGATCTAGGTTCATTATCGTTTACAGCTTCAAATTCTTTTCTAATAATTTACTTGATTCCTTTCATACTTTTCTTTATTTTCTTCTATTCTAGAAAGTAATTCTATTTTATTTGGTTGGGTATGAAAACTATACTAAAAACCCATTTCCATATTTTAATACTAAATAATACTATAAACAATAATTCATAACTGCAAGGTGTTTCTTTTATTATTTTGGAATAGTGTAAAATACAGTGGTTTCTCTATTTTACACTAGTTTCCTTTTTCTTTCTTTTATTCTTGCAGTTACGTTTATCGTTATCTTTTAAATATTAAATTATAGAAATGTATCATATTTTCTAAACCAACCAATTAATCTATTACTTACTTCCAAATCAAGTTATTAGATTAATTTATTATTCCCGTTTTAGCGTGATTTATTGCAGAATTCCATTTTTCTAGCTTTATTCCAACTTTTCTTATTTTACATCTAATCTAATATTTTCCCATTTTAATCCATAATTGCGAATTTTCTATTTAACTATATTATTCGCGTACAAAGAGAATAAAAATAAACTAGCATTTAGGCTAAATTATAACTTCAAATTAGATGTAACTAACTGTAAATTTCTTGCAGTTTAGCATAACTAATTAACAGAATTAATTACTGAAATACTGAATAAAATTATTTAACAGGAATTTAATGATAATATATCATAAACGTAAAAGATATAATTAAATCCACTCACATTGCTAGCTTTCCAAATCACCCTGTTTTTATTTCAGATATGTCCCTAACATCTATATTCACTTCCCTTGTAATCCCTATTTGGAATTACAAACGATATATTTACCGATCTATAATATTTGAAAGAGAAAAGGAAGAGATTTCGATTAGAAATAGAAAATAAAACTCAGATCTAGGGTTTTACCTTTGACATAGCCTTCTGATTTGAACCAATTCCTTATTCCCTAATTAATTCTATTCTCTTTCTATTTAGATCTAAATTCATGTGAATTAGATCTAAAATTTTGTTATTAAGAAAGTGTAGAACAGATAGAAAAATGGCAGAGCTTCTGTAGGTAAGAGGCAAAATAATGAGAATAAACATGAGGCTCTGCACCTATATTTATAGTGGTTCAAATCAGTGCTAACCATTAGATATAAAACCCTAAAATCTAAAGCATACACTCACTCTATGGACATTAAATTAATTTATTTTCTTCTGCGTTTGTTTTTATTTCAAATTGATTCTCCAATAATCTTTTCATTAATCACTTTCCCCTTCTCCCTCGTAATATATGGAAACATATATTTTTAAATGTGACGTTTCTTTTAAATAAGATTCCCATATTAATCACTCAATTAATAGATTTCATATATACCTAGAATTAATTTACTATCCAATTAATCCCTACCTGCAGTGTGATTTCTTACCAAATTAATATGCCAATCAACACCATATTAAATCGTCACATATATGCATATTAATTTATTTTATTCCCATAATTATTGCATAAATATATTCTACAATTGAATTTTGAATCCCAATCGTAATTATATATGTTACCATAAGTCTTCATGTTTATTAATTGACAATTGATTACTTGCATAAATTACTCTTCCTCCATTTTATTCTCTTGTACTGACATATATGTTTCTAATCATATCAATCAGTTGCTACAATATATGTTCCCTTTCTTGTTAGTTCCTGTCAATTAATCACCTCTACTAATTAATTGAATATTACTTTCCCTTTTAAACAAACACCGTTAATTAATCTTCCCTATTAATAGATTTTATATAATTTCTCTCTCTAATTTATTTGTTACACAAATATATATGTATTCCAAATAATATTAATTAGTTGCCCCATTTACAAAGATTTCTTTGTTTTAAAATTTCAAACGTATATAACTTAATTAAATTATTTTCATATATAATTGTAATTTAACGTGAGGTGTTACAATAAATGTGGTAAAAAGTTATTTACACAACGAAAAAATTAGGCTAAACGCTGACAATAATACTAGGTCTTAATTGTCGCTAATTGCCTCTTGTACTTAGTGAAATTACCCTTTTCCCTCCTTCCCAAACAATTGCCTGCTCAAGTAACCCTAACCCTTTTTCCCAAAGTTGTAGTTTAAGTAAAATTTCCGCTTAAGTAAAAGTTCCCAAAATCCACCGCCCTTCCCTGTAACGACTCGAAATTTCACCGCTTTGATTTGTGGACATTTAAGTAATTTAAAATATTCAAATATTGGTTTTATAATTAAAATAAGACTCTTGTAACAACCTACAATTTTTGATATTGAATTTTTAATATTTAATTAATTTTAAATATTTAGATAATTGGATTTTGGAATTTAAAATTTATATTCATATATAGGGATGACTTGAATATTTGAGTTTATGAATTTTTAATTAAATGGATTTAATGATTTTATTTAACTCGTTTTAATTAATAAATAATATTGGTGAATTCATTTTGCAAATTTATTTACAATAATAAACTGTTTGAATATAATAAATAATAAGATAATCTGTGTATTTTACTATTGATTTGTGATCGTGTCACATTTTGGTGCACGATCATATTTTTATTTCGGTCATTCGTGGTTCATATTCGAATGAGATATTATATAGTGGGGTACCGTAAATATTTCATTTAAAAACCATTGTAAAATCAAATCAAAATCCAAATTTTAATGACGATTTGATGGCGTGAACAATTTGGGTGGCTCGAGAAATCCTTTTGTTATGAAAAAGTAAACTTAATCATTTTGTTTTTTTATTATTTTATTTGGTTATAAATTATGAAATCTCATAATTTCCCCTTTTCAATTCTCGTTCCTCCTTCTCCTTTTATTTTACCATTATAGTAAACAATGCATGTCCTTCTAAAATAAAAATCAAACCAACCACTCCACTAAAAATTGCAAAGCAAGTTTCTTTGAATTCATGATGCTGAGATCTACAAACCCATATGGGTATTGCCGTTTGCATCTTTGATTTGGGGATGGCTATGGTTGAACAGTAGAACTAGGGGTTAGGTTTGGCATTGATTAGGGAAGCGCTAGTCGGTTCGAAGCCTGATTACGGATTTGTGGTGGCGAAAGGCAGTTATGCCATGATTTGGTAAAGCCTAGAGCGATCACCGGATTAGGACAGAGCAGTGGGTGTGGGTGCCCATGTTCGAAGATGCTCGGAAGCTCCAGAGGTTGGTTTGAAGGTGGCATCAAGATCTTGATGCGAAGGCGAGTGGATTGGCGTAGGTTAGAGCTCGTTTGGGGGTGTGATGTAGAATGTGAAATTTGTGAAGGGGGTTTTACCGTAGTTGTCGGATTTCAATTCGTGATGGAAAGCTTGGTGAGATGGTGTTGGTTGCAAAGAGGAGGTGATGGGTGAGAGGTTGGCGAAGTCGGATGGTGATTCCGTTGTGTGATGGAGGAGGTTGGTCGTGCGTACGGATGGAAGCGTGTATCACTGGGCAGGCAAGTTTTTGATTGAGGGAGAAGATGGATTAGAGAAATGATTAGATGGGGAAATTATTTAATTAAGGGATTAAGATTTATTAGTGTATTATTTAATCCAAATATTTATAAATTCAACAACTTTTGCATATGAGATAAAATTTGGACACGGTCAGTCACGTTGTACTCGTAGAAATGTTAGCTACGCTTTGGAATTGGGTTGATAGGAATTGGAGCTTGTAAAATTTCAAGCTAAAATCGAATGTTGTTTGATTTTAGACAGAACCAGAACGCTTCTACGATAACTGGAATTTCGGTGAGTTTACTCACCTTTAAATTAGCTATATAATATTTGTAATGCTATAAATTAATTTTTGAATGCTTGGTTGATAGTTTAGATATTGTTGTTGTTTGATTGTTTGTTTGGTTGAAAATCCTATTTTGGAAAATGGATGACATATTAACTTAATTATTGTGAACCCATATGATTATATAAATTGTCCATAACCATTGTTTTGCAGGGAATATTTATAAAGAGACCCTAAGGGGTTCCTTGCCAATAATTGTTATTTATTTTATATGCTGCTAATATTGATGTTTAGTTATAATTAATCGTGATATTCTACTTAAATTGTTTAAGTGTCGTTATAGCAATTTTCGCTATATCATCAATTATTTAATATCATCTCCTAAACCTTTTATGTATGTTGAACTTGAGCTTGTATTTTCACAAAATTAGATGTTTAAAATTCATTAATATTTAAATTAATAATATTTTAAATTTAATTAATCATTTTAATTAATGATTATTTGAATTTAATAAATTGTTTTAATTAATGATATTTGAATTTAGCTAATCATTTTAAGTAATGAAGTTTTAGGTTAATAAATCATTTTAACTAAAGATGTTTAAATTTAATTAATCGTATTAAATAATGATATTTGAAATTAATAAATCATTTTAATTATTGATGTTTGAGTTTAATTAATCATTTTAATCAATGATGTTTTAAATCTAGTTAATCATTTTAATTAACGATGTTTGAATCTAATTAATCATTTTAATTAATGATATTTGAATTTAGTTAGTAGTTTTAATCAATGGAGTTTTAAAAGTTAATTGATTGATTTAATAAAAGAGTTTAAAGTAAATTAATTGATTTAATAAAAGTGTTTTAAAGTTAATTAACTGATTTAGTGTATTAAAGTTAATGAACTGACTTAATAAGGTTTTAAAGTTAATTTGTTAATTAAATAAAAGTGTTTTAGAAATGATTGACTGTTTAAATAAAGATAATTGACCGATTTATTGAAAGAGATTATAAATGTGATTAGCTATCTTTTGAGATAATTAATCTGGTTTAAATTTATAAACGGGATTTTAAATTTGATTTATATTCTTTGGAAAAATTAATGTAGTTTCAAAAGTTACAAAAAGGTTATATAAGTTAACCTTCAGGACGATTAACATTTGATTCAAATTTTATAAAAGTAATTTGATCAATTTATTATCTTTTGGGATAATAAATATTATTTTTAAATTTATAAATAATAGTTTATAAACAAGAAGATCTTTTAAAAAAAATTGTTTCAAAATTAAGCTAAGTGTAAATTGTTTTGGGTTTATAATAAATAATGTTTTGACATTTGTTTTGATCTTGGTTTTATTACACTTATAAAATATAATTTGCCCCTTTAAAAGAATATTTCAAATAGTATTTTTAAAGTGTCTTTAAAAGTATTATGATGTGAAAATCAAGTGCAAGTGAGAACAACCATCTTATCATTCCTGATAGTTGATTTACTGACTATCGAGTTTGATTATGCTTTCTTCTTTATATTTCGTCACTCTAAGATCATGTGTTCCTCATTTGATCTTTGTTATCCTTTGTCGGAAATGACTAAACCCAAAGTGCAAGTGAAATCCAAGCTATGTGGGGTTGCTACTGTTAGCATATTTTCACATCCGCTCTAGATTGGAATCGGTTTTGTGCATTAAGATGTGAAATAATCGGATTTTTGGTAACCCTTAGCGTGGTCTGACTTGGACGTGTCTGAGAGCCATCGGAATTCTCAAGTAAATTTCTAGAGGTACACTTTCAGTAAGAGGGGTGCACCCTCCTAGTCATTGTTGGAAAAACTTCTCTCTTTCCCTCGTTGTTAACTCAAATCTTCGAATTGTTTCATTAATTGCATTGAGAACTGCCTTGTGCTCTTCTCTATGTTTATTGTTGGTGTCCATTCTTTCAAGTCTGGAATTTGATATTATTTATGCCCATTCATTAAGTATGGGATTTGTTCTTACTATTACCCACTTTTTATTTATTTTTTTGGATTGTTTCGGTTGTTTATTTCCATTCTTTCTTGATTGGATTGTTGTTCTGATTTGTTTTCCATTTCTTCATTTATGGATCTTTTTCTTGTGAGGTAAAAACCAATTAAGCGTTAGCGGTGTGGTCTCATAAAATTTTATATGTTACTTATATATTACTTGAGTTTTCTCCCGCTGGTTTTCTAGACTGACCCGAGAGTTATTTATTATAATGCTCAGGCCAGACCGAGTTTTTTCCAGGTTGGCTTTGGTGATATGGAGTTATTAGAGAAGAGTTAGATGTTCACCTACCTTAGTGTTTTATTTTCCGCTATACAATATGCTATACTATCAATAATTGTAAGGTCAGAATTTTGTAACTGTCCAGCTGATAAGGTTTGTTTTTTAACTCGGATGTACTATGTATTTTGGAGTGATAGTTTTATTGTCTTTGTTATATTATATGTTGTCGATTCCTCTGTGGGATTATGATTTCCCTATTCTTTGTTTATTTCTTTTTATATATGTTACCCTAACAATCTGCCTTTCTGATGATTGGATGTTTGATATTTGAATACCGAGGGTGTATTTGGTGTCGACTTTCGATGGTCAAAAAGGTAGGTCATTACAATTTGGTATCAGAGTTGAAGGTTCAGTGAGAATCTTGGCTTTGGTAGGGTATGGCTCATTAGAGATAGGGTTAGTCATGCCCTAGAATGAGTAACTCATTAGAGATAGGGTGAGTGAAACCCTAGAATGAGTTGATGTATTATATATACGAGACTGTATATGTTATTTTTGTGAAAACATATTGTGTTAATTGGTCTATTGAGTTGTTTATGAATTCTGATCGGGATGTGGGATGCCATAATATTGATAGGGATTTCTAAACACTTGAATAAGGCAAACAAACACGATATTGATTTTTGAAAATTTGGTAAATGAAATAATTTACCTCTATCTTATATATATATAAAGGAATAATTTTCAAAAATTTATATAGTTATAGAGTGTGTTTGTTTGTTTGAAAGTGATAATATTTATCACTATTGTTTGGTTTGTCATGCTTGATTAATTTAGGAGCATCGATTGTCATTTGTTGATTTGCTGATTAATTGTGTTTAGCTTATTTATAAGCAACCGTTGTTTGAATTTATAAACGAACTCCTTGTGAATTAAGTTTCACAATTTGACTATAAGATGTTCAGTTATAATGTTAGATTAAAAGTAAACTTTTGATAAAAAGTTGTTTAATATGATCTAAGTGGCAGGATAAGATATACAGAGAATAAACATTTGAGAAAATTTTACTAAATAAAGGGGAATTGTTATAATATGAAATGTTTCTATATAAAGGTAATTTTATATAATTTTGATTTATAAAATATGTTTTAAAAAGGATTTTTGAATTTAAACCCCGGAATTATTTGAAAATTTTTTGAAAGGTTTTTGGGAAAAAATATAGTAGTGCTACTTGAAAGTATTTGTAAATAAAAATATTTTGGAAGTGAAATTTTAAATGGAATGCATTTTCTTTAGGGTAATTCAGAGGAAAACGTCTTGATTAGTTTTGTGGTAATCTGAATAGTCTTCTATGTGACAATCGAATGTTTGCTTAGACGAACGTTATGAGATACTTAGTAAATTATTCTCTTTATCATTGTGCAATCGAAATGAGTTTTAATAAATAAATTTTTGAAGTTATTTCATGTAGAAATATTTGTGGAATGTTTTCAAAAAGAAGATTTGAAATAACAACCAGGTAATTATTCTTAAGCTTCCTTAAAGGAAACTGGTTTAAAATAAAAGTTATTTTGAATAATAATTTGAAAAATGAAAATATTAAAACTCTTGGATAGAAGAGAAATAATTTAACTCAAATTTGGCATGGGTTAAATTAGATAGAAAGGTTTTGGTAAATTTATTTAACTAAAACCATAGTTTTTTATCAATCATATAAGTTGTGCAAATTATTTAGTGATATTGAGCTAACCCATGAACATTTTCCTCAGAGCACTCTAAGGTAAAGAGGTTGAAGGGTTGACTCGGTTCTAAAGACCCATATTTTGTTTGGACTTCAATTAAATTTTGAGAAAAATAAAAGTAAACAACTAATAAATAATATAAAATTTGTGCTTTGTATATACTCTTAGGATCTAGAAGAGTATTATACAAGCAAATAAAATAGAGTAAGCTTTTATTTATTGTTTAAAAAGAATTATATTTGTAAAGTATTTATAAACTTAGGTGAAAATTTATGAAGAATATCATTAAATAATTTTAGTGGTGAATGAAATACAAAGTAGAAAATATAAGGGGTTTAGAAAGAGATTAGTATTATTAAGAAACCAGTCGAACTAAATTCATAAGTTATACGTAGATCATTCTATTCGCACGGTTCTTGATCTAAGATTTGAACACATAGCTTCAGGATGATTAACACCAATCTGAAAAAGGATTACTCACTTGATTCTTATCAGCGAACACTTGATTTGGATTCTCAATATGATATTGAAATTATCTATTATAGTTTATGGCTTTGCAAGGAAAACGAAAGTTTCTAATCGAGAAATTTGATCGGAGTCTGCCATAGAGAGGTCGAGTGAGCAATACTAATTTGGAAGTAGAAGTCTATGTAACTGAGCGAGTGATCAGATCAAATATAACGTACGGATAATTTACTTATATCATACGGGCTTGAGTATAATTGCATACATAGCATGTGACTTAAGAAAAGTTGTGAACTTAAGAAAAATTCTAAATCTGGTTATTTGACATTTAACATTTTAAATACTGTTAAGTGTTAGTTTATTCCTATAGGAAATCTGATTTGATTTGATTGGTTGTGTGGTTTATACACTATAGTTTATAAAGTTTGAATTTATAAACAAAAGTTTTGAATTGTTGTTTATTAGGACTTAAATCCCTGTGCTTTTGAAAAAAATTGGTTTGAAAGAATTGGTGAAAGAAATAATAAAAACATTGTTTTAAAAAAAATATAAAAATATTGATGAAGTGTTATTATTTCAGACCGTTTGAAAAAAAATTAAAGTGATTTTTCAAATGCTTTTGCTACGACTAAATTTGGGCACTTGGGGGTTTTCGATTCGGAAGACTCGCCAAATATATTTCTTTACTCTAGTTGTTGTTTTAGAAGGAACTGAAATATCACTGGATGCTCCATGTTGTTTGATTCTAGAGTTACACCATGCTTCGATAGGGAGAGCCCTCTACTGGTCATAATTAATTTTGGTTTTGGTATATTTATTTTTAGGAGGTATTTGAAAATAAATTTTGAATATAAAACCCGGGCATTTAGTTCTAAAATTTATCTTTTGAAAATAGTGGATTCATAGCATTTATTACAGAATATTGTATGTGCTTTGTTGCATATAGTTGATGATTTTATGTCCCAGATATGGGAGGCCACTTGACTTTTGTTTTCTTTGGTTGGTTTGAGGCCCGTAGTGGTATTTGTAGTTTTTCCGTATGAGCCACGCAAAGGAGGTGCTGTCGAAATTTTTCGTAATTTAAGGAACTTATCGAATTTAGTAACTCATTTTAATTAATAGTTTTAAACTTAAGGGTTTGGAGTCATTTTCTTCCTTGGAAATTTTGGGATAGAATTGTATTAAGGGAAGGAGAATGTAACAACCCATAAATTTTGGTCATTGAATTTTTAATATTTAATTAATTTTAAATATTTAAATAATTGGATTTTGGAATTTAATAACTTATACTCATATATAGGGATTACTTGAATATCTCAGTTTGTGAATTAAATATTAATTAAATGGATTTAATGATTTTATTTAACTCATTTTAACTAATAAATAATATCGGTGAATTCATTTTCCAAATTTATTTACAATAATAAATGGTTCAAATGTAATAAATAATAAGATAATCCGTGTATTTTACTGTTGATTTGTGATCGTGTCGCATTTCGGTGCACGATCAAATTTTTATTTCGGTCATTCGTGGTTCATACTCGAACGAGATATTGTATAGCGGGGAACCAAAAATATTTCATTTAAAAACCATTGTAAAATCAAATCAAAATTCAAATTTTAATGATGATTTGATAGCGCGGACATTTTGGGTTGCTCGAGAAATCCTTTTATTATGAAAAATGTAAACATAATCATTTTGTTTTTTTATTATTTTATTCGTTATAAAACTATGCAACCTCGTAATTTCCCCATTTCAGTTCTCGTTCCTCCTTCTCCTTTTATTTTACCATTACAGTAAACAGTGCCTCTTCTTCTAAAATGAAAACCAAATCAACCACTCCACTAAAAATTGCAAAACAAGTTTCTTTGAATTCGTGATGCCAAGGTCTGCAAACCCATATGGGTATTACCGTGTGCATCTTTGATTTGGGGATGGCCATGGTGGAACAACAGAACAAGGTTTAGTTTTGGCATTGGTTAGGGAATTGTTAGTCGATTTGGAGCTTGACTACCGATTTATGGTGGCGATGAGCAACTATGGCCGTGATTTGGTGGAGCCGGGAGGTCTGTGATCACCGCATTGGGATAGGGCAGTGGGTTTTGGTGCTCAGGTCAGAAGATGCTCGAAAGCTCCGGTGGTTGGTTTGAAGTTGGCATTGAGATCGTGACGCGAAGGCGAGTGGATTGGCGCATGTTAGAGTTAGTCCGGGCATGTGATGTAGAATGCGACATTTGTGAAGGAGGGTTTACCGTGGTTGTCGGAATTCGATTCGTGATGACAAGCTCGGTGAGGTGGTGTTGGTTGCAAAGAGGAGGTGATGGGTGAGAGGTTGGCGAAGTCGGATTGTGATTCTGTTGTGTGATGGAGGAGGTTGGCCATGCGTGTTGGGTGGGAGCATGTATCACTGGGCAGGCGAGTATTTAAGTGGAGGAGAAGATGGATTAGAGAAATGATTAGGTAGGGTAATTATTTAATTAATAGATTAAGTTTAATTAATGTATTACTTAATCAATATACTTATATGAGGTCGGATTTGGACACGGTCAGTCGCTTTGCACTCGTAGGAATGTTAGCTACGCTTTGGAATTGGGTTGATAGGAATTGAAGATTGTAGAATTTCAAGCTAAAATCGAATGTTGTTCGATTTTAGATGGAACCAAAACACTTCTACGATAACTAAAATTTCGATGAGTTTACTCACGTTTAAATTAGCTATATAATATCTATGATGCTATAAATTAATTATTGAATGCTTATTTGATAGTTTAGATATTGTTGTTGTTTTAATGTTTGGTTGGTTGAAAACCTCGTTTTGGAAAACGGATGACAAATTAACTTAATTACTGTGAACCCATATAATTATATATATTGTCTGTAATCATTGTTTTGCAGGGAATATTTATAGAGAGACCCTAAGGGTTTTCATGCCAATAATTGTTATTTATTTTCTTATGTTGCTTATATTGTTGTTTAGTTGTAATTAATCATGATACTCTTTTTAATTTGTTTAGATGTCGTTTATAGCAATTTTCATTATATCAATTATTGAATATCATCTCCTAACCCCTTTGTGCATATTGAACTTGGGCTTGTATTTTCACAAAATTAGATGTTTAAATTCATTAATCATTTTAATTAATGATATTTTAAATTTAGTTAATAATTTTAATTGATTATTATTTGAATTTAATAAATTGTTTTAATTGATGATATTTGAATTTAGTTAACCATTTTAAGTAATGATGTTTTAATTTAATAAATTATTTTAACTAAAGTTGTTTAAATTTAATTAATCATTTTAATTAATGATATTTGAAATTAATAAATAATTTTAATTAATGATGTTTGAGTTTAATTAACCATTTTAATTAATGATGTTTTAAATTTAGTTAATCATTTTAATTAACGATGTTAATTAAATAAAAGTGTTTTAGAAATAGTTAATTGTTTGAATAAAGATAATTGACCGATTTGTTGAAAGAGATTATAAATGTGATTAATTATCTTTTGGATAACTATTGTTGGTTTAAATTTGTAAAAGGGATTTTAAATTTGATTTATTTTCTTTGGGAAAATTAATGTGGTTTTAAAAGTTACAAAAAGGTTGTATAAATTATCCATCAAAATGATTAACATTTGATTCAAAATTTATAAAAGTAATTTAATTGATTTATTATCTTTTGGGATAATAATTGTTGTTTTAAAATTTATAAATAACTGTTTATAAACAAGAAGATCTTTTAAAAAAATCATTTTAAAATTAAGCTAAGTGTAAATTGTTTTGGGTTTATAATAAATAATGTTTTGACAATTGTTTTGACCTTGGTTTTAATACATTTAGAAAATATAATTTTCCCCTTTAAAAGAATATTTTAAAGAGTGTTTTTAAAGTGTCTTTAAAAGTATTGTGATGTGAAAATCAAGCACAAGTGAAAACAACCATCTTATCATTTCTGATAGTTGAATCGACTTTGATTCTGCTTTCTTCTTTATATTTTGTCACTCTAAGTCGATGTGTTGCTCATTTGATCTTTGTTATCCTTTATCGGAAATGACTAAACACTTGAGCGAGTGGGAGTCAAGCTATGTAGGGTTGCTCCCATTAGGGTATTTTCACATCCACTCTAGATTGGAATCGGTTTTGTGCATTGAGATGTGAAATACTTAGATTCTCATAACCATTGGTGGGGTCTGGCTTGGACATGTCCGAGAGTCATTAGAGTTCTCAAGTATATTTCTACAGGTATACTTTCAATAAGGGGCCCTCCTAGTCATTGTTAGAAAAACTTCTCTCTTTTCCTTATTTTTAATTCAGGTCTTTGAATTGTTTCCTTAATTGCATTAAGAACTGCCATGTGCTCTTCTCTATGTTTAATTTTTGGTGTCTATTCTTTCAAGTCTGGAATTTGATATTATTTGTGCCCATTCATTAAGTATGGGATTTGTTCTTACTATTACGCACTTTTTTAATTTTTTTGGATCCCTTTTGTTGTTTATTTCCATTCTTTCTTGATTGGGTTGTTGTTCTGATTTGTTTCCCATTTCATCATTTATGGATGTTTTTCTTGTGAGGTAAAAACTCGTTCCCTGTTAACGGTAGGGTCTCATAAATTTTTATATGTTCATCATATTACTTGAGTTTTCTCACGCTGGTTTTCCAAACTGACTAGGGTGTTATTTTATTTTATTGCTCGGGTCAGATCGAGTTTTTCTCGGGTTGGCTTTGGTGAAATGGAATTATTGGAGAAGAGCTAGATATTCACCTATTGTAGTGTTTTATTTTCCATTGTGTCATATGTTATACCTATTCGCAATTGTATGGTCATAATTTTATAAATGTCCAGCTCATAAGGTTTGTATTTAACTCTAATGTACTCTGTATTTTGGAGTGACAGTTTTACCGTCTTTGTTATAATATGTGCTGTCGATTCCGCTGTGAGATTATGATTTCCCTACTCTTTGTTCATTCCTTTTTATGTTATCCTAACAATATGCCTTTTCAACAATTAGATGTTCGACATTTGAATACAGAGGGTGTATTTTGTATCGAGTTTCGATGGTCAAAAAGGTGGGTCGTTATGAATCTTATAAATAATAAATATTGATGGATAAATAGTTTTAAAAATTTGTTTACAAAATATTTTCTTCGACAACAAAAATAGAAAATATGACCAAAATTCGTTTTTCGAATTTTCGGCTTTTCGTCGACTAAAAGTTGTCGGAGATGTTGTAAACTCTATTGTATAAACAAACACATACATGTACATATATGTTAACCCGCCTTTTGGCAAGGCCATAGATAGGCAGACTTAACTAAATTGACCACTCGTTCGTCGAGGGTGGTTCATGACGGATTTAGTTAACTGGATGGATGGACGATCAAGCATGGATAATAATCATGGATCTACAGCCAGGATTCAGCATAGTCGATGGACGAAGGTTATTGGATACTCGAAACTTGGGTTTTGATAAGTTGCAAGTCGCCCTGGATTTGCTTCGAGTCGTATGGAGTAGAGCTTCGAGTTGTATGGATGATTTCTTTGAGTCTTTTAGGTGGCTCGGCATGGGTGGCTCGACACGGGTGGCTCGGCACGGGTGGCTCGGCATTGGTGGCTCGGCATGGGTGGCTCGGCATTGGTGGCTCGGTCGTGTTGGTGGCTCATCATGGAAGGTGGTTCGGCCTAGTTAGATCATGAGTCAGCCTTGCTTGTCGCTCGGCATTGTGGTTCGGTCAGGGTGGCTTGGTAGGAATGGAAGGAACTGACTCGGTATGGAATGGGGCTCGGTTGCTTCGAGTCCTAAGGTCCTTCGCTTCAGGTTGTCGCTCGGTATCTCAGTGGGATATAAAGTGGATCGGCATGACATCTTTCGGCAGCCTCGTGTCCAAGAAGTTGTTGCTTCGGTCGACTTCGTGGGATGTGGCTCGGCGTGGTTGGTTCGGCAAGTGCCGATCGGTGACTTGGTGGTGTGGACGACCCGGTGGTGTGGCTCGGTCACTGGAGGTGTGGATCGGCATACTATAGTATGGAGTGGATCGACATAGGTCGGTCGGCATGGTAGTGTGGGTCGGTCATGATGAAGGATATTGGCTCGGTTATGGTCCTGATGGGCCCGGACTACTCAGGAAGCCCAGTAACTCGGGATTTTCCTATAAATACAGCATGTAGGACTTCAAAAAAAGGATCTTCCTTTCGACTCTCTTACGTTCTCTTTTCTAAAACTAAGGCAACTCTGCCATCTTGTAACTATAATCGATTCTAACATCAATAAAAAGGAAACTTCTGGAGTGGACGTAGGCCGAAGTTAGCCGAACCACTATAAAATCTGTTGTTCTCTACTGCTTTCATTTTAATTTCTTGTCATTCTCCATATTAATATTCACCACATATATGCTATATGTGAGCTGTGACTGGTATTTGGTGCTTTCGCTTGGATTTGGGTGTTAGTGACCAATTTTGGCTCTAAAATTTTGGTGCTTTCACTGAGAGCTAGCACTCAGGGATTCTAAAGCTTGGACTTTGGATTTAAAGGCTTAGGAACTCGGATTCTTGGAAAGCAATGGCTAGGCCACCAACAAGGAAGCAAGTGATAGACAATCAAGAGGGAAGTCAAGAGGCTTCCTTTGGAGCTGGAGTAGGTCAAGCATCCATCAACGCCACCAGAGATGAGATGGAAGCGATGATGAAAAGACAAGAGGAGATGATGCAGACTCTTCTCAGACAATTTGGACAAGCAGGAACTATAGGAGCTCAGATCCGTGGAGCTGGATCAGAAGCACTCAACCAGCAAGCATATATAGTAGTTCAACAGAGAGCAGCGCCTGATCAGCGAACAACTATTTACCTGGATGGACCAAGACTTGGGGGCATACCAACAGGTAATGCTAGACCAATCCATGGAGGGATACCTGACGATGCTGTGCAACCCGGCATCAACAGGAATACAGGAGTACGTGCTGAGGAATATGTTCCAGGATTCCCTCGTGAACTCGGGGGGTAGATCAGAGAGCAACGGAATGGACTCGAACAGAATAAAAAAAGTCCTCGACCGGAGAGTCGAGGCCGGAGAATATCAGGTCCTCGATCGGAGAGTCGAGGCCGGAGAATGTAAAGATATCGATCGGAGAGTCGAAGCGGGAGAATATCAAAGTCCTCCACCGGAGAGTCAGGGCCGGAGAATGTAAAGTCCTCGACCGGAGAGTCGAGGCCGGAGAATATCAGGTCGTCGACCGGAGATTCGAGGCCAGAGAATATAAAAGTCCTCGACCGGAGAGTCGAGGCCGGAGAATATAAAAGTGACCGGAGAGTCGAGGCCGGAGAATATAAAAAGTCTTGGCCGGTGAGTCGAGGGCGGAAAATATGGAAGTCCTCAGTCAGAGAGCCGAGGCCGGAGAACATACAAGCCCTTGATCAGAGAGTCGAGGCTGGAACAGGATAACGCGACCCGGTGAGGTCTACGGATTCAAAGTTAAACCCGGAGAGGTCATGTATTTGGATTTCGGCTTAGGATAGATTGACCCGGTGAGGTCCTAGATTTGGCAAAGGGCCCGGAGCGGTCCCGAGTTCGGATATCGACCCAGGAAGGTCATAGATTTGGCTATTGGTTATAGATGGAATAAAACTCGATTGACGGGTTCGGATGGCTATGGAATTGGCTCAGGGTTTGGTCATTGGATTCAGAATCGGATATCGACTTAGAGCAGTCGTAAATTCGGATAAGGATACGGCGATGGCACCTGGATAAAATGGATTGGATTACGAATCAGAAAGTATGGATGTGGATAACATACGGACTTGGGATATTGAACTTGAGGTTATTCAAAACACACCTTTCAAAGCAAGGCATGTTTTGGGGGGCAAGTGTTAACCCGCCTTTTGGCAAGGCCGTAGATAGGCAGACTTAACTAAATTGACCACTCGTTCGTCGAGGGTGGTTCATGATGGATTTAGTCAACTGGATGGATGGACGATCAAGCATGGATAATAATCATGGATCTACAGCCAAGATTCGGCATAGTCGATGGACGAAGGTTATTGGATACTCGAAACTTGGGTTTCGATAAGTTGCAAGTCGCCCTGGATTTTCTTCGAGTCGTATGGAGTCGAGCTTCGAGTTGTATGGATGATTTCTTCGAGTCTTTTAGGTGGCTTGGCATGGGTGGTTCGGCATTGGTGGCTCGGCCGTGTTGGTGGCTCATCATGGAAGGTGGTTCGGCCTAGTTAGATCATGAGTCAGCCTTACTTGTCACTCGGCATTGTGGTTCGGTCAGGGTGGCTCGGTAGGAATGGAAGGAACTGGCTCGGTATGGAATGGGGCTTGGTTGCTTCGAGTCCTAAGGTCCTTCACTTCAGGTTGCCGCTCGGTATCTCAGTGGGATATAAAGTGGATCGACATGACATCGTTCGATAGCCTCATGTCCAAGAAGTTGTTGCTTCGGGTCGACTTCGTGGGATGTGGCTCGGCGTGGTTGGTTCGGCAAGTGTCGATCGGTGACTTGGTGGTGTGGACGACCTGGTGGTGTGGCTCGGTCACTGGTGGTGTGGATCGGCATACTATAGTATGGAGTGGATCGGCATAGGTCGATCGGCATATGTCGGTCGGCATGGTAGTGTGGGTCGGTCATGATGAAGGATATTGGCTCGGTTATGGTCCTGATGGGCCCGAACTACTCAGGAAGCCCAGTAACTCGGGATTTTCCTATAAATACAGCATGTAGGACTTCAGAAAAAAGGATCTTCCTTTCGACTCTCTTACGTTCTCTTTTCTAAAACTAAGGGAACTCTGCCATCTTGTAACTATAATCGATTCTAACATCAATAAAAAGGGAACTTCTGGAGTGGACGTAGGCCGGAGTTAGCCGAACCACTATAAAATCTGTTGTTCTCTACTGCTTTCATTTTAATTTCTTGTCGTTCTCCATATTAATATTCACCACATATATGCTATATGAGAGTCGAGGCCGGAGAATATAAAGTCCTCGACCGGAGAGTCAATGCCGGAGAATATAAAGTCCTCGACCGGAGAGTCGAGGCCGGAGAATATCAGGTCCTCGACCGGAGAGTCGAGGCCGGAGAATGTAAAGTCATCGACCGGAGAGTCGATGCCGGAGAATATCAAAGTCCTCGACCGGAGAGTCGGGGCCAGAGAATGTAAAGTCCTCGGTCGGAGAGTCGAGGCCGAAGAATATCAGGTCGTCGACCAGAGAGTCGAGGCCGGAGAATATAAAAGTCCTCAATCGGAGAGTCGAGGCCGGAGAATATAAAAGTCCTTGACCAGAGAGTCGAGGCCGGAGAATATAAAAAGTCATCGGCCGGCGAGTCGAGGGCGGAAAATATGGAAGTCCTCAGTCGGAGAGCCGAGGCCGGAGAACATACAAGCCCTTGACCGGAGAGTCGAGGCTGGAACAGGATAACGCGACCCGGTGAGGTCTACGGATTCAAAGTTAAACCCGAAGAGGTTATGGATTTGGAATTCAGCTTAGGATAGATTGACCCAGTGAGGTCCTGGATTTGGCAAAGGGCCCGGAGCGGTCTCGAGTTCGGATATCGACCCAGGAAGGTCATAGATTTGGCTATTGGTTATGGATGGAATAAAACTCGATTGACGGGTTCGGATGGCTATGGAATTGGCTTAGGGTTTGGTCATTGGATTCAGAATCGGATATCGACTCAGAGCAGTCGTAAATTCGGATAAGGATACGACGATGGCACCTGGATAAAATGGATTGGATTACGAATCAGAAAGTATGGATGTGGATAACATACGGACTTGGGATATCGGACTTGAGGTTATTCAAAACACACCTTTCAAAGCAAGGCATGTTTTGGGGGGCAAGTGTTAATCCGCCTTTTGGCAAGGCCGTAGATAGGCAGACTTAACTAAATTGATCACTCATTCGTCGAGGGTGGTTCATGACGGATTTAGTCAACTGGATGGATGGACGATCAAGCATGGATAATAATCATGGATCTACAGCCAGGATTCGGCATAGTCGATGGACGAAGGTTATTGGATACTCGAAACTTGGGTTTCGATAAGTCGCAAGTCGCCCTGGATTTGCTTTGAGTCGTATGGAGTCGAGCTTCGAGTTGTATGGATGATTTCTTCGAGTCTTTTAGGTGGCTCGGCATGGGTGGCTCGGCATGGGTGGCCCGGAATTGGTGGCTCGGCATGGGTGGCTCGGCATTGGTGGCTCGGTCGTGTTGGTGGCTCATCATGGAAGGTGGTTCGGCTTAGTTAGATCATGAGTCAGCCTTGCTTGTCACTCGACATTGTGGTTCGGTCAGGGTGGCTTAGTAGGAATGGAAGGAATTGGCTTGGTATGGAATGGGGCTCGGTTGCTTCGAGTCCTAAGGTCCTTCGCTTCAGGTTGTCGCTCGGTATCTCAGTGGGATATAAAGTGGATCGGCATGGCATCCTTCGGCAGCCTCGTGTCCAAGAAGTTGTTGCTTCGGGTCGACTTCGTGGGATGTGGCTCGGCGTGGTTGGTTCGGCAAGTGCCGATCGGTGACTTGGTGGTGTGCACGACTTGGTGGTGTGGATGACTTGGTGGTGTGGCTCAGTCACTAGTGGTGTGGATCGGCATACTATAGTATGGAGTGGATCAGCATAGGTCGGTCGACATAGGTCGGTCGGCATGGCAGTGTGGGTCGGTCATGATGAAGGATATTGGCTCGGTTATGGTCCTGATGGGCCCGGACTACTCAAGAAGCCCAGTAACTCAGGATTTGCCTATAAATACAGCATGCAGGACTTCAGAAAAAAGGATCTTCCTTTCGACTCTCTTACTTTCTCTTTTCTAAAACTAAGGCAACTCTGCCATCTTGTAACAATAATCGATTCTAACATCAATAAAAAGGAAACTTCTGGAGTGGACGTAGGCCGGAGTTAGCCAAACCACTATAAAATCTGTTGTTCTCTACTGCTTTCATTTTAATTTCTATTCGTTCTCCATATTAATATTCACCACATATATGCTATCTGTGAGCTGTGATTGGTATTTGGTGCTTTCGCTTGGATTTGGGTGTTAGTGACCAATTTTGGCTCTAACAATATAAGTTAGAGTTATATATTATATGTGTGTATATACATATTTATTTACTTAAGTTTATATATGTTGATTTGACCTTTTATACATTAATTTAAAAATAAGAAAAAGGGAAACATGCTTAAGGAAACATTAAGTACAAATGTTTTAAATGTATGTTGGCTCATATGGATAAAGTGGGTGGCAAGAATTTCATGAATTGACATGGTGAGGTGGAGGAAGGTGTTGGAACATGATGAGGTGGCAAGCTTCTATGGAGGGTAGAATACATATAGTCATTTTGGTAATTTACTAATTACCTTTTTTATAAAAATGAACTTTTATAATTTTTTCTCATTTTCTTTATTTCATTTTCACATTCTAAAGCTTCCTCCATGCCCTTATGATTCTTCCACATGATAATTTCTAAAGTTAAAAACCTTAACTTTAGCACTTTAAATTGGTAAAAAACTTGTTTAGAATACTTCTTTCCACCCTTACACCTCCTCTCTTCCCAAAAGCAAGTCTTCACCTCTCTTTTCTTCTCATGGTCAAACCCTACATGTACTAGGTCGAACCATAAAGCCACCTTCAAGCCACCGAAAACATGTTTTACTAAAGAAAAAGCAAAAGGCCTAAGTCGTATGTAAGTTTTGGTAGAAGGTACTTCAAGTTAGTAAGCTTTTGGGTGAGTGAAAAATCATTTCTATTTGGAAAAGTTTCAACCCTTACTAAGTTGTTAGTTATTGTTGAATATAATTAGTTGTTATTGGATTATATTATAATGATGTCTGGGTCTGTATACATTTGCTTAAATATCATGATGAATATAGACTTGAAATGAAGTCTAAAGTTGGAATTAGTTAGAAAGTCCTTATCTTTGTTTATGGTTTGTTGTTATGTATTATAAATGCATGAACTTGTGTTGATTAATGTATGCTAAAATGATAGCACTTAAAGTTGTTGTATATGCTAAAAGTTAGCATTTAAACTTGTTAAAGCGACTTGAGATTTCCTTGGAAACAAATTATGTTCTTTTATTTCTAAAAAGATATTTCAAGCTTTCTAAATTTATTTAGTTTCAAAATCCTTGCTTTTATTTTTCGAAACAATTACTAAGTTTATAAAACAGTCAAGTATAAAAGAGATTGATTTAAAGTTATTGTTATAAAAACAAGTTTTATAAATTATGGGTCCTACAATGATAGTCGCTATAAACGCAGTTCGTAAAAACAAACTCTTTTTGCAAATTTAATTTTTTTACTTAAGAATCCTTTTTGAAAATTGTTTTCAAATCTTATATTAAGTATTTAAAAATAATAATTACTTATTTAATGATTATTTTATTAGTCAATTAAGTAAGGTAATTAACACTTAATCATTTGTTAATAAAAGTAATTAGTACTTAAGCGTAATCAAGTAAGTTAATTATAATTAGTTAAATAATTAAAAGGGTAATTATCATTTAATTAATTATTTAAGGATTAGTTATTAGTTTATTTAATTATTAAAGATTAGTTATTAATTATTTATTTATTTATAAAAGGGTTTAATTATTAATTAATTACTAATTAAGTTAAGATTTAGTTAAGACTTAATTATTATTAAATGAAGGTTTAATTTATTAATTAAAGACTAATTATTTATTTAATAGTTAATATTGTTTAATTATTAATTAAATATTTAATTATTATTTAATAAGATTTCAAATGCTATTCAATTATTAAATAAACGTTTTAGAGTTTTAAACCACTTTATTTCTAAAGATTGGTTTTTGTTTTAAAGCAGGCTCTCTTTTAAAGAATATTTTAAATCCAATGGATTTCTTTGTTGATTACCTTTAAGTAACCCTAATTGAAACATGAAACCCAATGACATATGTTTAGCAGAATAATCACCGTCCTGCTAATTAAATTATAGTTGATATCTGTTTAGCATAAATGAACATCGATCTGCTAATTAAATTGTATTTGACATCTGTTTAGCAGAATAAATCGTCGTTCTACTGTAATTCACCAAGTAGTGTATGTTGACATCTATTTAAGTAGAATAAATCCCCGTTTGCTATTGATATAACTTGGATGCTTCCTATATGTTGATTAATGGTTATTGGTTAATTTATTTACATATCTGCTTGTTATGTAAATACCCATGTTATAACTTAGAAGGTTAAACTCAATTAAATGAATCATTATGGTCACTAAGCCTCTTTCTTATTTTGTGAAGTAAAATATTTTATTTTATCCCTTTTGAATAGAAAAGCTTATTATCATTTTAAATATGATATTCAAAGGATAATTAAGCAATTATTTTATTAAAATGTTTGAAGTTAAGTTGATACTTTTTAAATGATTATTTAAAATCATTATTTTGTTGATGCGGTTTAAAGAAAATTAAATGATGGATGTTTAAATAATAACTTGTTTATTTTAAAGGTGTTTTAAATAATTGAGTGTTTATCAAAGGAACTTTATTGATTAAAGTTTATTAAAGAAGTTTTGTTTTAATAAGGAAAGTTTATATAAGGAGTTTTATAAATTGAAAAGAGATCTTGAAATTTGGGATGAAGTTTTATAATTGATTTTGGATAATTTATAAAAGAAGTTATATAAATGGTTTTGGATGTTTATAAAAGAGTTTATAGCTGATTTTGAATATTTTGGAAAGGGTTCTATAAACGATTCTGGATATTTATAAAAGAGTTTTATAGATAAGCTTGGAGATTTATAAAAGGGTTTTATAAATGGATTTGAAATTTAAGTAAATGAGATTTCATAAATAAAAGAGATGCATTAAAAGGATTTATAGAAGTAAATTATAAAATAATTTGAGATTGGATTTTCCTTAATTGACCTTCTTAATTATGGTAATATGGAACATTCGTTCTCTACTTAACACCGAAGGAATAGTGTTTGTGATTATCCTATCTCTGTTTAAAATAACAATTGTTTTTTATCTTTGTAATTTGATTTTGAAATAAGAATTCTTTCATAATGTTTTGTGAATATACTTATGCTAGTGAGATAAGTATATGAATATTTTGATAAATATTTTGGAAAGAGATTTAAATACATGAAAGGTTTATTTAGAGGCTTTGTAGTTGCTTTGGATAATTAAATCTCTGAACTATTGTTGTTTGTTTATTTGATAGTTAAATAATCGACTATCAAATCTTGGTCAGTTTTGACTTAGGAAGTATGTTGTGTATATTTGAGTTTCCCAATGAGGATCCAAATACTTGTTGAATACTTCTAAAAGAACCGGGAATGAGTCAACCTGAAATTATCTATTGTTGGTTCGGATAGACCGAGATCGGATAAGTATAAATTATTCGAAAACCACTTCGATCCAACTCAAGCATTTTAAACTGAAGACTTCTTGAAGAGTATGGAATCGACGACGGAGCTTTTGAAGTGCAAGGGCTACTTGCTACTATTTCTGTGGGTGATTCCAAAATGGATGTAGTAGAGGTAGTGCCTTTGGTTTGATTCAGACCCATAATGAACTTGTATGGATGAATGCTGGCATTACATTTCTGCCTAGAGAGCCGTGTTTGCATTCCAATATAGTTCGCTATGAGGAAATGGTAAGAGCGTAGCTTCTCAAGCCTTAGAACCCAGAAATGGCTAAAACAGGTTGACCACAAGGCTATATGGCTCGCACCCATCAGGGTATAATCATCCTAAGATATTGTGTCGATATATCTGTGTATGCTTTGGGGACCATTTTGGTTGTTGATCACAGCCAAAGGGTGATCATATTCGGTACTATCCACTCAGGTGTAGGCAGGACTTGCCATGTCGAGGTCGAAAGGTTTACAATATCACAGTGCATTTTATCTAGAGGTGTACTGCTTTTGGAAGGTAGTCCCTTACCTTGCCATTGTTGGAAATCCATTCTCCAATAAAGGCCTTCGGTTTTAATTGTATATCTGTTATTATTGTTATGTACACACATCACAACTGCTTGGTTATTAAATACTTTAAACCCTAGATATTAATATCACTAGATTTTCTATAGAAAATGTTTTTGTTATCGTAAGTTAAAAACCAATCCGTGTTAATGTGCAGAGTGGTCTTACGAGATACCTTTGATTTTAAAGGGTTTTACAAGTTAAATAAATAAAATTCCTTCTGATTTGAGTTTCTCACACTGGTTTTACCAGACTGACCCAGATGTTGTTTTCCTATAATGCTCAGGTCAGCCTGAGCATCCAGATTTAACTAGATTCTTTGGAGCTTTCAGGAGATGAGCTGGATTCTCTAAGACGTATTCGCGTATCTTAAAAATCTTCCACTGTTTAATTGTTCTTGATGTATGTTTGTTGTATTTATCAAACTATAAAGACAGGCTATTATAACTGTCCAGCAGATAATAGGTTAATGTACTCTGATGTTGTGTATAATAAAGATGGTATCTTTTTTGTAAAGATTTTGTGTATATTATATATTGCTTGTCACAATGTGAAATTCTGTTCCGCCTTCTTCTTTCTTCACCTCAAATGACACGTCTTTCGGACACATAAATTATCGATAGATGAATACCGTGGATGTATTAAGTATCGTCTTTAGGTGTAAGAAAGGCAGATCATTACACTCTCGGAGATAGATTTCTCCCTATCGGCATAAACCCCTTCTGAATTTCTTGATTAAGCACGATGCACCACTCCGTGTTAGGGATTCAACTTCATTAGGTATTAAGATGATCCATATGCAGTCAATAATTTTTGTGTATGACTAGTTATTGTAGTCAAAGCTCTAATTTAGTATCATCAACAAAATTATGAGTATTCTCAGAGAATTATTATCTACTTAACTTTAAATCGATGCTTTAGGTAGACATGTTTATTGTAAAATGAATTAAAAACACTTTTGAAATAGCATTTATGACTATCCTTGTTATTCTACCTATATTAATATGTTCTAGAATATACAAAATACCTATCCTAGATGTTATGAACAAGGAAAGTGAGGATAAATAAAGATTTGTAAAATATAAATGTTTAGCAACAATAGTAGAAGTACTTAAAACTCAAATATAGTTCATGGTGTTGTTAGTTCGGTAGTTTTCTCATTTTAAAATCTTTGATAAGAAAAGGCTTATTGTGGTACTGTCCAAATGCGTTTTATGTTGGATTTGGTAGAATGCATGAGAAGTAGGAGATAATCAACATCTGAACTGTTAGTCTACATGATAATTTTTCTACCCATTTAAAAGTTTATTTTGGTACTTTTGTACAGTTTGTCTCCTTTCTATGCCTTACATTTGATTTAAACTTAAATTCCATAAGTATACATGTATTACTATGTACATTTCTTCAACCACCAGATTCTAGGAATGTAAAATAATTAGAAAAGTAGATACTAGATTTTCAAAAATTCTATACCAATCTAAGTTTTGGATGATTCTTATGGACTAATCCATACAAATGGTCTACTTTGGGTCCAAAATTGCACTAATTTGTTTATTTTAGTATAATATAGAATAGTTCAGATGTGGAATTATTTTACTTGGTTTATTATTTTTTAAAAACTAGCTAAGCAATACATTTATGAAAAAAATGAAATATGACCAAAATTACAAGTTTGGAGTAGTATTTAATTGATCACATGCTATGTCAACTGCTGACAAATATAATTAATGGTTATCAAAGTACATATGTTGATATATATATATATATATATATATGAGTTAGATTACTTGATAAATTAACTTATAGTTTGAAATGTCAATTCCACACATTTTATTTTCAAAATTACACATTTAATTGGTAGCTTCCCTTGCACATGATATATAGTTTCCCACCTTGTAGAATAAAATCAGCAACAAGTTAAGAGTTAAGGACATACATTAACCAAATAAATGAACAAGTATGTCATAAAATACGTTGGAAGAATATAGTAGAAATGTTAAAATATGTTGATTTATTACATCAAATTGTTCATGTAAGTATAATGAGAAATATTAAAATATTTTCTCAAATTCATGAATTTGTTTCACATCCATGTTTAAATTGATTGAGTTTCATAATCTCTTATGACTTAACGAAAGGAAAATTGTGCAGATAATTAAAATATTTGGCATTTATTAGAAGGTCACAATGATATCGTATATTTAAATTATAATAAGCAAGTATAAGGCCACTGCATGTTGAAAATAGGAGCAAATTGAAATTATCAAGAAGAGATCAAAAGATTGGACCAGGCTTGACCAAAAAAATAATTATGCGGCTAACAATTTACATAAAGTTTGTGCAGGGAGTCCAGAAAATTTGTATTAAGACCTACTTAAGCTATGTTTATTTTTTTGGCTGAATGCTTAATGCTGAATAGTTAATGCTGAATGCTTAATGCTGAATGCTTAATGCTGAAGGCTGCATACTTAAATGTTGTTTGTTTTCGTTTTTGTTACATGATTAAGATTGTAGGAACTAAAAAATTCTTCTCAACTCAAATTCAATACTTATGAAACTGTTGATGAAAAGAAAATAGTAATATATCCATCATAGGCAAAAAATAAAATCATACATGACTGTTAACTGTTTATTTATTTTCATTATCTATTAATTACAGGCAATTAGCAATTTGATCACACATATTATTCATGAACATTTGTGATTGAGTAGAAAATATATCACCGTGACTTGGTGGAACTGGTGGTGGTTCTGAATTGTCAATTATGTTATACATTTCATTACTATCATTCTCATCTTCCTCACCTTGTTTGGCTTGCTCAAATAACTCATCATGACGAGAAACACGATGTAAAAAATTATGTGTTGCCATACAAGCAATAATTATGTCTCTCTGTACAAAAAACTTGTATAGAGGCATTTTATTTAGAATGGGAAACCTCTTTTTTAAAACACCAAAGCTTCTCTCAATAACATTTCTTAGCTTTGCATGAGCATGGTTAAATTTTTCCTTCCTATTTGTAGCATTATTACCTCTGTAGGTTCTTAACCAATAGCGGTGCTGTGATATGGAGATAAGAAGCCTCTAGTGTTAATATACGCTGCATCACAAAGGTAATACATACTTACATCAGCATAATTGCGAAGTTAGTAATAATTTTCAATCAAGATGTTATTTAAATTGTAAAATACGTACTTGGAGGTGGTATAGGAAAATTATTTGCAGGATCACGCAATGTTTCATTTAAGACCCTTGAGTCATGCGCTATTCCTTTCCACCCAGCCATCACATATATAAATTTCATGTCAAAGTCGCATACCGCCATTACATTTTGATAACAATTTCCTTGACCTCGTCCTCTGAACGGTACTTGCTCATCTATTGGAATATTTGCATCTATTAATGTACCATCTAATGCTCCAACTGCACCTATGAAAGCCCCTTCTCGTACGTCAATATGAGATCGAATATTTTCAGTTGGATTGGTAAAATCTGGAGGAACGATCATTTCTTGAGCAAAATTCATCATCGCGTTCCATACCTCATGAAAGTATTTATGAACCGTTTGTCCGGAGTGTTGAAATATGCACCTTATTATACGATTTAGGTTATTATGACTTACAATGGATAAAACATTGCCCATTTTTCTTCGATGTCTATGTGTTTGCTATTACAAAGCTAATTCTTCTATCGAAAGTAACGACAAAGGTTTTTAAAAGATTACTTATCCATTCGAAATTCATCATATATGACAATGGAAGGACCTTCCAACAACTCCTTCATGTACTGTTTTCCAGAAAGAGATGAAGTCAACACTTTTTGTCGCATTACTCTATGATTTCTGTGTTTAAGTAATATTAATAGTAAGTGCCAACCAACGAATATCCAAAGCTTCGGTGTCATTCTGTAATAATTAAACAATTCATCAATATTAGGCCTAAATGTAATAACTGTAATTGTAAATTTAAAATAAAACTTGAAAATTATTATTTATGTTTTTTTTTGAAATGGTACTTAGATACAACATGTCACTGGGACAACATAACACAAATCACATGTCAATATATGTTTGAATCATGCTACGCAAGTTTCGAACTTGTGACCTCTCGCACCAAAGTCAAATTACTTAACCACCGGGACAATGGTGCTTGTCAAACTTTCAAATTATTACGATGGGAATACAGTAAATTATTCAGTCATCATACATTGTATTATTGAGAACAAACACTAGACAACTACTGATATAGAACATAATTCAAAAATTCTACTTTCTCGTAAAAAGTAGGTTCATCCATGAAAGCAATCTTTAGTTCAGGCCTGTCACAAAACAATACCTTTGCTTGTCTATATTTGTCTTGTGATAAAAGACCCAAACTTTTCATCTCTCTTAGGGAAACCGTAATATCCGTGTATGAAAGTCCTTCGCTATAGGAGTGGGCACGGTCGGTTAACCGACTAAATCGGTTAATATTTTCGGTTAATCGAAAATATTACACGGTTCGGTTAACCGGTGGTCGGTTAAGGTAGTCATCAAACTACCGACCGAACCGGTTAATTTAAACCGCGGTTAACCGGTTAAATTAACCAGTTAACCGATTTACTTAAACGGTTAACCGTTGACTGGTTAACCGATTAACTTAACCGGTTAACCAACCAAGTTATTGAACATCTGCAACCCTGTACATGTTGAATCCATATATGTTTCATACTACCGGCATTACAATTTATATACATCATTGTATTAAGTCATAAACTATAAAATGAAAACTGAAAACCCATATCACATCATTATATCATTATAGTAACCAACCATTATAGCAAAGGAAAATCGCAGCAGCATTATAGCAATATCATTACACAAATACAGTCTGCACAATACGATATATCACAAATCAAAGTTTCAAAACCAAAAGTCCAAACATAAACAGGAATACATTAATGTAACTACAATAAAGGGTCGAAATCAAATAATATAAAATTACTAGAATTGACTGCAAAACATATTGCGACTTCGGTCTCCTATCTCCAAGTTTCTGTCCCAAGGTAAAAGAATACAAGTTAGCCGAACTGAAATGAAGCATTGGCATATGAAACCTAATGAGTAAATCAAACCATATTCTATTGAACTACCCTAAATCTATCTGAGTTAACACTGCATGACACATGTTGCTGGATAACATTTTAATATATGGACCATTGTGCAAACGGCAGAGAGATGATAACCTGGTAATGCATTTTCCTCCCCACATGAAATTACAAAGAAAATTACTCATAGTAGACATTGATTTATCAAAGAAAATATTTAGTTCACAGTAAACATTTGCATATGAACTCTTGGCACACATCAAAGAAAATAACTCATGGAAGATAGTTTAGTGTTCATAGTAAATTCATAAAAATGACTAAATTCGTAAAAATGACCATTGTTTAATGTTCATAGTAAACTCATGTTCACAATAAACATCAAAGAAAATGACTAAATTCATAAAAATGACTCATAATAGACAGTTTTTCAGTGTTCATATGAACTAAGAGCAAATGAACTAAACTGGTCAATGAATGCATAATACACATATCATGTGCATGCTTAGAGCAAATGAACTGAACCGATATTACATTTTTACAGTTCAGTAACTTCAATTTATGTCTTTGTGAACTAAGCTTAGTTTATGTCTTTATTTATAGTGCATAATATATATCTTTATGAACTAAGAGTGCATGAAAATAAACTGAATTGTTTACATAAAAATGAAAATATAGATAACTATATATTAGCTTAAGAGAGTTCCACAAGAGAGGAACTTAAGGGGAAAAAGGTACAGATATAGTTTCAAATTAGTTTACTTCCCCTCAGTTATTGGTGTTCACTGAATATTATAGATCATAAATTTTGGACGTGAATGAAGACTGGGTTGCCACATTTGTTACATTGTATTCATAGCGACTGAACTATTGTATGTTTAGAGTCTACAGTTATAAATCTGAGAGTTATTTGTTTACTTAAACAATGAATCCAGACTAGTCAATCTCATCCCAAATGGATGTATAATACATATCAATTGCATAATACAGTTTAACTCACAGTTGGATATATAGTTTAATAAATATCATTTTAACTCACAACTGCATAGAAGATCAAAGCTATACTAAAACCCCAGTATATATATATATATGATAACAGTATGACTTATTTGATAAACTCAAAAAACCAACAAAGTAACAATTGTTCTTTTCGGAAAAATTCATGTACTTTTGCACATTAAAAAAAATCTGAAGTCTATATGACTAGAAAGGTTTTGTATCAAATTATCTGTAGATTTGTTTCAGGTAAATTACACATAATAGAAAATTTAGGCATGTCATATGTAAAATTGCAACTAGATTACATGTTTATAAATGTACTCGTATAAATAAATGAATAATATCAAATTACCTAAAAGTTCATGTAACATCAAAGTTACAAAAACTGAACTATTTAGCATAGACTATTGTGTGTTGATAGTTCAGTTTTTGTAACTTTAGCAATCAATTTTAGTTGCAATTTTTGTAATCAGCACAATTTAGCATCAAAGTTTTATTGCTGAATCATATAAAGCTCACTAAAATTAAAGCATATACATAACTATGTTGAGAATAATCAACTCTTCTAACTAAAATACTTTATGTAAGTATTAACAGTCCACTCTACGCATTTGTTATTAGTGGTAAGTTAAGTTATTGTGTCATATTTAGTTATCAACTAAAGGAAAACATCTCAAAAGTATGAATATACATTTAGGACTTGCAAATATTGTTGCATTATCATATCCACATTATTCATTAATTTTGCTAGATTTTTGTGCCATAATACTACAAAAATCAGCAATTATAATGGATCCCCTACCCCAAATTCCTATAGGACTACATAGACAGGTTTTTCAGAGTCATGGGACAAAAATACTCCAAATGCTGTCAGGAGATATAAAGATGGCTCAAAGTTATAAAAAAAATTAGTTTATACGTGATGTATAATAAACATATAACTAAAAAGATCAGTTCATATGAACTAAACAGGTACTAAATATTAAAAATAAAACAGATATAACAGATAAAAATAATATGTGTATGTTGTTTAAGCATATACGAATTAGATACAGTAAAAGTTAGTTAAACAAATAAAGCCTATTAATAAACAAAATAAATCATACTCATGTTCTTCCTGCTCATGCTAGCATTCGCCATTGCTCAAATCATCATTCTAGATAGTAAGGAACGAAGATAAAGGCGGAGGAGGATAGATTTGTATTTGGATTCGAATATTTGGCCAAGGCAACAAATTTTGAAGATTCATTTATTTATTTTGGGAACGAACGAGTGGATGATTTTGTGAAATGCGGCTGGCAAAGGAGGGAGGCACGATTAGGGTTAGGGAATAGGTGGGCCGGGTTGCGAATAGAATTGGGAGGATTTGATTTTGGGCTATTAAATAGTTTCGGTTAACCGGTTAACCGCGGTTTAACCTGTAGTTAACCGTTAACCGAACCGATCATGATCGGTTAACATCGGTCGGTTAACCGAAAGTTCGGTTAATCGAATTTTTCGGTTAAATCAGTTCGGTTTGGATCGGTTAAGTCGGTTAGGTCGGTTAACTCGGTTAAATGCCCACCCCTACTTTGCTACCCTTCTCTTCATCAATTTGCTACTTCAAGATGCCAAGTAATCCCTGTATTTGATTTTCTAATGTTTTGCCACCTGAGTTTTTTTTATGTTTTTTATTTGGTCGACGGGGCATTGCCTTCGAAGGTCGAGTGCGGTTGTTGTCTTCCTCACATGAGGTATTATCTGTGTCTTTAGTAACTCTTATACCATCAAAGTAGTCGTCATTCATACTACTGTTCAAGTCAACATTATCTATATTTGCATCCTCTTCCATTGCTATATTGTCATCCTCATCATCAGTATCATTGGTAGGATGTGGGACTGCTGATGAAGACAACCAAGCATATGATCCTTTTGCAAGCGTTTTTTAAACATGCCTTTCATTAGATCAGGATATTTAAGAGAACCATTTCGAAACTTCGCTGCTCTTGGATTTTGCTGTTAATGTTAAACAGTTACAATATAAATATATCATCATAATACACGAACAATAAAATGCTTGTAGAATTTATTAACTTGCCTAAATAACGTCCTTCCACTTTTTAGGTGGCAAGTGTACAGAGTTAGTGGTAGCACAAAAGCCATGTCCAGATAGTCCAATAATTTTTACCCATGCGTCATAATCTCTTCGCAAATAGTCGTAACGATTTTTAAATACTTTATGGGCAAAATTAACTTTCCATTTTTTGTTAAACTCTTTCTCTAACCTTGTCCAGGAACCTTTCATAAGAGGCATTCCTTTATAACCTTGGCGCTCAACTTCCTAAAACACAACTCAAGGAAGTATTTTTCCATTTCAGTATGCTTTGTGAAAGTAGCCACTATCTTTGCAACTCTCACTATCTTCATCATTATGACAAATTCTTGTCTTCATTTTTCTCCTTGATGCCATACCTGTTTACTAACACTTAGAAAATATTTTCTATTATATAAAAATTATTTGCCCCTTTTTATTCATCGACGATAGAAGTATAAACAAATATATACAACAGTATTTAAAAAAAATAGTACGAAACTAACTACTATCTAGTTTCTTTATTTGTTTATGTATTATACGTTACATGGAACAAACTTTGTGTACTTATATTTGTTTTTGTGAAGTTATTTCTGTATTATATATGCTTACCCACAAAAATTATTATTGAACAAACTATCTTCTGACTAGTTATTCTACAAGTTCAAGTTGAGGTTCGATTGACTCTTGGTGATGATGTTGATTTTGATAGTCAAGTTGAGATTCGATTGACTCTTGGTGATGATGTTGATTGTGATAGTGACTATGATTATGATGATGGGATTGAATTGGAAGAACAGGATCGGCTGGATTGACATGTGGGTTACACCAAGATTAGCCCAAACATTTATGTTATCGAATTCAAGATCAACATTATCTTCAATCAATCCATTTCCACCATTCACATTCCTATGCATCATTTTGGTTCAACTAGCTAATAATCCCTGCAAAGTGTTATGCAATAGCTGACTAATTAACTAGCTATTTAATATTCGTTTTGCCAGTATAGTACAATCTCAAAGTTACTCGTTAGTCTAAACTAGGCAATGAATAGTCTAGGAATGAACGGATAAATATTAAGGATTTTGAATACTTACAACAGCCAATCATGCCAAATTATCTCAAAGAATAGAAAATATAGCTAGAGAAAAATGTAAAAGACATGAGCATTATGCATGAACAAAATGACAGAATTACCAACAAACTTAGAGATGAGAAATATGATGCAAGGAGCATTAACTGTACAAATTATCAACAAATAACAACGTAAATCAACAAATAATTTTTTGTTAGAAACTACCTACTTAATAGCCTAATTTGTGCCAATATGTAACTTCTGCCAAAAACAATATAAAACAAGACAAGCACCATTGTCCCGGTGGTTAAGTGATTCGGCTTTGATGCGAGAGGTCATAAGTTCGAAACTTGCATAGCGTGATTCGAACGTTTATTGACATGTGATATGTTGTCCTAGTGACATGTTGTATATAAAGTACCATTTCAAAAAAAAACAATATAAAACAAAACATGGTATAGCATACAACAAATATAAAAGACACCACATCATGAAGATTACATAATATACATACCTTTCTTCCACCAGCAAAGTAACATACAATAAAAAAAGAAAATAGTACATCTATAATTTGTACCTTAATTTACTAGCCTCCAAAACAGAAGATGACTGCCGAAAAAAAATTTAAGCTGAGAGAGAGATAATGGAATAACTATAGCCTAGGATGCTATTGCTTATATAAACATTTTTCGAGTCTGCAATCCAGGAGGAGCTACTCGGTAGCTTAAAATCAGCGATGACTTTTAGCTGAAAACAAATATCTGAATTGACCAGGTTATTCAGAACCACTCCATCTTACCAAACGACACCAGAAGTTCTGGTTGTTGAATTTTTATAATTTCAGATGTATATTCAGCGGGTCTGAATTAAAACAAACACAGCCTTAATTAAAGTCTAAACAAACCTTTTGTATGAAAAGTAACTTAAACTAAAGAAGAGTTCATGTATATGCAGCTACTCTCAAACAGAAATCAAATTGAGAATAAGTACTCCAAATATTTTTATGCGAAAATGATCTATGAATGAAACAAAAAAAAGAATTTATAAAAGAACTGGGATATCCTGATGTGTGTATTTTTTGCACAAAAAGGAGATGAAAAGAAAAAAGAACGAAAGGAAATGAAGAACCAGACAAAGAAAACAAGGTAATGTAAAATGCTAATTGGTTCTTCTTTCACTCATATATATATATATATATATATATATATCATTCTTCATTACAACTTTGCAGTACTAGTAACAACTTATAACAATGACTTGCCGCATTGTAATTTTAGCTAGCTCTATTGACTTAGCTAGCTCAGCTGACATAGTAGGGGCAACAATAGAGTTAATCCCCTTTTAGTTTTATTTAGTAAACAGACTACAGAAAACATGATGTTGGAAATAAAATTGGTTTTTAGAAAACATTGATTATGTTGCAAATTTAATATTTGTATTTAGGAAAGGCCAAAATTAAGAATGGAGAAAAATCTAGACTTATCAAATATGTAATTTGGAGAATTCTAGAAAATGCTTTGTTAATAAAAATCTAGAAAATAGAAGATTGAAGAAAAGTATAGAGAATATACTCCATTATAAACTGAGATGTGCTCTCTCATTTGATGTATCTGTTAGCACCAAAATTGGTCACTAACCTCGTAGAAAAAGATTATGTAGAGAAATAAGTGATGAGGGTAAATTAAACAGAGAAGACAATGCTAATTTAAATGCAGAAAGTAAGAACACCAAATTTATAGTGGTTCAGCGTAATTGCCTACGTCCACTTTGAGGTTAAACTTTATTGATCTTCTTAATGATTGATTGCAAGTACAATTCGTGAATCAAATGCTTGAATGAAGTTGTTAAGTAGAGAAGATGAGTCTCAAAAATGGCAGAGTCTCCCCAGTCTTCTCCAAAAAGGATCCCTTTTCACTGTGACCCTGCCCCTCTATTTATAGACAAATATGGGCTGGACTTCCCAAGTGGGCTGATGGCCGAACACTCTAGCCCAAGTATAGTGGTCGCTGTATGCCGAGCAAGGTATGCCGAACGCCGCTATGCCGAACCATCCCTTCTATGCCGAGCGGTGTGTGTTGATGTGTGGGAAGTGTAGAATGGTTGTCTGTTGAAGCCGAACGTGCCTCTGTCCGAAGCTCTAAACCGAACAGTGCTCTCTGGCCGGACGACGCATTCTGGCCGAATGATACAGTCATGTTGAGTAGTCGTGTGCGCCGAACGTCTTCTGGATGTCGAGTACTCCTATCGCTGAGTTCTACTGGATGTCGAGCACTACGCCGAGTACTCCTGTTGCCGAGTTCCTCTGGGTGCCGAATGCTCCTATTGCCGAGTACGATCTGAGGCCGAGTATTACCTGATGCCGAGTACTATGGATGCTGAGTACTACGCCGAGTACTATGAGATGCCGAGCACTAGTTGACGCCGAGTAGTCCAGATGCCGAGTACTATAGATGCCGAGTACCTGCCAACGCCGAGTGCTCAGTTGCCTAGTCAAATCTCCAGGAAACACTTGCCCCCCAAAGTGTATTACGTGACCGAACGTGATGCGCTTTGGACCTAGACTAACTTTCCTTGGAGATGCCTTCTCGAGAATATGTGTGACGAGCATGGTATGGACGCCGAACGATACGTTCGAAGCCAAACAATCCCCATGTGCCGAGTGACACCTCGCTATGAAGCCGAACGCTAAGACTTTGACCGGTTCCACCGGGTATAGCCCCTTCGACTTCCACCTCTCTTCTCTATAAAACCAGGTATTTTCCTTCTTCTCCCTTTTACTTTTTTACTTCTGCCGTTCCTTGAAGACTTGCAATTCTATTCAGTCGTCCGGATTTAAAACTTAACTACTCCATCCTAATCTCCAATCTGCAAACTAGGTATTTTTCCTCGTACGATTCAAGTAGATTTCAAACGAGATGGCCGAGTGTGTCACGTAGAAAGCTTTCGAGTAGGTCGTCTTTATTGCGTCTTTACTGCCGAACGATGATGCGAGGAGGAATGATTAGGAGTATGTCCACCTATAGGCTTAGTTTCTTCGTGTCAAACCGAAGTTTAGGGGAAGAAGAAAAAAAAGAATGAAGGTGTTGGAGGAGGTAAGGGTGTTGTTTGGCGTAGCATTGCTCCGGCGTACGTCGTCATGCGCCGGACGGTGGAGTGGAAGGCTGCCGAGCACTACCTTGGCCGATCAAACCCAGGCCGAGCACTCATTAAAATGCCAAACTATAACTTAGTCGAACGAAAACCAGGGCCGAACATTCTCAAATGCCGAACAATCCTTAGGCCGAACACTACTCAAATGTTGAACCATATTTAGGACGAAAAATGACTTTAGCCGAATCGTGACTTCAGCCGAACAACGCTTTAGCCAAACAATGATAAATGTTGAACCATACTTAGGCCGAACACTGTAAATGCCGAACGAACAATTGACATGCCGAACAATCATACATGCTGAACTATACTTAGGCCGAACAATCCCCTTCGAACAAAACCTAGACCGAACAATACAATTGCCGAACGATACTTAAATGTCGAACAGTATATATGTTGAACAACTGACATGCCGAACAACATACATGCCGAACATTCTCAAATGCCGAACAATCCCCTTCGAACAAAACCTAGACCGAACAATACAATTGCCGATCGCTTTATCAATTATGTATTTTCTGAATCTGGAACTGTAATCACCACCAGGCGGGCTTTTCGAGACGGTCAGCGATGATGGTCTTCGAAGGCGATGATTTGCAGCCCATTTTTATATCTTTGAAATCTCTAGATCCTTATTGCTTGTACACGATTGCTTGCACTAGTTCACACATCACGTGGGGGAGGGGGAAGTTCGTGTTGTTAATTCTAACGTTCAACGTCTTTTGAGTATAGTTTCCTCGGGCACTTAGCCAGATTCATTATTTATTGAGGATGTCAAGAAAGTCCAGCTCCGCCACTGTATCTGACAGGCCTGGGCCGTCATCAAGGCGAGAAGCCGCTGATACTTCTAATCCGTCAACTTCTCCTACTCATAACTTAGCACCCGATGTCCTGGAGGCAACAATTCTACTAGACAATCCGATCGATTCACAGGCTTCGAAGATCAATGAAGCCGCACTCCAACGGATGTGTTCCATCCACGGGATTCCTTTCGCCGATGTGCTAGTCCCTTCACGACATGATCGTCCTCACCTGCCCCCAGTCGGATATACCACTTGCAACAAGTTCATGTGTTGGATGGGCAGCGTGCCTCCGTTTAACTTATTTCTTCGGGATGTGTTAAAGTACATCGACATTGCCCTGTCGCAGCTGCACCCGAACGGTCACGCGTTTCTTCACGGGACCTACCTACTTTTCATGGCTGTCTTCTCCAGACCTCCAACTCCTAGCGACATCAGATACATCTATATGATCAAGAGGCGGAAAGACAGTCCTTCCTTCATGTTCCTTGAGCCATACCACAAATGCCAGATCTTGACAGGGGCATGTAGTAAGTTCGCCTTGTACAAACAGGAATGGTTCTACGTGCGTTGCCCTCCTGGTTTTGCGAGGAGATGGGTTGAAGGTAGTAAGTCTCTCCACTGAATCATCATTCGCGATTAATCGGAATCATGCTTTTTCTAACTCCCCGTTTCATCTTTTTTAGGTATCAGCCCGCGTCCGGAGGGCCGAGGATATTCTGAGGCTGTCGAGGCCATTAGAGCTCTTCCTACCGAGGAATGAGACATTCGGATCATCATTTCAAACGAATCATTCTCAATGTTCGGCTTGCTAGCCCCAGCACGTCGGATCAGCCTCCCGGCGGGCGTCTCCATTCCCAGGCCAGCATCCGGTAAAGGGAAAAAACAGGCCGGATCATCATCACGCCGCACTCCTGATACGCACGAAGAAGGTGAGCGCAAAGAGGACGAAGCTCCTGAGACCCAAGGCGAGAATGTGGGTCCCGCTTGGGATCCGACGGTCGAAGTTCATGATATTGAAACGTCATCCTCTCCTTCGAAGGGAAAGAAGAGGTTAAAATACAATATTCGGAAGGAGAAAGTTGGCGGTACTTCAAAAGATATGCCTATCCCGCCAGAGAAAGAGGCTTCCTCACAGCACCTGGAGAGTTCTTTAAGGGGTTTGTCGAATCTTTCTATCCCTGACGATATACTTAACTACGGGTTTGACGATCCTGAAGCCCTCAAGTTTTCTTCGCCCGCTAGAGGCAATGCGGGAGTTCAACTCCCAGTCCAGGGAGACAATACTCCGATTAGTAAAGATAAAAGAACTGGTCTGTAGGGGGGAACACTAGGACACACACGCACATACGCATTCCATCATACACTTCAAGTTTTTTCTTATCTCCCGGATTTTTCTTAATTCATTGCTATCTCCATTCTTTGCAGGTGAAATGGGGCGCTCTCACGGATTTGATCGCCTTCATGGCTCTTCCATATTCCATCATTCTGGACGGGACTCAGTTTCAGGCAGACGCAGGGACAGAGATGATTATGAAGATAGGGACAATCGTCCCCGCGAGTCGTCTCACCGTAAGAAGGCATATTCTCAATCTTCACAGTCCCGTGATCCTCTTCCTCCAGGTGAGCCGGATAAAGAGAAGTCTTCACAGAAGGGTTACCAATCTGATATTCCTCGAGAACAACACTCCGGTTCATCGAGTACAAGGCAAGTTCGGGAACAACGAAAAAGAGCGGAACTTCCAAAGCCTCCTCCCCCTACTCCCGCGATTGATCCAACTGTAGCGGAAAAGATGGTTGATCTTAAGGCCAAGTTCCCAAAAATTTGCTTTGACGGTCTGAAGTTCCTCCCGGCTATTCACCATATTCCTAGGCACGTGAAGCAGAGTGCCATTGCCTACAATAATGACGTCTATGTTCAACATGACGCGTTCATACACTTGGTTGAAAAGATCTCGGAGGTGTCCGTTGAGCGTCAATATTAGATTGATCGCCTGAAATTGGAGGCTGGCCGCGACAAGAACATCATCAAGCACCAAGACGAAGAGCTCGCTTTGTATAAGTCGAAGCTGGAAGCTGCTGAACAAAGCGCAAGAGATACTGCTGAGGCAGTTACTCATTTAGAGATGGCTCACAAGAAGGAGCTTGATGAAGCAGTCCAGCGCAGCGGCGCCCTTGCCCTAGAAAAAGATTCCGTTCAAAAAGAAAGGGACGCGCTCGCCATACAAGTCAGAGAGCTGAAAGAATTACTTTCCAAGGAAAAGGAGGACAAGATAGCTGCTCAAGAAGAATCACAACGATACTGTGATGAAATCGTTGCTACTCGTATCCTGAAAACGAAGCTCGATGACGAACTTGCTGGGGTTGAGAAAATGAAGGACGAAGCCCGTGAGGAGGGCAAAAGAAAAGCTGCGGAGGAGATTGACTCTCGCCTCGAGGCGGCTGCGGAAGCCGGCAGGTAAGAGGTCAAATGCATGTTTGACCCGTTGACTGCTGAGTAAGGAGCCCGCATCCTTATGCATCGTGACTTAACATTCTTGGGCGATGGCTATCTCGAATCCCTAGCTGAGGCCTGGGAAACCTTAGTAAAGATCAGGAAAATCGAGTCGGGCTCTGAAGAGGTCGACGAGGATGCCTTGGTGAAGGAGTTTCTTAGGGGAAATGAGCCAACGGATCTGTCCGCAGCTTTGGCGCTTTATAACAAAGGCTCTCCCCTTCCAAAAGAAAAAAGTGATGAAGCGGGCCGGTCTGGGGCTGAGACTACGACTCCTCATATTGCTGCTCCTCCCGCTGCTCAACCGGCCAGTCGGCCGACAGTTGACCCGTTCGAGCAGCATGCCGGCTATGATCCTGAAGATCCCGGGCTTGGCGTTCACGTGCTATCTCCTATTCTGGAGGGTGAAACCCCACGCGCAACCGATAGCCAACCAGAACCCGGTAGGAAACTCTTCTTTTCTAGAAGTCAAAAGATCTTGTTATTTTCCAGCATTTATTCGTTCTAATGTTCGTTCTTTATGTTTCCATGCAGGCTGCTCTGACCCCGAGCCAACTCCGAGGAGCGATGACGCCAAGGAAGAGGCGGAGAAAACAAGCGACGCTGTTCATGCGGGAGTGATTCCTGGTCCCGATGCTCAAGTGATTGGGGCGCTAGATGATGATAAGCTTGACCCTTCATCTCCTGCCGAAGGGGGTGATGAAATCGAAATCACTGGCGCCTCTGAGCATACTTCAAAGATGAGCATGAAGGACCGCCTCGCCGAAGAGGAGAAGAAAAAGGCCGAGGTCAAAGTTGAACCTGGAATCCTGGAACTTACCGACCCGCGGAACAGACCTTTGAAAATCATTCTCCCGGGCAGGTCCAAACCACTAGATGTTCTGTCTCCTACTCCTGACTCCGCTTCTTTAGCAAGCAAGAAATCCAAGAAAAAGCGTGAAGGAGAGGAGTCGTCGGAAAAAACAAAGGAAGACAAGAAGAAGAAACCGAAGAAATAATTAATACACTCGTTCAACGAGCTTCTTGCTTAAGTCTTGTAGTTGCTTTTATCTTTTGTAGCTTGTAGTTTGTATAGATAGGTCCTTAACTCTGAGTTTTGTAGGAGTAACTGTGTAACCCCATTTTGAACCATTGAATGAAGTTTAGTTTCTTTTTCGTTTGAATGATTCTCTTGCTTTTCTTTGGTTTGCTGACTAACTGTAGTCATAACTCGAGTCCTTATGAGTTGCATTACCTCCTAGTCCATTCTTGTGTTGTTCAATCATCTCCAGACGTGGCATACTTCTTGTTCCACATTTCTCGAGTACTTGGACTTTCTTCTAAATCTGCGCTCCGGGGATTTAGAGTAAGTTAATCCGCGTTCAGGGGATTCCAAGGTTCGCATCGTTTATACTCTAGTCCGCACTCCGGGGACTTAGAGTACTCTGATCCGCGCTCTGGGGATTCGGAGATTTGAAATCGTTTATACTCCAGTCCGCACTCTGGGGACTTAGAGTACTCCGATCCGCGCTCTGGGGATTCGGAGATTTGAAATCGTTTATACTCCAGTCCGCACTCTGGGGACTTAGAGTACTCCGATCCGCGCTCTGGGGATTCGGAGATTTGAAATCGTTTATACTCTAGTCCGCACTCTGGGGACTTAGAGTACTCCGATCCGCGCTTTGGGGATTCGGAGAGTTGAAATCGTTTATACTCTAGTCCGCACTCTGGGGACTTAGAGTACTCCGATCCGCGCTCTGGGGATTCGAAGATTTGAAATCGTTTATACTCCAGTCCGCACTCTGGGGACTTAGAGTACTCCGATCCGCGCTCTGGGGATTCAGAGATTTGAAATCGTTCATACTCTAGTCCGCACTCTGGGGATTTAGAGTACTCCGATCCACGCTCTGGGGATTCGGGGATTTGAAATCGTTTACACGAGTCCGTAAATCATACAGGATAATGTAGTTCGTCATCTGATCATGAGATATAGGAACATTAGTGACTTGCGGAAAATACGGCTTCAAGCCTTCATTAATGAAAAACAACTAAACTGCTTGATTACATAGTTAAAAAGAAACTAAGTTGCGACTGAACGAAAACACATAGGAAATAACAGTGCCTAAAACAAGAAAGGAAAACATGCTAAATGTAATAATGCTGCAAATGCTCACTGTTCCATGCTCGGGGGAGTGTCGTGCCATCGACGGTCGCTAGCTTGAATGTTCCTTCTCCAAGCTTCCGTTCAATGACGTATGGACCTTCCCAGTTGGGATTCATACGTGATGGTACCGGGAAAACTCGTTTCAGAATGAGATCACCTACATCAAAAGTTCTTGGGCGGACTCTGCCGTCGTAGTAACGCTTGACTCGGTGTCTATGCGCTGCCGCCCTTAATTCGGCCTCTTCATGCTTTTCATCGATGCAGTCCAGTGATTCCAACAAGAGGTCCTGGTTCGTCTTGGGATCATAGTACGTCACTCGGTGTGATGGGACTTCAAGTTCCACGGGTATAACGGCTTCCGAGCCGTATGCCAAGGCGAATGGAGTGTGGTCGGTCGCGGACTTGTGGGTAGTTCTATAAGCCCATAGTGCTGTTGGGAGTTCATCTACCCACTTGCCTCCAACCTTCTCCAGACGCTTCTTTAGTATGGACTTGATTATTTTGTTAACGGCCTCGACTTGTCCGTTAGCTTTTGGGTGTGCAACGGCGGCGAACTTCTTCTCGATGCCATACTTTAAACAGAACTCTTTGAACTCTCTGCTTTCAAATTGCGTCCCGTTGTCTGTAATGATGGTGCGAGGAAGGCCAAAGCGGCATATAATGTTTCGTACAACGAAGTTAATGACCTTCTTAGAGGTGATTGTGGCCAAAGGCTCTGCCTCAGCCCATTTTGTGAAATAGTCGACTGCAACTATCGCGTACTTCGCACCACCTTTAGATATAGGCAAAGAGCCAATTATGTTGATTCCCCAGATTGCAAATGGCCAGGGACTGACCATTTGTGTGAGTTCCGTTGATGGAGTCCTCGGGATTTTCGCATATCTTTGACACTTGTCACATTTTCTTGCGTAGTCTACAACGTCCCGATTTACGGTTGGCCAGTAATATCCATAGCGGAGGACGTTCATTGCTAGCGTTTGCCCCCCAGTATGGTCGCCACATTCTCCTTCGTGAACCTCTCTTAAGACCCGCTTTGTTTCTTCATGAGCGATGCACCGTAATAATGGGACTGAGAAACCTTTTCGATACATTAACCCATCCTGTATCACGAATCGTGCGGCCTTTCGAAGGACCTGCCGTCTTTCGCTCCTTTTCTCTGGTAGAGTCCCGGTCGCCAGGTACAGTTTGAATGGGGTTATCCACGATTCCTTCTCGATTCCCATTTCCAATATACAGTCAACTTTCATCTCGTCTAGGCACGGAGCGTGCAAGGCCTCAACGGGATACAATCCTATTTGCTGTGCATCGCCTGTGCTTGCAAACTTAGCCAACAAGTCGGCTTCTTTATTCTGTTCGCGCGGGACATGCGAAATGTCATAATGCTCGAGATTCGACAGTAGTTCTTGGACCTGAACAAGGTACGGAGCAAGCTTCTGTCCCTTGGCTTGGTAATCTCCCCGCACTTGGTAAACCACCAACTGTGAGTCACAAAAGATCTCAACTGATTTGATCCCGAGTTCTCCGATGAGCTTCAAGCTAGCAATCAATGCTTCATATTCTGCTTTGTTATTTGTAGCTGGGAAATCAAGCTTCAAAGCATAACAAATTGATCGATTTTCCAGAGTTATAAGAACTACACCCGCGCCGGAGCAACGGTCGTTGGATGCCCCATCAGTGTATAATTTCCATCGAACGGGAGGAATGGCGTCATGATTATTTGGTTCTGTGGGCATGGTAAACTCAGCGATAAAATCTGCTAATGCTTGCCCTTGTATGGCTCTCCGTGGCAAGTAAGCGATATCGAATTGGCTCAACTCGATGTTCCATTTTAGCAATCTTCCAGAAGTTTCTGGTCTTTGGAGTACCTGCCGCAGGGGTTGATCGGTATAAACACTGATTGAGTGTGCTTGAAAATATGGGCGTAGCTTACGTGATGCAATCACCAAGCAATAGGCCAATTTCTCGATTTTAGGGTAATTTATTTCTGCCCCCGTTAAACGCATGCTAACATAATACACCGGCTTTTGGATTTGGTCCTCCTCACGAACTAAAGCCGCACTTATTGCATGTGGGGATACGGCCAAGTATACGTACAGCATCTCGTGGTTTACTGGTTTTGACAGCACTGGTGGACTCTCCAGATGCCTCACCAGATCCCAGAATGCTTCCTCGCAACTAGACGTCCATTCGAAGTTCCTTCTCCCTTTCTTTATTATATCAAAGAAAGGGATGCACTTGTCAGTTGCCCTGGATATGAATCGACTTAGCGCAACTACTTTTCCATTCAAGCTCTGTACCTGTTTTATAGTCCTAGGTACTTGCACATCTCGAATAGCTTGGATCTTTTTGGGGTTAGCTTCAATTCCCTTAGCATTGACGATGAATCCCAGAAACTTCCCCGACGCAACCCCGAAGGAACACTTCAGAGGGTTGATCTTCATCCCGTAATACCTGAGTATGTCGAGCATTTCAGCCAAGTCTCGAATGTGGTCGTTTGACTGTCGTGACTTCACGAGCATGTCATCCACATAGACTTCCATCGTCCTACCAAGCTGGTCCTTGAACATTCGATTCACCAAATGCTGATAAGTCGCTCCTGCGTTCTTCAGTCCGAAGGGCATTACTACATAGCAATATAGCCCGACATCTGTAACGAAGCTGGTGTGTTCTTGGTCCGGAATATGCATCGGGATTTGGTTGTACCCCGAGTATGCATCCATGAATGATAACAGCTCATGTCCTACGGTGGAGTCGACCAACTGATCGATCCTTGGTAGCGGGAAACTGTCCTTGGGGCACGCTTGTTTCAAATCAGAATAGTCTACGCAAGTTCTCCATTTCCCATTTGCCTTTTTTACCAGTACGGGGTTCGATACCCATTCAGGATAGAGGGCGTCGCGGACGAACCCATTGGCTTTGAGTTTGTCCACCTCCTCTCTGAGAGCAGCGGACCTCTCCGGGTCCATTCCTCTCCTCTTTTGTTTAACTGGGACGTATTTCGGGTCTATGTTCAACATATGACTCGTGATGGCGGGAGAAATCCCACACATATCAGAATGCGTCCAGGCGAAAACATCAAGATTCGCCCGGAGGAAGTCACTAAGGTCTTCAGTCATTGCGGGGCCAAGCTGTGATCCGATCTTCAGTATTCGCGAAGGGTCGCTTTGGATGACTGAAATGTCAACCGTTAGTTCAGCCGGCGCCGCCTTTTCTTCCCTGGGTTTCTCATCGTCGTCTCTCGGATCTATGTCTCTGAAGATCCGAGAGTTATGCCCGAGCCAGGGCTCGGGCACTACTTGTCAATTATCCGAATTATGGATGCGGACGGGATTGTCCGCAACCTTTCCTTTCTCCCTCCGGTGGGCCTCCCGGAGCTCAGCCACATAACAGGAACGACCAGCTGTTTGGTCGCCATGAACAATACCTACTCCCTTGTCAGTTGGGAAATTCGAAGTTAAACACCACGGGGCCAATGCTGCCCTAAACTCAGCCAGGGCCGGCCGGCCCAAGAAAACATTATATGGAGAGTCCACATCCAAAACTACGAAGGGTAGAATTCGCACCCTCCGACGCTCGCCTTGTCCCAGTTCAACTGGTAACTCAACATACCCCACTGCATCGGTCGCAGCGCCGTTAAAGCCGTGGATACGGGCCTTGGACGGTTTCAAGTCCTTTGTTTCCATTTTCATTTGGTCATAAGCCTTCTTGAAGATGATGTTGACAGAACTTCCGCAATCAATCAGAATTCTCTTCACATATGTCGGTCCGATTGTCGCAAATATGACCATCGGGTCGATGGTTGGAGCCTCTACTTGATCAGCATCCCTGTTTCTGAACACTATGTCGTCTGTCATTACGCGCTGCTGCTTGGAAGGAGTCCCATCCTCCACGTTTGAACAGCACTCAAAATCTGCATGTTTCAGGGAGCTTGCATACCGCTCCATCTCTTGCCAATTCTTATCCGCGGGGTGAGGCCCGCCGATAATAGTATTTATGACTAGCCTACCCACGGTTCGGGCAGGCTCCTCGGGGTGACGTGGGGCCGGTGCGCGACCTGGGTTGGACATTCCCTATCCTCCTTCCTGTGGATCCTCCACGAATTCTTGCAACTTCTTTTGCCTGATCAACTTCTCGATAGCGTCGTGCAGGTGTCTGCACTCCTCCGTATTGTGCCCATAAGTCTCATGGAAGCGACAATACTTCCCAGTTCGCTTCTGCTCCTCAGTTGATTCTTTTGGACGTGGCTTTCTGTACTGAAAAGTATTGCAGGTAGATAGGTAAATGTTCTCAAGAGGCGCATTCAGCGGAGTGTACTCATTGTAGCTTGAAATTCTCGATTTCCACTTCCCGCTTCTCTCTTCTTCCCTTGATTTCTTCCTCCGGACTCCTTAGACTGCCCAGGCTTGTTCTGGACATTGACTTGGACCTTTCCCGAGTTGTCTCCGGACTGCTTCACAGCAACGTTGCTTTTCATAGACTCTTGGACAGGTCCTGGTGCCTTATCTCGTCTTACCCACCTGGCTTCCTCTCTCCTTATGAACTGGTGTGCCTTTGAGTAGAAACGCTCTAGTGTGGTCGGAGGTTTTCCTGCCATCCAGTCTCCAAATTCAGACTCCGGATCCACACCTCTCATTACAGCCATTAGAATTGCATGATCATTGGGATTACTGACTTCAGTTGCCGCAACATGGAACCTTTGTAAATATTCCTTCAATGACTCCCCGGGACTTTGGATTACACTTGACAGAGACATTACGTCCTTCGGACGAGTGGTGTGTATCCTGAACTGCTCAATAAACTTCTTTTCCAACTCCTCAAAACTGGATACAGACCGCGGAGGAAGTCGGGTAAACCACATAGTAGCGATCCCAGATAGAGTAATTGGAAAGCATCTACACTTGGTGGCATCATTTGCTCTAGCAGAGTCCATCATCCATTCGTACCTCATGACATGCTGTCTGGGGTCAGTCTTTCCCTCGTACGCAGGGATAGTAGGCATACTGAACTTCCTGGGGTACGCCTCCTGCAGCACAACATCTGTGAATGGAGTATGACTTCTTGATACTCCCCAATCATCATTTGATAAGCCCTGATTCTCTCTCATCAACTGCCTGACCATGGCTGTCAGATCTGGTGTCTGTATGGAAGGCGGAAGGTTAGAGTCTTTTCTACGCGACTGTCCATGTTGATGCCTCCTCTCCTGGCGATCTGCTAATTGTGCGTCTTGAGGCTCGACATTGTTAGCGTTTTGATGGTCTGGGCCTCCATCCTCCATTTGCACTCTGGTCCTGAAGTTTCCAGCTCTTGCTTGTTCACGGTCTTCAGCTGTTTGAACAGCAGCATCTACTCGCGCAGCTTCAGTCTTACGGCGTCTGCGCCTGGGAGGTTCATCAGAGGAAGTAGAGCTATCAGATGAGGAATAAGGAGCGGGATTGCCTCCAGCATTCTGTTGCTGCTGTTGAGTGAGTTGTGCCATCAGGTTGGCGTTAGCTTGCATCTGCTCTCCTAGTTGTCTCCTGCTTTCTTTGAGTTCTCTCATCAAGTCGTTGAACTCTATTCTGGTGACAACCGGAGCCTGGTCCTGAGCGGCAATTCCGACATCCGGAATTGTTGGTTGATTGCTAGGTCCTGCTTGTTGCACGCTAGCAGTCTCGTGGGCATCCGCATTATGAGAAGCTGACCTCGTACGTGGTCTTGCCATTCTAGAGTTATTGGTATGAACTCTGAGTAAAATCAACGGATGTCCTATCAATGAGTCGGATCTTCTTTGGGGGATTTGTTCAATCCAGTAGCTTCAAAGCAGATCCTTAAGGCCTGAGAATTCAACTCTCAATGAAAGCACCAAAGTGTTAGCACCAAAATTGGTCACTAACCTCGTAGAAAAAGATTATGTAGAGAAATAAGTGATGAGGGTAAATTCTACAGAGAAGACAATGCTAATTTAAATGCAGAAAGTAAGAACACCAAATTTATAGTGGTTCAGCGTAATTGCCTACGTCCACTTTGAGGTTAAACTTTATTGATCTTCTTAATGATTGATTGCATGTACAATTCGTGAATCAAATGCTTGAATGAAGTTGTTAAGTAGAGAAGATGAGTCTCAAAAATGGCAGAGTCTCCCCAGTCTTCTCCAAAAAGGATCCCTTTTCACTGTGACCCTGCCCCTCTATTTATAGACAAATATGGGCTGGACTTCCCAAGTGGGCTGATGGCCTAGCCCAAGTACAGTGGTTGCTGTATGCCGAGCAAGGTATGCCAAACGCCGCTATGCCGAACCATCCCTTCTATGCCGAGCGGTGTATATTGATGTGTGGGAAGTGCAGAATGGTTGTCTGTTGAAGCCGAACGTGCCTCTGTCCGAAGCTCTAAACCGAACAGTGCTCTCTGGCCGGACGACGCATTCTGGCCGAACGATACAGTCATGTTGAGTAGTCGTGTGCGCCGAACGTCTTCTGGATGCCGAGTACTCCTATCGCTGAGTTATACTGGATGTCGAGCACTACGCCGAGTACTCCTGTTGCCGAGTTCCTCTGGGTGCCGAATGCTCCTGTTGCCGAGTACGATCTGAGGCCGAGTATTACCTGATGCCGAGTACTATGGATGCTGAGTACTACGCCGAGTACTATGAGATGCCGAGCACTAGTTGACGCCGAGTAGTCCAGATGTCGAGTACTATAGATGCCGAGTACCTGCCAACGCCGAGTGCTCAGTTGCCTGGTCAAATCTCCAGGAAACAATATCCAAGCAAGCAAATAAATTTTCCAACAATGGTATCAGAGCTTGAAGATCCTCCTAAAATTTCCAATAGTGGTATCAGAGCTTTAAGATCCTTCTAAAATTTCTAACAGTGGTATCAGAGCCAGGTTTCTAATCAAGGAAGATGGAAAACAGAACGACTCTTTTTCAAGTTCCTTTATTAAAGAAGGAGAATTATGAAAATTGGAGCATTCACATGAAGGCGCTGCTTGGATCGTAAGATACATGGGATATCGTAGAAAATGGGTATGAAAAACCCGTAGGTATTTCTACTTTATCCCAAATTGAAAGGGATAATTTGAAGAATTTGAAGAAGAATGGTCGAAAGGCTCTTACGCTCATTTACCAAAGTTTGGATGATACAATGTTCGAAAAGATAGCTAATGCACAAACTAGTAAGGAAGCATGGGAGATTTTGGAGAACACTTTTAAAGGAATCGACAAAGTGAAGAAAATTAGACTACAAACTATACAAGGTGAGTTCGAATCTTTACATATGAAATCATCAGAATCAATTAATGATTATTTTTCTTGAGTTTTATCTATTGTAAAGCAAATGAAAAGATACGGAGAAAAAATAGAAGACTCTAGAGTTGTTGAGAAAATTCTATGATCTTTAGATTCAAAATTTGATTATATAGTTGTAGCAATTGAAGAATCTAATGATCTAGGATCCATAACTGTTGATCAACTCATGGGTTCACTTTAAGCCCATGAAGAAAAGTTAAAGAAGAGCCATTAAAGCAAGTTCATCAAACAAAACTCACCTTGTGGAAAAATGAGACATTTAAAAAAGGAATAAGTCGAAGCTAAAGCGGAAGAGATCGTGGTCAAAGCTATAGAAGAAATGACTATCATAAAGAGGAGGAAAGGCAAAATACATATACCCTAAGAGGTCGAGGAAGATGAAGAAACATAAGGGAAAATGGAAGACCAAGGTATGATAAATCACAAATAAAATGTTATAATTGCAATATGTTTGGGCATTTTGCTTTCGATTGTAGATCCACTTTTTATAAAGTCCAAGAGAGAACAAATTATGCTAAAGAATATGAAGAAAATTCTGCACTACTGTTGGCACATAAAGGAGATGAAATTAGCGACAATAATACATAGTATTTGGACATGGGGGCAAGCAATCATATGTGTGGAAGGAATAGCATGTTTACGGAGCTTGATGAATCGGTAAGTGGAAACATTCATTTTGGAGACGAATCTAAAATTCCATTTAAAGGAAAAGGAAACATACAAATTAAGTTGAAGAATGGAAAGAATGACTTTATTTCTAATTTTTATTATGTGTCTAAAATGAAAACAAATATATTAAGTTTAGGGCAATTTTTGGAAAAAGGATATGATATACACATGAAAAATAAAAGTTTTTAATGAGAGATGGTAAAGGAAATTTAATTGCTGAAGTGGAAATGTCAAAAATAGAATGTTTCCATTAAATATCTCGAATAATATTGCTAAATGCCTAAAATCATGCTATAAAGATTCATTATGGCTTTGGCATTTAAGGTTTGGACACCTTAAAATTGGGGGCTTAAATTTATTAAAAAACAAAAATATGGTAAACGGTTTACCATCAATAAATCATGAGAACCAATTATGTGAAAGATGCTTAGTTGGAAAACTAACCACGAAAACGTTTGCCAAAACAATCAACTACAAGAGCCGAAGAACCATTAGAATTAATTCATACGAATGTTTGTGGCCCTATAAAACCATGCTCAGTTGGAAAATGTAACTATTTTGCAATTTTTATTGATGATTTTAGTAGAAAACATGGGCTTATTATCTCAAACAAAAATCGGATATATTTGATGTTTTTAAGAAATTTAAGGCCTTTGTAGAAAATGAAAGTGGTTATAAGATCAAAGCATGAGATCCGACCGAGGTAGAGAATTTACATCAACAGAGTTTGAGAAGTTTTGTGAAAAAATGGAATTCATTGTCCATTAACAATCCTGTACACTCCACAACAAAATGGAATTATAGAAAGAAAGAACAGATCTCTTCTTAACACAGCACAAAGCATGTTAAAAATCAAAAATGTTCCAAAAGAATTTTTGGCTGAGCCATCGAATGTGCGGTGTATTTATCAAATCGCTCTCCAACTCGAAGTGTGTGGAAGAAAACCCCCAAAGAAGCATGGAGTGGTAGAAAGCCATGCATATCTCACTTGAAAGTATTCGGAAGAATCGCTTATGCCCATGTGCCAGATCAAAGACGCTCCAAATTAGATGACAAAGGTGAAAAATACATTTTCATTGGCTATGACTCACGGTCAAAATAATATAAGTTATGTAATCCTATTAATGAAAAAGTTGTTGTTAGTCGAGACGTGGAATTCGATGAAGAAAGTGTAGTAGTAGGGTTATCAAAATAGCAACTAGCACTAAAAACACGAACAACAACAGCAGTACAAACAAACAACAGTGGAATGCAATGAAATGAAACGGGATTCTGAGGCTTGCCTTAGCAATTTCCTTAAAACTTTTATTAGCAAGTTTCCCAAGATACAACAGAATATTTCTACTCGAGACTGTGATTAGTATGATCTCTCTGTGATATATAGAAACTGCTTTGATTCAATGGCAGAAGGAGGAGGAAGAAGAGTATATGATTCGAATACAAAAGTGATCAGGTTTTGTTCCTTTTTATAGCCTCCAACTGTCAATGGTCGTGCCTCTTCGAAAGGCCGCGTCCGTTTGTTTGAATCTGGCAGTCATTAGCAACAGTCACATCCATTGGTAATTCGCAACACCTATTTGCAACGACTGCTTCCATTTGAAAAGCTGTGTCCCTTTAAACAGTCGCACTGTTTGATTTTAAACAGAAAAACGTTCGTTTTCGTTTCAGCAAAAATATAACACGGTTCACCGCACCCGGCCCGGCCCGGCTCGGTTTGGCACGAGACGGGCGGGCGGCGCGCGCGTGTGTGTATTAGTTCATAGCCATATAGGTCCTCCCCCTCTCACAAAATTACCTGACCCTAAGGGCCAATATGGGTTTGAGGGAAAGGCGATATAAGCATGAAAACTTACTTATTTTTGGCGATATGGGACTTTAGGCATATATGTTCATTCACACTCTCTAGAATTTCTAACAATCCCCCACATGAATGACGATATATGTCTTCCCCACACAAAGTGTAATATCATAGAGTTCATATGGAAATAACGCTATATCGAGGATAAGTAGATATTTCACTTTGAACTTTCCCTAGTTAAAACTTATCGGATATACTTGGCTAATCGGTAAATTATTTCATCTTGAATTGTCAGCCGTTATTGTATAACTAGACAATAAGTTTTACAAAGCATTCTTTCTCTTCTCATCCAATCTCTTGGTTGTGTTCATTTCGGTCCTGAACAAATTTGGTTCTGCAAGTGTTTATAGAGAATTTAAGCCTTTAATATTCTCGTAGAGCCGACCAGCTCACACTAACATAGGTGATTGCATCCATTAAGAGTATCCTACATATACCCCACTTGTTATTTTCCAGATATGGTCATCATTAAAAAGCATAGCTTTAACCTTTTTATACTTCTACAGGCATGCATTTGAATGTACATCATAAGAATGGTTTGTAAGGACTTAGTCCATAAATGCATTACTTCTAGAATTACTCAGAACTGGTTTGCCTATTGATCCTAGTCCGTGGGATCTCCAGTCGCTAGGACAGGTTTCCATATAAGGTAACTCTTTTTTAGGCTTTTAAACCCATTCCCCTCGATGCGCAGTCAATTTTCTCTCTTGATAAATCTTTAGTAAATGGATCCACTAGGTTATATTTGGTTCTTGCATAATCAATGGAAATAGTTCCATTAGAGAGTAACTGCCTAACTGTGTTGTAGCATCGATGAATGTGTCGTGATTTTCCATTATACACAAAGTTTTGCGCTTTACTTAACGCTGCTTGGTTATCGCAGTGAATACATATGGCCGTTACAGGTTTGGACCAAAATGGAATATCTTCTAAGAATTAACGAAGCCATTCTGCTTCTTTTCCTGCTTTATCTAATGCAATGAACTCTGATTCCATAGTGGATCGTGCTATGCATGTTTGTTTAGTAGATTTCTATGACACCGCTGCTCCTGCAAGGGTGAAGACATAACCACTTGTGGATTTCGATTCCACTGAATCTGCAATCCAGTGTGCATCACTATATCTGAAAAGTTGGACCCATGTTATCCACCATATTTACCTCTGAATTGCGTTCCTTCTTGTGTCTGCAATCTCTAATGACATGTCTTACTTTTCCACAAACCCAACACTCGCCATTAAACTTCTTGGTTTGTTTGTTATCTTTAGGTTTGTTTTAAGGAGCTTTTCTCTTACGTGAGAACTTCTTCTTTTTGTTTTTGTTAAAGTGTCCTTTGTTCTTCGATCCTTCTGCAACAAATGCCTCCTTGCTTTGTTTTGTAACTCCGTGATTTTCTGCTTCAATCTTTAGTTGGACGATGATATCCTGTAAAGAGATTTCCTTCTTTTTATACTTCAGGTAGTTGCGGTAGTCTTTCCATGATGAAGACAACTTCCCTATTATGGCTTCAACCAAGAAAGATTCTCTAGCCTTACGGCCTTCTGACTCAAGTTCATGAATGATGATTTGAAGTTCATGTAGTTGAGGTGTCACAGATTTAGAGTCTATCATTTTCGAGTCCATGAATTTGTCCACAATAAATTTCTTCAGACTTTCATTCTACGTCTTGTACTTTGCGGCAAGTGCATTCCATAGGGTCTTTGCTGTCTTTAGAGGCTGATATACTTTGTACATCATCTTGTCTAGACAGTTCAGAATATAATTTCTGCACAGGAAGTCGGAATGCTTCCATGTATCAACAATAAGAAACACATCTTTGTGTGTTTCCCTGGTTTGGCCTGGTGCAGGCACTGGTTCCTCTTCCTCGAGATACCTTTGCAGACTGAGTGTGGTGAGATAGAATAGCATCTGACTCTGCCTTGTATGAAAATCATCACCATCTTCTTTAAAAGGGTCGGGTCTGTTGTGAGTAGCACTTTCGTTTGATAGTTCTACTGCTGCCATTTCCTATTGCATGAAAAACATTTCAGGAAATACAAAACTGAAAATAAGATAAACCTGCCTACGAACAGATTAGCAACTGAAAGTTCGCAACTTTCTGTTTTCAGGAAAATTCCCCGAATTTTGAAAAGTTTTTATTCGCAATTTCCTTAAAACTTTTATTCGCAAGTTTCACAAGATACAACCGAATATTTCTGCTCGAGATTTTGATTAGTATGATCTCTCTGTGACGTACAGAAATTGCTTTGATTCAATGGTAGAAGGAGGAGGAAGAAGAGTATATGATTCGGATACAAAAGTGATCAGGTTTTTGTTCCTTTTTATAGCCTCCAACAGTCAATGGTCGTGCCTCTTCAAAAGGTCGTGTCCGTTTGTTTGAATCTGGCAGTCATTAGCAACAGTTACATCCGTTGGTAATTCACAATACTTTGTTTCTGTTTAAAAATTTTGCAACACCTATTTGCAATGGCTGCTTCCTTTTGAAAAGCTTTGCCCCTTTAAGCTGTCGCACTGGTTAATTTTAAACAGAAAAACGTTTGTTTTTGTTTCAGCAAAAATATAACCCGGTCCGGACGGCGTGCGTGTTAGTTCATGGTCATATAGGTCCTCGCCCTCGCATAAAATTACCTGACCCTAAGGGCCAATATGGGTTTGAGGGAAAGAATATATAAGCATGAAAACTTACTTATTTTTGACAATGTGGGACTTTAGGCATATATGTTCATTCACACTCTCTAGAATCTCTAACAGAAAGTACTTGGAATTGGAACAAACAAGAAGATAATTATAGTTTCTTTCCGTTTTATGAAGAGAAGTGCAATGATGATGTGGAAGAAGAACCCATTAGTTCAACATCGTTATCTCCTTCAATTATCCATCAAGAGTATCCATTTGAATAAAGCTTAAATGAAACACTACCACGCATGAGATCTTTGCAAGAATTATACAAGGTAACTCACAATTTCCAATAATATTACCATATTTTCACTTTTTGCCAACTGTTAACCAATAGGTTTTGAAGAAGTAAAGCAAAGCAAAGATGGAGGAAAGCTATAGAGGAACAAAATAAAGTAAGCGAAGATGACGCAAATGATGAAAAGTACGAAAGCAAAGAAAATGAAATTCAAGAGATTGGAGGGGATTTAAAATAGGAGCAAAAATTTGAAGAAATGAAAATAGAGAATATTAAAGAAGCAAAAAAGGAAAAGGTCCAAAAGGAAGTCAAAGAGACGAATGATGAATTTCACGAAGATATTGGATTGGTTAAAGATTGCCAGGGCGGAATTAAGAAAGAACGCAAAAACAACACATATGGCTCATTCGAAATTTACAACACTGGAACAAGATGGATAGTTAAACGCCTACTTTTTGGAGTATTCTACTGTAACAATGGAGGACGAAACGAATGGAGTACAAAAAGGATTTGTAAAATTGAATCTAAGATCTTGCAAATGGAAAAGAAGAACAACACAATAAAGAAAGATCGGATAATATCCTTATTCCTACCGAAGCACATAAAATACGAAAAATTTAAAATTTTGCTAAAAGTTACAAAACCAAGTTTACGGAGGATGTTGAAAATAAACTTGATTTTAGGAAACATTGATTATGTTGCAAATTTAATCTTTGTATTTAGGAAAGACCAAAATTAAGAATGGAGAAAAATCTAGACTTATCAAATATGTAATTTGGTGAATTCTAGAATATGCTTTGTCAAGAAAAATCTAGAAAATAGAAGATTGAATAAAAGTCTAAAAGAAGAAAAGGAGAATATACTTCATTATAAATTTAGATATGCTCTTCATTTGATGTGTCCAAGCAACCAAATAAATTTTCCAACATTGGTATCGGAGCTTGAAAATCCTTCTAAAATTTCCAACGCATGGTACATTTGGAAAAGATAAAATAAATTGATCTTAGAACAATGTTGTTTATATCTGTTTAATGCACTTTTTTCCTTTGTTAAACATGTTGATAGACACTACATTTATGATTGATCATATCTATTGATGCCCGCATCTATTTATTCTTTTACCATGCAACAAAAGTATGCTATTTTTACGAGCTTAATTAAACAGTGCCTGTTTTGTTATTTGGAATACTTTGGTAGTTGTAATCCTTATTTGTACTATAATTTTGTCGTTACATTTTGATTGTAATTCTTGGTTAAAAAAATGATTGAAATGATAATTTTACTCTTTTAAGTATTATTTTCGTGTAATGTTAAATCCTAGCTAAATGATAAACATACAAATATTTTAATAAGAACAATTTTGTATATTCCCTAGGTTAGCTTAAAACTTGAATAACCTATTTTTAAGTATTATTTTCATACCTTAAATACCGTTTCCACAACAAAATACAATTTACTGCATATTTTTGTTATACTGCATATTCAGTTTGTTCTCATATACATCTGTTGTTATCTATATTATATTATTATTAGTGAGTTGAATTTCAAGCTCACACAGGCCTCCTTGAAATTTGGCAACTGAACAGTCGCATTTTTAATTTCTTTATATTCCAAACTTTAAAATGTGATAACTTTCCCAAGACTCATCACAACACCACCAAATCCCCATCAGAAAGGAACTCGGGCAACCTTTCCCAAGACTCTGAAGCCTTCAACCATTTCATCAACCTTTGCTCCTTGATAGACCCACCCATCTGTAACCGCCTCTACACTTGGTCTAACCGCAGATCAGATCCCTCGCTAGCTAAATTGGACCGCTTCCTCTTCAACCCGGCCTAGGAGGATTTACACCCTCTCTCCACCGTCTCGGGCCTAGCCACAGTTATCTCCGATCATTGCCCACTCCTCCTAGACACGGGATCCCCCACATGTTATATCAGACCCTTCAGGTTCGAACGCCTCTGGCTCCTGGAGCCATCATTTGATAACTTCATCAAAGAAATCTGGTCCCAGCCCTCCCCCATCCAATCAGCCACTGCCAGGGTCATCTCCAAACTCCATTCCCTCCGAAAAATCATCAAACCCTGGGCCAAATCAGTTTGGGGCTCCATCCGCTCGCGCATCTCCGCTATCCAAGATGAGATTCTGGACCTAAATATCCTGGAAGAATCCTCTCCTCTTTCCGAAATAGACCGATCTCGCCTGAGAAAACTGGAAGCTGATCTGGACAGATTGTCATTGCAAGAAGAAATAGGTTGGAAACAACGTTCCAAAGCGAAATGGATTGAGGAAGGCGACAAGAACACTGCTTACTTCCACCGTCTCGCAAACGGCAGACAAAGATCCACTTTCATTCCTGAAATCACCCACGACAACAACACCATCTCAGACCAATCAGACATCCTTAAACTATTCACCGACTACTACCGAACCATTCTAGGCAAACACCACCCCCCTCTTCCTCCAATTGACTGGAACCTGCTCTACCCGGAGAACCCTCCCATCCCCCTTGACCACCCCTTCACAGAAGCAGAAATTTGGGCGGCGCTTAAGAGCATGTCTGACGACAAGGCTCCTGGCCCAGACGGATTCGGCCCTCTATTCTTCAAACACTATTGGGAAACAGTCAAATTCGACATCATCGAAATGTGCTCTGAATTTCATGCCGACCCATCATCCGTGGCCCGCATCAACTATGCAAATATCATCCTCCTCCCCAAATCCCTGGCGCCACTTCCCTTTCGTCCTTCCGTCCTATTAGTCTCCTAAACACAACCTTCAAGATCATAACCAAAGTCCTAGCCAATCGCCTTCGAGCCTTCATCGCCCCTCTAATTGGAAGTGAGCAATCCGCTTTCATCTTGGGCCGTAACATCATGGACTGCGTAGCGATGACCCAAGAGGTCATCTCCTTCTGCCACTCTACTTCAACACCAGGTATGCTCCTCAAACTAGACTACTCAAAAGCTTTCGACTCAGTCAACTGGCAATTCATCTTGGAGCTTATGAAACATAGAGGCTTCCCCGCAAAATGGTGCAACTGGATACATTGTATTCTCAATTCTAGCCTATCCGCTATAGTCATTAATGGGTCCTCGGGGGGTCTAATCAAATCGGCCCATGGACTGCGGCAAGGAGACCCACTTTCTCCTCTGCTTTTCATTCTGGTGGCCGATGTGTTCAACCGTATGATCAAGCTAGCGATTTCGAACAACATCTTTCAAGGCATCAAACTTCCCAACTCAAATCTGGTCATATCCAACCTTCAATTTGCCGACGACACCATTCTATTCGCATCACCCATGATCAACCACATCCACTGCCTCAAAGTAGCTCTATACTCTTTCGAACTCATCTCAGGCCTATCCATCAACTTTAGTAAAAGCTCCATCATCATGCTCGGAAAAGCTGACCATCTCGGGCAAATCTGTTCCAGCCTGCTTAACTGCAAGATCGCTCACTTCCCTATCTCCTACCTCGGGGTCCCCCTCCGTCCAACTAAATTACACAGATCTGATTGGTTCCCCCTTATCGCCAAAATCGAAAACAGACTCCATTCATGGAAAGCTCACTCCCTTTCCTCAGCCGGATGCCTAGTCCTTGTTAAATCTGTCCTATCGGCAATCCCCACTTACTGGATGTCACAGTACAAGCTTCCATCTTGGGTTATCAAAAAAATTGACTCGATCAGAAGCTCCTTTCTTTGGAATGGTAGTAAAATAAAGAGACTCGTGAACTGGCGGACTGCTTGCCTGCACTCGAAAAACGGCGGCCTTGGAATCGTTAATCTTCATGACTTCAACATCGCGCTCCTCGCCAAATGGCTCTGGCGGTTCCTAACTCCTGGCTCCTACCTCTGGAAATCTTGGATTACCTCTCTTCACTACCACTCAAACCCTCATCTTGTCCTCCATGCCCCCACCAGAAACATACCATCCCCCTTCTGGTCCGGTGTCTTATCAACCCTACCACGCGTCAAACGGCTCTTCCACATCAACCTGGGTAATGGGGCTAATTGCCTCTTCTGGTTGGATACATGGCATAGCCAGCTTCCCCTCTCCTCCACCCTTCCCAACCTCTTCTCTCACACAACTAACACCTTCGCTTCCACCCTGGACATTTCTACTTCGGGCCCAGATCATCTTCTCCCGACCTCCTACTTCGACCTCGCCACCCTTGCCGAGCTTCACCTTGCCGCCTCTATCCTCCGTAGCATCCATTTCAACCCCCGGCCAGACACCTTCACCTGGGCCCCTAACCCATCAACCGGCTTCTCTGTTGCCTCCTGCTATGCTCACCTGAACAACCCTGGACGCCTCTTCACCTTCCCCAGACTTTGGAAGTGCCGGATCCAGCCCCGCTTCGCCTTCCTGCAATGGTGCCTTATCCACGGGCGCATCAACACAAGAGACAGGCTCCTTCGTCATAATATCGTAGTTGACCCCTGCTGTGCCTAATGCTCCACCAAAAAAAAGTTTGCAGCATCTATTCTTCGAATGCGATTTTGCTGTTAGGGTTTGGGCTGCGACGACTGTTCACATTCTTGGTCACATACCCACATTTAACTCGTTTTTCGACCACTGGCAGTATAACCCCCCAACTACCACTTAGACCTCGTTGTAGCTATATTCACTTGGTGCATTTGGGCCGAGCGAAATGCACGGGTGTTTTGCAAGTCCGTATCAAACTTCGATGGAACTTGTAGACGTATTATTCACTATTTCTCATCTGTATCAGGACACAGCTTCTCCGCGCCATTCAGGCTGAGATTGCCATTCCCCAGCTCTCCACCAGCTGAATCAACAGGCAGCACAACAGCAGCTCCTTCTGATAGGCATCGAGGACATCAATAACCGCTATGTAGTTCTAGCCTTTTTTCATTTCTGTTGTTTGCACCATGTACTTTGTATATAAAACTCTGTCTCGTAACGACTAGCTTATTGTTTCCTACTACTTTTTGGCCAGCGATCAGGCTTGTTGATCGCGCTATTTACCTATTAATATGATATCTAATCGGCTGTGTAGTATCACGCTACACAACCGTTTTGCTCAAAAAAAATGTGATAACTTTTTCTACATTGATTGGATTTAAGAATCATTTTCACTATTAAATCTCAAATTTAATTTGCTTTCCAATGATATCCATTGTTGATAGCTAAAAATAAATTTTTTAAAATCATAATTTTATATAGCAGCTTTAATTGCACAATTATTTTGTGTCACCGCTGTGTACCGTATTTCTGTAACAGCATTATTATGATGATCATAAACATTACATAGTAGTTTTACCTAGATTATTATAATGTATTTATTATCTTTTAACATATTTGAAAGGAATATTTTTTTTGAATTATACAATTATGGTTGCCTTTGAATATTGTAACTACATTATATATGTAATAAAGTAATAATCTTGATTGTGTTTGATAGTATTCAAACTTAGTGCAGTTATAATTTAACCCTATCAAAAAATGGTGTAATAATTGATAGGCATTTTTTGAATTAATTTAACTACGTTAGCATTTTTTTATTGCATTTACTATTGATGATTTTGACTATATTTGATAATTTTATTCAATTTTAAAACAGTTATAAATTAATGAAATTAAGAAAATGCAATTATAATTTACCAGCATGTTTTGGGTAAATTTAACTATATTTGAAGATTTTTAATGATGAAGTAATAAATTTGGCTACATTTCAGGAATTTATTCGATCTTAATACAATTAAAATTTAACTACATTAATAAAATGCAGTTATAATTTAATGACAATTTTGAATTATGCATGGTAGAAATTGAATATTTCAGCTATATTTATGTGATGCAGTAATAATTTTGGTTGTACACGATGATTTATTCGAGCTTACTGTAGTTAAAATTTAAATGCATTAAGCAAAAGTGGTTATTATTTTGCAGTATTTTTGGAATTAAGCAATTATTGTTTTTGAATACTTTAACTGCATTTGTGTGATGCAATACTAATTTAGCTGTAGTAATAATTTTGTTTGATGTTAACGATAGTTATTTAACCGCATTATGAAAATATAATTGAAAAATGAATGTTGATTTTTGATAGCTTGAGATGATTAAATAATGACTTCACATAATTAATGCTTGATTCAACCGTGCAGCTCAGCGTTTAATACATTGCTTCCAGGTTTGATGACATAATTTCGCTAAGTTTACTCAATTTCGTTTACAATTACGATGATCAATAATACAATAAGCATATAAGTTGTTGTATTCGGGCTTAAGGTAGATGCACAGTTTAAGTGCTGGGTCAAAACATGTGTTGTAGTGAGAATAATGTTGATAACCACCTAAAAGAGTTTATTTTTTATTTTTTGCAGTAAATTCTAAAATCACTTGCACCACCACCGTCGGAAAACTTCTAGAAAACAATTGATGAATGTATCTTTGTATAGATGATTATGTAGTCATAGTTTGATTATTAGATATAGTTAATAGGTCAGGCGAGCAGTGAGAGAATTTAGTAATAATACTGCATCAATGACACTTTTTCCTTTTTTGGCTGCAGGTACAAATACCTACAATGGTTAAACTAATTGACTGATGTAATGCATCTATTAAGGCCAAGAAAACATCACCTATTTGCGCTCAAGCCAATATCATACACGCGTTGCTAGTAGTTATTTCTGAGGCTAAAAAATGAATGGACTTCTCACAATTGTTCTCTTCTGTATGTTTTGGATATTTTCAAATATTGGTTACTGCGACCAGCTGTATGCCGTGTTTTGTACCATGCATCGACATAGATCAGATTCGGTGAACAATAGTAATTTATATTGGAACCCAGGTTATTTTCTTATTGCATTATCATTTCTATTTCAATTGAATCTTCTGTTTTCCTACTTTTTCCCTGTACTACATTTGTTGCTTTTTTCTTTTTTCTTTTGCTCCCTTTTTCAGCTGTTGACAAATACTTTTCCTGACTGTTTACAAATTTCATCCTATTACTATATTTCTCCCCATTGCAAAAAACTTTTGTTACTCTTATTTAATTGAATCGAACTGCACTATGTCTTTCTGTCTGCAGTTCACGGTGAATACTTCAACTATATCTATGCACATTGAAGCAGCTGTGTAATTGCAAAAGCAACAACATTGGCGTTATATGCCACAGTGAATATATCTATGCATTAGCGGATAAATTTTTAATACATTATCCTCTAAATAGTCTGTGAACTTTAACATATTCACTGTAATTGTTTTGTTCGATTTTAATTGTGATTATCATAACCAAATATATCTATGTATTCTTTATCCTACCAAATTGTTATTCATGATGTAACACTATCGTTCAACAATGTTTTTTCATTACCACCGTATTAAATTTCTTATACATTTGGATATGACCTATGCAACAACAATATTTTTTCAACATCCGTGTGCGAAGCACGGGTTCGCACTAGTATTTATAGAAAATAGACAAGGTTACAAAGAGGGTGCTATATTCTGTTTCTCTTTGTTCATTCCAAGTCTAAAAATTCGATTCAATAGAAGCAAAAACCTTTTTATCTCTCTTGCTTCCCCTGCAAGTGTACAAATATAATAATCATGCATGATGTATGCATAGTCTGCCCAACCCCAAATGAAGTTAGACTAATAGATGATCTTGGTTTTGAGAAAATTATTTTTGCGTATGATTTTCTCCAGAGCACATTTTCTATTTGTTCCATTTTTCTTTCAATTATTCCTTTGGAGCTTAAGGTTGAGAATATGTGTTTTATATTTCACTGCACCTGAACTCTATAAGAGAAAGTGGATAAATCAGATCACATAATTCTATTGACTATAAAATTTTCCATCTTTCTATTAGGTGTTTTATTTGAGCATGATAGAAGATTAGATTCATGACGACTTTGTAGTGGACTTTGAAAATAAATATTTAGGAGGAGGTGCACTTGGAAGGGGCCAAGTGTTACTTTTGTAATTTTGATTCTTTGATTAGTAGCTGTTGTTTTCTTGACTCTTCAGCATTATTTTTCTGATTTTACTCATTTCAAATATGTATTTCATTTTATGCAACTGAGTACTTTTACGTCACTTCATAAAGAACAAGGTAAGCAAGTTCAGTTGTTGAATAAAGCTAGATTTTTTCTAAAGGTCAATCTATGATTTTAAAATCTTTCATACTAATTAATAAAGCCAGATCCTTGCTTAGTAGATTTTAATAGTACTTGATATATTTTGCTTGTTTATTAATAATGGGATGGATATTTACTTACATTCCTTAGTGTATATGTATAAAAATTATATACTTAGATCAACGGTTAAATAAGTAGCCCAGTTAGCGTTTGATTGCAGATTCTGTTTCTAAAGTACTTTGATGTTTCCTAAATTAGCCTATAAATGAACATGGACTCTGGGTATTATTTTGTTTCTGCAGTATGCTACAATTTCTATATATTTGAATTTATTCGGAGCGAGTTAATTGTTTTTGTACTGAGGTAAGTTGCAAGCCATTCACTTCTTCTTTTTCTTAAATTTTTGTTCAGATGTGTTTATTTACAAGAACAAATTTGCTTCATGATCAACCTAGAATTCATAGTTGGTAGCAAATAGACACTTCAATAAATCTTACAAGGTCATATGTCACATATTCTCTCTATGCTTCTCTTTGTTGGATAATTGTGTCGATGATTCGAGGATGAAGATGATAACTGCTGTACTTCTGACTTCAAGGATCTACTGTGTAGATTCTTTTAGACAATAGTTCAACCCAACAGGTACAAACGGGTTATCTAACTATCGACTTCAGGATTCAATGAAGCCTTAAAACAGTGTAATCGGATTCAAAACTTGTACGATTTTGATCCGACCAAGAACACTCAAATTTTGATCTCTGATGATGCAATTTAATAGAGAATAGAATGAAGAAGAAGAGAATCGATATGTAACGTTTCTGCGTTTGTAACACCTTACAGGTGTCGTAAACTGTGGTGGAAACGGCAGTGTTCTGCAACACTTTATGGACGTCGCAGATCTGAAGGAAGAAGAAGGTACAAAGAAAAGAGAATGCTCTTATTGACGGTTCCTGGGCATCACTATTTATAGTAGTGAGGAAGTGTTCATTCGTCAAGCGTCGCATCCTTTCCAACAGTCCGAAATCGTTACAAACGGTCGCGCCATTTCGTAATGGTTTGAAACTGTTACTAAATGGTCGGTCATGTCCCTTCATTCAAATGACCCGCCAAATCTGTCCGTTCAAATTCAAATTCTGGATCCGGCCTGTTAACAAAAATTAATTCATCATTTTAGACCCGAACGGACGGACGGTGGCGGCGAGCGTGTGGTGGTGATGCATAACTTCCCTCCTCACATCAAAGCAAAGCTTTGGGTGCCCAAAGGGCCCAACCTTCCTTAGAGAAATCCGTATATAAATCAATATGTTCTCTTGACTTCCTAGATGTGGGACTATTCATCCCCTCTTCTTCCTTCCTCTTCCCTCTTCAAAAGCAAAACCCATAACCCAAAACTAATTTTGAAAATTTTTCAACAATTTTCCCCCATTTTCAAAATAAGTAAAAGAAATAAAATGGATGGCTGCATCACCAGAGTGACTACCTACATACCTAGGTGGGATCAAGCCAATGTAGTTCCAAGATCAAGTTTCGCATTATCGTGGAAACCAATACATAAATGATAGGTATCTTCTGGATTTAAACCTTCACTTAGTGTAAACCATTCATTTAGTGAACGTATCTTGAACCAAGTACCTCTAGTGATAGTACCGAAACAGTCACTCATACTGATTTCCGTATATAGAGTGTTCTCTATGCTCAGCACATTAATGGCCATATGCTTAAATCTTGAGTTCATGAGTCTACTTTAGAAAGCGGTCTTACTTTCTTAGGAAACGACCTGATTTCCATACTCATATAGGTAAGTCCCTTTATAAGGTGTTTCTATGATACACCTTGTGATTTTAACTGGACTTATTAAGAATTTTTATCCATCCTCTTTCATGCAGAATCCAACATTAATTATGGGCAATTCAAATTAGTGTTCCATAATCATTCTCTTAACTTGTTGGTACCCATTGAACTTTGTCTATCCTTTTCAAGACATAAGTTGGGTTTCTGTTAAGGATGACCAACCTTCATTCACAAACCGTAGCCCTATTTCTTTTGACTTTATAGAAACCATAGCCTTTGGAAGACTCTTAGTGAGTGAGTCAGCCAAGTTTTTCTTTGTTTCTATGTAATCAACAGTTATTACTCCACTTTTGAGTAACTGTCTTATCATTTAATGTCTTAGACTCACATGTCTAGACTTCCCATTATATGTCTTATTAGAGACATTGTATATTGTAGCCTGATATCACAGTTAATCAAGACTGTTGGAGATGGCTTCTTCCATAATGAGATTTCTATTAATAAATTCCTAAGCCATTCCGCTTCCTTACTTGCATCTGCTAATGCAATCAACTCTGACAACATTGTTGAGTCGGATATACAGGTCCGTTTCTTGGAAACCCAAGACACAGCAGCACCTCCTAACGTAAAGATCCATCCAATCGTAGACTTGGATTTGGATTCTACATTGTTCCATGTTGCATTACTATATCCTTCTATTACAGCAGAATATCCTTTATAAGATAAACCATAGGTAACGGTTCCTTTCAAATAAGCTAAAACTCTGGAAATAGCTTTCCAATGTTCGAAACCTGGATTACTCGTAAATCGACATAACATGCTTATAGCATGTGCTATGTCTGGTCTAGTGCAATGCATAGCATACATAAGACTCCCAATAATACTGGAATACTCAAGTTGAGAAATAGTACGTCCATTATTCTTCTCCAGTTTAATACTAGGATCTAAAGGAGTCGGTGCTGGTTTGTCATTATAATGACCATATTTATTGAGACATTTCTCAATGTAGTGAGATTAGGTTAGTACCGGCTCTCCTTTTTTTCATAGGATTTTAATCCCTAAAATTACATCAGCCTCCCCTAGATCTTTCATATCAAATTTAGAAGATAGAAACTTCTTAGTTTCATTCACACTGGATATATTGAAACCAAATATTAGCATGTCATCAACGTATAAACATATTATAACATAATCATTGTTGTCTGATTTGCTATAAATACATTTATCAACATCATTGACAATGAAGCCTTGTGACAATGCTACTTTATCAAACTTCTCATGCCATTGCATGGGAGCTTGCTTCAGGCCATAAAGAGACTTTACTAATTTTTAAACTTTCATTTCTTGGCCTGGGGTTTTGAAACTTTCATGTTGTTCCATATATATCTCTTCTTCTAAATCTCCATTTAGAAATGCAGTCTTTACATCCATTTGATATACGACCAATTTATGAATTGATGCAAGTGCTATTAAACAGCGTATAGAAGATATGCGAGCAACTGGAGCATGTGTATCAAAATAATCTACTCCATGTCTTTGCTTATATCCCTTAGTAACTAATCTGGCTTTAATCTTATCAATGGATCCAACAGTATTCAACTTTTTCTTGAATATCCATTTACATCCTATTGGTTTAGCAGTAGGAGGTAAATCTGTCAAAATCCAAGTTTGGTTTACCAAAATTGAATTCATTTCATCATTGATAGCTTCCTTCCAGAAATTAGCATCTTTGGAACTCATAGCTTCAGAATAAGTTTTCGGGTCATCATTAACATTCATTACGTATCTAGTGATGTTAAGAATTTCATTCTTATTTCCTTCTACAAGATAAGTTATGAAGTCCGGACCAAAGTCCTTTTCTATTCTTGCTCTTTTACTCTTCCTTCGTTCAATATTTATTTCGGGTACTGAAACATCCTCGTTGTTTTGATAAGAGGTATAATCTGCATCATTGTTATCTCTAGTTTCAGTATGTTCTGAACTAGATGATGTCAATGGATTCTCGCTAGTTTGATATTGGGCTATATACTTGTTTTCAAAGAATTCTACATCTACAGACTCAATTACTTCAAAAGCATCAGGAATGATAAAAAGATAAGTTACACTATTAGAAGAATAACCTATAAAAGCACACTTATATGTTCTATTTCCTAATTTTGGTCCTTTTGGGATCTGGTTTTCTAACATAAGCTAAATGATGTGCACGTAAATGTGCATATTTTTACCACCATATTTAATCTATTTATATTAAATAAATGATCATATCGGGTATTTTAACTTGTTTAAACCAAAATTCAAATTATTTTCAAATTTTCACATATTCATCTTCATATAGGGTTAAAATGGTCATTTTTGTGCATTTATTAAATTGTGAAAATTTACTTGGAATTTTCTATGTTGTTTTGTAGGAAATTTGGTGAATTTTACAAGTGGCTTCATGATAATATATGCATGCACAAGAGTGAAGAGAACAAATGAAGATGGAAATAATTCTAAGTGATGATCATGGAGGACCCCACCCACTTACCTTGATTTTCAATTAGGAGCTAAGCACATGATAAAAGGACATTAAAGCTTCATGTACATTTAAGTGGGGGATTAGTGGATGTTAATGATTACTTGGCCACCACATTACCTCAAGGGCAATTTGGGCATTCCCTAAAAAAATGAATTAGGGTTTAACACTTGTATAAATACCCCATATCTTCATGTAACCCTCTTCTTTTTTAGTTCTCTTTTAGGCTCTCTTCTCTTAGTCTCTTCTCTTAGGAAAATAAAATGAGAGCTCTCTTTCATTTCATGGCTACTTAGCCATTTCTTCTTTTCATGTAACTTTTTATGCAATTTAATACATGTTCTTTTCATTTTCTTGTTTATTTCCTTTCATGTTGTAGTGTAGATCTCTTTTATTTTATGCAATTAGATTAGTTCTCTTTTCCATTAGCTTTCATTTTCCTCTTCTTTTTATTTTTGTTTATTTCATGTTGCTTTCTACTTGTGTTGACATAATAACACAAATGAGAGGCTAATCCCTATAATTTTGGTGTAATGATGCTCTCTTGAATCATGTAGATGCAACATAATTTCTCATTTATGTCTCTTTTGTGCTTAATGGAAAGTTGGATGTTTGTGTGATTTTGTGTTTAATATTGAGTTTGATAGCTTATGTTGTTCAAAACAAATAGGTTATGCTTAGTCATATGAATCGCTAATTACCTCTTCATCTACATATGATCATGGTAATGGAAGTGGATTTAGATTCAAAATTTGATGGTTTATGTTTCTAATTCAATAGTGAATAAGCCATGCTTAAAATAGATTCTACTTTTAATTTCATATCATTTTCATTGAAGTTAATAAGTGGGTTAGAGGGTGCATTAAAGTTTGATGGTTTAAGTTTGTTAATTAATAACACAATTAGGCTATACTTATGATAAATGCATCAACTAAACTCACAAATGACCAAAAAGATATCATAATTTCATTATGTTGATTTATATGATCATGAGAGGGGATTTACCTCTAAATTGCTCTTTAATCTCATATTTTTATTCTCCTTAGTTCTAGCTTTTTCTTACCTTTTTTAGTTAGTTTATTATCCCTGGACTTTGGTTTAATTTGATTGAATAGGTTTTTTAAAATCATCAATTCCCTGCGGATCGACCCGTACTCGCCATGTACTTCAATAGTACGCCGTGCGCTTGCGGTTATTGTTATTTCAAAATTCGTTCAACGGTTTTCTAACTCGATAGAAATTCCATCGTCGAACACTAAACATTCCCAAACTTTAAGTTTAGTCAAGTTAGGTTTTCTGTTAAATCATAGTTCATAATGGGAAACATTAATCTTTTCCTTTGTTTTCATTAGATATACACAATCATATCTAGAGTAATCATCAATAAATGTGATATAGTATTGATTACCACCATAGGTGATATGACTTTTTAAGTCACCCGCACCACTATATACCAAATCAAGCAAACCGATTTTTCTTTCTATAGATTTGAAAGATTTTCGGCGTATTTTTGCTTGAACACATATTTCACATTTGGAGATAGATTCGAAATCACGATCGGAAATTAATCCAAACTTATTCATATTTTTAAGGGATTTATAATTAACATGTCCTAATCTACCATGCCATAAACTAACAGAATCAACAGTTTAAACAGAAGATTTATTTATTACATTCAACTTAATCATGCCGTTACAAGAATATCCCTGTCCAATGAACTTCCTGTTTTTGGACAACACTAGTTTGTCAGACTCATACACTATCTTGAATCCTCCTTTGTTAAGAAGGTATCCAGAGACCAAATTCTTACAAATATCAGGTACATGATATACATTAACCAAAGTAAGAGTCTTTCCAAAAGATAACGGTAGTTCTATAGTGCCTTTGCCAATCACCTTACTGCGAACATTGTTTGCTCCGGTAACTTGATTCTCATCTCCGCTAACATCTTCGTAGTTCTTGTAGAGACTACGGTCCTTGCATATATGAATGATTGCTCCAGTATCAAGCCACCAATCATTTCCCATGTTCTCAACGGAGTTTGCCTCTTGCACTACTGCAACCAATTTGTCTTCGACCATATTCTCCTTTAATTGTTTCTTTCGTAGACGACAGTCACAAGCATAATGGCCGGACTAGTTACAGAAATAACAAGCGTCATTCTTCTTATCTTTCTTAGAATGTTTTTTCTTCTTAAACTGTGTCTCATCCTTAGGTTTTAGAGAATTTGATATTTCAACATTATTTGCCTTAGAATGAGATTCAGTTTGCGGATTATCATTTAGTTCTCTTTTATGAGAGTCCTCTTCTATACGAAGATGACGCTGTAAATTTTCTAAATCATAATCCGTCTCTGCATGTTTCAATTTCTTTTTATAATCATTCCAAGAGTGAGGGAGTCTAGAAATAATAACTCCAACCACAAAGGATTCAGGGAGTTCAATCTTGGCATCTTTCAGTTAATTGACTATATATATAATATCACTAACTTGTCCAATAATGGACTTATTATCATGCATTTTGAAATCCATAAAATTGCATACCAGGAATTTCTTATTGCTTGCCTCAGATATTCGATATTTTCTCTCCAGGGCAGTCCAAAGTGTTTTGGCTGTTTCAAGATTGCTATGTGCGTTGTAAACTGATGTAGATAACGTGTTGAGAGTGTGCCCTCTACACAAGAAATCATCTTCTTTGAACTTTGCTCATTTTGCTTTCAATTCGTCAGTATCTATATCAGTTTCCTCTGGTATTTCTTCCAAGTTATCTTCAAGAATATTGAACAATTTGCCCATGGTAAAAAATAATTTCATCGTCTCTTGCCAACGAGTGAAGTTTTCACCATCAAACCGCTCCAATCGCGTCAAATGTTGATTCATAACTTGAGGAGCATTGATATTTCTTGAACTCGAACAATCCATGGTTGAAAATATTGTCTAAAAATTGTTGGATAATTGTGTCGATGATTCGAGAACGATGAAGATGATAACTGTTGTACTTCTGACTTCAAGGATCTACTGCGTAGATTCTTTTAGACAATAGTTCAACCCAACAGGTACAAACGGGTTATCGAACTATCGACTTCAGGATTCAATGAAGCCTTAAAACAGCGTAATCGAATTCAAAACTTGTACGATTTTGATCCGACCAAGAACACTCAAATTTTGATCTTTGATGATGTAATTTAGTACAGAATAGAATGAAGAAGAAGAAGAGATTCGATCTGCAACATTTCTACGTTTGTAACACCTTACAAGCGTCGCAAACTGTGGTGGAAACGGCAGTGTTCTGCAACACTTTCTAGGTGTCGTAGATCTGGAGGAAGAAGAAGGTACAGAGAAAAGAGATTGCTCTTATTGACGATTCCTGGGCGTCACTATTTATAGTAGTGAGGAAGTGTCGTCAAGAGTCGCATCCTTTCCAACAGTCTGAAACCGTTACAAATGGTCACGACTTTTCGTAACAGTTTGAAACTGTTACTAAACGGTCGCGTCCCTTCATTCAAATGACCCGCCAAATCTGTCCGTTCAAATTCAAATTCTGGATCCGGCCTGTTAAAAAAAATTAATTCGTCATTTTAGACCCGAACCCGACCCGGTCCGGTCGGTTGGACGGACGGCGGTGGCGGCGGCGCGCGTGTGATGTTGACGCATAACTCCCTCCTCACATCAAAGCAAAGCTTTGGGTGCCCAAAGGGGCCAACATTCCTTAGAGAAATCCATATATAAATCAATATGTTCTCTTAACTTTCTAGATGTGGGACTATTCATCCCCTCTTCTTCCTTTCTCTTCCCTCTTCTTCTCTCTTCAAAAACAAAACTCATAACCCAAAACTAATTTTGAAAATTTTCGAACACACTTAACTATTTATAATTTATTTTTTACGGTTTGTATTTTATATATGGTAATTCAAAGGATAATAAGATTAACTGATCATTAGTGTAACCAATTCAGTTTCTTCAGTCTCATTAATAAGGTTATGGTTATCGTTGTTGGTAAATCGTATTTATGTACAGGCATGCATCTTAATTCTGGTTTGTTGGTGACGGACAATAAGTCCCTTGATACAACTGGTAAACAAAATACAAAGATTATTGCTTTTGATGCTATATCTAATCCAAGAATCAAATAGTTTGAAGTTAAACACCTTCTTCGGTATGCCTTTTCAGACTATACTCATAGGTTTCTTTTGGATGGGCTTTTGAGAGTTATTATTGTTAAGAAAAATCCGAAAAGTCAATATGAGTGAGCAAAATAAATGACCCAAAAAATTACTTTATATTTTATTTGAAATTCTTTTTTGGCAGTTAAATAAAAGTCTATAACTAATAAATGATAATTATTATTCAAATAGGAATAAAAAGTTGAGATTTATTTGATTTATGACTTAGCATCCATGTGTATTATAGTTCACTCACAAACATAAGACATGCCATAGTTTTTTTACTTTCTAAAATACTCTTGTTTTTCATATATTTCTCCCTATCAGTAAATGCAATATTCTTTTGAATTTATATCAAAATTATGAATTTAGTATTCAAATTATAACTAGAAATGTATTTGGAGCAAGCTGTTATGATAGCGCCTACAATGCGGACTTGCTCCTAATGGCTCCCTTATATTTGGATCATCTTAAGTTTTAAAACAGAATCATTGTTATACAAACCATTGATTCATGTACCTGAACCCATCTATCAAGCTTTTTGAAATTAAGAGCGATTTTTTCAACTAGTTTCTACATTGTTTTTTATTACAATCAGTGTTATCAGAATTATTTGATAGGTTGTTATTTGAGAAGTAAGAAAATGTGTTGAATTGATAATTCTGAATAATGATGTACAGAGTACATTCGGCTCTGTTATATATAGCAACAATAGATGATTAGGCTGCTCATAAGGCCCAATACCCGTTATTATAAAAAATGATATTATACTGCATGCTCGTATATTCTAACTCCTCCCTTTAATTTCATCTAGGGTTTTCTTCCTCCTTCCTCATATATGTGCCGCCATCTCTAATTCTCAGTTCCTCCTTCAATCGAGTGAAATTATTTCTTGAGAGTAGTTTCATGAGGATGTCAGCTCTCTGAAATAGGGCTGGATCATGATTAACTCTTAGTTTCCCCTCCATTACTTTCTCATGAACAAAGTACAGATCTATTTCAATGTAATTTGTTCGTGAGTGTAAAATAGGATTTGCCGAGAGGGAGACGGAGCTTAAATTGTCACACCAGATTATTGGTGTGTTTGAGAGATTAATTTTGATTTCGTTGAGTAGCGACTCGATCCATGTTATTTCCACTGCAGTGCTGGCGATTGCCCTATATCCGGCTTCAGTACTGGAGCGTGAAGTGGTGGCTTATTTCTTCGAACTCCATGAGATTGGGTTGCTACCCAAATATATGCAGAATCCTGAAGTGGATCTTTTATCATCGGGATCGGTGGCCCAGTATGCATCACAGTAAGCTTGTATGTTTAAACCCTTTGTATTGTTGTGATGCAGTCCATGGTTCGTTGTTCCTTTCAGGTATCGTAAAATGCATTTTATTGCTTTCCACTGATTGTTGAATGGATTATGCATGAATTGGCAGACTTTGTTTACACTGTAGCTTAGATCTGGTCTTGTTATTGTGATGTATTGTAGTGCCCCTATGATACTTCTGTACTGTTTTTCATTTGTGATGGCTTCTCCGGAATCTTTTGATAGTCTGAGGTTACTTGTCATAGGAGTAGGAAGTGGTTTTGCCTGATCCATATTTGCTCTTTTTAATAGATCCAGTATGTATCGTTTTTGACATAGAAACATTTCTGAACTGGATTTTCTTATGACTTCAATTCCAAGAAAGTAATGTGAATCACCTAGATCTTTTATAGAGAACATTTGATCAAGATGTTTGATTGTTTGATTCATGGCTTGATTGTCATTTCTAGTAATAATGATGTCGTCCACATATATCAGTATGTATGTGATCCTTTCCTGTTTGCATTGCATGTATACGGAATTGTCTGATTTTGTTGGTATAAATCCCAGATCTATCAATGTTGACTTGAGTTTTTCATTCCATACATGAGGAGCTTGCTTCAATCCATAAATGGCTTTATGTAACTTGCATAATAAACTGTTGCTGACCCCCTTCTTGCAACCTTCTAGTTGCTCTATAAATACATCCTCTTTTAAGTCTCCATTGAGAAAAGCATTATTTACATCAAGTTGTCTGATCTTCCATCTTCTGTGAAGAGAAATAGTTAACATAATTCTTATAGTGGTTGGTTTAACAACAGGGGAGAATGTCTCATTGAAGTCAAAACCATATTGTTGATTGTACTCTTTAGCTCAGTTTCAGTTGAACACTATATACTTTAAGTTTGAAAATACCACCTTTTGATCTTGTAGTCATGTGATGCCCTGAAACTGCAGGTGGTGATTCTTGAATATTAGTGTTCTCATCAGTGTGCTGAGACATGGATGAGGGGGATTCTCCTTGACTTGGATTGATGTCATTGTTCTGACTTGTATTGTGGAAGGAGCTGGAGGACTCATGGGAGTCATGACCTGATCTAGTAACACTACTGGGTAAAGGGTGTTATGGCCCTTGATCTCTCTGCATACTTCCATCAACCTGATCCCATTCAGGTATAATAGGTATGGATGGTATTGAAATGTTGTCTTTATTGTATACCTTCTTAGTTGTTTTGACATTTTTATCTGCAAATGGAAAATTATTCTCATTAAATACAACATGCCTTGAAACAAATATCCTACCATCACTGCTTAAACATCTGTACCCTTTTTGATTATTTCCATATCCTAACAAAGTGCATGGGGTAGATCTAAGACTTAATTTATGGTTATTATATGGTCTGAGACATGGAACATAAGCAGCCAAATGTCTTTAGACCTTTATAGTCAAGTTTAACCCCAAATAGCACTTCAATGGGATTCAGATGCTTGAGAACTTTGGTAGGAAGTCTATTAATTAAGTACACAGCAGTGTTAAAGGCTTCTGGCCAGAATTTCATGGGTACAGAGGCCTGTGCCAGTAGGGTTAAGCCAGTTTCTACTATGTGTCTGCGTTTTCTTTCTACTATTTCATTTTGCTCAGATGTATACGGGAAAGTTGTTCTATGAATAATACCTCTTCCTGAAAATATTGTTTTAGTGATTTATATTCATTACCACCATCAGTTTGTAAAGTCCTAACCTCACTGCTTAATTGTTTCTCTACTTGAGTTATGAACTTTATTACAGCCTTTTGTGTATCTGACTTGGATTTTAAAAAATATATCCATGTATATCTAGAATATGCATCAACAAATGATATATAATACCTGAAACCATAGTCTGAACTTATAGGAGTTGGTCCCCATAAGTCTGTTGCCACTAACTCTAGTGGTTTGCTAATAACTGTTGAATCTGCAAATGGCAATTTATGGCTTTTGTCTAATTGACAATAAGTACATACATATGGCAGAGATACATCAAAAGAGATATTATTATTCATAAGAACTTGCTTTACAGTGTTTACACTTGGATGTCCTAGTTTATAATGCCATAAAGTAAATATTTCTTGACCATTTTTAACATGAGATTCAGTACTGTTACACCACATATTCCTAACATTGCTCTTTCTTATGTTCCCAAAGTTGAATTTGTATAACCCTTTGTCCAGTTTACCCTGTAATAATATATCTTGATTTAGTAGATCTTTTACTAAACAGAATTTAGGGTGAAACTCAAAATACACAATGTTATCATTAGCAAATTGAGATACACTCAATAGATTTTTCTTAATTTGAGGAACTCTCAATAGATTATTGAGATTGAGATGTCTTTTACCTAGAACACTGCTGGTTCCAACATGTGTGATTTTTTAAGCTTCACCATTTCCCATATGAATATAATGCATACCTCTATATTCTTTATTGCCAAGATTGAGATTCTGAAGGCTTCTTATAAGGTGGTTGGTGGCACCTGAATCTAGGTACCAATCATCCCCTACAATTTCCTCAGTTCTGGTAAGTTTTTATGAGTTTAAGCTTTGTGTTCTTGAGCCTTCTGATTGACTGTCTTGCCTTTGATCTATATGTGTCACATTAGCACTGGAACTGTAATTTCTTTGATTTGCTTGATTTGCTTGATTTTGTTGATTTGGGTAGTATTCAGTGTTGAGTCTGAAGTAGCACTGCCTAGCTGTGTGCCCAGGCTTTTCACAAATCCGACATTTTGTTCTGTTATTATTCCATCTTCCATTTCTGCCTCTACCTCTCTGTGCAGCACCACCTCTTTGATTATAAAAGTCTTGTCTAATATTCTGATTTTCTTGCTTCTTTCCTTGAGTTCTGTTTCTGGAATTTGATGCATAGTTGAGTGATAATTTTGTATTGTTTTCTTTTCTTTGCTCAATTCTTCCTTCATGTGACAACAATATTGAATGAACATACTGCATATCAGGTAGATTTTGTTGTGATGAAATAATTGCCACCACTATGACAACAATACTTTCATGTGATAACAATATTTAATGATAACTATAAGACTTCATAAATTCCGTATAATTATTTAAAGAACCAAAGTGTTATAAACCAAATTTCTTTTCCAATTTTCCAAAACCATTTACTATAACAACATGTTATAGTCTCTGATCTCCTTTCTTTTCTCGAAAACATTTATTACAAAAAGGATGTTGTAATCCATGCTTTATTATTACCTAAAATCATATTTAAACCACTTTAAACATAGTTTAAAATCATTATTCAAACATCACTTAAAAAGTCACCACTTTTGGGAAAGAATTTTACTTTGGAAATAAAGGAGTTTCCCTTTTTATAAAGTACCCTTGCTTTATTATATCAAATAATCTTTTAAATTACTTATATAAATTCCAAACCACTTTTAAACACTTTATACAAAGTTTTAAACTTCCACTCAAATCATACTTAAAAGCCATCACTTCCAAAAGAAAATTCGACTTTGAAAAGTAAAGGAATTTCCTTTATATAACCACTTGTTTAAATATCTTAAATAAATTCTTAAGATATACTTAGAACTTAAAACTCCTTTTTAAATACTTATACAATTTTTATAAAACACATTTGAAAAGAATTTAGAAAATATCTAAAATAGATAACCCTTCCTTTTACTTTATTAAAACCATAGATTTCCAAAAGTGCATCCATAGCGACTACCGCTCCATGGACTGTAACTTTTAAAACTTTGTTTTGTAAATCAAATAGCCTTTTTAAACTCCATTTTCTTCCTATATCTTAAACCACTAAAAATACCTTTGCAAATAGGTTTAAAAATAAAAGTCAAGTTTGGAAAATATTTCAAAACACTTTTAGAAATCAAACGAAAAAGTTACATAATTTATAGAAGTCCAGTGCTGCATTTAAACATCCTTGAAAAATCCAAGTAGCAAAAAAGCATTTCAACCGAAAATCAAAGTCATAAAAAGTTGTAGAAAGACTTCAAAACTACATTAGCACTTAACTAATGCTACTGCTACTTTTTTCACTAAAAAGGTCCAACTTTTAAAACATATCAATGTTTTATATACAACATAGCCAAGCTGCCAAGCTTTTGGCATTCAACACATTATACAACAAGTACATAAATAAAATTAAAATCAACAATGGCGAGGAGTCCTATAGGATCCCTCTACAAAATTTATATTCTTTGAAGTGCTTCCGTAGCGATCTATTCGCTACGAAGACACTTCGACTTCCTTTTTTTTACTAGCCCTTGCTAATCCTTATGTGTTTTAGCTCATGCCTATACAACATGACCATATTCATGTTTACAAGTCATTCAAGTCTCTTGCAAAAATAATTCCATATGATATTTGCTTTTAAGCAGGAATAAAATCCAAACAAGCAATATACACAAGTATAAACGACATAAATAACAATTTATTTTACAACATTTAGTCAATTTTAAAACCATTTTAAAGTGATTTTAACTCACTTTCTGAAGACTAAACTTCAAGAAAGACACAAGCTCCCTTCGTCGACCAAAAAATGACCAAAGCATCCTCCTTTCCTTGTTCTAACTTGCTTTAAGACACATGACAACCCCTAGGTGCTCAGGCACTTGGCAATAATAGGATGCTTAGCTTCAAGCTTTAGGATGTTGGTGGTACCAAGAAATGACCAAGAAAAGATACTACATATTTTAATCCATAGAAAATATACATACAGACTAAGTAACACCAAAATGATACTAAGAAACTAGGTCCTACAAAGTAGTATCATACATCCCCTTACCAGGAAGGGTAATACCTAAGAGAAGTGCTTACCATACAAACATATCTCTTGCCCATATTTAGTCACTTCCGAGCCGTTCGAACTTGATAACATAAAAATACTTCTTCTTTTCCAAATCCCATTTTGAAACAATACTGTATATATATTTCTATATAAATAGTTTCTTAAAAAATATTGCCAATCTTGCTTTGGGATCGTTCGGATTCGTACTTGTTTCGATCATACAATGACAAAGGGGATAATTTACAAAGTGTATTGCAACGTTCGCCTAAACAAACATCTGACCGTCACTTAGAAGATTATTCAGATCACCATAAAACTAATCGAGACTCATTCCTCAAACTATCCAAAGGAAATGTATCTTACATAAAATCCTCTTTGAAAATACTTATACTTATAAATACTTTCAAGTAATACTATTATTACTTTTTCCAAAAATCATTTGAAATCTTTTTCAAAGACACTGAGATTTAAATTCAAAAATCCTCCTTATTTACGAATCGCATTTTATAAACATAATTAATAAAATCATTCCTTCTTGTATCAAAATAAAATTAATATTAACATTACTACTAAACACCTTATAGTCAAATTATGACACTTAATTCACAAGGTGTTCATATTTAATCTAAATCAAACAAATAAATGCTCATAAACTGGCTAAGTATAAATAATCAATCAGCAAATAATAGTTAATACTCCTAAACTGGACGAGCATTGCTAATCAAACAATAAATGATAATAATTGAATATTATCTTTTTTTAAAAACAAACACATCACAAATAACTATATCAACTTTTGAAAATTATTCTTTTATATATAAAATATAATCTTAGGTAAAATTATTTCTTTTACCAATTTCAGCACAACATAAAACATTTTTATAACACTAGCAAATGCGCGCTCTCATATATAATACACTCAACTTATTCTATGGTGTTACTAAACCTATCTCGAATGAGTTTTACCCCACTAAGGCCTAGATGTTCGCTCAACCTAAGCTCTGATACCAAATGTAAAGACCCGCCTTTTCGACCCTCAAAAATCGACACTAATACATTCACAGTATTCATGTGCCGAACATCCTAGTGTCGGAAGACAGATTGTTGGAGTACAAAAAAGACAGAGAAAAATCTCACATCGTGATGAGTAATATATAATATTCAAATGATCTTTACAAAAATAAAACTTTAATATACATACAACAATCAGAGTAAACTAACCTATCATCAGCCTGGACAGTTATAACAGTCTATCCTCACAAATGCTGATAAATACAAAACAAGTGATGTAGCGGAAAATAAAATATGCGAATAGGTCTTGGAGGCATCCGGCTCATCTCTTGAAGCTCCAAAGCATCCATAGCTAAATTTGAAAATGTAGTTGGGTCTGACCCGAGTATTATAAGAAAATAACCCCGGATCAGTCTTGTAAAACAACGTGAGAAACTCAAATCATATGGATTTTTAATGTTATAAAATCTTTCAAAAGTAAAGGTATCTCGTAAGACCACGACACATATAAACATGGACGGGTTTTAACCTTACGATAACCAACCATTTTTATTTCAAAATCTTATGATATTATAGATAATGTCTAGGGTTTAAAATAAATATATAGCATAGCCGAAATGCTTGCATCTCACATTCTAGTATTCGTGCATAACTAAGTCCATAAGGCATGTATTGGAAAATGGATTCCATCAATGACAAGGCTATCGAGGTAGTGCATGTCACAGTACACCTCTAGAGAAAATGTAGTAAGAGCCCCACATGGACCACTTGTAAACACAGGAACAACCTTACCCTTCTTGGATAGTACCGTTGTAAAAAACACATAGAAGAGTTAACCCAACATAAAACAAATGCTGTTATTTATAAAAATATATAATTGATGAATAAAAATACTATAGTGTTCACTTATTGTTGTTAAAAGGTTTTGTACAACGGTTAACAAATGATGTGAATGCTCTTTTTTAATAGCGTTTATTTTTTGTTGTTAAATCTCTGGGATCTACAACAACGTGTCGTTAAACAACATTCTTAATATTGTTGTTAAAAGATATGACAACCATACTAAGAAAAGTTATCCTTTCAACTTCTATAGCCTTATTTTAGCGAGTCACCAAGCTCAAATAATTTTTCATTAATTTGTCATCTTAAGAACTCATTAGACCTTCTTGGTGCCTTTTCACTAAATAAAGACTATTTCTTCTAGCCCATCACCTCATGCTCTAGGCTGGGAGTTTGTAAAAACTCATTTAGAAAGCTACCATACTCATATGCATAACATATTCATTTCCGAAGAGTCATCCCATAACGGGGAACAATACAATACAAGAAACATAGCTTCACTTCAAAGCATACTTTAATTTGCATGTTGAAGGCTAGTTCAATACAATTTTGTGAGCATGAGTGAATTTGTATCGCCCCGTAAATTCGAATATTTCGTCTTCGAATATCGTAACGTTTTGAAATATAATCAAGTGCTATAAATGTGATTTTATAACATTGTTAAACATATTTTAATTGTTGAATAATGATATGAAACATGTTTTTGAAATTTGTTTACAAAAATATATTCTTCGAAGAAATATCAATAATGTGACCGAAAATCGATTTATCGATAAACAGCTTTTTGATCGATATAAGTTATTCGAACTCTTTTGTACATAGCTAAGGAACTTATGAAGACATTAGAAACTAATTAACACACTTTTCTTTATGGAATAATTAGAACATTCTAGAAGCTTCTAATGGATAAGAGATATTTATATGTAAGTTCTTCATAGAATAACTTTTCTTTATGGAATAATAAGAACATTCTAGAAGCTTCTAATGGATAAGGGACATTTGTGAATAAAAGTGAGAGGCTAGGCTCTTATTTATAGTGGTTAAAAAGTACCAAAACCATCGGATTTAAGTTGGTTTAAAATAATAAAATCCGGATCGTTCACGGTCTGCGTTAACCCTAACCGCCACAATAGCACCGGTCGATTGGTCCATCCTAGGCGGTTGACTAGTTGGTCTATTTTTAGAACGTTATTCTCTTGCCATCAATTTATTTATTTGATACCTTAATTAATTTTTAAGGTTAATGTTTACATAACCCCCAAGTCTAATTACTGTTACTTTTTAAATTTCAAACTTTAGCATTATTTATTTATTTAATTTGAATTCTATTTAAATTAATTTGAATCCAAAAACTTCAAACGCCAATAACTTTTTTGTTTGAGCTCCGTTTTCAAATTTTATATACAAAAATTGATCATAACATCGCCACGAATGTAACGACACAACTTTCGTGGTCAAATTCTAAAATCGAAAAATTTCCATTTTAGCATGATTATTAATTTATTAATTAATTCGCTTTTTATTAGTTAATTTCTTATTAATTTTACGGGATCTTACATTCTCCCCCCTTAAAAAGGATTTCTTCCCCGATATCCCTAAGGGACGGACAGCGTGATGCGCACTAAGCATCCATGTGATATAACCATGTTATCTATGCAACCATTTGCTCAAAAAGTGCAATGTGATTATATATGCAGACGTACTATAGGTGAGCTCAATCCTAGCGTGTATACAAGTGCCGTGACATATAGGTGTAATACCTCAAAAAATTAACAAAAAATTAATAAGAAAATTAAATTTAAATAAAACAAGGACTAAAAATAAAATTTTCACAAACATTCGAATTTGGCTACAAAACTTGCATCATTGAGCTCGTATTGATTTTTTGGATAATTTTCATGTATAACGCTTGAACATCGAGGTTAGTACGGAGAAGTTACAGACATTTGGAAAAAAATAGAATAAGCATAGAAATAAAAGTATCCAAATTTAGCTAACCACTAGTGGACCCAGGAGGGTCAATGGTCGATTAGCAGTGGTAGACCTAGGGAAAAGGGCGGTCGATCATGCATGTAGAAAGTTCGAGACATTTGGAGCTGGTTTGGACGATTGCGATTGTTTGCTTTATCGCCAAGTTTTGATGAGTGTACACAATCACGCTAAAATATTCTTCATGCCAAATCAATGCACCAAATTGATTCCCAACCTCTATAAATTAAAACCTAGGCTAACCCTAAACTCAATAGAAAATATACCATTATCGAAACTCTACCGAAGTTCTTCCTCTTCACTTCTAAATTTCTTCCAATAAAATAAAATAAAATCAAAGCAAAAATACAATAGTAGATCGGATTTAGAAGGAGCAAGCTTACAGAGGTGATTCTCTAACGGAGCGTGTTGGTAGAGCTTGGATCTAAGGTGAATGGTCATAGGTTTGATTAGTTGATTATTACAGTTAATTTTAATTTATTCTAATTGATCTAGGGTGTTAGTTATTTGCACTATAAATTGTAAATCCAAACTGTTAAACCTGGAATCTGGATTAGAAACTAGAATTTGTTATAAATTGACAAATCATATTTTAACCAAGTTGAACCCCTTTGTTATTGAAATGTAAAACCCTAACTTAAAACCTGTGATCTACGGTAGAAATTGAAGTCGCTGTAAAATGGTACATCTAATGTTTAATGATAGCACACCACTCCATTATTGAACTTGTAAACCCTAAATTAAACGATGGGAATTTAATAGGTATAAATCTATAAATTAAAAATATAAGACTGGTCACTAATTAGGATTAACTGTTAAACTCGAATTGACAATCGAACTAACAATAAAAATTGCATAATTAAAAATAAAATCAAGAAATAATAAAACCCTAACTTTTGAACTGCGATCGATCAACCACTCGTCTTGAGCGGTCAACCGGTTAGGGCATAGCGGTCGATTAGTTAAGACGTAAATTGCAGAATCTGAACCTTGGCTTAAGGCCCATGTTAGAAATAAAATGTATATAAATTGTTAATTGTTGCATGAGCCCATCTTAGGACTAGATGTGTATGTTAGAGGTAATAGGGAAGCTAGTTCCCTATGAAAGGACGCTTGGTCGTTGCGGTATTAGGCAAATGTTCTTTACCTAATTGAGGGTCGATCATTCGACTAGGGTCAATTTTTATCGCAAATGGGCACTCACAGGAGGTTCCGCAGTGGACACGCAGCACTAACGAATGCCTAATGGAGTGTGTGAGCCCGGCACAATGGAGTCCTAGTATGCACAGTTTCTGACGTGACGTGATACAGATTCAAATGGTGGACACCGACGCGTACAATAAGTGGTGAACACTACGATCAAGATGCGGACACGAATGCATATGATGAGACACACCGATGAGTCAACATTGCAACCTCCCCCTCGAGGTGTAGTTGGGTTATGGGTAGTCGTAGTTAGAGGAAATCGACCCCTCGGTGGCTCTAGTAGTAGTGATATCAGTGGGGAGTAGTTCCATGGTAGCATTATGCAGTGATATTAGTGGATATTTATTTCCATAGTAGCCTAGTGGCAGTGTTTCCTTATTGGTAGCTCTAGGAGTGGTATTCGATTGTTAGACCTTGAGGTTCGATCCCTAGTCCGATCCTTGTAACAGCTTGCACAATTTGTAGTGTATGTGAGTGTTGGTCCAAAATCCTTAAGTCAAGGCCCTAGAAAGTGTACACTTGTAGAATACCCTATGTTGCATATGATAGATTTAAAGTTAACTGCATGTGATCATCATATATTAAACATGTACTCATTCACCAGACTTTTTCCTGACCCATTCCCTTCTTTTCATTTTCCCCTACCACAGGATGACAGGTTAGCAGATGATTTAGCACCATACGTGGAGAAAGGAGCGACATGTTGGAGTTTTCATATTCTTTGTTGTTCATCATGTAGTTACTTATTGTATTAAAAAGTCTATAAAACTTATATTTTACTTTGGAAACAGTGTATATGGCAATAAAATATTTTTGAGATTGTTTTTCTGTACTTATATTTTTAATTCCTTCTGCTATGAGATCCGAAAGTGTAGAGTGCCTTAGAATTTACCCTTATAATTATGTTTTGTAATATTTTAGAAACCCAACAACTTGTATTTGTCGGCATAACACGAGTTCGAATGTCGCCTTAGGCGTTGGATTGGTTTGGTGGGAAGTGCGGGTTGTTACATTGGTATCAGAGCAAGGTTTAAGTTCCCTTAGGATTTAGGCACGTACTAAGAGAACATACTTGAAAAGTTTTAAAAAAGTTTTTTAAAAAGGTTTTCAAAGTGTATTTCAAAATGGACTTTTGAAAGGGGGGTGTGTGTGTGTGTGTATAGATGAAAGTTTTCATAGTTTATACATATATGTAAAGTTATAACAAGAAAGAACGATATCAAATATTCTTGCCAAGTACTATCTATGGGAAAGTTGAAAATAATTCCCAAACATAGATAGTGAGAATGATAAATTTGGATAGGAATGGCTCAGAAGAGGCAGCTAAGATTCCAGACGTGAATAACCCCTATGGTTCTATCAGTATCCGTAAGCGAGGAGACAAGATGAGTCTAATCCAACTAAGGAAATGAATTATAATTTTCTAATATGTGTATTAATACACAACACCTTATATATTTTGACTCATAAGGTAGTTGTTGGCTAATATGTTATATAAGCAGACAATTGTGGGTGAGAGTAAAGGTTAAGGTTATAACAGTTGAGGTGAAAAATAAACTTTTCACATTTATAAGGTAGTTATTGGCTAGTAGAGGTTTTATATACCAACTAGCGGTAGCAAGTAAATTATGAACTTAAGGGTGGGTAAAGGAGATTAGTACCATGAGACTCATATAATAGGAATATGATGTTGATAGCATAAAGGGGACATGAAGGAGGACTTTACAAAATTAAGGTAGATTCCCCAATTAAAGCAAAAATCATATTCTCATATTGGTAGTAGTTATAAGGACTCTTACTTATTTAAAGGTAAGCTAAAGTATTTCCATATTGAAGTTGGATGCTGTATTGGAAACTAAACTTGAATTAACCATCTTCAAAAAGAAGGACAAAAACCTTATGCACTTAAAGTTTGGTTAAGTATAAGTGGGCTTAGGTAATCAGGTTGCTATTGTCTACTCCGTTTTACATGATAAACCAACGAAAATGTTTTCTAAAAATTAGAAGCGGTAGATGTCTAACATTTAAATAAAAAAATGGTTGGTATATAATTCTATATAAGATAATTAGACAACCTTTATGGAAATTGTTTAAAAGGTAAAAATTAGAGAATTTGATAAAAAGCAATTTATCAATAACTATTTTAAAGCCTTTATTTTGTCTTTTAAGCACATTGTTATATGTACCCTCAATGTGCACTTTGCTTTTAAATAATAGAACTTTTGAAAAATTAAATTAAAATTGAGGAGTATGTAAGACCCAAATTTTGGAACTCTTTTTATAAACAAGAAATGGTTAGACTTCAAAATGTCTTTTATTGATGTTTCTGTCAAACTCTAAAATAATAATATTAATAAATTAAAAATATCGCATTTTCTTTAAAAATACATCTTTGTGAAAATTCCTTATTTATAAACGATTTTTTTTGGAAAGATGTGCTTTATGTATGTTTTGCTAATATAAGCTTAACCATTTTGATAATTTAATTAAAGAAATGTCATAATTTTAGTAAAAGAAGAAATGTTGTTAAAAGTTTTACAGTTTTAAAAACTTACTAGTTTTGTGGAAATGATGTTAAAACCAAAGGTCTTGATTTAAAAAGCTAAAATGGAAATATTACGACCATCACATAAACTTAAAAGAAAAGAATGGATTGGAGTTAGATAAATAGAACTAAACAGCCCATTAGGACAAAATTGACTGTGGAATTTGTAAGCATTGAAATGGTTGGGATAGAGATAAAAAGTAACATGGGAATTTAGCAACATTTTCAATCAATTGAATTAGAAGGATATAGTATTAGTTCGAACTTCTTGTAATAGTGAAGAGTGAAAGTCACCTTGTGTCTTTCTGCCCAAGTATGGTTTGAACTGTAGAATTTTTATGTGAAGAAGTTTGGAAAGTATGATTTGAATAAACATTTTTTAAAATAAGGTAAAGAGTAGGCCGAGATGCTTTGTTATATCAAAAAATGTTGTGGATGCAAGAAGTTCTCTGGTTTGAAGTGTAAAAGGGCTAAGTAGCGTCTACTTCAATCCTTATGTGGTGCGTGGAGCGATAAATGGGCAACACCTTGATTACATTAGGGGATCTAAATTGGAATGGTAAGTGTAGGCGTGGCACTATAGCAGCAAGGTCATATATGAGAGAATATGATACTTGTAGGCTACGGACAGTCCTGGTATTGGTCGGTATCATATAGGTGAGGGTAGGATACCTATTGGCTACATACGTCCAGGCATCATGTTATTCCCTTGAAGGCTACGAGCAGACCAGGTGGACGTAAGTGTGAAAGAATATATTATATATATATCATTGGAGTTATAGCATAGTAAACATGTTCCATGTATGCCTATGTAAATCTTGGAATTGTAGGGTTATATATCACATGTATGTGAATTTGGAAAATATTGGGTAGCAGTATTCCCTGAAACTTATAAATCATGTGATGTTCCAGATTTGTAGATTAGATGACAAGTGCAAGTAAAATGTAAATTAAGTTATCGCAGTAAATTTTTGGGATCTAGGTAATATTTTAATTCATTGGAATGTAGAGGGTTGTGATACAAATTCCTATAGATTATCAAGTTCAGATTTATAAATAAAAGTTTATCGTTTGAAATGACAAGGAATTCTCCAAAAAAAGATATGTATAAAATAGGGATATATATACCATATATTGTACTATCTATTTCAATAACTATGAAAAAGATAATTCTTCGTAATTCCGAAAATAACACAAATTCTCCTTTTGAATAAGATATAGGAATTTACACTGTTAACCTTTCCTTTGGAAGAGATGTAATTCCAATGCATTAAAATACAGAAATCCCTAAGTACAAACCAAGGCATTGGTCACTATGTGGAGTGGATCAAAATGGCAAACCATTCCATATTGAGTTGTCCCAACCATGAAATAATTGGAATAAAGTGCTAAAGGTTATGTTTTATAAAAAGATCTCATTTATGGGAGGACATTAAGAAATGGTGAACTTTTAAAAGTTCAAACCACAAAAAGTATTCTAGATAAAATTATAGTCAAGATTTTGCAAAGGGTGGTTAATTCAAGGATTTGGGTCTCAGCCAAGAAAATGATATTGTTATTTGTAAGCATTGAGAATGCGAAAGCGATTTCCATAGAAAAGAAGATCGGGAAATTTTTAGTAAGATTTGGAGAAAGGAATAAAAGGATTCTTTCAATCATCCGTCGGATTGGAAGAAGACTATTTACTTAAGGAAATTCATGGAAGACAAACTTAGAATACATAGTTATGCTACGTAGCAATCGCACGCGGACGAAGTGCCATGATTTTTGAAAAACTGAAGAAACAATTTGGAAATAAAACGGGATGACCTAAATTGAATAGAATTGGAGAAGAAGTTTTGTTATTTCTAACATTTAAGAAATCAGTAGGTTTGGATAACCATGGAGAAAATGGAGATATAGCAAAGAGCTAAGTAGGAAGTACGATAGAAGGAGACACCATCCATGTCTGAGTTGTCCCACTTGGTATTTAGAAGTTGAGGTGATTAGGTATGCCATTGGATGAATTAAGGCAGTATGTTGTGCATTGAGAATTTCGTAGAGCTACAATTCTATGCGGGCATACTTATGCTCAAGTTATTTAGCATGGTGTAAGTCAACATCATTTAAGTTGATAGCAAGGATTATTAGGGGTTATTGATGCACATACATTTGGATTGAAAATTTATGCTAGTGGTAAAAAAATTGATAAGGACAGTCGGGATTTAATTCATAGAAGAACAAGGACTGCACAAGTTAGGTAGAAAAGCATGTATAAACAAGAGATACATGGGGTAGTTCGTGGAGCTGAGTCCTCTATAGTCGGTGGAGCTGAGTCCACTACAGTCCATGGGACTGAGTCTATAATAGAATTCAGACAAGTAGAAAATCCCCAAGGCAAGATAGAATACCACTAAGTTATTATGAAGCCATCATTGGGTACTTGCAGAAGTGTTTATGTGATGCAGTTACCATGGTAGAACTATGTCAGTTAAAGAAAGTTAAAAGGATAACACCCCGTAATTTTACGACAAGTACTCAAAAAGGAATTAATTAATAAATTATAATACTGAAAAATAGAATTTATACAAATGTCGGAATTTGACTACAAAACTTACACCCTTGGGTTCATGGCAATTTTCTCATCAATTTTCATATATAAAGTTTTCCAATCGGATTTAAATGAAAAAGTTATTAACGTTTGAAGTTTTAGAATCGGAAATAATTAAATATGTAACTAAGGAAATAGAAATAATTAACTAACGTTAGTTACCGGCAGTAAAATTTAACGAACAGTTAAAATTAGCTTGGAGGTTAAGAAAAATGCTAATGGAAACAAATACTATCAATTGGTTTAATTAAGGAATAAAATTAAGCAAATCGGCATGGAAAATAAATCACCGTTAAAAGCAAGCAACAATCGACCCGAGATGCACCTAGGTCGACCGATACCGGTCGACCCAAGGTCATTAACGGTCGACAGAAAAGCTTGAGATGGAGGCAACGCCAACCCTCAGGTTCGCTATGCACCAATTAATATACTGGATCGGTCGCCTATGTTTATACCTGGCTAGGCCTAACAGAACAACTAAGTTAACTAACAGAAGCATAAGGAGCCGAAGGCCAATAAGAACAATAATAACCAGTTAGTCTTTCCTTTCTTCCCGCTTGAAACAACGAGCTACCTTACCCTTAACGGGCAGAGTTAAGGAGTTCGTTCGCCTCCCTTATGATCAGACTCAAGAGGTGGTTTCGGTCCTGTAGGTGCGAAGCCGCCCCTATTATACCAGGGGGTCGAGGGCCCAAGTAATATAATTCTAGTTTTCTTATTCCTAGTCGAGCCGAGAGTCGACTCGAGAAATATGTCCGCTATCCCGCATAACCGTGAACTCGGTCGTGCATTCGGCAAGACGACACGCTTTTGGACCTTGCTTCGAGTGTGGAAGGTGAAAACTCGGGGCGCGCTTTGGGTAAAACTGGGAAATACCCGAAGCATGCATTTGGAAGTAGCTGCTTCGAGTCGCACGATGGAAAACTCGGAGCGCGCTTCGGGCAAATCGGCATTTTTCTCGAGGCAAGCCCGAGGAAGTCCCTGCTTCGAGTCGAGCACGTGAAAACTGCCTGCCCTTGTTAATTCGACAGTAAATTTTAGCCTGAATGTCCCATATTTAAAATACTTTAATCAAACGATTGGCATTGAATTGAACCTCTATAAATATAGACTTAGACCCTCACTTCTAAATTCATACTTTCACAGTGACGCCGGAGCTCTGCCATTCTCTCTTCTCCTTCAAAATTCTAAATTCTTAGAAATAGTTCAGTTAATACGTATATACAATTGGAGAATCATAGAAGATGATTGAGGAATAAAATATATTCAAATCAAATCGCCTAAGCCAAGGTAAATTTTAAATCCGAATCTAAAATATAAATAAAATTCCAAATCTCTTTCCTAATCTGGATCTCTGATAAATCGATATACTAGACACGAGTATAATATAACAGGATTTGATATGAAATGTTTTGGTTATCGTAAGGAAAAAATCCATCCATGTTTATGTACGGCGTGGTCTTAAGAGATACTTTGTTTTGAAAGGTTTTTATAACTTTAAAATTTAGTTGAGATGTGTTTCTCACGCTAGTTTACCAGACTGATCCAGACATTCTTCCCTTTCAATGCTTGGGTCAGACCAACATATTTACATATTTAGATTTGGATGCTTTGGAACTTCAGCAGACGAGCTAGAGGTCTTCAGATCGTATTCGTATATGTTTATTGTTCCACTACAGAGTTGTTTAATTAACAGCATTTGTGAGGATAGGTTATTATAACTGTCCAGGCTGATGATTGTGATTTGATTTTGTACTCTAATGGATGTTTGTAAATTATACTACAGTTTCTCTTTCTGTAAAGATCATTGATATTATATTATATGTTGTTCCATTGCGTTTGTGAGATTCCGTGATTGTTTTAGTTTCTTTTCTCTTCTTCTTCTATTCTCTTCTTTTCTTCTTTCTTTCTCATGACTATCCGTCTTTCCGTTCAATTTGGGTTGGACATGTGTGGCTTATTGTCAGCTCGAATTCGCGTGGATTTGCGGGTTGTTACAGCATAGTATCAGAGCTTAGGATTTTGCGAACAGCTAGGCTTTAGTTGGGTACTCATTATAGATAGGGTTAGTAATACCCTAGATTGAGTTTGAGTGTATCATAGATATGAGCGCGTATTTGTTAGTTATATAAAAATGTTATATATTGTCTTAATTTATCTATTGAGTGGCTTATAAATTCTAGTCGATATAGGGGATGCCATGTTACTGATAGGGAGTTCTAAACGTTTAAACAAGGCAAACCGACATAGAACTATTTTAAAAGTGGGTAAATGTAATTTTACCTTGAATTTTTGTTATATACGAAGGAATAATTTTTCAGAAATTAAGATAGGTATATATGGTGTGTTTAGTTGTTAGTGAATGGTAATAATTGATTATTATCATTTGTCCTTTCTTGTTTGTGTTCTAATAAAAACTGTTAGTATTATAATATAAACAAAGATAAACAATAAAAAATGGTTTTATATAACCAAAGTGAAATTATATATATAAGTATAAATTTATAAATTTGATTTATAAATAAAAAAGGAATTTAAAAGAAATAAAAAGCACTAAACTCACTTTAGTCGCTGGAAAATAATTCGAGTGATGACTACAGCATTATCAGTATTCATTTTCGAGTTTCTAAGTGATGGATTGCTACCTTAGTAATTTACTATTGAAGTTACATTTGATAAAACAAGTTTTGATTGTAAAATTCCAAGTATGATTTGATAAATATATGAAATTAAAATTTAACTAAGTAAAGTTAAATAAATTGTGGTGAAAGTAAGTTTAACTTAAGCAAAGTTAAATGAAATTGAATTTGATTTGTAATTGAAATTAATGAAATGAACTAATGAAATAAATTAGTGACATGGATATGAACTTGAGTTATAAAATGAAATTCAACTTAAGTTGTAAAATGAATTGAATGTGGTTTAGAATGTTGTCCGATAGAATTGAATATGAACTTAAGTTTTAAAGTGAAATAAAAATAGGAAGCGTTGTATAAAATGCTTGAAATTAACTTAAATAATTGTTGTATGGAATGGTTCATAAATAATATTAGTAGTAAAGAAGATATACTAAGTAAATTGAATATGGAATGAAATGTTGTTAAATATAAATTTAATTTAATATGAATATTAGTAAGTGAGTGTTAATGAATTGATGAAAATGAAATTAATAGAAAAAATGAAAGTAAATGAATGAATGTGAATAAAGCAATATGAATAATTGAATTTGATTTAAATTGAATGCGGATCAATTGAATGTAAAAAGAATTGAATGTAAATAAAAGAACGGGATATAATAAGAAAACAATTGAAATAAATACCTAAATGTACATATATTATTTTTTTCGCATAACTGTTTGATCCATATTCGAATATACGATTTCGAGGTGATTTACACCAATTCGAGTTAGGATTTCACTCGATTTCTTGATGGCGAGCACTGGATATGGATTTTTGATTGATTCTGATATTCTCTATCATAGTATATGGCTATGCAAGGAGAATGATGGTTTTTAATCAAGGAACCAGATCTGAATCCGCACTAAAGTGGTCATGTGAACGATACCAGTTCGGAAGTGAAATTGTGTGATCGAGCAAGCGATCAAGTAGGGTTTTGCGTACGGATGATATATGTATATCATACGGGCTTTAATAAATTAAATGTTGACATTGGAAAATGCAAAATTGGTATGATTATGAATTAATTGGATGAATATTCATTGTTTGATGGTTTCTTTTGTTACCTTTGCTACATTTGCATATAGTTATTGTATATTCTATGTTATATATTAATATTACTTTCTATATACTTATTCTCATTAGTTGTTGAGTGATTAGTAGGTGTGGATGGCGTATGCTTTGCATTTGGAGCTCGCTTTCGCATTATATTGATTGTATATGCTCGCTAATATAATAAAAGGTACACATCTCGAATTACATATCGTATTTTTATATTTCTGTCCCTACGGGATGCCTCATCCTTGAAGATGATGTATATTTGTGATTATATATATATTGTAAAAAAATTCGATCGAACTACACAAAGGAGACGCTGGCAATAAAATTCGTAAATTTAAGGCGTTAGAATTTTTTTGAGAATTTTGGAAAAAAATTTATAACTAAAAATTTATTTGAGTTATAACTTGGAATAAATGAATGGATGGTATTAGTTGGAATCTGTGAGTGAGTTTTAAAGACTTAGAAATTTTATAATCTATTTCAACTAATTGTTTTTGAAAAATTAATGGGTTTGGGGCATTTTTCTTACCTTGGTAATTTCGGGGACGAAATTCTTTTAAGGGGGAGAATGTAACGACCCAGAATTTCAGTCATTCGAATTTGGAATATTTAATTGATTTTAAATATTGAAAAGTTAATTTTATAAGTCAAATAACTTGGATTTCTAATATAGCAATTTTTTTGATAATTAAGTTGTTAAATTTAATATTTGAAATTGTTTAAATAATTGAATCTTGAATTTAATGTGAATGAAAATAATTTTGAAGGTTAATTTAAATTCTATTTGAATAAGAAGGAAGATAGTAAACTTTTAAATTTGAATTAAAAGTGATTAAATTGATTTTGGAAATAACTCGTTTTAATTAACGTGTAAAAATAGCCTTCTGGGGCACTGTCTCAGATTTCGATGAATCTAGGTTCATTGGATCTGTAATAGTGAATTATCATATGCCGTCGAATTTCGTGGCGATCGGACATACCGTTTGGTCATGCGAGTTCGAAATGCATAGAAATTTGTTAAAGGAATTTAATATAATATAACTCGATTTGAAAAGCTAACTTCTGTATATGATGGAATTGGATTTCGATATATATATTTCATTATGTTCGGAATAGGAGTATAACATATAGAACATTAGGCGGCACGCTTCGTTTGGAGTTCGAAATTTCGAAATGTGAATAGTGCTTTGGAAACTTGCTATAAAAGGACATCCATTTCTTTCATTTGCAAACCCTAAATTTATAAACCATAGCCGCCATTAAAAATAAAGCTCGATCCAACGACCTATAATCGTCCGAGCCGTTACGAGCATTTTCAAGCCTCGACCCCAACTAGAAAAGCATAGAGCTCGACTAGTGGAAGCTAATCAACGGTTGGATCATCATTTGGCAAGGCATGGAGGCTGAAATAGAGCCGTGTTTGTTGACAGTGGCGTTTAACTTTTTGGGTTCGTCTGCAGGCGAAGGAGAGCGCGCACATGGTGGTGGCGTGAGGCGAACGACAGGCGATGGCAGCACGTGGCGCGCTGGTGGAGGTGGTGATGAGCGTTAGTTATCGCGATCGATCATCAAAATAAAAAGAAATAAAACTCGCAGCCTAGATATTCGCGTGCGAGAGAGGGAAGATGGAAGAAGGTTTTATTTTGAACTTTAATTTATTTAAGTTAATTATAAATTTAATTATCGCGTACGATCGTTAATCCATAACTTGTTCATACGAGGTCGGTTTTGAGCGTGAGGCTATCGTATCGATGAAGGTTACGCTATGGAGTTGGATTGGTTGGGTTTGGATCCAGCAGGAATTTTGGGTTAAATTGAACAATCGTTCAATTTTAATTCAAACAGGAGCGCTTTTGCGATTTCTGGAATTTCAATGAGTTAACTCACCTCTCTGGCCTGCTTATATTTTTATATAAGTGAGAATAATTTTATTCATGTTGTTTGTTGCTTGTTTGGATGATTTACTATATTTATTAGTTGGTTTGGATATATTCCCGCCTATTGGAGCGGATGAGACCCTATTATGTTTCCGTGTAAGAACAGATGACCCTTTGTATACGATCTGGCCTCAAAGCGGTTGATTTATATTTTTATGATTATATTCTGTATGTGATGCAGGGGGACAGGTTGGACGGATCCAATAGGATTCCTCACCACTGTTGATTTTACTTTTCATATATATGCTGATATATGATGTGTTGGATGCTATATTATTGTTTGTGATATGATTTGACTTATTTAGTGTTTTAATAGCACTGGGTCGTATTTTTGGTATTTTGAAATACTAAAATAATTATTTTGAATTGGAAATGATTTTATAAGATAATTTTTGAATTTTATAAGTTTTAATAATTTTTGAATTATTAAAATAAAGGAATTTATTTAAATAAATAAAAGTATGATTTTTTGGTATTTTCAATTTACTATTTTGTAAAGTGTTTTTAGATAGAGATTCTAGAATAATTTATATAAAGGATTTACAGAAGTATATTTCGTAAATAAAGAATGGATTTTAAATGATGTTTTATAAATATATAAAAAGGATTTGAATGGATTTTCTAAATAAATTAGAGTACCAAAGAAAAGGGATTTATAGATGGATTTTATAAGTAAATGAGATTTAGAAAAGAATAGAATTTATAAAAGGAATTTTATAAATAAAGAGAAGTTATAAAAATAGAAGTTTATAAAATAGAAGTGAAATTTATAAACATAGTTTATAAATATAGAAATGATTTATGTTGAAATTTAGGTATGGAGTTAATCGTTTTAAAAGTGGTTTATCATTTAAAAGGATTGTTTTGAAAGTAATATTTTGATGGAGTTAATGGTTTTAAAGGTAATTTATCTTTTGAAAGTAATGTTTTGAAAAATAATAATTCCAAATGGAATTTAATAGTCTAAAAAATGTTTTAAAATGTGATAAGTATCAAAAACATAGATTTCAACATTTATTGTTGTAATAGACGTTTTCAGTGAAGTAAGGAAGGCATGGAATACAACACTGTTGTTGTAGTAAATGACTTTTGAACGGAAATGTTTAATATAGTATATGAGATTTATATATATATAATTAATCGAATCCGTATACTAGTGTTTTGGGTTGTCGTAACGATGTTTTATGCAACATTCCTTTTGACCCAATTAAAGTGCGTTTTGAAGAATACTTTCCTTATGATTTGTATATGTACTTATTTTCGTTTTAAGTATATGAAGATATTTTCTAAGTGTTGAAAATGAAATGATTTGTGAATATGCTTATACCGTTGATATAAGTATATGAGGATGTTTTCCAAATATCGAAAATTTGAAATGGTTTTGTGAATATATTTTTTCAAAAAAGATAATTTGAAGTAAATATTAGGAAATTGATTTTGTAAATAAAAGATTAATTAAATAGGCCTAGTGACTGCTTATGTGCTAGATTTTATTGTTGCTTTGATAGTTGAATAACCAACTATCAAAATTTTGCCTCTTTATCATTGTTGATCCGGAGAGATGGGGATCAAATTTATCTGAAAACCACTTCGGACCAACGTATATGCGTTCGAATGTACTGGTGTTGGAAGACATTGATATTTGGGATCTTCGTAATGAAGGACTGCTTGTTGATTTTTTGGGGATAAACTCCCAATATACATATAGTAACAGTGGTCTCTTTGTTATGGAATATCCAATGCAAGGATTAATCGCTATTGATCCTATGGGTGATTCCCAAAAAAGGATGTGGTAGGAGAAGTGCCTTCGGTTTGTCCTGACAACTTGTATGGATGAATGTATGACATTGCATTATAAAATCACATTGATTAATCTCTATAAAGGTATCATCTGTTTGGTGGTGGAGAAGGCAACTTCTCTTAACTTAACACCCTTTCCTGAGACGTACGAGCTCAGGAGTTATACATTTGAAGAAATCAGTTGTGTGATTATGGAATGGCAATGTGGCATTCAAAGAGGAAAAATGGTGTGTTATGTGAAAGGTAATCGTTACCTCAGGCCTCACACCCGGAAATGACCAAAACAGGGTAGATGCAGCAAGGCTATGTGGTTTGCAACCATTAGGATATGATCATCCCTTTCAAAATATATTTATTCCCGCTATGACGTTTGGGTTTTAAATTATTGTAGTGTATGTGAAGAAGGCCCTCGGATAGGTCGGTAACAACCATGGTGATGACATATTCGATACTATCTAGGAAGAGGTAGGCCGGTCTTGTGTTGGTAGAGGTGTGGATGTTCAGCAGCCTCGGTACATTCCTCTAGAGATGTACTGCCGAAAGGTAGTCCCTTCACTTGGTCATTTTTGTGGAAATCCATTCACCACTACATGCCTGCCATTTTGTTTGTAGAGCCTAGTATGCTAGAATTTAATAGTGGTAACAATTTCGGCTATGATTAATATTATTTGTATACTAGACACTGGTATAATATAACATGATTTGATATGAAATGTTTTGGTTATCGTAAGGTAAAAATCCGTCTGTATTTATGTGCGGCATGGTCTTACAAGATACTTTGTTTTGAAATATTTTTATAACTTTAATATTTACTTGAGATGTGTTTTCTCATGCTGGTTTACCAGACTTATCAGGGCGTTCTTCCATTTCAATGCTCCGATCAGACTAAGCATATTTACAGATTTGGATGCTTTGGAGCTTCAACAGATGAGCTGGAGGTCTTCGGGTCGTATTCTCATATATGTTTATTGTTCCACTGCATAGTTGTTTAATTAACAACATTTGTGAGGACAGATTATTATTACTGTCCAAGCTGATGATTGTGATTTGATTTTTGTACTCTGATGGATGTATGTAAATTATACTACAATTTCTCTTTTTGTAAAGATCATTGATATTATATTATATGTTATTCCGCTGTGTATGTGAGATTCTGTGATTGTTTTAGTTTCCTTTTCTCTTCTTCTTCTATTCTCTTCTTTTTTTCTTCTTTCTTTCTCACGACTATCCATCTTTCCATTCAATTTGGGTTGAACATGTATGGTTTATTGTCAAGTCGAATTCGTGCGGATTTGCGGGTCATCACAGGTAGGTCCCGTTAGGTAACGCACTGCCACAGTTGTTTGCTATTTTGTTTGGTAGGGCAAGGCTAGTTAACCCATAAAAGAGATCTTTCAAAAACGAATGGGTTAGTCTGAGGACCTTAGTCCTTTATAGTCCGTGGAATGAATCCACGATAGGAAGAAGACGAGTAATAAATCCCCAAAACAAGATAGAATACAGCTAACTATAGGGACACCATTATTAGACACTACGAGGAGTTCCTTAGTATGCATGACGATGAGAACATGGTACTACGATGATGATGGATCCCGACGAGATGCTAGATTATGGATATTAGCAGGGATAGTATCTTGATCCAAAGGGGACTGTGATACTTATACACACACACATGTATGTACTTATGGTCAACTTCGGGTAGATGGGCGTATCGTATGCGTACGTGTACTCGAGACAGCTAAGTAAAATAAAAAGTCATAACATGTAATGGAAGACAATCGCATAAACTAGTGTTATGTGTAAAATGTACAATTTATCAATTACCAAAACGTTGTTCTAACCCCCTTCTCATTACAACCCCCATGATATCTTTGAAGGGACAGGTACTAGTGCATGGCAGGAACAGTGGAAGGATTGGTTTCCTAATGCATGCTCGGCACTGAGAAGGACACTAGATATTAGGACTGTCAATCTTTAGCAGTAACTATATGTTTATTTATACTTTGTTTTTCCGTTGTGAGTTATATCGATAGCGCTCTAATATGCGGTAAGGACCCGCAAATTTATCACTTTGATAAATTATATTTATTTTTAAAATATTCAAATATAAGGTTTCAACATAGATTATTATGTTTTGAACAATAAATAATAATGGTAATCTTATTTTGAAAAAGTATTTACAAAAATATATGCTTTGAAAAAATATCGATAAAATGACCGAAAATCGTTTTATCAATAAACAACTCTATAATTATAAAAAGTCAGGCACAAAGCTAGATACATACACTTATTTATCTATTTAAACAATAATATTAAATAAAATTATTTATTTTATTTTTGGAAATAAAATGTGTTTATGACATCATCAATAATGGCATCATAGTTAATAATTGATTTATGAATTTAAATAGAGATTTAATGATTTAATAATTATTATAATTTTTCAAATAATTGATTTTAAATGATAATTATTCATTTTAATTAGTTATGAAGTGGTAATAAATTATTTATAATAGTTTTATAAAGATATATTTTTGATTTGAAAATATAAGAAAATTTGTATCGCTTTATCGATATTATAGCACTTTTTGTAAACAATATTTAGTATTAATTTATATGGTTTTATATTCAAATGTGATCATTTTAATTAGAAAAAAATGATAAGAAATCAATTTTCAATTTTTTTTACATTTATATGTAAATTAATTTATAAGTGAAAATGTGATAGGGAATTGGCTTCCCAATTTTCAACGGTTTAACGAGCGCAAGTTGTTCAAAGTTGTTGCAACCTTGTTTATATGTCTTGTGCACATATATAACATACACATACATACCCTAATGTATATATTAAAACAGATATATACACACACACAAATATACTTACCATTTACATTAGAATTTACATATAGTAAAAAGCATAAATATCTAAGATATTTTCTACCCTAAAATGCAAACATCAACTCACTTACACACCATCATCATCACATACATGGAAGCATAAAGGGGGTGGCCTTACTGTGCATCTTGAGGGGTTGTGCGAAAGGGGAAAAAGAGTAATTATACATTGAGATATTTATTTCCAAAGTTTTCCTATAAATACCCACCATTCTCTTTATAATTTTACACACTATTCTAATCCATCTTCTTCCTCGTTCTCAAGTTTTCCAATGGCTTCGTACCTTAAGGAAATTATGAAGAAAAATATTGCAAAAAGAAATTAAATTTATATAAGTTTGTGTATATATATATAAGCAATCCACTTCAAAACCACGGCAAATCACCTCCTTTCTTCCCTCATTACCTAAGGACATCACCCTCCATCACCAAGGCTGAGCACTCCGCCTCTTTCCAAGTTAGGCCGATTCCATTCATAGGTCCAAGGCTCGATTCTGTGGGCTCTGATTCGATCACAGCGAAGCTATAGCGAATTTTCGAGAAGTTAGAAACCAATAAAGGTGTGAAACTATATATATATATATATGATGTGACATAATTGTGTTTGATCATCAAGTATTGGTAGTTTTACTATAGTTGTTTAATTGTGTAAACAAGTCACATTAAATACATGTCGATATTACATAAGTAAATCACTTTCCGAATCAAGTTATAAAAGTGATATAGAATCATTAAAACCCCTTTAAAATGTTTTGAATGGTTTATAAATGTTTTATCAACACTAAAATCCAATTTGGTGAAATTTGGACAAGTTATGAAAATTGAGTCAAAAATAGGTGCGTCGCGTAAGGGTAGTTCGCGATTCCGCGCAGTAAAAGTTAAATCCATTTATACGATGGATACGAAGTCGGAATTCTTTGTAATAAGAATTTTCGAACTCCTATAATCTTAGTTTTCAAACAAAAGAAAGCGATCAAGATTTCATTTAGTAGGTTTTGAAATATGAGCAAAAAAAGTTTTCAAAATAGTCGCGGTTTGGCAGTTTGGAAACCAAAGCGACAAATTCTTTATAAGTAATATTGTCAATTCTTTAAAAATATGGAATACATTCTATAAATATATTAAAATGTTTTAAAAGAGATTTGAGTTATAAAAATGGATTTCTAAATAATAAAAAAGTTGTTTTGATCAAATAAGGCTTAAAAGCACTATTCGCAGCAGTATTTATAGCACTGTTTGTAGCACTTTTTGCAGCACTTTTAATAACTTTTGAAATATAGCTTTAAACTTAAGTATTTTTCCCAAATCTTTTATAAATGTTTTCAAATAAATAATTAAGTATTTTAAAGATAATTTGGATGTTTTATAATTTATTTAAAGAGTTTAAATAAATTATTTAAAGAAAATCTGTTATAATTATGTGATTTAATCTTGGCTCTAGAAGCCGATGAGTAAACTGGATTTTTATATTCATGAGATCCAGATGGGAGGTGCTTAAACTAAGGAGATGTTCAGAAGCAACCAGTGCCTTGGCTCAACTTGCCTCTTTCTTGGACGAGGAATAAATAAGGTCAAAATGTTCAAAACGAGGAAAGTATAAAAGATTTAGTTTTTTTCAAATTTAATACAACTTGGATTGCATAGAAATAATATTCTTATACTTGGGACTAAATTCCGAGAAGGGAACCCGTACTATCCGTGTGAATTTAAAAGGTGATTTCTAAACTATTTGACGGATAGTAATGGTTGAATACATAAATTGATGTCGAGTAAAATTAGTATAATTTCTATGTATCCATTTTTGGGTTTACAGTAAACGATGTCTTAAATAACATTGTTTTTGACCTGTTTAAAAGTTATGATTTGGAAATCTTTGTTAAGATTTAAATAAATGATTTGGAGATATTTTCCTAAGTAAAGGATGAAATGATTTGGAATTATTCCAAGATTTAAAAGGTTTTAATTAAACAAAGATTTAATAAAGGAGGTTTAATGATTCTGTATATACTGAAAAGTAAGGTTTTAAAGATATATATCTCTAGAAGATATTTTTGATAAAGAGAAAGTAATTAATCAAATGATAAGCACCTATTTACTTAACATTTTTTATCGATGATTAGTTCAAAGGTACCAGGGTCGAATTTGGGGCGATCACTATCCAAAAATCACTTTGAACCAATTACGAGTTCAAAAGTCAAGATATATTGAAGACGATGAAGTTGAAGGTGGGGTTCTTCATAACGGAAGGACTGCTTGTTGATAATTTCGGAGTATCTCCTGAGATAAATAAATAGCGGTGGTCCCTTCGTTCTGGGATCTTCGTATGCAAGGACTATTCGCTACTAATCTTAGGAGAAATGCCCGATAGGATGTGGTAGGAGAGTACCTTCGGTTTATTCTATTTTTGAACAACTTGTATGGATGAATGTCTGACATTGCATTTCTAAATCACAGTGCGTTGATCCCTACTAACGTACATCTGTTTAGTGGTGTAGGAGGTAACCCCTCTTATACTTAACACCATTCTCTATGGCATACAAGCTCAAAGGTTGTACTTTTATGGAAATAAATAGGGTGTTGTTGGAAATGGCAATGTGGCATTTTAAGTGAAAATGTTCAAAGAAAGGTAAACGTTACCTCTAGCCTCACACCCGGGAAATTATGAAACAGGAGTTGCTTTAAGGCTAAGTGGATCACAATCATTAGGGTATGATAGCACCTTTCTAGATTTATTTTTCACCCGCTATGACGTCGGGTAAAAAAATATGTAGTGTACGGTATGAGAGCTCTCGGATAGATCAAGAACGGTTGGGGTGATATCATATTCGGTTCTATCTGCCACCATATGGGTCTACGGGTATGCTGGTTTTAATTCACAGAGGTTTCAAAGATGTCGATCCTCGGTGCATTCCTCTAGAGATGCATTATATGAGAGGTAGCCCCTTACCTCACTATTCATTGGTAATCCAAATCTCCAATAAGTGCCTTCAGACTTAGTTATAAACCTATTATGTCGTCAAATTCAACCAGTGTAACAATTTCGGCTATTTGAATATGTTTATTTGAAAGGTTTTCAAAAGAATGTCATTATAAATAATATCACTGGATTTCGCATAGAATGATTTAGTTGTCATAAGGTAAAAACTTTTTCCGTATTTATATCATTATATGCGGCGTGGTCTTATGAGATACCTTTGTTTTCCAAATACTCGTATTTTGAGTTTCTCACACCAGTCCTATGACTGACCCGGAGTTTATTTTCTTTACTTTAAAATCTTGAAGCCTTATTTTTCCGGGCAGCCTAATAGTCAGGTTTTATTTAGAGCATTTTGGAAGAGCTTGGAGCTTGGAGTCAGAAGATTCTTCTAAAGATTGTCATCCATTTCCACCACACTCATGTACTATTGTATTCTGTGTTTATAAGGATAGATATTTATAACCGTCCATGTTAATACTAAGTTAAACTCTGATAAATGTATTTAAAATTTTCCACTGTAAAGATTATATCTTGAAATAATATATGTTATTCTGTTCCTGTAAGATTCTGGTCGGTCTTTATTTACTTTCTACCCTTAACAGTCGGGTTTTTCGACACTTGAATTTACGGCACATGAACACCAAGGATGTATTAGTGTTGATTTTCGAGGGTCTAAAATCTCGTTCGTCACATATACATTTATTTATTTGCAAGATTCCAAACACCAATGATCCATACTTAAGTGGACTTGGGTTTTTGATTTAGCAAAAATTTGGGCACATTAGGGTGTTGGTGGTTACAAGTGAGTCCCTTGTTCGCCTTGCACCAACCAATGTTTTTGGGCATGGGACAAATCGACTTTGTATGAAATAATTAAACTGGTTAGAGTCTATTATCCGGCATTCCGGCCCGGGCTACATTGAACTGGCTGCACAAGTCAGACCCGATTGCTATCGAGACCGATGATTCTAGAATGATGGTTGTGGGACCCGAAAGTCAAGTACAGATGGATATATGAAACCAGAATTGAACGGAGTTGGTAGATAAACAATGTAAAATTTTTAAGGTATGGAATATAGCTTAGTCAAAAGAAGGGATCGGTGTGGCTTGACTATTTAGTAGGGATCGGCATACTCCAGTTAACAAAGGAGGGATCGGTATGATTTAATGATAAGGGGTTAGCATGGTCAAATAACCAAGGGATCGACATAATTGAGAAAACATGGATCGGCATGGTTTAATGACTTGGATTTTCATACTTCAATTTACAAAGGATGACTTGGTATAGTGTATTAAGAAGGGATCGGCGTGTGTTACTAGAAGATATGGTTCGGCAGGCTTTGTTGAAGAGGGAACATCATCCAACTAATCACAAGTGCCTTCGTACATTCAATAATCAATATCCCAAGATTTGTAAGTCCAAAGCATATGGAATCTGGAGAGCAAGGCATATGGACCCTAGGGTGCATATCCTAAGGATCGCGCATTGAACAAACAAAGATGGAGGGATCGTTATACAACTTATGAAAGGGATCGACAGATGGCAGTGTACAAACAATACTAAACCAAAGATTATGCAATAGCTTGAGCTCCTTAAGTCCAATGACAAAAGATTTGAAGGACTATCATATTTAAGAATGCAGAAGCCATTAGAGGGACCGCTGCCCAAAAATCAAAATATAAAGGGATCGGTACCGATCCCTCTTCGTGAGGATTTAGGCCTAGCGACCCATCTGGTGGGCCTATATGGGTTAGAAGGTCCTATAGCCGAAGTTTTAGAAAGATGGGTGGTCGTCTTCAGCTATGAATACTGGCCTAAGGGGTCATCCTGGGGATCGGGACGCTGCTGATTACTTTAGTCTTTATTTTAATCAAGTTTTTCCTATTCCTTGTTGTTGTAATCAGATTATTAATTGATCAATAAAGATATTTTTCAAAGTGGACATAGGCATACAACGCCAAACCACTATAAATCTCTGTGTTTCTGATTATTGCTTTCATTTGGCTGTTAGTTTATTCTATTCCTCAATTTTACTTTTACTTGCTTCACTTACTTCTTTACATAAATATACTCTTTGGTGTTTGTGATCAATTTTGTTGCAAACATTTTGGTGTTTTCACTAAGAAACTGATTCTCGGCTTGCTTGGATCCCCTTTGTTGCTACTGGATTGGACAAATACCCCGAAGGAGATCCGTAGTACTCTTCATAAAGTTGCTTTTACTACTTAGATTTGCATAAATCTAAATAAGGAACTTGATAATGGTGAGACATACTAGATCTACTTCTCAAAATGTGGATGGAAATGAGACTGATAGCATTCAACATGGAGACCCAAGTAATCAACCTACAAATTTGAATGTTGATCCGGTTGAAGTTCAGAATCCTACTGATTCTATAACCAGAGCTGGATTTCATAATCTAATGAGAGGGTTGATGGAAAGCCATCGACAACTAAATCAGCAAATTCAGACTAATATTAACTTGATAAACCAGATTACTTAGCAACAGCGCAGGAAAGCTAGGAGGGACCCTAATCCTTACTTGGCATTGGAAAGTTCAAGCTCATCGGATGAGTATCACAGGCATAGGCATCGCAGGATTGAAGGAGATCGTGCATAAACTTCAAAGCGTCGTGTGGCAGACCATCACGGTTTGCCATGGTTAATCGGTGTCGATCCCTCCTCTAAAGGAGTGATTCCCCCCTTACACTTAGGGAATAGTGCTGGAACTATTTCTGAAGGGTTAGATGGTGGAGTTTGATTGAATGCTAACTAGGTACACCTTCTGAATAATGAAGAGATAAATGTTCAAGATGCACACCAAGAAGATGGTGAACCAAGAAGGCGTGAAACGGCCCGTAGACTGATCAGACCATTCACGTGAGGTGGAGCACGACCATCGCTTGGCACCAACCATCCAAATGCCGGCAATGGTCAGATAGTTGGTAAGAGAGAACCAAGGCTTGACTCACAATGATTAGGCAATTTCGAGAAGCTATACCCCGTTTACTAATAATGTTCTACATACAGAATATCCGAGAAGGTTCAACATGCAATCAATGCCTGCCTACAAGGGAAAAATAGACCCCAGGCAGCATATTATGAGGTACGAATGGTTGATGGATTCTTCGCTAGCCAATGATGCGATCAAGTGCATATGCTTTCCCATAATCCATTCTGGAATAGCGACAATGTGGTTTACAAGACTACCCCTGTGATCAATTTCTAGATTCGATGAGTTAGCAACCAAGTTTGTGGAGCAATTTCGAATGCACGCGACTTGTCCTAAAGATGCAATGTCCCTTTCCAGCGTGATCCAGGCTCCAGGGGAGTCATTGAAAGATTATTTGTAGAGATTTCATACACCTACCATGGAGGTCAGTAATCCGAATGATCATGCTATACATACAGCCGTGACGAGAGGGATTAATCCAGAGTTTGAGTGGCGATTGGATGGCAGGTAAACCGCCTTCCATGTTGGAGCGCTTTTATTCAGAGGCAACTCAGTTTTTGGAAAGGAGGAAGCCAGGTCCTCCAGAAAAATGAACGTGGCGGGACCAAGTGGAGAAGCGGTACAGAGTAACATTGCAATCAAACAGTCCGATGCCAATTCTGGGAAAGTCCAAGTGAATGTTCAAAATAAGCCGAATCAGCAAAAAAGAGGTGGAGACAGAAACCGAGAACGAAAGAGGGATTTTGGAAGGTTAATGCCTAGGATTCCAATGTATGATAATTACATGCCACTTAATACACCTATAGAGAATATCTACTTGTCTACTTGTGATACCATGCAGTATAGAAAATCGCCTCCAAAAGAGTCCACAGAGAAGCAAAAGCAGACTGGGAAATATTGTCGGTTTCATGAGTGTTATGGGCACAATACAAATGAATGCAGGCATCTACAGGATGTTATAGAAAAACTGGTTCGAGAAAATAAGTTACAACAGTTTGTGAAAACCCCGTAGGATGGAGGGTAGGGGACTTCTGACCCCAATCGAGGACAAGCTCCGTGTAGGGCTGAGGAGCCCGTGCGAACTGGTGGAAGACTGGTGATAAATATGATAGTCGAAGGACTGCACCCGGTGGATTGGAGTTGGCAAGAGATGAAGCGCTATGCTAGCACAATTAGGTATGTTGATTTCGAATACTGTTCGAATACGAAAGACAGAGCTCTGGCGAAGCAATAACGTAGTACGGCGGATGATATTGTGTTTAGAAACAAAGATGCAGATAAGGTGGAGGCTCCATTAATCGACCTGATGGTCATTTCATCTATGATTGGTCCTATATTGGCGAGAAGGATTTTGATTGATTGTGGAAGTTCGGTGAATTAATCTTCAAAAAGGCATATGATCAGATGAGAATGGAAGCCAAAGATTTGAAACCGTCTAAAGCTCGTATACATGGTTTTAATGGTGTTGCAATCGAAGCTATTGGTTATGTGGAATTACCTGTTAAATAGGGAGAATGTGAACAAAGGAGAGTGCGAATCTTGTCGTTTATTATTTTGGATGTTGACTCTCCATACAATGTTTTTCTAGGCCGACCGGCCCTGGCTGAATTCCGGATAGCTCTTGCCCCATGGTGTTTGACTTTGAAGTTTTCGACAAACAATGGTGTTGGGGTTGTTCATGGAGATCAGACGACTGGACGTGCCTGTTATGTAGCTGAGTTGAGGGAGGCTCGGTGGAAGGAAAAAGGCAAGGGTGTGGACAAGACTGTTCGCATCCAAGCTACCGAAGATTGACAATCGGCGCCTGAGCCTTGGCTCGGGCGCCACAATCGGTTCTATAGAGACATAGATCAGAGGGATGACGAAGAGGAGCCTAAAGAGACCAAGGCTGCACCGGCTGAGCTGATCATTGATATTACGGTCAGCCACGATGATCCATCGCGAGTCCTAAAGATTGGATCACAGTGTAGCCTTCCGATGATGAAGGAACTTACTGGTTTTCTCCGAGCGAATCTGGATGTATTCGCTTGGACTCACTCTGACATGTGTGCAATTTCGCCTGCTATTGCAAGCCATGTATTGAATGTTGACCCGAGGTATGTCTCGGTGAAGCAGAAAAGACGCGGTATGGATCTGGAGAGATCTGCCATTCTCAAAGAGGAGGTGGATAAACTAAAAGATAACGGGTTTATCTACGATGCCCTCTACCTCAAATGGGTATCTAATCCTGTATTTGTGAAGATATCGAATGGGAAATGGAGAACGTGCATTGATTACTCAGATTTGAACAAACCATGTCCAAAAGGTATTTTTCCCTTTCCAAGGATTGACTAGCTGGTTGATTTAACCGTAGGATACGAATTGCTATCTTTTATGGATGCATACTCGGGATATAACCAAATCATGAGGACACCAGTTTTATTATTGATGTTGGACTGTACTGTTATGTAGTAATGCCGTTTGGATTGAAGAATTCTGGAGTAACCTATCAGCGCTTAGTTAATAGGATGTTTAAAGACCAGATTGGAAAATCAATGGTAATGTATGTGGATAATATGCTTGTGAAGTCACGACGATAAAGCGACCACATTAGAGACTTGGCAGAAATGTTTGACATCCTCCGATATTACAAGATGAAAATTAATCCTTTGAAGTGTTCATTTAGTGTTGTATCAAGAAAATTCTTGGGCTTTATTGTCAATGCTCATGGAATAGGAGCTAATCCCAAGAAGATTCAGGCTATCCGTGATATCCAAGCATGGAGAACTACTAAACAAGTGCAGAGCCTAAATGGAAAAGTTGCTGCCTTAAGTCGATTTACCTCCGGAGCTATCAACAAATGCATCCTTTTATTCGATTTGATTAGGAAAGGAAAAAAGAAACTTCGAATGGACGTAGGATTGTAAAGATGCGTTTCAAGCTTTGGTGAATCATTTGGAGAGACCTCCTATCTTGTCAAAGCTGGTAGATCATGAGGAGTTGTACATTTATTTGGCAGTATCGGCACACACTATAAGTTTCACATTGCTTAGTGAGGAGAATCGGATCCAGAGTCCAGTGTACAACGTCAGTAAACAATTAACGGGAGCGGAAAGGAACTATCCAAAAATAGAGAAATCGTCGTATTGCTTACTAATTGCATCATAGAAGCTTCGTCCGTACTTCCAGGCACATCCGATCAATGTTTACACCGACCAGCTGTTACGATAGGTCCTACAGCGACCTAAGACATATGGAAGGTTACTCAAGTGGAATATTGAGCTCATCCAATTCGACATTACTTATCTCCCTCGAAGGGCTATTCAGGGTCAGGCGTTGGCAGACTTTATAGCAGAGTTTACTGTGCAAGATGATTTTCCAAAAGGCAATGAAATCCCTACTGTACGGTGGAAATTGTATACTGATGGAGCATCTAATGATCATTGTTCTAGAGTTGGGATTGTGCTTGTAACTCCTAAAAATCGATCAATCTGTTATGCATTAAAGCTTGGTTTCCTAGCAACAAACAACGAAACTGAGTACGAAGCTTTGATTGTTGGACTTGAACTCACAAGGGAACTCGGAGTAAAATCTCTTGAAATCTTCTAGATTCACAGTTGGTGGTGTATCAAGTTAGGGGAGATTATCAGGCTAAGGGACAACGGCTTGCCCCATACCTTGTCCAAGTCCAAGAGCTATTGACAGAGTTTGAGTATAATGACATTTCACATATTCCACGGGATCGAAGCAGAGAGGCTGATTCATTGGCAAAATTTTCTAGTACAGGTGATGCACAATAGATGGGCTTGGTTCCCATCGAAGTATTAAATAACCCTAGTATAAACATGATGGAAGTCGACCAAACACTAAAAGCGGAGACTGAAAGGGAATCGTGGATGACCCCGATCAAAGAATATTTACTGTGCGGAATCCTAATAGATAAAAGAAATGAAAAGCGACAAGTCCTTCACAAAGATTCACGGTAAATTATGCAAGAAGGAACTATGTACATGAAAGGTTTTTCAATCCCTCTACCCCGGTGTGTCGCCCACGGTGAGATAAAACGTGTTCTAAAAAAAGTTCATGAAGGAGAATGCGGCGATCACACTGGAGGGCAAACTCTGGCAAAGAAAATTCTCTATTATGGATATTATTGACCAACCGTGAATCGAGACGCCGCTAATTATGTAAGACAATGTGATAAATGCCAGATATATGCAAAAGTCCCAAGAGCACCGCCAACAAAAATCACGCAAATGGTCAGCCCATAGTCATTTTCCATGTAGGGTATAGACATTATCGATTCCTTAAAGATCTCTAAAGGTGGCGCGAAGTACGTTATCGTTGCAGTCGATTACTTCACCAAATGGGTCGAAGCAGAACATTTATCCACGATCACAACCAAGAAAGTAATCAACTTTATTATCCGAAACATCATACACCGCTTAGGTCTTCCACGGACTATTGTAACTGATAATGGAACTCAATTCGATAGTGCTGAATTTAAAGACTTTTGTCGAAGATATCATATTGAAAAGAGATTTGCAGCGGTCGCTCACCCTGAGGCAAATGGACAGGTTGAATCTGTAAATAAAATCATAAAGTCTATTTTGAAGAAGCGTTTGGAGAAGGCTAAAAGAAAGTGGGTGGATAAACTCCCTACGTAACTTTGGGCTTATAGGACCAGCCATAAGTCCACGATTGGCCATACTCCATTCGCCCTTGCCTATGGTTCCAAAGTTGTTATTCATGTTGAACTCGAAGTCCATTCTCATCGAGTGACTTACTACGATCCCAAAATGAATAAAGATCTCCTCTTGGAATCTCTTGACAATATAGATGAGAAGCATGAAGAAGCCGATCTGAGGGCGGCTGCATATTGACATCGAGTCTCCCGGTATTACAACACTAAAGCTCGACCGAGAACCTTCGAAATTGGCGATCTCATCCTGAAACGGGTTTTTCCAATCCAATCACACATGAATCCAATCTGGGAAGGACCATATGTCATTGAATAGAGGCTTGTCGAAGGAACTTTCATGTTAGCGACTATCGATGGCGTTACACTTCCAAGGGCGTGGAATAGCGAACATTTACAACGCTATTTCACTTAGTTTATTTCCTTTACATTTCAGTTGTATTTACTTTCAGAATCTTCTTTAGCGTTTGATTTTCTGAATATGTAACAAGACAGTTTATGTTATTCCTTTCCATTTAATGAATAAAGTTTCAGGCTTCCTCTGTATTTATGTTTGCTATTGCATTATATGCTAATTACATAGCAAAACTGATTGATGTCGATATGTGCTAACAGGCTCCTAGAGTTTGAAATCAATCAATCATGCTAACTCCCAATGGGATCAAACACGATGAGCTCAATCAACTTGTTCATTTAACAACTCTCATTCACAATCCAAAGGATGGGATAGACAATAAGGAATGAATGTGGTCGACAATCTGATGATCGAATGATTCCTGTCCAACTGTGGAACTGAGATAAAATCAAAGTGACCGAGACGATAGATCGCCCACTAAATCAAACCCCAAATCCTAGGGGGGGAAATTAATCAATTAAAAAGAGTATGATCCGATTGCTCTCCGAAATAACTCTAAGTTTCCAGAGTGCAGACTGGAGTATAAATATAAATCGGGTGTGAACCGACCACCCGAGAAATAACTCTAAGTCCCTAGAGTGTGGACTAGAGTATAAATATAAATCGTGTGTGAACCGACCACCCGTGAAATAACTCTAAGTCCCCAGAGTGCGGATTGGACCATAAACATAAATCGGGCGTGAATCGACCGCTCGCAAGATAACTCTGAGTCCCCAGAGTGCGGACTAGAGTATAAACATAAATTGGGTGTGATCCAACCACCCATCGACTAAATCTTATCCCTATAGTGTGGATACGAACATGAATGAATAGATGAGTGGAATTCGACCGTTCTCTACTCCACAAACTCCGGCCTGAAACCGACGGGAGGAGTATAAACCCGCTAAGGATGGAATTCGACCATCCAACACCTGACCCCACCTAATCAAAACCGAGGGCAGGAGTATAGTTACTCAAAAACCGCTGAATCCGACAGCGTAACACTAAGGTCCGAGCCTAGTGTTTGATACGACTCGAGGCCACGACCATTTGGAGGCCTTGGGATTGAGTTGGTAGATTGTTACCAGAATTTATGAACATAGAATTACAAGTACATTGAATGGAAAGTAATAGTTAAACTACTTAAATAACAATTCACACGAAAGCTCAATAGAAAACAAAAACTTTTATTCACATAGCAGGTTTTCATATTGCAGTACAAGTTATTCCAAAAATCAGGACTCATACCCGTACTACCGTAGCTAATGAAAGAAAACCTATGCAAACTATGTACATATTGAGCCGAAGTGACGGCTATTTCTTTGGCTTTCTCTCTTTCTTGGATTTTTCAGGAGTAGTGCCACTTGTGCTTCTTTTTCTGGATCCTTTACTGCCTTTAGCTAGAGAGCTTGCAGAGGTAAGAGGAAGTTCATCGGGAATTGATCTGCCAGGTGGGATAACTTGCATTGGCACAAGATGAGGATCGTCAATGTCCACCTCGACGGGCTCAGTTTTAGATTTTCTTTTCAGCAGCTCCTCCCTTTCGATCCGCTCTTTCATGCTAGTCTTGTCAATGTGTTCAAAGACACCGGTGATCATTACATCATCAGACTCATCCGCTGGGAGCGGATCTTCGACTTTATCGTCATTAAGAGCACCGATGACTTGAGCATCGGGCCTTGGTACATTAGCAGCTACCGGATCCTCAATTGATTCCTGCTGTTGTTCTGCAACAGCACCACTTTTGGGAGTTTGAATGAGGCTCGGAAGACCTACAAAATTTGTTAAAACATGGAGATTAGCTCAAAACCATTATGTGTGAAGAACAAAAATTTTCATAGACCGAGGAGTAAAGTGCGATACCCGCATCCAGTTGGTTCTCCATGGTCGTTGGGGTACCTCCTTCTAAAATAGGGGACAACATCTTAGATTGGTAGCCGGGCTTTCCAAGATCGTAGCCCAAATCCTACTCCGTGTCGAGGAAGATTGATATTCCGGTTGCTTGGGATGAAGAGGGACCCTTAGGATCGGCCTTCGAAGATCCCGCAATATGTTCTCCTTTCTCGATAGGCGTAGAAGCATTGAAGTATCAGAGTTTTGCGGCAGCCAAATCCAAAGGTTTGTTCCTACGAAGAATCTCCTGCACCAATTCATCTTCATTGAGCTCAGTTTTGCCCAAGTCTCTCTTCTTCATCTCGATAATATGCTCCCAAGCTTCAGCAAGTGATTCAAGGTAACCCTCGCTAAGAAATCTTAAGTCACGGTGGATAAGAACTTTGACATTATACTCGATGATCAATGGATCGAACAAGTCCTTAATCTCATTCCTACAGATTCTTTAGCTGCTTCCACTTGGGATTCAATCTATTCAATCATTTCTTTGCGGCCCTCCTCTAGAGCTTCCTCTTTAAGAGCTTCAATTTTTACTAACTGCTCGCCAAGCTTTATTTTTAGGCTCCTGGCCTCAACAACCTCTTCGTAGTTTTTCTACGATTCTTCGTGGGCTTCGATTTTATCCTCCCTTTCCTTTTTGAAAAGTTCTTCTAGTTCCTCGACGCGGCGAACCACAGCATCTTTTTCCTTTTGCAAGGAGTCTTTTTCTAGAGCAAGTGCCCCGCTGTGATTAAGGGCTGCGTCGAGTTCCTTTTTATGAGAATTTCCAAACGGCTCACTGCCTCTACCATTTCCTTAGCGTTTTTCTCCGCTTCAGCAAGTTGTGTTTTCAATTCTAACAATTCAACATCCTGATGTTTGATTATGTTCTTATCGTGTATAGCTTCTAACTTGAGGCGTTCTATTTTATGTTGTTGCTCAATGGATACTTCGGAGACGTTTTCTGCCAAGTGTAGGAACGATCCCTGCTGCACGAACACATTATTGACACATGCAAGAGAACTCTCCTTGGTGTGCCTCAGAATTATATGAATGGAAGGAAGGAATTTGAGCCCATTAAACCAAATTTTTGGAAAAGTAGCCTTCAGCTCGGCCAACTTCTCTGCTGTGGAAACATCGGGAGCAGTAATCGGCAAAAATGGATCAGAAGCAGCAATTGGATGTATGCTTGATCGACGTTCATGAGATTGTTTAGAGCTCGAGGAACCGAAATGTTGCTCGTGAGATGCAGCGATATGAGGGCCATGGTAAGGAGGCTGGTCTCTACTATGAGCAGGAAAGTTAGACTGTTCTCCTTGACGTGATGTTTGGGACTGGGACTTGCGTTTTGAAGAAGAAGATTCCCATGAGTGATAGCTTTTATCCAGTCCCTCATCTCTTTTCTTGCGCCGGCCAGACTCCGAATCCCGGCTAGATCGATAATATGATGAAGAACTTCTTAAGCCATCAAAGGCTCTGGACTAAGACATAGCACCTATAAAGACCAAATGAGAGCGTATGAGTAATTGTTGAATGAAAGATTAACAAAAAGTGTGTAGTGAAGTGCATGTGGTTGTGAATGTTATAGTGTTTCCCCCCAACAGACCGGTGGTTGTAGCCTTGCTCATTGGCGTTTTCTCTCCCTTATCAGAAGGACGAATGCCTTCACCACTCCTAGTGAGAGAGTTGAGACCTTCAATGTTGATATTCAGAAAGTCGTAGGTCATGATATCATCTGGAATTTGAAGATATGAAAATCCCTTCAGCGAACTTTCCAAGTGTTGACAAGACGATTCCTCTTCAACAAGAGTAATAACGAACTCTGGATCCATGGCGGTTTTTCTTCTACGAAGCTTGTATGCTTGCCTCTTCTTTCTTTTAGTGGGTGTTCGATATTGTGCACCTTGCAATGGTTCAACCATAGGTGCCTTCCTCGGGCCTGCATCAACGTCGCCCGGCTTATCGGCTTGAGAATCCCTAATCTCACCCTCTTCAGTGTCGTCCTGAATCCCTCGGCAAGGGGCACAATGGGATTGATGGTATCCCTTCTTTGTTATACAACATTCTTCGGCAATGCTGCACTTCCGGGGAGCCCGATACTACGGCCTTCCTCCAACAGCTCGAATAAAGATAATAGCTCGCCAGTTACAAGAAGTTTAATGTCCCTATCTTCGATATGGGTAGCATGAATGGTGGCGACAGCTCCTGAAAAATCGATGCCTTCAGGACGTGGGCGAACACCTGAAAGAACTTCGGATGTTAGTAGATTCAAAGAAAAAGTTATGACTTGGATTGGTGAACTTGAGAAAGAAGTGAAGGTAATACTTACGTCCTCCTAACCATCGCCTAGCAAAGCCGGGTGGATATCGTACATAAAACCACTCATGCTTAAAAAATAAAGTTTATTTCAAGCGCCTATCAAAACTTGGCAATTCGGCGAGGGTTCAAGAAAAACATAAGAAGGACTTCTCGATCGTCGTTTGAAGTTGTAAATGAATCTTATGTCTTCAGGAGTTAGCGGATGAAATAAAACGCTCGTAAATATCAAGAAGGTTCCATGTATAAAGGCGAGACTGTTTGGATGGAGTTGAGTGGGAGCAATCCCGAGATAATTTAGCATCTCTCGAATAAATGAGTTAAAGGGCGATACGCATCCGGCCCAGCACATAAACTTATTACACGCTGTGTACCCCACTGGGGGCAAGTGATGCCTATCTTTTATTAAAGGGACCAAGACCCTTGCGAATGGAATTCCATGAATAGAACATATTCGGCGAAGAGCAGCTCACCAATTCGAGAGGCATGTGAGTCTACTGGATTATTTAGAAGAATAGCACCCTCTACTGCATCAGGAGCAGGACTTATATCCTCTGCCGGGAGGATCAGAATATCTGAGAAGAGGTCGACCTGTGGGCTAGAAACTTCTATTTGTCCCACTTGATGGCTGGGAGAAAGCCTACCGGATATAGTTGCAGAACTCGATTTTGCTTCACAATCGATGTGTTGCATCATCGGATCAGAAGGTATACCAGCTAAATGCTCTGACCGTCTGTAATCCATATTAGCTATACTCAGTAGATAATTGAGGTTAGAAAAGTTAACCAGTTCCTCCCAATGCTAAGTGTGAGCTAGTGTAGTGCAGTGCAGTGTATAACAGATATAAACAGTTTGAAATTAGAAAAACGAAATAAACGACGAGACTATAGAGTTTGACCAAAGAGACCGTCATCGTTGACCGCCTCAACTGGCAAGAAGATTGATCGGTTATGAAAGCTTTGGGATTGACTATGGCGTATTGGGGTGTGAAGTTTGTCGTTTAAGTCCATAGGCAAGTTTTAAGTCTATATTGGAAGTTCTAGGAATTTGAGTGTTCAATCTCAAGTTCGACAGTTGATATGCATGTTTTATTATTCATCGTCATCATATGTCCAAGCTTATTAAGGCAAATTAATGATGATTGTTCAAACAAATTAGGTTGGATTAGTTTACAAGTTCAGAGAGCCAGTTCTTGACTTTATGTCGATCCCAACAAGTATGCCGATCCCTATCCCAAAGACCTTATACCGATCCCTCATTTCGACCAGAGGATAATGATCCCTATCCCACCACCATGCCGATCCCTTAGCAAGACATCCTCTACCGATCCCTCTCCTCAACTAAGACCAACTGATCCTTATGGATAGGCCGACCCATCTCCTATGGCATCACCATAGAGCCTTCACTCCTCAAACTACCGATCCTTTTAAAAGAAACACATCCTACTGATCCCTCACCCAATTTCACTAAGGCCGATCTCTCCCTTCCAAACCCAATACCACCGATCCCTGCCTCTGCGCTATTTTCATATGCCGACCTCTTCATACTTCTACTCCTGACCTTTCTTCCATCAAAGTCCCTCGTTGAAGCCTCATCTCTTCTCTTCCTCTCCTCTTCCTTCTCCTAACTCAATCTACTGAACCCTCTATTCAGTAATCATTAACCTCTCTAAAGTCGCTCATCATCATGGCCTCGAAACCCTTCATAATTACCAACTGCTTAAAGCCTAAGATCTCATCATATGATTAAAGACGTATTTTAGAATCTTACCTATATGAATGTTCGAATCAAACTGGAAGCGAGTGTTTGGATATACGTGAACTTGAAGGAAAGGCGAAGTAAATTTATGGAAAGGATGGAAGGTTGGGAGAATCAAGTGTGAGTAGGAGCCAATTTCTGTTTGGGGTCGTGAGTTAGAAGCAAGGGTTCGGAGCGAAGGGCAAGAAAATGAAATAAGTGAAGGGGAAGGGAAGTAAGCATGCTACTTTATATATGTGTGCTAAGGGTTCGGCCCAAAGCACTTAGCACAAATTAAGGAGAAAGGGATCGGCATAGAAGCTTGCCAATCCTTATTAGTATGCTAGAAAGAGGGATCGGCATAATGCATGTCGATCCTTATAGAGTTTTTTTATAAATAAAAAAAAAGAAAAAGAAAAGGACCAAAAAGGTTATAAAAGATGGCTATAAACATGAACATACAAAATATTATAGAAATTGGCAACGCCACGTAAGTGTTTGAACGCATTCGGGAGCCAATAACAAAAACATGTATACGAATGTGCATGTGAATGAATCAAAAGTTCAATTTTTTGAAATCAACAGAAATTGAAATCAAACCTGAAATCTTCAAGTTCAAGGCTGGACTAGATAACAAAAGCTTGTAAAACTCACAGAACCGGACTTATATATATTAACGGAATATAGCACTGGATCTATATTATTGGAAATCGACCAAGCATCATGGCAATCAATGAAAATTCAATGCCTTGGGAAAATGATTTGACAAAGGAATAACAATCACTCGGGAAGCTAGATGGACCTCTTTCCGGCAATTCAGACTTGTTTCGATTCAAAGCACATCATGTTACTCACAAGACGTACTTTAGGGGGCAAGTGTTATCCGGCATTCCGGCCCGGGCTATATTGAACGGGCTGCACGAGTCAGACTCGATTGCTATCGAGACCGATGATTCCAGACTGATGATTGTGGGACTCGGAAGTTAAGTATAAATGGATATACGAAACCATAATTGAACGGAGTTGGTAGATAAACAATGTAAAATGTTTAAGGTATGGAATATAGCTTAATCAAAAGGAAGGGATCGGTGTGGTTTAACCATTTGGTAGGGATCAGCATACACCAGTTAACAAAGGAGGGATCGGCATGATTTAATGACAATGGGTCAGCATGGTCAAATAAACAAGGGATCGGCATAATTGAGCGAACATGGATCGGCATGGTTTATTGACTTGGATTGTCATACTTCAATTTACAGAGCAGGACTCAGTATAGTGTATTGAGAAGGGATCGGCATGTGTTTCTAGGAGATATGGTTCGGCAGGCTCTGTTGAAGGCGGATCGACATCCAACTAATTACAAGTGCCTTCGTACATTCAACAATCAATATCTCAAGATTTGTAAGTCCAAAGCATATGGAATTTGGAGAGCAAGGCATATGGACCCTAGGGAGCATATCCTAGGAATTGCGCATTGAACAAACCAAGATGGAGGGATCAGTATACAACTTATGAAAGGGATCGGCAGAAGGCAGTGCACAAACAATACTAAACTAAAGATCATGCAATAGCCTGAGCTCCTTAAGTCCAAATGACAAAAGATTTGAAGGACTATCATATTTAAGCATGCAGAAGCCATTAGAGGGATCACTGCCCAAGAATCAAAATATAAAGGGATCGGTATCGATCCCTCTTCGTAAGGATTTGGGCCTAGCGACCCCTCTGGTAGGCCCATATGGGTTAAAAAGTCCTATAGCCGAAGTTTCAGAAAGATGGGTGGTCGTATTCATCTCTAAATACTAGCCTAAGGGGTCATTTTAGGGATTGGGACGTTGCTAGTTACTTTAGTCTTTATTGTAATCAAGTTTTTCCTATTCCTTACTGCTGTAATCAGATTATTAATTGACCAAAAAAGATAACCTTCAAAGTGAACGTAGGCATACAACGCCGAACCACTATAAATCTTTGTGTTTCTGATTATTGCTTTCATTTGCCTTTTAGTTTATTCTGTTCCTCATCTTTAATTTTACTTTCTTCACATACTTGTCTACATAAATCTACTCTTGGGTGTTTGTGACCAATTTGGTTGCAAACAGAGTCCAATAGGGAGACGATCTAGTTGCGTGTACATAGGAGCTGAAGGAGGAAGTCCAAGCTACCGATCTCGAAATCTTTTTTGGTACGTTTCCATTTTAGTTAAAAAAAGTATAGATTACTCTTGTGTTTAGGTTCTAGCTTGGGTAGAGACCATTAGATGGTAGCAATGGTTTGCAAACGTGTCATTAGGACATGTTACCGATGATGGATTCTAGTGGATGATGGATGCCAGTGGATGTATTATTTGGATTGTTTCTTTTACACTTTTAGGACGGTATATCCTCTAGGTAGTACACACACTCACTTATCTCTTGATCATTTTTTGTGTTGAATATTATGCATTAGGATTCTTGGTTATTGTCTATCTTATTGAGCATTATGCATATGGATGGTAAGGTTGTGCATACATGTAGAATTGCAAGTATATGTTACATACATTTTGGATGCATAGCATGAGCATTTACATGACATGATGTTGACTGGATCAAGAGATCGCCTGCTCTTTGCATTGATTTAGGTTAACATACATTTCATGTTGCATATATATGTACATATTGCATTAGGAAATTTCTAAGGACAATGATTTCCCATGGATGATGGATGAGTAGATGGTTGTAGCTATTGGTTATTGTGTGTAAGTTAGATTTTTACATTCTTTGATACCTCAAGTTCCTAAAGCGAGCCCTCTGCAACGTGAATGCTAGTCAATCTGGTTTAGCTATAGTGATTGATGGCCCCTATATACAAATTTATAATATAATATATAGTTTAATTTCCATACTACTAACGTAACTCAAAGACTCATCTAGGAGTTAACTAGCCCTCCTCCAATCAACTAATTATTCACCTAAATATTTACCTTGAGGTCTGTATGTATTCCATACGGATTCTACTCTAGCAGGAAGCGAAATCCGTCAAGGCATAACCCGAGTCTTTGCTACCGCTCGCTCGAGATCCCTGGGAGTCAAAGCCTATATGCTATACCTACTGCTAAACACTGATATTAAATAAAGACATAGCCCATAAATCTTCCACATCTGACATCCCCTTTAGACTAACTTAAGTAAGTCAAGGAAAATGCCACTTTCGGTTACTTACTACCTCTTATTGGATATGAAGCAAACCTCGTTTCCCAAAAAGTACTAGGACATTTAATATTTCAAATCCGAGACGAACCCTAGGTATATTTTCCCCTACCTATCCACAATACATATCCCTTTCTCACGGGCCCTATGGTTGAAGATGTCCCACATCAGTGGTAAGTATACACAACTGCTGGTAGCCTCTAGGTGAAGGGCAGACTTCTTTTGTGTAACTCTACTGACCTCGCATTCCAACCCACTAAACTCAATCAATCACCCAAAGCCTAAGTGTTGGTCTAAGTCCACTAATTCACGCTTGTTCTAAACGTATAATTGAAGCTATATAATTTTCTACTATGAAAATTATACTGCTTTCTACATATAATTAATAGTATTAATACTTATGCGCTACATTATTATTCCTAATTTATATGCTTAGACTTTGGTTTCCTTGTAATGTCTAATAAATGTCTGTTACCCATAATAATTGGTCATTACAATCAAAATTGGGCAATCTTTAATCAATCCCAATTTAATTTATTTAATCTATTTACAAATTTCAAAATCCATTTATTAGGCATATTCATTTTCCTATAAATACCATATTAATTTCTCTAATGACATTTATTTACTAGTTTCAAAATCAACCTATTATGTTTTTATTTTCAAATGTTTAGGATGGTTATACATATTTATATATTTATTTTTATGTTTCTAGTTATTAATCTGTAACTAGAATATTCCTAGGTTCATACCAATATTCCTTAAATTTGACAGGGATTCCCTATTGCTACCCTACGAGCCTTTGTAGCTATTTTACTCATAGTCTATAACTTTTACACCATTTTATCTAGGTAGTGATCCCTATCTACTCCATATTAAAAACTTAGTTTCCTTCTAGCTATTCTTTAAAAAATTCAAAATTCAAAATCATGAGGTACTTGATCCAAAACTTTTACCTTTTAAAAATATAAACTTAGAAACCTTTTTAGCAAAATTCAAAAATTAGGAAATTAAGTTAGCAACTAGAAATTAAAAATACTTAAATCCCAAAACTTTAGGATTTTGGAAAAAATAAATTTTAGCAAGTAGAGGATAGGGAAAGGTTGTTGCAAAATCATGGGTCACTATCCCTGTGCCTTAAACGTTAAGATTTATAAATACCTTGTAGATAGTTCGTTGTTTTAGAGTAAAAGAAAATTGAAAGGTTCTCTAATCTAAGATTAACTATACAGTACTAGGGTCAATCATATGCATTAATCCATTGACTAAGTCCCAATTACATAAAGATGTGGCTTGATTTGTTTTAAATAAAGAGCGGCGGATGTTTGAAAAATTATGTTTGAAAGCTTTGAAATTTTTTGTTTAAATTCTTTTGAGAAGGTGGTTTCAAATGTTTTTGGAAGATTTTGTTCAAGTGCTTTTGGAAGTAAATAAAATAAAATATGGTGTTTAAATGCTTTGAGAATTCAATTCTTCAAACTATTTTGCAAGTTGGAAATTCTTTTGGAAATTGTCTTTAAAAGTTTTGTTTCGAAATTTTCTAATTTTCAAATGCTACATACTAGCATAAGGAGCATTGATTTGTTGATAAGTATGAATTTTACTTTTCGGCAAGGGTGACAATAAACTAAACATAGATGATAACAAGGAAAAAAGCTGTGTTAGCTTTAAAGTTTCTATTTCCATACCTTGTTGATGTGAAACGAAACTTACGCTTAGATTTATTAGTCCTTAATATCCAAATAAACCTTCTTATGCAAATTTGTTTTGAAAAGTTGAAAAGGTTTTAGGGGTAAAAGAGAAGGTTCTAAGGTACAAGGAATAAGTATAAAAAAGAATGGTGAAATTGTAAAATTTTCCATCTAAATTCCTTTTTTGACATCGAAGCATAGATTCTTAAACTGAATTTTCAAAAAAAATAGATTTTAAAAATTGTGTGCTAGGTTTTGGATGGTAGGGATTGGATGCAGAATTGGTTGAACCTCCTATTTGCGGGAGTGGAAATTATTGTGTGAAAAAGTATTTTTGAAAAATTGCTTACATATAGAACTTCTAATGTATCTAGGTTGATTGCATCATATTTTCAAAATGTTTTTAAAAGAATGCATTCATATAGGAGGCACCGATTCAGTCGTTTGCATACATATTTTATATGTTGTGATACACTGTACACTTGTACATGTTTGTCTGCAAAATTGGTTGTACACTAATTAGTTGGTTAGTTAGACTAGTTGCAAGCTATGTTACATGATTCAACTCTTGGAGAATTTTGGGGATGAAATTCTTTTAGGGGGGGAGAATGTAACACCTTGCAAAATTAACGCTAATTAATAAATAATTAATAAGGCTCCAAAAATGGAATTTGAGCAAACGTTGGAATTTGATTACAAAACTTGTGCCATTGTGTTCGTGGTGATTTTTTGAGCAATTTCAAATTTGGAGTATCACAATCGGAGCTCAAACGAAGAAGTAATCAATGTTTGAAGTTTTCGAAGCGAAAATAATTAAAAACGAAATATAAAATAAATTTTAATTAGATACGGACCCCACTGGCCGAACCCTCTCTATGGGCCGATCGACCGCCTATAGGAGAGTGATCGACCGGTCGTATGGTGGCGTCTAGGGTTTGAACCTTGGACAATGGTCTGGATTTAATTATTTTAATCTAATAGTTATGATTGATTTGTGCACCTATAAATAAAGGCATAACCCCTCACTTTTCTTTTTATATTTTCTTATCTAAGTAGCGAAGCTCTTCCAATTTCTCTTCTCTGCTACTTATAAAAGTTATAAAATATTATATATAAATTTATATAACCGGAGAAGGGTAGAAAATAAAAGAGGAGCAAATCAATACTGCGAAAAAAGGTAATTCTTATAGTTATAAATCAATATTTCCCTTAACCCCAAATCTCTTCTTAGATCAGTAATTCTAATAGTATGTATACCCCTTGTTATACATATTCTTTTGGATTTAAAAGGAAAAGAAATCAAGTGAAGGAATGGATTCGGATTTGGAGATTTGGGAAGCTTTTAAACGTGAGTAGGAAACTATATAATTTATTTATAACATTGAAATTCATATCGTTGGATTTTATTTAATAGTTATGCCTAAATAAGATCTGATGAATTATAGGCTTAAAACAAATGTATAGGAATATTGTCTACATATTCAATAAAATAGGTAATTGAAATAGGAATAGCATGTACAACCTAATATGTTTAAACTCAGTCCCAAATATTTATTATTGTAGAATGTTTGTTTATTCCAGATCTATAATTGGTTGTAAATTTAGCTGTTGTAGTTGACTTGGAATGTGAATTTCTATGTTTTGATTTATTTGGAGGGGGTTCTGCATAATATCCATAAATTATTGAATTCCAAAATATGTATACAAGTGTGTTGTTTGAATTAACAGGGAATATACAAAAAAGAAAGAGATCTATAAAGTATGGATATCCTTCAACATAGTTTATGCTATCTATTTCAATAAAAGAAAAGAAATAATTCCTTATAATTTCAAATGACGCAAAGATCTCACTTTTGGTTAATTTATGGAAAGCTACAATGAAAATCCTTCTTGAAAAGGCAGCTCTAAAATATTAAAATGTGGAAAGGAATGTACTATTTTAGAAATTAATAGTTAAACTATAAATAAATAAACACGTAGAATCGCGTTTAATGTTCAAAAATAAAAATATATAAATAGTGTAATTTACTACTATATACGTATTAGTTATTAACAATGTAATAATTAACGAATTAGGAATTATGAATATTAATTACAAAATGGGCAATAAATTTGTAATTAATAGAGAGTTAAAAAGAAATTAAATGGGGACTAATTATGGAAATTAATATGCATTTATGGGGGAATTGAATAAGCATAATATGTGAATTTTGAAATTAGTAAATAGATTAAAGGAATTAAATGAGGATTGATTATAGATTGTCCAATTTTGACACTAATGATCAATTATTACAGGTAATAGACATTTATTAAACATTATAAGGAAACCAAAGCTTAAGCATATAAATTAGGAATAATAGCGTAGCGAATAAGTAACTATTAATACTATCAATTATACGTAGAAAGCAATATAATTTTCATAGTAGGAAATTATATAGCTTCAATTATACATTTAGCACAAGCGTGAATTAGTGGGCTTAGCCCAACGCTTGGGCTTTGGGTGATAGGTTTGGTTTAGTGGGTTGAGATGCCAGGTTAGTAGAGTCACACAATAGAAGTCCACCCTTCATTTAGAGGCTACCAGCAGTTGTGTATACTTACTACCGATGTGAGATATCTCAAAGCGTAGGACTTGCGGGGAAGGGATATGCATTGCGAACTGGTAGGGGAAAATATACCGAGGGTTTGCCTTGGATTTGAAGAATTAAATGACCTAGTATTTTTTAGGAAACGAGGTCTGCTTCATATCCAATAAGAGGTAGTAAGTAACCAAAAGGGGCATTTTCCTTGACTTACTTAGGATAGTCTAAACAGGATGTCAGCTGTGGAAGGTCGGCGGGCTATGTTAGTATTGTAGAATCGGTATTTATTAGTAGGTCTATCATATATGCTTTAACATCCAACGATCCCGCATGAGCGCTAGCAAAGACTCGGGTTATGCCCTGACGGATTTTACTTCCTACTAGCGTAGAATTCAAACGGGAGAAGCACAGACCTCAAGGTAGATGGTTAGATGAAAAATTAGTTGACCGAAAGTGGGCTAGTTAACCCTTAGACGAGTCTTTCAATTATGTTAGTAGTACGGCAATTAAATTATATATTATACTATAAAGCCATATATAGGAGTCATCAATCTCTGTAGCTAGAACTGATTGATTAGCATTGACATTACGGAGGGCCTACTTCGGGGACTTGAGTAAATGGTTGATGGGTCTCCTTCTTCTGTATTTAAGAAGTATTAAGTGACCAGAGTTTTGGGTAGTGATATAGTTAGGTAAATATGGATATAGGCATATATAATGATACCTTGGACAAGTTTAGGTTAAGCATATCGTACATGTACATAAGATTTAACGGATTAGTCGTAAATGATAAGCATAACACTTAAATGGTTAGGTTTAAAATATAGGTCTAAGTTTTGATATTATATTAGGGCTAATGTAACAACCCACCTCGAAACGAACCTAATGTTTGACCCAGAACGGACTTTAGGCCCATTCCAAAGCTAGGTGTTAGTTGGTAAGATTGATACAAAAAACAATACACAGAGATATTTATCTACACATTCAGAATCTCACAGGGGAAGGATAAAATGTAATATTAGAAACAGTACCCATTTATTTAAAAATTCAAATGTTAGAAACACACAATCCAATGCGACAAAACAACGCTAAAAATCTATAGAGCAATATCTCAAAATACATAATAAAGCCTAAATGGGTACATTATAAATGTAATATCAACAAAAGTAGATAGAAAAGTAACTACCAAAAGTTTCCGCCTTCGCCACCATCTTCGAAATCTACAACATCTTCTCTATCCTATGTTGTAGCGAGGAGGGAGTCAGAATAATAATATGTCTGGTGAATAAAAACCTCGAGTCTTTCTATAATGGTACTTAGGCAGTATAATTTAAATAAGAATATATCTTACACATCCTAACTATATTGTAAGATTTTCCAAATACAGGCCCTAATGCATCTCCAATCCAATCCTATAACCATTACCCTTTTCAACCCAATAACTCATCTTCAACTGTAGACTAAAGGCCATTCCCAATCCCATTCATCTAACGTCAATAATGTTCTAACAATGTAAGAGATAGTACCCAAGTCACTTAATACTATTTTAAAGGGACCTAGGCAGACTCTGACCATTTAAGACCTCATTTACTACCTATCCCAAGGAGGACTCCTCTTTAATACTATTTAGCTGACATTGCATGGAATCTCATCGGGCCACTTAATACTTCTTTATGGGAGAGGCGGACCCTATAATAGCTACTTAATACCTCAAACCCGTAGCGGACCCTTCCCGAGATATCCACTACCGTGCCTAACTGCTAATACTAATCTTTAATACTTCCTAAATAGGTAGAAGGTGGGCCCTTAATCAACCACTTACTACCTCCGACCCCGAAGCAGGTCCTACATATTATGATTCGTACTTATTATTGGTGATGTCTCACATCAACCCCAAAATCACACTGCCGGTAGCCAGATTAGTTGGGCAAACATTCATATGTTTTTGACTTACCTAGCATCCCTATAACTTGGTCATAATTTTCACTCATCTAACATATTATCATATACCTCATCGCATTCCACAATATTACTATCCATAATTATCTCACTTCATTACATACTAACATATACTCATCGCATTCCATAATAATCCTATCCATAATTATCTCACTCCTAAAGGGGATTTAAAACTAATTAATGAAAGTGACTGTAGAATCGTGTAATATGGATATTATCTAAACTACTTGTGCGGAATATAAAGTAAGTAAATGGCAGTAAAATAAAATGACACCAAATATTTTTATACTGGTCCGAACTCCCGTTCTACGTCCAGTCCCAGACTCCTTCTGGATTTAAATTAGCAACCCTCACTTAACCCGGAGGAATAGGTTTACACCGCCTGAGCAACCGAACAGGACTTTGACCACCTGAGCAACCAAATAGGATTTTCCCGCCTTAGCAACCGAACGGGACTTTGATACAAATGAAATGTTTTCTTGACTTTGCGTGCTCTTATTACAACATAGATTTGTCAAATGAAGTACACCCTTCCTGTAATATTTTCCTCAAGTATGATATGTATATTTGTGTGCTCGTGAAGATAAAGGAAGTATTGATTGCTTTAGAAAAGGAGAATCATAAACTTGATTTCACAATTTCTAAACAACTAAATATTCAAGAGTAGAGAGTGGAAAGTTAAGTTGAGTTGAGAGCTTTGATCTTGAATGGAATGCATATATATAATGAATGAAGAGTTACAACAGTTGACAAAGAGTTCTGATGAAGGGAAATGGATGCAACTCTTTCTAGAAGAGATTCCTCTTCAGGAAGAAGAAGTGTCTCTTCAGAAAATTTGAAAATATGGCAGTTTGAACATGTTTAGTCGACTGAATATGTTTATTTAGTCGACTAAGTCAAACAGAAAATTACTAGTTCAAATATGCAGTATTTAGTCGACTAAATATTTGATTTAGTCGACTAAATCTTGTATTTAGTTGACTAAATATTTGATTAAGTTGACTAAATATATGTGATTTTCAATATATGCAGGTTTGAACTTGAGGAAAGATTTTAATAATGAATGCTAAACTATACCAACTTTAAACACAGTTTTGTCGAATGTTTGATAATTCTTGAGCTCCTTATCATGAATCAAAATCTTGAAGTCCAACAATTAATAACCTATTTACTACGCAATTAATACGCTATTAATTGTACATTATTTTTATGCTAACACACACACGTGCCTAAAATAATTTCTAAGCGTATGAAGATTTGCAACCTATGTTAATCGTATAAATGTCAAAACATTAAATTTATACAAGTTGAATTCCATATCAACAACATACCATATATCCAACATTTTCAATTCAACAACAGACTTATATAAAAACAGATCCATGCCAACCATGTTTTGAACTCAAATAGTAGAATCAACATTAATAGAATTTAAAATTCAAATACTCTTACGCTCTATTCAACTTCTACATATAAGAATGAAAAAGGGTTTTCTATTTATATTATATAAATATGCAGCGCAAACTATGAATAAAAGAATATGTACCCGCCATTTCCTAATTTATTCTTTTTAAAAACTTATTTAGATCAAAGAAAGAGATAAGAAGTGGAATAGAATGTAAAATATTGAAATTGTAGTATCTACACAATCCTATTATTTTAATATAGAATAATTGAGATTCTAACTTAAGAATTGACATTTCGCTTTAGGGGAATTCTGGGGTTTTAGTAATATTTTGTAAACAAAATTCTCCAAGGCATATAACAAACCCAAATTATACTATACAACTACTAAAATAAGAAAAACTAAGATTTCCACTCACAAAAAGTCCTTAGCTCTTCCTTTTGGATTTGTTTACGCCTGCTTCAATCTCTTTCAAAACTCTCCTTTTGGAAATATACAATAAGGAAATTATATATGAATTAGGTTCAGAAATTTAAAGATTGAAGGAGAATAGGATTAGAAATTGAACAATAAACACCTAAAATTTCTTACCTGCAACCCTAAAGAATTTCTGATTTTGAAGAGAGAGATCAATAAAGCTTCGCTTAGTTCCTAAAATAATTTGTGAATAAAAGTGAGGGGGCTATGCTCTTATTTATAGTGGTTAGAAAGCACCAGAACCATCGAATTTAAGTCAGTTTAAAATAATAAAATATAGATTGTTCATGGTCTACGTTAACCCTAGCCCTAACAACAACACCGGTTGACCAGTCTGCCCTCGGCGGTCGACTGGCCCTTGGCGACGGTTGATTAGTTGATCTATTTAGGAACGTTATTCTCTTGCCGTTGATTTATTTATTTAATACCTTAGTTAATTTTCAATGTTAACGTTTATTTGAACACATACTTAACCCTAAGTCTAATTACTATTACTTTTAAATTTCAAACTTTAGCATTATTTATTTCTTTAAATTTGAATTCCATTTATATTGATTTGAATTCAAAAACTTCAAATGTCAATAACTTTTTCGTTTGTGCTTCACTTTCAAAACTTTACATATGGAAATTGATTAGAAAATTTCCATAAATGCAACGGCACAACTTTCATGACCAAATTTTCACATCTGCAAAATTTCCATTTTCGGCCTTATTATTAATTTATTACTTAATTATTTTCTTATTAGTTAAACTCTTATTAATTTTATGGGGTGTTACATTCTACACACCATAAAAGGATTTCATCCTCGAAATCTCTAGAAATAGAGATTGTAACGTGCGCTATGCATCCATGATATGTAACTATGTTATCTACAGAACCATCCACTAAACCAAAAAGCGCACTATGACTATATAACAGACATACTATAGGAGAGCTCAATCCTAGCATGTATGCAAGTGTCGTGACATATATACATGTATGCATACATCCTAAATATGCAAAAGTTTCCTATATGAGTGCATAATTGATAGTGAAAAGTGTGGCAACCATATCCTACCATTCAATCTAGCAACCACGATGCAACCAAAACCTAATTTTGAAGAGAAAAATGTTTGCCAGAGAAAAGCTCAGGATGAGAAGCCTTCATCTTCTCTTCAGCTTCCAATGTGCTTTCTGCCGGATTATTTCCCCATTGTACTCTAACCCGCCTCATTTCTTTGTTATGAAGCTTCCTAGTTCCATGCTCCACTATACATATGGTGTCATGGGGTGTTATCGGCTCCATCTCTATATCTACTAACAGATCAAGCTCTTCTACAGGGGTTGTGCTATGAGAGCATTTCCTCAAGTACAAAACGTGAAAAACGTCATGGACTCTTGCCAATTTATCTACTAGCTCCACACAATAGCAAGTCTTCCTATTCTTTCCAAAATTTCGAAAGGCCCAACAAATCTTGGTGCCAAAATTTTCAATTTCCCAAATCTTAGGACCTTCCTAAGAGAGGAAACTTTAACAAACACCATGTCCTCTACCTCGAACTCTAACTACTTTCTTCGCTTGTCCACATAGGATTTCTAGCTATCTTATGCGGCCTTCATTTGCTGCCTAATCAATTCTACCTTTTCCAAACTCTCATGAATTAAATATGGTTTGAGTAGAATTTTATTTGTGGTTTACTACCAACAATTGGGTAATTTGCATGGCCTCCTATAAAGCGCTTCAAAGGGTGCATGCCAATCGTCGCTTAGTGACTATTATTGTACGCAAATGCGACTAAAGGTAAGTGTTGCTTCCAGTGCCCTCCAAAGTCCATGATGCATGCTCTCAACAAATCTTCCAAGATCTTATCCACCCATTCAGTTTGACCATCGGTTTATGTGTGGTAAGCAGTGCTAAGATTCAACAAGGTTCCTAAAGCTGTCTGCAAACTCCTCCCAAATTCGCTAGTAAATAAGGAGTCCCTATCACTAACAATGCTAACTGAAATTCCAAAAAGTTTTACCCCTATTATATATAAATTTGCGCTAGAGATGCCACAGTCATATTGCTTCTAACATGCCTAATTTTCCCAATCCCAAATTTTTTGAATCTAATCCATATACAATTGTATGTTCCTAAAAGGGGAGACCTGCAGAGATTAAAGCAGGCGTAACAAATCCAGAAAGGGAAGAACTAAGGACTTGTTATGAGTGAAAATCTTAGTCTTTCTTATTTTAATAATTATATAGTATAATTTGGATCTAAAATATGCCTTTGGGGAATTTTGTTTACGAAAACATCACACTAAAACCCTAAAATTCCCTTAAAGTGAAATGTTAATTCTTAAGTTAGAATCTCAGTTATTCTATATATATAAATAATAGAATTGTGTAGATATTGCAATTTTAGTGTTTTACATTCTATTCCACACTCTTTCTTTGGATCTGATTAAGGGTTTTGAAAAAAATAAATTAGAAAATGATGTGTAGGGTACAGATTCTTTTATTCGTAGTTTACACTGCCTATTTTCGCAATTTAAAAGAAAAATCTATTTTTTAATTTTATACAAAGAAGTTGAATAGAGTGTAAAAGTATTTGAATTGTAAGTTTCTATTAATGTTGATTCCGCTATTTTAGTATAAAATAAGTTTGGTATGAATTCTATTTTATACAAGTCTATTGATTAAATTATGCATATTGGATATATAGTATAGTAGTTGATATGGAATTGGACTTGTATATATTTGAAGTTTTGACATTTAAACGTTAGTTTATGGTGCAATCTTTGCACACTTAGAAATATTTCAAGCACGTGTGTGTTTATAGCATAAATAACGTATTAATTACGTTGTTAATAAACTATTAATTATCATTAAATCCACCTTAGAAAAGAAGTTAATTGTAAAGGTTCAATAAGAGTTTTCTTATAAGGCCTTGATATGGAATAAGGTGAGATGTGTGATAATATGTTAAGAGAACGTTGTAAATTATGACTAAGTTATAGTGATGCGAGGTCAGTCAAAAGTACACGGAAGTGTGCCCAGCTAATCTGGCTACCAGCAGTGTAACTTTGGGGCTGATGTGAGATATTGCCTATAATAAGTACCCACGGAGGACGCAAGGTTAGTCCCAAATTCTATAGAGTAAACCTGCCCAGTTAGTCTAGCTACTGGTACCTAAGAATAGTCTAACAATTGTAAGACGTCACAGTTGGATTACGGGTCATAATATGAAGGACCTGCTTTAAGGTTGAAGGTATTAAGTGGCTGATTTAGGGCCCACGTCTTCCCTATGTAGTTAGTATTTAATGGTCAGGGCTAGTGGTTAGGCATGGTAGAGGATATCTTGTGGAGGGTGTGCTTTGGATTTGAGGTATTAAGTGGTTATTGTGGGATCCGCCTCTCCCATAAAAAGAAGTATTAAGTGTTCGAAGGAGATTCCATGCAATGTTAGCTAAATAGTATAAGAGATGAGTCTGTCTTCGGATAGGTATTAAATGATGGAGACCAGACTTGGATGGGGTATTAAATGGTAAGAGTCTGCCTTGTTTCCACTAAAAAGCTATTAAGTGACTTGGGTGCCATCTCTTACATTGTTAGGACATTATTAACGATAGATACGGGTTATTGGGTTAAAAGAATAATGGTTATGGAATTGGACTGGGAAAGCCTTATGGCTTATAGTTGGAAGACTTACAATATAGTTAGGATATGTAAGACATATTCCTATTTAAATTATAATTCCCAAGTACTATTATGAAAGGCTCGAGATTTTATTCGCCGCATATTGTTGTTCTGACTCCTACCTCATTACAACAAAGGTTAAAGATAATGATGCAAATTTTCGGAGATGGTTGCGGAGACGCAGACTTATGGTAATTATTTAGCTATCTATGTTATTTTTATATTTCTGATGTACCCGTTAAGACATGACGTATTTTGATATATTATACCACGAATATTTGGCGTTATTATGTGGGATTATGTTGTTTATTTTTTTACATTTAAACTTTTAACAAACGGGTACTGCTTTGACATTATGTTTTATCCTTTCGTTGTAAGATTCTGAATGTTGAGATAGAGAGCTCTATGTATTATTCTATAAATCAATTTTACCAACCAATAACCAATTATGGAATGGGTCTAATATTCGATAGGCCTTTTTTGGATTGAAAATTAGACCCATTCCTTGGCAGATTTTCTTATTTGGTATCAGAGCTTAGGTTACCCGACCAATGGGGATAGGTATACGTATGAGTGGCATACACGTTATTTTTGAAAGTATTTTTCAAAAACCTTACTATATATAAAATTATATATATATATGTACTTATTTTGAAGCCTAACTCTATAAATTCCGACTAAGAGTAGTTGCTACCATATTCTGAAAAGATGGAAGAGGCGATTATGGGTTGGAAAAAAAATAAAGTTAAAATTATAATCCTACCTAGATTTCCCCACGGGACGGAGGTCATATCGTAAGGAGTGGCCAAGAAGAGCATGACCACAACATATAGAAGCACCCTAGAAGTTGAATGGCACTTGACTCCTTTATTGGGCCTAGACTGCCTTAAGATTTTGGATTTCGATGGATTGCCTATTGAAGACATATATTTTATCCAGGAAGATAGGAGATAAGAACGTATATGTTGTAAGCATCCAGAAGTAAGGAATGATAGATGTGAAGAAGGAGTGGAGCAAGTTCCCATAAGAAGGTTTACATTAATCACCATAAGGAGATAATCAGATTTTTATGAAGATTGAGTAGTGAAGAAGGAAAGTTCAATAGAAGGGACAATTAAAGTCAATTTCTAAATCCAATCCCTCAGAAAGCATTTGATAAAAGGTTTTTGGAAAAATCCTTGAAATGTTTTAAATGGGTTTTTCAAAGGATTTATTGGGAAGTTGTTGTTTTGAAAAAGCAAGAAATTTGAAATTTCATAATTTAAAATTTTGCTGAGTCAAAATTTTGTGGTTAAAAAGTTTTCTGGAAAAAAAGGGTTTCTCATTTTTGGAATTTTTAGTTCAAAATTGATCTAGTCAAAATGTTTTTGAATTAATGATTTTTGTAAAGAGGATTTTTTATTTTTGAAATAAATATAGAATAGAGCCTAGGTTGCACTCAATGATTTTTCCTATTTCATAAATTTAAAAGTTCTTTTTTTAGATTCTTTCTAAAAGGGAGGAAAATGGAAATAGAACTTAATTAAAATAAGGTAGAGAGAATAGAAGGGTAAGAATGCCCAATAATGTATGTAAGAGGAACATTCTCGTGTATGGAAATGCGGAAAATAAGACTGGAATAGATTTACATATAAAGAAAAGCCCAAATGGCTAAAGCAGTAGGAAAACACACTACAATGAGTCAATATTGGGAAATTTAGGTAGTAATGGCATTAGGAATTTACATAAAATAGGAATAGTAATCTAGTTAGAAATAATATAGGAGAGAAGTAATGGTAATATTGTAGGAAAATAATAGGATAGAAGTTATCCTTATCTACTCCACTTCTCATTATTTAAAGTTATAGAAGATGTTTTTGAAAAAAAAGATTAATTGCTATGATAATTGAGTTTTTGAATGTTTTGGATTAAAAACCCTACTTTTAAAGAAAAAATCTTCGAGGTAGAAAGTCTTTGAGAAGGGAAATTATTTTGCTAAGCAATTTTTGGAAAAAGGGGTTTCTATGTTTATATTTTCAAAGATAAAAGTTTCGGACTAGGTACTTCACGATTGTAAAATTTTAGTTCTATAAAGAATGGTGAGTACTAAACCAAACTTCTTATTTATGTGGAGTAGACAGGGATCACTACCTAGGTAAGATAGGGTAAAGGTTTTAGGATATGAATAAATAGGAATAGTATGTATGACCTAATGTGGAAATTTGAAATTAGTTCTAAATATTTAATTGTAGAATGTTGGCAAAGTTGTAAAGATATTCCAGATCTATAATTGTGTTGTAAATTAGGTTTCCATGGTTGACTTGAAATGTGAATTTCTATGTTTTTATATATTTCGAGCGGGTTCCGTGTAATTTCCATAATTATCCAATTCCAAAATATGTATAAAAGCGCGTCATTTGAATTAACAAGGGATATACCAAAAAGAAGAAAAATGTGTAAGATATGGATATTCTTTTCCATAGTTTACACTGTCTATTTTGGTAAAAGAAAAGAAATAATTCCTTGTAATTTCAAACGAAGTAAAGATCTCACTTTTGGTTAAATTATGAAAAATTATAACGGTAGTTCTTTTTGGAAGGATAGCTCGGATAAATTAAAATATGGAAAGTAATGTTCTAGTTTAGAAATTAATAATTAGAAATAAGAAATACACACACACACACACGTATAACCGCGTTCAATGTTCAAAAATAAAAATATATAAATAGCGTAATTTACGATGATATTCATATTAGTTATTAACAACATAGTAATTATTGGACTAGGATCTATGGACATTAATTATAGATTTAATGGGCAATAAATTTGTAATTAATAGAGGGTTAAAAGTAATTAAATAGGGACTAATTATGGAATTTATTACGGCATTTATGGGGATGCACAATTTATCCCATAATCGGGTATATTAATTAAAGTAATAGATGGACCACATTTATTAGAAATCAAAAAGTAGAATTAAGGAAGGTGGGTGATAGTGTAATGACATACTAAGAATGTCCATCTTAATTTAGTAAGGAGTATTAGGACCACAACGCCATTAACACCAGTTGATAAAGAATGGCAGCTTCCAACAAAATTTTCTTTTTAGAGGTTTTGGGTTGTAATCGCTAGTTGTCTCCCTTAGGTTATTGGAAAAGCATACGACATGGTATAAGATATGTTCATGTTTTATCACCGTGTTGATTTTATGGATGGGCTTAGACCACCAGACAAATATATACATATTGAGAAACATCGTAAATAAGGAAATTTCATAAGGACACTTAACTGACGATAAACTATAGGTAAGACTGAAAGTTAATGAGGAAATTTGGTTGTAACTCTGAATAAAGAATGCTCAATCCCAAAAAGCTTTAGAATTTTAGGGAAAATAAATTTTAGCTTACAGAGTGACACCATTCAAGGATGATTATTCACGCCGTAGGAGATGAGATGTATAGAGATATGAAAAGAATTTTCTATTGGCCAGGAATGAGGAAGAAGGTAGCAGAATTTTTCACTAATTGTTTGACGTGTTAAGGGATAAAGGCTGAATAAGGGAAGCCCGGAGGATTGTTATTACCATTGGAGATTCCGACTTAGAAATGGGAGCATATATTGATGGACTTCATAGATAGGTTGTGTAGGAGCCAAAGAGGCAAAGAAGCAATTTGGATCATAGTGGATAGACTCGCTAAAAGCGCCCATTTTATTCCCATTAGAAGCAATAGGACCACCGCATCTTTAGCAAAAATGTATATCCAGGAGGTTATTCGACTTCCTAGAATTTTGACTAGCATTATTAGTGATAGGGAATCCTTATTTATTGTGAATTTTAGAGGAGCTTGCAAGTAGCTTTAGAAACTTCGTTGAATCTTAGTACCGCTTACTACCTATATACCGATGGTCAAACCATAAGGGTAATAGGATCTTGGAAGATTTGTTGAGAGCATGCATTATGGACTTTGGAGGACACTAGGAGAAGCACCTACCTTTAGTTGAATTCGCATATAATAATAGTCACCAAGTTATGATTTGTATAGTACCTTTGAAGCGCTTTATAGGAGGCCATGCAAATTGCCCAATTGTTGGTAGGAAACCACAGACAAAATTTTCCTTGGACCAGATTTAATTCACGAAACTTTAGAAGGTAGAGTTGATTAGGCAGTGAGTGAAGGACGCATAGGATCATCAAAAGTTAGATGAAGATAAGCGAAGGAAGGAGTTGGAGTTTGAGGCAGGAGACATGGTGTTTGTTAGAGTTTCTCCTCTTAGGAAGGTTAAAAGGTTTGAGAAGTCGGGAAAGTTGGTGCCAAGATTTGTTGGGCCTTTCCAAATTTAGGAAAGGATAGGAAGACTTGCTTATCTACGGGATAAGTTGCCAGGAGTCCATGACGTGTTTCACGGTTCGCACTTAAGGAAATGCCTTCATAGCACAACCACTGTGGTAGAGCCTGATCAATTAGGGGACGTTATGATGAAGCCAATAGCATCCCATGCCACCACATGCATTATGGAGCACGGAACTAAGAAGCTCTGCAACAAAGAAACTAGGCTGGTTTGGGTACAATGGGAGGAAAATCCGGTGGAAAGCATGAGGACATCCTAAACTTTTTACTGGTATACTTTTCTCTCCAAAATTAGGTTTTGATTGCATCGTGGTTGCTATATTGGATGGTAGGAGATGATTGCCACACTTTTCACTGTCACTTTGCACTCGCATAGAAATTTTATGCATAGCTAGGATGTTTGCATACATTCCTATATGTCATGATCATACGCTAGGATTTAGCTCACCTATAGTATGTCTGCATACATAATCACATTACACTTTTGGTTGAGCAGATGGATGTGTAGATAACTTAGTTGTATAACACGGATGTTAATTGAGCATTATGTTGCCCGCCTTCAGGGAGCTATCGGGGACGAAATCCTTTTTAAGGAGGGGGGAGAATGTAACACACCGTAAAAATTTATAAGAAATAAATGAATTAATTAAATAAGATAATGCTAAAAATATATTTTTTATAAAACTTAGCATTTGCCCACGAAAGTTATGTCGTTACATTCGTAGCAATTTTCCAATCAAGTTCCAATACGATGTTTTGAAAACGAAGCTCAAACGAAAACGTTATGGATGTTTGAAATTTTCAAATTCAAAATAATTTAAATGGAATTTAAATTCAAATAAATAATTAATTATTGAACTTGAAATTTAAAAGTAAAGGTAATTATACTTAGGGGTTAAGTAAATGTTAAAATAAATGTTAATATTAAAAATTAATTAAGGTATCAGATAAATAAATCAATGGTAAGAAAATAACGTTCCCAAAATAGACCAACTGGTCAACCACTTTTTAGGGCCCATCGACCGCTGCCTAAGGCCGATCGACCACTGCCTAAGGCCGATCGACCGCCGGTGGTCAATCGCTTAGGCTAGGGTTTTTTGTATCTGAACAGTCCAAGTTTTAGTATGTTAAACCAACTTAAATCCGATTTTTCTGGTGCTTCCCAATATTTATAAATAAGAGCCTAGTCCCCTCACTTTTATTCACAAATTATTTTTGAAACCTAGCGAAGCTCTAACGGTCTCTCTCTTAAAGAATTCAGAAAATTCTCTAGGGTTTCAGGTAAGAAATTTTATGTGTTTATTATTCAATTTCTAATTCTATTCTTCTCCAATCTCTAAATTTCTGAATCTAATCCATATACAATTCTTTTGTTGTATATTTCAAAAAGGAGAGATCTGTAGAGATTAAAGTTAGAGTAACAAATTCAAAAAGGGAAGAGCTAAGGACTTGTTGTGAGTGAAAATCTTAGTCTTTCTTATTTTAGTAGTTGTATAGTATAACTTGGATTTGGTATATACTTTTGGGGAATTTTGTTTACGAAAACATCACATTGAAACCCCAAAATTCCCCTAAAGAGAAATGTCAATTATTAGGTTAGAATCTCAATTATTCTATATTAAAATAATGAAATTGTGTAGATATTGCAATTTTAATATTTTACATTCTATTCCACTTCTTATCTCTTTCTTTGATCTGACTAAGGTTTTGAAAAGAATAAATTAGGAAATGGTGTGTAAGGTATAGATTCTTTTATTTGTAATTTGCATCACCGATTTTCGCAATTTAAATAGAAATTCCCTTTTTCAATTTTATACAAAGAAGTTGAATAAAGCATAAAAGTATTTGGATTGTGAGTTCTATTAACGTTGATTCCGCTATTTTAGTATAAAATAAGTTTGCTATAGATTCTATTTTATACAAGCCAATTGATTGAATTGTGGTTATTGGAAGGTATAATTGTTAATATGGAATTGGACTAGTATAAATTTGAAATTTTGACATTTAAACGTTAGTTTACGGCACCATCTTCACACGCTTAGAAATATTTTAGGCTCGTATTTATATATGTGTGTATATATATTAAGTGTAAATAACGTACTAATCATGTAGTTAATAGGCTATTTATTATACTTTAAATCCCCTTTAGGAAAGAAGTTAATTGTAAAGGCTAAATATGAGTTGTTTATAAGGCATTGATATGGAATGCGGTGAGATGTGTAATAATATGTTAAGAGAGTGTTGTAAATTATGACTAAGTTTAGGGATGCGAGGTCAGTCAAAAGCACATAGAAGTCTGCCTAGGTAATCTTGCTACCAACAGTGTGACTTTAGGGCTGATGTGGGACAATGCCTATAATAAGTACCCATGGAGGATGCGGGGTTAGTCCCAAATTCTATATGGTAAAGCAGCCCAGCTAATCTGACTACCGGTAGTTACGAATAGTCAGACTAATGTGAGACATCACAGTTGGGTTATGGGTCATAATACGAAGGACCTGCTTCAGGGTTGAAGGTATTAAGCGGCTGATTGACGGTCCGCCTCTTCCCTATGTAGGAAATATAAAATGGTCTAGGTTGGTGGTTAAGCATGGTAGAGGATATCTTGGGGAGCATCTGCTTTGGGTTTGAGGATTAAGTGGCTATTGTGGGGTTCGCCTCTCCCATAAAAAGAAGTATTAAGTGGTCGAAAGAGATTTCATGCAATGTCAGCTAGATAGTATCAGAGAGGAGTCCGCCTTGGGATAGGTATTAAATGACGGGGACCGGTATTGAATAAGATATTAAATGGTCAGAGTCTACCTAATTCCCGTTAAAAAGGTATTATATGGATTGGGTGTTATCTCATACATTGTTAAAACATTATTCACGATATATACAGGTTATTAGGTTGAAAGAGTAATGGTTATGGTACTGGACTGGGAAAGCCTTAGGGCTTTGAAAGACTTACAAGATCGTTAGGATACAGTAAGACGTATTCTAATTCAAATTATACTGCCCAAATACTATTATAGAAAGGCTCGAGATTTTTATTTACCAGACATTGTTGTTTTGACTCCCTCCTCATTACAACACAGGTAAGAGATGTTGATGTAGATTTTTGAAGATGGTGGCGGAGACGCAAACTTATGGCAGATATTTAGCTATCTATGTTATTTTTATCTTTCTGATGTACCCATTAAGACATGATGTATTTTGAGATATTGTACCACGATTATTTGGCGTTGTTATGTGGGATTATGTTGTTTGTGTTTGACATTTGAAATTTTAACAAATGGGTACTGTTTTTATATTATATTTTATCCTTTTGCTGTGAGATTCTGAATGTGTAGATAGCTCTGTGTATTGTTCTTTAAGTCAATTTTACCAACTAACACCCAGCTTTGGAATAGGCCTATGGTTCGATGGGCCTTTCCTGGGTCTAAAATTAGGCCCATTTTGATGCGAGTTACATGGATTTCATGTTCTTTAAATCATTTAGGTGAGGAAAACTATCTATTTCCAAAACTTCATGTGATTTCATGAAGTGGTGTTTGACTTATAGTATGTTTAATCCATATGTTGCACTATTTTAACCTCTTTCATATTATAGCCATATCTTTTGTTGCATTAAATATTTTTGACATCAACTAAGTGGTACCGAAAGATATTTTGATGCCATGCAACTTTTATTTTTACCATTTATTCAAAGTCAAAAATATGATGACCCAACACCTTGCTACAATATGAAATCCTGAAATTTGGATTGAAATGGTGGACCCTAATTAAAACCCTTTGATTTTGAATTGCTAACTCTTGATTTTCAAACCCGATTTGTAATCCATAAAACTTTACAAAAAGATATGAATATCTACTAAAACTTTGTTCTTATGGCCTTTGGCAAATTCAGAGAATATATTATTCAAAAGTTGATTTTTAAACTATAGGCAAATTTTTAATGAAGTTTAAAAATATATTTTCTTTCTCAATGCCATAACTTTTGTGTCTTTACTCGGATTTTTATGAAATAAGTTGTGACTAAAAGCTTATTTTGTTTTCTAAAAATATCTTTTATAGTATTTTGCTAATTTTAAGTTCAATAATTATGGAATTTCAACAAAATGACTTGTGGTTTTAAAAGCTAGAAGGACGGTATTTTCGATAATACCTAAGTATATATGATTGATACTTTAATTATTTGAAAACAAGAATAATATTAGTTTATGATAAAGTATATTTAAGAATACTTATATATATACTTACGAGTTGAGATTTTGAATGGAACATTAACTATGTTGGCTTTCGGACGAATGCGGTAAAAGACAAAAGATCTAGAATAGTGCACTGTTACTTTATTTCCATATCGTGTGTTAGGGATATAGTACATCCATACTGTGTGTTAGGATGTCAACCGCGATGTGATAAAAAGTTTCCAGAATATAATTCCTTACTCCGTGTTCGGATTAGATCCATGTCCGGTCAAATTGATTTTTTACATGGATTTCAGATTTGTTATGTTCCTAGTTTATAAAAGATATTTATATATGTCATATGAGTTTGGCAAATATGGTTGGGGAAAATTTACCTATTTTACTTACATAATATGTCAATATATTTTAAAATATGGTTTGTGTAACACCTCGAAAATTTACGAATTTTTTTAATAAGAGTTCAATAGAGGTTTAAATGAAAAAACAAGAAAAGTAAATTTAATTAAAAAAGGACTTAAAAGCAAATTTTTATGGACGTCCGAATTTGGCTATGAAACTTTGTGTTTGTAGCGATTTTCTAAACGATTTTCATATATAACACTTCGAAATCTGAGTTAGTATGGAAGAGTAACGGATGTCAGAGAAAGCTTAAAATTTAAAACAAAAATATATAAATAAATAAGACCTTGGGTCGACCTAAAGAGGGTCTAGATCGACCGATAGCGGTCGACCTGCGTACTTGAAAATTTAAACGTCGATCATTTTCCTGAGATGATGATTAGTGGTTCTGATTGGTCACTTGGTGGCGAAGCGTATGATGAGTGATCCTGATCATATAAGAATATCTCCCAGTCTAATCTTATGGCCCTAAGCGTTATAACCCTATAAATTAGTAACTAATTAAAGCCTAATTCCCTAATGAGAACTTACAGTAAGGACACCCTGCCAAATTTCTCCTCAAAACCATAATTTTCTAAAACCCTAAAATCCAAATCTAATCAACCTAAGAGACTAAAGTAAGCAATCAAGAGGGTAAAGTTGATCTAGGAAAGGAGCTATCAATTAGAGGAAAAGTTCTCAAGTGCAAGAGCATAGGCTAGAGGTGAGTGGACACAAATTTGACAATTTGATTATTGCAATTAAATTTAAACTATTGTAATTGATCTAGGATGTTAGAACCCTAACTTGACATGCTAAACTCTAATTGAACATGTTAGAAACTCTAAATTTAAATCTATAACCCTATAATGTAAATTGTCAGTTAACATGAAATGTAAGAATAACTGCTTGCAAACCCTAAATTTATAAATACCAAATTCAAATATCTAATTGACATTGAACTGGTTAGTCATATAGGTTAATTTAACTTTGATGTTAACTGGAATGAATCGCTGGAACAATCAACAATTAAAACAACGTAAAACCCCAAATTTACTTTACTAGCGGTTTACTAGGAACCCTAGCGGTCGACCGATAGCAGTCGACCGTGGGGTAATGAAGGTCGATCGTTAAACATGAAATGTGCAGAATTCAAACCTCGGCCTAAGGCCAAGGTTATAATAAAAATTTATATAATTTCATACAAAATCATATAAAATGGAAATTTGATTATGTGATCCAATTCTTGACTAGGTGAACATGCTAGAAATTGTAGGGTCGTAAATTTCTTATAAAGAGATATTAGGGTTGTAAATAAAGAGATTGTAGGGCCTTAAATCCCCTATAAAGAAATGGTAGGGCTATAAATTCCCTATCAAAGGGGAATAGATCATTGCAGTTTGAGCAATAGTTAAATACCCAAATAAGAGTTGAATGTTGGCTAGGAACGACGAATTTAGCAGACACTCAAAGGGTATTCCATCATGTTGATGTGCAATACCTATAGAGGTACCAGGTGAGTGAGCCTGGTCCTAACGGGAGTTTTTGTACGCACGGTTCTAGAGTGATGTGGTATAGGTGGACGCCGGTGCAGGACAATAAGAGGCTATGATAGAAGATGTTTGGCGCTACAATCGAGAGGCGAACAGTAGGTGTATACGATGAGTCGCATTATTGGGTTGCAATACGCATTTGCATTTCGAGGTTCTCCTCTTGAGCACACCAATAATAGATAGTTTTGGAAAATGCAAAGGGCATTGGTCGATCGTTAATGTGAGGTTCGATTCATGATTCGACCCATTGTGTTAGATAAGAATCGTTAGGTATTGGACCCTAGAAGTTCAAGGACACTTGTCACACACCTTATATCACTTAAAGTAGCTTTGAAGTTAATTACACTTAATCATCATTTGTTAAAATTGTTCTCATTCACCAGACTTTATGTCTGACCTGTTATTTCTCTATTTTTTCCCCACCATGGTGGATAGGGTAGAAGGTGAATTACTTGTTTCATATACTTGGAGTGTTAGGCTTATATTTGGAGTCTGATTTTATTCGATTTCACTCTCCATGTATTATTCTATCCTATCAGTACAGCTTATTTCATGTATCATACTTTGAGGATATTTTATACTCTTTTTTAGATTATGTACTGATATATTTCTTCGATTATGATTTGATACTTTTAAGACTGATATTTTTCAATGATATATACATGTTTTATTTCTTCTACTGTGATACGCATCTGATAGTTAGTTTATTTCTTCCCCTATGATACACATCTGATAATTAGTGTATTTCTTCTATTGTGATACGTATCTAATAGGTAGTTTATGGTATATTATATCTGTTTATCTTAGTCTTTGGATTATTAAAGGTTAAAACCCCAACAATCCACATTTCTCGGCATGGCGCGAGGTCGAAAGCCACTTCGAGCTTTGGATTAGTATGTCGGGAGGTGTGGGTTGTCACAGTTGGTATCAGAGCATAGGATCAATATTCCTTAGGATTAGGACCATATTGAGAGATGTATTTTGGAAAAAAATGGTTTTCAAAAATGGATTTCAAAAGTTTTTTCAAATTGTTTATATATATAGTATTTTAAAAAGATTTTTAAATTCTTCGAATCCAAAAATCTCTCCAATTCGTGCCTATGGTATCTCTTATCTCTTACTCATGTTTATGCTATCTGTGAAAAGTTTCTAATAATATGCTTGAAATTCACAAATAGAAGAATATTGATCTCATAGGTTTAGGTTCTAGTAATGTAGCCAAAATCCCAAGCATGAACATCCCTATATAGTTCTGCCGATACCTTCAAGCTAGGGGCCAAACCGAACTTAATCCCACTAGAGAGCCCACGGAAGGAGTGATTGGTGGGGTTCTTGCCTGCCCACCTACTGCTCCAGACTTTGCTAAGCTATGCAAAGATTTTTCTAATCTTGGAGGCAAGCCGTATTTGAGGACGGAGTCTTATGTGGATTCGAGAGCATGGATCTACGCCTGTGATAGGATATTTGGTCTTATGGGTTTGACTGATGTAAAGAGGAGGTGGTTAGCTACCTGGCAGCTGCAAGGTGAGGCATTGAGTTGGTGGGAGGTTATCAAGGCTGAAACTAATGGAGCTGATATTGCTTAGGATGAGTTTCTTATGAGGTTTGAGATAAAGTTCATTTCTAGGGCAGAGGAAGGTGTTCAGCTAAAGAAGTTTATTCATCTCAAGCAGGGAGATATGACAGTTAAGGAATATGTGAAACAATTTAATGAGCTAGCTAGGTTGGCATGGAGTTGATTAACACACCACATAAGAAAGCTCTTAAACTTCCTAAGGGATTAAATCAGCCACTTCAGGATTAGTCGTGAGTCATATTCCGATGGATGCTACCTATGAGGGGTTAGTGAAGATGGATTTACTCACTACCTTCTCAAAGAAGGAGGAGAAGAAGGAGGCTTCGAAAGCTGGAGAGAAAGGCACTGGAAGAATAAGAAGAAGGGAGGATTTGGATCGAAGGGGAAGATTTAGAAGAAGGACATGAAGTGTAATAAGTGTGGCAAACCGGGGCACTTTGCTAAAGAATATAGGATTCATTGCTCAAAGATCAAGTGTTATAACTGTGATCAAGTTAGGCATTTGAAGTGAGCTTGCAAAGCACCACCAAAAGCTCCTACTCAAACTTCTTCTCAGGTGGTTCCGACATATACACTAGAGGCAGTCCCCAGCTTCAGTGCATAACCAGTGGTGGAAAAGAGTAAGAAAGTGGTGATCGAAGGTGTGTTAATTTTTTTCGGTTTATCTATTCGAGCATTGTTTGACATTAGGGCTGCACATTCATTTGTCTCTAGTAGACTTGTTGATGACTTGCACTTAGATACTAGTATTATCACAGACCCTATAGTTGTGTCAAACTTCGTAGGAGGATCGGCTTATTTATCCATGTTGTGTAGGGGTTAAAGTTGTTTATCTTAGGGGTCGAGTTTGATTGTGATGCCTTTGTACTGGGATTTTCTAGGTTTGGGTTATATTAGGCATAGACAAGATGACTATGTATGGGGCTATTATAGATTGTGATAGGAAGGTGGTCAGTTTGAGCACATATAATGGGTGTAGCTTAGAAGTTTACTATGATCCTCGAGGATCTGTTATGTTGAGCTACCTATATTCATTGGGCATTCACATGACGAGCTTAGTATGGTACCTACAGTTAGAGATTTCCTAGATGCTTTTGTTAAGGTTACCGATCTTACGCCCAAGAGAGAGATCGAGTTTAGGATCTATCTTGTCGAGAATGCTAGACCAGTTGTATTTCCACTAAGGCATATGCTCCAATGGAAAGACGCAAGTTGAATAAGAAGGTTAATGAGTTGTTGGAGAAGGGCTTTATTGGAAGGAGTATTTTCAAGTGGGGAGCACCAGTCGTCTTTGCCACCAAGGTGGATGGTTCTCTCAGACTCTACATCGATTATAGGGAGCTAAATTAACTGATAAAGAAGAATCGTTATCCTTTGCCCTACATTGACGATATCTTTGATCAGCTAGTTGGAGCTAGAGTATTTCTCAGTTAGACTTGGCTACTGGATTCCATCAGTTGCACATAGCCAGGACAGTATTCAGAAGACATCATTATGTACATCTGATAGATTATATGAGTGGTTAGTCATGCCTTTCAGATTGACTAATGCACCAGTCTATTTTGTTGATCTGATGAGCCGAGTATTTAGGGGGTTAGTTAATAAGTTTATTGTGGTGTTCGTGGATGATTATTCTAGTATACTTGAGGAGTAAGGAAGGAGCATGCCTGGCATTTAGAGGAGGTACTTAAGACACTCCGTGCATATAAGCTTAAGGCAAAATTTTTGAAATGCCACTTTTGAAGAGAGGAAGTATGCTTTTTGGGATACATCATCTCAGAAAGTGGCTTAGAAATTAAACTCGGTAAAGTGGCAGCAGTTCAGGATTGGCATGTTTTGAAGTATGCCACAAAGGTGAGAAGTTTCCTTTGTTTAGCAGGCTACCATAAGAAGTTCATTGAGGACTTTGCAAAGATTTCTTCCCCACTGATCCGTCTTACTAAGAAGAATCTAGTTTTCTCATGGAATACGAAGTGTGAAGATGCCTTTATCAAGTTGAAGGAGGCATTGACTAGTGCACCACTTTTAGTGTTGTCAGATGGGACGAAGCCGTTTACAGTTTATACTGACGCCTGTGGTGCATGGTTAGGCGCGGTCTTGATGTAAGAAGGAAGAGTGGTGAGTTATGCTAGTCGGTAGTTGAAGACCCATGAGAGGAACTACCCTACCCATGATCTTGAGTTTGGGGATATTGTTTTTGCACTTAAGTCTTGGAGGCGTTATCTTTTAGGAGAGCGATTTGAGGTATTTAAGGATCACAAGTCCTTAAAGTATTTATTCTCCCAAATGGACTTGAACTTAAGGCAACAAAGGTTGATGGAGTTCTTAGTGTCATATGATTTTGATATCTCTTGTACCCCAGGCAAGGGTAATGTAGTGGCAGATGCTTTGAGTCGACATCATGCAGTGTTGAGTCCCTTGTTATTAGAGTGGAGACAGTTAGAGTATATTGCTACTTTTGATTTTCGACCATCATCAGATATTACCCCAGGATTAATAGCAGCTTTAGATGTTTAGCCTACATCGATGGAGTGTATTGGATCTAGGCAGAAAGAGGATATGGAGCTAGTAGATATTATAGAGAGGATTGGTAGAGGAGAGTCATCGAGTTATTTAGGCATTATGCCATTGACTTGAGAGGATGGTTATAGAGGGATGATAGGCTTTGTGTTCCTCTTGGTACAGATTTGATTGATGCTATGTTAGATGAGTCTCACCACTCTATGATGAACATTCATCCCGGTGGTGATAAGATGGATCATGAAAATGAAGTGAGTTTACTATTGGCTCGGTAGGAAGAAGCAAGTGGTGGAATATGTAGCTAGGTGTATGAATTGCAATAGAGTAAAGATGGAACAGAAGAAACTGGTCGGATTATTGTATCCATTAGATATTCCTCGGTGGAAGTGGGAAAGTATTTTCATGGATTTTATCGATGGATTACCGAGCACTAGGAGAGGGAATGAGAGCATTTGGGTCATAGTTGATAGATTGACCAAGTGTGCTCATTCCATACTAGTGAGGAGTACCAGGCTGGCGACATCTTTAATAGATATTTATGTGAGAGAGGTCGTTAGGCTATATGGAGTTCCTACTAGTATAGTTAGCGGCCGAGATCTGCTTTCACTAGTGAGTTTTGGAGGAGTTTACAGGAAGCATTAGGGATTAAATTGAATTTGAGTACTGCACATCATCCGTAGACCGACTAGCAGATAGAGACGGTGAATCAGTTTTAGAGGACTTTCTATGGATGTGCATTTTAGACTTTGGAGGATCTTGGGGGGGATCATTTACCATTGGTCGAGTTTACCTGCAACAATAATTATTAAGTAGCATTATGATGGAACCATTCAAGGCATTATATGGTAGACCCTGTAGATCACCATCATGTTGGTGGGATACGACGGACTGGATTATTCTTAGGCCATATATGGTGAGGGAGACATCAGAGAAGGTAGATCTAATTCGTAGGAGGATGAAAACTGCTCAAGATAGACAAAAATCTTATGCTGACAGGAGATGTACGGAGTTTGAATTCATGATGGAAGACATGGTATTCGTGAAGGTTTCACCCTTTAGCCATGTGATAAGATTTTGTAGTTCTGGAAAGCTAGCACCGAGATTTGTAGGACCTTTCCCTATAGTAGATAGGGTTTGGGAAGTTGGCATATAGAGTAGAGCTTCGGAAAATTTGGTGGGGGTATATAACGTCTTCCAATTGTCATACTTTCGGAAGTGCTTACGCGCTGTGGTCAAGACAAGTCAGTTAGAGGAGGTTGAGATTGAGCGAGAGTCACTTGTTCACCTGCACCCACTCGTATTCTAGAGCATGGTACAAAGCGAATCCGCAACAAGGGGATTAGACTTGTTAATGTCTAATGAGGAGATGATCCAGGGGAGAGTGCATGAGAGCCTAATGAGAAAATCCACATTGCCCACAACTCTTTGTTGGTACATTTCCAATTTAATTCTTTAGTATAGATCTCTTATATATAGGACTTAGGTGGTATACCCTATAAGTAGAGATTTTTGGATGATAGGAATGGTTGCAAACATGTCGATATGACTTGTTATGGATGATGGATGCTAATGGATAAATATGGATGCTTATGAATGTATTGTTCACATTGTGCTCTTTACATATTAGGGCAGTATATCCTTTAGGTACATACACTCACACCTATATTTAATTTCATGTTATTCCTTGATTCTTATATGCCAGTGGAGATTGTGCATATAGATGTTGCATATGTTTAGATGGTTGTGCATTCATATAGAATTATCAGTATATCATCTAGGATGTTGCATACATTTGGATGCATGGCATAAGCATTTTTGCATAACAGGAGGTCAAATGAATCAGTGGACCGACTAATCATTTTCATTGGTATAGGTTCGTGTGCATTTTATGTTTCATAGGTACATGTTGCATTAGAAATTTTCTCTTAAGGACCATGTTTGCATATGGATGATGGATTAGTAGATGGTTGTAGTTGTTGGTTGTTGTGTGTGAGTTACATTTTTCCATCGATGGATATTTTGAGGACGAATCCTTTTAAGGGTAGAGAATCTAACCCCCTAAAATTTAAAGGAGTTTAGTAGAGATTTAAACGAAAATTTAATATGGAAAGTAAATTTAATTAAAACAAGGACTTAAAAAGAAAATTTTCACAAATGTTCGAGTTTGGCTACGAAACTTGCATCATTGTGTTCGTAGCGATTTTCCAGATGATTTCCATATATAACACTACGTAATCCGACTTAGTATGAAGGAGTTATGGACGTCAAAATGAGCTTAAAATTTTAAAACAAAAATATGTAAATAAATAAGGCCTTGGGTCGATCCAAGAAGGGTCTAAGTTGACCGGTAGCGGTCGACCCAAGCACTAAGGCGGTCAAACCGCGTAATTGAAAATTTGAGCATTAATCATTTTCTTGAGATGATGGTTAGCAGCTCTAATTGGTTGCTTGGCGACGAAGCGTATGATGAGCGAACCTGATCGTAAGAGTATATCTCCTAGCCTAATCCGATGGCCCTTAGCGTTAACCTTACGTTATAAACCCTAATTTCCTGATGAGAGCTTACAGTAAGGACACTCTGCCAAATTTTCTCCTCAAAACCCTAATTTTATAAAACCTTAAAATCAAAATCTAATCAACCTAAGAGATTAGAGCAAACAATCAAGGGGATTAAGGCGATCTAGGGAAAGAGCTATCGATTGGAGGCAAAATTCTCAAGTGTAAAAGCTTAGGCTGGAGGTGAATGGACAAAATTTTACAATTTGATTATTGTAATTAAATTTAAACTATTGTAATCGATCTAGAATGTTAGAACCCTAATTTGACATGCTAAACCCTAATTGAACATGTTAGAAACTCTAAATTTAAATCTATAACCATAGAATGTAAATTGTTAGTTAACATGAAATGTAAGTATAACTGCTTGCAAACCCTAAATTTACAAATACCAAATTTAAATATCTAATTGACAGTGAAGTGGTTAGTAATATAAATTAATTGAACTTTGCTGTTAACCGGGATCAATTGCTAGAACAATCAAATATTAAATAACATAAAACCCCAAATTTACTTTGATAGCGGTCGACCGTGGGGTAACAGAGGTCGATCGTTAAACATGAAAAATGCAGAATTCAAACCTCAACTTGAGTCCCGGGTTTATAATAAGAATTTATATAACTTCTTACAAAATTATTATATAAAATGGAAATTTGATTGTGTTATCTTATTTTTGAGCTAGGTGAACATGTCAGAAATTATAGGGTCGTAAATCCCTAATAAAGATATAGTAGGGCATTAAATCTCCTATCAAAGGACAATAGATCATTACGGTTTGGGTAACAGTCAAATACCCAAATAAGAGTCGAAAGTTGGCTAGAAACAATGAATTTAGCAGACACTCAGAGGGTATTCCATCATAGTGGTGCACAACACCTATGGAGGTACCAAGTGAGCGAGCCCGGTCCTAACAGGAGTTCTTGTACGCACGGTTCTACCGCGATACAGGTGGACATCGGTGCATGATAATAAGAGGCTACGATTGAAGAAGTTTGGCGCTACGATTGAGAGGTGAACAGTGGGTGCATACGATGAGTCGCATTATTGGGTTGCAATACGAGTTTGCATTTCGGGTTCTCCTCTTGAGCGCAACAATGATAGATAGTTTGGAAAATGCAATGGACATTGGTCGATCGTTAGTATAAGGTTCGATTCATGATTCGAACCATTTTGTTAGATAAGAATCTTTAGGTAATGGACCTTAGAATTTCACGGACACTCGTTACACACCCTATATCACTTAGAGTATCTTTGAAGTTAACTACGCTTAATCATTATTTGTTAAACTTGTTCTTATTCACCAGATTTTATGTCTGATCCATTCTTTTTTCATTTTTTCCCCACCACAGGTGGATAGGCAGTAAGTGAATTGCTTGTTTCGGATACTTGGAGAGTCGAGCTTATATTTGGAGTCTGCTTTTATTCTATTTCGCTCTCCATGTATTATCTTATCCTATCAGTACAACTTATTTTCATGTATCAGAATTTGAGGTATATTTTATACTCTGTTTTGGATTATGTATTGATATTTTTCCGAGACTATGATTTGGTATTTTTTGAGACTGGTATTTTTGTGTGATATATACATGTTTTGTTTTTCCACCGTGATATGCATCTGATAGTTAGTTTATTTCTTCCGATGTGATACGTATCTGATAATTAGTGTATTTCTTCCGATGTGATACGCATTTGATAGTTAGTTTATTTCTTCTGGTGTGATACGCATCTGATAATTACTACATTTCCTCCGTTGTGATACGTATCTGATAGGTAGTTTATGGTAGATTATATCTATTTGTCTTAGTCCCTAAATTATTAAAGGTAAAAACCCCAACGATCCACATTTCTCGACAAGATGCGAGGTCGAAAGCCACTTCAAGCTTTGGATCGGTGTGTCGGGAGGTGCGGGTTGTCATAGTTTGGACATCTTGGATAATTTTTGTGACATGATATCTTAAAATATACATATTGATGAATGCTGTGAATGGGTGCCATTAGGGCTGCACACAACCCATATCCAACCCAACCCAACCCACCAACCCGACCCAACCCACATAAACCCAACCCAACCCATCCTAGTTCGGGTCGGATATGGGTTACAATTTGTAACCCATACTATATATGGGTCGGGTGTGTTATTTTGTTCAACCCAACCCTACTTTAACCCAACCCAACCCTATATTAAAAACCTAATTTAATATCAATACACTTAAAATTAGAATAGTCTAATCCTAGAATAATGTTTATGTATTCTACAGTAAATATACGAAAAAGCAAATTTTATGTCAACCCAAATAAGATAGAATTTGGCAAAGATATTCCAAAGGGCATTTTAATGTATTTTAAAATGAAACACTTGTTCTACTATGTAGTGAACTAATTTCATATGATGTGTTTTACAATGAAATTTTAATAAAATATATGTTATAATGAATTAGTTAGTTTAAGTGCGTTATGCTAGCTAAAATCTAATATATTATGTTGAACATTTTAATGTTATTTTTTGAAAATATTCCCTTATATTCTCATTTTTTATTAGATTCATGCAACCCAACCCAACCTTACTAAACCCGACCCAACCCATACTTCGACCCAATCCATATCCAACCTCATATAGGGTCGGATACGGGTTGAGCTATCTTAAACCCATACCTATGCGGGTCGGATGAAATATTTGGTCTGACCCGACCCAACCCATACTTTGTGCTGCCCTAGGTGCCATAATTGGTAAAGATGTTTTCTGTTATATTTTTATAATACACCCCTATGATATGACATGAGATTTGGATTAAATAGCTACCTCACTGGGTTAGTCTTGCACATGATGCTGCACATAAACATTTCAGGTTTGGATAAGTAGACTAAGAGGTGGAACTTTTCATGGACAAACCGAAGTGAAGTATATTTTATAGTTCTCATTGAGTATTTTAAACCCGGATGTAAGTATATGTAGAAAGATGAAAGCAAGACCCTATGTAAATTATACTGTAAAGAAAGTACGAATGTATGATATTTCTTTTGCTTGAAATTATTTCCTTTGGATGATTTAATGTTCTGGCTACAAACTTGTGACACTATTATGATGGCACCATATTTTGAGGGTAGCACTTCCGAGTTCGACAGAGAGTGTAGGAGCTGTTTGTTACACGTGTGTTGCAAGTGGGCATCAAAAACAAAAACCACTTTGACATACAGAAAATACTTTATAAGCATTATACATGTTGGTAACAAATTCAATGACATATGTTAGTGCACTAACATTATTTTTATCTATAATACCAATTTAATTGAATTTTGCAATACATCTTATGCAATGCTAATTCAATATATAGGGCTACAAACAATATTAAGAGAAGATATCAACAAAAATATAGTATCGATGATGCTCTAACTATACAAAAGTTTTGGTATCATCTTCCTTCTAAGATTATATGATAGCCGAACAATCGTAATACTAAATTAAGCAAAATATCGTCATAGTGATGCAATTCTATGCATATAAAAAATTACCACATGCTAGCATACACAAACTTGAATCATAGTAGAATGACCTACAAAAAGGTACTAACATCAAAAATGAAGTTGCGTGTTTCTTTCCTTCAAGAATTTAGTCAATGTTTGAAGTTTTGCATTAATTTGGAATATTTGTCAAATGTTTGAATCTAAAGGATCACTTGCACCGAAGTATACATTATTCATATGTAAAAACTTTGAAACATTTAATGAAGGTCCACATGTATGTGATAGATTGGTTTAAAGTTTAAACATATTATATGAGTTTTAACTCTAGGAAATCTATCAAAATGATAAAAGTTCCAAACTTGTAACTTTCAATAATGCCACATAACCTGTGCTACACATGGATTGACTTGATTCCATATAAGTAATGTTAGTATATTTAAATACATGTTTAAGTTGCAAATATTTTTTAAGAGCACACTTGTACATATTATATACTTAGTACATATTCCATGTGGTTGTCACAATTATATAAGTTCTAAATTGTGCATATAATCTTTGCAAACATAACTTCAATTATATAGACTATGTACTGAACACATTAGGTTGTAACATAATAAGACAAAATAGCATATGTTATGAGTAATCATCGTATGAAATACCAGAACATATTTGGAAATATTAATCTCAATTAAATAAAACAGACATGATTAAAACACTTTACATGATTTTAGTTCTATAAAGTTTGTCCAATGCATTCTTATGTGCATATAATGGATGGTTCAAATTTGAATGGTTTTAAACCAAGCATAAACTAATCATGGAAAAAATAGTTTAGATGAAACAAATCAACAGTAAGTTAGATAGTACAATAACTCATACAAATGAAGTATACAAATATATATCCTACATACAATCTAATATAACAATTCAAATATCGTGTATTATATAAACTTCAATGCAGAGCAAAATAATCAAAGCAATCGGTAATAGTTCAATTATAATATATCATATAACTACCCGAGATATCTTATGCTTGTGGATTTTGACTCTTTATCAGCAACCACCATGTTTTTCGGGTATGCATTTAGAACGTCATCACCAGTAACTGATAACACTTTATTCACTTCATAATCCAAATTCCAATCTCTTACAATCTTAAAGATAAAATACAATGTTTAATTGGTAGAAGAACTACATGTGAACTAAATGATCCGGTATAAGATTATGTTACCAACATGCTTCATCCAAAGAGCATCTAATATGATTTTGAAGTGATCATTGAAACACCAAATATATCTTCATTTAACTTTACTTTTAAACCAAATATTTTATGTTAGAATTTTTCATTTTCTAATATATAACAGAATCTAAGTCATTGTTCACTAAAGGGTTCGGTTATAATGTTAGACATAATGGTGGACCCCGTGTAAATATATTATACACCTAATGTTTTGGAGATTTAAACACATACTTTACAGAACTTTGTGAACTTAACACGATTGCCCAGAAAGCATAGTACTCAAAAAGCAAAGAATATGACAAAGCTCACCAATAAAGTACAATTTTTTGCTTAGTATCTATCTAACTAAAGAACAGATTTTTTTCCAATTTGAAGCTAAATATAATCAAATTCAAGAAGCTACATTAGGCAGCAATTATAGCAATACTATCCATGAAATGGTAATGATAGTAGAGTAAAATATTTTAAGCCAAATTGTATCAAAGCACATTTAACGCCAATATAAAAAATTCGCAAATCTTACAAAAAAAAATCATCAACCTATAATAGCATAAGCCTTGTTACTTAATTTGGAACCATTTCATCACTACAACAAAGGCAGCGTATAGCGACGGCAAAAATGCGTCGGCGGCCGTCGCTAGCCATTGCTAGCCGTCGCTAATTGCCGTCGCTATTCAATCCGTTGTCATCAGGAAAAGCAACGGCATTAGCGACGGCTCCGTCGCTAAGATAGCGACGACAAACGACGGTATCTTACACGTGTCAACGCCACGTGGCAGGTAGTTGTTTCAATAGCAAGTCTGTTACACGCCGTTACGTGCCGTTACTAGCCGTCGCTATTTTTTGCCCAGAAGTCGTTACTAGCCGTCGCTTTTCTGGGCAAAATTTGCTGTACATACAGCAGCTATCCTTCCATCAAACCTCGTCCCAAACCTTAAACCGTCTTTTCAAACCTCAATAATATCAAGAACAACACATCTCAACAATACCCACAACATCAATATTCAACAATATAACCAAAAAAACACAAAAACCAACCAAACCAACATAGTATACAAAACCAAACCAAATATCAAGGTACAATGATCAAATCTAAATATAACCAAACCCAAACATCATCCAAAATGCCAAGTATCCAAACCCAAGTATCAAATCTAGTCTAAATACGTACATAAATACATACCCACAAGAATAGTAAAACTATGCATCATCATCCTCCTCGGCATCATCAAATCCATCTCCCTGCTCCCCAGGCATAGAGCCGTGCTCCTGATAAAATGCTGCAATGTGCTCATCTATCTGCTGTGCCAGTTGGCCCTTTCGCCAATCGTTGAGCTCATCCAGCTGCCTCTGCATCTGAGCAATACGCTCCTCCTCCATCGATTTGCCATAAGCTCTTTGAAAATTAACAGCCTGTGAAATAACTGAAGTTAATACGATAGCATTTCACATGAATTTTGAATGAATTGGATAGTATATAAATAATTCTTTTGATGTGAGAATAATGTGGATCTTTTAATATGAAGTTAGTGAAATGGTTTACCTCATGATTACCGAAACCATAACGCCTATTTCGAGTAGGCGGTGCAATAACGGAATCCCAAATCCTGTTGGACTCCTCAACTGTAAGCTCTGCTCTTCCACTCGCCTGTGTCAATGCCTTTGTCTCATATCGCCCCTGCAATTACAAACATAATTTTGAAATAATTGGTATACAATTTACATATATACAATTTGAATCACGAGTTAGCATATTTACCATCGCTTCTTCAGCTTTGCTGTCGGTCCAATCATAGGTCGCATTCCCCTCATCATCAACAGACTCAACTGCGTGTGTGGCTCTAAAAACCTCAGCCATTGTAGGCTCCCTTCCGTACTTTGCAAACTGAAGATATACACGAATAAGATATATTGAAAATAAGCATAAATGTTATACATGAAGATATGCATCACCATATGCTAAATATATTTTATATTTACCAATTCTCTCCTATGCTGTTGGAAAGATTTAGAGCCACCTCGATGTAAACCAGGATTCTTATTCCTATTGGCTTGGTTTCTTGCTGCTACTTCCTATATTAATTTAGATACACGATTAAAATAATGCAACTAACATAATTGTAAGCATTCTCATCATAGCTTACTTTAGCTGCTTCTGACTCCCAATATGTGAGAAATCCGTTCCAGACTTCCTCGCTCATCCAACCTGGCTTTTTGCCAGCCTTCTTCGCCCTTGATATTGTCTCTCTATAATTCTTCCGCATTTTTTGGTTCCAATTATTGCTAAAAACATCTAAATCATGCGGCTCCACTCGTACAACAGCCTGCATATTGAATTTATTTTGAATTACATACAGCATATTATTTTCAATAGAAATATATAAATTGTAATTACCATCAAGTCGGCCCATATAGCATTTTTAATATGAGCTGGAATGTTATCCCAATGCGGCCAAACTGCTGACATCCGACCCTTATATGATTTCTTCGAGACATCTAAAATAAACTGTGATGGTTCCACCTCGAACCCCCTGTGATTGTTAACGTGCATATTTTATATAGTTTATATATTTTAAATAATATAATTGAAATAAATTTAACATTTACCCAACACTCTTCGGAATAATCTCTGCAACTCGGCGTGTATCTGCCTCTAAGCTACTAGGACCCGCTGCAGCTCCAGGAGACTGAGATGGAGAAGGCTGAGATGTACTCCTACGTCTTCTATCAGCCATATCTGCCACAATCATATATTATATATAAAAGCATAATGATCAAATGAGCATCACATAATCATACAATAAAACGATAACGCATAAATCAGAATAATACATCGCTCAGAATATTACATAGCTCAGAATAGTACATTGCATAAGTGAATACATAGCTCAGAATAGTACATTGCATAAGTGAATACATAGCTCAATATAACACATGACATAACTTAGAATAGTACATCACATAATACAACAAACGATGCCATCTGTGATCATTCTTCATCATCTTCTGATTCAGACGTCTCGGTCTCGTACTCTATATCGTTTTCTTCGTTACTAACAAATGCATCTATTAAAACATTTGCTTCATCATTCAACGATACTACATCGATGTCATCGGCTATTATTATTTCGGAATTTGGCTCAAGATCTGCTTGATACGCTGCTTCATCTGGAATATTATTTCCATCAAATGTAAATCTTGCCTTTGTTTTAAAAATAGACCAGTCTGCTTTATCTTTTTTTAAGGATGGATACGGAGCAAAATAAACTTGTAATGCTTGCTTAGCTAACACGAAAGGATCATATTTATAGTAATGTGACGTATGTTTTATTTCAATTAACTTATAATCCTTATGTACGTTAATTCCAGAACCGGGAACGTTGCTAAACCAGTTGCATTTGAATAAAAAAACTTTCTCTAGCGGTTGTGTATAATAAGTCAACTCTAAAATTTGTGTTAAGACTCCATAAAAATCTTTTATATGCTCTTCTGGATCATCGCTGCCTTTGACAAATACACCACTGTTATACGTTGATTTTTCAGCTCCATAATCTTTGGTGTTAAATTTAAATCCGTTGACGAAGTATATAGGATAGGTCTTGACATTTCTTCTTGGTCCGATAGCAAGGTGTCGTATTCCTTCGTCAACAACACTGTTATTCGGATCGTGAACATAGCTTGCAAACCACCCAGCAAATTGTTTACTGAAATCACCAGATGGATGTTGTGATTCGTATATGCTGCAAAAAAATGTATTATATTCCCCTAATTATTAATATATAAATACACGTATAATTGAACTGTACAATCATTCAGTATTATCTGATAAATGGTCCAACTTCAACACAATTTAAAAGAACATATGTGTGTGCCACATGGTAGTCTCTATCATCTAACCATATTTCCACACATTTTCCGGCAGGTCTTCCATGTTGTCTAAAAATAGATAACATTGTTTGAGAAGAATCATGCTCAACAGCTTCTTCATTACGGGGAACACTTACAAACGATAAGTTCACATCGTCACTAAAGTAGTGTGAGAAAAAAAAAAGCTTCCTCTTCAAGGTACGATTTGCAAATCGAACCTTCTACTCGTGCTTTTTGTCTAATTTTTTTCTTCAAATGATTCAAGTACCTATAACAAAAATAATTAATTTTGTATATTGGTACAAGAATATACATTTTCAACTAATCAACAAGAATATTGAGGAGTTTAAAATCACCTCTCAAATGGATACATCCATCCATATTGCACAGGACCTCGAAGGAGTGCTTCGGATGGCAGATGCACAAGCAAATGCTCCATTACATTAAAAAAACCGGGCGGAAATATTTTCTTGAGTTTGCAGAGCAATACAGGAATTTCTACTTCAAGTTTACGTAAATGATCTACCTTTAACGTGGTCGAACAAAGCTGTTTGTAAAACATACTTAATTCTGTTATAACACTCCATATTTTTGTTGGCAACAGTTCTTTGAATATCACAGGTAAGAAATATTCCATCATGATATGGCAATCATGAATTTTCATCCCACTCAATTTATTGTTTTTCAAGTCAACACATCTGCGAAGGTTAGAAGAAATCCCATCAGGACATCTTAGTCCTTCCACCCATTTGAGCACGAGTTTTGCTTGCTTGTTGTCTAGCTCATAACATGCTTTGGGTTTTTTGTTATCGTCGTACAACTGAAGTTCGGGCCGCTTACAGAAATGTAATATATCACGTCTCGAATTTGCATCGTCCTTGGTTTTCCCCTTTACATTCAAAACTGTATTAACAACGTTATCAAACACATTTTTTTCATTGTGCATGACGTCAATATTATGTCGCAGTAAGAGATTTTTCCAATAAGGTAACTCCCAAAATATACTTTGCTTGCACCAGTTATGAATGTCCGATTTACCCGGAATGTCGACCTGTTTTCCAGTTTCATGAATCTTAGGATAGTCTTTCACGATTTCATATATCTCTTCACTTGTCCAAACTTTAGGTGGTAGCATATTCTCTACTCTGTTAGCTTTATAGTTCTTTTTATTCATTCTGAATTTATGATTAATATGTAGAAAACACCGATGACAGTCAAACCAGGAAATTTTCTTGCCGTACTTTAATGAAAATGCTCATGATTCTTCCATACAATATGGACAAGCTAGACGTCCAGCTGTGCTCCAACCTGAAAGCATGCCATATGCGGGAAAATCATTAATAGTCCATAATAAAGAAGCGAACATACGAAAATTTCTTTTTCTCGAAATGTCATATGTTTCAACTCCTTCACGCCATAGTGTTTTCAATTCTTCGATCAACGGTTGTAGATAAACATCAATTCCTTGAGTCGGATCATCAGGACCGGGAATGACAATCGTTAAAAACATATATGGAGTTTTCATACACATCCATGGAGGTAAGTTATAAGGAGTGACAATAATAGGCCATGATGAATATTTACTACCAAATTGAGAGAATGGCGAAAATCCATCTGTACATAAACCGAGCCTAACATTACGGCTCTCTCGAGCAAATTCAGGATACGTCCTATCGAAATGTTTCCATGCTTCTCCATCAGATGGATGTATCAATGTTCCTTCTACTGGTGTTCTCACGCTGTGCCATCGCATATGACATGCTGTAGCAGAAGAAGCATATAGCCGTTGAAGTCTGGGAGTGATGGGTAAATAATGCATTCTTTTATAAGGGACTTCTTTTCCTTTCTTTTTCCTTGGTTTGTATCTTTCCTCGTTACATATTCTGCATTTTTTAAGGTGAGCGTCGTCTTTCCAAAATAACATGCAACCTTTAACACATGTATCTATCTTCTGGTATGGCAATCCAAAAGCAGACATAAGTTTTTTAACTTTATAATGACTATCGCACATCAAATTATTGGGTGGCATGTGTCGTTTAGCAGTTTGTACAATTGCTGTAAACGATGCTTCTGTAAGATTGAATTTTGATTTCATCGTGATGTATTCAATGGTTACAGATAATTCGGTTCCACTTTCACATCCATCCCACAATGGTCTCTTAGCGGAATCCAATAAATCATAAATTTTTTTAGCTTCCATAGTCGGTTCTTCACCATTTTCGTTTTCAATGTCGTCTTGATCAATGGATGGAAACATTGATCGGGCTGCATCTTGCACCATATTTTCTATTGGATTTGCCGCTGTATTATCATCCTCTTCCACTACAGGATTAGGTGTATATTGAACAAACTCTCCGTGACGATCCCAAAAATAATAATTCGGTACAAAACCAAATTTATACAAATGAACTTCTACTACATCTGCCTTCCAATGCTTCAGATGTTTGCACTTAGCACACGGACAACGAATGTCTACGTTATTTCCATTATTAGATTTAGCAAATCTAATAAACTCGTGTACACGTTAACAAAATGTTCCTTTATTGATCCTTTCATACCTTTTCGGGATTCATACATCCAACTACGATCGAGAAAATAATCGAACATATCTCCTGATTTGCAAAAATTATATTAGAAAATTCAAACAAACACTTCACTGAAACTTTATTAATAATTTGACAAATTAGACTTAACTTCAGTAAATTTAATTTGGTAAATTTTAAACTAACTTTAGTAAATTTTAAACAAACTTTAATAAATTAGACTGAACAAATTTATTAGTTTCAAACTAACTTTTAAATTTTATTACTTTAGTAAATTGCACTTAATAAATTATTTGATTGTTTTATAAAATACAGATCATATATATACAACACTTGTTAATACTTGTTTAACGGCCGGTCATCCTACTTCCCATTACAAACACAATAACGTAATCATATTTTATAAATCATTTCAGATTAAACGATTCAACAAAATTTCGGCAGCACTTCCCTTTATTCCCTGTATCGTACACAAATGCATGTACACAAGGAAAAAAAGGAAGTGCCATCGAAATTTCGTTAACCGTTTAAACTGAAATGATTTATAAACTGCGATTACGTTATTGTGTTTGTAACTTGTCCAATACTGGGACAAATCCAACAAATATTGTATCAGATGAATACAGATGTCCGTTCTGTGTAAAAACGAACATCCATATAACGATCATATACAACACTTGTCAGACGGGGCCAAAAATTGTCTAAGGGGTTCACACAAATAAAACAAATTTTCTAATTTATATTTTAACAACTATAAAATTTTTAATAATACGTTCAATAAATATTTGTCAAGTAAATTTCACATTTTAACACGTACTTTAAAATTTGGCTAACTAAGTCAAATTTTAAATAACGAATTTTTTTAAATCAAATTAGAAGTTAGCACTTATAATAAATTGAATTATTTTTATTTTAAACTATATACGTTTAATTGGAAATTCCACAATGAGACAAAAGTGAATCATTGTAATAGCATGGCCATTGCAAGTGAGCATAAATGATATATTTGAACAAAATACACAGTTGTAGTGTACTTACACTTATAACTAACGCATGCTAAATAATTAAATTTTCACCTAATCGACAACCGACATTGCGTAAACTTATCAATAAGCATCTTAAACATGTTATCACCATCTTAATCCAAATCACATCACCAATTGTTAATTCTACAATAACCAACATCATAATAGTATGCTTTAATCATCGTTTTCAACGTCGAAATAAAATGATTTTATTCTCAAATCAACCTACAATATTACTATCACCATACGTATACCACGTAACTACCAATCTCAAACCCATAAACATGCCATTAACAATCAATTTTTAAACCCAATAATCATGCAAATAAACCCTAATTAAACCCTAATTGAATAGGAAATAGGGTTAGAACACATATCGGATCAATTTGGGAGGGAGGGAGCGAACGTTTGAGCACCGAATCGGCGGGGCGACGGGGGGGGTTCTTTTTTTTTGGGTTTTGTAGAATGGAGAAGAAGAAGTCTCGGATCTGACTGATATACAGGTCGAGCGACGGCTAGCGACGGCCGCTTTTTTTAGCCGTCGCCCCTGTCCGACGCTATGCGAACCGATTTTAGTAGTGCATGGAAAACATCTTTTGTGATACGGTGTTGAATTACAACGACGGCAGCCAACGCGGTAGTCTACACATTCTAGAATCACATAGAAGTCCATGCCATATACCAGTAGATGGGTCGTACTTCAGTCCAAGATCAATATGTTCTTGGATACCAAAGCGAAAGCAGACAGTATCGCTGAAGCTCCACCTCACCAATTCATACTCCTTCACTTTTAGTCTGCCTTCTGATAACTGCTTTGCTTTCTCACCTCTGACTGCCACATAGCATGCAATCTTCTCATTACGTCTTATACCAATGGATCGAACAGTGTATTTAATGTCAGAAAAATTAGGAGTTTGTCAACTTAATTGCTCCAGGACCTTAGAAGCCCTAGTGGGTTTATCTCCACTTTCTCCAATTGAAATACTAAGAATAAATTTTTGGACCTTAATTTCCTGCATTGCATTCGACAACTTCTTCGATGATGCCAGGGCGAATGCTTCTAATGGCAATGGCGACTGAGTATGCTACTTAAAGAAAAGATTGAACTAATCAAAAATTCATTATTTTTAGCATGAATGGATTGAGTTCTGTTTAAAAAAACTAAAGTAGGAATGTTTTGAAGTGATATCTACCATCAAGAACAAACGGCTAAACTTGTAAAGTCCCTTGTGCAACCTACCCTGTAAAAGTATTTTTTTGATTTAGTAAGTCTCTTACTAAGCAAAATTTTGGGTGGAACTCAAAATATACATTGTTATCATTGGCAAATTGTGAGACACTTATAAGATTCTTTCTTATTTGTGGAACTCTTAATAAATTATTAAGATAAAGTTGTCTTGTACCTTTAATGCTGCCACTTCCAACATGTGTGATGTTTATAGCTTCACCATTACCCATATGTATAGTTTGTGTACCTGTATATTCTTCACTCTGTGTGTCTCCCATTCTGGTGAGATTATCTGAATTCAGATTTCTTAAACTTTCATTCTGATTTATTGACTGCTGATTTATTTGAGCAACGTTTGCATTAGGGTTGAAGTTTCTTTGCACATTTTGATTTTGTCTGTTGGGGTGTCTCGCATTGTGTGTGGGTAAAAGGCACATATTGAAATAAGAATAATCTCACATCGTGAAAAATAATGAAGGTGTAGTGGTATATATATGAGTTTAGTTGCATGTAACAACAAGGGATTCCTTTTGTTAAAAGGTGTTGACCAAACTCATATGTTGCCCCTATGTAGGGATGTGCAGACCGGATTTCAACATGGTATCGGAGCCGATGGTTCGAGGGGACCAATATGATGCAGCATTAACTTAAGTATGCTCCAGTATATGGTTTGAGCTCGATATTCTCATTAAGGTGAAGTTATAAGTTAGAACGCAGCCTGCTCCAACCGTGGAAAAGAGAACTCTTTGTAAAAAAAAGCTTGGCCCAACTGCTAAGAGGTGTAGCGACCTAATCTAAACTGCTGGAGGTGTTAGCAACCTTATCCAAGTGTTTGAGAACTCTGTATAAATTCCAGTTGAATTGAGAAAATGCTCGCCAAGGTGGAGATCTGTTAGGTATCGCTCGCATTATATTAAAGTGGGTGCGTAGATTGGATTATGATTAGTCTCACATCGTAAGATATTCTAAAAGAGATTAGCATATATATGAGAATGGTAGCACGTAACAACAAGGGATTCCTTTTGTTACAATAAATGTTGCTATGAAAATATATGTGCTCTAAGGAGGATGTAGGGATGTCTAATCATGCAGTTGGAACCAAAAGAGTTTCGTTCAGTGGTCTTGCCTCTTCTACACTAAATGAAGTGCGCGCATAGTGAAAGATGCGAGGGGTGCTAAAAATTACAACATGGTATCTGAGCCGATGGTGATGTCTGGGACAATGGATAATGCATAAAAGATCTGTAAATCGTGGTGGCTAGCAATGTAGGCTTAAGTAGTCAGACTTAAGGTGGAGCTAGATCATTGTACGTTGGATCTAGTAGAATGACATGGGAGCAGAGTCTCGATATGGTGCAAGCATCATGTTGGCGTAGTGGAAGACCCATGGATGGATGCGAGCCAAGGTGGAGATTTGTTGGGGTGTCTCGCATTGTGTGTGGGTAATGAGCGCATATTGGAAAAAGAATAGTCTCACATCGTGAAAAATAATGGAGGTGTAGTGGTATATATATATATGTTTAGTTGCATGTAACAACACAAGGGATTCACTTTGTTAACAGGTGTTGACAAAACTCATATGTTGCCCCCACGTAGGGATGTGCGGATCGAATTTCAACACTCTTGTATCATTAACAAAATGAATAGAACTAACCTGAATCAAGAATTTTCCATAAAAATACACACACCAATAACTTCTAGGCATGTAAATGGTCGGATACGGACGATTTTGGATTTTTGGGTACTCATTGATAGTAGGCATATAAACGGATACTTTTGGATATGGATAGTGTCATATCCGCATCCGTATTCGAAATCATTTTCGAATATCAAATATCTGCATTCGCGGGTATGGACGGATATCGAATAAATTATCCTATCCACTAATGATCGATAAATCAAGAAATATAAATAGAAAATTTTGATTTAGCATAATTTTTTCAACCCACTGATTATAAAAGTGTAAAAAAAATAAACAAATAGGATGATAATTGATAGTTTTGAGAAATTAATATGCATTAAATTCATATAATATGAACAATTAACTTAATAAAAAATAAACAAATGTCTATTATTGTACTAAAATACACAAAATATTAACTATAATCTTTATAAAAACTGGACGGATAATTTTCGGATGCGGATACCTTTATATCCGCATCCATATCCATTTTTCTGGATATCAGATATTTATCTGTTTTTCGGATATGGATGCGGACGGATTTTGAATATTTCGAGTGGCCATTGATAGGCCTAATTGATAGCCATAATAACTTCATTGATGTCCAAAGTAGGAATTATCAAACAATAACAAATACATGCCTGAGGATCTTTTGAAAATTTAGTTTTTTTACGTAGTTATTCATCAAAAAAGTAGATGTAATAAGCAAGTGCACAAACATTACTACTTTTTCTAAGGAATTTCATATAATTATTAAATCTCTAATATGGTAGTTGTAAAATGACATAATTGTGATAATCAAGTAAATTTGCTCTTATGAAGACTATTGATACTGTTTTATAGTTATAAAATTAGTTCTTTTGGTACAAGATTCAAAATCATGGTAGCGAAACCCAAATCATTGATAATATTAAATAAGTTACACAAATGTGATATTTATTAAATAAAATTATTGAATCATTATTGAGGCATAGCAAGAAAATCCATAAAAATATAGGACGAACAAAGTAAAATAAAATTCATACATGTTTGATAGTAAAATGGAAACATGGCTAACGAAGTATTTTACATCACCGTATAATTATTTGGCTGAAAATACACACTTTGCAACTTACAAGAACAATTGAAAATTATTTGGTAGACATAAAAAAAGGCAGGGCAAAGCATCTAATGTAAACGTTGTAAGATGAGTGGCCAAGTATGCCAGATCCAAATTAGGTCACGTAAAAGCATGAACATGGCAGTGAAACCCAAATTATGGTAGCGAAAACAAAATCTCAAATGCTTAAAAAGAATTTAACCGAATCAAGTGTAATAGGAAATAACTGCAAAAGTAATTGAACTTTATTAAGCAAGGAAACTTTTGCAGACATACAACTACAAACATCAAATCAAGCATAAAAACTATAAAAAATGAATTGAGTATAAAACTTAGTAGGCTATTAGATGAAGGACCGGAAGAAACAACCAACAAACAAAAAATTGAATTCATATACAGATGAAGAGAACGAAGGTTACAAACAAAGAAATGCTTTAGTATAACTTATTTGAATTTGAGGTCGCCTTTTGAAATAAGATAATGATCCAAATTGTTTAGATTCAACGTACAAATACAAAGAGGCCCTCGGAAGCATCGAAGGGACTAAGCTATAATTAAGGAATTATTATACATGGGTGAGAATGAGCTATTAACCAATATTTATGAGCAGGAATTTTTCCTCAAGACATGTTTTAGGGCTTTTTTTGGATGAAGGACGGCCCGCTAATATTTTTCTCCAAAGGACAAATTATCGTTTTTTCCTTTCCAGCCCAATTTCGCGCGCTTATTCTTCTTCTTTCTTTCGATCAAAATTTTCAATCGCGATCAAGTATCTTTCTCCCAATTATAATATCGATCAACTTCGATCGTTTATTTCAATTCCATCGTTCTGAAAATTATACTTCATCGATCATTTTTTTTCTTACGAGCGTTTGTTGATCTCGTTCTTTTCATATTTGTACCGTGATCTCATTCTTGTTAGGTATGTTTATATTATTCTGTTTTTTGTTGTTTTTTCTATTCGAGTTAAAAAAAATTGTCTGTGCTTTGTATTTGTGTTCATTTTTATGTATGATATGCAGTGTTGTTCTTCTCATTGTTTGTTCGTTCGTCGATGGAAAATTGTGGAAGTAGCAGCAGGTTTTTTATTATTATACTCGTTTTCTTTATGCAATGTTGTATTCTAGTTAGCTTTTCATTTAATTTATCTTGCATTTTCTTGCATTAATGTTGTGATGATTGGAAAAGTATCGTTGCTTGGGTTGTATATAAAGTTGTGATAGAGTGGAAAACTATTGTATTTTAGGTACAGTTTCTGGGTATCATTTTTTTTATTATCAGTAACTAGGTATCAGTTTTGTATACTGTAGGTATCAGTTTTTGTGAAATTGAATAACTACTGTTCTAAATTGAATGTATTTTTACTAATGTTTATTTTTATTTTTTTTGACAGTGGGGATAACAGTCTTCTTTGTCTGTTTGTGTTGAATAATAACACTTTTAGCACTCGATTGTCTATTGATTGCTCTTTGTATGATTTGAAGAATGAGATATGTCGATGTTGGTCTCAATTAACTCCTCTTTCTATTCAGATTTCTTATGTACTTGAGGACAAAGTTATTATGGTTGACACTGATTCTGATATTCAGAGTATAATTTGTTTTCAGTTATACAAGAAAAGTTCTTTCTTTGGTTTTACTGTTAAGGTTAAGGGTTCTGAATTGGAATATGTTGATGGTGCTTCTATTTCAAGTTCATCCGTTGTTCGTGCTTCTTCATCTTCTACTGTATCTGTCTGTTCAAATGTTGTTGTTAATGGTAAAAGTTATTTAAAAGATATGTTGAGGAGAGGGTCGACATTAAGCATTTCCAATTTTGTTGGTTTTTGTTTTGGAGGAGCTGAACATTTTAGAGAGTTTTTGATGGCATATCAAATTCAAAAGGGGTATGAATTAGTATTTTTAAAGAATTGTGCAACAAGAGTTACTGTGATTTGCTCTTCATATAAGGATGGTTGTCTTTTCAAAGTCCATGGTTCCTGTGATTCTGGAGAATTGAAAAGGTTCTTTATGAGAAATTTGGTTTCTGATCATTCTTGTGGGGCTGGTATTAGACATGTGAATAATCCACATATATCTAGTTCGTTTGTTAAATCGATGATTATTGATGAGATCCGCGATTGTCCAAGTAAAAAGCCTAAGGATATTATAGTTGATTTTAAAAGAGAATACAATTTTCAGTTGTCTTATGGTTATGCTTATCATGGGAAACAACTTGCATTGATGGAGTTGCACGGTAATGATGCTTTGTCTTATAACGATTTGAGTTGGTATTTGGAAGCAGTGAAGAAATCTAATCAAGATAGTTATGTTGATATGGATGTTGATCCTTGTAGTAATGAATTTGAAAGGGTGGTTATTGCTTTTGGTGCTTGTTTACTTGGTTTCAAGTCTTGTCGTCCTATGATATTCTTAGATGCTACTCACTTGAAGGGACGTCCTGGTGTATTGATGGGTGCTACTGCAAAAAATGGTGATCAAGGTATGTCTTTGTTTTCAGATTTGAGTTATTTGTATTGAGATCATAATACTTGGCATAATCATTAATATACATTTTTTATCATAATTTGTATTCTGTTGGTATCAGTTTTAAGAAATGTAGTTTATAAGTAGCAAGTTTATAGTATCAGAATTTTCATTGTATTCAATTGTAAGTTTGTATTTGGTATAATAATTTCATACTGCTAAACAGGAGATTAGTATCAGTTTGTGTATAATCTTAGTATCAGTTTCAAGTATGTTCATACACTACGCCATAAATGACCTTCTGCAACACTTTTGCAAAGTGTTGCCAGCTAAAATGTTGCGACAGCTATAAAATTTTGGTCCTACTGCAACGTTGCATTTTTGGTATTACCTTAGCCATAAAAATATGTTGCTCTAGCTAAACAAGTGTAACACGATGCAACATTTTTATATAGTGTTGCAATAGATGTATTCAAATTAAAAAATTAATAAAATTAGCAATCCGCGTGAATACGATCCAACGATCTACATTTAATCTGGTTGTTAAAATGGATCACCACTGCAATTTGGCCCAAAATTTCGTTTTCCCGCCTAAACTAGTTCAGATCCCCTTTTGGTTTTCATTTCAATTCGTCTCCTCCCATTCGCCTCCTCCCAGTCGCCTCCTCCCATTTGCCTCCGCCACCAAATTGTCTCCCTCCTTTTCTTCTGCTTCCTCATTCGCCTCCGCCACCAAATTGTCACCCTCACCCCCAGCTACCCCTTGACCCATCGCGACCATCTAGCTCCAACCAGAGCCCTGTCACGACACCAAAACCCGAAGCCAAACAAAATTTTCCGTTCAAACCCCTTTTGCCACCGCTGTCGTCGCCATCAGCTCTCGCCTCCAACAGAAGACCTGCTCGCCACCAACCCCTCTACCTTTCTCCTTTAGACCACTTCACCTGAAAACCCTTCTAGCGCCTTAATTTCTCCCAAAACCCGAACTGCTCTCGAGATGTAGCTGTCATTCTCACAACAATTAATCTGCTAATGGTAATAGATTGCAAGATGATGACATTATTAAGGATAAGCATGGGAATGGTACTGGTAATTTCAATAAGGTAGTACGCCCCCCATATGTTTGTGCAAATGCTCCTTTGGAACTTATATCATTTTCTAGTTATATTTTTGCCGGTATCATGTGTATATAATTCACATTATATCATTTTCTTCATGTCGGTTACTAGTTAATACTCACAGACTTGTATATATACATCCTCCTTATAGATAATTTTTAGTGTTTTATTTTTAAATTGTTGTTAAGGGAGATAGTGTTGAATTTAGGAGCTCCAAGTTCAGTTTTATAATCTAGTGCACGTTTTCATGTAGTACTGCTGTTTGATGGTGAATTGATGATTACAATGTTCAGGTTGTGAGTGGCAGAGGTGATTGTTGGTAGAAGTTTTATTGTGGTGATGTGAGTGTTCGGCAGGGGTTGTTGACGGTTTAAAGGTGGCTGTTGGTCCAGTTATAACAGTTGCCTCATTTATTGTTGTAGTGCTTGCAATTACCATTTGTGCATCATTTTACGTCGTTTCAAAGAAGGCTCGATCTTCCGAAATCGGATGAATCGAGCGGTGCCCCGGACCCCCGCCGGCGCTGCGCCCGGACCCGCTTCTCGGCTCGCCTTCGGCTCGGCACTCGGCTCGCCTTCGGCTCGGCACTCGGCTCGCCTTCGGCTCGGCACTCGGCTCGCCTTCGGCTCGACATATATTTGTCAGTGTCGGTGTATGTATAAATTGAAACTGCATATGTAATGAGTGAACTGAGTGATGTAGTGAGGAATATCTGTATATGTGAATATCAATGTTATATATCATTGAATTGTAAAATAGTGGAGTTAGGAATTTGTACTATTTCAAATGTTGAAATAAAATATTTATTTAAATAAATTACTGTTTAAATATCAAATTCTGTGTAATAGCATTTTATTAAATAAATATTTATTTTTATTAAAAAATCAAATATGCTCTACATTGTGGGCCCCACAAATTCAAAAAGTTCATATCTATAGCAACATTTTGGAATGTTGCTACAGATACCTATGGGTGTTGCCATAGACCCATATAGGGTTCTATTGCAACAATATTACTTATGTTGCCTTAGATAGTCAAAATGTTGCCTTTGAGGTCTAAGGCAACGGCAAAAATTGCATCACCCTAAAAGTGTTGCCATAGACCTATGGCAACATTTTTCGGGCCTGAGCCAACATTTTTTTTGTGTTGCAGTAGGCCATTTATGGCGTAGTGATATATGGTATCATTTATAGTTATGTAGTATTGAAATTTCCTTTGTATCATAATATATGTCAATTTTTGTTTTTTTTGTTGTTTTAAAATGAAGATTATTGTGCATAATGTTGTGGTTATCAATATTTTTATAATGGTCATATCGGGTTTTAGGTATCAGTTTTGTTACTGTCAGTATCAGTTTTATGAATTGTTTTATATTTATGGTCGTAATTACTTTTTTTTTTACTAGTTATTTTTGCGTTTGCAGGTTTTTTCCCTTTAGCTATGAGTGTAGTTTCTGTAGAAAATGTGGATAACTGGACATGGTTTTTGAACCATTTAAAACAAATGCTTCAAGAAGAGCGTACTTTAGTTTTTATGTTAGATCGCCACCAAGGTTTGCTTTCAGGTCTTCGTGATGTTTTTCCTTCAGATTATCACAGTTATTGCTATTTGCATATGGAACAAAATCTTCTTTCAGCAGTGAAAGCCAAAAATGCAAATGTTTCTATTGTTGATCTATTCAAAATGTGTTCTAGAGCTTCAAATCTATATGAATTTGAAGGAGCATAGTCTAAGTTTTGTCAAATTGGTGGTGTTGTTGGTGTTAATTTTTTAAAGGATAAGCCATTTGATAAGTGGGTGGATTTATTTTTTCCAGGGAAACGTTATGGTGAATATAGTTCCAATGTTGCAGAAAGTTTTAACATTTTTCTGTTCACTCTTAAAATATTCGTTACTTTGATATGGGAAGAGAGGAATGCTATAATTTTCTATGCTAAAAGGAAATCTTATACTCAAATGCAAGATAATATCATTGGGAGATTGAAGTTTGGTATTGCTGCATCAAGTCATCGATTTGAACCTAGGTTCTTGTCTGCCTTATCTAGATCGTAGTGGTTTTCTTGTTCTGTTTTGTGTTTAGGTTTTTGTGTTTTTTATTTCTTTTCTTTGATATGCCTGTTTCCTTTGTTTTCTTAGTTTCTTCGTTGTTCTCCGTTCCTGGTATATCAATAAATGGTAGGGGCCCATTTCTAGCCCCGCTGGCTTTGCCAAAAAAAAGTTTTAACAGTTGGATTTTAAATGAACGAACATTGCCTATTACTTTGTGTTTAGATGGTATTCGTGTTAAGGTTATGGAACAAATGGCTAGAAGAAGAGAAGAATGTCGTTTGTGGAGAACAAGTCTATGTCCTTCTATGGAGTTACGTTTAGATGAATTGATTGAAGAAGGATTTGGATGGGATGTATATAAATCTTCTGATTTTGCTTTTGAAGTGAAATCTCCAAACTCTCATTGTGTTGATTTGAAGGAGCAGGTTTGTAGTTGCAACCAACGGAAAATTACGGGATTTCCTTGTGCTCATGCTATAAAGTGTATGAACAAGTCTAAGTTGTCTGTATATGATTTTGTCGAGAAGTATTTCACTGTTGATGCTTATCGATGTTCTTATGCCAATGCTATAAATCATATTCCAAATTATGATAGGCCTATTGTTGATGGTAGCATTCAAGATGTTATCAAGCCACCAAAAGAGAAACGTGGCGCTGGCAGACCATCAGTGAAGCGCAAAGGAGGGTTTTCATATTTTCATAACAAGCAAAACAGATGTGGCGAGTGCAAGCAATTTGGTCATAATAAACGGAATTGTCAAGCTTCAAAGAGGATATGATTTGATTTTACATTTTTAATTTGTTCAGAGTAATAAGTGTATGTGAGACTTGTTTCAGTGGTCTATAGTAATTGAACATTTTGTTATTAAATTGTATTTAGTATAGCATATTATAAAATTGATTTTAATTTCAGCTATTTTTAGTATAGATGATAGTATCAGTTATTTGTTTTTGCAGTATCAGTTCTGTTATTTGTTTTTACAAGTTTTGGTACCAGTATCATTTTTACAGTATCATTTTTTACAGTACCATTTTTTTAAGTTTTTACACGTATCAGTTTTTATAAGTTTTGGTATCATTTTTTACAGTTTCGGTATCAGTTAGTTTGGTTGGAGATAATGTTTGGTTGATTGGATATAAATGGCTTTATTATCAGTTTTGGTTTGTTTTTAGTATCAGTTTCGTGTATTATAATACATGTTAGAATTGACATCAGTACTACTAAATAATTAGAATGATACCTGGTGTTTGCAAAACCTGATACCTGCACTAATTGTTGTTTCATAAAGTATGTTGAGTGTAAGTTTTAACAAAACTGCTACTATCAGTCATAAGAACTGATGCCCAGTTACTGTTTTGTATTGAAATATTATATGAAATTTGATAATATCATTTTACAACTGATAGTTGCATCATAAAACAGATAATATTATGTGGGATGCATAGTTGGATGATAGAAAATACAGTAGTTAATCTTGTTATAATATAAACAAGAGGAAAAGAAAAGAACATCAACCACAACATATCATTCTAGGAAATCAGTATTGTTTTTACAAGTAAAAGCAGCATTGTTTTAATAATAGAACAACATTACTTCATAAGTATGAAATTGCAACAGAACATCATTACTTCACAAGTACACATTTCAACAGAACAACATTACTTTACAGGTACCAAATTTAATTGTGAAATAACGCAATGTGAATTCATTTCCTTTTTTTCCTTTGTTCTTCTAGGCTTGACATGTATTTAGACAGACTCCAGCAGTGTTCATCATCTGTTAATATTGCATGTACAATCCTTGCTCTTGTTGATAATATTTCTTTCTTCTCAATTTTTATTGGTATCCTGCTTCTGTTCAGCGAGATGATGAATATCATTACAAATATCCCACAGTCAAGCCTGTTGAAACCAAAATGTAATATTAGTATCAATTTTCATCTGCTGTATTAACAGGTTTATAATTAATACAAAAATTTGAATTTTAGAGATAATGGTACAAGCATACATTATGCTTTGAATTAAAATATTTAGCAGTTTTACTAGGACACTACGTATTAATTTCTACAGGTATCAGTTTGTTTTTTGTAGGTGTCAGTTTTGTTTCTGTAGGTATCAGTTTGTTTTTTGTTGGTGTCAGTTTTGTTTCTGTAGGTATCAGTTTCTTTTATGTAGGTATCAGTTATGTTTCTGTAGGTATCAGTTTCTTTTTTTAGTATCAGTTTCTTTTCTGTAGGTATCAGTTTCTTTTATGTAGGTATCAGTTTTTTCCTGTAGTAACTGTTTATCTGAATTAAAAGTTTATTGAATTGAGAGATAATAATTTTCAATATTTTTATTAAGAATCAAATTCAATTAAATATAAAAGGTATACAATGATGTATAGAAGTATGTATGGAAAATTATAATGCAAAAACATAGATTATAACGAAAAAAAACTTACGAGTCTTCTGCTTGCCATGCACACTTTGTTTGATGCATTTCATCTGGTTTCACCACCATGTCTGTTATGTTTTTGCTTTTCCAGATTTCTTGGAGCATGTCCTCTATTTCATGTCTCTAAAATAGGTAATATATTAAAATTTTAGCTCATATTCACCGTGATAAGTATTTTTTTTAAAAGAAAGATAAATCTCATATCAATTTAATAGCTTCTTGTAAACTGGAATTGTTTCTTTCGTTTGATCTTCTAGGGCGGTTAGAGTCAACATGGCACCATTGCATTGTTGGGTATGTTAAAGTCACTAATGTCCAATGGTTCTCACAATGCAAAGGAAAATATATACTTTCAGCATATTTGTCATGTACAATAGATTCTAGCATAGGGAGGACAAGACTTTTTTTCACCCCCTTTATATCACACACAATTGCTTTCTGTTTAATATGAAAATAAGTTATGATTTAATAAATGAAGCAATTATTATGTACTTGAATATTAAATTTTTATTTACCGTCATTGTAGTTGTGAAAGCATAGTTGTGTTCTTCCAGTCCACATTTTGAAATATACCAATCTATAATCTGTATTAAAAACAGAAAAGTAAAAGTTTTTTTATTGGTGAAGCAATATTAAATTGTTAATAGTATCAGTAATGTTAATAGTTGCTGTGTATGTTGATAAGTATAAAAATAATAAAGCATCAAGTCAATTTAAGCATGTTGTGGATTTGGGTATCATTTTTATTATTTTGGTATTAGTGTTGATGTACAGAAAAAAAAATTATGTACCTGCCTGTCTGTGTCATTTCCTTCTAGTAGATGTTTTAGTGCATTCTTTGTTATGATACAACCTCCTTTGACTGTGTCATTGTCTTCCCATGCCACTACACTATTTTGATAAAAACAATTTGTATATGTTAGATAAACTTAATTTCATATTTAAAATTAATATACATATTTGTACACTTACTTCTGTGATGATATTGTTAATGAAAAGAAAGTTTTGATCACATTTTGTTGCTCAACATTGAGATAGATCAAACATTTGCAATGTCCAAGCCCTATCTCTGAAAGTGTTGGCTCTATTACTGCAAGTGGCTTTGGACTGTTGTCTTGTTCACTTTTTTTTTCAACATCTTCTTTTTCTTCAGGTTTGGGCTTATTTGCAACTTTCTTTTTTTTCATTCCATATTCAAAGCTATGACGTTGTTTTTTCACTCTTGTTCTTGCCTTTAACCTTTGAATGTAAGAAGCTGTCTGTTTTTATGTTGCTTTGATTTTTTTGTCACTTGATTTTGTGACTGTTTGTTTCCCTTTTCTAACAGCTGTTTGCACATGTTCTTCTGCATCTTTTTTTTTCAGTTTTTTCACTTTCAAACTCTTGTGTGTTGTAAAGTTTGAAAGATGGAGGGGTAAAGTCAAGCACTGAAGCGATATATGGTATACTTTGGTTTTTTACATTTGTATCCTCTTGAAGATTTTGATTATCTTCTAAGTCGTCTCTCTGCACTTTACTTTGTTTTTCCAACTCTTCTTTTTGATGCACTTCAGTTGGAGTCTGTTTTTTTTCTTTATGTTCACGTTGTATTTCTTCACTGCTCGTTTTTTTTACCCAATTCACTTTCAATTTCGATGGGCATATGTTTCTTCATTTCTTCTGTTTTATCTTCTCTTTTTTGTACACACTCTTCAGCTTTTTCTTCATTTTTTTCTATTTCCATTTCTATAAAAGTATCTGCATTTAGTTCAGTTTGTAAAATGTTGCTTTGTACATTGAAATTTTCTTTTTTATTTTCACCGTTTTCTTCACTGTCATTCAAATCATCTTCAAATTTATTGGTGTTGTCTTCAGCCTGAGATGTTTTCTCTTCATTATCTTTCAGCTTCAACTTAATTTCTTTCAACTCTTCTTTCAACCTGAAAATTTCTTGCTCTGCTTTAATTCTTTTCTTTTTTTCTACAGCCAATTCTTTTTTTGTTTTCTTTGTTTCTTCTTTCAAATCTTTTATATGCATTTTTAAGATCTTGATGCTTATGTCTTCCTCAAATGAATGTGCACTTTCTTTGGTTTCTTCAAACTTTCTTTTCTTTCCATGCTTTTCTTTTTGAATTTTGGGGAAATTGTGTTCAACAGTCTCTGTTTGAAGTAGACATTCTTCATATGGGCAGATTTGTGATTTCTTTCACCTAGAAAATTGGTATTGAAAGATTTGTTTCAGTTTTAAGCTATGATACCAATTTGCAATGATAATTGAATTTTTACTGTAATGAAAAAAGAAAACTGTATGCAATAAAACAAATAGCTATTTTTTTATTTTCTGATACTATTTGTATCAGGTTCAATCATGTAAAACTGGTATCAGTTTTCGAATTCTAGTATCAGTTTCTAATAATATTAGTATCAGTTTCCTATAATATAAGTATTAGTTTCAAAGATGTACAACTATGGTATAAGTTATTGGATTGTAGTATCAGTGTAAATTGTGAAATTACAAGGTATCAGTTTTTGCATTCTAGTATCAGTTTTGAATACATCCACAATTTGTTTCAAGCATGTACTCATTTGGTATCAGTTTTTGCATTTTTGTACCAGTTTATGATACTATTAGTATTCGTTTCAAGCAAGTAAACATATGGTATCAGTTTTTTGCATTCTATTTTTTGTTTTTGATACTATTTACTACGTAATGATATGGTATCACTTTTTGATCACTGTACTATCAGTTTTATGTTGTTATAGAAGAAAGGATAGACAATAAAACTTTATTCTACATAAGAGTTAAAGCATATTGATTAACAAAAAATGAAACGGAATTTTTACTTACATCACCCTCTTTCACGTTATCAAAAACTGCTTTGATTGCTTTGTCTTTGAGTTTCCTTAAATCCCATTTTGCAAATCTTGGTAAGGCTGGAGTATAATATTGTCTTTGTTGAATGAGATTCAGTTTCTCACAAATGCAATACCGTTAACATAAAAAGAATTGATTAGATATGTTTGTTAAAAAAAGTTAAGTAATAAATTTTTGATTAACTTATCTTACCAATGGAAGCATGGAGCATCCCGACATATTTCTTGGATTATGGATGAACTTCCTAACAAATTTATTGAAATTCTTTTCTATTGTTAGTGGCCAAGAAACCAATAACATTGTCTCTACATTAATTAAGTATGGTAGAAGTCCCCATCTTAATTTTTGCTGGTTGTTTGGAAAGAAGAATGTTAATAGTATTTCAATTACTATTAACATTGGCAAGTCTTCTTCATACTCTTTTTTCTTTTTTGCAACTTCTTGCTTTATTCTTTTTTCCACAACATTTCTTGTTATATAAGTGCAATTGCCGAAGTTTCTGTTTGCAAATTCCCTACACTGCATTGGAATTGTTCTGTTTGTCATTTTCTGAGTTGGCTCAATGTTAATTCCTTTTAGTGGTAGGCCAAAAATCAAACTTATATCCGTAGCTGTAACTTTCATCCTTTCTTTGGAAAATAAGAATGCATCTTCTACAACTGAGTAGCATTTGTATAAAGCATCCAAATTGTGTTGATGCTTTTTGCATTCTTTCATCAAAATTTTCTCTTCATAGAAAACTCTAAAGAAGTTGTAGAAAGGAGTGCTCTTCATTATGTCCATTTGCTTCTTGGATAGAGCATTTTTTTTGTTTTATCAGTTTTACCACTTTGAATACTGCCTGCAATCCACATCTATAAGCAGTTTCATGCTTTTTATCTTCAGATTGCTGTTTTGTTTGTGATCTTTCTTTTATGCATTTTGGATGTGGATCAACAAAATCATCATCATCCTATTATTTCAAAATAAAGACAAATAAGTTATTTGTGAAACAAATTATGTTTAAAAACAATAATAGATTTGGGTATTAGCTGCAGTGAAATATCTTCTGTCAAATATGTAACAATTTCAAGTTTGTAGTAACTAGGTATCAGTTTGTAGTAACTAGGTATCAGTTTGCAATAACTAGGTATCAGTTGGTACTAAGTAGGTATCAGTTTTCTGTAACCAGGTATCATTTTTTCAAGTAGGTATCAGTTTTTTATTACTAGGTATCAGTTTTTTGTAAATAGGTATCAGTTTTTTTGTAAATAGGTATCAGTTTTTTGTAAATAGGTATCAGTTTTTTGTAAATATCATATTTCAACTAAATGATACTGACTATTATTTTATCAAACAATTTACGCTTACTGATAATGACAATTATTACTTGTAATTAGGTATCAGTTTGTTGTACTTATCAGCCTTTTCTTTTACCAAATGATTTATAGGTAATATTTTTGAAATATTTATCATGGTATAAAGTTATGATGTTTTTTATTTTACCGAATCTAGTTGTTCTTCATCTGATTCTTCATCCACAGCTTTTTTCACTTCTTTTTGCTGAAATTTTTCTTGTTTAACAATTTTTAATAACATTAGAATACATTTAATAGAATAAATTATTAGTATTAGTTTTATAATTTTGCAATTTCAGTTACCTCTGTTTCTTTTTGTATTTTGTTCTAAATCATTTTTTCATTTCTTCTTTTTGTTCGTTGTTCTCTTTTTTGCATATTGTCTTCAACTTTTTTCTCTGCAAGTATTTGTTGCTGCATGTTCTCCTCTTTGTTCTATGAAAAAATTTCAATGTTACTATAACAAAACTATACTGACTTTGTTATGTTTGATTTTATATTATCAGTTACCTTCTTTGGTATACTTTCGCTTATTTCTGGTCTGCTTCCACTTGCTGTAATTTTTTCATCTTTTCTCTTTCTTCTTTTTTCTATGTTTTGCATTTCCTCTTCTGTTGATGTAGGTTTTTTAAGCTTTAATTTGTTGTTTTCTCCCTTTAGTGCCGACGCTAACGTTTGCGCTAGAGGTAGGTTTTCCTCTTCTACCATTGCATTTTCTTTTTGAACATCGGCTGCGTCGACATTTCGATTTTCATTTTGTTGATTCACTTCCGACTTAGTTAGGTTTTTATTGGCTGTCGATTGTTGTGCTCGTTGTTCATCTACAGTCGATTTCTGAGCTTATGTTGGAGATGTAGACTTGTTTCTAGTTTGCGGTGCCATTTTTTCTTTCAAGCAAAGTTTTCGTGAATTTCTGAGTGTAAGGATGGAGGAGGAAGACGAACAGAATACTTTGTTTTGTTTAAAATTGTATCTGGACTTTTTTTTTTAAGAGAAGATATATAAACAAAAGGAGAAAAAACGCCTTTCTCCGGTGGCTCACACAACAACGGCGAAGCATATGAAAGACATATACCTCCCAGACTCTAATAGAATAGGACAAAAGCAAGAAGAAAAAACATAGTCACAACAAACAGAGGCATGACTGCCAGCCCATAGAATAAGAGAAAAAGAAGGCCACCAAACAAACCCATCCCGCCTTAACCCGTAGGTATAGGCCAGACCACCAATCTAAACCTCAGAGAATACAAACCGAGCAACAACAAAGGCAGCTAATCCAGACTAAGCAGACCCCTAGGGAAGGAGCTAGCGTAGACTCGAAAAGGAAACCAGCCAGTAAGAAAGAAGAAAAGCCCCACAGAAGACCTAGAGCAGCACGGAATATCTGGGAGAGTTCCGAATAGCCAACGCTAATCGATCTACCACATCGAGCTCCGACAAGACCACCACCCAATGAATAAGACCAAAGAACCTCGTGCACAGCTAGACTAGGGAGGAGAAAGCCAGAGACCCTCCAAAGAAATCCGAAGAACCAAGTCGCGACACAGCTAGAGAAAGAACACAAGAACCACCTCCGAAGCGCCAAGGCAAACACCAAACGCTGCCTACCAATGCGCAATCCCGGGCAACAAGGAATCCGAAAACACCTGGACTAAAAAGCAAGCGACCATATTAAACCAAAAAAAAGGGGGGGAGGGGGACGGGAGCGGTGGGTGAAGGCCACTGCCCGGATGAAAGGATTTAACCAACTCCCTGTCTAGCGGAAGTCAGATCACAAGAAATAGACAGAAGACCCACCAATCTCCCAGAACGGGGGCTCATGGTTCTCCTGAATGGTCTCCCACGGAATGCCAGGAATACGTCATTCCGCACACGCCGAATAATGGAAGGGGAATCCATAGGAGAGTTATCAAAGATTGCCTTATTCCGCGCGCACCAGGTGAATTGTCCTTTTTCTATTCAGCTAAAGTGTGTCTCTAAATTCATGTGAAGAAACGAAAAGACAAATAATAACTCAAAAGAAGGAAAATGCAACATTTTTGGAGTTGGACCACTCCGAATGGAACCTGTAAAAATAATGAGCTTTTATACCGTAGGGTTTAGACATTTTGTTCACCACACTGTCATAAAACGCCTCATTTATGCAATATCAAGGCAATAAGTTGAAACCTTTATATCTCTATCAGATTTTAGTGTAGACAGAGCATATTAAACTTGCAAACACATTTTTAAAAATGACATTCATTATGATAATGTAACACTGGCTACATACACTTTCCCTTTGTAATAGCTAATGTGTGACTATTTAAACTGGAGCCAACTACCCACTATATCATCAAACATGAGACATCTTACATAGTATTACTGCAGATCCGTTTACAGCTTGCTAGGAAAAAACACTTTACATTCATAAACAGGTACTCTTTTGAAGGGTCAATGTAGTAAAATACACTTAATGATCATTAATTCATAGTTTAATAACCAAGAGTTGGCAGAAACAATAGATTAGTTCCTCTAAATTTATCACGATTTATTAATATCCACTATTAATAAATAGCGAAAACTAGGCCTGTCAAATGGGTTGGGTTGAATCAAAATGAGTTGGGTCGAATTTGACCCAACCTATTTATGACCCATTCTTTTTTACCCACTTATGATCCAACCCATTTATGACCCAACCCGTTTAATAAGCGGGTTATCCATTTAACTCATTTAAAGATTTAAATTTGATTTGACTAATAAAAAACAAATAAATATAAAATAATTCTAATTCTAATTTTTATGTTTTGAATTCCGATAAAAATTTAAAATTCTAATTTTTATCAAAATTCAAATATGGGGATGTGGTAGCCTATTATTTTCTAAGTACAACTGTCCGTAATTTAGGTGGGAGTTAATCGGTCGAAGTCTCGCCTGATTCCGAGTCAGTATGAAGAAATTATTGTTGCCTCAACAAAAAAAATAGCGGCTTGTGCACTAGGCGGAGTTCAAATATGAAGATGTGGTAGCTTGTTATTTTCCAAAGTACAACTGTTAGTCTCCTTGAAGAACTACAGTGTGCGTTTACAAGATAAAGTATCCGAGTGTTACATAGTGTCCGTAATTTAGGTGGGGGTTAATCGGTTGAAGTCTCGCCTGATTCCGAGTTAATATGAAGAAGTTATTGCAGTCTGAACAAAAAAATAGCGGCTTCTACACTAGGCGGAGTTCATATATGGGGATGTAATAGCCTGTTATTTTCTAAGTACAACTGTCAGTCCCCTTGGAGAACTACAGTGTGCGTTCACACGATGAAGTATCCGAGTGTTACACATTGTCCGTAATTTAGGTGGGAGTTAATCTGTGACGACCCGGCTTTCCACTCCCGGAAAATCGCATCGACAGTAAGAAAGAAAGGGGTGAGAAATAGAAAAGAGAAGAAGAGAAAAGAAAACAACAACAGATACTCACAGCGGAAACGAAACGAAATATAATATATCACATAAATATTACATAGTATCATATACATCATCTATCAGAGTTACACAGATTACACATCAAATACTAGACAGTTATAAATATCTGTCTAGTTATTACATCTCAACACAATACAGATCAATACAAAGATCAACACAGCGGAAAACTACTATCTATATCTACAACGCCGAAGCCTCCTGCTCCATTGCTCCTCCAGATTACTCGTCAAAGCTAAACCTGAATCCCTTGGCTACTCGTAAAAATTTGAGTACCCAAGAGTTTATAAAACAGAAATAAACAACTTGGGTCAGACATGGGTCTGGTGTGAGTAACAGGTTAAACTTGTTTAACTTCAAAACCTTTTGAAAGAAAAGGTATCACGTAAGACTCCCCACCAATAAATATGGGTAAGTTTTTACCTTACGCTAACCAAAACATTTGATAGGAAATTCGATTGTATTATAATAGGTCTAGGGTTTTCAAATAAATATGAAATAGCTGGAATGCTTACATCTCACGTTCCAACATAGTTGGGCACAACTAAAACGTACGGCACTTATTGGAGTTTGGATTCCATCAATGGCAGGGCTACCGGGGTACCGCCCGTCACAGTACGTGGCCTAGATCACCGTACCGAGGATCACTCCCAATCCCCTGCAACACAAGGCCGGAACATCCCTTACTGGATAATTCCCGCACAAGATATCCCAGCAGTTGGAGCTCACAACTGCCCACACAGCCGAATAATAATAAGAAGGGACCTCTAGACAGAGATAATCTTGTCCTACTTGGGTGCTACCCACTAACCTTGCTGCACCTCCCCTGTTTTAGCCATTCCCGGTTTGTGAGGCTTGAGGTCACGATTACCTTAGAAAAGAACACATCTATCTTAGAATGCTCATCGTCCACCTGACGATGTGCTGAAAGCATTCAATCCATACAAGTTCGTTCCGGGTTCGAACGAAACCGAAGGCATTATCTCGTTACACTCGTTTTGGAATCACCCTCAGAGTTAACGACAATAACCCTTGCACTCTGAATCTTCATCTTCACTTGAGATTCACGACCTATCGTTAATTTGGATCGATGTGGTATTCGGGTCTCCAGACCTGGAAATCCGGTATACGGAAACCCGATCCCGGTCTCATCGAAATCCAAAACGTATCTTTTAAGGCCAAGTTGTTTTAAAGGTTAAAACAATTTAATTCAATTATCTTTATACACTTAGAAAGATAATTCACAATAGATAATCAACATTATCAATATCATCAGATAATCCATTATCACAATTCAACTAAACATCCATATCACATAGCATATATCTCATCAGAGATATCAATCAAATGCAAAGCATTCAGTATTATCATCCATCCATAAGTAATGATCTATATCATCTCTAATTAATTTAAAGTTAATTAAACTAATTACTTTTATTTTATAAATCCTTCTTACTTAAACATTAATTAATTACAAATTAATTAATTATCCTCTAATTACCTTTTTTAATTAATCATCTTTGATTAATTATCTTTTAATTGCCTTCAAGTTATTTATCTTTAATTAATTACTCAAATTAATTAACCTTAACCACTTATAGTAATTAACCTTTAATTACTTCATTAATTAATTAACTATAATTAATTAAATTAATCACTATAATTAATTATATTAAACCTTAATTAATTACATTAATTAATCACTTCATTTATTAATTATACTTAATTAATCAATCTTATATTAATTAATGATCCTTAATTACAACTTAATTATTAATTACTTTAATTAAATTAATTACATTAAGTAATTAACTTTTAACAATATTTATTAATCACCTTGATTAATCTTCAATCAGTAATTAACTACCCTTAATTACTTTCATTAACTAAATTAATTCTCCTTAATTAATCTCTTAATTAATCCCTTGATTAATTATTCAAAGTAATTAAACTCAATTTACTTTCCTTAATATATAATCAATCAATTAATTACCTCAAGTAATTATCTATTATTTACTTCCTAAATGATCACACCTTAATAATTACATTAAGTAATTATTATCAAATCATCTCTTGATTATTCTAAATTAATTAAACTTAATTAATTAACTTAAACTAAATCAAATTAACTTCAATTAATTACAATAAGTAATTAATTCTTAATTACTTCCATTAAGTAATTCCATTTAAAACAAATTCTATAATTGATTATCTTTTAATTAATTAATCTAATTAATTATTAATATTAATCCTATTAATTGATTATTTAATAATCCATAGTTAATGACCTTCATTAACAATTATTTAATTACTTTTCTTAAGTAATTAACTTAGATTAATTATTAATTCCAAATTAATAAATCTTAATAACCAATTAATTAATCTCTAATTATTTAATTAATTAAGTGTTATCCATAACTTAATTAATCTTTAATTACTCTATTAATTTATTCTTAATCATTAATTAATATTCTAATTTATAATCCATAATTATAAATTAATTATTCCTAATTAATTAATCTTAAACCTTAATTAAATTAATTTAAATCCTTAAATTAATTACTCTATTTAGTTTATCTTAATCATTAATTAAAAATCAAATCCTATTTAATTAATGAATCTTAATTTCAAATTAATTATTCTAAAAATAATTAATCTTAAACCTTTAATTACTTTTAAGTAATTATTTATTTTATTTATTTATTAGATAAATTAATTATCCATTTAATTTCCCTAGTAATTAAATGCATACGAATCATTAACTTATAATTTAACTTCAACAAGTTTTAAAATCAATTTAAAACCTTTAAGTGATAAATAATATTTTCCTTGTAAAATAAATTTTACAAGATTTAAACAAATCTCTTTTTAAATTCAAAATATTTAAATTTAACAAACATTTAAACTTATTAAAATATTTGAATTTATAAAACTTATTTATCTTAAATCTAAGATTCAAAACTAAACTTGAGTTTATATATTTAAACTTTGATTTGAAGCTTATAAAAACTGAGCTTGGAAAATACTTCGGGTCCTACCCGAGTTTACATGGAAACCACTTCGAGTCAACCTGCTTTCACTCATCTCTGCCTCTCGTCTTCCCTTCTTCTTCATTCCTTAACCAAGTATTTAGAGTTAAACAAAACTGCTATTTAAAACTCTCGCGAACTCGAGTTCTACTCGAGCCAATCGATCTCCTACCCGAGAATAGCTTCGAGTTGCCTGACCTCCTTCCCAAATCTCACGCCACTGACACCCCACAACCACGTGCACGTGCACATGCGATTGGACCATCTCCGGCCATCATCGTGATCGCCTCCACGTCGAAGACAACCCCCTCGACTCACTCGAGTTCCTCAATCCCCTGGTCCCACTGTAAATCAAAATCGAGCTCTACGTCCCAGACTTTTAACGAAACCAGGCCACCAATTCGTCTCGTTCCCACTCCTCTGACCACCGGAGGTGGAACAACTCCGGCTACGTCCTCGTCAGTCCCCAGACCCTCATCTATCCTAGCCTCGTGCCACTCGATCGAGCGAGGGCAACGAACGAAGCGAGAATCTCTGTCGTACTCAAATTAGGTTTAAAATTTTTAATTGATTGCCGTCGACGCCACCGTGGACGTTGCCACCATCAACTATTTTTCCCACCACCGTAGCAGGCTCCTCCATCCTCACCAGCAACCCCGAACCTTCCCGTGCCACGTGTCTCCAGAAATTGGCCAAAATGTCAATTCCGATCAACTTTAAATTCCTCTTTATTTCCAAACTTATAAATTATGATTTGATTTTTAAAAAACATTATTTCCTATCACAATTCATATTATAGAATCCAAATTCGAAACGATGATCATCAAATTTTGACTTATGTTAAATTTTCACTGTTATTTAACATTTTCCAGAATATTACTAAATATTTTTGCTTAAAACCATTTTCTTTATTTAAATTACAAGGTTAAAAACATTTCCTTTCGAGATATCAAAGCCTAATACCAATTCGTTTGGGTGCTATGAAATTTATACTTGATTTAAGGAACTGTAAACCAAGCAAATGTAAATATACCTGTTTTACTGTCATGCAAATTCACCCTTTACATTTTTATAAGTATATGCAAACATATTTGCAATCATTTAGACATTTTCATCATTTAACTTCAATATCAATACAATATTAAGTCATATAAGCATATTTAAAGTTTAATGTAGAAATTTTGTTCACAGGAAAACAAAACAGAGAAGTTACAGGCAATAACAAATCAAACCATACATGCATTCAAAACCAACATAATACAGAGAATCCATCATTCCAAACATGATTATCACAAGAAAATCAAACATCTGTATTTACTTAAGTTAGTTTAGATAAAAGTTGTTACTCACATGTTCAAAGATGAAACAGAGGCAGGCTTTTAAATTTTGCAAAGCTTTTGAAATTTTTAAACTTGAATGCCCTTAGCTTCTTTGAATCTGATCTTAAACTTGAGTAGCTAGGCTTTAACTGCTTTGAATCTACATGCATGCTTGTTTTCCAGTTTGAAGAATGAATGTAGATTTTTGAAGTTGAAAAGAATTGCAGGCTTGTTTTGAGATGAATGCAGACTGGCTTTAAAATGACTCCAGATTTAAAATGAATGCAAGGCTTTTTTTATTTCAGATCTGTAACTTGGTTACAGGGATTTGATTTCTCTGGTTGCAAGAAGATTTGCAAGCTTTTGTTTTTGGATTGAGGAATGGTTACAGACCTTTGATTTGGTTTGAGGTAATTACTGAATATTTGATTTCAGATTTTAGATTAGAGGATTGTATTTGAGAAGAGGTTTTGAAAATGAATTGAAATTGTGGTTTTGAGAGGAGTTTAGATTACTGATCTATTTCCAGACTTTTACTAGAGGAAGGAGTTTTGAATTTATCTTGTTTAATAGAAAAATGAAGTAAAGAAGTACAAATGTTTATATGTAAGTAAATTTGTAATTTTATAAAAATAAGAGAAAAAGAAAATAAATAAGACACTTGTCACTTATATTGATTACTTATATTACACATGTTAACATGAAGCTTAATATGATGACATTTGTATTTTTTTCTTATTTTTATTTATTAAAAGTAAATTAAACCTTGTTCTTTATTTATTTAAATGTTTATCTATATATATAACTTTTAAAAGAACAAAACTAATTTATATTTATAAATAAAAGTTTATACAAATATTCTAAAATTCCAAAACAATTTAAATATCTATTCTTTTAAATTTCAAAACTTAAATTAAATTCAAATCAAATTAAATTCTAAGATTCAATTTAAAAATTAAGTTATATATATATTCATATACAACTACTTATCAATTTAAAATAACAATTCCATAGTCTTTAAAATCCATTCATATTTATAAAAATAATACATTATACTTATTATTTGGAAATAACATATTTGATACTTATTTAATTAGATTATTAAATTAAATTCAAATTTTATTATCAAAGATCATCAATATCAATTTAATTATTTAACAGATTATTAAATTGATATTGTTAAAATTTTCGGGATATTACATTCCTTCCCCCTTAAAATAATTTCGTCCCCGAAATTTAAACAAAGGTAATTTAATAATCTTATTAAAGATTTTAAATTTTAAAACACAAGCATATACTATCATCCATATGCTAACAACCATAGCAATCAATTCATCCAATCAATCAAATCTAACTATCCAGACAAAATTCTAGATAGAATTCCTCGAGTTTCCCCAAGTATATATATACCGGGATACTCGCTCTACAACAATCTAAACTACTAAGCTATAGATCTCCTACTCATCTAGATCTATAGAACTAAACAGAATATCAGACTACAGACGAGTCTGACTCAACAACTAAACCTTCCAGAACTGCTGATTCTAAAACCAGAGATAGATCTTACACGTACCTCTCAGAGACACATAAAACTCAATGAATTCCAATTGTCCAAACTGACAATTCAATCCTGAAAACCCAATACTTATCCAAATCAAAACACAGAAGAGATCCAAACATAACTTTACTTCACAACATCAGTAGATTCCAAACTTACTTCTTCTATCCAGATATATACTCCAAACTGCTTTCGCTGCTCAATTCTGATCTGAGGTAGAACACAAGCACAGTCTGGACAACTCATTCCAGAAATAAGGTTCACTGATCCATAAATAAAACTCAGATACTTTATCAAAACTTGAGTTGCTGCACCAACTCCATCTCTAGGAAACATCCTTCAACTAGACTGAACTACCGGTACTACTCCTGGAATCCAGTCGATAAGAAAACTCAATCTCCAAATGCTGACAAACTTCTGACTTCCCGAAGACATTTAGAAAATCTCCAATAACCCAAGAGAACACTCAACTATCGCAAGTCACTTTTGCGATCAAACCAGCCTATTTCCAAAGAAAACTGTTCCTCTTAACAAATCAGAACAGCCCATACTTAACTATCCAATCCATCTAAGAAATGGATGCACCCTGCTGCTTCTGAATTTCTCCTTTAGAAAAGCTACTCAGCCTGACAACTTCCTGCCATCACAGAATACTCCGAGCTGCACTGCTGATACTGATGCCAAGGACTTTCTACTCCAAAGATCTTCGAGAAACTCGAACTCCAAACCAAACAGAAACACCATGCTGAACTCAGCCACAACACTGAAGCATACACTTCTTAAACTCGTTCCAAAGAATACATCTTCGGGAACATCCATATTCACTGCGTCTCATCACACAGCTACTATTACCTGAGGTATCAAGATACCATCACTTGCTTCTGTTCAACCGATAGATCCAAACTCTACTCATCCAACTTTACAGATAAACTCCGAACCTTAACAGGTTTCCTTCAGAGATTCGATGAAATCCTTCATCACAGCAAAACTTACTCGAGACAGTATTGGGTCTACAGTCTCGATAAATACACTTCCAACCTTAATTCCAACCATTGGTAGTCGTGTTTCATACACTACTACCCTATCTACCTTTATATCTTATATTGGAGAACCTGTACGGGTAACCCAACAATATAGGTAGAATATATATATAGTTATATAAAAATTACAAATACGCTCTCTCACGATAGATACCACTCCAGAGCTAGGTATTCACTCAACCAATAGCTCTGATATTCACTTAACCAAAAGCTTAGGCATTCGCTCAACCTAAGCTCTGATACCACGTGTAACGGTCTAGGCTTTTCAACCATCGACAGCGGCCTCAACCATCCCAGCCCCACCGTGGCTTACATTGGTACCTCGAATTTGCTTTTACGGCCAGCCTCTCGACTCGCAACCAACCCCTCAATGGGACATGTAGGGGTAAGAGTCTCCCGTTCGCCACCAAACCGCGAAGCGAGAACCCCCTATCACGCTGTAATGTAGCAAACCCGATCCCGGTCTCATCGAAATCCAAAACGTATCTTTTAAGGCCAAGTTGTTTTAAAGGTTAAAACAATTTAATTCAATTATCTTTATACACTTAGAAAGATAATTCACAATAGATAATCAACATTATCAATATCATCAGATAATCCATTATCACAATTCAACTAAACATCCATATCACATAGCATATATCTCATCAGAGATATCAATCAAATGCAAAGCATTCAGTATTATCATCCATCCATAAGTAATGATCTATATCATCTCTAATTAATTTAAAGTTAATTAAACTAATTACTTTTATTTTATAAATCCTTCTTACTTAAACATTAATTAATTACAAATTAATTAATTATCCTCTAATTACCTTTTTTAATTAATCATCTTTGATTAATTATCTTTTAATTGCCTTCAAGTTATTTATCTTTAATTAATTACTCAAATTAATTAACCTTAACCACTTATAGTAATTAACCTTTAATTACTTCATTAATTAATTAACTATAATTAATTAAATTAATCACTATAATTAATTATATTAAACCTTAATTAATTACATTAATTAATCACTTCATTTATTAATTATACTTAATTAATCAATCTTATATTAATTAATGATCCTTAATTACAACTTAATTATTAATTACTTTAATTAAATTAATTACATTAAGTAATTAACTTTTAACAATATTTATTAATCACCTTGATTAATCTTCAATCAGTAATTAACTACCCTTAATTACTTTCATTAACTAAATTAATTCTCCTTAATTAATCTCTTAATTAATCCCTTGATTAATTATTCAAAGTAATTAAACTCAATTTACTTTCCTTAATATATAATCAATCAATTAATTACCTCAAGTAATTATCTATTATTTACTTCCTAAATGATCACACCTTAATAATTACATTAAGTAATTATTATCAAATCATCTCTTGATTATTCTAAATTAATTAAACTTAATTAATTAACTTAAACTAAATCAAATTAACTTCAATTAATTACAATAAGTAATTAATTCTTAATTACTTCCATTAAGTAATTCCATTTAAAACAAATTCTATAATTGATTATCTTTTAATTAATTAATCTAATTAATTATTAATATTAATCCTATTAATTGATTATTTAATAATCCATAGTTAATGACCTTCATTAACAATTATTTAATTACTTTTCTTAAGTAATTAACTTAGATTAATTATTAATTCCAAATTAATAAATCTTAATAACCAATTAATTAATCTCTAATTATTTAATTAATTAAGTGTTATCCATAACTTAATTAATCTTTAATTACTCTATTAATTTATTCTTAATCATTAATTAATATTCTAATTTATAATCCATAATTATAAATTAATTATTCCTAATTAATTAATCTTAAACCTTAATTAAATTAATTTAAATCCTTAAATTAATTACTCTATTTAGTTTATCTTAATCATTAATTAAAAATCAAATCCTATTTAATTAATGAATCTTAATTTCAAATTAATTATTCTAAAAATAATTAATCTTAAACCTTTAATTACTTTTAAGTAATTATTTATTTTATTTATTTATTAGATAAATTAATTATCCATTTAATTTCCCTAGTAATTAAATGCATACGAATCATTAACTTATAATTTAACTTCAACAAGTTTTAAAATCAATTTAAAACCTTTAAGTGATAAATAATATTTTCCTTGTAAAATAAATTTTACAAGATTTAAACAAATCTCTTTTTAAATTCAAAATATTTAAATTTAACAAACATTTAAACTTATTAAAATATTTGAATTTATAAAACTTATTTATCTTAAATCTAAGATTCAAAACTAAACTTGAGTTTATATATTTAAACTTTGATTTGAAGCTTATAAAAACTGAGCTTGGAAAATACTTCGGGTCCTACCCGAGTTTACATGGAAACCACTTCGAGTCAACCTGCTTTCACTCATCTCTGCCTCTCGTCTTCCCTTCTTCTTCATTCCTTAACCAAGTATTTAGAGTTAAACAAAACTGCTATTTAAAACTCTCGCGAACTCGAGTTCTACTCGAGCCAATCGATCTCCTACCCGAGAATAGCTTCGAGTTGCCTGACCTCCTTCCCAAATCTCACGCCACTGACACCCCACAACCACGTGCACGTGCACATGCGATTGGACCATCTCCGGCCATCATCGTGATCGCCTCCACGTCGAAGACAACCCCCTCGACTCACTCGAGTTCCTCAATCCCCTGGTCCCACTGTAAATCAAAATCGAGCTCTACGTCCCAGACTTTTAACGAAACCAGGCCACCAATTCGTCTCGTTCCCACTCCTCTGACCACCGGAGGTGGAACAACTCCGGCTACGTCCTCGTCAGTCCCCAGACCCTCATCTATCCTAGCCTCGTGCCACTCGATCGAGCGAGGGCAACGAACGAAGCGAGAATCTCTGTCGTACTCAAATTAGGTTTAAAATTTTTAATTGATTGCCGTCGACGCCACCGTGGACGTTGCCACCATCAACTATTTTTCCCACCACCGTAGCAGGCTCCTCCATCCTCACCAGCAACCCCGAACCTTCCTGTGCCACGTGTCTCCAGAAATTGGCCAAAATGTCAATTCCGATCAACTTTAAATTCCTCTTTATTTCCAAACTTATAAATTATGATTTGATTTTTAAAAATCATTATTTCCTATCACAATTCATATTATAGAATCCAAATTCGAAACGATGATCATCAAATTTTGACTTATGTTAAATTTTCACTGTTATTTAACATTTTCCAGAATATTACTAAATATTTTTGCTTAAAACCATTTTCTTTATTTAAATTACAAGGTTAAAAACATTTCCTTTCGAGAGATCAAAGCCTAATACCAATTCGTTTGGGTGCTATGAAATTTATACTTGATTTAAGGAACTGTAAACCAAGCAAATGTAAATATACCTGTTTTACTGTCATGCAAATTCACCCTTTACATTTTTATAAGTATATGCAAACATATTTGCAATCATTTAGACATTTTCATCATTTAACTTCAATATCAATACAATATTAAGTCATATAAGCATATTTAAAGTTTAATGTAGAAATTTTGTTCACAGGAAAACAAAACAGAGAAGTTACAGGCAATAACAAATCAAACCATACATGCATTCAAAACCAACATAATACAGAGAATCCATCATTCCAAACATGATTATCACAAGAAAATCAAACATCTGTATTTACTTAAGTTAGTTTAGATAAAAGTTGTTACTCACATGTTCAAAGATGAAACAGAGGCAGGCTTTTAAATTTTGCAAAGCTTTTGAAATTTTTAAACTTGAATGCCCTTAGCTTCTTTGAATCTGATCTTAAACTTGAGTAGCTAGGCTTTAACTGCTTTGAATCTACATGCATGCTTGTTTTCCAGTTTGAAGAATGAATGTAGATTTTTGAAGTTGAAAAGAATTGCAGGCTTGTTTTGAGATGAATGCAGACTGGCTTTAAAATGACTCCAGATTTAAAATGAATGCAAGGCTTTTTTTATTTCAGATCTGTAACTTGGTTACAGGGATTTGATTTCTCTGGTTGCAAGAAGATTTGCAAGCTTTTGTTTTTGGATTGAGGAATGGTTACAGACCTTTGATTTGGTTTGAGGTAATTACTGAATATTTGATTTCAGATTTTAGATTAGAGGATTGTATTTGAGAAGAGGTTTTGAAAATGAATTGAAATTGTGGTTTTGAGAGGAGTTTAGATTACTGATCTATTTCCAGACTTTTACTAGAGGAAGGAGTTTTGAATTTATCTTGTTTAATAGAAAAATGAAGTAAAGAAGTACAAATGTTTATATGTAAGTAAATTTGTAATTTTATAAAAATAAGAGAAAAAGAAAATAAATAAGACACTTGTCACTTATATTGATTACTTATATTACACATGTTAACATGAAGCTTAATATGATGACATTTGTATTTTTTCTTATTTTTATTTATTAAAAAGTAAATTAAACCTTTTTCTTTATTTATTTAAATGTTTATCTATATATATAACTTTTAAAAGAACAAAACTAATTTATATTTATAAATAAAAGTTTATACAAATATTCTAAAATTCCAAAACAATTTAAATATCTATTCTTTTGAATTTCAAAACTTAAATTAAATTCAAATCAAATTAAATTCTAAGATTCAATTTAAAAATTAAGTTATATATATATTCATATACAACTACTTATCAATTTAAAATAACAATTCCATAGTCTTTAAAATCCATTCATATTTATAAAAATAATACATTATACTTATTATTTGGAAATAACATATTTGATACTTATTTAATTAGATTATTAAATTAAATTCAAATTTTATTATCAAAGATCATCAATATCAATTTAATTATTTAACAGATTATTAAATTGATATTGTTAAAATTTCCGGGATATTACATAATCGGTCGAAGTCTCGCCTGATTTCGAGTCAATATGAAGAAGTTATTGCAGTCTGAACGAAAAAATATAGCGGCTTCTGCACTAGGCGGAGTTCATATATGAGGATGTAGTAGCATGTTATTTTCTAAGTACAACTGTCAGCCCCCTTGGAGAACTATAGTGTGCGTTCATACGATGAAGTATCCGAGTGTTACATACTGTCCGTAATTTAGGTGGGAGTTAATCGGTCGAAGTCTCACCTGATTCTGGTTCAATATGAAGAAGTTATTGTAGTCTGAATAGAAAAAAATAGCGGCTTCTGCACTAGACGGAGTTCAAATATGGGGGTGTGATAGCCTGTTATTTTCTAAGTACAACTGTCAGTCCCTTTGGAGAACTACAGTATACGTTCATAAGATCAGGTATCCAAGTATTTCATACTGTCCGTAATTTAGGTGGCAGTTAATCGGTCGAAGTCTCGCCTGATTCCGAGTAGTATGAAGAAGTTATTGCAGTCTGAACAAAAAAATAGCGGCTTCTGCACTATGTGAAGTTCAAATATGAGGATGCGGTGGCCTGTTATTTTCTAAGTACAACTGTCAGTCTTCATGTACATTGTATGTTCAAAAAATTTATTTTTCAAATTTATATTAAAATTTAATGTTTTTAATAAATGGGTAAATGTGTTACCCACTTATAACCCTTTTAAAAATGAGTCAACCCAACCCATAACCCATTTAATAAATTGAATATTAGGCTCAGATCCCTAATAAGTTTCAAAATACACAAAAACCCTAGTAAAATAAAGTAGGTACATTAGGTCCCTAGAATTAAGTTACTAAGTAATTGCATATAGTTATGCAATTATTCACTGAATAATTGCAGACAATAATGCAATTATATCGAAAAGTTGCATAAATTTATGCAATTTTTTCGGTGAATAATTGCGGAAATTTCCGCAATTTTTTTGATGAATAATTGCGGAATTTTCCGCAAATTTTTGAAAAAATTGCGGAATTTTCTGCAAATTTTTGGTGAATAATTGTGGAAATGTCTGCAATTTTTTGATATAATTGCATAAATGTCTGCAATTATTCACTGAATAATTGCATAAGTGTATGCCATTATTCGGTAACTTAATTCTAGGGACCTAATTTACAAACTTTTTTTTACTGGGGTTTTTGTGTATTTTGAAACTTATTAGGGACCTGTGTCAAACTGTCCCTTTAATAAAACTCATAAATGGGTTGACCCAACCCATTTAAAAATAGGATAAATAGGTTGGATTAATGGATTGGGTCATATTTTGATAGGTCTAGCAAAAACAACATAATAGACTAAATTTATCGGGGTTATGTCATTATTATAAGTTAATTTGCCTTAGTTTTCAAAATCTCCTTGACGCATGTGAGTGCCTCAGATATCACCAACACACGGTAATGCTAAATTATTCCATGTAGAGAGCCAATTCACTTTTTTAGCTTCTTTCGCCGACATCTCCACCGCTTACCGCCTACATCTAGTCGAACAGAGATATACAATTAACGCTTTAAGATATTCTACTTCACGAATCACTTTACAATGGATGATATTAGGGGTGGGTACGGAAAATTTCCGTACCATCCAAAGCATTTCCTATTTCTTCTGGTTGTTGATGGAATAATACGGCCTATTCCAAATTCCGTTCCATCAACATTGGAATTCCTAATGACGGAAATCAGAAAACTCGGAACGAAACATGGAATTCCTTCTTCCGATCAAAGAATTTTGTAAAATAAAAATTTCATCAAATTTTAACTGCAAATTTAACATTATAGGAATTCATTATTATGTTACTGCAAATTAAACACTGCATCAAATTTTCATCATAAAATCATGATCCAATTTAGTCTTACACTACAGATCCACAAAAATTCTAGATATATTACAGAAATTTACCTCTTTCAAGGATCTTGAAACTGTGAACATGAATTTGATGTGCATGAACCGTTGGTAGTGTAGTGCAGGCATGAAAAATGCAGGAAACAATTACTTGGTTTAATTCTTATGTCTGTCTCAGTCTGAGAAACCATTTGTAAGAAGCCTCTTGAGCTCAGCAATGATAAAATTTCTAAACTGCCACATGAAATATACAAGGATTTAGAATAAAACAATGGTATTATAAAAGCTTGTGCCATTGCTATTATAAAAGAAGTTACTGGCTTACTAGACTAGTTGTTAAATAACTCTGATTACCGTGTACATGACTACAAAGAAGGGTTGCAAATTGATGTAAAATGATGGATGTACAAATTTGCATATTTAATGGACTCTGTCTATGATTCAGATTTACCAGGTACTCTGTCTATATATATCATACAATACATGTATATAAAACTACAATTACTTTACACACACATATAAAGCTAAACAAAGATGTTTTGGAATGTCACACCATCAATAAAACAAATATTACCACCAATTGCAAGTTTAAAATACAAAATGCATGCTACTGTGCAAAAATATTTCACCAAATAAAGTTCAAATTCTGAATATAATACATTAATTTGGCTTTTGTAATCAAGAAGCCACCAGAAAAACATTTCAAACTGCCGTATAAATAATACACAATTATATCACCTCTTGCACAGTAGTATGTCATATTAGTGATTGTACTCCAAGGAGAAACCACAAGCAAAATCAAGTTACTACATGGGTGATGTAATTCACAATTTTGTAAACTGCTGCTTATTAAAGCAAATATTAAACATTGGAACATGATTAGAAATAAGTTACATTTTGATATGGTATGTAACTATTATGGTATGAAATTGCAGATATGCTTAATATAATTAGATGAATCAGTAGATGGATGATGATCAATATAGTGAATCAGAAGGTAAAATACATACCTGCTTTGAACAATTGTGCCCTCTATGCATCTATTTCACCATATTATGTGACGATGATGCTGCTAATGACATGGAAGAAGTCCCTGTTGTATTAGAAATAAAAATTATTTTTAAAATGTACTATGCTATGCTCTTTAAGGCATCCTTAAAGCAATGGAGTGGTCAAGAAAGGGAAAGGATTTACACTTTACTGTTTCTACTTGTGAGTGGTTAAAGTGATATATAACTGTTCATGAATAAACACTTCAAGAGCTAATCAAATGATGCCCTCGATTTGCTTTTAAGCAACTCCATGGAGCCAAAACTGTTAAAGTGAACTTTTGTTTGAAGATGCCCCCAACATGAATACTCTTAAACCAAACATTATAATAATAATTATAGTGAATTGTGCCAAAGAAAGCAGGCTAATAAACATATTTATTTAAAATTAGTACAGTATACACTTCCAATACATGTAGGGCAGTCAATTTCTCTCTTTTCCTTTTTTTTATACGAGAGAATAATCTCTGCAAGCTAAACTGTTTAATTTTTGGAACAAAGAAGATAAAAACAACAAATCCAGTACCTGAGAAGAATTTCTTAACCGAAAATGAAGCGAAAGTCAAATGATTACTAGAAGGAATTCATTGACGAGATAGAGAAGAGGAATTAGGGTTAGGTTTTTTGTGCGAATCGGTCAAATAATGATGAAATGTTTTCTTTCGTTGGTTGAGTGAATCGATTATTACTGGGGTTAGGTTTTCTTTTCTGAAAATTAACGTTGGTATGGGCCTAGCCCAATTCAACGGCAATTTTTTCTCTAAAGTAACAAGACATGCGGAAGGAATGGAGATTTCCGCGGAAACAGTGGAAATTTCCGCTGAGTTCCATTATATATCGGAAGGAATTCCTTCCGAATTATTTTTACGGAAAAAATACGAAAACCGGAAATCACGGAAATATTCGGAAGGAAAATGCTAGAAAAGCGGTAAAACGGAAAAATAACCAGCCCTAGATGATATGGCGAATGCATATGTATATTAGTTTCGTTGAAATTGAAATAACAATTGCTTACTTGTTTATTTTTCTGTTTAAAAGTTAACCTTGTTCACTTTCGAATCAGCATCCACTTATAAATGCGAAATACTACAAAGATGTAATTTGTACCCATGCCAATTTGAATAATACAAATTCGTTGCTATGCGTATGCCTTTTCTCATTCTACGGTTGCAAAAATAAATTTGTGACATATGTATTTCTATTTAATCTGTTATGCAATGCTATCCATATATGTAACATATGCAGATGCGGTTATCGGCTTCTAAAAAAGGTAGCATTTCACCTTGCACTAAAATTCTATGAAATAAACTTATTCAATCTAAAAATCATAATCTTTACCTGTTAACACAAAAAAGATGGCTTGTTCATCTTCTCCTTTTTGTCAACACCAACTGCTTAATGTAGTTAAACTAAGTATCACTTTACAGAACAATTAGACTATAAAATTAAGGGGTTTGATTTTTAGGGTTTGGATAAAAGAGGTATCAAACAGTTGAAGAGGTGGAAGAAGGTTAAGCATGAAAAGGGAAATAAAGCAAATGATATTTTCATAAGGGTTTAAGTATTAGCTAAATCACGTGAAAGAAAGCGAGAAGCCATGGAATTCTTCCACCAAGTTTAATGTTTTGGAGATTACATGTGAAATTGTTATGATGCAGTCGGGTTGAAATAAAATAAACCATGATGTATCTTGAGATCTATTTGCATTGCTTGCAATGGGTTGAAAAAGAATGAAGAAGAAAAAGGGTAAATCTTCAAAAATATTTCTCAAACCAATGAGAAATCAATATTTCATTTGAAAAGAAACGAAGGTAAAGGACAAACGGTCTAATATTCAACTTTATATTTAATAGATGATAATAGAGTTTTTAGAGGAGGAGAAGAAAAGAAAGAAGAAAACACAGAAAGAAGAAGAGAAAGAATACAGTAAAGAATAAATATATTTAATTTCCAGCCCACGATTCATTTCTATTTCATAGTATATATAGCTGATACAATCCATACTAGGCTATCATTTGTAATAGAATTGAGGACACGTGGTCCATACCGCTGTTATATTCTAGACTGTAAAAACATTTATATTTAATAAAAGAAAAGTTGTTATAACCGAATTTCTTTTGCTGCGTATGAGAAACCTTTTGTCCATGTGCTCTTATTCATTTGTTTTGATAGTTGCATTCTAGTTTTGATACCTTTCTGGTTTGTGTATTGCATGCCTGGGCCTAGCTGAAGGTGCATCAGGGTGTGATATCTGTATCATTACCGACCCCTCGAAATCGACCTTGTCCTCAAGGTCGGAATTGCTCTCAACAACGAACGTTCCACCGGGATCAAATACGAATAAAGCCTTTCCAGTTATATTTTCCCCATTTCTGTCCAGCATGAACTCACACTATCTATAGTAACCTTTTTCAGTCATTTCATCATACAGTTTAGCAACTTCCGAACTATCATTCAAGCGGGAAAATTCATTTATGAGATTTGATTTTTGAAGAGAATCGGATGTGATCTTTAGTCGTTGCATTAAAGACATGGTGTGGAAGATGGATATGAGCTTGGAGGGTGAGTTGGTGACTTGCTTAGAGGGTACTTGTGGTGTTTGATGAAATGTCACTGAGGAGTTTGATGCTGGTTTGGAATTTTGATTAGGAGTTGAGAGAAACGATTTTCGGTTAATGGGTTGTGTGGTTAGGACTGGCATTGTAGAGGTGGATACCGGTACTAGCTTTTGGATTGGGGTTGGGGAAGAAAGAGGATTTGTTGTCATTGACAAAGAGGTTGTCGTGGTCGTTATTGTAGTGGGAGGAGGTGAGTATGGTTTGACGACTGTCAGGGCTGTCAAAGGGAGTGATCCATGCGGTAATATTGCTGGTGTTGCTGGCGAGGAGCATGAATTGATGGGAAGTGCCAATGAGTTTAGATGAGGAGGATTTGAGAATAAAGGAAGTCGGCGGGAAGGTGCAACAGCAGCGACAAAGGTCAGAGGAGGAGTTAGTGTTGTCGAGTCCGTAGCAGCAGCATATAACGGTGTTGGAGGAGTCGGTGGTGGTTGGAAGGAAGATATATTGGAAAAGAGTTCAACAAGAGTTTTTGTAGTGTTTTGTAAGGTTGTGTTTTGAGAGCTGATGATGGATTTTATGTCGGTGAAGGTGGCATGGTCAGATTGGAGCATGGTTCCTTGTAAAAATAGAATGCTTTGAATGGCTAGTAGTGAGCTACGGATGGCGAGGTGGTAGGAGTTGTTGCGAAGTTGTTGTAGCGTTAGTGTTTCACCCATGGCGAGAGGAGAGAACGAAGGTGAAAGCACTAAATGATAAGGTCGAAGCAAGATAATAGAGTTTTTAGAGGAGGAGAAGAGAAGAAAGAAGAAAACACAGAAAGAAGAAGAGAAAAAATACAGTAAAGAAGAGATATATTTAATTTCCAGCCTGCAATTCATTTCTATTTCATAGTATATATAGCTGATACAATCCATACTATGCTATCATTTGTAACAGAATTGAGAACACGTGGTCCATACAGCTGCTATATTCTAGACTGTAAATAAACATTTATATTTAATAAAAGAAAGGTTGTTATAACGGAATTGCTTTTGCTGCGTATGAGAAACCTTTTGTCCATGTGCTCTTATTTATTTGTTTTGACAGTTGCATTCTAGTTTTGATACCTTGCTGGTTTGTGTATTGCATGCCTGGGCCTAGCTGAAGGTGCATCAGGGTGTGATATCCGTATCATAAGGCCTATTAGATAAAATAAATACAATCAAAATGTCAGTTATCTAACTTTATATAATATAATCACTCCCTAGTTATCTATTTAGCAAATATATCCAAAAATGTAAAATTTTCAGTTGTTGTAAATTTGACGCTGTATATGATAATCAAAATGCAAGCAAGCATCATGTTATAACTTTACTTCGGCATCACCTAAAATTATGGTATTGTTATAAGTAAAAAAACTATAATTTCCAACAAAAAAAGTAACTCTGGTTTAAAGAAAACATGTTGCAACCCCCACGATTTAGGGGTTCTATATGGCAAATAACTTAATAAATCATTGTAGGAGAAAATTCCAGGGTGTAATAAAATAAGTAATTTGAAAGCTGGACTATAACTATATGCGTATATGATCATAAACGATACCTAAGTTACTATCGAATTAGTTATATGAAATTAAAGTGTTTTGATATGGCATATCTTAGGAAAAATATGTAAATTTGGCATTAATTTTAGAATTTAATTTCAATAATTTTTTTGTAATAATCTAACATGTAACAAACAGTTGGTCAACACCATATTAAAACATGCAGCAAATCATAGTTTAATTTGCAACCTAATGCAAGTGCTATAAAATATTATCAACATGGTTATATCCTAAATATATTTAAAAGAAGCATTGATTCCATTTTTGCTATACAGCGTTAAATAATGCAACAAACTATAAACAGAAACTCAAAAATAGAAGATAAGCAAACATGGAATTGTTTTCACATTGATAGTAAAATAATAAGCTTACCATGTACACTTTTATGTTCAGTTGAGAAAAGGTAGTCATGCAAAATCAGCTTACTGTAGTTTAGCAAGGACATATTTATGCTCAACTTCACTTGTTAAGTTATTCAACCACGATAGTACATATTCTTAAACTTAAACTATAATATCATCCATCTTAAAGTTTGATTTCAAACAATGTGATTTCTTTTTTGAAATGGATAAATAGGCCCAAGGTCCGGTATCAAAGCAGGTAGGTAATAATACCCTACCCGAAATAAAGCAAATACAAATCCTTTCCGCTTACAATTATCTCAGTAACAAAGCAAACGAAGAAACCCTACTTTTAAAAATATGGGGGAAACGATCCATGTCAATTTAGCAGCAAAGCATAGAAATCAAGGGGGTTTCCATGCGAACTCCTTCTTCTTGCTGTTTTCTCTGTTTAATTCAGGAGATTCTCGAGTTAACTCTCGCGAATTGATCTGAGAGGAGGTTTTGTTACAAGTAGACTCCTTTTGCTTTCTAATCTTGGTGTATAGCTCTGATGAGGGTGAATATATGTTGTTTGAGGATACACGATTAGAAATGTCTTGGATATCATTCCAAAGTAGCGTCCTTTGCTTATGATGTCCGAAATTATGAGCAGATGAGCTGTAATCGAAGTAATCAGCTAAAGCGAGCTTCCTATTAGCATAAAGTTTGTTGTTGTCCCAAGCTTCGAGTTCTTCATTCGCATGATGCTCGCTGTAATCCTTTTTTTCCCAAACAGATAAGTGATAAATAAGATTGTTGATGTTGCTTTTGTAAAAATTATCTGAAACTCTCTGATTATTCATATCCAACTGCAAAATTTTATCTTTATGTAGGAGAGAATCCAAATGCTCCTTCTTCTTGCGTGTGCGGTAGCCTCCGCCCCTATCAGGTGAGATAAAAGAAAGATCAGTTTTTGAATTTGTATTATTATTGTCATCATGATTAAAATAATGTATGCTTCCCTTTCTATTGTAGGGTGAGTCTCTGATTTGATGGTAAAGGTGGCCGCCACCAATAGAAGTAGTCTCATAATTGGAATTCCTGAAGCTAATAGGCTTCTTCATCCGGTGATTACCACTGTGGTGAAGGGGTCTGCTTCCAGGGAAATCGAGATTGAATTTACCACTCTGTAAGAAAGTTTCTAACTCATCCTCAAAATTGTTTGTGCTGCAAAAAGTATGATTGATATTGTCAGAGTATTTGTGTTGACTTTCAAATTTTTTGAGTAGAATATAGCTCTCCATTTCTATTGTTTTCCATAGTTGAATGCTTCATGTTTCCTTTTGAGTATGCATTCTCTTATTTCTTTCTTTCCATATGTGAAAGATAGTAGTTGTGAGAATAGTGCTTGCTTTCCTGAAATCTTTTGATTTTTCATTGAAGTTTTCCTGAATGTATTTGATGCTTTCTCTGATGTTTTGTACAGCATGATGCTGATTAATTTTGAGTTTTGATTTGGCTATAAACCAAATATTTTTTGAGTAGATACAATCAAAAAATAAATGATTTATACTTTCAGCATCTTGTTTGCAAAGTAAACAAAGTGTTTCACCATTTTTGTTCCATTTCAAGCACCTGTCCCTTGTTGGCAACCTGTTATTAACAGCAAAAAAAGCACAGTGGGACATTTTTGGACAATTCGATTTATTCCAAATAACATCGTACCAATCTACTTTAGTTTCATGACCTCTAATAAAATTCCAAGTTTTTTTGAAAGAGAAAACCCCTTTTTTGAAAGTCTTCATTCCCATGTATCTTTTTGAAGAATTGGGTCAATAATAATCTTTTTTATGGCATCATTGAAAATTGAAGTAGTTGGGTAATTAGATGTATTCCAAGAATTATTTTGAATAATGATGTTAACATTATCAAGAGACCCACCCAACCAAAGTATACTATTCCAACCCAAAAGACTGACCAAAGTTTTACCATGTATCCATGGGTCAAACCATAGGCTGGTCTGATTACCATCTTTAAATTTTCTTTCCAAGAGTTTTAGCACAGTATCCCTGCAACTTGGGATATTTTTCCAAGAGAAAGAATAATGATTTTCAGATTTCACAGTCCAAAAATTCTTGTTTTTAAGATATTTTGCTTTCATCCATCTAGCCCATAATGAGTTCCCATTGACAAATTTCCAAAAAAGTTTGAGTTTGCAAACTTCTCTCAAATCATTTATATTTCTAAGGCCTGGACCACCAGATTTTTTTGGTTTACAGACCTTATCCCAAGCAATTTTATGATGTTTTCCTTTCCAAATGAAATTGGCACAAGCTTTTTCCAACTTATGTATAGCTTGACTAGATTATTGTGGGCTTGAATCCAATACATAATAATTGTGATGATGACAGTGTGGGTTAACTCTATCCTACCAGCTAAAGACAGAAGTTTACAAGCCCAACCCTTAAATTTATTCTAAATAATGTCCAAAAGTCTAGTGCAGTCTGAATCATTAATTTGATTAACACTCAGAGGCAAGCCCAAATATTTAACTGGCAGACTGCCTTCTTTAAATTTAAGAATGTTGAGAATATCTGATTTCCTGGTACAGCCTTTACTTAAATAAATTTTACTTTTAAACTCATTCACTTTCAGACCTGCATTATCTTCCAATTTCATAAAAATATTTGCAATAGTTTTAGCACTATGAGAGTTTGCATGTAAAAATAAAAGAAGATCATCTGCATAAAGCAAGTGAGTAATATATGGTTTGGTTCTGTTAATGGGTTTAATATTTCCCTTAATAAGTTCAGTTTCCATAAGAATAGATAAATATTCCATAGCAATAGTGAATAAATAAGGAGAAAGTGGGTCTCCTTGCCTAATACCTCTATTGCTATGAATGAACCCTTTAGGAGAACCATTGACCAAAATTTAATAAGAAACATTATTGATGCATTCTAGAATAAGAGAGCAAAAATTTTTGTCAACCATTTGTTGCATCATATAAATAATAAAATGCCTATTGATCTTATCAAATGCTTTATGCAAATCTATCTTGACACACATGAGATTTTTATTTTTGTTGTTAAAGTTTCTAATCAACTCATGCGCAAGAAGGGTATTCTCTACAATGTGTCTGCCCGGTATGAAAGCGCTTTGGTTTTCAGAAATAAGGTATTTTAAAAATGTTTTAATTCTGTTGCACAAAATATTAGAAATGATTTTATAAATGAAGTTACAACAAGCAATAGGTCTGAAATCTTCCAGACTATTTGGGATTTGAATTTTTGAAACCAAAGTTATAAAAGTATGATTAAGATTTTTTAAAAGCTTACCAGTTTTAAAAAACTCAGAAATAGCATCGTATAAAAACACTTTATATCCTCCCAATGAGTTTTATAAAAAAATTCACCAAAGCCATTAGGGCCAGAAATTTTATCATTATTTGAATGAAAAATAATATTTTTAATTTCATCAAGGCAAATGGGGGCAAGAAGAATATCTTGACTATTGATATTCAGAATAAATTTAGATTCAATTATAGGGAAAATATTAGAGTAGCTATTAGTATTGTAGAGATTAGTAAAGTAATTAATAGCTTCTTTTTCAATGCAAGATTCTTCATTGATAACATTACCTTCGACATCAATAATTTTACCAATATCATTTCTAAATTTTCCGCTAGACATTCTAGCATAAGAAAATTTACTGCCTCATCTTCATGAGTAAGCCAATCTACTTTGTCTTTTTGCCTCAAATTAATAGACTGCACTTGAAGGGACTTGATTAATTTATTTTGGGCTTCAAAAAATTTGTTGACATTATCAATGTCTGTGCAGTCATTATCTAAAGCATTCTGCCTTAACTCACATTCCTCTCTTAAATGAGAAACTTCATTCTTATTTCTGATTTTATTCTATTTTTTCAATTTTTCTTTTGTAATTTGAAGAAATTTCTTAAATTTGTACTGGGCAGTGCCTTGTACCTTAGAAGACAGACTTGTACCTTAGAAGACAGACTGTTTTTGATGATCTCTTTATAATTGTTTTCATAAACCTACCCATTAATAAATCTGAAAGGGAAATTTTTCTTTAAAAATTTGTTTTGAGTAAGAAAAATTTGAATTGGGGTGTGATCACTAGATGCTTGAGGTAAAGTATAGCATTTAAAATCTTTAAAAAAATTGTAAATCTGAGATTAAGTATGATCCTATCTAATTTGTAGTGAATGTTCCTGAATTTCCCAGATTTCCAAGTAAATTTATTTCCAAAAATAGTAGGTTCATATATACCATTTTTGAGCAAAAACTTGTTTAAAATCTCTAATTTTTTAGAAGGAAAAGGAACCCCACCCTTTTTTTCATGAGCATGCATTATAGTATTAAAATCACTAATAATAATCCAAGGGGATTTCATATTAGCATTGATCTGATCAAGGTTTTCCCAAAGAATTTTCTTTTCATACTCATTGTTTGATGCATAGACAAAAGTAATTTCAAGTTGAAAACCACCTTTATTAATACATTTACAGTGAATGAATTAAAAATTGAGAAAATGTTGAAAGATATCCCAGATATTAGGATCCCAAATGACCATGATTCTACCATTCCCCCTGTTATGGTGGATTTCAATCGAGACCGCTCAAACTAAAATCCCCAAACGCACGCGGAAAAGCTAGATCGTGATAGATAGTGCAAAACAACCAAACACTCGAAGAATTCAATAAAACCAAATCCGAACACGATCACAATAACACCACAAGCAATATATGATAAGCAATAACGAAACAATAAATCACACACTGATTTATAGTGGTTCCACTAACGTCGCGTTAGTGTACATCCACTTTGAGAGAGATCTTTTATTATCACCAAAAGAGAAGAGTACAAGAGATTGATTACAATGTTCTATTCAATAAGAATCAATGTTTGTGGAGATTAGAATTGAAGAAATAGGGTTTTGCCTAAAACCCTAATTAATGGAGGACTAAACCCTAGATTAGATTGCTTGATTGATTTGTCTTCCCTTCTATCAGACCTGAAGAGAGTTTATATACTAATAGAGAAAACCTTGGCGAAAGACCATTTTGCCCTTCACAAATCACAAAACAGCTCAGAAAACCCGGCCCAGGAAAAAACAGGATTATACCGCCTCAGACGTCTGACCTCTGGCCTCAGACGTCTGAGCCAGGTTCAATCCGGCTGAAACAGACAGGCCCAGACGTCTGGCCAGAGGGACCAGACGTCTGCAGGAGGTTTTGGGAGATAGCCTGAACCTCGTCAGACGTCTGGCCCTCTCAGCCAGACATCTGACCTCAAACAGCAAAACAGCCCCAGCTTCTTCCCTCCTATCTTCTTCCTCCAGACTCCGTTTTACGAACCGTTTTCTCCGTCACGAAGCTACATTCATCCTCTTCATTTCTCCATCATATAGTGTCACAAAATTTAACACTCCACCTTGATACTATATCCATCTCCGACACCAATGGTACCATACCATCAACAACCGATAGCTCCAACTACCAACACTTCTACCTTCAACCAAACATGAATGTTTCCCCAACGGGTTCCGGCACAGCCACCCCCCCATTGCACTCCATCAACGAGTTCAGGCACAAAGCCCCCACCCACCAATGAAATGTTGAAAACATCCAACACCGTCTCAACAAAGACAAGAGCACTAGGAGTGTACACTAGCACTACACCAAGAAGATAGAACGACAATCTCATACCAATACTCTTCCTCATCTACACAAGTATCTCTCTCAACCGTGCCACCCCGTGGCACCTAGCACTTCTCCAAGCGAATCAAGTCCGAGCAATGCTCGAACTTCCCAACCGGCAATGCCTTAGTGAACATATCCACCGCGTTCTCCTTTGTGTGCACCTTTCGAAGATATACTTGCTTATCCTCATCCATGGCTACCAAGAATGACTCCCTCACTTCTATATGCTTAGTCCGTGAGCTAAATGCCAAATTCTCCGCCAAGTGAATAGCACTTTGGCTATCACATTGAACATCGATGCTATCGTGTTCAATACCCAAGTCACACAACAATCGCTTCAAATAGAGTGCTTCCTTCACCGCCTCTACCGCGGCTATCAACTCCGCCTCCGTAGTGGATAAAGCTACTACGGTTTGCAATCTCGATCTCCAACTTATGGTCATACCACCAAGTGTGAAGACATAACCGGAAGTTGACTTTCTCCTATCTCTATCACCGGCGTAGTCCGAATCACAATAACCAACTAAGTTGCAACTCCTTTTCCCACTACCGCCAAAAACAAGACCATGAGATGACGTACCCCTAAGGTATCTCAATATGAGCTTCACAGCTTCCCAATGCGATTTTCCCGGATTAGACATGAAACGACTAACCACCCCGACGGCATTTGCTATATCGGGCCTTGTACACACCATAGCATACATCAAGCTTCCAACCGCACTTGCATATGGCACCTTTGCCATATAAGCCTTGTCTTTCTCCAAGATAGGTGACCCTTTACTCGAAAGCTTCACATGCAAAGATAAAGGTGTATTTGACGCCTTTGCATTCTCCATGCTAAACCGGCAAAGCACTTTCTTAATATACTCCTTTTGAGTCAATTTCAACTCAAAACGCTTTCGATCCCTTTCTATTTCCATGCCTAATATCCTCTTTGCTTCTCCAAGATCCTTCATTTCGAATTCCGATTTTAATTGCAATTTCAACTTGTTGATTTCATTCTTGTCCTTTGAAGCAATGAGCATGTTGTCCACATACAAGAGTAAATACACCCAACAATCATTTCCCAACTTCTTGAAATACACACAAGCATCCTTGATGCTTCTATTGAAACGGTTTTCAAGCATAAAATGATCAAATCTCTTGTACCATTGTCTAGGTGATTGCTTCAACCCATATAGTGATTTCTTCAACTTGCACACCATATTTGACTTACCATTTACAACAAAACCTTGCGGTTGCTCCATGTAAATGTCTTCATTTAAGTCACCATGCAAGAAGGCGGTCTTCACATCAAGTTGCTCCAACTCCAAATCGTGAATAGCAACTACGGCAAGTAATATCCGTATGGAAGTATGGCGCACAACCGGTGCGAATATCTCATCATACTCCATACCCTTTCTTTGTGCAAACCCCTTGGCCACTAACCTAGCTTTGTATCTCCCATCGTCCTTCACCTTGTAAATCCATTTGCACCCTATAGCATGGTTTCCTTTAGGAAGCGGAACCAAACTCCAAGTTCGATTCTTCATCAATGATTGTATCTCTTCCTCCATGGCACAAATCCACTTCTAGCTATCACTCGAATTCATGACGTCATCAAGGTCCAAAGGCTCATCTTGGACTACATGAAGCGCATAGTCCAACTTATCACAAAAGCTAAGATAGTTCCAATCATCATATCTTTCGGGTGGTCTTATGGGACGACGACCAACCCGAGTAGCAATATTTTCACCCAAACTCCTTTCGGCTCCACCTTGAACCGAAACTTCTCCAGGCTCGTGTACATCACCAACACTACTAGAGGCACCACGTGGACTTTGTGATGTAACATCAACCGTATTTTTCTCACAAGCATCTTCAACTACTCTACCTCCTCTACCACTGGGACGAAATGGTGGAATAATTTCCTTCTCCTTCGATTCATCACGAACCAAGACCGGAATATCCGATGAGCTCTCATTCTCCTTGAACAATGCCGACTCATCAAAAGTAACATGACGAGAGTTTGTCACCTTCTTCGTTTCCGAATTCCAAATCCAATAGCCTTTCACTCCATCCGTATAGCCAAGCAAAACCCCCTTGAAAGCTCTTGGTTCAAGCTTATCATTACCCGGATCATGCATATAAACCGGACTTCCAAAGACACGAAGATAGCTCAAGTCAATACTCTTCCCCTTCCACACTTCCTCCGGAATTTTGTTATCAATAGCCGAGCACGGAATTCGATTAATGATATGCACCGCGGTTGACAAAGCTTCGGCCCAAAATCCCTTAGACAAACCCGATGTCAATCTCAAGCATCGAGCTTTCTCAAGTAGAGTACGATTCATCCTCTCCGCAACTCCATTTGATTGCGGATCTCCCGGTGTTGTAAAATGTCTCTGAATCCCATGATGCTTGCAAAACTCTAAGAATTCTCCGGAAACGTACTCCCCACCATTGTCGGACCTAAGAACCTTCAAAGACTTACCACTCTCATTCTCAACAAGAGCCTTCCATGCTTTGAACTTTACAAATGCCTCCGACTTAGCCTTCATTACATACACCCAAACTTTCCGAGAAAAATCATCTATAAAGGAAATATAATAGCGAGCTCCACCTAAAGAAGCTTACGGTGCCGGTCCCCATACATCTGTGTGCACATACTCAAGAACATTTCTTGAATCATGTTTTCCTTCACCGAATGATACTTTTGTTTGCTTCCCCAAGACACACTCTTCGCAAAACTCCAATTTGTTGAAACTCTCACCATCGATCATCTCCCTCTTCCGAAGAATCTCCAAACTCCTCTCCGAGCTATGACCCAACCTCAAATGCCACAACCTTGTCGCATCCAAGACACGAGAACTATCAACACCTACACAAGTTTCACCTTCTACGGTCTCACCACGAAGCAAATAAACACCATGAGCCCTAGCACCTTTCATGACCACAAGTGCCCCTTTCGAAACCCGTAAACAATCACTCTCAATAGTGACCTTACAACCAAGAGAATCCAATTGCCCCAAAGAGATAAGAGACTTCCGAAGTCTCGGAACATAGCGTACATTAGTGAGAGTACGAACCACTCCGTCAAACATTCGAATTTGCACAGAACCAATGCCTTGAGACCTACACATAGCACCATTTCCCATAATAATTGAATTTCCCTCTTTAGCAACAAGAGAAGAAAAACAATTCCTATTAGGTGTCATATGATACGATGCCCCCGAGTCGAGCACCCACTCACTACCGGAAACATCCGATGCTACCGCTGTCAACACATCTACGTCTTCCTCACCAACACCTCTCTCCACCGCTATAGATGAAGATGCTACTTCCCTTTTACCCTTCTCCTTGTCCGGACATTCATTTCTCCAATGACCGTGTTTCTTACAAATATAGCACTTGCCTTTCCTTTCCTTTGATTTTCCTCTCCAACCGGGATTCCTTGATTTAGAACGCCCCCGGTTGTCCTTCTTCACATATCTTTCCTTCTCCACAAACAAACCTTGACCATTACCGGCACTACTACCACCAACACTCAACTCCTTCATTTGATCTCTCAATTCCTCACTAAGAAGACCCGTCTTGACATCATCTAACGTCAATGTATCCCGGCTATAGATCAAACTATTTGAGAAACCCGTATAACGGTCCGGCAACGAACATAACAATATCATCGCCTTTTGCTCTTCCTCAATCTTCAAATCTACTGCCTTCATCTTCATAAGCAAATCATCAAACACATTCAAATGTGCCTTTAGCGAAGTTCCTTCTTTCATCTTATAGGTGAAAAACGTTCGCAACAAGATCAAACGATTAGTTAGAGACTTCTTCATATACAATTCTTCCAACTTGTCCCAAATTCTCCTAGCGGTGGTCTCACCACTAATTTCAGAAATCACATTCTCTCCCATAGCAAGTTGAAGTGTAGTAAATGCCCACTCTTTCATTTCCTCTCTCTCGACATCCGAGATGTCCGCCGGCAACAAATGTGTATCAAACACCACTCGATGTACCCGATTCCTCCTTAGAACCGCTTTCATCTTCCATTGCCACTTTTCAAAATCATTATCGCCATTCCACTTGTCGATTACCAATTGCGATCCCGACGCCACATACGACCCACGTACATACGGCGCTATACTACTTGGACTAACCATTGAATTTTCAGAGGTATCCGTTTCCGGCATTTCAACAACCACCTACCAACTCCAAAGCTCTGATACCAAATGTTATGGTGGATTTCAATCGAGACCGCTCAAACTAAAATCCCCAAACGCACGCGGAAAAGCTAGATCATGATAGATAGTGCAAAACAACCAAACACTCGAAGAATTCAATAAAACCAAATCCGAACACGATCACAATAACACCACAAGCAATATATGATAAGCAATAACGAAACAATAAATCACACACCGATTTATAGTGGTTCCACTAACGTCGCGTTAGTGTACATCCACTTTGAGAGAGATCTTTTATTATCACCAAAAGAGAAGAGTGCAAGAGATTGATTACAATGTTCTATTCAATAAGAATCAATGTTTGTGGAGATTAGAATTGAAGAAATAGGGTTTTGCCTAAAACCCTAATTAATGGAGGACTAAACCCTAGATTAGATTGCTTGATTGATTTGTCTTCCCTTCTATCAGACCTGAAGAGAGTTTATATACTAATAGAGAAAACCTTGGCGAAAGACCACTTTGCCCTTCACAAATCACAAAACAGCTCAGAAAACCCGACCCAGGAAAAAACAGGATTATACCGCCTTAGACGTCTGACCTCTGGCCTCAGACGTCTGAGCCAGGTTCAATCCGGCTGAAACAGACAGGCCCAGACGTCTGGCCAGAGGGACCAGACGTCTGCAGGAGGTTTCAGGAGATAGCCTGAACCTCGTCAGACGTCTGGCCCTCTCAGCCAGACATCTGACCTCAAACAGCAAAACAGCCCCAGCTTCTTCCCTCCTATCTTCTTCCTCCAGACTCCGTTTTACGAACCGTTTTCTCCGTCACGAAGCTACATTCATCCTCTTCATTTCTCCAACATATAGTGTCACAAAATTTAACACCCCCCCATCTGATTATTATTAATAATAATCCAGTTATTTAATCTTTTAATATGATAATCCTTAATTTTAGAATTATCTAATTTATGTTCAAGCAAGCCAACAATAGTAGGATTTTCTGTCTTAAGAAGATTAGTCAACTCTAATCTTCTTTCAGGAGAATTAAGACCTCTGACATTCCATGATATTATTGACATAATAAAGTAAAGAAAAATTAAAAGTAACAATGAAAGGATACACTAAGGATACATAGCACAGCAACAGTTATGCACTGTGACTGCCCACTTCTTCAAAAGTCTCTATTCTTTTCCCTTTCTTTTTGTATGAAGTTTTGCTTAGAGCTTTTAACTGTTCTTCCCATCTGGAATTTTTGGAGATATATTTCTTTTTAAATTCATTGTCTTCTGCATCCTCTGTGCTTCCATTATCCACTATTTCATTAATACTCTTCATTCTGCCTTTTCTTTTTTCCTTTTTATGCTTTCTTGTTTTCTTTGAGATTGAAGAAGTATTTGAAAGTAAACTGATAGCCTTTTGAATATTGTATTTTGAATTTGAATTTTTAATAAGTGGAGAGAGATGAGAAGCAAGATGGCTGATATTGGGATTTTCAGATGGTTCTTTACATAAGATATTGTTAATGTAAGAACCATCATCCAAATTCATGGCCACAGTATCAGTTGGAGCTTCATTTGCTTGATTATCCATGGCTTTTACATTTAAAATTTGAGAAATTCCGGTATTTTCCTCTGCTTCTTTAGATGATTCAGAAATGATTTCTATTTCGTTGCCTTTAATTAACAGATTTTTAGTACCTTCTTGAGATTTCTTTTCAAGGGGAAGTTGCTGAATAGAAAATATGTCTTCTATATTCAAATTTTTATCTGAAGAATCATCAAAGGATTGTGAATTCTTTTTGTTGCTGAGATCAGTTAATGCTTTTTCTGCAGTAGCTTCTCCATCCAAAGGCAGGGCACTGTCAATGACTTCTGATTTTTTTTTTGTATGCTTTGTTTTTCTTTCCAAACCAATTTAGAGTCACAATTTTCTATTGAATGCCCAAAACAAGAACATGTTTTGCATCTAGGAGGAACCCATTCATATTCAATGTTTTGAACTAAGTTTTCACCATCATGCAAGGAAACGGTAGCTTCATTTGGAAGATCTGAATCTACTTTAATTTCTACAAGTATTCTTGCAAAAGAGAGTCTAGTTTCTTTTGCAGTGTGATCATCTAATTTGAGAGGAATACCAACCACACTAGCAATGGCATTAAAATCTCACTGTCCCACAATCTAATATTTAGTTCAGGCAGTTTAATCCATATAGGCATAGTAGAGAGTAAATCCTTATCAAGATTAATTTTACTGCTCCATTTTTTCATAATAATAAGCTTTCCATTAATAAAATATGGACCCCCATTGATTTCATTATCACAGTCAGTAGCATTAGAGAATCTGATAAGAAAGAATCCATTATTATGAGTGAAAATATCAAAATTACTAGTGGGATTACATGATTTAGCAATAACCGCCTTGAAATGATGATAAGCAGGTCTATTGCCAAATACATAGGCAACGACTGAGAAATTCAATTTACTCTATGCCCTTCTACTGGCATCCGCACTCACCACCACTATCTTCTTCTCATTAATGGTTAGAGGAGCTGCATATTTCAGATCAAACTCAGTATTTGATCCTCCTCTCTTGATCATTTCTGCCCATGAAGAAGGTTTGATCAGGTTAGTGTTGGGTTGAGAAGAATTTCCATTATTATGAAAGATTCTTGAATTGTTTCTTGTATTTCTGAATTGAAATTCTGAACTTGAAGCTTGCTGGTTAAATCTTGCAGTATTTCTTATAGAATTTCCATTAAATACAGAGTTTCTTGAATTGAAAGAATCTTGATTTGCATTTCTGTATAACTGCTTTGAATGATACATATAACCTTGTTTTAGGTTTGGTTGAATACCAGTGTGCTGCAAATTGACTGTAGATTCTTTACTATACTGTTTTGATCTTCTGTTTCATACAATTTGAAAACCTTCTTCATCAATATCAGGAACATTCTTCACTAATTCTGGTGGTGCAAGCGGCAATGGAATCGGTAGAGGAGGAGGAGAGTGAGATGGAGAAGAATGAGAAGACCCTTCTATCTGATCAAGATTGTAGATAGGATTGTTTAAGAAGTTTGTAAAATCAGCCATTGTTTTACATGAGAGCTTTTTAAGTTTATCTATCTTTTCTACGACAAACAACGTGATTTATAAGGAGAATATACCATCAAAAGGTACGTTCCAGGCATAAAAGACCTCAAAAAAGGAAGTTGATCGTGTACTAATTGTGGGTATCATATATGTCTCTCGTGGTCTCAAAGTGATAATCAATACTTGCAACCAGTGTTTTGAAAACCGGACCGGACCGGCGGTCCAACCAAAAAAACCGTGAACCGTGAAGCAGCCCGGTCCGAAGAATAGTTAAACCTTTAATTACATTGAACCATTTCAAAACTGCCAAAACCTTTGAAAAGCTACGGTTTAGCAAACCAAACCCAGTTTTATTCAGCAAATAAAATTCAGCAAGCTAAAAAGATTGTTGAAACCAGGCCCAAATTTGTGAAGCCCGACAGAGGAGCTTAAGATGGGAAATCATTTGCGTTGTTGGGAATGCAAAGACAATGTTATTATAGGGGAAAACTAACGTATGTTTGGATTTTCAAGGGATGTGGGACTTTGTCAGTAGTGTTTATAAATTTGAAACAACCTACCGTTTCTTATAAAACATAGTGTTGGTATTATGCAACCTTTTGAAATGCTTTTGTTAAATGTATTTATGAAACGTAAAATTTCTATTATTAATATTTTTAATCGGTCAAACATTAAATTCAACTTATAACATATAATTTAGTAACTAAAATTTGCATGGTTCTAACGGTCCAACCGGTCCAACCTTCGAAACCTCCGACCTTTGAGTACTATAGTTCAATTCACGGTTCGGTCCTCAAAACTATGCTTGCAATAACAGAATATTTTAGGGCATTAACACTTTGGAATAAGAAATATTCTATTATTTATTAAACATAACACTTTTTTTCATTTGTGATCGTAATAAGAAAATTCTATTGTTAGTTTTGATCAATGACCAAAAAATCATATTAGATCTGTGAATTAAGCTTAACCAGCATAATATTAGATTGTCCATTTGCTGATATTTTGTGTGCAAATAGTTCATAAGATGATAAATAAAGTACATTTGTTAGTTGTACAAAATACATAATACAAAGGTGTAAATGATATTATAGCGATCTTGTTATGCTAATCATCGTCATCGTCATCGTCATCATAACATAATGGCAATATAGTCAATACAAAATATAAATATATAGGTGAATATTGTCCATTATTCAGATTACTTAAAAAATATCAACATATTTGTAGACATGATAGAAACAACCTCATAAGAGTAAACCATGGTAAAGATAACTACAAACAAAAGTTGTCCCATTTTCACCACATAAACATGTGAAGTATTAATACTTGCTTTTATCTTTCTTGTGAATTATTATCTAGTTGCCTAGTTGGCAAGAAATTCTAATTGGACTATGGTATAAAAAGCACTGAATTACCTACATGGTCCATTGAAGTAAAACCAACCTATTGAAGTCACACAATGATAAAGATATCATTATCCAGAATTGATGCATAAAATTGAACATTGAAACAATTGGTTTTGGTGAACTCCATTTGGACTTTAGTTGAAACAAATGAAACTAATTTTCCATTAAACAAATGGTTCATAATAATGGGTTTTTTGGTATGATTAGTTTTACATGGTTGATGATTCATCTTGAAATAATTGTAGTATTCAAGAAATGATATAAATTTTGATAAAAACAACTATAATATGTTATTATCAATACAATACATTTATGCATATGCTTAAAAAATGATTTACCAAACTACCAAGACCGTCTTTACTTCCACGTTCATCACCACCCTTGATATTTTTAGCTCCTTAGCATTATTGGCTTGTTTATCCTCGTTTTAATTTTTTAACTTTCCTTGCCTTCTTTGGTACAATCTGAATTTTTCTTTCTGGTGAGGCCACTCACAAAAATACTAATATTAGTTTCTAAAAGCCAGCCTTTACTTTCTATACTCAATCTAAGGAGAAAAAAGGAAACAACCTCCAGTAAGAATCTTAACTGTGTATGAAAACAAACAAACTATAGAAAAAGTAGAGAACGATATAAGTGAAATCAAAATGAAAAAGGAAAAAACAAATGAAAACATTAATTTTATGTTTACATAAAAAAATTCAATTTAAAATAATGGAGTATGAGCTCACACTATCTATAAATAACGTAGAGTAAAGAAGAATAACAAGATAACTTATACTTTGTCCCATTACCATTTTCTTGAACAACATGGTAAGGAACTAAGTACAAAATTTACATATTTTTTTCTCTTTGAACATTTTGCAAGATCTCTGTTATTTTCAATTGATGTAAATCAAAGAGAAAACTACTTTCAGAAATAAATCTATCTTCATAGAAGTTTAATAGTTCAAACTAAAAAAATTAACCATGAATTAACAATCATGTGAAATAAAGAATTGTACCAGATTAAGATTAACTACTATTAGCATATTACGATTAAGTTTAGTTTAGTTGGTGACAACTCTATACTCTATAGAAGGATGTTTCATTGTCTAAATGTAGAAGTAAGTGTTCGTAATATTTATTAATTCTAGTACTTGGTACTTATAACCATTTCATTTAAAGAGTGTGTAACTATGTGTTTTGATTTCTTGCTGTCTAACTAATTAAGGGCTTGTAGGACCTAATCGGTTTACAGTGTTGGACATTTACATGATGATTGTTATGATAAAGCATGTGTTAGTGACCATAATGGTCATGGATTCGGTGATTGTACTTTTATTTTGATTATAATTTGTACAGAAACACATCCGATATAATGTATCGTAAAATATCATGTAGTACTATAACGTAATATATAATGCTTTATCAATGTGCACTACCATTCAATTTATTATTATTTGATGGTAGATTGTTTATTCAATGAATGATATGTACATAGTTCTTATTAACAAATATATGATGCAATGCTTTTAAATACATGGCCTACCCTCTACGATGGCCTATTTTCTAAATGTTATTTTAAATGTTAGACCTTCTGCTTTAAGACGTATGATATTATGGATTCAAATATTTTGAAATATTAGTCCGAAGAACTAACCAACTTTACAAACTTCCACTATACCATCAAAAAATATCACAAATTCAGTTTGGATCTTATAGTTAGGATATAAATCACTGTAACTTTTCTTATATTTTACAAATACATGAGTGGACAGAAAAAAATTTGGACTAGAATACATGAAAAAAATAGCAAAGAAATCAAAATACGTGATTTTATTTTTAAGATTACAAGTATAGATAGGGAAAAATAAAATATGCAAAAGGTTTATAAAGCATTCAAATAAGTGCATATCTTACCATAATATTCTTCAATGCAACAGTAGAAGACGACGATTCAGGAGCATGTTCTAGATGATTGTAATTATAACTTCTCCAAGGTCTGTTGTTCTTGATTAGTTAATGGATGAATCAAAAGTAACCTATCTTCAATTATCATGTTTTCAAATAAATATATACTGATAATAATATAATGATATGAACTAAAAAATGAAATATTAATATTGGCTATAAAGAAGCATACTTGATTCAGATTCAACAATGGGCTAATACAGTGAAGTAAGAAGATAGACTATAGCTGATATATTATAACATCCCTAATTTTTGATAACATTATTTAGGAAATTTAATTAGATAAATTAAATAGAATAATGATGATAAGGGGATTGAGATTTGAATAAACCATATATATATAGGGTCGTGCTTATTAATAAAGTAAAAGGCTTTAATTAGGATATTAAACTAATTAAATTACACATGGGCATATTAGTAAAATAGCCTCCTTATCATACACGGCTATACACTTCTTACCCTTGCCCATTCACGTTTCATTTCTCACCATCATAAACACAAATCAAAAACTAAAATATAGCCGGCCATTAATAAAGAGGAAAAGAGTAAAATTCAATCTAAAGCTAAGAATCAAAGCTAAGAAGGATTAATCAACAACAAATCTCAATTTCCTTATCATATTTAAGGTGAATAATAATTTTGTACCATCTTTATTTTATTTTATGATTATGTGTTTTCGGATTTATGATTAAATTCATTTTTATAATGGTATGGATGATGATATGCTTGAATTATGTTATGTTCGAATTATTTTAATTCATATACCTACGAATTTGTTTGGTTTCATGGGAGATCCAAGGGATTATGATTTCCGAATGCCATGGAAAAAATTTATGTTAAGCAAAAACATGATTTTGGAGATGGGTTTTAATTTTCAGAATTTTCAAAGTTATGAAAATTTTATTATGAATTATTAAAGGAAAATATGATATAATTGGGTTTAGAAATTTATTTCGAGAATTTCAGGGAGAAATTGGGTCTGAAATTTTAATATGTTTGATTACAGGATGAAATTGAATTTCTGTGATTTTTGGGGATTTTTCCCAATTGATTTACTAGGGAAAATAAATTATTTTAAAAAGAAGGACTATTCTGAAATAATTGGTTTTGATATAAGGAAGGGCTTAAACGTTATATTTTATGATTAAGATCTGATGAAAGTGCGGCAATTTTAAATGTAAAGTATTTGGAAAAAAAATTATGGTAGCCAACCAATGGTTTACAAATAGGCAAGAAGTTATAAAATAATTATTAAAAGTTGCAACATTTCAGCCTTTAATTTAGAAAAAGATGTTCCGCCTCAAATAGTAGAACCTTTCGACTCCATTGAATCCGCTTCATCCCAGTCGAAACCTACATAGTCGAAACCCATATAGTCGAAACCAAAATACAAGATATCACTTAGATGGTACGCAGTGGATTGGAAGGAAGGCGGAAGCTCTTGGTGTCGAAAGGTAAGCTTTCGATGGGGTCGAAACCCTGCTTTGTTTTCAAAAGTTAAATTCTTCCCTTGTTTTACTTAAAGCTTTCGACATAGTCGAAACACATGCTTTCATAAAGGTTTTATAAATGGCCTTCGAAGAAGGTTGCTATGTAAAGGGGTTAGCTTTCGAAGGAGTACTTTTTCCTTAAATAAGAGCTTTCGAAAGGATTGGTTTCGACCAAGTCGAGACCAAGTCGCTAATTTACCTTTCGACTACATTAAAGACAACTATGCTGTCGAAGGGTTACCTCTGTTTTAACTTAAACTAAGCATTTTTCCTGAATGCTTTCGAAAAAGGTTGAGGGTTTCGAAGGCAATGGAGTCGAAAGGGGGTTTCTACTCCATCCTTCAAAGTTTTAATTTAAAGGATTATGCTTTCGACTAGATGGTTCCGACACCATCCATTTTTCCTCCAAGCAATTTTATAAGTGGTTTCGAAAGAGATGCTTTCGTATATAATCATTTTGACCCAAAGGATGTTTTTAAAGAGTAAACCCAATGCTTTCAACATAGTACTTTTATTTGTTTCGAAGCTATGTTTTAAAGAGTATTTTGATACCGTCGAAAGGTACCATTGGTTCGGAAGTGAATATTTAACAAGGACTTAGAAAGGTATGTTTATTATGCTTTGAAAAGAATCTTGTGCTTTCGAAGGAGGTCGTCCAGAGGTTTCGAAGGTGATGTTTTAAAGTTTCAAAACAAATAACCCACTCTCCCTTTTAAAAAGGAGATACCATGGCATAACTAAAGATTTTAGAAGTATTACTTCTTCATATACTTATTCACATTGTAATTAACCCATAACAGTACTTTAGGGAAGGGAAGAATAACCGGTTAGGTTAACCCAGTAGTGAATATAACTTAAGAAATGTTAAAATCTTAATTAAAGATATTGGCAGGGGCCAATAGGTTCGCAGTAAGCCCATCAAAACTATGTATAACAAACGATATTGGTAGGGGCCAATAGGTTCATAGTCAGCCCATGAAAACTATGATTTGATACTGGCAGAGGCCAGTAGGTTTATAGTTAGCCCATGAAAACTATATCCGGATTAAGATATTAATAGTTAGTCAATAGGTTCCTAGTTAGCCCATGAAAACTAGGATAAGAGATATGATACTGGAGTTACCAATAGGTTCTTAGTGATCCTATAAAAACTATGATATTGGACAGATAGTCCGTAAACATTTAACAGGTTAATAGTAATCCTAGAAACTATAATTGAGACAGATAGTCAGAATGAATGGGGATGGGTAATCTAGATTTGATTTACTTGTTTTGCATGTCATCATAATGTTTTTGAAATACTATGTTTTAACCATTGTGGATGCAGGAGCACAGTATTTGATTTTATAAATGTTTTAGGATACTAGTGAGAGGAAAACCCGTTCCGCTAAGTGGCGTGGTCTCACTAGATACCTAAATGGTTTGAGATGGTAAATTATTATTCATACCAGGCTTTATGTCTGACTCGAAGTTTTTGTTTTCCCCTTAAACTCTTGGGTACTCAATTGATTTTGAGTAGGTGGAGAGTTAAGGTTTCCAGGTGTTCTTTTAGACGAATAAAGCTTCCGAGGACGTGCAGGAGGCAAGCTTGTTATTAGAGTTCTTTTATTTCCGCTGTGTGTTTTGTTTGTAAAGGCAAATTTTTTTTCTTGCCTATTTATATACTCTAATCAACCAAAGGGGCATCTTCATATGTCGCTCTTGGCATATTTTAGAATAATTATATGTTATCTGAACGTGGTCTGCGAATTGGGAATATGTAATCAATTTGGAATATTTTGTAATGGAATGTGGAATTTGTTTGTTGTTTAATTTTTTTCCATATTCTTGTGTTTCTGTGTATCAATGTATCTAATGTCGCTGTATTTGGTCGCCGAGGATTAATGACTATAGATGACTGCAGCATCCGTGACCATTAGTTTTGGGCCTCCAAGTAGGAGGATGTTGCAATTTGGTACCAGAGCATAGGTTTATGATATTTTAAAAGAAATTTAAACCTAAAAGATTTTCCAACATAACCCAATGAATCAGATAATAAGATAAGGGTTTGGGTTATAGTAATGTACTTGTATTTGCTATTATAGTTATATATGTAAGTACTTATTCACCGCTCTCTTAGACCGTTCTTTTGTATCTTACTAAGGCTCGTATGCAGATTTACGAGAAAGGAGATATGGAAGCAGGAAATGGAAAAGGAAATCTCGGTGGAGGAAGCACCACAACTAATGGAAATGCTCGACCCACTACCAGGAGGAACCCGGGTCGACAAGCTAATGCTAGTAATCAAAATGCTTATGCCAATGTAGGTACTGGAAATCCACTAGTAGATATGGAGGCGATGTATCAGTTCTTTTTTGGTTTGATGCAAGCTGGAGCTACTGGTGGTGTTGTTGGAAATGTAGGAGAAGCTAATCTTGTGGCTCCAGTTGAAAATAATTATGCTTTGCTGAGTAGAGATTACACCAGTTTGGGTGGGAAGCCATTCTTAGGAACGGAGAGTGCCATAGAAGTTCAGAATTGGTCGTTGCATTCACTACTAGAAAATCTATTTTTCGCAGCAGGAGTGTGCAGCGTTTTAATTAAAATGCTGCTATTATCTGGTGATTAATTAGAAAAACAATGTATAAAACGCTGCATGTACGAAGCGGGCTACGTCAAAACATGGACCGTGGGGAAACTAAAATTTTGCCGCTTCACATAACACAGTAAATCGTCTCTCCCTAGTCCCTCCCACCTAACCCTATCCCAAATTTAATTAAAAATCAACCTCTGACCATCGATCACTAGTCTTATCTCCAACGTCGCTCAACATCAAGCCTTTCACCGTTGATCTCCATGTTAGGAAATCAAATTCATGGTTTTTATGACAACAACTATACAATGAAAATCAAATGTACATATATATGTATATATACAGGAACTTGCTAGAACAACATCACTAGAAAGACAATAACAAGGTGTAAAGAACAATACAAGAGACTACAAGTCGATAAAATCAAAGAAGCAACAAGAAACATGTACAAAAAGGACATGCACGATTTTCAGACGTCTGAGTGCACAAGTCAGACGTCTGAAAATATCCTCTGGAACAACAAAACAGACAAGACCAGACGTTTGATAGATGCACCCAGACGTCTGGAAATCTACCCTGTACAAAAAATATAGAGAGCCAGACGTCTGGGACATACTCCAGACGTCTGAAACTGAACTCGGCTGATAACATTCAAATTACAACTGTCGTATTTTAAAAGACACCTTCTCTTCGCTGCAACTCTTCATCACCATCAGAAGCGACCATAGAACACTGGTTAATGAATGCAACTACTCAAGGAATCTTTCTACCACTATAAATAGCATCAAGAATCCAAGAGAAAATCACGCCTGACTACCTTACAACTCGACTCTCTATCTTGATCATCTCTTGTTCTAATCGTCCACTTGCTATACAATCTGAAAATATGATATCATACACTTCTATATTCTCTCGAACAATATTGTATTCAATCATCCAAGAGATATAGGAAGTTCAATTGTACTATATAGTCAAAATCCGTGTAATAGAGAACACATAGTTGACAAAGAAACTCTACCATTGTAAACATGTTCCTCCGGGTGAAGTGAGGGTTATTTGGTGAAAGGAAATTCCGAAGAGGAGCTTCGGGACTGGACGTAGGACGGGAGGTCCGAACCAGTAAAAAATCCTGGTGTGATTATTCTTATTTACATTCTTTACTACCGTTACACTATAGTTTAATTTAGTTATATACTTGTCATTTGTATAATCGATCCACCATACTATAGACTTGCATTTGGTATCAGAGCCTGGGATTCTAGAGATCATAACAACATCCTAGAATAAATGGCTATAAAGAGATCTACTCAAGGCAATAGGAAGAGGAAGAGCAATAAAGAAGAATCAAAGGAGAAAACAAACAATTGCTTCATGGCTAAACTCAGATCACAATCGGTATGCTTAAATTCTTTATATAAAGATCTTCTGTTAGCACATGATGAATTATTAAAAGATTGTAAAACCTTGAATAAAGTTAATAGAATTGCTTTAGAAAAGTTAAAAGATTGTGAGCAAGAAATTTCCAATTTAAAAGAGGAAAATAAATTTTTGATAAAACAAACTAAATGTTTTGAAATACCGTAGAAAAACTTGTTTCACAAAAAGATTTCCTACAAAAAGAAAATAAGCAGTTAGAAGATAAAAACAATGATCTTTTAGAGGAAATCAATGTTTTGCAAAATAAAAATACTATCTTTGATAAAGAAAAGGAAACTTTTTCAAAAGAAATTACGGATTTGAAAAGACAAAATGATTTATTACAATCATCTTTAGATAATTCAGAACCTCAAATTTTTCTTCTCGAAAATGAGAACTGTACGATAAAAAGGGAGAATTCTGAATTAAACAAGCAAATTGATATTTTGAAAGACAGTAATATTTCTTTTGAAAATAATAATTTTGACTTCAAAGCTAAATTTGATAAACTTAACACTGAAGTCACAAAATTTAATAAAGGTCAAAACGATTTAAACATGATTTTATCTAGTTTTAGACCTTTACATGACAAAAGTGGTTTAGGATATAATAAAACTGATCGTAGAAATAGCACTAGATACGCTTTCATGTATAGTAAAAATGTTAATACTAGTACTAAATTTCGAGTAAAGTCTAGATCAAATTCTTTTAGAAATTCAAATACTGCTATGGCCAATAATATTTATAATTTCTCTAGAAGTACAAAATCATTGAACGAAAATATGAATAAAAATTATCTAAGTATTTGGGTTCCTGTTAATTGGAAAAATAGAGAAAAATACATTGATGATTATTTTGATATGGTAGTTAATAATAAAAATTATATTTATAAAGGTTCAACCACACCCAAATGGGTATGGTTTCCAAAGATCTAACCCCCCAGACCCTAACATAGTAAGTGGGTACCAAAAAATGATTTTTATTTATTACAGGTACTCGGAGAAACAAAAGGAAAGATTTTGGAATTTGCAAATATGATTCCCTCATTCTTTTTTGATAATGACAAAGGGGGAGAGATAATGGAAAGCACATATTCAGGGGGAGCTTTATAAAAATTACATATAAGTACATTGTATAGTTGTCATCATCAAAAAGGGGGAGATTGTTAGGAAATCAAATTCATGGTTTTAATGACAACAACTATACAATGAAAATCAAATGTACATATATATGTATATATACAGGAACTTGCTAGAACAACATCACTAAAAAGACAAGAACAAGGTGTAAAGAACAATACAAGAGACTACAAGTCGATAAGATCAAAGAAGCGACAAGAAACATGCACAAAAAGGACATGCACAGTTTTCAGACGTCTGAGTGCACAAGTCAGACGTCTGAAAATATCCTCTGGAACAACAAAACAGACAAGACCAGACGTCTGGTAGATGCACCCAGACGTCTGGAAATCTACCCTGTACAAAAAATATAGAGAGCCAGACGTCTGGGACATACTCCAGACGTCTGAAACTGAACTCGGTTGATAACATTCAAATTACAACTGTCACAATTGAAAAGACACCTTCGCTTCTCTTCGCTGCAACCCTTCATCACTATCAGAAGCGACCATAGAACACTGGTTAATGGATGCAACTACTCAAGGAATCTTTCTACCACTATAAATAGCATCAAGAATCCAAGAGAAGACCACGTCTGACTACCTTACAACTCGACTCTCTATTTTGATCATCTCTTGTTCTAATCGTCCACTTGCTATACAATTTGAAAATCTGAGATCATACACTTCTATGTTCTCTCGAACAATATTGTATTCAATCATCCAAGAGATATAGGAAGTTCAATTGTACTATATAGTCAAAATCCGTGTAATAGAAAACACATAGTTGACAAAGAAACTCTACCATTGTAAACCTGTTCCTCCGGGTGAAGTGAGGGTTATTTGGTGAAAGGAAATTCCGAAGAGAAGCTTCGGGACTGGACGTAGGACGGGAGGTTCGAACCAGTATAAAATCCTGGTGTGATTATTCTTATTTACATTCTTTACTATCGTTACACTATAGTTTAATTTAGTTATATACTTGTCATTTGTATAATCGATCCACCATACTAGAGACTTACACTCCAGTCATCTCCAACGTCACTCAATAGCAACCTTTTACTGTCGCTAAACTTCAAACTTCCACCGTCGATCTCCAGTCCAATACAGCCATCAATTCAACCTGTTGTGATCATCATCAACCGTCGTGATCTGATTTCGATTTGTAAATCAACTTTGTCGAGCCACAACTTCCATGCTATGGAGTCTATTTTTGGAGGTGCGTCCCTAATTTGAATCTGCAAAATGTCCCCATTTTCTGCATTTGTACTTCAATTTTTCTAAGTGATAGTAAAAAAAAATATAAGGCATAGATGGAGTCGAATTTCATAAGAAAAGGATTGTTCACGGAACTATAAGCCTGGATGATGTTAAGATTATTAAGCAAGTAGTTGGTGCAGTAAGTTCTACTATTTTTCACAATTTTCGTATATTTTATTTTATCATTAATGAGTTCATATAATTTTTGACAGACAGTTAATGATCTTTTGATTGGGTTGACATCTTTCTCTATATCACGCTATCTCGATAGAAGATACAATTCTATTTCCAAGAATAAAGGGACGAATGATCGTCTACCTAAGATAGGTCTTCGGACAACGGTTCTTGTAAATGTTAGACCAGCTCCTGGCGTTCATGTAAGCACTAAAATGACAGTTTGACACTTTGATCTTTATATTTTAATCCAAACAAGTGAATTATAATGTTCACATGTAATGAGCAGGCATTAAAGGACATGATGGAAGGTGGTAAAGGCAATAGGTGGGGTAACTGGCTAGGTTATGTTATTATGAAGTTTCCAATAGCAATGTATAAAGATCCATTAGAATATGTTCGTAAAGGAATAAAGACTGGGGAGAGAAAGAAGAAGTCATTGGAGGCAATCTTTACTTAGGCAAGCGGTTCTCTCATTGTCAAATTATTTGGGATTAAGGTAAGTTGTATTTTGATATCGCATTGTATGTATGTAGAAGTCTATATTAGATTGAATCAATTCATTGATCTATGAATATATGCAGCAGTGTGATATGCACCACTAACCTTCCCTCGGCAAAATAATTATGCTGAGCAAATATATGTTTTTTCACTTAGTAATTGTTATCAAGCAAGTAAAAGGAAAGGTACAAGAAAACCACAGTATATTTTGCCATGTATAATAGTATATAATACTGCAAATGAATATATGGTAGGTTTAATAGCATGCTACTTGCCAGTTCATGCAGATTTTAGTTATTATTCATGGATTGTACCAAAATTCTTTTGATTCAGTTTACTTATAGCTTCAACTTAATGCATTGCTGAAACGACAACATTGCCATTTTTAGGACACCAAGTAAATGATAATGGATGACTAACTATGTTTAAATGAATTCACATTTTATTTTCTATCTTACAACTGAAAGACCCTGAATTTCATATTAACTTAGTCTAGGGTAATTCCAACAAACATAGTAAAATACAATTAAGACAAAAGAAATAGTTCGGACTTTAGACTTAGATTTCTTAGAAGTTTATTGTAAATTTTAGTCAATTTTATTTTACAGGTAGCAGCCGCTCTCTGTCATAGAATGCTCCACCATACAACAACATCGTTCTCAAATATCGTTGGTCCCATTGAAGAAGTTGCATTTTATGGTCATCCTCTAGTATACATTGCTCCTACTGTTTGTGGACACCCTTAAGTAATTTCACATTGAACTCCTATTTTTGTCCTACAATTTTTTCTCTTTTAAGTGCCTAAATACTGTTGGAATTAATCTAAACATTTTATTTGTTTTATTGTTTTGAATAAATCAGCTGGTTACTGGCGTTAGTATCGCAGCAAGAATAGGTCCTCAGAGTCGTTAGTTTGTTTGGAATTAGGAGAATAAGTCGTGGAGAGAAATAAGCAGTATGATCCTGGTTTTTAGCTGGCAACTTAGTCTCAGTAATTTTAAAATATATATATATCTACTTTGTATTCGAGCAGTAGTTATCTCTCTCAGATTGTAAGATCCTTCAGTTATCAATATAGCAATTTCCATTCTGTTTCTTTGTATTACTTTGTCTATATTCTACAAATACATCGACATTGTTCTTAAACTTTTGAAAAAATATTTACATTGATCTCCCAACATATATATCACATAACTAAGAAGAAAATAATTTACCAGTATCGTTGGGGATTTGTCCTTTTAGAACCATTAATATCTGTATTTTTTGATCAGATGAGCTAACTTTAGAATTTGTAGTAAACTAAATATTGTGGAAGTTCTCATTAAGTTTGGAATTAAGAATATTGCTTGAGCAGCAGAAAACAAGTATGCGTAGGGACACAGCTTAGAAATTTGCTGTTCTCACTTAACTTTTGTTCCAAATAGAAGGTTATCTTAGTAAACTTGGAGGAAAAATCACGGGTTCAAAAACTAACGAAAAGATTGAAGAGGCAGCTAATGCTACAGCCAGAACTGCACGTGCCTAGGTACAAGTTTTCCAATTAGTTTATATTAGGTTGAGAAAACATTGAAATAGAATGCTCGAATAACTTTGAGGACCATTAGCAGTTCACTCATTTTTCCTAATAATACATGGAAATTCTTTATAATGTTATGGCATGCTTGCTGTAGATTTTTTTTCCCTTCAAAAACTTTACATGGAGAAAAGCAACAAAAGAGTAACTTTGAGATGGTTTGTTTGTCAAACTTCCTAACATGCAAAAGTGAATTTTCCCCCTCCCTTCAACTCGGCGATTTTATCTCTCCGTTGCTGACAGCTTAATGTTCAATCATTTAAATGACATGTTAATATTTTAAAATCTAATTTCTTGTGCAAATATAAGTGAAATATTCAAAACACTAGCATTTTATTTTAGGGAAGATTGTGAAGGCATACTCGAGTAAATTGTTCTACTAATTTACAAAAACCATTTACAAGGATGTGAACCTATTTTTATTATTGTTTCTTTGCTAGTTATATGCTTGTCTATGAAATTGACTAGCTTACCTAACATGTATAAATGAAAGACAAACATGTATCTTTGAGCTCCATGTTCTGCATCAGTTAGTGGACCAAAATTTTAGAATTTTCTTCTTGTATCTTTGAGCTCCATGTTCTTTGCTCGTTACAAGCCCTTGTCGCACTGTAACTGCTTGAATGTAATTTGCCTTTTGCTTTTTTGCTGCTGGTTTTCTCATATGTATAGTTTGGTAAAGTTTAAAGTGTTTTTCTCAGTTGTATTACTTTCATTCATAGTTTCATAATCTATTTTTAAGACTCTTGTGCTTGATGCTTGTCAAAAAAATTGTAGCTATTTGAATGATTTTATATAGTTGTCTGCATATGCATGTCTTGTATATCATTTAATAATAAGGTCATGAGTTCATACCCTCTGGTAGAATGCTTTTCAAAATATGTTAAAGTGATCTTAAGAAACTTATTTAAGCCTTATGATACAAAATGATCTTCATACATGGTATTCCATTCAAATATTTAATAAATGAAGACTAGCTAGTATATCTAATTTCCCACTCGGTTAAACATCAAACTAGATTGCCTAAAATATCCTATTTGCAGTACGCATTTCAAAAGTTGTTTGGTGAAATTTACACGATTGTACGACTTTGGAAGGACCATTTTTCCTTGAGCCATAACCCAACAACTCCATTTGCATTCTTGCATGTGCCAAATCTTTATTTTATTATGATTATTCACTATATCATAGATGAGTTAATGTTTACATGATCACACTTATTGGCATGTACATATAATCTATTTTCAGTAGTATAAACAAGTATATATAGTTTAGAGGTACCTATGCCATTGATGTACATGGAAAAAAAATTCTCATAATATTCTACGCAGATGTACATGGAAATTTTTTATGAAATACAATATACCTTTATATATAAACAGTTTTGATTTATAGCTTGCATCATGGTGGATACAGCCATGCTCCAGTCATAGTAATATGCTTCAACTGTTGTGTGTCCTGGTTAATTTTTGTCATAGTAATATGCTCCAGTCATAGTAATATGACCTTTATATATAAACAGTTTTGATTGATTTTTGTTCTGGTTATTCGTCAACTGCTGTGTGTTTCGTTGTAATAATAAGCAAAAAAATTGAATTGATGAGTCCTCCTTGTTTTATCTCTTGGTCATTTTTTGATAGTAAAAAAAAATTGCTAGTCGGCACTCCTTCAAATAAACACAACACATGGCTACCTTTATTATTGCTTTGTGATTAAATGTAGTATTCATGGTGTAGCTCAGATACATGCAATACATGGCTAGTCTTCATAAAGAATCTTTCGGTTTTGGACAATCTTCATTGTTATTTTGATTGCAGGTAATGCACATGTGTTAACTGTAAATTGCCTTTTCTCTTGGTTTATTAGTTTTGAAATATATTTACACAAAAACTAGTTTTGTAACCTTTTTAAGAGGGCTTTCATCTTTGATAATGCGAATAAGTTCACTATGCTGCTTCAGTCATGCACTCTTAGAGTCGACATTTCGAATCTTATCACAAATGCATTTAGGGAAAAATAAAAATAAATTCTCAACACACTTACTATGCTGCTGTTTGTTCCATTTATATTTCTTTTTTGCAAACAGTTGGTTACCCATCTGAAACCAATATTTGCAGTTTTTTTGCAAAACTACTAATAGTAACTCCATTATTTCAATTACATGCGCAGTTTTTCATTGCAGGAATTATTATTGATGTTTAGTTTTACATCTTAACAGTCATTATTTATTTTCTTCCCAGAGGCATTTGCTGCAATATTGAAGTATGCAGAAAAAATGTTCATACCTATATAAAGCTTCTTAGACTACAGTTACAACACGAGCAGGCTTTACATATGTAATTATCATAATTTGAAGATCCAGTATTTTGGTTTGACATACGTATTGAAAACCGAAAATATAAAATTCGTTTTTAAACCAAACACCACCTTATTTTTGTGGTAATTGTAATTTCAAGATAATTAGATAATTTGTTTCCAAGCTATGAACTGAAAAGAAAGTCTAATCGTTTGTGGTTTAAGTTTTAGTTAATGAGTTAGCATGCACATTAATTAGATCAAATGCATAATTTGTGCTCTTGTTTGAGCCAGATGCTTGTAGGTATCAGATGGTGGTATTAATAAATACCACGAATGCATAATTTTTAAATTAATTTTTGCATGAACTAACTATGGTTAATGCTAATAATATAGTTGGAGTGCATAATACTTGAATATGGTTAGCAATTTTTATATTTTAAATACATACTTCAATTCTGAAAATTAAGCAACTGTCCTAAATGTTGAAACTGAAATGAAAAAATCTTTAATTAAGGAATCTAGTTTTTTTCTTAGCTTTACCATGTCTAATATGCGTATCAGTACATGCATTTCATATTTTTTCTAAGATCAGTTCATTAGCTATGGTACATTTATTGAAAATTTGTTTCTTCGGCTTTTTCTTTACCCATCACTTACAAATTTTTAGCCATGGAAAGAGGTGTGCGTCTCGTAACATTACCTTGTTCCTCACGTACATTTTTTTTTTGATTTTTTGTTTCCCACTTTTCCTTTGTTGCCCTAGTCATATGGATTGGCAGACTAAATTTGGGCTGGGTCTAAAACTAAGCAGCCATTGTCCAAAAAGCTGCCTCATCCTTTCAGACATTATTTTCCACTGACATTATTTCAAATGGAGCCAACTTTAAAAGCTTAGGCAACTCGGGACATAAAACTATAGTTCATTACCTTTTTAATAAACGAAATGAAATTAAATTGTCAAGTATGCCTAGGCTGGATCAGTTTCGTTTCATCTTACTTATTAATTGTTATCCGTTGAACTAAAGTTATCTTTTTTTCCCAAACTGTAGATGGCTGAGCTTCTAACACCGCAAGGCCTTATCAAAAAAAGGCAATGAACTATAATTCTATGTCTCGAGTTGGCTTGGGGTTTGCTTTACTACAGGTTCAGCCTCAGCTTTAGGAAAAATCGTTTATTGATCTTGAACCTTACCGCGAGTAAGCTCCAAACAAAGGAATGGGATTATAAATGTGGAATGTTTCTGTTTATTTTTTTATCATTGTTCGTTGTGAGTATGGTTTGAGTGTAGCTTCAGGAAAAAAGCCCATCTTTTATCTGAGAATTGGATATTTTATGATGGTAATTATCATAATTTGAAGTCTGAATATCTCTGCTTTTTCTGACTAATTTTAGCAAAAAATGGATGTAAACCCCCTTCATTATTATATTTATACTCCCAGCAGATGTTTGGCTTGTACATACAGGTACATTTTTTTTGCTATTTACAGTTAAATTGTTTCACAATTATCTATTGTCTCCTACATTTATAGACTTGTATTAGATTTGAAAGGAGCAGGTAATGTATAATTTGGATACAAGCTGAAAGGCGCGGAGTGCTCAAATTGATTTCTTGAAGTAGTATTTTAGTTCTGGTAGGCAGCTGCTATTTAGATACAGCTTTGATCAGTAGAGAGCACTTGCAAAACTGAATGTGCATTACTGAGATAACAAGGGGTAGATTAAACATGAATGGTGAGCTGAAACTGACGAGCAACATCAATGAACTGAACCTGTGGCTGTATAGATTGAATGAAATGGGTAAAGGCACATAGCTGCTCAAAATCTGAAGTGCAAATGGTGTGTAGTTGAACTGAAAAGTTAAATGAGTAAACATAACTGAAAAGGATGAGTTGAAGTGACAGTGTAGTGGAAAGCATATGCTGAGATAAATTGAAGAGTAAACATAAGTGCAGGTGTCGTGAACTACCAAGGCTAAAAGCGATGATTGCCATGGTTAGAATTAACATTTTATTTTGTTTTTCAATTTAGGCGGTAGTGATGCTTCAGTTGTTTGCAGATTAGATGGCGAGTAAATATTTCAGTTATTAACATAAAGCTTTGTGGGGTATATGAAGCTAGCTGGTGCAATGAATATAATGCCAGATGCATTTCAATCTCAGGACAAATTGTTCCCTGCACAGGTATGTCTATGAATTATGGACACATTTATGCTCACTTAGATTACATATTTGTAAATTATGCACACATATATTATACAATATGTACTAAATTATATATGAATTATATTATGTGAATTACTTATGAATTAATATAGATAATAATAATTATAATATCTTGATATATGTATTAAACCATAGCATTAGCATGTAAAAGTGTTATAATGTTCAAAACGAAGACAACCCATTGCTCAGTTATGTAAACTGAGCTATGCTCAATTAATCGAAACTGAGCTATGCTCTGTTATGCAAACTGAGCTATTTGGTGATATTTTTCCAGTTTATAAATAACTTGTTTATACTAACAAGTTTAATTTTAAGTTTATAAATTTGCACCGGTAAGAGCATCTAAATATAACAAGTTTATAAATAACTAGTTAACTATGTTTTATAAAAATTAAACGAGTCTATAATAATAATAATAATAAAATAATTAACCAAGTTTATAAAAATTAACTAAGTTTTATAAAAATTCAATAAGTTTATAAAATTAACTAAGTATTATAAAAATATAACTAAATAATAATAATAATAATAATAAATATTATGAAAAATTAATTAGGTATAATAATAATAATAATTAAACGAGTCTATAATAATAACAATATAATAATAATAAATTAAATAAGTTTATAAAAATTAACTAAGTTTTATAAAAATTCAATAAATTCAATAAATTAAATAAGTATTATAAAAATATAACTAAATAATAATAATAATGAATTTTATGAAAAATTAACTAGGTATAATAATAATTATTATTAAACGATTCTATAATAATAACAATATAATAATAATAATAATAACAAAATAACTAAGTTTATAAAAATTAATTAAGTTTTATAAAAATTAAATAAGTTATAAAATTAACTAAGTATTATAAAAATATAACTATATAATAATAATAATAAATTTTATGAAAAATTATCTAAGTATAATAATAATAAATAATTTTATAAAAATTAACTATGATTTATAATAATAATAATAATATGTTAACTAAGATTTATAATAATAATAATAATATGTTAACCAAGATTTATAATAATAATAATAATAATAATAATTAAATGAGTCTATAATAATAATAATAATAAATTAACTAAGTTTATAAAAATTAACTTCTAAGTTTTATAAAAATTCAATAAGTTTATAAAAATTAACTGAGTATTATAAAAATAACTAAATAAAAATAGTAAATTTTATAGAAAATTAACTAAGTATAATAATAGTAATAATAAAATTTATAAAAAATTTACTAAGTATAATAATAATAATAATAAATAAGTTTATAAACATTAACTAAGATTTATAATAATAATAGTAAGTTAACTAAGATTTATAAATACTAAACTTAAATTATTTTATAAAAATTAACTAAGTATTATAAAAATATGTGATAAATATCTGAGGCTGTGTTTGTACAAACGATATATGCTAACCCTATTCAGTTCCCTATATGGTTCTATGTTGAAGCGAGGATGGAAAGGCAACATAATGATATCCACTGTATGGTTCTATGCTTTAGGAGTTACCCAAGTGTTAAAAATTCAACTTATGGACTATAACAAGCAGTGTCATAACTTTATCAATGGTACTAAACAATTGGGCTTTGAGGTCAACTTATCACAAAGCCAATCTCTATTACAACAGATCTAATACAAAGATAGCTTATGTAACAAATCCATTTATTTATTTGTCAACAGATCTAATACAAAGATAGCTTATGTAAAAAATCCATTTATTTATTTGTCTATTCCAAAAGGAAGTTACAATATGCATCTCCAGAACTAGCATTTAATTTCAAGCTTTAATCTCATTATTCAAAAAATAGAAAAATGAAATCTATGTTGAAAAAGAAACAGAGAGTGACATTTTAACACTTTAAATATTTAAAATCTAGCCAAACTCAAGAGAACTAGACCAAACGGCAACATGGGCTCTGATTTCAGTTTGTGTTATTATTGTTATGATTTCTATGTTGCTTGAAATTTTTTTACATCATATTGGTAAGGTATTTATCCTTTGTTTTCCATTTGACTTGGCTTTCATTGTTTTACTGAAAAAAAATTGTAACAACATGCATCAAACCAGTTAATTAAGCAACTTATAGGAATTTGCAAAAAAAATAATCATAAAACAAGTTATCCAAATTTGTTTGATTAAGATTTTAAACTTGATATAAATATGACATTTCTGATAGTATTTTTAATTGCTGTGGTTCACGGTGAAACGGAAAAAGCTTTGTCTGAAGCACTGGAAAAGGTGAAAGCATGTATGATAAGACTGATTTCATCATATAAGCGACTAATTCATCATTATTTAATCCCTTTTTTCTCCTTCAGAATTGATGGTTCTAGGATTCATTTCCTTGGTGTTAACATTTGGGCAAAATTACATAGCCAAAATATGCATACCGGAAAAAACAACAAATACTATATTGCCTTGCAAACTACGTATTGAGGAAATAGAAAAGGATAATGGCAAGTCAAAAAAGAGGCTATTGATTTGGAATGAAGATGCTTATAGCACTTCTAGTACCCGAAGAATCTTAGCTGGTGCTGTAGCAAATACATGTGCTAAGGTAAGTTGAATATCCTAAAAAGAAACTGTTATTATCTTATAACAAATGAAAATTTCCTTTTGTTGCTTAATTTTAAAGTCCTTAGATGGTAATATATTACAAAGAATACATATTTTCGAATTCCATTTGTATTTTACTTATAATCATAAACTAAATGTTCTTTTGGTATTTGTGATATAGCATAAACAACTCTTTGTATTTCAGATAAATCTGTCTTAAAAATTGAATTATGTTGATACTCGATCAGTAAATAATCTATTTCTGTGATAACAGGAAAAGGTTCCACTTGTGTCAATAAATGGACTACATCAGCTGCATAATTTCGTATTTTTCTTGGCTATATTTCATGTTACATACGGTGCTATCGCCATGGCTCTAGGAAGAGCAAAGGAAATTTCAACTTCAATTTTATATGTTAGTTTATAAATTTCTAAGTAATTTATTTATTTTATGTTTTATCATATATATTCGTAGATGGAAAGAGTGGTAAAAGGAAACCCAATATGATGATTATGAGTTCTCTAATGGTAATTTTCTTATTGCAACTGTATCATGTAACTTGAGTAAGATATAACGTGTGATGTATTATGTTATATGTTTGTTTCAAAATTTCATCTTTGTTTATGTTATGCAAATCCTTTAAGATTCAGGTTCGCCAAAGAGATAAATTTTGTGAAACTACATACTAGTATCTGGAACAAAAATCCCATCTTCTTATACATGGTAAGATTTTAATAAGTCATATGATTTCAACAATATGAATGTGAAATAATGTTTAATTATCAAATAATTTTGTCCAGGAAAGTTTCTTTCGCATGTTCTTTAGATCTGCATGTTCTTTAGGTCTGTTCGAAAAACAGACTACTTAGCCATGTGTCACGGATTCATAGTTGTATGTTTTTAGCATCATATACATATATTATAGGCATCTCTACAGGAAAAACACTGCAATCTGAAATTGTTTATAGGTACATTTGGCTCCTGAAAGTAAATTTAACATTCGCAAAGTGATCCAATTTTAATTGGGTTGTTTGACCGATAATTAGGGATAGGATTTTCTGATGTTTGAGCTAGTCCAATTAACTTGAACTTGTCATATTTGATGCTAAATAAATTCATATTTGTTCTCTTCTACCGCTGTGCTCAAATTACATTTTTTTCTTACAAGCATATTGGACTTTTGAAGGAGGCGAGCGTGGACTTTTCACGATTTATATTTTCTCTTTTAGCAAACTCTTTTTGTAAGATTTTATGTCGCTAACATTTTTGCTTAAAACATTGTTCATGAAATATTATATATGACTAAATTTTATGGTGTATAAAACTGATGTAGCTTTGATTATGTTTAATCTTCATAATGCTTATAATATCATATTATATCTATTAGCGTTTTATAAATTTAGCATTTTCCTTTGGAATATAGTATATATGGCTTTAATAAATGCTTTAAAACCGCTATCATGGGTGTAAAATATTGCAAAAAGGTTGATATACCGTAGCACTTCAAAACGCTGCAAAAGGTGTAACATGTTGCAAAAAGGTGATATACCGTAGCGTTTAAAAGTGTTGCAACACTAAAAAGTACTAAAATGCTGCAGAAAAACAAACTGAAGCAAAATGAAAACGCTGCGACAATCAAAACATAACGGCTAAATGAATTTGCAACGTTGAATAAATGCTGCAAAATTAATTTACTGCAGCGTTTTGCAAAAGCTTCTGTAACCTTCTTGTTAGCAACATTTTTAAAACGCTGCGGTATTTCCGTAGCCTTCCGTAGCCATCGAAACACTGCTAATATTTATGGCAGCATTTTTAAAATGCTGCAAAAGATCTTTTTTGTTGTAGTGATTATGAGCGTATATTTACTGATTTGGACCCGAATGATGGGCAAGAGGAGGTTGACCTCTAGACAGTTGTAGGGATCAGCACTACATTGGTAGGATAGTGCCACTGCCAGAGTTCCAGAAGAGTAGTTAACTTGGGCTGATTTTAAAACAAGATTTCAGCAGAAGTTTGTATCTGAGTTTGCTAAGTCTGAGCTGATGAGGAAGTTTATGGATTTAGTGCAAGGAGAGATGTTAGTAGTCGAGTATGCTACTAAGTTTGAAGAGATGTCTTGATATGGATATCTTGTTATAGATACTGACATAAAAAGGAATGAGAGGTTCGCTCGGGGATTGAGGTCCGAGCTTGCTAGAATGACTATGACACATGTACGTGATCCTTGTAATATAGTGGTGAAGATGGCCATTCACCGTGAGGAGTTACTTGCTGAGTTTGCTAAGGAGAAGTCAGTGGAAACTCAGGGTTCTAAGGGGAAGAAGAGGAAGTTCTTTAAAAAGAAGGGGGCCCAAAAGGGAGATACTGCTAAGAAGTCAAAAGGCTGAGGTAGTTTGTTATAAATGTGACAAGAAGGGTCACTTTGCTAATGAACGTCGGTCAGGAAATGGGAAGAAAGCTACAAGTAAGAAGAATGTGAAGTGCTTCAACTGCGATCAAGTTGGGCATTACAAGAATCAGTGTCCAGAGCCAGTTATGGAGGACAAAGGAAAAGTTTTTGCTATAGGACCAACTAAGCCTACCACAGCTGAGAAAGGAAAGACTGTGATGGAAGGTACGCTTTTGATTCAGAGTATTCCAGTTAGAGTACTTTTTGATACCGGTGCATCACATTCATTTATATCTCAGTGTTTGGTAGATAGATTATGTTTAGAACCCACCTACCTTGTTACTTCCTTAAGGGTTGCGAATCCAATAGGAGGGTATGCAACTCTGGGGTTAAGATGTGATCAGTTAGAACTTGATGTTAGGTCGTAAGTTTACCTGCAATTTGTATGTTATTGATTTCGTAGATATCGGAATCATTTTGGGTATTAATTGGTTGGGTAGGTATGAGGCTAGAATATTTTGCCATGATAGGGAAATATCACTGAGACACCCTGATAGTCATAACCGAGTGATATTCTCAGTATAGAATACTGACCGTAGTGTTAGTGCTATGCTTAATGCTATGGAGGTAGGAAATGAGTTAAGTCAGGTTCGAGTAGCAAGAGAATTTGCAGATGTCTTTGAGCTAGTCACTGGACTACTCCCAAAAAGAGCTGTTGAGTTTAGAATAGATTTTGTACCAGGAGCTGAACCTATAAGTAGACCACCTAGCAGGATGACACCAACTGAGATGAAGGAATTGAAGGTGCAGCTAGTGGATCTAGAAGGAAGGAGTTTTATTAGACCAAGCAGTTTGCCTTAGGGAGCGGCCGTGGTGTTCATAAAGAAATCGGATGGGTCGTTAAGGATGTGCATTGACTATCGTAAGTTAAACGAAAGGACAATTAAGAATAAATATCATTTGCCAAGAGTAGATTATCTGTTTGAATAGTTGAGTGAAGCCAGAGTGTTTTCCCAGTTGGACTTGGCGACAGGTTTCCATCAGTTAAGAGTGGCGGAGGATGGTATTCCTTTGACAGCATTTCGAACTAGGTATGGTTCATATGAGTGATTGGTGATGCCATTTGGATTAACGAATGCGCCTGCTTTATTTGTGGATTTTATGAACCGAGTTTTCCGAGAGTATTTGGATAGGTTTGTGTTGGTGTTTATAGATGGCTAGTCTACTCTAGGGATGAGAGAGAGCATGAAATTCATCTTAGAGTGGTACTTGAGACACTGAGGCAGAATCAGCTAAAGGTGAAGTTTACCAAGTGTCATTTCTGGAAGAAAGAGGTAAAATTTCTTGGTCACATGGATTCAGAGAAAGGATTGTCAGTCGATCCAGATAAGATCGAAGCCGTGAATAATTGGAAGAGGCCAGAGACGGTGACTGAGGTCAGGAGTTTTCTTGGACTTGCTGGCTACTACCGGAGATTCATTAAGGATTTCTCGCGGATAGCGGCACCCTTAACTAAGCTAACAACGAAGTAAGTGAGATTTGTTTGGTCCGACAAATGTGAGGAAGCATTCCTTAAGTTAAAGCATTTGTCAACCAATGCACCCATGTTAGTAGTTCCAGATGGAAATCAAGGATTGGTGGTGTATACTGATGCATGTGGAACTGGATTAAGAGTAGTGTTGATGTAGAATGGTAAAGTCATTGCCTACGCATCTGGGCAGCTTAGACCGCATGAAGTTAGATATCCTACTCATGATTTGGAGTTAGCAGCTGTGATCTCCGCATTGAAGATTTGGAGACATTATCTCCTAAGGGAGAGGTTTGAGCTTTATACCGATCATAAGTCTTTACGGTATTTATTCTCTCAGAGGGAGTTGAATATGAGGCAGTAGAGATGGCTGGAGTTTTTGGCTATTTATGATTTTGATATAGAGTATATACCGAGGAAAGGTAATAAAGTGGCTGATGCTCTTAGCAGAAAACATCAGAATGTGGTGTTAGATATGCTAGCGGAGTGGAAGGATTTAGAAGCTTTAGTCAGTTGTGATGTGCAGTTAAGATCGACTGTTGGTTTTAGTCAGAGTTCTGCTAGGTTGTCTTGTTTAGAATTTCGACCATTATTGATTGAGAAAATTGCTTCTAAGCAGAAAGAGGATCCAGTGTTGGCTGAGAGAATTAGAAGGCTTGAGGTTGGAACCAAGATCGATGATCTAAAGGATTTTAGCCTTGACCAGAGAGGATGGTTGAGAAACAAGGGACGGTTGTGTGTTCAGAATGCGGAGGACTTAAGGAAAGAAGTTCTTGGAGAATGTCATCGGTCCAAGTTTATGATTCATCCTGGAGGGACCAAGATGTATCAGGATATGAAGAGGAGCTTCTATTAGGAAGGCATGAAGAGGGATGTTGGCTTGTGGGTTAAGCAGTGTGCAAACTGTCAACAAGTGAAAGCTGAACATCAAAAACCGAGCGGGTTGCTTCAGCCTTTAGAGATTCTAGTTTATAATTGGGATTCGATATCTATGGATTTTTATAGACGGGTTGGTAAGGTCAAATAGAGGTAATGAAAGTATATGAGTTATAGTGGACAGATTGACCAAGAGTGCCCATTTCATTCCAGTTAAGTCAACCAAACGGCACATGTTTTAGATAAGTTGTTCTGAAGAACATATTAGACTGCATGGAGTTCTTAGTAGTATAGTTAATGACAGAGGTGCTTTGTTCACTAGTGAATTCTGGAAGAGTCTACAGGAAGTGATGGGTACCAAGCTTAATATGAGTATTGCATATCACCCTCGGACAAATAGGCAGACGGACAAAGTCAACAAAGCACTTGAGGATCTACTGAGAGCTTGTGTATTAGACTTTGGTGGATCTTGGGAAGGTTACATACATTTGGTTGAGTTTCCTATAATAATAGTTATCAGACTAGTATAGGAATGACGCCTTTTGAGGCTTTGTATGGAAGATCCTGCAAATCACCGGCATGTTGGTTGGAGACTGGAGACAGTTTAATCTTAGGTCCAGATTTAGTCAAGGAGGGTCAGAGAAGATTGAGTTAATCCGAGGAAGGATGAAGGACGCTCAGTCAAGACAAAAGACTTACGCGGATAAGAGACGTAAGGACCTAGAATTCTCGGTTGGAGATAAGGTTTTCATTAAGGTATCACCTATGAAGGGTGTGGTGCGATTTGGAAAGTCAGGGAAGTTGGCCCCAATATATGTAAGTCCATTCCAGATTATAGAGAGGATTGGAAAGCTCGCATACAGAATAGAGTTGCCAAGCAATTTGGTAGGTGTTCATAATGTATTTCATGTGTCCCATCTTCGCAAGTATGTGTATGATCCCGAGACTACTATTACTCCGACGGGGTTGGAAGACTTAGTAGTAGAGCCTAATTTGACTTTCGTTGGACAACCAGTTTGGGTTGTAGCTAGAGATGAGAAAATATTAAGGAATAAGACAGTCAGGTTGGTGAAAGTTCAGTGGAGCGACAACGAGGACTGTACTTGGGAGACAGAGGACAGGATTAGAGATACTTATCTAGATCTGCTTTGAGGGTATGTCTATATTAGATTTATATAGATAGTTGCTAGTCAGTTAGACTAGTATGGTTGTTAGGAGTTGTTACAGATGATTGCTATGTTTAGTGTTTAGTCCTTACTGAATTTCGAGGACGAAATTCTTTAAAGGGGGAGCCTGTAACATCCCTAATTTTTTATAACATTATTCAAGAAATTTAATTAGATAAATTAAATAGAATAATGATGATAATGGGATTGAGATTTGAACAAACCATATGTATAAAGCCGTGCTTGTTAATAAAGTAAATGGGCTTTAATTGGGATATTAAACTAATTAAATTACACATGGTCATATTAGTAAAATAGCCTCCTTATCATACAGGGCTATACACTTCTTACCCTTGCTCATTCACGTTTCATTTCTCACCATCAAATCAAAAACTAAAATATTGTCGGCCATTAACAAAGAGGAAAATTGAATCTAAAGCTAAGGATCAAAGCTAGGAAGGATTAATCAACAACAAATCTCAAATTCCTTATCATATCTAAGATGAATAATAATTTTATACCATCTCTATTTTCTTCTATGATTATGTGTTTTCGGATTTATGATTAAATTCATTTTTGTAATGATATGGATAATGATGTGCTTGAATTATGTTATGTTCAAATTATTTTAATTCATATACCTACGAATTTGCTTGGTTTGAAGGGAGAACCAAGGGATTATGATTTCTGAATGCCACGGAAAAATTTTATGTTAAGCAAAAACATGATTTTGGAGATGGGTTTTAATTTTCAGAATTTTCCAAGCTATGAAAATTTTATTATGAATTATTAAATGAAAATATGATATAATTGGGTTGAAAATTTTATTTCGAGAATTTCAGGGAGAAATTGGGTCTGAAATTTTAATATGTTCGATAACAGGATGAAATTGAATTTCTGTGATTTTTGGGGATCTTTCCCAATTGATTTACTATGGAAAATAAATTATTTTAAAACGAAGGACTTTTTTGAAATAATTGGTTTAGATATAAGGAAGACTTTAAACGTTATATTTTATGATTTAGATCTTATGAAAGTGCGGTAGTTTTAAATTTGAAGTATTTGAAAAGTTTTTATGGCAGCCAATCAATGGTTTACAGATATGCAAGAAGTTATAAAATAATTATTAAAAGTTGCAACATTTCAGCCTTATATTCAGAAAAAGATGTTCCGCCTCAAATAGTAGCACCTCTAGACTTCATTGATTCCGCTTCATCCCACTCAAAACCTACATTGTCGAAACCCATATAGTCAAAACCAATACACAGGGTATCACTTAGATGGTACGCGGTGGATTGGAAGAAAGGCGGAAGCACTTGGTGTCGAAAGGTAAGCTTTCGATGGGGTCGAAACCCTGCTTTGTTTTCAAAAGTTAAATTCTTGCCTTGTTTTACTTAAAGCTTTCGACATAGTCAAAACACATGCTTTCATAAAGGTTTTATAAATGGCCTTCGAAGAATGTTGCTATATTATGTAAAGGGGTTAGCTTTCAAAGGAGTACTTTTTCCTTAAATAAGAGCTTCCGAAAGGATTGGTTTCAACCAAGTCGAGACCAAGCCGCTAATTTACCTTTCAACTGCATTAAAGCCATCTTTGTTGTCAAAGGTTTACCTCTGTTTTAACTTAAACTAAGCCTTTTTCCTGAATGCTTTCGAAAGGGGTTGAGGGTTTCGAAGGAAATGGAGTCGAAAGGGGGTTTCGACTCTATCCTTCAAAGTTTTAATTTAAAGGATTATGCGTTTGACTAGATGGTTCCAACACCTTCCATTTCTCCTCCGAACAATTTTAAGTGGTTTCGAAAGAGATGATTTCGTATATAATCATTTTGACCCAAAGGATGTTTTTAAAGAGAAAACTCAATGCTTTCGACAGTGTACTTTTATTTGTTTCGAAGCTATGTTTTAAAGAGTATTTTGATACCGTCGAATGGTACCATTGGTTTCAGAAGCGAATATTTGACAAGGGCTTAAAAAGGTATGTTTATTATTTTTTGAAAAGAATCTTGTGCATTCGAAGGAGGTCATCCAGAGGTTTCGAAGGTGATGTTTTAAAGTTTCAAAACAAATAACCCACTCTCACTTATAAAAAGGAGATACCTTGGGATAACTAAAGATTTTAGAAGTATTACTTCTTCATATACTTATTTACATTGTAATTAACCCATAACAGTACTTTGGGGAAGGGCAGAATAACCGGTTAGGTTAACCCAGTAGTGAATATAACTTAAGAAATGTTAAAATCTTAATTAAAGATATTGGCAGGGGCTAATAGGTTCGTAGTAAGCCCATGAAAACTATGTAGAACAAAAGATATTCGCAGGAGCCAATAGGTTCATAGTCAGCCCATGAAAACTATGATTTGGTACTGGCAGGGGCTAGTAGGTTTATAGTTAGCCCATGAAAACTATATTCGGATTAAGATATTGACATTTAGTCAATAGGTTCCTAGTTAGCCCATGAAAACTAGGATAAAAGATATGATATTGGAGTTACCAATAGGTTCTTAGTGATCCCATGAAAACTATGATGTTGGACAGATAGTCCGTAAACATTTAACAGGTTAATAGTAATCCTATAAACTATAATTGAGACAGATAGTCAGAATGAATGGGGATGGGTAATCCAGATTTGATTTACTTGTTTTGCATGTCATCATAATGTTTTTGAAATACTATTTTTTAACCATTGTTGATGCAGGAGCACAATATATGGTTTTATAAATGTTTTAGGATACTAGTGAGGGGCAAACCCGTTCCGCTAAGCGGCATGGTCTCACTAGATATCTAAATGGTTTGAGATGGTAAATTATTATTCATACCATGCTTTATGTCTAACTCGAAGTTTTTGTTTCCTCCCTAAACTCTCGGGTACTCAATTGATTTTGAGTAGGTTGAGAGTTAAGGTTTCCAGGTGTTCTTGTAGACGAATAAAGCTTCTGAGGACGTGCAGGAGGCAAGCTTGTTATTAGAGTTCTTTTATTTCCGCTGTGTGTTTTGTTTGTAAAGGCAAATTTGTTTTCTTGCCTATTTATATACTCTGATCAACTAAGGGGGCATCTTCATATATCACTCTTGACGTATTTTGTAATAATTATATGTTATGTGAACGTGGTCTACGAACTGCGATTGTGTAATCAATTTGAAATATTTTGAAATGGAATGTGGAATTTGTTTGCTGTTTAATTTTTTTTCCATATTCTTGTGTTTCTATGTATCAATGTATCTAATGTTGCCGTATTTGGTCGCCGAAGATTAATAACTTTGGATGAATGCACCATCCGTGGCCGTCAGTTTTGGGCCTCCAAGTAGGGGGATGTTACATATATGACCTTACATTTTTGAATACATGACCTAATTTTCTCCTTTCAACCTCACAGCCAACATACTCAACTCCCTCTTGAATCACCGTCTTCTTCCTCACAGTAGTAATCAATAATAATAAATTCATTTCCCTAAATTCTTTTATTAATGTAATCTATTTAGAATATACCATCTTATATTCTCACAAACAGACATACTGCAGTTTAACATTTAAAAAAAAGCATAATGAAAAATAAACAAAAAGGGTTACTTTTGATCATTGATTTTTTATTAAAAGACCATGACATAGAAAGCTATTTTCATTATTAAATATGAACAAGACAGTAAAATCATAGGAAGACCATCTGCTCCTATTCTTGAACTCTTGTATGTTAGTCATATTTAGAAGTGTAAAGATGTTAACTCTTGTATATTAGTCATTTAAGTATGTAATTCTCTGACATTAAATATTCCAAACTGAATGTTAATGTTAATAAACTTGAAAACTGCATCTGTATACTTGACTAAAATATAATAAATTATGTTGAACAAAGATATTCAACAAAAATGGAGAAAAAAATTGAACTTATCAAATAGTTTATACATTGAATGGAAAACTATTAGGTAGTTGGTTGTGATTGAGAGCTAAGAGTTGTGCCTTACTGGACGTAATGAAATTGCAGAAGACATATGGCATTCAAAAAATAATCATCGCCAATAAGGATGTTGAACACTAACAGATGTGCTTTAAAGAAAAGTAACAAAATCTAAAGCAAAAAAACATACCTACGCTGCAACATTAATATAAAGATCTTTCAACTTCGCCTTCAAGATTTATATTCCCCAAATCAAACATTGACTGTAGTTAAATTAATTTATATAATTAGCACATATGAACTATCACAATAAGAAGCAACCACAAAATCTTATGTTTGTCATACATGAATGCACAACATATGTCTCTTCCTTATTATGATTTTATTTGCCTTATTATCAAAATATAAACCTTATATTTTACTACTGAATTTGCATTCATACATGAAAATTTTAAACGAACAATATCCACCTAGTTTTTTTATATTTTTGTTATTACAACCAGATGATTTCTTAAAGGTAGCGTCAAACCCTTATTTTTGCCCTGTTTTAACCGACTTACTTTATCCTTAGTATTTCCACAAAATAAAGATTTATTTTTCCCCTTACATCTAAAATAAAAAGAGAAATAATTGAAAAACAATAAAAAATATTCGATTTCATACAATACAAGTTATTCTTACCAACCATACAGTGTAAAATGAAATCATAGTTATATCATAAAATTACTTCAGCAAATTTGCTAGACATCATTCCAAGCCATTTATTGTAGAGAGATTATACTTTGAAGTCCGAAATCACCAAAATAGTTGGTAATATAACAATATACATAGTATAGAAAGAATAAAAAAATAGATTTGTGGGCTTGGGCCTATGTATAATACATATTAAATGTCAAAGATAAAGTTATTACAATTATTCTTGTAAGATCAAAGAAAAATCTAGCAGACTCACTAACAAAAGGAAGGTTATGGTGACTTTACTAAAGCAGTTTTTTTGACTTTTTGCTACTAACGGCCACAACCCGTGCCCAATCAGTGCCTATATAAACAAAAGTTCCCCAGGCCAAAGATATAATTATGCATAATCTCTTGCTATTTGCTAGAAGCTTACGTACTCAACAGAGGATTTCAATGTGAAACAAATTCAAATGCATCTACGAATTGAAGAAGAAAACCGGATTCATAAAAAATGAGTTTTTGAATCTAATCGAATGTGAATCTGCTCAGTATTGATAACAAAAGGCATAAGGAAACTGGAAAATAAAAGCGTGAGAGCAACAACCAGACTCATTCTCTGGACAAAAGTAAAGACTTCAAAAGGAAAAAGGATTATTGCTTCTATAGAAAACTAGGACACTGCAACTATCCATGCTTGCAATGATCGATCTATGTTCAAATTCTATGAGAAGATTTATGATGATAACAAAGTGCTTATGGTCAACCACAACACTACAACTGTCATCGGAAAAGGGATAATAGAATTGGAGTTCACTTCAGGCAAGAAACTCATTCTTGTTAATGTTTTACATGTCCAGGAGATAAGAAAGAATTTAGTTTCTGCAAGTCTTCTTTGTAATAAAGGAGTCAAATGTGTCATTGATGATAATAGTCTTGTCTTGTATAAGGGAGCGAAGTTTGTCGAAACGGAATATGCTTGTAATGGAATGTTTAAGTTATGCATCAATAAAATAAATAACTTTGCTTATGTTCTTCTTTCTTTTCATCTATGGCATAATGGATTAGTGTTGGAACTGGGTTAGCTCGCAGCGAAAGAAATGGATGAATTTAAATTTTTTTACCATTTTGGATCTATGTTGGGCCTATGAAATCTAAGTTCATTTAGATCTTATCTAAATTCTCTTTTAAATAAAAAATTTATTTTATTTAATTTGTAAGTAAAGTTTCAAAATGGTTTGAATATTATATAAATTTAAATGAATGAATGTGTCAAATACATTCACATGTGTAGTAGTTACTTATTAAAACAAATTTGAGAAGGAAACCTTTTGTTTCCTTCTTTAATAGTTGTGTAATCAATAAAGGGAGTAAACTACATTAATTGGATAGAGAACCTTTCATCCCTCTCTCTGATTAGACTGATAATATGTTAAATAAACATGTTAACATTTCAATTAAATGTTTTATTAGGAATGCATTAGTTCAATTTAATTTTAATTAATTAGTTACAAATGATTATGAGCACATCACATGTACCCATGTGTATAGTGTAAGTGAAACATATAAGTGTACAAAGTTAATGTAAACATTGCTTGAGTGTTGGGATTTACACTGCAACGAACACATTTCTCCTCCATATATGCCTTCGTTGTCCTACAGATGAAAAGTTACACACACACACACACTATAAATATAAATACATACACAATTATACCTTATACCAGTTCACAATTGGATTTATACCACAATGGACACATTTCCCATATGTATATAAATACATACACAAATAATGTTTAGCATAGCAATTTAAATAAAATAGATTTCATTTCTTTTACAAGTAGTAAATCAAAGAATATTAAGATTAATGAAAATGGTTTGAAACTTAACTATTATACCTTGTACCAAAATCCTTTTGAAAACCTAGGTTAACTATAAATATACACACATGTAATGGATAATACACATACATACATAATTATTTAAACTCGAGTATACATAAAAACAAAATAAATTTGGAATAAGATGAATAATATAGAAGGGGTTTGTGAAAATAATCCTTTCTTTTAAGCAAAGATTTAATTCCTAATTAGAGCAATTGCAAATCATGGAATATATCATTGATTTAAAGTTTCCTTTTTTCTTTTAATAAGATGAGTTTATTTTAGAATGATTTGAAACATGACAATTAATACATCATATTAAATGGATGACAAAGATTGATCAATACGATTATTACTAAGTTTTATGTACATAGCAACCCATGTCTAAATATTCAAGTGTAAACCTTTTGATATGAAAATTTGAATTATCAATAAGAAAAATATAAAGTTCAATTATGTTATGTTTTGGCTTTTTTTAACAATAAAATCAAACAACATAGGCATATATAGAACTGCGATAAGAAGATTTAGATCTAGATTAAAACAAACTAGTTAAACAATCACATAGAATGGAGAAAATTAAATTAAGAAAGTCTAGATCTAGATTAAATTAACTAATCAAGCAATCATACATGAAAGAGAAAAATGAGATGTTATAATTCATATAACAAGATAGTAGCGAACAAAAGAAAAGATTTTATGTCTTAACATGATAAGACAATACAACTGATTCAAGCAAGGGAATAGAGATATTCAAATCAAGGTTCAAATTCATAAGTATGAACAGAGGGGAGAGATAGAGATTTAAGGGCATATGAAAAAATTATAAGATATGTAAATATAAAATTATACACACATGAAATTACCTCAAGATAAAGCCTATAGAAATAACTTGAATGATAGAACAATACCTAGATCTGATTGATCACTCTCTAGAACCGATAGACCTTACCCTTCATCACACATTGATTTGTTGCTTTTGCTTAGATTTCAAATAAATCAGCATCTCACTTTGCAAGAGAAGGTTGAACCACCTTTCTTTAAGAGTGTTGCTATTCGCCCCATGTTTTATACTAATTATTACCCATGTCATAATATTACCTAGTCACGCTTACTTTTACCCTTATTCAACACTCACTGTTAAATCATTTAATTGTACATCTTCTCCGTTCTTGTTTATTCCTTTGTTCACAAAATTACTACATTGAGTACATTTTCTACCGTGTTCAACTCAATTTCCTCCACCATAACATCTTCAAATGTAATGTTGTGCAACACATTATTACCAACAATTGAGTTTACAGTCAAATCAGTATTGTATTTCTGTATGAAAAATAAAAACTGAAAAAATTAATGCAAAAAAATAAAAAAGCCACAAATAGATTCAAACAACAACTGTATGTCATCCACACAGCCGTTTAAAATTGAATTTTTTGAGTATTTCTAGCACTAGATTTTTTTGACTTTTTCAAAATTATTAATCTAAGATATTAAAAAATGAATTGTGAATCAAATATACCTCAAATATTGTCTTTCCATTTATATCTTTTCCCTGATCATCCATATTTTGCAATTGAATTTTAAATTTTTTAAATTTATTTCTTCATAATGGTAATAAAGTTGAAGGTTTAGGGTTTACTATTAATGAGAATTAGTATATAGCAATGAAGATAGTTGGGTAATTTTAACACCGTTATGTTTTAATTATTTAAAAATAAAATTTAGTCATTTTAAGTGCTTGTTATGGTGTGAATAGCAACACTCTTCTTTAATTTAAATTGATGTTGATTTGAATTTGTTTTGATGTTTTTTCTAATGAAGTTTCCGCCATGACTGAACGATAGAGAAGAAGAAGAAAAGAAGAAGAAAATAAAAATCATGTTTTGTTCCGGAAATAAAAATAAGGGGATTTTGTTTTAATAGAATTAAAGGAACATCACCCATTCTCTTATCAAAACTTCCTTCTTTTTCTATTTTTAAATTTCAATCAATCCAATTGATCAATTTCCTCCTCTCACCATTGGCTGGTCCAAGCACATTCCTAATGTGCAAATTTTCCAAATAAAAGAAAAAGAAATTATGTAATTATATTATTATTTAAACCATGTTTAAAATTATACCAATATCGCATATTGATATATGCAAAAATAATTTGTAAATATGCATTTAAATAATTACCAACAACACAAAACATTAAATAAATTAACAATAACTAATATTTCATTAATATTGATTAATTTAATTAATTTACAATATTTTACAAATTAATTAAATCATGTGATTTTTAGAGAAATCACAAACGCGGTTGTGCAACTTAGAGGCGTGAATTCAGTCAGTGATTAATGTTAAACAATTCAAATATCAATGTTCACACGTCACCTTAGCTAGTGGTGTGATAGTTTGGCTTAATTCAATGCTTACAGGTCTTCTTGGTAAAATCAAATTTGACAAACACTTAAGCAGTACCTTTTAGTGATAATTGTTTACACCAATTCTCTTCGTCAAAACTATATAACTTTGGACTTATGAAATTTGGTAATGGTCAAAAGTTCAATATCATCCATATGCAACTTTAATAGTCCAAACACAAAAATCTTTGGTTCAACAATCACAATTATTATCAACGAACTATCCTGGCTAGAGACTTTGACTTTGAATTGACATCAGTTGATCGTGTGCTAATCTCATATAAAAGAGGAGACGAATCCTATCTTGAATAGTGCTTCACTTCCAATGCTTCCACTCGACCCAACTATAGTCGGTTGATGGATGCCGTGGCATGATTTAACTATAACCAAGCGGAGCTTCTACATTGAAGTTCTGCAGTATTCTCAAGTTGAGAGAACTATGTAAATTAGACACAACGATATTTTCTGTTTGAACTTAGTTATATTAACAAATAGAAAACTATCGAATGAGTCATTCCATAATTATCCAATAAATTGTAGGAACTAGGCTAGCCCGCAGCGGAAGAAATGGATGAATTTCAAAAAACAATCCATTTCGATCTTTAATGGGCCTATATTTCACTTAGAACATTTCTAAGTTCGGTTTAAATAAAATCATGTGTTCTATTTAAATTGGTTAAAGGGAAGTTTAAATTTAGTTTTAAATGTATAGTGTATCAAATACACCTAACATTATTTAATAAGAGTTAACACACACACACACACACATACATGTATATATGTATATGTATAGGGAAAGAAACCTTTCATTTCTTTCTCTAAAACAATTAACTAATTGAGGACATTAATTAAATTAAATGGGGAGAGAAAACTTTTCATTTCTCACTTTAATTTGAATTGATTGATTCATAAATATCATTAATTAATAATTTATACATGGCATGAAATATTACTATGTCCATACGCATTCTAACCTTACAAATTATAGTTAACAATTTGTGTACAAAGATTTTATTAAATTTATAAATTGCAATTTGGGATTTATTTAACTTTTTATTTAATTATATATGTGTATGTGTATGCATATGTGTGTGTATATCATACACATATATACATATATAAGGAATAACATGCTTGTATATAGATGTTGGGATTTACATCGCAACGGACACGTTAGCTCATTTTGTGTGTACTGTAATTTGTCCAAATATATGCTTGTACAATATGGCAAAACAAGATATTAAAATATATAAATGAATACACACACACACACACAATACATACATACATATACATACATACATATATATAAATACTTTATTGAATAAAACAATTTCTGCAATAGTAAATTAATGTAAAATAATTATATGATAAATTACAAGTTTATAATTTTGGAAAATCTAGAAATACATTTTGGGCCTAAAAATAATTTATGGAATTTTCTGAATTAAAATAATATATATTATTAAATAATTGATAATAGCCCGAGGTCAAATTAATTCTAAAAAATATGAAATCAAGTTGGTTTCTAAAACTTATTTTTGAAGGTACCCGAGACACATTTCGAGCTAAGGAAAAATTTCTAGAATTTTATCAAATGAAATTATATTTTTTAATTAAATAATTGATTGTAGGTCCAGAATAAATTAATATTAAAAAATATTAAATTAAGTTTAAAAAATCTAAAATTTTTACAGTAAGCTTTGAATATGATGCAGCAAATTTGAAAAATATAAAATTGAAATTTTGAGCCATTAATTATTTTACACATAATAAAAAATTTACAAAATCATTGAATAATAATAAAATATGTAAATATATGCTTAATAAAAATATTTTTCATTTTATGATTCACGGTAAGTATAAATCATCATAAAATTTTTTAAGATCAATTATATATGATACATAATCATATATGTAACTATACATGTTGATAATTTGCAAATATGTATACATTTAATCAATATCTAAATATATATTAATAAAAATAAAAATAAAAATTATTTATATTTATTTTCCAGAAAGTCAATTCTACAATTAATCAAAAACAAAATATTATAACAAGCACATAACCAATCTAATTGTAACAAATAAATGTACCCACAAAAGTCTCGCCAAATCTAAACAATAAACAGATCTGAATACAAATGGATGATTTAGATGTGAATCAATCTTATATGACACACATGATATCAAAATAAAATAACAAATGAAAATTTACCTTCTAATAAAGCCTTTGAGTCCATGTTAACAAATGATTTCTCTTCTTAGAACACTTCCCAATCCATCAGGTTGCTAATCCGAGATTGAAGACCTTCTACTACAAATTAGTATTTTAAATTGAATTGGATTTGAGATCTTAGATTTGGGGAAGGAGGAGATAATGGCGGCTGGAATATGACAGAGAGAGGAAAAAATGAATTGTGGTTAGGAAAAACATCTATATATATATGGGATTGTTTAGGGAGATTTTAGGCAAGCCTTTTTACCAAATCTCCCTAGGTTTCACCCATGTTTTCCAAGTCCAAACCCATATCCAAGCCGCCCCCTATGTGCCTCATTTCTAGCCAAAAATTACCTCCTAACATCATGAGCCATGTGCCTATTTGGTCCAAATAAAATATATACAATTATATGTAATTCCGTCTGTTATTTATATCTCATATCAAAATATATATTTACAACTATTATAAATATATATATATATATATCATTTTATTTTATTTAACTAATATTTCACAAATATTAATTGATTTATAACAATTATAAACTAATTAAATCATCTGGTCTTAAGAGAATTCATCGACTTGGTTGTGTGACTCTTGGATGCAAATTCAATCAGCTATTAATGTCTAACTATTTGAACGTTAACGTTCACACTTCACTTAGAAGATTGTGTGATAATATGGTCAAATTTATCGCTTACTCATTTTTATAAAAATCTCATTTTAATTTAATAAGCGTTATCCAGTTGTAACAATTATTTACACCAATTCTCTTAGTCAAAACTATATCACTTTGGACTTGCTGAATTTGGTAATGGTCAAAATTCAAATATCGTCCACATTCAAGTCTATAGTCCTAATATAAAATCCTTGGTTCAATAATAATAATTAATATTAACCGTACTACTCTGGCCAGAGATTTTGATTTTGGGTTGACTTGAGTTGACCGTGATACTAACCCCATATAACTTAGAAGATGAATCCTCTCTTGAATAGTGTTTCACTTCTAATGCTTCCACTCGATCCAACTATAATTGTTCAATGGATGACATGCCATGATCTAACTATAATTGCAATGACCCAAAATTTGACCACTTTAATTGGGGATATTAAATTTATTTTAAATATTCAAATATGGATTATTTTCAACAAATAACAAAGTTTTGTGAAATTAATGATAATAATGAACCAATTTCGGAGAAATATTCACAAAAATAATTACTTTGGAAAAATATCAATAAAAGGAACCGAAAACCGTTTTATCAATAAACAGCTCTATAATCATCAAATGTCGCGCACGGAGCTGGATAGATACACTTATTTTTATAATTGAACAAGAATATGAAATAAATAAATTATTTTATTTTTGAAAATAAAATGTGTTTATGACATCATCAGTGATGCCTTTAAATTTAAATATAGATGTATGAATTTAACTGAGATTTAATGACTTATTAATTATTATAATTATTCAAATAATTGTTTTAAATGATGATAATTCATTTTAAATAGTTATAAAGTGATAATAAATCATTTATAATAATTTTATGAAAATATATACTTGATTTGAAAATATAAGAAAATTAGTATCACTTTATCAATATAATAGCGGTTTTGTAAATATTTGTTAATATTAATTTATATGGTTTTATAAATAAAATGTGATCATTTTAATTAGTTAAAACGATAATAAATTAGTTTTTAAATTTTGTTTACATTTATATGTAAATTAATTTATAAGTAAAAATGTGATCGGGAATCGGTTTCCCGATTTTCAACGGTTTAACAAATGGAAGTTGTTCAAAGTTGTTGCAACCTTATTTTTATGTCATGTGCACATACATAACACATATGCACACCCTACCATACACACACACACATACATACATACATACAAATATACATATACACTTAAACATATATATATATATTACAAAATATTAAGATATTTTCCTAAAACTTATACTTAAGCAATCAAAAAGCAACCATTAACTCATCTTATACCACCATCACCACCACCACATCGGAAAGAGGGGCTAACATGTATGGCACATGGGAGGGTGATGCGTGCATGATGTGGGGGGAGGTGTATGTGGATAAGGCTATATTTAATGAAAAATCCTATAAATACCCATGCACACCTTCTTATTTCCACATACCTTTCACTTCTTCTTCTTCTTCTTCTTCATTCTTGAGCTTTCTAAATGCTCTTTAATGGCTTCCATAAAGGTCTCTCTTCTTTTTCGAAACTTGAGAAAAAGTAGAAGGGTTAAAATAGTGGAAGTGCTTAAGCACTAATCCACGATTACTCTCCAACTTTTTCAAAAGTTAATCAAACCATCTCTAATCTCTTCTAAACTCTAGTATTGAGCCTAAGACATCATGTGAAGCATGATTAGCAAGGGAGAGAAGGTTGGGCCAAGAGCAAAGGCAAGGTGGAGGGGAATGGCCGTGAGTTTTGGGTGTTTAGGAGATGTTTAGTGAAGTGTTGACTTAAATGAATGTTGATACGAAGTATCGGTTTGGATTATGGTGAGAAACTCTTACTTATATTATATTTTTGGATGATGATATGATGTTTGCAATGGATGTTTACTATGCTTTGATCATCCAGTTTGGTTGTTTAATATGTTTGTTTGATTGTATTAACAAGGCACGTTTAATAAACGTCAAAAATCATAAAGTAAATCACTTTCCTTTAATTAATGAAACGGTGTATATGGAATGTTTAAACCTCTTTAAAATGGTTTAATATGGTTTAGAAGCGTTTTATAAACATTTAGAGTGTTTTGGCAAAATTTAAACAAGTATTGAAAATTTAGTCAAAAATAGAAGCGTGGCGTAAAGGCAATTCGCAATTTCGCGCCGTAAGAGTTAAATCCATTTATAGGATGAATTTGGAGTCAGATTGCTTTGAAATAAGAATTTTCCAAGCCCTTATAATCATAGTTTTCAAAAAAAAGAAAAATATTGAGATTTCGTTTAGTAAATTTTCAAATATGAGCAAATTAACAAGTATACATGAGTAATTACTAAAAATAATGGCATCTTTAGCTTCATCATCTTTGAAATATTCATCTTCATCTTCTCTTCCTTTTTCCTTTATCTTGCCTTTGCGATATTCCAATTCTCTCAATCCTAATTCCGATCAAGCGTCTTTCCCCAAGCAATCTTACGCTCATGTTCTCAAAGAAGGAAAGTCCTCTGTTTCTCGACTTACCCATAGGAAACCTGTGAATTGGATTCACTCCAGAAGAGGAAAGAAGATTTGTTTTAGATGTGTGGGTTTGTCTCATGTTGCAAATGACTGTCGCGGTCCCGTTCGTTGCTTTAAATGTGGTGCTTTTGGTCACAAAAAGGCAGAGTGTTCGATGAAATTCGGATTCAATCCTATCAAACGCAGAGAACCTTCGATTTCAGAGCATGGGTTCTTGGTTGTATTAAAATGTATGCAGCTTAAAAGAGTTCTTCTTGATCACTTATGGCTTCAAAGATTAGAGGGTATCAATTTCCTAGAGGAAATTGTCTCTCATTTTAGCGCGGTCAATGAAGTTAATATCAGTAGAGATTATTGCAAGAAATTTGGCAACCCTATGGATTATTTTGGCAATTCAGAGATTTCTATGGACAGAGATGACTCTGTTGATGATCTATTGCCAATTAATGATGAGAACAAAGAAGTTTTGGTTCCTTCTGAATATGTGAATGTGGATTCTGTTATTTCTAATGCAGTTCAAAGAGATAAGTATAATTTCTTCGATTCATTCTTATTGGATCCTGTTGTGATACATTATAGTCTGGAATTAAATTCTTTGAAAGTAAAGGAGGTTGGATTAGAATTTAATTAAAAAGATGAGAGGAATCCAAATCTTGCTGTAAAACCTTGTGAGGTTAATAAAGAATTTGTCTCAGTGCATAAAAAAAAGTTCAAGTCAAAATCTTATGAAGTAGGCAACTTTGATCTTGTCACTAACAACAGGTTCGATTGTTTGAGCTCTATCTCGGAGGATAATGGATTGAATCATGATCTATTCGTAGGAGAAGATACTCAAGGTAATGATGTTATTAATGTGGTTCCTTCTATTGATCCTTTGTCTCAGATCAGTGCTAAATCCCTGAAGCTTGGCGATGATGTTGTAAGTAAGTTAGTTGAACATATTCAATGTGAACATATAAATGATCAAGATCAGATATACAATGGTGCTTTGGTGATACATGGGAGATAATATCAATTTTGATAGGATAATTCCTGAAGATGCTGATTATCATAATCATAATATTTCTGTTCATGGAGCTGTTGGAGGGATGTCTTCATTTGTATATGTGGAAGAAGTAGATAGAAATAGTGATGATAATAATGAAGCTTCTTTCTGTAAAGATAACTGTGTGGAAGTTGTGATAGGAAAAGATTTAGGTGAAGTTAATTATAGATGCAATGAAGTTTATAGATATCAGAGGGAAGTAGTTACTGGAATTCGCTATGGAGATCAGAAAGTCTCTGAGATGGTAAATGTGCTTCAACCTACTGTTTCGAATAATTATGTAGGAGTTTATATGCATATTTCTAATATTGATAATTCATTATCAAATAGTGATAAAAGCAGTGAGATTGAAGATGTTGTTCTTAATGATGGTCTGACTGATTGCAAAGTCATACTTGGAGAATGTGTCGTCTCACAATATTAGCTTTTGATATCCGAGTTTTGTCTTCGAATAAGTGTTTGACAAGATAAAGGAGCCAAGGTTAGTCAAGCGAAATGGTGGAAGCTCAAAGGAGACGCCTCATGGGTGTTTAAGGATAGAGTGATGGGAGAAGAGGCATGGAATATGGAAGGAGAAGAAAATCACATGTGGGATGAGATGACAACACGCATTCGAAAAGTGGCTACTGAGGCGTTTAGGATAACAAAAGGAAATAAACTCAAACCTAAAGGGTCGTGGTGGTGGAACAGTGATGTGCAAAAGGCTATCAAAGTGAAGAAGGAATGCTATAAGTGCTTACATCATAACAGGAGCGAGGACAACATGCATAAGTAAAAAGTGGTAAAGAAGAAAGCAAGAAGAGCGATGAGTGAAGCAAGGGGTCAGGCGCATGAAGACCTATATTATAAGCTAAGTACGAAGGAGAGTGAAAAAATCGTCTATAGGATAATCAAGAAGTGTATCCACAGCCTCTTGTACTAATTTTTCCTGACACATTACTAATTCCCCTGGCGTAGACCTACTTGTTGCTAATAGATCAGTAAGAGTTCAGGGAGTTTAGTGGGTGACCGGTTGTTTGGAGCTAATGGGGAAGTTGGATGGATTTTGTCAGAACACTGTGATGTTGTAGAAGAGACAGTTAATGGCGTAGTTGATAATGTTCATGATGGCTTTGTTATTATAGAAGAGGAGCAATGTGTACATGCACAATGTGCACATGAAATAAACGCAACACGGTGTGAAACTAAATTGGCATTTACGAATGGGATCGGAAATGATGTTGCTTCTAATAATCTTGTGATAGAGAAAGTGGTGGTTATACCTGAGTGTACTGACAGTTCAGTGTTTGTGGGGAGTATGGGTGGTGATGATATTACAAGTATCTCTAATTCAGATTTTAATGCAATCTCTATTTGCGCTGAGTTGAAGGGAAACAAAATGCCAGTAGATTTATCTAAATTTTCATGAAGCATTGAGTCAATCAAAGATGGTGACCATATTGAAGACAAAATAACTTCATCTTCAAGGAGAAGCAGACGTGGGAAATCTATCGCTACGAGTGGGTCTATTCACCGTAGTGCCAGGATTCGTAGCTTTCATGCTTAGTCTTTAGGTGAGTTACCTGATTCGAGTGCCATGTGTGGTGCTACGAATTAGGCTGAGTATGATTTCTGATTTGGGCAGCACATATTCTTCGTATGCTTTAGGTAATTTGTCTTCCTCTGAGTATTGTCAGTTAGCTAGAGATACCGCTTTTTTTTATGATGTTGAATTAGATTTTGCGTATATTAGAAGTAGAGAATTTGAGAGGGCTAGATCTGTTGGTTCATGAGGATTATTAGCTGGAATATTAGAGGTTTGAACGATTTAAATAAATGTGATAAAATTAGAGCTTTTTTAAGGATTATTTTATTGACATTGCACTATTATAGGAAACTAAAATTGAGTGTCCTGATATTAGTTTTTATAGAAGATTATGTGGTTACCACTTTAGAAATTGGACTTGTTTACCTTCTGCAGGAGCTTCTAGGGGTTTACTTATAGGGTGGAAGGAAAATTCTTTTAAATTACTTCAATGTATTTCTAAGCAACATTCTTTGCACATTATTCTTATCAATCTTAGCGACAATTCTATTTTAAATATATCTAGTGCTTATGGCCCAAACTCAAAACTCGGCCATAGGGTTCTATGGAATGAATGTTTAGAATTTAGATCATTAGCTCATGGTTCTTGGATTATGGAGGGGGGATTTCAATGTTACGCATTTTCTAGGGGAGCGTACTCCACGGAAAGGTGATTTCTCTTCTATGGAAGAATTCGATCAATTTATTATTAATTCTAATTTGATTGAAATTCCTCTTTCTAACAGAGAATTCACTTAGATTAATACCAGAGAGTCTCCCTCTATGGCCCTTCTAGATAGATTTTTCGTCAGAGATGAAATAGAGGACAGATTTCCTATCTGTAGAATTTCAGGTTTGCCTTACACCTACTCTGATCATTGCCCCATAATTCTTACATGCGATCATCATAAGATTGTTAATAGAACTTTTAAATTTGGAAAAATGTGGTTATTAGAATCCAATTTTTCAGATTTAATTAAAAATAAATGGATTTCAATGTATTTTTATATTAGATACGGATAATTCTACAAAAAATTTGTTTTAAAACTTAGGGATCTTAGGAATTATCTTAAAATCTGGAGTAAGAATGTTTTTGGTAGTATTAAAATTAAAAAGGAAAATATTATTTCTGAACTACTCAAAATAAACAAGATAGAAGAAACTAGACAACTAAATTTAGGTGAGTGTAATGTTCTTGCTAATTTAAAAGAAGAGCTTAGTTCTATCTTAGAAAAAGAAGAGGTTATATAGAAGCAGAGATCTAGAATTCAATGGATTAATGAAGGTGGTAATAATACGAATTTTTTTTATAACATGGCTAATGGTAGAAAACGTGGTAACACGATTAACTCTATTTTTATGAATAATGTAGAATTAGTCGATCAAAGAGATCTTAATAAGGCTTTTACTGAATATTATTGAGATATTTTCGGTAATAAAAATAAGTATAGAATTAACGCTAGTTGGAATGATTTTTATCCTGCTGAATCTAGAATTGACCTTTCTAAGTTTGATAATCCTTTTTCTGAAGAGGAAGTTTTGAATGCTATTAATGATTTGCCTAGTGATAAAGCCCCGGGTCCTAATGGGTTCCATATTTTCTTTTACAAATTTTTTTGGGATGTTTTAAAATTCAATTTAATTAGCATGTTTAACGAATTTTATATTGGAAAATCACAATTAGGAAGAATTAATTTTGCAAATGTAATTTTATTACACAAAAAAATCGGAGCTAATAATTTAAAAGATTTTAGACCTATTTTCTTAATTAACTGTTCCGTTAAAATTATTTTAAAAGTTTTAGCTAATAAACTTAGTAAAAGAATGAAATTATCTAATTGATTGTTCACAAACCGCTTTCATGAAGGGTGGAAATATCACTGATGGTGTGGCTGCTGTTCAAGAGTACATTAATCACTGTTGTGAGAATAGTATTACTTATGCGATTCTAAAACCGGACTTTGCGAAAGCTTTTGATTCGGTGGATTGAGATTTTCTAGTTAATATGTTACATGTTAGAGGTTTTAGTCACAAGTGGATAGGCTGGATTATGACTTTGCTTAAAACGATTAATTCTAGTATAATGGTTAACGATATTTTAGGAAATAAAATTCAATCTAAATGAAGATTAAGGCAGGGTCATCATTTATCGCCTCTTTTGTTTAACCTAGCCACAGATGTTTTTACTATGATAATTAAAAAGCGGTCGGTAATGGATCTTTAGGGAATGTAGGTAGTGAAATCTCTCGCAATGGTATCTCTGTTCTTCAATTTGCGGATGATACCTTACTATTTACCTCCCATTTGCCTAATCATGTCATTACTCTTAAACTTATATTATACAGCTTTGAACTTCTTTCAGGTCCCAAAATTAATTTCGATAAAAGTTCCATTTTAGTTTTAAATGATGTTGATAAGGTAGAAGGACTAGTTGCTAATACGCTTAATTGTAAATCTATGACTTCCCTTTTGATTATCTTGGTATTTCGATTAGACTAACTAAACTTAAACATGATTATTGGTTAATTATAATAGATAAAATCAAAAAAAGAATTTCTAATTGGAATGAGAGGTTTTTATCGAGAGCGGGTAGATTAGTTCTCATTAACTCTATTTTATCTGCTCTTCCGATCTATTGGATGTCTATGCATCTTTTCCATGATTGGGTAATTAACAAAATTGATAAAATTAGAAGGGACTTTTTATAGAGTGGAGATAATTCTAACAGTAGTATTAAATATTTAGTTAATTGGAAAACAATTTGTAAATCTAAAAAGGAAGGTGGTTTAAGAGTCATTAACTTGCGTAACATGAATTTGTCTTTGTTAGGAAAGTGGTTATGGAAATTTAGGGATGTTAATGATAACCATATTTGGAAAGAAATCATTTCTAAATATTATTATAATAGTAGTAATAATTTATACCAAATCATCTGCAATTATGAATAAGTTGTCTACTTTTTGGAAATCAATTTTAAAATGTCATGAGAATTTTAACCTGGGTACTAATACGATTGTACATTCAGAAAATAATACTTCTTTTTGGCATGATCGTTGGATTTCTGTCATTCCTCTTAGGATTGAATTTAAAGATCTTTTTGAAATATGTAAGTTTAAGAATGTTTTGATTTTAGATGTTTTTTCTCTGGATAATGATCCCTTTGGAATTTTAGTTTAATAGATTTTTTGAAGATACAACTCTTAGGCAACTTTCTTTGCTTTATGCTAGATTAAATTTATACAATATAGATAATGAAAATGATAACATTAACTGGGAATGAGATAAGAGTAATAAATTTACTTCTAAATATTTTTATAAATTTCTTAATTTTTCGGGCGTAGCTAATAACTCTTTTTAAATTTATTTGGAATACAAATGCTCCTCCTAAATCAAAAATACATATGTGGTTAATCATGCATGGTAAACTAAATACTATTGAATTTTTAAAAAGAAAAAATATGCAAATTGATAATAAATGTTCTTTCCTGTAATCTCTATTTTGAATAAATTAAACATGTGTATTATGATTGTGTGGATACTTATATTACATTATGAATAATACTCTTAAAATCTTTAACTTTAGTCTTACAACTAAAGTTAAAGATTGCGATTATTATTGGAATAATTTTAGATTTAAGTTCAAAAAGGAAAATAGTACTCGATACTTTATTCATTATAATTTGTTGGTATATTTGGTTTGAGAGAAACCAGAGACTTTTTAACAATAACAATAGTCATTTTAATAAATTGATTTTTATAACATCATCATTTTGTTTTAAATGGATCTCAAATCCTAAATATAAACTAGCTAAAAATAACCATTTCAAAGAATATCTTAATAAGGTTAATAACAATATTAATATATTTAAACGTTATAACAATATTTTTAATATTAATAATTACAACATTAATATTTTTTCCAATTTGAATGATGATTTTACAAATTATAATAATGTTCTTTTGATTTTACAAATTAACATCATCATTTTCCACAGTGATCTTAATAAGGTAACCACTGTGACACTGTTGAAACTGTTGATCAAGCTTGTAACGACCCGTAAATTTCAACTGTTTTAATAACGTAATTAGTTGAAATTTTGCGAAATTTTAAACGATAAAATTTTGAAATATAAATTTGATATTTGGAATACGTTTAGTTAAACATAGCAACTGGTAAATTTTCGTCCGAAAATATGAAAATTTATTTCGCACGTAAATTCACTTCAATTTAACCAGTTAAAAAGCGATGAAAATAAAATGTTTCCGAAACCTAAATATTTTTACATAGAAAAATTCTAAACCATCTTCTGAGCAAGATGTCAGTTCGTCATTTTCCCAAATTCGGACGTCTATTGCTCCGTCGTTCTTATTCTCTGCAAAATAGCAGCATTCTGGTACCGATATCAATTTTTATCGGATGATCGTACCACTGATATCCGTATACCGTTTTGATCGTCTCGTCGTGCTGATCTCTACGATATGTTCGATTGTGAATTTCAGAGTTCAGTGTACGTTGCACTTTGCGAAACAGTTATCCGTATCGGTGTCGGTATCCGATATTTAACTTTTTGATTTCCTTTTTTTTCGGATAGTTCCTGCGATAAACAATGGTCTGTACTATTAATATTTAGGGGAAATTTATTGTCAAGACTAGTCATCTTACCACCGTTTCATTTTATTTTATTTTGGAAACCTAAATATGTTTTGCCTGTTCGTTTCCGTCTTGCCTTTGTACGTTTTATAGCATTCATGTTATGTTGAGAATCTCACTCGACCGATATCATTTATGTCTTGTGCCTCGTGACACCACACCCTTCTCTATTCTTTTCTGTTCAAAAATAAAGATATAATACGTATATAGTTTTATATCTGAAACCACTGTTGAAGCCTCCTTCATTATCTATACCTGTTCCCCCTCAGCCTCTATTTGTTCGACGCGTGCCGCCACCCCACGCCTGGCTGAACACGGCCACCTCCAGTGACCACGGAAGCCATCACCGAACTGAGCTCCAACCGTATCTTTCCACTTCTAATTTCCATTTTTATTTTGTGCGTAAGCAAATGTTGATCAAAAATGGAAGTAGGGAGTGTGAGAGCAATAATCAGTGTAATGAACTCGCATCGATTAATTTCCGTACACGGCTCGTTCCTCTTACCCTTCACATCCAAACCCTAGGTATTCACGACCCCCCACTTTTAGCCCATTTCCGTGTCGACGTTGACCTCCCCTGCTGCAAATCGTCGCCAACCCTTCGAATCCGGATTTCGTCCTTATCCGATGCGACCCTCTATCAGTACGCCATTTCTGTCGTTGATCCTTCTTCCGTCCTTGTAGGGTCTTCCTCTTCTCCGGTCATCGTAGACGTCAGTCCGCAAAGCATCGTCGACAGCTTGGCTTTCGTCGTCCCCCTTCTCCTGCAGCTGTAGGGAGCAACTAACTTAATACGATTTAGTCGAGACTGGTCAAGCTAAGTCCGTCCAACTCAACTGTTATCACTCCATTTTCCCCATTGTTAGATAAAGACAGATTCTCAGTTCTGCAGTCTTGCCATTCAGTTTCTGTACTTAGCAATATCAGTTGGCAATCAGTCTCTGGCACCACTGTAGTCTTGCACTTTGCAATTTTCAGTTGCTCAATACTGCTTTTTCCCGATGCATTGCTTCAGTTGTTAGGCAGCCAGCTCAGAACCCATCTTCAATGCTTCAGCAACTTTATAGAGTTACATTGTTTCAGTTAACGCTTCAACAATGCATACGATTCCTCTTATTTGGTAAAATTATTGCCCATTTCAGCTCAAGCTTTCACTTCCTCACTACAGCTCGCTTCAGCCGTAGTTAACCCACTTCACTCTGCTGCTGGTGACGGCAGTCCATAGGATCAAGAATTATCTATAAACAAATGCTTTATGTCAAATAAGAAGATGGGAAGAAGAATTCGAGGATGAGATGTAAAAAGGAGAGTTCTTAGATTGAACCATCGATGTCTCAGTTGAGCAACCTCATCTTGTCCGTCGAGTCCGTATCCATCTAGCTTTGATTGGAATTCATGCTCGGACCGTAACTCAATTCCAGTGTCCGTATCTATGTTCGTATCCGTGTCTCCTTCTGTATTCTCTAGCCTCGAAAGGTGAGCACTCACTCACGATTAACGTTCTTTTATTTATTAAATTTGATTTCAATTGAAACGACAATTGAAATATGCGGCTGTTGATATTTACACTGTTATTACCTATATCAGTTCACCTGTGACATCTGACACCATTATCTGTTAACTATTTATGTGATGATAATACAGTTTGGCTGATAATTGATTGATTGTTGATGTTTATATTGGACGGTAAATTGTTAATGTTAAAATGATAAACCGTATGAAATTGAACTTGATATAGGATAATTAAATGTTGAATTTGATTAACTGACATTTGATTGTTAACTTGACCCCTTTTATGATGAATATTGATTAATTGAATTAACCCTTAAATTATTAAGTTAATTGACACGTAGAATTGACAAATTTCACTTTGGACTGTTGAACGTATATTGAATTAACTGTTGTAATTGAAATTGAACGACAAGTGAAACCGAAATGTTATAATCTTTAATCTACTTGAAATGATAGAGTAGATTCTAGAAATAGTTATATTAATTGGCGTAAATAACAAACGCGAATTAATACGATTATTTCGGGATTATTTGAAATTGTTGAATTGTTGTGAATGGATGCTATTGCTTGTTTATTTACTTTGACACCATCCCAGCTATCACACTGCAAGTTCCCTTTGTATGTTTTGATTTTGAATTGAATTGGAATCGGGTTGAAATGATAAATACCCAAATTGAACTTTGACCTAGGATATAGAGAATTAAATAAAACCCGATTGGTCAATAAATTTGATTCGAAAATAAAACGAAGATTTTATTTGAATAAAAATATGATTTTGAAATGAAGTTGAAATTTGAATTTCAATGAAAGGAAAATGTTAATATTTAATAATCTGAAATAAAATGTTAACAATGAAATTTATGGAAGAATGTTGTTAAATTTGAGAAATGATTGAATTAAAATTTGAAATGATTTAATAATATAGTTTGAAATTATTAAACTTTGAAATGATTTAATAATTAAGTTGAAATTATAATTAAGTTGAAATTATTAAACTTTGAAATGATTTAATAATTAAGTTTGAAATTTTAATCAAGTTGAAATTATTAAACTTTGAAATTATTTAATAATTAAGTTTTGAATTATTTAATAATTAAATAAGATTGAATTATTTAATGATTAAATTTAATTGGATTCTTTAATAAGAAAATTGAATTTTTGAATAAGTGAATTTTACTTCGTAAATAATTGAAATTGAGTTTTCTTTATTAATTAAGTTTTGGAAAATTATTTAAGTAAGTAAATAAGTGAAATTGAATTTCTTTAACAAGAAACGAAAATGTGATATTTTGGAATTAATGTAAGACTTGAAATGTAAAGAATTGATTTGACGAATTTAGTTTAATTCAAAAGTATAAGTTTTGATTTAATAAAGTTGAACTTAAGAATTGATTTAATGAATTGGAAATTTAATAGAAATTGTTTTGAATGATAAAGTAACTTAACGAATATTGAATGAAATCGATAAATGAGTTTAAATTGAATTGAATGTTAAATTAAATTAATTTAAATAATTTCGAAATGAATCTTATACACGAACTTGAATCAATATTTGAATTGTTTTAAAGGAAATTGAAATTGAATTATAAGATCTTGAAATGGTAAATTGAATGTTTTGAAATATAGATTATTGGAAATTGATTTTGAAAAACAAATGAAATGTTGATTTACGAATTCTATTTGAAATTGAATTTGATTTGGTTTTGAAATAGATAAACGACCAATCGGTGAAATAATTACGGAAGTTATTAAAGAGACCGGAATTCGGTTATGGATATACTCTCTATCTAAACCGAAAACCACTTTAATAACTATGCGCGGAGTGATGATCCAGAATGAAGTGGTTGGAAATGATGTACGTGTTGACTGAAGAAAGAGAACGATAATGGATAACCTTGACACTCGTGTCAAATTGGAAATGACTAAAACAGGAGCTGTGCCGGGCCAATGGAGGATTGATACCTCAAGTGGACACACTTCTTCGAACTACTTATACTTATTGTCGATTGGTGCACCCTTGATTTTGGGAGTGTTGTCTCACGGTGTTGCGGGCGCTGCGGCGTTGCGTTCTCACCAGCCCGGATCAGGCGAACGGTAGTATCACTACCTTGGGTATAGCCTCATGTGCCTTGTCATACTTGTATTCCATTTATGCGCGACCACTACGAATTTGATTTGTACCTTGAGTATATGGATTGCCCTCTGGTGACTTCCGGTTTTGGGGAAACTACGGTCTTGTATATGCTTGTGGGAATAAAAATGTGTTAAGGGTGGAATGGGCCATGACTTAACGCTATTTTGATATCTTTATATTACTGATAGACATTATCTACTTATCGTACACTACTACATAGTAGATAGTTTAACGGATCCTTAAAGGATGGTTATTCCAAACATCCTTTGAGTTACTTGTATTTCAATTGCTATTTCACTTGAGTTGGATTTATAAATATAAGAATGTTAATCCTGACTCGAGTGTCTTGTGTTTTTGCTTTACGCTCGGGTCAGACCAAGTGTACCAGTATTCGAGACTCACCTTTGGAGTTGGAGCTTTGCTTGAAGATCCAGCCATCTATTCTGCTTTCAGCATTCGATGATTCCAGTGATGTATTCTGATTTGACTCTGATGTATCGTATTACTCTTCCGTTGTAAACTCTGATGTATTTTATATATTCATATAGTAGCTTCATGAACTACTATCTCTTTTATTTCCGCTGCATTTATTACTCTGTGTCTGTGATCTGTGATTATTTATTTACTGTATATGTTCAGTTTTGCCAAATTTAATTAACAACGCGGTATTTTGAGCAATTCAACTCCGGCATGAGTGTCTACCTATACACTTATAATGGATGCGAATGGTCTAAAATGGCGGGTCGTTACAGTTGGTATCAGAGCTTTGGTAGCTCTAGGCAAAACTCAACATATAGGGTAAATGTATTTACAGAATCACTCTCATTCGAGTTTCAATCTCTTCCTTTCGACTCGATTTCTTTGAATTTTGGAACATTCCCTACGGTTCCAAATTTCATTCGTGTCCCTCACTATTCGTCTCCTTTCAATTCTGGAGCATCACATAACTTCACTTCGAATGACCCTTATAGTGAATCGGCGGTCTCGCCAAACTTCGAATGATTTGTAAAGGGGTGAAACTCCTTTACAATAGGCATTGATTTACCGGAGATTTCTGTATCCTCGGTTTACGATGCTATCTATTCCCTACTATACCTGAATTCCATCTCTTGAGATCGAGTGTTGATTTACCTCGAAATTCAGCATCGATCTTATTCTTGAAGTTACGGACGACCCAGTTAAGGTTGCCCGTGAATTAAATAAACTCATCCATCTCCCGATTGTGGTAATTGAATTATCTTATCTTCTGTTCAAACTTATTTTCAAATCAAAATTCTCTTTGATTTAAGTCAACAAAAAAAATTCGAATCCCTATCCTTATTTTGAAAATTCATTCCTGTATCGTCGAGCAAAGAAATGTATTTGTAAACTAATATATAAATGTTTTAATATATGCTGTGTTGTTTGAGTTGTTGATGTTGATTTGGGTTTCCGATCGATTCGTCTGATCAACGCTATCGATAGGATTTCCAAAACACATAAACAGAGCAAACTGACACAATATTATTTTCAAATTTGGAAAATGAAATAAATTTGTTTGATTATATTGTGAAAATATAAGTAAAATTTTCTGGAATTTAATAGGTTAATTAAATTGTTTGTTTGAAATGATAATATTTAATTATCATTTATTGTTCTAAATAAATTTATAAATACGGTTTATAAATTGATTTGGAATTTGAAATGAATTTAATTCAGAAATTTGAGAATTTATTAATTTCCGGTGATTTCGAACTTTGAGTTTTAAAATTTTTAAAGTATATATTATTGGAAGTATTTTCGAATAGAAATCGTTTCCAAAGAACTTTAAAATGTTGAAATCAGTGCTCTTCTCTTTGTCGCTGGAAAATAATTTCGGTGATGGCGGCCGCATCATCGACGTTCATTTTCGAGTTTCGAAGTGGAGATACTATTCTGTAGCTTTGCTACGGTTTGTTATGAAAAATATTTTGAATTGAATTTCTTCAGCATAACTTGATTTATATATATAGGTATCTTATTTTAAAAATTTAATTTGATTGATATAAATATATGATATATAACTCTAAATTGTTAAAAGTTAATCGGAAATCTAATTCTTAAATTTTGAAAAAAGATGATTTTATTACAAATAAAACCAAAATTTGGAATAAACATTTAAATTTGAATAATTGAATTGGGAAATTTTTATTTGTATATTGTTCAACTGCATTCTAATACAACCTACCCAAAATCATTCAGAAGTTGAATATGTAAATTGGATAATATATAGTATAAACTGAATTTACAAATAAAATTTGAGTTGTTATAATAAATGTTATACACTTAAATTTTAATTATAAAATGTAATGGAGATAAATAGAATAATGAGATAATTGAAAAATAAATTTTGTTTTGAAGGTAAATTAATAAACTGGAATTTGATCAACATATGAAAATACCTTGAATTTAAAGACAATTAGTGAATATAAATTTATTTAAAATTGAAACTTTTATGTTTTAAATTAATTTATATGGGTTAAATATATTTGAGTAGATATATTAAGTAGAAAATTTAACAGTAATTTGGAGTAAAGAAGAATTTAAAAATTGTTGAAGAAAATATGATTATAATAAAAGACTATTCAAATTTATGGTTTTAGAAATTGTAAATTAAAGGAATGGAATAATAAGATAATGAATTTAGAAATGGTTGAGATTGATTTTAGTGAAATCAAATGGATTAAATCAATTAGTGAATATCAATTAATTTTAAATTTGAATTTATATGGTTTAAATTCATTGTTATTTTGTATTTCAAATCTGTTTTCTTTCCGGTTGTTTCTATTCTCCTACCTCGTCCCTTTTCGGGGACGAAAAGTTTTGAGTGGGGGAGAGTGTAACGACCCGTAAATTTCAACTGTTTTAATAACGTAATTAGTTGAAATTTTGCGAAATTTTAAACGATAAAATTTTGAAATATAAATTTGATATTTGGAATACGTTTAGTTAAACATAGCAACTGGTAAATTTTCGTCCGAAAATATGAAAATTTATTTCGCACGTAAATTCACTTCAATTTAACCAGTTAAAAAGCGATGAAAATAAAATGTTTCCGAAACCTAAATATTTTTACATAGAAAAATTCTAAACCATCTTCTGAGCAAGATGTCAGTTCGTCATTTTCCCAAATTCGGACGTCTATTGCTCCGTCGTTCTTATTCTCTGCAAAATAGCAGCATTCTGGTACCGATATCAATTTTTATCGGATGATCGTACCACTGATATCCGTATACCGTTTTGATCGTCTCGTCGTGCTGATCTCTACGATATGTTCGATTGTGAATTTCAGAGTTCGGTGTACGTTGCACTTTGCGAAACAGTTATCCGTATCGGTGTCGGTATCCGATATTTAACTTTTTGATTTCCTTTTTTTTTCCGGATAGTTCCTGCGATAAACAATGGTCTGTACTATTAATATTTAGGGGAAATTTATTGTCAAGACTAGTCATCTTACCACCGTTTCATTTTATTTTATTTTGGAAACCTAAATATGTTTTGCCTGTTCGTTTCCGTCTTGCCTTTGTACGTTTTATAGCATTCATGTTATGTTGAGAATCTCACTCGACCGATATCATTTATGTCTTGTGCCTCGTGAAACCACACCCTTCTCTATTCTTTTCTGTTCAAAAATAAAGATATAATACGTATATAGTTTTATATCTGAAACCACTGTTGAAGCCTCCTTCATTATCTATACATGTTCCCCCTCAGCCTCTATTTGTTCGACGCGTGCCGCCACCCCACGCCTGGCTGAACACGGCCACCTCCAGTGACCACGGAAGCCATCACCGAACTGAGCTCCAACCGTATCTTTCCACTTCTAATTTCCATTTTTATTTTGTGCGTAAGCAAATGTTGATCAAAAATGGAAGTAGGGAGTGTGAGAGCAATAATCAGTGTAATGAACTCGCATCAATTAATTTCCGTACACGGCTCGTTCCTCTTACCCTTCACATCCAAACCCTAGGTATTCACGACCCCCCACTTTTAGCCCATTTCCGTGTCGACGTTGACCTCCCCTGCTGCAAATCGTCGCCAACCCTTCGAATCCGGATTTCGTCCTTATCCGATGCGACCCTCTATCAGTACGCCATTTCTGTCGTTGATCCTTCTTCCGTCCTTGTAGGGTCTTCCTCTTCTCCGGTCATCGTAGACGTCAGTCCGCAAAGCATCGTCGACAGCTTGGCTTTCGTCGTCCCCCTTCTCCTGCAGCTGTAGGGAGCAACTAACTTAATACGATTTAGTCGAGACTGGTCAAGCTAAGTCCGTCCAACTCAACTGTTATCACTCCATTTTCCCCATTGTTAGATAAAGACAGATTCTCAGTTCTGCAGTCTTGCCATTCAGTTTCTGTACTTAGCAATATCAGTTGGCAATCAGTCTCTGGCACCACTGTAGTCTTGCACTTTGCAATTTTCAGTTGCTCAATACTGCTTTTTCCCGATGCATTGCTTCAGTTGTTAGGCAGCCAGCTCAGAACCCATCTTCAATGCTTCAGCAACTTTATAGAGTTACATTGTTTCAGTTAACGCTTCAACAATGCATACGATTCCTCTTATTTGGTAAAATTATTGCCCATTTCAGCTCAAGCTTTCACTTCCTCACTACAGCTCGCTTCAGCCGTAGTTAACCCACTTCACTCTGCTGCTGGTGACGGCAGTCCATAGGATCAAGAATTATCTATAAACAAATGCTTTATGTCAAATAAGAAGATGGGAAGAAGAATTCGAGGATGAGATGTAAAAAGGAGAGTTCTTAGATTGAACCATCGATGTCTCAGTTGAGCAACCTCATCTTGTCCGTCGAGTCCGTATCCATCTAGCTTTGATTGGAATTCATGCTCGGACCGTAACTCAATTCCAGTGTCCGTATCTATGTTCGTATCCGTGTCTCCTTCTGTATTCTCTAGCCTCGAAAGGTGAGCACTCACTCACGATTAACGTTCTTTTATTTATTAAATTTGATTTCAATTGAAACGACAATTGAAATATGCGGCTGTTGATATTTACACTGTTATTACCTATATCAGTTCACCTGTGACATCTGACACCATTATCTGTTAACTATTTATGTGATGATAATACAGTTTGGCTGATAATTGATTGATTGTTGATGTTTATATTGGACGGTAAATTGTTAATGTTAAAATGATAAACCGTATGAAATTGAACTTGATATAGGATAATTAAATGTTGAATTTGATTAACTGACATTTGATTGTTAACTTGACCCCTTTTATGATGAATATTGATTAATTGAATTAACCCTTAAATTATTAAGTTAATTGACACGTAGAATTGACAAATTTCACTTTGGACTGTTGAACGTATATTGAATTAACTGTTGTAATTGAAATTGAACGACAAGTGAAACCGAAATGTTATAATCTTTAATCTACTTGAAATGATAGAGTAGATTCTAGAAATAGTTATATTAATTGGCGTAAATAACAAACGCGAATTAATACGATTATTTCGGGATTATTTGAAATTGTTGAATTGTTGTGAATGGATGCTATTGCTTGTTTATTTACTTTGACACCATCCCAGCTATCACACTGCAAGTTCCCTTTGTATGTTTTGATTTTGAATTGAATTGGAATCGGGTTGAAATGATAAATACCCAAATTGAACTTTGACCTAGGATATAGAGAATTAAATAAAACCCGATTGGTCAATAAATTTGATTCGAAAATAAAACGAAGATTTTATTTGAATAAAAATATGATTTTGAAATGAAGTTGAAATTTGAATTTCAATGAAAGGAAAATGTTAATATTTAATAATCTGAAATAAAATGTTAACAATGAAATTTATGGAAGAATGTTGTTAAATTTGAGAAATGATTGAATTAAAATTTGAAATGATTTAATAATATAGTTTGAAATTATTAAACTTTGAAATGATTTAATAATTAAGTTGAAATTATAATTAAGTTGAAATTATTAAACTTTGAAATGATTTAATAATTAAGTTTGAAATTTTAATCAAGTTGAAATTATTAAACTTTGAAATTATTTAATAATTAAGTTTTGAATTATTTAATAATTAAATAAGATTGAATTATTTAATGATTAAATTTAATTGGATTCTTTAATAAGAAAATTGAATTTTTGAATAAGTGAATTTTACTTCGTAAATAATTGAAATTGAGTTTTCTTTATTAATTAAGTTTTGGAAAATTATTTAAGTAAGTAAATAAGTGAAATTGAATTTCTTTAACAAGAAACGAAAATGTGATATTTTGGAATTAATGTAAGACTTGAAATGTAAAGAATTGATTTGACGAATTTAGTTTAATTCAAAAGTATAAGTTTTGATTTAATAAAGTTGAACTTAAGAATTGATTTAATGAATTGGAAATTTAATAGAAATTGTTTTGAATGATAAAGTAACTTAACGAATATTGAATGAAATCGATAAATGAGTTTAAATTGAATTGAATGTTAAATTAAATTAATTTAAATAATTTCGAAATGAATCTTATACACGAACTTGAATCAATATTTGAATTGTTTTAAAGGAAATTGAAATTGAATTATAAGATCTTGAAATGGTAAATTGAATGTTTTGAAATATAGATTATTGGAAATTGATTTTGAAAGACAAATGAAATGTTGATTTACGAATTCTATTTGAAATTGAATTTGATTTGGTTTTGAAATAGATAAACGACCAATCGGTGAAATAATTACGGAAGTTATTAAAGAGACCGGAATTCGGTTATGGATATACTCTCTATCTAAACCGAAAACCACTTTAATAACTATGCGCGGAGTGATGATCCAGAATGAAGTGGTTGGAAATGATGTACGTGTTGACTGAAGAAAGAGAACGATAATGGATAACCTTGACACTCGTGTCAAATTGGAAATGACTAAAACAGGAGCTGTGCCGGGCCAATGGAGGATTGATACCTCAAGTGGACACACTTCTTCGAACTACTTATACTTATTGTCGATTGGTGCACCCTTGATTTTGGGAGTGTTGTCTCACGGTGTTGCGGGCGCTGCGGCGTTGCGTTCTCACCAGCCCGGATCAGGCGAACGGTAGTATCACTACCTTGGGTATAGCCTCATGTGCCTTGTCATACTTGTATTCCATTTATGCGCGACCACTACGAATTTGATTTGTACCTTGAGTATATGGATTGCCCTCTGGTGACTTCCGGTTTTGGGGAAACTACGGTCTTGTATATGCTTGTGGGAATAAAAATGTGTTAAGGGTGGAATGGGCCATGACTTAACGCTATTTTGATATCTTTATATTACTGATAGACATTATCTACTTATCGTACACTACTACATAGTAGATAGTTTAACGGATCCTTAAAGGATGGTTATTCCAAACATCCTTTGAGTTACTTGTATTTCAATTGCTATTTCACTTGAGTTGGATTTATAAATATAAGAATGTTAATCCTGACTCGAGTGTCTTGTGTTTTTGCTTTACGCTCGGGTCAGACCAAGTGTACCAGTATTCGAGACTCACCTTTGGAGTTGGAGCTTTGCTTGAAGATCCAGCCATCTATTCTGCTTTCAGCATTCGATGATTCCAGTGATGTATTCTGATTTGACTCTGATGTATCGTATTACTCTTCCGTTGTAAACTCTGATGTATTTTATATATTCATATAGTAGCTTCATGAACTACTATCTCTTTTATTTCCGCTGCATTTATTACTCTGTGTCTGTGATCTGTGATTATTTATTTACTGTATATGTTCAGTTTTGCCAAATTTAATTAACAACGCGGTATTTTGAGCAATTCAACTCCGGCATGAGTGTCTACCTATACACTTATAATGGATGCGAATGGTCTAAAATGGCGGGTCGTTACAGTTGGTATCAGAGCTTTGGTAGCTCTAGGCAAAACTCAACATATAGGGTAAATGTATTTACAGAATCACTCTCATTCGAGTTTCAATCTCTTCCTTTCGACTCGATTTCTTTGAATTTTGGAACATTCCCTACGGTTCCAAATTTCATTCGTGTCCCTCACTATTCGTCTCCTTTCAATTCTGGAGCATCACATAACTTCACTTCGAATGACCCTTATAGTGAATCGGCGGTCTCGCCAAACTTCGAATGATTTGTAAAGGGGTGAAACTCCTTTACAATAGGCATTGATTTACCGGAGATTTCTGTATCCTCGGTTTACGATGCTATCTATTCCCTACTATACCTGAATTCCATCTCTTGAGATCGAGTGTTGATTTACCTCGAAATTCAGCATCGATCTTATTCTTGAAGTTACGGACGACCCAGTTAAGGTTGCCCGTGAATTAAATAAACTCATCCATCTCCCGATTGTGGTAATTGAATTATCTTATCTTCTGTTCAAACTTATTTTCAAATCAAAATTCTCTTTGATTTAAGTCAACAAAAAAAATTCGAATCCCTATCCTTATTTTGAAAATTCATTCCTGTATCGTCGAGCAAAGAAATGTATTTGTAAACTAATATATAAATGTTTTAATATATGCTGTGTTGTTTGAGTTGTTGATGTTGATTTGGGTTTCCGATCGATTCGTCTGATCAACGCTATCGATAGGATTTCCAAAACACATAAACAGAGCAAACTGACACAATATTATTTTCAAATTTGGAAAATGAAATAAATTTGTTTGATTATATTGTGAAAATATAAGTAAAATTTTCTGGAATTTAATAGGTTAATTAAATTGTTTGTTTGAAATGATAATATTTAATTATCATTTATTGTTCTAAATAAATTTATAAATACGGTTTATAAATTGATTTGGAATTTGAAATGAATTTAATTCAGAAATTTGAGAATTTATTAATTTCCGGTGATTTCGAACTTTGAGTTTTAAAATTTTTAAAGTATATATTATTGGAAGTATTTTCGAATAGAAATCGTTTCCAAAGAACTTTAAAATGTTGAAATCAGTGCTCTTCTCTTTGTCGCTGGAAAATAATTTCGGTGATGGCGGCCGCATCATCGACGTTCATTTTCGAGTTTCGAAGTGGAGATACTATTCTGTAGCTTTGCTACGGTTTGTTATGAAAAATATTTTGAATTGAATTTCTTCAGCATAACTTGATTTATATATATAGGTATCTTATTTTAAAAATTTAATTTGATTGATATAAATATATGATATATAACTCTAAATTGTTAAAAGTTAATCGGAAATCTAATTCTTAAATTTTGAAAAAAGATGATTTTATTACAAATAAAACCAAAATTTGGAATAAACATTTAAATTTGAATAATTGAATTGGGAAATTTTTATTTGTATATTGTTCAACTGCATTCTAATACAACCTACCCAAAATCATTCAGAAGTTGAATATGTAAATTGGATAATATATAGTATAAACTGAATTTACAAATAAAATTTGAGTTGTTATAATAAATGTTATACACTTAAATTTTAATTATAAAATGTAATGGAGATAAATAGAATAATGAGATAATTGAAAAATAAATTTTGTTTTGAAGGTAAATTAATAAACTGGAATTTGATCAACATATGAAAATACCTTGAATTTAAAGACAATTAGTGAATATAAATTTATTTAAAATTGAAACTTTTATGTTTTAAATTAATTTATATGGGTTAAATATATTTGAGTAGATATATTAAGTAGAAAATTTAACAGTAATTTGGAGTAAAGAAGAATTTAAAAATTGTTGAAGAAAATATGATTATAATAAAAGACTATTCAAATTTATGGTTTTAGAAATTGTAAATTAAAGGAATGGAATAATAAGATAATGAATTTAGAAATGGTTGAGATTGATTTTAGTGAAATCAAATGGATTAAATCAATTAGTGAATATCAATTAATTTTAAATTTGAATTTATATGGTTTAAATTCATTGTTATTTTGTATTTCAAATCTGTTTTCTTTCCGGTTGTTTCTATTCTCCTACCTCGTCCCTTTTCGGGGACGAAAAGTTTTGAGTGGGGGAGAGTGTAACGACCCGTAAATTTCAACTGTTTTAATAACGTAATTAGTTGAAATTTTGCGAAATTTTAAACGATAAAATTTTGAAATATAAATTTGATATTTGGAATACGTTTAGTTAAACATAGCAACTGGTAAATTTTCGTCCGAAAATATGAAAATTTATTTCGCACGTAAATTCACTTCAATTTAACCAGTTAAAAAGCGATGAAAATAAAATGTTTCCGAAACCTAAATATTTTTACATAGAAAAATTCTAAACCATCTTCTGAGCAAGATGTCAGTTCGTCATTTTCCCAAATTCGGACGTCTATTGCTCCGTCGTTCTTATTCTCTGCAAAATAGCAGCATTCTGGTATCGATATCAATTTTTATCGGATGATCGTACCACTGATATCCGTATACCGTTTTGATCGTCTCGTCGTGCTGATCTCTACGATATGTTCGATTGTGAATTTCAGAGTTCGGTGTACGTTGCACTTTGCGAAACAGTTATCCGTATCGGTGTCGGTATCCGATATTTAACTTTTTGATTTCCTTTTTTTTTTCCGGATAGTTCCTGCGATAAACAATGGTCTGTACTATTAATATTTAGGGGAAATTTATTGTCAAGACTAGTCATCTTACCACCGTTTCATTTTATTTTATTTTGGAAACCTAAATATGTTTTGCCTGTTCGTTTCCGTCTTGCCTTTGTACGTTTTATAGCATTCATGTTATGTTGAGAATCTCACTCGACCGATATCATTTATGTCTTGTGCCTCGTGAAACCACACCCTTCTCTATTCTTTTCTGTTCAAAAATAAAGATATAATACGTATATAGTTTTATATCTGAAACCACTGTTGAAGCCTCCTTCATTATCTATACCTGTTCCCCCTCAGCCTCTATTTGTTCGACGCGTGCCGCCACCCCACGCCTGGCTGAACACGGCCACCTCCAGTGACCACGGAAGCCATCACCGAACTGAGCTCCAACCGTATCTTTCCACTTCTAATTTCCATTTTTATTTTGTGCGTAAGCAAATGTTGATCAAAAATGGAAGTAGGGAGTGTGAGAGCAATAATCAGTGTAATGAACTCGCATCGATTAATTTCCGTACACGGCTCGTTCCTCTTACCCTTCACATCCAAACCCTAGGTATTCACGACCCCCCACTTTTAGCCCATTTCCGTGTCGACGTTGACCTCCCCTGCTGCAAATCGTCGCCAACCCTTCGAATCCGGATTTCGTCCTTATCCGATGCGACCCTCTATCAGTACGCCATTTCTGTCGTTGATCCTTCTTCCGTCCTTGTAGGGTCTTCCTCTTCTCCGGTCATCGTAGACGTCAGTCCGCAAAGCATCGTCGACAGCTTGGCTTTCGTCGTCCCCCTTCTCCTGCAGCTGTAGGGAGCAACTAACTTAATACGATTTAGTCGAGACTGGTCAAGCTAAGTCCGTCCAACTCAACTGTTATCACTCCATTTTCCCCATTGTTAGATAAAGACAGATTCTCAGTTCTGCAGTCTTGCCATTCAGTTTCTGTACTTAGCAATATCAGTTGGCAATCAGTCTCTGGCACCACTGTAGTCTTGCACTTTGCAATTTTCAGTTGCTCAATACTGCTTTTTCCCGATGCATTGCTTCAGTTGTTAGGCAGCCAGCTCAGAACCCATCTTCAATGCTTCAGCAACTTTATAGAGTTACATTGTTTCAGTTAACGCTTCAACAATGCATACGATTCCTCTTATTTGGTAAAATTATTGCCCATTTCAGCTCAAGCTTTCACTTCCTCACTACAGCTCGCTTCAGCCGTAGTTAACCCACTTCACTCTGCTGCTGGTGACGGCAGTCCATAGGATCAAGAATTATCTATAAACAAATGCTTTATGTCAAATAAGAAGATGGGAAGAAGAATTCGAGGATGAGATGTAAAAAGGAGAGTTCTTAGATTGAACCATCGATGTCTCAGTTGAGCAACCTCATCTTGTCCGTCGAGTCCGTATCCATCTAGCTTTGATTGGAATTCATGCTCGGACCGTAACTCAATTCCAGTGTCCGTATCTATGTTCGTATCCGTGTCTCCTTCTGTATTCTCTAGCCTCGAAAGGTGAGCACTCACTCACGATTAACGTTCTTTTATTTATTAAATTTGATTTCAATTGAAACGACAATTGAAATATGCGGCTGTTGATATTTACACTGTTATTACCTATATCAGTTCACCTGTGACATCTGACACCATTATCTGTTAACTATTTATGTGATGATAATACAGTTTGGCTGATAATTGATTGATTGTTGATGTTTATATTGGACGGTAAATTGTTAATGTTAAAATGATAAACCGTATGAAATTGAACTTGATATAGGATAATTAAATGTTGAATTTGATTAACTGACATTTGATTGTTAACTTGACCCCTTTTATGATGAATATTGATTAATTGAATTAACCCTTAAATTATTAAGTTAATTGACACGTAGAATTGACAAATTTCACTTTGGACTGTTGAACGTATATTGAATTAACTGTTGTAATTGAAATTGAACGACAAGTGAAACCGAAATGTTATAATCTTTAATCTACTTGAAATGATAGAGTAGATTCTAGAAATAGTTATATTAATTGGCGTAAATAACAAACGCGAATTAATACGATTATTTCGGGATTATTTGAAATTGTTGAATTGTTGTGAATGGATGCTATTGCTTGTTTATTTACTTTGACACCATCCCAGCTATCACACTGCAAGTTCCCTTTGTATGTTTTGATTTTGAATTGAATTGGAATCGGGTTGAAATGATAAATACCCAAATTGAACTTTGACCTAGGATATAGAGAATTAAATAAAACCCGATTGGTCAATAAATTTGATTCGAAAATAAAACGAAGATTTTATTTGAATAAAAATATGATTTTGAAATGAAGTTGAAATTTGAATTTCAATGAAAGGAAAATGTTAATATTTAATAATCTGAAATAAAATGTTAACAATGAAATTTATGGAAGAATGTTGTTAAATTTGAGAAATGATTGAATTAAAATTTGAAATGATTTAATAATATAGTTTGAAATTATTAAACTTTGAAATGATTTAATAATTAAGTTGAAATTATAATTAAGTTGAAATTATTAAACTTTGAAATGATTTAATAATTAAGTTTGAAATTTTAATCAAGTTGAAATTATTAAACTTTGAAATTATTTAATAATTAAGTTTTGAATTATTTAATAATTAAATAAGATTGAATTATTTAATGATTAAATTTAATTGGATTCTTTAATAAGAAAATTGAATTTTTGAATAAGTGAATTTTACTTCGTAAATAATTGAAATTGAGTTTTCTTTATTAATTAAGTTTTGGAAAATTATTTAAGTAAGTAAATAAGTGAAATTGAATTTCTTTAACAAGAAACGAAAATGTGATATTTTGGAATTAATGTAAGACTTGAAATGTAAAGAATTGATTTGACGAATTTAGTTTAATTCAAAAGTATAAGTTTTGATTTAATAAAGTTGAACTTAAGAATTGATTTAATGAATTGGAAATTTAATAGAAATTGTTTTGAATGATAAAGTAACTTAACGAATATTGAATGAAATCGATAAATGAGTTTAAATTGAATTGAATGTTAAATTAAATTAATTTAAATAATTTCGAAATGAATCTTATACACGAACTTGAATCAATATTTGAATTGTTTTAAAGGAAATTGAAATTGAATTATAAGATCTTGAAATGGTAAATTGAATGTTTTGAAATATAGATTATTGGAAATTGATTTTGAAAGACAAATGAAATGTTGATTTACGAATTCTATTTGAAATTGAATTTGATTTGGTTTTGAAATAGATAAACGACCAATCGGTGAAATAATTACGGAAGTTATTAAAGAGACCGGAATTCGGTTATGGATATACTCTCTATCTAAACCGAAAACCACTTTAATAACTATGCGCGGAGTGATGATCCAGAATGAAGTGGTTGGAAATGATGTACGTGTTGACTGAAGAAAGAGAACGATAATGGATAACCTTGACACTCGTGTCAAATTGGAAATGACTAAAACAGGAGCTGTGCCGGGCCAATGGAGGATTGATACCTCAAGTGGACACACTTCTTCGAACTACTTATACTTATTGTCGATTGGTGCACCCTTGATTTTGGGAGTGTTGTCTCACGGTGTTGCGGGCGCTGCGGCGTTGCGTTCTCACCAGCCCAGATCAGGCGAACGGTAGTATCACTACCTTGGGTATAGCCTCATGTGCCTTGTCATACTTGTATTCCATTTATGCGCGACCACTACGAATTTGATTTGTACCTTGAGTATATGGATTGCCCTCTGGTGACTTCCGGTTTTGGGGAAACTACGGTCTTGTATATGCTTGTGGGAATAAAAATGTGTTAAGGGTGGAATGGGCCATGACTTAACGCTATTTTGATATCTTTATATTACTGATAGACATTATCTACTTATCGTACACTACTACATAGTAGATAGTTTAACGGATCCTTAAAGGATGGTTATTCCAAACATCCTTTGAGTTACTTGTATTTCAATTGCTATTTCACTTGAGTTGGATTTATAAATATAAGAATGTTAATCCTGACTCGAGTGTCTTGTGTTTTTGCTTTACGCTCGGGTCAGACCAAGTGTACCAGTATTCGAGACTCACCTTTGGAGTTGGAGCTTTGCTTGAAGATCCAGCCATCTATTCTGCTTTCAGCATTCGATGATTCCAGTGATGTATTCTGATTTGACTCTGATGTATCGTATTACTCTTCCGTTGTAAACTCTGATGTATTTTATATATTCATATAGTAGCTTCATGAACTACTATCTCTTTTATTTCCGCTGCATTTATTACTCTGTGTCTGTGATCTGTGATTATTTATTTACTGTATATGTTCAGTTTTGCCAAATTTAATTAACAACGCGGTATTTTGAGCAATTCAACTCCGGCATGAGTGTCTACCTATACACTCATAATGGATGCGAATGGTCTAAAATGGCGGGTCGTTACAAAGCTTTTGTTAAATACTTCTCCACATTGCTTGGTAATGACTCTGGTTTCTCCCCTGACCTTGAACGAATCTCAACACTTACCTTGCCTACTATATCTCCCCTGGCAGCTCTTGATTTAATAAGGCCTATAACTAATGATGAAATAAAAGCTACGTTATTTTCAATGAACAAACATTCTGCAGGAGGGCCTGATGGTTTTAATGTGTCATTCTTCATTGCTTCTTGGGGTGTTCTTGGTCATGATTTTTGTCAAGCTATCCACAATTTCTTTTCAAAATGCAAACTGCTTGGGGACGTGAATAGTACTAACATAGCCCTGATACCTAAAGTATACCCACCAACTAGTGTCTCTTCGTTCAGGCCAATATCCTGTTGTAATGTCTTATATAAATGTATTACGAAAATTCTTGCCACTCGTATGATTAGTGTTATGCCATCAGTTGTCTCCATGAACCAGGCAGCCTTCCTTCCTTCTAGAAACATTCTTGATAATGTTCTGCTGACACAAGAACTGCTTAACGGTTATTCTAGAGTTAATGTGTCTCCTGCTGCCACACTAAAAATTGACATATCTAAAGCTTATGATTCTATACATTGGGCATCAATTGTGAGGATCATGGCAGTTATGGGGTTTCCCAAAATTTTTGTGTCATGGATATATGTGTGCATCTCCACCCCTACTTTCTCTGTTGTATTGAACGGTAGACCAGTTGGGTATTTCAAAAATAGTAAAGGAATTCGCCAGGGAGATCCCATATCTTCCTACCTATTCTTGTTAGTTATGGAAGTTTTCACAGTTGTGCTTAAAGAGAAGTACACTCAGAAGCTAATCAAGTACCACCCCAAGTGCTCTGCTCTCCAAATTCAATCTTTGATGTTTGCTGATGATGTTTTGTTATTTACTAAACCAGATATTCCCTCAATGACCGGAGTTGTTGAGGCTCTACACTCTTTTTACTGCATGACTGGTCTTTCTATTAACAAAGCAAAATCTTCCTTGTTGCTTGCTGGAGTCAGTGAAACCCAAGCTGCTGCCCTACATCTGCACACTGGCTTCAACAACATGGACAATGACATGAGGTATCTTGGACTACCTTTACTCACCAAAAGAATTTCTAATGCTGACTGTGTCCCCTTATACAATAAGATCACATCTGTTATGGGTGTTTGGGCTAATAGGCAACTGACACAAAGTGGAAGGCTTGTCCTTATTAAGTCAGTTGTTTTTCATCTTTAGTCTACTGGGCTAGGTGCATTATCCTACCTACCAAGTTGTTGCACATGGTGAGGTTTGCTATGCATAGGTATTTCTGGACTGGTAGCATTCACAACATGAAGTTGATACCATGCTCATTCACTAAATTTGAAACTCCAATTAAACTTGGGGGGCTAGGTGTTATTAATGCTAGCAAGTGGAACTGTGCAGCCATTAGTTCTCATTTTGAAGACCTCATCAATAAAAGAAGCAGTGTTTGGGCAAAATGGGTTTGGCAATTTTACATTAAGAATAAATACTTTTGGTGCATGGAGATCCCCCAATGCTGCAGTTGGATTTGGAGGAGCATTCTGAAATTAAGAAATGTTTACCTCCCTTTGATACAATATCATGTTAATGCAAAATCTGATGTTAGCTTCTGGCATGATCCTTGGCCGGGCAGAGGTCTCATCCTTTCAAAAGTTTGTGACTACCTTCATGTTCAACAGTCTGGAATTCATTATGATGCTCATGCCAATGTTTATGTTCAAGATGGGATTTTGCAATTGCCAAGCAATAGTAATCAAATGATCAGGCAATTATGGTCTGAGGTTCAAAACAACTACAACAATACTAATCAAATGCAGGCAGTTACTTGGGACTTGAGGCCTCACACAATCAGGGGTGTGTACACAAATATTTCTGTGCATGACACGCTGCCTTCTTCAAAATGGTGCTCAGTGATCTGGTCTGATGATTCTCCTCCAACTGATAACTTGATGATGTGGAAAGTCATAAACCATGCTCTACTGACTAGAAGTAAATTGAAGTATTTTGGTATGACATGCACCTCCTTATGTCTTTTATGTGATATGCATGAAGAAACCACTGATCACATCTTTTTTGATTGCCCTGCTCTAAAAATTGTGATGGCCAGAGTCAGTTCCAATACTGGTTTTAATCTAACTGCTGGGGGTTCTGCATTGATATGGAGTATCATTTACAAAGCAACAAGGTGGAGAAAGTTTGAGACTAGAATTTTGGTTGTCTGTTTGAAAAAATATCTCATTGCTGTTTGGAAAGAAAGAAACACTGCTGTTTTTGATAATCTCAGAAGGAAGAATGAATTATTATGGCAAGATGTTAGGAGAACCACTCATTGGCAATTGATGAATTGCAACACTAAATTTCCAGACTCGCTGATCCATGTTTGGGGTTGATGTTTAGTTGTTGTTTCTTCAATTGTTTTTATTCTCCTTTTATTTTCTTTATTTTTTTTCCCTTTCTTCATTCATGTACTGTCCTCTTTATTGTGTTGCAATAAAACTGGTAGGGGTCCAGTCAACCTCGTTGGCTTTGCCAAAAAAAAAATGTTCTTTTGATTGAAGGAGCATAAGGATAATTTTTGGTTAATTTGTTGCATAATGAGCTTGGATTCTTTTTTAGTACGTTTTTTATTTTTGTTGCTTTTCCGTCTCATAATTATAGATATAGTATAATTACTTTTACTTCTTTAATACATATATATGCATATAAATCTCATCTATATACATATATGTGTATTATTCTTACATTTTTCTTCAGTTCCTTTTACAGATCCAGGTCTAGGCTAGAAATAGTCCTAGATTTCAATTTGCAGGTTCTCGAGTTTGCTGGTGGCGGGATTATAGCGAGATGTTCTTCCTGGATCTTCCGCGTTCGCCGTGAGGTGTTGTTCCCAGTTCTTCTGCGTTTGCACGGTGGCGTTTTCCATTTTGGATCACTCACTTTTGCAGTGAGGCATTCTTCCCAGTTTTTCTGCGGCTACAGAGTGGCGTTCTTCATTTTGGATCATTCATATTAGCAGTGAGACGTTCTTTCTGGATTTTCATTACAAGCCATAAATCATCCTCATTTTCCAGTTCTTCCGCGTCTCACTCTCAGCTGGAGTTTTCTATTAATATCATCAGCACTGACTTGCTACATGTTAGGTACTTCTAACGCCTCATTACGGGCGGTGGCCTTGCCGGAGCTCAATAATGAGGTGTAATGGGCGGCGGCCTTGCCGGAGCTCATTTTAGTTGTACCTGAGTCCTTTCCATTATTTTTGTATTATGATTAGCTACCTGCCAGACATATTGGCAGCACCTTTTTTTAGTGATACACACACACACATGTGTGCTCTTCTCTATTTTAGAGGATCACACATTTCTCTCAAAATAAAATGAGCAAATTAAGTTTTAAATAAAATCGCGCTTTGGTAGTTTGGAGGCTAAAGTAGTAAATATTTCAAAATGGATATTTTAATTCTTTAAAATATGGAATAAATTCTATAAATCTTTTAAAACGTTTTAGAAGAGATTTGAGTTATAAATGAATTTCCAAACGATAGAAAAGTTGTTTTAATCAAATAAGCTTTTAAAACACTATTTGTAGCACTTTTTCGCAGCACTTTTTAATAACTTTTGTAAACAATGATTTAACTTAATTATTCTTTCCCGAATCTTTTGTGAATCTTTTCAAATGAATAATTAAGTATTTTTGAAAGTGATTTGAAAATTATTTTAAAGGGGTTTAAATTAATTGGTCAAAGGAAAATTGTTTTAAAACAAAATTTGGAATAGTGTTAAGTAAATAAAAATCATCTCTAAAAGATAATAAAAGGATTTAGAGTCGATCAAATAACTTAACCACCTTATGGGTGACAGAGAGGTAGTCTCTAGACTTGGTTTGGGAAATTAATTGTCTACCCTCCCTAAATATCCGGACTGGTCGGTCGGAGGGAATAGTAAATTTTATTTGCTCGGATCAAAATTTCCCAAAGTATAAAAGATATAAATTTTCCAAATTTAAATAACCTGGATTTTATGAAGATAATCTTCTTACACTTAGTATTAAATTCTGAGAAGGGAATTCGTACTATCCGTGTGAATTTAAAAGGTGATTTCACCGATGTTCGATGAATAGTAAAGGTTGAACACGGAAATTGATGTTGAGTAGAATTAGTATAATTTTTATCGACCCTTTTTAACTCAATATTGTTTTCCAATATGACTTAGGAATTAATTTAATACTTATACTTAAATTAATTTGTTCTGGCTTATAGTAAACGATGTCTTAAATAACATTGTTTTTGACCCGTTTTAAATATTATGATTTGGGAATCTTTATTAAGATTTAAATAAATGATTTGGAAATATTTTCCTAAGTAAAGAATGAAATGATTTGGACTTTAAAAAAGGTATTAAGTAATCAAAGGATTTGATAAGAGAGGTTTAATGATTTCGTATATACCAGAAAGAAATGTTTTAAAGATATATATCTCCAAAAGATATTTTGATAAAAAGAAATTAACCAATCAAAGAATAATTCCCTATTACTTAACATCTTTTTATCAATGATTGGTTCGAAGGAACCGAGGTCGAATTTGGGTGATTCTTATTCGAAAACTACTTCGAACCAATATACGTTTGAAAGTGAAGACATGGAATGATGGTAAATAAAGGGCTGCTTGTCACCGAACCTTATGGGAAATTTCATATATTATATATACGTGGTAGTAGTATCTTCATTTGATCTTTGATGCAAGGGCTGCTCGCTACTAATCCTAGGGATGATTACCGATAGGATGTGGTAGTCCTTCGGTTAGTTCTGTTCCTGAACAACTTGTATGAACGAATGTCTGGCATTACATTTCCAATCACATTGATTGATCTCTATGAACGTATCATCTGTTTGGTAGCGGAGAAGACAACTTCTCTTAGCTTAACACCCTTTCCTGAGACATACAAGCTCAGGAGTTAAACATTTGTAGAAATCAGTTGTGTGATCATGGAATGGTAGTGTGGCATTCAAAGTGGAATGGAAAGGTAATCATTACCTTAGGCCTCATCACCCGGTAATGGCTTAAACAGGGTACGCCATAAGGCTATGTGGTTCACAACCGTTAGGGTATGATCATTACCTTTCTAGATAACCCTCTATATTTTGGGTATGTAGTGTATGCTATGAGGTGTCTTAGATAGGTCGGTAATGACCGGGGTGATGTCATATTTGGTTTCTATCCATGCCATGTCCAAGTGCCAAATAAGGATAGAACGGTCTTGCCAGATGCGGAGGATTGTTTGTGTATCCTCGGTACATCCCTCTAGAGATGTACTGTGCGGAAGGTAGTTCCTCACCTGCCATTGTATGGAAATCCATTCTCCGAATGAGCCTTGTAAGAGTTTTGTTTGTAGAGCCTAACAAATCCAGAATTTAGTATAGGTAACAATTTCGGCTAAGATTCATAAGCTTACTTGCAAATGTTTTTCAAAAGAATGTCATTAAAATAATATCAAATGATTTTACGTAGCAAATGTTTTTGGTTATCATAAGGTAAAAAGATGTTCCGTGTTTATGTGCGGCTTGGTCTTATGAGATACCTTTTCTTTTCAAAACATCTGTATTTTAAGTTTCTCATACTAGTCCCATGACTGACTCGGAGTTTATTTTCCTTTTCACTTAAACTCTGGATGCCCTAATTTTCTCGGGCAGCCAAGTAGTTCATGTTTAGTTAGAAGAAATCTGGATGGAGCTCGAAGCATGGAGTTAGAAGATTCTTCTAAATATTATTATCCGTTTCCACCACACTCGTGTATTATTGTATTCCGCATTTGTAAGGACGGGTATTTATAACTGTCCATGTATAACTCTGATAAATGTATTTAAAATTTTCTGCTGTAAAGATTATATGTTATATTAATATATGTTATTCAATTCATGTGAGATTCTTCTTTGTCTTTATTTTCTTCTTACCCTTAAAGAACCGCCTCTTCAGCATTTGAATTTATGGCACGTGAATACCGAGGATGTATTAGTGTTGATTTTCGAGGGTCGAAGAAATGGGTCTTCACAACAATCAAAGTGAAGCTTCCACATTGAAGATCAACGGTATTATCAAGTTGAGAGAACTATGTAAATTAGTCACATCGATATTTTCTATTTGACCTTAGTTATATTAACCAATCAAAAAACTATCGAGTGAGTGGTTACATAGTAATCCAATAACTATTAGTCTGTAACCCCTAGGTGCCCCAGCGGTCTTGAGTAATACACTGTCCAACATTTTGAGAGCGTTACGTACTCTAGTCTCAAAAGATACATCGATATATAGTCTCGATGCATCTTGACTAGGAACATTTAAAATGGTATATAAAATTTTATTGTGATAAATTACTCATGGTTACAACACTTTGTAACTGCTTTCACAAAACATACCATTTATGGATTTTCTATTAAATATACTTTTAATTAGATAATTAATAGAACTACATTATATCAAGTATTTAATAGAAATAAAACACCTTTATTTCAAAGAAGATTGGTCAACGAGTTAGATATATTTAACTAATTACATAATTGCCACGAGGGCATACCCCTAACTCTATCGTAGCTATCAGTACGTAACCTCTTCGTGCCTTTATTTGCAAATGATGATCTTAAGGCTAATTTAAGACTAGAGGGGGGTGAATAGTGTTTACTGATTTTTGTGAATCTTTTTAAATTCCCTTAAGATTATAATTAAATAATGCAGAATCAACAATCGCAGATGCAAACACAGACAGATATAAATGCTGTAAAAGTAAAAGGTAAAGAGTTGGAGAGATCGCACCAGGATTTCTATACTGGTTCGGAGTTACCATACATCCAGTCCTATACAATTTCTTGTACAGATTTCTTTTCAAATATTAAAGTCTGTACAAGCTCGATTTCAAGGCTATGAAGACACACCTCTAGATTTTCCAAGCTTTGAGTACACTCACTGGATTCAGATGGGACACCAGCACATCCACTTGGATTCAAATGGGACACCAAGCACACTTACTTGATTCAAATGGGACACAAGCACACCCACTTGGATTTTAGGGACACCACGGACACCAAGTGATAAAAGTATGATTTGATAGAGTTTACCGACTTAATTTCTTGATCTCGAATACAATGCTCTTATAACCTCTTGAATAGCACTTTGATCTTGGTTTGAGTGAGAGAGATGGGAGAGATAGGATAGTAATCAATAGAGAATCAAATCAATAGAGTTTGAATTTGATTCTGATCGAATTTAAGAAGATTTTGAGTAGATTTTCTTTTAGATATGAAGAGAGTAAAAGAGGAGAGAAAATATGAGAAAGTAGTTAAAATTCGTTGGAAAAACCCCTATTTATAGAGAAATAACAGTCATGCCCATTCGTGAAGAGATACAACGAAAAAACACTTCCATTCAAAAAATTTATTTTCAAAATATCGGACTATACGTCGGCATACATGATGGGGATATGTCGACATATCCTTTGCAATTTTGAAAAACACTTTATAAAATTGTTTTCTTAAAATTAAGCTTTGTAAATTATTTTGATACTTCATAAAATCATTCAAGCATAGTTTATGCATGTTTTAATCATAATAAAACTTAAGAAAATTTTATAAAATTATTTTGAAATATTTTAATACAAAGGATTAAATATAATATAAATAATTTATATAAAGTAAGTGAATATATATTAAAATCAAAGTATTAATGAATGTTAAAATATACTTTTAAATACCATAAATATTTAGAAAACCAAAAACTATATCTAAATATAATAAATTAAAAGTATATATAAATATATAATACACTTAAAACTTAATATATTAATCTTGTAAATAATTAAGGATTAGGAATCTTTTGAAAGCAATTTTGAAAAGATGTTTGAAATATTATTTTGAAAATAGGGATTCTAAAAAATCATTTAAAAAAAAAACAAGGATATTGAAAGTCGTTAAAATTAGAGAATAAATTTTAAAACCTTTTTGGAAAATATAAGAGAGATCAAAGAAGTGCTACCAGGGCTTTAACAAAATAATCTACGACTCTATAACTTATCCTGATATCTTGAATCTTCAAAACTCACAAGTCTTCAATCTCTAACTCTTGAATCTCCATATCAACCTCTTGAATATTCTCTTGATACTGTACAGTCTTCTTAATCAACACCTGTCTAATATCCTCACTATATACTATATTAAATTGATAAACACATTAGTATCTATATTTTATATAATGTCATATGGTTGTTGTCATTAAAACCACTACAATCTCCCTCTTTTTGATGATGACAACAATGTATATAAAATATGATATAACTCCCTTTGAGTTACAAACTCCCCCTTATTCTATGCCTGGATATTTTATTTATTTCTCCCCCTAGCTAAGGTACCATATGATATATAAAAGCGATATATAAGAGTGATAAGAAAACGAATATTATTAACAAATCCAATTCATACATAAAAATCCATATTCAAACCAAATACACAAATAAACACTAAACATATATACGAAATCCTAGGGTTTCTTCTTCATAATGGGGGACCCGTGGATGGAACAGAAAAGACAGTGAAGACAGAAATTCTCTTTTTATTCGACGAGATTTCCATCTCGATCGAAGACCACTTCACCGATGCGTTTGACTTCATCATTATCCTCTTCCTCTTTTTCCTCTTCTTCTTCTTCATCTTCTTCCTCTTCTGCATCCGTAGGATTAGGTTTATCCTCTTTAATCACTACTAGATTTGTTGGATTATCCAACAGATATTTATGAAGATTTCGTAGAATTATGCCTTGTTTCTCTTGTTCCTTCATCATTCTCAATTGAATGGCTTCCATTTCAGTAAGCATTTTGAGAGTGTGCTTCATATCACTCTCAATCTTAGTCACTTTGGCCAATGTAGAGGTTTGGAGAGGGGTCGGAGTGGGAGAATCGAAGGAAAACAATGTAGCTGCATGCCTTGAACATTTGGAATTAGTAGGATCCATTAATTTATTTTTATTTATGATTTCCAGAAAGAAGATGACAGAGAAATGGGTTTTATTCCGAAATAAAGTGGTTATGTATAGCCATTTCAAGTTTTGAATTAAGGAGGGAAATTTGAATTCAGAAAAGAATTGCATATGTCGACATATAGGAAGTAGATATGTCGACATATCTAGTGTATTTTTTATGTCTTAATTTTCTTTTTAATTATAAATTTGTATGTTATTTTTATATTTCTGATAAGGAACATACTCCTAACTCTCTTCTTAGCTTAATAAACGATGTTTGATTTAATGGTTTTGTTAATATATCTGCTACTTGATTTCAGTATTTATAAATTTGAGTGATATTATTCATTTATTTACGTTGTTTCTTAGAAAGTGATGTCGTATATATATATATTGATTCAAATATATATATATATATGTTTAGTTCTAACATGATGAGTTGAATTTTTAGATAAATTAATTGCACTGGTATTATCACAGTATATTGGTGATTTAGAGTAATTTATACCAAAATCTTTTAAAGTTTGTTGCATATAAATAACCCGAGAACATGCTAATGCTACTGAAATATATTTTGCTTCTGTTGTGGATAGAGATATAGAATTTTGCTTTTTGCTAAACCAAAAAACTAGAGAGTGTCCTAGAAAGTGACAAGTTCCGCTTGTACTTTTTCGGTCTGTTGCAATCAGCATAATCAGCATCACTATATGAAATTAATCAAAGGAATCTTCTTTTAGGTGTTATTTATATATCTAAATATTCGTTTTACGGATTTAAGATGAGTTTCCTTATGTTGAGATTGATAACTTGCACAGAGACAAACATTATGCATTGTATCAGGTCTACTTGCAGTGATATAGAGTAAATATCCTACCATACCTCTATAAAGTTTTTGATCTACATCTTTTGAGTTATATTCTTTATATTATTTTTCATTAATTGCCATAAGAGTTGGTTTACCTTTGGTATTAGACATACATAATTTATTAACTAATTTTTTGGCATATTTTTCTTGACTTATAAAAATTCCATTATTTAACTGTCTTATTTGTAATCCTAAAAAGAATGTTAATTCTCTCATATGACTCGTCTTAAATTCTTTTATCATGATATCAGAAAATTCTTTGCTTGGTTGTTCATTTGTTGATCCAAAAATAATATCATCTGCATATATTTGTATTACTTGAATATCATTAGTATTCCTTTTAATAAATAGTGTACTATCTACTTTCCCAATTTCAAAATTAGATGTAATAAATATGATTGAAGTCTATCATACCATGCTCTAGGAGCTTGTTTTAAACCATATAGAGCTTTTTTAAATTTATAAACATGATTTGGAAAATTTTCATCTTCAAATAGAGGGGGTTGTTCTACATAAACATCTTTTTTAATAAATCAATTTAGAAAAGCACTCCATTTAAAATAATTTAAAATTGTTATGATTTACAAAGGCAAGTAAGATTCTTATTGCTTCTAATCTGGCTACGGGTGCAAAAGTTTCATCAAAATCTGTCTTTTTTTAATAATTACTCTATTTGCCTTAAATAAACATTTATCATTCCACATACATAATCTTTTGTTAATTTTATCGATGATAGTTAACTAATCATCATGCCTAAGTTTAGTCGGTCTTATTAAGGACCCTAAGTAGTCTATGAGAAAGTTCATGGTGTTACAGTTTAACGTGGTAGCAACCCAACTCTCTGCATTACCTATGTCATTTAGCGCTAAATCTGAACTTTTATCAAAATTATTTTTCAAACCAAAAAGCAACTCGAAGCTTTACAAGATAAATTTAAGAGCTATAATGTGACAAGGCAAAGGCGAAGTAAAGAGCATGGTGTCATTAGTGTACTGGAGGACGGATAGACCACAACTCGTAACTTCGTCTCCAACTCTACCGAAGGTCCCATTGTTAGTCGCTTGCTTAATAATTCTCGCAAATACAGTCAGCCGCTAAGTTAAAAAAAAGGAGGGACAAGGGGTCACCTTGCCTAAGGTCCCGTTTTGATTGAATTTTATTACCTAAAATGTCATTTACCATAATACTAGAATTGCCTGTTTTAAGGAGGGCCATAACTCAACCTATCCATTTTTTGGAAAAACCCATAGCCAGTAATAAGTCCTTAAGAAAAGCCCAATCCAACAAATCAAAAGCCTTATGCTTTAGTTGACTTTTGGAGTTTTAAAACACAATTCAAATTTTAAATCAATTTTCTTTCTTTTATTATCAAAATAAATCCAAGAATTCAATTTATTCAATTTAAATTCAATAATATATTCAATTTTCCAAAAAATTCATTTTAATAATTTCCAGGGGCATTTCACCAGAAGGACAAACTTTGCAGTCCAATTAGTTTCTAGGACACACATCCACAGAAATTAATTTCAAGGCCAAAGTCAGCAGAATAATTACTTTTAAGGACAAAGTCAGCAGTCCAATTACTTTCAAGGACATAATTTCATAGGTTTTTAGGCCTTAAAAACTAATTATTTTGCATCTTGTCCTTAAAAGTAATTATTTCAGTTGTGTGTCCTATAAACTAATTGCGTTTGCTAAAGAGACCTTTATGACTAATTTCCACTTTATTATTTTATATAACTTCAAAAGGGGATGTCACAAAAACCTTGCATTTTAGTTAAGGTACAAGAAGTTTTAAAATATAAGAAGGATCAACCAAAAATAGAACATACAAATTTTAATTTTAACTAAGGTGGGAGTATATTTAAATATAATTTGAATTTATATGGCATTTTGGGAAGTTTACATTTATACTAAAAAAATATGACATCAAAAGTATTACAATTATTATTAAAGATTTTAATTAAAATGGAAATATATTCAAATATATTGAGATATAATTTAAATTTAAATAACATTTTGAAAAGTTGACGTTTGCACCAAAAAAGCGTGACGTTAAATGTATTACAAGTATTATTAAAAATAATGTTAGCAACTACACAATCTAGCTCATTTGAAAACCAATCAATCAAAACGAACTGGTTGATTTTGATTTTGATTTTGAAAATTATTTATTTGGTTTGGTTCCGTGTTTGTCTGCAAGAAGGTTAATTTGATTTCTTTTATCAGTTCCAAATCGTATCGGTTATATACTCGCATCTAGGACAATCAACTTCTGGCTTAGAACGTGTTTTATTTGGATTCAGAATCCGACGCACTAGCTGCTAGCGTCTCCTAGCTCTAGACTCGGATGGCAGTGGTGGCACTACGCAGATAGACCAAAGTATTGGTGGAGCTTATAACCCATTTTATCAATTTCTCCTGGATTTCAACCCTATAAACCCCTATTTTTTTCAATTTCTCCACGATTCATAGCCCTAGTTTCTCCAGTCTCCTTGATTAACATGATTTATACCGCTATTGATACGTTCTACTTAACAGACGAGCAGCTGCAAGATTCTCCATCAAGAAAAGATGGTATTGATGAACACACGGAGATGATGCTTCGAATATATGGTTGCGATCTCATTCAAGAGAGCGGTATCTTATTAAGATTGTATCCTTTTACCTTATTTTTTTTCAATTGAATTTAGTTTCTCTATTTCTTTTTTCTGAATAAACGAATTAGCTTTAACTAGCGGAGGTAGATTATACTCATCTACTTTTAGTTATTTGTCAATTGAGCTGATATTATCTTGTTAGTAATTAGATATGTACTCCAGAAATTCAGAAGAAAACCATGATAATAATATCCTTTTTATGATTTTCCCGCTCGTATAGTTGTTTGAGTAGCATTAGCTGTACATAAGTGCAAATTCTGCTCATAAACCATTGATTAGAAACAAACGAGGTTGAAGATTACACACACATATTTCATTTTTTGTTTGGGTATTGTTATTGACACTCCAAAATATGTTAAGGGGGGGATTTCGGCTGGGGTCTGCCGAGTTTAGGCCTTAAATTCGGCAGACCCCCTCCGAATTTAAGCTTGAAATTCAACCATCCCCCACGGAACGTAGTGTAAAATGTTGGTTTGGCTTGGTTCGGCAGGGGAATGTCGAATTTCATGTTTTTTGTTGTCTTCCCCTTAACAAATTCTGGAGTGTCAATAACAACACCTTTTTGTTTTAGTATGTTGCTATTTTTCATTTTACTGTAGCATGGTTTTCTGCTGTAACAGTGTTACTGCGTACTGGAACCCCCTCAGCTTGAATTTTTTCTAGGCAGGGCATGCTTACAGGGAATTATTTTATCCATACAGGGTAAGCCCTAAGACAATATTTTTTCCACACAGATCAAGCTCTAGGTTTGTTTTTTGCCAAGCTGGGCAAGCCCTAGGACCTTGGTAGTTTCTGAAGTGAAATAGGAACAACAAAAAGTGTTAGTCTTAGTGAAAAGTGAAATTTGCATTTAAATAAACTTGAAAACAAAAGATTGAGTTGTCTTTTTTATGGTTTAGGCTTAGTAAAAAGTGGTATGTTGGTCTAATTTTTGGTTTATGAAAAGTGATCATAGGTTAAGAATGGAGTTTTCCTTATATACATTACATTACCTCGGGACCTTAGAGTGCTCGCAATTACTGTATATTTTTTCTTTTCTAATTTGAGGTTTATGCAATTTCTTTATTAAATAACATTAATAACTTTGATAAGCATAGCAAAATGCTCAACACTTAAAGGGATAATACCTAGGCGATTCGAACTGTTTTAATCTTAAGTCACAAGATTTCTTACATTCAACGTTTTTTGATCTCAAACTGACAGAGTCACCTATCATTTTAGAGCGGGGGTATAGTTTTATGTGCAACGTTTTAGGGGGTATACTATTTCTTGTTTTGTTTTGTTTTTTGTTTTTTTTGTTTTTGTTTTTTTTTGTTTTTGTTTTTTTGCCCATGGCATTTTGATTACCTTAATGATAACAGACCTCAAGCTGTGATGGCAACCGGACAGGTTTTGTTTCACAGGTTTTACTGCAAGAAGTCATTTACTCGGTTCAGCGTGAAGGTATTTTAAATGTCACATTAATTTTTGTTCAGTGATATTTGGTTATGAGAACATTGTTGATATGTGCGTATATGCAGAGGGTTGCTGCAAGCTGTGTTTGGCTTGCATCAAAATTAGAGGAAAGCCCAAGAAGAGCAAAGCAAGTGATTCTGGTCTTCCACAGGATGGAGTCCAGAAGAGAAAATTTACCAGTTGAGCATTTGGATTTGTTCTCAAAGGTTTTATTTTAGTGTTTGTATGTTATTTTTTGTTTTTAAAGCTGCTACACCGTCAATGCAATGTTATGTGTGTATCTCACATGAATTCTTGTATTATTATATTACCCCATCAGAATATCATTAGTTAATTAAAAAATGTACAATTAGAAACTTGTGTTAGTTCAGTTTATGCCTTCTCTTATCTGGATTTGGTATGTAAGATCATTATCAATTTATGTTAAAATCTGCTCTCTTTGTTTTAACTGCAGAAATATCAAGAGTTGAAAAATGATTTGGTGAGGACTGAGCGCCATTTGTTGAAAGAAATGGGTTTCATTTGTCATGTGGAACATCCTCATAAATTCATATCGAACTACCTTGATATACTTGAAACTCCTCCTGATCTTGCACAAAAAGCTTGGAATCTTGCTAATGATAGGTAATATCATTTAAACTATTTCTCTATTGGTGCACAACTTGTCTTTTAGCTAGTTTGAAGCATATGAAAAATTTTGTGACTTCATACAACAAAGCTAATTAGACAATTGATGGAATATTTTATTCATATTTTAAGTCCTACAAAACTAATACAATAAGCCTCCAAATTGCACTATGAAGAAAACTGCTACATTTGAATCTCAAGTAAATAATATGATACTGATTACAGACTAACGAAATTTTTTTGCAATCATCATTTTATCAGTGAAAGTCTCTAAGAATAAAGATAATATACTAGCATTATCCTTGAATTATCTTCAACTCGTGCTGTCTTCTATTGTATCGAAACATTATGCCTTCATAGTTATCTCATTAACTTATCATTTGAGGGTTGTATTGTACTTAATTGATATAAATACTAGCATTTTGCATGTTCCTTCTTCCATGAGTTTGTAGAAGTTGAACTCACACAATCGTAACATGCTAAGACTTGACTGCAACAAAGTAAAACTGCTTCAAAGATTTTTTAATAAATTCATAAAACTTAGAACTTTTCTTTTATGTAAACATCAACATAGACAATGTGCTTGTATATATTTGATGTTCTTTTAAAAAGATTATGCTTACAACGCTTGCATACAACGCACACACACGTGCGCGCGCGTATGTGCAAAACTAATGTTTGTTTTTTGAATAGTTACTTGAAAATTAACTTTAAATCACATTTTCTTTGACCAAAATCTATGGTAAAGCAAACAAAATATGTAGTTTTCATCTCTTTCTATTTGTTTCATGTTCAATGTTTAATTTGAAGCATCGGCTAAGAAGCTACATACAAAATAAATTCCAGACGAAATAGCAAAATTAAGCAACAAAGTAAAAACAGACGTTGGAGTTTAGTAAAGGCTACCCATTTTTAGTCTTGATTCTTATCGACGGATACAGTCTGAAAGTTGTAACAATTAATTAGTAAATACAGTTTATTTTTGCTTGGAAAAAACATCTTATGATAAAGTATAGGGAAATATATGATAAAACTGCAAAAATAATTATTTATTGTAGTAAATTAAAGATGTTATGTTATTTAATATTCTAAGATGTTTAATATTTCTTAATATTTATTTCGTACATGCCATTTGTTGTCTTTATTCAAAATGATGTGGCAGTGCTACATGGATTCATGTATTTCCATGGTTACATGTCTTGGTCATGATCTCTTGCAATATTATTATTTCCTCTTTCAAGGGATGACTAGGTTACAAGATGATGCGATAGGGATGACAAATCTTGTGCAATGTGCATTAAGTGCAATCATTAGAGTGGGATTTTAACCAGTTAGCTGCCTATGTATTATTTGTATAGATATACCACCAAAGCAATTGTCATTAAGTGCTCATTATTGTAGTTTTTGATTTTAACCATCCTTTTAGTATAATTAGGTAAAAAGGTTCACACCAAGAAACCTGGCAATTTTGTTACCTTCAAGCATATTATATCTCTCTAACTAAATTTAAGGCTGCACCAGTTTTAATGTTCTAATATTTGTTTTGTGCGTGAGTGCAATTGATACACAGATGAATTTTTGCTCATATGTTTTACGGACTCTCCTTGACATATTGCTTTGCCATACGAGTTATGTATTTATTTTTATCATATGTATACATCCGATTATTTTTCTCTTATTTTGTCTTCTTGAAGTTTGCGAACGAGATTATGTGTTCGGTTCAAGAGTGAGGTCATAGCCTGTGGAGTTATATATGCAGCAGCACGTAGATCCCAGATTCCACTTCCAGAAAATCCACCTTGGTGGCTGGTATTTGATGCAGATCAGAATGGAATCGATGAAGTTTGTAGAGTTCTTGCACATCTATATACTCTTCCAAAGGCACAATACATACCGGTATATAAAGACAAAAATGACTCTTTTACATCTTTCAATAAGACCCCAGAAGCACAAGCTCAAATTTCAAAGGTAAATAAATAAACGTGTAACACTTATACCTATATTAGGGAGAATTTAATAATTCTAAACGACATGTGTCCTAGGTTTATACTTTATTATCTAGCCTGATATTCATGATTTAAAACCTGGAGATGATGCCTTTTTAATTCTGCCTTTCTGTTATCATAAAGTAACTATTTATCTGGTAACATATATTTATTTCATTTATTGATGATAGAAAATAGACTAAAAGCTAAACAGGTCCAAAATAACCAGATTTGATGTACCTTTTTACACTTAGCAGTTAGCTCATCCCAATCTTTGTTGTTTAGGACATGGGCATGTCTACAATGGTTTTTACACTGTTAGAGCACACTTACTACTTAATGAGTATTGATTATAATGTTAAGATCTTTAATCATTGTTGATATTGCAATGAACCGACGCTGCTAAGCTTAGTATTTTGTGTATTCATGTTAACGTGGAGTTTGAGATGAATAATGCCGATCATAGGAAATATTGTTGATGGTACATAGCATCATAGTATGTGCATGGATATATATCAAAATAACTTTTCTATTACAGATCACTATTTCATAAACTTTTGCTTAAAAACTTATTGTTCCTATTTTTATCAGGAGAATTTGGCTAATAGCACTGCTGAAAATGAGGATAACCTAAATACAGATGGTAAAGTTGAGGAGATAAAGAACAATGAAGGTGACTCAAAATCTAAGCATACTGATATAAATATGAGAGAAGAATCTATAATAAAACTAAATACAGAAAGAAGTAGAGAGAAAGAAAGAGAGAGATCAAGGGGTAAAGATAGAGATGCTAGAGGAAGGGACTCGGATAGCGAGCGTGATCGAAGAGGAAGAGAGTCTGATAAGAAGAGAGAGAAAGAGTTTGATAGGGATAGGGAAAAACACAAAGAGAGAAGTCATCGCTCCAAGGAAAAAGGCTCAGGTATAAATGCATTTGCCGTAATCTCCATTGTGTTTGGTATTTTAAAGTTCTTGATATTGGCCTTGCACCACGATTTCCATACATCACTTGGTTCCTACTTCCTATGCCACGAACCTCGCCTTTTAAATATCCTTTTTTACTTCTCTGAGTTATGCTATATTCAATTTCAACTTTTTTGTCCTAAACTGGCAATTTTTTTGGGCAAAATTCAGTTTAATCCAATTTTAAATTTGCATTGCCAACTAATTGGACAAAGCCATATTTTAACCATACTGAATTGGTTTGCTTAAGACCTTTTTTATGGTGCAGGACACTTGGATAAATCAAGACATTATTCCTCTGCAGGTAACCTTTAATCAATCCCACCCGCCCACCCCCACCTCCCCCCCCCCCCCCCCAAAAAACCCCCTTATTTATTTATTTATTTATTAGTGGTGTTGATGATTGCGTATGCATTATGAGCCTCTTCAATGCCTAGATAGCTCAGACTAAAAAGTGAAACTTTTGCTTTGTCAATTAACCCGTGATTCCTCTGTACTTTCCTTAAATTGAACAAAGGTGTTATCTATTTTATCCACTGAATAATAATCTATCATATCAGACTTCATGATATAGATTCCTCAAAATAACTTCCACATCTTAGCCTGAGATATACCTTGCCTTTAGTTTGTCTATTTTACATTCACGTTTTATTTAGTATTTGGTCATAGATATTAAATCTACTTTAATTGCATTTCTTGTTGCAGATAGGAGCGACTATTATAGCTCTTCACATTCTTCTCGAGACAAGGAACGGCACAGGCATTATTCGTGAAGTCTTTTAACTTTAGACTGCTGCTTCATGATTTTGAAATAGCTGATGGTTTGCACCTATTTGATGAGAGAGTGAATTTGCATTTTCCTTGTTATTACCACAGCCCAGAGTCCGCAGATAAATTTGTATTATGAAAACGATAGTCTGCGTGCACTCTGGACTTCTAACTTGTAGAATATGTTAATTTTTTTTACTGAACTGTATGATATGGAGATGAATTGATATGATTACTCCAAAATTTCCTTTCCTTGAATAGCAGTTATGTTTCTGTCTAGGGCCAGTGCATTTTATTGGTGTCTTGTATGCAAGGACGGTGATTTAATCGGCTGTAAATTAGGCTGAGGTGACAAATAGAGGTTTGCTATAAATTTCTAGGCGTCAAGTTACATTATTGTAGTTTGTTATGTGGTTTAAGTGTTGATTTTGTAGTGTTCTACTGTTGTTGTAATTGAGAAATTAGATTGTATTTTCAATTTAACATGAATACAGTAAAGTTTGTTTGAATTCTAAGTTAAAATCAGTAGTAAACATTTGTTGCTGTATACTGTGTATGCATGTTGTTTTAATTAATGAATTTGGTGCTACAATTTCATTTGAGCATGAACAGTGTAAGATTTACTATAAATTAAGATTTTGTTTTGGTTGAAATCTTAAGTAGAGTTGTTTATCTGAAATTATTGATCTTTCATTTTGTTTTAATTGATGATTTTGATTATATTCTTCTATATTAAGTTGAACAGTGTTAGGTTTAATATAGTTCTAGTTGTAGTTTTGGCAGAAATCTTTAGTCTTTTAGGTGATTTTCTTATTCTTCTTCTTTTTTTCTATATTATGTTTATGTTGTTTTAGTTGATGAATGCGACACCATTCATTTATATGAACATGAACTGCGTATGAGTCAGTATAGCTTCAGTATACTTTAATATTTATTTTTCCTTTTTTATATTTTATGCTTTAACTTTTTTATTTTTATCTCATGTTTTAGCTTTTATTGTTTTGATGTTTTTTTTTCTCATTTTTGGTATTGAAATAATGTGGTAATTAGTTCAAGTATAAAATTTAATAATTGTTGACCATAAATGATGTGGTATTTATTAATTGGTGCCATAGTAGTACATCTTGACCTATCATTGCTTGACATTTTTTTTTGTTATTATTTGTGAAGCAAAAAGTAAATAAACTTCGTATATTGAGTTATATCTTATTTATTTTGCAAATTAGGTTTGCTAATGTGTACCATTGATTAATTGTAGTAGCCAAATGAGGCAAAATGATCCAAATTATTTTGTGAAATGCCTTTGAATCATCGCTCATTTTCACATTGTGTTAATGCTCACAATTTTATGATGCACTAGCTAGTCGTGTGAGTAATTTCTTTCCAACAAAGTGTACAGTAGCTGTGTTGGATTGATGAAATAATATTTGTAGTACAGTTAGTGATTATTGCTTTGATATGTTTTTCTTCTTCTGTATATTAAAGATTTGGTACAAGAAGTGGCGTTTAGTACTTATATTGTTTTATTTTTTATATTTTTATAGTTTTTAGGTAATTTGTGGTCTGGTTGAACTTAAGGTATGGTTGTAATGTTTAGATTGATGTATGTTAAATTTGATTTTTTTTTTGTTCTACGGGTGCGGCACAGTAGAAATAAGACTTGAGTTCTGGTAAAAAGACCCAGATTTGATTCATACCATGCGTTTCTCTATCCTATATAAATTTATTCGGAGGTATGAAGGCTTGGATCAGTGGACGGCTTTTCTATACCCTACTCAGGAATTTACCGGTTCGCCGGGTTCTCCTGGGTTTTGAAAAAAACAAACAAATTTAACTTTTTTGAAATGATTAGTTTGAGATGTTTAATTTGATTGCAGTTAACCAAAATAAAGTACATCCAATGTCTTATTTCTTCTTTTATCATGACCCTCATGATTAAATTGATTGTTATTTTAAGTTCATTTTTCTACTGTGTCCTTTGAATAGTCAAAAAATTGTTCAAATATTATATATTGTATTTGTTATTCGCTAGAATCTTTTTAAAATTATTTTTTTAAGCTATAAGTGGTGGTTATAGTTTATGATAATGATAATGAACATTATCGTTTCACTTTCATTCTAGAACTCTTGAGTGCAAATTTACTCATTAGTCTTTGTTAAGTATCTAAGTGAAATCTATGTTTTTGTTTTTGTGAAAAGTATTTTGAACATTGTGATATAAAGATATTTTGATGTAATATATTAGTTTCTTTATGTTTTAATAAAATATACTGAAATACATATAAGCTCCATTTTACCTATGTACCATAATATATAATACATAATACAATAAAAATAAGACAATTGTATTTATCAGTTTTATGTTTGGTTTTTATTTTTATTTTTCATTAATGTTTATGTTTTATCTTTTGTTTTTATTATTTATTATTTTTTAACGTTTGTGTTTACCATTTCCTTTTATGTTTTATATTTTTAGTTGAAGTTTTATTTTTTTGTATTGAAGTTTCATATTTTATTATTAGCTTTTTGCATTTTCTTTTATGTTTTCATTTGTACCTTTTATTTTTACCGTTTTATTGTTTAGCTTATTTTTTCCTTTTAGTATTTAATATATTATTTTGATTATTATATTATCGGTATATATATTTGTATCATATTATTTTAATGATTTCTTCTAGCATTTAAAATTCTTTACTTTAGTCATGATTATAAAAATTAGAATGTATTCTTTTTAAAAGCTGGTAATTATTGAAATGTTTGCTTATAACTTTTGTCGTCGTTTAGGAAAGAAAATGTGGCATTTGGTGTTAGTTTTATTTGTTTGTAAAAATGCAAACCGAATGTTTTGAGCATCTTGTAAATTATATGTCATTAGAGAATTTGATGATTAATTATTTGATATTTTGAGTTGATTTTTTGTGAATATTTTATATTATTTTTATCCGCTATGTTTAAAAGTAAAAAGTTGATTAATTTTTTTTATACAATATTTTTATATTTCAAGTGCAATATGCTAACTCATAGTACTGAAGATGGAGGAAAAAGTGTGGTCATTGCAATATGCTAACTCGTATTGTAAATCGAGTAGAATCAGATTCCTTTTCCCTTCAACGTCTTCAAGTACTCATGGCAGTTCCTCTTCCAATGTCCCAACTTCAAGAAAAAGTGATAGTCACCTTGCTCTTGTTCCTTTGACTTCCCCTTGCCACCCTTCGACTTACGTTTTCTTTTCTTCGAACCTTTCGACGAAGCTACTCTTGACAACAAGCATTGCAATCGGTTTTTTTTGGTGAATATACTCTCGACGGTCCTTAACATATTAAAGAGCTCAAAATAATATACTTCAACGAATTCATATTTTAATCCAATATGAATGGGTCGAACCGAGGACTCAATTATTCAATATTTAATTCAGTCTGTAGCTCAGTATCTAGAGTAGTACCTAGGTTGACTTACCGCTCTATGTACCCAATCATATTGAATACGTGGTCTTGGACCGATGAACCTTTGCTCTTCGTGTGAAACAGTTTCCACGAGATCTTATACCTCACGGTATGAGATTGTTATCATATAGATTTTGTAGATGAGCGAACATTTCACAAATATTCATCTTTTCATGTTGTCTTTGGAGCTCGATGCTTACAGTATACAGCATGTTACAATGAGCTAGTTCGCAATCCATTTCCAACTTTCGTAAATCTTAATTTCTTCGGTTGTGGCACCTTTGTCGAGTTTAGTTAAAGGTTCATTAGCGATGAAAAACCAAAGCATTTCATATGTGAGTGCAATTTTAACATTCCTAAGCCAATCTTTGTACTTTGTTTCCATTAAATCGTTTTTTTAAGAATAGTTTCATAATTGTCATTTATCTACGTGAATTCATTATAGTAAATTAAATATCATTGCATATGTTAGTATAGTTGTTAGAATGATTTATTATATTTATCTAATAAGACTCTCACAAAATTTTGCATCTCTAAAAAACCCTAAAAGCGAAATGAGAATTTCATAAATTCCTTCGATGGACGCTAGGATCCGTTTATCATGTTACTACGATCTTGAGCTTGCTCAATAAATTGTAGTCCCCATTAGCGGTAAGTAACCCTTTACTACTTATATCTTATATAACTTCTAACCTACTTTTTAACTATGCTCCTAATCATCTTCATGACCTTGAGTTTGCTCAATAAATCATGAAGTACATTAGACACTCTAGACCTAATCATTTCGTATATCCTAAGAGGAGTTATGTAATTCTTCAGTTTGCTCAACAAAGTTACATACCATTCTTACATACATTATAACAATTCGGTATTGAGAAGTAATTAATTAAAATTATTAATGGTGATATAATTAATTAAAATGAATTTTTAAAGACTAAATAATAATAATTTTGGAATTATTTGTAAATATTGGAATTTTGATGATAAAAATATTAATGATGAAATATAAATTATTTTTTAAGAATTATTTAAAGAGATTATGGATTGAATTATTATAGGATTTATTAACGATTGGGTTTGAAATGTAATTAAAAAAATAATTAAATTAAATAGACAAAATTTATATAAAATATAATGTGTTTATTTAATAACTAAATGGGTTAGAATAAAATGCTAATAGGCTTCATGAAAAAAATATAAATAAATAGTAAATGGAGTTAGCGACCAAATCTAGCCCAAGTCCATTTAGCTCAAACCCAAACTTTTTTTTATCACAAGAGCGATACTTATTTTAAGCAGAGTACTTATTATGATGTCTCAGAGTTCGAACACATGCCCATTAGAACCTCTGTCTAAAGTGTCACACCTCTAACCACTTGAGCTAGAGGTCTTTGGCAAACCCTATAATAGTTGAAATTTTCAACCATCGAAAATCGACACTAATACGTCCTCGTGCCGCAAATCCAAGTGTCGGAAAGCCTGATTGTTAGGGGAAAAAGTAGATAAAGATAGAACAGAATCCCACACAAATGGAATGACATATATTATTTCAATATATAATCTTTACAGCAAAAGAATTGACTACAATATTAGAATTTAACCTAGATTCAGCCTGGACAGTTATGAACCCTCCGTCTTTATAAATTGTGAAAGATAAAAACAAATGCAATAGATGCAACGGATAATAGAATACGTCCATACGTAGATGAAGATCTCTAGCACTCCTCTGAAAACTCCAAGCGTCTTCAACTAAACCTGAAACTATCAAATCTGACTCGAGTATTAAAAATATCCGAATCAAGCTTGATAAACCAGCGTGAGAAATTCGAACCATAAAAATATGATGTAGTCATAGATGGGTACTAAACAAAACCTTTGAAAATAATAGTATCTCGTAAGACCACACCACTCATAAATACGGATGAGTTTTTACCTTACGATAACCAAAATACTTTATACGGAAAATCACTTTGATATTATTATTAATGACATTAGCTAGAAAACACTTTCACATAAATATATATATATATATACAAAGAAAGTATCAATACCCGGACTATGGTAATATATCCGGACTAGGTCAACAAAATATGCCGGACGGAATATATGATACCAAAAGGGGTAGCTGAAATGTTTGCAAAGCATTACAGCTATTTTGAGACCACAATCAAAACCGTAAAGCTCGTATTTGGAATTGGATTTCCAACATGATAGAGAACTAGTGGCATTTTCCTTCGATCCACGCATAACAACCATAGTTCCCGCGGTGACCTTATCACTTGTCTCAAGCTAGCCACTTGGAACTGCACTTGCTACACTACTATGGTATAGCATATTTGCTTAATGGATTTACACGGTCTCCGTCAGCCTCTAATACTTGTCCATTTCATCATCTTAAGGCAACATATGACTTGCGGCAACAGATGCCTTTCATTTCTCATAACCGATAGCCCAAAATATGTCATGCATAGTATCTCGTATCATTCCTGGGATGTGAGGCTGGTAAGGCTATGCTTTTTTTCATAAAGCCATACTTTGTTTTCCACAAAGCCGCACTTTATTTTTTCACAAAGCACAATCCACTTAGAATGCCACATTGTCATTCTTTAATCACACAACTTATTTCTACAAAAGTATAACCCTTGAGCTCGTACGTCTCAAGAAAGGGTGTTAAGCTAAGAGGAGTTGCCTCCTCCGTCACCAAGAAGATAATAAGTGGATAGTGATTAATTAATTGATCAAAAATTAACTGTCAGACACTCGTCCATACAAGTTCGTTCTAGGACTGAACAAAACCGAAGGCACTCCTCCTACCACATCCCTTTTTATGGTAATCACCCCTAGGATCAGTAGCGAGTAATCCTTGCATTATGGAGATTTCAAATCACAACAGGACCATTGCTATAATAAATATCTCTATATTGGAAGCGACCCAGAGAATGTCAACAAGCAGTCCTTTTGCTATGAAGATCTTTAGTCTTTAATACAATGAAGATTTCAGAATGCAGACACCACTTCCATATAAATATAATATGGGGTAAACCCCCGAGACTCGTGATAGCAATCCCTATATTATGAAGACCTCCGGTCTTCAGTAATCATCATCTTTAACACGTCTTCACTTCCAAACGAATACATTGGTTCAAAGTGGTTTTCCGATAGGAATTACCCAAATTCGACCCTGGTTTCTTCGAACCAACCATCGATAAAAACGTATTTAGGTATATAGGTGATTATCACACAACATTTAATTAATTAACCTTTTTTATTTAAATCAAATTTATCTTAGTGATATATTCATTAAATCATTTCTTTATCTTTTTCAGAGTATATGGAATCATTAAGCCTCATTTATCAAATCCTTTGGTTAATTAAAACCCCTTTTAAATCTTGGAATAATTCTAAATCATTTCACCTTTTTACTTAGGAAAAACATTTCCAAATTATTTATTTAAATCTCATACTGGAAACATTATTGAGTAAAAAGGATCATGGAAACTGTACTTATTCTACTCAATATCAATTTCTGTATTCAACCTTTACTATCCGTAGAAAAACAGTGAAATCACCTTTTAAATTCACAGATAGTACGGATTCCCTCATCGTAATTTAATACCAAGTATAAGAAGGTCATTTCTATTCAATCCAAGTTGTTTGAATTTGGAAAATTATATCTTTTATACTTTGGGAAATTTTGATCCGAGTAAATCAAATTTACCATCCCCTCAGTCGGGCCAGTCTAGGTAGCCAGGGAGGACAGGCAATTGGTCTCCTAAACCAGGCCTAGAGACTACCTTTTTGTCACCAATAAGGTGGTCAAGTTATTTGATCAACATTAAATCTTTTAACATGCTTGATTTACTTTTAATTATTGTAGAGCATCCGGGCTTTTCCTTCGATCTGTTCCATTTCTCGATCAGATTTTCTGTGACACTTACGAATAAAACAAATGTACTGGTCGTTTTCGTATACTCATTTTTAAACCTCTTAATCATTTTTAAATTACTTAATTATTTATTTGAAAAGTTCACAAAAGATTCAGGAAATAATAATTAAGTTAAAACCATTGTTTGCAAATGTTATTAAAAAGTGCTACATATAGTATTTTAAAAGCTTATTTGGTTAAAACAACTTTTCTATCATTTTGAAAATTTGTTTATATAACTCAAATCTCTTTTAAAACATTTTAATAGATTTATAAAATTTATTTAATATTTTTAAACATTTAAAAAATATTCATCTTAAATTAATTTTAAATTTGGGTTTTAAACTGCAAAACCACGATTTTTCTGAGAACTTGTTTTGGACTTATTTAAAAATTTACACAATGAAATATTGATTTTCTTTCTTCATTTAAAATCTATGGATACAATAGTCCAGAAAATTCTTATCTTGAAGAATTCCAAGTTATATTCCATTCTCTACACTTGTTTGAATTCTACGGCGCGAAATCGCGAACTACTGTTACGCGACGCATCTAGTTTTGACTTGTTTTCAACTTCACTTCAAACTTCATGGAAACACTTTTAAATGTTTATAAAACATTTCTGAATCATTTTAAACTCATTTAAATAAATACTTTTCATATTTCAAACTCATTTTTCATTTAATTTCATATTATAATACCATATTGTTATAGTATTCATTTCAACTCTTTTTAGATATTTAAAACCAACAAGAGGCTAAACAACTCCATACACATATTATTTATGGATTAAATTTCCATTTAATTAACTATGGTTAATTATTAACCATTTTTCTTCTTATTTATCAAACCATATTATCAACAATACCACAACCATATAACCAATCATAATATCAACAAAGTTATCATCCAATATCAAACATTTAATCATCCAATATATTTAAACCTCTAAATCATTATACTTGAAATAATCTAGAGATTAATTAGTAAAAATGTGAGTACTCACTATCACAAATGCTCCCACCTTCCCAAGCTCCAAAAAATCCAGCAGAGCATCGTAGTACTTCAAACTTCCTCCAATCTTCTTGGAACGAATCCGACGGCACTACTCTCCAATATTTTCACTTTGGAGCTTCCCGAACTTCTTCCTTTCTTCCAAATGGGCTCGGCCTAGCCTTGTTTGGGTAGTGGAGCTAGGCCTTAGTGTTGACGGTGGTGGTCATATACTTAGAAGAGAAAGAGGTGGAGTTTGGACTTGCTTTTAAGGTGGAATACTATATTTTTTATTTACTTTCTTTTTTTCTACTTTTTTCGCCATTATTTTCCTAAGGAAAGAAGCCATTAAAATAGCTTAAAGGAAGAAGAAAAAGAGATGGATTTGTGTGAGAAATGGAAGTGGTATGCATGACTATTTATAGCCTGAGGATCTTTAACCTTAATCTTTGTCAAATGACACAAATACCCTTCCTTAACCTTCAAGTGAAATGTACTTTTTCAACACTTACCATCTTCACATCACATCATTACTTTATGTCATCTTTACTTAATATTTAAGGGATGAACTTAGTTGGAAAAGTGGACTAAGGTGGAGATTTGATTTTATTTGCTTTTGTTTTAATGTGGTTTGATTTGATTTGATATGTGTTGGATTTGGTGAAAATATCTTCTTTAAGTACTTTTCTTTACTTAATTAAACAATTAGATTAATTAATCCTAAGTTAATATAAGTGAGGTGTTTTTTTTGTTTATTAATGTGTTTATATGACAATTATTCAAGTTGCACAATGTTTACACAACTTATATTGAACAAAACGTTGATTTTTTTGACAATACGTTTTCTGATCACATTTACTGTTTTTAATCAAACTATTTATTTATGTAAACACAACTATAAAATTTATTTTTATGATCTTTAAATAATTAAAGCAAGATAAATTGAGTTACAAAACCAATTAAATAATATTAAAATGCAATTGTAAAAATACGACATCGATTGGTCAATGTGTGACGGAGTTTGTCTATCTTTATAAAACAAGTATATATATTTATAAAAAATTTATCAATCAATTATCATCATTTTATAACAATTTAAAAAGAATTATTTATCATTTAAAACAATTATTGAACGTATATCTAATTTTATCGAAGACCGTCTTTTGTCAATTTTACGATGAAACTCCAAAATCTGTTATTTTTGTAAACCAATTCTAAAAATAAGTTCACCATTCTTATTTATCACATAAAACATGATTATTTAAGTTTGAAAATTCTATATTTGAATATTTATAGTTAATTAAATATTACATTTGAAAGTGATAAAATTACAGGTCCTTACATACTTCCCCCCTTAAAAGAATTTCGTCCCCGAAATTAAACCAAAACCCGATAACACTTACTCAAAACAATCTTTAAACTCAATTCTGTATGATATACACAGATCATCCATACCAATATCTGATTTGATCTTTTATTTGAATCCATAACATTACTTCCGAACTATTATTGATCCCCCGATCCTCTAGTGCGGACTCTGATCAGGCTCTTTGATAAAAAACTTTCGTTTCCCTTACATAGCTCTCAACTATGATAGAAAACTTCAGTACCCAAACATAAACCCTCATCAATGTTCATCGTCAAGAATCGAGTGATAAATCCTCTTTCGGACCAATGAGAACACCTTAAAGTTCTGTACTCGAATCTAAGATCAAATTTGTGTGACGAAATGATCTACGTACAACATGCATACTTAATAGTTTCCTAAAACATTTTATAAAGCTTTTATCTTTAATTTAAACACTTTTATAAACCTTTTATTTCCTTAAAATATTTATTCATGAAAAATTTCTACTTTCTTTCCAAAGAAACCATTTACATTTTTTTAAAGATAAATTATCTTTTACTTCTAAAATTATAATAAACTTCTTATATTATAATATACTCCATTTTAAATAATATTAAAAACACCTTGATAACATTTAACAATCACTAATTTAATTCATTAATCAATGATTCACGTTATCTTTTAAACTTAAACACATACTTTGTAAGAAATCTTTATGAAAATATTTCATAAAATTTTAACTTCGGTTTAAATACTTTTTAGAAAGTTATCTCTTTAAACTTTTTATTTTCGAATATCTTATCAATTGATCCAATGGAAGATAGAAGAACTGCACAGAGGGAATAATCCAAAAGGAGATTTATTAATTAACATCATATTTATACATCCACTTCTAACCCTAGCCTGTACTACGGACTTACAAAATACTGCTTACCATCATACAACTATATGGATACTAATGCTACCATTCTATCCTTGAGCCCTTTCTAAGGTAGATAGTACTTTATCCTTGATACCTAAGTCACCCAATCTCATCTTTGGATAGTCCTTTATTAAATGTCTCTCCTCGAAGCACCAAATGCAAGCCTGTTTGGGACAATCTTTGGCTTCATGTCTTAGGTTCTTGCATTGGTAGCAACCCATTGTCTTCTTTGTTTTAATTTTCGGTTTCTTCTTTGTTCTAGGGCATTCACGTAGAGAATGTCCTTGCCTTTTACACTTGAAACAGAATATATCAATCCTAAAAGATTTTTCTTTCTTCTTTTTCTTTGCTTTCCTTTTATCCCTTTCCTTTATTTTCCTATCCTTATAAAGAACTGTATAATGTCCTTCTTTACCGCATCTGTAATAAAAGATGTCGGCATAAGATCTTAGTTTTAATTTCTCTTCTGACTCCTTTTGTGCACATAATCTTCGTGCTTGCTTTGGATTAGCCCAATATCATTCCCCGGCATAAAATAAGACATCCTACCCCTAAGTGGTATTCCAAGTTATTAACAGAAGATTTGTACCATTACTTTCTTGACTTATCCAAATTACTTGATTCAAAATTGTTTGGATTTGAAATTGCCTTGATTGTACAATGATAAGAAGAATAATTTACCAAGTGTTTGATACCATTCGCCCAAGCCAACATATGATCGATACTCAGAAGATTATTTCCATGATTACCAAATGGATCAAGACCTTATTCTTGGATTCCAAAGGGATGACATTTTATATATTTTCCATATCTCACGAATATTTATACTTTTGTATATATAAAATATACTCCTTTTAAAACGGTGTGTCGATTCGCCTTGTCTAATTATTTAGGAATCCCTATCGATTACATGGAGCTCTTCATACACCGACCAGAATTCATAAACTACTCAACAGATTAATCACCACAAAATATTTTTATATCAAATAACGAATACGCACTCATATATATAATACTCTCAAACTCATTCATGGATGTTACTAACCCTATTTTTAACGAGTCACTCATTCTAGGGGATTATTAACCCTATCTATAATGAGTTTTACCCCACCAAAGCCTAGGTGATCGCTCAACCTAAGCTCTGATACCAAACATAACGATCAGAATTTTTGACCCTCAAAAATCGATACTAATACATCATGTGCCATAAATCCAAGTGCCGGAAAGCCAGATTGTTAGGGGAAAAAGAAAATATAGATAGAACAGAATCTCACATGAATGGAATGACATATATTATTTCAATACATAATCTTTACAACGGAAAATTTTGAATACAATATAAGGATCTAACCTAGATTCAGCCTGGACAGTTACAATTACAAATGGTGAAAAATAAAAACAAATGCGATAGATGCAGGGGATGCAGCAGATAATAGAATACATCCTTATGTAGATGAAGATCTCCAGCTCTCATCTGGAAACTCCAAACGTCTTCAACTAAACCTGAAACTACTCGGATCTGACCTGAGTATTAAAAATACCCAGATCAGGCTTGATAAACCAGCATGAAAAACTCGAACCATAAACATATGACGGAGTCATAGAGGGGTACTAAACAAAACATTTGAAAAGAATAGTATCTCGTAAGAACACACCGCTCATAAATACGGACGGGTTTTTACCTTACGATAACCAAAATACTTTATACAGAAAACCACTTTGATATTATTATTAATGACATCAGTTTGAAAACGCTTTCAAATAAATATATATATATACAAAGAAAGTATCAATACTCGGACTATGGTAATATATCCGGACTAGGTCTGCTAAATATACCAAACGGAATATATGATACCAAAAGGGGTAGCTGAAATGTTTGCAAAGCATTACAGCTATTTTGGGACTACAATCAAAATCGTAAAGCTCGTATTTGGAATTGGATTTCCAACATGATAGCGAACTAGTGGCCTTTTCCTTCGATCCACGCATAACAACCATAATTCTCGCAGTGACCTTATCACTTGTCTCAAGCTAGCCACTTAAAACTGCACTTGCTACACTACTATGGTACAGCGTATTTGCTTAGTGGCTTTACACGGTCTCCGTCAGCCTCTAATACCTGTCCATTTCATCATCTTAAGGCAACAGAGGCCTTGCGGCAACATATGCCTTTCATTTCTCATAACTGATAGCCCGAAATATGTCCTGCAAACCACATAGTATCCCGTATCATTCCTGGGATGTGAGGCTCATGAGGCTACGCATTTTTTCATAAAGCCATACTTTTTTTTCCATAAAACCATGCTTTTCCACAAAGCACATTCCACTTAGAATGCCACTTTGCCATTCCTTAATCACCCAACTGATTTCTACAAATGTATAACTCCCGAGCTCGTGCGTCTCAGGAAAGGGTGTTAAGCTAAGAGGAGTTGCCTCCTCCACCACCAAGTAGATAATACGTTGATAGAGATCCATTAACATGATCATAAATGCACTGCCAAACACTCATCCATACAAGTTCGTTCTAGAACTGAACAAAACCGAAGACACTCCTCCTAGCACATCCCTTTTTTGGGGGATCACCCATATGATCAGTAGCGAGTAGTCCTTGCATTACGAAGACTTCAAAACACGACAGGACCACTACTAGAACAAATATTTATATATTGGGAGTGACCCAGAGAAAGTCAATAAGCAATCCTTTCGCTACGAAGATCTTCGGTCTTTAATACAACAAAGATTTCAGAATGCAGACACCACTGCCATATAAATATAATATGGGGTAAACCCCTGGGACTCGTGACAGCAATCCCTACATTCTGAAGATCTCTGATCTTCAATAATCATCATCTTCAACACATCTTCACTTCCAAATGAATACATTGGTTTGAAGTGGTTTTTGGATAGGAATTAGCGGTTTCTCCGAACCAACCATCGATAAAAAGGCATTTAGGTATGTATATGATTATCACACAACATTTAATTAATTAATATTTTTTTATTTAAATCAAATTTCTCTTATAGATATATTCATTAAATCATTTATTTATCTTTTTCAGAGTATACGGAATCATTAAGCCTCATTTATCAAATTCTTTGGTTAATTAAAACCCTTTTTAAATCTTGGAATAATTCTAAATCATTTCACTTTTTTTACTTAGGAAAAACATTTCCAAATTATTTATTTAAATCTCATATTGGAAAAAATTATTGAGTAAAAAGGATCATGGAAATTATACTAATTTTACTCAATATTAATTTCCGTATTCAACCTTTGCTATCCGTCAAATAACGGTGAAATCACCTTTTAAAATCACACGGATAGTACGGATTCCCTCCTTGGAATTTAATACCAAGTATAAAGGATCATTTCTATGCAATCCAAGTTATTTGAATTTGGGAAATTATACCTTTTATACTTCGAGAAATTTTGATCTGAGTAAATCAAATTTACTATCCCCTCTGTTGGGCCTGTCCGGGTAGCTAAGGAGGGCATGCAACTGGTTTTCCAAACCCAAGCCTAGAGACTACCTCTCTACCGCCCATAAGATGGTCAAGTTATTTGATCAACTCTGTATCTTTTAACATACTTAATTTACTCTTAATTATTTTAGAGAATCTGGGCTTTCTCTTCGATCTGTTTCATTCCTCGATCGTATTTTCTATGACACTTACAAATGGAATAAATTTACTAGTCGTTTCTGCATACTCATTTTTAAACCTCTTAATCATCTTAAAATTACTTAATTGTTTATTTGAAAAGGTTCACAAAATATTCGGGAAAGAATAATTAAGTTAAAACCATTATTTACAAATGTTATTAAAAAGTGCTGTGAAAAAGTGCTGCAAATAGTGTTTTAAAGCTTATTTGGTCAAAGCAACTTTTCTATCATTTTGAAAATTCGTTTATATAACTCAAATCTGTTTTAAAACATTTTAATAAATTTATAAAATTTATTTCATATTTTTAAACATCTAAAAGTATTCATTTTAAATTAATTTCAAATTTGGGTTTTAAACTGCAAAACCGCGATTTTTCTGAAAACTTGTTTTGGACTTAAAAATTTACAAGATGAAATCTTATTTTTCTTTCTTCATTTACAAATTATGGATATAATAGAGCGGAAAATTCTTATCTCGAAGAATTCCGAGCTATATTACATTCTCTACACTTGTTTGAATTCTACGGCGCGAAATCGCGAACTACCGTTACACGACGCGTCTAGTTTTGACCTTTTTTTCAATTTCTTTTCAAACTTCATGGAAACACTTTTAAATATTTATAAAACATTTCTTAATCATTATAAACTCATTTAAACAAATATTTTTCATATTTCAAACCCAATTTTCATTTCCTTTCATATTATAATGCTATATTACTATAATATTCATTTTAACTCTTTTTAGATATTTAAAACCAATAAGAGGCTAAATAACTCCATAAACATATTATTTATGGACTAAATTTCCATTTAATTAACTATGGTTAATTACTAATCATTTCTCTTATCATTTATCAAACCAAGTTATCAACCATATCACAACCATATAACTAATCATAATATCAACCAAGTTATCATCCAATATCAAACATTTGATCATTCAATATATTTAAACTTTCAAATCATTACACTTGAAATAATTTAGAGATTAATTAGTAAAAAAATTAGTACTCACTATCACAAATACTCCCTCCTTCCCAGGCTCCAAAAAATTAGGCAGAGCTTCCGTAGTACTTCATACTTCCTCCTATCTTCTTGGAACGAATCTGTCTGCACTTCTCTCCAATATTTTCACTCCAAAGCTTCCTGAACTCCTTTATTTTTTCCAACTGGGCTTGGCCTAGCCTTGTTGGTTGGTGGAGCCCAGCCTTAGTGATGACGGTGGTGGTTGTGTACTTAGAAGAGAAAGAGGTGGAGTTTGGACTTACTTTTGATGCAGAATACTATATTTTTACTTTACTTTCTTTTTTTCTACTTTTTCACCATTATTTTCATGATGAAAGAAGCCATTGAAATAACATAAAGGAATAAGAAGAATATATGGATTTGTGTGAGAAATGGAAATGGTATGTATGGCTACTTATAGCCTTCGAACCCTTAACCCCTTAAGTTTTGTCAAATGACACAAATACCCTTCCTTAACCTTTAAGTGAAACATACTTTTTCAACACTTACCATCTTCACATCACGTCATTACTTTATGTCATATTTACTTAATACTTAAGGGATGAACCTAGTTGGAAAAGTATACTAAGGTGGAGATTTGGTTTGATTTGCTTTTGTTTTGATGTAATTTGATATGTGTTGGATTTGGTGAAAATACCTTCTTTAAGTACTTTTTTTACTCAATTAAACACTTAGCTTAATTAATCCTTAGTGAATATAAGTGAGGTGTTTATTTCTTTGTTAATATGTTCATATAACAATTATTCAAGTTGCAAAACGTTTACACAGCTTATATTGAACAAAACATTAATTTTTTGACAAAACATTTTATGATAACATTTTTCTGTTTTTAATCAAACTATTTATTTATGTAAACAAAACTTGAAAATATATTTGTTATCATCTTTAAGTAATTAAAGCAAGATAAATTGAGTTACAAAACCATATTAAATAATAATAAAATCCAATTGTAAAAATACAACATCAATTGGTCAAAGTGCAACGAAGTTTGTCTATCTTTATAAAACAAATATATATATATATATATATATATATTTATAAAACTTTTATCAATCAATTATTATCATTTTATAACAATTTAAAATGAATTATTTATCATTTAAAATAATTATTGGACGTATATCCAATTTTATCGAAAACCGACTTTTGTTAATTTTATGATGAAACTCCAATTATTTTTGTAAACCAACTCTAAAAGTAAGTTCACCATTCTTATTTATCACATAAAAAATGATTATTTAAGTTTGAAAATTCTATATTTTAATATTTAAAGTTAATTAAATATTCCATTTAAAAGTGATAAAATTACGAGTCGTTACAAACCTAAACTTTTTATTTCATGAATTATGAATCCAGACTATTCTTAAGTCTAGAATTCCTTAGCTCAAGAAATTTCTTCACATTTAAGCCTCCTTCTTATCTTTAGTTTTCTTCTTGATGAAAGGAAATGGAAACAAACCCTCTCCTCTTCCTTCATAAATTAAACAAATTCCTAAATTAATATATGTGTATCTTAACACCATACCACACCATTTGCTATAAAGAAGCGGAGAGATTAATCAAGGTTGGAGCTATGGGAATTTTACAGTAAGAGGAAAGGTGGTGAAAAAGGTAGCTGGAGTAAATTTAAGGTTCTTAATCTTTTGGTAAGTGATTTCGTTATCAACTCGCATACTATATAGCTTTGATATAAATATGTATGGTATATCATTTGTATGCTTGTACCATTTGTGTACATTGAATTGAGGGAGTAGATAGCAAGATGGTGAGTGAATTGAAGCAAATTAATCGAACTTTTACTTCAGAAACTAGCAAGCGGTAGGTTACATAGGTCGACTGCTAGCGATCGAGCGATGTGCACCTTTTTTCCGTGTCCAGATTAAAAATAAATTTAATTAGTATACGTTTCTATTAATATTTATATCTTAGTCAATTTTAGAACATAATGAGACAGATTGTTAAGTATTAGTAGGTAATAATAATTATCATGGTGCTTTTATTACGATCTTATATATATGAAAGCAATGGTTTTGTGTTATATTATATGATTTGGAATAAAAAGAATATTAATTTGAAGTTTATAGATTTATTTTAAATAGTATTTAATTATGGGAAATAAGGAAAGATATTTATAAATTATATTTTATTTGTAAAGTGAATTTGAAACCTTTGAAGATATATATATTTATTTACGTATTTTTTATTGAGTTAGAATTATTTATCCTTGAATATTTAATTACATATAATTGTTTAAAGAAATTTTGTTATATTATTATAGTACCTTTTCAAATTTATATTTAAATGCTTTGGTTGTTTTCATTCCATGTAACGAGAAATCCCAATAAACAGAGTTACAATACCATCTGGTATGAGACTTCCAGTAATATTCTTCGGCTATTCTTTGGACTCGTTATATATAATATTATGGAGATTGAGCATATTTTATGAGCAGTGAATAAACGATTGAGTACCACACGGTGGAATGGGATGCTGAAGTGATATTTATTCGGTTATTCATTATAAGTAAATGTTACTCGTATGATGAGATCAGTGATACTGGGATAATACTTACGTGGGGTAATGCTCATGGTGTTCAACAAGCTCATGAATTTGAGTTGGATGGGATACCTATATATATACTACGTGTTTTACTATCATGATGTACTCCTGGTTATTAATGTTGAAGTGAACTAGATGGCTAGCATCTATCCTAATGACCTAAGTGTGGGGTTGTGCCCCAAATCTGTGGCACACTATAGTTTTTTACATCAGGGTGGTTAACCCTTGCCTATTATGTTACCTAGGCCAACAGTCTGTTACCATAGGGCCTAAAACCGGGTCGTGACCAAGTCCTCTTGTTGTCGAGTACATTAGTGGATATTGTCACGATTACTATGGAGGTAACTGAAGACTATATGAGCAGATCTAGGTTGATAACTTGTGTGCTCCTGGAGCAGCAAACGACCATCAGTCTCCCTTTTGGATCTAGAGGAGTGATATATTGGCATATACTATTGATACATCTCACCTAAATATGAATATAGGTGGGTAACCCACATGTTGAGATATGACTCTACTTGGGACTTCGTTTTTGTCGTACAATCAATTCCCATCACCATTTATTATTATGTGTTATTTCTTATGAGGGAGATGGGACTATATCTGTGATAGGCACTCAAAGTATAGTCAATCTTATATCTTTTTTATCGTATATGATTTATAGATGGGCGACCTATTATTATATTTATGATGAGGTTTTATTACTTGAGATTGAGGGATATACTTGGGCATTGCTATGTGCTAGCCTGATTATACTTGATGATATCTTAAGTATTGATGTTTTTCTGGATTTTGATGATGATTTTGATATGGATGATTCACCCATTTGACATGGATTCTTTGATTTGTTGATTGGCATGATTTTATATGGGTGATGACATCTTTATGCATGGTTTTGCGATACTCGACATTTTGTGATACTTTAGGAATTGTTTATGGCGTTATAGTTATATACCATGTATATATTATTATATATACATACATATTGACATTTACATATAGACATAGTCTGACTCATGTGTTATTTACGTAATACTCGGGTCAGTCCGAGACATTTCAGGTTCAGGGACTGAGAGACCAAATTATGTTTTATGGGTATAATGGAGATTAGATATTCATTATTATTGTGCATCATCTTGTTTTTTATTGTCTCACTATATTCATTTGAGGTATTGGTTATACTTTGTATATTATTTAAGATATTAGATAGTTGAGATAAATTGTATTCACATTGTCTCATTATACTATATATGTATATGTATGTATATATATATATATATTCGTTGTGATGCTGACTCCATGTTCTCTACATTTATCGTATATTGTTCTATCTTGGAGACACACGTATTTATTGCCTTGTGCCGACACTGAGTACGTGTAGCTAAGTTATTTATTTAATTTTGAAATACGCACTAGTGTTAGCCAAAGAGAATATTCACGTGTGTACTCCGTATAACCTTATTCTCCATACTATCTGAAAGTATTACCTAGTAATACTCTTCTATAGTATAGGTATTGAGGTGGGGTGTATCATTTGGTATTAGAGCATGTTCAGAATAATACATTATATATATAAGACACGAGTCATGGCCTTAGATGAGACTTACATTCCCTTCCCCCTTGGGTGTGATGGGAAGTTACCCTATAATAAGGGATTTTGTGCCTCCGTGTGTATATATGATGATTATTGGGGTATCATCAGAAGACGTATTTGTTATTCTTATATACAATATTTTCACTTTTAATTCTTTTGAGTATAAAAATATAAATGATTATGGTTCGACCAGTAGGGTAAGTATTGATTTAATATTAGCCCTCTGGTGGCTTAACATTAAATTATTATTGTATTGTGATTTATTATTGATCAGCGTGCATAGCAGAAACCGATGAATAGTTTTTATAGCTAAGTGTATTAATCATTGTTTCTTATGTATGATTGTATGGTTAATGATTATTTGTATTGGATTTGTAATTATTGTTAAGAATAATATTGAGTAGGAATCATTATTTGAAGATTAGGGACGTACTCAAATATTGAAATTAGAACCTTGTGGGATTGTTTAGTAGTGAAGTTACTGCCAGAGAAATTAGGAATTGTATTTTGTATAAAATATTGGAGGAATTTTTGAAGTAAAATTTGAGTTAATCGTTCCGTTGAGTGGTTTAAGAATTCTGATCTATACGTCCAGTCAACGTTATCGATAGGAATTTCTAAACACTAGAATAAGACGTTTGGACATAATGTTTAGTAAGGATTTCAATATTTTGAAAAGTTTAAACATTTTGTAAAGATTACAATGTAGTGGAAAAGATTTGGAGGTTATGGAAGGAGCTATAGATAATATTTTGATAAGAAAAATTATGTTGTGAGAAAAGTTAAATTATTTTGAAAAGTTATGTTTGGGAAAAACTATTTATGATTATTTTAGAAAAGATGTTTTGACAGTAGAGATATTTTATAATGTTTGATGTTTATAATTACAGATATTCATAGTGACGATTGCAGCCATTGCACTTTGTTGACAGTTGAGGTCATTGGCGAGGTAGTGTTGATCACGCGGTCAATTTTGCAGCCAATTGACAATTGTAGTTACTAAAAATAAGTGGAAAGGTAATGTAGTTGTAATTTATAGTATTTGTAAATTTGATACATACATACATACACATATACATATACATATACATACATACATATATTAAAGGTGTATGTAGAAATAAATTGTATGTGAAACTTTTGGATTATGTATGACTTAAATTGGTTTTATGAATGTTTTACATTATGTGAATCTGAAATGATATATGTAGCTTAAATATTTTGATTTGTGTGAATGAAAAATATACTAGAGAAGTATAATTTTCTAAATTTAATATTTTGGGATTAAGAATTTTTTTGCAAAAAGTGTGCATTATTATATGTGTTAGTAAATACTATATTATAATGATATAAGATATGATATATACTAAAATTGATTTGCAATGTCAATATGGAAAAAGGACTTACAAAAAGTATTTAAATTAAAGTCTGTTATAATAAAATACTATGAGGAAAAGAAAATTACTTTTGTTTATGGAATTATTAATTACTAGAAGGTGTAATTTGTTTGATTTTGATTTCAAAATTGAATAATGAATGGATTTTGATAATTTTCTTTTGGATGAAGAAGAAATTTCAATGGAAATTTTTTATGATAAAGTATTTTGGAAGAATATAAAGTTTATGGTATTTGATGGAAATAATTTGAATAGATTGGTTTCAAAATTATAAATTGATATTGGTAAGGTTGAAAGATTGTTTTATAATAAAAGTGTATGGATAAGTTTTATCAAGTAAATTCTTGAAAGGGAATATTTTGAAAACTATTCATATCAAATTGTGAAATGAAAAAAAAATAAGAGAGAGAGAAAGGTTTTGTTTTATTTAAAGTATTTTGAAGTATAGTTGAGGGAAATTAAAATTGTGGATAAGGTTTAAATTGATTATAAAATGAGAATTATGGGGAAGTATTTAGAAAGGGATATGTATAGTATTATTTATTAACAACTTTGGAAGTTTATTGATAAGTTAAGTATTTTGAGATTTTATAGATAATTGAGATATTTTTATTTATCTATAAATATAAGAGAATTTGTGTAAGAATTTGTGTGATAATTTCATATTGTTTTAAGAATTGTGAATTTTGGGTTAGACTTTAGGCTACTAAGATTAATCCGAAGCATCTCGGAATTATTAACATATGTATAATGCATTTTTGATTGTTTTTGTAGATAATTTTTTAAACGAGTCAACTGAACTTAAGTTTTAGCGATGGAAGAGGAAGATTTAATATGAATCTTTTGATAAGACATTAATGAAAGGTCTAATTATTAGTTCTGTGTCACTCTATTTGATACTTGATAGGTCAATGCAGATTCCACTATATGTGCTAACCCGTAATTGTAAAGGTAGAGTATTGTATGATTTGTATAAATGGTTATTTTTTTTGTATGTGAGTGTAAATTGTGAATGGTGTAGTTAAGCTAGGAGTTATCAATTTAGTTATAAAATTTCCCTAAGGAGAAATTGCGAGGACACAATTTTCTTAGGGGGAAGTCTATAACAACCTAATGTTGAGAAGTAATTAATTAAAATTATTAATGGTGATTTAATGAATTAAAATGTATTTTTAAAGATCAAATAAGAATAATTTTGGAATTATTTGTAAATATTTGAATTTTGATGATAAAAATATTTAATGATGAAATCTAAATTGTTTCGTGAAAAATTATTTAAAGTGATTATGGAATGAATTATTATGGGATCTTTTTAATGACTGGGTTTGAAATGTAATTGAAGAAACGATTAAATTAAATAGAAAAATTATAGAAAATACAATGTGTTTGTTTGATAATTACATGGGTTAAAAGAGAATACTAATGGGCTTCATGAGAAAAAATCAATAGTAAATGAATTTAATGACTAAATCTAGCCTAAGTCCATTTAGCCCAAATCCAGACTTGTTATTTCATGAATTATGAATCCAGACTATTCTTAAGTCTAGAAAACTTCCTTAGCTTAGAAAATTTCTTTACGTTTAAACCTCATTCTTCTTTAGTTTTCTACTTCATGAAAGGAAATGAAAACAAACCTTCCTCCTCATTCATAAATTAAAAATAAAATAAAATTAAATACAATAAATTTTCAAGTTAATATATGTGTATCTCAACACCATACTACACATTACCTATGAGGAAGTGGAGAGATTGATCAAGATTAGAGCTACAGGAATTTTACAGTAAAAGGAAAGGTGGTGAAAGAGGTAGCAGAGTGAATTTGAGGTTCTCCATTTTCTAGTGAGTGATTCAACTTACATACTATGTTGTTTGTGATATATATATGTATGTATGTATGTATGTATGTATGTATGTATATGTATGTATGTATGTATGGTGCATCATTTTTATGCTTGAATCATTTGTACATTGAATTAGGGCCTTAGGGGAGTAGATAGCAAGATGGTGAGGAATTAAAGCAAATTGATTGAACTTTTGCTTCAGAAACTAGTGAGTGATGTGCACCATTTTGATGTATCCAGCTTAAAAAGATAATTAATAAATATACGTTTTTATTTTATATCTCATTTAGTTTCAAAAAATCATGAGATGGATTATTAAGCATTATTAGGTAATTATTATTATTATTATCTTTTTATTATGATTTTATATATTTTTTTTGAGATCATGGGAAACCTTAAGATCATGGTATTCATTGATACTCCCTTAAGTAAACCACGCAGTGTGTCTACCCCGCTTTTATTTAGTCGCCGCACACGGATGCTTAACGTTGAAACTCCCACTGATGGTTTGGCGCTGGGATACGAACCTGCCCGGACACAGTCCTTTGGTTCCCATCTCCCAGCTCCCAAACCAACCGGGCTACGAACGGCGGGTATTATGATTTTATGTATAAAGCAAAGGTTTTGTGTTATATTCTAAGATTTGGAACAAGAAAATTAATTTAAATTTATAACTTTATTTTAAATAGTATTAATTATGAGAATTGAGGAAAGATATTTATAAATTTTATTTTATTTGTAAAGTGATTTTGAAAGCTTTGAATATATATATATATATATATATATAAGTATGTATGTTATATATATGTATATATTGTGTATCGAGTTAGAATTATTTATCCTTAAATATTTAGTTACATATAATTGTTCAAAGAAGTTTTGTTATATTATTATGATCTATTTTTTAATTTATATTAAATGATTTTGTCGTTTTCATTATGTGTAATGAAAATCTGAATAAATGGAGTTCTAATACCATTTAGCATGGGAATTTCGATAATGTTTCTTTACCTATTTTTTGGACTCGTTACGTAGAATATTTAGTTCCTGAGATGATGGTTTTGACGACGACAACCTTAGGACTTGTTATAAAATATAAATACTAATATCTTTGTCTAGATATATGTATATGCATGATATATATATATATATATATATGCAGGTACTGAGAATGAAGATTGTACAGTATAGAGATTCAAGACTGACGAATTCAAGATTGTAGAAATCAAGACTGAAGATCCATGAGTATCAAGATTATCAAGAGTTCAAGATATCAAGATAAGTAATAGAGTCTAGATTTATGTTAAAACTTCATAATAGCACTAAAATCTTTATTCGGATTTTAATTGTGGAATGGAATCCCCCTTCTCTCTTTAAAGTGGGATGGAACCTACGACCTCTTTAGTGGGATGGAACCCACGACCTTCTCTAGTGGAATGGAATCCACGAAATTTTCAAAATGACTTATTTTTAGATTTTTCAGAAGTCTCTTTTTAAAAATACATATCTCTCTCTCTGTTTAAATATTTTAGCCTTAATTCAAAAACTATTTTTAATCATATTAATTTCAAAATCATCTCTTGTTTTTAAACTATCTCCTGGTTTTAATGTTTTGGCTTTAATCTCAAAATATTTATATATTTAGTTTTTATTACTTTTATATTTCGTAAGATCACTTTCCAAAGGTTTTTATAATCATAAAGTATATTCAAAATAGTTTACAAAGTTCTAAGATTGTTTCAACAACTTTAGAAAGAAAATCTCTTTTAAAACAAAAACCAATTTTCCAAAAATACCAGGGGATGTCGACATGCCTATACCCCCATGTCGACATGGTAGCCGTAGATTTTAAAATTCAATTTTTCAAAAGAAATGTCTATTCGTCGTAACCTTTCACGAATGGACATGACCGTTGTTCTCCTATATACCCCAGTTGTTTTCAACGAATTTTAAGTCAATTTTTCTTCATTTCTTCACTCCTTCTTCTCCACTCAAATATTCTCTTATATTTCAAATGCTTTAACAAAATTCTGCCGAAATCCTAAGTGAATCAAACTCAATCGTCTCTAGTTTGATTCTCTGCCACTCTCTCTCAAAGATCTTAGTGCTATTCAGAGTTATAGGATCATTTTTAATCAAAGATCGAAGTGTATCGAGTCTCTCTCTATCAAAGTGTGATTGGAAACGGTGTGATTGTGGCCCATAAATCAATTGGGTGTGATTGTAGCCCGTAAATCAATTAGGTGATCTTGTAGCCTGGTTAAGTCAAGAGAGTTTTCCCTGGACTTGGAGACAGGAGGGTGTATCTCGTGGCCTTGAAATCGAGGTTGTAATATCGACATTATATTTGAAAAGAAATCTGCACAAGAAATTGTGTGGGACTGGATGTAGGGTAACGCCGAACCAGTATAAAATTTCAGTGTGTTCTTTCCTTTACTGCTTTTATTTACTATTTGCATCTGTGTCTGGTTCTATGATTGTCTCTGTGTTTGTGAATTGCATTTGTTTGGGTTTAATTTGAAAAGTTTTCAAAAAGATTCATAAAATTAATTAAACACTATTCACCCCCCCTCTAGTGTTAATTCTGCCTTAAGGTCCATAATCCGCATTTCCTACATTTGGTTTTAGAGCATTGATTTTCAAAGTTAGCATAATCTGAATTTTGAAAAAGTTTAAAATGGCAATTGTTGGAGATTCTATTAACACTAGTTCAAAACTGTCCAAATCATCATTGTCTCATAAGTGTGCATATTGTTATTATAGAAAATCAAGTTATCTACCGAATTGGTGTATTTTGCAGGAACAGATGTGTTATATGGCTTTTGAAGAATCAACACTTAATGGATAAATGGTGCAAATCAAGAAAAACAAATGGATACTTGATAGTGGATGTTCAAGACACATGACTGGTAATCCGGAGATACTGAATGACATAATTTATGAAGATGGAGGAATGGTCAACTTTGGAGACAATTCAAAAGGATATGTGATTGGCATTGGCAATATCGGTAACTCTAAAACTCCTACTATTTCTAATGTTATGTTAGTTAGAAATCTAAAACACAACTTACTTAGCATAAGTCAACTATGTGACAAGGGCTATAAAATTAAATTTGAAAAGGATAAGTGTCACATCGAAGATAATAAATCAAATATTATCTTTGAAGGAATTAGGAAGAAAAATATTTATATTCTCAGTATGAAAATCTCAAATGATAACCTATGTCTTTTGGCTAATACAAGTGACCCTTGGATTTAGCATAAAAGATTTAGGCATTTGAATTTCAAACTCTTATCTAGACTTTTAAAACTTGATCTAGTAAGAGGTCTTCCTAAAATGGATTTTAAAGTAGATAGTATATGTGATGCTTGTCAATTAGTAAAACCTAGGAAGAGTTCATTCAAATTGAAAGATATGATTTCAACTTCAAAACCTCTTGAGTTACTTCATTTAGATCTGTTTGGTCCATCTCAAATTCAGCCAATAAATCACAGTAAATATGTTTTTGTAATTATAGATGATTATTCTAGATTTACATGGACAATTTTTCTGAAACATAAAAGTGATGCTTTTGATTTATTTAAAACTTTTGCAAAAAGAATTCAAAATCTACTTTCTTTAAAAATCAAAACTATTCGTAGCGATCACGGTGGAGAATTTGAAAATGACAATTTTGAGAATTTCTGTAATCAAAAAGGAATAACTCATAATTTTTCTTTTCTAAGAACTCCACAACAAAACGGAGTGGTAGAGCGTAAAAATAGGACGATTCAAGAGTGTGCAAGAACTATGCTTTCAGATAGTGAATCACCAATAAATTTTTGGGCTGAAGCAGTCGCTACAGCTTGCTACATTTTGAATAGGATTTTAATTAGACCTCTAACCAATAAAACACCATATGAACTTCTTTTCAATAAGAAACCAAAGGTGTATTATTTTAAAGTTTTTCGAAGTAAATGCTTTATTCTAAATACAAAGGACAATTTGGATAAATTTGATCCTAAATTCGACAAAGGAATCTTTATTGGATATTCTAATAAAAGTAAAGCATACAGATCAATTTAAAAACTAACACTATTGAAGAAACAATTCATGTATCTTTTGATGAAAATTTCAAAGATTTTGTTCAAATAAATGATGAAGATGATTTTGTTACTTTAAATAATGAATCAAATGAAACAAATTGTGAAACTGTTCCTAATAAAAGGATCAGGCTTTTAAAAGATCATCCTATAGAAAATACACTAGGAAATATTGAAACTGTTGTTAAAACTAGAAATCAACTAAACAAGATGAGTAATGTAGCTTTTATATCAACTATTAAACCCAAAAATGCAAAGGAAGCATCATCTGATGATTTATGGATTCTTGCTATGCAAGAAGAACTGAATCAATTCACCAAAAATGATGTATGGAAACTTGTTCCTCGACCTAAGGACAAAACTATAATAGGAACTAAATGGATTTATAAAAATAAAATGAATAAACAAGGTGAGGTCGTTAGAAATAAAGCTCGGTTAGTCGCGCAAGGTTATTGTCAAGAAAATGAATAGACTTTGATGAAACCTTTGCACCCGTAGCAAAATCAGAAGCCATTAGAATTCTACTTGCTTGCGCAAACCACAACAATTTCAAATTATTTCAAATGGACGTCAAAAGTGCCCTTTTAAATGGTTTTGTTAAAGAGGATGTTTATGTTGAACAACCTCCACTTTTCGAAGAAGAAAAGTTTCCAAATCATGTTTACAAATTAAAGAAAGCTTTATATGGTCTAAAACAAGCTCCTAGAGCCTGGTATTATAGACTAAGATCTTACCTATTACAATTAAATTTTGAAATTGGTAGAATAGATAATACTCTTTTTATTAAAAGAAACAAAAATGATATCCAATTAGTATAGATTTATGTAGATGATATCATTTTTGGATCAACAAACAATGAAATGAACAAAGAGTTTTCTGAAATAATGACAAAAGAGTTTGAGATGAGTCATATGGGTGAACTTACTTTCTTTTTAGGATTGCAAATAAAACAATTAGATAGTGGTATTTTCATTAGTCAAGAAAAGTATGATAGGGATCTAGTTAGTAAGTTTGGTATGACCACTGCGAGTGGAAAACCCACTCCTATGGCAACCAATGAAGCCTTGAATAAAGAAGACATGTCAAAAGATGTTGATAAAAAACTATACAGAGGAATGATTGGATCGCTACTCTATATAGCTGCGAGTAGGCCTGATATCATGCATAGTGTCTGTCTCTGTGCAAGATACCAAACCCAAAGAAACCCATTTAAAAGCTGTTAAACGTATCCTAAGATACGTTAAACACACTTTAGACTATGACCTATTTTACCCTAAAAATGATTCATTTTATTTAATCTCATATTGTGATGCTGGCTATGCTAGTTGTAAATCAGACCGAAAAAGTACAAGTGGAACTTGTCACTTTTTAGGACATTCTCTGGTTTTCTGGTTTAGTAAAAAGCAAAATACTGTCTCACTATCAACAACTGAAGTAGAATATATCTCTACTGCTTTGGCTTGTTCTCAAATTATCTATATGCAACAGACCCTAAAGGATTTTGGATTAAATATTTCATAATCACCAATTTATTGTGACAATACAAGTGCAATAAATTTATCCAAAAATCCTACTCATCATGCCAGAATCAAACATATTGATATCAGACATCATTTTCTCAGAGATAATATAAGTAAAGAGATTATTTCTCTTGAATTTATCAACATTGAGAATCAAATAGCTGATATTCTGACCAAACCCTTAAATCAATCAACCTTTACTATATTTAGAAGAGAACTAGGTATTTGTCTATAACTGAGATGTAGAATATAGATATAGTAACATATATATTTAAATAAATAGAGAAAAACAAAATTGTCAAAATTTTCAAAGGGATGTCGACATGCCCCTACCCCCCATGTCGACATATAGCGGTCAGATTTGAAATTTTGATTTTCCCTCTTAAATCAGTTTGGTGGTGATATAACCACAATATTTCAAATTCATCTGTCTTCTCACTTCATTTTATCTGTAATAAACTTTCGAAAATGCAAAGTAATGGCCTCCTCTTCTAATCAAACCAAAATGCAACCATTTCCTTCCCTTCTCCTAATCTGGTCCATTCCAACATATTACATTGGCTCAAGTAACGAAGATCACGGAAATTATGAAGGATTCTCTGCCAATGCTGACTGAATTACAAGTCATGCAAATAAGGATGGCAAAGGAACAAGAGAAACAAGGAAAGATTCTTAGAAATTTGCAAAAAAGTATAATGGATAATCATGCAGACCCTGTTGTGATTGAAGATGATTCCTATAACATACGTATTCATAGCCCATTAGAGGACGATAAAGAAGAAGAAGAAGCGCAAATGGACGAGGACGATAATGTTGTTTGCATTGGAGAAGTCTATTTTGACAAAAATGGTAATTTGGTCAAACAACATGGAAACTTTTGTCTCCATTGCCCTAATTGTTCGATTCACAAGTCACCAATTGTCAAGGACTCTCGTTAGATTGTTATTATATTGATGTTTTTATATTTTGTGTACTTGTATGTATTTGTGTCTATGTTTCATATATATGTGTAATGTAACATCATATATAATAGAATTAGATTTATGTTTCGCTTATTATACTTCGTTATTAGCATTTAGTTCCATAGTATTAGTTTAAGGAGGAGTTATGTAGTTTAGGCTTAGTTTTTTGTTAATGACAAAGGGGGAGAATTATAAAATAGGATAGTTAGGCTATTAGTTAGGCTTAGATTAAGGGGGAGTTAGTAGATTAAGGGGGAGTTGTTGGGATAAGGGGGAATCAGAGTTTGGTAGAGTATATTTTATAAATATAGGTTGTCATCATAAAAAAAGGGAGATTGTTAGTTCCTGAGATGATGGTTTTGATGACAACAACCTTAGGACTTGTTATAAAATATAAATACTAATATCTTTGTCTTGATATATGTATATGCAGGATATATATATGCAGGTACTGAGAATGAAGATGGTATAGTGTAGAGATTCAAGACTGACGAATTCAAGATTGTAGAAATCAAGACTGAAGACTCATGAGTATCAAGATCATTAAGAGTTCAAGATAAGTAATAGAGTCTAGATTTATGTTAAAACTTCATAATAGCACTAAAATCTTTATTTGGATTTTAATTGTGGAACAGAATCCACCTTCTCGTTTTAATAGTGGGATGGAACCCACGATCTTCTTTAGTGGAATGGAATCCATGAAATTTTCAATATGACTTATTTTTAGATTTTTTCAAAACTATCTTTTTAAAAAGACATCTCTCTCTCTGTTTAGATATTTTAGCCTTAATTCAAAAACTATTTTTAATCATATTAATTTCAAAATCATTTCTTGTTTTTAAACTATCTCCTAGTTTTAATGTTTTAGCTTTAATCTCAAAATATTTATATATTTAGTTTTTATTACTTTTATATTTCATAAGATCACTTTCCAAAGGTTTTTATAATCATAAAGTATATTCAAAATAGTTTACAAAGTTCTATGATTGTTTTGACAAACTTTAGAAAGAAAATCTCTTTTAAAACAAAAATTAATTTTCAAAAAATACTAGGGGATGTCAACATGCCTATACCCCCTATGTCAACATGGTAGCCGTAGTTTTTAAAATTTAAATTTTCAAAAGAAGTGTCTATTCGTCACAACCTTTCACAAATGGACATGACCATTGTTCTCCTATGTATATACCAGTTGTTTTCAACGAATTTTAAGTCAGTTTTTCTTCATTTCTTCACTCCTTCTTCTCCACTCAAATATTCTCTTATATTTCAAATGCTTTAACAAAATTCTATCGAAATCCTAAGTGAATCAAACTCAATCATCTCTAGTTTTATTCTCTGCCACTCTCTCTCAAAGATCTCAGTGCTATTCAGAGTTATAAGATCATTTTTAATCAAAGATCGAAAGATCGAAGTGTATCGAGTCTCTCTCTATAAAAGTGTGATTGGAAACGGTGTGATTGTGGCCCGTAATTCAATTGGGTGTGATTGTAGCCCGTAAATCAAGTAAGTGATCTTGTAGCCTAGTTAAGTCAAGAGAGTTTGCCCTGGACTTAGAGACAGGAGGGTGTATCTCGTGGCCTTGAAATCGAGGTTGTAATATCGTCATTGTATTTGACAAGAAATCTACACAAGAAATTGTGTGGGACTGGATGTAGGTAACTCTGAACCAGTATAAAATTTCGGTGTTTTCTTTCCTTTACTGCTTTTATTTACTATTTGCATCTATGTTTGTTTGGGTTTACTTTGAAAAGATTTCAAAAAGATTCATAAAATTAATTAAACACTATTCACCCCCCCTCTAGTGTTAATTCTGCCTTAAGATTCGTAATCCGCATTTCCTACAGAATATTGTGGAGATTGAGTGTAGTTTATGAGCAGTGAATAAACGATTGAGTATCACACGGTGGTATGGGAAACTGATGTGATATATATTTAGTTATTCATTGTAAGCAAATGTGTAACAACCTGCCTTTTCGGCCTTCATAAGTCGACATCAATACATCCACGGTATTCACGTGCCAAGCATCCAAGTGCCAGAAAGGCAGATAGTTGGGGAAAAGAAATAGAAAAATAAAAATAAAATCTCACTACATAATGGAAAATCAATAATATTAAAATGATTTTTACATAGGAAAAGTTTTATAAGGGTTCGGGTTTTAGTGTATTGAAATTAGATGAAATTTTTTTGTTTTCCACTTCTTGTAATTATAACGAGGCCAATGTTTTTATTGGGGTGGGCTAACTTGCGAGAGATGTGGGTATAGGAAGTCTCAAAAAGCGCGATACACAATAAGAGTAAACTAATCTATAACCAGCCTGGACTGTTATAACAGCTTATCCTTACAAATGTTGATAAATACAACAACAAAGCATAGCAGAAATAAAAGAAATATACGAGAGCACGTCTTGGACCTTCAGCTCTTCCCCTGAAGCTCCAAAAGCATCCAAAGCTAAATCTGGAAATTATGCTCGGTCTAGTTCGAGCATTATAAGAAAACAACACCCAGATCAGTCTGGTAAAACCAGCGTGAGAACTCAAATCACAAGGAATTTTATTATAACTTGTAAAACCCTTTAAAACCAAAGGTATCTCGTAAGACCACGCGCATAAAAATACGGACGGGTTTTTACCTCACGATAACCAAAACATTTTATATGAAAATCTAATGATACTATAATAATGTCTAGGGTTTTTAAAGCAAATTATGAATATAGCTGGAATGCTTGCATCTCACGTTCCAGCATAGTTGGGCACAATTAAGTCCGTAGAATGCTTATGAGAGAATGGATTTCATATAATGACAAGGCACCAGGGTACTACCTACCACAATACACCTCAAGAAAATGTACCGATGGCCAACCTATGGCTCCCTACTAACACATGACCGACCTACATCTTACTTGATAGTACTAAATATGTCATCACCCCGGTTGCTTTCCAACCTTTTACAGAGAACTCTCATGCACAACCAAATCCATAAATATGTATATATATCCAGAAGGGTGACGACTTACCCTAATGGGTGCGACCCACATAGCCCAGCTACATCTCCCCTGATTTTAGTCATTCCCAGTTGATGAGGCTTGAGGCACGTTTTACCTTTCAAATGAAAATCTCACTTGGAGTGCTAACACTGCCCTCTAAGCAGTAATGTAGTGTCAGCATTTGTCCATACAAGTTGTTCAGGATATGAATAAATCAAAGGCATTACTTCTACTACATCCATTTTGAAATCACTCGCAGGATTGATAGCAAGCAGCCCTTGCACTTCAAAGAGCTCCATATTCGATTATCTTCAAGATATCTCCAATTCGAACGCTTATTCCAATTTGAAGTGGTTTTCAGATAATATATCTGATCCCGGTCTCTCCGAGCCGATAACGATAGTCTAAAAACTGACCAACATTTGATAGTCGTTATTTAACTATCAAATGAAATAAATACAACTAGAGATTTAATTCTATAAGGATAATAACACTAGTTAAGGACATAAGCGTCCACTAAGCCTCTTTAATTAATTCTTCCATTTATTAAAGTCACTTTATAAATTCTTGTATTAAAAAACTTTTACAAAGATATATTCACAAACCCTTCTTTATTCTTCCAATGCTTAAAAAAATATTGATATACTTATCTCAATTGTATAAGTATATTTCCAAACCATTTCACTTTTAAAACCAAGGAAAACTTCCCATATACTTATATTAACAGTATGAGTATATTAACAAAACACAACATTCCTAATGCTTAGAAAATGAACTCATAAACTTATCTCAACGGTATAAGTATGTTCACAAATCTTTAGAAAGATTTCCTTTCCAAAATCACACTCAATTGGGTTAAACAAACGTAACTTAAACATAGATGAAAATAAACCCCTTTTTATATAATTCCTTTATAACTCCTTATAAAAATCCTTTGCAAATCTACAAAACTCATTTCTATAAATATCCTTTCTATTTCTAAAACTCTTTTATACGAATGGGCTCTTTTATATAAATAAACTCCTTTATAAATAAGCTCTTTTTATAAAACCCTTTATAAAAACCATTTCATATCCAAAACTCATTTTTATAAAATCTTATATTCTTAACATAAATCTTCGTTTCCAAAATAAGACCAAATGTTTCATGAAACAATCATTTCCTATATCACTATAAATTCACAAATGGAATTAATTATTACATTTTATCAAAATGATATTAACCTCCTTTTTATAGAATATCATTTATAAAACAATTCTTTTGTTTATAAGACACTATTTATAAAACTATCCTTTACTCATAAAAATATATATTTTATAATCTACCCTCTTATACAATGTTTAATATATAACATTTCACAATATTTATTCCAAAATATTTCTATCTTCTTTTAAACGTGAAATCCCTTTTAAATAAAAGATAACCCTTTTTATTTCCTTTTGAAAATAAACATTTATTATTATAATAATTTTCTATAAAGACAAATACTCCCAAAATATTTATTAAAACATATATATATATATATATATATATATATATATATATTAGAAAAGAATAATGAAAGAAGTTGAAATAAAATAGAAAAGTTCAAAACTCATGTGTGGTTGAAATATCTCACAAATTCCAAAAAATTAGATTTAAATATCATTTCGCAAAATGAAAATCATGTCCAAAATCAACAGAAATTAACAGTATTTCCAAAATACTATATCGAGGCCAATAGTTACTATAACACTTAACTGGTGTTATTATTACCCTTCTCACTAAAAAGGTTTAACTTTTCACATATATTGGTGTCATATCCAATATGGCCAAATAGTCAAATTTTAGCATTTAATAATCTCTATCATGGATATATAATGGAATAAAATCAACAGAAAAATAACTGGGAATTAAAATCAATACGGTGAGAAATCCAGATTTCTCTATTTAATTTTCCCTGTACCGCTTTTTAAATGTCAATCGCTTTTAAAAGTGGATATTTAACTAAATCAGCCAATAATTATAACAACACAAAAGTAAATTTTATTTATTGTATATTGTATTGATTAACCAAAAAGGTGAGTTTAACTTACCGAAATTCTAGCTGACGACTGGGCATTCCAGTTTGAACTAAAATCGAATGACATCCGATTTTAGCCAAATTTGTACTTGCTCCAAATCCATCCAAACTAGTTCCATCCGGTAACCATCGCCATTACGAGCGCAACATAAAAAGATTTCATCTCAATTGGACCTCGTATGAAAGAGTTATGAATTTTATAATTTATCAATTTATAAATTAAAATTAAATTCACTAATTACAAATTCTTAAACTAATTACTTTATTAAAAAAAACTAATCCATCTTTCTCACTAATACTCTTTCCTGCTTCTTCCTGTACTCCATCTCCAGCACAGTTGCACCTTCTTCCCATCGTCTCTCCCTCTCCGGTGTGCGAAAACCCAAACTGACTTCGCCGAACTCCTCCTTCACGAGCTCCACCTCCCTGGAAAAACACGATGCCTCCATCCCCCTCTCTGTCATCGCGACCTGCACACCTCCACATGGTCGTACATCACACCGCTTCCTTCTCCCCTTGATCGCACCCCACCAAATTTTGCACCTAGGTGCTAAACAAGCTCACGAACACAAATCCATACTCCAAAACATCCATCGATGCCGTACTTCACAAAATTTTAAACCCTAGTTATTTAAGCTCACGTTTATAAACTGTCGCACCCATAAACCTCCACCATACATCACTAAACAACCATAGAGTCATAGATCTCTACCCTATGCTCTCAAAGATCCAAGTTTTAGATTTTGTTTGTTAATTATTTGATTTTTTTTGAATTTAAAAGGAGGTGGATCTAATATTTTCTTGCATTTAAAAAGCAGATGAATGGAGCAGCACACGATTGTAAAGACGATAGTGTGATTTATAAGCTAAGTGTTGAGTTATTTTCTTTTTCAATTTTCCGGCATTTGGCTGCCCAGGTTTTCGTTCACGTATGGGCTGCGAATGACAAAACAAAAATACAGTCGCGCTCAGAATAACGACGCAACTCCAAAAAAATAATAATATAACTGATTAACTGATTATGTAAAATCATAAAAACGCTGTCGTTTGTTGATAAATCTTTAAACAATAATTTAAATAATTTCTAAATAAAAAATTATGGAAAAATAAAATAAATTAAAAAATACATCGATAAAAATCGAGTCGTTATAATAAAAATAAATTTCTCATTATTTATTTGAACCATTTATTACGGCATATAAATTTACAGAATGAATTCACCGTTGTTATTTATTAAATAAAAGGAGTTAAATAAGACCGTTAAATCCATTAAATTAACATTCAATTAAAAATCTAGTTATTTGAATCACTATATAAATATTAAATTCAAAATTCAAAAATTTGAATAATTTCTATATTTGAATTCTAGTTAGTAACTTATAAAAACAATTATTGCAATATTTAAAATAAATTAAATATTCAAAATCAACGACCAAAATCCCGAGGCTTAATTTCCAACAATTCCAGCTCGTTTTTAATATACTGGGCAATAAAGAGATTGATTGGACCCAATATCCGTAATTTCACTGACATCTTCACAAAATGAATCCAGTAACTGCCCTTGCTTTCAAGAAAAGCAGTAGTAAGGCCTGGACGTGAGTTCAGAGATTGACTAAAGAATTTTGTCTTCGAAATTTCCAAAGTAAGAGAAATGCCCACGACCCTTAAACTTTTTCAACATTAATTGAAATGGATTATTAGACCTCTAAGTCTTTTAAAGTTACGGAAATTTTGGCAGTGTCTCCATTGCGCGGCTCATTCGAAAAAACTACAAATCGCCACTACAGGCCTAAACCAACAAAAGAAAACAAAAGCCAAGTGGCCTCCCATATCTAGGGGGTAAAACCATCAATCAAAACAAAAATATAAACATGTACCTATTAGTCGAGCAACCAACTCTACTCATGAAACCAAAAGCATCAACTAGCCTTTGTTTTCACGAACTTGCATCTTACTTACAAATGATATCCAACCATATAATTCATAGCCATATAATTTTGCATTTTCACATGTCAAATATATAATTATAAAGGTGGAAATTAGCCACAAGGGCCTCTTTAGCAAGTGCAATTAGTTTCTAGGACACACAACTGAAATAATTACTTTTAAGGAAAAAATGCAAAATAATTAGTTTCTAAGACCTAAAAACCTATGAAATTATGTCCTTGAAAGTAATTGGACTGCTGAATTTGTCCTTAAAAATAATTATTCTACTGAGTTTGGCCTTGAAAATAATTTCTGTGGATGTGTGTCCTAGAAACTAATTGGACTGCAAAGTTCGTCCTTCTAGTGAAATGCCCCATTATAAAGCCCTATGATGTAAAGATATCATTCATATGCAATATCAAATCCGATCGCTCGCTCAATCACACAATTTCACTTCCAAACTAGTATCGCTCACTTGACCACTCTTGTGCGGACTCTGAATCTTGTTCCTTGATTAGAAACCTTCATTCTCCTTACATAGCCATATACAATGATAGAAAACTTAGAATCAAATCAAAAATACATATCAAGTGTTCGAAGTCAAGAATCAAGTGAAAAATCATAACTCGGACCGGTGTAAATCACCTCGAAATCATATACTCGAATATGGATGAATAGTTAAGCGAACAAAATGATCTACGTACAATTTACATATTTATTCCATTGGTTTCTTAACTATACCAAATTATTTTTATTCACATTCATGTTAAATCACAATTTATTAAACCAATAGTATTTCACTTAATACTAAGAATTATTTACAATCTATTCCATAAAACCATTTCTTAAGTTTATAAACATCTTATAAAATCTAACTTATGTTATTATCACTTCAAACTTAAGTTCATATTCATACAACATTCCTCTACAAATTACGAGTATATATACAAAATTCAAATTTGATTTACTTAACCCCAAATGTCCAACAAATTTAAAACTTGTTTTTAACTTACTATTTCCCAAATTTATAAGTTACCAAACGTATTTTCTTATGATTTCTCAAAACACTTAGCTTCAATTTCTCAATAAATTCGAAAGTTTTCGACTATCCAAAATTGTCAAAAATTCCATTTCATCTTAACAAATGTAAATTTCCAAACAACATTTCTAAACAGACGCACAAATCAAACTATCCAATGAATAAGATACACGAGTCTATAATATTACTTAACTGAAAATTCAAGAACTAAACAACCTATTTTTTTTAAAATCATTTTGAAATAATAATAATACTAATATAATCTACATATCTCCATCTTGTATATTCAAATCGTAACTTTTGGAATTTAAAACAAAATTTGTTTACCAAACAAACCTATAGCCAATCGACTATTATGGTAGCAATTCCTCACTTTAGAAACTCAAAAATGAACACCGATAATGCTGCAGTCATCATCAAAATTATTTTCCAACGACCGAAGCGAGTTCACTACTTTCTTATCTCATTTACAAACCAATTTAAATATTTCTATTCAAAAATACTTCCAAATAATACTGATATTATTTTCTCCAAAACTTTGGAAAACAATTGTTTTTTCTAACATCTTCGGGATCTAAGTTCTTCATTCTCAGTTTTAAATCCTTTTATATTTATAAACCATATTTATAAATCATACTTATATCATTTAACTTCTTATATAAGATCATTTCACAATCGTTTATCTTTGTTTAGATTATAATAATGAACACTTTTATTAAAGTTAAATTATCTAACTCAACATTGTCACCGAACGCCATATATCAAAATCATGAAACTGAACTCACAAGGTGTTTGTATTTAATTTAACTAAATAATAAATGCTCATAAACTATCTGAGCCCAATTAATTAACAATAAATGATAAATCAAGTATTATCATTTTACATTAAATACACTATATATAACTATATTAATTTCCGAAAATTATTCTTTTACATTAAAGTATAATCTAGGAAAAATTATCTCATTTACCCAATTTTCAAAATAATACTGTGTCGGTTTACCTTGTTTAAGTGTTTAGAAACCCTTATCGATACCGTAGTGTCACATGTACCGACTAGAATTAAAAAACCTCTCAACAGATAAATCAATATAATATAAAACATTTTTATAGCACTATTATATACGCTCTCATATATATACACTCAAACTCATCCTAGGGTCTCGCTTACCCTATCACAAATGAGTCTACCTCACCAAAGCCTAGGTGTTCGCTTAACCTATACTCTGATACCATGTGTAACGACCCACCTTTTCGGCCTTCGTGAGTTGATACCAATATATCCACGGTATTTACATGCTGAGTATCCGATTGGCGAAAAGATAGATAGTTGGGGGAAAGAAAATGAAAAAGAAGAACAGAATCTCACAACGCAACGGAAAATCTATAATATAAAAATGATCTTTACATAAGAAAAGTTTTATATACACAGTCAGAATAAACTAACCTATAATCAGCCTAGACAACTATAACAGTCTGTCCTAACAAATGCTGATAAATACAACAACAAAACACAGTGGAAATAAAAGAAATATACGAGAGTATGTCTTGGACCTCCAACTCTTCTCCCGAAGCTCCAAAAGCATCCAAAACTAAATTTGAAAAATATGCTCGGTCTGACCCGAGCATTATAAGAAAAAAATGCCCGGATCAGTCTAGTAAAATCAGCGTGAGAACTCAAATCACAAGGAATTATATTATAACTTATAAAACCCTTTAAAATCAAAGGTATCTTGTAAGACCACGCCGCATATAAACATGAACGGGTTTTTACCTTATGATAACCAAAACATTTTATATGAAAGTCCAATGATATTATAATAATGTCTATGGTTTTAAAGTAAATTATGAATATAACTGGAATGCTTGCATCTCATGTCCAGCATAGTTAGGCACAACTAAGTCCGTACGACACTTATTGGAGAATGGATTCCATACAATGACAAGGCACTGGGGTACCACCTACCGTAGTACACCTCTAGAAAATGTACCGAGGACCAACCTATGGCCCCTTGCCAACACAAGGCGGCATACCACTTATTGGATAGTACCAATATGTCATCATCTCAGTTGCTTTGCAACCTATTATTGAGAGCTCTCATGCACAACCAAATCCATAAATATTTATATATATCTAGAAGGGTGACGACATACCTTAATAGGTGCGACCCAAATAGCCCTGCTGCATCTTCCCTGATTTTAGTCATTCCCGGTTGATGAGGCTTGAGGCTACGTTTTACCTTTTGAATGGAAATCCCACTTGGAGTGCTAACAGTGCCCTCCAGGCAGCAATGCAGTGTCAGCATTCGTCCATACAAGTTGCTCAGGATATGAGCAAACCGAAGGCACTACTTCTACTACATCCATTTTGGAATTACCCTCGGGATTAATAGCAAGTATCTCTTGTTCAAAGAGCTTTGTCTTCGATTATCTTCAAGATATATCCAATTCAAACGCTTATGATGGTTTAAAGTGGTTTTTGGATAATTTATCTGACCCCGGTCTCTCCGAACCGACAATGATAGTTTAAAAACTAGCCAACACCGATGTTCGGTTATTTAACTATCAAATAAACAATAATACAACCAGAGATTTAATTCTATAAGGATAATAACACTAGTTAAGCACATAAGCACCCACTAAGGCTCTTTAATTAATCCTTCCATTAATTAAAATCACTTTGTATAAATACTTTTACAAAGATATATTCACAAACCCTTTTTTATTCTTCCAATACTTAGAAAAATATTGATATACTTATCTCAACTGTATAAGTATATTTCCCAACCATTTCACTTTTTAAAACTAAGGAAAATTCCCATATACTTATATTAACATTATAAGTATATTCACAAAACACTACACTCTCAATGCTTAGAAAATGGACTCATATTCTTATCTCAACGGTATAAGTATATTTACATACCTTAAGAAAGATTTCCTTTCCAAAATCACACTTAATTGGATTAAAAAAATGTAACTTAAACATAGATGAAAATATATCCCATTTTATAAAATTCCTTTATAACTCCTTAAAAAAATCCTTTTCAAATTTACAAAACTCATTTCTATAAATATCCTTTCTATTTCTAAAACTCTTTTATACAAATGGGGTCTTTTATATAAATAAACTCCTTTATAAATAAGATCTTTTTATAAAAAATCCTTTGTAAAAACTTTTTTATATCCAAAACTCATTTTTATAAAATCTTATATTCTTAACATAAATCTTCGTTTCCAAAATAAAACCAAATATTTTCATGAACGATCATTTCCTATATCACCATAAATTCACAAATGGAATTAATTATTCCATTTTATCAAAATGATATTAACCCCCTTTTTATAGAATATCGTTTATAAAAAAATATTTTGTTTATAAGACACTATTTATAAAACTATCCTTTACTTATAAAAATAATATTTTCTAATCTACCCTCTTATACAACATTTTATATATAAACATTTCATAATATTTATTCTAAAATATTTCTATCTTCTTTTAAACATGAAATCTCTTTTAAATAAAAGATAACCCTATTTATTCCTTTTGAAAATAAACATTTATTATTATAATAATTTTCGATAAAGACAAATACTCGCAAAATAATTATTAAAACATTTATATATATATATATATATGTGCGTGTGTGCATGTGTGTGTATGAAAAGAATAATAAAAGAAGTTGAAATAAAAAAGAAAAGTTTGAAACTCATGTATAATTAAAATATCTCATAAATTCCAAGAAGTTAGATTTAAATATCATTTCCCAAAACGAAAACATGTCCAAAATCGACAGGATTAACCGTATTTCCAAAATAATATATCGAGGCCAATAGTTACTATAACACTTAACCGATGTTATTATTACCCTTCTCACTAAAAGGTTTAACTTTTCACATATGTCGGTGTCATATCCAATATGGCTATTAGTCAAATTTCAGAATTTAACAATCTATACCACATATATATAACCGAATAAAATAAACAGGAAAAATTAACACTGGATTAAAATCACTATGGTAAGAAATCCGGATTTCTCTATTTGATTTCCCTTGTATTGATTTTTAAATGTTAATCGCTTTTGGAAGCAGATATTTAACCAAATCAGCCAATAATTTCAACCAAACACAATCAGTAAAAAATTTCTACTATATTTTGTATTGGTTAACAAAAAAGGTGAGTTTAACTCACCAAAATTCTAGCTAACGACCGGGCGTTCCAATTTGAACTAAAATCGAAAGACGTCTGATTTTAGTTCAAATTTTTACTTGCTCCAAATTCAACCAAACTAATTCCACCGCATTGCCTTCGCTATTATGAGTGCAATACAAAAAGTTTCATCTCAATTGGACCTCGTATGAGAGAGTTATCAATTTTATAAGTTATCGATTTATATATTAAAATTAAATTCACTAATTGCAAATTTTAAAACTAATTGCCGTATTAAAAAAACCATTCCATCTTACTCATTCTAATACACTTTCCCACTTCTTCCTGTACTTTATCTCCACCATAGCCCCACCTTCTTCCCATCGTCTCTCCCTCTTCGATGCGCGAAAAATGAAACCGACTACGTCGAACTCTTCTCCTTCTTGAGCTCCATCTCCACGCCGAAACACGACACCTCCGCCCCCCTCTCCATCATCACGACTCTCACACCTCCACGTAGTCATACATCACGTTGCTACCTTCTCCCGTTAATCGCAGCCCACCGAATTTTGCGCCTAGAGGCTAAATAACCTCACGAACACAAATCCATACTCCAAAACATCCATCGATGACTATACTTCACAATATCTCAAAACCTAGTTATTTAAGCTCATGTTCATAAATTGTAGCACCCCTAAACTTCCACCGTACATCACCAAACAACTATAGAATCTTAGATCTCCACCCTATGCTCTCAAAGATCCAAGTTTTAGAATATTTTTTTGTAAATTATTGGATTTTTTTTATTTAAAAGGAGGTGGTTCTAATATTTTCTTGCTTTTAAAAAGTAGACGAATGGAACAATACATGATTGGAAAGAGGACAATGTAATTTGTAAGCTGAGTGTTAAGTTATTTTATTTTTCAGTTTTTTGGCATTTCGCTACCCAGATTTTTGTTCGCGTATAGGCTGTGAATGACAAAACAAAAATACGGTTGTCCTCAAAATAGCAACGCAACATCAAAATAAAAATAATATACACCGGATGACTGATTCTGTAAAATCACAAAAACGCCGTTGTTTTCCAGTAAATCGTCCAATGATAATTTAAATAATTTCCAAATTAAAAATTATGGAAAAATAAATTGAAAATATGTCAATAAAAATCGAGTCATTGCAATAAAAATAAATTTCTCATTATTTATTTGAACCATTTATTACCCCATCTAAATTTATAGAATGAATTCATCGTTATTATTTATTAAATAAAAGACCGTAAAATCCATTAAATTAACATTCAATTAAAAATCCATTTATTTGAATCACTACCCAATATTAAATTCAAATATTTAAATAATCTCTATATTTAATTCCAGTTATTAACTTTTAAAAACCAATTATTGAAATATTTAAATAAATTAAATATTCAAAATCAAACGACCAAAATCCCCGGTCGTTACAAAGTGTCGCTCATGTGACAAGATCAACGATACTGGGATAATACTTACGTGAGGTGATGCTCATGGTGTTGAGCAAGCTCATGGATTTAAGTTAGGTGGGATACCTATATATGTAGATACTGTGTGTTTGTTTATCATGATATACTCCTGGTTATTAGTGTTGGAGTGAACTGGGTAACTTACATCCACCCTAGTAACTTGATCATGGGATCGCATCCCAGATCCATGACACGCTATAGTTTTTACAGCAGGGTGGTTAACCCTAGCCTATTATGTCACCTAGGCCAGCAACCTATTACTATATAGGCTAGAACCGGGTCGTGACAGAGTCCTCGCATTGTCGAGCACATTGGTGGATATTGTCACGATTACTGTGGAGGTAACTGAAGACTACATGAGCAGATCCGGGTAGGTAACCCATGTGTTGCTGGAGTAGGCAAATAGCCATCAATCTCCCTTCTTATTCTAGCGAAGTGATAGACATACATATACTATTGATATACCTCACCTAAGTATGGATATAGGTTGGTAACGACATGTTGAGATATGACTCTACTTGCCACTTTGTATCCGTCTTACACTCAATTCCCGTCACCATTTATTATCATATGTTATTTCTTATGAGGAGATGTGATTGCACCTATGATAAGTTCCTAGAGTATTGCCCATCCTATATCTTTTATTGTATATGATTTTACAGGTAGGCGGCCTACTATCATATTGATGATGAGGATTTATTACTTGAGATTAAGGGATATACTTGGGAATTGTTGTGTGCTAGCCTGACTATACTTGATGATATCTCAAGTATTGATGTTTTTCAGGACTGTGATAATGATTTTGATATGGACGATTCACTCATTTGACATGGATTCTGTGATTTGTTGATTGGCATGATTTTATCTGGGTGATGACACCTTTATGCATAGTTTTGTTATACTCGACGTTTTGTGATACTTTTACGAAATTAAAATTATATACCATGCATACATTATATATACACATTGACATTTACATATAGACATAGTCTGACTCGTGTGTTATTTACGTAATACCTGAGTCAGTTCGAGACATTTCATGTTCAGGGACGAAGAGACCATCTTATGTTTTATAGAGTGGAGACCAAATATTCACCATTGTCATCTTGTTTTATATTGTCTCATTATATGTATGTCATTTCAGGTATATTGGTTATACTTTATACATTATTTGAGATACTGGACAATTAAGATATTTTATTTTCACACTGTCTCATGTATATTATATATATATATATTCACTGCGATACTAATTTTATGTTCTCTATTATTTATTGTATATTATGTGTTGTTCTATCCTGGAGATACACATATTGCTTTGTGGCGATATTAAGCACGTATAGGTGAGTTATTTATTCCATTTTTAAATTCGTACCAGTGTTAGCCCAAGGAAATATTCATGTATATACCCCATATAGCCTCATTCTCCATATTATTTAGAATTATTACCTAGTAATACTCTTGGATATTATGGATATAAAGGTGGGGTGTTTCATACATACATACATACAGACACACACACACACACACACACACACACATATATATATATATGTATAATATAAACATCACCTTCGATACTCTATACCTTAAATTTACTCATTAAACATAAATATGTAAGGTGCTCCATTTATATTATAAATTACGAAGAGCGTTATTAGTATTAAATTAATAATTTAAAAATAATTTTTATAGAGTGTTATGGACTATTCAAGGGATATAAGTATATAACAATTATAACTCAAGATATCAATATCTTTTATATACATCCAATGTATACTCCCTTAAGTCTCATGGATTTTATTTGTTTTGAGTTCCCGTTTCATTTATACATGTAACATATATATATTTTAATTATAATATTTATAATTTGTTTAGTTATATACATATTCATATGTATTTCCTTTTATTAACTGAATAATTTAATTAATTCATGATATAACATTTATATATTTTTAATTATAATATTTATAATTTGTTTAGTTATATACATATTCATATGTATTTCCTTTTATTAACTGAATAATTTAATTAATTCATGATATAACATTTATATTTATTTATTAAATTTAAAACAATTTTAAATTTATATTTTTATAACCCTTTATAAATTTAATCAACTACATATTTAATTTAAAACAATTTTAAATTTGCATTTTATAACTCTTATAAAGTTATGTAATTAATTATTTATTTAATTTAAATTTTTTAAATTAATTTATATTTAGATACACTATTTGAATTCACTTAAGACTCAAATAACATTCAAATCTTCCACAAGAGCATACCTTAGCATTAGACCATTTCGACGAGTGAGACAAGGGCCAAGAGACTAGGGAGGTTTTCCACACATAGGGGTCCTTAATTAGAGTAACATTCTCCTTAGTTTAAGCAGTCTTTCCTAGACACTCATCTACTTTGATTTTTTTCTTAAGGTGTCACGTGTTGGTTAATTTATTTACACAAGCACAATATGGGCTTTGATACTATTGTTATATCAAGTGTACTGGTAGCAGGGTTAAAATGGGTGAAGTTTAAAGAATTTCCTTTTATTAATTTGCATATGATCTTTAATTTGTGATTTTGTGAATAAATGTTCGTGCTAAATCCAATTTGCTATTTTGAGTAATAAAAGAGGTTTTTAATATTTTAATTTAACATTATTAATTAAAATATTTATTTGTTGTTAATGTAAATAAATTTATTTATAATTAATATACGTTAATTTAACTAGCATGTCATGATATTCATATTTGCAATATGGGTATCAAAACATTATATGTGTGTGTATCATAAATTAGGGTTTTTAGGGTAAAACGCTTTGTTTAATAAGATGACTAAATGTAATAGTGCGCACGTGTGTGTGTGTGAAGAGCATTCAATGGCACTCCTATGTTGCAGCACCCTTATAGCCCTTTGATTTTCACCATACATTCTGATTTAAGTAATAGATGTTTCTCTCTCTTCCACCTTATATTATTATTTGAATCGAAATGTGTGGCAGGAATCAGAAGGCCATAGGGGTGCCATTGAATGCTCATATATATATATATATATATATATATATATATATATATCTGTGTGTGTATGTGTATGTGTATGTGTGTGTGTATAAAATAATATATCCTATATGAAATGATTTTTTTTTTAAAATTTGATCACTTTAAAATTTAATAACAAATCATATACATATATAATAAATATATTAAATTCATTTTGAAAATATACGTATATAAAATATTCGTACATGATTAAGTATAATTTTATTTACTGTAAAATTATAAAATAAACATTATAATATATATTTATTTTAGGCTATGCATATTTAATTAACATAATCTAATTTTAAAATATTCGGGCTTTTCCAAATTTTTTATTTAATAAAATACTTCATCCACAAAAATCAAAATATTTTTTTTAAATTATTTGTCTTCAAAAAATAAACTTTGAATAATTCAAAATTAAATAATGTTAACTAGGAAAAATTATTTTATATGTGTATATATATATCAATCTGAATACACACACACATACACAAATATATATATATATATATATATATATCTTAAAATAATATCCTAATGGGTATTTTAATTTATATAATAATATATATTTATATATAGATGTGTGTGTGTGTGTGTATGTATAATTTTTTATTTTGAAACAGCAAGATTTTTTTTTAATATTTATATATATAATAAATCGAAAGTTCATTTATGACCAGCACCACTATCCTAGTGTTTAGGCACTCAAATTTGGTACGAGAGGTCACGAGTTTGAAACTTGCATAGCGTGATTCGAACCACTGAACATACATTGACATGTAGTATGTTATATACAATCCAAGCCTTGCAGTACTAAATATGTACTACCATCTAAGTACCCAATTTTAGTAACTATTTATATATATAAATAATTTAAAATTAGCTTTTTTTATTTTGATGAAAATATAGATGGATATAATTTAAATATATATAGTTTTCGGAGTTATATATATGTTTATATGTTTTAAATATGTATATATATTTATGATTTAAAATAATTAAATAACTAAAAATTTAATTTTCAAAGTTACTTTTTTATGTAGAATAATTGTCGAATGAAATGACGGGACATAATGATATAATAAAATATTTACATTCATATTAATAAACTAAATAGGTTCAAAATATACTTTTCAGCTAGAAAACCCCGTGTAACGACCCTAAACTTTTAGTGATTTTATTTGTTAAATTAATTGAAATTTTGTGAAATTTTAAACAATAAAATTTGAAAATAAAAATTTATTATTTGGAATACGTCTATTTCAATATAGCAACTGGTAAATTTTCATCGGATAATATTGAAGTTTGTTTTCCTGTGAAATTTCATTTCAAATCAAACCGGTTAATAATAGTGAATTTAAAAGTTTTCCGAAACCAAAATATGTCAACAGGAGAAAATTTATTCAGTTCATTCTGAATCAGACTGCGAAATTCGTTTTTCCAAATTTGGACTTCTACTGCTCCGTTTATCTTATTTCTGGCAAAATAGCAGCATTTCTGGTACCGGTTATCGACTTTTGATCGGATAACTGTACCACAAATATCTGTATACCGTTTTGATCGTCTCGTTATGCTGATCTCTACGGTATATTCATTTCCGTATTTTGAGACCCGGTACGCGACGAGACGATGAAATCGTACGTCGTATCGATACCAAAATTTGTGACTTTTGGAAGTTTCTTCCTTTTCAAAATTTGAACCACCGGCCACATCAATAAATTGCTTTAAATTTTTCGGCTGAATCAATGGGAGACCATTGCCATTTCCTTCCCTTTATCCGTTGCTTTTTATTTATTTCGTACGTTTTGCATTTTACATTTAGATCTGCTTTTCATTCTTCCTCAAATCTGGTTCTAGTCTTCTTCTTCAATACTCTGCCTCCTACATTTTGCTCTGCCCTTCCACCGTCAGCCTTCACCCGTGTCTTTCCCGCAGCTCCCCATTTTCCTCACACCACCCCTGCTTTCTCTTCCGTTCGCCTGCTCCGAGGCCACCACGTCTCCGGCCAGTAACCGCCACAGCACTCCCCTCCCTCTCAACTCGACCACCACTTACCTGACCCCATCAGTTTTGCATACAGCCTCACCGAGCCCATCACCCACATACTTCCATCTCCGCCGAAACCCTATTGCCGTAGCCTTTCCCCTCACCTCGGGCTGAGATCTCTCCTCCGCCTGAGAAGCTCGACTACCGACCCACCCCACTGGCCAAAGCCCACTCATCTCAGTACCAAGCCAATCACGCCTATTTCTCCACAAGCACACGTCCACCATCACATCACAGCCTGATCCGACCCCCTGCAGCTAGCACCACCCAGGGCACCCACTTCCACGCGCAAGCCAAACCACCTCTGGGCTTCCAACTCTGGCCCGAGCCCGCGAACCACTCCGCTTCACCATCTCCTCGCTTTCCAACCTCCATCTCAGTCGATCCCCACCCACTCGCCCTTCCATTTGCGCGAACAACAACCACGAACCCTTTGCGAACTGCTCCTCTCTCCATGGCTCAGCCGCAGCCTTGGCCTTCATCTTCCCCTCTTCTTTTTGCCTCTCTGGTGATACGCAAGGTATATATACATATTATGTTATTCTATATTATATTACATTATATATGTGCTGTTGATGATTGTATATATATATATATCATATTATGTATTAGTATTATATTGTTTTAATAAGTTAGACATGAATTTATGTTAGTGTATATATATATCATCAGCTTTATTCGCATGTTGCAAATATCTTAAACATATAGATAGTATAAGTATGTTGGTTCATACATCTGATATGCATTTAGGTTATATAAGATTTACAATCTATTTTTTTATATGTATATATTTATATAAGTTATATATTATGTTTGTTTTATAGATAAGTTATTAGTTAGATATAATCTGTTGATCTATATTTATACTACAATATATACTTGTATATTGCTCTGGAATTTTGGAAAGAAAGATTAAGTGAAGGTTTATATATGTCAGTTTACAGATGTATAGTACACTTTGCCAAATTTCGATTCACTTTACAGTTTGTAAAAGAGAGTCTAAATTTTGAGTATAGGTTCATATGGTTTAGTTTATATTAATTTGTTTATAATAATTGATTACAATATATGTCTATATTAACGTTTGTTTATATAACCTTTAAAGTATCAGTTTGCATAAAATATATGTATAGAATTTTTTATATAAGTTATACATATCTGTTACTTACATACATGGGTTTATGTAGGCGTATATGAGTTTAGTACGTAATGAAGTTATACAGTTTTATATTATTAAGCATATTTAGTTATGAAAATCTACTTCAGTCATTTAGATAAGTATATATATTGAATGCGGTTATGTTACAGGGTATATTAAACTGGGTATATAACTTATGATATTAGTTTTAAATCTTACCCATATATATATATTTATGTATATTGATTGAGTTATATGTATATATATAATATAGTAATTTACATATAGCCGGTCAGTGAATGTTAGACGAGTAGTTTGTAACTTTGTATATATAATTAATATATTAAGTTGGGTGTAGATATAAGATACACAAGTACATATGGTATGTTTCGTTTTTTTTAATAGTCGCAGCTTATATTAATGTATATATCCGGTTTTCTTAAGATTTTTTGTAATGGTTAGTATATAGATATAAAATATGTTCTGCTGGCTTGCATATACAACACGTTTGGTTAATATTTCGAAAAGGTTTTTGTTTAAAGGTATATAAATAATATGTTTAATATTGTTTGAAACATTTTGTAGATTATGGACTTTTATAAATATTTGATTTTGATATACATATTTAATTAAATTTAAAAAGTGTGTTTGAATTTAAATCATGATTTTATATATGTATATAGTCATATATGTTTGTTCACTTATACCCTTGAATCAACCCAATTCTGATTTGATATCATCAATTCCGATCTATCAGCTTTGTCCGTCCAACTTCATGCCAATCTAGCTTTGATTTGGGATTCGTGTTTGGATTCGTAACCCATCTCATCCCGTTCGTCTCTAACCACGAAAGGTGAGCAATCACTCACGATTAACGTTCTTTTATTATTTAAATTTGATTTCAATTGAAATAGCAATTGAAATATGCTGCTGTAGTTATTTAAGTTGTTATATATGCTATTATCTATAACTGTTCACCTGTGACATCTGACACTCGTATAGGTTATTTATACTGATGGTATATGCCTGTTGTTATATTTTTGTTAGCATCTGTTATCACTCTGCAAGTTCCCTGTTAGTATAGAATTCACTATGGGTTGAAATGATACATACCCGAACGGACTTTAGAATAGGAGAAAATCGTTATGGGTTGAAATGATAAACCCAAGCGATTTTCAATTGAATTGGAATTGGGATTACGGGTCGAAATGATATCTACCCGTATATATTTAAATTTCGGATTGAAATGATAAATATCCGTATCACTTAACCATATGAAGATATATATACAGACACCGTTGGTCCATATATATAAATATTTTGAAAATAAATTCTATGGATTTGGGAAGATAATTTTATTTAATTAAACCGATTTGAAAGTTATTGAAATTGAGATTTAAGATATGATTTATAACTTGGGTTTGATTTAAGTAAAAATGAAATGTAAGGCTAGTTAAATGATATTGAATTTATTAAATGAATATTCCCTGATTAAATAATAATAAAGTTAAACCAAGAGCTGTATGAAACTGTTAAATTTAACTTTGAAAATATTGAATATTTAAGCTTTGAAATATATTAAAAATTTTAAGGGTATATTTAGAACTGAATTGAATTAATGAATTGGGCTTTGAATAAATTTGAATTTGGAATTTGAGTTGTTTTAAATCGATTTACGAGACTTGAGGAAATTATAAATACTTTACTTTTAAATTATTTAACTTATATATACTATTTTGGAAAGTAGATATATTTAAAATGAAATGATATTGGGTTTTGAAGTATAAATTAAATTGAAATGACCACGGTGTTAAAATATATATTTCCACCTTGTAGATAGTTCTGAAGATCCTTAGAGGATGGTTATCCCAACATTCTTTAAGTTACTCGTATTTCAGTTGATATTTCACTTGAGTTGGATTTATTTATATAAGAATGTTAATCCTGACTCGAGTGTTTTGTGTTTTGCTTTACGCTCGGGTCAGACCGAGTGATACAGCATTTGAGACTCACCCTTGGAGTTTGGAGCTTCCTTTGGAGATCCAACTATCGCCTCAGCTTTCAGCTCTTCTAGTTGATTCGTTCAGAGAAGTCATCTGTTGTACTGGAGACTTCATTACATTTGAGATATTCTGTTGTATTTTATTTAACTCTGATGTTTATATAGTAGCTTCATGAACTACTATTTTATCTATTCCGCTGCGTATTATTGTATTACTCTGTGTCTGTGATTCTGTGATTGATTTATTTACTGCATATGCTGAGTTTTGCCAAAATTTAAATTAACAATCTGATATTTTGATTATTCAAGTCAGACATGTGTGGATTATTGTCGATTTGAATGGTCCAAAATAGCGGGTCGTTACAGTTGGTATCAGAGCCAGGTTCTAGGCAAAACTTAGCATATATAGTAAATTTATTTACAGAATCACTTTCGTTTGAGTTTAATCTCTTCCTTTTGACTCGATTTCCTTTGAACTTTGGAACGTTCCCTACGGTTCCAAAATTCATTCTTGTCTCTCTCTATTGGTATTCTTTTGATTCTAGAGTATCCCATAACTCCACTTCGAATGATCTCTATAAGAATAGGCGATCCCGCCGATCTTTGAATGTTTTGAAAAGGGGTGAAACTCCTTTACAATTGGCATTGAATCACCGAAGATTTATGTATCACTCGGGTTGGATGCTGCTATCTCTTGATATGCCAAATTCTATCTCTGGCGATCGAACGTCGATTTTCCTTAGATTTCCGCATCGATTATATTTTTGAAATCACGGTTGATCGGTTAAGGTCGCCCGCGATTTATATAACTATATCGATCTATTGTTTGTAATCAATTATCTCATTTTCGTTCGAACTTATCTTCGAATCAAATCCTATTTGATTAGAGTCCCTCTAATTTGAATATCTATCTTTGTTTTGAAATCCGTCTGTGAATCGTCCTTTGAAAATCGGGTTTGTTTATATTTTAGAAATTGTTTTCTAAACCGAAATTATTATTTTGATAAGTATGATTATATTCTATATATAAAAGTGTAATGTTTTCGATAAAGATTATAAACCCTTTTAAAATAAGAATTTGAGGTTTCGAAAGGATTTATAATTTTGAAAAACTATATAAGAAATTTGATTTATAACTGAAGGATTTTAAATTTGAAATTCGAGAATTGAACTCCAGTATTTTGGAATTGGTTTTAAGATTTTGAAATATATAATAATAATATGATTTAAAAATATTTTCCGAATAAGAAATGTTTCAAATGATTTTAATGAGTTTCGAAGAAATTTCAAAAGAATTTTTGAGAAATAGAAGTCCAGAACTCACTTATGTCGCTGGAAAATAATTTCGGTGATGAGTGCACGCATCATCGACATTGATTTTCGAGTCTCAGAGTGAGGGAAAGGCCACTTTAGTAGCATTGCTACGCGAGTGATTTTGCGAAACAAATTTTGATTTCAGAATTTTGAAGTATGATTTGATATTCGAAAGATATATATATATATATATATATATATATTTGAAATGATTTGAAGTAATCCGGTGTTCAGTCTTCGAGTTTCGAATTTGATATAAACCTATCTTTTGAAATTGATTTACTGAGTTGTTGTTAATTTCCAACTCTTGAATTTGAAAATGATTTCTTCAACTATTTTGAAGGTTCGAGCACTTCCAAATCAAGGTTAATTTTTCAAAGCTAAGAAATTTTGAAAAGTATGAATTATTTGATAAAGTATATAAATTTGTTTCGAATATTTAAGTATGAAGTAATATGATTTAAATAAGTTGAAACTGTTTTGTTAAGTAAATGAATAAGGTTATTTTGAATTTTTCTAAATATGGAATTTAGATTTGAAATGTTTCGACAGAATTTGGGCTTCAATATATTTTGAATAAAATTTAGTTTAAATGTTTTAACTTAGTAACATCTTTATGAAACTATATATTTAACAAGTTGGAATAAATATATAGGTTGTACGTATGCTATTTTATTCGCGTAATTAATTTGATCCAAGTTTGAGTACACAAGTTCGAGGTGGATTACACCATTTCGTGTTAGGATTTTTCATTTGATTCTTGATGGCGAATATTTGATATGGATTTTGGGCTAAATTCTAGAATTCTCTATCATAGTATATGGCTATGCAAGGAGACTGATGGCTTCTAGTCGAGAAACCATATCGAAATCCGCATTAGGGAAGTCGAATGGACAATACTAGTTCGAAAGCGAACTTGTGTGATCGAGCGAGCGATCAAATGTGATTCTGCGAAATGATGACGTATGTACATCTTATATTCTAATATCATTGATATATTTTGACGCTGAAATTGAAAGCCGTCGAGTTAGAATATCTTTGCTTACTAAAAGAAAATTCCAATTTAAATTACAAAGATATATAACCCACAAAAGCAAAGATATTCAATCCCATATGGCTCTTCATACAGCGAAATTTATTTTTTTGAAATTTTGATCCTGATATAAGATGGACCTTATGTCAATATAAGATGATTTTGAAAACCATTGATTTTGGAAATGAATTGTTTGACTTAATTATTTTGATTTAGAAACTTGGATTATTTTCTGAATTTATTATGTTGGAAACTTTGAAACTAAAGAAGTTTAAATTGAGAAGAAATAATTTGGTGAAATTGTATATGATTTTGAAATTGAACTGATATTGAAACAAATTGAAATTTTAGAACCTTGTGTTACTAAATACTTGATTTGGAGTTGTCGAACTTATATAAAATTGATTCGTATGAGTATGAAATTGATTCGAAAACTATAGATTTGAAAAGGTACTCAATTTGAAAGTGAAATCTTATATAATTGAAGTCTATATAAGTATGATTTGATATACTATTGATTTTGGAAAGTATTTGATTTGAAAATTAAATCTTATATATAATGGATTTTATATAAGTACGATATTTGAAAGTGATTTGAAAAGGTACTATATGATACATATTTTCAAAGTAAAGATATGGAAAGTGCCTTCTGCTTGATATCCGATTTGTGGCCACATCTTGGATTCATTCTATCGATATTATTCTCTCTGATTGTTGGTTTTCCGGATATGATACTCGAGTGTCCTTCGAATTCCATGGCGTTACCCATGGTCTTATTTTTCTCTCGTGACTGCATAGCGCAACTGCCTGGCTGAGTCTTGCCTAGGGGTACGGATTGTTTCCTGGGGGATCCAGGCGTAACCATTGTGTATCCTGCAATCTGTGTAGGTCGCGAATAGTAGCGCAAATGCTTGGCTGAGTCTTGCCTGGGGGTACGGATTGTTTCCTGGGGGATCCAGGCGTAACCATTGTGTATCCTGCATTCTACTAGTCATCATGGCGTAACTCGCAGGGCTGAGAAAGCTTACGGATATGGATTGTTTCCTGGGGGACCCAGGCGTAACCATTGTGTATCTGCGAACCATGGTTAGACAAAGGTTTTATTCGTTTTGTTGTTTGGATTGTACTTTCCATATCTGTTTTTAAAAGTTTTCCCAGTATTTTCACTGGGTGTTGAAACAAGTCTACTAAGTACCTGGAGAATTCTAGTTTTGCGCCTGATCAACGCACTACCAGAGTCTACAGGAACAAGGATAAACTTGTTGAAACATCGAGTTATAAAAGTATTTTCGAAAGAAAATTTGTTTCGACTATAAAGGTATTTTATTATAAAAGTATTTCCAACAAAGAAATTTTGTATCAATATTTGATTTGAAATTCTTATTGTTTGAATTAACTATTCGTGCCCGATATTATTCCTTTGAATCTACCTTATCTGCTCAGCTTTATTTATTCACCTATATTCTGTTTTCCAAGTCCTCCTTCTTTTCCTTGTTGACTATATTTTTTTTTAAATAATTATTGATTTCTTAATAATATTTGAAAAGTATCTTGAGATAAATTAATAAATTTATGAATTATGGATTTAATGTTTTCAAATAACTTCTTTGTAAATATAAGTAATAATGTAAATAACTGTTTTCAAATAGTTTTATATATTTATAAAGATATTATTTAAACATATAAAAGGTATTGATAAATGAGGCAAGAATTTACAAATGGGGTTTTGAAAAATATTAAAGTATTAAAGATAATTGAATTGCAAATGAAGTTTTCAAATGAATATTTCAAGTAAAATTTATGTAGTTTAAATTAATTGTTTAACCTTGTCTTTTAACCTACCTTTTTGCCTGGTTGTTCTATTCTCCTACCTCCTCTCTTTTCGGGGACGAAAAGTTTTGAGTGGGGGAGAGTGTAACGACCCTAAACTTTTAGTGATTTTATTTGTTAAATTAATTGAAATTTTGTGAAATTTTAAACAATAAAATTTGAAAATAAAAATTTATTATTTGGAATACGTCTATTTCAATATAGCAACTGGTAAATTTTCATCGGATAATATTGAAGTTTGTTTTCCTGTGAAATTTCATTTCAAATCAAACCGGTTAATAATAGTGAATTTAAAAGTTTTCCGAAACCAAAATATGTCAACAGGAGAAAATTTATTCAGTTCATTCTGAATCAGACTGCGAAATTCGTTTTTCCAAATTTGGACTTCTACTGCTCCGTTTATCTTATTTCTGGCAAAATAACAGCATTTCTGGTACCGGTTATCGACTTTTGATCGGATAACTGTACCACAAATATCTGTATACCGTTTTGATCGTCTCGTTATGCTGATCTCTACGGTATATTCATTTCCGTATTTTGAGACCCGGTACGCGACGAGACGATGAAATCGTACGTCGTATCGATACCAAAATTTGTGACTTTTGGAAGTTTCTTCCTTTTCAAAATTTGAACCACCGGCCACATCAATAAATTGCTTTAAATTTTTCGGCTGAATCAATGGGAGACCATTGCCATTTCCTTCCCTTTATCCGTTGCTTTTTATTTATTTCGTACGTTTTGCATTTTACATTTAGATCTGCTTTTCATTCTTCCTCAAATCTGGTTCTAGTCTTCTTCTTCAATACTCTGCCTCCTACATTTTGCTCTGCCCTTCCACCGTCAGCCTTCACCCGTGTCTTTCCCGTAGCTCCCCATTTTCCTCACACCACCCCTGCTTTCTCTTCCGTTCGCCTGCTCCGAGGCCACCACGTCTCCGGCCAGTAACCGCCACAGCACTCCCCTCCCTCTCAACTCGACCACCACTTACCTGACCCCATCAGTTTTGCATACAGCCTCACCGAGCCCATCACCCACATACTTCCATCTCCGCCGAAACCCTATTGTCGTAGCCTTTCCCCTCACCTCGGGCTGAGATCTCTCCTCCGCCTGAGAAGCTCGACTACCGACCCACCCCACTGGCCAAAGCCCACTCATCTCAGTACCAAGCCAATCACGCCTATTTCTCCACAAGCACACGTCCACCATCACATCACAGCCTGATCCGACCCCCTGCAGCTAGCACCACCCAGGGCACCCACTTCCACGCGCAAGCCAAACCACCTCTGGGCTTCCAACTCTGGCCCGAGCCCGCGAACCACTCCGCTTCACCATCTCCTCGCTTTCCAACCTCCATCTCAGTCGATCCCCACCCACTCGCCCTTCCATTTGCGCGAACAACAACCACGAACCCTTTGCGAACTGCTCCTCTCTCCATGGCTCAGCCGCAGCCTTGGCCTTCATCTTCCCCTCTTCTTTTTGCCTCTCTGGTGATACGCAAGGTATATATACATATTATGTTATTCTATATTATATTACATTATATATGTGCTGTTGATGATTGTATATATATATATCATATTATGTATTAGTATTATATTGTTTTAATAAGTTAGACATGAATTTATGTTAGTGTATATATATATCATCAGCTTTATTCGCATGTTGCAAATATCTTAAACATATAGATAGTATAAGTATGTTGGTTCATACATCTGATATGCATTTAGGTTATATAAGATTTACAATCTATTTTTTTATATGTATATATTTATATAAGTTATATATTATGTTTGTTTTATAGATAAGTTATTAGTTAGATATAATCTGTTGATCTATATTTATACTACAATATATACTTGTATATTGCTCTGGAATTTTGGAAAGAAAGATTAAGTGAAGGTTTATATATGTCAGTTTACAGATGTATAGTACACTTTGCCAAATTTCGATTCACTTTACAGTTTGTAAAAGAGAGTCTAAATTTTGAGTATAGGTTCATATGGTTTAGTTTATATTAATTTGTTTATAATAATTGATTACAATATATGTCTATATTAACGTTTGTTTATATAACCTTTAAAGTATCAGTTTGCATAAAATATATGTATAGAATTTTTTATATAAGTTATACATATCTGTTACTTACATACATGGGTTTATGTAGGCGTATATGAGTTTAGTACGTAATGAAGTTATACAGTTTTATATTATTAAGCATATTTAGTTATGAAAATCTACTTCAGTCATTTAGATAAGTATATATATTGAATGCGGTTATGTTACAGGGTATATTAAACTGGGTATATAACTTATGATATTAGTTTTAAATCTTACCCATATATATATTTATGTATATTGATTGAGTTATATGTATATATATAATATAGTAATTTACATATAGCCGGTCAGTGAATGTTAGACGAGTAGTTTGTAACTTTGTATATATAATTAATATATTAAGTTGGGTGTAGATATAAGATACACAAGTACATATGGTATGTTTCGTTTTTTTTTAATAGTCGCAGCTTATATTAATGTATATATCCGGTTTTCTTAAGATTTTTTGTAACGGTTAGTATATAGATATAAAATATGTTCTGCTGGCTTGCATATACAACACGTTTGGTTAATATTTCGAAAAGGTTTTTGTTTAAAGGTATATAAATAATATGTTTAATATTGTTTGAAACATTTTGTAGATTATGGACTTTTATAAATATTTGATTTTGATATACATATTTAATTAAATTTAAAAAGTGTGTTTGAATTTAAATCATGATTTTATATATGTATATAGTCATATATGTTTGTTCACTTATACCCTTGAATCAACCCAATTCTGATTTGATATCATCAATTCCGATCTATCAGCTTTGTCCGTCCAACTTCATGCCAATCTAGCTTTGATTTGGGATTCGTGTTTGGATTCGTAACCCATCTCATCCCGTTCGTCTCTAACCACGAAAGGTGAGCAATCACTCACGATTAACGTTCTTTTATTATTTAAATTTGATTTCAATTGAAATAGCAATTGAAATATGCTGCTGTAGTTATTTAAGTTGTTATATATGCTATTATCTATAACTGTTCACCTGTGACATCTGACACCCGTATAGGTTATTTATACTGATGGTATATGCCTGTTGTTATATTTTTGTTAGCATCTGTTATCACTCTGCAAGTTCCCTGTTAGTATAGAATTCACTATGGGTTGAAATGATACATACCCGAACGGACTTTAGAATAGGAGAAAATCGTTATGGGTTGAAATGATAAACCCAAGCGATTTTCAATTGAATTGGAATTGGGATTACGGGTCGAAATGATATCTACCCGTATATATTTAAATTTCGGATTGAAATGATAAATATCCGTATCACTTAACCATATGAAGATATATATACAGACACCGTTGGTCCATATATATAAATATTTTGAAAATAAATTCTATGGATTTGGGAAGATAATTTTATTTAATTAAACCGATTTGAAAGTTATTGAAATTGAGATTTAAGATATGATTTATAACTTGGGTTTGATTTAAGTAAAAATGAAATGTAAGGCTAGTTAAATGATATTGAATTTATTAAATGAATATTCCCTGATTAAATAATAATAAAGTTAAACCAAGAGCTGTATGAAACTGTTAAATTTAACTTTGAAAATATTGAATATTTAAGCTTTGAAATATATTAAAAATTTTAAGGGTATATTTAGAACTGAATTGAATTAATGAATTGGGCTTTGAATAAATTTGAATTTGGAATTTGAGTTGTTTTAAATCGATTTACGAGACTTGAGGAAATTATAAATACTTTACTTTTAAATTATTTAACTTATATATACTATTTTGGAAAGTAGATATATTTAAAATGAAATGATATTGGGTTTTGAAGTATAAATTAAATTGAAATGACCACGGTGTTAAAATATATATTTCCACCTTGTAGATAGTTCTGAAGATCCTTAGAGGATGGTTATCCCAACATTCTTTAAGTTACTCGTATTTCAGTTGATATTTCACTTGAGTTGGATTTATTTATATAAGAATGTTAATCCTGACTCGAGTGTTTTGTGTTTTGCTTTACGCTCGGGTCAGACCGAGTGATACAGCATTTGAGACTCACCCTTGGAGTTTGGAGCTTCCTTTGGAGATCCAACTATCGCCTCAGCTTTCAGCTCTTCTAGTTGATTCGTTCAGAGAAGTCATCTGTTGTACTGGAGACTTCATTACATTTGAGATATTCTGTTGTATTTTATTTAACTCTGATGTTTATATAGTAGCTTCATGAACTACTATTTTATCTATTCCGCTGCGTATTATTGTATTACTCTGTGTCTGTGATTCTGTGATTGATTTATTTACTGCATATGCTGAGTTTTGCCAAAATTTAAATTAACAATCTGATATTTTGATTATTCAAGTCAGACATGTGTGGATTATTGTCGATTTGAATGGTCCAAAATAGCGGGTCGTTACACCCCGCCGAGAGTCTTGCACGTTGATTATTGAATCCTTTTCTTCGAACTCCATTGTTTCTCCTTCTCTCAGTGTGCAAAGTGAGAATTGTCTTCAATAATGGTGATGTGTGGTCTGATAGAGTTAGGGGTAACCCTAGGGGAAATTCAAAAATTTATTGTAAATTAATTAACTCTATAATCAATTCCCATTCGTAATAAAGGTGTTTTCTTTCTGTTATTTATTTGTTATAATATGTTATAAATAATTAAATGTTTAATTAAAATATATTTAACAATAAATCCATAAATGTTGTGTTTGTGATAATAACTAAAAATAGTTGTAATCATGAGTATTGTATCATAATTTATAATAACCGCATCATTTTAAATATTTCTAGTCAAGATGAATTGAGACTCGATATCGATGCATCTATTGAGACTAAAGTACATAACGCTCTCTAACTGTTGAGCGGTGTAATACTCCTGACTGCTGGGGGACCTAGGGGTTACATAATGATAGTTATCGGATAACTATGGAATGACTCACTTGCTGGTTTTATATTGGTTAATATAATTAAGTCATATAGAAAATATCGATGTAACTAATTTATACAGTTCTCTCGACTTAAGAATACCGTCGATCTTCAATATGAAAGCCCCGCTTTCATTATACTGGTTCAAACTTACCGTTCTACGTCCAGTCTCAGACTCCTTCTGGAATTAAAATTAGCAGCCCTTACTTAACCCGGAGGAACAGGTTTTACACCGCCTGAACAACCGAATAGGACTTCTACCACCTAGACAACCGAATAGGGCTTCTACCGCCTGAGCAACCGAACATGACTTCCAGTATAAGTAGTAAAGTTGTTTCTGATTGAGTATGCTCTTGAATAGCATAGATAAGTCGATAATGTACACCCTTCTTATAATCTTTTCCTCAAGAGTAATGTGTATGATTGTGCATGTATGAAGAATAGGAAGATTAGAATTGCTTATAAGATATGGAAGTGAGATTGTAAGCAATGAATGTATGAACTTATGTAAGCAATAGATTCAAGAATGTTATGCACGTTAGATCAAGAGAGATAAGAGACTTAAGTGAAGTGATCAATGAAACTTGAGTGAATTTATAGTAAATCATAAGTTGCAACCTCCGGTAAAAAGTTCTCTGCGAAAGGTAATGGTTGCAACACTTGGGGAGGAAGACAACCATTGAGAAAAGAAGTGTCTTTTCAATAAAAAAATGATAGTTACAGGATTCAGTCGACTGACATTGATCATTCAGTCGACTGAATTCAAAAACATGCACAAGTACGATAGCATGCACAGACTCAATCGACTGAATAGATGCCGTCAATCGACTGGTTCGTGTATTTTATAAAAAAATTACATACACTAGTTCAGTCGACTAAGGGCATCAAGTCAATCGACTGAACTGTGTAGTTCAGTGAAATCTGTGTGCATTTGAATTTGGAAAGTGATTGTTTTAAATCGAGTGCAAGTGTTTGTGAGTATGTGAATGAGAGTGATGATTCTTGAGGAAGGATCTTAACAAAGAAACTAAACTAGACTTTATATACATATTTCATGACTCTAGTTAAAATATATAGACTATACGAACCATACTTCGAGTGGTTGAGTCCAGTTGTTGTAGTAGTCGCAGATTCATGAATCGTTGTGTCATGTCAGCAATCAAAATTCAAGATCCAACATTCTCTCCCTTTTTAATGATGACAACTCCATTTGCTATGAATGAATCTTGACAAGCTTTGTTGATCTATTTCTCCCCCTGAATATATACTTGCTACTATGCTTGTTGTTTCTCCCCCTGAATATATGCTATCCTTTTCTTTCAGTTTCTCCCCCTGAATATGTGCTTGCATCGTTTATTTTTGAAAATAGTGTTAGAGCAATATCTTTCTCCCCCTTTTCCATCGACAAAAAGGAGATTTTATATGACGACATAAATCTATTGAATTAAGGAACATCCTTTAAAATTCTAAAATTTATCATTTTCCTTTTGTTTCTCCAAGTACCTGCAATAAATAATTATTATTTTGGTACCCCCTACTATATTAGGGTCCAAGGGGTTAATCAAGGATGAAAACCTTACCAAAATAGGTATGGTTGTGCCCTCTATAAGAAAAAAATAATGAAACAATTTTAAAATAACTACTACTTATAATCTAAGGTATCAGAAAAACAATTAACATTTAAAGCATGTGATACCCAAGTTTCTTAAAATTTCCTTTTTTTTAAGAAATCATACCCATTTGGGTGTGGTTGAACCTTTATAGATATAGTTTTCATTACAAATCACATTTTTATAATAGTTGCTAATATAAAGTTGTTTATCATGATCAATCATATTAGCTGGAATCCATATCTTAATACTATTAGTCATTAGCTTAGTACTTGAAAAATAATTTCTACCATTTCTAAACAAAGTAGTATTATGATTGTAAATGGTTTTAGAACTATCTTTGTTACTAGTACTAGCATTAAAATTATTATACAAGAATGCATATCTAGTACTATTTTTACTTTTAGCTTGTTTATAGCCTAAACCGCTTTTATCATTGCGAGCTTTTGAATTTGTAACTAAGGAAGATAAGATATCTTTACTTTTGTTCAAATTTATGATTTTTTTATTTAATCTTTCAAAATTTGCTTTAGAATTACAGACTTCTTTTTGCAAAATATTATTATTAACTTTTAAAATCTCACATTCTTTAGATAATTCTAAATTCTTTTTAATTAAAGCTTCATTCTCTTTTTCAAGAGACAAAATTAAAGAACTAGAATTATTTAAAGAATTTTCCAAAAAAGTGTTTTTATTTTGCAAAACATTGATTTCCTCCAAAAGATCATTGTTTTTATCTTCTAACTGCTCATTTTCTTTTTGTAGGTAATCTTTTTGTAAAACAAGTTATTCTATGGTATTTTCAAAACATTTAGTTTGGTTTACCAAAAATTTATTTTCCTCTTTTAAATTGGAAATTTCTTGCTCATAATCTTTTAACTTAGCTAAAGCAATTCTACTAACTTTATTCAAAGTTTTAGAATCTTTTAATAATTTATCATGTGCTAACAAAAGATCTTTATATAAAGAATCTAAGAATACCGATTGTGATTTGAGTTTAGCCATAAAGCATTTGTTTGTTTGCTCCTTTGATTGTTCTTTATTGCCCTTCCTCTTCCTATTGCCTTGACTAGATCTCTTTATGGCCATTTATTCTAGGATGTTGTTACGATCTCTAGAATCCCAGGCTCTGATACCAAATGAAAGTAACTGTGCTATAGGATCGTGTAATATGGAATATATATACTTATAATCTAGTGTGGAAAATAACTGTAAAATAAAATAGCAGTAAAGTAAAGATGACACCAGGGATTTTTATACTGGTTCGAACTTCCCGTTCTACGTCTAGTCCTAGACTCCTTCTGGAATTAAAATTAGCAGCCCTCACTTAACCTGGAGGAACATGCATTACACTGCCTGAACAACCAAATAGGACTTCTACTGCCTAGACAACCGAATAGGACTTCTACCGCCTAAGCAACCGAATAGGACTTCCAATACAAGTAGTAAAGTTGTTTCTGACTGAGTATGCTCTTGAATAACATAGATAAGTCGATAATGTACACCCTTCTTATAATCTTTTCCTCAAGAGTAATGTGTGTGATTGTGCGTGTATGAAGAATAGGAATATTAGAATTGCTTATAAGATATGGAAGTGAGATTGTAAGCAATGAATGTATGAACTTATGTAAGCAATAGATTCGAGAATGTTATGCACGTTAGATCAAGAGAGATAAGAGAATTAAGTGAAGTGATCAATGAAACTTGAGTGAATTTATAGTAAATCATAAGTTGCAATGTCTGGTAAAAAGTTCTCTGCGAAAGGTAATGGTTGCAACACTTGGGGAGGAAGACAACCATTGAGAAAGGAAGTGTATTTTCAATAAAAAATGACAGTTATAGGATTCGGTCGACTGACCTTGATCATTCAGTCGACTGAATTCAAAAACATGCACAAGTACGATAGCATGCACAGACTCAATCGATTGAATAGATGCCATCAATCGATCGGTCCGTGTATTTTATAAAAAATTATATACACTGGTTCAGTCGACCGAGGGCATCAAGTCAGTCGATTGAACTGTGTAGTTCAGTGAAATCTGTGTGCATTTGAATTTGGAAAGTGATTGTTTTAAATCGAGTGCAAGTGTTTGTGAGTATGTGAATGAGAGTGATAATTCTTGAGGAAATATCTTAACAAAGCAACTAGACTAGACTCTGTACATATTTCATGACTCTAGTTAAAATATATAGACTATACGAACCATACTTCGAGTCGTTGAGTCCGGTTGTTGTAGTAGTCGTAGATTCATGAATCGTTGTGTCATGTCGGTAATCAAAATTCAAGATCCAACAAAATCATGGCACAACATCCATCTATTGACTATAGTTGGGTCGAGTGGAAGTATTGGAAGTGAAACACTATTCAAGAGAGGAGTTGTCCCTCAGATATATGGAGTTAACGTCACGGTCAAATGAAGTCAACTCAAAGTAAAAAATCTCTGGCCAAAGTAGTTCAGTTAAAAATAATTGTCATTATTTAACCAAGGACTTTGTGTTTGGACTATAAAGTTGAATATGGATGATATTGTAATTTTGACCATTATCAAATTCCACAAGTCCAAAGTGATATAGTTTCGACAACGAGAATTGGTGTAAATAATTGTCACTACTGGGTAATGCTTAATAAAGTACAAACTAAGTGATATATTTGGTCATAATATCACACCACCTGCTAAGTGACGTATGAACATTAATATTCGAATTGTTCGATATTAATTACTGACCAAATTTACACCTAAGAGTCACACAACCAAATGATGAATACTTCTTTTACCACTTAATTTAATTAATTTTTAATTGTTATAAATTAATTAATATTTATGAAATATTAATTATAAAATTTTATGTTTGATGTGTTGAATGATGTTAAACAGTGTATTTAAAATAGTTATAAATATATCGACCGATATATGATATCGGTACGCGTTTAAATTTGGATTTAAATGCAATAGACACCGTTCAGACTTGGAATTATTTTTAAGACCAAACGTGGCTTGGAATTTTGGCTACGGTGCTTGCATAAGAGGCCGGCCATATATGATGCGGCTTGGTGAATTTGAATGAAAAGAGGAGTGGAAATGGTAAGAGATGTATTAGGAATTGTGATCCACTTTTCACTCTCCTATCTCCCTTTCAATAAGCCACTCTCTATTCATTAACTTGAGAATTTTTACTCCTCCAACCTGCAATTTTCGGTTAGATATATCCCTCCCAAACCCCAAAATATCCAAGTGCAAATTACATCAAAACTCTTCGATTTAATCATAGGTGGTAAAGCAGTTCGGGAGCCAGCAACTCTAGAACTTGGAATTCGATTCAAGGAGCCATTTCATCATTTCAAAGTGTGATCTCTAGGCCTTGGTGAGAGGTATGCTTCAGATTTATTAGTATTCTAAACTGCTTAAGTTAATCGGCCGATCATATGTTAACTAAATAGATCATATCACCAATCAGTATATTACTTTATTGTCACATATTGATGGTTATATATATATATATATATGTGTGTGTGTGTGTGTGTACATATTTTTTTTATAGATATCATCTTGTTGATCTCGACCTAACAATAAAAAATCAATTATTTTTTTAATATTAAAGTATTATTGTTAAATGATTTTATCAATTAAATCTAATTATAAAATATTAATTCATTTAATATAGTATTTATATTTTTAAAATTTTTGTACACACCTAAAAACCATTCAAGTTAAAAAATATATTTGTTATATAAATATTTTAAATTATTTATTTGGTTTAATATTAGATAAACAAACAAAATATATTTATAATACATCCATAAGCAATATAATATTCTATAAAAAAAGTTATATAATATAAAATATGCATATTGATTTCAAAAATATTTTTAAATTACTATTTTATTAGTAAATTCGTGCAGATTCAATTTTTTAATGTATATTTTATTTAAAAATCAATTAAACTGAAAAAATAAAAATAAAAAAATTTCCTGACCGTGAGTAGCAACAAATATGTATTTAATAAAAAGTTATATATATATATACATGTGTGTGTATTAATTAATGAACTAGTATTATGTTTATATATATAATATGTATTTGTATGAAAAATAATTTTTTTTATATAATATATGATAAAGGTTTTAAATTATTTTACAAATTAACATGTAAAATATTTGTAATTTAATTACATTATATATAACATATATTTCATAAATGTTTTATACCAGTAATTTATAATTAATATTTTATAATAAATATATAATTAAATTTATATATACATACATTCATATATATATATATATATTTGTACGTTTATTTATATAATAATCGATGCATATATATATATATATGTATATGCAAACAATATATTAGTATACACAAGGGGCTAACATGTCTAGTGCGGTGTAAATCCTAATACCCATATACGGGCATGTCAAGCTATGTTTACATTGTCCTATTACACATGCATGCACATACATATGTGTACATGTGTCACGTACCGAAATTTTCGACTTTCGAAAATTCGACATCGATACTCCCTTTATCGACTGTCGAGCAATCGAGTGCTGGAAACTCCAATAGTGATGGTTTAAGAAAGAAGAAAAAGGCAGAAGAAGAAAATAGAAGAAAGAAGAGAAGAACAACATCAGAACAGAAACAATATCAGAATCTCACATATCGCAGCTGAACAACATATAATAGATAAATGAATAATCTTTAAATCAAAGAACTATATCATTTTATACATACATCAATCAGAGTCATATACAACAATGGACAGTTATATAAAACTTGTCCTCATACAGAATACACAGCGGAATAAATAATATCAGATACAAATACTACGTCTCGCCATCCAGCTTGCTTCCAAAGCTCCAGAATATCCAGAATATCCTGATAACATAACTCTAGACTGCCCGTGTAGAAATTTGTGGGCACCCAGAGTTTAGGAAGGGAACAATAAACTCCAGGTCAGTCATGGTGACTGGTGTGAGATCGTAAAACAGTTATTTTTCACAAAGTAAATAAAACAAATTCGCAATGCTTTTGGAAAATGAAACTACCATAAGACCTCCCGCCACACACACAATGCAAACGCAGAATTGGAGGAGATTTCTTCTTATGATAGTCAAAGATGCTTACTACGCAAAATCAATTCTTTTTGATATTATTATTAGTGCATAGTGTAGAAAACATTTCGAAAGTAGAATATAAATCTTAGCCAGCATAGGTACCATTATAGTATGCTTGCTATAGCTGCCATATTAGATGGCAGGTTCTACAACTAAAACCGTACAAGGCTCGTATTGTTTCTTTGGATTTCCAACAAATGGTCAGGCCAAGGAACTTCCTATGCCACGATGGGTACGTCCCTGGAATAGACGACCCGAGAACCTAACCGGATCTCTGCCAACACAAGGCCGGGTTACCTCTGCAAAAATAGGTAACTACTGACACGCGTATGCCATCCCCCGATCGTAACCGATCTTCCCGAGGATCCCCGATTTCCAACAAACCACATAATAATAATAATGCAGCAACCACATAGGTTAAGTATCTGGGCTCCATACCATGATACCACCTCTATCCGGAAGGAATGACATACACTAAGGGGCGCTACTCCCTAGAACCTTGCTGCATCCTTCCTGTTTTGACCATTTCCGGGGTGTGAGGCTCGTCGAAGTCTCGTCCACAAAGCTACGCTTCTCAAAAAGCCATGCTTCGGGTCAAACAAATGATCAACCTATGATCACAAAGATATAAGATCAAACAAATGATCATATCGCAAATGATCAAACACTGATCATTTCACAGCAACACTCAGTATGCCACGTTACCAAATTGGGAATATATTGCTGATAAATTTCAACTACATAACCTCTGAGCTCGTACGTCTCAGAGAAGGGTGTTAAGCTAAGAGAATAAATTCTCCGCCACCAACAGAAATGTATTTGAAAGAAATCAGGTTTATATCTCAATCTGTAACGTCAGACATACAATCCATACAAGTCTGTTCCGGGATCGAACAGAACCGAAGGCACTTCTCACGAAGCCCTTGCACATCCGGATAAATTTCTAATCACGTCCGGACTTCCCGTCACTAAGGGTGATAAAACCTCTAAATCGGAGATCAGCCGATGTGGAGTAACTCGACGGTAATCCTTCTGTTTTCAAAAATATCCGGTCTTCAACACCGGTCTTCGAATGCAATTCATAACGACGTATCACATATTCGGAATGGGTTATACGACCCCATGGTCCTTTCCCGGTTAACCCGAATAGTGAGCGCTTATTCAAAAATAAGTGTGGCATTCAAATTCATCCAATTCACAACAAATACCTATCTAAAGGTAATTATTGATAGTCGGTTATTTAACTATCAATAAAGATGCGCAACATCATCAGATTCCAAATAATTTTCCCAAATTATTTCATCTTCAAAAATATCTTCATTAGATATAAAATTTCCACACTTCACCATTTGAAAACAATTTCAAATCAATTTCCACATTTCATTTTATCTTTGAAGATAAAATCTCAAAACAGTTCATTTCATATTGGAAAAGCATTTCCATACTTATTTAAAAATAAGTAATTCACAAATCATTTATTTTCAACATTTGAAAATATTCAATATACTTAAATCAAATTTAAGTATAAATTCATTCTTTAAGGAAAACATTCTTTTAACACCTTTATTTGAGTCAAAACGAATGTTACGTAAAACATTGTTACGACGACTCAAAATCACTAGTATAGGGATTCGAATTTTAAGATAGATAAATAAATCCCAATACTACATAAAAAAACCATTTCCTTTCGGAAATCATTTACTATAACAACAGTGTTATAGTCCATCATTTCCTTATTCCTCGAAAACGTCTATTTCAACAATGAATGTTGAAATCTATGATTTCGATATTCGACACATTTTAAAAACATCTTTAAAATGTTTACTTCATTTTTAATGTCACTTCTTCAAAAATGAACCCATTTTTTTCAATAATATATTCACTGTCCAAAATCGTGAATATAATTCACTTAACCCAATTTCAATCATTTCTACACATTTTATTTCAATAAAAATTCGCTATCCAAAAACGCGAATATATCTTCTTTGATAATCTTCTACATTTAATTTATCAGATTCAATTGATTTTGGATTTATAAAACAACGTTTATAAATTCTATTTCTATTTATAAAAACTTCAATTTATAAATCTTCTTTATTAACAATTCGATTCATAATTCAAATCTTATACCAACAATCCATAATTATAAGTTAAATACTTATAATTCCTTTATTTCACAAAATCATTTCCATTTATAAGTTCACAATTTATAAATTTCATTCACTTATAAATTCTTACAAATTCATTTTAACGCTTATAAAAACTCGTTTTATAATACCAACATTTTAGAGTTATAAATATCAATCTTGTACAACTTTTACATACATCGTTTTAATAATTCAAAAATTCCCATTTAAAACCATTTTATAAATTTCTTAACTATTTATTTCAAAAGAAATTACCTTTTGGTTATAATTCACAAATCTTAACTTTTATAACTTTAAAATCTTAACGTTTATAAATCAATTCAAAAATTCCATAAAACGTATATTTTCAAAAATCACTTTAAAAATCCTTTTAAAGTAAAGTCGTTATTTTTAAACTTCAAAACTTGAATCCGATGATGTAACAGCACCAATTAGTCAATCACAACATCAAACATCATATATCAACATATGATAACAGAATATACATCAATATCTGTAAATAAATAAATACTGGTGAGGAATCCAGTTGGATCCCTCCAACCTGTTTCCCTGCATCCACAGACGTTAGCACAATACAAATTCCACTTCGAGGTGGAATATCGCGGTATATAGGTTTTATAAAAATATCCGCTTACTAACGGCGCAATAGGGTCTCATCCGCTATACGAGGCGGGAAATCAATCAATCCAATATATACATATGCCAATATGTATATATTGCTATATATATATAGATATATCCTACTATATCTAATATCACATCCAAACAACAATCAATAACTGCAAAATCAAATTTTATTTTGAGTGAGAAGATCTCACCTTGATTTTCCAATAGAAATTTGTAGCGTTTATTTCGAATGAAATTAAACGGACGTTTAATCTCACTCAAAATTTTCACTGACCCCGATCGTTTCCAATCCAGTTTCATCGCGAAGAGCTCGACAAAATGAAGACAACGCAACTGGTTTCGTAATTTTTTGATAATGTATGAACAAGTTATAGCTTTTTAAAGATCGAACAAATTATAATACAATTAATTTTACATTTTCTTTTAAAATTTTTACCCCTAACCAATCTGGCCGTTGATCTTGCTTTCCACCCCATCGCAACCGTTCCCTCCTTTCTTCCTCCTACAGGCAATTTGAACGCGAAGAAACCCATATGGCCGGCCCTAACCCTAGATAACGCAACCTCCACGTTCATCTGTTCATCGATCAGGTGATGCCATTCAGAAGCACGCGACGTGCCGCACCTCCACCCAGAACAGCCCCCAGCTCGGTCACCTCTATTGCACGTGTGACGAGGCCGAACGGCAGCACTTCCCTGGCCAGCTGCGCCTCCATCAATGCGCCAATGACGATCACATCCGTATGGATGTGAAGCTCTCCCCTAGATCTACAACTTCCGTGTTGAACACTTCTTGAAATAACGCATGGATTGGAGGAGATTGACAAAAGAAGTTTAGGAATTTATGGCCGTTCGTTTTGATGGTGGTGGCTCTGAATTGAAACCTTAGGGTTTGTGAGTTGTTTGCAAAGTGAAGATAGAGGGGGGTCTTTTATAGAAAATTTCATGATTTACTATTCATCGAATTTATTTTCGAACTCCAAATCGAGCATGCCGGCTGACGTTCGTAAGGTTTACCCTGCGTTCCGAACACAATGGAATAGGTTTCGGAAGCTAATTCGATCGTATGTGTGAGATATGGCAATAAACGATCAATTTAAATTAAACCGATTTAAATCGATTTCGAGGCGTTTTGGCTTGCCCCGGACAAATGGTAAATCCAAAAATTACGAAATTTGAAACCATGCAATAATATCACATTACGGATCCGATGAAACTAGTTTCGTCGAAATCCAAGACCTTTTGAAAAATGACTATTTTTAACTCGACGATTTAAAATTAAAACGATATCGATGCGTTTCGAGCTGCCACGGTCAAACGACAACTCCGATGGATACGAAAATTGAAATCCGATAATAACTAACTATTACGGATCCAATGGAACTGGTTTCGTTCAATTCTGAGACTGTTCGAAAATTGGCTATTTTTACAGTCGATAATTAAATATTAAAATATTCAATTTTCACAATTTGACTTTAAATTCAATTTTAAAAGTTCTATAACATTTCTATAACTCTAGTATGATTAAATAAAATGTTACAAATAAATTTTAATCATATTAAACCCAAATTTCAATTATTTCTGAAATTTAACTATTTAATTTATCGATTTAATTGTCAAATTAAATCCAATTATTCGAATTTTAAATTATTCGACTTATTAATTTCACTTATTCATATCTAAAATCAATTAAATATTCGAATTTTAATTATCAAAAATTCTGGGTCGTTACAAACTTCCCCCCTTAAAAGAATTTCGTCCTCGAAATTACCAAGTAAGGAAAAGATACAAAATCCGTTAATTTCTCAGAACAAACTGTTCAAATTAGATTTTCAAATTTCTTAAGTGTTTAACTTTCCCAAAATTCATAGTTAAACTTTTTACAACATTTTTACTAAGTTTTCCAAAATTTTCAAATTTTCCAATTTCTCAAAAATATTCTAACGCCTTAAATTTTCGAAAAATTCGCCATAGCCTCCTTTGCGCGGCTAATACGGTACGACTACAAAACGTCCCTACGGACTCTCAGATTTCAAAAAGAAAAGAAAAATGCCAAGCGGCTAGAGAAGAAATCAGCAAAAACTCATATTATAATTTAAAATACATACCTTTTTCGAGCAATTCAATTTATCTTCAAAAATTAAAATTCCAATTCCTTTACACCTATATATCCTACTAGCCATAATATCTAGTTACATATTCAAACCATTTTGCAAATTCCATTACATAAATTTTTGATACTTACTTCTTATACATTTTTACTTCACTGTTGAAGTTATATATCTATTTTCATTCAATTTCACATTTCGAATTTCATTTGAATTCAATTCACCATTTCCATTCAATTTAACTTCTGAATATTGAATTTATCAACTATCTTTTATTCACAACTGTACTATTTTAAATTAGTTCCAATTACTAATTCGTTACAAATTCCAATTTCCAATATTCAGCTTGAATTACATTTGCTAACAAATTCAAAACAAAGTTTAACATTCATCTTTAATTTCATTTACTTGCAATTGTAAATTCCATTCATTCAGAAATTTATTTCTACTTACTTGAATTTATCTGCAAATTCGAACCATTCTTTTATTTAGTCACAATTCAAGTTTCAATTTAACTAATTCAACTTCCATTTCATGAATCAATTAATTATCAAAGTAGTTTATTCGGATTCAATCCTTATTCATTTTTCTTTTCCAAGTTAGGAATTTTCTATTCAACGTGATTCAAATCAAATCACATTCCATTATTGAAATTTTAATTGATCTTTCATTTATTCAAATTTATTCACTTATACTTTCTTTAATTTAACTCCATCCTTTAAGTTAAATTTATTCTATCAAAATTCAAATTGTATAAGTTATCAACTTAGTAATATTTCATAAATATTTTTATATAGTATTCCAGAGTCTTACCAACATTTCAAAAATCATTTTGAAACAATTCAATTTATCCTTTGAACTTCAAAAACAAAACCCAAATTTTTCAAACAACTTCCATTTAAAACAATTTGGCAGCAATTCCTCTTTTGGAAACCCGAAAATGAACACCAATGATGCCGCGGTCATCATCGAAGTTATTTTCCAGCGACCGAAAAGAGTTTAGAGCTTTTCATTCCCTCAAAATACTTTTCAAAACCTTTGAAATTCATTTCCAACTCCAAAAAGATTTAAACTTTCCAAATCTCCAAAATTTTCAAATTCTTTTCAAAGCCTTTCCAAAAACTTCTCTGGAATTCCGTTTCCAATTATAAGTCACATTTATAATTTACATTCTTAAATTTCATTTGTAGGTGAATTTATTTCTTAACTTTGGAGTTACGATTTCAATTTCTTATTCAATTCCAATGATAATAATTTAATATTATTACTTCCTAACAACCAAACATCCAAATACTATGATAATTCATAGAAAATTATTTCTTTTATATACAAAATATAATCAAGGTAAAATTATTCCATTTACCCAATTTAAAACAATATTGTGCTGAATTGTTCTATATAAGTGTTTAGAGATCCCTATCGATAGAGTTGTACGGACAATACCGACCAGAATCCATATACCACTCAACAAACCAATCATCACAATATAAAACAATTTTATATTCACTAACAAATACGCACTCATATCTATTATTACACTCAACTCATTCTAGAGTACTACCGACTCTATCTCTAATGAGTAACACCCAGCAGAGCAGGGTTGTCGCTTAACCATATGCTCTGATACCACGCTGTCACGTACCGAAATTTTCGACTTTTGAAAATTCGACATCGATACTCCCTTTATCGACTGTCGAGCAATCGAGTGCCGGAAACTCCAATAGTGATGGTTTAAGAAAGAAGAAAAAGGCAGAAGAAGAAGAAAATAGAAGAAAGAAGAGAAGAACAATAGAACAACATCAGAACAGAAACAATATCAGAATCTCACATATCGCAGCTGAACAACATATAATAGATAAATGAATAATCTTTAAATCAAAGAACTATATCATTTTATACATACATCAATCAGAGTCATATACAACAATGGACAGTTATATAAAACTTGTCCGCATACAGAATACACAGCGGAATAAATAATATCAGATACAAATACTACGTCTCGCCATCCAGCTTGCTTCCAAAGCTCCAGAATATCCAGAATATCCTGATAACATAACTCTAGACTGCCCGTGTGGAAATTTGTGGGCACCCAGAGTTTAGGAAGGGAACAATAAACTCCAGGTCAGTCATGGTGACTGGTGTGAGATCGTAAAACAGTTATTTTTCACAAAGTAAATAAAACAAATTCGCAATGCTTTTGGAAAATGAAACTACCATAAGACCTCCCGCCACACACACAATGCAAACGCAGAATTGGAGGAGATTTCTTCTTATGATAGTCAAAGATGCTTACTACGCAAAATCAATTCTTTTTGATATTATTATTAGTGCATAGTGTAGAAAACATTTCGAAAGTAGAATATAAATCTTAGCCAGCATAGGTACCATTATAGTATGCTTGCTATAGCTGCCATTTTAGATGGCAGGTTCTACAACTAAAACCGTACAAGGCTCGTATTGTTTCTTTGGATTTCCAACAAATGGTCAGGCCAAGGAACTTCCTATGCCACGATGGGTACGTCCCTGGAATAGACGACCCGAGAACCTAACCGGATCTCTGCCAACACAAGGCCGGGTTACCTCTGCAAAAATAGGTAACTACTGACACGCGTATGCCATCCCCCGATCGTAACCGATCTTCCCGAGGATCCCCGATTTCCAACAAACCACATAATAATAATAATGCAGCAACCACATAGGTTAAGTATCTGGGCTCCATACCATGATACCACCTCTATCCGAAAGGAATGACATACACTAAGGGGCGCTACTCCCTAGAACCTTGCTGCATCCTTCCTGTTTTGACCATTTCCGGGGTGTGAGGCTCGTCGAAGTCTCGTCCACAAAGCTACGCTTCTCAAAAAGCCATGCTTCGGGTCAAACAAATGATCAACCTATGATCACAAAGATATAAGATCAAACAAATGATCATATCGCAAATGATCAAACACTGATCATTTCACAGCAACACTCAGTATGCCACGTTACCAAATTGGGAATATATTGCTGATAAATTTCAACTACATAACCTCTGAGCTCGTACGTCTCAGAGAAGGGTGTTAAGCTAAGAGAATAAATTCTCCGCCACCAACAGAAATGTATTTGAAAGAAATCAGCTTTATATCTCAATCTGTAACGTCAAACATACAAAGTCTGTTCCGAGATCGAACAGAACCAAAGGCACTTCTCACGAAGCCCTTGCACATCCGGATAAATTTCTAATCACGTCCGGACTTCCCGTCACTAAGGGTGATAAAACCTCTAAATCGGAGATCAGCCGATGTAGAGTAACTCGACGGTAATCCTTCCGTTTTCAAAAATATCCGGTCTTCAACACCGGCCTTCGAATGCAATTCATAACGACGTATCACATATTCGGAATGGGTTATACGACCCCATGGTCCTTTCCCGGTTAACCCGAATAGTGAGCGCTTATTCAAAAATAAGTGTGGCATTCAAATTCATCCAATTCACAACAAATACCTATCTAAAGGTAATTATTGATAGTCGGTTATTTAACTATCAATAAAGATGCGCAACATCATCAGATTCCAAATAATTTTCCCAAATTATTTCATCTTCAAAAATATCTTCATTAGATATAAAATTTCCACACTTCACCATTTGAAAACAATTTCAAATCAATTTCCACATTTCATTTTATCTTTGAAGATAAAATCTCAAAACAGTTCATTTCATATTGGAAAAGCATTTCCATACTTATTTAAAAATAAGTAATTCACAAATCATTTATTTTCAACATTTGAAAATATTCAATATACTTAAATCAAATTTAAGTATAAATTCATTCTTTAAGGAAAACATTCTTTTAACACCTTTATTTGAGTCAAAACGAATGTTACGTAAAACATTGTTACGACGACTCAAAATCACTAGTATAGGGATTCGAATTTTAAGATAGATAAATAAATCCCAATACTACATAAAAAAACCATTTCCTTTCGGAAATCATTTACTATAACAACAGTGTTATAGTCCATCATTTCCTTATTCCTCGAAAACGTCTATTTCAACAATGAATGTTGAAATCTATGATTTCGATATTCAACACATTTTAAAAACATCTTTAAAATGTTTACTTCATTTTTAATGTCACTTCTTCAAAAATGAACCCATTTTTTTCAATAATATATTCACTGTCCAAAATCATGAATATAATTCACTTAACCCAATTTCAATCATTTCTACACATTTTATTTCAATAAAAATTCGCTATCCAAAAACGCGAATATATCTTCTTTGATAATCTTCTACATTTAATTTATCAGATTCAATTGATTTTGGATTTATAAAACAACGTTTATAAATTCTATTTCTATTTATAAAAACTTCAATTTATAAATCTTCTTTATTAACAATTCGATTCATAATTCAAATCTTATACCAACAATCCATAATTATAAGTTAAATACTTATAATTCCTTTATTTCACAAAATCATTTCCATTTATAAGTTCACAATTTATAAATTTCATTCACTTATAAATTCTTACAAATTCATTTTAACGCTTATAAAAACTCGTTTTATAATACCAACATTTTAGAGTTATAAATATCAATCTTGTACAACTTTTACATACATCGTTTTAATAATTCAAAAATTCCAATTTAAAACCATTTTATAAATTTCTTAACTATTTATTTCAAAAGAAATTACCTTTTGGTTATAATTCACAAATCTTAACTTTTATAACTTTAAAATCTTAACGTTTATAAATCAATTCAAAAATTCCATAAAACGTATATTTTCAAAAATCACTTTAAAAATCCTTTTAAAGTAAAGTCGTTATTTTTAAACTTCAAAACTTGAATCCGATGATGTAACAGCACCAATTAGTCAATCACAACATCAAACATCATATATCAACATATGATAACAGAATATACATCAATATCTGTAAGTAAATAAATAAATATTGGTGAGGAATCCAGTTGGATCCCTCCAACCTGTTTCCCTGCATCCACAGACGTTAGCACAATACCAATTCCACTTCGAGGTGGAATATCGCGATATATAGGTTTTATAAAAATATCCGCTTACTAACGGCGCAATAGGGTCTCATCCGCTATACGAGGCGGGAAATCAATCAATCCAATATATACATATGCCAATATGTATATATTGCTATATATATATATATATAGATATATCCTACTATATCTAATATCACATCCAAACAACAATCAATAACTGCAAAATCAAATTTTATTTTGAGTGAGAAGATCTCACCTTGATTTTCCAATAGAAATTTGTAGCGTTTATTTCGAATGAAATTAAACGGACGTTTAATCTCACTCAAAATTTTCACTGACCCCGATCGTTTCCAATCCAGTTTCATCGCGAAGAGCTCGACAAAACGAAGACAACGCAACTGGTTTCGTAATTTTCTGATAATGTATGAACAAGTTATAGCTTTTTAAAGATCGAACAAATTATAATACAATTAGTTTTACATTTTCTTTTAAAAATTTTACCCCTAACCAATCTGGCCGTTGATCTTGCTTTCCACCCCATCGCAACCGTTCCCTCCTTTCTTCCTCCTACAGGCAATTTGAACGCGAAGAAACCCATATGGCCGGCCCTAACCCTAGATAACGCAACCTCCACGTTCATCTGTTCATCGATCAGGTGATGCCATTCAGAAGCACGCGACGTGCCGCACCTCCACCCAGAACAGCCCCCAGCTCGGTCACCTCTATTGCCCGCGTGACGAGGCCGAACGGCAGCACTTCCCTAGCCAGCTGCGCCTCCATCAACGCGCCAATGACGATCACATCCGTATGGATGTGAAGCTCTCCCCTAGATCTACAACTTCCGTGTTGAACACTTCTTGAAATAACGCTTGGATTGGAGGAGATTGACAAAAGAAGTTTAGGAATTTATGGCCGTTCGTTTTGATGGTGGTGGCTCTGAATTGAAACCCTAGGGTTTGTGAGTTGTTTGCAAAGTGAAGATAGAGGGGGGTCTTTTATAGAAAATTTCATGATTTACTATTCATCGAATTTATTTTCGAACTCCAAATCGAGCGTGCCGGCTGACGTTCATAAGGTTTACCCTGCGTTCCGAACACAATGGAACAGGTTTCGGAAGCTAATTCAATCGTATGTGTGAGATATGGCAATAAACGATCAATTTAAATTAAACCGATTTAAATCGATTTCGAGGCGTTTTGGCTTGCCCCGGACAAATGGTAAATCCAAAAATTACGAAATTTGAAACCATGCAATAATATCACATTACGGATCCGATGAAACTGGTTTCGTCGAAATCCGAGACCTTTTGAAAAATGACTATTTTTAACTCGACGATTTAAAATTAAAACGATATCGATGCGTTTCGAGCTGCCACGGTCAAACGACAACTCCGATGGATACGAAAATTGAAATCCGATAATAACTAACTATTACGGATCCAATGGAACAGGTTTCGTTCAATTCTGAGACTGTTCGAAAATTGGCTATTTTTACAGTCGATAATTAAATATTAAAATATTCAATTTTCACAATTTGACTTTAAATTCAATTTTAAAAGTTCTATAACATTTCTATAACTCCAGTATGATTAAATAAAATGTTACAAATAAATTTTAATCATATTAAACCCAAATTTCAATTATTTCTGAAATTTAACTATTTAATTTATCGATTTAATTGTCAAATTAAATCCAATTATTCGAATTTTAAATTATTCGACTTATTAATTTCACTTATTAATATCTAAAATCAATTAAATATTCGAATTTTAATTATCAAAAATTCTGGGTCGTTACAACATGATACACATATATGAAATATAATACAAATTATATAAAATAAAATTTACATATAAGATTTAAATAAAATAATGATTTTATTACAAAGAAGTTTTAGAAAAGTTCTAAATGAATTAGACTATATAGGCCCATCAAAGATCCAATAAGGAATTTTTTTTGAGTTTTACCAAATTCATCTACTACGGGCTGACTCGGTTCCAACAATTGTACCAGAGTCCAATAGCCTATACGGTCTAAATTAGCCATGCTAGGGTTAACTAATTAAGCGCACAACCCAGGTAGTAAGGTGCCTAGAAAGGTGGTGTTAAAGGATTGGATTTGGCTAATCAAGTACTCTTACCTACCTGGCTACCGACTAAGCCCGAACAGATATGCGAGCCCAATGATTGCCCCTAATAGAAAAAACCTAATTTGAATTAGACCTTGGGCTTTTTCGAAATTGTTTGAAATTAAAAATGTAGATTTTAAATTTATAAGTTAAATTTAAAATAATATATATATATATATAAAGTTATAAAATAATGAATATTTTCAAAATGTTTGAAAATAAATATAAATTAATTTTATTAGTAAGATTAATAAAAGAAGTGAATTAATTAAATAAGTTAATTAAATGAAACATATATGCATGTATAATATATATTGATATATATTATGTGGTCTTGAAATGTCATGTATGCACACATACAAAAATAATTTTTCAAAATTAATAAAATTTAATTAAAATAGTTTAGTTAAGAAAATTAATTAAATTTAATAGATTAAAGTACATATACATACATACATATGTATGTATGTATATACGATATATGTATATTACTATAAAGGTTATAGTATATAAATATTCAATATAATATGTTAAATTGAATAATAAACTATTAATAAAGGTTATTTAATTAAAATTAATTAAATTTTATTTAATTAATATAATGTTACGTATGAAATTATTATATAAGCTAATTAAAATATAAAAGTTATATAATAATGAAACTTATATAACATAAATGTAATAAACTAAAGTTGGAACATTATAGAAACTCTAAATTGACTTAAGGAATATATACATACGTAAATGTACGTATACCGTGATTTTTCAATGTGTCCAATACTTGAATCACGATGGTATTTCATAAGAAATATATTATTCCATAAGACAATATCACTCGATATAATATATTGAAGGTTATAAATCCTTAATATAAAGTTATCCTCTACCATTTATACATTAACAAATTACTTACATACTCTCTAGTTTTTTAGCTTTCCTCAAGCAAGAGATGTTATATGTATTATTATTAATATATAGATTAGATGAGGCAAGATACTTATACATATTTGTTGAGCTTTCCTCAAGGTATGTATAGTATACTTAGGCCGTCACGAAATGGTGGGTATGAGTGAATAATCTCTTTTACTTATTCAGCTTTCTTCAAGGAAAAAATGAGATTAGGACAAGGGACCACAAGTTAGAAGTTGTATATGATACAACCGATAAGAAGTTATCCATTGTATACGGAAGTATGATTTGGAGCTTTCCTTAAGGTCAAAATCCAAAGATATATGAGTCCTAACACCTATTAGTGAAGTCTAAAGACTTCTATGTTTCTACTTAGCGTTTGAAAAAACATAAAATACTATGGGAACTTATTAGTAAAATGGAACATAAAGTTTAACCTTACTAATATTGTAAGAACATCTACTATGATAATGTCCTGATTATCTACCAAGCAAAACTTGTAGAAAATGTAAACTCCAAAATTGCTTTCTAAAATTGAAAAGCTTACTGGACCAAACTATATTGATTGGCTAAGAGTGATTAAGATAGTTTTGATTTACGAGCATCTTTGGTTGTCTATTACGTGAAATCCTAAAGAACAACCCGCTGATGATGCGGACCCCCAAGCCCCAACTAAGACTTGCTTATGAGAAATGGGTTTCGAACCTAGAGATCGCTCGGTTTTTCATGTTGTCTACATTAGACAAGCCATTGCAAAAGCAGCACGAAAACATGTCTATCTATGAGATATTTGATAATCTCAAGGCCCTGTTTGATGAACAGTCATGGTCCTCAACGTATGAGCTTACGAAGATTGATGATGGATAGAAAGTGGACGATTACATGCTGATGATAAAGGGCTATATTGATAGGCTTTCACAATTGGATATACGAATAAGCAATGAATTACAAGTTGATTATAAATCTCATGGAGCTCCTTAATATATTGAGGTCGACCGATTTAACATCTAAAAATCAAGGGGCTATGCTTGCTATAAAGGGTAGTGCATCATCATCAAAAGGTTCGAAATAGCGGGAAAGAGAAGGTAAGAAGAATAAGAAAAGTAAGAAGACCGATGACAAGGGTGAATGTCACCACTACCGCAAGAAATGTCATTTGAAAAGGAACCGTCCCGATTACTTAAAAATCATTAAAGAAAGAAAGTAGAATGGTTCTACAGCTCCGTCAAGTACATTTATGATTCAAAATTGTGTCTTAATCAATAACATGTCTTGGGTTTTAGATACTGGATTTGGAACCCATATATGTAATTCGTTATACGGGCATACGAACTGGCATCGCATGGCAAAAGTAGAGACGAGGCTCTAAGTTGCTAATGGATCCATCGTAGATGCAACGATAGTAGGAAATTATTATTTATGCTTTCCTAATGGAGTAGTATTAGTATTAAATAATTGCTATTTTGTAAATGACTTTATTTATGGAATTGTGTCTGTTTCTAGATTGTTTGAGACTGAATATATATTTCATTATGTGAATAATGTTATGAACATTAGTTTGAATGGAAATTAGGTCTACAAGGTGTTCTTGGAAATGGCATTTATGTGGTCAATACTAATTATATATGTTCTATCAGTTCTTTTGATAATATAAATGATAGTTATCTTTGGCATTGTAGGCTAGGTCATGTAAGGTTTTTTCCAGTCACTTGATTTTGAATCATTTGACAAGTATGAGTTGTGTCTCAAAGGTAAAATGACCGAACACCCCTTAAGTAGGAACAATGAAAGAGTTGATGAGCTCTTAGGTTTAGTACATAGTGATGTATATGGCATGATGCCTATAATCACCAAAGGTAATAGTTCTTACTTTGTTACCTTCACTAAAGATTTCTCGGGACTAGGATATGTGTATTTTTTGAAGAATAAATTCGACGTCTGTGAGAATTGTGCCAAATATGAAAATGAGGTCAAAAATCAGATGAACTGAAAGATAAAATTCTTTGATTTGATCGAGGAGGTGAGTATGTTGGACAAGAACTCCAATGGTACTTAAAAGATAACGGGATTGTCTCTTAGGTTATTCCACCCTATTTTCCACAACACAACGGTGTGTCGGAGCATAGGAACGGAACCATATTCGATATGGTTCCTTCCATGATGAGTATTGTTGTTTGTCCTATTGAGATATGCACTGGAAACTGCAGCGCATACGTTGAAGTTGTTGTTAGAGTTAGGGATATGCCCTAAGGACAATTATGTAATTTGTTACATATATCTTACTCGATAACCAATCTTATTCGAAATAAAAGGTGTTTTCTTTCTATTATATACTTATACAATATGTTATAATAATTAATTAATTTAATTAATAGTACATTTAATAGAAAATCCATAAATGATATATTTTGTAATAGTAGTTACAAAGTGTCATAATCATGAGTAATTTATCATAATAACAAATATACCATTTTAAATTATCCTAGTCAAGATGCATCGAGATTGGATATCGATGTATCCGTTGAGACTAGAGTACGTAACACTCTCCAAATGTTGGACAATGTATTGCTCATGGCTGTTGGAGGCACCAAGGGGTTACATACTGATAGTTGTTGGATAACTATGGAACGACTCACTCGATAGTTTTTTATTGGTTAATGTAACTAAGGTCAAATAGAAAATATCGATGTGATTGATTTACACAGTTCTCTCGACTTGTGAATACCATGGATCTTCAATATGAAAGCACCGCTCTGATTATAGTCAAATCATGGCACGACATCCATCGGGGGATTACAGTTGGGTTGAATGGAAGAATTGGAAGTGAAGCACTATTTAAAAGAGGATTCGTCACCTTAGTTTTATAGATTTAGTATCACGGTTAACTCAAGTCAACTCAAAGTCAAAGTCTCTGGCTAGAGCATTTTGGTTAATAATAATTGTTATTATTGAACTAAAGACTTTGTGTTTGGAATATAGAGTTGAATATGAACGATATTGGAATTTTGACTATTTTCAAATTTCATAAGTTCAGAGCGATATAGTTTTGACGAAAAGAATTGGTGTACATAAAAGGTCACAACAGGGTAACACTTAATAAAGTAAAATTGGATTTTGCCAAAACCAAGTAAGCGATAAGTTTGGCCATAATGTTGTAGGATTGTTTCCACCCTAGAGGGGGGGTGAATAGGGTCTACTAAGAATTAATGCGGAAACAAAAACAAAAACAGAAAGCAATGCAGAAAAGGTCACACGCAGTTTTATCCAGCTTCGAAAAAAACTGCCTACGTGCTGCCCCCAAAGTTTCTAATAGAAATTAGGTAATTAGACACTTACAAAAACACGTAAACTCGCGACACCTGCTAACTCGATTAACCTAACTCTAAGCTTAAAACCCTGCCACAACTCAGCCACTGAGTTGCGAATTCTCGAACTACAAAACCGTAGTTTGTCAACTAGTTAACTAGAGTTTGAAAACAAAAGAACTAAATAGAAACCCTAATACACATATACGGCCCAAATAAAAAATCATAAACGAAACATATGCGGCCCAATAACGAAAGATAAACGCATTTTCCCCTTTTATTTTGCTTCCTGTTTCATGCCGTCTCGTTTCCTTGCAATCTGGAATTAGGGTTTTATTTGAATTGAAGACGCCGATTCAATTTATCAATTGCAGTGATGATTTCTCTTTGATTTGCTTCATCAATCGATTCCCTGGCTTTGATAGCGCTCGGTCGCTTCAATTTAGTCGAGATCGAATGATGCTTTGAACTGGTACGTGATTTTCCCTTTTTCGATTTTGATTATGCTCGACTCGATTCGAGTTTTGGATTTGTTTTTGATTTGTTCTAAGTATGCTCTCTGAATTTTTGTCACGAACTCAAATGAATGTTGCCAATGATGATTTGGGTTTGATTTATAGGGATCGAAACCCTATTATTTCGTTCGTATATTTTGGTTTGAATTTTTCGTGATGTTCTAGTTCCTGCGTTGATTTGTAATCAAATGGTTGTGTGATTTTTTTGACTTGTTCACCTCTGACTATTGGTTGATATATTCGAATTTGCTTGAATCTGTTCCGTTCTTTACTGCTAACGACTTGTTAAATTCGCTTTCAGCTTGCATTTGAATTTGAGATATATCTTGACTTGATGAAGTTTGACTTGTAACCCATGATTTGCTGTTCCATTTTCTTTGCTGGCAGTATTCAAATTTTTGAGCAATTCAATGATGTTGTTCATTTAGTCATTTCCTTTTGAAACCATTCCTTGACCGATTCATGATACAATATGTCTCTGACTTATTCATTGGTATAACCCATGGCTATTTTCTGTCCACCCGAGTGCTTGCTGGTATGTTGCCGTATCCATTTATGCTTGAACATTTTGCTTTGTACTTGGTTATTTTGGTGGTCTGTTTTGTGTTCATGCCTCTGTTGCTATCATGTTATTGATCTGGACTTGGAGTCTCGTGCATTCCCTTGTACTGGTTTGAACATGATGTTTTGCGCATTGAACTTCAAATCATTTGGAGTTATTAGGAGTCTGGTTGCATGTTGTTATTGTAGTCTTGTTCCTTTTGAAGTCTGGTTACATTACTGGTGCCTTTGTACATTTGGTTGTTAGACTTGTTTTCATGTGCTACTGATTTTGATTAATGTTGACTTCCTTGATGGCTTTGCACTGACCATTGCTGTGTTGATAAACTTGGTTGTAGTTTCTGCCCTCAATTCTGGTTGTAGTGTGTTCATCACTACTATGTTCACCACTGCTATGTTCTGTTATGGTTCATGTTGTATGGTTACACATGTTGTTTTTGCATTGCACTTGTGTTGAATCCAGTTTCGGCTTGGGTTTGACCTTGTGCTCACATGTCCCTACAATTTTAACAAACAAGTGTATATCAATGTGCACGATCTTGTGGCATGTACAGTGATACACCGTGCATGTCACAAGTTGTTCGTGTAGAATGAATTAAAAGAAAATGATGACGAACAACCCAAATAACCGAGGAAAATAATATTTTTAAACACACACTTCATTGTACACTATAAAATATTTCTTTTTCAATTTTACTGCATCAGTGTTTATTTTGAAGGTAGTTCAGATGCTGGATTCAGGCTGGAACAGAGTTAAAGATCAAAATACGAGTGATGAGTGAATATGTAGTGAGGTGAAATTTGTATGAAAAATTGTATAGTGAAAATTGTGTTGTAATTGAAGTTGTATTGTAATTGAAAATGTATAAATGTAGTGAGAGCTCAAATTTGTACTATTTGAATTTGTAATAAAATATTTGTTTGAATAAATATTTGTTTAAATAAGAATTCCAAGTTATTTATTTTATTCAACAAATATTTATTTAATTATGTGGAAAAATAAAATAGTACAATAACAAATACATTTAAACGAATATATATATGTTTATTATCATCAAACAAAAATCATAGGCTATTGTATTCTACAAATGTCACACTGCCTGCTAAGTTAACATTTGAATAGTTCGACATTAATTGCTCACCGAATTTACACCTGATGAGTCACACAACCGAAATGATGAATTCTGTTTTGACCAAACGATTTAATTAATTTATAATTGTTATAAATTAATAAATTATTTAATATTTATGAAATGTTAATTATAAATTTTTTATTATGATTTGAGGAATAAATATTGTTAAATATATTTGCAATAGTTATAAATATATCGATCGATATACGATATCGATAAGCCACTAAATTAGATTTAGTTAAATAATATTTTCAACGGGCATAAATGGGATCTTGGCCCATGATGATGGCCAAGCATTTTCGACTGGAATAGGGCTGAAAAGGGGAGGCTCAATATGGTTAGGGTTATTGGTTTTGGATGATTTAGATTAAGAGGGAACTGGTATGAGGTATGATCCACGACTTTCTCTCTTTCATCCACTATTTAAACAACTCTTACCCTAACTGAAAAGAGGTTTTTTGCTGCCACTTTTATCTTCTATTGCTGGCAGACTTCAACATTAGGAGCCCCACCATATCAGGCTCAAACCAATTCAAGATCAATTAACAATCCGATGGTCAAAAATCAACGGTTTAAGGATTAATAGTCTGCCAAATCGAAAAGCTTATAAAAGGAGAGAGTTCAACATTACAAAGTGTGTTACAAGACATTGATTTTTAGGTATATCATTCATTGAATCGTAGTATATAATTTCTGATTAACATTTCATTTATATATATATATATAATTATATTGTTAGTTAGGTGAGATTTTTATATGTATTATTGTTGTCACAAGCTAGATTGGTATATGTATAAAATAAAAACAATTTTTTTATATTTCAAATTTGTACAACCGAATTTTAAATATAATAATATTATTATTTTTGTATTTTATATATAAATACACACATACACATCATTTAATTATATATATATAACTCATATTTATTTATAATATCATTCTATGATTATAATTGATCTTATAATTTTATATATGTTTAGTTATAGTAATAATAATTTTCAACAGCTACAAAATATATTTTTTATAATTATTCATTATTTTTAATAGTATTTAAATCAATATACTACCTAAATAAATCATATAAAATAAAATATATTTCAAAAATTATTTTTTAAATTTAATAAAATTATCTTCACATAATAATAGTTCTCATCCAGAAAATGAGGATTAAAAAAACAATTTTGTTATTATTAAAAACTATTATAAATAATGACCAAAAAACAATTGATTAATTTAAAAAATATTTTGATCAAAAAAATTACAGAATTTTTTTTTCAAAGAAATTTTTTCAAATGTCAAACTATCATATAAGATTTTATGGAAATTTAAAATTTAGATAAATATTTTGTAAATATTTTTTATTAATATTTTATCTATTTTCGAGTAAATAAATCAATTAATATATATTTTAAAATGATTAAATAAATAGTAAAATTTTATATTGCTATATTTACAATCTTGAAATATTAAAAAAATTATTTTGTTAATATATATATATATAGATATTATAAATATATTTATATATTTAAAAGAATTTATCGTTATAAATATACATAAATATATGTGATTTATAATTAAAAAAATTAAAAATAAAATATATTGTATGTGTGTGAGTGAGTGTGTGTATTATTTTAAGATGAAAGACTGTATTCTCGAGGCAGAGCCATCTTTCATAGGTGGGAAGCCTTTTGTTATCACTCCTTGGAGTCCATAACTTGACGGTGCTAGGGAACGTGTATTATCTATTTCGGTCTGGGCTTATTTTTCTCATATCCCTTTTGTTTTGCAACCCATGATTAGGCTGGATTAGTTAGCTAGCCTTGCGATATGCTAAAGTGTTTTGACGCGAACACGATTGCTAGGAAGAAGATTTTGAATGCTAAGGCTCTTATTCAAATATTTCAAGATAAGCCATTTCCATCCAAGCTTAAGGTTAGGCCTGGAGAAGGCCAGGTTGCAATAGTTGATATTCATTGTAGCTGGGCCCCTGATATCTGCACCACATGTCATTCGTTTGGTCACATAGTGGATTCTTGTTAGCATTCTTGCTCTTTCGATGTGGATACTCCCCTTCCCTTTCCCGCTAAGATCCCTCTTCATCGACCTCATGTTAGGAGATGGGTCCCCAAGCCTTTGCCGTCGACCCCTCCTCCTGATTCCAAAGTCGTTATGGAAAAAGTTCCTTCTTCTGGAATTCCTTATGTTCCCTCATCTGTTACTATTGATGCTTGCAACGTGGATGAACCCATAGTGGTTCTTGCTCCCAAAGATGTTATTTCTTGGAACTCAGATGAGCATGTGTGGGTCCATGTTATTTCTGATATGAGATATTGTTCGAAATGTGATTCCTATCATATGTATGTAGGAGAAGATGAAGAGGATAGACAGCTAGAGTATCACATTAATGGGGAAGGCCGCTCTCTATCTACTGAAGGTGAGGATGGCAGCAATAATAGGTTACTTTTGGAGTATGTTTCTTGGGATAGGAGTTTCCTTTACTTTAATGATTTAGTGACCTTTGTTCCAAACCTAGTGGTTCTTTTTTCTGGGTTTATTCATGTTGTGTGTCCCGATTTTGAAGATGAAGGAAGTGGTTCTTCCATTTTGGAAGAGGTTTAGTTCTTTCTAGATGTTAGAAGTCTATGTTTTTTCCTGCCTAACTCCCGTACTTTATTTTTATTTATCTGCTCCGGTGCATGTGCCAGCACCTGTTACATATTTTTATAAATGTGGACGACCCACTATAATGCCGGCTAGCTTTGCTAAAAAACCTTATTATAATAATATGCATATATATATATATTAATAATTATATGTACGTATATAAATTTTATATATACATTTAGATAAATATAATATATATTTTGAATATTTTCATATATATAAAATTATTTAAACAAATTAACATATACTTATATATGTATATATATATATATGATATTTATATAAGTAACTAGTTTAAATACGTATATACATATACACATATATATACATATTTGTATAACATACAATACATATTGGATGAGCTAACGTGTCAATTGCGATGTAAATCTCAACATCTATACATGGGCATGTTATACCTTGCATGAAATTACATGTTACACACGCATACACTTACATATATGTATATGATACATATGTGTATATTTATATGTATAAAAATATAAATTAAATAAAACTATATAATTTATAAATTTAAATAAAATAAGAGATTTTGATTAAATATAATTTAGAAATATTCTAAATGAATCAGACTTATAGGCTGAATAAAGATCTAATAGGATAGAATTCACTTATAACTTCCGCTGCGAATTGGTCCAGTGCCAACAGTGGTATTAGAGCATAGTAGCATAGCGGCCTAAATTAGCCATGTTAGGGTTAACTAATTAAGCTCATAGCCTACTTAGTACGGTGTTTAGAAAGGTAATGTCTAGGATTAGAATTGGATAATCAAGTACTCTGTCCTAACAAATTACCAGCCTGGCCTAAAAGGCGAAGTTTGAGCCCAAAAAGTTATCTCTAATAGAAAAGGCCTAATATGAATTGGTAATTGGGCTAATTTCAAAATTGTTCTGAAATTAAAAAAAAAATTCAAAAGTTCAATTTAAAATAAAACAAATATTATAAAAGTTATAATATAAAATTTAAAAATGTGTGAAAATCAATATAAGTTAATTTAGAAATTAAAAATTTATTAATAAGATTAATAAAATATGTTAATTAAATGGGTTAATTAATACATATATATACACACACACACACACATACATGTATTATATATCTATAACGACCCGGATTTTTCGACGTTTGATTTGGAATATTTAAATGGTTTTAAATATTGGATTTGGAATATAAATTGATTTTTGGATATGAAGATTCTGATTGAAAATTTTATAATGAATTTAAAAATTCAAAATATAGCGAATTATTGAATGAATTAAATTGTTTAATTAATAAATGGAAATCGTTTAAACAATTGAACTGGAATTGAATGTGAATCAAAAACGATTTCTAATGTTGATATAAATTTTATTGGAATAAGAATTGAGTTAATAAGTTGTTAAAACTGGAATTTTAAGTGATTTCGAAAATTTCTGAAATCGCCGATTTAATCGATTCGTTAAAATAGCGATCCGGGGCACAGTCTCGGAATTCGACGAAACCAGTTCCTTTGGATCCATAATAGTGTATTATTATCGGGTTTTAATTTTCATAGCATTTGGATTTATCGTTTGGTCAAACGATCTGAAAACGCCTAGAAATAATTTAATTGAATTTAATTTAAATGGTCGATAAAAAAAGCTATATTCTCCATACGATCGAATTGGGACTTGGAACTTGTTCCATTGAGTTCGGAATAGAGGTATAATATTAAGAACGCCTGGCGGCACACCTCAATAGGGGTTCAAAATTTCAAGATATGCTAAGCGAGATATTTTTGAAAATAAAAATTATAAACTTCAAATCAAAAAATCAAGTCATAGCCACCCTATACAAATTTGTCACGCCACCTATCATGTACAAAGACGTCTTTCACCATTTAAGTCGTGTTTCCCCCTCCTTTTCTCCTCTCAGTTCGATATCTATTCAAAAAAAGGAAGAAAAGAAAAGTGAAACCAATTTATTTCAGATAAAAAAAGAGAGAGACTCCGCGATCTAATCGCAATAGCATGAGGCTGAGGGAAACGCTGCGATGGTGGGCTAAAAGCTCATGATTAGGGTTGGGCGAACTCTGGTTCGCGTGCGACAGTTCAACGTGGGCACTGTCGCGATCAATTTTAGGGCTCGCGTGAGATATTGGGGTGGTGGCAAAGTCTTGAGCAACTCTGGTGGGCTTTGGAAAGGTCGCGGCTGTGAGTGCGAAACGAGCAGGTCGAGGAAGCGGCAAAGATGATTGGGCGTGTGGTCGATTCAGGGTTGGTGGTCAATGCGTAGCCACGAGGGGAGGTTAAGCTCGAGTTGAATAGGGCAGTGATGGGAGGTAGCAGGTGAGGGCTAGGGATTCTCGATGATTCACGCGTGAGGTGAGATGGATGTGCGTTCATGGATATCTCGTGCATAGGAGGATTTTTAGGAAAGATTTAGGAAGCATCGGCTTTAATTTTGATGGGTATCTTGCGTGGCCATGATATGGTAGATGGGTAATAAATTTTTTTAAAATGTTTTTAGATTAGTTTAATTAATATTTAAAATAGGTTAACTTATTAATTAAATAGCCATATCATACGAGGTCCAAAAATCACCAAATCAATCACAATGGATTCATAGCTGCGAAATAGACAATCTGGAATTAGTTTGGGATTTTTCGGAGTCAACTGGGATTTTGGATAACTAAAAATTGGAATGGATTGCTAATAAAAATCAAGGTGAGAAACTCTCACTCATTTGGATTACCGAATTTAATTTTAAATAGTTAAAAATTAATTATTGGATGCTTGGTTGAATTTATAGATTATTACTTGTTGAATGATATATTATATGTATATATGTAGTAGTATATATATTAGTAGTTGGATTGATATTCCCGCATATATTAGCAGATGAGACCATATGCGCCCTACATAATAGTGGATGACCCTATATACCGCGATATCCCCCTCGAAGTGGGATTGGTATTTTTATGTTGTATTAACATCTGTGGATGCAGGGAAACAGATTGGAGGGATCCAACTGGATTCCTCAAATTTATACTGATCGTTTTCATATATAATAATATATGATGTGTTAGAATAATCTGTTATAGATTATTGTTGTGATGTGAATTATTGGATGCTGTTGTAGCACCGGCCTAACTTTTGGTATTTTAAATACCATAGATATTATTTTTGGGATTTGAAAGGAGATTTTGAATATAAAAATATTCATATAGAAATTTGGATTATTTTTAAGAAATTGATTTGGCTAAAAAAATAATTGATTTTGGTTTATATTTAACTATTCGTAAAAATATTTTAAATAGAGATTTTAAAATAATTTATATAAAGGATTTTTAAACGATGGATATTTAAACGATATTTTCTGGAAATATGAAAAGGAGTTGAAATCGATATTTTAAATAGATTTGTGAAATAAGTAGAATTATTTGAGAAATAGATTTATAAAATGATATTTTATAAATGGGATTAGATTTATAAATAAGTGAAACTCAAATGAGTTATAAGATTATAAATGATGTTATAAGTAAGGAAAATGAAATAAATGGATAAATTGGAATATAAATTCATAGTGTGAATTTATATCGAGATATGAAATAGATTTTAGGAAAAAACAAAATAGTAGATTCTATTTTGGAAAGTGAGAATGGTTAAGGAATCGGAATGGAATAGATGTGTTGTGAATCGAGAGGGAGCTATAAATTTAATTAGTTATTAGGACTTTTAAAGGAAAAACATATATTTTTATAAAGAAACCGAGTTTTGTTTTAAAAGGAAACTTTATTTATTAAACTATGTAATTGAAAGCTAGTTATCATTGAAATATTTCAGAAGTGCATCTTCAAATACCAAATATGAATTGAAATAAAATTCTAAATTTTATAATCGACTTTGTAAACCTAATTGTTTATATTAAAACAAGTTGTAAATGAGTTTTGATGTTTTATTTAAAATGTTTTGATATTTAAATAAATTTCTTAAACGTATTTTGAAAATAATACTCTTTAAAAATATTAATTATATATATATTGAGATTTGGGAAGTGATTGGAATTGATTTATAAATGCTCTCGAGATTCATAAACGAAGTGTGTTAGATGGTAATGATTTTAAAAAGAGAACTTCGGGAAATGAATTCGAATTCATAAAAGAAGTTAGAAATGGGTGTTGGGAATTATAGACTAGTGTAATCGATTTTAAAGGAAATTAATGGATTCCGGAACTTATAGAATTTGTTAAAAGCGAGATAAAGAATTTACCGATGAATTGTAAAGGACTTGAGAAATAGGGAATAAATGATATATTTCCTAAGTATTGGGAAATGAAATAATTTTGGGAAGTTATACTTAAAGATATTACCTAAGTATTGGACTGGAAAGATTTGAAATATTGTCACTGCGAGATTATTGTTATAGAAATAATTTCAAAGTGTTGAATTGTAAATGGAATTGGAAGAAGATATTTCTAAGTGTTGAGATGGTTTGGAAATATCCTGTTACGGATTTAAGTAATTGAATTTGTTTCCAAATATTGAAATATTGAAAGAAATTGGAATATATATATATATATATCTTTGTAAAGATATTTTGAAATATATGTTTTGAAGATTTATAAAATAAGGCTTAGTTACTGCTTATGACTGTTATTTGATAGTTAAATAATCGACTATCAAATATTGGCCAAATTCATTGATCGTTTCGAAGAGACCGGGATCAGATTTAATTATCTGAAAACCACTTCAATCCAATTTGAGCGTTACGAATGGATATCGTGAAGATGGTGGAGGTGGTGATTCGGTTTGTCCAGACCCAGGACAACCTGTATGGATGAATGCTATCAGAACATCATCATTGGAGGACGATAAGCATTCTAAGTGAAATTGTTCTTGAAAGGTAATCGTAGCCTCAAGCCTCATCAATCAGAATGATTGAAAATCAGGGGAGATGTAGTAAGGCTAAGTGGGTCGCACCAATTAGGTTATGTTATCACCTTTCTAGATACCCTCGGATATATTATTAATTATGGATACGGTGGTGCATGGAAAAGAGCTCTCGATAAGGGTGGGAACACCGGGAGTGATAACATATTCGGTTCTATCCAGGTTAGGGATAGGGTCGGTCTTGTGTTTTAGGGGGGTCCCGGTGAGGTCCTCGGTACATTTTTCTAGATGTGTAGCGTGATAGGTGGTACCCCAGTGCCTAGTCATTGTATGGAATTTATTCTCCAATAAATACTGTACGGTTTTGATTGTGCCCAACTATGCTGAAACGTGAGATGCAAGCATTTCAGCTATTTTCTATTTACTTTGTTTAGACACTATTATAATATAAGACGATTTTGATATAAAATGTTTTGGTTATCATAAGGTAAAAACAAATCGTGTTTATTTGTGGCGTGGTCTTACGAGATACCTTTGTTTTTCAAAGGATTTTGATAACAGTAATAATTCAAATTGAGTGTGTTTTTCTCGCGCTGGTTTTCCAGACTAACTCGGGTGTTATTTTATTATAATGCTTGGGTCAGACCGAGTATTACAGATTTAGGATAGGATGCTATGGAGCTCAGGAGACGAGCTGGATGACAGAGACGTATTTCCGTACTTGATTTATATTTCTACCGTATGAGGACAAGTTATTATAACTATCAAGATAGATGTATTGATTGTTGTACTCTGATGATTGTAAGTATAAAACAGTTACCGATTCTTTTATATAAAAATCTGTTATTATATATTATATTTTGTTCCGCTGTGATTGTGATATTCTGTGTTGTTGTTTCTATTTTCTTCTACCTTTTTTCTTCTTTACCCCTAGCAATCGGTGTTTCCGGCACTTGAATATTCGACATGTTATACAGTGAACGTATAGATGTCGATTTTCGAGGGTCGAAAATTCTGAGTCGCTACACTTGGTATCAGAGCCAATGGTTAAGCGAGAACCTTGGCTTTGATGGGGATAACTCATTAGAGATAGGGTCAGTAGTACCCTAGAATGAGTTTGAGTGTATAAATAGATATGAGCGCGTATTTGTTAGTGAATATAAATTGTTTTACATCGTGTTAATTTATTTGTTGAGTGGCATATAAATTCTGGTCGAGTAGTGGGACACCACTAAATCGATAGGGGTTTCTAAACACTTAAACACGATAAACCGACATAGTATGGTTTTGAAGCGAGTAAATGAAATAATTTTACCCAAATTATATTTTGATATAAAAGAAATAATTTTTTGAAATTATTATATTATAAATTGACATGTTTTGATTTTATAATCAAAACAAGATTATAAAATTTGAAATGGTTTATATAACCAAATAAAAATTGTATAAATATGATTATACAAATGAGTTAAAAACTAAAAATGGATTCAAACCAGAATTTGGAAAATTAAATCCCGGAGATTTTTGGAAAGGTTTTCCAAGGCATTTTGAAATAAATAATGGTGATATTATTTTTAGATTAGAAAATACTTTAAATTGGATTTAAAAATAGATTTTGGAAGTGATATAGCACTAAACTCACTTCAGTCGCTGGAAAATAATTTTGGTGATGACGGTCGCATCATCGGTATTCATTTTTGAGTTTCTAAGTGATGGATTGCTACCAGGGTGGTTTGATATGAAGATTTTTGGCGAAAACAAGTGTTGTTTTGGAAATTTCGAAAGGAATTTGTTTGAAAAAATAATCAGGTTGATTTTTAAAATCCAAGGAAGTGGTTTGTTAAACCAAAGAGAGAGTGTGTGTGTGTGTGTAATTGATTTCAAAGTGATTTGAAATAAATACCGGGTATTTGAATTTTGAAATCCTTATTAAATGTTCTCGAAATATCAAAAAATAAGTTATGAACTTATAAATGGTGAATGATTTTATAGAGAAAAATGTAAATTTAATTTTGGAAATGAATTTTAACTTGAGTAAGTTAAAATGAATAAAATTTAACTTGAGCTAAGTTAAATAAAATTGGATTGGAAATGGTATCGATTGGGATTGAGATATAAAATTAAATGGAATTCAACTTAAGTTAAGTTGAATGAATAAAATGTTAGAAATTTAATTGATGGTGATTTGAATGAATTTAAATGGATAAATTAGTGAAAATGTGAGTTAACTCAAGCAAAGTAAAATGGAATAAATTGGTGAAGTGAACTAATTAAATGAATTGAATTGAAAATGAACAAGTGAATGGAACAAATAAATATAAGAAAGGAAAGTGTGGAGCATTAAAGTTTGGAATGGAAATTTAACTTAAGTTAACTAAAAATTTAATTGGAATTAGAAATGATATCGAGTGGAATTGTATATATAACTTGGATTGTAAAGCGATTATATAACTATAAGTTATAAAATTTTGATGGAATAAAATTTAAAGTGGAAAATTATGGAATTGTGAAGAAAATAAGTTGTGTAACTTATAAAATTGGAAAGTGAAATAGAAAACCAAAATAAAAATGGTTTGATATCTTGGTGAAGGAATGAAAATCCGAACTTGAATTATAAAAGGAATCTGAACTCAAGTAAATTGAATAAAGTGATTTTTGAAAGGAAAATCGGATTTTGAACTATAAAATGGAAGTGAACTAATTGGATAAATTAATTAGTTAATTGAATATGGGAATGGAACTTAACTTGGTTAACTAAATGGAATCGCGGATCAAAATTTAAATTGAATATGGCCTTGGATATCATTTAAATAAATTCGAGAATGTAATGAAAGTGGATATGAATGGAATGCAAATGAGTGGATTGAGAATCAATTTGAAATGGAATAAAATTGAATATAAATTGATTTGGAATCAATTTTAAAATAGTTATAAGCTTAAATGATTATTCTATTAAATGAATATCGTTGAATTTACATAGAAAAATTGTCGTTTCACATAATCGAAAGTAAATAAAATTCTACGAATAAATGGAAAGTGAATAAATTGATTTTAAAATCAATTTGGATTGGATATGAATTTGTTTGGGTTTAAATGTGAATTGAATGCAAGTAAATTTGGTTGCAAATCATTTCGAATTGAATGGAAGGATATATGAATGGATTGAAAATAATTAAATTAGTATCGGAACCATATAGTTGCTTTCAAATATATGTTAACATGTTTGGTTATGAAATACTGTGTTTAGCTAGTGAATAAGTGAAATGTTATTGAATTTTCATGTTTTGGTACTTACGTGTTTAAATTGAGCAAGTACAGGTACCCAGAGGCTATTGGGCTAGATTTGGGTTGCGAAATTGCATATTAAATAAGTCGCTTGCTTAAAAATGCTAATATAAGGTACGTTTTCGGATTGAATATCGCAAAATATATAAATGTTGATATATATCTTGTTTTTCGACCGTGTGGGTCGATGTATATGTTTTTATCTCTCTTATCATATTTCAAAAGGCTCTCCGTACAAGGGAGACTCTACCAAAAAAATTCGGAAATTTAGGGTGTTAGAAAAATTTTGAAAATTTTTGTTAACGACAATTTGATTTCGAATTGTAATTGGAATAAGGGATATTGGAATTAGAATTGAAAACTAATTGTTTTGGTTGGAACTAAAAGATTAGAAAAGTGAAATATCGAGTTTTCACTAAGTGGGTTTTGAATAAGTTAATGGGTTTGGAACATTTTTCCTGCCTTAGCAATTTCGGGGACGAAATTCTTTTAAGGGGGGAGGAATGTAACGACCCAAATTTTTCAACGTTTGATTTAGAATATTTAAATGGTTTTAAATATTGGATTTGGAATATAAATTGATTTTTGGATATGAAGATTCTAATTGAAAATTTTAGAATGAATTTAAAAATTCAAAATATAGCGAATTATTGAATGAATTAAATTGTTGAACTAATAATTGGAAATCATTTTAATAATTGAATTGGAATTGAATGTGAATCGAAAATGATTTCTAATGTTGATATAAATTTTATTGGAATTAGAATTGAGTTAATAAGTTGTTAAAACTAGAATTTTAAGTGATTTTGAAAATTTCCGAAATCGCCGATTTAATCGACTAGTTAAAATAGCGATCCGGGACACAATCTCGGAATTTGACGAAACCAGTTCCATTGGATCCGTAATAGTGTATTATTATCGGATTTCAATTTTCATATCATTTGGATTTATCGTTTGGTCATACGATCCGAAAACGCCTAGAAATAATTTAATTGAATTTAATTTATATAGTTGATTTAAAAAGCTATCTTCTCCATACGATCGAATTGGTACTCGAAACTTGTTCCATTGAGTTCGAAATAGCGGTATAACATTAGGAACGCCTGGCCGCATGCCTCAATAAGGGTTCAAATTTTCAAGATATGCTAAGTGAGATATTTTTGAAAATAAAAATTATAAACTTCAAATCAAAAAAATCGAGTCATAACCACCCTATACAAATTTGTCATGCCACCTATCACGTACAAAGACGTCTTTCACCATTTAAGTCGCATTTCCCTCTCCTTTTCTCCTATCAGTTCGATACCTATTCGAAAAAAGGGAAGAAAAGAGAACCAAAACCGATTTCTTTCAGATAAAAAAAGAGACTCCGGGATCTAATCGCGATAGCACAAGGCTGAGGGAAACGCCGTGATGGTGGGATGGAAGCTCATGATTAGGGTTGGGCGAACTCTGGTTCGCGTGCGACAGTTCAACGTGGGCATTGTCGTGATCAATTTTAGGGCTCGCATGAGGTATGGGGTGGTGGCAAAGTCTTGGGCAACTCTGGTGGGCTTTGGAAAGGTCGCGGCTGTGAGTGCGACACGAGCAGGTCGAGGAAGCGGCGTAGATGATTGGGCATGTGGTCAATTCAGGGTTGGTGGTCGATGCGTAGCCGCGAGGGGAGGTTGAGCTTGAGTTGAATGGGGCAATGATGGGAGGTAGTAGGTGAGGGCTAGGGCTTCTCGATGATTCACGCGTGGGGTGAGATGGATGTGCGTTCATGGATATCTCGTGCACAGGAGGAGTCTTAGGAAAGATTTAGGAAGCATCGGCTTTAATTTTGATGGGTATCTTGTGCGGCCATGATATGCTAGATGGGTAATATATTTTTTTAGAATGTTATTAGATTAGTTTAATTAATATTTAAAATAGGTTAACTTATTAATTAAATAACTATATCGTACGAGGTCCAAAAATCATGAAATCAATCACAATGGATTCGTGGCTGCGAAATAGACAATCAGGAATTAGTTTGGGATTTTTTGGAGTCGGCTGGGATTTTGGATAACTAAAATTTGGAATGGATTGCTAATAAAAATCAAGGTAAGAAACTCTCACTCATTTGGATTACCGAATTTAATTTTAAATAGTTAAAAATTAATTATTGGATACTTGGTTGAATTTATAGATTATTACCCATTGAATGATATATTATATGTATATATATAGTAGTATATATTAGTAGTTGGATTGATATTCCCGCATATTTTAGTGGATGAGACCCTATGCGCCCCGTATAATAGCAGATGACCCTATATACCGCGATATCCCCCTCGAAGTGGGATTGGTATTTTTATGTTGTATTAACATCTGTGGATGCAGGGAAACAGATTGGAAGGATCCAACTGGATTCCTCAAATTTATACTAATCGTTTTCATATATAATAATATATGATGTGTTAGAATAATCTGTTATAGATTATTGTTGTGATATGAATTATTGGATGTTATAGTAGCACTGGCCTAACTTTTGGTATTTTAAATACCATAGATATTATTTCTGAAACTTGAAAAGTTTTGAAAGGAGATTTTGAATATAAAAATATTCATATAGAAATTTGGATTATATTTAAGAAATTGATTTGGATAAAAACAATAATTGATTTTGGTTTGTATTTAACTATTCGTAAAAATATTTTAAATAGCAATTTTAAAATAATTTATATAAAGGATTATTAAATAATGGATATTTAAACGATATTTTCTGGAAATATGAAAAGAAGTTAAAATCGATATTTTAAATAGATTTGTGAAATAAGTAGAATTATTTGAGAAATAGATTTATAAAATGAGATTTTATAAATGGGATTAGATTTATAAACAAGTGAAACTCAAATGAGTTATAAGTTTATAAATGATGTTATAAGTAAGGAAATGAAATAAATAGATAAATTGGAATATAAATTCATAGTGTGGATTTATATCGAGATACGAAATAGATTTTGGGAAAAAGCAAAATAGTAAACTCTATTTTGGGAAGTGAGAATGGTTAGGGAGTCAGAATGGAATTGATGTGTTGTGAATCGAGAGGGAGTTATAAATTTAATTAGTTACTGGGACTTTTAAAGGAAAAAAATATATTTTTATCAAGAAACTAAGTTTTGTTTTTAAAGGAAACTTTATTTATTAAACTATGTAATTGAAAGCTAGTTATCATTGAAATATTTCAGAAGTGCATCTTCAAATACCAAATATGAATTGAAATAAAATTCTAAATTTTATAATCGACTTTGTAAACCTAATTGTTTATATTAAAACGAGTTGTAAATGAGTTTTTATGTTTTATTTAAAATGTTTTGATATTTAAATAAATTTCTTAAACGTATTTTGAAAATAATACTCTTTAAAAATATTAATTATATATATATTGAGATTTGGGAAGTGATTGGAATTGATTTATAAATGCTCTCGAGATTCATAAACGAAGTGTGTTAGATGGTAATGATTTTAAAAAGAGAACTTCGGGAAATGAATTCGAATTCATAAAAGAAGTTAGAAATGGGTAATGGGAATTATAGACTAGTGTAATCGATTTTAAAGGAAATTAATGGATTCCGGAACTTATAGAATTTGTTAAAAGCGAGATAAAGAATTTACCGATGAATTGTAAAGGACTTGAGAAATAGGGAATAAATGATATATTTCCTAAGTATTGGGAAATGAAATAATTTTGGGAAGTTATACTTAAAGATATTACCTAAGTATTGGACTGGAAAGATTTGAAATATTGTCACTGCGAGATTATTGTTATAGAAATAATTTCAAAGTGTTGAATTGTAAATGAAATTGGAAGAAGATATTTCTAAGTGTTGAGATGGTTTGGAAATATCCTGTTATGGATTTAAGTATTTGAATTCATTTTCAAATATTGAAATATTGAAAGAAATTTGAATATATATATCTTTGTCAAGGTATTTTGAAATAAATGTTTTAAAGATTTATAAAATGAGGACTAGCGACTGCGTATGGATGTTTTTTGATAGTTAAATAACCGACTATCAAATATTGGTCAAATTCGTTGATCGTTTCGAAGAGACCGGGATCGGATTTAATTATCCGAAAACCACTTCGATTCGATTTGAGCGTTATGAATGGATATCGTGAAGATGGTGAAGACGGTGATTCGGTTTGTCCAGACCCAGGACAACTTGTATGGACGAATGCTATCAGAACATCGTCATTGGAGGAAGATGAGCATTCTAAGTGAAATTGTTCTTGAAAGGTAATCATAGCCTCAAGCCTCATTAACCAGAATGACTGAAAATCGAGGGAGATGCAGCAAGGCTAAGTGGGTCGCACCCAATTAGGGTATGTTATCACCTTTCTAGATACCCTTGGATATATTATTAATTATATATACGGTGGTACATGGAAAAGAGTTTTCGATAAGGGTGGGAACACCCGGGGTGATAACATATTCGGTTCTATCCAGGTTAGGGATAGGGTCGGTCTTGTATTATAGGGGGTGCCGATGAGGTCCTCGGTACATTTTTCTAGATGTGTACCGTGATAGGTGTACCCCAGTGCCTAGTCATTGTATGGAATCCATTCTCCAATAAGCGCTGTACAGTTTGATTGTGCCCAACTATGCTGAAATGTGAGATGCAAGCATTTCAGCTATTTTCTATTTACTTTGTTTATACATTATTATAATATAAGACGATTTTGATATAAAATGTTTTGGTTATCGTAAGATGAAAACCCATCGTGTTTATTTGTGGCGTGGTCTTATGTGATACCTTTGTTTTTAAAAGGATTTTTATAACAGTAATAATTCAAATTGAGTGTGTTTTTCTCACGCTGGTTTTCCAAACTGACTCGGGCATTATTTTATTCTAATGCTCAAGTCAGACCGAGCATTACAGATTTAGTATAGGATGCTATGGAGCTCAGAAGACGAGCTGGATGACAGAGACGTATTTTCGTACTTGATTCATATTTCCACTGTATGAGGACAAGTTATTATAACTATCCAGATGGATGTGGTGATTGTTTTACTATGATGATTGTAAGTATAAAGCAGTTACAGATTCTTTTGTATAAAAATCTTTTATTATATATTATATTTTGTTCCGCTGCGATTGTGAGATTCTGTGTTGTTTTTTTTATTTTCTTCTACCTTTTTTCTTCTTCACCCCTAGCAATCGGTGTTTCCGGCACTTGAATATTCGGCATGTTATACAGTGAATGTATAAATGTCGATTTTCGAGGGTCGAAATTCTGGGTCGCTCTACAATATCATATTATAAGTTATGTTGTTTAAATGTTAAAAATAACATAAGTATACACTTTTGTAAATGAAATAAATTTTGAAATTAATATTATTTAATTAAAATTATTTATTAAATTAAATTAATTAATTAAATGTTACTTAATTAAATAATATACACATATATATGATATATGTGATATACTATAAAGGTTACAGTGTGAAAAATATATTGAATATAAATGTTATATTAATATGAAATTAATTAAAGTGTTAATTAATTAAAATCAGTTAAATAAGATTTGACTAATACAATGTTATACATAAGACTATTATATAAATAATATAAAAGCTATATAATAATAAAACTTATATAATATGAATGTATAAACTAAAGGTGGAACATTGAAGAAATCCAAAATAGACTTAAGGAATAAATACATATGTAAATGCACGTATACTGTGATTTCAGATGTGTTCGACACTTGAATCCACTATAAGAAAAATCCTTTTTTATTGCAATGGAAAACATCGTTTCAAAGCTGGATGCTGTCACTTTGGTTAGATTAAAATAAATACAGTGTGTTTCACCACGAGGACTGCACCTATGGCGGTCGTACTCGCTATGCCTAATAATTGTTTTTGGGCCGCTTAGATTTTTGCATTCCCGCTTAAATCTTATTTTCATTCCCCACTTGTTATTTTTTTCCTTTCTCGTCTACCCCAAAACAAAAACGAACCCTAACTAATCCCTACAATTTTCTCTTTATCTAGTCTCTCGCCGTCGCAGATAACCCTAGCTCTCCGCAACAATCCTACCGCACTTCCATGGACGTACTTCAATCGTCGACTATGTAGGGCTTCCATCTTCTACTTGCAAGTCAATCCTCGTCTATTCCATAGTTTTCTACCACATCTGTAGGTAATTTATTTCTTATTGGTAAGTATTATCAATTTGAGTTGATTTCAATTTATGTAAAAATTGATTTGGATCAGTAAGGTATATTTGAGTTGATTTCAATTTATGTAAAAATTGATTTGGATCAGTAAGGTATATTTGAGTTGATTTCAATGCATGGTTAGGTATTTTTTTTGCAGTTGTTTGATAAAATTTTAATCCCTAGATGTTAACCCAATGCTTTGCACTATGAAATCCATATTTGCTGTCATTGGATTTTTATTGGCAAAAAACAGCTGTTGCTGGAATAAGTGCTTTAAGTTTTAACTGTTTGATTATACAATCTTGAAACATCAACTATAATTTTTGCATTGATTTGCTTATTTCATTGTTGTGTTGTTTCAGTATATTTTTCTCTTTGTATTTTTAGGTAATAATGTTGCTTCCTTAACCTCCTTTCATGGACAAGAAGTGACCAAAACAGAAGGACAAACGACTTGCTTCCTATTCGTATTTTTATTGTCAACTTCTGCATAAAGAATCTTACAAAAATAAAAGGTTAGTTGTCATCTTTTGTTTAGTGAAATTTTATATACCACTTGTTGTTTATCATGTTATTCGAGAAATACATGTTTGGACCTTTTTGCTTAACAGGTTAATTCAAAACCAGCATGCTTTATGTCTTATTTTTGTCAACAAAATTAAAAATATACATATATTTGCAAATTTCTATGTCAGGGTTATATATAGAAAGGATTAAGATTGGATGACTGGCTTTAAATCAAAAGTTGATTATTTTGTACTATACAAAACATAGAAAGTATCATTTATCATTAGTATATGAATGAATATAGTTACATAAATTGGTCATCTTCTTCATGCTATAGACTCAAAGTTATATTTGTTTGATGAGTCCGGTACATATAACACAGGCATTAAACATATACAAAGTGATAATAAAGTTTATAAGGTATGAGAAACATTTGTTATCTGTAATAAATTAAGAAAGAAATTGATAATAAAGTTTACTAACAAAATTAATAACTAAGGGTTGTTTTTAGCTTTATCCAAACTGACCTGAAACCAAAGTATAATGATACTTCAAACTGATAATGAAATCAAAGGAAATCATGTATTGTAGTTAGGACCGAAGATGAATTGCATTAGTATTTGATATGGGGGAATTCTTTTACATATAAAAAAGATTAAATAAGATAATTTCAACACAAAAAAGATCAAACCAGAAATAAAAGCGGATGGTTTAAGCTGAAAATCAAGAAATTAAAATGGTAGTAACAATTTGCAATGAATCCAAAAATTATTTCTCTAACCTGCAATATTATTCAATTCTAAGTTACTCAGCCAAAATTGGAAACCTACATTAGTGCCAATATTCTTTTCTGAACCAATATGAACTTTAATGATCCATTTTTCTTGAATTTTTGTATTATTAGACAAGACTGTTTTATAAAAAAGAGTCAAAATAGTTAAATTACTTATCTATATGCCATAAATTATATATGTACATGTTACTGTTAAATGAGGGATGCAAGTATCCACATTATATTGCTTACTATAACATCATAATTGAATTAACATGCAGCCTGATTTAATTGGTCCTGTAGTCGATATATTGACAGCATGGTCACCTGCGGCACCTCTTTCAGCATGGTCAAAATTTAGGACTCATTCACGATTAACTGATGTTACTTTGACTAAATTTTGTTTAAAATAGAATTGAAAAAAAAATCCTCCTTATAACTAGAAAGTTCTTCCAAATGAAGATTTGGATTACTTTTGTTTCAAACTAGATAATGTTTGGAAACGCGGATAAGTAATCTCAAAGCATTTAAAAAGAAGAAGTAAAATGACTGTTTTTTACAGTGTTTGAAATCTATTACTTAAGCCATTAATTTCACATGTTCCTGTTTTTTATGTTATATTTTTTTTGTGTATAATTGTTGACTCATTTTCTGCTTAATTCAGAAGCTATGTTACATCATTAGTTCTAGCACAATTATAGAGATCTAAAAACTTTGACTGCCATTATTTGGTTTAGATTATTGCATGACCAACTAGCATACTTTATGTTAACAAAAGTCATAACATGTTTGATGTTTGGGTAGTGACAAATACGTTTCACTTTTGCAAGACCAGTTAGTACCATGATCTAGCCCATTCCACATTTTGCTTGGTTTTGAAAACTGAGCTTAGCTCAGTTAAAGTTGGCGAAGTTTAACAAACAAAAAAGCAAAACGTCTTCAATTCATAAAATAATTATGAAAGGCAATACCTCAGTTTGTACTTGTATCAAACTGAAAATTTATTGTCACTTTTCAACCATATGCAGCTTGCTTTGAAGAATAAGGTGCGTTTGAAATTTATTGTCATTTTTTCCCCTTCTATTGAAAATCAATTTCGTCCCCACACTTTGATTACGATACCTTCAAGCCTTACTTATTGATAATGTCTGTCTTCAATTAGCCCTGATGAAACTGCTGTGTGCAATTTGGCTTCAATAGCTCTACCAAGGTTTGTTAGAGAGAAGGTGCTACTACCTACATCAAATAATACACTTCTTTGTGTACTAGCTTCTTACATGCAAACTATAAACAAAATTATGAATTTTCAGAATGTTCCATTAAATCTCATCCATCTAAATTAGTTGGAAGCATTGGATCTAAGAACAGATATTTTGATTTTAACAAGCTAGCTGAGGTTAGAATATTATTTTAATATGCATACTTAGTTATTTTTGTAATCATGTGTCAAGTGTTGTTGAATATGCTCATAATTTTGACAGATAACAACAATTGTTACTGCAAACCTCAACAAGATAATTGATGTTAATTATTACCTAGTTGAGACGGCGAGGAGGTCAAATATGAGGCATAAACCAATTGCTTTAGGTGTACAAGGCCTGGCAGATGCATTTATGTTGCTAGGCATGCCTTTTGATTCAGAAGAGGTATTTGGTTGTCTTTAACTTGTATGAATAATGTTTTTCCCTTGTGCCTGATCCATTGTTAACCGTTCAACTGTTTGTTCAGGCTCAACAGCTAAACAGAGATATTTTTGAGACAATATATTATCATGCTTTAAAAGCTTCTTCAGAAATTGCAGCAAGAGAAGGCACTTATGAAACTTATCAAGGAAGTCCTGTCAGCAAGGTATGTACATCTTATATGTCCTCTTATTAGAACTCAAATTTTTTATGTGCAATTTATTTGTTTCAAGATAATAAGGATTATTTTCTCATTTTATCATCCATGCCATTGCATCATGTTTATGCCTATGCTATGATATGGTTTTATTTTTTAACAATAGAGTTATATTATAATGGTAAATTTTTTCAACAAAGCTATCAGGAATATCAAGTTCATACAGTAATGAATCCTTGCTAGTCTTAAATATGTTTTTGCTCAATCTAAATATCACAGGGAATTCTTCAACCTAACATGTGGAATGTGACCCCATCCAATAGTTGGGACTGGCCTGAACTTAGAAAAATGATATCTCAACATGGAGTCAGAAACTCTCTTCTTGTTGCACCAATGCCTACCACCTCAACAAGTCAAATACTAGGAAACAATGAATGCTTTGAGCCCTACACATCAAGCATTTACAGCTGCAGAGTTCTAAGGTTTTATTTAATAACCTTCTAAAGCATCATACATCTTCAAGCCCATTGAACCTATTTCTAATGTGTTGAATTTGTATTTCTTTAAATGTATATTTTCAGCGGAGAGTTTGTTGTTGTGAACAAACATCTACTTTACGACTTGACTGAACTGGGAATTTGGTCTCCATCCATTAAAAACAAGATAGTGTATGAAAATGGTTCCGTTCTCAATGTTCCTGAGATTCCAGAGAATCTGAAGGCAATATACAAATACGTGCTAGTGGACTAAAGGTTTTTTTATTTTCATCAAATCTATGTCTATTAAATATTAATTTTTGACAATTTTAGAACTGTATGGGAGATCAAGCAACGAGTTGTGGTTGATATGGCCGTTGATCGTGGATGCTACATAGATCAGAGTCAAAGCTTAAATATTCAGATGGACCAGTTGAACTTTGGAAAATTAACTTCACTCCATTTCTATGCTTGGGCTAAGGTATGAATTCACAATTTTTTCAATTCCTTCTATATTTAAAGTGTTAGATTCCATGGTTCCTTTTAAACACTTATTTTCTACTTTTAATTGACGGTTATAAAGAACATACCAAGATCACAATTTAACTCTACTAAGCCATTGCTAACTAGCAGTGTTATGTTATACTGCTCTATCTGCATGAGGTTGGCAAGTGTTTTTGATTGGATCATCTAACCTAAAAAAGCTTTCAAGGAAGGCAAAAGTGTTTTTTATTTGAAATTGTAGCAAACTGTCTAATTTAATTAGCTAAATGCTATTATATCCAATTTAATTGCCATTAAATGTTTAGCATTGTTAAGTTTTCTTATTTATGTTAACAGTAGAAATGGTGGGTTAGGAAAAAGCTGGTTACTGACATATTAGAGAACAAAATATCAATAAATATGGTATGCGCATTTAGTTTATAATCATAAATAATATATTTTGTGATTTCTTACTTTGTACTTTATATTGTCTATTACTGACATATATATAAACCTTGGTTCCATTCAAATTAAATGTAACGACCCGACTTTCCAGACCCGGAAAATCGAACCATTTTAGTTAAGAAGAAGAGGTAGAAGAAGAAAAATAGAAAACAAAACATCAGAATCTAACCTTCACAGCGGAATAAAATATAATATATATCAACAGATCTTTACACAAATCAAAAACTATATCTGTTTATACAATACATTATCAGAATACATCATCAGAGTACATCAACATCCATAACATACAACTGAATACACATCGGAAAAATAATAGCAAGTACGGAAAATACGTCTCGACATCCAGCTCGTCTCCTGAGCTTCACAGCATCATATCCTGAACCTGTTTATCTCGGTCTGACCCGAGCATCATATAAAACAATACCCGAGTCAGTCTAGAATACCAGCGTGAGAAAATCACACTCGATTGATTATTAAAGTTTCAAAAATCCTTTGAAAATAAAAGCATCTCGTAAGACCACGCCACAAATAAACATGTCGGGTTTTTACCTTACGATAGCTAAACACTTTTTATAAAAATCCTCTGATATTATAATAGTGTCTATTCACAAATACTTATTAAAATAGCTGAAATTGTTACATGATTAAATTCCAGCATACTAGCCACAACGTGGGTAATACAAACCAAACTCGTACAAGGCACGTAGGGAGAATGGATTTCCAACGAATGACTAGGCACTGGGGTACCACCTGTCACAGTACGTGGCCTAGATCACAGTACCGAGGAGTACGCCCGCTCCCCTGCAACACAAGGCCGGAATCATCCCTTACTGGATAATTCCAAGTAAAATCACCCCACGGTTGGGATCAGCAACCGCACCACTAAGCCGAAATAAAAGGGACATCTAGACAGGGATGACCTTACTCTCAAGTGGGGGCTACCCACGAAGCCTTGCTGCATAACCCCTGATTTTCAGTCATTCCCGGTTGATGAGGCTTGAGGCTAAACGATACCTTTATAGCACATATCCCTTAGAATGCCCATCGTCCACCTGACGATGTCACGAAAGCATTCGTCCATACAAGTCCGTCCCGGGTCCGAACGGAACCGAAGGCACTATTCCTACTACATCCATTTTGGAAATATCCTCAGGATTAGTAGTGACTAGCCCTTGCACTTCACTGCTCCATCTTCGACTCTGAACACGTTACACGAAACGTACAAACCGGATCGAAGTGGTATTCGAGTCTCCAGACCTAGAATCCTGGTATACGGAAACTCGATCCCGGTCTCTTCGAAACGATCAGCGCATTTGGCCAATATTGATAGTCGGTTATTTAACTATCAATTAACATCCACAAGCAACCATCACACAATAAATAATTTCCCACATTATTTATTTGCCCAAATATCTTTCCAAGATATATTTCTATTTTCAAACTCCTTTTGAAAACAATTTCCAACAGTTTCCGCTTACGGAATACATTTCCCCAAATATTTATTTCCACTGAATCACCAAGTACAAAATACTTTAGATTTAAAAATAATTTAAAAACACTTTACTATAAATATACTTTATAATATTTAAATTTAAAAAACTACTTTAATACTTTAACAAAATATATACTTAAGGAATATTTAAAATGAAACCACTTTTCAAATATAAACTAAATTTCTCTTTTTAAAACATAATACCAAATCACTTTTATATAATTACTACAATAGTAGATTTTTGAAAATACTACTTTAGGCTTTAACATTTAGAAATAATAGATTTTCTAAAATATGCTTTTAAAAACACAATTAGAACTTTTAACTTATATTAAAAATTGCTTTGAAAACGTACTTGGCTATCCAGAGAAATACACTTCTCTTCACATCCTTTTAAAAATAAATCAACCCTTATTTTTAAACCAAATCCATATCCTTTTATAAATTCCCACCTTGAATTTATATTTTCTAATATCCACTGATATTCCATTTCACTTTATAAACCCAGTTTATATCTTCAAAATCTCATTTCTCTTTAAATTTCAAATCCCAAAGTATTTAAATCAATTTACAATTGATTTTCCAATTTACTTTGAAATAAATTTCCTTACTTAATCCATTTATTTTCAAATTCATTAACTTCCAGATTTTATTTCTCATTATGATTTAAAATCTTTAAACTGAAACACAAGTTTCAGATTTCCCAAATTCCTTCTTTCTTTTTAATTACATTTAAACATTGAATTAAAATAAATTATTTATTCTTTTAAATAATATCACATAAGTTTTCTTTAAATTCAATATTCTCTGTTTATTTAAAATTCTTCTTTCCCATATTTAATTTATTCGAATTCACTAGAATTACTTAACTTAAATTTTACTCTTTTATTTCTTTTTCAAAATTTCCATTCTAGAGATTTTGATAATTCAGCACATCCAAAACGGTCCAACCAAACCATAACATCCAATTATCCATATAATTCATCACAGGATATCAAAAATCATATCACAGAATATTTAAACAAAATTAAATATTTTGAGGAATCCAGTTGGATCCCTCCAACCTGTTTCCCTGCATCCACAGACGTTAGCACAATATCAATTCCACTTCGAGGTGGAATATCGCGATATATGGGTTTTATAAAATATCATCCGCTACAATGCGGCGCATAGGGTCTCATCCGCTATATAAATGCGGGAATATCAACAACTCAAATATATACATATGCCAATATGTATATATTGCTATATACTACTATATATATCACATCAATCAAATCAACCATCCAATAAGTTATTTAAATTTAACCATTTAAATTTAAATTTAACTGAGTGAGATTAACTCACCTTGATATTTATTAGCATCCATTTGCAAATCCAGCTTGCTTCTTTTCAGATGTAGGCCTTGAAAAATAATTTATATGTTTTGTTAATATTCGAAATATAAATCGACCTTTAGTTTCCATAAAATTAATTCAATTAACTAATAATTTACTTTAACCCCTAAGTTTCCTCGAAAATCTTTTGGTAACTAAAATGATTAAATGGGTTACTTTGAACCAAACTAGTACATTTATTTCTCCTAATTTCATTTCACTGTTCTATACAGTTTAAAACAAATGAATATATATATGTTTTCTTTAAAAGTAAAATCTTTGACCCTATTGGTAATATAATATCTTATCAAATTTCTGCTCACCCGAAAGATTAACAGATATAATATAGGCTCAAACTTTATATAGAATCTTCCACAAACCTTATGTGTATATGTTAAATTCAAATGGATTTGTATTATATAGCTTGCTGCAAAATTACAGTTAACAAAATTATTTAAATCAAACGACGAAGAAGCAGACATCGTACCCAAAATCGAGCTCGGCCTCCATCAAAGCCTCGCGACGAACTTCGACTCCTACTCCCAATTTGCTCGACTGCGAACCCTAGGCGAGCGGCTCCCTATGTCGAGGCCCCATCCTTCCCTTAACCAGATGCGAGACCAAACCCTAGTTGATCGAGCACTGCATCACCTTCGTCCAGATGCAGCAGCAGCTCTAATCGCCCCAAATTGCACGCGATTCGACTCGATCCATTTCAACAGCCCCACCTTATCGCGATTACACGCGATCGATGCCAACCCCTATCCCACGAAAATCGAAGGCCACCTCCAGCATCGTGATGTTAAAATCACTCGACAACATCGATTTGGTCAAGTCCTTTCACCCTGACGACGACGAAGCTTCCCACGAAGCAAAAGAAACTGTTGCAGGACCGCAAATCGGCAGTAGAAAATATCGCGTAGGAGGAGGATGAATTCGACGATGGCTGATGGAACCGCGAGTATGCAGCGATGATTATTTCGAAGGCGTTGATTGATTTCTTTTTCTTTTTCAAACGATTTATCTGAAGGAAGTTAAAAGGGAATTCACGATTTTGAACTGAGAGGATAATGGTCTCGTGTTCGGAAAGAAACAAGATAAGGGATGGTGTGTTCGAGAAGGTAAAGGAAGCGTGTTGAAGACGCCTTGCTACAGTGTTCACTTATATTTAAAATTCAACTTCGAATCGATTATTATCAATTTAATTTTTAACGCGTTTGTATATCGTACATTCACACACTAACTCCGATCAATACGAAATCTGAAATCCGATAATAATTCAATATTACGGATCCAATGGAACTGGTTTCGTCGAATTCCGAGACTGTGCCTCGGAAGGCTATTTTTAAATTCAATTTAAACGATATATTTTAAAACTGAACAAAACACAGTTAAATTTGATTCTATCACTTTTATTATCTTCGGTATTATCAATATAAATTTTACAAGCCTTCAAATATATTTTAACCAGCTCAAAATTCCAGATTCAATAATTTATCCAATCCCGATAATTAAATTTAACAATTAATTATCCAACAAATATTGATATTTGAAATTAAAGTTAATAATTATCTTTGTAATATTTAAAATTAATTAAATATTCCTATTTCAAATGCTCAAAAATTCCGGGTCGTCACATTAAAGGTCCATGTGTTTATGAAAAACCCATTACTTTGCGCGTGGAAGACCAAGATTACATGGGTCGGATCAAAAAGCTTCAAGAATATCTTGATAAGGTACTCATTTTTTAGCATTCAAATATTTTACTTTCCTTTCAAAGTGAATATGTAGCTTAAAAAATCCACATGCTGCCATTATAATTTGGTAACTGGCTTGAAGCTCAAGTTGGTTAGGAAACTATACTTACTATTTGATAGCAATAAATTTAGCTTTTATGCCATTCTAAGATGATAATTTTCAGCGATGTGTTTGAGTCTTCAAACTCACGTTACCCCTTTCTGCTTACTTGCTTTTGAAATAGTTTGATAAAATATGTAAGTGGCAACCCTAGATAAAATTTCAACTACTTCCTACTTAGGATCCAGGTAAAAGATAATGAATGAATCATGATGACATGGACTGATGTGTTTATACGTGTATGTATGTAGTTAAGATGTAATGCTTATGTATTGAAGGGGCCTTAGTCAATTGTAACTCTGATCATTTGGCAGCAAAATTCATTGTTGGTGCGTTGTATTCTTTTGCATTGCAGTGAATTGCAAGATAAGGTACCAATATTTAATTATTTATTTTATGGTTTAAAATGCATGATTGATTTAAGGAAGTTCCAAAGAGTGAAAATCCCAAGAAAAGAGGTCAAAACCTCTACTGGTTAGGGTTGTCGGATATTTCAGTTTCGATGAGGCGAAACCAAGACGTTGGTTGAGTTTGACATGTAGACGTATATTATATTTATGTAAGCGTAGCCTGTTAATTAAGCACACGCATTAAATTCAAAATTCTGAATAATGAATAGAATAATACCCTTAATTTTACATTAGTAATGAATATTTTGACCGATTAGGTGCTAATTATCTATTTTTTTCGTTTTTTTGTTCTTTAAAAAATAATATAGAAAACAAAAAAGCCTTTAAAATAATAACTCATTGATTTTAAACCATTGTCAAGTTAATCTGGAATTAGTAATCAACTGCACACTTCCTAAGACATTAATATCCTTGCTTGTAAGTTAAATTATGAGAATTTCAAACTTAAGTTCCACTTTTAATTTTGGCATCTATTTTATAAATAGATACACTAGTAAATGATGTACTGCTACTCTTATTGGATACAGTATACCAAATGAAAATAAATAAGTTTTAGAACAATACTAGTAAGTTACAGATATTTACATTACAAATGTGGATAACATACAAATAATAACGATTAAATTTAACCTAATCAAGCAAAATAGAGGATAGAGTACTTCAATTTCAGCTTCAGCGACATTTAACCCTTTTCAATTTATCTAAATTTTTATGATTTTCCTCTCATATACTTCGTAAATTTGTTCCAAAGTTAAATTTAGGTTTTTTTTTCATTTTCTTCTCTTTTTCTAATTGATTCGAAACTAGATTTGTGGTTTTGGTTTATAGAGTTTATGAGATCTTTTAGTCAACTACTTCTGTTTTTTTTGTATTGTACTGCAGTGTTTTCTTAATACTTTTCACGTAGTTTAGGTTATGATACTATACACTATGATTTACTTTGCAGGTCTCAGTAAGAAAAACAAAGATTTATATGGTCCTTGAATACGTAGAAGGAGGCGAATTATTTGACAAAATTGTAAGTTACTAAGTTCATTTATTTACAAATTACATTAAGTATCAAACTTAGAATTAGCAAGAAAAATTAAACCAATTTCAACGGGAATCTAAAGGAAGAATTTCAGAATGCGAAGGTCAGAGGCTTTTCCAGCAATTAATTGATGCTATAAGCTATTGCCACGATAGAGGTGTCTACCATCGAGATTTGAAAGTATAATAACACATCCGATAATAAAATTGTAGGATCGATTTCATCCTAGAAGGGGGAGGGGGTGAATAGGGTAATACTATTAATTATAAAAATTTAGTGCAGAAATATATAAAATAATTTCAGCACTGATAATAGCAGAATAATAACAGCATGGATAATAGCAGAATATTAAAAGCAGAAATAGAACAACAAACATTTACCCAGCTTCGACAAAAATCTGCCTACGTGCTGCCCCCAAGGTTTCTACTAGAAATTAAGTAGTCAGATGCTTACACACGTAAACTCGCGACACTCGCTATCGACTAACCTAACTCTATGTTCAAAACTCTACCACAACTCAGCCACTGAGTTGCGAATTCTCGAACTATACCATCGTAGTTCATCCCCTAGTCACACGACTAAAATTTACAAAAGTTTAAAAGAGAAATGCAAAATTAAAACAACTGAATAAAAATAGAAATCCTAAATTAAAACTTAAATCTCAAAATAATAAATAAGAGCGGTCCAGTTTAAATATTAAAAGAGAATCCCCTTTTTTATGTCTTCGGCCTGTATTCTTTTTCATATCTGTTTCTTTTTCCTTTGCTTGAGAAATGGCTGCCTCGTTCCTCTTCGTTCAAAATTAGGTCTTTGTGATTTGTTGAAGTTGTCGCTTGAATTTTGAGTGATTGAAGTGATTTGCTTCACTTTGCCCTGTCAATCGTCTCCTATCAACGATTTGCCTACGGCTGCTTCATTACGTCGAGTTCGATTTGAATAAATCTGGTATGAAATTTTGCTTTGTTTCTTTCGTTGATATGCTTGAACTCAATGATTGAAAATGCCGATGATGATTGGGTTTTATAGGGTTTAATTCCCTAAATTTATGTTCGAATATATTTTTTGAATTCGTCTTTTACTTTTTGCTCTGCCGTTCGATTTTGCTTGGTTGCTTGTGATTTATCCTGACCGCTTCAATTCATATATTTTCTGTTATAGTTGCTTGGTCACCACGGCTTCATGAGTTTGCTTTAGATTTTGTTCCGTTCTTTTCTGGTTTGACTTCGGTCACTTTGATTTTGTGATAATATTGACTTGTTCGATTCTTCCTTGGTCACAGTCACTTGCTTGTTTTAGAAAACCATCTAGATGTTGATGTGTTGCTTCATTAATTCACTGTATTGTGCTTTGAGTTGAATTCTTGGTGACACTGTATCTATATATATATATATGTATGTATGTATACATAAGTGTAGTTGCTTCACTGCATTCCATATTGTTACTACATATATACATGTATGCATGTGTGTTTGCGCATGTATATATGTATGCTTGTGCTCATTCATGTGTCTGTACTATAATTCTCGAATCACTTGTTTATATATTTATATATACATGTGTATATATGCAGACTCTTGTATTGTGTTCACCACTGTCTGGACTATTGCATAGCTATTGTCGAATTCCCACGACATTGACTTTTTGAATTTTTCGATTTGTGATAAAAATTGAGTTCGTTCATTTACTCACGGCTTCATGTGAATTGCTTTTACTGCTGGAAATTGTTATTTGAACTTGTTCCATGAGTCATGTTGTCAAACGGCTTCACTCGGTTCATATTGACAGTTGTCTGTTTTCATGTTCACTAACCTGGTGTGGTGCACTTGTGTCATCACTGCTTGATTTTGATCTGGTTCATCTTGAAGTATACATGTGAGTATTGCTTCGAGTTGAACTGCTTGCAGGCTTCAATATGCATTGTTCTGATCTTATGTAGATTTGACCCATTATGTTTTCACTGTTGCATATTGTATGGTGCATCAATATTACTCTGTCCATATGACCATATACATTGCCATATTCACTGACCATATGCATATGTTTTGTTGTACTGGTGCACTTGATATCTTTACTTGTTTTTCTTGGAGTCTTCACTTGATTGTTGTATACCTTTTGTTGTTTGCTGGTCTTCATGTATGTTGCACTGCCCTGGTGCCTTCTTTCTTATGTTTGGTCTTGGCTATTGCATATGGTATCATGTGCATGTCTGATTGTCGAGTTATAGTGACTTGCCTCACGTTAGATTGATCTGGTTTTGGATTCTTGTTGCATGAGAACTTGTACTTGAAAATTTTGTGATGCTTTTGTATTGCACCTGAGTTGAATCCAGCCTTGGCTCGGGTTTGATCTTGTGCTCGTCTGTCCCTGCAGTTTTATCAAGTGTATATCGGTGTGCACGGCTTTGTGGCATGTACAGTGATACATTGTGCATGTCACAAGTTGTTCGTGTATGATGAATTCAAAATGAATATGATGACAAACAACCCAAATAACCGAGGCAAATAATATTTTCAAAAACACATTTTATTTTACACTACAAAAATATTTCTTTTTCAAATTTTACTGCGTCAGTGTGTATTTTGTAGATAACTCAGATGCTGGATTCGGGTTGGAGTAAAGTCGAAGATAAAATATGAGTGAATGAGTGATATGTAGTGAGGTGCTAATGTAAATTGAAATGTATTGTAATTGAAATTTTGTATATATAGTGAGAGCACAAATTTTGTACTATTCAAAAATTGTAATAAAACATTTGTTTGAATAAAATATCTATTTGAATTTAAATTCTGTGTTATTTATTTTATTCAACAAATATTTATTTAATTATGTGAAAATAAAATAGTACAATAACAAATACATTTAAATGAATATATATATGTTTATTATCATCAAACAAAAATCATATACTTGAATATTCAACAATCTCCGCCTTCTGATGATAACAAACATATATTTAAGATTTTGAATTTATTAAATGTATTTGGGTATAGATGAAATCTATTTTCTCCCCCTATTTGAATGCTCCCCCTACACCAGAGCTCCCCCTCCATATATGCATGAAAATAAATAAAAATATGCAAATAAAAAAATATGACTTGAATTATTTGCCAACCAAAATCTTAACTTCTCTCTCCCCCTTTTGTTATCAGCAAAAGAGTAATAGTGTTAGAAAAAAAGAGATAAAGTGATAGACATTAATACAACATTAGTACCCAATCGAGTATAAATATTAAATTTCAATAAAAAAAATCAAACAAAAATCATAAATACTCTGTTAGGCGCATATTCCACTTTAGAATGATAGGGGCGATGTCGGCATGTAAAACTATATAGTTGTGTCTATTTATGGTATATTAATATTAGGAATTTGAATATCTACTAACCATGCATAACCATTAGGACTTTTAAATGATATTAGTAGTATTCCCAAATTTGATATGTGTTCCATACATGCATAGCCGTGAGGAATTTTAAATGAGCATAAAAGCACATATACAAATATTCCAAGTAATTCACCCATGCATAACCGTGAGGACTTTTAAATGAGAGTGAATACTTTTGAAAAAATAAAATAAATAAATAAAATAAAAAAGAATAATTTCCTGTTTAAAATACCATATATTGACATACTATATTGGATTTTTATGAGTGATGGTCGTTAGAAATATGATAGAAATAGAGATGGTCACGGAATTTTTACCAACAAAAGTTATTATAAATCTTGTTTAAATTTTTAAAGAAATTTACTAAATATACTTTCTCAATTATAATATTGATTAATATCAACACTCATCACTTTTGCAATCACTATTTATCTTTTCAATAATCAGTAGGGAGTCGGATTAGTTAATGTATTCATTTAAGATCAAATCCAAAAATAAATATAAAATCAAATTTCTAAAATGTCTAATCTGAAACGAAGTCAACAAAAACTATTTTCTGGAAAGGGTTTTCTGAAAAAATGTCTGCTAATTTAAAATCAGTTGAAATGAAAAATATGCAAATATTTTCTTTGAAAACGATGCAACTACTGAATGTCATAAATCACGTTCCACTAGTAGTTTTTCTATCAACTAGATTACCAGTGTAATCTGCATCCGAATTTCCCTTTGACTCAAAATTATCATTAGTTGGATGTTATAGACCAAACCATGAAGTGTGCAACAAATACCTTATAATCATTTTATGGCTTTTAAATGATATTCTTTTGGATTTGAATTGAAACAGTGTATACAAGCAAACACAAAATATAATGTCAGGTCAAATATATCCACGTGTATCATCAACAACATCATTAGTCCAAACAGATCTATATGAACCAGTTCAAAAGACTCTAGAGGTACGTGAGTGTTCTCGGCATAAAAAAAATTGGCCAACAATTATGCATAAATCATAATCATAATCAACATTCATTATCACATAACTGGCTGATTTAAATCAGATTATGGTGCGGATTTTCACATTTAATAAATTGTTCAAGATAAATGTACCGTTACCTATTTTACCTTTGCCGATAATTTTTCATTGTTGCCCATTGTGATTCTGCCACCTTTGTACCAGGCTAAGGAACTTTAATTTGTAGCCCGTCGTGTGCCTGAAACAACCAGAATCCAGGTAACACTGTTGTTGTTTCTTAGCTTGCCGCCACACCTACACGAGAAAATATTTTTGTGACCTATTTGTTTTTATAGGTCCATGGTTGTTAGTGGCAAAAGATTTTGAAAAATATGTTTGTGTAGACCCAAGACTATTTATATTTGTTTCTTTTGGCACCTAGATCTGTTTAACTTTAAGGGATTTTATATTCGTGCCTTTTGGAACCCAAATTGGTATGATTTTTACGTGTTTGGGCCTATACCAACAATTATTGTGATTGTGTCCAATTTTTCTACAAATTGTGCACTTGAATTTGAATTGATTAATTTTGCTTCTAACAGAATCAGATTGATTATATCCAAGTCCTTGTCTAATAGGATTAACAGTTTGTTTCCCTAATAGCATATTTAACGATCTTTCTCCTTTGGAAAATTTTCCTAAAGTTGTAGACAATTGTTGGACTTGTGTTTTGAGAGATTTATTTTCATTTAATAATTATGTGCACTTTTTAATAGAATTTTCTCTCCTCGTGTTTTCACTTTCTTTCAAAATCAAAATTTCATTTTCAAGTGATTTAATTTTAATTTCTGATTTTTTAATTTCTTCTTCGAATGATGGACACTTTTCACACTTAGAGCACTTGTTTTGATAGTTTTTAACCCATTGATTAAGTTGTTTATTTAATTCTATCAAACTATCTCTTTGTCATTCAATTTTAGCGTATTTCTCCCTAAGTCGTTCAAAACAGCCATTTACCTCTTGGAAATATATAAGTAATTCCGAATGAGTAAGTTTTGATACTTCGCTTGGCTCGTCATCATCACTATCGGTTATATCACCTCGAAGGCATAGATATGCTTTTTCACTCTCACTACTAGTGCTTTTATTATCATCATCAGTTTTATCCCAAGTGGCTGTAAAACTTCTCCTTTTCGGTTTCTTTCCTTGGCCGAGTCAATTATGAGGACAATTTGGCTTGATATGACCGGGTTTGTTGCACTTGTGGAAAATGATCTCTTGCTCGTCTGAGTTGTCTAGTGCTTTGACTATTCTGCTTTTCAGTTGTTGATTTAGAGCTGGATTTCTGTATTTGTGATTCCACTTCTTGAATCTCTTTATTAGTAGCGCCAGCTCAGCTACTTCATCATCACTTTCTGTTGTTCCTTTGAGAGCTATTGATTTCTTTCGAGTATCACCTCCTTCTCGTTCTTCCTTGAATTTGATCTCATCTGGTCAATATCCCGCACAAACAAGAAGGCAAGCACCTGCCTGTACTGTACCCGGAATTCGTTTTCTACCAAATGGAATCAAAAAGAATAGCGGACTACCAGTCCTGAACTAGGCTCCTTTATTTTATACATTTCCTTGCTACGCTCCTTATTTCTAGCTCGTAAGTGGTGAGATTTCCGATGAGTTCTTCGACTTTGATTCGTTTCAGATCTTTTGATTCTTGAATGGCTGTAACTTTCGCTTCAAAATTTCGTGGAAGGACTCTGAGGATTTTTCGGACTATTTCCTACATTGTGTATGATTTTCCAAGAGCTTTTGATTTGTATACGAGATTGGAAAGTCATCCATGCATCTCTTTGACATTCTTGGCCATTGTGAAGTTCTCGTATTCGCTACTAAGCATGGCAAGGCGAGATTCCTTGACTTGAGATGTTCTTCGTGAGTCACTTCAAGTGTGCGCCATATTTCCTACACAGTTAGACAATGTGAGACACGATTAAATTCAATTTGATCCAATGAACAAATAATAGAATTCATAGCTTTAGAATTAGCATTCTGTAGTTTATTTTCTAGATCTGTCCATTGGTCCATCGGTGTTTCAATTTCCTGACTACCACTATAGTTGATGTCCTATATCCTGTCTCAACTATATTCTAAGCATCAATGGTTTTCAGAAAAAATTTCATTCTATTTTTCCAGCAAGCATATTCACCATTGAACATTGGTGGTCTAAGTATGGACTGACCCTCAGCAAAAGCATTATTAAAAGAAGCCATTTTAAAAATTCAAATTTTTAAAACAAATAATGGTTTTTGAAAAATCAAAATTTTAAAGCAAAAATTGGCTTTTGTTCCTAGCTCTGATACCACTTGTAGGATCGATTTCACCCTTGAGGGGGTGATACTATTAATTATAAAAATTTAATGTGGAAATATATAAATAATTTCAGCACCGATAATAGCAAAATAATAGCAGCACAGATAAAAGCAGAAATAAAACGACACAGATTTACCCAGCTTCGGCAAAAACCTGCCTACGTGCTGCCCCCAAGGTTTCTACTACAAATTAAGTAGTCAGACGCTTAAACACGTAAACTCGCGACACCCGCTATCGACTAACCTAACTCTACGCTCAAAACCCTGCCACAACTCAGCCACTGAGTTGCGAATTCTCGAACTACACCACCGTAGTTCGTCCTCTAGTCACACGACTAGAATTTACAAAAGTTTAAAAGAGAAATGCAAAATAAAAACAACTGAATAAAAATAGAAACCCTAAATTAAAAATTAAAGCCCAAAATAATAAATAAGACCGGCCTAATTTAAATATTAAAAGAGAATACTCTTTTTTGTGTCTTCGGCCTGTATTCTTTTTCGTATATGCTTCTTTTTCCTTTGCTCGAGAAATGGCTGCCTCGTTCCTCTTCGTTCAAAATTAGGGCTTCGTGGTTTGTTGAAGTCGCCGCTTGAATTTTGAGTGATTGAAGTGATTTGCTTCGCTTTGCTCTGTCAATCGTCTCCTATCTATGATTTACCTAAGGCTGCTTCACTACGTCGAGTTCGATTTGAATAAATCTGGTATGCAATTTTGCTTTGTTTCTTTCGTTGATATGCTTGAACTCGATGACTGAAAATGCCGATGATGATTGGATTTTATAGGGTTTAATTCCCTAAATTTACGTTCGAATTTATTTTTTAAAGTCATCTTTTACTTTTTGCTCTGCCGTTCGATTTTGCTTGGTTGCTTGTGATTGATCCTAACTAGTTCAATTCGTATATTTTCTGTTATAGTTGCTTGGTCACCACGGCTTCATGAGTTTGCTTTAGATCTTGTTCCGCTCTTTTCAGGTTTGACTTCGGTCACTTTGATTTTGTGATAATATTGACTTGTTCGATTCTTCCTTGGTCACAGTCACTTGCTTGTTTTAGAGAACCATCTGGTTGTTGATGTGTTGCTTCATTAATTCACTGTATTATGCTTTGAGTTGAATTCTTGGTGACACTGTATATATATATACACACACACATAAGTGTAACTGCTTCACTGCATCCCATATTGTTACTACATATATATACATGTATACATGTGTGTTTGCGCATGTATATATGTATGCTTAAGCTCATTCATGTGTCTGTACTATAATTCTTGAATCACTTGTTTATATTTATACATGTGTATATATGCAGGCTCTTGTATTGTGTTCACCATTGTTTGGACTATTGCATAGCTGGTGTCGAATTCCCGCGACATTGACTTTTTGAATTTTTCGACTTATGATAAAAATTGAGTTTGTTCATTTACTCACGGCTTCATGTGAATTGCTTTTACTGCTGGCAATTGTTATTTGAACTCGTTCCATGAGTCATGTTGTCACACGGCTTCACTCAGTTCATATTGATAGTTGTCTATTTTCATGTTCACTAACCCGGTGTGGTGCACTTGTGTCATCACTGCTTGATTTTGATTCGGTTCATCTTGAAGTCTACATGCGAGTATTGCTTCAAGTTGAACTGCTTGCAGGCTTAAATATGCGTTGTTCTGGTCTTATGTAGATTTGACCCATCATGTTTTCACGGTTGCATATTGTATGGTGCATCAATATTGCTCTGTCCATATGACCATATACATTGCCATATTCACTTACCATATGCATATGTTTTGTTGTACTGGTGCACTTGATATCTTCACATGTTCTTCTTGGAGTCTTCACTTGATTGTTGCATAACTTTTGTTATTTGCTGGTCTTCATATATGTTGCACTGCCCTGGTGCCTTTTTTCTTATGTTTGGTCTTGGCCATTGCATATGGTATCATGCACATGTCTGATTGTCGAGTTATAGTGACCTGCCTCACGTTACATTGATCTGGTTTTGGATTCTTGTTGCATGAGAACTTGTACATGACAATTTTGTGATGCTTTTGTATTGAACCTGAGTTGAATCCAGCCTCCGCTCGTGTTTGACATTGTGCTTGCCTGTCCCTGCAGTTTTATCAAGTGTATATCGGTGTGCACGGCCTTGTGGCATGTATAGTGATACACTGTGCATGTCACAAGTTGTTCGTGTATGATGAATTCAAAATGAATATGATGACGAACAACCCAAATAACCGAGGAAAATAATATTTTCAAAAACACATTTTATTTTACACTGCAAAAATATTTCTTTTTCAATTTTACTGCGTTAGTGTGTATTTTGCAGATAACTCAGATGCTGGATTCGAGATGGAGCAAAGTCGATAAAATACGAGTGAATGAGTGATATGTAGTGAGGTGCTAATGTAAATTGAAATGTATTGTAATTGAAATTTTGTACATATAGTGAGAGCATAAATTTTGTACTATTAAAAAATTGTAATAAAATATTTGTTTGAATAAAGTATCTATTTGAATTTAAATTCTGTGTTATTTATTTTATTCAGCAAATATTTATTTAATTATGTGAAAATAAAATAGTACAATAACAAATACATTTAAATGAATATATATATGTTTATTATCATCAAACAAAAATCATATACTTGCATATTCAACAATCTCCCCCTTTTAATAATAACAAACATATATTTAAGATTTTGAATTTATTAAATTTATTTGGGTATAGATGAAATCTATTTGCTCCCCTTATTTGAATGCTCCCCCTACACCGAAGCTCCCCTTCCATATATGCATGAAAATAAATAAAAATATGCAAATAAAAAAATATGATTTGAATTATTTGCTAACCAAAATCTTAACTTCTCTCCCCTCCCTTTTGTTATCAGCAAAAGAGTAACAGTGTTAGAAAAATAGAGATAAAGTGATAGACATTAATACAACATTAGTACCCAATCGAGTATAAATATTAAATTTCAATAAAAAAATCAAACAAAAATCATAAATATCTGTTCGGCGCATATTCCACTTTAGAATGATAGGGGTGATGTCGACATATAAAACCATATAGTTGTGTCTATTTATGGTATATTAATATTAGAAATTTGAATATCTACTAACCATGCATAACCGTTAGGACTTTTAAATGAGATTAGTAGTATTCCCAAATTTAAAAAAAAACAAATTTCAAGTATCTTCTAACCACGCATAACCGTGAGGACTTTTAAATGTGATTAGAATCAACTCGTCTGTTTAATAACCAATTTTGATATGTGTTCCATACATGCATAGCTGTGAGGACTTTTAAATGAGCATAAAAGCACATATACAAATATTCCAAGTAATTCACCCATGCATAACCGTGAGGACTTTTAAATGAGAGTGAATACTTTTGAAAAAATAAAATAAATAAATAAATAAAATAAAAACGAATAAGTTCCTTTTTAAAATACCATATATTGACATACTATATTGGATTTTGATGAGTGATGGTCATTAGAAATATGATAGAAATAGAGATGGTCATGGAATTTTTACCAACAAAAGTTATTATAAATCTTGTTTAAATTTTTAAAGAAATTTACTAAATATACTTTCTCAAGTTATAATATTGATTAATATCAACACTCATCACTTTTTCAATCACTATTTATCTTTTCGATAATCAGTAGGGAGTCAGATTAGTTAATGTATTCATTTAAGATCAAATCCAAAAAAATATAAAATCAAATTTCTAAAATGTCTAATCTGAAACGAAGTCAACGAAAACTTTTTTCTGGAAGAGGTTTTCTGAAAAAATGTCTGCTAATTTAAAATCAGTTGAAATGAAAAATATGCAGATATTTTCTTTGAAAACGATGCGACTAATGAATGTCATAAATCACGTTCCACTAGTAATTTTTCTATCAACTAGATTACCAGTGTAATCTGCATCCGAATTTCCCTTTGACTCAAAATTATCATTAGTTGGATGTTGTAGACCAGACCGTGAAGTGTGCAACAAATACCTTATAATCATTTTACAACTTTTAAATGAAGTTCTTTTGGATTAGAATTGAAACAGTGTATACAAGCAAACACAAAATATAATGTCAGGTCAAATATATCCACATGTATCATCAACAACATCATTAGTCCAAATAGATCTATATGAACCAGTTCAAAAGACTCTAGAGGTACATGAGTGTTTTCGGCATAAAAAAAATGGCCAACAATTATGCATAAATCAAAATCATAATCAACATTCATTATCACATAACTGGCTGATTTAAATCAAATTATGGTGTGGATTTTCACATTTAATAAATCGTTCAAAATAAATGTACCGTTACCTTTTTTACCTTTGCCGATAATTTTTCGTTGTTGCCCATTGTGATTCTGCCACCTTTGTACTAGGCTAAGGAACTTTAATTTGTAGCCCATCGTATGCCTAAAACAACCAGAATCCAGGTAACACAGTTGTTGTTCCTTAGCCTGTCACCACACCTGCACGAGAAAAGATTTTTGTGACCAATTTGTTTTTATAGGTCCATGGTTGTTAGTGGCAAAAGATTTTGAAAAATATGTTTGTGTAGACCCTAAGACTATTTATATTTGTTCCTTTTGGCACCCAGATCTGTTTAACTTTAAGGGATTTTATATTCGTGCCTTTTGGAACCCAAATTGGTATGGTTTTTACGTGTTTGGGCCTATAACAACAATTATTGTGATTGTCTCCAATTTTTCTACAAATTGTGCACTCGGATTTGACTTGATTAATTTTGCTTCTAACAGATTCAGATTGATTATATCCAAGTCCTTGTCTAATAGGATTAACAGTTTGTTTCCATAATAGCATATTTAACGATCTTTCTCCTTTGGAAATTTTGCTAAAGTTGTAGACAATTGTTGGACTTGTGTTTTAAGAGATTCATTTTTATTCAATAATTATGTGCACTTTTTAATAGAATTTTCTCTCCTCGTGTTTTCACTTTCTTTTAAAATCGGTATTTCATTTTCAAATGATTAAATTTTAATTTCTTAATTTTTAATTTCTTCTTCAAATGATGGACGCTTTTCACACTTAGGGCACTTGTTTTGATAGTTTTTAACCAATTGATCAAACTGTTTATTTAGTTCTATCAAATCTTTATGATTCAATTTATCGTATTTCTCTCGAAGTGGTTCAAAACAGCCATTTACCTCATGAAAATATATAAGTAATTCCGAATGAGTAAGTTTTGATTCCTCGGTTGGCTCGTCATCATCACTATCAGTTATATCACCTCGAAGGCACAGATCTGCTTTTTCACTCTCACTGCTAGTGTTTTTATTATCATCATCAGTTTCATCCCAAGTGGCTGCAAAACTTCTCCTTTTCGGTTTCTTTCCTTGGCCGAGTCGATTCTGAGGACAATTTGGCTTGATATGACCGGGTTTGTTGCACTTGTGGCAAATGATCTCTTGCTCATCTGAGTTGTCTAGTGCTTTGACTATTCTGCTTTTTAGTTGTTGATTTAGAGCTGGATTTCCGTATTTGTGATTCCACTTCTTGAATCTCTTTATTAGTAGCGCCAGCTCAGCTGCTCCATCATCATCATAATCATCACTTTCTATTGTTCCTTTGAGAGCTATTGATTTCTTTCGAGTATCACCTCTTTCTTGTTCTTCCTTGAATTTGATTTCTAGCTCGTAAGTGGTGAGATTTCCAATGAGTTCTTCAACTTTGATTTGTTTCAAATCTTTTGATTCTTGAATGGCTGTAACTTTCGCTTCAAAATTTCGTGGAAGGACTCTATGGATTTTTCGGACTATTTCCAACTCTGTGTATGAAATTCCAAAAGCTTTCGATTTGTATACGAAATTGGAAAGTCGCCCATACATCTCTTTGAAATTTTCATCCTTGGCCATTGTGAAGTTCTCGTATTCGCTACTAAGCATGGCAAGGTGAGATTCCTTGACTTGAGATGTTCCTTCGTGAGTCACTTCAAGTGTGTCCCATATTTCCTGTGCAGTTAGACAATGTGAGACACGATTAAATTCAATTTGATCCAATGAATAAATAATCGAATTCATAGCTTTAGAATTAACATTCTGTAGTTTATTTTCTAGATCTGTCCATTGGTCCATCGGTTTTTCAATTTCCTGATTATCTACCACTACAATTGGTGTCCTATATCCTGTCTCAACTATATTCCAAGCATCAATTGTTTTCAAAAAAAATTCATTCTATTTTCCAGTAAGCATATTCACCATTGAACATTGGTGGTCTAAGTATGGACTAACTCTCAGCAAAAGAATTATTAAAAGAAGCCATTTTAAAAATTCAAATTTTAAAAACAAAAATTGGTTTTTGAAAAGTCAAATTTTTAAAGCAAAAATTGGCTTTTGTTCCTACCTCTGATACCACTTGTAGGATCGATTTCACCCTAGAGGGGGGGGTAACACTATTAATTATAAAAATTTAATGCGGAAATATATAAAATAATTTCAACACTGATAATAGCAGAATAATAGCAGCACAGATAATAGCAGAATATTAAAAGCGGAAATAGAACAACCTAATTTACCCAGCTTCGGCAAAAACCTGCCTACGTGCTGCCCCTAAGGTTTCTACTAGAAATTAAGTAGTCAGACGCTTACACACGTAAAATCGCGACACCCGCTATCGACTAACCTAACTCTACGCTCAAAACCCTGCCACAACTCAGCCACTGAGTTGCGAATTCTCGAACTACACCACCGTAGTTCGTCCCCTAGTCACACAACTAGAATTTCCAAAAGTTTAAAAGAGAAATGCAAAATAAAAACAACTGAATAAAAATAGAAACCCTAAATAAAAACTTAAAGCCCAAAATAATAAATAAGACCGGCCTAATTTAAATATTAAAAGAGAATACTCTTTTTTGTGTCTTCGGCCTGTATTCTTTTTCGTATATGCTTCTTTTTCCTTTGCTCGAGAAATGGCTGCCTCGTTCCTCTTCATTCAAAATTAGGGCTTCGTGATTTGTTGAATTCTCCGCTTGAATTTTGAGTGATTGAAGTGATTTGCTTCGCTTTGTCTGTCAATCGTCTCCTATCTACGATTTTCCTTTGGTTGCTTCATTTCGTCGAGTTCGATTTGAATAAATCTGGTATGCAATTTTGCTTTGTTTCTTTCATTGATATGCTTGAACTCGATGATTGAAAATGCCGATGATGATTGGGTTTTATAGGGTTTAATTCCCTAAATTTACGTTCGAATATATTTTTTGAATTTGTCTGTTACTTTTTGCTCTGCCGTTCGATTTTGCTTGGTTGCTTGTGATTGATTCTGACTGGTTCAATTCGTATATTTTCTGTTATAGTTGCTTGGTCACCGTGGCTTCATGAGTTTGCTTTAGATTTTGTTCCGTTTTTTCTGGTTTGACTTCGGTCACTTTGATTTTCTGATAATATTGACTTGTTCGATTCTTCCTTGGTCACAGTCACTTTCTTGTTTTAGAAATCCATCTGGATGTTGATGTGTTGCTTCATTAATTCACTATATTGTGCTTTGAGTTGAATTCTTGGTGACACTGTATCTATATATATATATATATATATGTATGTATACATAAGTGTAGTTGCTTCACTGCATTCCATATTGTTACTGCATACATATACATGTATACATGTGTGTTTGCGCATGTATATATGTATGCTTGTGCTCATTCATGTGTCTGTACTATAATTCTCGAATCACTTGTTTATATATATGTACATGTGTATATATGCAGGCTCTTGTATTGTGTTCACCACTGTCAGGACTATTGCATAACTGTTGTCGAATTCCCGCGACATTGACTTTTTGAATTTTCTGACTTGTGATAAAAATTAAGTTCGTTCATTTACTCACGGCTTCATGTGAATTACTTTTACTGCTGGCAATTGTTATTTGAACTCATTTCATAAGTCATGTTGTCACACGGCTTCACTCAGTTCATATTGACAGTTGTCTGTTTTCATGTTCACTAACCTGGTGTGGTGCACTTGTATCATCACTGCTTGATTTTGATTTGGTTCATCTTGAAGTCTACATGCGAGTATTGCTTCGAGTTGAACTGCTTGTAGGCTTCAATATGCATTGTTCTGGTCTTATGTAGATTTGACCCATCATGTTTTCACATTTGCATATATGTATGGTGCATCAATATTGCTCTGTCCATATGACCATATACATTACCATATTAACTTACCATATGCATATGCTTTGTTGTACTGGTGCACTTGATATCTTCACTTGTTCTTCTTGGAGTCTTCACTTGATTGTTGTATACCTTTTGTTTTTTGCTGGTCTTCATGTATGTTGCACTGCCCTGGGCCTTCTTTCTTGTGTTTGGTCTTGGCCATTGCATATGGTATCATGTGCATGTCTGATTGTCGAGTTATAATGGCCTGCCTCGCGTTAGATTGGTCTGGTTTTGGATTCTTGTTGCATGAGAACTTGTACTTGACAATTTTGTGATGCTTTTGTATTGCACCTGAGTCGAATCCAGCCTCGGCTCGGGTTTGACCTTGTGCTCGCCTGTCCCTGCAGTTTTATCAAGTGTATATCGGTGTGCACGGCCTTATGGCATGTACAGTGATACACTGTGTATGTCACAAGTTGTTCGTGTGTGATGAATTCAAAATGAATATGATGACAAACAACCCAAATAACTGAGGCAAATAATATTTTCAAAAACACATTTTATTTTACACTGCAAAAATATTTCTTTTTCAATTTTACTGCGTCAGTGTGCATTTTGCAGATAACACAAATGCTGGATTCGGGCTGGAGCAATGTCGAAGATAAAATACGAATGAATGAGTGATATGTAGTGAGGTGCTAATATAAATTAAAATGTATTGTAATTGAAATTTGTATATATAGCGATAGCACAAATTTTGTACCATTCATAAATTGTAATAAAATATTTGTTTGAATAAAATATTTGTTTGAATTTAAATTCTGTGTTATTTATATTATTCATCAAATATTTATTTAATTATGTGAAAATAAAATAGTATAATAACTAAAACATTTAAATGCATATATATGTTTATTATCATCAAACAAAAATCATATACTTGCATATTCAACAAAAATAACTCCATCCACTTGCAAATATACCATTGGTTACATTTTCCATAATCATATTTCTATTGCAGCCTGGAAATGTTCTTATTGATGCAAATGGCAATATTAAGATATTGGATTTTAGTCTTAGAGCATTGACTCGGCATTTTGGTGTATGCTACTAACATTATATTATTCACACACGCACGCGTGTATGTGTTAAATTTTCATAAATTGCGTTATGTGCATTTTATATCTCTATTATATATTTCAAACAGATGGATTACTGCACACAACTTGTGGCAGCCCGAATTACATTGCTCCAGAGGTAAAAGGTTAATTCAATTTTCAATGTTATCCAGTTTCATTTTCTCTTTTAATTTACTATAAATGTAATTTTTTTTAAGTGTGTTTTGTATTTCATTTGTAGGTGCTTACAAATAGAGGATATGATGGTGCTATTTCCGATACATGGTCATGTGGCGTAATTCTCTATGTCATACTTACAAGATCTCTTCCATTCGATGATAGAAACCTTGTTGTTCTTTATCAAAAGGTAGATTTTGTAAAGTAGTACAAACGTTTCATTAATTACTTGCATACTTAATCGACTATTTTAACATTCATTTTGAAATTTGGTAAAGATTTTCACGGGAAACTTCCAGATTCCTAAATGGCTATCTCGTGAAGCACAGACCCTAATTCGAAGGATTCTTGACCCTAACCCTAAAACTCGAATAAATGTTGAAAGGATTAAAGCGGATAATTGGTTTAAACAAGACTACACTTCAGTCACTCCATATGATGATGACAATGACGATGATGAACTTGATGCAACTACTAATGATGCAGTAATCGAAAAGGTACAATGTTATTCTGTGCATGTTCTGTAAATTAGTTTGATTAGATAAACTTGCATATAATTTGCTGATGCTTATTCATATTTTCAAAGCCCATCGAGGCAAACGAAGTCAAAATGAAAACCCTCCCTCAATCAATGCTTTTGAACTTATCAGAATGTCCTCGTTTCTTGACCTCTCGGGCTTTTTTGAAGTAGAGGTAAAATGTTATATAGCTACTGTAAAGAAATTTGAAAATAAGATAAAGTACTAACCATTTTTATTATATTGAACATGCAAACTGTTTCAGAAAGAAAGATAAGGTTCACCTTAACTTATTCACCAAATGATCTATTTGAGAAAATTGAGAGAATTGTTGGAGAAATGGGATGTCAAATTAAAGAAGGACATGGCAAGGTATACTTCAATTCATATAAACAAAAAATGAAAAGTTCTCTGTTTCGTTCAGTAATGGATAGCTAATTGTTAACATACAATACTTTGCAGTTAAAAGTTGTGCAACACAAAGACAGTTCATCGGGCCTAAAAATCTCAGGACCACTTTCAATTGCTGCAGAGGTAACTATTGTTTATTATTGTCTATAGATCTCCATTACTGATAGTTTATAGTATGTCCGTATAATTATGTATTAAAAAATCAATAAGCAACTGTTACTACAGTTAAATTTCCATGCTAAGATTCAGCTTGCCCTTCAACTTTCCCATTACTACACAGTAAAAAGCTAGTTAATTATTATAATTATCCAAAGTTGAGAAATAATATATTTTTCAAATTCCAAATGGATAGAAGTGTGATTAAGGAAAAGCATAATAGTACATATTATATTCAACCATATGTTTCTAAAAGAATAAGAGATCAGACTTAAACATGATAATAGAAGATATGGTAATATTTTCAAAAAAGAACAAGAGACAGATTTATCTGTCATAACACAACAATTTATTGCAATTTATCAGTATACCCAACACTAGCCTAGGAGTATAGAACTTAACTAAATTTATAAAAATTAACTAAGTCATATGAAAAACCAAGGTAACCGTGTTTTATAAAAATTAATTAATTTTCTAAATATTAATAAAACTTTATAACTAAATAAATTTACAAAAACTAACTTTTATAAAAATTAACTAAATTTATATGGTTACACCACAATTAAAGAGAATATTTGGTAAAATAACCTACTATGTTTACTTTTGTTTTATTTCTCGAGATAAAGGGAAAAAAATATCTTCTCACAGTACCTCTAATTAAGGTGTACATTTATAATATCTATTACTTTCTCTCTTTAATGTATTTTTTTATGTTTGTTACATATTACTCTCTTTATTAGTGCAGTTATGGCGAGGTCCAGGGTGGCCATCGATCATGCAAGCATTGGCAATAGGAGCGCTACCTCTACTTGCAATCAAAGACTGCTCCAACTTGTACACATTCTTGTCCCAGTATTCTTCTGTAAGTTATATAAATATAACCAGGTTATACATGTTTTATATACAGTACCAATACTACTAAGTTATAACTTCTCATGATTTGTTTTAATTACCTAAGATGAGAACACATTCTTCATAAGGTGCTATACACATGATTTTGTATACAGTACTAAGGATGCTTTCATAAGGTGCTAAGATTAATCTATTATAAAATAAGTAATAGGACTAAATTTAGTTTTATGACTTCAAAGAAGCCTAAAAATAACTAAGTTTATACTATTAATTAAGTTTTAGAAAAGTCAACAAAGTTTATAAAAATAACTAAGTTTTATAAAAGTTAATTAATTTCTATAAAAGTTAACCAAATCTTATAAACATTTAACTATGTTGGTTAAGTTTTATAAAAATGAACTAAAGTTGTAAAAATTGCTAAGTTTTTTAAAATTTTAAAAAATTAAAGAAATTTATAAAAATAGGTAAGTTTATAAAAATTAGTTAAGTTTCAAAAAGGTAAACTAAATTTATAAAAATAACTAAATTTTATATAAGTTAACCAATTATAAACGTATAACTAAGTTTGCTAAGTTGTACAAAAATTAACTACATTTGTAAAAATTAACTGTGTTTTATAAAAATTAATATGTTAATCAAGTTTTATAAAAGTTCAAAAATTTATAAAAATAACCAAGTTTAGAAAATTAATTAAGTTTCAAAAAAGTTAACTGAGTTTATGAAAAAACCAAGTTTTATAGAAGTTAACTAAGTTTTATAAAAAACCAAGTTCTACAAACATTTAACTAAGCTAACTAGCTTTGTTTATTAAAATTAACTAAGTTTATATATGAGCAATCTATCCATAGTTCATTGCTTTTCCTTCTCATCTCAATTTCTTTCTCAAGCTCCAAAATGTACTGCCATCGCTAATTTACAGTGCATGCCATTTCTAATTTACAGTGCAGATGCATCATATTACGATTTTATGAATAGAGTGACAATGGAGGAAATTAGTTTGAAAAAGAAAGGATTATTGGATACAAGTTTATATTGTAAATACACATTAGTGGTACAATGGATAACTAATAAAACAATACACATTGAATTATATACTGATCAAATACAAAAGGTACAAGTTTATATTAAATGACATTGCAATTAATAATAGCAAAAAACAAGTATAAAGAAAAGTTTTAAGCTCATTCTTTCACACGTTTGTTTTATAAAGCTTAATATAACTTGAGATCTAGCTACTTAATGTTTCCGTCTTTTAATCCTAATCAAATAGGTATAATAATGAACTTACCATGCTGTGACGCCCCACCTCGAGACCTGTGGGTTATGGTATTAGAAAGTTATGATGTCTCAAAGTTGAACCCAGACAGTGTTTTCACTGTAAAACTCTGGGCAAGAACATGGTCTAGATCAAAGTTTGGCATTCATAAAGTTCAACAACTATATTTTAAACTGGAAAAAGAATTATGCAATTTGGATATGTATGAGAAAGTTATGCTATCTCAAACATGGACTCAGACCATGTTTGCAGCAACTTAGAAAACACAATTTCTACAGGTAGAAAAACTATGTTTTGTTGATTTTGCAGCAACGGTTTGAACACTCAAATGACAATATTTTTCAACCAAATTTTGCAGAAACAAAGTTCAACATATAAACTTGACTCAAAAAAAGATCCGGTAGCATTTCGTTGCCGGAGACAAAAGTTATAATCATTCAAAGAGGCAATATGAAACATATTTCAGACAGAAAATCAACAAAAATTTATTAACAAAAGCTAGATTTTTGATTGCTTTTGCAATTTTTGAGCTTGGCTCGGCTAGGATTTATGAGTATCCTTTGTAGGTGGATAGATATAATTGATGGGAAAAAATAGTAACATACCGCAGCAAGTTATGGATTCGAAGTTACTTTTGATGTCATAACTACATTTTGGTTTGTTTGCTTGTATGTATTACTACTTCTGGTCACTAGTTGCTGCTTGTTCTATATTGAAATATTATGAACTTATTATCTATTTTGATGTAAGAATATTGCGTTGGTTTATTATGTAATGTTTCATGTTAATTGTAAGATGTGTGATTAATATAATATGTTGATTATAAAATGTATGACTAATATAATATATGTTTGTTATGAAATATATGTGTTTATATAAACCGTGTTATACATATGTTAGCACAAAAAATGGAAAAACACCTCGAAATTGTATGGTTTAGTAGATCTTAGGTTGTTCTTAGTGATTTTGGAGATTTATGCAAATATATGAAAAACAGGGGCTAAACTATAAAAGGACACGCAGATTTATAGTGGTTCAGCCAGAATGTGCCTACGTCCACTTTATATGTTATTTCTCTTCTCTTGTTTTGATTACAAGTACAAAGCTTTGATACAAGTAAAAGAAAGTTGTTTGAAAGTTCCTTCCGTGCTTGAGCTCTCAAACTTGTCCCCCATTGTTGTACCCCTGCCCCTCTACTTATAGAGTGAGGCTGGGGGTAGGGATCTTCGAAGTATATAGCTGTTGATGGGCCTGGGCTGACGTGATCTGGCCTGGTGATGTTGGTTCGGTAGTGGATGGAGAAGTGGATTGGTCCGGTAGTGGGTGGTTTGGTAGAGGTTGAACCGGTGGAGGTTGATTCGGTAGTGGATGGTTCGGCGATTGGTTAGTCCGGTAGGGATACCTTGGGTTTGGTTCGGCAGGTAGTGGAGTGGCTGGTCCGGTAAGCAAGTGGTTCGGTAGGCAATGGAGTTGGACCGGAAGCAAGTGGTCCGGTAGGCAATGGAGTTGGACCGGAAGCAAGTGGTCCGGTAGGCAATGGAGTTGGACCGGAAGCAAGTGGTCCGGTAGGAGCGTGGAGAAGCATGGTTCGGTGGTTGGTGTATTTCGTCCGGTGCCTCCTTTCTCACTCTGATTCGGTGGTGGTATGAACGTACCTAACACTTGCCCCCCAAAGTAGGGCATATGCTCAGTATATGTCGTGCTTTGTTTTAGTTTGGACGACCATATTCGGCCAGAGAAACAAACCAGATGGTCCGGCATATCCAACCTTCCTCTATAAGTAGGAGACGCATCCCTTCGTTATTCCTTACCGAACGAAATAGCTGTGTTAGCTCCTGAACTGCCGAGTCAATTATTATGTCGAAACAACCTTAACTGCCGGACCATGTAAATGCTCCCCTGCCGAACGAGTTTTCAAAGTTGATTCTCTTTATTTTACCGAATGATCCTAAGGGCTTTCGATGCCGAACAAACTTGATAATGAGCATGCCGAATGGGCCTTTGGGTAACGAGAATGCCGAATGGGCCTTTGAGTAATGTGAATGCCGAATGGGCTTGAGTAATGTGAATGCCGAATGAACTTGATTTTTTCACTTTTTATATCATGAGCGAAATTCCGGGCTATATGTACTTGCTTGTTTGTATTCTCTGTTTTAACAACATGTCTTTTCGATGTTGCAGATAATGTCTCGCAAAGCAGAAACTCGATCGGATAAAAAGAAGTCCCAGGGCGAAGGAGAATCTTCCGCAGTGCCCCCTGCTCAGCCAGGACCAGAACGTCACGGATCTACCCCGAGATCACTAGTGGACGGGTACGGTCCTCAGGAGCTTCTGAACTCCCCTCCTGATTGCTTTCCCAGCTCCCTTAAGGAAGAGCAGCTTGATGTCATCTCCCGTTCTTTCGGAATTGATAGGGCGCGCATGCTGTTGCCAGAGAGAGAAGTGATGCCATATGACCCTCCCAAAGGGTACTTTGCCTACTGCAGATACCACTGTATGTGTGGTGCCATCCCGCCTCTTAATGCTTGGGTAGCCAGCTTCCTTACATATCTAAAGGTGGCCCCATTCCAGCTTCAACCCAACTCCTATGCTATACTGGTGAGCCTCTTTGTCATCTTCCAGAGGAAGTAAGGGCGTGCTCCTTCCAACCGGGAGATCCGGTACTTATATAATCTAAGGGGCTATAAGAAGGGGTCCCCATACATCAGCCTGGAGTCAGTGGTAACTTTCAAGCCGGTCTTGGATCTGTATTCTAAATACAACATGTTCAAGAAGGAGTGGTTCTTTGTCAGGGACGACTCTGTTTCTATTCGGCGTTTCACCTCTGGATGTAAGTCGATGCTTTATTTATAATTTCCACTCTGACTGCGATGCTCCTTCTCATACGTTTTCATTTTTGCTAGCGACAGGTGGCTTTGCGGTTGTGGAGACTGATCGCCTGGTTCAGACGGCGGCTGAGAAAGAAGCTATCCCCGGGAGAGATAGATCAGCTGCCTACCTGATCAGAAACGCGACCCTTCTGGAGTATAACTTGATCCTTCCACAGCAGTCAGTAGTCAAGCTGAGGGAAACGGTGGAGGAGAGGGCGGCTGCTCAGGCTAAGGGAGGTGTCACGGTAGAGAGTGGCAAGAGGAAACCTTTCACAAAACCTCCAGCCGTCGGAGGTAAGAAACTTAAGAAGTCGGACGGTCCTTCCCCCAGCAATTGTCCACTTACCCAGGGGGAGGAAGACGTAGAGGAGGAGAGAGGTGAGGGTGGAGGTGACCGGGAAGGTGGCGACGGTGGTGATGGCATCGGGGCCTTGCTTCCTGGGCGGGCAAGCGAGATTCACGAGTGGACGGATGATGCATTCCACCAAGCTTTTGAGGGGCTGGACGGGGAACCGGCTTTGACAGAGAAATCCGGGAAAGCTGACAAGGCTGGGACTGGTGCAAGCGAGCCTCCTCAGACTATTCCAGCCAAGGTGGATCCGACGACTCAAGGTGAACTTTTGACTCCTGCGGGCTCCATTTATGATAGGGACTTAGGAATATTTTATGATCCGCTCCCATCCTGGAATGAAATCCAGGACTCATTGCAGTATCCTACTCCTCCCCAGGGTTTGTACAACCACAGATGTGTTTTCTTTCTTCTTTTATCTTTTTAATTTATCGTGTTTTCTCGAATTATGGATCAATGTAAGCTTGTGACACTTGTTCTTTATATCAGGAGCAGGTAAAACGGCCAAGGCCTCAGATCTTCGGCACAGGCTTGAACAATACAAGCTCTCCAAAGCTTCCGCCAAGCCGAAGACTCCGACCCACCGTTCCGGGGATGTAGTCGACTACCGTCCTCTTCTCGGGGTTATTGAAGAGGGTATTCAGAAGAGAAAGAGGAGTCATCCCTTATCCGAACCTTCACTCGGTCCCCAGCCCCCAATTCAGCCCCTTCATGATATCACAGAGGAGGATACTGAGTTCGTACTCTCTCCGCACCTGTCTGAAAATCCTACCGTTACGCAGATTGATCGTCCTGGTCTGGCTCGTAATCCATTTGCGGGTCACCCTGATCTAGATCCAGGTTCTCATGATATTACCTTTGACGAGGTTACCGGTGAGCACCTTCTTCCCCGCAATCCCATGGTACGGGTGCTTGATGAGGTTAAGTCCTTAGATCTCGATTTACTTACCACTCGGGTAATTACCATGGGAGACGAGGCCAAGGCTAATATTGATCGGGTGGCGGAGGAGACTAGGAAGCTGATGGGGCATCATGCCCGGCTGGTTAAGGCTGGAGAGGAGATCGGGAGTGCCAACATCCGACTACGATTGATGGTTTCGGATCAGGCCAAACAGCTTGCTGATCAGGCCATTCAGATTTCTCAGCATGAGGCTGCCTCCGGGCGGTTGAGGAAGACTATGGAGGAGGCTAGTAAGGCGGAATTGCGGAAGATGGAGGCTGCTTGCAAGGAGCAGATAAATATGGCAATCTCGACAGTGGACGAGGTTCGGAGGGCGGATCTTGAGCAGGTAGAGGAGCTGTTGGGGAGGCTTGAAGTCGTAGAGCTTACTCAGGTCAGGCTAAAGGAGGAGATGGAGGTGATGAGGAGGTCCCTTCAGGCTGACTGCTCGCGATACCGACTGGAAAGGGATGTTGCCATTGCAAGGCTATCGGTTTCTGAGGCCCGTATGAGGGAGTTTGAGGAAAATGAGGGGATGATGGACGATATGCTGCAGGACATGTACTTTCGCACTTGGAAGCAGGGCAGCTTATCTTGGATGGACGACTACCCCCGGGTTATGGCTAGGATTTACCTCAGGGCTCTAGAGGAGGCCAAGGCTGAGGTGGATAAGGAGGGTGGAGCGGCTTTTAGGATGGATGTGGTCACTGCTCAGTTTACCAAGGAGGAGAAGACAGCGGTGAAAGAGGGGATGCGGTTGTTCGCTGTTGAGGAGGCAGGTGTGGAAGTAGGGGATGATGACCAAGACGATCAAGGGGAAGTTGCTGGTAATCTCTACTTCATTAGTTTCTTCTTTTGTTAACTCTGTTGCTTATCACTAATGATTTCTTTTTCTGACCGGACAGGTGGGCAACAGGACAAGAACAAGACTCCTACGCAGCCGGCTCCCTGATTAGACCTGGAGAATTCTTTTTTGTGGATTTGACATGGCAGTATATGTTAGTCTTAAAACAGTAGAGTAACTTTTAAGTTGTAATTCTTGCTACTTGTAATAAATAGCTTTATTCTTGATGTGCAATCCTTTAACTTAAGCTGATCTTGTCATCTTTTGAATGTTTTTGCTATTTTGACATGTTGCCTAAGAAATATAGCTATGCATATTCTTGTAATTAAATTGTGTTTGGTGTCAGGTACTTGTTTAAAACATAATTTCATGACTTGCAGTGTGTGTTAGCGTGAGGTGTGAACAAATTATGGGCATATATGAAAGAAGGAAATACCGCCCCTTATATTTTGCTTGTAGATGGCAACTTTGAATATCTTGTGTGACCGAGTAAGGGATGCGGTCCAGTATTTTGCTGTGAGTATCCGCTTCTATTAGTGAGTGTCTCCTGTTTTGTGTCCTGCACTTCAGGGATTGTTACAGAGGATAGGAGAAAAGTTTCTTAAGTAAAATTGAAATATGTGAAATAGTAAAACTTCCAATCACGGAAGGCCTTCGATGTGCTTAAGTTCGTGGCAAACGGGCTTTGTAGTCACTTTCCCTAGCTGTGGGTCTTGGAGACATTTGTCACCCATCTTACGCCTCCGCGGGGAGTTAATTCCTTTTTACCACAGCCGTACTTAAGACACATCGGAGCCGAGATCGCGCACAGTAACTACCCGGGCCATTATGGCCCGTAATCGTGGGTATTATTCGATTTACCGTGGCCGGCTAGCGTGGGTGCCGATCGTCAACCATGAACTACCCCTGGCTGGCCACACCTTATGTTGGGGCTTATAATCGGTTCACAGTTGCCGGCGAGCCGAACGCCGTAATGAGCTGCCTCGGCTATAGTCGGCCTTCTCGGTGGCTTATAATCGGCTCATTACAGTTGGCTTTAAGGGCCGTCGCGAGCAATGAGTTAACCCGCAGCAGAGGGATGCTGGGGTGAAAGTGTCTCATTGGCGAGGGCATAGATTCGCATAGTACCTGTTAGGTCTTGTCCAGATGAAGTTGTGCTGTGGAGTGTCTCGAATTGAAATGTTGTATGCACAGGATTTTGTCCAATAGAAAAGGATAAAGTTAACAAGCAGCCAAGATATCAAGGAACAAGTTGGAAAAATAAAGAGACAAGGTTTTTTAAAGTGGTTCGGCACGAAAATGCCTACGTCCACTGATTCTCTTTGTTAATTCACTTCATATGGGTAATACAAGTTAAGAAAAGTATCGACGGAGGTGTTGGATGTTCCATGCCCTCTGGAACACCTCTCCGTCCACTGTTGACAAAATATAAGCTCCGTTGTGGAGATCTTTATGAATTACATATGGTCCATCCCAGATTGGGTCTAGTGCTCCGGGGCGAGGGAAGATTCGCTTGAGGACAAGATCCCCTTCTTGTAAGGTACGATGCTTGACTTTGGAGTTGTATTGTGCCGCCACTTTCTGTTTGTGGGCTGCTGCTTTAAGGATTGCATCATTTCTTCTCTCCTCAACTAGATCCAAAGACATGTGAAGGAGTTCTTCGTTCTCTTCTGGGTTATAGTGGATCCTACGGTGGGAAGGCACAATGGTTTCGACTGGGAGCATAGCCTCCGATCCATATGCCAAAGAGAAAGGAGTGTGCCCCGTCGATGTTATGAAAGATGTGCGATAGGCCCATAGTGCCGTAGGGAGTTCATCCACCCAAGTGCCCTTTGACTTTTCGAGCTTCTTTTTGATTAGAGTTTTCAGAATTTTGTTGACGGCTTCGACTTGTCCGTTTTCCTGGGGATACGCTACGGATGAGAAGCTTTTGTGAATTCCGTGCTCTTGGCACCAGTTGGCGAATTCCTCGTTGTCGAACTGAAGCCCATTGTCTGATATGATTTTGAGTGGGACTCCGTACCTGCACAGGACATTTTTGATCAAGAAGTTAATAACTTTTGCTGAAGATACTTTATTCAGAGGTTCCGCTTCCACCCATTTGGTGAAATAGTCGACTGCCACTATAGCATATTTGGCCCCGCCTCGGCCCATTGGTAGCTCGCCGATTAAGTCAATTCCCCATATTGCGAAGGGCCAAGGGCTGGTCATTTGAGTAATCTCAGTTGTTGGTAGCCGCGGGATCTTAGCAAACTTCTGGCATCTGTCACACTTTTTGACAAAATCTAAGGCGTCCTTGCTTAAGGTGGGCCAGAAATATCCATACCGGAGTATCTTTTTTGCTAATGTTTGCCCTCCGGTGTGATCTCCGCAGCTTCCCTGATGAATGTTGAATAAGATTTCCTTGGCTTCCCTCCCAGCGACACACCTTAATAACGAGTTAGAGAATCCGCGCCGATAGAGGATGTCTTCTTGTATTGTGTAGCGGGAGGCTTTCCTCAAGATTTTCTTGACCTCGTTGCGCCCGTTGGGTAGTGTGCCACTTTGTAGGTAGTCTCGGATGGGAGTCATCCAAGTTGCTTCTTCGGTTGCAGCTATCAGATTTACTTGCTCAAAACTTGGGGTCAGTTGCTTTGAGATGGCTACTGCTCCGAAGATGGTGATGTCTCTCATACTTGCTTGCTTTGCCAATTCGTTGGCCTCTTGGTTATCTTCCCGAGGGATGTGTTTGACTAGGTAGTGGTCCAATCGGCTGAGAAGTAACTTGGTCTTCTTTAAATATGCTATGAGTCATTCTTCTCGAGCTTGGAATTCTCCTAGTATTTGGTTAACAATAAGTTGAGAATCGCTATGAAGACACAAAGAATTGGCTCCGATTTCTATGGCAAGTTCTAATCCAGCTATCACCGCTTCATATTCTACATCGTTGTTGGTGGCAGCGAACTCCAACCTTATAGCATAGTGCAGCTTATTCCCCCTGGGAGTGATTATTACCACACCTGCCCCCGAGCCTTGTTCGTTCGATGCGTCATCCACAAAGAGATTCCACTTGATGTCTTTTGCTGTTTTCAATTGCTCCTTATCTTCGTTGGTAGTGAATTCTGCAATGAAATCAGCCATGGCTTGTCCCTTTATGGCGGTGCGAGGGTGATAGGTGATATCATACTGACTTAGTTCAATGCACCATTTAAGTAGTCGCCCAGAAGTGTCGGGACGATGGAGTACCTGCCTCAGTGGTTGATCGGTCAGAACTTTGATGGAATGGGACTGGAAGTAGTGACGCAATTTCCGTGATGTGATTAGTAAACAGTATGCTAGCTTCTCGAGTTTAGGATATCTGACTTCTGCCCCAGTAAACCTCTTGTTGACGAAGTAAACTGGCCGCTGCATGCGGTTGTCTTCCCTTACCAAGGCAGCGCTTAGGGCGTGAGATGACACAGCAAGGTATAGGTATAATTCTTCGCCTTCGCTTGGAGTCGAGAGTACCGGTGGTTTCTGGAGGTGTTCGATTAAGTTAAGGAAAGCGGTTAAGCATTCGTCAGTCCATTCGAACTTTCCTTTGTCTTTCTTTAGAACTTCGAAAAAGGGAACGCACTTGTCTGTTGCCTTGGAGATGAATCGGCTTAGGGCGGCCACTTTTCCATTCAAACTTTGTATTTCCTTCCGAGTGGAAGGTATCTTGATATCCCTTAGCGCTCGGACTTGTTCGGGGTTTGCTTCAATCCCTCTGGCATGTACGATGAATCCTAAGAACTTTCCTGATGACACTCCGAAGGAGCACTTTAGTGGATTCAACTTCATTCCATACTGTCAAAGTACCTGGAACATATCGCCTAGGTGGCTTACGTGATCTTTGGCTTTCCTTGACTTTACCAGCATGGCATCCACATATTTTTCCATAGTTTGTCCTATTAGCCCTGCAAACATCTTGTTGACGAGGCACTGGTAGGTGGCTCCTGCGTTTTTAAGTCCGAAAGGCATTACCTTATAGCAGTATAAACCCCGGTCGGTGACGAAACTAGTGTGGTCTTGGTCGAAAGCATGCATAGGAATTTGGTTATATCCTGAGTATGCGTCCATGAAGGATAGGAGCTCATGCCCGGCTGTGCTGTCTACAAGTTGGTCGATTCAGGGAAGTGGGAAGCAATCCTTTGGGCAGGCGTCGTTTAGGTTGGAAAAGTCAATGTAGGTTCGCCATTTCCCATTAGCCTTCTTTACCAGTACCGGGTTGGCGATCCATTCCGGGTAGATAGCTTCTCGTATGAAGTCATTGGCGAGTAGATTCTTTACTTCTTCATCGAGGGCTGCTGATCGTTCTGCCCCCATACTTCTCTTTCTTTGATTTACGGGCGCCTTGGTAGGATCAATGTTTAATACGTGGCATGCTATGTCGGGGGAGATTCCGGTCATGTCAACGTGTGACCATGCGAATACATCCAAGTTATGGCGGAGAAAATCGATGAGTTGTTCCTTCAATTCGGCTTTTAATTGGGACCCAATTTTCAATAGTCTACTTGAGTCATGCTTGTCTACAGATATAAACTCCATAGCCTCTGCAGGCTCGGCGGTGGCCTCCTCCTCTTTGTCCCTAGGGTCTAATTCATTGAAAGGGTCGCTGGTATATCGAAGAGGAGGGGCTTTCTTTAGTTGCTATGCTTCTAGACTTTTTGTGCAGAGGGCAATCTCTACACCCTTCCCTTTATCCTTCCTGTGGTTGTTGCGAAGTTCAGTCACATAGCAGTCTCGAGCAATGTCATGGTCTCCTTCTACTTCCCTTATTCCATTGTCCGTTGGAAACTTCATCTTTAGGCACCATGGGGCTAGGACAATTTGGAAGTCAGACAAGGCTGGTCTTCCTAAGAAGGCGTTGTAGGCCGAATGGTTTTCTATTAGCACGAACGTCTGCTTCCGTACAATGGAGCGGGGATGGCTTCCAATCTCAACAAAGAGGTCCAGTTGCCCGAGGGGCATCTTAGCATCCCCAGTAAAACCGTGTAGTGGTTTATCGCAGGGAGATACATCCTTCATTGATAGCTTCATTTTGTCGAATGCGTGTTTGAACAGGATGTTTACTGAGCTTCCAGTGTCTACCAGGATTCGGTAAACTTCGGCGGGACCGAGTCGGGCAGAGATGACCATGGGATCCATGTGAGGGTACTGCCTTCCTTCTAGGTCACGCTTACCGAATGTGATGTCATTACTTTCTTTCCGCTTCGGGTGGCGCTCTTCTATAACCGAATTGACACAGTCTTTATTGTCTCTAAGCGACTTTCCATACCTTTCCATCTCTTTCCAGCTTCTGTCCGCGATGTGCGGTCCTCCTGAGATGGTATGGACCACTATTTTCTCTTGACTAGAGCTGCTAGCGTTGCGGTTTCCTCTGCCGGTGTCCGGTGAGGGTAGCCTTGGGTTTTCATTGGCAGGAGCTGGAGTCCTGTCCTGACTTTTTACATAACGTTCCAGTTTCTTCCTTCTGATGTGTTCCTCAATCAGATCCCGGAGATGATGGCATTCATTGGTATCATGCCCGTGAGATTCGTGGAAGCGGCAGAACTTTCCAGACTTCTGCGCGTTATTTGATTCCTTCTTGTATGGTGGGCGTTTGTATCTAACTTCACCTTGGGTGGCAAGGAAGATATTTTCGACGGTCTCGTTCAAAGGAGTGTAAGTGTCGAATCTCGGCCTAGGCCGATAAAGGCGCTTTTCTCCCTTATTGCCCCCAGCATTGTCTCTGGAATCATTTCTTCGAACGTCCCTTGCCACAGCGGGGACGTTGCTGTGAGTTGCCTTATTTTGCTGTCCTGACTGCCCCTCAACGGCAGCATCCTCAAGCCTCATGTATTTTCCGGCTTCATGGAAGAAATCGGGTAAAGTAGCTGGTTTTTCTTTCGTCAACCTTCTAGCAAATTTAGTGTCCAGATGCACACCACTACAGAGGGCCATTAGGATAAGCTTCTCATCGGCATCTTGGACTGCGACTGCTGCGGCATTGAATCGGGTTAGGTATTGCTGCAGTTTTTCTCCAGGTTTCTGTTTGATGCTGGATAAGGAATAAGCGTCCTTAGGTTGTTCCACATGGATGCGGAACTGACTGATAAACTTTTCTTTCAACATTTCCCACGAGCTGATGGATCCCTGGGGTAGATGACAGAACCAGGAGGTAGCGAGATCTGCTAAGAAGAGTGGAAAGCATTTGCATAGTACTCCCTCTGTTGCTCCACTCATGAGCATATGTTACGTGTACCTCTGTAAGTGTACAATGGGGTCGGAGGTTCCTTTGTAAGGTTCCATTGTCGGCATCTTCCATTCTCGGGGGGTGATAGCAATTTCGATATTGCGGGCGAAAGGGCTGGTTACCCTAACGCCTATCCCTCGATCTCTTTGCTCCCGTTGGACACACTCTCTGAATAAGCATGCCATCCTTTCATCAGAATTTGGAGCAGATAGAAATGAGTTTGGTTCTGTTCTATGGGATTGATTCCGTCCAGATGACCTGTAGGGATGGTATCGTCTATCGTTCCTCATATTTTCCAGCGGCTGCCTTTGATATTCTGGGAGCATGCTAGGGTCAGCTACAGTTGGCCCTTGCCTTGATCTTCCCCTGCTGGGTTCTGATCTAAGCACTTCCTCGGGTCCAACTTCGGGCTGGACTCTAGCTCGGCCCCGTTCATCGGCGTTTCCGTGGTTAGGCAGTATGACAGGCTCAGCTACAGTTGACCTCCATCCGGTACCTCCCCCATTGGGTTCGGTACCAAACGTTTCCTCAGGCCTAACTTCGGGCTGTGCTCGGTCTCGGCTCCTACCATGGCTACTTCCGCCGTTAGCTCCTTCGAAGAAGGAAGATCTTTGTTGTCTCTGAGATCCTCCAGACTGGGACTCGCCCCATGTTTCAGTGTTGCGGTTGGATTCTTCAGCATCCCTTAAGCATGACATGAGATGGTCCACCAAGGCTTCCTGCTGGGACGTGAAGCGGTTAGTTACTTCAACCACAACTCTGTCCAAATCTGCCCTAGTAATTGCTGCAGGCTGTTCTGTGGCAGGAGTGGTTGGGTTAGCCTGTCTTTCATTTGTTACTGTTGCTGGAGGAGGACGATTTACTTGATTCGTGACAGTTGGATCTGGAAGACTGCTGGATGCGATGTTTTTTCCTTTGTTAACATCCTTTCTCTGTTTGGGAGGCATGTTTTCCAAGTGGCGGACGATGCTGTTAGGAAAACTTGTTAAGTGGATGAAGCTGAAGCTTCGAGCTTCTAGTTCTCAGTGAAAGCACCAAAAATGTTAGCACAAAAAATGGACAAACACCTCGAAATTATATGGTTTAGTAGATCTTAGGTTGTTCTTAGTGATTTTGGAGATTTATGCAAATATATGAAAAACAGGGGCTAAACTATAAAAGGACACGTAGATTTATAGTGGTTCAGCCAGAATGTGCCTACGTCCACTTTATATGTTATTTCTCTTCTCTTGTTTTGATTACAAGTACAAAGCTTTGATACAAGTAAAAGAAAGTTGTTTGAAAGTTCCTTCCGTGCTTGAGCTCTCAAACTTGTCCCCCATTGTTGTACCCCTGCCCCTCTATTTATAGAGTGAGGCTGGGGGTAGGGGTCTTCGAAGTATATAGCTGTTGATGGGCCTGGGCTGACGTGATCTGGCCTGGTGATGTTGGTTCGGTAGTGGATGGAGAAGTGGATTGGTCCGGTAGTGGGTGGTTTGGTAGAGGTTGAACCGGTGGAGGTTGATTCGGTAGTGGATGGTTCGGCGATTGGTTGGTCCGGTAGGGATACCTTGGGTTTGGTTCGGCAGGTAGTGGAGTGGCTGGTCCGGTAAGCAAGTGGTCCGGTAGGCAATGGAGTTGGACCGGAAGCAAGTGGTCCGATAGGCAATGGAGTTGGACCGGAAGCAAGTGGTCCGGTAGGCAATGGAGTTGGACCGGAAGCAAGTGGTCCGGTAGGAGCGTGGAGAAGCATGGTTCAGTGGTTGGTGTATTTCGTCCGGTGCCTCCTTTCTCACTCTGATTCGGTGGTGGTATGAACGTACCTAACAACATAAATTGTGGCCGCATACAAAACCTGCTATATATTGGTTAGGAATTGAGCAAAATACAATAGCTTTAATAAAATGTTATGAAAATATTTAATAGCGTTTCTAAATCACTATAGAAAAGATTAAACAGTGTTTTTAAAACGCTATTGAAAGTTTTAACAGCGTTTTTAAAATGCTATAGAAACACTATAAAATAGGACCCGAGTATTCCAGAAAATGTTGTAAATAAACATCATAGCAAGAAAAGAAACGCTGTAAAAAGAAACTACATCAATGAAAAGGACGTTGTAAAATGTTAACATAGCATATTATAACCGCTATTGAATATATTTCTAAGCGAAGATGAACGCTGTAAAACGTATTAATGACATCAATAAAACACTATAGATAAGTGGATTCTACAGCGTTTTCTGTCTTGCTATGGTATATGTCTGACCTATAATGGCATGTTAATATACAACGTAGTTAAAAACGCTGTTTTTATTACAAATCTCGTTTATAAAACCGAATTCTAATCTATTAGTATATATAAACATTTACCTCATTCGTATGAGAAATCTAATTAAACGGCTTAGTAAAACAAGTGGTATGAAACGCTTGCGTTTACTTCATCGGTTAATTCCTGGACTTGTTCGATTGAACTCTTTTGACAATTTTCGAGTGGAAATCTACAATTTGTTCGTAAATATTTAAGTTAAGCCAGTGGTTATGGGACATGAAGCTAAACTCATTTATTTACTAACTTAGTGTAATCGACACTTCTTGATGATCAATGATGATCATTTTATGGTTTAGACTAGCGATGTGCGATGTCTCTTTGTCCGCGTTGGGGACTGTACCCAGTTTTATTGAGCTTCGTCTCATTTTTATAGGCTAGCGACCTACGGGCTTTATGGAGTTCTGTAACGACCCGTATTTTTACGGATCGAATGATTGTAACCGGTGTTATTAGGACGTTAGTGTTGTTGATTCGTTCAGAATTAGATCGTCCATAAGTTAGACCGTTCAGAGGTTAAGACGACTAGAGCTTGAGTCGTGTAGAAGTTAGGTCGTTCGGAGATAAGCCGTGTTGTAGCTTAAGTCGTGTGGTAGCTTAGGTCGTGGAGCGACTTAAGAGATTGGAGCGACCTAAGGAGTTTGGTCGTGTTGGGACTTAGGTCGTGAAGAAGGTTAGGTCGTGGAGCGACTTAAGGGGTAGACGACTTATGGGGTTTAGCGACCTATAGGATTTGACCGACCTAAGGAAGTTGGCGACTTAAGGAGTTGGCGACTTAAGAGAGTCGGCGACTTAAGGGTTAGCGACTTAGGAGTTAACGGCTTAAGTTAGTAAGCGACTTAAGGAGGGTAGCGACTTAAGAATTAGCGGCAACGACCTAGTAGTTAGCGGCTTAAGGATTAGCAGTATAGGAGTTAGCGAGTTAACGACCTAAGAAACTAAGCGGGTTAACGACCTAAGGGAAGTAGGTTCGTACTAGTGTTCCAACACATTTTGTGGATCTTATGAATAGAGTGTTCAGAGATCAGTTGAACAAGTTCGTACTAGTGTTCGTGGATGATATTTTGATTTATTCCAGAACTGAAGAAGAGCACAAGACGCACTTGCGTATTGTTTTGGAAATCTTACGGAAACATCAGCTGAAGGCTAAGTTTTCGAAGTGTCACTTCTGGAAGAGTGAAGTGAGGTTCTTAGGCCATATTATCTCTGGAAATGGAATAGCGGTTGATCCCGCTAAAGTGGCAACAATCCAGGATTGGGTTAGACCTAAGAATGCATCTGATGTGAGAAGTTTTCTTAGATTAGCAGGATACTATCGTCGATTTATCAAAGACTTTTCCAAGGTAGCTGCACCATTAACAGGATTGACGAAAAAGAACCAAGTATTCAGATGGGATGCTAAGTGTGAGCAAGCTTTCGGAATCCTGAAAGAGCGATTGACAAGTGCTCCTGTTTTGACTATTCCAAGTGGAAATGAAGAGATGGTGGTTTATACCGATGCATGTGGTACTGGACTTGGAGCAGTGCTGATGCAGAAGGGTAAAGTTGTTGCGTATGCAAGTCGACAACTGAAACCGTGTGAAAGGAATTATCCGACTCATGATTTGGAGTTAGCAGCGATTGTATTTGCTCTGAAGATGTGGAGACATTACCTATTGGGAGTTCGATTCGAGTTGATTACAGATCATAAGTCGTTGAAGTATCTTTTCTCCTAAAAGTATTTGAATCTTAGGCAGCAACGATGGCTAGAGTTTTTGGCATCACATGATTTTAGTATAACCTATACTCCGGGAAAGGGTAACGCAGTGGCAGATGCGTTAAGTCGAAGACATGCAGGATTGGGAGCCATGTTTTCAGAATGGAAGAGTCTCGAGTATTTAGCTGGATTTGACTTCAGGCCCAGATGTGAATTGGAACCTGAGATGTTGGCAAACTTATCTATAAGACCGACTCTTGTGGAAAGAATTGGCGAGAGCCAAAAGCGAGACGATAAGCTTGTCAAGATTATCCGTGATTTGGAATCTGGATTGGACCCAGAAAAGGATAAAGGATTCGAGGTCGATCGAGAAGGTTGGCTTCGGAAGCAAGGACGACTAGTTGTTCCCGATATAGATGAATTGAGGAATGAAGTTCTGAAGGAAAGTCATCATTCGAAGCTGACAATTCATCCAGGTGGAAATAAGATGTATCGGGATATGAAGAGAACCTATTACTGGGAAGGTATGAAGAAGGATGTTGGAAATTTTATTTCCAAGTGCATGAACTGCCAGTTGGTAAAAGCCGAACAGAAGAAGCCAAGTGGATTACTTCAGCCATTAGAAGTTCCTACGTGGAAGTGGGAGCAAATATCGATGGATTTTATCGATGGGTTACCTAGAACCAGAGCGGGAAATGAAGGGATTTGGGTCATCGTGGATCGTTTGACTAAGAGTGCAAGATTCATTCCTGTTCGATCAACTAGGACTGCATCAAAATTTGTTGAGCTGTATGTTAAGTGGATAGTTCGATTCCATGGTATTCTGAAAAGTATAGTGAGCGATCGAGACCCATTGTTCACTAGTAGATTTTGGAAGAGCTTTCAGGAAGTTCTGGGAACCGAGTTGTGTTTGAGTACAGCTTATCACCCCTAAACAGATGGTCAGACCGAGAGAGTCAATCGAGTTTTGGAAGATCTCCTCAGAGCATGTGTTTAGATTTCGGAGGATCATGGGAAGATCACCTTCATTTGGTGGAATTTTCGTATAATAACAGTTACCAGTCAAGCATTGGTATAGCACCGTATGAAGAATTGTATGGAAGACCGTGTAACTCTCCGACATGTTGGTTAGAAACAGGAGAAATGCTGGTACTTAGGCCAGAAATGATTCGACAGACTTCAGATTGCATAGAAATCATTCGACAAAGAATGAAGGCAGCCCAAGACCGTCAGAAAAGTTATGCCGATAAGCGTCGTAAGGATTTGGAATTCGACGTAGGTGATATGGTTTTTGTGAAGATTTCTCCACTAAAGAATGTTATTCGATTCGGGAAGAAAGGAAAATTGACTCCGAGATTTGTTGGACCATTCCCGATCATCGAGCGAATTGGAAAGCTCGCCTACAAATTGGAATTACCAGAAAAGATGGCGGGTGTGCACAATGTTTTTCATGTATCGTATCTACGGAAGTATGTGCACGACTCGAATACGGTGGTTTCTGCTAATAGCTGTGAAGATTTTGAAGTTGATCCAGTCGACAAGAGACCTCGTAAGCCGCTTCGTGTTGTGGAAACTAACACGAAACAGCTTAGGAGGAAGGTAGTTAGGTTGCTCAAGATACAATGGAGTGATGATGTTAACGACTGTACATGGGAGGTGGAAGAGAGGATGAAGGCAGCTCATCCTGAACTCTTCAAGGTATGGCCATAAGGTGTCGTGTCATCTCACGACGTTGTAACTTGTTCTAGTTTTAGAATTCTGCACGCTAGGCTAGAATTGGACGCATGGTTTGTTGATTGCTATGGATGGTAGGCATGCGGAATAGTTTTTTTGATTGCTCTTGTTTGTTTGGAATTTCGGGGGCGAAATTCCTAAGGGGGAGAGAATGTAACGACCCGTATTTTTACGGATCGAATGATTGTAACCGGTGTTATTAGGACGTTAGTGTTGTTGATTCGTTTAGAATTAGATCGTCCATAAGTTAGACCGTTCAGAGGTTAAGACGACTAGAGCTTGAGTCATGTAGAAGTTAGGTCGTTCGGAGATAAGCCGTGTTATAGCTTAAGTCGTGTGGTAGCTTAGGTCGTGGAGCGACTTAAGAGATTGGAGCGACCTAAGGAGTTTGGTCGTGTTGGGACTTAGGTCGTGAAGAAGGTTAGGTCGTGGAGCGACTTAAGGGGTAGACGACTTAAGGGGTTTAGCGACCTATAGGATTTGACCGACCTAAGGAAGTTGGCGACTTAAGGAGTTGGCGACTTAAGAGAGTCGGCGACTTAAGGGTTAGCGACTTAGGAGTTAACGGCTTAAGTTAGTAAGCGACTTAAGGAGAGTAGCGACTTAAGAATTAGCGGCAACGACCTAGTAGTTAGCGGCTTAAGGATTAGCAGTATAGGAGTTAGCGAGTTAACGACCTAAGAAACTAAGCGGGTTAACGACCTAAGGGAAGTAGGTCGTTCGAGCGACTTAAGGGAGATAGTTAAGTGGTTGTAGTTAGGTCGTTAGACGACCTAAAGGTGTTAAGTCGTAAGTCGTTGAGTCGTAAGTTGTTAAGTCGTCTAAACAACTTAAGGAGGAACGCGCATGTGTGTTAGGTCGCGACTGCTATTAAGTCGCTAGGTCATGCGCATGTGTGTTAGGTCGTTGAGTCGTGTGAAGGCTCGAGTTGGTAGGTCCTAAGTCGTGGGGTTTTAGGTCGTAAGTCGTGGTGTTTTTAGGTCGTAGGTCGTGGTGTTTTTAGGTCGTAGGTCGTGGGGTTTCGGTAGGTCGTGGACGACTTAAAAGCGAGCGAGCGACTTAAGGATTTCCAGCCTATAAATACACGTCCTTGCCTCACTTTTTGGGATCCGGATTTTGAAGCGACGAAGTGCTGCCATTTTGAGAGGTCGAGTTCTACACTTCTTCACTTCTTTTCTCCACTCTAATCTTGTGATTCCTTCCATCCAAATCGAAGATCCAAGAGCTTAGATTGAAGATCTACATCCATCGAAGAGAGATTTCATCGTTTGAAGCAGAATTTTGGAGAATCAAGTTAGATCCTTCACTGTCCAGATATGAAGTGTGTTGCTTTTGAAGTGTTTAGGTGATTTGGTGAGTGATGGTTATCTCTGACACGGATCCAAAGGAGTATATCGGATTGATGGCTTGATTTGGTGTTAAAATAGTGATTTCCATGCATTTTCTTAAACTTAATTATAGATCCATTGTTCATGATGATTTGACATCTATCTTACTACATGTTAATCTATGCAAGTTCATTCATCAAGTTGTAGAGATATTGCTCATGATTCATGCTTGTTAGATTTGGACTCTTTATTTACAAAATTGCCATTTTAGTTATAATTGCTTTTAGATCATGTTTGAATGCTTGATTGCTTGGATTAATGATTGACTTGATTGATTGTTATAAATTAGTTGATTGATGATTTGATTTGGACAAGATGGTCGAAGATGATTCAAAAGCTAAGGGAAAGGCTCTTGAATTGGAAAAGCTGCTCGTGGCATATGTGGCGATTGATGAAGCTCATATGGATAGATTTGATGATGATGTTGAGATGAGGCTTTACTATGATGAGATGAAGCGAGGCATGATATGAGATAGCCTTGGTATTAATCCAGTCGGGATCATTCCAAGCATGTTGATAACTCGGTGAGATGGTTCGAGTTTGAGGATAATGGTTGGCTCGAGAGGCGCTTGAGCTAGTATGAGAATAGTCGTCGAGGAGGATGACTATAAGGCTGAGATCTCATCGTTGTTGAAGGTTCTAGCAGGCTCAAAGCAAGAGTACGCTGGGCAGATTCGATAGTCCCAAAAGACTACAGTTGGTGGTCGAGTACTCTGGGCAGATTCGATAGTCCTAGGCACGGGCTGCGACGACGTGCGGAGTTTTGTCTAGAACCGGGGTTACCATTGGCCCTTGACGGACGGTTGAAAGAATGTGCCGGTCATTCAATTAACGGTGGTATCGAAGCAATGATAACAGTGATAGCCAGAGTCATGGATGTTTGGTTGTATCGTCATTCGGTCTCAAGAGCGATATTTTTTGGGTGCTTATCTGATCTTGGTTTAGGCCTTGGGGGTTTGTACTTGGAAAACATCGCCCTTGACTCGAGTGATAATTGCTTTACTTTAAATGTCTGCTTTGCTATGTTTATTTATGCTTAGTGTGTCTGGGGGCTATCACTGTAGAAAGAGGTGGAGTGGGAGGGTTGGATTCCTATTCCTTTTCCCTTTATGCTCTTTTGGTATGTTGTTAGTTAATTTACCGCTCACTAAGACTGTTGTCTGACTCAAGGTTTTATGTTCAACTCTTATTACCTTGGGCTGTTCATCCATTTTGGGATGGGCAGACTAGGTAGCAGGTGACAGGTGCTGTTCTTAGTTTCCGACGATGCTGATGACGAAGACGAGCTGGAGGCTTACGTATTAGTTTCTTACTATATGTACTGGATGTTCCGCTGCTTGTATATTCTCCGAGTGATATGTAGTGAGGCTTGATGTATTGACTATTCAGATGTTGTACCAAACTATTATGAGGCTTAATTGATTCTGTAAAGCTTCACTATATATATTTTATATTGTATTTTATCCATGCGCTGTGAGTTATACGATAGATTCTGCTGTTTTAACTTAACTTTGGCCATCGTCCATGGCTGCCTAGCACACTTTACAGCGCACTATCTCTATGTTTAGTGCAGGGGTCATGGGCGGTCGTCACATTTGGTATTAGAGCTTTGGTTAATCGATTTTACCCAACGCTCGCTGACGTAACTACGTATGAGAGACGTAATTGTATTTTGATGGATGATTACTATATATAATATAGTAGCTCAGAAGGATTTGAGTTCTTTATGCAGTTGTTCTCAAGGTGTATTAATCATTCCTTTTTATAGATATTAAGAATGAGTCGAAGAGGGAGACCGGCTGCTAGGGAAAGTCGTGCTGCTGAGGGGGCTGTTGATTATGCAGCTATGTTCGAAGCTATGATGATTTCGATCATGAGGAGGATGCCAGCTCCGGGGCCAGCGGTTGATGTTGGAGTCCAAGTTCAAGCTCCAAGACCGGTGGATTTTGCTAAGCTGTGTAAAGACTATACTGCTCTTGGAGGGAAGATTTTCTTGGGAACAGAGTCAACCATTGAAGTTCAGAGATGGATAGATGCTTGTAGAAGAATCTTTGGTGACTTGGGAATCGAGGATGCAACCAAAAGGAAGCTAACATCAAGACAGCTTCAAGGAAGAGCTTCTGATTGGTGGAACTCTATCACCATTGATACTCCAGAGGAAGAAATTACTTGGGAGCAATTCCAAGCCAGATTTGAAGCTAAGTTCATTTCTACAGCTCAGAAATCTGTTTTGTTCAAGAAGTTTGTGGAGCTCAAGCAAGGTGGAAGACCAGTTCTTGAGTATGTTTCTAAGTTTGAAGCTTTGTCCAAGTATGCCCGGTCGTATATTGAATCTCCTTATCAGAAGAACGAGAAGTTTGTGACAGGCTTGGACAGTTATCTTGGGAGGCAGTTGGTGGATCATTTGAACGATCCATTTGAGAAGCTTGTGGAGAAAGCTCTCAGGCACGAAAATCTGTTTCCTAAAGGAGGATCTGTTGTTGCTGTGACCAAGGATGAGTCTAAACCACAGCAGGGTGGAAACAAGAAGAGGAAGCAGCAGCAGCAAAAGGGTAAGGATGGCCAGAAGAAGCCGAAGGGCGAAGTGACCTGCCACAATTGTCAGCAGAAGGGCCATTTCTCCAGAGATTGCAAGAATCCAAAGGTGCCGGTGAAGTGCCACAACTATGACAAGCCGGGGCATATTAAGAAGAATTGTCCAGAACCGTGGAAGGACAAGCAGATTGTGCAAGCTTATGCTTTGGGGGCTGTTCCATCATCTTCAAAAGCTCCTACCGCTGAAGAGAAAGGAAAGAGTGTGGTGGTTCAAGGTACTCTTTCCATTTGTGGTGTTCCAGTTAGAGTGTTATTCGATACTGGGGCATCGCATTCTTTTGTTTGTAATGAACTTGTAGAACGGTTGGGTTTAGAACCGGATATCGTTGATAGGCCATTGGTTGTGACTAATCCAGTTGGGGGTTCGTCTTGTCTGTGTATGCTATGCCATGGTCTGATTGTATCGAGTCATGATTGCTCTTTTGTTTGTGATTGTTTTGTTCTGAACTTTGCGGGGTTCGGAATTATTTTGGGTATGGACTGGCTTAGAAGTATGCGGCAAAGGTTGATTGTGAAAGATTGGAGGTGACAGACGAGAATGTGGAAGGGCGAAAGGTTGTGATACGATGTAAGCATGAGGAAGGCGTCTTCATGAGCTTCATGTATTCGCTGGTTGTTCCACGGGATGGACTGTCATCGGTGCCAATTGCTAATGGATTTGAGGATGTCTTTGATGAGGTCAAAGGGTTACCGCCGCATAGGGAGATCGAGTTTCGTATCGATTTAGTTGAAGGAGCCAGACCTGTTGTGATGCCTCTTAGGCGGATGGCGCCTAGAGAACAGCAAGAGTTGAGGGTGCAAGTTGATGATCTTTTACAGAAAGGATTCATTCGGCGTAGTGTGTCCGAATGGGGTGCACCAGTTGTGTTTGTAACCAAAGCGGATGGATCGTTGAGGTTGTGTGTGGATTATCGTGAGCTGAATAAAGTGATTAAGAAGAACAAGTATCCATTACCGAGAATAGATGACTTGTTTGATCAGGTTCATGAAGCTAAGGTGTTTTCTCAGATGGATTTGGCAACGGGATTTCACCAGTTAAGAGTGGCTAAGGAAAGTGTGCCGAAGACTGCTTTCAGGACACCATCCGACTTCTTTGAGTGGCTGGTAATGCCGTTTGGATTGACCAATGCGCCAGCATATTTTGTGGATCTTATGAATAGAGTGTTCAGAGATCAGTTGAACAAGTTCGTACTAGTGTTCGTGGATGATATTTTGATTTATTCCAGAACTGAAGAAGAGCACAAGACGCACTTGCGTATTGTTTTGGAAATCTTACGGAAACATCAGCTGAAGGCTAAGTTTTCGAAGTGTCACTTCTGGAAGAGTGAAGTGAGGTTCTTAGGCCATATTATCTCTGGAAATGGAATAGCGGTTGATCCCGCTAAAGTGGCAGCAATCCAGGATTGGGTTAGACCTAAGAATGCATCTGATGTGAGAAGTTTTCTTAGATTAGCAGGATACTATCGTCGATTTATCAAAGACTTTTCCAAGGTAGCTGCACCATTAACAGGATTGACGAAAAAGAACCAAGTATTCAGATGGGATGCTAAGTGTGAGCAAGCTTTCGGAATCCTGAAAGAGCGATTGACAAGTGCTCCTGTTTTGACTATTCCAAGTGGAAATGAAGAGATGGTGGTTTATACCAATGCATGTGGTACTGGACTTGGAGCAGTGCTGATGCAGAAGGGTAAATTTGTTGCGTATGCAAGTCGACAACTGAAACCGCATGAAAGGAATTATCCGACTCATGATTTGGAGTTAGCAGCGATTGTATTTGCTCTGAAGATGTGGAGACATTACCTATTGGGAGTTCGATTCGAGTTGTTTACAGATCATAAGTCGTTGAAGTATCTTTTCTCCCAAAAGTATTTGAATCTTAGGCAGCAACGATGGCTAGAGTTTTTGGCATCACATGATTTTAGTATAACCTATACTCCGGGAAAGGGTAACGCAGTGGCAGATGCGTTAAGTCGAAGACATGCAGGATTGGGAGCCATGTTTTCAGAATGGAAGAGTCTCGAGTATTTAGCTGGATTTGACTTCAGGCCCAGATGTGAATTGGAACCTGAGATGTTGGCATACTTATCTATAAGACCGACTCTTGTGGAAAGAATTGGCGAGAGCCAAAAGCGAGACGATAAGCTTGTCAAGATTATCCGTGATTTGGAATCTGGATTGGACCCAGAAAAGGATAAAGGATTCGAGGTCGATCGAGAAGGTTGGCTTCGGAAGCAAGGACGACTAGTTGTTCCCGATATAGATGAATTGAGGAATGAAGTTCTGAAGGAAAGTCATCATTCGAAGCTGACAATTCATCTAGGTGGAAATAAGATGTATCGGGATATGAAGAGAACCTATTACTGGGAAGGTATGAAGAAGGATGTTGGAAATTTTATTTCCAAGTGCATGAACTGCTAGTTGGTAAAAGCCGAACAGAAGAAGCCAAGTGGATTGCTTCAGCCATTAGAAGTTCCTACGTGGAAGTGGGAGCAAATATCGATGGATTTTATCGATGGGTTACCTAGAACCAGAGCGGGAAATGAAGGGATTTGGGTCATCGTGGATCGTTTGACTAAGAGTGCAAGATTCATTCCTTTTCGATCAACTAGGACTGCATCGAAATTGGCTGAGCTGTATGTTAAGTGGATAGTTCGATTCCATGGTATTCCGAAAAGTATAGTGAGCGATCGAGACCCATTGTTCACTAGTAGATTTTGGAAGAGCTTTCAGGAAGTTCTGGGAACCGAGTTGTGTTTGAGTACAGCTTATCACCCCCAAACAGATGGTCAGACCGAGAGAGTCAATCGAGTTTTGGAAGATCTCCTCAGAGCATGTGTTTTAGATTTCGGAGGATCGTGGGAAGATCACCTTCATTTGGTGGAATTTTCGTATAATAACAGTTACCAGTCAAGCATTGGTATGGCACCGTATGAAGCATTGTATGGAAGACCGTGTAACTCTCCGACATGTTGGTTAGAAACAGGAGAAAAGCTGATACTTGGGCCAGAAATGATTCGACAGACTTCAGATTGCATAGAAATCATTCGACAACGAATGAAGGCAGCCCAAGACCGTCAGAAAAGTTATGCCGATAAGCGTCGTAAGGATTTGGAATTCGACGTAGGTGATATGGTTTTTGTGAAGATTTCTCCACTAAAGAATGTTATTCGATTCGGGAAGAAAGGAAAATTGACTCCGAGATTTGTTGGACCATTCCCGATCATCGAGCGAATTGGAAAGCTCGCCTATAAATTGGAATTACCAGAAAAGATGGCGGGTGTGCACAATGTTTTTCATGTATCGTATCTACGGAAGTATGTGCACGACTCGAATACGGTGGTTTCTGCTAATAGCTGTGAAGATTTTGAAGTTGATCCAGTCGACAAGAGACCTCGTAAGCCGCTTCGTGTTGTGGAAACTGACACGAAACAGCTTAGGAGGAAGGTAGTTAGGTTGCTCAAGATATAATGGAGTGATGATGTTAACGACTATACATGGGAGGTGGAAGAGAGGATGAAGGCAGCTCATCCTGAACTCTTCAAGGTATGGCCATAAGGTGTCCTGTCATCTCACGACGTTGTAACTTTTTCTAGTTTTAGAATTCTGCATGCTAGGCTAGAATTGGACGCATGGTTTGTTGATTGCTATGGATGGTAGGCATGCGGAATAGTTTTTTTGATTGCTCTTGTTTGTTTGGAATTTCGGGGGCGAAATTCCTAAGGGGGAGAGAATGTAACGACCCGTATTTTTACGGATCGAATGATTGTAACCGGTGTTATTAGGACGTTAGTGTTGTTGATTCGTTCAGAATTAGATCGTCCATAAGTTAGACCGTTCAGAGGTTAAGACGACTAGAGCTTGAGTCGTGTAGAAGTTAGGTCGTTCGGAGATAAGCCGTGTTGTAGCTTAAGTCGTGTGGTAGCTTAGGTCGTGGAGCGACTTAAGAGATTGGAGCGACCTAAGGAGTTTGGTCGTGTTGGGACTTAGGTCGTGAAGAAGGTTAGGTCGTGGAGCGACTTAAGGGGTAGACGACTTATGGGGTTTAGCGACCTATAGGATTTGACCGACCTAAGGAAGTTGGCGACTTAAGGAGTTGGCGACTTAAGAGAGTCGGCGACTTAAGGGTTAGCGACTTAGGAGTTAACGGCTTAAGTTAGTAAGCGACTTAAGGAGGGTAGCGACTTAAGAATTAGCGGCAACGACCTAGTAGTTAGCGGCTTAAGGATTAGCAGTATAGGAGTTAGCGAGTTAACGACCTAAGAAACTAAGCCGGTTAACGACCTAAGGGAAGTAGGTCGTTCGAGCGACTTAAGGGAGATAGTTAAGTGGTTGTAGTTAGGTCGTTAGACGACCTAAAGGTGTTAAGTCGTAAGTCGTTGAGTCGTAAGTTGTTAAGTCGTCTAAACGACTTAAGGAGGAACGCGCATGTGTGTTAGGTCGCGACTGTTGTTAAGTCGCTAGGTCATGCGCATGTGTGTTAGGTCGTTGAGTCGTGTGAAGGCTCGAGTTAGTAGGTCTTACGTCGTGGGGTTTTAGGTCGTAAGTCGTGGTGTATTTAGGTCGTAGGTCGTGGTGTTTTTAGGTCGTAGGTCGTGGGGTTTCGGTAGGTCGTGGACGACTTAAAAGCGAGCGAGCGACTTAAGGATTTCCAGCCTATAAATACACGTCCTTGCCTCACTTTTTGGGATCCGGATTTTGAAGCGACGAAGTGCTGTCATTTTGAGAGCTCGGTTCTACACTTCTTCACTTCTTTTCTCCACTCTAATCTTGTGATTCCTTCCATCCAAATCGAAGATCCAAGAGCTTAGATTGAAGATCTACATCCATCGGAGAGAGATTTCATCGTTTGAAGCGGAATTTTGGAGAATCAAGTTAGATCCTTCGCTGTCCAGATCTAAAGTGTGTTGCTTTTGAAGTGTTTAGGTGATTTGGTGAGTGATGGTTATCTCTCACACGGATCCAAAGGAGTATATCGGATTGATGGCTTGATTTGGTGTTAAAATAGCGATTTCCATGCATTTTCTTAAACTTAAGTATAGATCCATTGTTCATGATGATTTGACATCTATCTTACTACATGTTAATCTATGCAAGTTCATTCATCAAGTTGTAGAGATATTGCTCATGATTCATGCTTGTTAGATTTGGACTCTTTATTTACAAAATTGCCATTTTAGTTATAATTGCTTTTAGATCATGTTTGGATGCTTGATTACTTGGATTAATGATTGACTTGATTGATTGTTATAAATTAGTTGATTGATGATTTGATTTGGACAAGATGGTCGAAAATGATTCAAAAGCTAAGGGAAAGGCTCTTGAATTGGAAAAGCTGCTCGTGGCATATGTGGCGATTGATGAAGCTCATATGGATAGATTTGATGATGATGTTGAGATGAGGCTTTGCTATGATGAGATGAAGCGAGGCATGATATGAGATAGCCTTGGTATTAATCCAGTCGGGATCATTCCAAGCATGTTGATAACTCGGTGAGATGGTTCGAGTTTGAGGATAATGGTTGGCTCGAGAGGCGCTTGAGCTAGTATGAGAATAGTCGTCGAGGAGGATGACTATAAGGCTGAGATCTCATCGTTGTTGAAGGTTCTAGCAGGCTCAAAGCAAGAGTACGCTGGGCAGATTCGATAGTCCCAAAAGACTACAGTTGGTGGTCGAGTACTCTGGGCAGATTCGATAGTCCTTGGCACGGGCTGCGACGTCGTGCGGAGTTTTGTCTAGAACCGGGGTTACCATTGGCCCTTGACGGATGGCTGAAAGAATGTGCCGGTCATTCAATTAACGGTGGTATTGAAGCAATGATAACAGTGATAGCCAGAGTCATTGATGTTTGGTTGTATCGTCATTCGGTCTTAAGAGCGATATTTTCTTGGTGCTTATCTGATCTTGGTTTAGGCCTTGGGGGTTTGTACTTGGAAAACATCGCCCTTGACTCGAGTGATAATTGCTTTACTTTAAATGTCTGCTTTGCTATGTTTATTTATGCTTAGTGTGTCTGGGGGCTATCACTGTAGAAAGAGGTGGAGTGGGAGGGTTGGATTCCTATTCCTTTTCCCATTATGCTCTTTTGGTATGTTGTTAGTTAATTTATCGCTCACTAAGACTGTTGTTAGACTTAAGGTTTTATGTTCAACTCTTATTACCTTGGGCTATTCATCCATTTTGGGATGGGCAGACTAGGTAGCAGGTGACAGGTGCTGTTCTTAGTTTCCGACGATGCTGATGACGAAGACGAGCTGGAGGCTTACGTATTAGTTTCTTACTATATGTACTGGATGTTCCGCTGCTTGTATATTCTCTGAGTGATATGTAGTGAGGCTTGATGTATTGACTATTCAGATGTTGTACCAAACTATTATGAGGCTTAATTGATTCTGTAAAGCTTCACTATATATATTTTCTATTGTATTTTATCCATGCGCTGTGAGTTATACGATAGATTCTGCTGTTTTAACTTAACCTTGGCAATCGTCCATGGCTGCCTGGCACACTTTACAGCGCACTATCTCTATGTTTAGTGCAGGGGTCATGGGCGGTCGTCATAAGTTCGGTTCATCGGGCGTACCGTTATTGCACTACGTCGTTGTTCCGAATTATTTGAGTTTTTGGTTCATCGGGCGTACCGTTATTGCACTACGTCGTTGTTCCGAATTATTTGAGTTTCGGGATCATCGGGCGTACCGTTATTGCACTACGTCGTTGTTCCGAAATATTTGAGTTTCAGGTTCATCGGGTGTACCGTTATTGCACTACGTCGTTGTTCCAATTTATTTGAGTTTCTGGTTCCACGGGCATATCGTTATTGCACTACGTCGTTGCACCGGCTTTATGTTTATCGACCATGGGATAGCATTCCGTTTATGATACACGTGTTGGTGAGTTTTCATGCTCCCGTTTGTGATAGGCCTTCCCCCTTTGTGATTTCTGGATTTCTGGTTGATGATTTCTAGAATTTGTGTTTCACCAATTTTCGTGGATTGGCATTGATATGTTTTGTCAATATTTGTGTTTTGGTGAATTATTTAAAGAATATGACATTCTTTTTGGTGTTTGAGAATATTTGAGATGTTGTATGATTTTGTTGTTATCTGATGTATACTTGTCACAGTATGGCATTTTTGTTATCATACGTTTTTGTCATATCTCTTATCCTATCTCATTTTATATGATATTTATAGCTAGACTGATCCGTTTATTATTTTCTTCTTAAATAATACTCGGGTCAGACCGAGGTATTTCAGGTGCTTTTGCTTGACTTCTTATCAGGGTCCGTCACCTGTCTTTTGGCTAACTACTTTAGCATAGTAGTTTTTGTTAGTATACATTTGAGATAGAGACTCCTTGATGCATACTTATTCTTTTGTCTAGCACTTGTATCTATTCTTTTGTGATGTAGTGGATCTTATATGACCACTATTTTGATGTACACTCTTATGTGATATATTCATATCTATTTCCGCCTTTGTGATATGAATATCTGTGACTGATTTGTGTTATGTTTAATTCTATATTTGTTTCCGAAGTCCACATAGCCACTGTGTGGTAGCTTTGAGTTTGTATTTGATATGTCGGATTTCCTCTTGAAATGAAATGTAAGTTATATTATCTGACATATCGGTACTCGTACAAAGCAATTACACAAATGGTCGCTCCTCAACAGCCTTATTCTTCGTGCTAGTCGGTGGCATTACTCCGTAGTGTCCTTGGCTAGTGTGAGTATATAGGTGGGGCGTCACAGCTCCACATTTTATTATGAAATAATGACTATTTTTCGGTGTTGACCGAAAATTAGACATAGTCATATTTTAATGTGAATAGTATGAATATTCGTTATGAAATAAATCTATAATGTGGTATTTGTTTTCATAAGAAATGATGCACTAGAAATACAGAAGTATCTAATATCATTTACAATTATTTTGGAATTATGGACTAAGCCGTAGTTTTGAGAAATAATATTATTATATGATTATGAATCGTATGGTACTGGTTAGTTACATCTCAATCACTTAAGGGAAATGCACCCATTTAGTGGGACCATCATAAGAGTTGATAAACTCTTAGGATTGATACATATTGATGTATGTAATTGCAATTCTGTTAATACCAAAACAATTCCTCATAGTTCGTTATATTCACCGATGAGTTGTCACCGACATGGACATGTATATTTAATACACATGTAGTATGTCTATATTAAACTCATGAAGTATAAAACAGAAGTAAATAAAATAACGTGCAATAAAATAAAATGATTCAATTTGATCAAATAGGCGAGTCTATTGGAAAGAGTTTCAAACATACCTAAAAATGAATAAAGATTCAACATCAAAAGTCACTCTTTATGATACATAATGATGTATATATAAGGAGTAATCGAACTTTGTTAAGCGAAGCACGATTAATGATGAGTGAAGTTGAGTTAAAATTCTTTCTATAATGTGTGAACTTAAGAGTAGTACGTGTGGTTAAAATTAATATCATCCGAAGAATAGTTTACAAAATAATACAAGATATGGGTTTATTAGAAACCCCATCATGTTCTAGGCCAAAGTGTTGGCATGTTGTGTGAGTCGAAAGACTACATGTAATAATTATACATAATTGATCTTGTATAAATCGCCTAAAACAAGTCTGGGAACGATAGTCATTGGATGACTAATTTATGTTGTGAACATAACTATTGTAAAGTAAAATCAAATCAGTTTTATATATAAGGCAACTCATAAAGTGTTTATGAATACCCATTTCATTGCACTAAGAAATAAGAGTTGTTTCAATAAATACCAACTTCATAGCAAAGGAATTTCTTTGAGAAATTATTGGTATTTGAATGAGTTTGGAATTGATCCAAAGATGAAACTGATTATGTAGGATGAAATGAAATTAACCTAACCAAAATGAACACATCGTATTAAAGTGTCTAATAAGTATTCTCACACACTGAAGTAAACTATGATTTCTTATCCATGTCAGGAATAAATAATCCTCAGTTGTCAAATAAGTCATTAAGAGTATTGACTCTATGATATGGTAAAATGCATAAATTCGAAAGGATTCCAAGTATATTACCAAAATATGATTTTGATAGTTGTACCCTTAGGGATATGATCCATTGGCCGCAAATATGCCTTTAAGAAAAACACAAATGCAGTTGGAACATAATGAGCCACATAGATAAGAATAATACAGTGAATTTGAATTATTGAAATTAATGTAACAGATTCACTAATCAATGTACTCAAGTTAATTTGATTTACTCACAAAATTATCGCGTAGTATGGCTTTATATTTTTGTGTATATGTGTTGAAATAGAAAGTTCTAAATATAGATATAGACTAGACTGTTTGCACATAACAACCAAAGGGTCCGAAGTCAGTGGGAGCAATATTAAGTTTGTGGGATTTTGGATATGATCCAAGAAATGATAGAAAGTATAATTTTATAAGCATCAAAGTTGAACAAATTTTTTGATAGAAATATTAAATACCTTGATTGTCAGTCATAGTGCAGAGAAGTGTGTGCTCATAAGAAAGAAAGTTAAAAGGTACATAGATATTTCCATATCATGAGTAGACAACACACTACTAATTTTTAACAATGTACTTGTGTTAAAATTAGTTTTAGTTGTTTTAATACTCAACGTTGGATTTGTAAATGATCTCTTTTATAGAAAGTATAAAAGATATTGGAATGTCCTAAAACAATATGCAAGGACACCTTATTAAAATGTTTAATAGGAAACATGTAAGATGAATTCCTTGTTCATTGGTAATAGAAATTATCATACATGTTATGATTCCTGCAATATTATGATTTTTGTGTGTATTTGATACATGAAGCAAATATCAAATCCAAATTGATAACACTAAATGGTTGTTTGGAGTGTTCTCATGTATTTATGAAATACTAGAGAATTTTTTACAGAAACAACAAACTCCTTATGAAGGAGTGTTCAGACTCAATCTTTCATAAGTGATATTGAGTATAATATGTCAATAATAAATTCAAGATAAGAATCTTTAAGTTGGGATTGTTCCAAATGAAAGACTGTGGCTGATCCAATGAAATAGCTAAGTACTTCGCCCTTAATAGCGCCGCAATAAAACAATGTATAAAGATATAAGTGCACAAACTTTCAACGGAGCCAAGGGTAATTTGAAATGTTGTGAATCCTATAACATTTTTATATGATAACAATGTCATGATATACTTCATAGCAAAACTTAGAGCTCACTGGAAGTCGAGAGACGTACTTCGAATTATTCCACGTGATAAATGTAGTTTATCAACGTCATAGAGAGTTGATCGATGTAGTAGGTAACTGAAACATAATAGCATACCTGTTCATTGAGGGACTGACCCAGATTTTGCGGAAACCGATTGTTCAAGTCAGAATAAGATTCCATAATTGACCTAAGAGCAAGTAGGAGATTGATAGAGTTAGTGGTATACCCTAAGGGTAATTATGTAATTTTTTTACATATATATCTAACTCGATAACCAATCGTGTTCGAAATAAAAGGTATTTTCTTTCTATTATATACTTGATATAATGTGTAATAATAATTAATTAATTTTATTAAAAGTATTATATTTAATAGAAAATCCATAAATGATATGTTTTGTGATAGTAGTTACAAAGTGTTTTAACCATGAGTAATTTATCACAATGAAAACAAATATACAATTTTAAATGTTCTTAGTCAAGATGCATCGAGACTGGATATCGATGTATCCATTAAGACTAGAATACATAATGCTCTTCAAATATTGGATAGTATATTACTAATGGCTATTGGAGGCACTAAGGGGTTACGTACTGATAGTTATTGGATATACATGGAACAACTCACTCAATAGTTTCTGTTGGTTAATATAACTATGATCAAACAGAAATTATCGATGTGACTGATTTACATAGTTCTCTCGACTTGAGAACACTATGGATCTTCAAAATGAAAGCTCTGCTTTGATTATAGTCAAATCTTGGCACGACATTCATCGAGTGACCATGGTTGGGTCGAGTGGAATTATTGGAAGGAAGCACTATCTAAGAGAGGATTCATCTCCTCACTTATATGGGATTAGTATCACGGTCAACTCAAGTCAACTCAAAGTCAAAGTCTTTGGTCAGAGCAGATTTCAGTTACTAATAACTGTTATTATTAAACCAAGGACTTTGTGTTTGAACTGCAGAGTTGAATATGAAAGATATTGGAATTTTGACTATTACCAAATTTCATAAGTTCAAAGTAATATAGTTTTGACGAAGAGAATTGGTGTAAATAAAAAGTCACAGTCTGGTAATGCTTAGAAAGGTGAAATTGGATTTGACCAAAACCAAGTATGCGATAAATTTGGCCATAATATCACACCACCTGCTATGTAATGTATGAACATTAACATTCGAGTAGTTCGATGTTAATCGTTGATTGAATTTACACCCGACGAGTCACACAACCAAAATAACGAATTCTCTTTTGACCAAATGATTTAATTAGTTTATAATTCTTATAAATTAATTAATATTTATGAAATATTAATAATAAAATTTTGAATATGATTTGAGGGATAAATATTATTAAATATATTTGTAATAGTTATAAATATATTGATCGATATACGATATCAATAAGCGATTAAATTAGATTTAATTGAATAATATTTTCTACAGGCTTAAATGGGATCTTATCCCATGATGATGGGTAAGAATTTTCGGCTGGACTAGGGCTGAAGGAGGGCATCTCAATAAGGTTAGAGTTGTTGGGTTTGGATGGCTCAGATTAAGGGAGAACTGGTATGAGATATGATCCACGATTTTCTCTTTCATTCACTATTTAAACAACTCTAACCCTAATTGAAAAAGTGTTTTTTTTGCTGCCACTTTCATCTTCTATTGCTGAGCGATTTTAACCTTAGGAATCCCACCATATCAAGCTCAAATCAATTCAAGATTCATTACTATCCGATAGTCAAAGGTCAACGGCTCAAGGATTTGGAATCTGTCGAATCGAAAAGCTTATAAGAGGACAGAGTTCATCATTGCAAGTGTGCTACAGGGCATTGGTTTTTAGGTATATCATTCATTGGATCATAGTATATAATTTCTAATTACATTTCATTATATATATATATATATATTTTATGGTTATATTGTTAGTTAGGTGAGATTCTTATATGTATTATTGTTGTCACAAGCCAAATTGGTCATATGTATAAAATAAAAAGAACCATTTTTTTTTACATATTTCAGATATATACGGCCAAATTCTAAATATAATATCATTATTATTTTACTATTATATATATATACACACACATCATTTAATTATATACATAGTTCATATTAAATTATAATATCATTCTATGATAATAATTGATCCTATGATTTTATATATGTTTAGTTACAGTAATAATAATTTTCAAGCACTAATTTTTTTAATAATTTTTAATATTATTTAAATCAATATACTATCTAAATAAAGAATACAGTATGTTTCGAAAATTATTTTCACATATGAATAGTCCTCGTCCATAAAATGAGGGTTAAAAAATCAATTTTGTTATTTTTCAAAATCATTACAAATAATGGCCGAAAAATAATTAATTAATTAAAAATATATTTTGATCAAAAAAATTATGGAATTTTTCCAAACTTCAAAATGTTATATAAGATTTTTTAGAAATATAAAATTTGAAAAAACATTTTGTAAATATTTTTTTATTAATATTTTATCTATTTCGAGTAAATAAATCAATTAATATATATTTTAAAATAATCAAATCAATAATTAAATTTTATATTATTATATTTACAATCTAGAATTATAAAAAAATTATTTTGTCAATATATATATATATATATTATTATAAATATGTTAATGTATAAATTTGTTTAGAAATTATTTTGTCTTTGTAAATATACATAAATATATTTGGTTGAAAATTTAAAAAAAATAAAAAAAATATTATGTATATATATATAATTATATTATTTTAATAGTTATTATAAAAATATGCGTGTATATATATATATTAATAATTATATATATATAGATAAATATAAATATATATCTTGAATATTTTCATGTACATAAAATTATTTAAATAAAATTAACATATACTTACACACACATAGATATGATATTTATATAGGCAATAAGTTTAAACACATACATATATTTGGACAACATACAATACATATTGGATGAGCTAGCGTGTCCATTGTGATGTAAATCCGAACATCTATAAACGGACATGTTATACCTTGCACGGGCTTACATGTTACACATGCACACATATACATATATGTATATGAAAAATATGTGCAAATTTATATAGATTAAAATATAAATTATATAAAACTATATAATTTATAAATTAAAAAAAATTAACAGATCTTATTTAAATAATATTTAGAAATAATATAAATGAATTAGACTTCATAGGTCTAATAAAGATCCAATAAGGTAAATTTTTTGAAATTCACTCATAACATACGCTGCGGGCTGGCCCAGTTCCAACATTTGTTACCTACTAAATCTATGACTAAGACGCCATATGAGATTTGGCATGGGAAGAAACCCTACTTCAATTATTTGAAGGTATGAGGTTGTTCAGCCTACGTCCCTAACAAACTTGAGGCAAGATCGGCCTTATTTAAGTTTATAGGATATCCTAAGAATTCTAGGGGATAAATTTTCTACAACACAGTGGAACAAAAAGTGAGTGTTTCCATGCACTCTGTCTTTTTAGAGAAGGGATTTCTATTTAAAGAAATTAACAACGAACTTGTCACTTGGATGAGATCCGAGAAATTAACATAGAGACTGAACTAGTAAGAGAACCAGTTCACCCATATACAAAAACACGCAACCTATTTGAAGATCTAGTAGGGGATCCCCCGCACCAAAAGGATACTACGATTTTCTCATGGATGGCGAGAAGGAGGACCATGTCTTAGATGACGACACTCCTCTATCTTTCTAACAAGCAATGCAGAGTAAAGTGTTTGCAATCTGGCTTGGAGAAATGAAATAGGAGATGGATTCCATGTACGAAAACAAAGTATGGACTTTGTCGGATGTACCCAGAGGGATAAAACCCATCAGTTGCAAATGGATTTTTAAGAATAAACAAATGCAGATGGGGAAGTAGAGGCTTAAAAGGTTATGTTAGTTGCATTAAATTCTAGGTGTTGATTATGACGAGACCTTTTCGCCCGTACTCGTGCTTAATTCCATTCGGATTATGCTAACCATTACTGCATTCTATGACAATAAAAGATGGCTAATGGATGTGAAGATGGCATTTCTAAATGGTGATTTAGAAGAGACCGTTTATATGTCACGGCCTAAGGGCTTTGTGGTCAGTGGAAGTGAAGGCAAGGCTTGCAAGTTGTTAAAGCCCAATTATAGACTAAAACAAGCTTCTAGGACTTGGAATAAGTGTTTGGGTAAAGTAATCAAGTAGTTTGGTTTTTATCAGAACATAAATGAAGCATGCTTATACAGAAAGGAACAATGCAACGTTATCGTATTTTTAGTGCTATATGTCGACGTTATTCTATTGATTGGCAATGACATTTCATTATTGCAATCAGTGAAAGCTTGGCTTTTTAAGAACTTCTCTGTGAAGGATTTGAAAAAAGAAGCCTATATACTAGGTATAAAGATCTATAGAGATAGGTCTAAAAGGCTATTGGGATTTTCCTAGTCCCTGTACTATATATCATACTGAAGAGGTTCAGTATGGATAATTCCCAGCATGGAAACGTTCCAATGCAGTCTGGAATCGTCCTTTCTATGGATGCTCCTCATACTGATGAGGAGAAAAAGCATATAAAGAGGACTTTTTATGCTTCAGCAATAGGATTCATAATGTATGCTGTGTACTAGACCAGATATAGCTTATAAATTTGGATGCATGAGTCGATACCAGTCAAACCTTGGAGAAAAGAATCAGACGACCATAAAATGTATACTGGAGTATTTAAGAAATACTTAAGACTTATTCCTCAATTATGGGAATGGAGACCTCCTTATGAAGGGATATACAAATTCGAGCTTTCAAAGTGACATTGATGATAGTAAATTAGTGTCTGGTTATGCCTTTACGCTTAACGATGGAGCCGTTAGTTGGAAAAGTTCCAAACAAAAGACGACAGCTAAAAAGGGCCAGTCAGAAGTGGGGCAATTAGGTAAATTTAAAAAAAAATCTATTGGATCTTTATTGGGCCTAAGTAATCTAAATTCATTTAGAACTATTCTAAATTTTCTTAAAAAAAATCATTTTATTATAACCATTTATAAATAGTTTATTTCAATTTTAATCGATTGTATATTATGATGAGCGCATCAAATGCACCCATGTGTAAAGTGTAAGTATAACATATGAAATGTGTACATAGTTAATGTAAACATTGTTTATGGGTTGGAATTTACACCGCAACAGACACATTTTCCCTACATATATACCTTTGTCGTCTAAAAGTAATGTTTTTCTTTTTTGATTTTATATATATATATATATATATATATATATCTGTGTGTGTGTGTGTGTTTATATACATATGTGCATGCACTCATACACAAACACACAAATATAAATATCTTCCATAGCAATTTACATTGGAATTGACTTTATTTATATTGGATGCAATAAATCAATAAATGCAATGTCTAATTAAAGTAGTTCTATATTTTACTACTACAACTTACATAAAACCCCTTTTGAAACTTTAAGTTAAATACAAATACAACAAGCATAAATATTATTACATAAATATATAAACTTATATTAACACCCAAAAAAATTGATATAAAACAAAATAAAAATAATATCCAAGTAGTTTGTGGAATATAATGTTTGCCTTTTAAACAAAGGCTTAATATTAGTTTAGATACAATTGTGAAAAAAGAAATAAATCACGAATTATTGTTTCCTCTTTTATTTCAATAAGCAAAACAATTGTAAAAAAGAAATAAACCACCAGATTAATGTTTCCTCATTTAATTTAATTAGCAAATTTTTTTTCCAGAATAATCTAAATATAAGACAATTAAGTCAATGATTAATTAATGTAATTATTTTATAGTTTTATTCGTAAAGAAATTTTATATATGTACATTCAAATCTAAATCTTCTAGTATGAAAACCTACTTACTAACAATATTATTCCAAATATAGTTTTGTTTTTTTAATAACAATAATAAAATTAGACGACACATGCATAAACAAATTTGTGATAAGAAGGTCTGGATCTAAGTTAAACAAACTAGATAAATAAACATACATAATGAAGATAAATGAAATTATTATTCTTATAACAAACAAATAGCAGAGTACATAGCTAAGGTTTTTTTGTAAACCAACGTGATAAGAATATACGATTGATTTAAAAAGGGGAAATTGAGATATTCAAATCAAAATCCGAATTCACACATATGAACATAATGTAGAGATAGAGGATTAAAGGGAAGTAAAAAAAATTAAAAGACATATGAATATATATATATTCGTATGTCTTTTAATTAGGATGAAGCCAGAGGAAACACCACGAATGATAAAATAAATCCTAGATCCGATAGATCAATCTCTAGATCTTCAGCAATCAAGAGATAACCACCTATTTCTACTTAATTTTTCTTGATTAAGATTTTGAACTCTAAAGCTTTGTAAACCATGAAAATTTGGCCTAAATGTTTTTATTGAGAGAGAAAAGATAATGACAGAGCAAGATCTAATTAAAGGAGGAAATAAATGTGTAATGAATATATGGTCTTTTTCTCTCCTTTAGTTAAGATTGCCCCCTCATTTCAAATTCAAAAATCCCTTCACTTCTCTACATCATAGCCAGCCATCATTTTGGGCTTTGAGTCCAAAAAATTCAAATATCCAATTAATATTATCTTCATGTAAATCTAATTTGAATTTTCTATCGATATCGTATACTGATACACGCATTTATACCTTTTTATACACGCATGTTATTAAATATCAATGAAAATCAAATAAATCAAATAAGAAATATTTATTAATATATATTTCACAAATATTAATCAGTTTAATGCATTTAAAGCCTACTTTAGTATTTATCCCGTTTGAATTGAATTTAATCATTCACCGATATTATATATCGATACGCGCTTTTATAACTTTTATATACGCACTTTACTAAATGCTAATGGTATCTAATAAATTAAATAAAATTTTATAATTAATATTTCATATGTATTAATTAATTTAATTAATTTTCAATAATTAAAAATTAATTAAATTGTGTGGTTGATTCGAAATATTCACAATTTCGGTTGTATGACTCGAAGGTGTAAATTCAGTCAGCTATTAATATTGGACAATTCAAATATTAACAATCACATGTCACCTTAACTAGTTGTCTGATATTATGGCTGAATTTATCGCTTACACATCTTTTAGTGAAATCCAATTTTACTTATTATAAGCGCTTTTGGTAAAAATCAATTTTACTTATTATAAGCGTTACCAATTAGTGACAATTATTTCACCAATTCTTTCCTCAAAACTATATCACTTTGGACTTATGGAATTTGGTAATGGTCAAAATTCCATTATCTTCCACATTCAATTCTATAGTCCTAAAAAACTCCTTGGTTCAATAATAACAATTATTATTAATTGAACTACTCTAGCAAGAGATTTTGACTTTGAGTTGACTTCAGTTGGCTGTGATACTAATCCCATATAACTTTGGAGATGAATCCTCTCTTGAATAGTGTTTCACTTCCAATACTTCCACTCAACCCAACTATCATCATTCGATGGACTTTGTGCCATGATTTTACTATAATCAAAGTGGATCTTTCATATTGTAGATCGATGGTATTCTCAAGTCAAGAGAACTGTGTAAATTAGTCACATCGATATTTTCTGTTTGACTTTAGTTATATTAACCAATAGAAAACCATCAAGTGAGTCATTCCATAGTTATCCAATTACCATCGATACTAACCTCTTGGTGCCCCCAGCAATCACGTGCAATATACTACCGAATATCTGGAGAGCATTACGTACTCTAGTCTCAACGGATGCATCGATATCTAGTCTCGATGCATCTTGACTAGGAATATTTAAAATGATGTGGTTATAATATCATGATACAATACTCATTCTATTTGTAATTACTATCACAAACACATCATTTATGGACTTTCTGTTAAACATATTTTAGTCAAACTTTTTAATTATTTATTACACATTATAAAAAATATGTAACAGAAAGAAAAACACCTTTATTTTGAACGAGGATTGATTACAGATTTAATAATTTATAATAAATTATAGAATTTCCCCTAGGTTACTGTATCAATCTCCCACTTACACTTGGGGCCAATTATGGAATCTCAATCCCATCCCTTCGATCATCTTCTCGAGAGCCGACCAAACTAGTGAATGGACCTGCTATGTTGTTTTAGTATCTATCATTGTATCACAACTTCTTTCTTCTCAATGAATTCTCTAATGAGGTGAACTTCCAAAGAATATGTCGTGACCTTTTTTATGTTTTAGGCTACTTTGCGATATGTATCATCGCATTATTATGATAGAATAGTGCCATTGGATTCTCGATATTGGGAATCACTCCGAACTCACCCAAAAACATGCGCATCCAGACTACCTCTATAGCTGCTTCATTAAAGGCAATGTATTTAGCCTCCATCGTCGAATCATGTCATTTCTTGTTTGGAACTTTTCCTACCGATGCTTCGTCGTTAAGCGTAAAGACTTAACCAAACAATGATTTGCTATCATCAACGTCACTCTGAAAACTCGAATCTGTATTCCACTTCATAAGGAGGTCTATATTTCTGTATATAAGGAATAAGCCTCAAGTATTTCTCTCTAGGAGTAGACAAGCGTTGGCTTACGTATCCTAATGCGTATGCCACATTCGGTCTAGTACATAGCATAGCCTACATTATGGATCCTACGGTGGAAGGATAGAGGATATCCTCTTCACACACTCTTTATCTTCATTAGTATGAGGTGAGTCCTTCTAGAAAAGGATGATTTCAGACTGCGTTGAAACATTTCTATGTTCAGAATTCTTTATATCGAACCTCTTCAATATGGTGTCTACGTACAAGGATGGGGACAATCCCAATAGCCTTTTAGATCTATCTCTATCGATCTTTATACCTAGTATATAGCCCGCTTCTCCCAAATTCTTCATAGAATAGTTCTTGGAAAGCAAAGCTTTCACTGATTGCAATAACAAAATGTCATTGCCAATCAACAGAAGATCATCGACATATAGCACTAAGTATACAGTAGCGTTTCTATGTTCCTTTCTACACACGCTTCCTTCGTGTTCTGATAAAAACTAAATTATTAGATCACCTTATCAAAACATTTGTTCCAACTTCTTGAAACTTGTTTAAGTCCATAAACAAACTTTAACAATTTGGAAGCCTTGCCCTTTGTAACAACCCACCCTGGAATAGGCCTAAATTTCGATCCAGAAAAGGCCCATCGAAGCTTAGGTCCATTCTAAGGTACGCCGTTGGTAGTAAAAAGAAATAACATTACAAAGCCATAACTAAAATTTCAGAACTCACATCGGATGGGATAAAATATAATAGCAAAGTGTACCCATTTATTTTAAAACCATAAAAATGTCATAATACAAAATTCCATAAAAACCGTAACATAATATATGTTACAACAATTGTCTAATTACATGTGTACGCATAAAAACAAGTAGTAATAACAAATACTATCACAAGCCAAGCTTCTCCATTTCTAAGCATCATCGCCGCCATCACTCCATCTTTAACTTGTGTTGTAATGAGGAGGGAGTTAGAACAACAAGTGTTTGGTGAATAAAAACCTCAAGTCTTACATTTTTAGTACTTGGACAGTATATTTCAAAATAAGAATATGTCTACGAATATAAAACCATTTAATACTTCTTTATAAGAAAAGGAGGCGGGTCCAACCACTTAATACCTTCCATTCCAGAAGCAGGTTTCTATAATCCCATATCCCAATCATACGTCATAAACAACTAATAATGTGAGAGACGATACCCAAGCCACTTAATACCTTTTATTGAAAAATAGGCAAACTCTGGTCATTTAATACCTTAATTAAGGCAGACTCCATCATTTAATACATATTCCCAGGCATGCTCCTCACTGGTACTATCTAGCTAACATTATATAGAATCTCTTAGGCCACTTAATACTTTCTTATGGAAAATAGGTAGACTCCGGTCATTTAATATCTTTATAAGGCAGATCCCATCATTAAAACCTATTTCCAGAAGTAGACCCCTTTGAGATACCACCTAACATAACCCTTTGACCATGTAATACTTCATATGGGGAAAAGTGGCGGACCCTCAAACAACCACTTAATACCTCAAGACCCCGAAGCAGGCCCTTCATTTTATGGCCCATACTCATAATGACGTCTCATATTAGTCCAATATTTGTAGGAACTGGTAGCAAGATTAGCTGGATAGATTTTCCCTATAGAATATGGGACTAACCTTGCGTCATTACAAATATTTATCATAAGGACATCTCACATCAATAGAAAGTGTACACAACTGCTGGTAGCCTCAAAGTGAAGGGTGGACTTCTGTCATGTAACTCTATTGACCTCGCATCCCTATGACTTAGCCATAAATCAATTATTATATATATATACACACACTCGTCTCACTGTTTCCTAAATATGGCCTTATAAGGAGTCTTCTTTATTACATCGTAAAATAATAATTAGGCTATATAAGAGTTTCCCCTTATTTCCGCTTACAAATCAATTACCTTCCTAATGGGGGAAAATAAATGAAAATAAATGCCTAATTAATTACGCGATATACGTAATAATTATACGTTAATTACACAAATACAGATAAATAAATATTCACACCTAATAAGTTACAAAAGCATGGATTTTATGCTCTAAACTAGCGTTAAATGTCAATTCCCTAACCAAGTGCTATTACAAGTCATTTTCATCAAATTCCCAAGATTCCAACATATCAAAATAGGGATTTTTAATATCCAAATAGGGAATAATTATTCATAACCAAAACTGCGATAACAGACTTGTAAATAAAATAGAAACTCAATTTATTACACCAATTCAATGGAATATCTTAAACAATAAGAATTTCAATCTAAACTCCACATTCTATTCAACTTCTCTTTTACAAAGAAATAGATAAGAATAAGTGGTGTAAATTACGAATAGAATTCATAATCTAAACTCTTTATTTTATTAAAGAATCATAATTTGAACCAAAGAAGAAGGAGAAGTGGAATAGACTATGAAATTATCAAAATTTGCATAAATGAAACAAATTCCATCAAATCAATGTAAATAATTGAGGATCTCAACATAGAATTGACATTTCAAAATAAAAAGGAATTTCGGGGGATTTCATCAATTGTATTTTTGGAATTCCAAAATCCCTAAAGCATATTCAAATTCAAAATAAATACACTAAACAATTACCGAAAAGATAAGGTTTCCACTCATAAATTAGCCTTAGCTTTACTTAAATGGATTTGTAGCCTTCCAATCTCTTCCAGAATCTCTCTCTTTTGATATACACACACAATAGGGCAAAGGTATATATATTCATTAGATTTAGAATAATTGGAGAAGAATGAGACAAGAATAGATTGGAGGAAGTAGAAATAAATAAGAAATAAGTTGAATTTTTACCTGAATTCTCTACGGAGTTTTTGAAACTTATTAGAGAGATAACAATGATAGAATTTTTTTGTATTTCAAAAATAATACGAATAAAAAGTGGAGAGGATTGGGTTCTATTTATAAGGGTTGAAATGCATAAGAACCGTAAGATGGAAGTAGGTGAGGAACGAATAAATCTGGAGCCTTAAAATAATAACACACCCCTTCAAACCCTTGCCGCCACTACAAGAAATTGGCTTCGACCAGTCAACCACCCCTCTTCAACCAGTCGACCGCTAGGGTCGACCAGTCCCAATAAAAGGGTCGACCGGTACGTTTGTTTTGGGAAAGTTTTTATTTCTGTTGCGTTTTAATTAATTATTTATCCTAATTAACTTTAACGCTAATTGTTGATTAAATGTTGGCTTAATCCCCAAGCTAATTTTGGAAATTCAAACCCTAAATATAAATTCTCGTTTGTATTTGAATTCCAACTAAATTAATTTAAATTTGAAAACTTAAATTGCTCATAACTTCTTCATTTGAGCACCGTTTTCAGCATATTGTATATGGAAACAGATCAGAAATTAACCATGAATGCAACGAAATAACTTTCGTGGTCAAAATTCCAACTTTTATAAAATTGACGTATTCAACCTTTTTCGTATCTAATTCAATACTTCATCTATTAATGGTTCATTTTACAGGGTGTTACACCCTCACTCCTACTGACCACAAAACCCTCGGACTATTTAGAAAACACCGTCTTTACATCCAGTTTCCACACATCATAGTCGTAGAATGCAGCAGTGGCTTGCATAATCTGAATGGACTTAAGCATGACTACGAACGAAAAGGTTTCGTCATAATCAATACCTTGAATTTGACGAAATCATTTTGCAACTAGCCTTGCCTTATAAGTATCTACTTCTTGTCTGCATTTATTTTTTTTCTAAAAAATCCATTTGCATCAGATGGGATTTATCCCTTCGGGTACGTCCGACAAAGTCCAAAAATAATTTTCGTACACGAAATCCATCTCAGATTTCATCGCTGTAATCCAGACCGCGGAGTCTTTAGTCCACGGTACTTGTTGGAAAAACAGAGGAGTGTCATCATCTAAGGCATAGTCTCCTTCTCACCATCCACGAGAAAACCGTAATGTCTCTCTAGTACGTGAGATTCCCTAGTAGACCTCTACTAGGTTGAGTGTTTTTGTATATGGGTGAACTTGGTTCTCCCACTGGTTCGGTCTCAGTGTTAACTTCTTAGATCTCATCCAAGTCTACAACTTCGCTGTTATTTCCTTTGACAAAAATTCTTTTTTTTTAAAGTAAAACATGTCGAGAAACAATAACCTTTTGTTCCTCGGTATTGTAGAATATATATCCCATTGAATCTATGGAATATCATATAAATTTACACAGTACTGATCTTGCCTCTACTTTATTCGGACCAACATTCTTAACATAGGCCGGACAACCCCGGACCTTTAAATACTAGAGTTGGGGTTTCTTACCGTACCTCATCTCATATTTTGTTTTAGGCACATATTTGTAGGAAACAAGTTCAACATATGCGTTGCAATTTCTAGTGCATATCCTCAATAGGACATAGGTAACTCAGCTTTACTCGTCATAGATTGAACAATATCTAATAGGGTTCGGTTCCTTCGCTCGAGCACACTGTTGTATTGCAGAGTATAAGGTGTAGTAATCTAAGAGATAATCTCATTCTTTTTTGTACTGTTGGAATTCATGTCCAATGTATTCATCTCCTCGACTAGATCGAAGAATCTTAATCTTACGGTCCGTACATATCCTAGTATCGAGAAACCATAAGTGAAGGTAACAAGTAAGAAATATTATCCTTGGTGATTACGGGCATCGGGCCACATACATCACTATGTACTATCCCTAAGGGTTCATCAACTATTTCATTACTCCCACTGAAGGGGTGCTTGGTCATTTTAACTTTGAGACACGGCTAGGACGTATCAAATGATTCATAATCAAGTGATGGGAGAAAACCTTCGGTTTTCAATTTGTGTAGTCATTTCTCATTAATATGACCTAGCCTAAGATGCTAAATATAATTTATGTCAACAGTAGGAGAATTGCTCACAGCACAGACATAATTAGTATTAATCACGTAAATGTCATTATCTGAAATACCATCATAGACTTTATTGCCATTCGGCATAATTTTCATAACATTCTCAACATAGTGCATTACATAGCCATTCTTAGAAAATATAGACACAAAGATGATACCATAAATAAAGTCACTTACATAATAGCAATTATTTCATATTAAAACTACTCTATTTGGCAAAGGTAAATGGTAATCTCCAACTGAAGTTGCATCTACCAAGGACTATCAACAACTTGAAGCCTCATTTCTCCCTTCGCCACACGGTATTTGCTCCTACATTCCTGTACTGAATTACATATATGAGTTCCAGATCTAGTATTCAAAACCCAAGGCAATTTATTGACTGAAAACAATTTGGAATCATAAATACACCTGATGGAGCAGCGAAACTTTACTATTTCTTCTATTTGAAAATCTTCATATGCTCAAAACAGTTCTATTTCGAATGACCTTTCGCATGACAATGATTGCATTCACTCTTGTCATTAGCAGTAGTCATCTTACTTTTCTTATTAACCCTCTTCCGCTTCTTCAAACCTTTCGAAGAAGATGCACTCCCTTTGATAACAAGTATGACTCGTTGATCCTTGGACAAAGATTCGGCTGATCCCGAAATATTAAGGAGCTCTACGAGGCTTACGTTCATTTGGTTCATGTTATAGTTTAATATAAATGGCTCAAACTTGGGAGTGAGAGATACAAGGATTAAGTCTACTTGCATTTTGTTGCTTATCTCTACACTAATTATGTAAATCAATCAATAAAGCCTTTCATCTTTACAACGTAATTGTCCACTTTCTGTTACTTGATCATTTTGGTGTTGAACAGTTTCTTCAAAAGTTCGTACCTTACGGAATATGACTGTTCACCAAAAGGAGCTTTGAGACTGATAGAGTTAGGGGTATGCTCTAGGGGCAATTCTATAATTTATTGTAAATAATTAATTTTGTAATCAATTCTCGTTCGTAATAAAGGTATTTTTATTTCTTTTATGCATTTGTTATAATGTATTATAAATAAATTAAATATTTAATTAAAATACATTTAGTAGAAAATCCATAAATAACGTGTTTGTGATACTAATTACAAATAGTTGTAATCATGAGTATTATATCATGATATTATAAACACATCATTTTAATATTCCTAGTCAAGATACATCGAGACTGGATATCAAAGCATCCATTTGAGACTAGATTATGTAGCGCTCTCCAAATTTTGGGCAGTGTATTACTCATGACTGCTGGGGGTACAAAGGGGTTACGTTCTGATAGTTATTGCATAACTATGGAATGACTCACTCGATGATTTCCTATTCGTTAATAAAACTAAGTCAAACAGAAAATATCGATGTGATTAATTTACACAGTTCTCTCAACTTGAGAATACCGTCGATCTTCAATATGAAAACTCAGCTTTGATTATAGTCAAATCGTTGTATGATATCCATTGGGTGACTATAGTTGGGCTGAGTGGAAGTATTGGAAGTGAAACACTATTCAAGATAGAATTCGTCCCCTCAGTTATATGGGGTTAATATCACGGTCAACTGAAGTCAACTCAAAGTCAAAATCTCTAGCCAGAGTAGTTTGGTTAATAATAATTATTATTATTGAACCAAGGACTTTGCATTTGGACTATAGAGTTAAATATGGATGGTAATGGAATTTTGAACATTGCCAAATTCTACAAGTCCGAAGTGATATAGTTTTGATGAATAGAATTGGTGTAAATATTAGTCATTATAGGGTAACGTTTAACAAAGGAAATTTGGATTTTACCTAAACCAAGTAAGCGGTATATTTGGCCAAAATGTCACAGCATCTTCAAAGTGACGTGTGAATGTAAATATTCAAATATTCGATATTAATCGCTAATCAAATTTGCACATAAGGGGTCACACACCGTGTAACAACCCGCATATTTATCGATTGTATATTTAAATATTTTATTTAAATATTTCATCGTTGGTCGGATTTTAGTCCGAAAAGCTACCTTTTGCAAACAGTCGAATTAGGACTCGAGACCACTTCCATTGAGTTCAAAATGACGTTTGCGACCTTTTTGAGTATAAACTTCGATATGTTTGGAGTTAGTAGAATTTTGCTTCTTTTTCACTTTGGGTTTGGGTTTGGGTTTCAGCCCTATATCCTAACTCAGCCCCTCTCCTATCCATTCACTCATTTCTACTTTCTTAAACACTCATCAAAACTGAAAATGGGGAGAGGAATGGGAAATTAAAACCCCAAGCCCTAGTTCAATTGCAAATTCAAGCTTCTACCTCCAAATTCAAGAAGAAGCTTTGGTAAGTATCATCTCCTTCTTCTCCAACTCATTCTCACTTTGATTTCAGAAATTTCCTAAACCTAATTTAGGAAATGTTTCTCTTTTAAGCTTAGATTCAAGCTTCTTGTGTTGAGATTGAAGTGTGGTTGATCTTCCTTTGTCTTCAAGCTTCTCATTCATTGTTCGGGTTCAAAGGTGAGATTTTTATCTCACATCTATGCCTATAGCTATCATTGTTGTTAGGTATGAATTCCTAACACTTGTGCATATTCATTTGTTTTTGATTTGAATTGGTTTCGTGAATTCTTCAATTATGGTGTTTTGTTCCAATTTCACGAAAATCCTTCTATGGACATTTGGACATTGATATTCGGAGTGTATCGAAGCGCCTTTAAGACCGGGTTGTCGCTAGACGTAAATCCTTAGTTGTCATTGCTTGCTCGATCGCTTCCGATAATGTTTTGGCCATCTTGGCCTAGGTAAATTTCTGTCCAGATTGGGTGTTCAGACGTCTGGAGGTCAATGCCAGACGTCTGGTTTTGCCTCCTGGTGAAAATAACATACGGCAGAAAAAATAAAAAGGGCAGTGACTAATTTCAGACGTCTGAACTATTATTCCAGACGTCTGAAAAGATGTCAGACGTCTGACTTATGTTTTCAGACGTCTGGTTGGTTTTCTGGGATATTCCCAGAAACCAAATCCAGACGTCTGGACTTTTCCCCAGACGTCTGAATGCCTTCAGACGTCTGATTCTAGGTTTCAGACGTCTGAACTATCGTTTTCTGGTCGAACCCCGTAGCGGGGGCGTTGCCCTCGCACCCCCACCTTGGGGGGTTGCCACCCCCCTCCGTAGGGGATCTTATCTGAAAAATATTCAACAGAACTTCCTACTTTGATGGTTTTGGGGATTGATTTCTTTGGACTTTACTCACGTCTTCGAACGTGAATTTATGTAATTCGATTCGTTTCAACAATCGTTTTGTGACTTGTCACTTTAAAGATATGAAGGTTTCAATACTAGTAGTAAATATCAAAACTCTTTCATCAAAGCAATTTCAACACTATTTTAAATATCAAAAGTTCATTTTCTCAAACCGATTTCCAATCTACTAGTATATACAAGCCTTTACTTCACTCGGATGAGAAATCGACTTAAATGACTTAGTAAAACGAGTGGTATGAAACGCTTGCGTTCACTTCGTCGGTTAGCTCTTGGACTTGTTCGATTGAACCCTTTTGTGACAATTTCCTAGTGAAGATCTACAGTTTGTTCGTAAATATTTAAGTTAAGCTAGTGGTTATGGGACATGAAGCTAAACTCATATATTTACTAGCTTATTGTAATTGACACTTCTTCATGATCGATGATGATCATTTTATGGTTTAGACTAGCAATGTGCGATGTCTTTTTGTCTATGTGGAGGACTGTACATCATTTTATTGAGCTTCATCTCATTTTCGCGGAGCAATCGGCTCATAGGTCTTCGGACCGTTCGTGGAGCATTCGGCTCATAGGTCTTCGGACCGTTCATGGAGCATTCGGCTCATAGGTCTTCGGACCGTTCGTGGAGCATTCGGCTCATAGGTCTTCGGACCGTTCGTGGAGCATTCAGCTCATAGGTCTTCGGACCGTTCGTGGAGCATTCGGCTCATAGGTCTTCGGACCGTTTGTATGAGATAGGCCTTTCCCCCTTTTTTGATTTCTGGATTTCTTGTTGATGATTTCTAGAATTTGTGTGTCATTAACCCTTGTGATTGGCCTTGGTACTTTTATGGGATTGGCCATCATTAACTTTTGTGATTTCTAGATATTGATTTCTGGAATTTATGTTTCACCAACTTTTACAATTGGCATTAATATGTATGTCATTATTGTGGCTTGGTGAATTAAATAAAGAATATGACATTCTTTTTAATCTTTGAGAAGATTCTTGTGATATTGATTAATCTCTTGTTGATTTTCAATTACGTACTTATCACAGTTTGGTATTATGGTTATGATACGTTTTTGTCATATCTCTTATTCTATATCACTTTATCTGATATTTATAGCTAGACTGATCCGTTTATTATTTTCTTCTTAAATAATACTCGGGTCAGACTGAGATATTACAGGTGCTTCCTCATGACTTCCTATCTGGAACCATCATCTGACTTTTGGCTAACTACTCTAGTTTAGTAGTTTTTGTTGTATACATTTGAGATTTAGACTCCTTGATGTATACATATTCTTTTGCCTTGCAATTGTATCTATTCTTTTGTGTTATTATGGATCTTATTTGACCACTACTCTGATGTACACTTTCATGTGTTATATTCATATCTATTTCCGCCTTTGTGATATGAATTGTCTGTGACTGATTTGTGTTATGTTTATTTCTATATTTATTTCCGAAGTCCATATAGCCACTGTGTAGTAGCTTTGAGTTTGTATCGGTATGTCGGATTTCCTCTTAAGATGAAAAGTTATATTTTTATCTGGCATATCGGTACTCGCACAAAGCAATTATACAGATGGTCGCTCCTCAACATCTTTATTCTCCACGCTAGTTGACGGCATTACCCCATAGTGTCCTTGGCTAGCGTGGGTATTGAGGTGGGGCGTCACACACCGAAACATTAAATACTCCTTTGACCAGATAATTTAATTAATTTATAATTTTTATAAATCAATTAAATTAATTAATATTCATGAAATATTAATTACAAAATTTTATTCGATATGTTAAACAATATTACTTAATATTTTTATAATAGTTGTAAATATGTTAATCGCTATACGATATCGATATGCGTTTAAATTGATTTAAATGCGGTAAATATTGTGTAGACTAAAAATGGATTTGAGAACCATATATGGCAAGGGGCCTTTCGACCATGGTATAACTAGATGCTTGGGGCTATATGATGGCAAGGAGGCTTGGGTTTTGACATGATAAGAGGAAAAGAATGGGTAAGAGAGAAATATGGATCTTCATCCTAACTTATCTCTCTAATATCTCCTCTATAAAAGCATCTCAACCCACATACGGTTACTACTTTTTGGAGCCTCCATCTACCTTAATTATTGCTGAAATATATCCCTATCTCCTTCTCCATTTCCAAGCTCAAATCAAATTAAAAAAAAATACTATTTGATAGCCGATGGTCATACACTGTATTGTTAGTTAGATGACGAATCTAATATATCGATATACTGTCACATTTTGAATGGTTGTAAAATTATATGTTTGTATAATTAAAATAAATTGACAAATGAATGTCTTTAATACTCACGGGATGAAAAATATTAAATTTTTTATTTAAATTAATTTAATATATATTATTTAAATGATATAAATTCCTTAATTTAAATATTAAATCTTATATATAAAATATAGTTTTAAATTTTTTATATGAGCAGTTTTATACTTAAGTAACTTTCACATAAAAAATACATTTTAACACACATATATATTATTTAAATTAATTAATTTCATAATAAATTCATAATAACAACAAATATATTACATAAAATATGTTTTAATTTTCATAAAATTATATTCATGCCTAATATATTTTCCATAGGTCAAAAAACATTTATATATACACACATTTATTAAATATTAAATAGTTGCAAAATTAATAATTGAAATTAAAATTGATTTTTAACTATAATATATATATATATATATAATGTCTAATGTTAAAACATCTTTCAGATTTTTAATGAAATATTAAAATACAAAATAACCTTTTGAATTTTTTTTAAAGTTTTCTATTAATTTCCATACGGAAATTAGTTTAATAAATATTTAAAATTTAATTAAAAAACTAATTTTACTCGGAGAATTATTAAGTATGTTTACATATATTTTATATGTTTTTTTATCCAATTCGTTTATTCATTGATATATATATATATATATTATTAAATTATTTATAAGATATATATACACATATTTGTTTAAAAGAAAATTAAATTTTGTTTTTGGATTTCGCAACAAAATAAATAAATAAAATTTTAGATGATTTTAAATATACATATACATAATTATATATAGATATGTGTACATTATTAATTCTATACATACATATATACATAAAATATAGGTTTATATATATATATATATACATTTGTAATATTTTGTATACTTAAATCAAAGCATATAAGTTTATATTTATATGATATATTTGTATACTAAAGGGGCTAACACGCCCGCTCCGGTGTAAATCTGAATACCTACATACGGGCGTGTCAAACCTTTCACAGATTGTTATGTTACATATGCACACACACATATATATATATATGTGTATATGATAAACATTTATACTATATAATATTAACTAAATAATATAAAATTAAAATTATAAATTTAAATAAAATAATGATTTTATTTAAAAGGAAATTTAGAAATGTTCTAAACAAACTAGACTTCATAGGCCCATTAAAGATCCAAAATGATAAAAAAAATTGAAATTCACTCATTACTTCTGCTATGGGCTGACCCAGTTCTAATAATGGTATCTTAGCCCAATACCCATTGCGGTCTAAATTTTTCATGTTAGGATTAACTAATTAAGCTCACAGAGTCACAACCCAGGTAGTAAGGTGTCTAGAAAGGTAATGTCGAAGTATTGGGTTTGGGTAATCAAGTACTCTACCCTACTTAGCTACCGGCCTAGTTCGAACAAATATGTGAGCCCAAAGGTTGCCCCTAATAGAAAAGGACCAATTTGAATTGGACCTTCGTCGAATTTTCAAGATTGCTTGAAAATTAAAATTGTAAGGTTTGAAATTTAAAAGTTAAATTTAAAATAAAATATATACATATTATAAATGTTATAATACAATGAAAATTTTCAAAATGTTTGAAAATTAATATAAATTAATTTTGAAGTTTATAAAAATTTATTAATAAGGTTAATAGAATATATTCATTAAATAAGTTAATTAATTAATAAATATATACATGTGTTATATACTATGATATATGTTATGTTGTTTTAAAATGTCAAAATAACATAAGTATACATGTATGTATATGAAATGAATTTCGAAATTAATATAATTTAATTAAAATTCTTTTATTAAATAAATAAATTAAAAGGTTGATTAGTTATATAATATATGTGTATTATACTATAAAGGTTATAGTATATAGTAAAAAACAAACAAAAATGTAATATTAAATTAATCAAAATGTTAATTAATTAAAATTAATTAAATAAGATTTTATTAATATAATATTATACATAAGACTATTATATAAGTAAAATGAAATATAAAAGTTATATAATAATAAAACTTATATAATATGAATGTATAAACTTAAGGTGAAACATTATAGAAACCCTAAATAGACCTAAGGAATAAATACACACGTAAATGTATGTATACCGTGATTTCCAATGTTTCCGACACTTGAATCACAAGGATATTTCATTAGAAATACATTATTTCATAAGTCGATATCACTCGATATAACATATTGAAGATTATGAATCTTCAATTTAACATTATCCTCTGTAACTTGTATATTAATAGATTACTTGCATACTCTTTAGTTATTGAGTTTTTCTAAAGCTAAGGATGTTACATGTAGTACTATTAATATGTTGAATAGACGATTAATATGTTGAATAGACGAGGTAGGATAACTGCACATATTTGTTGAGCTTTCCTCAAGATATATACATTATACTTAGGTCGTCGCGAGATGGTAGGACCGAGTGAATAATCCTATTGTATTTGTTAAGCTTTCCTCAAGATAAAAGCAGGATTATGACTAAGTAACATGGGTTAAGAGTTGTATATGATACAACAGATAAGGAGTATAAAAATGAATCCGACGTCCATGAGAAATTTAAGGAGTAAAAGGATGAAGTTGAAAATCAGATGAATCGAAGGATTAAAATTCTTCGATCCAGTCGAGGAGGTGAGCATGTTGGACAATAGCTCCAACAGTACTTAAAAGATAATGTGATTATATCTCGGGTTACTCCATCCTATACTCCACAACATAATGGTGTGTCAGAGCGAAGGAACTGAACCCTATTAGATATGGATTGTTCCATGACCATGTATGTAAGGCTGAAAGTTGCCTCTGTCCTATTAGGGATATGCGTTGGAAACCGTAGCGCGTACGCTGAACTTGGTACCCAATAAATTTGCACATCAGACACCATATGAGATATGACATGCGAAGAAACCCCACTTCAATCACTTGAAGGTATGCGGTTGTCCGGCCTACGTTAAGAATGTTGACCCTAATAAGCTAGAGGCAAGATCATTGTGTAAGATTATAGGATATCCCAAGAAGTCTATGAGATATATTTTCTACAACACGGAGGAACAAAATGTGATTGTTTCCATAGATGCTGTTATTTTATAATAGGAAAATCTGTCAAAGGAAATTAATAGTGAAGTTGTAAACTTGGATGAGATCCTAGAAACAAATATTGAGGCATTACGAGTGGGAGAAGCACATTCACCAGCATATGATAACACACAGCCTATTATAAGCTCTAGTAGGAAATCTTACGCACCAAAGAGATACTACAGTTTCCTTGTGGATGGTGAAATGGAGGACCTTGTCTTAAATGACGACACTCCTCTATCTTTCCAATAAGCATTGTAGAGTAAAGACTCTGCACTCTAATTTGGAGCAATGAAATCTGAGATGGATTCCATGTACAAAACAAAGTATGGACTTTATCAGACATACCCGAAGGGATAAAACCTATCGATTGCAAATGGAGTTTTAAGAAAAAGGTGAATGCAAATGGAGAAGTTGAGACTTACAAAGCGAAGCTAGTTGCGAAAGGATTTCGTCAAATTTAAGGTGTCGATTATGACGAAACCTTTTCACCTACAACCATGCTTAAGTCCGTTCATATTATGCTTACTATTGCAGCATTCAATGACTATGAAATATGGCAAATGGATTTTAAGATGACATTTCTAGATGGTGATTTAGTAGAGACCGTTTATTTGTCGCAGCCTGAGGATTCTGTGGTCAGTAGGAGTGAGGGCAAGGCTTGCAAGTTGCTAAAGTCAATTTATGACTTAAACAAGCTTCAAGGAGTTAAAATAAGTGTTTTGATACGGTCACTACACCAGAAACAGCTTTTGACAGCGTTTCAAAAACGCTGTTATATGATACAACAGCGTTATTATAAACGCTGTATAACGACATGCTGTCGTAGATGCAAAAGTTTTAACAGCAAAATAGAAAACGCTGTAAAAAATTTGATACCACAGCGTTTATTAAACGCTGTTATATGACACAACAGCGTTAGAACAAACGCTGTATAACGACAAGCTATCGTATAAAGAGAACTTACAACAGCTTAATTTTAAACGCTGTGGAAATTATTCTTTTGACAGCGTTTTATTTAGGCTGTTAATATTTTTATTACAGCGTTTAATGCGTGCTGTGTTATGTTTTTACAGTTGGGATGATGTTTTACTACAGTTTACAACAGCGTTTAAAAAACATCTATAAATCAAGTTTCAATAATATCCATAAACAAAAATAACACAGTAGACCAAGTTATCATAATATTGTTAAACAAAGATAAGGTATATGTTAAACAAAAATATAATATCAATAAAGTAAGTCCGCACCAAATGCCAACAACAAAACGTGCATCTAAAAAGTTTCATATGCTTGCTACTTGCTACGGAAGAAGAATGTGCCATCGCCATCTTTAATTACCTGCGATCAAAAATTTGAAGTCAGTGAGTAAACATAAATTAAAATCTAAACCCATCTGATAATCTCAATACAATTATTACAAGCAAATCAATATTTTTATCACAGTTCTCGGTTTACACTAATAGATATTACATAGATGAGTTTTATTGTAGTATCCAACATTATTGTTAAGTATGATTTACATAGATGAGTTTTATTGTAGTATCCAACAATATTACACAATTAAGTGTTTCACAAGTATGATATAATAATGTAAAAATAACTAACAATAATTGAAGACAGAAATAAGTCTAAATGATTGGTGGCAAGTCATAGCTGGACGCAAACTCCGGGCTTCAAAACAAAGACTTTCCTAGCTGGCAACTCCAGATTTATACATGCAACCAAGCTGGAAAGGATATGAGCACACATTTGTTTTTCTTTTTTTTCTTAATTTGTCACTACATTTGTCAATACATTTCTTTTCTGCTACCTGCAACTCCTTACTTTGCCCAACTTCTCGCTGCCTCATTCACAAACCATCCCACTGACTCCTTACAACAACAACATTTTCCACCCAGCATACACCCTTGCCAAGTCACAGTCACAACACTTCAAGCAAATCCCAACATTTCATTTCACTACCACATACCACACAAAATCTCTAATTTCTGCCTCATCACAAAACCTCTAATTTCTACCTTAACCACACTTCTACTTTACTGTCCTTCCTTTGACAGTGTCATGTACAACAACGTTCAACAACTCTATCTACATGCCCACTGACAGCTCATCCTCTCCACTCAACTCACTTTGACCAAAACTGCAAAACCACCATCTTCCTTCAAAACTGCATCACACCATCTGCCTGTAAACATACATTCAAACAAACACCTTCCACCATCATTCAAATCACCCTATATATTTTCCATACTCTCTCTGTTACATACAACAACTCCCCAAAACGATCTCTTCCTTACAAACCACAGCACATCACCTGTTATATACAATTCACTTCCAACTGTTCAACAATCTCTGTTATATGCAACAGTTCACTTCCACTCCCCCTTACAAACCATAAACAGAACTATATCCCCTATCATCCATCATTCCTTATCCTACAACATTCCACTTACCCCTAAGCTTCAGTTCAGTGCACACAAGATACCACTCCAGAACTTCATTTACTGCTCCAACCACATCCTTCTTGCTGCATTGGCATCACAACTTCATCACCAGACTACTGCTCTAACCACTAACCTACCATCATCGAACACAACCTGCCAATCACAGTCAAATCTACTCTAACGCACTACTCCAAAACATCACCATTGTGCAATAATCACTACATAAAATTTCACTTCAATAGCTGGCAACTCCAGTTTAATAAACATCAACCTCATGCTTCAATATATGGCAATCAAGCTGCTGCTCATATCCTTTCCAGCAACTCTTCATGGTGCAGTCCAGGCAGATCTAACTTCAATAGAATTTAACTAGGCGCTTGTTCAACAGGCGCCTGATGTTCAGATGCCTGTTGAACAGGCGCCTGACATTAAATAATTATAAAATATATATTTCAGGCGCCTGTTGAACAAGCGCCTGAGCACTGGGTGCTTGTTGAACAAGCGCCTGAAAATATGGCGCTTGTTGAATAAGTGCCAATCACAATCCTATATTCCCGAACTATGCTGCACCAAATCCACACTATCACATTTTACACACTCTGTTGGAGCGCTGTTTCGGTGTACATTTCAGAAAATATGAAATCTTAACAACTGTTGGATTTGCTCTAAGTTCCATTTTGCTTATTTTCCTAAAGTAGTTTTATAGATTCAAAAGTTTCGTTAACTAGTTCCCATTAAATTGACTAATTTGACATCCTATAGTCCCTCTTATTGCTATTTTAGCAAAAACATCTTCATAATTCAAAACTTCTAGTGGTATAGGTTGTCAGTTTGTGGTATTCCATGCAAAAATTTCTAGATACTATAGACTATATTCTTACAGCCATTTTGTGAACGGTCTACGACTAATGTTTTTGCTTGTTGTTTATGAATTCTTTGGCCACAAAATAGATCGTCGTTGATATACATCTTTATTGGTGATTATATTTTTGTAGGTTTATAGTGTTCTGAGTAGATTTTCAATTATGGCTATGCGCTTACAACCTTAATAAGCAGTTACTCTATAGAATTTTTATCTACTGCAAATCTTTGCATTATACTACTGCTCGTTGGCATGTTTATTACTTCAGGTAGTGGTTTATCTCTATAGAATTGGTTGGTATTAATGTTGCAAAACTTGTAAATTAGGAACTATGGTACAGTAGTACTGAACATTCAAATCCAACTTTCAGGCTTATATAAACAATACCATTTATTTGTCACATCAAAAACTAAGATATGAAAATAGTACTTACCCAACTATCAAAAGCGACCAGCAAGCTCGAAGGAACTGTTGTGACACTTCGACTTGTTCCAGATTCATCTGCTTGTATGCAAATAACATTAATAAGATGATTTCATGAAAACATACAAAAAGGAATTGTTGAAGCAATTAATTATGACTATAAGTACATAAAAAGAATCATTTGTCTCTTCTAGGAAAAAAAGCTTATTTCACTAATTGAACTTGAAATACCCATTGAACTAATATATTTAAACTACTTAAATGGTTATTAAAGCACACATGAAACAATTTATAATGAAATAAGGTACTCTTTCAATTCATAGTTGAAAATGAATTCAAATTTTAAGAAAATCTATTGCTAAGTTTAAATCAGATTCAAATGCACCTTAGGAAATTAAATAAATTTCAGAACAATATTAGACTTCAAATTAATTGTAATTATAATATATTTGGATTACCAAATGAATACTCCGGAGTATTAAAATGCCGAAAAAGGTACATAATATAGCTAGTAATTAATATTGAATTTAATTTAAGTTAGACGAAACTCTTGAGACTACGTTTGACGAAACTCAAAACAACTAAAACTACAACCTACAATGCCACCAAAATAAATATATTTTACTACCAAACTCCACATTGTACGTTGATAGGAACTCTTCACCTGAAAGCACAAAACTAGAGTTATATTTTTATTAGTATTTTTAAGCTGTTAGTTAAAATATAACTAAAGGAAACTCTTTGGATAATGCAAGTGATCAAGATGAAAGTGAGGAAAATGTGTTTGGTGAGATGTACGTAAATGAATGATAATGATAGCCGGCAAGGTTTCTTGTTGAATTAATCTTTCTTTCTAACCTATTACCAACTAAAAGTAGATTAGCTTAATGTTTTCCTGTACTAACCCATACCCATATTTAATTATGCCTATAATGATCAGTTGCATTGGGTATTCGACTCAAACATCATATATGCAAACTTCATCCTATTTATAAGCCAAGTTATCGAATTTTTTTCCTCAAGTAATAACAAAATCATGAATTAAATTTAATATTTCACACTCTTTTGAATTAATTGCTAGAAAATGGAAGGGCTGATCCTATATGTGTACAAGTCAAAAGTTCAATATAAGGGTGGTGAAGCTCCTAAAATTGCAAGAAATGCAACCTGGTTCAGAGAGTCTCCTTCAGGACCCTATATCCAATTACCGGGTGATCCAAATAGATTTACTGGGTTGACGTTGAACTAGAACTTACTATCATCACCTCCAGTATCACCTATTATTTCAAGGCTTTCGAGATTGCATGTCTCTTCTCCTCTTATAAGGGCTTGAGTACATAATAAAAATGATGGATTCATCACTTTTCAAAGGAAGTCAGGAGCATTATTTTCTTTATATTTTATTCCTATCCATGTTCAAATAAGGAATGAACTTCGAAAGGGGTTCTTTCTACGTATTTGTTGTGGTGGGCATGCAAGTATTGTTTGTATAAATATAGTTAAAATTTTAAAACTTAGTTTAACTTTATAAAACTTAGTTTAACTTTATAAACTTTGTTATTTATATAAATGTAGTTAAAATTTTAAAATTTAATTAATATTTATAGATATGGTTATATCTAAAACTTAATTAATTTTTATTAACTTAGTTATTTTTATAAATTTATTTAGTCTTTTTAAAAAATAGTTAATTTTTTAAAACTTAATCAACTTAGTTACTTTTTTTACAAAACTTAAATAATATGTTTAATTATTTTAAAACTTAGTTAATTTTTACAAATTAAGCAAATTTATTAAAAAATTAATTAATTTTTATAAACTTAGTATTATAAGCTTATTTAGTTTTTATAAAACTTAGACAACTTAGTAAAATTTTATAAATTTAGTTAATTTTGATAAACTTAGTAAACTTGGGTAATTTTTATAGATTTATTTATTAAAAGAAGTTAATTAATTTATTTTTCTGTAGAACTTGGTTAAATTAGTTATTTTTTATAAACTGAGTTAATTATTTTAAAGCCTGACTAATATTTATAAACTTATTTTATTTTTTAAAAATTTAATTAATATTTATAAACTTAGTTAATTTTATAAACTTACTTAATTTTTTAAAACTTAATAAATTTTTATAAACAAAACAACAAAACAAACATTTAAATTTTTATATACTGAGTTTCAATTGTTCGTTATTCTTTGTTGAGTTTTAAATTTTGCTTTCAGACTCCAACAAAACAACATTTAACCATTTTTGTTTCAGTCATAAATGCAAATAACAATAAGCAAACAATACCAAACTGAAATAGACTATGCCAGTGCAAGGTAAAGACAACTGCTATAGAAAATGAAAAATAGAGTTAATACCATAGAGTATTTTATGTTTTATAACAAAAAATTCAAATATAAGATCATCTTTTACCATATGTAATTTTTACTAATATGTTTTCAAATATACTTACCCTTCTTCTCATCGTTCTCACTTACTTCTGTGTCTGATTTTTGTAAGGATTACATAAACTTCATGAGAAATAGCAGAGATACAGAATAAATGCAAGGATATAGCAACACGTTGTACCTGTCTCCTCTTTGTTGCCAGATTCATCAGGGTCCTCCTCATCAATTTTTCTGATCATATCAAGAGCCTTGCAAATCAATTTTTTCTTTATTGTTTTAAGACTACTGTGCTACTGAAGCATTTCCCTTGACACGTTAAGCGGCAGTGTATCAGAATCAACAAGACCCTAAAAAAGGAACGACAGTTAAGAACACAAATAACCAACTACTTCAACAAGAACGTCAATAGTTTCAATGTCAACATAATAGAAGTTCTATAACTATTACCATTAAAAAGCTCAAGTACTTGGGAAGAAGTTCATCAAACTCATCAGAGATAAAGACTCGTCTGACAAACAATTTCAGGTTGGACTTTTTGGTGTTGTAGTAACTCTCGTACAAATCATGAGGAGCCTTTGGGGGAATAAAGAGCATTGCCTTGAATTCTACATCACCTTCAGCATTGAAGTGGCTCCAGGCTAATGGCTTATCCTCACTAAAATCCTAGAACACGTACATATACAAAGGTATTAATCTTATGTTTGTTGGTGCACAGTATTTTCTTATGAGAGTTTAAATAAATACCTTAGCAATGGCATGATAGAATTTAACGTATTCATCTTCTGTGACCTCCTTTGGACTGCGAAGCCATATAGCTTTGACATCATTCAGTCTCTCCCATTCATAGGTTGTTTCCTTGATGGTTTTTGTTTTGGGTTTTTTCTCTTCTTCCTCGTCTTCTTCTTTCTCCTCCTCTTCAGTTGAGGTTGGTTCGGCTGTGTTGCAATATAGAGTTAACAATTGTTAATATGAAAATTCACTACTGCCGCATATGCTCTAATTTGGGTTCTGTGACCATGTACCCAAAAAGAAAGGAAAAGGGATATTAGCAGAAAAGAACAAATATTAAATATGAGATGCATACATGTTTCATCTTCCTCGGTAGATTCATCTTCATCAGCTGGAACTTCAACATCAATCTCTTTTGTTGCCCAAAGATAGATAGGGAAGTTGATGAACTAAGAATACTTCTTCACCAATTCCTGAACATTGAAATATGGAATATGAATTGGTAAAATTCAAGAAGCATTTTAAAATCTACATAAATCAGCAGCATATTGTAGCACAAATAGGAACCGCAAAATAAGTAAACAGATCTAGGTGTTGTTCAATTAGCTGCAAGAAAAAAAAAAGAAAAAACCTTTACTGGGCATAGCCGATCGCTCTAATTTGTGATGAGTTGGAATTTGTATTCTTTTATCCTCCCATAATAATTATCACTATGCATAATGAAAGAGAAGACCACACATGGATGGAGCAACAAGAAAAGATATGTAGATAGTTATATATCACATAATCATAATTATATGAATCTTCAGTTATACATGTGATTTGAAATTTGAAGTTCATATGTTAAACTTGATATGGTCAAAAGTGATTTGTTTCACAGTGGATAATTAGAAAATTTCTTCTTATTTTGCACCGATGAAAATCTCTGCCAACATTTCTTTCAAGGAAAATCAGTTTTAATAATATAAACAGTATTTATAACAAGTAAATATTAACACACAACGTGAGTGTCGGCATGCTAGTAATAATTAATAGAAGGAAGGACTTAAATATACTGACCTTCAACTTGGATTCCTCAAGATACTCCTTAGCTTCTTCTCGGAGATGTAGACGAATTTCTGTTCCACGTCCAAGTGGTTCATTCCATGTATCCTCGGAAATTGCAAAAGCTCCATCAGCTTTGGATTCCCAAACTGTATATCCTTTTGATTTAACAAATTAGTTAGAATATGTATAATAGAATGAGATTGTTTAGGGACATATGGCATGGTGCATATGACATAAAATCTGTGCAGTATAAATTGGAATAGATTTAGTCACACACGCATGCCTATTTTAATTTCATAAAATTGAATTATTTCTCAATATGTTTTCTTTGATATATCTTGAGTTTGACTGGTGGATGTGGACAATCATATTGGATGTTGTGAAAAGTGAAAACCATAGATTTTATGAAATTAAACTTGCAAATAGTTCAGAATTGAACTAAAAGCACACAAAATTTTGAAAAATTGTTTAAAATGAAAATTTCACCTTTTCCCAAATTATACCAAGAGTAAACAGCAACAATGAAATCTGAAAAAAATTAGTAAATACCAAAATTACCAACATTATCACCTCATACAATACAAATTTTGAAAAAGCAGTATAAAGGAAAAAAATATCAGGATAAAGAAAGATGGTATCACATACCTACAGTCTTACTCAATCACTTTCTGAAAATTAGTTTTAACTATTGCACTTGGAGTAAAATTTTGGAATAAAAGCAGGCTAATTTATTTGAACTTGTTAGTTGGTATTGCAAGAAACTACCATGAAATCTAACCATTACAAGAAGTAACAGAAAAAACTCAAGTTATACTGATATGCAAACACATTAGTCAAATTATTCTAGAAAATATATGTCAAATACAATAATGAATACATACAAAGGACAATCTCCTCATTACATGAGCCAATTGTAGCCTTTTTATATCAAGTTGTTTATGGAAGTTTCTTTTAAATTTCATAATTCACTTCTTCAGGTGCCAACACATTTTAACAATATATATAATCCTAAAAGTAACCCATACCTGAACAAGTTGGTCTTCCTTTAATGCTGATAAGCTAACCAATATATGAAATCTTACAATAAACCTCTGGAATGATACATATGATAAAGATCTCCACTCTCAACCTATAGTTAATTGCCAAATACAATAAAGTTTGTATGATTCAAGAATCCATAATTATTAGAGAAGGGAAATCTGGGTATCAACAAACTACTAAGACGTACTTTACATATTATCAATGAATTTACCGATTTACAAACCAAAGAATAAATATGGAACATACTGATTCCAACAAGGATGAAGTCATCGCAACATTGGTTAATCCCTCAAACTTTCATGTTTGGGAGGCCCAAAACCTATAGAACAATTTCTCCATTTATAGTATAATGAATAAGCAGAAACCTCTTAGGTTATGGGAGTAGGAAATTGATAAATACTAAGGCTGTTAGATAAATTCACCTTTCTGACATCATTTTCTCCAACCTAATTAACAAATTAACTTTCAATATTCAACATAAATTACCTCAAATCAGACAATTGAAGAGAATCATCAGAGAATTCTTTAGTGAATGGTGCTCTTAACTATTGAGTGAACTCAAAATTAGATCATTTACTTCTGTTTGCCAAGTACAAATTCAAGAGGCATTAGGGGTCGACTGAATTGGATATTGCAGGCAAAATCAGAGGATGAACGAAATTTCATGGGAGATTTCATGTGTATTTGGTATTTTGATTAGGTTTAAAATAATCCGTGGAAGGAATTGGGATTTTATGAGAAGTAAAAGGAAAAGAAAGAAAGGAAGGCGGCTAAAGTAACCGCGAAATGAAAAAATGTCAGCATTGAATGGCTTAGTTTAAACAGCGTTTAATATTCTAGTTTTTATTTTTCAGAATACTTTTGTCAGCAGTTAGGGCAGAAACGCTGACTTTTAATGCTGTCAAAACCACATTTTCTTGTAGTGGGTAATCAAACAGTTTGGTTTTTATCAGAACATAGAGGAGGCATGTGTATACAGAAAGGAACAAGGCAAAGATATCATATTTTTAGTGCTATACGCCGACAATCTATTGTTGATTGGAAATCACACTTCCTTATAATAATCAGTGAAAGCTTGGCTTTCCAAGAATTTCTCTATGAAGGATTTGGCAAAAGCAACCTATATACTAAAAATAAAAATCTATAGAGATAGATCTACGAGCTGTTGGGATTGTCCCAATCCTTGTGCATATATACCATATTGAAAGGTTTCCATATGGAGAATTCCAAGCATGGAAACGTTCCAACGCAATATGGAATCATCCTTTCTAAGAAATATGCTCCTCCTATTGATGAGGAGAAAGAGCATATGAAGAGGATCCTCTATGCTTCAGCCATAGGATCCATAATGTACATTATGCTATGTACTAACCTGGGTGTGGCATACACATTAAGATGCATAAGCCGATACAAGTCTAATCCTGGAGAAAAATATTGGATCGCCATAAATTGTATATTGAAGTATTAAGAAATACTCAAGACTTATCCCTTATATATAGGAATAGAGACCTCCTTATGAAGGGGTATACAGATTTGAGTTTTCAAAGTGATATAGATGATAGTAAATCAGTATCTAATTATATTTTTACGCTTAAGTGGAGCTATCAATTGGAAACAGTAGCTGATTCAACAATGGAGGCCGAGTACATCACCTTCAATGAAGCTAAAGAGGCAATCCAGATGCACAAGTTTTTGAGTGAGTTCAGAGTGATTCCCAATACCGAGAATCCAATGGTGTTGTTTTGTGATAATAATGTGGCAATACAGATCACTAAGCAACCCATAGCACATAAGAATCATGTAACGACCCATATTTTTACGGATCAAAACATTGTAAAACAGTTGTTATTTGATCGTAGTATGGTTAAGTTGTTCAGAGCCTAGGTCGTTTGGAGCTTAGGTCGTATAATAGTTAGGTCTTAGACGACCTATAGGAGTTGGCGACCTAAGAAAGATAGTGGTAACAGTTAACGACTTAGGGACTGGGCGAGGTAAGGCTTAGGTCGTATGATAGTTAGGTTGCGTAGTGGTTTAGGTCATATGTTAGTTTGGGACGACCTATAGGAAGTTGGCGACCTAAGGATTGGAGCGACCTATAGGAAGTTGGCGACCTAAGGATTGGAGCGACCTATAGGAAGTTGGCGACTTAAGAAATGGACCGACCTAAGAAGGTTACCGACCTAGGGGTTAGCGGCATAGGAATAGCGACCTAGTAGACTGTGTGAGTTAACGACCTAAGGAAGTTAGGTCGTGGACGAGTTAAGGCTTGTTATAGTTAGGTCGTGAGACCTTGTGTTGAAGTTAGGTCGTAAGCGACCTAAGGTGGATTGCTGAGTATAGTTAGGTCGCTAGGCCGTAAGTACAGTTAGGTCGCGTGAGTGTTAGGTTGAGCACTTGCATTGTTGTTAGGTCGCGTGAGTGTTAGGTCGTAGGTCTTAAGTCGTGATATTTTAGGTCGTGGAAGCGCATATGCAATTAGGTCGTGTAGTGTTAAGTCGCGCGCATGTGCTAAGTCGTTGAGTCGGAAGCTGTTAGGTCGCGCATTGTGTTAGGTCGCTGAGTGTTAGGTCGGAGGGTTTGTTAGGTCGTGGACGACCTAAGGGGGCGGACGACCTAAGGAAATCAGCCTATAATAGGCGGGTTCTTTTTCATTTTTGGGATCCGAATTTTGAAGCGACGAAGTGTTGCTATTTTGAGAGCTCGAGTTCTATACTTCTTCACTTCTTTTCTCCACTCTAATCTTGTGATTCCTTCCATCCAAATCGAAGATCAAATCGAAGATCCAAGAGCTTAGATTGAAGATCTTCATCCATCAAAGAGAGATTTCATCGTTTGAAGCGGGATTTTGGAGAATCGAGTTAGATTCTTCGCTGTCCAGATCTGAAGTGTGTTGCTTTAGAGGTGTTTAGGTGATTCGGTGAGTGGTGGTTATCTCTCACACGGATCCAAAGGAGTATATCGGATTGATGGCTTGATTTGGTGTTAAAATAGTGATTTCCATGCATTCTCTTAAACTTAAGTATAGATCTATTGTTCATGATGATTTGACATCCATTTTACTACATGTTAACCTATGCAAGTTCATTCATCAAGTTGTAGAGATATTGCTCATGATTCATGCTTGTTAGATTTAGACTCTTTATTTACAAGATTGCCATTATTGTTATAATTGTTTATTTGATCATGTTTGAATGCTTGATTACTTGGATTAATGTTTGACTTGATTGATTGTTGTAAATTAGTTGATTGATGATTTGATTTGGACAAGATGGTCGAAGATGATTCAAAAGCTAAGGGAAAGGCTCTTGAATTGGAAAAGCTGCTCGTGGCATATGTGGCGGATGATGAAGCCCATATGGATAGATTTGATGATGTTGATGTTGAGATGAGGCTTTGCTATGATGAGATAAAGCGAGGCATGGTATGAGATAGCCTTGGTTTAATCCAGACGGGATCATCCCAAGCATGTTGATAACTCGGTGAAATGGTTCGAGTTGAGGATAATGGTTTGCTCGAGAGGCGCTTGGGCTAGTATGGAAATAGTCGTCGAGGAGGATGACTAGAAGGCTGAGATTTCATCGTTGTTGAAGGTTCTAGCAGGCTCAAAGCAAGAGTACACTGGGCAGATTCGATAGTCCCTAAAGACTATGATTGTAGTCGAGTACTCTGGGCAGATTCGATAGTCCTAGGCACGGGCTGCAACGACGTGCGGAGTTCTGTCTAGAACCGGGGTTGCCATTAACCCTTGACGGACGGCTGAAAGAATGTGCCGGTCATTCAATTAACGGTGGTATCGAAGCAATGATAACAGTGATAGCCAGAGTCATGGATGTTTGGTTGTATCGTCATTCGGTCTCAAGAGCGATGTTTTCTGGGTGCTTATCTGATCTTGGTTTAGGCCTTGGGGGTTTGTACTTGGAAAACACCAACCTTGACTCGAGTGATAATTGCTTTACTTTAAATGTCTGCTTTGCTATGTTTATTTCTGCTTAGTGTGTCTGGGGGCTATCACTGTAGAAAGAGGTGGAGTGGGAGGGTTGGATTCCTATTCCTTTTTCCTTTATGCTCTTTTGGTATGTTGTTAGTTAATTTACCGCTCACTAAGACTGTTGTCTGACTCAAGGCTTTATGTTTTAACTCTTAGTGCCTTGGACTGTTCATCCATTTTGGGATGGGCAGACTAGGTAGCAGGTGACAGGTGATGTTCTTAGTTTCTGACGATGCTGATGACGAAGACGAGCTGGAGGCTTGCATATTATTTTCTTACTATATGTACTGGAGGTTCCGCTGCTTTGTATAATTCTCTGAGTGATATGTAGTGAGGCTTGATGTATTGACTATTCAGATGTTTGTATTCAACTATTATGAAGCTTAATTGATAAGATTCTATTTTGTAAAGCTTCGCTATATATGTTCTCTATTGTATTTTATCCATGCGCTGTGAGTAATACGATAGATTCTGCTGTTTTAATTTTACCTTGGAGATCGTCCATGGCTGCCTGGCACACTTTACAGCGCACTATTTCTAGGTTCAGTGCAGGGGTCATGGGCGGTCGTCACATTTGGTATCAGAGCATTGGTTAATCGATTTTACCCAACGCTCGCTGACGTAACTACGTATGAGAGACGTAATTGTATTTTGATGGATGATTACTATATATAATATAGTAGCTTAGAAGGATTTGAATTCCTTATGCAGTTGTTTCTCAAGGTGTATTAATCATTCCTTTTTATAGATATTGAGAATGAGTCGAAGAGGGAGACCAGCTGCTAGGGAAGGCCGTGCTGCTGAGGGGGCTACTGATTATGCTGCTATGTTCGAAGCTATGATGACTTCGATTATGAGAAGGATGCCAGCTCCGGGGCCATCAGTAGATGTTGGAGTTCAAGTTCAAACTCCAAAACCGGTGGATTTTGCTAAGCCGTGTAAAGATTATACTGCTCTTGGAGGAAAGGTTTTCTTGGGGACAGAGTCAACCATCGAAGTTCAGAGATGGATAGATGCTTGTAGAAGGATCTTTGGTGATTTGGGAATTGAGGATGCAACTAAAAGGAAGCTTGCATCAAGACAGTTTCAAGGGAGAGCTTCTGATTGGTGGAACTCTATCACCATTGATACTTCGGAGGAAGAAATTACTTGGGAGCAATTCCAAGCCAGATTTGAAGCTAAGTTCATTTCTACAGCCAAGAAATCTGTTCTGTTCAAGAAGTTTGTGGAGCTCAAGCAAGGTGGAAGACCAGTTCTTGAGTATGTTTCTGAGTTTGAAGCTTTGTCCAAGTATGCCTGGTCGTATATTGAATCTCCTTATCAAAAGAACGAGAAGTTTGTGACAGGCTTGGATAGTTATCTTGGGAGGCAGTTGGTGGATCATTTGGATGATTCTTTTGAGAAGCTTGTGGAGAAAGCTCTCAGGCATGAGAATCTGTTTCCTAAAGAAGGATCTGTTGTTGCTGTGACCAAGGAAGAGTCTAAACCACAGCAGGATGGAAACAAGAAGAGGAAGCAGCAGCATCAAAAGGGTAAGGATGGCCAGAAGAAGCCGAAGGGCGAAGTGACCTGCTACAATTGTCAGCAGAAGGGCCATTTCTCCATAGATTGCAAGAATCCAAAGGTGTCGGTGAAGTGCCACAACTGTGACAAGCCGGGGCATATTAAGAGGAATTGTCTAGAATCGCGGAAGGACAAGCAGATTGTGCAAGCTTATGCATTGGGGGCTTTCCATCATCTTCGAAAGCTGCTACCGCTGAAGAGAAAGGAAAGAGTGTGGTGGTTCAAGGTACTCTTTCCATATGCGGTGTTCCAGTTAGAGTGTTATTTGATACTGGGGCGTCGCATTCTTTTGTTTCTAATGAACTTGTAGGCCGGTTGGGTTTAGAACCAGATATTGTTGATAGACCATTGGTTGTGACTAATCCAGTTGGGGGTTCGTCTTGTTTGTGTATGCTATGCCGTGGTCTGATTGTATCGAGTCATGATTGCTCTTTTGTTTGTGATTGTTTTGTTCTGAACTTTGCGGGGTTCGGAATTATTTTGGGTATGGACTGGCTTAGGAAGTATGCGGCAAAGGTTGATTATGAAAGGTTGGAGGTGACAGTCGAGAATGTGGAAGGGCGAAAGGTTGTGATACGATGTAAGCATGAGGAAGGCGTCTTCATGAGCTTCATGTATTCGCTGGTTGTTCCACGGGATGGACTGTCATCTGTGCCAATCGCTAATGGATTTGAGGATGTCTTTGATGAGGTCAAAGGGTTACCGCCGCATAGAGAGATCGAGTTTCGTATCGATCTAGTTGAAGGAGCCAGACCTGTTGTGATGCCTCTTAGGCGGATGGCGCCTAGGGAACAGCAGGAGTTGAGGGTGCAGGTTGATGATCTGTTACAGAAAGGATTCATTCGGCGTAGCGTGTCCGAATGGGGTGCACCAGTTGTGTTTGTAACCAAAGCGGATGGATCGTTGAGGTTGTGTGTGGATTATCGTGAGCTGAATAGAGTGACTAAGAAGAACAAGTATCCATTGCCGAGAATAGATGACTTGTTTGATCAGCTTCATGAAGCTAAGATGTTTTATCATATGGATTTGGCAACGGGATTTCACCAGTTAAGAGTGGCTAAGGATAGTGTGCCGAAGACTGCTTTTAGGACACCATCCGGTTTCTTTGAGTGGCTGGTAATGCCGTTTGGATTGACCAATGCGCCAACATATTTTGTGGATCTTATGAATAGAGTGTTCAGAGATCAGTTGAACAAGTTCGTACTAGTGTTCGTGGATGATATTTTGATTTATTCCAGAACTGAAGAAGAGCATAAGACGCACTTGCGTATTGTTTTGGAAATCTTACGGAAACATCAGCTGAAGGCTAAGTTTTCGAAGTGTCACTTCTGGAAGAGCGAAGTGAGGTTCTTAGGCCATATTATCTCTGGAAGTGGAATAGCGGTTGATCCCGCCAAGATAGCAGCAATCCAGGATTGGGGTAGACCTAAGAATGCAACTGATGTGAGAAGTTTTCTTGGATTAGCAGGATACTATCGTCGATTTATCAAAGACTTTTCCAAGGTAGTTGCACCATTAACAGGATTGACGAAAAAGAATCAAGTATTCAGATAGGATACTAAGTGTGAGCAAGCTTTCAGAATCCTAAAAGAGCGACTGACAAGTGCTCCTGTTTTGACTATTCCAAGTGGAAATGGAGAGATGGTGGTTTACACCGACGCATGTGGTACTGGACTTGGAGCAGTGCTGATGCAGAAGGGTAAAGTTGTTGCGTATGCAAGTCGACAACTGAAGCCGCATGAAAGGAATTATCCGACTCATGATTTGGAGTTAGCAGCGATTGTATTTGCTCTGAAGATGTGGAGACATTATCTATTGGGAGTTCGATTCGAGTTGTTTACAGATCATAAGTCGTTGAAGTATCTTTTCTCCCAAAAGGATTTGAATCTTAGGCAGCAACGATGGCTAGAGTTTCTGGCATCATATGATTTTGATATAGCCTATACTCCGGGAAAAGGTAACGCAGTGGCAGATGCGTTAAGTCGAAGACATGCAGGATTGGGAGCCATGTTTTCAGAATGGAAGAGTCTCGAGTATTTAGCTGGATTTGACTTCAGGCCTAGATGTGAATTGGAACCTGAGATGTTGGCAAACTTATCGATAAGACCTACTCTTGTGGAAAGGATTGGCGAGAGCAAAAAGCGAGACGATAAGGTTGTCAAGATTATCCGTGATTTGGAATCTGGATTGGACCCAGAAAAGGATAAGGGATTCGAGGTCGATCGAGAGGGTTGGCTTCGGAAGCAAGGACGACTAGTTGTTCCCGATATAGATGAATTGAGAAATGAATTTTTGAAGGAAAGTCATCGCTCGAAGCTGACAATTCATCCAGGTGGAAATAAGATGTATCAGGATATGAAGAGAACCTACTACTGGGAAGGTATGAAGAAGGATGTTGGAAATTTTATTTCCAAGTGCATGAACTGCCAGTTGGTAAAAGCCGAACAGAAGAAGCCAAGTGGATTGCTTCAGCCATTAGAAGTTCCTACATGGAAGTGGGAGCAAATATCGATGGATTTTATTGATGGGCTACCTAGAACCAGAACGGGAAATGAAGGGATTTGGGTCATCGTAGATCGTTTGACTAAGAGTGCAAGATTCATTCCTGTTCGATCAACTAGGACTGCATCAAAGTTGGCTGAGCTGTATGTTAAGTGGATAGTTCGATTCCATGATATTCCGAAAAGTATAGTGAGCGATCGAGACCCATTGTTCACTAGTAGATTTTGGAAGAGCTTCCATGAAGTTTTGGGAACTGAGTTGTGTTTGAGTACAGTTTATCATCCCCAAACAGATGGTCAGACCGAGAGAGTCAATCGAGTTTTGGAAGATCTCCTTAGAGCTTGTGTTTTGGATTTCGGAGGATCATGGGAAGATCACCTTCATTTGGTGGAATTTTCGTATAATAACAGTTACCAGTCAAGCATTGTTATGGTACCGTATGAAGCATTGTATGGAAGACTGTGTAACTCTCCGACATGTTGGTTAGAAACAGGAGAAAAGCTGATACTTGGGCCAGAGATGATTCGACAGACTTCGGATTGCATAGAGATCATTCGGCAACGAATGAAGGCAGCCCAAGACCGTCAGAAAAGTTATGTCGATAAGCGTCGTAAGGATTTGGAATTCGACGTAGGTGATATGGTTTTTGTGAAGATTTCTCCACTGAAGAATGTTATTCGATTCGGGAAGAAAGGAAAATTGACTCCGAGATTTGTTGGACCATTCCCGATTATCGAGCAAATTGGAAAGCTCGCCTACAAATTGGAGTTACCAGAAAATATGTCGAGTGTGCACAATGTTTTTCATGTATCGTATCTACGGAAGTATGTGCACGACTCGAACACAGTGGTTTCTGCTGATAGCTGTGAAGATTTTGAGATTGATCCAGTCGATAAGAGACCTCGTAAGCCGCTTCATGTTGTGGAAACTGACACGAAACAGCTTAGGAGGAAGGTAGTTAGGTTGTTCAAGATATAATGGAGTGATGATGATAACAACTGTACATGGGAGGTGGAAGAGAGGATGAAGGCAGCTCATCCTGAACTCTTCAAGGTATGGCCATAAGGTGTCGTGTCATCACACGATATTGTAACTTGTTCTAGTTTTAGAATTCTGCATGCTAGGCTAGTAATTGGATGCATGGTTTGTTGATTGCTATGGATGGTAGGCATGCAGAATAGTTTTTGATTGCTCTTGTTTGTTTGGAATTCCGGGGGCGAAATTCCTAAGGGGGGGAGAATGTAATGACCCGTATTTTTAAGGATCAAAACATTGTAAAACAGTTGTTATTTGATCGTAGTATGGTTAAGTTGTTCAGAGCCTAGGTCGTTTGGAGCTTAGGTCGTATAATAGTTAGGTCGTAGACGACCTATAGGAGTTGGCGACCTAAGAAAGATAGTGGTAACAGTTAACGACTTAGGGACTGGGCGAGGTAAGGCTTAGGTCGTATGATAGTTAGGTTGCGTAGTGGTTTAGGTCATATGTTAGTATGGGACGACCTATAGGAAGTTGGCGACCTAAGGATTGGAGCGACCTATAGGAAGTTGGCGACCTAAGGATTGGAGCGACCTATAGGAAGTTGGCGACTTAAGAAATGGACCGACCTAAGAAGGTTACCGACCTAGGGGTTAGCGGCAAAGGAATAGCGACCTAGTAGACTGTGTGAGTTAACGACCTAAGAAAGTTAGGTCGTGGACGAGTTAAGGCTTGTTATAGTTAGGTCGTGAGACCTTGTGTTGAAGTTAGGTCGTAAGCGACCTAAGGTGGATTGCTGAGTATAGTTAGGTCGCTAGGCCGTAAGTACAGTTAGGTCGCATGAGTGTTAGGTCGCGCACTTGCATTGTTGTTAGGTTGCGTGAGTGTTAGGTCGTAGGTCTTAAGTCGTGATATTTTAGGTCGTGGAAGCGCATATGCAGTTAGGTCGTGTAGTGTTAAGTCGCGCGCATGTGCTAAGTCGTTGAGTCGGAAGCTGTTAGGTCGTGCATTGTGTTAGGTCGCTGAGTGTTAGGTCGGAGGGTTTGTTAGGTCGTGGACGACCTAAGGGGGCGGACGACCTAAGGAAATCAGTCTATAAATAGGCGGGTTCTTCTTCATTTTTGGGATCCGGATTTTGAAGCGACGAAGTGCTGCTATTTTGAGAGCTCGAGTTCTATACTTCTTCACTTTTTTTCTCCACTCTAATCTTGTGATTCCTTCCATCCAAATCGAAGATCAAATCGAAGATCCAAGAGCTTAGATTGAAGATCTTCATCCATCGAAGAGAGATTTCATCGTTTGAAGCGGGATTTTGGAGAATCGAGTTAGATTCTTCGCTGTCCAGATCTGAAGTGTGTTGCTTTTGAGGTGTTTAGGTGATTCGGTGAGTGGTGGTTATCTCTCACACGGATCCAAAGGAGTATATCGGATTGATGGCTTGATTTGGTGTTAAAATAGTGATTTCCATGCATTCTCTTAAACTTAAGTATAGATCTATTGTTCATGATGATTTGACATCCATTTTACTACATGTTAACCTATGCAAGTTCATTCATCAAGTTGTAGAGATATTGCTCATGATTCATGCTTGTTAGATTTAGACTCTTTATTTACAAGATTGCCATTATTGTTATAATTGTTTATTTGATCATGTTTGAATGCTTGATTACTTGGATTAATGTTTGACTTGATTGATTGTTGTAAATTAGTTGATTGATGATTTGATTTGGACAAGATGGTCGAAGATGATTCAAAAGCTAAGGGAAAGGCTCTTGAATTGGAAAAGCTGCTCGTGGCATATGTGGCGGATGATGAAGCCCATATGGATAGATTTGATGATGTTGATGTTGAGATGAGGCTTTGCTATGATGAGATAAAGCGAGGCATGGTATGAGATAGCCTTGGTTTAATCCAGACGGGATCATCCCAAGCATGTTGATAACTCGGTGAAATGGTTCGAGTTGAGGATAATGGTTTGCTCGAGAGGCGCTTGGGCTAGTACGGAAATAGTCATCGAGGAGGATGACTAGAAGGCTGAGATTTCATCATTGTTGAAGGTTCTAGCAGGCTCAAAGCAAGAGTACGCTGGGCAGATTCGATAGTCCCTAAAGACTATGATTGTAGTCGAGTACTCTGGGCAGATTCGATAGTCCTAGGCACGGGCTGCGACGACGTGCAGAGTTCTGTCTAGAACCGGGGTTGCCATTAACCCTTGACGGACGGCTGAAAGAATGTGCCGGTCATTCAATTAACGGTGGTATCGAAGTAATGATAACAGTGATAGCCAGAGTCATGGATGTTTGGTTGTATCGTCATTCGGTCTCAAGAGCGATGTTTTCTGGGTGCTTATCTGATCTTGGTTTAGGCCTTGGGGGTTTGTACTTGGAAAACACCGACCTTGACTCGAGTGATAATTGCTTTACTTTAAATGTCTGCTTTGCTATGTTTATTTCTGCTTAGTGTGTCTGGGGGCTATCACTGTAGAAAGAGGTGGAGTGGGAGGGTTGGATTCCTATTCCTTTTTCCTTTATGCTCTTTTGGTATGTTGTTAGTTAATTTACCACTCACTAAGACTGTTGTCTGACTCAAGGCTTTATGTTTTAACTCTTAGTGCCTTGGGCTATTCATCCATTTTGGGATGGGCAGACTAGGTAGCAGGTGACAGGTGATGTTCTTAGTTTCTGACGATGCTGATGACGAAGACGAGCTGGAGGCTTGCATATTATTTTCTTACTATATGTACTGGAGGTTCCGCTGCTTTGTATAATTCTCTGAGTGATATGTAGTGAGGCTTGATGTATTGACTATTCAGATGTTTGTATTCAACTATTATGAAGCTTAATTGATAAGATTCTATTTTGTAAAGCTTCGCTATATATGTTCTCTATTGTATTTTATCCATGCGCTGTGAGTAATACGATAGATTCTGCTGTTTTAATTTTACCTTGGCGATCGTCCATGGCTGCCTGGCACACTTTACAGCGCACTATTTCTAGGTTTAGTGTAGGGGTCATGGGCGGTCATCACAAATCAAGTTATATTCTTTGGAAGCTCCACCTCATTAGAGAATTCGTTGAGAAGAAAGAAGTCATGATACAGATAGTAGATACCAAGGACAACATAGCAGATCCATTCACTAAGGGTCTAGCTCTGTCGGCTCTCGAGAAACTGATTGAAGGGATGGGAGTGAGGTTCCATAGTATGCCCTAACTGCAAGTGGGAGATAGATAGTGTTAGGGGTATGCCCTAATGACAATTCTGTAATTTATTGTAAATCATTAACTCTATAATCAATTCTTGTCATAATAAAGGTTTTTTATTTATGTTATATATTTGTTATACCGTGTTATAAATAATTAAATATTTAATTAAAATATATTTAACGGAAAATCTATAAATGGTGTGTTTGTGACAGTAATTACAAATATTGCAATCATGATTATTATACCACGATATAATAAACACATCATTTTAAATATTCCTCGTCAAGATACATCGAGACTGGATATCAATGCATCCATTATCACTAGAGTATATAGCGCTCTCCAAATGTTGGATAGTGTATTACTCATGTTGTTGGGGGCACCAAATGGTTATGTACCGGTATTTATTGGATAACAATGGAATGACTCATTGTTATTTTTCTGTTAGTTAATATAACCGAGGTCAAACAGAAAATATCAATGTGATTAATTTACACAGTTCTCTCGACTTGAGAATACTGTTAATCCTCAATATGAAAGCTCTAATTTGACTATAGTCAAATCGTTCGTGTGACTATAGTTGGTTTGAGTGGAGGTATTAGAAGTGCAACACAATTCGAGATAGAATTCGTCGGTTATATAGGGTTAATATCACGGTCAACTGAAGTCAACTCAAAGTCAAAATCTCTATCCAAAGTAGTTCGGTTAATAATAATTGTGGTTATTGAACCAAGGACTTTGTGTTTGGACTATAGAGTTGAATATTGATGATATTGGAATTTTGACCATTACCAAATTCCATAAGTCTCCGGAAATAACCTCTTTGCAATACAAGAGAAAGGCTGCGTACATTATCGACCTCCCCAGAGTCCGCGATCGTGCGGGAGCCTCGTGCACTAGGTTCCACCACCAAATTCCATAAGTCCGAAGTGATATGGTTTTGACGAAGAGAATTGGGGTATATAATAGTCACTACCGGGTAATGCTTAACAAAGTAAAATTAGATTTTACCAAAACCAAGTAAGCGATAAATTTGACCAAAATGTCACAACACCTGCTAAGTGATGTATGAACGTTAATATTCGAATACTCGATATTAATCATGGATCAAATTTACACCTAAAGAGTCACACATTGAAACACTGAATGCTCCTTTAACCAAATTAATACTTTCAATTTTTAGAAAGCCTTTTCTTTTTCTTCATGGTCATGGCCTCTAACCCCCCATCCCCTCAATCCCTCACAACCCCTCCATTATCACAAACCATTCATCATATCCTACTTTTTTTATCCCCTGACTGCGATTTCCCTCCACTACCCTCATCCAATCGTGCTGCTCCCTCTTCTTTTAGAAACCCCAATCAAACCTCCCCTCTAGAACTACATTTCCTACCCTTTGATGCAAAGCTAGCTCCTCCTCCACTGCCGCCTAAGCCGCTTGACACCCTCCTTAATAATACTTCTGCCCTAAATACTTCTGCTATTTCTAGAGGTGATACAACTCCTATGCGGTCCTCACTTTTTAAAGCCTTGCTAAGAAATGTTGGGATCTTCAAGCTGCATGCTTTTGATGTTGCTCAGGATGGTTTTCTAAAGACCTTACCTTTGGTGGTATGTGAAGAAGGTATAGCTTACTGGAATAATCACTTAGTTGGGTTTTTTCTAGGCGATAAACTCTCTTACACAACAGTCATAACTCATCTCAAAAGGCTTTGGAAACTTAAAGGAGAAGTACACATCAAATTGGACAGCTAAAATTTCTTCACATTTTCAAACCAAAAGGATAAGATTCATATACTCCATGCAAATCTGATTTTTATTAAAGGAAAGATATTTATAATTACCACTTGGAATCCCTCTCATGGTTATGCTCAAGCACAAATAAGAAGGGTTCCGGTTTGGGTTCATTTCTATAGAATCCCCCTTATTACCTGGACCCAGTTGGGAATTAATTGGATTGCTTGCCACATCGGAAGGCTGATTTATTTTGTGAAAATATGGAGAAATTAAAGCACTTTGAGTATGCAAAATCTCTTATCGAAATCTCCCTCAATTGTGAACTCCTTGAATTAATAGAAATTGATGGTTGGGGGTGATGGTTGCCCAAGAGTAATTGTTAAATACGACTGGAAAACGAAGATATGTACTCACTGTAAAATCCATGGACATGATACATTTGAGTGTGATAGATCTCAATTGTGTTTGGACTTTGGTAATGGAGTGCATGATTTCTCAGCTCAACAAATGGATGTAGCAAATAACATGCAAAGTCGGGTGCAGCAACCTAAAGCTTTCATGTAAAAAACAAAAATTTCAATAAAACAAAGCAAAGTAACTGGAAATGGATACAGAAGCTATAGCCGACCAATGCAACAACCAATGCCCCCTCGCCTTGTTCAAGCCCATGAATTAATACCCAATCTACTGTTGATGTAACCCCTTCACTAATCATTCGTAATCCCCCCACTACCTTATGAAATGATAACACCTCATCAAACCTGGGACCCATCCCTTCCATGATTCATACCGCATACGGTGATTTAAGTACTTATTCACACTTATCAATCTCTCCACACCTTTTTGAAGTAAATCACCATGATATAATAAATGAGAATATCAATTCCCATGCAAGCCATGCATAGGCGAATGCAATTCCAACCCAATCTATTATCATAACAACCCATTCTCAAGACACTACTTTCAATATTATCTCATCACAAACTCCAACCTCGATCCCTCTATCTAACAACCCATTTTCCTATCTTGCTGATGTTTCTATTCCACAAACAACTATCTAAACATCCTCTACCTTAACCTAATAAATCGCTTGGTAATCACGCTACTTTCCTTAATTACTCTTTGCAACTTCTTTTGTCCTCTACCATATCTCATCTTAGCACTCATTATGAATCAAGCTTCACAACCATACCTTCATCTCAACCTCAAACAAAAACTTCAGAGGACACAAGCAATATCAATGCTTTAATCACTCTCCCCTTAGCTAATATCAACCTATTCTCTCCCGCTTAACCCTCATGCACTTCTATGCACTCCCGTGCACAAACATATACGGTCCATGTCTTCATATCAACCCTTCAAAGCACATCGTTTTACCTCCTCCATCATCTCTCTCCTCTTCAACCACTCAAGCTCAAGTCCAGGCTATTGTTGACATCCCTCTAAAGAATACCAAGAGTGGGAGAAAGAAAAAGCATGCATCAACTGATGATCTTGACATAGGCTTGGAATTCGCCTCTGAACAAGTTCAACCTATCTCCGCTTTAAAATCCCTACCAAGTAACTCATCCTCTTGAAGGCACACCAGGCTGCATGCTCTTCCCCTCACCCCCACTATTTAAATGAACTTACATAACATTGCTATATGGAAAGTTAAGAGGGCTCATCACCCCTCTAAACTTCTTGAAATAAGAAACCGCATCAAGGAAAATGATGCGCATGTCATCGGAATTTGGGAGACAAAGCTAAATGAAACTCAAGTAGTTCAAGCTTGTAAATTTATTATACCAGGTTGGAAGATGGAGCACAACATCGATCAGGCTCCATACGGAAGAATCTTTCTTATCTGAATCCCAATGTCTACACCCTATCAAAAACCCAATCCTTTGATCCGTCTATTCACCTTTATTGCAAACACCTCCCTTCAAATACTGATCTAAATCTAACCCTTGTTTATGCCCACAACCAACTCTAATAAAGACTGATTTTACTTACCTATCTCCAGCACCTCCAGTCTAATATTCCTTGGCTTCGCATTGACGAATTCAATTGTATGTCTCGTTCTTCTTACAAGATTGGTTCTAGGCCATTATCCCTCAAGGAGATATACCCTCTTAACCAAGCAATATATCAAGCTAAACTTATCCCTGGTTTGATTCTGTATCACTATCTCAACAAGATCCCAGTGCTATTCAGAGTTATAGACTTCTTTGTATTCAATCGAGCGAGAAAAGGTGTGATTGTAGCCTGGAAAATCAATCGGGTGAACTTGTTGCCCGTAAAATCAAGTATCTCTGACCAGAGGATTGTGAATCTGGAGCGGTGTACCTCGTGGCCTTGAAATCGAGGGTGTAATTGTAAGAACTGATTTTGAAAGGAAATCCGTACTTGTGTTGCGGGACTGGATGTAGGGTAACTCCGAACCAGTATAAAATCCAGTGTGTTCTTTCCTTTATTGCTTTTACTTTATATATGCATCTGTGTTTGATTCTATGATCATATATGTGTCTGAATATTGCATACATTTATGTTCAAATTAATATAAACTCAAAAAGAAATAGCAATTCCTTAAAACACTATTCACCCCCCTCTAGTGTTAATTCTAGCCTTAAGATCCGTAATCCGCATTTCTCACATTTGGTATCAGAGCAAGATTTTCAAAGTTTCATAATATGAATTTTGAAAAAGCTTTTAAAATGGCAATGTTTGAAAAACTTGCTAATACTAGTTTAGAAATATTCAGATCATCACTGTCTCATGAGTCTGCATATAATCGATATTCAAATTCAAGTTGTCTACCAAAATTGTATGATGTGTAGGAAACATGTTTTATGGGTGTTGAGGAATCAATCCACAATGGACAAATTGTGCAGATCAAAAAGAATAAATGGATACTCGATAGTGGATGCTCTAGACACATGACTGGTAATCCGGATATGCTGAATGATATAATATACAAAGACGGAGGACTGGTTAACTTTTGAGACAACTCAAAAGGATATGTGATTGGCATCGGCAATGTCGGTAACTCTGAAACTCCTATTATTACTAATGTTTTGCTAGTTAAGAATCTGAAACATAATATGCTAAGTATTAGTCAACTTTGCGATAAAAGATATAAAATTGAATTTTAAAAAGATAAGTGTCACATTGAAGATAATAATTCAACCATAATATTTGAGGGAATTAGGAAAAAGAATATTTATATTCTTAGTATGAAAGTTTCAAATGATAACCTGTGTCTTTTGGCAAATACAAGTGACCCTTGGATTTGGCATAAGAGATTTGGACATTTGAATTTCAAACTCTTATCTAGACTGTCAAAACATGATCTAGTAAGAGGTTTCCCTAAAATGAATTTTAAAGTAGATAGTTTATGTGATGCATGTCAACTAGGAAAACTTAGAAAAAGTTCCTTTAAATTAAAAGATACGATTTCAACTTCAAAACCTCTTGAATTACTTCATCTTGATTTATTTGGTCCATCTCAAATTCAGTCAATAAATCACAGTAAATATGTTTTTGTAGGGCTGTCAATGGATCGGGTTGGGTTCGGGTCGGGTCAAGTCGGGTTCGGGTTGATTTTAAATGGGTCGGGTCAACCCGTTTATTAAACGGGTCAGAAAAAGCTCAACCTGAACCCGACCCGTTTATAAACGGGTTGACCCGACCCGACCCGTGTAACCCAATTATAAACGGGTCGAGTCGGGTCGGGTCGGGTCGTAAATGGGTCGGGTCAACCCGTATAAGGGTTAAACGGGTCGTAAACGGGTCATAAACGGGTCGGGTCAACCCGTATAAGGTGTAATTGGGTCGTAAACGGGTCAGAACGGGTCGTAAACGGGTTGGGTCAACCCGTATAACCCGTATAAGGTACAAACGGGTCATAAACGGGTCGGCTCGGGTCGTAAACGGGTCGAGTCAACCTATATAAGTATAAACGGGTTGTTAACGGGTCAATTTCGGGTTAGCGGGTCAACCCGAAACCCACCCGTTTATAAACGGATCAAATTCGGGTTGACCCGAAAATGACCCGCCAAATTAACGGGTCGGGTTAACCCGCTAATTTCCGTGCGGGTTTCGGGTCGTGTAGGAAATTGACATCCCTATGTTTTTGTAATTGTAGATGATTATTCTAGATTTACATGGACAATATTTTTGAAACATAAAAGGGATACTTTTGAAAGTTTTAAGAACTTTACAAAAAGGATTCAAAATCAACTTTCTGTAAAAATTATAACCATCCATAATGATCGCGGTGGTGAATTTGAAAATGAAAAGTTTGAGGAATTCTGCAATAAAAAGGGAATAACTCACAATTTTTCAGTTCCAAGAACTCCACAACAAATCGGAGTAGTAGAACGTAAAAATAGGACGATTCAAGAGTGTGCGAGAACTATGCTTTCAGATAGTAAATTACCAAAACATTTTTGGGCAGAAGCAGTTGCTACCGCCTGTTATATTTTAAATAGTATTTTAATTAGACCTTTAACTGATAAGACATCTTATGAACTTCTTCACGGAAAGAAACCTAAGGTATCTTATTTTAGAATTTTTTGGAAGTATATATTGAACAACCACCACTTTTTGAAGATGAAAAATTACCAAATCATGTTTACAAACTTAAGAAAGCTCTATATGGTCTAAAACAAGCTCCTATAGCCTGGTATGATAGACTAAGATCTTACTTATTACAATCAAACTTTGAAATTGGTAAAGTAGATAATACTCTTTTTACTAAAAGAAATAAAAATGATATTCAACTAGTACAAGTTTACGTAGATGATATCATTTTCGGATCAACTAATTTTGAAATGAAAAAAGAATTTTCTGAAATAATGACAAAAGAGTTTGAGATGAGTCATATGGGTAAATTAAACTTCTTTCTAGGATTGCAAATAAAACAATTAGATAATGGTATCTTTATCAGTCATGAAAAATATGCTAAAGACCTAGTTAGTAAATTTGGTTTGACTACTGCAAGTGGAAAACCCATTCCCATGGCAACCAATGAGTGCCTAGGTAAAGAAGATCTCTCGAAAGATGTAGATCAAAAATTATATAGAGGAATGATTGGATCACTACTCTATATCACTGCTAGTAGACCTGATATCATGCATAGTGTTTGTTTCTGTGCAAGATATCAATCCCAACCTAAAGAGACCCACTTAAAAGCTGTAAAACGTATCATAAGATATGTTAAACACACCTTTGATTATGGCTTATTTTATCCTAAAAATGATTCTTTTGAATTAATATTTTACTGTGATGCTGACTATGCTGGTTGAAAATCAGACCGAAAAAGTACAAGTGGAACTTGTCACTTTTTGGGGCATTCTCTGGTTTCCTGGTTTAGTAAAAAGCAAAACACAGTTTCTTTATCAACAACCGAAGCAGAGTATATTTCTGCTGCTTTGGCTTGTTCTCAAGTAATATATATGTAACAAACTTTAAAAGATTTTGGTTTAAATATCTCAAAATCACCAATTTATTATGATAATACTAGTGCAACAAATTTATCCAAAAATCCTACTCATCACGCTCGAACTAAACATATTGATATCAGACATCATTTTCTCAAAGATAATATAAGTAAGGAAGTAATTACTCTCGATTATATCAATTCGAGAATCAAATTGCCGATATCTTAACAAAACCCTTAAATTAATCTATATTTACTAAATTAAGAAGAGAATTAGGTATTTGTTCAATAACTGAAATATAGAATATAAATATATAACAAGTATAATTAAAATTAAATTAAAATAAATCAAATAGCAAAAATATAAGTACCTTGTCGACAACCCTCCTTTACCTCTGTCGACATATAACGATTTTTTTTCTTTTGAAATTTTCCCACCAAAATTCAAATGGGTGGTTATATATTCTTCTTATTTCGAAATTTTGTTCATTCTTTCTGTTCTTTCTCTGTTCTAACTTCTGAAAACAATAAAACAATAGCCTCCTCCTCCAAATCAAACAAAAATTCAACCTTTTCGTTCCCTTCTCCTTCTACCGGACAATTTCAACGAACTACGCTTGCACGAGTGATGAAAATGGAGGTTTTCTTGAAGGATGCATTGCAACTTATGACTGAAATTCAAGTGGTGCAAATCAGAATGGCCAAAGAACAAGAATGGCAAGGCAAAATCCTTTAAACTTGCAAAAGTTTCTAATGGACAATCACGCCAATCCCATCTTGATCGATGAAGTATCCTCAAGTGTTCAAGTGCAAGAGGACAGCGAGGAAGAAGAAGAAGAAGCCCTCATGGAAGAAGAGCATGCTGAGGATGACGACAAAGTTGTTTGCGTTGGCGAAGTGTGCTTTGACAAGGATGGAAATCTAGTCGAACAACGTGGAAATTTCTGTTTCCACTACCCAAATTGCTCGGTTCATAGATCTCCCATTATCAAGGATACACATTAGTTTCTTTTCTCTCTTTCTTATCGTTATTTGTATATGATCTTACTTACGTTTTCTACGCAAATGTAAATATAACATTATATAATTAATAAATGATTTATGTTCTCATATTTGAATTCTCACATTATCATTATTATAAATATTATCATATATGGATTCTTAGTTAGGAGAGTTAGTTATTAAGGGCTAAGTTTTAGTTTCAGAATTAAGTGTTGATTATTTATGATAACACTATCATTATAATCACATGTAATATAGTATTAGATTAAGGGGGAGTTGTATAGATTTAAACTTTGTTTTTTCTGATGACAAAGGGGGAGAAGTATATAATAAGATAGTTAAGCATAGATTAAGGGGGAGTTATTAGTTTTAGGGGGAGTTGTTAGGATAGAAGTAATATTTTACAAACGAAGGTTGTCCTCATCAAAAAGGGGGAGATTGTTAGTCCCTGAGTAGTTGGTTTTGATGACAACAACCTTAGAATAAGATTATAAAATATAAATACTAACATTATTGTTTAGATATATATGTATATGCAGGATATATATACAGGTACCAAAGAATGAAGACTGTACAGTATAGAGATTCAAGAACTGATGAACACAAGATCGAAGATATCAAGATTCAAGACTCATGAGTATCAAGATTATCAAGAGTTCAAGATTTCAAGATAAGTAATTTAGTTAGGAATTTTGTTAAAACTCCTAGAAAAGCACTGACATCTTAAAATCCATTTTATTCGTGGAATGGAATCCACTTCGAGCCCATTAAAGGGATGGAACCTACGAAAAATCTAGTGGAACATTGTTTTGTATCCACTAACTTTTATTCAAATGTTTTACAAAATTATATCTTATTTTCAAAATGATTTCAAAATCTTCCTTTTAAATCAAAAACATCTATCCTGGTTTTAAAATACTTTTAGCCTCAAAATAATCTTTATTTTCAATATCAAATTATCCTTGGTTTTAAACTATCTTTTAATTATAATATATTTAACTTTTAATATTTATACTTAGATATAAATATAAAATTATAGTAAAATTTTATATATACCAAAATATTATTCTCTATACTTATTTATGTATTTTAACTATAGTTAAGTATATTTATAAATTTTAAAATAGTTTTAATACAAGATAGAAGTTATTTTCAAAGAAAAACAAATTACCAAAAATAACTTAGGCTTGTCGACAACCCCAAGGACCCCTTGTCGACAAGGTGACAGTTTATTTCAAAAGTTTGAATTTCAAAGGAAGTGTCTATTCGTCATATCCTTTCACGAATGGACATGGTTGTTGTTCTACTATAAATAGGGGCTGTTTTAAACGAATTTACAATCATATTTTCTCTGATTTCACTCCTCTTCTTCTTCCACATTTCTTTATATACATTTTTACCATTACTCTACCGAAATCACCATTGAATCTAACTAGAACATCTCTCGTTTGATTCTCTATCACTATCTCAACAAGATCCCAGTTCTATTCAGAGTTATAGACTTCTTTGCATTCAATCGAGCGAGAAAAGGTGTGATTGTAGCCTGGAAAATCAATCGGGTGAACTTATTGCCCGTAAAATCAAGTATCTCTACCCAGAGGATTGTGAATCTGGAGCGGTGTACCTCGTGGCCTTGAAATCGAGGGTGTAATTGTAAGAATTGATTTTGAAAGGAAATCCGTACTTGTGTTGCGGGACTGGATGTAGGGTAACTCTGAACCAGTATAAAATCCAGTGTGTTCTTTCCTTTATTGCTTTTACTTTATATCCGCATCTGTGTTTGATTCTATGATCATATATGTGTCTGAATATTGCGTACATTTGTGTTCAAATTAATATAAACTCAAAAAGAATTAGTAATTCCTTAAAACACTATTCACCCAACCTTTAGTGTTAATTCTAGCCTTAAGATCCATAATCCGCATTTCTCACATACAATCCTCAATTTCTAAAGGCCTTGAGGTACCCTCCTGTCTCACGAGTCCGGAGCAAACTCTCTTGATTTACGGGCCACAAGATTACCCAATTGATTTCCAGGCACAACCACACCTTATAGAGAGACTCGATAAACTTTTGATCACAAATTGATCCTAGAACTTTGAATAGCACTTTGATCTTCGAGAGAGGGCAGAGAATCAAACATTTTGAAGAGTAGTTTTGAAAATCATTTTAAAAAGATAATTTTTAAGGCTAAAACATTTTGAAAAGCAGTTTGAAAATCATTTTGAAAAACCATTTTGAAGTAGTTTTGCAAGCTTCTTCCTGCAGAATATCTCATCACATCAGGACTCGAGAACTTGTACAAAACCAGGATGTTCGTGGGTTTGTAAGCCACTTGTCGTAGGTTTGTAAGCTACTTGTCGTGGGTTTGTAAGCCACTAAGAAGGTAGAAATGGGTTCCATCCCAAATGAAATTTGGAATGAAGATTTCCATGCTATTATGAAGTTTTAACAAAACTAGACACTTATCTTGAAATCTTGATCTTGATACTCATCAGTCTTCAAACTTGATTTCTTCATTCTTGATCTTTATACTGTACAGTCTTCAATAATCAGTACCTGCCTTATATATATATCCTGCATAATAACATTCATATATATCTAGACAATAGTGTTAGTATATAAGTTATAATAAAATAAGTTACTAAGGTTGTTCTCATCAAAACCACTATCTACAGTTCCTAAAAAGTTCTTAATGCAATGTTTAATCACAAGGTCAATAACAAGTTGCTGCAACTTCCTAAGTGCTCAGATCATGCTATCAGCTACCAGCTATTTGCTGCCAGCTATTTGCTGATGATCTCGTATGCTTCTCCATGCCAACAGCATCGAACATCTCATGTATTCTTCAAACTCTAAAGGACTTTAACAAGCTGATTGGACTTGCTATTAATTTTTAGAAATCCCAAATCCTTATTGTCGGTCTCCCTCCATGCCAAAAAGAGGACAACATAAACCTATCGATGCTTTTAGAATTTCCCTCTTCTACCTTTTACCTAGGTGTTCCTCTCCTCTCTAAGAAAATATCTATGGCCGATTGCCTCACTCTTTATGAAAAAATCACAAAAAAGTTAATTTCTTGGACGAACACAAATTTATCTCAAACAAGTAGAATGACTATTATTCAATCCATTGTAGTTTCAATGACTTCATATTGGTCATGGCATTTCATTCTTCCTACTAAGCTTGTTGCAATGATAAATAGAGGCATGAATAATTTTCTTTGTTATGGTGACCCGTAGTCCTATAAAATGATCCCCATTGCCTTCAAGAAGACTTAACTCTCTAAAATTTATGGTGGTCTTGGTATTACCAATATCAAGAAATGGAACATAGCTTGCATTTCCAAATATTATAATCTTATTTTGTCTACAAGTAATAATTTATGTGTTGTTTAGGTGAGAAGGAATCTAATCAAGCTGATGAGTTTTTGGACAATCAACATTCCATCTAATGCAAACTAGACTTGGAGAAATATTTTAAAACTCAAAGTCACCTTTCTTCCTATCCTACAACGCAACCCTCTCCATATTCCAAGCATCAAATTATAGGAGGATCCTTGGGCTGCGTCGGGCCTGATTCTAAGTAATGTTATAAGTCCAAATCTCCAGTTCTTGGCTGGTGTACCTATAATGGCTCTTGCAGTTGATTACATAGCAGATGGGTACCTAAGCTCCCTTACAGTAGCTCTGTCGTTGTTAGACAGTTATGGAGTCAAGTTGAATTACGTAGCTTTACCACTTCGATGAGCCCAGTTCTTTGGGCAACTGGCATCAAGCACTATAGTATAATAGAGATCTATAAAAAAATAATTGGTGAAATTTGTTTTACCCTTGGTCAAGTAGAATCCGGAACACTCATGGCCTATGAAGAACAACCTCCTCTTATGGAAGGTAATGGCCAATGCAATCCAAATGAATGACAAGTTTTACAAATATCAACTCATCTCGAATGATACTTGCGTTTTATGCAACAATGATGAGGAATCTAACAAGCACCCATTTTTCTCGTGCCCATTCTCGCATAGTCTTTGGATCCCCATTCTTGTTCATGGTAATTATCATGTGCCATCCTCATCCATTTATGATGAATGGAACAATATCATTCGTGCCACTAAATGGAAATCGCTGAAGGCCCTTATTCTTCTTTTGATGCTAAAAAGATTTGTTGCTGCCATTTAGGAAGAGAGAAACAATTGAATTTTTAGATCAATCGGTCGCATGAAAAACGAATTATGCCATCTCTTGCACTTTCAAATTTTCGTGATGTCAAGAGAAGACAGAAGGACCTGCGTCCTATTTCTAGGGAGGATAGTTTTAATCTTCTATTTGGGGCCTTTTCATTTTCCACGTTTAGGCCTTTGAAATTATTGTTGCCATAGTTTTGTGCTATTTTATTTAAATTTAATATATATGAGTTGGGCTCCCTTAGCCTATTTGCCTTCCAAAAATAATAATTTAATTAATTTATAATCATTATAAATAAATTAAATTAATCAATATTCCTGAAATATTAATTACAAAATTTTATTTGGTATGTTAAACAATATTTTTAAATATTTTTACAATAGTTATAAATATATTAATCGATATACGGTATCGATACATGTTTAAATTGGAATTAAAAATGGTAAATATTGTGTGGGCTAAAAATGGATTTAATGCCCATATAGGGCAAGGGGCATTACAACCATGGTATGACCGTATGGGTGCGGCCATATGATGGCAAGGAGGTTTGGGTTTTGACATGATAAGAAGAAAAGAATTGGTAAGAGAGAAATGTGGATCTTGATCCTAACCTATGTAGTTAAAGCGCTAAGCAGTTCCATAGTAGTGGAGGTGCAAAAACTTATAGCGGGGCCATAGAAGAAAATAGTAGAGGTGAAAAAAGCTTCACTAGATATAAAACTAATTATTTGAAGTTAATTTATTCTCATTCTCAAAATATTTGCGTAGGAAAAAATATCGCTTAATCTTATATAACAAAAACAAAGAATATCATGGTTGATGTAGTCAAAATTTAGTGACTGCAATAAATTTCTAACTTATATTGAGATTTTATGCCTTAAATGAGGTCTTTATCCTAACTTTGTTGATTCAGTTTAAAAGAGAACTAGTCAAATCAACCTTTTCATGTCAATATTGCTAAAGCGGGTGCTAAAATGCCTTGATTTAGCGAGCGCAGCGGAAATAGCGGGCTTAAAGCGGGTCTACTGTTTAATAGTGATATATTGAAAAGGTGCAACGGTCGAAGAGCACCATGCACTATAGCGGGGATTCTACAGGGATTTAGCAGGGCTTTAACTGCATAAATCCTAACTTATCCCTCTAATCTCTTCTCCAAAAAAGCATCTCAACCCATACTCATTTACTACTTTTTAGAGCCTCCATCGAGCTTACTTCTAGCCGAAATATATCACCATCTCCTCCTCCATTTCCAAGATCAAATCAAATAAAAACAAAATGTTATTCGATAGCCGGTGGCATCAGTTCAGGAGCTAGCAACTTGCTAAATTGGAATATAGTTTATATAGAGTCTTTCTCTTTGTTTCAACGTGTACTTATTAGCTTTGGAGATAAGGTAATTTTCAAATCTATAGTAATAAATTAATGTTTAGATAATTTATATTTCATATACTGTATTGTTAGTTAAGTGACGAATTTGATATACCAATATATCGTCACATTCGAATGGTTGTATAATTTTAAAAAAAATTAGCATATAAATGCCTATAATACTCACGGCATGAAAAAAAATTGATTTTTCATTTAAATTAATTTAATATATATTATTTAATTTATGTAAGTTTATTAATTCAAATATTAAATCTTATATTATACAAATATGGTTTTAAAATTTTTATGTGAATAGTTTTATACTTAAATTACTTCCATCATAAATGAAATATTTTTAACATATGTGCATATATATTATTCAAATAAATTAATTTCATAAATTCATAATAAAAACAAATATATTATATAAAATATGTTTTTATAAAATTAAATTCATGCCTAATATATTTTCAACAGGTAAAAAACATTTATATATATATTAAATATTTAAATACTTGTGAAATTAATAATTGAATTTAAATTAAATTTTAAATTATATAATATATATATATATAATATTAAATTTTAAAATATCTTTTAGACTTTTAGTGAAATATTAAAATACAAAATTATCTTTTGAAAATAACCTTTTTAAGTTTTCTATTAATATCCATAGGAAAATTAGTTTAATAAATATTTAAAATTTAATAAAAAAATAATTTTGTCGTGAGAATTATCGGGTATGTTTACATATATTTCATATGATTTATATATAACTTATGCGTTAATATATATATATATATATATGAGCATTTAATGGCACCCCAAACAGTGCAGCACCCCAATTACCTCCTGATTTCTACCCTAAGTTTCTATTTAAATAATGCTTCTTTTTCCACTCGCTTCATTATTTAAATAAAAAATTATGGAGGAAATCAGGGGAAATTTGGGTGCTTCGCTATTTGGGGTGCCATTGAATGCTCCTCATATACATACATACATATATATTATTGAATTATTTATAAGATATGTATATTATACATGTTTATTTTAAAAAATTAATTTAGTTTTCAAATTTCACAGAAAAATAAATAAATAAAGTTTTAAATGATTTTAAATTTACATATTCATAATTATATATATACGAGTACTTTGGCACGTGCGATGCACACGTGCAGGAGGAATTGGTATAATAAAACAATGTTTGTATGATTTTTTTTAATTGTACGAAATGATATGATGTGTACGTAATGTTGCATTTTTTATGTGCATACATGCACTAATCAACCATTTATCAAAACAGGAAAGGGAGTAAGTTATTTTAGGAAAAAATTAAACGGGTAAAGAGAGTAATCAACTGTTATATCAATATCTAGAGAAATGTAACAAATATTAAAATTAGCATTTTTAATAGTTTTTTAATAGTTTGGAACTTAAAAACTTGCAGCATCTCTATTTTAATTTTAAAAAGTAATGAATATGTCCAGAAGTCTATATATCTAATTTTTAATAACCACCTTATGCTGAGTTCCTAAATTTAACTCTTTATAATGTAGCTTAGTTTTGAAAGTAAAGTCAACTCCTGTCCAAAAATGTTTTAAAATTATTCATAAGATTTTGCCCGTTGCTGAAATTTTGCTGAAGCTGCTTATAGTTCATTGACCACTATATGCCGAGTTTATAAATTTAACTCTTTACAGTGTAGCATAGAACAAATCAAGAAAACTAAAATTAGATATATGCTTATTTCTGGATAAAACAGATATGTGTAAATAGATAAGGAAAAAGAACACACCAAGATAATTGATACTCAGCTATCCTTCCTGAAATAGACCATTGTTTTTTCTATACAACATTTAAAGTCTACACTTCTAATGGCATATTGGTACACATTTTTTGCGAGTAATATTAATATGTATAATTGAAAAGATATACAGCTTCGTGAGCATGCTTTAGCTACAATTTCCCTGCTTTGCGTAAACTAAATTTAATATATTCTTCGCCATAGGCCCTACGCAATGAAAATCGTGGACTTGCTAATCGTGAGCTATGCGATCGAGCATATGGAACGATCCTACATCGGTCTCCATATTTAGGTCTTAAATCTGTTTTTCAAATTGTCAATAAGTCATATTTTTTGATCATTTCAAGCATCGTAAAAAAGTTTTGATCTTCACGATCTCTAGATGCAATTCTCCCCACTCAAGAGTTTAATTCTAATTATACCCAATAAAGGAACAACCTTAACTGGTCATCTCCATAAGGTCGCAATGTTGAGTGATATCATATAAAATATATATAAATGAGCATGTCAACAATTCAATCTATGCCATAATAACTGATCAATATATAAAAATAAACATACAACACATCATCAATCAATTAAATATATGTTCAATATGATAGCCAATTTATACATAAATTACTTTCCCAAAGTAATAACTTCCTTTTTAAAACTCTCTTAAAAACAGGCTAATATGTTTTTCTTTTCTTTTGAAATCTCACCAAAAAACTTAACAAAATCATCCTTTTGTTTAAGTAAAATATGATCACAAAATAGAGTGAAAAATTTTCAAGTGTTATAAAATAGTCATCCCCCACTTTATAAAACCATCACTACAAGGATTACTGTTTATTCCAACGGAGGGGGGCAACGGCCGCCAACAGCATTGACCAACGGCTTCCAACGGCAAGTATTTTCCGGATTATTACCAAGAGATTAAAAAGATAGCCGTTGGACGCCGTTGGAAAATGCCGTTTGCGGCCGTTGGTAGCCATTGGAAACCCGAACCAAAATAAACGGCAGCAGCTTCTTCTCCCCCATTTCGATTTTCACCAAATTATAACCCAAAAGCCTCCATCCTCCTCCCCAATTCGCCACCACTTCCATTCCAACCTCCAACGTCACTCGGTAGCATCTAGAAGCCCTCTCCAACCCCTAATCCTCTCCAATCAAGGTATAAACCCTAATTCCCTTTTTTATTAAATTAGGTAATTTAGTGTTAGATTTGCAATTTATATGTTTGTATTGACTATTGTACGTGTAGTTTAGTTTATTGATGCTTAATTTTTATTATTAACCTATGTATTGTAAGTTAATTGTATATTATAGTATGTTGTATGTATGGTGTATAGTGTATTGTGTGTATAGCGTAGTGTAGAATGCTGCTTGTATGAAAATATAGTGCGATAAGTTGAAAGATGACATTAGATTAGAAAATATCGAAAATGATATTTAATTTTATAATATACGGTTACTTTGATTTTTTTTAATAAGTAATATAGTGTATTAATTTTATAATGTACGGTTAAAAAATATCGAAAATGACAGTAAGTATAGTATCGAACGTCAATTTTTTTTATAAATATAATATGTTACAGAATATGTAATATATTCGAAAACCCTTAGAATGTTTTTCGGCCCCGTCTGATAAGTATTGTATATGATCGTTATGTGGATATTCGTTTTTTTAACAGAACGGACATCTGTATTCATCTTATACAGTATTTGTTGGATTTGTCCCTGTATTGGACAAGTTACGAATACAATAACGTAATTAAATCGCGTAAATTATTTCATTTTAAATGGTTCACAAAATTTCGACAGCGCTTCGTTTATGTTCCCTGTGTACACGCAAATGTGTACTGTTCAGGGAACTAAAGCGAAGCGCTGCCGAAATTTTGTTGAATCATTTAAATTGAAATAATTTATGCGATTTAATTACGTTATTGTATTTGTAATGGGAGGTAGGACGACCCATCACCATAGAGTCAATGATCAGTTATTATAAAATTCACCTGTAAACTGTTTTAATAATATGTCAATGCAAATTAATATCGTACTTTTTAACTATATACATAGGTTAATGGACAATTATTTTACTGATCGGAGCTGGATGTACAAAAAACGAAGAGTTGAAAGTGGAACGTCAATTAGTGAACATTTTAATAATGGTGTTCGCGTATTTATTGATTTCGCTTTAAGTAATAACGGAAACGACAAAGAAATCCGTTGTCCATGTACTAAATGCAAATTGTTAAAGCATTTGGTACCAGAAATGGTAAGAGTTCATTTGCGTCAGTTCGGTTTCGTGTCGAACTATTTGGTTTGGGATCGTCATGGAGAACCGTTAGCATCTAATCGTGTTGAAGCTGAGGAGGTATTGAGTAATGAAATTGATACGACAAATCTCGTAGAACATATGGTTGAAGATGCTGCACGTTCAATGTTCCCTGTTTCTCAATTAACCGATGACGATGGTAATACTGAAGACGAACCAAATATTGGTGCAAAAAATATATATGATTTGTTAGAAGCGGCGAAGAAACCCATTTGGGAAGGTTGCACAAGTGGAACCCAATTGTCAGTGACTGCTGAGTACATTGCGATGAAATCTGAATACAACCTCACAGAATCTGGATTTACAGTTGTTGTACAAGCTGCGAAATGGCATATGCCTCCCAATAATTTAATGTGCGAAAATCATTATGAAGTAAAAAAAACTAATGTCGGCTTTTGATTTACCATATCAAAAAATAGATACATGTCTAAACGGTTGCATGCTGTTTTGGAAGGAAGATATCAATCTTAGACATTGTAAAATATGCAATCAGGAAAGGTACAAACCAAGAAAGAAAAAGGGAAAGGAAGTCCCGTATAAGCGTATGCATTATTTACCAATTACTCCTAGACTTCAAAGGTTATATGCATCTTCTGTAACTGCGCAACATATGAGATGGCACAGTATGAGAATACGAGAGGAAGGTACGTTAACACACCCAGCTGATGGGGAAGCATGGAAGCATTTTGACCAAAAGTATCCTGATTTTGCATCCGAGAGTCGTAATGTTAGACTTGGTTTATGTACGGATGGATTTTCACCATTTTCTCAATTTGGTTCTAAATATTCGTCCTGGCCTATAATTGTCACACCTTATAATTTACCTCCTTGGATGTGTATGAAAACTCCATACATGTTTCTTACAGTTGTTGTTCCTGGTCCTGATGATCCGACACAAGGAATCGATGTTTATTTACAACCTTTGATTGAAGAATTAAAAACATTGTGGTACGAAGGAGTAAAAACATATGATATTTCTAAAAAAAAAACTTTCGCATGTATGCTTCTTTGTTATGGACAATCAGCGATTTTCCTGCATATGCAATGCTTTCAGGTTGGAGTACGGCTGGTCGCCTAGCTTGTCCTTATTGCATGGAAGAAACAAGAGCATTTCCTTTACCTCATGGAAATTTTTTTTCGTGGTTTGACTGTCATCGATGTTTTCTTAATGTTAATCATCCTTTTAGAAGAGATAAGAAAAACTTTACAGCTAATAGAGTTGAAACTTTAAGCGCACCTACGGTTTGGTCAAGCGAAGATATTTATGAACTTGTAAAGGATTATCCAAAAATACATGAAACCGGAAAGCAAATTGAAATTCAAGGTAAATCATCGATTCATAACTGGTGCAAACAAAGCATATTTTGGGAGTTGCCTTATCGGAAAAATCTCCTGATTCGTCATAATATTGACGTGATGCACAATGAGAAAAACGTGTTTGATAATGTGTTTAATACAGTTTTGAATGTCAAGGGGAAGACGAAAGATGATTTGAAATCAAGGCGTGATATCGAAGTATTATGTAATCGTCCTGAGCTTCATATGAAACCAAATGAAACAAAAAAGCCAAAAGCGTGCTATGAGCTAGACAATAATCAAGTTAAAATATTTTTAAAATGGGTGGAAGGATTAAGATTCCCGGATGGTATATCTTCTAATCTTCGTAGATGTGTGGACTATAAGAACAATAAACTTAGCGGGATGAAAAGTCATGATTGTCATGTTATGATGGAAAATTTATTACCCATCGCTTTTAAAGAACTATTGCCCGTAAAAGTTTGGACTGTTCTAACAGAACTTAGTCTGTTTTATAAAGAGATTTGTTCTACTACATTAAAAGTTGATCGTCTACGTAAACTTGAGGAAGAAATCCCGATATTGCTATGCAAATTGGAAAAAATATTTCCTCCTGGTTTTTTCAATGTTATGGAGCATTTACCTATTCATCTTCCATTTGAAGCACGTCTTCGAGGGCCTGTGCAATATGGATGGATGTATCCATTTGAAAGGTATATTCATATTTAGTTCATTAAATATTGGTTTAATTATATGTATAAAAAAATTGATTTAAAATAATTTGAAATAGATATTTAAATCATCTAAAGAAAAAAGTGAGGCAGAAAGCTCGAGTTGAAGGCTCGATTTGCAAATCATACATTGAAGAAGAAGCTTCATTTTTTTTCTCTCATTATTTTAGTGACCATGTGAACATATCATTTGAAAGTGCTCCGCGTAATGATGAAGGCATTGATCAAGATGATTGTCAATCGACTATATCTATTTTTAAAAAGCATGGCCGGCCTTCTGGTAAATGTGTGGAAGTATGGTTGGATGACAGAGATTATCACGTAGCACACACATATATTCTTCTCAACTGTGCCGAAGTTGCACCATTTGTTAGGTAATATACTTATATATGTAACATTTCTTGTATCTTAATTAATAAATATACAAATATGCACACATGTATCTTAATCAAAATATAACATTTCTTGTATAATTGCAGTATTTACGAATCACAACATCCGAACGGAGATATCAGCAAAGAATTCTCTAAATGGTTTTCTAAGTACGTTTTTGATACGACAAATGGTGTTGTAGACGAAGGATTGAAACATTTAGCTTTGGGACCAAAAAGGATAGTCAAGACCTATCCAATATTCTTTGTGAATGGATATAAATTTAATACCAAAGAATACGGTGCTGAAAAATTAACTAACAATACTGGTGTATTTGTTAAAGGTAGTGATGATCCAAATGATCATATACATGATTTTTATGGCGTGCTAACCCAAGTTTTGCAATTGTCGTATTTCACACGACCTGTAGAAGAAGTATTTTTGTTTAAATGCAACTGGTTCAGCAACGTTCCAGGTTCTGGAATAAACGTGCATCCAAAATATAATCTTATAGAAATAAAACATACTTCGCATTATCATAACTATGATCCTTTTGTACTTGCCAAACAAGCTCTTCAAGTTTATTATGCTTCTTACCCATCTCTAAGAAGAGATAAAGTAAATTGGTCGGCTGTTTTTAAAACAAAGGCAAGATTTACATTTGATGGACGGAACATTCCCGATGAACAAGCTTACCAAGCAGATATCGAGGAAAGTAGAGGAATAATAATAACAGATGATCAAACAGATTTTGGACCTCTAAACGATGATTCAAATGCATTAATTGAAGCATTTGAGAGTACAGAGGAACAAAATATAGAGTACGAAACAGAGTCTGAAACCGAAACTGACGAGGACTGATCAATAATCTACATTTTGAAGGTAATTATATTTAACATTATAATGTTTTCATTAAAAATGTTATGCTAATGTATGATATGTGTCACGTACTCTTCTTATGTTATGCCATAATGTATGTTTTACATATAGTCATTTAATGTTCTCATATAATGTTTGTCTGTAACATGTTCTATAGATACGTCTTCACGTAGACGATCTGGGTCTACACATTCTGGGTCTCCCTCCTCTTCACAGAGAGGGACTATTAGTCCTGCAGATCGTGATCGCGGTGGTCCATCAGAGGAGATGCCACGCACTGCAATTTGGCTAAAGCCAAAAGCCGACGGATCTGGGTAAGTATTAAGTTTCAAAATTAAATTTTATTCTCGTACAGTCTATTATAATTAAGTATAGTAGTCATAAAATAGTAAATGCTTTTTTTTCCTGTTAAACACAGTGGTTTTACGTTAGAGCCATCAAATATAGTTCTTTCATTATCTAAGCGTGCATACTAGAGTCGGATGAATGAATGTTGGCCCAAATGGTCCTTGATTCTAGAGAACGTGAAGGAAGCTATTTGGCAGGACTTTTTGGTATGAGTGATATTACTTGTTAGGTTTAAATATCTAATCATGTTTACACTACGCATAAAAACTATATAACTCTTATGTAATCAAACGTGCAGGGCCATGTGGACATCCAGGATGCAGATCTTTCCGTTGTACAGCGTCATTGGCAGAGTAAGATTGCAAAGAACTACATGGAGACTTTAAATGCTGTGAAATCAAGTGGAAGCAAGCCAAATTGGATGAGCGCTGTTGTGTGGGAACAGTTTATCCGCTGGTGGGCCAATGAGGAATTTCAGGTAAATTTACTAATATTTAATTTAAATTGTTCTACGCAAATAATATTTAAATTAAAACTATAAAACAATTTTTTTTTCAACTTAAATTTGCAGAAAGAGTCAACTAGGAATTCTGCTAACAGGAGCAAGAACCCCGTCACACATCGCGGTGGTTCTAAGTCATTCCAACATCACCGCGAGGACTTGGTATATTTATTAATTAACATAAACATTTATATAAAAATATTTAATATATATTTATATGTGCATATTTCAGGAAAGACAGCGCGGTGGTCCTGTCAGTCGTTGGGATGTATTTGCGCATACGCATGCGGTGACTCAGATTGACGATTCGGGCTCATATTCGTACACCTGGGAAAGTAATGACAAAGCAAGGACCACATATGTAAGTATAAGATAATGAACTAAAAGTTTTAAGTCTATTAAAATAGCATTATCTAAATTCAATTGTATTTTGCATACTAGGAAAAGTTTCAGGACGCACAGACATTGATGCTCCAGAACACCGAAAGAGCAGAGTTGACCATTGATGAGGAGAACGCAATATTTGAGTCTGTCATGGATCCAGCGACCCACGGAAGGCGCTTTGGATTTGAAAGCCAATCGGTAATTTAATTTAAATTTAAAATAATTTTTATGAAGCATGTTCATTTCGATATCATATATATAAACACTTTAGATGTGAGCTTAGCTAGAGTAAATATTTAATCGTATTTACACATATATTTACACATATTTACTAATATTTACAGGTTGACGTAGTGCAGAAGAACTACCAAAGGGCTCAAGATAAGGAGGAGATCGCACAGCTACGAGCCCAGATCGCCACGCTTCAAGACCGCGATCGCCGCCGTGAAGAACAAATGGAGCAGCTAAACAATAAAGTGGCGGAGTTCATGGAGCAATACGGGCGGTTTCCTTCCTCCGGTGGTTCTGCTGGCGAGTGAGTTGAGGTATGTTTGAGATGTTTTCTTATGTGTGGAGTGGTGATGGTTTGTATATATTGTTGTATGGTGTTAGACATTTGGTGATGGTTTGGATGTGTTAGGCATTTGGTGATGTGTTTGGATGTCTTAAACATTTGGTGATGGTTTGGATGACGATTGGTGATGGCTTTTTATGTGTTTTGTTTGTATATATGATGACGGTTGGTTTGGATGACGTTTGGTTTTGATGTAGAAACTAATTTGATGGATGTAGAATTTAGTTTGTTTTGATGGTTTGGTTGTTTACGTGTATGATTTGATTATTATATTGTGTTTGGTTATATATATGTGATTGTTATTGGATATACGCTCAAAATGGAGCAGTTTTGATATTTATGATATTGTGTGTGGCCGGAGGTGAGTAGGAGCTGCTGGGTAAAAAAAAAAGTTTCAGATTTCCAACGGCTTCCAACGGATAACAACGACTATTTGGTTATTCATAGGCAACGGCTTTCAACGGCTACCAACGGCTATAACCAACGTTTTCCAACGGCATACCAACGGCAAGTTGGTCAACGAAGTTTGCCACGTGGCCAGATGAGCCGTTGGTATAACGCCGTTGGAGGCGTTGGAAGTCATTGGAAGGCGTTGAATTGTATTCCAACGGCCTTTCCAACGGCTTCCAACGACTTACCAACGGCCGCCAACGGCTTGGAGCCGTTGGAAAGAGCTGTCTCCCTTGTAGTGCATAGGCAAACGCGCCTTAAAAAATCACTTATTTTAACGTGTTAAAATATAGGCCAGCATACCTTTAAAATTTACTCAGTTAACGCGCATGAAAATGTATATCGTCGTGTGTTAAAAATTTACTCAGTCATCGCGCGTTAAAACATAGATCGTCGCGTATAAAAATGGTTCAGAGCCATCGCATTAAATTTATAGGGATCTTCGCATGTAATTTGGTTCCACTATTGAAGGCCATCATGTAAAATTTATTAAGTTCATCGTGGCTATTTGTTTGCATAGCCTTTGCATTAAATTCCTATGCAATGTGGGCTATTACTTTCTTCTTTTGCCTTCACGTGTAGTCCCTACTACTGCTATATGTTATTTCTCTTCTTGCTTCCGTGAGCTATTACTTGCCTAAATACCCAGCACCCAAATGTTTGCATAAAAATGCATGAAAACATAAAGAACAAACAACCTTGGTGCTAGAAATGCAAGTACAAACATAATATGTAACTTCATATGAAAATGAAATTAGGCTGAAAGTTAGTTTAATACTTTCAGAAGCTACAGTTAGTTAATTTGATGGATACGAATAAAATGATAAAATAAACAAAACATACAAAAATCTCTTGTGGGTACAAAATATATATTCCTCAAATAGTTTTTTAGAATAGTACGGTAACAAACAAAATGGGTCAAGCATCTACAGGTAAGCCGTTGACCCCCACTTTTTATTTCGCATGCTAAATCTCAGAAATGATTTTCCACCTAAGGAATTTGATGCCATGAAGCAAGTCTTGCTGAAGAAGTCTACCGTGATGTTAAGACTTGAGGTATAGTACCTAAAGTGCCAAAGAGCCACCAGTAAATGAGAAGGCAGCCTACTGTGGAGAACACCTTTTCAGTTTTGAAAGTTAATAAAATTAAGTAATAGTATATATATCAGACTATAAAAAAATAAAGTCTTGCTAAACAGAGCACAATGGGCATTACGATATGATATATTATGAAAATCAAGGTGCATGAAATATTATAATATAATCAGTAAGTGGTATAATATTTTAAATAGAACTTAAATAAGAATTATTAATCACAATACTGGTTGTGTTGATGAAAACGAAGTCTTTTGAAAATACTTGGTTTATGGAATCTTCTTTTTTTGGTATGTAATATAACAAATGTGTTGTTTCAAAACATCAAAAACTGCCTTCACAGTTTTGGAAAATTGAGTAAAGAAATGATGAAAATGTCAAGCATTATTCATAGTGCTTATGTAAATGTTTATAGATGCTTTTAAGACACACATTAACTCATGCGCGCACGAGCACACATACATAAAATACTCACATGGTTACACACCTTTGTAAAGATTTAGTCCTTCCTAATTTAAATGGATTAATTCATGAGTGTAACGATAATATTATTGTTATTAAATGAATGAATATCTGGTGTGACACAAAATTGCATGACACTTATCTACTACATAAAATGTTTACACAAAATTTTTTCATTTACATTTAGATGGATAATACCTGCTAGCTTCCTCATTTTGAAGTTGTCTGTATATCATATGCTTTGTTTTGTAAGCACTTAGGCAAATTTGAGGGATCGCATGCAAGAAGCTTCATTATGAAATAGCTAAAAACTTATATCATAACGTTGTATTAGTCAACAAATATATTAAATAAGCATGCATGTGTGTTGACCATTTTCCATATTATACAATATTGAAACAAAATATGTATTGTTTGCATAAGTTGTTGGTCCTCACCATGTCACCAGGTTATCTACATTTTTCATGATCAAAAGCGTGTAGTTGAAGTTGTTTATCGAAACAAACTATTAACTAACAACCATTAAAGCTACATTGTTACAAAATACAAATAGGAATGACATTGATTGCTAGAATGTGAATTGAACATTTATGCGCATTAGTAATAAGTAATTAGTAATACCTGAATATTAACATTCCTATAGTTATGCAAATCCATATTAAATACAAAGCCATAACAGGTAATATCTTTACAAATTACCTGTATAACATCTTTTTTGTGTAGGCATAAAAGAATTTTACATTTGGAAAACTAATATATTTATATTAATGTATATTTACTATATTAGCAATAAAGTCTGAATAGGATTTTCAACTTGTGCTAATAAGTATTACATATTAATAAATCAACTTATAACATGCGCGAGTTAAAGCTTGGACTGAATATACGATAGCACATTAGCTTGAAGAGCTTAATGTTTATTGAAAAGTGTAAAAGTCATTATCTATGCACTATGGACTTGGACTATTACCTAGAGATAAAATAATCTATGTTTCGTACTCCGTTTAGCCTAATACTAATGGCGTCATCTTCCTCACATGATACTAATGGCAGCTCCAATTCTTTTGCTTCTCATGTGCAATTAGAGAGTTATTATTTTGCTTTATAAAAAGATTTGGGCGCGTCTTTTAATGTAAATCGTTTCACATCTCCAAAACGTGTTAATTAGATTGATTCTTTACAAAAAATAAAATCAGATAACATGTGTTTTCGTTGTGGCGGTAAAGGACACTGGGTTAAATTCTGTAGGATTCTATTATCTGTTTTAAGTGCAAGAAAAGTGGTCATAAGGGTTTTAATTGCAAGAATTTTCATATTATTCCAGAAATGGCGAAGAATTTATCTGAAGTAGAGAAGGGTTGTGAGGTTTTCATCTCGTCGGAGGATATTGCAGATGATCTTCGTAGTGCTTCTTCTTGGGTGGTTATTTCAATAGTGAGGGTTGCTTTTTCTATGAATCGGATTGAAGATCTTCTCTATTCTAATTTTTGTGGCATGGTTCTAGTAATTGGTCTTGGAGTGTGAAGAGGTGGTGTAATGACTATCGTCAAGATCCCGAGGGGTTTTTTTAACTGGTGATATTATTAGCACAATTGCATGCACGAATGGAGTTCTTGGATTAAAGCATTAGAGTTTGCAAGAGGGCGGCAAGAAAGTGAGGAATAGAGAGAGAATTTGGATTGTTTTGAAAGATCTTCCCATTGTTTTTAGAGATCTGGATTTGTTGAGAACTGTGTTAGACAAGGTTGGTTTGGTTTGACGATTGCAAGAAGACTTTATTCACACAGCTGATTATTCTTCTCTTAAGGTTGAAATTGAAGTTGCAACGCCGATCGTTGTGCGCCCTTTGCTCAAAATATTTACTGATGACTACTATCATGAAGTCCCGATTAAGCGTTTCTTTGGTGATCCTTATTCATGTCTGGATTCATTTAGCTTTAAAGAAAATGTGTTTGAAAAAGGAATGGATGGTAAATTGAAGATCTGGAGGAAAACTAGTGTATTTGATGTTTTAGACACTCATAATATGGGAGGAGCAGGTAGCTTCGGTAATCCTATTGTTCTTCCTTCTACCGATAATGGGAATTCTGTTAGCAACGAGGAGGTTATGAAGGAGGAGACTGCTATTAAGCTTGGCATTGGAAATATTGATGATTCCATGGAGCTTTAGTTGTTAATGCTGATAGGTAGGAGGTTGACATTCAGGAGGAGGAATCTAGCAGGAAGATGGACACTATCAAAGGCAAATCTGTGGTAGGAGCTAGTGGGGGAGTTTCATTGCTTAGAGAAGTGCCAGAAACTTGGGAGATGGTGCAGCTGGACATCTACTTGAAGGTAGTGTTTTTATTCCAGCTATTATTAATACTTTATCTTTTGAGCAAATTTATAACGTTGTTAAAAGTTCGGGTGTTATATTGAGCAATGGTGATAGTGATATTTTGGATTTCAAGGAGAAAAAATTGGGAGGGTCAACAATTTGAAATGATAATAGTTTCTTGGAATGTTAGGGGTTTGGGCATTCCTAAGAAATGCCAAAGGGTTAAGAATTATTTGAATTCCACTAAGCCTGATATCATTCTTTTGCAAGAAACTAAAATTGAATGTCCTATTTCTTTTTTGTTTAATGCTTTGGGGAATACCTGTGTTGATTCTTAGAGTTTTTTGGAAGCTATTGATAGTGCGGGAGGGATGTTCATTGGTTGGAATAGTAGATTGTGGAGTTTGAGGCAGGAATTTAAATACAAACATTCTTTGCATGTGGTCTTGTCTTGTAGTAGTTCTGGGGTTTTGTACTTCATTTCAAATGCATATGGTCCACATACTAGGAGGAGTAGGACGGAATTATGGGAGGAAGTTATTGCTTTTAAAAATTTGTTAGTAGGACCATGGATTATTGGTGGTGATTGGAATACGTCCAGATTTATTGATGAAAGAAGTAATAGAGGTAGTGGATATTTAGGGGATATGGAGGATTTTAGTGACTTTATTAGTGATTGCAATATTATTGATTTACGCCTTACTAATAGAAAATATACTTGGAGTAATGGTAGAGAGAATCCATCTTTAGTTAAACTTGATAGATTTTTTATAAACCCAAAATTTGAAAATTTGCATCCCTTATCCTTTCAAAAAGGACTTGCTAATATAATTTTTGATCATTGCCCAATTGTCTATGACTCGGGTGATAATGTGAAATTTAAGAAGTTGTTAAAGTTTGAGAAATTGTGGTGTTTAGAAGAAGGATTTGGAGAAATGATTAAGTCTAAATGGCTTACTTTTCCGAGTTGTAGTGATGCTGCTAGAAATGTTGTTGATAAATTGAAATTTCTAAGGAGATTTTTGATGAAATGGAATAAAGAAGTTGTTGGTAATATTAAGTCGAGGAAGGAAAAGTTAGAGAATGAAATCCTAGACCTTAATATTTTAGAAGAGTCTGGTGGTTTAGATGAGGATGAAAGAAACTGTTTGCAGCTTAAAGAAAAGGAATTACTAAAACTCATAGATCAAGAGGAAATATTATGGAGGCAAAGAGCTCATACTCAATGGTTGAAGGAAGTTGATAGAAACACTAGTTATTTTCATAGAGTGGCTAATGGTAGAAGGAGATCTAATAGGATTTGTAGTGTGCTGTGTGATGATAAAGAAATTTCCAAGCAAGATGAGTTGAATGGTGCTTTTACTGAATATTATAAATCTATTTTGGGAAGTTGTAATGAGGAGAGATTTGAGGCTGAGTGGAATGTACTATACCCTAATATGCTTGATCTGTCTTCATTGGATGCTCCATTCACTAAAGAAGAAGTTGTTTGTGCTTTGAATGAGATGCCTGGTGATAAAGCTCCAGGGCCGGATGGGTTTTCTAATTTCTTATTTAAGAAATATTGGAATTGGCTAAAAGTTGATATTATGAAAATGTTTGAGGAATTTTATGCTGGTAAGCTAAACTTAGAGAAACTTAATTGTGCTAATATTATTCTTTTGTCTAAGAAGGAAGGTTCTCTGTCATTAGCTGATTTCAGACCTATTAGTTTATTAAATAGTACCTATAAACTCATTACTAAGGTTCTTACGAATAGGCTTAAATTGAAGATGGATGTTTTGATTGATAAGTCACAGACAACATTTATACAGGGGAGATTTATTTTGGATAGAGCTGCTATGGTGCAAGAAGTTATTTCTTTTTGTGATAAGAATATGATTCCTTGTGCTATAATAAAGCTAGATTTTGCTAAAGCTTTTGATACTGTGGACTGGAATTTTTTACTGGATACTTTATTTGCTAGAGGCTTTGGAAGTAAGTGGATGAATTGGATTAAATATTTATTGTGGTCTAGTAGATCATGTGTTTGTGTGAATGGTGTTCCTGGGAGTATGATTAAATCAAAAAGGGGTTTGAGGCAGGGGGACCCATTATCCCCTTTGCTTTTTGATATTGTTGTTGATGTATTTTCTCAGATTCTTAGAGTAGCCATCCAAAACAATATAATTAAAAGTTTTAGTTGTGACGTTATTTCAGATGGATTCTCTTCTCTTCATTATGATGATACTGTTTTGTTTAGCAGTACTGAATGCAAATATATTGCAGCTTTGGAGATAATTTTGTATGCTTTTGAGAAACTTTCTGGTTTGAAAATTAACTTCCATAAGAGCTCTGTTTTGACAGTAGGAAGTCAATGTGCTGTTTCGATTGCTAATATGTTGAATTGTCAGGTGGGTAGTTATCGTCTGTCTTACCTTAACTTAAATATTAGGTCTGGTAAGTTATTAAGAAAAGACTGACAAATGCTTATTGAAAAATTTGATATTAGATTGGCAAGATGGAAGAGTTCTACTCTATCTAGAGCTGGAAGATTGATTCTCATTAATGCAGTTTTATCTGCTATTCCTTTGTACTGGTTATCTTTTCACAAATGTTCGGTATGGTTGTTGAAGAGAATTGATTGTATTAGGAGAGATTTCTTTTGGCATGCTGTGAAAGATGGTAGTGCTTTGAGTTGCTTAGTATCTTGGAACCAAGTGTGCAAGTCGAAAGTTCAGGGTGGATTGGGTGTGTTAGATATTTCTGATATGAATAATGCTTTATTATGTAGATGGATTTGGGATTTGATTAATCATAAGGAAGTTTTTTGGTGTAAATGGTGACTAATCTTTACTTTAATGGCTGTTTTCATTGGGATGTAACTGTTAACAATTGCTCTGTATTTTGGAAGAATATTTGGAAGTTAGACCCTTTGTTTAGACTGGGTACTAAATGTTTGCTTAATAATGGGAAGAATATTTTGTTTTGGCATGACAGATGGCTATTAAATATTCCTATTGCATGTGAATGTAAGGAGTTGTATGATATTTCTTTAAATAAATACAGTTCTGTTCATGATGTTTATAAAGGCTCGAATTTGGATTTTAAATGGGATCTTACATTTTCAAGAATTTTGGAAGGTAATAGTTTGAGGCAGTTCATTCTTTTATCAGAATTGTTGGAAAAAGTGAGGCTGGACTCTGTTGATAAAGATGAGTTTTTGTGGGCTCTGGATAATAAAGGCTTTACTGTCAAGCCATTTTACAAGTTGTTGAATTTTCTGGTGTGAAATTTGTGGGTTTTGATTGTATATGGAAGATTAAGGTTCCATCGAAGGTTAAAATTCATATGTGGGTGTTAATGCATGGGAAGCTTAATACGATTTCTTTGCTAAGGAAGAAGAAAATGGTGGTGAATGATAAATGTTTTCTCTGCAATACTGAAAATGAGGATTATGCTCATTTATTCATTGACTGTGATTTCAGTTTTTATGTGTGGACTAAATGCATGGTTCGATTGGGTTTTGACTTAGAGTGGGGTGCTTTTCTTTATAATCAGTTTGAGTATTGGAATTATGGCAGATTTTCTATAGCAGACTGTGAGAAAAGAGTTGTTTGAATTGTTGAATCTTGCTTTTTGTTGGGCTCTTTGGCATGAAAGAAATAGAAGATGTTTTTTCGAATTTTATAAAAGTTCCAATGCTGTTTTGTTTTTCTATTTTGAAGTTTGTATACATGTGGGCAGGAGTGGAGAGATGGAAGCATGTAGATGTGATTGACTGTGTTGCTGCAAGGGTTAGTAAGAGAAGGTGAGTAGGAGCTGTTGATACTGAAGATGCTTCTTTTGTTTGAAGCTGCGTTTTATGGGCGGTTGGGGTTGTTCATCTTTTGTTGTTTTGGTTGGTGTTGATATTGTTGTATATTTTGGGTTTTTTTCTGCTAGTACGTGTTGTATTTTTTTGTATAATTTGTTGTACAGTCTGGTGCTGGTTAGTCATGCTGTGAAGCTTTTTGTGTTTTGTATTATAATGGGTTGTTGTGTGTTGTTTTGTGTTGTACTATACTGTGATATGTTTATATAATATGGTGTGATCTAGTTGGATCACTACCTTTTATTTCAAAAATCTATGTTTCATACAAAGAAAATTGTAAGGTGTAAGCAACAAACGAAGGTAAAAAACAATTTAAGACTAACTCAAGTCAACTTGCAGAGCTTATCAAAAATAATAGATAAACTGACATCCTTTGCCATTCTATATAAAGTTCAAATCTCTTCTTCAGTTGGATTTGTCCTTCCCCTATTTAAACCAAAAAAATAAGTCAAATAAAAAAACAATGGTATAAAAAGTTCGAATTTATGGAAAAGAAGATGAAACCTGTAAAGTCCCTTCTCCTTAGGTATTCATTTAGGGTATTTTGTCCTAGATTATGCACATAAAATTTAAGTTAACACTCTATCTCTGTCGTTTTAACACGTACAGTATTATATATGGAATGCAACAATTTCATTAGTTTTTTATGTATGTTCTAAACATATCAAAAATATTAAGGAAGGTAAAATCTCCAAATCAGACCCAAAATACAATAATCTCCATAAAATGTTCTATGGATGCGTAAAGATAATACATCAAACTACTAAATAAACGCGCAAATTCATGGATCATGCCATAAGAACGTATGGTAACAGATCACATCATGACTGTAATAAAAGTAAATAAAAAAATGCTGTACATACAATAATTTAAGGGTAAGAATTTGTTGCCTAAATAGATAAATAACAAACTATGCATTCTTCTTTTATGCTTTTATGATATTTATGAACTTTCTAAAAATATGTATAATTTAAAGGTGCAACAGGAATATAAGGTACTAAGTATAGATTATGAGAATAAGATGTTTTGTCAAGCCTGAAAGAACAAATGACTTCTCAAACTAAGTTATGAACCAAGCAAATGTATGTATTGCATTTATCTACAATTTTCAATAACTAAAGCATAAAAAAATATACATACGACCATTTTTCAAGTTGAGAAGGAAAAAAAGAATAATCATAACATGCCCATTTTCTTTGTTCAAGTTTTTACCTTTAGGGATATATAGTTTCAAGGAACTTCAATTTACAATCCTAAGCTCCTAAATTATACAATTGAATTTACGCAATCAGAGCCAAAATTTAACCTAAACATGAGAAATCGCCGATTTTGCTAATTAAAAAACAAAATGTAAAATATTTAATGTAATAAGAAAATCAAGTGTTTGGCTTGAAAGGAACCAATTCTTTGCTGTAACAACCCACAATTTTTTTAAATATTTTAAATGAAAATTCATTTGAAACATTGAATATAATTATTTTAAAATTTGATAAATTTGGAAATTTAATGTAATATTTTGGGATTTGATGTGAAATGTTCTTCCAAATTTAATAAAATAAAGATTTATCTTAAAATGCAAATCTTGGTCAACTTTGGTCAAAGTTTGACTTTCTGTGAAAAATTTAAAATTTGAATTTTGAACTTTTACTTTTTTTACGAAGATGGATTTAATTCTAACATTTTCTTTGTTTTCCGTTTTGTAAAATTTTGATTTCTACTTCTAAAAATTTACAAATTTTGGCGTATTACACGTAGTTATTTTCCTATAACATTTATCTTATTTTCATTTTGATTTTGGGCTTGTACTATTGGGCTAGGAATTTCTTTAGTAGATGAGAAGCCAAATGATTGAGATGACTATATAATATCCTAGGATTTTGCTAGACTCTTCATTTTCATTTGTGCCTCCGCAGAAAGAAATTAATGTAAGTTTTTCTTCTTCCTCTTCCTCCTCAAAAACCCTAGACTTCTCCTCTAAAATTTCTCCTTCCTCCTTCCTCAAATTTCGGCCATGCTCATCACCACACCCATCTCCTCTTCCTCCAACAAAAAAAACCCTAGCCAAAACCACTTCTCCTCCTTCCTTTTTCCCTTCCTCTTCAACAAATTTCGGCCTCCACTCCTCTTCTTCCCACCACAAACCCTATAGCCGAACCATCACCTCACCCTTCCCCTTGCTTTGCCTTGGCTGTGACCACCTTCTCCACAACCAAACCCTAACCCTAGCCTAGACCGAACCCAAACCCTAACCCTATCCTTAGCCGAACCAAACCCCACCCAAATCTAGCCTAGACCGAACCCAAACAAACCCTAGACCAAACCTATATGTCCCTTTGACAAGCCCTTTCATATGTTTACCAATTTATAATTAAAAAAATTCTACTTTTATTTTCTGTGCGAATTCTATTTTTTTACATTGAAATTTATTTTATTTTTTCAAAGCTTTGGATTTGGATTATCCTCCCACTCAAGCTTGTCCGTAATTGTCGTGCTTATTGTAGTCGTTGTGCTGTGTTTGGAATCACTTCTCTAACCAAAGAAGGTGAGTAATCACTCTTGACAACATACTTATATTTTGGTGAATTGACGACAATTGAATTGTATGGATATGTATATGCAAGTTAGAAATTTCATCTATGTTTTATTATGTTATTTCCTATGATATTAAACCTGTTGTGATCATATGCCATGATATGTTATTTATTATTCTGTTTATTTCATATTCTGTTCTCACACTGCAAGTTCCTTCACTATGGATTGAAATGATACATACCCGAATGATCTTTAGATTAAGGAAATTGTTATGGGCTGAAATGATATGCCTAAGCAATTTTATTTGACTTGGGATTGCGGGTTTGAAATGATATAAAACCCTAAAAATTAATAAATTGCGGATTGAAATGATATATGTCCGTATTTACTTGACCCGAGAATTTTATACAGACTCCGTGGTTGATTTGAAATGATTTTCTAAAAATTATTAAGTATTTTGGATTTCTATATATGAATCTCAACTAAAATTTAATGTAAGAATTTCTGTGAATTTGTTTACATGAGTTAAATTTTTTATAAGAAATAAATAGTTGGAAATGTAAATTTTGGAATCTAATTTACAGAATGAAGGTTAATTGAAATTTAATAATCCGATTTGACTTAATAATGGTATTTTATTATAATCTATAAATTGTAAGTTTTAATTCATGTAATAGTGATTAAAATGATAAATTGTTTTTTTTTTTGGAAAAAAAAATGTAAGTTAAAACGTACATTTGACATGTAAGTTTTAACTAATGTAAATGGTATAACTTAGGTAATAAAAATGATAAATGTTATTTACTGAAAGGAAAATAAAGTGTAAGTTAATAACGTACTTTTAACTTAGCATAAGGATTTCAGCTTTAAATTTTGACATTATAGTAACAAAGTTATTTAACTAAAGGTGTGGTTTCTTTAATGACCAAATAGCTAAAATTAGAGTAATATAATAGGAATGATATAATGACTATGATAAAAACTGTATGTATATTTATATTATTTGATTTTATAAACTATTGTAGTAGGAAGTATTACAGTAACATTTCTGCACTGCTACGATTTCTTACAGTAACAATTCTGCACTACTGCGATTTCTTACAGTAACAATTCTACACTGCTGCGAATGCTTACAGTAACAATTATGCACTGCTGCGAATGCTTACAGTAACATTTCTGCACTGCTGCGAATGCTTACAGTAACATTTCTGCACTGCTGCGTTTTCTTAAAAGTGGCATTTCCAGAATGCTACAAAATTTTCTAAAGGGTTATAGTTCTGAATGTTATGGTTCTAAAGGTTACATTTTTAAAGTGCTATGATCTCTAAATTTTTACGTTTTCAAGGGGTTATAATTAAATGAAATTTGGAAGTGTTACAACTTTGGAAAAAATGAATAATATTTTAAAGAATAATGACATTGGATTTATGAGGTTTTGAAATGAATATGTTTGATATGAAATATAAACCATTTGAAATTGAAATAACCACGGGTTATAATAACGCTTGGTTGTTAAAGGGACGAGGATCGGATATGGGCATACTCTCTGTCGATACCGAAAACCACTTTAACAACTGTGTACGCGGTGGAGATTCCAAAATGAAGTAGGATGCTGGCGACGATCCTAAAGGTATACATACGTGGACCTAACTCCCGTGAGTTAGCATAAGATGGCTAAAACAGGAGCAATTGACGGGCCAAGTGAGGTAGCTCCTCCGATCGGACACACTTCATCGTTAGCCATTCTATTACATTGTGATTGATTTGGTGCGCACCTTTGATTCGGGAGTATGGATCGAGTTGGGCGGTAGGTTCGGCTATGCGTTACCAAAAGTCCAGAAGTGTAATTGGTATATCCACCCTGGCATTGCCTAGTTGTGTCGTGTCACCTACCCTAGCGTGCCTTCTACGAGTTTGTTTTGTACCATACCTATGGGGTGCCCTCTAACGACGTCCAGTACGGGCGGGATTACGGTACTGTATAGACTATGGGAATATATAAAATGTGTTAAGGGGGAAATGGGTAACGCCTTAACGCTATTTTAATAGTTTACTTTACTTTAGACATTATTATAATATCGTATATTACTACATAGTAGATAGTTTAATGGATCCTTAAAGGATGGGCGATCCCAAGCATCCTTTAAGTTACTGATGCATTTCCTTTGTAGTTCACTTGAGTTGATTTACATTTTATAAGTATGTATGTACTGACTCGAGTGTTTTGTGTTTTGCTATACGCTCGGGTCAGCCTGAGTATCACAACTTTGGATTCATCTTTTGGAGCTAGAGATCTGTTGGAGATTTAGCTATTTATCTATCTGTCATTTCTATTTCAGTTATTTCCATTCAGCTTTGTTTATGTATTAGTGAACCTATGTATTTGGATTTTCTGTTGTATCTGTTTTCAGACTCTGGTATTTTGTATTTGTTTTGAGACTTTGTATCTAGTAGCTTCATGAACTACTATGTTTATTTTATTCCGCTGCGAGTTATTCTGATATTCTATGTTTGTGATTCTATGATTGATTTTATTTGCCCAAAATTTTATTAACAATATGTTGTTTTGAATTATTCAAGCCTGACATGTGTGGTTTTATTGTTGATTTGAATGGTCCAAAACGGCGGGATGTTACAGTTGGTATCAGAGCTTTGGTTTTAGGCAAACCTTAGCCTATGGGGCAAAAACTCATTAGAGATAGGGTAGAAATACCCTAGAATGAGTGAAATCAGGCTTAGAATCATTCTTTGTGAGAGAACGTATTTTCAAGTATAAAATGGTTTTCAAATGATTTTCCAAGGATTATTTTGGATATAAAATTTTCTTATTTCGAAATCAAATTCCTTTTCTTAGAATTTCCCTTCTTTTTGAAACCACCTTGTTTAATAGAATTCTTTGATTAGGATTTCCATTCTAGTTGAATCTTGTCTTTTGTATTTCTCCTTTATCTTGGTCCTAAAAAAATTCATTCTTGAATTTCCAGGATGAATCGTAGGAATGCCAGAGGTCAGGGTCGTGGTGTTGCCCCAGTTCCAGCACCAGTTGCACCCATTAGGTTTACCATTCTCTATAAGGAGTTCACTCAGCTAGGTGGTTTTTGTCACTAAGTCTGATGGTTCTTTGAGGATGTGTGTTGATTATAGGGAGCTGAACAAGCTCACTATGAAAAACAGATATCCAATGCCTCGTATTAATGATATGTTCGATCAGCTTTATGGAGCTACTGTATTTTCTCAGCTCGATCTTGCCATCTGTTTCCACCAGCTCAGAATTGCCAAGGAAAGTATTCCCAAAACTGCTTTCGTTTTGAGGATGGTTTCTTTGAATGGTTAGTTATGCCTTTTGGTTTGACTAATGCCCCTACTTTCTTTGTTGACCTTATGAATCGTGTCTTTCGTGATGTTCTTAATAAGTTTGTTCTAGTCTTCGTCGACGATATTCTTGTTTTGTCTAAGTCAGAGGAGGAGCATGAATCTCATTTGAGCTTTGTTCTAGGAACTCTCAGGAGTCATCAGTTGAAGGCTAAATTCTCGAAATGCCATTTCTGAAAAGATGAAGTCCGATTTCTTGGACATATTGTTTCTGGTAATGGAGTTTCTGTTGATCCAGTTAAGATCGCTGCAATCAATGTAAGTCTATCTTCTCTTCTTTCCTTTGTACATTAATTATTCTATCTCTTTCTTGGTTATTATTCCCCCTATTCTATTTTAGAATTGGGAAACTCCTAGGACTCTATCTGATATCCGTAGTTTTCTGGGCCTTGCCGGTTATTATCGGAGATTCGTTGAGAATTTTGCTCGGATTGCTGCACCTCTCACCGCTCTAATTCATAAGAATGCTAAGTTTAGATGGAATGATAAGTGTGAAGCTGCATTCAATGAGTTGAAGCACAAGCTTACTTTCGCGCCAGTTCTTACCGTTCCAAGTGGAAATGAGGGATTAACGGTATACACTAATGCCAGTCGTGAAGGTTTGGGAGCCGTTCTGATGCAGGATGGGAAGGTTATCGCTTATGCCAGTCGTTAGTTGAAGACTCATGAAGCTAATTATGCAGCCCATTATTTGGAATTGCTTGCCGTAGTTTTTCCTTTGAAGCTTTGGAGACATCATCTATTAGGAACTAAGTTTGAGCTCTTTATGGATCATAAGTCTTTGAAATATATTTTCACCCAGAAGGACTTGAATTTGAGGCAAGTTAGGTGGTTAGAGTTCCTTGCTTCTTATGACCCTGACATCAACTATACCCCTGGGAAAGCTAATGTTGTAGTCGATGCTTTGAGTAGGAAGAAGGAGATGTTATGTCAGCTTGTTGTTCCTTCTCCTCTTATGGATCGTATTGTTGCTAAGCAGGATGAGGATATGATAATTAGGCTTATTAAGGAAAATGTTCGTAGTAGGGTTGGTGGTGGTAGCCAAGATGGTAGTGGAGCTCAGATCGATGATAAAGGGATTTTAAGGATTAATAATCGGATTTGCGTCCCGAATGTCGATGGATTGACGCAAGAGTTACTTCGGGAAAATCATCGATCTAGACTTTCTATTCATCCAGGTGTGACGAAGATGTACCATGATATGAAGAAGCTACATTGGTGGAGTGGTATGAAGCGTGATATCTCCCTTTTTGTTAGTAGATGTGCAACTTGTCAATAGGTTAAGGCTGATCATCAGAAGACCGCTGGATTATTGCAACCCCTTGAGGTTCCCAAATGGGAAATGGGAACAAGTTTCTATGGATTTTATTGATGGTTTACCCGAGGACAAGGAGAGGTAATGAGATTATTTGGGTAATTGTGGATAGATTGACCAAGTCAGCTCATTTCATTCCGATCAGGTCCAACCGTTCTGCTTCGAGTTTAGCTGAGATTTATATGAGAGAGATTGTTTGTCTTCATGGTGTTCCGATCAGTATTGTTTGTGATAGAGATCCCATCTTTACCAGTTAGTTTTGGAAAGCTTTTCAGGAATCTTTAGGTACTCGTCTGAATCTGAGCACTGCTTACCATCCGTAGACCGACAGTCAAACGGAAAGAGTGAATCAGACTCTGGAAGATCTTCTTCGTGCCTGTGTCCTTGATTATGGAGGATCTTGGGAAGATCATCTCCATCTCGTTGAATTCACCTATAACAATAGTTATTAGGTATAATCTCAAATATCTGTTTAAGGTTGTCTTAAACATTTATCTATCTTATCCCATTTTTTTTGAATTCAGGCTAGTATCGCAATGGCTCCATTTGCTGCTCTTTATGGACGCCCTTGCAAATCTCCATCTTGCTAGATTGAATCCGGTAATTGTTTGGTTCTTGGTCCTAATATGATTCTAGAAGCATCTGAGAAGGTTGAGGAGATTAGGAGACAGATGAGGATTGCTCAGGATAGACAGAAGAAGTATGCTGACAGGCGTAGGAGGAATTTAGAATTTCTGTTGGTGATAAGGTTTTCCTTAAGGTCTCTCCATTAAGAAATGTGATTCGTTTTGGTCGGAGAGGGAAGCTCGCTCCTAGGTTTATTGGTCCTTTTTGCATCTTAGAGAGAGTTGGTTCCTTAGCTTACCGTTTGGATTTGCCTGAGAAGCTTTCTGGAGTGCATAATGTGTTCCATGTTTCACATCTTCGTCGGTATCTTCATGATCCATCTTTGATTGTCCAACCTTCTGCTCTTGAGAGTTTGGATGTTGAGCCGAACCTTACTGTCGAGTGGAAGCCACTTCATATTATCGATAGAGGTACGAAGCAGCTACGAATAAAATCTGTCAACCTGGTCAAAGTGCAATGGAGAACTGATGATCCGGATTGTACTTAGGAAACGGAGGAGAGCATTCGTGCTTCAAATTCGAAATTGTTTGTTCCAGGTACTATTTGTTATCCTACCTTATCCTTCTTTATTTTCTGGGTCTCGTTCCTTTTCGAGGACGAAAAGTTTTGAGTGGGGGAGAATGTAACAACCCGCAAATTTTGAAAATATTTTAAATGAAAATTCATTTGAAACTTTGAATATAATTATTTTAAAATTTGATAAATTTGGAAATTTAATGTAATATTTTGGGATTTGATGTGAAATGTTCTTCCAAATTTAATAAAATAAAGATTTTTCTTAAAATGCAAATTTTGGTCAATTTTGGTCAAAGTTTGACTTTCTGTAAAAAATTTAAAATTTGAATTTTGAACTTTTACTTTTTTTATGAAGATGGATTTAATTCTAACATTTTCTTTGTTTTTTGTTTTGTAAAATTTTGATTTCTACTTCTCAAAATTTCAAAATTTTGGCGTATTACACGCAATTATTTTCCAATAACATTTATCTTATTTACATTTTGATTTTGGGCTTGTACTATTGGGCTAGGAATTTCTTTAGTAGATGAGAAGCCACATGATTGAGATGACTATATAATATCCTAGGGTTTTGCTAGACTCTTCATTTTCATTTGTGCCTTCGCAGAAAGAAATTAATGTAAGTTTTTCTTCTTCCTCTTCCTCCTCAAAAACCCTAGACTTCTCCTCTAAAATTTCTCCTTCCTCCTTCCTCAAATTTCGGCCATGCTCATCACCACACCCATCTCCTCTTCCTCCAACATAAAAAGTCCCTAGCCAAAACCACTTCTCCTCCTTCCTTTTTCCCTTCCTCTTCAACAAATTTTGGCCTCCACTCCTCTTCTTCCCACCACAAACCCTATAGCCGAACCATAACCTCACCCTTCCCCTTGCTTTGCCTTGGCCGTGACCACCTTCTCTACAACCAAACCCTAACCCTAGCCTAGACCGAACCTAAACCCTAACCCTAGCCCTAGCTGAACCAAACCCCACCCAAATCTAGCCTAGACCGAACACAAACAAACCCTAGACCAAACCTATGAGTCCCTTTGACAAGCCCTTTCATATGTTTACCAATATATAATTAAAAAAAATCGACTTTTATTTTCTGTGCGAATTCTATTTTTTTACATTGAAATTTATTTTATTTTTTCAAAGCTTTGGATTTGGATTCTCCTCCCACTCATGCTTGTCCGTAATTGTCGTGCTTTTTGTAGTCGTTGTGTTGTGTTTGGAATCACTTCTCTAACCAAAGAAGGTGAGTAATCACTCTTGACAACATACTTATATTTTGGTGAATTGACGACAAATGAATTATATGGATATGTATATGCAAGTTAGAAATTTCACCTATGTTTTATTATGTTATTTCCTATGATATTAAACCTGTTGTGATCATATGCCATGATATGTTATTTATTGTTCTGTTTATTTCATATTCTGTTCTCACACTGCAAGTTCCTTCACTATGGGTTGAAATGATACATACCCGAATGATCTTTAGATTAAGGAAATTGTTATGGGCTGAAATGATAAGCCTAAGAAATTTTATTTGACTTGGGATTGCGGATTTGAAATGATATAAAACCCTAAGAATTAATAAACTGCTGATTGAAATGATATATGTCCGTATTTACTTGACCCTAGGGTAGAGAATTTTATACAGACTCCGTGGTTGATTTAAAATGATTTTCTAAAAATTATTAAGTATTTTGGATTTCTATATATGAATCTCAACTAAAATTTAATGTAATAATTTCTGTGAATTTGTTTACATGAGTTAAATTTTTTATAAGAAATAAATAGTTGGAAATGTAAATTTTAGAATCTAATTTACAGAATGAAGGTTAATTGAAATTTAATAATCCGATTTGACTTAATAATGGTATTTTATTCTAACCTATAAATTGTAAGTTTTAATTCATGTAATAGTGATTAAAATGATAAATGGTTTTTTTTTCGAAAAAAAATGTAAGTTAAAACGTACATTTGACATGTAAGTTTTAACTAATGTAAATGGTATAACTTAGGTAATAAAAATGATAAATGTTATTTACTGAAAGGAAAATAAAGTGTAAGTTAATAACGTACTTTTAACTTAGCATAAGGATTTCAGCTTTAAATTTTGACATTATAGTAACAAAGTTATTTAACTAAAGGTGTGGTTTCTTTAATGACCAAATAGCTAAAATTAGAGTAATATAATAGGAATGATATAATGACTATGATAAAAACTGTATGTATATATATATTATTTGATTTTATAAACTATTGTAGTAGGAAGTATTACAGTAACATTTCTGCACTGCTATGATTTCTTACAGTAACAATTCTGCACTACTGCGATTTCTTACAGTAACAATTCTACACTGCTGCGAATGCTTACAGCAACAATTCTGCACTGTTGCGAATGCTTACAGTAACATTTCTGCACTGCTGCGAATGCTTACAGTAACATTTCTGCACTGCTGCGTTTTCTTAAAAGTGGCATTTCCAGAATGCTACAAAATTTTCTAAAGGGTTATAGTTCTGAATGTTATGGTTCTAAAGGTTACATTTTTAAAGTTCTATGATCTCTAAATTTTTACGTTTTCAAGGGGTTATAATTAAATGAAATTTGGAAGTGTTACAACTTTGGAAAAAATGAATAATATTTTAAAGAATAATGACATTGGATTTATGAGGTTTTGAAATGAATGTGTTTGATATGAAATATAAACCATTTGAAATTGAAATAACCACGGGTTATAATAACGTTTGGTTGTTAAAGGGACCAGGATCGGATATGGGCATACTCTCTGTCGATACCGAAAACCACTTTAACAACTGTGTACGCGGTGGAGATTCCAAAATGAAGTAGGATGCTGGCGACGATCCTAAAGGTATACATACGTGGACCTAACTCCCGTGAGTTAGCATAAGATGGCTAAAACAGGAGCAATTGACGGGCCAAGTGAGGTAGCTCCTCCGATCGGACACACTTCATCGTTAGCCATTCTATTACATTGTGATTGATTTGGTGCGCACCTTTGATTTGGGAGTATGGATCGAGTTGGGCGGTAGGTTCAGCTATGCGTTACCAAAAGTCCAGAAGTGTAATTGGTATATCCACCCTGGCATTGCCTAGTTGTGTCGTGTCACCTACCCTAGCGCGCCTTCTACGAGTTAGTTTTGTACCATACCTATGGGGTGCCCTCTAACGACGTCCAGTACGGGCGGGATTACGGTACTGTATAGACTATGGGAATATATAAAATGTGTTAAGGGGGAAATGGGTAACGCCTTAACGCTATTTTAATAGTTTACTTTACTTTAGACATTATTATAATATCGTATATTACTACATAGTAGATAGTTTAACGGATCCTTAAAGGATGGGCGATCCCAAGCATCCTTTAAGTTACTGATGCATTTCCTTTGTAGTTCACTTGAGTTGATTTACATTTTATAAGTATGTATGTACTGACTCGAGTGTTTTGTGTTTTGCTATACGCTCGGGTCAGCTTGAGTATCACAACTTTGGATTCATCTTTTGGAGCTAGAGATCTGTTGGAGATTTAGCTATTTATCTATCTGTCATTTCTATTTCAGTTATTTCCATTCAGCTTTGTTTATGTATTAGTGAACCTATGTATTTGGATTTTCTGTTGTATCTGTTTTCAGACTCTGGTATTTTGTATTTGTTTTGAGACTTTGTATCTAGTAGCTTCATGAACTACTATGTTTATTTTATTCCGCTGCGAGTTATTCTGATATTCTATGTCTGTGATTCTATGATTGATTTTATTTGCCCAAAATTTTATTAACAATATGTTGTTTTGAATTATTCAAGCCTGACATGTGTGGTTTTATTGTCGATTTGAATGGTCCAAAACGGCGGGATGTTACAGTTGGTATCAGAGCTTTGGTTTTAGGCAAACCTTAGCCTATGGGGCAAAAACTCATTAGAGATAGGGTAGAAATACCCTAGAATGAGTGAAATCAGGCTTAGAATCATTATTTGTGAGAGAACGTATTTTCAAGTATAAAATGGTTTTCAAATGATTTTCCAAGGATTATTTTGGATATAAAATTTTCTTATTTCGAAATCAAATTCCTTTTCTTAGAATTTCCCTTCTTTTTGAAACCACCTTGTTTAATAGAATTCTTTGATTAGGATTTCCATTCTAGTTGAATCTTGTCTTTTGTATTTCTCCTTTATCTTGGTCCTAAAAAAATTCATTCTTGAATTTCCAGGATGAATCGTAGGAATGCCAGAGGTCAGGGTCGTGGTGTTGCCCCAGTTCCAGCACCAGTTGCACCCATTAGGTTTACCATTCTCTATAAGGAGTTCACTCAGCTAGGTGGTTTTTGTCACTAAGTCTGATGGTTCTTTGAGGATGTGTGTTGATTATAGGGAGCTGAACAAGCTCACTATGAAAAACAGATATCCAATGCTTCGTATTAATGATATGTTCGATCAGCTTTATGGAGCTACTGTATTTTCTCAGCTCGATCTTGCCATCGGTTTCCACCAGCTCAGAATTGCCAAGGAAAGTATTCCCAAAACTATTTTCGTTTTGAGGATGGTTTCTTTGAATGGTTAGTTATGCCTTTTGGTTTGACTAATGCCCCTACTTTCTTTGTTGACCTTATGAATCGTGTCTTTCGTGATGTTCTTAATAAGTTTGTTCTAGTCTTCGTCGACGATATTCTTGTTTTGTCTAAGTCAGAGGAGGAGCATGAATCTCATTTGAGCTTTGTTCTGGGAACTCTCAGGAGTCATCAGTTGAAGGCTAAATTCTCGAAATGCCATTTCTGAAAAGATGAAGTCCGATTTCTTGGACATATTGTTTCTGGTAATGGAGTTTCTGTTGATCCAGTTAAGATCGCTGCAATCAATGTAAGTCTATCTTCTCTTCTTTCCTTTGTACATTAATTATTCTATCTCTTTCTTGGTTATTATTCCCCCTATTCTATTTTAGAATTGGGAAACTCCTAGGACTCTATCTGATATCCGTAGTTTTCTGGGCCTTGCCGGTTATTATCGGAGATTCGTTGAGAATTTTGCTCGGATTGCTGCACCTCTCACCACTCTAATTCATAAGAATGCTAAGTTTAGATGGAATGATAAGTGTGAAGCTGCATTCAATGAGTTGAAGCACAAGCTTACTTTCGCGCCAGTTCTTACCGTTCCAAGTGGAAATGAGGGATTAACGGTATACACTAATGCCAGTCGTGAAGGTTTGGGAGCCGTTGTGATGCAGGATGGGAAGGTTATCGCTTATGCCAGTCGTTAGTTGAAGACTCATGAAGCTAATTATGCAGCCCATTATTTGGAATTGCTTGCCGTAGTTTTTCCTTTGAAGCTTTGGAGACATCATCTATTAGGAACTAAGTTTGAGCTCTTTATGGATCATAAGTCTTTGAAATATATTTTCACCCAGAAGGACTTGAATTTGAGGCAAGTTAGGTGGTTAGAGTTCCCTGCTTCTTATGACCCTGACATCAACTATACCCCCAGGAAAGCTAATGTTGTAGTCGATGCTTTGAGTAGGAAGAAGGAGATGTTATGTCAGCTTGTTGTTTCTTCTCCTCTTATGGATCGTATTGTTGCTAAGCAGGATGAGGATATGATAATTAGGCTTATTAAGGAAAATGTTCGTAGTAGGGTTGGTGGTGGTAGCCAAGATGGTAGTGGAGCTCAGATCGATGATAAAGGGATTTTAAGGATTAATAATCGGATTTGCGTCCCGAATGTCGATGGATTGAGGCAAGAGTTACTTCGGGAAAATCATCGGTCTAGACTTTCTATTCATCCAGGTGTGACGAAGATGTATCATGATATGAAGAAGCTGCATTGGTGGAGTGGTATGAAGCGTGATATCTCCCTTTTTGTTAGTAGATGTGCAACTTGTCAATAGGTTAAGGCTGATCATCAGAAGACCGCTGGATTATTGCAACCCCTTGAGGTTCCCAAATGGGAAATGGGAACAAGTTTCTATGGATTTTATTGATGGTTTACCCGAGGACAAGGAGAGGTAATGAGATTATTTGGGTAATTGTGGATAGATTGACCAAGTCAGCTCATTTCATTCCGATCAGGTCCAACCGTTCTGCTTCGAGTTTAGCTGAGATTTATATGAGAGAGATTGTTTGTCTTCATGGTGTTCCGATCAGTATTGTTTGTGATAGAGATCCCATCTTTACCAGTCAGTTTTGGAAAGCTTTTCAGGAATCTTTAGGTACTCGTTTGAATCTGAGCACTGCTTACCATCCGTAGACCGACAGTCAAACGGAAAGAGTGAATCAGACTCTGGAAGATCTTCTTCGTGCCTGTGTCCTTGATTATGGAGGATCTTGGGAAGATCATCTCCATCTCGTTGAATTCACCTATAACAATAGTTATTAGGTATAATCTCAAATATCTGTTTAAGGTTGTCTTAAACATTTATCTATCTTATCCCATTTTTTTTGAATTCAGGCTAGTATCGCAATGGCTCCATTTGCTGCTCTTTATGGACGCCCTTGCAAATCTCCATCTTGCTAGATTGAATCCAGTAATTGTTTGGTTCTTGGTCCTAATATGATTCTAGAAGCATCTGAGAAGGTTGAGGAGATTAGGAGACAGATGAGGATTGCTCAGGATAGACAGAAGAAGTATGCTGACAGGCGTAGGAGGAATTTAGAATTTCTGTTGGTGATCAGGTTTTCCTTAAGGTCTCTCCATTAAGAAATGTGATTCGTTTTGGTCGGAGAGGGAAGCTCGCTTCTAGGTTTATTGGTCCTTTTTGCATCTTAGAGAGAGTTGGTTCCTTAGCTTACCGTTTGGATTTGCCTGAGAAGCTTTCTGGAGTGCATAATGTGTTCCATGTTTCACATCTTCGTCGGTATCTTCCTGATCCATCTTTGATTGTCCAACCTTCTTCTCTTGAGAGTTTGGATGTTGAGCCGAACCTTACTGTCGAGAGGAAGCCACTTCGTATTATCGATAGAGGTACGAAGCAGCTACGAATAAAATCTGTCAACCTGGTCAAAGTGCAATGGAGAACTGATGATGCGGATTGTACTTAGGAAACGGAGGAGAGCATTCGTGCTTCAAATTCGAAATTGTTTGTTCCAGGTACTATTTGTTATCCTACCTTATCCTTCTTTATTTTCTGGGTCTCGTTCCTTTTCGAGGACGAAAAGTTTTGAGTGGGGGAGAATGTAACAACCCTCAAATTTTGAAAATATTTTAAATGAAAATTCATTTGAAACTTTGAATATAATTATTTTAAAATTTGATAAATTTGGAAATTTAATGTAATATTTTGGGATTTGATGTGAAATGTTCTTCCAAATTTAATAAAATAAAGATTTTTCTTAAAATGCAAATTTTGGTCAACTTTGGTCAAAGTTTGACTTTCTGTAAAAATTTTAAAATTTGAATTTTGAACTTTTACTTTTTTTATGAAGATGGATTTAATTCTAACATTTTCTTTGTTTTTTGTTTTGTAAAATTTTGATTTCTACTTCTCAAAATTTCAAAATTTTGGCGTATTACACGCAATTATTTTCCAATAACATTTATCTTATTTACATTTTGATTTTGGGCTTGTACTATTGGGCTAGGAATTTCTTTAGTAGATGAGAAGCCACATGATTGAGATGACTATATAATATCCTAGGGTTTTGCTAGACTCTTCATTTTCATTTGTGCCTTCGCAGAAAGAAATTAATGTAAGTTTTTCTTCTTCCTCTTCCTCCTCAAAAACCCTAGACTTCTCCTCTAAAATTTCTCCTTCCTCCTTCCTCAAATTTCGGCCATGCTCATCACCACACCCATCTCCTCTTCCTCCAACATAAAAAGACCCTAGCCAAAACCACTTCTCCTCCTTCCTTTTTCCCTTCCTCTTCAACAAATTTTGGCCTCCACTCCTCTTCTTCCCACCACAAACCCTATAGCCGAACCATAACCTCACCCTTCCCCTTGCTTTGCCTTGGCCGTGACCACCTTCTCTACAACCAAACCCTAACCCTAGTCTAGACCGAACCTAAACCCTAACCCTAGCCCTAGCTGAACCAAACCCCACCCAAATCTAGCCTAGACCGAACCCAAACAAACCCTAGACCAAACCTATGAGTCCCTTTGACAAGCCCTTTCATATGTTTACCAATATATAATTAAAAAAAATTGACTTTTATTTTCTGTGCGAATTCTATTTTTTTACATTGAAATTTATTTTATTTTTTCAAAGCTTTGGATTTGGATTCTCCTCCCACTCATGCTTGTCCGTAATTGTCGTGCTTTTTGTAGTCGTTGTGTTGTGTTTGGAATCACTTCTCTAACCAAAGAAGGTGAGTAATCACTCTTGACAACATACTTATATTTTGGTGAATTGACGACAAATGAATTATATGGATATGTATATGCAAGTTAGAAATTTCACCTATGTTTTATTATGTTACTTCCTATGATATTAAACCTGTTGTGATCATATGCCATGATATGTTATTTATTGTTCTGTTTATTTCATATTCTGTTCTCACACTGCAAGTTCCTTCACTATGGGTTGAAATGATACATACCCGAATGATCTTTAGATTAAGGAAATTGTTATGGGCTGAAATGATAGGCCTAAGAAATTTTATTTGACTTGGGATTGCGGATTTGAAATGATATAAAACCCTAAAAATTAATAAACTACGGATTGAAATGATATATGTCCGTATTTACTTGACCCTAGGGTAGAGAATTTTATACAGACTCCGTGGTTGATTTAAAATGATTTTCTAAAAATTATTAAGTATTTTGAATTTCTATATATGAATCTCAACTAAAATTTAATGTAATAATTTCTGTGAATTTGTTTACATGAGTTAAATTTTTTATAAGAAATAAATAGTTGGAAATGTAAATTTTAGAATCTAATTTACAGAATGAAGGTTAATTGAAATTTAATAATCCAATTTGACTTAATAATGGTATTTTATTCTAACCTATAAATTGTAAGTTTTAATTCATGTAATAGTGATTAAAATGATAAATGGTTTTTTTTTTCGAAAAAAAAATGTAAGTTAAAACGTACATTTGACATGTAAGTTTTAACTAATGTAAATGGTATAACTTAGGTAATAAAAATGATAAATGTTATTTACTGAAAGGAAAATAAAGTGTAAGTTAATAACGTACTTTTAACTTAGCATAAGGATTTCAGCTTTAAATTTTGACATTATAGTAACAAAGTTATTTAACTAAAGGTGTGGTTTCTTTAATGACCAAATAGCTAAAATTAGAGTAATATAATAGGAATGATATAATGACTATGATAAAAACTGTATATATATATAATTTGGTTTTATAAACTATTGTAGTAGGAAGTATTAGAGAGAAACATCTCTGCACTGCTGCGAATTCTTACAGTAACAATTATGCACTACTGCGAATTCTTACAGTAACAATTCTGCACTGCTGCGATTTCTTACAGTTACAATTCTGCACTACTGCGAATGCTTACAGTAACAATTCTGCACTGCTGCGAATGCTTACAGTAACATTTCTGCACTGCTGCGTTTTCTTAAAAGTGACATTTCCAGAATGCTACAAAATTTTCTAAAGGGTTATAGTTCTGAATGTTTTGGTTCTAAAGGTTACATTTTTAAAGTGCTATGATCTCTAAATTTTTATGTTTTCAAGGGGTTATAATTAAATGAAATTTGGAAGTGTTACAACTTTGGAAAAAATGAATAATATTTTAAAGAATAATGACATTGGATTTATGAGGTTTTGAAATGAATATGTTTGATATGAAATATAAACCATTTGAAATTGAAATAACCACGGGTTATAATAACGTTTGGTTGTTAAAGAGATCCGGATTGGATATGGGCATACTCTCTGTCGATACCGAAAACCAATTAACAACTGTGTACGTGGTGGAGATTCCATAATGAAGTAAGATGGTGGCGACGATCCTAAAGGTGTACATACGTGGACCTAACTCCCGTGAGTTAGCATAAGGTGGCTAAAACATGAGCAATTGACGGGCCAAGTGAGGTAGCTCCTCCGATCGGACACACTTCATCGTTAGCCATTCTATTACATTGTGATTGATTTGGTGTGCACCTTTGATTCGGGAGTGTGGATCGAGTTAGGTGGTAGTTGCGGCTATGCATTACCAACAGTCCAGAAGTGTAATTGGTATATCCACCCTGGCATTGCCTAGTTGTGTCATGTCACCTACCCTAGCGCGCCTTCTACGATTTTGTTTTGTACCATACCTATGGGGTGCCCTCTGACGACGTCCAGTACGGGCGGGATTACGGTACTGTATAGACTATGGGAATATATAAAATGTGTTAAGGGGGAAATGGGTAACGCCTTAACGCTATTTTAATAGTTTACTTTACTTTAGACATTATTATAATAGCGTATATTACTACATAGTAGATAGTTTAACGGATCCTTAAAGGATGGGTGATCCCAAGCATCCTTTAAGTTACTGATGCATTTCCTTTGCAGTTCACTTGAGTTGATTTACATTTTATAAGTATGTATGTCCCGACTCGAGTGTTTTGTGTTTTGCTATATGCTCAGGTCAGCCTGAGTTACACAACTTTGGATTCGTCTTTTGGAGCAAGAGATCTGTTGGAGATTTAGCTATTTATCTATCTGTCATTTCTATTTCAGTTATTTCCATTCAACTTTGTTTATGTATTAGTGAACCTATGTATTTGGATTTTCTGTTGTATCTGTTTTCAGACTCTGGTATTTTGTATTTGTTTTGAGACTTTGTATCTAGTAGCTTCATGAACTACTATGTTTATTTAATTCCGCTGCAAGTTATTCTGATATTCTGTGTCTGTGATTCTGTGATTGATTTTATTTGCCCCAAATTTTATTAACAATCTGTTATTTTGAATTATTCAAGTCTGGCATGTGTGGTTTTTTTTTCGATTTGAATGGTCCAAAACGGCGGGATGTTACATTTGCTTACCGAATTAGCCAGGGTGAGGACCGCACACAAAATTTTACAAAGAACAAAACGATTGGTGAATATAGGGAACCTTTTTATGATAAAGGAAATTTTCAGATGCAACAACTACAATCAAAAATTAATAAACACAAATCAAGCGACCAAAAAAATTAACCTTCTATGTCGTTGTAAAGTAAAACCTCTAAGTTTGCTTTTGTTGTACAGGAATGCCAAAATGGCTTGCTGCACAATAAACATCTTGAATAATTTACTTAAATGAAAAGTTTAGTTATTAACTAATGAAGATTGGAAATGGAATTAAAATCACAAGAGCTGTATAAGTTCAACCAAGTTATCACTATCAAAAAATGTCCCAATAATGACAACCGGGATATGAGAATTTTATTAAATCGTATCAGTTAAAATAAATCATTTCATACCTCTCAATTGCAGCGCACTTTGTTTCCCGAAGGCTTTATAAGCTTCGATTATGTCATGAAATCGCCGAACGCAACTAGAGATTGAAAATTTGTGGACATGATTTATTCAATAAATTATCATACCAAATATCCTCTTTGATAATAAAAATTACTCGATTTTTTTATTTTCACCGTCTTGATTTTGTCTCAAATTTTTCTTCTTCTTTTTTGTCTGTGAGACGTGAGAGGTGAGATGAGGATGAAATGGGTAAAGATGTGATGGAAAGAGGTAGTTTTGGGGGCAGGATATGGGAACATGGAGGAAAAAAATGACATACAAATCCTTCTGAAGCAACTTTTGTAACTATAAAATGATGGGCATATTTGGAAGTTAATAAAAGGCTTTACTTTGACCTGTTGACCAAAGTATTTGCTTTATATATAAGATATATATGTATTTTTATAAAATCCATATATACGCATGCACACGCACACACATACATACATATATATAAATTGTTAAAAATAAACTATAAGAATTTATATATATATATATATATATATATATTTAATATTTTGTATATTTAAATCAAAGCATATAAGTTTACAATTAATGTTATATTTGTATACTAGAGGGGCTAACATGACCGTTGCGGTGTAATTCCCACCATCTACATACATACATGTCAAACCTTGCATGGATTGCTATGTTACATATGCACACACACACACACACACACACACATATATATATATGCATATGATACACATTTATACAATATAAATTAATAATTACATAATATAAAATTAAAATTATAAATTTAAATAAAATAAAGATTTTATTTAAAAGAAAATTTAGAAATGTTATAAATAAACTAGACTTTATGGCCCAATAAATATCCAAAATGGTAAAAAAAATTGAAATTCACCCATTACTTCTGACGCGGGCTAGCACAGTTCCAACTGAGGCTGTCGAAAATATCATGGACAGACATCTTCTTGTGTTGCCTTTGCAATGGCTTTTCTAACATAGACAACATGAAAACTTTGGCGATCTCGAGGTCCAAAACCCATTTCTCATATGCAAGCCTATGTTCGGGGTCCGCATCATAAGCGGGTCGTTCTTTAGGTTTGCATTTAATAGCCGACCAAAGATGCTCGTAAGTCAATGCTATCTTAATCGCTCTTAGCCAATCGATGTTATTTGGTCCGGTAAGTTTGTCATTTTTAGAAAACAGTATTAGAGCCGACATTTCTGCAAGTTTTAATTGGTAAATTATTAGGACAATATCATATAGATGTTTTTGTAATATTCATAAGGTTAAACTTTATGTTTAATTTTGCTAATAAGCTCCTACTGGTCTTTTATGTTTTGCCAAACCCTAAGTCGAAACATGGAAGTCTTTCGACTTCATTAAAAGGTGTAATGACACGTCCGTCTAGGAATTCTAACCATAAGTTTGCTCAACAAGTCATAGCTCTACAAATGGTGAATAACTTCTTATTGGTTGTATCATATACAACTCCTAACCCATGGTACCTTATCCTAATTTCACTTCAACCTTGAGTTTGTTCAACAAATTGAAATGAAATTATTCACTCGAACCTACCATATCACGACGGCCTATGTATAGTATATCTACCTTGTGATCAACAAATACATATAGTTATCTTACATTGTCTAATATATTAATAATACTGCAAACAACATCCCTAGCTTGAGTTTGCTCAGCAACTAAGGAGTATGCAAGTAATTTATTAACATAAGAATTGTAGAGGACAACATTATATTATATTGAGTGATATCGACTTATAGAATAATACATTTTTATGAAATACTCTGGTGATTCAAGTGTCAGGCACATCAGAAATCATGACATACGTATATACATTTGCGTATGTATTTATTCCTTAACTTTAGTTAGGCTTTCTACAATGTTCCATCGTTAGTTTATACATTCATATTATACAAGTTTCGTTGTTATATAACTTTTATGTTTTAGTTAGCTTACATAATAATCTTATGTATAATATTATATTATTAAATCATATTTAATTAATTAAAACCTTAATTAATTGTTTATTATTCAATTTTAACATATTATATTGAATAGTTATATACTATAACTCTTATAGTAATACACATATATCATATATGTAAATATATTACGATTTATTGACTAAATTTTAATCAATTCATTTAATTGAACAATTTTAATTAAATTTTATTAATTTTGAAAACTATTTTACATACATATTTGTATACTTGTGTTGTCTTAAACATTTTAAAACAACACAACATATATCACTATATATTATACATGCATATATGTACATTAATTAATTAACTTGATTAATTTGTTGTATTAGTATTATTAATAAATTAATTTTCAAAATTAATGTTTAAAATTTTTAATTTTCAAACACTTAGACGATTTTATTATCGTTTCTAACATTTTAAAACTTATGTTACATTATAAATTTTATGATAATCATATTTTATTTAAAATTTGAAATTTTTACTTAATTTTCAAATAATTTTGAAAATTAGTCCAAGGATCAATTCAAATTAGGCCTTTTCTATTAGGGGTAACCTTTGGGCTCACTTCATCTTTCAGGCCAGGCCGATAACCAGGTTGGACAGGGTACTTGATTACCCAATTTCAATCCTAGACATTACCTTTCTAGACACCATACTAAGTAGGCAAGCTTAATTAGTTAGCCCTAATGTAACGACCGCCTTTCTTACTCCGAAAGACGACACATTAAGGGTAGAAGAAAACAAAAGATAAGAAGAAAACCACACAATCACGGAATCTCACCACGAATCAGAACAACCTATAATAGATAACATAGGATATTACATAGTCATTCCTATAACAATAATACATCAGAGACATTACATTACAACCTTCAACTAGACAATTATAGCTACCTATCCATAATACATAGACCATATATAAATACACAGCAGGAAAAGAAATAATTAGCTAACGGTGAAACCACCTGCTCCAGCTCCTTCAAAATGCTTCCGTAAGAAACCTGGATCACTTGGTTACTCATACAAATTTGAGTACCCAAGAGTTTTAGCAAACAAAATAAAAGTCTAGGTCAGATATGGGCCTGATGTGAGTAAACTCAAACAACTTAATTTTTTACTTTTATAAAACACTTTGAAAGTCAAAGGTATCTCGTAAGACAACGCCGTATACAAACACGGACGGGTTTTTACCTTACGATAACCAAAACACTTTATATAGAAATCCAGTAATATTATGATAATGTCTAAGGTTTTCAAGTAAAATAGAACATAGCCGATATGATTGCATCTCACATTCCAACATATTTGGATACAACTAAATCCGTACGACACTTATTGGAGAATGGATTCCATACATGACCAGGTAAGGAACTACCTTCCAAAAGGTGCACCTCTAGATAAAATACACCTAGGGTCAGACAAGAACAACTTATACCCCTACTACACAGAACCAGCCTACCACTTGACTAGTAGTACCGAATACATCACCACCACGGTTGGGATCAGCAACCATACCAGAGCATACAAAAATGGGTCAAATATTGATTCTAGATATAGTGATGACATACCCTAATGGGAGCGACCCACATGGCCCTGCTGCATACCCTAGTTTGGTCATTTCTGGTTGATGAAGCCTGAGGCTACGTTTACCTTAACTAAAGCACTGCCACTTAGAATGCTACATCGCCTTCCAGAAATTGACACAATGTCAGCATTCATCCATACAAGTCATTTAGGAGATGAACAAACCGAAGGCACTACTTCCACTACACCCGTTTTGGAATCACCTTCAGGGTTAGTAGCAAACAGTCCTTGCGCATCAAAATCTTCAGCTTGGTACTTGCCTTCACTATTTCCAACTCGAACATTTTCATTGGCTCGAAGTGGTTTTCGGATAACAACTATTGTCCGATCCTGGTCTCTTCGAACCAACATTTGATAATTTCAAAGATCAGGTTGTTTATAGTTGACCATTCCACTATCAGGGTTTAAGGTTTACATATGTACATACGTTCCATATGCTTAGATTATCATGGCCCGCTTATCGAAATTAACCCCCTTGTATTCATCACGTTCCAGAAGTGCGGTTTTTGTGATAAGTACAAGTCGACTTATTTTCAATAAAATGTGTCAACATTTTATTACAACTACTTTAATTCGTTTGGCTACTTAATAGCGTGGACAAGAGAACCTTTGGTTTTAAAACAATTTACTTAAATAAGAAAGTTGGTTAAAAATAAATAATTGATAGAGTTTTGAAAGAAACTTTAAAATAAATAAACCTTAACTAAATAATAAGTTTAAAACATAGTTAATCTTTATTAATCTTAATTAAATCGAAAATCATACTTTGAACTTTAATTAAAAATTATTAATAATTAAACTTTAATTAATAACATTCCTTTAAGAAATTAAACCATAATTAAGTGGATAATTAACCTTTAATTAAATAATAATTAATTTAATGATTATCTCTAATTGAATAATTAATTAAATTAAATAAACTTGATTAAATAAAAATTAATTTTCTTATGTCTTAATTAATCGTTATTTAAAACTTCCTTAATTACAAATATTAGCTTGGTTAATAATTTCTTAAACTCTAATTACTTAACCTAATTACTTAATTAATTAAATGATAATTACCCTAATTAATAAATTAAATAAAAAAATTATTAAATAATTAAAACTTGAACTTTTGACTTAATTAGTTTGAGATGAGTTTAAAAAACAATCAAAAATAAATTACTTTAAAACTTGAAATCGTGAAATTTTCTAAACTACATCTATAGCGACTATCGCTATGAGTGCAGTTCGCTAGAATTGATTTCTACGTGAAAATCTCACTTTAACTCTAGCCACTACATATTTGAAAACACAAATGGAAGAGTTTTGAAACTTAAACAAAAGGTGAAAGCTTGTAAAACATTTACTAAATCCAAAAGCTAGAAAACAAGCTTTTATTTTCAAATCAGATCACAAGTCTTTTGCGACATTTAAAGGTGCTAACTTCACAACATTTTCATCATATACACTTGATTTTGTTTCACAAACACATTACCATCATATCATAATCAACCATTCACATATCCATATCCAAACATATCGTTTAACAATTAAATCACAAATCCAAGCTCAACCACAAACTTATAATCATATACCATCAAAGCAACATGATATTTCAACACAACAGCCACTATATTTTCACAACATATAGTTTATCAAAATCAAGTTATTATCTTTTCCAAAAATAAGAGTTTTACTCATTGAAATTTTATTAACTCAAGGCGAACTTGGCTAAAACTTGAAAACAACTTTAGGATCTTGCAAAAATTGAAACTTTGGATGCTCGAACACCTTAAATGGGCTCGGCCATATGGGCTTTGGGCTCGGCCATGTAGTGTTTTGGCTCGGCCAGGTGAACTAGGGGGTTTTGGGTGCTTGTATTTTGGAAGAGGAGGTGTAGAATGGCTTGTAGAAGTGTTTTAGTGAACTAAAAAGGAGATTTTAGCAAAAAGAGTGATTTTTTTCTTACTTTAAATTTTATGAAAGGAAGCCATGGCTGTTTACTCAAGCTCTTAGGAAATTTTAAAATGAAGATGGAGATTGTAAAATGAGAAACATGAAATGGAAGGGGTGTATAGGCTTAGGAAAATAATTAAAAATTATATTCATGCTTATATTAAATAAATAAATATATATATATATATATATACGTATGCATGCACCTCTATCCCCTCCCCTCATCATTTCCGTCCACTCTGTACCCCCCCCAATCATGCACTATTCATGCCATACACCTTGTGCTTTGTGTTGAAAATGTTAGTTTTATATGTATATATATACATATATACTTTTCTTTATAAATTACTTTCTCTTATTCTTATATATATACTCTTTTAAAGAGAAGTATATACTTGTATATACACATGTATTCATCATGTTTAACATAGTTTGTATTGTGCATATAAGTGTTTACAATAGTGTTATGATATTTTAAACAACTTTTAACCAATGAAAAATCAATATTTCAAAAAATAATTTCCGGTCACATTTTCTGTTTCTTTATGAACTATATATATTGGTAAACAAATTTTGAAAACGATTATCATCATTAGTTATTATTTAAAATAGTTTTATTTATTAATAAAAATTCATTTATTAATTGTTTAAAAATGTAATTAAATATCCAATTAAATAGTGATTAAATTCTGGGTCGTTACACTCTCCTCCCTAAAAGAATTTTGTCCCGAAATTAGCAAACAGGGAGATAATTCAAACTATGCAAAAAGCTATATATTCATGTCATAAAACACGTACAAAGACATGTACTAAACATCCACAGCAAACAAACATACACTATACATACAACCTACGACTAGTTATCCTAACGTCAACTCGGAATAGGCTTCTTTCATACGATCTGCAGTCTCCCACGTGCAGTCTCTTGGATCCACACTCCACTGAATCTTAACTAGTCGCACCATCTTGTTACGCAATCTCTTTTCATCTTGATCTACAACATAAACTGGATGTCTAACCACTATCAGGTTCGGTTCTATCTCCAATCCTCTTGAACCGATGGCTCCACAATCAAAGATGGGTCATGAACATATTTTCTCAAATGAGACATGTGGAACACATTATGAATTGCCACCAATCTCTCTAGCAACTCGACCCTATAAGCAAGCAATTCGATCCGCTCAAGAATACGAAAGGATCCAACATACCTAGGAGCTAACTTTCCAGCTTTTCCAAATCTAATAGCTCCTCTTATTGGTGAAATGCCTACGAACACCAAGTCTCCAACCGCAAATTCCAAATCCCTTCGCCTCCTATCCGTGTAACTCTTTTGGCAATCATGGGCTTCCTTCATTCTTTTCTTAATCACTATAACTTTTTCGGTAGCCTCTCGGATCATGTCTGATCCAAGTACTAGTCTATCTCCCGTCTCAACCCAACATGCTGGTGACTTACACGGTCTTTCGTATAGGGCTTCATAAGGTGCCATACCTATGCTTGCTGGAAAGCTATTGTTATAGTAGAAATCAACCAAATGCAAATGATCCTCCCATGATCCACCAAAATCCAGAATACATCTAAAATTTGATTCACTCGCTCCGTTCGTCCGTCTGTTTGGAGGTGATATGCTGTGCTTTAGCTCAACTTTGTTCCTAGAGTTGTTTGCAATGCTTCGCTAAATTGACCGGTAAATATAGGGTCTCGGTCGCTTATAATACTCACAGGAACTCCATGCAGCCTGGCTATCTCTCTCATAAAAATTTCAGCTAAAGAGGCAGCGATCCTTGTTGGTTTTACCAGAATAAAAGTGTGCTCTTCGTTAGCCGATCCACGATTACCCAAACTCCTTCATTTTGTTTTCTGGTTTTGGGAAAACCATCGATAAAATCCATTGATATCATTTCCCATTTCCAATTAGGTATTTCCAAGGGTTGTAATAATCTGGTGTCTTCTGATGATCACCTTTGATTTGTTGGCAGCACAAGCATCTGTTAACATAGACTGAAATATCCTTCTTCATTCCCGACCACCAAAATACTCTTTTCATATCCATATACATCTTATGAACTCCTGGATAAATACTTAACTTAGATTTGTGGCATTCTGACAAAACTTCTTGCCTCATCCCATCCACATATAGAACACACAATCGTTTGTTCATCCTTAAAGCACCTCGACTATCCATCTCAAAATCTGAACATTTACCTCCTTTGACTTCTTCAATTAATCCTTCTAGTATTTCATCCTTCCTCTGATTTCTCATAATCCTTTCTTGAAGTGTTAGGGTAACCTCTAAGAGAGTCAAAACAACATTCCTACTTAAGGCATCTGCCACCACATTAGCCTTTCCTGGCGTATAAAGAATATCTAAGTCATAAGACGTTAGAAACTCCAACTACCTCCGTTGCCTCAGGTTCAGATCCTTTTAAGTAAAAAGATACTTCAGGGATTTATGATCCGTGAAGAGCTCAAATTTTCACCTAATTACAAGAAAGAAATTTACTCCAAGAATCCCTAAAGATTAAAAAGAAACTAAGAGGTATAGAAGGATCCTTACCTAACAAGTAGTGTCTCCACATTTTCGATCCAAGGACAACAGCCAGCAACTCTAGGTCATGCATAGCATTGTTCTTCTCGTGAGTCTTCAACTATTTGCTTGCATACGCAATCAATCTACCATGCTGCATCAAAGCAGCACCTAGTCGCATACCACAAACATCTGTGTAAACCATGAATCCACTATTTCCATCTGGAACAGCCAAAATTGGTGCACTGGTCAATCTCTTCTTCAATTCCAGAAATGCTTCTTCATACTTTGGAGTCCATACAAACTTCTCCCCCTTGTTAGTTAACTTAGTCAAATGGGAGGAAATCTTATAATAATCTTGAATAAACCTCCTATAGTATCCAGCCAAACCTAAGAAACTGCAAACCTTGGTAAGAGTCCGCGATCAATTCCATTCCTGAACAGCTTCCACTTTCATTGGGTTTACTGACATACCTTCTCCTGTCACAATATGTCATAAGACTCTTACTTCCAATTTCCAAAATTGGCACTTAGAAAATTTCACCTTCAGGACATGTCTCCTCAATGTCTCCAACATCACTTCCAAATGATGTTTATGCTCCTCCTCGGATTTGGAATAGATAAGGATGTCATCGATAAAGACTAACACAAACTTATTAAGAACATCTCGAAAAACATGGTTCATGAGATCTACAAAATATGAAGGTGCATTGGTTAGCCCAAAAGACATAACCAACCATTCAAAGAAACAGTCAGGGCCACTAAACGCAGTTAAGGGTATACTATCTTCAGCCACCCTCAGTTGATGGAATCTAGTAGCTAGATCCATCCGAGAAAATACCGTAGCTCCATGAAGTTGGTCAAAAAGATCATCGATGTGGGGTAAGGGATACTTGTTCCTAATTGTTAGCTTATTCAACTCCTTATAGTCCACGCATAACCTTAAAGATCCATTAGACTTAGCCATAAAAACCACAGCATATCCCCAACTCGAACCGCTAGGTCTAATTAATCCTCTTCTTAACAGGTCCTGGGTTTGACTTACCAACTCCTCTCTCTCTCTCTCGGATCCATTCTTCACTTAGGTTGAACCACAGGCCTTGCACCAGGGACCAAATCAATGCAGAACTCTATCTCTCGGTGCGAGGGTAAACTTTTAACCTCTTTGAATACGTCGGAAAAATTCTTAACAACTTCAATAGACCCTATATTTTCTTGGGAGGCCTCCAGGGCATACAAGAAACTATACATATGGATACCAGGTTCCTTACATGATACTTTAGCAATTCTTCCCAATTTGGTTACTAATGATACAGTTCTTTCATTACAATCTAAAACAGCTCCATATTTCGATAACCAATCCATAACAAGAATAATGTCAAATCCTTTAAAGTCCAAGACATACGGGTCACAAGAAAAGTGATGAGAAAGGTAGGAAATTGGCACATTCTCACAAACCATATTCAAATAAGTTACACCACCTATGGGGTTAGACACACATATAGGGTTTTCTACAATACTTGGAATAAGATGAAATTTATCTACTGATTCTAAATAGATAAAACTATGAGAGGCATCAGATCAAATAATGCTCGAACAAAAATACCATTAATCAGTAAGATACCATCAAGGACTTTCCCCTTCACATCCATTGAAGTAGACGGTGCATTCTTAATGGCATACACCTTGGACTGCTGCACCTTCTTTATGAGTGGTTAGTCCTTTACATATGCTTGGGCTGATGGCAATTAAAACAGAGAGTCTTCTGGACCATTGGAGAGATAGGTCCGCTTTGATGTTGCTGATGCTGGTGAATTCTAGAATTCTTGCAAAACTTTGTGATGTGGCCCTTCTACCGACACTTGTGGTAAACAAAATCCTTAAAACGACTCCCTTGAGCCCCACCACTAGACTTTCCCTTTTCTTGGTTCATCCAATTAGGATTAAACTTTCTCTTGTTAAAACCGCCTCCATTGGTATTTCCATTAGGTGTTACTAGAGTAGGCTTTTCTTTTCCAAGGCCTCGTACCTCAGAGCCATATCAACTAAATCCACAAAAGTTCCTTTAACGTGAGCAATCATTTTTCTCATGGTACTCTTCTCTCATACCCAAACAATAATCTCGTTTTTCTTTAATGGGGTGTTGATCAATTCCGGTCCAAAACAAGATAGCTCGTTGAACTTCGTCTCATATTATGCTAAAGATAGACCCCCCTACTTCAAGTCTATGAAGTTCCTGTACATCCTGGTCCTTCCTGCTGTTGGCAAGAATTGGTCCTCCAAAACTTTTTTAAATTGGGTCCACAAAAACTCTTCTTTAGGAACATTTGTAGTAAGGGAGTCCCACTAAGCTGTTGCTCCCTCTTGCAGTTGCTATGCTGCTAAGAACCTTTTATATTCATCGGATAAACCAAGACCTTTAGAAATCTTTTCATAAGATCGCAACCAAGCTTGCATTTCCATGATAGACTCAGTTCCTTTAAATGGTTTCTCTCCTAGATTGGTGTAATCCTTACATAAGATTGCAAAATTCACTCTTGGCTGCTCTGGCCTGCCTCTTCGGCAATCCGAACTCCTCTAGGATTTGGGGTTCGACCATTTGTAGTCATAGTGCTACCTGTTCCCCTACCTCATCTACCTCGGTTACTCATTTCTTACTACTTGGACATAGAAAGATAATTCTTAGAATACCTGGACGAGACAAATCTTGAAAGAAGGGTACTAATCAAACTTATCAAGCTGATCTACCTATCAGATATATATTATATATATTGGTATACAGATAAAAATTACAAATACGCACTCCCAAAGTTGACTTCTACCCAAAGCCTAGGTGTTTGTTTAACCTACGCTCTGATACCAAAATGTAACGACCACCTTTCTTACTCCGAAATACGAGTCATTAAGGGTAGAAGAAAAAGAAAGATAAGAAGAAAACTGCAAAATCACAAAATCTCACCATGAATCAGAACAACATATAATAGATAACATAGGATATTACATAGTCATTCCCATAATAATAATACGTCAGAGACATTACATTACAACCTTCAATTGGACAGTTATAGCTACCTATCCATACAAAAATACATAGATCATACATAAATATATAGTGGAAATAGAAATAATTAGCTAACGGACTATGCCACCTACTCCAGCTCCTTCAAAATGCTTCTGTAAGAAACCTAGATCACTTGGTTACTCATAAAAATTTGAGTACCCAAGCGTTTTAGGAAACAAAATAAAAATCTAGGTCAGACATGGGTCTGGTGTGAGTAAATTCAAACAACTTAATTTTTATACTCTTTGAAAGTCAATGGTATCTAGTAAGACCACGCCGCACATAAACACAGATGGGTTTTTACCTTACGATAACCAAAACAGTTTATATAGAAATCCAGTGATATTATGATAATGTCTAGGGTTTTCAAGTAAAATAGAACATAGTTGAAATGCTTGCATCTCACATTCCAACATATTTGGGTACCACTAAATCTGTATGACACTTATTGGAGAATGGATTCCATACATGATCGGGTAAGGAACTACCTTCTGAAAGGTGCACCTCTAGATAAAAAACACTTGGGGTCTGATAAGAACATCTTGTACCCCTACTACAAAGAACCGGCCTACCACCTGACTAGTACTACCGAATACATCTCACCAGGGTTGAGATCAGCAACCATACCGGAGCATATAAAAATGGGTCAAATATTGATTCTAAATATGCTGATGACATACCTTGATGGGAGCGACCCATATAGCCCTGCTGCATACCCTATTTTGGTCATTTTCGATTGATGAGGCCTGAGGCTACATTTACCTTTACTAAAGCACTGCCACTTAGAATGCTACATCGCCTTCCAGATGTTGACACAATGTCAGCATTCATCTGTACAAGTCATTTAGGAGATGAACGAACCGAACGCACTACTTCCATTACACCCATTTTGGAATCACCCTCAGGGTTAGTAGCAAATAGCCCTTGCGCTTCAAAGTCTTCATCTTGGTACTTGCCTTCACTATTTCCAACTCGAACGTTTTCGTTGGTTCGAAGTGGTTTTCGGATAACAACAGATATCCGATCCTGGTCTCTTCGAACCAACGTTCGATAATTTTAAAGGTCAAGTTTTTATAGCAAACCATTCCACTATCAGGGTGTAAGATTTACATATGTATATACGTTCCATATGCTTGATTATCATGGCCCGCTTATCGAAATTAATCCCTTTGTATTCATCACGTTCCCGAAGTGCAGTCTTTGTGATAAGTACAAGTCGACTTACTTTCAATAAAACGTGTCAACGTTTTATTACAACTACTTTAATTCATTTAGCTACTTAATAGCGTGGACAAGAGATCCTTTGGTTTTAAAACAATTTACTTAAACAAGAAAGTTGGTTAAAAATAAATAACCGATGGAGTTTTGAAAGAAACTTTAAAATAAATGAACCTTAACTAAATCATAAGTTTAAAACTTAATTAATCTTTATTAAATCGAAAATCATACTTTGAAATTTAAATAAAAATTATTTACAATTAAACTTTAATTAAATAACATTCCTTTAAGAAATTAAACCCTAATTAAGTGGATAATTAACCTTTAATTAAATAATGATTAATTTAATAATTAACTCTAATTAAATAATTAAAGTAAATAAAATTGATTAAATAAAAATTAATTTTATTATATCTTGATTAATTAATATTTAAAACTTCTTTAATTAAAAATAATTAACTTGGTTAATAATTTCTTAAACCCTAATTACATAACCTAATTACTATTAAGTAATAATTACCCTGATTAATAGATTGTTAGATGATTAAAACTTAAAATTTTGACTTACTTAATTAGTTTGAGATGAGATTTCAAAAACAATCCAAAAGAAATTACTTTATAACTTGAAATCGTGAAATTTTCCGAACTGCTTCCATAGCGACTCTCGCTATGGGCAAAGTTCGCTAGAATTGATTTCTAGGTGAAAACCTCACTTTAACTCTAGCTAATACATATTTGAAAATACAAATGGAAGAGTTTTAAAACTTAAACAAAAGGTGAAGGCTTGTAAAACATTTACTAAATCCAAAAGCTAGAAAACAAGCTTTTATTTTCAAATCGGATCCCAAGTCCTTTGCGACATTTAAAGGTGCTAACTTCACAACATTTCATCACATTCACTTGGTTTTGTTTCACAAACACACTACCATCATATGATAATCAACCATTCACATATCCATATCCAAACATATCGTTTAACAACACAAGCTCAACCACAGACTTATAATCATATACCATCAAAACAACAACCATTATATTTTCACCACATATAGTTCATCAAAATCAAGTTATTTTATTTTCCAAAAACAAGAGTTTTACTCACCGAAACTTTATTAACTCAAGGTGAACTTTCGCTAAAACTTGAAAACAACTTCAGGATCTTGCAAAAATTGAAACTTTGGATGCTCGAACACCTTAAATGGGCTCGGCCATATGGGCTTTGGGCTCGGCCATGTAGTGTTTAGGCTTGGCCATGTGGACTAGGGGGTTTTAGGTGCTTGTATTTTGGAGAGGAGGTGTAGAATGGCTTGTAGAAGTGTTTTAGTGAACTAAAGAAGAGATTTTAACAAAAAGAGTGGTTTTTTTCTTACTTTAAATTTTATGAAAGGAAGCCATGGATGTTTATTCAAGCTCTTAGGAAATTCTGAAATGAAGATGGAGGTTGTAAAATGAGAAACATGAAATGGAAGGGGTGTGTATAGGCTTAGGAAAATAATTAAAAATTATATTAGTGCTTATATTAAATATATATGTATGCATGCACCTCCGTCCCCTCCCCCTAATTATTTCCGTCCACCATGTACCCCCCCCCCCTTATCATGCACTATTTATACCTTGTACTTTGTATAGAAAATGTTGGTTTTATATGTATATATACGCACTTTTCTTTATAAATTACTTTCTCTTATTCTTATATATACACACATTTAAAGAGAAGTATATACATGCATATACACATGTATTCATCATGTTTAAAATAGTTTGTAATGTGTATATAAGTGTTTACAATAATGCTACGACATTTTAAACAACTTTTAACCAATGAAAAATTAATATTTCGAAAAATAATTTCTAGTCACAATTTTTGTTTCATTATGAACTATATATATTGGTAAATAAATTTTGAAAATGATTTCATCATCATTAGTTATTATTTAAAATAGTTTTATTTGTTAATAAAAATTCATTTATTAATTATTTAAAAATATAATTAAATATCCAATTAAATAGCGATTAAATTCTGGGTCATTACACCTAACATGACTAATTTAAAACACATAGACTATTAAGCTCTGATCCATTGAAAAAACCCGACCAATCGAAAGCGGAGCAATTGGGTAAATTTCAATAAAATTCTACTGAATCTTTATTCGGCCTATGTAGTCTAAATTCATTTAAAACTATTGTAAAATTTCTTTAAAAAAATCATTTTATTATAATTGTTTAAAAATTAGTTTAATTTAATTTCAATTGATTGTATATTATGATGAGCGCATCAAATGCACCCATGTGTAAAGCGCAAGTGTAACATATGAAACGTGTACATAGTTAATGTGAACGTTGTTTAGGTGTTGGGATTTACACCAACAGATACATTTCCCTTTTACATATACCTTTATCACCTAAAAGAAAGTTTTTTAATAATATATATATATATATATATATATATATATATCTGTGTGTGTTTACATACAGATACATATACATATACATGTATATGTAGATGTATACATACGAATATAATATCTTGCATAGCAATTTACATTGGAATTGACTTTATTTATATTACTGCAATAAATCAATGAATGCAATGTCTAAATAAAATAGTTCAAAAATTTACTACCGTAACTTACATAAAATCCCCTTTCGAAACTTTAAGTTAAATACAAATATACACACACATATAAATATTATTACATAAATATATAGACTTATATTCACACACAAATCAAAATCAAAGTAAAATGAAATAAGAATAATATCCATGTAGTATATGAAATAGAATGTTTGCCCTTTAAACAAAGATTTAGTACTAATTTAGATACAATCAGAAATAAGAAACACCAAACTAATGTTTCCTCTTTTGTTTTAATTAGCAAAACAATTGTAAAATAATAAAAAAATTGCCAGATTAATGTTTCCTCTTTTGTTTAAGTTAGCAAAATTCGTTTTAGAATAATCTAAACATAAAACAATTAAGTCAATGATTAATTAATGTAATTATTTCAAAGTTTTATTCACATAGCAATTTTATGTGTATACATTTAAATCTAAATTTTCTAGTATGAAAACTGACTTACTAACATGATTATTCCAAATATTTTTTTTTTTAATAACAATAATAAAATCATACATGCTTACACACACCTTACCTACACTCTCTCGTACCCACTCTGCACCTGCCATACATGCTTCCTCCGACCATCCCATCCGCCTGCTTCCCGTTCATGCTCCTCCTAACTATATCCAACACCAAGCATCTGAACCCACTCCACATGACACCCACTGCTTTCTTAATTCCTCCCGGCCTCTCCCTAACCTGCCTCACCCCCCTCCCCCCGGCACTGTTTTGCCATCACCAGAATCTGTCTTGAACCACCACGCTACCCCACCTACCCTCTGGACCTCACTTTTCAAAACAAAACCCATGAATGCAGGAAAGTATAAACCTATTTCCTTTTATCTCAACTACACTGGACAACCACTGCAGGTACCCTCGTTGATCGTTGATGAAGGCAAATCCTACTGGAGTCCCTGGCTAGTAAGTTTCTTCCTGGATGATAGTCTACCATACAATACTGTTATCAACCACCTCAACCACACTTGGAAGCTCAAAGGCAAGTTTACAGTCAGAAAAGATCATGCACGCTTCTACTTTGACTTCACTCTACCGGAAGACCGCTAGAGCATTCTACAAAATGATCCTCTTTTCATCAGAGGCAAAATGTTCATCATTGCTAACTGGACTCCAATTGGTAATATTCAATCCTGCATTAAAAAGTGCCTATATGGGTGCACTTCATAATATACCACTAATCACATAGGCACTATTGGGTTTAAATTGGTTGGCATGTCATTTGGGTGACTTAATTGGCTTCAATGAAGCTACTGAAAAGATGACCAGGCTTGGTTATGCTAAATGTCTAATAGAGATTGATGTAGGTAAAATTCTTTCAAAACAAATCTTCCTTGGTGAAGGAGATAATGTGAAAGTTGTAGATGTTACTTATGGATGGTTACCGCACATTTGCACCACCTGCAAATCCTTTGGACATACTGATAATTCTTGTCATAAATCTGAACAATAGATTTCTTACACCCATCTACCTGTTCCCCTATCTAACCCGAAGCCACCCCCTCCTGGACTCGAAGCAAATCCTCTTCTAACCCCAAGTCTCCCTTTTTCTTCATTACATTCCAACAGCAGGCCCCCCATCTTTTACCCGGAGCAACAACTTTTAAATCTCGAAGCAACATCATCTTTGCCACTAAGTAACTCTCTTGCCCGTAAGCCTTTACTTTCCAGACCTCATAACACCAAATACACCAAATCATCCACCTTTTCCACCACTCCTCATCTACGACCGACTCCATTGACCAGAACCACTACTTCTAACCATGATCCCACCCCCACTACTACACACCGCAATCAACCTAAACCTAAACCCACGACTCTTCACAATAGTTTCACACCACCATCTAAAACAGAATCTCTGTGCATGTCCACTGACATCACAACCCCCTCACTGTACAAACTTATTTCTCCAATCCACACATTTCAAACAACTCTGAATCTACAGTATCCTTGCCCCTTTCATCCACACATACTGTTAACATCAATCCTCATCACACTTCTAATACTCCCAATATACTTGCTGCTCCCAATACACATCTACCATCATCTATCACCATTGATCTCATTCATAACAACATCATCACTCACTCCACATTTCATGACCAAAACTTAATCCTCGCTGAACTTATTAATACCCCTACCATCATAAACCTAGAACCCTCCCCCTCCTCCCCCCCCCCCCCCCCCCACTTTTCTCCATTAATCACTCCTCTACCTTACCTTGCTCTGATCTTTTCTATGAACCAAACCAAATCAATACATCTGACACCACATGCCAGATAACAAAGAAGCCTAAAGCCACAAAAGAGAAACATAAACACAGGCAGCAAGCAATTATACAAGATAATAATGAAATAACATTCTCTGAAGATGAAACATGTAGTGATACTCAAACAAATACAACAACCAGGAAAACAAGGTCTGGTAAATCTGGAAAGAAGTAACAAAATTTTCCTTATGTTAGACAACATATGTTCATGGAATTTCAGGGGTGCTCGCCTGACTATAAAACAAAAGGAGACTCAAAATATTATTTCTGACCATAAACTAGCAATGATTTCTATTCTAGAGACAAAATTGGATAGACAAAAAACTGACAAGTTTTTCTCCTACATCAACTCAACATGGAAGCATACAAATAACCTTGAAGCTGCCCCATATGGTCGTATCATAGTTATGTGGAACCCATCTGTTTATACCACCACCACTATTACTTCCACTGATCAATACATCCATCTTCAATGCACCCACATCCAGACTTCCACATGCTTCTTCATCAACTTTGTATATGCCTCTAATCATTTTAATCACAGATGCTCCATGCTTCACCACTTATGCTCCCTTAATCCAGTTATTGCCCCTTGGATTTTAATGGGTGATTTCAACTGCATGTACCTCACACATCAAAAACATGATGGTCTTCCTCTCTCTCTTTGAATGATATCACACCACTTAATCAAACTATCTCCACTGCCTCTATCATTCCTGTTCCCACCACTGTCCCCTTATATACTTGGAATAACAAAAAACATAGTGGACCTAGAACATACTACGCTCTTGACCACCTTTTCTTCAATCATCATGCCTTCTCCATCTGACCTTCACTGCTATCCCATGTCAGCCCCCTCCCCCCCCCCCCCCCACTTACCTCTGATCACTGCCCAATCATTGCCAAATGGGGTGCCATACCCATGTCGACTTATCCTCCTTTTAAATTTTTTAATTATTGGACTAAACATATAGATTTTGAATTTGTCTTTCTACAGGGATTGAATATACCAGTGCTTGGAAACCCTATGTATGTATTGAGGGAAAAACTACAGGAAGTCCATCAGGCAATGGGCCACTGCCACTTTTGGAAAAGAATCGAAAATGAGCTCAGATATAAGACAACAACTCCAGATAACACAACTAAAAATGCTTGCACAACCAGACAACACACAGCTCTCAACACTTGAACATGATTTATCCAAGAAACTTGCTATTGCCATGGAGGATGAGCTAGAAATGATTAAACAAAAACTTGGAAAATGTTATCATTTTGATGGAGATAGAAACACTGCATTCTTCCATACTGCACCGAAGATAAAACAATCGAAATCAAAGATAAACAATATTACTGACAGACTTGGTGTTGAACACAATGAAGATGACAAAATCAAATAGGCTTTTGTGGACTATTTCAGTCACACTTTGAATGATACCAGTCATCCTATTGATATTTCGATCATCCCAATCCTTGGCTTACCCAGAATCACAAACATTGAGGCATATGACATCATCGATCCCATTACTGATGCAGAAATCAAAGCAACCCTATTTAGTCTCAACACTACCAGTACTGGTGGTCCTGATGGTTTCAACACTCGTTTCTTTACTCAAACATGGTCACACATTTCTCCTGTTTTCTACAATGCCATCCATCCTTCTTCAAAACCAACAAACTTCTCAGTGGAATAAACTCCACAATCTAGCCATGATACCCAAAACCACAAACCTGGTGAATGTTGAACAATATAGGCCTATAGCATGTTGTACAGTTATCTATAAGTGCATCACCAAGATTATAGCCACTAGAATAAAGCCAACACTGTCCAGAATCATTGATCACAATCAAACTACCTTCCTTACCTCAAGAAACATTTCTGATAACATCCTCCTAACTCATGAACTACTGACAGCATATAACACTACCAACATTTCACCCAGATGCATGCTCAAGCTTGATGTTCAAAAGGCATTTGATTCTATCTCTTGGTTGTCTATTGTTGCCATCCTATGCACCATGAATTTCCCTAAGCAATGCATTGCATGGATCTACACATGCATCTCGACTGCTAAATATTCCATTATCATCAATGGAATGGTTTCTGGTTACTTCAACTCATCTAAATGTATAAGGCAAGGTGACCCTCTTTCTGCATACCTTTTTATTATAGTAATGGAAACTCTTAACTGCTTAATCAAAAGATCAGTCACTCAGAAAGCCTTCACCCTACACCTCAAATGCAGAAACCCTATGACCACTTCACCTATGTTCGCTGATGACTTAGTTATTTTTAACAAGCCTATAACTAACTCCATCACCTCTATCCTTCTTAGCCTTCATTTGTTTCATACCATGACAGGCCTTCATATAAACAGAACCAAATCACATATTTGATTGCTGGGGTCACTGCAACTGTGCGTGAGTCTATTACTGCTCTTTCTACCCTTAACCCAATGCCTGCCAATTCAGTCTACCTTGGCATACCACTCACCACCTCTAGAATAACTACCTCACAATGCTTGCCAATGCTTGAAGCCATTATATCTAAGCTATCCACTTAGCCATGTACCCTACTTTCACAGGCTGGCAGCCTAACCATTGTTACTGCCATTTCCTTTGGCATAACAACTTACTGGTCTAGGTTCATTATGCCAAAGAAACTCATTAGAATGATAAATTCTGCTCTCAATCATTTCTTATGGCACGGTGATTGCTACTTAAAGAAACTAATCCCTATATCTTTTCAGAAACTATGCAAATCTAAACATTATGGAGGGCTAGGAATACCAAATATACAACTGTAGAATATTGCTGCTGCTACCAAACACATTGATGCCCTACTTAACCACAAAAACACTATCTTGGTAAAGTGGACGAGGAATAACTACCTTCGAGATAAATATTTCTAGACTATGCACATATCACAAAATACAAGCTGGCTTTTTCGAAGTTTATTAAACCTACGCACCACCATATTTCCATTCGTAATCAACACTACAACTCCACATAGCAATTGTTCTTTCTGGCATGACCCTTGGGGTGGCATGGGCCTAATACTATAACTGCAGATGGGATATGAACTTAGATGTTTGACTGGTATTCCTGCGACTGCACATGTCAGCACATACTACATCAATGAGGTTATCACAGTACCAAGTTCAAGCAACCCACACATCAACCATCTCTAGAAGAACATCAAGATGAACTACCTAAAAGCTAATAAGCAATGTCTTCTATGGACTGCTAAACATAAACCACACTCCATAAGATTGATATACAGAGCTCTGAACCTCCATAATGCTCTTCAAAAAGACAACTGGCACAAAAGAATCTGGTGTATTGAAGATAAGCAACGTGACAACTTGCATCTCTAGAAAATTCTTAAATCTGCCTTACAGACTAAACACAAACTACATGAACTAGCTCTCATACCAAAAAACAAGTGTGTCTTTTGTGCAACAGACCCTAAAACAATCCCACACCTCTTTTTGAGTGCCACGTTATATATACTGCTTGGAAGGACAGCCTAAGCAAATTACAGTTACCACTACCGAATAATAACCATACACATGAATGGAGACGACTACATCGACAAACTGGACGACAAGATTGGAAGACGAGAACACTACTATGTGCATTAAAAATCTTCTCATGAGTTTTCTGGAATGAGAGGAATAAGCGAGTTTTTGAAATGAAGGAGAGAATGCCTTTAGTTATCCTCAGTGAAATAAATCATGAAATTGCATTGAGTATGAATTGGTGGAGAATGAAATAGCAAACAGCAAGTATCACAAATTGGGTGGTAAACTGACACGTGGAGTTTATACAGCACGTTTTCTTTATTACTTCTCTGTTTTATCTTCTGTTTTGTTTTTTTTTCGATTCTTTATGTGATATGGGGGGATGTAATTTTTTATGTCCACTTTTCTACGATAAAAGCTGGTAGGGGACCAGGATAAAACCCCGCTTGCCTATGCAAAAAAAAAAAAATTATACGACATAAGCATATACAATTCGTGATAAGAAGGTCTAAATCTGGATTAAACAAACAAGATAAATAAATATACAGAATGGAGATAAATGAAATTATTATTGCTCATAACAAACAAATAGCAAAGAACACTATAATTTTTTTATAAATCGACATGATAAGAAAATATAGTTGACCCAAAAAGGAGGAAATAAGATATTCAAACCAAAATCCAAATTCACATATATGAACAAAGGAATAGATAGTGGATTAAAGGGATGTAAACAAAGTTAAAAGATATATATATATATATATATATATATATATATATATATATATATATTACCTTAGGATGAAGCTAACAGAAACACCTCGAATGATAGAACAAATCCTAGATCTGATAGATTAATCTCTAGATCCGCAGCAATCAAGAGATAACCATTTATTTCTATTTAATATTGCTTGATTAAATTTTGGAATTCTCAAGATCTGGACAAGATGGAAATTTGGCTTAAATGATTCTATTGAGAGAGAAAAGAAAATGATAAAGCATGGTTTAATTAAAGGAGGAAATAGATGTGTAATGAATATATGGTCTTTTTCTCTCCTTTAATTAAGATTGCCCACTCATTTCAAATTCAAAAACCCCTTCACTTCTCTACATCATAATCGGCCATCATTTTGAGCTTGGGGTCCAAAAAAATTCCAATATCCAAGTAGTATTATCCCAATTTAATCTAATTTTAATTTCCTATTGATATCGTATACTAATATGCGCGTTTATAACTTTTTATAAATGCACATTACTAAATATCAATGGAAATCAAACAAATCAAATAAGAAATATTTATCAACAAGTATTACACAAATATTAATCAGTTTAATTTATTAAAAGCCCATTTCCATAATTATCTTGTTTAAATCAAATTTAAGCATTCTACCTATATCGTATATCGATATGCACATGTATAACTTTTATATACGCACTTTACTAAATACTAATTACATCCAATAAATTAAATGAAATTTTATAATTAAATTTCATAAATATTAAATAATTTAATTAATTTTCAATAATTAAAAATTAATTAAATTGTGTGGTTGATTTGGAATATTTATCATTTCAATTGTGTGACTCAAAGATGTAAATTCAGTCAACGATTAATATTGAACAATTTAAATATTAACGTTCACACATCACCATAGCTAGTGGTGTGACATTTTGGCTGAATTTATCACTTCCGCATCATTTGGTAAAATTTTATTTTATTTATTATAAGCATTACCCATTAGTGATAATTATTTACACCAATTCTCTTCGTCAAAACTATATCATTTTGGACTTAAGGAATTTGGTAATGGTCTAAATTCCAATATCATCTGTATTCAACTCTATAGTCTAAAACAAAGCCCTTGGTCCAATAATAACTATTATTATTAACCGAACTTCTCTGATAAGAGACTTTGACTTTGAGTTAACTTCAGTAGACTGTGATACTAACCTTATATATTTTAGGAGATGAATCCTCTCTTGAATAGTGTTTCATTTTCAATACTTCCACTTAACCCAACTATAGTCATTCGATAGGCTCTATGCCATAATTTGACTATAATGAAAGCGAAACTTTCATATTATATATCAATGGTATTCGAGAATTGTGTAAAATAGTCACATGGATATTTTCTGTTTGACTTTAGTTATTTAAACCAACATAAAACCATCGAGTGAGTCATTCCATAATCCAATAATTATCAGTGCATAACCTATTGTTTCCCCTAACAGCCATAAGTAATAAACTGACCAATATTTGGAGTGTGTTTCGTACTCTAGTCTCAACAGATGCATCGATATCTAATGTCGATGCATCTTAACTACGAATATTTAAAATGATATTCTAATTGTAAATTGTGATATAATACTCATGATTATAACTATCTGCAATTACTATCACAAACACGCCATTTATGGATTTTCTATTAAATATATTTTAATTAAACGTTTTAGTTATTTATAACACATTATAACAAATATGTAACAGAAAGAAAATATCTTTATTATGAATGAGGATTAATTACAGAGTTAATAATTCATAATAAATTGTAGAATTACTCCCGAGGCATACCCTTAACTCTATCAGATTCGACGATGGAGGCCAACACATCACTCTCAATGAAGCGACTAAAGAGGCAGTATAGATGCATAAGTTTTTGAGTGAGCTCAAACTGATTCCTGATACCAAGAATCCAATGACATTGTTCTGTGATAACAATGCGGCGATTCAGATTGCAAAAGAGCCCAGAGTATATAAGAAGTCATGGCATTTGCTTTGGTAGTTCCACCTCGTTAGTGAATTCGTGGAAAAAAAGAGATTGCAATGCAAAGACTAGATACCAAGGACAACATAGCAGATCCATTCACTAAAGGTCTAGCTCAGTCAGCTCTCGAGAAGTTGATTGAAGGGATGAGGTTCCATAATTGGCCCCAAGTGCAAGTGGAAGATTGATAGAGTAAGGGGTATGCCCTAGGGCAATTCTGTAATTTATTAAGTTAATTAACTTTATAATCAATTATCATTGTTAATAATGGTGTTTTCTTTCTGTTACTTATTTTTTGTGATGTGTTATAAATAATTAAATGTTTAATTAACATATATTTAATAAAAAATCCATAAATGATGGGTTTGTTGGCTCCAGTGAATATTAAAACATGTTTATTAGCTCTAATGACTATTGAAAAGAAATCTGGCTAGGTAAATCTACTTTACCATATTGAAAATGATGACAGTGAAAACCAAAAAATTGTTAAAGGAAGAACTAAAATAGTTTAGATGACAATAATATAATGAGAGAATCGTTAAATTTTGAAAAATTGTACACGAAACACTAAGAATATCATAGTATAATCTCCCTATAATAGGAAAAAAATCATAATAATCTCATGTACAATGGAATCAACTGGAAGTGTACGCTGGGTGAAAACAATTGATTTATAACTTAAGCCGAAAATAGGTTTAATTGAGGTGAGGTTGAACATACAATGAACTATATTATATTAAAGACATTTCAAGAGCATACCTTCTAAAACATCACACCTAAGTGTTCATCAGTCCTTGTTTTTGTTCCTTTAATAACCATGACCCAAGTTCCTCCTAAATATAATAAAACAAATCATTATTCATGTTATAAAATCAAAAGTACTAAAGCTTGAAACCTAAAAAGTAACAACAGAGCATTTCAATCATATAAATTGAAGTGTGTAAGCCATCAACCATGCACAACTCATATAATTTGTGAAGGCTTATAGGCATTTCATTAAATGCACAAAATATTACTCCATGGAAAAATACGTAGCAAAAAAATTTAAACTATATATTTTGATAGAATAGCCGAATCAATGCATCTAAAGTGTACATTGTAGCTCTAACAAAATGAAATATGTAACTAAATAACTCATTTTGAATTATTGTCACTAGTATCATCTAAAATTTCAATCTATGTATATTTGACACACTGTCAACTAATTTAACTCCCAAATCAATCACTTTATCCAATCATAATCATTCTTTTCCACTCTTATAAATAGTCCAAGTAGACTTATTGTGAAGGTTTTGAGTTTTTCTAACCAAATAAATAGTCCAAGTAGAATAAAAACAATGATTGAGTTGTAACTTTATTTGCTTTGGCCTTTTCATTAAAATCAGAATAAATTGGGACACATGTTTCTATATGAAGTTGGGGCATATGTTATGATGATTCATGTGTTAAAACCTCTTATTTTTGGTATTTTGATAGTAACAACTGTACATCATTATATTGCATATAATAACCACTTGTACAGGAAAAGATCGACAAAATGAAGACTATGATGGCACAATTATGTAGTATCAGTCACAGGGTCTTAGTCTAGAGTTATATAAATTGTTAAAATATCTTCTAGTCGTCTATACAAACACATACGATCACAAATTAATTAGATAAGTCAAAATATGCATTAGTCAATCGACTAAAACAACCTTGTCAGTCGACTGACCTATAGGAAATAAACAAATAAATTGCCAACCGTTTCAGACGACTAGATGCTCCATTTTGGTTTTTGGGGGAATCGGAATACTACTGGATCCTCCATGTTATTTTGATTCTAGAGTTTCATCATACTTTATTAGGAGGAATACCCTCCTTGTCACTTTGATTTTTGATCTTTGATTTTTCTCGTCTGAGAAATTTGAAGATAAATTTTTGAATTGAAAATTTCGGATATTTAGATCCAAAATTATCATTTGAAATAATTGAATGCATAGCATCTATTATAGAATATTCTCTGTATTTTGTCGCATATGATTGAGATATGGTTGTTGGTTGCATGTGGATTTATATCATGCTAATTTTTGCATGTAGAGTTACGTCGTATTGCTTTTGTTAACATGATTCTCTTTTAGACCATGTAAGTACAAGGAAGCAATACATTCCTATTTGACTTCTTGCGCACCTATATTTGCATAGGGATAATAAATTACTTGTCAAAATATAAATCAAACGCAAAAAGGTACGTAATAAATTTATAAAATTTCAATTGGTTGGTGATTTATGCCCCAGATATGGAAGGTCACTTGGCTTTTGTTTTCTTTGGTTGGTTTTGAGCCCGTAGAGGCCATTTGTAGTTGTTCCGATCGAGCCGCGCAAAGGAGACGCTGGCGAAATTTTCTGTAAAATTTAAGAGTTTGAAAATTTTGGAAAATGTTAGAAAATAAAAAATAAAATTGATTTTTTGAGTTATAACTTGGAATGAATAAATAGAAAAGAATTAGTTGGTATAGGTGAATTAATTTAAAGGACTTGGAAATTTTAAAATCTATTCCAGCTAATTGGTTCTGAAAAGTTAATAATAAAATGAAGTTTTTTTTCTAATAAAAAAAGAAAATGAAAAATTTTCTTTAAAATGAAAACTTATTCTTAGGTAAATGGATTGCGAAATGTTTCTGTAGAGTGTCCAATATCCGTTTTACATCTTCTGTATGAAACTCATTTTAATTAATAGTTTTAAACTTAAGGGTTTGGAAACATATTCTTCCTTAGGAATTTCGGAGACGAAATTCATTTAAGGGGGGAGAATGTAACAATAAAAAATTTTGGTTATCTAATTTTAAATGTTTAATTAATTTTAAATATTTAAATAATTGGATTTTGGAATTTAATAGCTTATAATTCAAATATAGGTAATGATTAAATATTTGAATTGTGAATTAAACGTTAATTAAATGGATTTAATAATTTTATTTAACTCCTTTTAATTAATTAATAATATTGGTGAGTTCAATCTGTAAATTTATTTACAAATATAACTAAATCGGATAAATATCGATAATTAAATATAAAATGATATTTAAATCTGTGAAATTAGCCTTTTGGAGGCACTGCCTTTGATTTTAACGAAACTAGTTTCATTGGATCTGTAATAATGAATTATTATACGTCGTCAAGTTTTGTAACGATTGGACGTACCGTTTGGTCGTGTGAGATCGAAATGCACTGAAATTAATATAGGAAATTTAACATAATAACTGGGTCTAAAAGCTATCTTCTACATATGATCGAATTAGACCTCGAAACTAGTTCCATTGCGTTCGGAATAGGGGTATAACATATAAAACGCTAGGCGGCACGTCTCGTTTGGAGTTTGACATTTTTGGGTATGTCATATCTGAATATTTTATTAAATAAAATAATATATGTACATGTTTCAACACCATACCCAATCAACTCATCCCATACCCATGCCATACCCCTTATGTATGCCCATACCCCCTTACTCTCTATTTAAACTTACCAGAGAAAGAGAATTTGTTTTTCCTATTGAATTCAAACTTCAAATTCAAATTAAAAATCCCATGCTCATTCTAAAATCACGAAACTTGTTCCAAAGGCTTGTACGATGATTCTCTAGTTCTATACCCTTTGTGTTGTGTGCGATTATGTTTTGGCTGAAGTTAGATTTTGGGGGTGACCCAGGGTTGGATTTTCCGAGAAGTGTGGTTGTCAATTCGGCGGGCGAAGGTCGAATTTGAGTTTAGCGTTGGAATTAGGTGCTCGAGCCGAGTTTTGGAGTGGCTTGGCGACCAGATTTGACATGCAACCTGATGGGCAGCCGCATAAGAAGGTGTAGATCGTGTTTGGGTTAATGGCTCTGGGGTGTCGAGCGAGTGCGGGTCATCGAGAGCGGTTCGTAGGCGAAGACGATTCGCGAAACGGAGGTCTGTAGCTTCGTGTCGTTGAAAATTCATGCACGCATATTAGGTTCCATGTCTTTGTGCATGTTCGAACATTAATTGGGGAAGAAGGTTGGCAGGGGCAAGGTTGTAAATTAATATAAGTTCTTTTGATTTAATTTAAATTTTATCGATAACTTATAAATTTTGTATCTCGCTCATACGAGGTCGGATTCGAACGCCATTTTTTGCGTTAGGCTTGTATCGTCGAGATCTTCGTGATGGAATTATTTTTGTTGGATTTGGAGCAAGTAAAAATTTAGGCTAAAATCGAACGACCGTTCGGTTTTAGTCCAAAATCGGAAAGTTTCGGTGAAAACGAAAATTAATGTGAGTTTAACTCACATTAAATTTACTATATTATATCTATGATGTTAAAACGTTTATTGATTGCTTTGATTTTAATTAAATTGTTTGATTGATTGTTTGGTTGAATTTCCATTTGGAAAATGGATGGCATATTAATTTCATCGTTATAGACCCTTATGATTATCTATATATTATCCACAACCATTGTTTTGTAGGAAAAATCTATAAAGAGACCCTGAGGGGTTTCTCACTAATAATTGTTTATTTACATCCTTATGTTGTTATATTGATGGTTAATTAAAATAAATCCCGATATTCCATTTAAATTGTTAAGTACCGTTATAGCAATTTCGCTACATCGTCATTTATTCAATTTCAACCCCAAAACCATGTCGTATAAACTTAAGCTTATGTTTCCACTTAACAGAATATTAGAATTCATTAATCATTTTGATTCATGATAATTTAAAATTATTAATCATTTTAACTAATGATTTTGAAATTAACTAACCAATTTAATAGATAATGTTTTAAATTTGGTTTATCTTTAGATTTAATTAATCATTTTTGCTAGTGATGTTTTATACTTAATTAATCATTTTAACTAATGATTATTTGAGTTTAATTAATTATTTTAATTAATGATAATGGAGTTTAATTAATTTATTGAACTTAATTAATTATTTTAATTAATGATAATTGAAGTTTATAATCATTTTTCTTAATGATATTTAAGAACAATTAATCATTTTAAATAATGATATTTGAATTGTAATTAATCATCTAATTAATGATTGTTTAAAATTTAATTAATTGATTTAACTAATGATATTTGGAATTTAGTTAAATCATTTTTATTGATGATGATTTATAATTGAATAAATCATTTTAACAAATGAAATTTTAATTAATCGTTTTAACTAACGAGGCTTGAATTTAATTAATCCAATTAATTTATAATTATTTGAACACGATTAATTGTTTTAATTAATGGTATTTAAAATTTACTTATCATTTTAATTACTGATGTTTGAGATTAATAATTCATTTAATAAATGGTTATTTGAATTTAATAATTTTTTACTATTGATATTTAAAATTAATTCATTGATTTAATAAGGTGACTAAAGTAAATTAAATAATATAGTAAAAGTGTTTTAAGTTTATTAACTGATTTAAAAGTTAATAAACTGATTTAATAAAGATTTTAAAGTTAATTTACCAATGTTAGAAAAGTGTTTGGAAATAATTATCTACTTTATTAAACATAACGGAGTTGTTTATTTAAAAAAGATTATAAATGTGATTAATTATCTTTCGGAATAATTAGTATTGTTTTAAAGTTAGAAAAGGTATTTAAATTCTTTTATTATCTTTTGGGATAATCTCTGGGTGTTGATCTGATGTTGGTTTAGGCCTTCGGGGTCGAGCACTTGAAAAGATTATCCCCTTAACGTTTTTCAATCAGGAACTAATTCTAATATGGAAATCAAGCACAAGTTCAATTCGTTTTTAAAAGAAAATGTTTGATTCGTTTATGGAAATGAATTATTTTCGTGAAGCGAATCACTTATATGGAAACGATTTATTTGTATAATTAGCACTAAACATCGAAGAAGTAAACGTGTCACTATTTCAAAAGTTAAGAATAATCGTTAGACATGGCTTTGAGGTAACACTACCTTGACTTGTCCGGTATTATTGTTAACCAAGAAAAAGTACAAGTTTGAATTCAATGAGTGGTGATAAGTATACAAGGTTTAATTTCCATATACGATCGTTTTATATCTCCGATAGTGAGTTTCTCTGCCATCAATTACTTCAGCTACTTTATTAACATCATTCTAGGACGATTTATTGCTCCGTTGAGATTTGTTATCCTTTGTCGGATATTCTAAATCCAAAGAGCTAAGGGGCGTCTAGAAATGTGGGGTTTCTCCCATTAAAAGGGTATTTCACATCTCATCTAGATATTTGTGTACTATCACGTGAAAAATGGTTTGTGTTTAGATGTGAAATATTTGGATTCTCGAGAAGGTTTTGTGTGGTCCGGCTAGTACTTTTCCCGAGGAGGTCACCGAGTATATGACCTTCTCAAGGTATATTACCCTGAATCTATTTTAGCTTTAAATTGCCACGAGTTGAGCCAACTCCTCATCATGGAATTTAAGTATTGATTTAGTCCATTCTATCAAGTTGGAATGTTGCCTTATTTATTCCATTCTATTAAGTTTGGATTGTTACCTTATTTAGTCCATTCTTTCAAGTTGGATTGTTTTCCTTGTTCTATCCATTCTGTCCAATTTGGATTTTACTTGGTTTATTTTCATTCTTTCAAGTCTAGTTTTAATATTAATTATGCCTATTCATTTTTGGATTTGTTTCCTGATATTTATTTTTGCTCTTGCCTATATGGATGTTATTCTTGTGAGGTAAAAACTCGTTCTGCGTTAGCAGCGTGGTCTCAGAGAACTTTTATATGATCCCCATTATTTGAGTTGTCTCATGCTGGTATTTCCAGACTGATCCAGGTGTTATTTATTTATAATGCTTGGGTCAGACCGAGTATTTTCTTAGGTTATCTTTGAAGTTTTGGAGACCGTAGAGGGGAGCTGAAGTTTCACCTATCGTAGTATTATATTTTCCGCTGTATTATATAGTATACCTATCAGCATTTGTAAGGTCAGGATTTTAATAACTGTCCAGCTGATAAGGTTTGCTTTTTTTTAACTGTGATACACTTTGTATGTTTAGAGTGACAGTTTCTATTGTCCTTGTTATATTATATGTTGTCGATTCCATTGTGAGATTTTAATAACCGCCTTCATTCTTATTTAAATGGAATTGAAATCAACTTTCGAAACCATTTTTATTCACATTAAATTCAGGATAAAATTATTTAAACAATTCCAAATATTAAATTCAACAATTTAATTATCAAATAAATCGCTGTATTTGAAATTCAAGTTATTTAACTTGTAAAATTAACTTTTCAATATTTAAAACCCATTAAATATTCCAAATTCAAACTATTAAAATTCTGAATCGTTACATTCTTCCCTCCTTAAAAGAATTTCATCCTCGAAATTGCCAAGATAAGAAAAATACCCCCACCCCATTAACTTTTTAAAACCAATTAGTTGAAATAGGTTACCAATTTCTTTTAAGCCCTTTAACTTTCCAAAAATCAACTCGTTGAAACCTTGTTATTACTTTTACTAAGTCTTTAAATTCATTCATAGATTCCAACTAATATCATTCTATTCAATCATTTCAGGTTATAACTCAAAATAAAATTTTAATTATCAAAAATTTCTTTAAAATTTCTAAAAAAAATTCTAACGCCTTAAACCTTTGGAGAATTTTGACAACGTCTCCTTTGCGCAGCTAGATCGACACAACTACAAATCGCGACTTTGGACCCAAACCAACAAAAGAAAACAAAAGTCCAGTGGCTCAATCATAAGACCATCAAACCAAACAACAATATAACATGTACCTTTTAGTCGAGCAACCAAGTTTTACTTATGAAACCAAATGCATCAATCTAGATCTTGCTTCTACACACTTGCATCTCATATACCAATGATATCCAATCATATAGTTCATAATCATATTATTTCACATTTTTCAATTGTCAACATTTACTTCACTAAAACCCGTACGATGTACATATATCATCCATACGCAATCTCAAATCTGATCGCTCGCTCAATCACATAATTTCACTTCCGAACTAGTATCGTTCACAGGACCACTCTGGTGCGGACTCAAATTTGGTTCCTTGATAAAAAAAACAGTCATTCTCCTTGCATAGCCATATAGAGAATTCCAAAATCAATCAAACATCCGTATCCAGTATTCGCCGTCGAGAATCGAGTGAAAAGTCCCAAGTCGGATCGATATAAATCATCTCAAAATCATGTACTCGAATCTGGATCAAACCGTTATGCGAATAAATAATATACGTACAACCTACGTATTTATTTCAATTGATCGCTTAGCTATACCAATCTCTTTTTATTCACATTCACTTATTTACTTAGTATATTCCTTTCAATACTAATATCACTTAAGAGCCATTTCATTAAATTTTATGCTTAACAACATTTCACTCCATACTAAAATCATTTATGAATCATTTCATAAAGTTTTACTTAAGTTTATTATAACATTATTTTATACACCACTTCTCATAGTCATTCCTACTTCATAACTTAAGTCCCTTATCCATTTTAAATCAAATTCAATTCTAGTTCACTTATGTCATTATTCAATTTCATTATTCAATTCTATCAACAACATTCCAAAACATATCCAATCTACTAATTTATTCCATTAATTCACCTCAAACCACAATCAATTCCTTTTCCAAAAACTATTTCATTTAACCTGACTTAGGTTAATTTCTTTTAAAAATTCATTTTTTTTAACTTAACTTAAGTTAAATTTCATTTCAATTTTGCTTTTCTTAACCATGTACATTCAATAGATCTAAAAATTTGCTTTAACTAACTAGTTCCCAAAATTTATAAGTCATTAACTTATTTCCTCATATTTTCATAAAACATCTGAATGAAAATTTCCAGAGTTTAAACACCTTGTTCTTATTTCAAACTATATTGAAATATTATAGTGATTTCTTTGTAATTCAAATCATAATTTTGAATTTTAAAATCAAAACTATTTTTACCAAAACAGAACTCCAAAGGTAGCAATTCCTCTCTTGGAAACCCGAAAATGAATCGAAATTATTTTCCAGTGACCGAAGTGGGTTCAGTGCTTTCTAACTCTTTAAAATCCTTTTTAAATATTTCTATTCAAAATATTTTCCAAATAATATTATTACTATTTTCCAAAACTTTGAAAAACAATTTTCAAAATCACCGAGTTTTAAGATCTCAAATTCTCAGCTTATAAATCATTTTTACCAATCAATTTTCCTCATATATAATTTCACTTTGGTTATATAAAACATTTCTTAATTGTTTATTTATTTTTACATTATAATAATAACAACTTTTATTCGATCACAAACAACGAACAACAAATGATAATAGTCAAATATTATCACTCTCTAACAACTAACATACCATATATATACGATTATAATTTCTGAAAAATTATTCTTTTACATATAAAATATAATCAAGGTAAAATTATTTTATTTATCCAATTTCAAAACAATACCATGTCGAATTGCTCTGTTCAAGTGTTTAGAGATTCCTATCAATAGCGTTAATTACTCGTATTGACCAGAATCCATAAGCCACTCAATAGATCAACTAACATAATATAAAATATTTTTATATCACTAACAAATACGCACTCATATATATACACTCAGATTCATTCTAGGGTGCTTCTGACCCTATCTCTAATGAGTACCCCACCCAAGCCAAGGTTCTCGCTTAACCTTCGGCTCTGATACCAAATGTAACGACTGAGATTTTTGACCCTCGAAAACCGATATTAATACGTCCTCTGTATTGTGTGCCAAGCAATCGAAATGACGGAAAACCCGATTGTTAGGGAAAAAGAAAGAAGGAAGAAGATAGAAGACAAAAGGAAACACTACAACAAACTGGACATTTAACAGCATTTAAAAAACGCTATAAAAACTTTTAACAGTGTTTTTAAATACGCTGTGTAACGACATGCCATTATAGGTCAGGAACATACCATAGCAATAGCTCAAACACTGTAAAAAGTGATTTTTAATAGCATTTTGTTGATGTTATTAATACATTTTATAGCATTTATGTTGATGAGCTAAAACTTTTCTTAGCACTCAATTTATGCCTTCAAATTTATTTCAGCGGCTATATCTTGCTAAGATAAGTTTTTTTTATAGCATTTTACCTTTTGCTGTAATAAAGATATACATCGTAAAGCTTTTGCAATGAGTTCTTTTGCGATAAGTTTATCTGTTGCTATGAGTGTTCTTTTCACTGCTTTTTTTCATTTTTAAAAGCCCTTTTATGGCATTTCTAAAACGCTGTTGAAAGTTACCACAGCGTTTTTAAAACGCTGTTGATGGCTTACACACACTTTAAAAATGTCGTCGTTTAGGATTTTTGTGTTTCCTTTGCATTGATTCCATTTCGACACATCAATCCTAATTTATATACTAACATAGTTAAAATTAACACGCACCTTTTAGAATCAATATATTATATTAATAGCACATTTTATATTAATCTCACATCTCATAATCAAAGTACGCAATATTCTTACATCAAAATATATATAATACGTCCATAAGATTTCATACACAATGTAGAACAAGTAGCAACTAGTGACCAAAAGTAGTAATACATACAAGCGTACAAACCAAAATGTAGTTCTAGTAGCAAAAATAACTTCGAATCCATAACTTGTTGCGACATTTTCTTGCATCAAAGATATCTATCTATCTGTAAAGTAAAAGTAAAAAAAATTAGCAAAATAAATCAAAATATAATAAATACAGTCTGGAACATAGTTGAAGTGAGCAACTGTAACATGAAATGCAGTACAGAACAAATGAACAGCGCTGAAAATTGCCCACAGTGACTTTAATAAAAGCATAAAAAACATTTGTATCAATCTCTACAGCAATGGAAAAAACATGAATAAATAAATAAAGCAATAAATAAGTACTATGTATATGCTATGATGTGTTTCAAAGTTCAACTATTAGATAGTTATTAAATTTTATTTTATCTAAGCACATACAATACTAACTGATTCTTCATGGTTAGATCATACAATTATTTGAGCTTACAATTACTCAAGAAGACAGTAATGTGCAGGCAGCGGTTCTCTCCTACACTTAAGAGTCTGAACCATTAGCTTAACCGACCAGATGTGGAAATGGATTCTTATTTTTCATCTAAAAGAGACTGAATGAGAACTGTAACATGGTGTTCTTGCAGACCAGGGCCATATGAAGAGAACAAACAAAAGTTGCTACACTGCTCCATACATGTCATTTTTTTCAGACCTGTGTTTGCCACTATACATAGCTCTATGATCGCATGCCAAAGCAAACAAAGTAAATGAGGAAAGAGACGAGGAATAAATGTGCTCAACACTTCATGCGATGCATTTGGAGAAGTTTCATTCCGTATACCTATACATTTCAGCTTCCACTTCAGATTTTTAACTATTTGGGGTAAAACTGACTAAATATGGAATGAACATCTGCTTGTTGTAACTCATGCTAATGCTCACGGTTCAAGCTATCTCCCTGCTTCTGCGAGAATACATGAACAGAGTCTTCTGGAGATGCAAGGAGTAAGTTCATGCATTAATATTCATCAAGACCATTGAATCAGATTTCATGGTATCATTTTTCCTAAGGCATGTAGAAAAAAGTCTGATTTATAGTCTATTTGCTTTTGCTTCCGTGTTAAAACCAAATTTGGAAATGCTTGAACTAGACTGAAAATGAGGATTTTAAGTTCTAGACTATTTAGGAACTACAGATTGATAATAGAAGTGGAAATTATGTTGAAGTGCTTCTATTTTCAGGGTAATAAGTTTTAAGGACAACACTTCTAAATAATTAGTTTTAAGGACAATTTACAGGATAATGATAAATTCATTTATCTTTTTAAGTTATATAGGAAATTGATAAATATTTTTATCATTATTTATGTATAACTGAAAATGATAAATTCTTTTATCTTTTTCCTGTAAAATGTCCTTAAAACTAATTTTTTAGAAATAGTGTCCTTAAAACTTATTACCTGCACAAATAAGCCCTTGAAGTGAAAATCCCCATAATAGAATATCTTTATTGCAAGATGTGGCAATAGCTGCTGCACTCTACTTTGATATGAACATGGTAGTTTCTTTACTCTAAATTAAAATTAAAATATGAAATATTTTAAAATCTTGAAATGTGTTGCATCCATTGTAAGGCTAGCGAATGTGTTAAAGAAGGATGCCAGGGATATGGAAATTATTGTGTCTAAAGGAACAATTATGGTCGAAGATGGAGTTGAAAGGAATCCTTTCAAGAGACTTCAAACTTAATTATACTTTTCACCTCTCTAAATGACACAACTGCATTCGACTTCTTCTTCTTTAAATTGTGTGAACTAACATCATCGCCATCTCAAGCAGTCATTTTCTAATTGGTCCTGAAATCCATAATGTTTGCCTATATTCTACTTCTCTGCATTAGTTGTTTCTGATTTTAGAAAAAAAACAAAATATACAACTTATGCAATGTATGCAAGGGACACTAATGGAAACGGTTCAAAAAATCAGAGCTCGACTAATGGAAACAAGATTACTATCCATGCAAGGGAAACTAATATGCAAACAGACAATGGATACACTATTCCATTTGTACTATGATAAATCGACCGCTAGTCATTTGGGATGTGCTGGAGGAATCAACCAGTAAAAAAATTACTATAAAATACTTTAATTATAAAATGGGCGTCGTAGGGCAAGTGTACTCTTTTGTACTGAAAGATGGTCCGACGTAAAGCCAATATGCGAGTTTATACTCTTAGGATTACTACCTCAAGAATTAAAATTAATGCACTAATTAATAATCTTATGGAGAGCAAGATTAAAAAATTTACGACAAGGAGAAGTGAAGTGAAGACATTAATATTTCCTTCAGCAAATAAACGAGACTTTGATGAGCTTGCTGACAACATCAAGGAAGGACTCAAAGTTCATTTTGTTGATGACTATAGCCAAATATATAGGCTGGCTTTCAAACATACAGATGAAGCACAAAGCTAAATTACGTAATAGTCCAGTATTAATTACATCTCTTGTACTTAATATTCATTATCATTTTAATTCTTCTGTTTAATAATTTCGGCTTCCTAATTTTGTAGCCTCTGTTGAGCTATATAGTTACTTGTAGAGTAAGTTATCAATTATGTTACTGAATTGTGTTTCATTTTATTCATTCCAAACTGCCCGAAGTTATTTTAATTTATTTATAAATCCCGTATAGTTTCTTACCAAAAGAGAAATTTAATTTATTTTATTTATGATATTAATACTTCTTTTTATATGCATGAGGATTGCGTGAAGGTTTATCGATAGCTTAAAGGTTGTGGTGTATGGCACTGGAGCAAGATGACAAGCCATGGAAAAATGACAGTGTAGATGCAATGTACATGCAACAAAAGTGCACTTATCGGAACTCCTACTTTGCCATTTACCTTTAGATGTGTGCTTGCTTTTCCCCAACTTTCTTTACCTTATCAAACTAATAATATTGCAACAACATGAGTAACCTTGTATATTAGTTTCATCAAGTAACTAATAATAAAGCTAAAGATATTAAAATATTAGAAGTCTTTACGGCTTCAGTTACACAATATGGTAGTTAAGGGGAAAAAAATCATATATTCTCCTATATATTATGCCAAGGATGCAAAACTGAAATTCATACAACTAATAGTTGTCAAAAAGTGATATTATGCACTACTGCAAATTTGAATTAAGAATCCATAAATAATGACTTAATTTATCAGAATTTTAATCTTATTAGAAATGTATATTGAAATATTTCTGCTACCAACCTTAAGTTACAGAGTATAAGCCCTGTCCCTTGAGCAACATGATGCATTGTGCATGAAGGAATACCTGAATTTAATAAAACAATTAATGATGCCGAAGAAATTTCATAATTTAGCAACTACATGTTTTAAAATGAAAAATCAACAACTTTATGTATTTCCTCACAAATTACTGTCATTTTTGCAGTAACCGAGTATTTCTAAATGTCTACATAGATTGAATAACATATCAAATATACATAAAATAAAACTACAAATTGAATATTTCCATCAACATCTTCATGTCTAAACCTCTGTTCAAATACACATTTATAATAAAATTTAAGCATTAATATAATTTGACTCACAAACACTCTTGTATTATTATAATATTTGCCATCTTTTATTTGATATTTAAAAAAATTCTAATGAATAATATTATTGTTTATAATATAATCATGAATTATTGTAGGAGGATTCCCATAACTATTGCAGCAACAATTATTTATATGATTACACAACTATCTGAGGATAAAAAAAACTCCTCAAAGGTATGTATATATGCATGTCTATGCATTTCTTATTTACATATATACTGCTGCATAACATGCTTCCTCAAATACCATATGTAATAAGTCAATTTTGTATGTTGATATCCGAGTAGCAACAGGAGTAGCAGAAAATACAATAAGAAACTCCCACAAGGATTTGTATCCTTATGTAGTTTATTCCTTTACCATATGCCAGTGAGAAGGATCTAAAATACCTATGCAGGCCTTAGTTTCCTCTATTTATTTGTTGCTTTCATTGTATCAGAATCTTCTGAATTTTCGAAGAAAAAAGCTTAAGTATTTTATTTTGTAAAAGATAAGAGAAAAATATATCTGCAACTTATATTAGTGATTTGCAATTGGTTTTCCCTATAATTTCCAACTTTAAACTTTATTTTTTGTCTGCAAGACTTCATGATCATCATGTTTCTTGAATGCACACTTTATAGTATCAAATTCTTCAAATAACTAAAATTTATTAGCTACTGTAAAAATCCATCTGATGCTGCAGTTTTTTACTTCACATTATTGTTATTACGACCAACTCTTCTTTCACCTGAGTTTTTTCATTTTGATAAAAATCAGCATTAATTTGTTACAAGATCCTACCACCTACCTAATCTTTATTTATATAAGGGCCTTTCCATTATGTTTTAGACCCGAAACCAATTATTAAATTATCTATATGTTCAGTATTCTGTATTTGAAGTTAAATTTTTATTAACTTGAATATTTCTTATTCTAGTAGGTCGCTTTCCTTTATTTTGAAATTTGAATTCTCATTTCTAGATTTTTCTTTTTCGTTATATTTTTATGAAGACGCAGCATGAAAATATTAACTTTTTTATCAACTACTATTATTTTCTTCTTTGAATGATCAAGTGTAAATGTTTCTCGCTTTTTTTCCTTTTTTTAACACTTTTGTACTGAGTTATAAAATTATAAATGATATGCATGTAGAAAATAAAATATATGATTTGCATGTTACTTTTGAATTTCTTTTTTCTATGTTAAATTTTGATTTTAATTTAATTTTCAATTTTTAGGCTGCTATAGTTTTGATGAGTCAAAGTATCATTAAATTAAAGATACATAAAGGGGCCGACTATTTAATTTAATGTATTATCAAATCAATGACACGTGTATCATTAATGTAATGATTGTATCACATCCGTTTGATAAGTTAAATGTTTGGTATTTATTTGAAGTTTTCCATAAGTAAATGTATTTATCATGTTAATATAGTTTATTTTTATTTTTATTTTTATTTTTGTTTTGTTTAAAATTTCATTATCGTACTGTTGGCAACCTTTTCATTCTACTTAAAATAAAAATAAAATTTTAGTTGCATTTTTTGGAGTTCTAAATAACATATTAGTTTTTGTAAATTCAGAATTATCACAATTAAGTTATGACAGATTAAAATAGGGTGTTATTATTGGTTCTTTAGAATGTAATGTCTCATTATAAACATTTAACATGTTTTGCATTCAAACTATATTCATAAAAGTTAATAATAGAATGATGATGGTTGACTAAGTGCACTAGCACGCAAATCCAGTCATCTAAAGAAGAATAGGACGATGATGGTTTATTGAAAGGAAGAAAACAATCATAGGCTAGAACTTGAAAGTATTATCAATAGCTTAGTGGTTCAATCCAGAAGCAATGGACCTTATAGTATGCATCTTCGAATCTCCAAATTTACTCACAATTTCATAAACAGTAACATGTTGTATTCCATTATTTTATCTCTTATTTTTCTTTTATCACTTTCGACATAGTTTTTAAATTTAAAGGTGGACCGAAATTAGTTGACTCACTGGCAATGCTTCCTATTTTTGGTTGACCTACTTTTAATTTATTATGTAAATACATCTGATTCTCCCTCTGATTTACTCCGACCTGGCAGTCGAATGCCAACGTCTTAGTAAATGATAACTTTACTGAGAGGCATTCCACCATAGTTCTAAAGTTTGGAAATAGGCTGACAATCGAGGCTTGGTGTGTGCGTGTGCTTTTTTTATATATAAGCAATAGCAGAATTCCTAGGCTGACAATTCGAGACACAATGCCCAACCTGGAAGTGAAAATCACCCACGGTAAAATCAAACGATTCTGGCTATGCATCCACTTCTCTCCTCCTAGCGATTTCACACCCGTCTACACCATCGAGTTGTGCATGATGGCCAAGTACGCACCTGTGCTGACACTGAGACTCATAAGAAGTGGACCAAGGACATCGAGGCCAGTGCTTCAGATGGGTGCAAAGGATTTTGGCAAACCTGAAGTGTGAACTAATTAAGAAAGTAAACATGGTTGATCCCGACGAACATGTGATGATCAAGGACATCTCCTCTTCCGCGCTCTTCACATCGTGGGCCCAAACAAAAAGGTGAAATTAAGCATTCTTCTGAACTTTGTTATTTCATATAAACTTATGTATGTGACTGTCTTAATATATCTTGATTTCAGTTTTCTCTCTCTCCCCCCACTACACACACACTAATTTAAATCTAGATGTAAACATTAGATGGAAAAAAGCTTTATGTGAGTTTACAAAATTTTAACCAACTTCTATCATATTCTTTCACATAGCTTGAGGTAGACGTTAGATCAGTATTTTAACCAAAATTCATAGAACGTATGTATGTTGACATTAGATGTAGATATCACTTTTCTAATTTGAACATGTTTAAGTTTCTTTTTAAACAATATAACTTGGTCAACACATTCAATAATTTATTCATGTGTCATTTCTTTGGTTGTAACTATTATAAAGTTTATTTAAGGTAGATCCATATACTGATTATTTAAAGGCATTAAACACAAAAATAGTTTGTTTAAACATGAATTGTTTAGAAACCAATTGATACCTCAAAAAAAGTATTATATATTATAGTGCGGACCAAGTTACACTATAGGTAAATTGAAGCCTATAAACAACATTACGGTTATTTTCATCAATAAAACTATAGTTTTGGAAATATGTCGCATAAGAAAAGGTTTTGATATAGTTTGTCTTTGACCTTTACGATAGGTCAGTAGCAGTAGTTACATTAGGAAATATGTTACACCAACCCACATGTTATCAATGATGTTGGAGTAGAACCTGGTTTTTTCACGCCTTTAAGGTTTGAAGCAAATCGATGCACTCTTTCAAGATGTAAAATTCTAAGATTTGGGGTAATAAAGAGTTTACTAAGGTCTGCGATCTTGGCCTTGGTCTTTTGTTTGTTTAGAGATTTCAATCAAATATGTAAATTTCACGAATTTGGATTTAAGTTTTGGGTTCGGGTTGCATTATTCATTTCATATACTTACACATACATTTGTTTAATTAATTAAAACAAGAAGTGCAATTTATCTTCAATTGAAAATCAAGACATAAATGAATAATATTGATTAATTATAAATATTTATAACACTAACAAATATTTATTATTTCGTATTTAAATTTTTTTAGTTACACTATTCATATATTTTATAATTTTGCATGTTTTCGAAGTTAAAACTTCAGATTTTAAGTACTTATATATTTGTAACTCAAATTAATTATTACCTTTATTTTCTTCCATAAATTTTGAACCTCAATAGTTTTTTTATTTAATTGGAGCTTCGGTTTGGTTTGATTTCGTTTCGGTTCCCACTGAAACCGAAACGGAATGATCGGATTTACAACTTTAAATGTTCAATCAAAAATATTTTTAAAATATCTGCCACTTGAAAATCCTAATTTTTATTTAGATGACAAACATTTTTACAAGTAAAATTCTTTACCATTCAAATATCGATTGTTTTTTTTCAAATAAATTGTTAAACTAAACTTAAATACAAATTTACTTTTGCCCTCATCTTTTCTATCAAATATTTTTTATGCAACACATACATATCCACTTAAGACCGGTTTTTCTTTCTTGAAAAGCCATCTCATATGCAATGGATGTGAACTACTTTCAGTACGAACATTAAAATTATTATTCTTAGCTTAATTTTTTTCCTTTGGAAAAATCCATTCACCACATGCAAATGTTGTTGAATTCTTCCACATAAAAAGGGCATACTCAGATTAATAGACTAAGCATGTTTCAAAACAAAAATACAACATACATAAAAATAATTTGGTTGCGTGTGTGTGTGTCTATATATGCATTTAAATTACATAAATTACATGCATTTAAAACTCACTATTGTTATGGAAGCCTAGTAGATCTCAAACATTAAATACATGCATTTAAAATCACTACTGTTATGGAAGCCTAGTAGATCTCAAACATTAAATACATGCATTTAAAACTCACTACTATTATGGAAGCCTAGTAGATCTCAAACATTAAATACATGCATTTCAAACTCACTATTCATCACGATTGGATATGAACCAAACCGCAAAAACAAAAATGTTCATTTGAAAAAAAGCAACCAAACAAATACAAAAAGTTATAGAGTAGAGAAATCAAAATTGCAACTTTTTTAAACTAAAGGAAAACAAAATTGTAATGAGCCTTATTTCTAGACCACATTGATCGAATTTAGTTAATTTGTCACATGTTATCACTACCTAAAAAGGAAAAATAGGGTTTCACCTCTTAGACCTGTGTAGCGGAACTAGGGCTCACCGTCGCTTCCACTAATGAGCTTATGACGGGGACGGGGACAAGGGCAAATGGGGACGAGCTTGCAATGGGGACGGGGACAACTGCAAATGGGAACGAGCATGGAATGGGGAAGACTGCAATGGGGCCAATCGATTGCAGTAGGAACTAGGGCTACTGGCGATGAAATTTTATTACAGAGGAGTAAATTTTGTAATTAAATTTTGATTGGGAATTGAAATTTTGAGGAAATTTTTGCCTAATGGGAGTTCGTAGAAATGGAGGGAAATGAAATAAATTTAGCGCCTTTAGCATCTGACAACATGCATAGTGTCAATGTTAAAGTAATTTACCCTCAAATATAGCAACCCATTAAAAAATGTTATACCGCTGTGCTAAGAAAAATAAACTTTTCTTATAGTGAAACAAACAATAGCATCTCACAACGGAATGAATAATCTATAATATACAACAAATCTTTACACAAAATAAACTGTAATGTATGTATATATAGACATCAATCAGAGTATACTAACCTATTTCAGTCTGGATAGTTATAACAGCCTGTCCTTACAATTACTAATAAATACAACAACGAATGCACTGGAAATTAACCATGTACGTGAATACGTCTCTAGGCCTCCAACTCGTCTCTTGAAGCTCCAAGCATCCAATCTAAATCCGTACGGTCTGACCCGAGCATTATAATAAAATAGCACCTGAGTCAGTCTGGAAAACCAGCATGAGAAAAACACACCCAACTGGATTTTTAAGTTACAACAACCTTCGAAATTAAAGGTATCTCGTATGACCATGTCGCACATAAAAATGGACGAGTTTTTACCTTACGATAACCAAACCATTTTCTATAGAAAATCCATTGATATTATAATAATGCTTAAGGTGAAAATAATAATAGTCAAGTAATAGTGATGCTCGTGAGTGTACATCACAACAATACTAGGCATATAATCAAAAACCGATAAGGCACGTTTGCTAATTGTGTAGGATTCCACGGAGGTTCTCTCAGTACTTCGAGAAACGGTCCTCCTGCACAAGGATCAGAGATATCCTTCCGAAGAAGCATACATCCCTAGTGATGTACCATAGGAAAAACATAACTGGTCTCGCTAAGACCGAGTGCATTACCCCATGCATGCATAACAACTGTAAGTAATGTCTAGGTGGAGCCGACTACAGTCTATGGGTTTGCCAACCATACTGGCCATGCCTCTTATCTCTAGTTTTAGTCATTACCGCTAACTAGGCTACGTTTGGCGTTCCAGCTCAAGCACCATCACCAAAATAGATCACGGAATCCCACATGGATTCCCATACCCCAATGGGTCTCGGAACCACACATGAATTCCAACATCTCAATATATCACAAAACTGCTCCATAGAACCGTACATGGTTTCGAAGTGGTTACGGTTTTCGAATCATCTCTTATGAGTACAATCTTCTACTTCCCTGGCTCTCCAAAAACCAATCGTCGATTTTCCAGAATGCTCAATACCGGTTCTTTAGGAAATAATCAGATAATACACAAGAGTGGGGATCACCCCTTAACCGTTTAAGTGGATGGATCTCCTCGTCATTTATCCTTGAAGAAAAAATCGAGTTTATACATATAGTGTAACGACCCGTAATGTAACGACCCGTATTTTTACGGATCGAAAAGTTTGTCAAAATCTGGAATTTTAGCATTTTTGAGCCATTTTAGATTTTAGGCAAAAATATGGCTAAGTTCTAAGTCGTTCACGACTTAGTATAAGTCGTAAGTCGTATACGACTTAGGGGATAGGAGCTACCCAGGGGAATGGCGAGTTAAGGGTTTGGAGATAGGTCGTTTGAACGACTTAAGGGGTAGGCGCGACTTAAGGATAGTGGTGAGTTAAGTTGTTACCGAGTTAAGTGTTTAAGTCGTTGCCACGTTAAGTCGACTGGGTGTGTTAGCGACCTAAGGAGTTAGCGTGTTAGCGACCTAAGGAGTTAGCGTGTTAGCGACCTAAGGAGTTAGCGTGTTAGCGACCTAGGGAGTTAGGTCGCATAAGTGTTAGGTCGTGACACTGTTAAGTCGTAGGATGGGTTATCTCGCTAGGTCGTCTAACCAGTTAAGTCGTATCCCAGTAAGCCGTTAAGTCATGTGAAGGTGATAAGTCGTAGCCTAGTTGAGTCGTGGCCGTGTTAAGGAGATAACATTAAGTCGTAGACGACTTAGGAGTTGAGTCTTATCCTGATAGATCGGCAAAGCTGCTATGTTATAAGTCGTAGGTCGGCATAGCGTTATGGCGTAGTTGTTATATCATTAAGGCGTAACTCGGTAGAGCTATTAAGTCGGAGCCTCTGCTAAGTCGGTAGGTCATAAGTCGGAGGGAGATAAGTCGGAGACGACTTATGGAGACGGCCGAGTTAGGGGTTTTTCAGCTATAAATAGGAAGGGTTTTGCTCACTTTTTGGAATCCGGATTTTGAAGCGACGAAGTGCTGCCATTTTGAGAGCTCGACTTCTACACTTCTTCACTTCTTTTCTCTACTCTAATCTAGTGATTCCTTCCATCCATATCGAAGATCAAATTGAAGATTCAAGAGCTTAGATTGAAGATCTTCATCCATTGAAGTGAGATTTCATCATTTGAAGCGGATTCGTGATAGATCAAGCTCGATCCTTCGCTGTCCAGATCTGAAGCGTGTAAATTTGTGGTTGTTTAGGTGATTTGGTGAGTGGTGATTATCTCTCACACGGATCCAAAGGAGTAGATCGGATTGTTGGCTTGATTTGGTGTTAAAATAGTGATTTCTATGCATTTTTGTAAACCTAAGTGTAGATCCATTGTTCATGATGATTTGACAACCATTTTTGTATATGATTAACCTATGCAAGTTCATTCATCAAGTTGTAGAGATAATTCTCATGTTTTCATGCTTGTTAGACTTTCAACTCCTTAATTACGAAATTGCCATTATTGTTATAATTGTCCATTTTGCTTATATTTGAATGCTTGGTTACTTGGATTGATGTTTGACATGATTGATTGCTGTGAATTAGATGATTGATGATTGGTTTTAGACAAGATGGTCGAACATGGTTCAAAAGCTAAGGGAAAGGCTCTTGAACTGGGAAAGCTGCTCGTGGCATATGTAGCGGGATGATGAAGCTCATATGCATAGATTTGATGATGTAATGTTGAGATGAGGCTTTGCGAGGATGTGATGAAGCGAAGCATCATGTGATGAAGACTTGGTTTAATCCAGACGGGATCATCCCAAGCATGATGATAACTCGGTGAATGGTTCGAGTTGAGGATAATGGATGGTTATGGGAATAGTCGTCGAGGAGGATGACTAGGAGGCTTGGGTCTCATCGTTGTTGAAGGTTCTAGCATGCTCTAAGCAAGAGTACGTTTGGGCAGATTCGATAGTCCCAACGGCTAACTGTTGATGGTCGAGTACTCTGGGCAGATTCGATAGTCCTAGGCACGGGTCACGATGACGTGCGGGAGTTATGTCTAGAACCGGGGTTTCCATTAACCCTTGACGGACGGCTGAAAGAATGTGCCGGTCATTCAATTAACGGTGATACCGAAGCAGTGATAACAGTGGTAGCCAGAGTCATGGATGTTTGGTCGTATCGTCATTCGGACTCAAGAGCGGTATTTTCTGGGTGCTTATCTGATTTAGGCCTTGGTACTTGGAAAACATCGCCCTTGACTCGAATGATTATTACTTTACTTTAAATTGTATGCTCTGCTATGTTGCTTCTGCTTAGTGTGTGTCTGGGGGCTATCACTGTAGAAAGAGGTGGAGTGGGAGGGTTGTATTCCTATTCCTTTTCCTTTATGCTCTTTTGGTATGTTGTTAGTTAATTTACTGCTCACTAAGACTGTTGTCTGACTCAAGGCTTTATGTTTAAATTCTTATCGCCTTGGGCTGTTCGTCCATTTTGGGACGGGCAGACTAGGTAGCAGGTGACAGGTGCTGTTCTTGCTTCCCGCGTTGCTGATATCGAAGACGAGCTGGAGGGTTGCATATTATCTTCTTATTATATGTACTGGATGTTCCGCTGTTTGTATTCTCTGAGTGTTATGTAGTGAGGCTTGTTGTATTGACTATTCAGATGCTTGTATTCAACTATTATGAAGTTTTATTGAGGGGATTTTATTCTGTGAAGCTTCACTACATATATGTTCTATTGTATTTTGTCCATGCGCTGTGAGTAATACGATAGATTCTGTTGTTTTTAATTTACCTTGACAATTGTCCATGGTCGCCTGGCACACCTTACAGCGCATTATCTCTAGATTCGGTGCAGGGGTCATGGGCGGTCGTCACATTTGGTAACAGAGCATTGGTTAATCGATTTTACCCAACGCTCGCTGACATAACTACGTATGAGAGACGTAATTGTATTTTGATGGATGATTACTATATATAATATAGTAGCTTAGTAGAGTTTGCGTCCTTTATGTAGTTATTTCTCCAGATGTGCTAATCATTCCTTTTTATAGATATTAAGGATGAGTTGAAGAGGGAGACTAGCTGCTAGAGAAGGCCGAGCTGCTGAGGGAACTGCTGATTATGCAGCTATGTTCGAAGCCATGATGACTTCGATCATGAGGAGGATACCAGTTCCGGGGACAGCGGTTGATGTTGGAGTTCAGGTTCAGACTCCAAAGCCGGTGGATTTTGCTAAGTTGTGCAAGGACTATACTGCTCTTGGAGGGAAGGTTTTCTTGGGAACGGAATCAACTATTGAGGTCCAAAGATGGATAGATGCTTGTAGAAGGATTTTTGGTGATTTGGGAATTGAGGATGCAACTAAGAGGAAGTTGGCATCAAGACAGCTTCAAGGGAGAGCTTCTGATTGGTGGAACTCTATTACCATCAATACGCCAGAGGAAGAGATTACTTGGGAGCAATTCCAAGTTAGATTTGAAGCTAAGTTCATTTCTACAGCTCAGAAGTCTGTTCTGTTCAAGAAGTTTGTGGAGCTCAAGCAAGGTGGGAGACCAGTTCTTGAGTATGTTTCTGAGTTTGAGGCTTTGTCCAAGTATGCCCGGTCTTATATCGAATCTGCATATCAGAAGAATGAGAAGTTTGTGACAGGCTTGGACAGTTATCTTGGGAGACAGTTGGTGGACCATTTGGACGATTCATTTGAGAAGCTTGTGGAGAAAGCTCTCAGGCATGAGAGTCTGTTTCCTAAGGAAGGATCTGTTGTTGCTGTGACCAAGGGAGAGTCTAAACCACAGCAGGGTGGTAACAAGAAGAGGAAGCAGCAGCAGCAGAAGGGTAAGGATGGCCAGAAGAAGCCGAAAGGCGAAGTGACTTGCTACAATTGTCAGCAGAAGGGCCATTTCTCTAAGGATTGTAAGAATCCGAAGGTACCGATGAAGTGTCACAACTGTGACAAGCCAGGACACATCAGGAGGAATTGTCCAGAACCAAGGAAGGACAGGCAGATTGTGCAAGCCTATGCTTTGGGAGCTGTTCCATCGTCTTCGAAAGCTCCTACCGCGGAAGAGAAGGGAAAGAGTGTGGTGGTTCAAGGTACTCTTTTCTTATGTGGTGTTCCAGTTAGAGTTCTGTTTGATACTGGGGCGTCGCATTCGTTTGTTTGTAGTGAACTTGTAGGCCGGTTGGGTTTGGAACCGGATATTGTTGATAGGCCATTGGTTGTGACTAATCCAGTTGGGGGTTCGTCTTGTTTGTGTATGTTATGCCGTGGTCTAGTTGTATCGAGTCATGGTTGCTCTTTTGTTTGTGATTGCTTTGTTCTGAACTTTGCGGGGTTCGGAATTATTTTGGGTATGGACTGGCTTAGGAAGTATGCGGCAAAGGTTGATTGCGAGAGGTTGGAAGTGACAGTCGAGAATGTGGAGGGGCGAAAGGTTGTGATACGATGTAAACATGAGGAAGGCGTCTTCATGAGCTTCATGTATTCGCTGGCTGTTCCACGGGATGGACTGTCATCGGTGCCAATCGCTAATGGATTCGAGGATGTCTTTGACGAAGTCAAAGGGTTGCCGCCGCATAGAGAGATCGAGTTTCGTATAGATCTAGTTGAAGGAGCCAGACCTGTTGTGATGCCTCTTAGGCAGATGGCGCCTAGGGAACAGCATGAGTTGAAGGTGCAAGTTGATGACCTTTTACAGAAAGGATTCATTCGGCGTAGTGTGTCCGATTGGGGTGCACCAGTTGTGTTCGCAACCAAAGCAGATGGGTCATTGAGATTGTGTGTGGATTATCATGAGCTGAATAAGGTGACTAAGAAGAACAAGTATCCATTGCCGAGAATAAATGACTTGTTTGATCAGCTTCATGAAGCCAAGGTGTTTCTCAGATGGATTTGGCAACGGGATTTCACCAGTTGAGAGTGGCTAAGGATAGTGTGCCGAAGACTGCTTTTCGAACACCATCCGGTTTCTTTGAGTGGCTGGTAATGCCGTTTGGATTGACTAACGCGATAGCATATTTTGTGGATCTTATGAATAGAGTGTTCAGAGATCAGTTGAACAAGTTCGTACTTGTGTTCGTGGATGATATTCTGATTTATTCCAGAACGGAAGAAGAACACAAGATGCACTTGCGTGTTGTTTTGGAAATCTTGCGGAAACATCAGCTGAAGGCTAAGTTTTCGAAGTGTCACTTCTGGAAGAGTGAAGTGAGGTTCTTAGGCCATGTGATTTCTGGAAATGGAATAGCGGTTGATCCCGCTAAGGTGGCAGCAATCCAGGATTGGGTTAGACCTAAGAATGCATCTGATGTGAGAAGTTTTCTTGGATTAGCAGGATATTATCGACGGTTTATCAAAGACTTCTCCAAAGTGGCTGCACCGTTAACAGGATTGACGAAGAAGAACCAAGTGTTCAGTTGGGATGCTAAGTGTAAGCAAGCTTTCGGAATCCTGAAAGAGAGATTGACGAGTGCTCCTGTTCTGACTATTCCTAGTGGGAATGATGAGATGGTGGTTTACACCGATGCATGTGTTACTGGACTTGGAGCAGTGCTGATGCAGAGGGATAAAGTTGTTGCGTATGCCAGTCGACAACTGAAGCCGCATGAAAGGAATTACCCGACTCATGATTTGGAGTTAGCGGCGATTGTTTTTGCTCTGAAGATGTGGAGACATTATCTATTGGGAGTTCGATTTGAGTTGTTTACAGATCATAAGTCATTGAAGTATCTTTTCTTCCAAAAGGATTTGAATCTTCGGCAGCAACGTTGGCTAGAGTTTTTAGCATCATATGATTTTGGTATAGCTTATACTCCGGGAAAAGGTAACGCAGTGGCAGATGCATTAAGTCGAAGACATGCAGGATTGGGAGCCATGTTTTCAGAATGGAAGAATCTCGAGTATTTAGCTGGATTTGACTTCAGGCCTAGATGCGAATTGGAACCTGAGATGTTGGCAAACTTATCGATAAGACCTTCTCTTGTGGAAAGGATTGGCGAGAGCCAAAAGCGAGATGATAAGCTTGTCAAGATTATCCGTGATTTGGAATCTGGATTGGATCCAGAAAAGGATAAAGGATTCGAGGTCGATCGAGAGGGTTGGCTTCGAAAGCAAGGACGACTAGTTGTTCCCGATATAGATGAATTGAGGAGTGAAGTTCTGAAGGAAAGCCATCACTCGAAGTTGACGATTCATCCAGGTGGAAATAAGATGTATCGGGATATGAAGAGAACCTACTACTGGGAAGGTATGAAGAAGGATGTTGGAAATTTTATTTCCAAGTGTATGAACTGCCAGTTGGTAAAAGCTGAACAGAAGAAGCCAAGTGGATTGCTTCAGCCATTAGAAGTTCCTGCATGGAAGTGGGAGCAAGTATCGATGGATTTTATTGATGGACTACCTAGAACCAGAACGGGAAATGAAGGGATTTGGGTCATTGTGGATCGTCTGACTAAGAGCGCAAGATTCATTCCTGTTCGATCGACTAGGACTGCATCAAAGTTGGCTGAGTTGTATGTTAAGTGGATAGTTCGATTCCATGGTATTCCGAAGAGTATAGTGAGCGATCGAGACCCATTGTTCACTAGTGGATTTTGGAAGAGCTTCCAGGAAGTTTTGGGAACCGAGTTGTGTTTGAGTACAGCTTATCACCCTCAAACGGATGGTCAGACCGAGAGAGTCAACCGAGTTTTGGAAGATCTCCTCAGAGCTTGTGTTTTGGATTTCGGAGGATCATGGGAAGATCACCTTCATTTGGTGGAGTTTGCGTACAACAACAGTTACCAGTCAAGCATTGGTATGGCACCGTATGAGGCATTGTATGGAAGATCGTGTAACTCTCTGACATGTTGGTTAGAAACTGGAGAAAAGCTGATGCTTGGGCCAGAGATGATTCGGCAGACTTCAGATTGTATAGAAATCATTCGGCAACGAATGAAGGCAGCCCAAGACCGTCAGAAAAGTTATGCTGATAAGCGTCGAAAGGATTTGGAATTCGACGTTGGTGATATGGTTTTTGTGAAGATTTCTCCACTGAAGAATGTTATTCGATTCGGGAAGAAAGGAAAATTGACTCCGAGATTTGTTGGACCATTCCCGATCATCGAGCGAATTGGAAAGCTCGCCTATAGATTGGAGTTACCTGAGAAGATGTCGAGTGTGCACAATGTTTTTCACGTATCGTATCTACGGAAGTATGTGCACGACTCGAATACAGTGGTTTTTGTCGATAGCTATGAAGATTTCGAAGTTGATCCAGTCGATAGAAGACCTCGTAAGCCGCTTCGTGTTGTTGAAACCGACACGAAACAGCTTAGGAGGAAGGTAGTTAAGTTGCTCAAGATACAATGGAGTGACGATGATAACGACTGTACATGGGAGGTGGAAGAGAGGATGAAAGCAGCTCATCCTGAACTCTTCAAGGTATGGCCCTAAGGTGTCGTGTCATCTAAACGACATTGTAACTTGTTCTAGTTTTAGAATTCTGCATGCTAAGCTAGAATTGGATGCATGGTTTGTTGATTGCTATGGATGGTAGGCATGCAGAATTGTCCTTGATTGCTTTGTTTGTTTGGAATTTCGGGGGCGAAATTCCTAAGGGGGAGAGAATGTAACGACCTGTATTTTTACGGATCGAAAAGTTTGTCAAAATCTGGAATTTTAGCATTTTTGAGCCATTTTAGATTTTAGGCAAAAATATGGCTAAGTCCTAAGTCGTTCACGACTTAGTATAAGTCGTAAGTCGTATACGACTTAGGGGATAGGAGCTACCCAGGGGAATGGCGAGTTAAGGGTTTGGAGATAGGTCGTTTGAACGACTTAAGGGGTAGGCGCGACTTAAGGATAGTGGTGAGTTAAGTTGTTACCGAGTTAAGTGTTTAAGTCGTTGCCACGTTAAGTCGACTGGGTGTGTTAGCGACCTAAGGAGTTAGCGTGTTAGCGACCTAAGGAGTTAGCGTGTTAGCGACCTAGGGAGTTAGGTCGCATAAGTGTTAGGTCGTGACACTGTTAAGTCGTAGGATGGGTTATCTCGCTAGGTCGTCTAACCAGTTAAGTCGTATCCCAGTAAGCCGTTAAGTCATGTGAAGATGATAAGTCGTAGCCTAGTTGAGTCGTAGCCGTGTTAAGGAGATAACATTAAGTTGTAGACGACTTAGGATTTGAGTCTTATCCTGATAGATCGGCAAAGCTGCTATGTTATAAGTCGTAGGTCGGCATAGCGTTATGGCGTAGTTGTTATATCATTAAGGCGTAACTCGGTAGAGCTGTTAAGTCGGAGCCTCTGCTAAGTCGGTAGGTCATAAGTCGGAGGGAGATAAGTCGGAGACGACTTATGGAGACGGCCGAGTTAGGGATTTTTCAGCTATAAATAGGAAGGGTTTTGCTCACTTTTTGGAATCCGGATTTTGAAGCGACGAAGTGCTGCCATTTTGAGAGCTCGACTTCTACACTTCTTCACTTCTTTTCTCTACTCTAATCTAGTGATTCCTTCCATCCATATCGAAGATCAAATTGAAGATTCAAGAGCTTAGATTGAAGATCTTCATCCATTGAAGTGAGATTTCATCATTTGAAGCGGATTCGTGATAGATCAAGCTCGATCCTTCGCTGTCCAGATCTGAAGCGTGTAGATTTGTGGTTGTTTAGGTGATTTGGTGAGTGGTGATTATCTTTCACACGGATCCAAAGGAGTAGATCGAATTGTTGGCTTGATTTGGTGTTAAAATAGTGATTTCTATGCATTTTTGTAAACCTAAGTGTAGATCCATTGTTCATGATGATTTGACAACCATTTTTGTATATGATTAACCTATGCAAGTTCATTCATCAAGTTGTAGAGATAATTCTCATGTTTTCATGCTTGTTAGACTTTCAACTCCTTAATTACGAAATTGCCATTATTGTTATAATTGTCCATTTTGCTTATATTTGAATGCTTGGTTACTTGGATTGATGTTTGACATGATTGATTGCTGTGAATTAGATGATTGATGATTGGTTTTAGACAAGATGGTCGAACATGGTTCAAAAGCTAAGGGAAAGGCTCTTGAACTGGGAAAGCTGCTCGTGGCATATGTAGCGGGATGATGAAGCTCTTATGCATAGATTTGATGATGTAATGTTGAGATGAGGCTTTGCGAGGATGTGATGAAGCGAAGCATCATGTGATGAAGACTTGGTTTAATCCAGACGGGATCATCCCAAGCATGATGATAACTCGGTGAATGGTTCGAGTTGAGGATAATGGATGGTTATGGGAATAGTCGTCGAGGAGGATGACTAGGAGGCTTGGGTCTCATCGTTGTTGAAGGTTCTAGCATGCTCTAAGCAAGAGTACGTTTGGGCAGATTCGATAGTCCCAACGGCTAACTGTTGATGGTCGAGTACTCTGGGCAGATTCGATAGTCCTAGGCACGGGTCACGATGACGTGCGGGAGTTATGTCTAGAACCGGGGTTTCCATTAACCCTTGACGGACGGCTGAAAGAATGTGCCGGTCATTCAATTAACGGTGATACCGAAGCAGTGATAACAGTGGTAGCCAGAGTCATGGATGTTTGGTCGTATCGTCATTCGGACTCAAGAGCGGTATTTTCTGGGTGCTTATCTGATTTAGGCCTTGGTACTTGGAAAACATCGCCCTTGACTCGAATGATTATTACTTTACTTTAAATTGTATGCTCTGCTATGTTGCTTCTGCTTAGTGTGTGTCTGGGGGCTATCACTGTAGAAAGAGGTGGAGTGGGAGGGTTGTATTCCTATTCCTTTTCCTTTATGCTCCTTTGGTATGTTGTTAGTTAATTTACTGCTCACTAAGACTGTTGTCTGACTCAAGGCTTTATGTTTTAATTATTATCGCCTTGGGCTGTTCGTCCATTTTGGGACGGGCAGACTAGGTAGCAGGTGACAGGTGCTGTTCTTGCTTCCCGCGTTGCTGATATCGAAGACGAGCTGGAGGGTTGCATATTATTTTCTTATTATATGTACTGGATGTTCCGCTGTTTGTATTCTCTGAGTGTTATGTAGTGAAGCTTCACTACATATATGTTCTATTGTATTTTGTCCATGCGCTGTGAGTAATACGATAGATTCTGTTTTTTTTAATTTACCTTGATAATCGTCCATGGTCGCCTGGCACACCTTACAGCGCATTATCTCTAGATTCGGTGCAGGGGTCATGGGCGGTCGTCACACGTAAATTTCAACTGTTTTAATAACGTAATTAGTTGAAATTTTATGAAATTTTAAACGATAAAATTTTGAAATAAAAATTTAATATTTGGAATACGTCTAGTTAAACATAGCGACTGGTAAATTTTCGTCCGAAAATATGGAAGTTTATTTCGCGCGTAAATTGACTTCAATTTAATCAGTTAAAAAGCGATGAAAATAAAATATTTCCGAAACCTAAATATTTTTACATAGAAAAATTCTAAAACATCTTTTGAGCAAGATGTCAGTTCGTCGTTTTTCCAAATTCGGACACCTTTTGACTCCGTCGATCTTATTTTTCAGTGTTTTTCTTGCATTTTCCGCTATTAGAAAATTCGAATTTTATAAATCCGATCGTACCACTGATATCGGTATACCGTTTTGGTCGCCTCATCGTGCTGACCTCAACGATGTATTCATTTAAGTATTTCGGAAATCCTGTACGCAATGAACGTGGTGGAATTCGCGTAACGGATAACCGTATCGATACGTTTCTAAAGTTTTTCGGTTCTCTGTCCTTTCATTTTCAGCTGTGAAAAGTGAATAGCCCTTGGCTATAAATATTCACATATATCAATTGGCGTGACTATTGAAATCTTACTTTTTCAAAATATTGGCCAGTACATTTTGATTTATTGCTTCCCTAGATTCACGCGGACTTACAACATTCTCAACGGCAAAAATTTTGCCTTTTCATCTTTTGAGAAAGAAAAAAAAACAACAAACATTGGTACTACATATATTATATATCTGCTGTGTGCTTGTGCTTCTTCCCTTTCCCAAACTTTTATATTTTGTTCTCCCATTCGTTTGCATACCCACCCATCAACCGACCCCAATCTCCTTCGCTCTACAGCTCGCCTTCACACCAACGTTTCCCAAACCATCCCGAAGCCAACACGCGTCCCCTCTTCTTCCTTGAAACCATATGCTTCCTCTCCCCTCGCCTTGGATAACACCGAGCCCAGCTTGGCCGAAGCTATTCCCTCTCCGACCGCTAGCAACCATCACCCTCCGCCTCGGATCCGCCGCCAAACCCATACTTATACAACCACCTCCGCAGTGTCGTCATTTTTCCCACCACGTTGACCTGTGCAACCCGAACTCCACCCCTATCCACCCAGGCCGAGCCTCCATCAATTCGAGTTATATAAAATAGGTTAATAGATGTATACTTTATACAAGTTATATATATCTGTTAATTTTATATATGGGTTATTCAGGCATGTGTATAATTTGAGTGATCAGTAGTTATAAAATAAAGTTTATATATATTGAATAGCCAGTACAGATATTCAGTCTACATATACATATTGCGTAAAGTATGGGAAGACTTTTGGTTATATTGTAGCATATATGTTTAAGCTTTTGTACGTTTGCATAGATCTGGTTCTTTCTTTTACTCACGATTTAATGTTTGCTTGGGAAAGTATATGTGATGCGTGTTTAAAATTTTAAATTGTATATAAAGATTTCGATTTTTCATATATATATGAGTGTGTGTGTTTTAAATTTAATATTTGATTTTTCAAAATATATTAAAGATTTCGTCTTAAAATACGTATAATATATGAGAGACTTCATATAAAAGGTACGTATATTACATTATGCTTGGATTTTGAAATCATAAAGGCTACCATATATATATAAAGGTGGATATTTTATCATATGTCAGCTTGCATAGTTTAAGTTAGTTATGTGTTTTAGTTTTATGTCTTACAGTAACATTTTGTTTTGAGAGTATAGATAAGTAATAGTTGTATTATATGTTATGCTATCTTACCCTGTTGATTTCTACTTTCGTTGATAAACTATATATGCATGTTATAGGTGTTATGTAAGTTGTAGTAAGTTAGTTTTATATTCAAGTTTATATATATCTTTATATATAAGTATATTCTAAGTGTTTTCAAGTGCAGTTTCAAAACTTACAGTTACGTATAAACTAATTCATACTATGTTGTCTGTTGTTTACATTCATGTCAGATGCGTATTATATGTTTAAAGTGTACAATCCTATTGCATACGTATATATAGTTTTGGTAATAATAATATAAATAAAAAGGCACATGTGTTCGCATATCCATTAGTCTGCATTTATAGTTATAATATATATAGTAGAGGACAGTGTAGGCACATGCGTATTATATGTATATATAGTTTTGACGTGATTGTATATGTATGTCAGTTGTGTTTATTTCGAAGTACTATATTATGTAAGGTGTTGTTTTATGGGTATTTAGTTATTAACTATATACGGTAAGGATGTAAAATTTAGGTAAATTTATATATATAAATAAGATACATTTTGTTTACAACATGGGTATTCATAGTGCCCTGCTATATGGGCTTTGGATCTCTGTTTTGCATTCGATTTAGCAAGAACAACTGCATATATTATGTTTAGTAGTTCCATTTTTGCGTGTTTGGATTATAACATGGGTCAAGAAATGATTTTAAGAATATATATATATGTTTGACTTCAACGTATGTAAATATATATATATATATATATATATATTTAAATGTGTGATAAAAGGAAAATGTATTTTTAAAATTAAATATTGGGTTTAAGGAGACTAGTAATATAAAATGCATCTCGTTTAAATTTTTATATCAAGCTAATTTGATTCATTCCATCAATCTCTGTGATCAGATCTGTTCGTCAAATTCGCGTTCAAATCTTGCCTTGTTTTGAGATTCGGGCCAATCTTGCTTCGCTTTGTAATTCATAGCTTGTTCTGTTATCAATCTATCTAGCCTCGGAAGGTGAGCACTCACTCACGATTAACGTTCTTTTATTTATTAAATTTGATTTCAATTGAAACGACAATTGAAATATTGCTGCTGTTAGTTATTTACACTGTTATTACCTGTATCAGTCCACCTGTGACATCTGACACCATTATCTGTTAATTATTTATGCAATGATAATACAGTTTGGCTGTTAATTAATTGATTGATTGATGTTTATATTGGATGTAAATTTTAATGTATAAAGTGATAAATATTATGCAACTGAATTTGTCGTAGAATAGTTAAAATTTGAATCGACATATGTGTAAAATTTGGTTAGTTAAATTTGTTTAATCTGACCCCTTAAATGTTTAATTATTTGACACGTAGAAAAATAGTGTTAACTACACCTTGAACCATCAATTGTATGTTGTTTAAACTGATGATGTATGAAATTGTAATAGATGACAAGTGAAAACCGTAATGTAATAATCTTTAATCTACATGAAATGATAGTGTAGATTCTAGAAATAATTATATTAATTCGCACAAACAACAATGCGAATTAATACGGTTATTTTGGGATTATTTGAATTGATTATTGGATCGTTATTGATTGTTGTTATTGCTTGTTTATTTACTTTGACACCATCCCAGTTATCACACTGCAAGTTCCCTTTGTTATGCTTTGATTTTTGAATTGAATTGGAATCGGGTTGAAATGATAAATACCCAAATTGAACTTGGACCTAGGATAGAAAATTAAATAAAAACCCGATTGGTCAATAATTTGATTTAAAAATAAAACGAAGTTTTTATTTGAATAAATAATACGGTTTTGAAATGAAGTTGAAATTTGAATTTTTAATGAAAGGAAAATGTTAATATTCAATAATCTGAAACAAATATTAACAATGTAATTGTTGAAAGAATGTTGTTTAATTTGAGAAATGATTGAATTAAGTTTGAAATTATTAAACTTTGAAATGATTTAATAATTAAGTTTGAAATTATAATTAAGTTGAAATTATTAAACTTTGAAATTATTTAATAATTAAGTTTTTGAATTATTTAATAATTAAATAAGATTGAATTATTTAATGATTAAATTGAATTGGATTCTTTAATAAGAGAAAATTGAACTTTTGAATAAGTGAATTTTACTTCGTAAATAATCGAAATTGAGTTTTCTTTATTAATTAAGTTTTGGAAATTTACTTAAGCAAGTAAATAAGTGAAATTGAATTTCTTTAACAAGAAATAAAATGTGGTTTATTGAAATTAATGTAAGACTTGGAATTTAAAGAATTTGATTTGACGAATTTAGTTTAATTCAAAAATTGTAAGTTTTGATTTAATGAAGTTGAACTTAAGAAATTGATTTAATGAATTGGAAATTTAATAGAAATTGATTTAAATGATAAAGTAACTTAACGAATATTGAACAAAATCGATAAATGAAGTTAAATTGATTTGAATGTTAAATTAAATTAATTTAAATGATTTCGGAATAAAACTGATATATGAATTTGAATCAATATTTTAATTGGTTTAAATAAAGATTGAAATTGAATTATGGTTTTGAAATGATAATTTGGAAGTTTTGAAACGTAAATTATTGGAAATTGGTTTTTGAAAGACAAATGAATGTTGATTTACGAATTGAAATTGAAATTGAAATTGATTTGGTTTTGAAATAAACAAACGACCAATCGGTGTAATAATTACGGAAATTATTAAAGAGACCGGAATTCGGTTATGGATATACTCTCTATCTAAACCGAAAACCACTTTAATAACTATATGCGGAGTGATGATCCAGAATGAAGTGGTTGGAATGATGTACGCGATGACAGAAGAAAGAGAACGATAATGGATAGCCTTGACACTTGTATCAAATTGGAAATGACTAAAACAGGAGCTGTGCCGGGCCAATGGAGGATTTGCTACCTCAAGTGGACACACTTCTTCGAACTACTTATACTTGTTGTCGATTGGTGCACCCTTGATTTTGGGAGTGTTGTTTCACGGTGTTGCGGGCGCTGCGGCGTTGCGTTCTCACCAGTCCGGATCAGGCGAACGGTAGTATCACTACCTTGGGTATTGCCTCATGTGCCTTGTCATACTTGTATTCCATTTATTCGCGACCACTACGATTTTGATTTGTACCTTTAGTATATGGATTGCCCTCTGGTGACTTCCGGTTTTGGGGAAACTACGGTCTTGTATATGCTTTTGGGAATAAAAATGTGTTAAGGGTGGAATGGGCCATGACTTAACGCTATTTTGATATCTTTATATATTACTGATAGACATTATCTACTTAGCGTACATTACTACATAGTAGATAGTTTAACGGATCCTTAAAGGATGGTTATTCCAAACATCCTTTGAGTTACTTGTATTTCAATTGCTATTTCACTTGAGTTGGATTTATTAATATAAGAATGTTAATCCTGACTCGAGTGTTTTGTATTTTGCTTTACGCTCGGGTCAGACTGAGTGGTTCAGCTTTCGAGACTCACCTTTGGAGTTGGAGCTTTGCTTGAAGATCCAGCCATCTATTCTGCTTTCAGTATTCGATGATTCCAGTGATGTATTCTGATTTATATCTGATGTATTGTATTACTCTTCCGTTGTATCTGTTCTAACTCTGATGTAACTTATACATTTATATAGTAGCTTCATGAACTACTATTCTCTTTTATTTCCGCTGCACTTATTACTCTGTGTCTGTGATCTGTGATTTTTATTTACTGTATATGTTCAGTTTTGCCAAATTTAAATTAACAACGCGGTATTTTGAGCAATTCAATTCCGGCATGAGTGTCTATCTATACACTTATAATGGATGCGGATGGTCGAAAATGGCGGGTCGTTACAGTTGGTATCAGAGCTTTGGTAGCTCTAGGCAAAACTTAACATATAGGGTAAATGTATTTACAGAATCACTCTCATTCGAGTTTCAAATCTTCCTTTGACTCAATTCCTTTGAATTTTGGAACGTTCTCCTCGGTTCCGAAATTCATTTGTTCCTTCACTATTCGTCTTCTTTCAATTCTGGAGCACCCCATAACTCCATTCTGAATGTTATCTATAATAGATCGGCGGTCTCGCTAATCTTCGAATGATTCGTAAAGGAGTAAAACTCCTTTATAATAGACATCGATTTACCGGAGATTTCTGTATCCTCGGTTTACGATGCTATCTATCTCCTACTATACCTGAATTCTATTTCTCGAGATTGGATGTTGATTTACCTCGAAATTCAGCATCGATCTTTTTCTTGAAGTTACGGACGACCCGATTAAGGTTGCCCGTGAATTAAATAGCTTATCCATCTCCCGATTCTGTTAATCGAACTATCTTATCTTCTGTTTCGAACTTATTATATATATATAAAAAAAAATTCTCTTGGATTTGAGTCCATCAAATTTGAACCGCTATACATGTTTTGAAATCTATTCTTGTATCGTCGAGCGAGGAATTGTATTTGTAAAATTATATTTAAAATGTTTTAAAAATATATTGTGTTGTTTGAGTTGTTGATGTTGATTTGGATTTTCGATCGATTCGTGTGATCAACGCTATCGATAGGATTTCCAAAACACCTTAACAGAGCAAACCGACACAATATTGTTTTCAAATTTGGTAAACAAAATAAATTTTTGAACGATTATATTATATATAAATATAAGTTTTCTGAAATTAAATACTTAATGAATTTGTTGTCAAAGATGATAATATTTGATTTTCATTTATTGTTTTGTAAACCATCGATTATCGCATAATATAAATAAATTTATAAAATTTGGTTATAATTTGATTTGAAATTTGAAATGAATTTAAATCAAGAATGTGAGAATTAAATTTCCGGTGTTTTCAAACTTTGGGTTTAAATTTTAAAATGCATATTATAAAAAGTAATTTCGAATAGAAATCAATTCTAAAGAATTTTAAATGATTAAATCAGTATTCTTCTCTTTGTCGCTGGAAAATAATTTCGGTGATGGCGGCCGCATCATCGATATTCATTTTCGAGTTTCGAAGTGGAGATACTATTCTGTAGCTTTGCTACGGTTTTGTTTTGAAAAATATTTTGATTTGAATTTCTTCGGTATAATTTGATTGATATATATAAAGGTATCTTACTTTAAAATTTAATTTGATTTGATATAAATATATTATATATATCTCTAAATTGTTTAAAGTTAATCGGAAATCTAATTCTTAAATTTTGTTAAAGGATGATTTTAATTATAAATAAAATCAAATTTGGAATAAATATTTAAACTTGAATAATTGAATTGGGAAAATTTTATTTGTATATTATTCAACTGCATTCTAATACAACTTACCTAAATCGTTCAGAAGTTGAATATGTAATTGGATAATATATAAGATAAATTGAATTTATAAATAAAATTTGAGTGTTTATAATAAATGTTATACACTTAAATTTTAATTATAAAATATTAATTGAAATAAATAGAATAATAAGTTAATTGAATAATAGATGAATATAATAATTTGTTTTGAAAGAATTAATAAATTGAAATTTAATCAACTTATGGAAATACCTTGAATTAAAAGCAATTAGTAAATATAAATTAGCCTAGATCGAAACTTTTATGGTTTAAATTAATTATATGGGTTAAATATATGTGATTAGATATATTAAGTAGAATAAAACAGTAATTTGGAATAAAGAAGAATTTAAAATTGTTGAAGAAAAATATGATTATAATAAAAGACTATTCAAATTTATGGTTTTAGAAATTGTAAATTTGAGATAAATTGGATAATAAGATAATGAATTTAGAAATAGTTGAGATTGATTTTAGTGAAATCAAATGGATTAAATCAATTGTTGAATATCAATTAATTTAAATTTGAATTTATATGGTTTAAATTAATTGTATTTCAAATCTGTTTTCTTTCTAGTTGTTTCTATTCTCCTACCTCGTTCCTTTTCGGGGACGAAAAGTTTTGAGTGGGGGAGAGTGTAACGACCCGTAAATTTCAACTGTTTTAATAACGTAATTAGTTGAAATTTTATGAAATTTTAAACGATAAAATTTTGAAATAAAAATTTAATATTTGGAATACGTCTAGTTAAACATAGCGACTGGTAAATTTTCGTCCGAAAATATGGAAGTTTATTTCGCGCGTAAATTGACTTCAATTTAATCAGTTGTGACGCCCCACCTCTATGCTCATAATAACAAAGAGTATTAAAGGAAATACTGTCTATTATTACGAAGAATAAGGCTGGATGGGAGCGACCATCCGTAATTGGCCTTACACTAACATTGGTTATCTCGATAGGAGTGGTACATTCTTTTTATTTTTCTTCTATTATTTATTTACTCCCATCGACGCACCCAATACTAGTATAAAACGAACTACGACGGTTCATAATAGTTTAGGACATTAGATATAACAATAACACAGATAATATAAATGCGGAACACAGATAAAAACAAAAGTCTCAGATATATATAACTGATGTCAGTTAATACATAGTTGACACTATACATATGATACAACTACAACTGTTGACTCTAGAAGTTATATATACAAGTACATTATCGACTAATATACATGAATACATATCATTCTATACAATGACACGACTACTACAAAATGACACTGACAACTTCAGAAGATGTGAAAAGTCTTCAAATCCCGAACAGCAACTCAAATAAGGAAATCTACTACCTGAAATAACTCGGGTCTGACCCGAGTATTACATTCAAAAGAAAATAATACCCAGGTCAGTCTAATTCAAACCAGTTTATTAGTGCATATAGGCAGTAATAATTTAAATAGACGACAGTCACAATAATTCCCGTCTATCCGATTCTTTAAACAAAGAAACCGGATAACGGTCAATATTACACTTAACAGTGTTAAATGATAAATCAACAATTCAAATCAGGATACAACTCCAAAACATTGAAATTCACCAACGAAACAATTCAACAAATCGGAACATCAATTTAAAACTATCAAGACTAATAGGGCTGCAGTACACGCACGCGTGTACTGCCTCGCCACTATCGCAGGAGATACACTAAAGCTCAAGGAATCAGAACAGATGGCATCAAACGAAATAAGATCCCGATGTGGCTGCAGTACACGCACGCGTGTACTGCCTCGCCTCTACCGTAAGTCGAATCTACCAGGGTCAAGACACTGATTTAGCTCGAATGCAGAACACAGAGGCACGAATGACCCAGTGCACGAAGGCAATGGTACAAACTACCAAAAAGGAACCGGACCACAAAATCAAGCAGTGACCAGGAAATACAAGCATAAGCAACCGTCTCAAATGGTACAAGTAAAAACTGCAAGTCCAAATCAACATAACAGTTCTCAATTCAAAATGTCAGGAACAACACAGACCAGTGCCACGGGCTCAAATAATACATGCACCTACAACAAGATCAAAGGCAAGGCAATACTCACTGAAGACTACAAGCCAAGTGCCAGCAAGATGTGCAATCATCAGACAATGTAAGTCTCAAGTGAGCATGGTTCAAAACAAATGCAAAATGAAGTAGTAAATACAGACACAACATACGTGAAGATAACTGGCGCAACTGACATGCAAAACTCATCATACATGATAAGGAAACAACATAAGCAAGTGGTACAGCGTGTTCAAAAGGCAGAAGATCCCACGCATTCGCCAGTTATAACAAGATTAGGCAGCAGTTTTGGACAGACATGCCAAAGTCAAAAAGATTTCTTCGAATGGACGAGGTCACCAAATATCAGAGAATCAAAACACTGGTAGCAAGTTTCGAGCAAAGCTCAAAAGCATAACACTATAAAACAGTGCACAGAGAAGTGCTACACAACCATAACAAAATGCGAGGAACAACTGCGGCTATAAATGCAACACTGAGACACGAGGAGGCCAACAACGTAACTAAATGCAACTGCCTCAAGAATAATACCAGAAACTACAAAGAAGCCAAGTACACGATGTCTATGCCAGACTACCATGAACCACTGGACCAAATCCAACAACGCACGTGTACAGATATGTACATACAACATAAAGAAGAAGCATTAAAACGTTAAACTCCAGAATGTATCGAGTTCAAATAACCTAAAACCGAGACAGCGAACATATACATGTCTATATCAATTGAACAGGACCAGCAAATGAACTAAACAACCTAGGACAGCAGCTACAACGCAAATGCCACAGAAAAATGTACATAGGCAGTGGCAATTGAGGATATACAAGTGTAAGATTTAAACAGGAAGTGGCAGTCATGCCGATGATAACTATTATCACGATCAAAATCAAGTGATATCAAATGCAAGTGAAGTAATCATAATGCAAAGAGACTATAGTCTACACAACTACAAGACCAACTCGATGCAACTGACCACAAACAACAGGCAAACCAAGGAAGTGACAGTAAGGAAGTGCAACAGAGAAGAATGCCAGGTAAATGATTCACAGAGAAATCAAATTCAATGCAGATGTCAACAAGAAAAATCAACAGTGGACAAAGTAAAATGATCGAAGCCAAAGTCAAAGAAAATCACGGAGCAACATAATCAATACCGTGATTATCAGAAATTGCCAATGCCAGTAAAATCCTCAATCAACGAAACGAAATCGAACGAAACCCAAAACTAAAGTCGAAACAGTGATTACCCCTCCAAACAACAGTTAAAGATCAACTCGAGAAGCAAATTCGAGTGAAGTAAAAACAAGCCAACCATCCCAAATTATAACGAAATCGAATAGCCAATAAAACCAAGCATCTGAAGTAAGAATTAGATGTGAGCAACTCACCTTTCATCGCGACGAAGGCACGAGATCTGATTGAGCCACCCAAGTCGAAGCCAAAGTCCAAGTTGCCAGAGAATCGATCGCCTTCGATACGAACGAGCCCTAGTTCTTGCAGATGGACGCGGAAGAGAACGGGTGCTACCGTTTTCTTTCTCTTAGACTTAGGGTTTACCACGAGGAAATGAAATGGGACGGGTATTCGAAAGTGAAGGAGGGAGGAGCGAACGAAGCCACCATTTTTTCTTTTTCTTTCGATTTGAATAATTTAGGGTTTCGAATGAATCAATGAGGGGAAGCGGGTTAATCTTTATCACGGCATCCAAATAACCAAGGGCCTCGATTCAATTTTAAGAGCCCACTACCGTTCAACAAATTAGTAAAGAATTTAACCCAACCTTTTATTAAAGAAAGAATTGTACAAATCTAAAAAGAATTTCAAACGATTCAAAATTGTAATAGCTATTAATCAACCGATTAAAATCCCAATCAATAATTAACAATTTTATTAAAGAATTTTAACTCGAATAAATCTCAATTGCAATCAAACAATTTTCACATTCCAGATTCGATTTGAATTCCAATAACAATTGTCAACTGAATTAAATCGTCATTTTGACGATAATTGAAACTACAAAAATCCCGGTTGTTACATCAGTTAAAAAGCGATGAAAATAAAATATTTCCGAAACCTAAATATTTTTACATAGAAAAATTCTAAAACATCTTCTGAGCAAGATGTCAGTTCGTCGTTTTCCCAAATTCGAACATCTTTTGACTCCGTCGATCTTATTTTTCAGTGTTTTTCTTGCATTTTCCGCTATTAGAAAATTCGAATTTTATAAATCCGATCGTACCACTGATATCGGTATACCGTTTTGGTCGCCTCATCGTGCTGACCTCAACGATGTATTCATTTAAGTATTTCGGAAATCCTGTACGCAATGAACGTGGTGGAATTCGCGTAACGGATAACCGTATCGATACGTTTCTAAAGTTTTTCGGTTCTCTGTCCTTTCATTTTCAGCTGTGAAAAGTGAATAGCCCTTGGCTATAAATATTCACATATATCAATTGGCGTGACTATTGAAATCTTACTTTTTCAAAATATTGGCCAGTACATTTTGATTTATTGCTTCCCTAGATTCACGCGGACTTACAACATTCTCAACGGCAAAATTTTTGCCTTTTCATCTTTTGAGAAAGAAAAAAAACAACAAACATTGGTACTACATATATTATATATTTGTTGTGTGCTTGTGCTTCTTCCCTTTCCCAAACTTTTATATTTTGTTCTCCCATTCATTTGCATACCCACCCATCAACCGACCCCAATCTCCTTCGCTCTACAGCTCGCCTTCACACCAACGTTTCCCAAACCATCCCGAAGCCAACACGCGTCCCCTCTTCTTCCTTGAAACCATACGCTTACTCTCCCCTCGCCTTGGACAACACCGAGCCCAGCTTGGCCGAAGCTATTCCCTCTTCGACCGCTAGCAACCATCACCCTCCGCCTCGGATCCGCCGCCAAACCCATACTTATACAACCACCTCCGCAGTGTCGTCATTTTTCCCACCACGTTGACCTGTGCAACCCGAACTCCACCCCTATCCACCCAGGCCGAGCCTCCATCAATTCGAGTTATATAAAATAGGTTAGTAGATGTATACTTTATACAAGTTATATATATCTGTTAATTTTATATATGGGTTATTCAGGCATGTGTATAATTTGAGTGATCAGTAGTTATAAAATAAAGTTTATATATATTGAATAGCCAGTACAGATATTCAGTCTACATATACATATTGCGTAAAGTATGGGAAGACTTTTGGTTATATTGTAGTATATATGTTTAAGCTTTTGTACGTTTGCATAGATCTGGTTCTTTCTTTTACTCAAGATTTAATGTTTGCTTGGGAAAGTATATGTGATGCATGTTTAAAATTTTAAATTGTATATAAAGATTTCGATTTTTCATATATATATGAGTGTGTGTGTTTTAAATTTAATATTTGATTTTTCAAAATATATTAAAGATTTCGTCTTAAAATACGTATAATATATGAGAGACTTCATATAAAAGGTACGTATATTACATTATGCTTGGATTTTGAAATCATAAAGGCTACCATATATATATAAAGGTGGATACTTTATCATATGTCAGCTTGCATAGTTTAAGTTAGTTATGTGTTTTAGTTTTATATCTTACAGTAACATTTTGTTTTGAGAGTATAGATAAGTAATAGTTGTATTATATGTTATGCTATCTTACCCTGTTGATTTCTACTTTCGTTGATAAACTATATATGCATGTTATAGGTGTTATGTAAGTTGTAGTAAGTTAGTTTTATATTCAAGTTTATATATATCTTTATATATAAGTATATTCTAAGTGTTTTCAAGTGCAGTTTCAAAACTTACAGTTACGTATAAACTAATTCATACTATGTTGTCTGTTGTTTACATTCATGTCAGATGCGTATTATATGTTTAAAGTGTACAATTCTATTGCATACGTATATATAGTTTTGGTAATAATAATATAAATAAAAAGGCACATGTGTTCGCATATCCATTAGTCTGCATTTATAGTTATAATATATATAGTAGAGGACAGTGTAGGCACATGCGTATTATATGTATATATAGTTTTGACGTGATTGTATATGTATGTCAGTTGTGTTTATTTCGAAGTACTATATTATGTAAGGTGTTGTTTTATGGGTATTTAGTTATTAACTATATACGGTAAGGATGTAAAATTTAGGTAAATTTATATATATAAATAAGATACATTTTGTTTACAACATGGGTATTCATAGTGCCCTGCTATATGGGCTTTGGATCTCTGTTTTGCATTCGATTTAGCAAGAACAACTGCATATATTATGTTTAGTAGTTCCATTTTTGCGTGTTTGGATTATAACATGGGTCAAGAAATGATTTTAAGAATATATATATATGTTTGACTTCAACGTATGTAAATATATATATATATATATATTTAAATGTGTGATAAAAGGAAAATGTATTTTTAAAATTAAATATTGGGTTTAAGGAGACTAGTAATATAAAATGCATCTCGTTTAAATTTTTATATCAAGCTAATTTGATTCATTCCATCAATCTCTGTGATCAGATCTGTTCGTCAAATTCGCGTTCAAATCTTGCCTTGTTTTGAGATTCGGGCCAATCTTGCTTCGCTTTGTAATTCATAGCTTGTTCTGTTGTCAATCTATCTAGCCTCGGAAGGTGAGCACTCACTCACGATTAACGTTCTTTTATTTATTAAATTTGATTTCAATTGAAACGACAATTGAAATATTGCTGCTGTTAGTTATTTACACTGTTATTACCTGTATCAGTCCACCTGTGACATCTGACACCATTATCTGTTAATTATTTATGCAATGATAATACAGTTTGGCTGTTAATTAATTGATTGATTGATGTTTATATTGGATGTAAATTTTAATGTATAAAGTGATAAATATTATGCAACTGAATTTGTCGTAGAATAGTTAAAATTTGAATCGACATATGTGTAAAATTTGGTTAGTTAAATTTGTTTAATCTGACCCCTTAAATGTTTAATTATTTGACACGTAGAAAAATAGTGTTAACTACACCTTGAACCATCAATTGTATGTTGTTTAAACTGATGATGTATGAAATTGTAATAGATGACAAGTGAAAACCGTAATGTAATAATCTTTAATCTACATGAAATGATAGTGTAGATTCTAGAAATAATTATATTAATTCGCACAAACAACAATGCGAATTAATACGGTTATTTCGGGATTATTTGAATTGATTATTGGATCGTTATTGATTGTTGTTATTGCTTGTTTATTTACTTTGACACCATCCCAGTTATCACACTGCAAGTTCCCTTTGTTATGCTTTGATTTTTGAATTGAATTGGAATCGGGTTGAAATGATAAATACCCAAATTGAACTTGGACCTAGGATAGAAAATTAAATAAAAACCCGATTGGTCAATAATTTGATTTAAAAATAAAACGAATTTTTTATTTGAATAAATAATACGGTTTTGAAATGAAGTTGAAATTTGAATTTTTAATGAAAGGAAAATGTTAATATTCAATAATCTGAAACAAATATTAACAATGTAATTGTTGAAAGAATGTTGTTTAATTTGAGAAATGATTGAATTAAGTTTGAAATTATTAAACTTTGAAATGATTTAATAATTAAGTTTGAAATTATAATTAAGTTGAAATTATTAAACTTTGAAATTATTTAATAATTAAGTTTTTGAATTATTTAATAATTAAATAAGATTGAATTATTTAATGATTAAATTGAATTGGATTCTTTAATAAGAGAAAATTGAACTTTTGAATAAGTGAATTTTACTTCGTAAATAATCGAAATTGAGTTTTCTTTATTAATTAAGTTTTGGAAATTTACTTAAGCAAGTAAATAAGTGAAATTGAATTTCTTTAACAAGAAATAAAATGTGGTTTATTGAAATTAATGTAAGACTTGGAATTTAAAGAATTTGATTTGACGAATTTAGTTTAATTCAAAAATTGTAAGTTTTGATTTAATGAAGTTGAACTTAAGAAATTGATTTAATGAATTGGAAATTTAATAGAAATTGATTTAAATGATAAAGTAACTTAACGAATATTGAACAAAATCGATAAATGAAGTTAAATTGATTTGAATGTTAAATTAAATTAATTTAAATGATTTCGGAATAAAACTGATATACGAATTTGAATCAATATTTTAATTGGTTTAAATAAAGATTGAAATTGAATTAAGGTTTTGAAATGATAATTTGGAAGTTTTGAAACGTAAATTATTGGAAATTGGTTTTTGAAAGACAAATGAATGTTGATTTACGAATTGAAATTGAAATTGAAATTGATTTGGTTTTGAAATAAACAAACGACCAATCGGTGTAATAATTACGGAAGTTATTAAAGAGACCGGAATTCGGTTATGGATATACTCTCTATCTAAACCGAAAACCACTTTAATAACTATACGCGGAGTGATGATCCAGAATGAAGTGGTTGGAATGATGTACGCGATGACAGAAGAAAGAGAACGATAATGGATAGCCTTGACACTTGTGTCAAATTGGAAATGACTAAAACAGGAGCTGTGCCGGGCCAATGGAGGATTTGCTACCTCAAGTGGACACACTTCTTCGAACTACTTATACTTGTTGTCGATTGGTGCACCCTTGATTTTGGGAGTGTTGTTTCACGGTGTTGCGGGCGCTGCGGCGTTGCGTTCTCACCAGTACGGATCAGGCGAACGGTAGTATCACTACCTTGGGTATTGCCTCATGTGCCTTGTCATACTTGTATTCCATTTATTCGCGACCACTACGATTTTGATTTGTACCTTTAGTATATGGATTGCCCTCTGGTGACTTCCGGTTTTGGGGAAACTACGGTCTTGTATATGCTTTTGGGAATAAAAATGTGTTAAGGGTGGAATGGGCCATGACATAACGCTATTTTGATATCTTTATATATTACTGATAGACATTATCTACTTAGCGTACATTACTACATAGTAGATAGTTTAACGGATCCTTAAAGGATGGTTATTCCAAACATCCTTTGAGTTACTTGTATTTCAATTTCTATATCACTTGAGTTGGATTTATTAATATAAGAATGTTAATCCTGACTCGAGTGTTTTGTATTTTGCTTTACGCTCGGGTCAGACTGAGTGGTTCAGCTTTCGAGACTCACCTTTGGAGTTGGAGCTTTGCTTGAAGATCCAGCCATCTATTCTGCTTTCAGTATTCGATGATTCCAGTGATGTATTTTGATTTATATCTGATGTATTGTATTACTCTTCCGTTGTATCTATTCTAACTCTGATGTAACTTATACATTTATATAGTAGCTTCATGAACTACTATTCTCTTTTATTTCCGCTGCACTTATTACTCTGTGTCTGTGATCTGTGATTTTTATTTACTGTATATGTTCAGTTTTGCCAAATTTAAATTAACAACGCGGTATTTTGAGCAATTCAATTCCGGCATGAGTGTCTATCTATACACTTATAATGGATGCGGATGGTCCAAAATGGCGGGTCGTTACATATAGTATAGCACCACCGATGGTAGCTGTAACATATAATTCCCGTGTTTCTCCTAGATATTTCCGAAGTTAAAATCCTTCGGTGTTAAGTAGGCAATATTTCTGTACCACCAAAATTAAGAAAGATTACATATTTAGACCAAGATTTGATAGTCGGTTATTTAACCGTCAACAACACACATCCAATTCAGAGATTTACTCCATAGGAAAACCAACATTGGTTAAGCACATAAGCAACCACTAGCTTTCTTTAATAAATCTTTCATTCATTAAAATCACCTTGTAAATTACTTGTATAAAAATACTTTACAAAGATATATCCACAAATCCCTATATTTTTAATACTTAGAAAATATTCATATACTTATCTCAACCGTATAAGTATATTCACACACATTACACCTCGCATCTTAGAAAATGCACTCATATACTTATCTCTACGATATAACTATTTAAAAAAATTGGGAAAGCTTTTCTTTTTATTCGATTCTCAAATCATTTATAAATTCCTTAAAATTCTCTAAAACCATTTATAAACCATTTTATAATCTTTAAAAATCATTTATAAATCTTTTATAAAATTCAATCAGTTATAAATTCTTTTTATACATTTTCTAAGATCATTTATAAATCCATAACCCCATTTGTTATCCCAAAACACCTTTTAACCAAACAAATCCATCAACTAAACACTTGTCACATAGCAAGTTATAATTTAAAACATCCTCTTACAAATCTATGAACCCATTTCTTAAACTCGTTTTATAAATAACTAACCATTTATAAAATCTTTAACCTTGAAAAAACCATCCCTTGATTTTTTAAATCATTTTATAAACTCCTTTTATAAAATCCAAGTCTTACAACTCTATTTATGGGTCTCGAAAACATTTACAAAGAATTTAAAATCTTTTACTTCGAAACACCATTATTGTTACCTGAAGGTTTGACCAGGTAACTAGGCACTCGTCACTTACATACCGTTCAGCATGGAGAGTCGTTCGGTATTGTATATCGTTCGGCATTCGAGAGTGATCGGCATATGTGGACCATTCGGCATGGCAGGGTTGTTCGGTGTACATGGAGCTCGGCATCAGCACTTCGTTCGGCATCAGTTTGTTCGGCATCAGTCTGTTCGACATCAGTTTGTTCGGCATCAGTCTGTTCGGCATCAATATGTTCGGCATCAGTCTGTACGGCATCAGTCTGTTCGGCATCAGTTTGTTTGGCGTCAGTCTGTGTCTGTTCAGCTTCAGTTTGTTCGGCATCAGTTTGTTCGGCGTCAGTCTGTTCGGCATCAGTTTGTTCGGCATCAGTCTGTTCGACATCTGTTTGTTCGGCATCTATGGTTCGACACATAAAACTCACTCTTTCTGGGCTGAGGTATTCAGCTGCCAGGCCCACCAGGGAAGTTCAACCCATCTTTGTCTATAAATAGAGAGGCAGGGGCACAGCGAAAAGGACCTTTTTTCGAGAACACTGTGGAGACTCTGCCGCTTTCAAGACTCGCTCTTTTTACTTAGAAACTGTATTCAAGTAGTAGGAGAACGGATTGTATCTGTAATCAGTTATCAAGTAAAGCAATAAAAGATTAACCTCAAAGTGGACGTAGGCAGTTACGCCGAACCACTATAAATTTGGTGTTCTCATCTTTGCATTCAATTTAGCATATTGCTCTTTATTTAAATTTACTTTCTTCATTTATCTCTCTACACAATCTTTCTCAACGAGGTTAGTGACCAATTTTGGTGCTAACACTTTGGTGCTTTCACTGAGAATCGAATTCTCAGACCTCGGGGATCTGCTTTGAAGCTATTGGATTGAATAAATCCTCCGAAGAAGATCCGAGTCATTCTTAGGACGTCCGTTGATTCTACTCAGGGTTCATACCAATAACTCTACAATGGGAAGACCACGTACCAGATCAGCCTCTCATAATGCGGACGCCCATGAGACTGCTAGCGTACAACAAGCAGGGCCTAGCAATCAGCATGCAAATCTAAGTGCAGGGACTGCCGCCTTGGACCAAATGCCAATTGTCACCAGAATAGAGTTCAACGACTTGATGAGAGAGCTCAGGGAAAGTAGGAGGCAACTTGGAGAGCAGATGCAAGCTAACGCCAACCTCATGGCACAGCTCACTCAACAACAACATCAGAATGCTGGGGGCAGTCCAGCTCCTTATTCTTCATCTGAAAGCTCGACTTCGTCCGATGAACCTCCCAGGCGTAGACGCCGCAAGACTGAAACTACTTAGGTAGGTGCTGCTGTCCGAACAACTGGGGGCCATTTACACCTCGGAGACCGTGACCAAGCAGGAACTGGAAACTTAGGAGCTGGAGTGCAGGTGGAGGCTGGACGCCCGGCTCACCAAGATGCTAATGATGTAGAACCTCAAGATGCACGTTTGGCAGATCGCCAGCAGAGGAGGCATCAGCCTGATCAATCCCGTAGGATAGACTCCAACCTTCCATCTTCCATACAAACCCCAGACCTGACAGTTATGATCAGACAGTTGATGAAAGAGAATCAAGGCTTATCAAATGACGATTGGGGAGTTTCCAGAAGTCATACTCCGTTCACAGACGTTGTTCTACAGGCGGAGTATCCCAGGAAGTTCAGCATGCCAACTATCCCGGCTTATGAAGGAAAGACTGATCCCAGGCAGCATGTGATGAGGTACGAGTGGATGATGGATTCAGCTAGAGCGAATGACGCAACCAAGTGCAGGTTCTTTCCAATAACTCTATTGGGATCGCTACCGTGTGGTTCACCCGACTTCCTCCGCGGTCCGTATCCAGTTTCGAGGAGTTGGCGAAGAAATTTATAGAACAGTTCAGGATACATACTACTCGTCCAAAGGACGTGATGTCTCTATCAAGTGTAATCCAAGCTCCTGGGGAGTCATTGAAGGAGTATTTACAAAGATTCCATGTTGCGGCTATTGAAGTCAGTAATCCCAATGTTCATGCAAGTCTTATGGTTGTAATGCGAGGTGTGGATCCGGATTCAGAGTTTGGAGACTGGCTGGCAGGAAAACCTCCAACTACGCTAGAACGTTTTTACTCAAAGGCACATCAGTTCATACGAAGGGAGGAAGCCAGGTGGATAAGACGAGATAGGGCACTGGGGCCTGTTCAGGAGTCCGTAAAAAACAACATTACCGTGAAGCAGTCCGGAGATAACTCGAGGAAAGTTCAAGTCAATGTTCAGAACAAGCCCGGGCAATCTAAGGAATCCGGAGGAAGAAATCAGGGAAAGAAGAGAGAAATGGGGAAATGGAAGCCGAGGATTCCAACCTACAACGAGTACACCCCGCTGAATGCGTCTCTCGAGAACATTTACCTATCAACCTGCAATACCTTTCAGTACAGAAAGCCACGTCCAAAGGAGTCAACCGGAGAACAAAAGCGGACCGGGAAATACTGCCGCTTTCATAGGACTTATGGGCATAATACTGAAGAGTGCAGACACCTACACGATGCTATAGAGAAGTTGATTAGGCAGAAAAAGTTATAGGAGTTTGTGAAAAATCCACAGGAAGGTGGACAGGGAACATCCAATCCAGGTCGTGCACCAGCTCCACGTCATCCCGAGGAGCCTGCTCGGATCGTGGGCAGACTAGTCATAAACACGATCATCGGCGGACCTCACCCTGCAGATAAGAACTGGCAAGAGATGGAATGGTATGCTAATTCCATGAGGCATGCAGACTTCGAGTGCTGTTCCAACATAGAGGATGGGACTCCTGCAAAGCAGCTGCGCATGATGACAGACGATATAGTATTCAGGAGCAGAGATGCTGACCAAGTGGAGGCTCCTACAATTGACCCGATGGTCATATCTGCGACAATCGGACCGGCTTATGTGAAAAGAATCTTGATTGATTGTGGAAGTTCTGTCAATATCATCTTCAAGAAGGCTTATGACCATATGAAGATGGAAACGAAGGATTTGAAGCCATCTAAAGCTCCTATACATGGCTTTAATGGCGCAGCGACTGATGCAGTAAGATATGTTGAGTTGCCAGTTGAACTGGGACAAGGTGAGCGAAGGAGGGTGCGAATCCTACCTTTCGTAGTTTTGGATGTAGATTCTCCATACAATGTGTTTTTGGGCCGACCGGCTCTGGTTGAGTTTAGGGCAGCATTAGCCCCATGGTGTTTGACTTTAAAATTTCCGACCAACAAAAGAGTAGGTGTTGTTCATGGAGACCAGGCGACCGGTCGTGCATGTTATGCGGCTGAGCTCCGAGAGGCTCAGCGGAGAGAGAAAGGAAAGGTTGCGGACAATTCCGTCTGCATCCAGAATACCAACAATTGACAAATAATGCCCGAGCCCTGGCTCGGGCAAAATTCTCGAATCTACAGAGACATAGATCCGAGAGACGACGATGAGGAACCCAGGGAAGAAAAAGCAGCACCAGCTGAACTGACGATTGACATTTCAGTCAGTCGAGACGACCCATCGCGAGTACTGAAGATTGGATCACAGCTCAGCCCCGCAATGACTGAAGACCTTAATGATTTCCTCCGAGTGAATCTTGATGTTTTCGCTTGGACACATTCTGACATGTGTGGGATTTCTCTCGCTATTACGAGTCATATGTTGAACATAGACCCGAAGTACGTCCCAGTTAAACAAAAGAGGAGAGGAATGGACCCGGAGAGGTCCGCTTCTCTCAGAGAGGAGGTGGACAAACTCAAAGCCAATGGGTTCGTCCGCGACACCCTCTACCCTGAATGGGTATCGAACCCCGTGCTGGTGAAAAAGGAAAACGGGAAATGGAGAACTTGCGTAGATTATTCCGATTTGAATAAGGCATGCCCCAAGGAAAGTTTCCCACTACCTAGGATTGATCAGTTGGTCGACTCCACTGCAGGACACGAGTTGTTGTCATTCATGGATGCGTACTCGGGATACAATCAGATCCCGATGCATATTCCGGACCAGGAACACACCAGTTTCGTCACAGACGTTGGGCTATATTGCTATGTAGTAATGCCTTTTGGATTGAAAAACGCGGGAGCGACCTATCAGCGTTTGGTGAATCAAATGTTCAAAGACTAGATTGGTAGAATGATGGAAGTCTATGTGGATGACATGCTCGTGAAGTCACGACAGTCAAACGACCACATTCGAGACTTAGCAGAGATGTTCGGTATACTCAGATATTATGGGATGAATATCAACCCTCTGAAGTGTTCCTTCGGCGTTGCGTCGGGGAAGTTTTTGGGAATCATTTTTAATGCCAGGGGAATTGAAGCTAACCCGGAAAAGATTCAAGCTATTCGAGATGTGCAAGTGCCCAGAACTATAAAACAGGTGCAAAGCTTGAATGGAAAGGTGGCTGCGCTGAGTTGATTTATATCCAGAGCCACGGACAAGTGCATTCCCTTCTTTGATAAAATAAAGAAAGGGAAGAGGAATTTTGAATGGACATCCAACTGTGAGGAAGCATTCCGAGATCTGGTGAGGCATTTGGAGAGTCCTCCAGTGCTGTCGAAACCAGTTGACCACGAGATGTTATACGTATACTTGGCCGTATCCCCGCATGGTATAAGTGGGGCTTTGGTCCGCGAGGAGGACCGAGTCCAAAAGTCGGTGTATTACATTAGTAAACATTTAACGGGGGCAGAAAGAAATTACCCTAAAATTGAGAAATTGGCCTATTGCTTGGTGATTGCATCACGCGAGCTGCGTCCATACTTTTAAGGGCACTCAGTCAGTATTTATACCGATCAGCCCTTGCGACAAGTACTCCAACGACCAGAAACTTCTTAAAGGATGTTAAAATGGAATATCGAATTGAGTCAGTTTGATATTACCTACCTGCCGCGAAGAGCCATACAAGGGCAAGCATTAGCAGATTTCATCGCTGAGTTTACTGTACCAGACGAACCAGATGGTCACAATGTCATTCCTCCCATTCAATGGAAATTGTACACCGATGGGGCGTCAAATGACCGTTGCTCCGGGGCTGGCGTAGTCCTGGTGACTCCAGAAAATCGATCAATTTGTTATGCTTTGAAGCTCAATTTCCCGGCTACGAATAATGAAGCAGAATATGAAGCATTGATTGCTGGCTTAAAGCTCGTTGGAGAACTCGGGGTAAAATCAGTTGAAATCTTTTGTGACTCGCAGCTGGAAGTGTACCAAGTGCGAGGAGACTACCAAGCAAGGGGACAAAAGCTTGCTCCATACCTTGCTCTGGTTCAGGAACTATTGGCGAACTTCGAACATTATGACATTTCGCATGTCCCGCGTGAACAGAACAAGGAAGCCGACTCGTTGGCCAAGTTCGCAAGCACTGGCGATGCGCAACAAATGGGATTAGTTCCCATCGAAACCTTACATGCTCCAAGCATAGATGTGATGGAAGTCGATTTTGCGTTGGAAACGGAAATCGAGAAGGAGTCGTGGATAACTCCATTCAAACAATACCTGCTAAATGGGACTTTTCCCGAAGGAAGAAGCGAAAGACGACAGGTCATTCGCAAAGCCGCGCGATATGTGATGCAGGGAGGAGTAATGTATCGGAGAGGATTCTCGGTCCCTTTACTACGGTGCATTGCCCGTGATGAGACAAAGCGGGTCTTGTGGGAGGTTCACGAAGGAGAATGTGGCGACCATTCCGTTACGGATACTATTGGCCGATTGTGAACCGGGATGCTGCGGACTATGTAAGAAAATGTGACAAGTGTCAAAGATACGCAAAAATCCCAAGAGCTCCACCAACAGAACTCACGCAAATGGTTAGTCCATGGCCGTTTGCAATCTGGGGAATCGACATAATCGATTCTTTGCAAATATCCAAAGGTGGTGCAAAATACGCGATAGTTGCGGTCGACTACTTCACAAAATGGGCCGAGGCAGAGCCTTTGGCCACAATCACCTCCAAGAAAGTCATTAATTTCGTTGTACGAAACATTATATGCCGCTTTGGCCTCCCACGAACCATCATTACAGACAACGGAACTCAGTTTGAAAGTAGAGAATTCAAAGATTTCTGTTTAAACTACGACATTGAGAAAAAGTTCGCCGTCGTTGCTCATCCGAAGGCTAACTGGCAAGTCAAGGCTGTGAACAAAGTAATCAAGTCCATATTAAAAAGCGTTTGGAAAAGGCTGGAGGCAAGTGGGTAGATGAACTCCCGACAGCGCTATGGGCTTATAGAACTACCCACAAGTCCGCGACTGGCCACACTCCATTCGCATTGGCATACCGCTCGGAAGCTGTTATACCCATGGAGCTTGAAGTTCCATCGCATCGAGTGACATACTATGATCCTAAGACGAATCAGGATCTCTTGTTGGAATCACTGGACTACATCGATGAAAAATGTAAAGAGGCTGAATTAAGGGTGGCAGCATATAGGCACCGAGTCAAGCGATATTACGACGACAAAGTCCGCCCAAGAATCTTTGATGTAGGTGATCTCGTTTTGAAACGGGTTTTCCCGGTACCATCATGTATGAATCCCAACTGGGAAGGCCCGTATGTCGTTGAACGGAAGCTTGGAGAGGGAACTTTCAAGCTAGCGACCGTTGATGGCATGACACTCCCCCGAGCATGGAACAGTGAACATTTACGACGTTATTATGTTTAGCATGTTTCTTTTCTGTTTCAGGTGAAATTGTTTCTCGTATGTTTATATTCCATTGATTCTTAGTTTCATTTTTAGCATGTAATCGGAAGGTTTAGTTTGTTTTCATTAATAAAGGCTTGAAGCCATCCTTTCTATGAATTATTGATGTTTCTGAACCTTATAGTCCGGTGACAAACAACCGAAGTTGCATTATTCTACCTGACGTACGAACTTGCATAAACGACTTGAATCTCCGAGCTCCCTGAATGTGGACCGGAGTACTCTAAGTCCCCGGAGCATGGACTAGAGTATAAACGAATTGAATCTCCGAGCCCCCTGAATGCGGACCGGAGTACTCTAAGTCCCCGGAGCGCGGACTAGAGTATAAACGACTTGAATCTCCGAGCCCCCTGAATGCGGACCGGAGTACTCTAAGTCCCCGGAGCGCGGACTAGAGTATAAACGAATTGAATATTCGAGCCCCCTAAATGCGGACTGGAGTACTCTAAGTCCCCGGAGCCATGACTAGAGTATAAACGACTTGAATCTCCGAGCCCCCTGAATGCGGACCGGAGTACTCTAAGTCCCCGGAGCGCGGACTAGAGTATAAACGAATTGAATCTCCGAGTCCCCTGAATGCGGACCGGAGTACTCTAAGTCCCCGGAGCGCGGACTAGAGTATAAACGAATTGAATCCCCTGAATGCGGACCGGAGTACTCTAAGTCCCCGGAGCGCGGACTAGAGTATAAACGACTTGAATCTCCGAGCCCCCTGAATGCGGACCGGAGTACTCTAAGTCCCCAGAGCGCGGACTAGAGTATAAACGAATTGAATCTCCGAGCCCCCTGAATGCAGACCGGAGTACTCTAAGTCCCCGGAGCGCGGTCTAGAGTATAAATGACTTGAATCTCCGAGCCCACTGAATGCGGACCGGAGTACTCTAAGTCCCCGGAGCGTGGACTAGAGTATAAACGACTTGAATCTCTGAGTCCCTTGAATGCGGACCAAAGTACTCAATGTCCCCGGAGCGCGGACTAGAGTATAAACAAATTGAATCTCCGAGTCCGCTGAATGCGGACCGAATTACTCAAAGTCCCCGGAGCGTGGATTAGAAAATATTCTAAGTACCAAAAATTTGAAACAAGAGATGTACAATTCCAAAGAATGTCCGAACAATGTAAGAATGGATTGGGAATTTATGTAACTCATAAGAACTTGAGTTTCAACCACAGTTATGCAGAAAACCAAAAATTCAAATGACAAAGAAACTATACTTTATTCAATAATCCAAAATGGGGTTATACAACCACTCCTCCAAAACTTGGAGTTAAAAATCTATCTACATAAACTACGAAAATGAAAAAGTAGTTACATGACCTAAGCAAAACCTCGTTGAACGAGTATAGTGGCTACTTCTTCGGCTTCTTTTTCTTGTCCTCCTTTGTTTTCTCGGATGACTCCTCTCCCTTATGCTTCCTCTTGGACTTTTTGCTCGCCAAAGAAGTGGAGTCAGGAGTGGGAGGAGGAACATCCAGTGGTTTGGATTTTCCGGGAAGAATGACTTTCAGAGGCCTATTCAGCGGGTCAGTAAGTTCTAGTACTTGAGACTCGACTTTGATCTCAACTTTCTTTTTCTTCTCTTCTGCGAGTCGCTCCTTCATACTCACCTTCGAAGTGTGTTCTGAGGCGCCCGTGATTTCAATTTCATAACTCCCTTCAACGGGAGATGAAGTGTCAGACTTATCATCATCTAGCACCCCGATCACTTGAGCGTCAGGACCAGGAGTTACTCCCGCGTGAGCTCCTCGTCTCCTCCTTGGCGTCATCTCTCCTCGGAGTCGGTTCAGGATTAGAGCGGCCTGCATAAAAACATAAAGAACGAACGTTAGAACCAATAACCGATCGCAGAAAGCGACAGATCTTTGAACTTCTAGAAGAAGAGTTTTATACCGGCTTCTTGCTGGCTTTCAGCTGTGCGCGGAGTTTCACCCTCTAGAATGGGAGATAGCACGTGAATGCCGAGACCGGTGTCTTCTAGATCATAGCCGGCATGCTGCTCGAATGGGTCAAGTGCTGGCCGATCGGCCGATTGAGTAGAAGGAGGAGCTGCAGCCTCGGTTCCAGATGGACCAGATTTGTCATCTTTCTCTTTTGACGGAGGGGAGCGTTTACCAAAGAGGGCCATAGCCGCAGACAAGTCCGATGGCTCATTCCCCCTGAGAAACTCTTTCACTAAAGCCTCCTCGTCGACCTCCTCGGTGCCCGACTCCAACTGTCTAATCTTTATTAAATCTCCCAAGCCTTGGCCAAAGATTCAAGATAGCCCTCGCCTAAGAAACTCAAGTCCCGGTGCATGAGGACACGGGCATTGTATTCGGCTATCAGTGGGTCGAACATACACTTGATTTCTTCTCTGACGGCCTCTGCAGCCGCTTCAAGGCGGGAGTCGATCTCCGCGGAAGCTATCCTCTTGCCCTCCTCGCGGGCTTCATCCTTCATTGTCCCAACCTTAGAAAGCTCGTTGTCAAGATTTGCCTTTAAGAGACGTGTATCGACGATCTCGTTACTGTACCGTTGAGACTCTTCTTGAGCCACTATCTTCTCTTCCCACTCCTTAGAGAGTAGCTCCTTCAACTCTTTAACCTGCAGGGCGAGTGCATCCCTTTCTTTTTGAATAGAATCTTTTTCTAAAGCTAGGGCCCCACTGCGTTGGACTGCGACGTCAATCTTATGGGTCGTCTCTAGACGAGCGATGGCCTCCAAAGTCTCCTTAGCACTCTGTTCTGCGGCATCAAGCTTGGACTTGTACGAAGCGAGCTCTTCGTCCTGATTCTTGATGATGTCTTTATCAAAGATAGCTTCGAGCTTCAAGCGGTCGATTTCTTGTTGACGCTCAACGGATACTTCCGAGACTTTTTCAACTAAATGAACAAACGCGTCATGTTGAACATAAACATCATTGTTGCAAGCGATGGCACTCTGCTTGACATGCCTAGGAATGTGATGAATAGCTGGGAGGAACTTCAGACCGTCAAAGCAGATTTTGGGAAATTTAGCTTTAAGATCGACCAGCTTCTCCGATATCGTTGGGTCGGCCACAGGAGCAGGGGGAGGAGGTTTTGAGAGTTCAGTTCTCTTACGATGTTCCCGAGATTGTCGTGTGCTTGATGAACCGGAATGTTGATCTCGGGAAACATCGGGTTGAGACCCGTTCTGCGAAGATTTTTCTCTGTCTGGTTCTGTTTGAGAAGGGAGATCGCGAGAGTATGAAGACTGGGAATGTGATTTCTTTCGATAAGATGACTCTCGGGGACGGTTGTCTCGATCTCCGTAGTCGTCCCTGTCCCGGCATTTACCAGAGCCCAAATCCCGGCCAGAGTGGTGAAAGATGGAAGAGTTGTGGAGACGATCAAATCCATGGGAGCGTCCCATGTCACCTGCATAGAATGAGAATAACAACAAGTTAGAAAAGATCAGGGTGACGATTAAGATTGAAGTGCAAAGAGAAGTGCGCGTGTCCGTGTGTGTCCTAGTGTTTCCCCCCGACGGACCAATTTCTTTACTAATTGGAGTTTTATCTCCCTGGACTTGGGCTTGAACTCCCGTATCGCCTCTAGTGGGCGAATGAAGCTTGAGGGCCTCTGGATCGTCGAAACCGTAGTTGAGTAAATCGTCAGGAATGGTAAGGTTCGACAAGCCCCTCAGAGAACTTTCTAAGTGCTCCGAGGAAGTATCTTTTTCCGTTGGCATAAGGGTAACTTTAGAAGTTCCGCCCAAGTTTTCTTCCTCAGCTTGCGCGTCAGTTTCTTCTCTCCCTTCGAAGGGGAAGACGACGTTTCTATGTTATGAACTTCAACCGCCGGTCCCCGAGACGGACTAATATTCTCGCCTTGTACTTCGGGCGTCTCAGTCTCCTTAATTTCCCCCTCTTCTAGTGCATCAGGAGCATTGCGTGCTGAAGACTCAGCTTGTTTTTTCCCTTTACCAGATCCAGGCCTGGGAATGGTGACGCCTTGAGGAAGGCTTATCCGACGGCCTTCTGCCAACAGTTCGGATGGCTTCGACAACATCAGAATATCCACGGCCGTCAGGACGTGGGCTAATACCTGAAAGGATGGGTAAAATTTAGAAAAAGGTACGGCTTCGACTAAACATGAGTAACAGACCAAGAAAAAGGCTTACTTCCTTCAACCCATCTACTCGCAAAGCCGGGAGGACAACGCACATAAAACCATTCATGTTTATACAAGGCGAACTTGGTCCACGCCCCGGTTAAGATTTGACATTTGTTATGCGGCTCGAGAAACATTATTGATGGGTTATCCTTCCGCTTCTTGATGCAATATATGTATCGTATATCTCCCGGAGTTGGGAGCCTAGAGAAGACATTCATGAAGAGGATGCAGGTACCGTAGAGGAATGCATTGCCATTCGGGTGCAGTTGCGATGGGGCAATGTCAATATATTGCAGCACATCCCGAAGAAACAAGTTGAACGGTGGCACACTGCCAACCCAGCACATGAATTTATTACAAGCAGTGTATCCGGCTGGGGGTAAGTGTGGACGATCATGCCCCAAGGGAACTAGCACGTCATCAAAGGGTATTCCGTGGACAGAGCATATCCAACGGAGTGTGCTTTCATTGATCTTTGAAGCATGTGAATCGACAGGGTTGTCCAAGAGAATTGCTGCCTCCAGAGCATCGGGAGCTAAGTCATGTGCAGGGGAAGTTGATGGGTTTGAAGTATCTGCGGCTTCTCGTCGGGAGAACGGCCCAGGCCTGTCTGAAATCGTGGCAGAGCTAGATTTTCTAGACATCGCTGATAAGGATTGAATCTAGCAAAGTACCTGTTCGAACTATACTTAAAAAATAATAATCGACATTAGACTTAACAATACGAATATTCCCCCCATGTAGCGTGTGAACTAGTGCGATCATTCAGGTGTAAATGCTGAGAAATTATAAGTCACAGAATTGATGGTATGAAGTTGAGCTTTGAACTGTCGTCTTCGTAGACCGTCATCGCTGACCGTCTCCGAAAGCCAGCATTGCAATATTTTCAATCTTGAACTCGGACATTGGCGCTGCGTGTTAAAAGCTTTAGTATGTTTTTATTGATTTAAGTTCAGGCTTGTGATTATTGAAACTAGGAAGCTATCAGTCCAGATTAGTTCGATATGCTAGTATGCTTAGGTCCCTGTCCTTGTGTTTGTTATATGATTAGGCAAGGTGGTTGGGAGTTCGGCCAAAATTCCGTTCGGCTTAAGTTCTGTTCGGCTTAAGTTCTGTTCGTCTTAAGTTCTGTTCGGCTTAAGTTCTGTTCATCTTAAATTCTGTTCGGCTTAAGTTCTGTTCATCTTAAATTTTGTTCGGCTTGAGTTCTGACCGGCTTAAGTTCTGTTCGGCTTAGATTCTGTTCGGCTTAAGCTCTGATCGGCTTAAGTTCTGTTCGTTTTAAATTTTGTTCGGCTTAAGTTCTGGTCAGCTTAAGTTCTGTTCGGCTTAGATTCTGTTCGGCTTAGATTCTGTTCGGCTTAGGTTCTGATCGGCTTAAGTTCTGTTCGGCTTAAGTTCTGTTCGGCTTAAATTCCGTTCGGTTTAGATTCTATTCGGCTTGAAAACGAGTACAAGTAGCAAGTCATGCCGACCCGATTCGCTCGGCCTTTTTCCCCTAACAACACTTCTCCTCTTTTCCTCCATCTCCCCCAACCAGCGTGACCAAGTCCATCGGCAAACCGTGCCAAACCACGGTCATGCCGAACCACTTCACTAGGCCTTACCTCCAATTCATCACCCACACGCCTCTTGCTTCCTTTAATCTATGGAGAATTTACGAATTCGAGTTTTGTGTTAAGCTTCCTAATTCGAGAAAGCGATCGAGAGTTTCTTACCGAAGGAAATAGAAGGAGCTTAGGGATCTGTGGACTTAAGATTGACAAAGTGTTCGAGCTTGACTTGAAGAGAGCTTGTTGGATTCGAAGTAAAAAGGAAGGATCGTAGGAGGTGAATAAAATTTAAGGGAGGTAAGTTATGTTTCTTGGAGAGTCGTGGAGGTAAAAAGTGAAAAAGAGAAGAAGAAGAAGAATGCCAGCATTTATAGGGGAGGAGAGGAAGTCGAAGAGACTATTACCGGTAGAACCGGTCAGAACGACATGGTTCGGCATCGGCTATGTCGTTCGGCATCCAGGGTGCTATGCTTGAAGCAAAGCACGGTGGATTCATGATTCAAAGCGCATCACGTTTAACCACATGATGCACTTTGGGGGGCAAGTGTTACCTGAAGGTGACCATGCAACTAGGCACTTGGAACTTACATACCGTTCGGCATTGAGAGTCGTTCGGTATTGTATATCGTTCGGCATTCGAGAGTGATCGGCATATGTGGACCATTCGGCATGGCAGGGTCGTTCGGCGTACATGGAGCTCGGCATCAGCACTTCGTTCGACATCAGTCTGTTCGGCATCAGTCTGTTCGGCGTCAGTTTGTTCGGCATCAGTCTGTTCGGCATCAGTTTGTTCGGCATCAGTCTGTTCGGCATCTATGGTTCGACACATAGAACTCACTCTTTCTGGGCCGAGGTATTCAGCTGCCAGGCCCACCAGGGAAGTCCAACCCATCTTTGTCTATAAATAGAGAGGCAGGGGCACTGCGAAAAGGACCTTTTTTCGAGAACACTGTGGAGACTCTGCCGCTTTCAAGACTCGCTCTTTTTACTTAGCAACTGTATTCAAGTAGTAGGAGAACGGATTGTATCTGTAATCAGTTATCAAGTAAAGCAATAAAAGATTAACCTCAAAGTGGACGTAGGCAGTTACGCCGAACCACTATAAATTTGGTGTTATCGTCTTTGCATTCAATTTAGCATATTGTTCTTTGTTTATATTTACTTTCTTCATTTATCTCTCTACACAATCTTTCTCAACGAGGTTAGTGACCAATTTTGGTGCTAACAATTATATAATAATAATTATTAACAATAAACATTATAAATAAATGGAAATTATTAATTTTAAACATCTTAAAAATAATAATTAATAAATTCAAAATATTGTTAAATGAACAATAACAATTAATCTTTACCATTTTTATAAATAATATTTAAATTCCAAATTATTTTTAATGATTTATTATTATTAATTTCAAACCATATTAATTATTTAAAATAAATAACTTTCCAAAATATTAGCATATTGATAAATAACCTTAAAACAATATTAGTTATAAATAAATAACTTTAAAACAATATCAATTATAAATAAATAATTTTAACACAATATTAAATATAAATAAATAGTCTTTTTAAAAAAAATATTTTTGAAACCCAATTTTGGATTCAAAATCATTTCATGTCTTAAAACCCAATTCCAATTCAATTTGCGATTTATAGTATTTCAAAATACTAATTTAAGGCCAATAACCACCAAACGCTCAACCAGTCTTGATATTGATTTTCTATCACTACTGGATTTCAGTTTCAAACATATAACGATCTCATAACCCATATTTCCAACAAATCGGGTTTATAATCCAATAATTCATACAACCTGAATATTATTGAAACTAATTCAACAATAGCAAGGAATCTCGTTGGATCCCTCCAACCCGTTCCCTCTGCATCACAACTCATATATATAACCAAATAATATAAATCAACCGCTTCAAGGTGGGATCGTATACAAAGGGTCATCCGCTCTTATACGGGAACATAATAGGATCTCATCCACTCCAAGGGCGGGAATATATCCAAACCAACTATTATAAAATAGTAAATCATCCAAAATCATTCAATCGGCAATTTGCATCAACTATATATTAGACAAGTTAACCAAAAAGGTGAGTTTATCTCACCGAAATTCTATTGTCGCCAAGGCATTTCGGTTTGGAACTAAAATCGAACGACGTCCAATTTTAGTCCAATTTTCAACCTGCTCCAGTTTTCACCGAACCAATTTCATATCGTAGTATTAGCCAATACGAGTACAACACAACTCATCGTGCTCAATTTGGACCTCGTATGAGAGAGTTATACAATTATAAGCGTTCGATTATAAATAAAATAATTATTTTCCTTTAATTACAAGATTAACAATTAATTACCACATTTTAAATTAATAACCGCTTAACCCCTTTCTTCCTCGTCCAGGCACGTAAAACGCGAAACCCATCCACTAGTTCAACTGCACGCCTCGCCTCCCACCGTCGATGAGACACCACGGGACCACTGCCAGGTCAAAGTCACCTCAACCATGAACACACAGACCCCACCATCGTTGCCCTCGATCAACGTAGCGCCGCCGCGATGCAAAAAAATGGAGGCCACACTTCTCCGTTCAACTCTCGATTACGGCCACCACAGTCGATCGTTGGCTACCAAACTTCAGCCACGCCTTGCCCTCACCTTCCTCTACACTTATCCTTCAGGTCCCCTCGCCTCTAAAGCCACCGTTCACCGTGAACTGGCCAAAAAATTTTGTGACTTCGTGCCTGAAATGCCGTCGCCATCGTCGGCGATAGCCCAATCCAACCATTGATTGCCTATATCTTATCATCGTCGACGTTTTCTTAGTTGATGACCTTGCCATAAAATGTCTTCGGTAGCCACAGTGGATGAGGAGTGTTGGATCGGGAATAATTTGAATTTGAAAAGGAAATCGAATTCTTCTCTGGTATAAACGCGATTTTAATAGGGGAAAGGGGTATGGGTTGGAGAACGTGGGCAAGGGTATGGCCTGGTATAGTCTAAGGTGATGGGTAGATTATGGGCTAGCATTATTTTATTTTAATTTATTTTCAAAAATACCAAGTCTTGGGCACTCAAAATTTCGAAATCCAATCGAAGCATGCCTACTAGGGTTCTATACGTAATACCCATATTTGGAACACAATGGAACTAGTCTCGAGGCCTAATTAGATCATATGCAGAAGATAGCATTTCAAACCCAATTATTACATGAATTCCAAAATTCAATTTCTACGCATTTCAAACTCGTACGACCAAACGATACTTCCAATTGCCACGAAATTCGTTAACATACAATAATTCACTATTATGGATCCAATGAAACTAGTTTCATTGAAATCCGAGATAGTGCCCCATTTTCACACGCTAATTAAAACGAATTATTATAAAATCCAAATAAATCACTTTTAAACCTAAATTAAAAGTTTACTGCCTTCATTCTTATTTAAATAGAATTTAAATCAACTTTCGAAACTATTCTTATTCACGTTAAATTCAGGATAAAATTATTTAAACAATTCCAAATATTAAATTCAACAATTTAATTATCAAATAGATCGCTATATTTGAAATTAAAGTTATTTAACTTATAAAATTAACTTTTCAATATTTAAAACCCATTAAATATTCTGAATTCAAATGACTAAAATTCTGAGTCATTAAGAATCAAACTGTTGCCTCCATCGAAATTCTACGCCAATAGGACATTAAAAAAGGAGATGCAGCATGGGTAACATTCCCGCTCAAAAGTATCGAAGCAGAGGATCAATGCAAATTGTACCGCGAAGAATAGCTCTTTCAGTCAAAAAGCAGAAACCTTCTGCTCATTTCAGTCCAACCAAGTGGCCACTTGAGAGTTGAGACCATAATGGTGCGAGGAAAAACCAGTAGTGCGGAAAGGTGTCTTGTGCTAAGAAGTGGTCAGAGGAAGGAAATAGGGTTTAGATCTGGAGTGGTGGTGGGGATAGATCTAACGTGCAAAACCAGCACTATGGGGAGGTAAGGCTGCTGCTCTTAGGGGAAAACAGCGTCTTCCATGGGAGGAACAGAAGATAGAGGCCGATACTTGGAGGAGGAGGATGGAGATTGGGTTTGACTTGTTGAGGAAGGAGGAATGGAAGAAGGCAACTAAGGGAAAACGGACGCGACTTTTATAGTCCCATTCCAGTTCAAGTTATGCCAAAACTCGTTAACTGGTAGACTACTCTAGGCTTACCGCTAGATGGTCAACCACTAGACGGGCTTTGAGCGTTAATTTAACCTAAACCAAATTATGGTTGAATTAAATAATAATAATCGTTTCATGCCGTCTCCTTCGATTCGACACGATCCAAAAAATTCATGTCCTCATCACGGCGGTGTCAAAGCCTACCGCTTAGTCCCGAACCATGTTTCGGCAATTCACAGTGGTCCCAACAAAACTGCTGCGACCAACAACAATTCCAAAAAATAAAAAAAATATTTCAGCTGCTATTTCCAGCCTACTTCGCATGGAAATATTTCTTCCAATGGTTGGTGATACAACAACATTTCAAACTATATACCGCAATAAAATTGAATATCACTCCTATTTTGTCTATACCTTAAAGGAAGAAGATTTTAAAAACTTCAAAAATAGGAACATTATTGCGCCAAATATTCACCCCTTAAAACTCATTTTCTAAATCGAAAAACTATTTTCTTACCAAAATCAAAATCAAGCCTTTACCGATATATATACATATAAATATTTAAGGATTTCAAGAATTAACCCTTTATAAAATAAAAATTTCTTAATACGACCGACTTAGTGGTATATGTGTTTCTTTGAAAATTAAAATTTTAAAACATCTCAAAACAAAATTACCAAAAAAAATCCTTCGGAAAAGAAATCATTTGGAAAACCCTTTTTTCAAAATCTAAGGCATTTCCAAAATATACTTTATAAAAACTCTCTCACAGGTTTAAAACTAAGGAATTGACATTATTTCTCCAAATAAAAATCTAGTTTTCCATCAAAGAGGCGACCTATGGACAATCTCTTGCCAAAACTGGTTCCTGGATGTTTGCGACATACAAACTCCAATTTCCCACCCATCCGGAATAAATATGTATCTCCGACTGGAACTCATCATCAAAATCCAAAATCACAAGGTAGCTAAATCTCAACCGTCAAGTCAAACACCTCCAATCTCCAAGATTCAACCATATGTCATACTCATGCTCTTTATCAATAGTGCCTTATGCACACTCCATGGGGTAATTCGGAATCGGCATGAAAATCTTAACTCTAAGATATTTCCAATCCATTGTTGCTTTGTCCATTCCTTCGGAGTGGAACTACAACTACTTCTATAATCGGAATTCTTAGAATCTAACGTAAAAATATAATAATAATAGATAGGAAAGAAAGAATACATTCCCTCAATTTGTCCTAATTCCTCTGATCTACTAACCTAGGATGTCGTACCAAATGTAACAACACGTATTTTAACGGGCCTAAATTTTGAAAAAAATTGAAACCCAAGTCCGTCAAAGCACAGATCGTTGGATTTGGTACTTGGAAATAAGCATGAGCATTATCAAAGACTGATAGAAATCTAAACTCACAATGGAAACAATAATAGGATAAGAATACTGATTATAACTACTACCTTGGAATTAACGGTATTCTTGGGATAGCAGATTGTCACATCAGCATCGAGGATGAGAGAAAAGAAGACTTCTCCAACAACTAAACACATCCAGCTCCAGTGAGCTGTTCCTCTAAATCTATCTTGTGGCTTGTAATGAGGAGGGGCCAGAATAATGTTCTGGTGATTGGAAAATCTATAAACTATCCATAACATAAATTTATACCAATTGGTTTTCATTTAATTGTTATGTCTATTAAGCTTAGCAATTTTAATCTAACCTTGCATTGCACACACGATTGCTTACCTACTCATTCCTAAGGCACAAAATATCGACGAAGCCTTATCAACCATCCAAAACTTCCATACCCATTTGCCACTTAATACTTCTAAATATGAAGCAGCCTTCTACTATCACCATATACTAATTATAAAAGAGAACTAGGCAGACTTTGTCATTTAAGACCTCAATCGGGGAAGACTCCGTCATTTAAGACCTATTCTCAATGTGGACTTCTAGCGTCGTCATTATTGGTTTATTGGTCCTAACTACAGAGACCTTTAGCCACTATATATGGCCTTATAATTTATAATAGCCATACCACTAGCGCATCTATCGTTATTAAAGTCTTAGCAATGTGAGAGACTGTACCTAAGCCACTTAATACATCATTAGTAAGGACTAGGCAAGCCTCTGACCATTTAACACATATTTATAGGTAGGCCTTTGCCAATTAATACCTAACCCTAAGGCGAACTGCTCACTGGTACTATCTAATTGACATTACTTGGAAATCTCATTGAGCTAATTAATACTTTTTTTATAGGAAAGAGGCGGACCTTACAGCCACTTAATACCTCAAACCTGAAGTGAACCTCTCTCGAGATATCCAGTATCGCTCTTATAAATATGGAATCTCATTAGATTACTTCTTTGGGTAGAGAAGCAGGCCCTAAGATAGTCACTTAATACCTCAACACTAAAGTAAATATCCCTCATCGCTCCTAATTCCAAATTTGGACCATTTAATACTTTCCAATTAAGAAAGGAAGTCTGAACTCTCACGTCATCACGGGTCCTAGGAATAGTGAAATCTCACATCAGTAGTAAGTGCACCCGAATGCTGGTAGCCTCAAAGTAAAGAGCAGTCTTCCGTCGAGTGACTCTACTGACCTCGCATCACTAACCTACTAAGTTCAATTAACTATCTTAAGCCTTTACTTATATTATCTTAGGTTGACATTGGACTTAGCTTACTAATTCCCATTTTATTTAAGGCGGTAAGATTTACCTTAAATACTTATCTACCCATAAATCCTCTTTTAATGCTCATAAATGTCAATTTGTCCATAAAATCCAAATGGACTTTCCTAAAACATTTATGTATGATTACTAATTTCAAATTAGTAATATTTTTATATCTGTCACATTTTTATCAGTCCCATTAATCCATTTGTCTCTATTAATTGTAATTCTTAATTTAATACTATTCATTATTTCTCATTAATTTCCCATTAATTTATGTTAAAATCTTCCATTTCCTATTAATTCATTAATAGGAATTCCTAATTTATTTTCATTAATACGAATTACTACCTTTCCTAATTCTAACTATTCGCTTCCCTAAATATAATAATAACTAACGAACGTTACGCATAAATAACGCATGAATAAACATTGTTCTTCTTTATTAATGCAATAAATATGTATAAACTACCTAATAAAACAACCTATTCGTAACCAAATATATTCTAGTCATAAATATGTAACTAGAATATACTTTCCATATTTAATTTGATGGAATTAAATTCCTTAGGAAAATTTTCCACTATGATTTCCATAAATTGGTTAACACAAAAAGGAAAGATTGACTCCGTTTTAAATTACAAGGAATGGATAATTTCTTTATAATTGGAATAGACAGTGTAAACTACGGAGAACAAATTTGTATTTTACACATCTCTTCCCTTTTTGTTTGTGGGTATTCCTTGTTAAATCAAACGTCGTGAATGAAAAGTGGAAAAAGTAAATAATATAAAAATCAAACGGATGCTCTTCTCATAAATTAAACTATGGAAAATCCACAACATAGCACAAATTGGACAATAATCCAAAAATCCTATTTTACACCCAAATACAGATCTAAAATAAAAATATACAACATTCAAATACTAAAATCTTTGAGACTGATTTTCAGATCTAGGTGTAAAATATTTCAAATTAGTTCTAAAACAAGAATATGTAGGCAATAGTTTTCTATACTAATTTAAGCCTACAATTCACAAATAAAATTGATTTAGGCATAAAAATCAAAGTATGCCAATGGAATAGATTTAAAATCATAAAAAAATATAAAATTTCCCGCTCACCTTTTAAAATCGATCCAAATCTCCAGATCTAAAGTAGAACCTTAAATTCATCTCTAAATCCTTTTAATTCAAGAAATATGTATAAAATGGCATATACATACATTAAAATTACAGATCTAGGAAGAGATTTGGGATTGGAAGAGAAAATAGATACAAATATATAAATAAATATATATAAATTACCTCAAATACGCATATAGTTGATTCTCTTCTCCTTTTTATTTGATTTCCACACTTCTGCGATTTGTATATATATATATATATATATCTTATTTTTATAATTTAAAATGAAAGTGGAGAAGAAGAAATGATAGAGCTTCATTGCTCTATTCATAAAAATCTGAGAAGAGAAGGAAGGGTTAGGCCTGTATTTATAGGCGCCAGAATCAAGCAGAACCGTTAGAGCAAAATATAATAAATCCAGGCCATTGGACTAGGGAAACATTGGCCATCGCCTTAAGAGCGGTCGACCACCCCCCTTATGGGGGTCGACCGCCCTAGGTCAACCGCTACACTATGCGGGTAGACCTGTGGACCTCATTCAATTAATTAAAAACGTTAATTTCTTAAACAAATTATTTCTGTTTCGAATTCATTTTTCATCCGTAACTTCTTCGTTTGGAATCCAATCGCAAAACTCCAAATATGAAAGTTGCTTAGAATTTCACCACGAATACAATGATGTAAGTTTCATGATCAAATTCCATCATTTGCACAAATTTTATTTTTGGAGCCTAATTAATTAACTAAGTAACTAATTAAATAATTAACGCCAAATTATGGGGTATTACAATCAGTCAGTGTAAAGAATATGTTGGAAAATTTTCCAATTTTATTAAATCCATAGCCAAATCAATTTCGTTAGATCTATTCCATAATCATTATGCGTATACAATTCATTATTCAATTCATCATTTACGTTAATTCAATAAGCTTAAACAGTATTTATCGGATGAAAATTTATATCTAATCATTACGCACTTACAATTAAATACCCAAATCGATTAAAAATAGGAATAAATGAAATAAATCATAATGATGTAAATCATAATGATGTAAATCTAATCTTATTACAAAATATGTAATTTTTTCCACTCGCCATTTTATTTTTTTTGATAACAAGAATGGTACTTTATTTAAGCAGAGCACTCATTACGATGTCTTAGGGGCTCGAACCCATGACCTTCAGAACATTTGTCTAAAGCACCATACCTCTAACCACTAGAGTTAGAGGTTCTTGACTTTTCCACTCACCTTTTTATGCGCTCCCAAATCTCTAGATCTCCAGATCTAATCTCCAGATCTGTTACTAATTCAAATCCGAGTTTATAATTTTACCTCGGCTATAGATATTTGATTTGAACCTACTCTCTATCTCAATCATATTCTACAGTCCTCTAATTTATTGCGTTCTTTTAGATTGATTTTGATTTTGATTTTGATTTTTAAGAAGATTTGAGGTTGGAGGAGAGGTTAGATTTTTGCAGCATTTCGTTACTGTAAATTGATATGAGGGTTTAGTGTTAGGTTAGGCTCGCTTATATAGGGGTTTGCACTGAATTAGGGACGTTCATTTGGGCTAGAGAATCTTTTGTTAACATCAGGAGCGATCATCAAAACTTGAAGGTGAAGGAACAATCACAACCGTGGACAACGCATGCTTCATTTCCTAAACTTAACCATCCTAGGGTCAACCTAATTGGCCCATGATCGACCGCTATAGGTCGACGGAGACACTCCCAGGGTCGACCTGGGTGTGTTATGTTTTTTCTTTTTCTAATTGGTTATTTTGTTGCCCAACTCTCCGATGCACCTAACTTTTTCGTACGAAGTCCGATTTTAAAGTGTTATATATAAAAATCATCTAGAAAATCGCTACAAATGCAATGGTGCAGTTTTCGTAGCCAAATTCAAAAATCTATGAAAATTTTCATTTTTGCATTACTATTAATTAATTGTTTTCTTTCAAATTAATTATTGAAAAAATCATAGGGTGTTACATTCTCCCCCCTTAAAAGAATTTTATCCTCGAAATTCCTTAAGGGTTCAATCATATAACCTAACGTACATTCATTCTAAGCTAGCAAATCAATTAATGTACAATAAATTTTGCAACCAATCATGTACAAGTGCACGATGTATCACAATATATATGATATGTATGTAGAATGGTTCTAATCGACACCTCCTGTATAAATGCTTTCTTTTAAATCAATTTCGAAAATATGGTGCAAACATCCTAAATATATCAGCAGTTCTATCTGTATGCAACTTTTGAAAACCAAAAATTGTTCTTGAATCCAAATTTTCCCACACTTCTATAATAGAAGTATAGTTCAACCAATTTTGCATCCAATATCTACCATTTAAAATCCTAGCACACCATTGCTAACATCAAATTTTTAGGAAAATCCAGTTTCTAAACCTATATTCTTATGTTGAAAACGGGTCTAGATGGAAATTTTCATATTTTCATCCTTCTTTTATGTACCTTTTTTCTATCATACCTTGGATCTTTCTCTTTTGCCTCCCCCCCCTCAAATTCCCTTCCAACTTTTCCAAGTACCGTCCGCATAAGTAAATTTTATTTTCAATTTTCAGAATTTTAAAACATAATTATTTTTAAATCTAGTTTAGTTTACCTACTAACAGGGCATGGAGAAAGCAATTCCATAGCTATAACATCTTTCTCTCCTATCTCTAACTATATTTTATTTTAATGCCACTTTTGCTGTACAGTAAAATCCATACTAACCAACCTGTCGACTATTCCCCAATGTCAAGTATGTGGCATTTCCAAAATTTTCCTTCCTTTTTCTACTCCAAATTTTTTTTATATTACTTTTTAAATTATCGATAAAAAATTTAGGCTTTAAAAATTTTGAACAAAAATTCTCAAAAGTATACATATTATATATTTTCTTCAAAATAATTTATGCCACATCTCATGAAATCGGAGTTTTAGTTAACAGTCTAACGTCCATAGTGGATTTCACCTAATTTTGTGGAAATTTTAAGTTTCCAAAACTTTCCTTTTATTCATAATAGCAACCAGCAAACAAGTTCAATTATAAATTTCAGCTTTTAAGGTACAGGAACATTGACTCGTGGTTACGCAACATCCTTTCCATGTCCTTTGCCCACCAAAATTTATTTCTCGAATTTTTTTGGCACTCACAATCTTAATTCATTTCTGTATTAATAGTCGATTAAATAAATTTTCTTAATTGATTTCATAATTTCCAGCCTTTGCTATTTTCTTTTCTTTTGCATTAGTTGACTGTCTTTTCTGAAATTTCTTATCTTTATTGTTTTCCTATAACATAGCGGTCCACACGGAAAACACATAAAAAGAACATTTCTTATAATATTGTACACGCATTGATCCCCAATAAAAACAACTAATGCTTGCAACCCAACCTAAAAAGAATAACAGCTGGAAGCTGCCATTCAATATCAATTAATCACTAACGATGTTATGGCTTTATCGCTTTGGCTTGAATAGACCTTCCTAACGTGCCATCCTTTTGCAATTCTCATATGTTAACGTTTTCCTTTATTGTTTCTGATGAATAATGTATATTCATTACTTCCATCACCACATCCATTCTTGGAATAAACTATGCATCCCTACACTGTAGTGGATAGAAAATACAAACTATACATATTATTGAAAAACTCATTGGCAACAAGCTTGGCGAAATAACTTTTCCATCCCTTATCTTGCCTTTATAACTTTGAGTCTATCAATATCCTCATCGTATGTTTACCATCTTATTACCTTTTATTGCTATCTTCTCTTAATCCTAATCTCTTGATAGTATTCTCAAATCTTTGGTATTTACATCCTTCATTCTTGATCTTTCCTACGAGTATACTCTACAACTCATAGAAATGTATTTTAATACCATTTACAATTCCTTTACATGTTCTTCTTATGGCTTGCACATATATCTAACAAAAATCCTAGGTTCTCACCATATTTCTCATACTCTATGGGGATTTCTCATTGGTACTCTATGAGCAATCATCGTTATTTTCTTCATAACCTTACTTTTTACCCCGTCTTACCTAGGAAATCATCTTTATCTACTCCACATTAAAATTTTGGTTTGGTTTTCGTTAATTTTTTTTCAAAAACTAAAACTTAAAATTTTTGAAGTATTTTAATAGCAAACTTTTATCTTTAAAGGTACAACATAAAAACTTCTTGGTAAATTAAAAATAATTTAGTGCCTTAACTTTTGAAACCAACATTTACTTTTTAAAAGTTCTTTTCCTTTTAAAGACCCTTTTCAACTTTTACTTCTTAAATATTGGGATTTTTTTACTCAAAACAGTTATTAATTTTTTTTCAAAAACTCAATTGTTATGCCAAATCATTTTAAAAAAATGTGCTTTACAGTATTTCTAAACATCCTTTATAGCTTTTAAATAATAAAAACTGGAGCAGACAAGAGTAACTCTCACTCTATCATTTTCTTATCGCTCATACTATCTCCAGTTTCAATCCTTGGCAGAGTCTCTAATATCATGTGAGGGGGACTTCTAAAAGGTACTTACAACTAATGTGCACAACAAGGGAATATGACTCTTTTCCTCTGTTTTGACTTTAACTTCCTATGTTGCTTATTACTAGCATTATTTTTAATATAATCCCTAATATTATTTCTAATTATTAACATTATTTTATAAAAATTCCTAACATTGTTTCTTAATGTTACTACTATTTAATTTTTCCAAACTTCTCTTATTTAAATGGCTTATGTTTATATAGTTCTACTCTCAATTACTGTCTTCTTGAACTATTGCAGTGCATTCGCCAACTGCTTAAATTTTTGGGTTTTAAACTTCTTCCCCATACTATTTACCTTATTTCGCTTGTACCACTTCCTATTGTCCACCCCTAAAAAGATTTCTCAACTTTAGGAATTTTTCATCTTAGAAAAATTTATGAGCCACATACGCTCTACTATATTTTTCATTCTATTAAAACTATTTTATTTATATTTTTTGAAAATATAATATTTACTTACTTTACAAAATAGGGTTTTTTTTCATTTTCAATTAGTACCTTTGAAAATCACTTCAAATATATTATATATATGTATATTCTCAAACTTATATATTAAAATCATTTCACTTTTATTAAATTCTTTTATATAGAGTCGGACTCAGAGTGGATTTTTATTTGTCCCTTGTTTTTTACTTCTCTTCTTCAACTTGCTAACTTATCTTCTTTCCAGTATTGAAATTCCAACTATCAATTTGGGTGACTACTTCATATCTTCGTTCGAGAACCCCATTGTTTTCGGATATCTACAACATATGGATTTTTTCCCTTATCTAAACTTTCTGTACATCATCAATCAGCATCATATGAGGGTTTTCAATCATTAGGCTATTAGGAGTTCAACTAGTGAGTCGCGTACCATCCAGCTTCAAGAACCTACCATATGTTGTACTCATGCTCTTCTTAAGTCAATGTCTGTTCATATGACCTACTTCCGGTTGGGTAATCGGGATAGGCGTACATCTTCAATTTCATCCATCATTCCGACTCATAGTCAACTTATCCATATATTAGTGTATGGTTGCAACTACTCCATAGTCGGGATTTTTAGGATTTGGCCTATATTATACTTATATTTATAGGAAAATACAAATATGTTGACTCAACGTTTCTTAACTTTTAAGATCGACTAAGCTAGGCTCCGATACCAAATGTAACAACCCACACCCCAGTGGGCCTAAATTTTCGCTAAATCGAAAATCCAAGCTCACCAAAGTACGGATCGTTGGTTTGGTATCCTCCAAATAAACAAATAAATTCATATCAGAGCACTAATGATATAATTTATAGTGGAATATTAAAGTATAAAAGAACATATAATCACTGACCAAGATTTGACACTTCAAATGTCTAGTGTCCTTATCAGCGTCGAGCATGGATATGGAACATAACCTTTCATTGTTCCCGCCTTGAACCAGTACCAGTCCATCTAAGCTATCTTGTGAGTTGAAATGAAGAAGGGGCCAGAACAACATTTTGGTGACTGGTAAAATTATACTCTATTGACATAACACTAGTTTATGCCGATTGTTTTTTATCTCATGTTATGTTTGTTTCATTTTAATTAGTCGGTCCGACTGCTTGTTCACGTACGATCCATTCCCATCACCCTCTATAGAATATAACTATGTTATATATATATATAAGTGCCATAGTCTCCAATTGGACCAAGATAGTATCCCCATTAGTATCCCCTTAGTTCAGCACCCTGTCAGGATCCATAACCTTCGTTGTGTCATGCTCTCATCACAGCGCGTACCGAGGAAATCATGTGGTGCCTAATAACTTCTTTACAATAATTTAGTCGTCTCTATGTTGTATTTTTGGGTATTTTATCGTCAGCTTTCCAGTTGTAGACTCAGCTCTACGAACTATAAATATGGTGGATTCAGCCCCACCGACTGTGGACTCAACTCCACGGACTACCCCATGCACGTTCAAAAGACTTCCCTACTAGGATTAACTATCCTTGCCTCCTAACAAACAAACTAGCAAACAATGTAGCGATGCATAACCAAACGTGGACCATACACTAGTAGGTAGTGTATGCCTGCTAGGTGTAACCCCAGTCTTACCCGTTGATTGCTGAGGATTGATGACATTCTTGACCTATACACAGCTCTACTCCTTTATTTGGAACCAATTCAGTTGACATGTTGTCATAATGTCATTCTTCGCTCATCATCAGAATTAGATTGCCTATTGCAATCAAGGCAATACCCCTCCCTTTCCTATTTTATTGAAGCAGGCTACATTTTCTATTGGGGTATTCCTCTATCTATACGCAAGCATATACTCTCCACGGGTCTTATGCTTGGATATATCTTACATCAGTATAATGTTACACAACTGCTGGTAACCCCTTGCGATGAGCAGATATCTATTGTATAACACTACTGACCTTGCATCACAACCTACTCTAATGACTAAATGTCATATTATTCATTTAACTATACTTTAACTATGATAATCCACACCCATCATAAACGCATACTTGAGGATACATACATACATACATACATACATACATGCATACATGCATGCATATATATATATATATATATATATCTTATATATATATATATAAATTCATTCATACTTACTTAATTAACTTGCCTTTATGATTTACTATTGACCATAAGTCTTCATTTCATTATGCATTTTCCCTTTTCTTTACTTTTAAATTTATTTACCGCTTTTCTCTTACCAAGTTCATAATATTGTTGCCCAACCTTTTTATCCATTTTCTATTTTCCATTTCTATTCCCATATTATCCCTTAAGTTCTTCTTGCCTATCTTTCACATGTTCTTTTCATTTACATTCAATTTTTATTGGTATTTCCCTTCTTAACTTTTTAGGATCCTTTTATCTTATTCATGTCTTACTGTTTAACTTTTGGGGTTTAGTACATTTTAATGCATTGGAACTACGTTTCTATTCTAAAAATGTTAACAGCTGTAAATTCCTACGTCTTATCCAAAAAGAGATATTTGTGCAGTGCTTGTAATTATAAGAAACTACCTTTTTAATAATTGAAATAGAGAATACAAAATACGGTAAATATCCCTATTTTGTACATCTCTTTCTTTTTATGTGTATCTCATGTCATTTCAAACACTGCACTTTTATTTATTTAACTTGATAATACATAGAAATTTGCTTGCAGCATTTCAAATTCTAAAGAACTAAAATATATCACTTATACCCCTAAAATCATAATAAAATTTTGTATCCATTGTTCAAATACCAATTTATTTTTAACAAATTCATAACAAGTCGCTATAAAGAATATGTAGGCAATTTTTCCACTTACATTAAATCCATACCCAAATCAATTTCGTTAGATCTATTTCATAATCATTACGCATATATAATTCATTATTCAATTCGTTATTTACATTAATTCAATATGCGTAAACAGTAAATTATCGAACGAAAATTTATATCTAATCATTACGCACTTACAATTAAATATCCAAATCGATTATAAATAGGAATAAATGAAATAAATCACAACGATATAAATCTAATCTTATTATGAAATATGTAATTTTTCCCACTCACCTTTTTATGCGTTCCCAAATATTCAGATCTAATCCATGTTATCTATTATTCCACTTTGATTCCCTATTTGGATTCATAGATCACAAGTATATACAGATCTATTATAATTGTGGATTGGAAAGGAGTGATTTAGGTTGATTTACTAATTCAAGTTCGGATTTATAATTTTACCTTGGCTGTAGCAATTTGATTTGAGCATATTCTCGATCTCAATCATCTTCTACAATCCTCCAATTTATTGCTTTCTTCTAGATTGATTTTTATTTTGATTTTTAAGAAGATTTCAGGTTAGAGAAGAGGTTGGATTTGGCAGCATTTTGTTACTATGAATTGATATGAGAGTTTAGGATTAGATGAGCCTTGCTTATATAGGGGTTTGCACTAAATTAGGGACGTTGATTTGGACTAGAGAATCTTTTGTTAACATCAGAAGCGATCACCAAAACTTGGAGGAACAATCACAATCGTGGACAACCACGCTTCATTTCTTGAATTTAACCATTACAGGATCGACCCTAATTGGCCCAAGGTCGACAGCTATAGGTCGACCATGACACTCCTAGGGTTGACCTGGGTGTGTTATGTTTTTTATTCCTTTTCTAATTGTTTATTTTTTTTCTCCAACTCTCTGATGCCCTAACTTCTTCGTACAAACTCTGATTTTAAAGTGTTATATATGAAAATTGTCTAGAAAATGCTACGAACATAATGGTATAAGTTTCGTAGTCAAATTCGAAAGTCTATGAAAATTTTATTTTTCAGCGTTACTATTAATTAATTGATCTCTTTTAAATTAATTATCGTAAAAATTGTGAGGGACACTTCCAAATCCCAAAATATCCAAGTACAAACCATATCAAAATTCTTCAAGCCGATAGTCGGTGGTAAAGCAGTTCGGAAGCCAACAACTTTAGAACTTGGAATTTGATTCAAGGAGCCATTTAATCATTTCAAAGTGTGATCTCTAGGCCTTGGTGAGAGGTATGCTTTAGATTTATTAATATTCTAAATTGCTTAAGTTAGTCAATAAATCATATGTTAGCTAGATGGATCATATCACCAATCGGTATATTACTGCATTGTCACATGTCGATGGTTATATATATGTGTGCATAATTTTTTTTGTAGATATCATCTTGTTGATCTCGGCCTAATAATAAAAAATAAATTTTTATTATTAAAATATTATTATTAAATGATTTTATCAATTAAATCTAATTATAAAATATTAATTCATACGGTATATGTGTTTAAATATTTTCAAAAATTTCTTACACACCTAAAAACCATGCGACAGTGAAAAAAATATTTATTTTATAAATATATAAATATTTTATATTATTTATTTGATTTAATATTAGTTAAATAAACAAATTATATTTATAATACATTTATAAACAATATAATATTCCGTAAAATTTTATATAATATAAAATATGCATATTGATTTCAAAAATATCTTTAATTATTTTTTATTATTAAATATGCATAGATTTAATTTTTTTAATGTATATTTTATTTTAAAATCATCTAAGCCGAAAAACTAAATACAATATTTTCCCTTACTATGAGCAGCAGCAAATATGTATTTAATAAAAAAATTGTATGTATATATATATATTAATGAACTAGTTATATGTTTATATGCATAATATATCTATGTAAATGTATATAAAAAGTTATATAATATATGATAAAGTTTTAAATTATTTTACAAATTAATATTTAAAATACAAATTAATATTTAAAATAATTTTGTAATTTAATTATATATGTACATATATTTCATAAATGATTTATACTAGTAATTTACAATCAATATTTTATAATAAATATATAATTAAATTTATATACACATATATATATATATATGTATGTATATTTATATAATAATTGATGCATGTGTGTGTGCATTCAGACAATATATTAGTATATAAGAGGGGCTAACATGTCTGTTGTGGTGTAAATCCCAACACCTATTTACAGGCATGTCAAATCATGCTCACATTATTCTGTTGCACGCGTATGTATGTATATAATACATATATAAAATATAATACAAATTATATAAAATAAATTATATTTATAAAATTCGAATAAAATAATGATTTTATTTAAAAGAAAATTTAAAAAAGTTATAAATGAATTAGACTGTATAGGCCCATTAAAGATCCAATAATGGATTTTTTTTTGAAATTTACCGAATTCCTTTACTGCAGGCTAGCCCAGTTCCAACATGGCCAACCCAGAGATAGAAAGGCAAGAAAAAAGTGTAGAAAATGATGTAGGATGGCTATCCTATTTAATAGTTTTGAATCACCATATTTTTCTTCTTCATTTGCTTTAGATCCAAATGACATGGTTCAAACAATTTGAACCCGTCATTTGGACAAGTTTGGCTGACCTTAGGGGGTTAATATTTGCATAGTTAACACTTCATTGACCCCTAATTGAATCTCCATTTAATCGATTAGTTCCAGTTCATTTATCGAACGAACCAACGTATAACTTTATACATTATTATATCCAATTTTGAGCTCTAAATAGATAATTAAACATTCATAAAATATTAATACGACATTAGTATTAATTTTATTAATTTATAATAATTATAAATTAATTTTACCATTATTCGACCTCGGAAATAATCAACAACGCATGTGAACTCAATCAATGGTAAATACTTAAACAATTCAAATATTGAAGTCTCTATAAACTTTGTTGAAGTATAGTATAGAGTCAAGTTCAACGCCTATAGATTATTTTGGCAAAATTGTATTTCTGATGTAGTACAACTAGTACAACCTCACTTAGTAATGTTAATTTGTAAACGTATTCTTTTCATCATCACGGTGTCACTTAGACATATAGAATTTTGGTCTACGATCAAAAACTCTATTATTATTCTTATTAATTGCGTAGACCAATTTTAAAACCTTTGGTTCGATCCGACAACATTTGATCATTTTGCTCTGGTTAGAAACTTTGACTTCAATTTAACATACCAATTACGGTGACACCGACCTTCTATGACAAATGAGACGAATCCTCACTTGATTAGTTTATCACTTCAAGTATTTCAACATGTACTTGACTATGGTCGTAACACGATCGCTATGTCATGTGATTATCCATAATCAAAGTATAGTTTTCACACTTAACTTCGATAGCACTCTCCGAGATCTTTTATTTTGACTAAATTATATGACCTTTAATAGACTCTCATTGCGTCGTTTTGTGATTGTTCCAAACAACCATAAGTACGTAACATCTTGGTGCTTTCAACGATCATGAGTAAATCACCTTCCATCGTATGGAGAGTGTTACGTACATTAGCCTTAATAGATGTTTCAATATCCATTTTTCCATATTTCTCGACTAGGAACATTTAATTGTTGTTCTGTTAATATCGATTCAATGTTCATGTTTATGAACTCATTCGTGACTGCAATCCATGAAACACTACTCTTAAGGATTTTGTGCTTATATATGTTTAATATTAATATATCACAATAAAACAAACAGAAGAAAAAAACCAAAAACATATTTTATTTCAAACAAGATTATTTACAGAATTAGGATTACACACCAAATTACATAATTGCTCCTATGACACACCCCTAATTCTATCAATTTGATTATATAAGTTAACTCTTATAACGAATCTTCTTCAAAATAAAATAAGCTTTTGGTTTTATTTTCAATTGTATATATTATTATATTATGATATAAATAATGTTATAAATGCAGTAATTACGTACAAGTAGAAATCCCTTAGAAAAAATATTAAATCGATTATAGTTACAATTGTGTTTGTAGTTATGAGTATTGGTAAAAATTTGTCCTTAACTGTTTTGGTCAAGATATATCAAGAACGAGATATCGATATATCCATTGAGATTATTGTACGCAGCGTTTTTTATATTATGGACAGTTAATTACTTATGACTGTTGAAGACACCAATATGTTACGTATGTCTAGCTGTTTGAAACAACTATGAAACGACTCATCGAGAGTCTTCTGTGGGTTAAAAGTCAAATAGACGATTTCACGTGACGATGCCCAGGGGTCTTTTGACTTGAGAACACTTGTGATGTGCCCAATTGTTTCTTATGGGATTTTGGAGGTATGGTTGTGTAGGAGAAAATGGGTGAAATGTTAGAAAGAAGGAGGTGAGATTTTCAGAGACTAAAGCTAATAACAGAGAATAAGTTGAGAGGTAGAAGATGAATTTCATTCAAGTTTTTCTTATATTTTTCACATATTACATAATAATGGTATATATAAAATCCACTAGTGGATAATACAGCTCATTAATTCAAAAATAATAATAATAAAATAGTAGCTAATGACATGTGGAAAATGGTCCTCGGGTACTGACTGATTTCATTCCTTTGCTAACCAATTTGATTCCCTCACACTGCTATGCTTTACTGCCACTTTCTTCTTTTCATGCCTCTTAAATGATTTCTTTTTACCGATTTAATTTCTGCAACTGCCTTTATATATTATTGTATTTCTGCTCCTGCCGATTTACATTTGTTTTTATAGTTTTTTTAATACACAAGCCTTCAACCTGCGTCTGCCGTGCATGTTGTGCACCTTACACAACTATGCATAACGATTCTTCATTATCTCTTGCTTGTTGCCATTTGATTAACTTCAAGTTATGAATCTTTAGTCTCTTCTCTCTCCAGTTTCCTGTAAAATCTGCAAAAGGTTGTTGCACGCTAGGTGTGTAACAAATAATTCAACTAATATTACAAGGAACACAAAACCTATGAGTAGAAATACATTCTCTTATTACAGGTTGTCAATATAACAAAGATTAACAGTAATTGTACAATCTCCAAAACAAAATACATGGAAATTACATCATATTAATCACAGGAATACCAAAGGCTATAAAACGGATACTATGTATTTCAAAATTTTCAAAGCCATCTTCATGCCTTTGCGTCTGTATTTTATCTCTTCCATACAAGTTACGATACTAAAACCATGAATCGACCATGATGCATTTGCATTATTTGGTAAGAAAGCAAATTTACTTTATTTTAGCTTCCATCCAATTCATGTTCCCCTAGCTAGCTAATATTCAATGGTTCTGCCTCTGGATCTATCTCCTTCATTGATATATGCTCTGCAATGCATCAGTGATGTGAGTTGTTAGCTAAAGATATTGGTGAAGTCAATGAATACGAACACTAGCGAATATGTTTATCAAGCAAAGTTAGATGCCAAACACAACTGTGCTTGCTCTTTGCTAAGGTAATATCATTTCGATCCCATCTCTAGTTTGATTACTAAAGTACTATGCTTTTGAGTTAAGGTTACTTCAGAAAGAATTTTTTTGAAGTGGATGTAAAGTTCAATATGAGAAATTTGGCAAAATATATTGTCTATGGGTCGCACCTATATTAGATAAGCATGGGTCGGTACTAAATGAGATAGTAATTAGCGATAGGCCATGACCGTGTGTTAAGCTATCATATTCTTGACTTAGATACAAAAACATTTCACACATGAATGATGCATTAGGGAACATTACTGATCGGGAAATTGATAAATGCATTTTGTTATGTAAACTGATCGCTTGTACACATTACCAATTGGTTTTGAACTAAATAAGTGATATTAAAATTCAAGATAGCTATGAAAATAGAGTAAAAATGTTAAAAACTTACTTGCTCTGTGGACTTCAGCAACCACCATAAGGCGCCTTTGCAAGACTGAAGCCATAAATAGGAAAATAGAGCACATGCCAAACATAATGGTGATTGGAAATGCATTCACCTGTAATGGTGAGATGGTATTAAGAAACAATAATTTGTTGGTCATAATTTTATGCCTGCCAATTATTCTTGGTCCCTGCCATTCGGATGAACTACGAATATAGTTCTTGTTATATTTAAGGACTTCCTTTTTAATATAAGCTACTCAAAATAAAATATTACCAAAACAGGCTGATTGGCAAACTTACTATCAAAATAGGTTTATTTTTGCCTAGTCAGCCAACTCAGCAAATTGTAACCGTCTGGTATACAACTAACTACAGGCTGTGCAAAAAAAGTTGACACTATTATGCACAACTTTGAGCCGCAGATGGGAAATACTTTGCACATGCAAAGTGCTTAATTGTCTGATAGTCTAATATGCACCGTTCAAAGTTGCAGAAAAAACAATTGTCAACATTTTTGCACAACGCATAATTATTCATATACCAGACAGTTTCAATTTCCTGAGTTAGCTGTTGAAACTAGCCCGATTTGATAATAAGTTTGCAAACCGGCATATTTGGCTAATAAGTTTTTTTTGAATAGCTTATATAAAAATTTGTCCCATAATTAACGATGTTAAGTCTAAAGATAAATAACTCAAGAGTTTAGAGCTTACATTGTACAGAACAACACACACAAAAATATTTAAGGGGATGCGGAAGAAATTCATGATGGTGCTCCTAGCCTCCTCGGGAATGTATTGTGACCTCATTTTCATAATAGATGGCCAAAATATTCCACAACATGCTTCAAATGTGCAAAAACCAAAGAGCTGCATACATCCAGCGAAAGATATACTTCCACCTTTAACAGATGGAGGTGTAGTCAAGAACTGCAGCACAATAAAATCAGATAAGGTACAGTAACTGAAGTGATTATCATAAACTGCATTTTTTTAATAGCTAGTTATGTCTATGAAAATAAAAGAGGATTTACCGTGGTTAGAATAGGAAGGAGAAGAGTGAATGATGATACAAGAAAAACAACTTGCATGTAACTTTCAACTCTAAGTACAGGGCGGGCCATGAGCCTTGATGCAATAGAACTTCCCAACATCGACGACAACATAAAAGTCGCAAAAATGAAGCCATGTGGAATGTCTTCATCGTTCGGGCTTAAGGAAGGAGTCCACAGGAACACAAAAGTGTACATAGAGCCTTCAAATAATGATTGTATTGCACCCAGTAAAGCAATTTTTTCATCTGAAACAATAGCTGATGCAGCAACTTTGAATTGAGTGAGTAAATCTTTGTTATCAGAAGCATCGCCATAATTTTCTGTCCAGGTTGACAATATAATTGACATGCCAATCGCTAGGAAACATGCAGCAGCATCAAAAGGAGCAACTGGCCCAAATCCCAGATTGTCTGCTAACATGTTTGCAAACAACCCAGATATGATAGCTACAAGACCATTGCCAAGAAATATAGCCTTTGAGAAAGTTAAAGATAGCCATTGCGGTTCAAAACCCCTCTGTCAAATCAAACAAATACACACATCAAAGAATGAGAAGCCAATATTAACCAATATCCGATCAATCCAAAAGCATCACTCATTTAACTAGTGAAAATTATACATGTGGCAAAAAATGATATATTGCCTAGGAAAAACATATTCAGTAAACTATCCAGCATTGTTTGAAAATTAATGCAGGGTCGCTACAAAATGTCATTCCAATGCATTCTGAATCAAAATTCTACATGTAGTACATAATATATGATAGAAAATTATACATTACAATAAAGTTGTCGTGATTTAATATCAAGGTCATACATATATGTCTACGATTACAACAAAAAGATTTGTTCTCTAAGAGAAAATCACACTTGTCTTCTATACTTTCATCCATCACTCTTTCTGTTTGATGTGTTGGATGGAGTTCAAGAAACAACTGAATCATATAATGTATTTGTCAGACATGAATCAACCTCTAGGAGTTTATGCTTTCTAATTCCCAAGTCATCTAGTTAGACTTGATTCTTTATATGTGTGCAAGTGTAGGTGTGTGGTTGGGTCCATGGGTGAATGTCAACATATGCATGCATGTGTGTGTCTGATGTATGCTTGCATGTGTATATGCATGAAAATGTGTATGCATGTGACAAGTGTGTGTGCGCGTGTGCACGTGTATGTGTAATGTCAATATTTGTACGACTTGTTCTCCATAAAAAATAATAATGGTAATTGGTAAGAAGGATGTTTATGGCATATCTGTTTCAGTATAATATTGTGACCAGATATCTGGGTCAAGTTTACAGAACTACCGTTCCCACAGTTCAAGTTTTCTTTGACATGACAGAATGTTCAAATTGTTAGATCTAATGACAAGCTTTTAACTGGCACATAAAATGCTGGAAAATCAGCAATCATAGTTGGTAAAACTATCGCTAGCTAGCTGCTTGAATGATTGCAAATGATAAATATCATGATTATATAACGCGCTCCACTTCTCAGAAAAAAAGAAAAAAAAAGGATTAGATAGTAGTATATACCGACCTTATTGTGCTCCGCAACTAGCCATGATTCAAAAGACGAAAACAAGAGAGAAGTAGCAATTCCTCCCAATACACGACCCAACATCAAAATCTTATACTGTGGAGAATGTTTGGTAATACAACTCAGTATGTATGTTATGCAATATGTCACGCATGCCCTCTTCCGACCTCTATATTACAGTAAAGAACAAAAAATCAATATGTTTCCAGTTTTGCTAAAATCATTTGCAAAATCTAAATTATAAGATAAAAAGGATCAAAATATACAAAGTAAGTAAAATAATAACATGATAAACTAAAATTGCTAGAAATGGGCCAATCCAATTAGAACTGGGCTGGAATATTTCTACATTACTCACTGCTTATCAGCTAGAGATCCTACAATAGTCCCGAAAAGCATTGAGGATCCAAACCCTGCAATGAAAAGGCGACCAATATCGCCTTTATCAAAACCGTATGTACTGTATAGGTAGTATACATAAGGGCCCTGCAACCAATCTCCAGCTGCACAATGCAACAATCCAAAATTAGAACATGTACTATTGAAGTCTGAAAAACTTATAAAAACTATCATATTCACTAGTCACTACCACCATAACCATTAGACTCTTCTAACTCCATAGCACTAGAAACATTTTTTATGACTCTAAATTATTTTATAGAATTAGCGTATATTAAGAACAAACACACTTAAATTCACAACATACGACATGCACAAAATAACCACAAGCTTAAATATTTGAATCAGGAATTAAGATGGTTATGTTAGAATTTGATATGGAAGGGAGCAAGAGAGATTCAACAGTAAACACAAAATGAACTACACTGTATTAACGGGATTAAATTAAAATTATTTCTATATTTATTCATTAGCCAACAAAGTCTTGTATTAGCAAGTATATAGTAGCCATTGCACTAACTCACTAGTATAAAATTAGGGATCCGAACCAACCACTTACACTAATTATTAGAAGCACATGTCAATGCGTTGGCTAATTCAAACAAATACAACTTCCAACACCCTTCCTTAAACTAGATCTGCTAACATCCAATTTACAAAGTTGCACCATCAAACTACAGTTTCTTGGTTGCTTTCTCATCTTCCATTCATGACTTCAATTACGACTTTGATCTTCTATTTGGCTGAACATACTCAACTGTTTTATGTTGATTAGTGCATGACGCACGAACTATCAACAAACTCCCTTGGTTTCATCATTAGAGTCTCAACTCCACACTAAGGATTTATCGGACCTCTACGTATGGCTTCTCACTTGATACTGCTGTATCAATCATTTCCCAACAAGTTAGAGCTGCGGCTCTTCTTCCTTTGCTTATTGGATGACCTAAAACCAAACATGCTTCACTTACAATTCCGCCTACTTCACTTGTAGGCATTTCTGCCAACTCTTTGGCATATCATCAATTAGTTTCCGAGCACTCTGCAAATTGTCCATATTCGCTGCGCCTTAGAATCTCCGCACCGTCGTCTCTTGATATCACAAATAACGACTGCTGCCGTTTTAGTCATCAGCGTCGTTCTATAGCTGTTGTTGCGCTTCCTCTCTACTACTGCTGCTCTTGCGGCCTTCTTATGCTCTTTGGCTTCTCCTCTGCAGTTGGTACTGCTTACTATCAAAATAACATCGTCGACATGCTGAAGGTAATCCAAGATCTCGTTCTACGATCCAAAGTTTGACGATTTTATTACCTCTCTAGACCACTCTCTCTACCGCAGCTCTGATAGCATGATAGAATTTGATATAGAAGAGAGTGAGAGAGATTCAACAGTAAACACAAAATGAACTACATTGTATTAACTTGATTAAATTACTTCTACATTTATTCATTAACCAACAAAGCCTTATATTGGAAAGTATATACTAGCCACTGCACTAACGCACTAGTATAAAAATATGGATCTTAACCAACCACTTACGTTAATTGTTAAGAGCACATGTCAATGTGTTAACTAACTCAAACAAATACAACTTCCAATAGATTGTTAGAGGTTGTCTCACGTGTAGAAATAGAAACGACGTTGTGAAATTGGAATAGTCCCAAGTCGTTAAATATGAGTTGGTAGACGTGTAACATTGATGATTTCTTTTGTTACAATAAATGTATACCATATTGTTTTTTGTTTTTTATAACTCCTTACCGAATGGAGTTATTAATGTTAGATTCCTTTGCTTATATAGTAATATAGTACTACCATGGCAGTATAGACTGTGCTAATTCCTAATTATGGATAAACATTCTCTTCCTTCAAGAGTGTCATGTAAAGGAATGAAGCAGCAGTTGCAAATAATATATTTCATGTTCCAAATAATAGATTTCATGTTCATCTTCTGCTTATATTCATCAAGAGAAAAGTAAGTGTTTATTTGTGCTCCTAGTTGTTGCGTACATGAGTTGCGAAAATAATGTTGATCCGAATGCAATTTTTTTTAGAATGTGCATTATTTCTCACACGGAAATGAATGAGAATATGTAACTGCAATGTAGTTTTATCTAACAATAAATGGTACAATCTCCCAGTTTCAATGACAATTTAAAAAAAAAAGCTCCAATAAGAGAATCAGCCGAGTTACATCAGCAGATCCACAGTAACCAAACAAATTGAAATACCGTTGAAGTCTCGGCAAATGGAAGAATTCATACATGGTAAAACTCCAAAATTTCATTCGAGAACCACACAATCAAGAAAACCTAGATTCAAATCCACATCGAATATATATATTTTTTAAAATTTTATTCAAAAAAATAACAACAACAAAAATAAAATTACATAAAATTTAAAACTAGTACCCATCATGAGAGAGTAGACGACTAAGTAATTGTTCTTGAAAGAATTGAAGGAGGGAGAAGTAGCGGTACGATCATTGCCAGATTTGCTGAGCTCGAGCAATGCGACCACTATGGAAAGTGCGCCAAAAACCAAATAATAGAAGGCCTCCATTCTTCTTCTTCTTCACGTTGAGGGGTGAGATAGGAGATTGGATCTGGGATTACTAGTGAGAATTAATATACAAAATATTTGGTTTGAGTAACGCGAGAAGCATACTATATCGCAATACTCATGTGAGTATATGCCCGAGCTTAATAACGATTCCGTGTTTAGAGGATTGCTTGACATGGAGTGAACGGGTTTATGGAAGGACGATGCTAAAAAATAAATCATACATCAAAATTTACAAGCCTACGTAAGTTGCAAAAGTAAGCTATGTACCATCAAGCAACGTGGAAATAAAATAAAATAAGTTACATACCATCAAGCAACATGGAAATAGAATAAAATCTCATCTTCGAACATGTTTATTTTTAATTCTATAAACCATTAATATTCAAAGAAAATGAGAAGAATAGTGCAACGGAAGTAAAAATATTTTATCGATGTCAAATTAGAAGGTTATGAATTAAGATATTTAGTTATGATTGGAATATACATTTAATTAATATTATTATAATCCCGTCGATTTTTCAGAAAAAAGGATCATGATGATTAATTATATCTGTTATATTATACTGTTTCATTACAATTGTTTTCATCATTTTTTTTTGTTTTAGTTTCATGAAACAACAACAAAAACAATAATGATTGGATATTTTTGACTGAAATGATAATAAATAATATTTACTATGCTTTACCATAACATCAAATTTGAGCTGCAAATTATTATCTTTTATCTTAGTCTTAGTTAGGGTTACACGATCTTAAGAAAATAATTGGAGAATCTTCTTAAAATTAAAGTTGATAATATCCTAATCGCAACGAAATCGATTGAATGCATATGTGTTGATAAAACAACAGATGAAAAAATGATCGACCATGGAGAAATTAGATAGAGAAATTTTGATTCCATTGTTTGAAGAGTGCGAGGGAGAAGAGAAATCGAGTTATGGTTGTGAAACAAATAAAATAATATGAAAAGGTGGATGTGTGAGTGAAGCATCTGAATAGGTAAGAGGATAGATTTATGCGAGAAGATGTTTAAATTCAAGTAAATAGAATCACTCATATATTAAATAGTGTTATTTTAAAAACATTAAAAAATAATTTAGATTTCATTCACTAATGAATATCGTACGCTCTACATTAAAGTCGTTAACATATTGTCATCTCTAATGAAAAACATATGTATTTTTCACTGTCAGCTGAACATTTCTATAATAAACTGCTTTTCGATTCTTGAAAGTCAACACTAATATATTCACGGTATTCACATGCCGAACATTCAAGTGCCGGAAAGGCAGATTATTGAGGTAAAGAAAGAAAAAACAGAACAGAATCTTACAAACGTGATGAGTAATCTATAATATAACAATGATCTTCACAAAGAAAAACTAACTTTACATACATACATAAATCAGAGTACTACAGTAACATATCATCTGCATAGACGGTTACAACAGCATGTCCTTACAAAATGCTGATAAATACTACAATAACAAACAACGAAAGATAAAAGAAAAATACAGAAGTGCGTCTTGGAGGCCTTCAACTCGTCTCTTGAAAGCTTCAAAGTGTCCAGCTAAATCTGGAAAATATACTCGGGCAGACTCAAGCATTATAAGGAAAATAATGTCTGGATCGGTCTAGTAAAACCAACGTGAGAAACACAATCAAATTGATTCTTAATCTTTTATAAAACCATTCAAAATAAAGGTATCTCGTAAGATCACGCCGCACATAAATACGGACGGGTTTTTACCTTAAACGTTCCTATAGAAGTCCGGTGATATTATAATAACGTCTAGGGTTTTAAAATAAATTATGAATATAGCTAGAATGCTTGCATCTCACGTTCCAGCATGGTTGGACATAACTAAGTCCGTACATATTTTATTGAAGAATGGATTCTATCGATGGTAAGGCTATTGGGGTACCACTTGCCACTGTACACCTCTAGAAACGGTACCAAGGTCAAAAACCTTTCGACCCTTACGAATTAGGACCGACTCTACCCCTTACAGATAGTTCTAAATATGTCACCACCCGGTTGCTTTGCAACCTTTTCCCGAGAGCTCTCATGCATAACCAAATCCATAAGTGCATATATATCTAGAAGTGTGATGACATTGATAGAGTTAGAGGTATGCCCTAGGGGCAATTATGTAATTTGTTACATATATCTAACTCGGTTACCAATCTTGTTCGAAATAAAAGGTATTTTCTTCCTATTATATACTTGATATAATGTGACTATATTAATCAATTAACTTAATTAAAAGCATATTTAATAGAAAAATCCATAAATGGTATATTTTGTGATAGTAGTTACAAAGTGTTGTAACCGTGAGTAATTTATCACAACGAAACAAATATATCATTTTAAATGTTCCTAGTCAAGATGCATCGAGACTGGATATCGATGTATCCGTTGAGACTGAAGTACGTAACGCTCTCCAAATGTTGGGCGGTGTATTATTCATGACTGCGGGGGCACCTAGGGGTTACGTACTAATAGTTATTGGAAAACTATGGAACGACTCACTCGATAGTTTTCTGTTGGTTAATATTACTAAGGTCAAACAGAAAATATCGATGTGACCGATTTACACAGTTCTCTCGACTTGAGAATACTGTGGATCTTCAATATGAAAGCTCCATTTTGATTATAGCCAAATCATGGCATGACGTCCATCGAGTGACCATAGTTGGGTCGAGTGAAAGTATTGGAAGTGAAGCAATATTCAAGAGAGGATTCGTCTCCTCGATTATATATGGTTAGTATCACAATCAATTCAAGTCAACTCAAAGTCAAAGTCTCTGGCCAGAGCATTTCGGTTAATAATAATTGTTATTATTGAACCAAAGTCTTTGTATTTGGACTGTAAAGTTGAATGTGGATGAGGTTGGAATATTGACCATTACCAAATTCCATAAGTCCAAAGTGATATAGTTTTGACGAAGAGAATTGGTGTAAACAAATGTCACAACCGGATAACGCTTATTAAACTAAAATTGGATTTCGGTAAAACATAGGGAATTGGCTTGGAGATAATGGGTTGAGATCAAGTGAGAATGGGTAAAAAGGTTTTCCTCGTTTCTCTCTAATACAACCCTATATATATTTATGTATGTATGTATATATGTATCTCTAAAAATAATAACAAACCTTTTTGGCCGCCATTACCTTCTACATTGCTGTTTAAAACATAGCTCTCAATCCACTCCAAAATTCTCAAATATATTTCAAATTAAAATGATACTATTCGATAGTTAGAGGTCGGTGATTCCAGACTTGCAATCTGACGAATCAAGAACAGTAAAAGGAAGGGAAGTCGTTACTTCAACGTGGATTCAAAGGCATCGTTAAATTGGTAATTTTAATTCATATTACAGTAATTAAATTATATTCTATGATCCTATAATGAGCAATTTCATATCTATTTAAATATATTATTACTATATGTTTAGTTAGGTGAGATTTTGTATGTAGATGTGGTTGTCACAAATCAGTTTGGTTATGTGCATAATTTGTTTATTATACTATTTGATTTACATATAGACAAATGTTGTTTACTGTACAAAATCAATTTTTATCATTAATAATTGTTTTATATATATTTATTAATAAATTCATATATATATATATATATATATATATATCAGTGTATATTTCTCTCTCATAATAGCATATATGCATATATAAGATATATATATGATTTAAAATTTTTAGTACACTTGTTTATATATAATATGAATTTAAAAATTCGAAAATTATTTATTATACATATATTCATATTTTAAATTAACATTTATTGAATTATGAATTTTTTATTATATATAAAATAAGTATTACATTAAAAATTCAATTATATATTTTTTAAAAATATTACATCATTCCAAAAACGTATAGGAAAAAATTAGGATTTTTTCATTAAATTTATTATTTTTAATAATTAATATTATTTCGGAAAAACTGTTTATGATTTATCAAAAATAATAATTTAATTGAAAAATTCTTCAAAATTTTTCATAACCTTATATTCATGATCATATAATTTTTAAAATTTTGAATTTTGAATTTTTAGTAATATATTATTTTATATTAAATAATTACTGCCGAAATCAATGTATTTGTTTTTGAAAATAATATTTCAACTTTGAAAAATGTCCAAAAAAAATTTAAGCTCTATTTTATGATCCTAGATTTTCAAAAAATTTAAAATTTGAATTTTCATCAATAGATTATTTTATGTTAATTATTTATGGATGAAAACGTTATTTTATTCATAATATATACAAATTAAAATACTAAAATTATTATGTTTGCAAAACTAAGTTAATTTTGAATTATAAATAATTTTTAATAATTTTTCTCTCTCTTTCTATATATATATTTATCTATATATAAATGTTTTATGTTCATATATTATATATAATATATTTATACATACATGCGCGCGTGTGTGTTGTAACACATATACATACACATATTTAGACAACACACATGACATACAAATTGAGCTAATATGTCTGTTGCGATTTAAATCCCAACATCTACATATGGGCATATTATACCTTTCACGGATTATTATGTTACACATGCACTCACACATATATGTATATGATACATTTATGTATAAACTAAATCAAATACAATTAATTTCATATTTTAACATATTTGAATTTAAATAAAATAAACGATTTTATTTAAATGAAATTTAGAAATGTTCTAATTCAGTTAGACTTCATAGGGCCAATAAAGATCCAATAGGGTAAATTTTTTGAAATTCCAATAACGGTATCAGAGCCTAATAGCCTATGCGGTCTAAATTAGTCATATTAGGGCTAACTAATTAAGCTTGTCCACTTAGTACGGTGTCTAGAAAGGTAATGTATATGATTGGAATTGGGTAATCAAGTACCCTGTCCTACCTGATTACCGGCTTGGCCCGAAAGGTGAAGTGAGCCCAAAGGTTGCCCTTAATAGAAATGACCCAACTTAATTTGGGCCTTGGCCTAATTTTCAAAATCGTTTTGAAAATTAATGTTAAAGATTTTAAATTCAATAGTTAAATTTAAAATAAAACATGTTTATTATAAAAGTTATTATACTATATAAGTTTTCAAAATGTTGGAAAGGATAATGATATTTCAAAATGTTTGAAAATATTTATATAATAATTTCAAATTTTAAATTTATTAATAAGATTAATAAAATAAATTAATTAAATATGTTAATTAATTAATGCATATATGCATGTATTATATATGTTGATATATGTTATGTTATTTTAAAATGTTTAAGATAACATAAGTATCCATGTATGTATACAAGATAAATTTTGAAATTAATAAATTTTAATAAAAATGATTTAACTAAATAAATTAATTAAAGGTTAATCAACTAAATAAAATACACATACATATGATATATGTGTGTTACACTATAAAGGTTATAGTATACACTATAAACGTTATAGTAGATATGTCCAATATAAAAGTTATATTGGAATACTAATTTAAAATTAATTAAAGAGTTAATTGATTAAAATTAATTAGATAAGATTTAATTAATGATATATTATACGTAAGACTATCATATAAGTAATATGAAATATAAAAGTTATATAACAATAAAACTTATATGATATGTGTATAAACTAAATGTGGAACATTAAAGAAACCCAAATAGACTTGAGAAATAAATACATATGTAAATGTACATATACTGTGATTTCTGATGTGTTTGACACTTGAATCGCTGGGGTATTTCATAAGAAATATATTATCCTATAAGTCGATATCACTCAATATATATATATACACTGAAGATTATGAATCTTCAATATAATGTTGTCCTCTACCATATATATATATTAATGAATTACTTACACACTCCTTAGTTGTTGAGCAAACTCAAGCTAGGGATGTTATGCGTAGTATTATTAATATATTGAACAAATGAGGTAAGATAACTATATGTATTTGTTGAGCAAACTCAAGGTACAAATACTATACTTAGGCCATCACGATATGGTAGGTATGAGTGAATAATCTCTTTCAATTTGTTGAGCAAACTCAAGGTCGGAATGAGATTAGAACAAGGAAAAATGGGTTAGGAGTTGTATGTAATACAACCGATAAGGAGTTATCCATCGTTTGTGGGGCTATGATTTGTTGAGCAAATTCAATGTCAGAATAACAAAACAAACGAGTCCTAACATCCAATAGTGGAATTGTAAGACTTCTATATTTCATCTTAGGGTTTGGAGAAACATAAAAGACTAATAGGAGCCTTATTAGAAAAATAAAATGGTAACATACCTTTCTAATATTGTAAGAACATATGCTATATAATGTTATAATTATCTACAATGATAAATTTGTGCATTTAATATGATTGATAAAACGTTTGTCAATTAACATATATAAACAAACTGAATTAAAATTGACAAATAGAAATATAATATATACTTACTAATAATTCTAATTGCATGTTGTATGATGTTTATATACCCATGCAAGCGTCTAATTTCAACTACTTAATATATTTGTAAGTTGGTCACTTATATGTTTATTTGGTTTAAACCGTGTATTGCATTTCATGAGTTTTTGAACTCTAAATGCAATTCAAGGCTATGGATATTTGATCCATGTACTTTCACATATAAATGTTATATGGTGAACAGTCATAGTTTGTGGGATACATTGTTTCGATGAAGTTAGTTCATTCGAAGTAAGCCAATAAACAGTATTTTAAGATCATGTATTCAACTTGAATGATTTCAAAAGGATCATATTGTGTTAATGTAACACAAGACCATAAACTACAAGATACATCTAAGAACTCGATCGTTGAAATGTCATCTTGATCGGTTTACATAAAGTGCAACATATTTGATGTCTTAAATGTTAAGAATAATCGTACGCGCTTTTGTAAAAGATTTGTTATGATATTGTAGTAAGGTTTTCTTTTGAATATTTTGACCATTTGAAAGAAAAACGAATGTATAAGAATAGATGTAATTTAAGGTAAAGTTGGAATGAAGAGAATGAATAGTCACTTCTGCTTCATAGAGAAACATTGAAAACAAGAATTGTAATACTGATTGATACTTAATATTGGAATATGAAATATGATTTTTATTCTGAAATGTATTTTCACATAGAAAATTGTTTTCTATAACATTTATTTCTTTGAGTTCAAGATATTTGATCAAAGAACCCTCCACTGTAAACTAGTTGCAGCATATGAAATAAGTAAACAATATTAAGGGAATGGCGGATCTCTAAATTTAGTATGCTATTATAGTAATGGTGGAAATAGTGGGAGCATGCCATATAGCACCTAATGATTGCATCAAATTACGAACATTGTTTTCGTAAAATGTACCGAACATTATTTGTGAAATAATGTTTATTTTTGGTATTGACTGAAAAATAGATATAACTATATTTCAATATGAGTATTACGAATATTCATTATGAAAGATAACTATATTATGGAATTTGTTTTCATAGTAAAAGTGATGCAAAAGAAATACATATGTGTCTAATATTATTTACAATTGTTTTGGAATTATAGACCAAGTCGTAGTTTTGAGAAATAATTTTACTATATGATTATGAATCATATGATACAAGTTAATTATATCTCGAACAATTAATGGCTATGCACCCATTCAGTGGGAGCATCATAAGAGTTGATGAACTCTTTGAATTAATACATATTGATGTATGCAATCACAAGTCTATTAATATCAAAAGGGTTCCACATACTTTGTTATATTCATCGATGATTTATTACCAACATGAACATGTGTATTCGATACACATGTAGTAAGTTTATGATAAAATCATAGAATATAAAAGAAAAGTAAATAAAATAATATGTATTAATTCAAGAGGAAATTAGTTTAAAGGAAAAAGTTTAATAAAATTTAATTTTAACGGACATTAAAATTAAACTTTGGTCTGAAGGACAAGCGCCAAAAATTGTATTTCGTTCGTACTTCTGTAGTTTCATTTCTTCTGCAAACAAAATTTCTTCTTCATCAAACAATGGCAACCCAAACCGAAATCAATTTTCTTCCTCAAACTGATTTAAAAGCGCAATCGACTTCAGAATCTAAGTCGATGGACGTAAATCAAAATATTTCAATAAATCCTGAACAAATAAACAATGAACCTACGATTTCAAAAAGTAGGGTTTCCAATGCTATGCGTACAGCAGTAAAGAGAAAGCGAAAAACTACTTCATCAACGGCTGTTGATTCGGATGAGATTGACGAAGATACAAAGAGGACGAAAAAACCTAGGGCATGTAAAACTATGAATGAAGATGAAAGAAAGAAACAACAGCTTACTGATGAAAACGTCAACAGAAAAAGAAGAACAAAGGTAAAACAACTGATTATTTTTTAAAATAAAAGATAATTTTACAATGATAGTTCAACTATCATTTTATTTGTTATTGAATGATAGATCAATGTATCATTTGATTTGTTGCATGTATAATATTGATGGTAAAAAATAATTAGATGGATACTTATTTAATGATAGTTCAATATATCATTTGATTTGCATGTGTAATATTGAAATATGAAATGATGGATGAACATAGCATTCAGTCTTTGACAGATGATAGACAATGATAAGATGAATATTTATAGAATGATAGAAATATATAGCATTGAAAAAATGTTGGACAAATATATCATGATAGAATAATAGTTGAATATATCATTTTATTTACAGTATTTGCTAGTATAGTATGATAAATGATAATTCAATTTATCATTTGATTTACTGTTTTGATGGTTATAGAATGATAGTTCAATTTATCATTTGATTTACTGTTTTGATGGTTATAGAATGATAGTTCAATTTATCATTTGATTTACTGTATTGATACTGTTTTGATGGTTATAGAATGATAGTTCAATTTATCATTTGATTTACTGTTTTGATGGTTATAGAATGATAGTTCAATTTATCATTTGATTTACTGTATTGATAGTTATATAATGATAGTTCAATTTATCATTTGATTTAATGTTTTGATGGTTATAGAATGATAGTTCAATTTATCATTTGATTTACTGTTTTGATGGTTATAGAATGATAGTTCAATATATCATTTGATTTACTGTTTTGATGGTTATAGAATGATAGTTCAATATATCATTTGATTTACTGTATTGATCGTTATAGAATGATAGTTCAATTTATCATTTGATTTACTGTTTTGATGGTTATAGAATGATAGTTCAATATATCATTTGATTTACTGTTTTGATGGTTATAGAATGATAGTTCAATATATCATTTGATTTACTGTATTGATCGTTATAGAATGATAGTTCAATTTATCATTTGATTTAATGTTTTGATAGTTATAGAATGATAGTTCAATTTATCATTTGATTTACTGTTTTGATGGTTATAGAATGATAGTTCAATATATCATTTGATTTACTGTTTTGATGGTTATTGAATGATAGTTCAATACATCATTTGATTTGTATGCATCATATTAACATATAATATGATATATGAACATATGATAGACAAACATAGCATTCAATATTTCGACTTTAGAAGCATACATTGAAAAAAAGAAATGATATACAAATATAGCATTTGAAAAAAGAATGATAGATGTATATATCACTAGTAAATTATGCTTTCATAGTTGAAAAAATTGATAGATAAAAATAAGAAAGCATTTAAAAAATGAGACATAAAAATAATATTATAGTTTGTTAAATACCGAATTATTCATTCACAGTTTTTTGTACAGGGATCAAAAGGTAAAACATTGAAGAAAGCAAAAACAAATGAAGGAAAAAAAACCAAAGAAAGTATCTGAGAAAAAAATTCAGTATAGATGTAGCTTACTGCCAATGATAAAAATTTTCAAGAAAATTAAGGAAAAAGGAGGTTATCTTATAGATCAATTAAATTATTTAAAACAAACACCTTTCGAAAAATTCATGCTAGTGTTTTTCAAAGAAATTTTATCCATAGCTGCTTTTACAAAATCATCAACAACCTTAGATGATATAATAGAAACATTTTCTATCAATGATGAAGCTTTTAATGTAGGGAATATTTTTTTAAAAATCAAACCTGAAGATGTTTCAATTATCTTTAGCTTACCTTTGTTTGGAGTAAATATTTTTCCAGTACCGAAAATGAGTTTGCAAATCCTTCCAGACAATTGCAAAGATTTTGTACTGAGAAACTTTGGAACAATAGAGCACATCACAAAGGATCTTACAATTTCAAAGATAAATAATGTGCTAGAAACACAACAATTTCAACATGAAAATGATTTTCCAAATTTGCTTATAATTCTTGCAATGATAACCTTCTTCTTTCCTGATAACCAAAGATACTTACCATGGGGATATATTCCCTATATCCTAGATCAAAACAAAATGAATTCAGTATCTTGGCCAGTTTCAATTCATCATTCATTGATTAGAGCTTTGACAACTTTCAAAACAAAGCCAAGAAACATGCCAGGTTGTTCCATGCTCCCTATTGTAAGTACAACATTCTAACTTTATGTTCATGCATCTATCTGTATAAATTAAATTATACACATTATATGTTTTAACAAGTAATATATTATTTGTAGTTTTTCCTATGTGAGCATGTGAATTTGATACCTCCATTAGCAACATACTGTTCAAACTTACCTAGATTTGGGAGGTGGAATATTGCAAGCTTGAAAAAGGTGATCTCAAGAGAAGCATTGATGAACATGGACAATAGAAAGGTATTATTTATCACAGTAGTATAACAAATATATAATGATAGATAAATATATCATAACATAGTGTATATCAACAGTTGTCATTTTGTTACTATATCATAACACTAGTATAACTAAAGAATGATAGTCAGATATAGCATCACATGAAAAATGACAACTATATATAAAAATAGTTCATCCTTGTATGTTACCTGATTCATTACTATTTATGTTATTACATAGATTTTTGTTGAAATAAGAAATCTGACTGAAGATGAAAAAGCACTTCTTCAACAAAAAAGCCAACAAAAATTTGTCCAGCTATATAATAATGAGAATATTGGGATGCACAAAATAGAAAATGTGGAAGAGACATCAAAAGACCAAGTTGAGACAATGCAGCAGTACATCATACAGTTGGAAAATAAATTGAAGAAAACTGAAAAAGAATTAGAAAAGGAAAAACATAAAAGAATACAAGCAGAAGGCACTGTCATACAATTGAAAAAAGAAATCAAGATTTTAAGATCAAAAGAAAAAGTAGAAATAGAACCACCATCATTTGATCTCAAAATAACTCAGGAAATTGAAAAGATGCGGAAACAGAAAGAACAACAGGATCAAAACAAACCTTCAGAGGCAACAGAAAAATCACCAGCAGTGCATGAAAAAACGCAGAAGAAACCAAGCTCTTTAGTTTTGAGGGTTAAAAAGCGCCAACGAAGGAGTAAAATTGATTCTGATTGCCAATATGAAATTGTGTGCAGAAAAACAAAGAAAAATGTTGACAATGAAAACCAAAGCAACAATTTGAAACCAAGGAAGGTTAGAAAGAAAATACAAATGAACAGAAACAAGAGGAACAAAATGAAGAATCAGATTATGAACATGAATCTGAAACTGAAACAGATGAACAAGTCACAACAAGTGAAAATGAAGAAATTATTGATGTTGATGGATACTCGCAATCAAGTAAAACCTACAAGAGTAAGGATATCACAAAAAGCAGTATTCTACAATTATTGAATGAAGAACAGCAAAACAAAATTCTTACTTTCTTCAAATTTAACAAAAATGAGAAGTAAGAATTCTAATATTTTTTCTTTCATTATATTTGTAATTAAATAAAATTGAAGGAAAATATAGTTATCAATTATTAATTTTCAATTACAGCACTGTAGCATATGAAAAGGATGAAGGACACAAAGGAGGAATCACAATAGTTAAATCTATGCTGGAAGTTGTTCTGTTCGAGGGGGTTACAGATGGATAGGTATGCATCAAATTAAAATTATGATAACTGTCTAGGATGGGAGAATGAGTAATAAAACTAGCATTCATAGTTTTTTAAGTGCATATAAGTGTATAGAATGAGAGAATGATAGTTAAAACTAGCATTCAAAGTTTCAAACTGCATATAAATGTATTGAATGAAAGAATGGGAGTTAAAAATAACATTGATATTTGTAAACCACATATAAATATATAGAATGTCCAAGATGACTGATTAAATGATCATTTGCATTTTTCAACGCATACAATGTAGTAAACATATAAATGAAAATGAATACTAGCATTAATATTCCTGATCCAAAATAAATTAATTATCCCATGAAACTTACAACCTTTGTTGTTTGGTTTAACAGATTATTGATTTGTTTTATTACAATCAAGAGATGTATGAACACAGTTACTACTTCACCACAATGATGATGGTAAGTATAAGCTTTTTAATATAAATGTTAAAAATTAATATAAAGTATTCTAATACATATAAATGTGCAGAATGCTTTAACACATGACCAGCAAACTGTGATCAAAGACATAGTTATACCAACAGTAGATGTCATTATCAAAGATGAATTTACAGAGAAAATTTTCTTCCCTCTACATTACGCAAACCATTGGAGCTTGTTGATGCTAAATTATGAAACAAAGCAGTGGAGTCATTATGATTCAACAAAACCAAAAATAGATCAACAAGGACTTCAAACCCCAGCTATAACCAAGCCTTCGTTCTTGTAAGAAAAGTATATTTTTGAAATCACTCTAACATTAATATACAGCACTAATTTTACTTCTTGCAGAAAGACAAAATTGAATTGATATTCAAGACAAAATGGACAGAATTAGGAATACTGAACAAAGAATTTCACAAACCTAAAATGCTGCAGCCAAAAAGCCCAACACAGGATTCAGATTCGTAAGTAAATAATTTCATTTCTTCTCTTGTTTAAACTATCATTTCTATTTTTAAATTGCAGAAGAATGCATGAAATATGCAAAATGATAATTAAAACTAGCATTGCTAATTAACAGTTCATTGATCTGCACTTATTGAACAAAAAGATAATGTATAAGCATGCACATTCCACACACAGCAATGTTGTCTCTATGAATGCATTGATTAATATTGTTATCGAAATATAAAGCTATGTTTTAGAATTCTGGAGTAAAAATTGCAATATTATTTTAGAATTAGGTTTTACTGTAATATGAACTAACATTTGTATATTTGAAACAGACTTGATTGTGCGTTCTTTGTCATGGTAAACATGAAAAAACTGGACAAGGATGAGATACCAGAAAAATATCCAAAGGAAATGCTTAGAAACCTAAGAGCTGTAGTGGTGTATAGCATACTCAATGATCCACAATACAGTTGGTCACTGGAGAAACTCTGCAAAGATTCTACATAAAAAAGCTGTTGCATTGTAACTTCGAAAAACTTTGGATATATTTGAACTGAACCATTTGTGCTAATTAAACTGATATGGAGTCTGATATGGAGTCTAAGATGGAATCTGAGATGGAGTCTGAGATGAAGTTTTATATGTTTTCCAATAATTGAATTTTGTTCTCAGTGTATAAACTGTGTAGATGAAATTGAACTTCTTGATTTGAATTTGATTTGATAATAGTTGTCTAATTTCAATGCATGAACTACAATGTATAAACTATCAATATACTCAAGTGTCATTTTTATGTGTTTTTTAATGCTTTTATTGTATTTCTGATGTACCAAATAATGTTTTATACTGAAATGCTAGATAGAACTAGCATTATGCGGAAATACATTTCTCAGTGATTGAACAGTGATCAATAATGTGTGAATTTGTCCATATCGAATTTTTATATGATTTCCAATGTTTCAACTCCATTTCAAATATGTTGACTATTGTTTACACTGTAATGCTACTTATAACTAGCATTAAACTGAAATGATAAACAGATATAGGCAATTATGGATATGGTAAGTGCTGGGGTAGAAACATGGAGATAGTGAAGAAATATGCAGGGTGGAAGAAGTAATTAATAGATGACTGGTATACACATTTGTGACTGAAGTAAAGAGATTAGTTTGCACAGTAAGTAAAGTAGTTATTGAACACACCGTTTGTTCTGTAGCAGTGTATGTTGTTTTATGTTATTTTCTGAATCAGAGAGATGCAGTTTGCATAATGAAGATATCTCATTTACAAATTACTATTAATTATTTTTTCCAACTGCTGTTTTTAACAATAACAGAAGATATTCAGACGCAGTGTAGAAGAAATATGGGAACAGATGTTCCACAATATCATATAAACAATACATCATCATACTGAAAAATCATTACAAAACCACTTAAATAATCTAACCAAGTAATCATATAAACAGTATATCATCATCAAATCCTTCATTCTTGCTCAAAAGCTTACTCAGTTGTATACAATGACAGATGATTGATTTCAATGACAGAACACTGAATACTAATTATAATTAAATGCTAGTTACAACTGGCATTCAATTGAAATGATAAGTACATATAACATTGAATACAAATATCAATATTAAAATGCAGAGGAACAGCAGATATCACAAATTTAAAAAAAATAACCAAAACATATCACATTTTATTTTCTAATGATTTCACAATGTCTAACTGCATTTTTCTATAAGCTTTAGCAGCTGTAAACTTAAAAAACTTCTCAATTGCAGTAACAAAACACATAAATTTTCTTAAATTTTTGAAGAACCAAGACAATTCCTTTTGTTGTGGCCAACTTTATTACACTGACTGCATCTGTTTCTTTTACTTTGAGAATATCCAAATCCACCACGCCTCTTTGTAGATGGTCTTCCAGCACCACGAATTTCTTTAGGAGGCCTAATCAAAACATTATTTTCAACAACAATTGGCTTATCAAAATCTGGAATTGGATTGATAGCATTAGCATATGAAGATCTGAAAGCATTAACAGTGAAATAGTCCTCCACAAAATCATAAACTGATAATCTACACTTGTTAATGCACTTAATTGCATGAGCACATGGAAAACTAGTAACTCTCCATTGATTACAAGAGCATAAACGATTTTTAAGATCAACAACTTGTGACTTAGGAGATTTAACTTCAAACACAAATTCCGAAGACTTAAAAACTTCCCAACCAAAGCCATCTTCTACTAACTTTGACAAACGTTCCTCCATAACAGGACAAAGATATGTTGTCCATAGACAACATTCCTCTCTTCGTCTCGCCATTTGCTCCATAACTTTCACACGAATACCATCCAAACAAGAAGTTATAGGCATAACTCTATTTTCCAAAATCCATGAGTTGAAACTTTCTGCAACATTAGAAGAATACTCACCAGAACGCTTTCCTTGAAAAAACAAATCTGCCCAATGGTCAAACGGTTTATCTCTTAAATTTTTTTCTGCAGATATACCCCCAATATCTTTAAATTTGGAAAGATATCGCTCAAATTCATACACATTAGAAGCTCTAGCACAAAGTTTGAACAACTCCACAATAGATGAATCACCTTTACCCGCCTTGACAACAGTACCAATATTCTATTCCATGTGAAGTAAACAATAGCTATGATATGAAGAAGGAAATATTTTGGGAACACCTAAAACAAGACCCCATTGACGATCAGACATAAAAACTAAAGACCGATCTTCATTAAGCATTCCTTTCAGATGGGATAAAAACCAAGACCAATTAGATTCATTTTCGTGCGAAACAATACCCATAGCAAGAGGAAAGAAACCTACAAAATAAATAATTAAGGACAGCTCAGTAATGAGAAACATGAATTATATTAAACATCAAAACCACTATTAAAGGTTAATAATTTCTGTTATACACAATTAAAGTAAATTCAAAATGATATATGAATATAGCATACGTTATTTAAAAGTCTTTTAGGTACTGCTGCATAAAATTTTATTTCATGTTTTTGTAAACATTTCTACCATAAACATTTGTACTATAACCAGGTCAATCATTTAATAAAATAAAGCCAACAATTCTTGTGTAAACATGGCTGCATTATAATTATGAACAACTTTGAACAATGATAGTTTAATATATCATCACTAGAAAAACAAATGAGTAAATAATAAAAAACTAAAATGAAACTCATACCTTGATTACCATTTTTAGAAGTAGCAGCTAACAAAACACCCGGTCTTCCCTTCAAAGCAGCTGCGTCTAAAAATATTAATGGCCGACAATGTTTAAATCCAAGTAGACAAGCACCAAAATCAATACAAACTCTCTCAAACTGATCGGTTGAACCATTAACTTCCAGGGCCACATAACTACCAGGATTATACTTTTGCAACGCTTCTAAATACCAATGTAAATCATTATATGACATAGCATCATCGCCATATATTTCTTTCAAAGCCAATTGTTTTCCACTATAAGCATAATAATATGAAAGAGTAAAATTGTAATCTCTTCTAAATTCCTTCATTATATCTGTTGGCTTCTTCATAGGAGCATCTCGAATTTGATCAACAATCAAAGATTTAACAAATCTACTTGAAATATTAACTTTATTAACATCTCTAAGACCGCCTCCACACGAATGAGCAAAATTGTAAGTTCTAATAAAAAATCGAGAGAGTAGACCGGGATCCGAAGAAGCATTAAGATAAAACATACAACCATCCTTCAACCAAGAGCAATTAACCGATATTCTATCTGGAGAATTTCTTATAAAAATCAAATCATAACCATTTTTTATTTGATATGCCATTAAAAACTCCCGAAAATCCTCAGCTCCATTAAAACAAAAACCAAGAAAATCCACAATAGTTTTTTGACAATCTTTCTTCAACATATCTTTCAAATAATAAGAAGAATCAGCATGTGAATCACTATTTGAACCAGAAGACTACCAATTGAAGAGCTTTGAACACTTGCATTGCCTAAACCACAGCCAGCAATATCAGCTTCCTTAACACAAACATTTTCCTTAACAGTAAACTTAAAATATTGACTCTTCTTGAAAATTAAAAAACACACAATACTGATCAAATCTGAATCAGTATTAATGATTATATTCTTATTCTCAAGAACATAAGATATCTCAATAGAAAATGGACTAAGATGTGGCCAAACTTCACAGATTTCAATCTTAACACCAAACAAAGAGGAGCCCGTCATGAGATGACAAGAATAACAATCCCATTATGTTCAAAAATAACTAGCAAACTTTTTGATTCATCATCATAGATATCAGTACTGCAAAAGAAATTAAAAAAACAGTTAACAAACTTACTTAATATTATGACACAGCAACAACAGAAAATGTTAAATTAACATAGTATAACAAATCAAAATGATAATTAAGACGTAAATAAAAGAAATATAAATCAATTAAAAAGCAGATGATAAATGAACAGAGCACATTCAAATTACAACAAAATATGAATACAACAGCAAAAAATGCTATATAAATATAGCATAACGAAAAAAACTACATATGAAATTCACTCGTAAGATAAATGAACAGTAAAATTGTAAAACCTTAAACTATACTGAAGAAACAGAATAATACACAATAAAATCTTACCTTGCCATTGAAACAAATCCAAAATAGGAACTGAAATCTGGAAGAAGACAATCTATACAACCTACAAAAACAAAAAATATAATTACTAATCGAACGATATTTTATCAGAGAAAGATAAAAAGAATATCGAAACAAATAAAAGTAATATACCTGAATGTAACGAAATTGTAAAGATCTAGAGCACGATGAAGATCGACGATGAAAAAACACGACGAAGATGGATGACAATCGAGAAGATCGAATACAAAACGCGTCCTTGAATCGAGAAGATCGACGAACAAAGATCAGTAATATCAAAAAGAAGGTGGAGAAGAAACAAAGAGGAAAATTTAAATTTTATAGAAGTTTCTCCTTAGAAAGAAAAAAGTAAGCCCGCGTCCTTTAGACGAAAAAAAAACATGCGCGTCCGTAGGCCCAAAAACAGAAATAAAAACTTCCTTCAGCCCATTTTCCTGTAGAATAAAATGATTTGATTTGGTCGAATAAGTGAGTATATTGGAAAGAGTTGCAAATGTACCCAAAAATGAATATAGATTCAATCTCAAAAGTCACTCCTCCATGTAATACATAATGATGCATCGATAAGGAGTAATCAGACATTGTTGGACAATTTACGATTAATTGTGAGTGAAGTTGAGTTAGTTTCTTTCTATAAGGTCATGTACTTAAGAGTAGTACACAAGGTTGATATTATTTCATCTAAACAACAGTTTACAAAATCATACAAGATAAGGGTTTGTAAGAAATCCAACATATCCTAAGCCGAGGAGTTGGCAGGTTATGCGAGTCGAAAGATTGCACGTAATAATTGTCCATGAGAGATCTTGTATGAATCTCCAAATTTTTTTTTGAAAAGGTCTGTCATCAAATGACATATTTATGTTTTAAACATAATTTTTGTAAACTAAAATCAGTTTTATAAATAAAAAGGTTAATAAAGCGTTTATGTATATATGATATATTTATGTATAAACTAAATCAAATAAAATTAATTTCATATCTTAATATATTTGAATTTAAATAAAATAAACGATTTTATTTAACTGAAATTTAGAAATGTTCTAATTCAGTTAGACTTCATAGGCCCAATAAAGATCCAATAGAGTAAATTTTTTGAAATTCACCCATAACTTCCGCCGCGGGCTGGTCCAGTTCCAATAGACATACCTTAATGGTGCGAACCATATAGCCCTGAAGCATATCTCATGTTTTAGTCATTCCCGGTTGATGAGGCTTGAGGCTATGTTTAACCTTTTAGATAGCAATCCCACTTGAAATGATAACACCGCCCTTCAGGCGATAATGCAATGCTAGCATTCATCCATATAAGTTGTTCAGAATATGAACAAACCGAAGGCACCACTTCTACTACATCCATTTTGGAATCACCTTCGAGATTAGTCACAAGTAGCCCTTGCATTTCAAATAGCTCTGTCTCTAATTAATCATCTTCAAGATGTCTTTAATTCGAACGCTTGAGTTGGTTCGAAGTGGATTTCAGATAATTCATAATTATTCGATCCCGGTCTCTTTGAACCAACAGTCAATAGTCCCGGTAAACTCAACTTCAGTTCTTTCAAAAATATACAGACAATGGATAAAAGTGAGGACCACCCCTAACTGTTTAAGTGGATGTATCTCCTTATCATATGTCCTAGAAGAACAAATCAAGGTTTATACACACAATATAGTATCATTGGAGATGATGGTGTCATATAACTCACATGTTTCTCCTAGGTATTTCCATAGCTATATTTGGGCCAAGAATTGATAGTCGGTTATCAAATAACAACAATCAAACATAGATTTATTACATGTGGGATCCACTAAGCCTCTATTAATTAGTTTCCTTAATTAAACTCTCTTTCAGTTATTTAAATCAAAATATCTGTGACGCCCCACCTCTATACTCATACTAGCCAAGGACACTACGGGATAATTGAAAGTGTGTACGGATCGTGTAATATGGATATATGATAATACATAGTAGTGAAGACAGTAATACTGTAAGTAGTGCGGAAAATAAAAGCAATATAGTAAAATGACACCAGATATTTTATACTGGTTCGGAGCACCGTCCTACGTCCAGTCCCAGACTTCTTCTGGAATTAACCAACTAACAATAGCCTCACTCAACCCGGAGGAATAGGTTTAAACAACCCTTGAGCAACCGAACAAGGACTTGAGCAACAGAACAAGATTTCGCCTCAACAGCCGAAGAGGACTTCACTTTTGACCCGAGCAGTAGAACGGATCAATAGTAAATAAAAAATAGTTTCTGACTTCTCGTGTTCTTAATAACACTAATGAGTCAATGATGTACAGAACTTCCTATAATCTAATCCTCAAATTTATGAATGTGAATAAGGATTGAAGGAAGAATATGATAGCTTTATAGAAAATAATATTAGAGAGTAAGATCAGAAAGCAATAAAATAAAATTGATGATTTTTGATGTAGAACTAATGTGTTTATATAGTTGTTTAAGAGATATAATCATTCACGAATAGTTCTCATCAAAAGAAGCATCTTTTATGAAGAGATATGGATTGAGACTCTTCATTAGAGGAGATGTCTTTTCAGAAAAAATGACAGTTGGAATACAGTAGTCGACTGGTCAAAAAACTACCAGCCAACTGGTTGAAAAAGATGTGTACACGTCTATGTGCATGTTTGCATATATATCATCAAACAGCTGAACCAGTCGACTGGTTGAAATGCACCAGTCGACTGCTTTAGCTGTTTGTGCATATATATGCATATTTTCCAACTTATTTAAAATTATAATGAAGATGGCTATTATGTTGATGTTTGTGAGAGATTTTGAGGATAGATTTTAACAAAAAATAACTACTCTACAAACAATAATAGATATGTACTAACACATTTATAATGTGGCCTTGAGATCTCCAAACTGCTAGCATATCTCCTTCGGTTAGTAGTTGCATCTTCTTTGCTTTTTCTTGTTAATTATTTTACGTTGTCATGAATCAAAATCCATGATTCAACAGTAATGCCGTCGACTAGCACGAAGAATAAGGCTGTTGAGGAGCGACCATCTGTGTAATTGCTTTGTGTGAGTACCGATATGTCAGATAATATAACTTACATTTCATTTCAAGAGGAAATCCAACATATCAAATACAAACTCAAAGCTACCACACAGTGGCTATGTGGGCTTCGGAAACAAATATAGAAATAAACATAACACAAATCAGTCATAGATATTCATATCACAAAGGCATAAACATATATGAATATATCACATAGTAGAGTACATCAAAGTAGTGGTCATACAAGATCCACTACATCACAAAATATTACGTACAAGTGCTAGACAAAAGAATAAGTATACATCAAGGAGTCTCTATCTCGAATGTATAATAACAAAAACTACTAAGCCAAAGTATTTAGCCAAAAATCAGGTGACGGACCCTGATAAGAAGTCAAGCAGAAGCACCTGAAATACCTCGGTCTGACCCGAGTATTATTTAAGAAGAAAATAATAAACGGATCAGTCTAGCTATAAATATCAGATAAAATGAGATAGGATAAGGGATATGACAAAAACGTATGATAACAATAATGTCATACTGTGACAAGTATACATCAGATAACAACAAAAATCATACAATATCTCAAATATTCTCAAACACTAAAAAGAATGTCATATTCTTTAAATTATTCACCAAAACACAAATATTGACAAAACATATCAATGTCAATCACAAAAATCGGTGAAACACAAATTCTATAAATCATCAACTAGAAATCCAGAAATCAAAAAAAGGGGAAGGCCTATCACAAACGGGAGCATGAAAACTCACCAATACGTGTATCACAAACGGGTCGCTATCCCATGGTCGCTAACCATAGAGCCGGTGCCACGACATAGTACAGCGAAACGCCCGAGGAACCTGAAACTCAAATAATCTAGAACAACGACGTAGTACAGCGTTACGCCGGATGAACCTGAAACTCAAATAATCCGGAACAACGACGTAGTACAGCGTTACGCCCAATGAACCTGAAACTCAAATAATCCGAAACATTGACGTAGTACAGCGTTATGCCCGATGAACTTGAAACTCCAATAAGTTGGAACAACGACGTAGTACAGTGTTACACCCGATGAGCTGAACTCCAATAAGCCGGAACAACGACGTAGTACAGCGTTACACCCGATGAACCGAACTCCAATAAGCCGGAACAACGACATAGTACAGCGTTATGCCCGATGAACCAAACTCCATAAAAACCATAGGTCGCTAGCCTATAAAAATTGAGATGAAGCTCCATAAAACGAGGTACTGTCCCCCACGTGGATAAAGAAACATCGCACATCGCTAGTCTAAATCACAAAATGATCATCAATGATCGACAAGTGTAAATTACACCTAACTAGTAAATAAATGAGTTTAGCTTCATGTCCCATAACCACTAGCTTAACTTAAATATTTGCGAACAAACTGTAGATTTCCACTCGAAAATTGTCACGAGAGTTCAATCGAACAAGTCCAAGAATTAACCGACGAAGTAAACGCAAGCGTTTCATACCACTTGTTTTGCTAAGTCGTTTAATTAGATTTCTCATACGAATGAGGTAAAGGTTTGTATATACCAATAGATTGGAAAACGGTTTTTAAAGCGAGCTTTATATTTAAAATAGTGTCGAAATCGTTTTAAGGAAAGAGTTTTAGTATTTACTACTAGTATCGAAACCTTTGTATTTTAAATTGACAAATCACAAAATGATTGTAAAAACAATCAATCACCAAAAATTCACATAGGACAATGTGAATTAAATCCATAAAAATCGATATCAAATCCATCAAATGGATACTCCCAAAAATCCAAAGAAAGAAGTCATCAAAGTCGATAATAAGTGATAACAACTAACCGGATCGACAAAAATCGATTAAAATTGGAAATCCACTAAAAAAACAGCCAAAATAGGCAAAATGAACAGTTTCAGACGTGTGGTTTAGAATCCAGACGTCTGGATTTAGGTTTTGGAAATTTTCAGAAACCTTCCAGACGTCTAGTAGACTTTCCCAAACGTCTGATAGACTTCCCAGACGTCTGGTTGGTTTGGACCAAACGTCTGGTTTCAGTTTCTGCCTTTTTTTTCTGCGTTCTTATATTTTTTTCCTCCAGGTCTATAACCAGACGTCTGGACTTGAGCAACCAGACGTCTAGTCACTTGGTCTGGTCAACAATTTGCCTAGACCATGATGGCCAAAACGATTCGAAAGCGATCGAACGAGCAACGACGATAGGGATTTATGCCAAGTGACAACCAAGCCTTATAGGCTCTTCGATACACCCCAAATATCATGTCCAATCATCCATAGTAGGATTTTCATAAAATTGGACTTCAAAAACCAAAAATTGGTTTATTCACCAAATCAATTCAAATCAAAAGCAAATGAACATGAATAGATGTTAGGAATTCATACCTAACAACAATGAAAGTTATAGACGTCGATGTGAGTTAAAGAACTCACCTTTAAACCCAAAAACAACGAATGAGAAGCTCAAAAACAAAGGAAAGATCAACTACTCTTCAACTTCAACTCTAGAAGCTCCAATCTATGATCATAGACAAATATTTCCTAAATTAGGTTATAGGAAATTTTTGAAATTGGAGAGAGATTGAGATGAAGAAGATGAAGAAGATGCTTACCAAAGCTTCTCCTTGATTTATAACTTGAATTTGAATTGCTAAGAGAAACTAGGGCTTAGGAATTTCTAATTTCCCTTTCTTTCCCTCATTTTTCTTTAACTTGAGAGTGATAGGAAATAGAATGAATGAATGAAGAGGAGTGGAGTGAAGTTAGGGTATTATGTTGGGTTAGTGGGCTGAAACCCAAACCCAAAGCCCAAAATTGGAAAATATCAAAATTCTACTCAACTCCAAACATATCAATGTTTATACTCAAAAAAGTTGTAAACGCCATTTTGGACTCAATGGAAGTGGTCTCGAGTCCCAATTCGACTATTTACAAAAAGTAACATTTCGGACTTTAATCTGATTAACGATGCTATATTTAAATAAAACATTTAAATATATATAATCGAGAAATATGTAGGTTGTTACAATATCTTTACAAAAGATAGTATTCACAGAACTCCTTATGCTCTTTTTAATACTTGGAAAAACATCCATATACTTATCTCATCGATATAAGTATATTCACAACCCATTATACTTTCAATACTTAGATAACATATACATATACTTATCTCAACGGTATAAGTATATTAACCAAAGCTTAAGGAAGATTTCTCTTCTCACAAATTCAAATTTAGATTGGCTCAAACAATTATCATTTAAAACATTTCTTACTATAAACCAAACCACCATTCTTCGGTGTTAAGTATGGAAAGTGAGTCCATACCACCATAATTGAGAATGATTAATAGTCAAAAAAAATCTCATTCCTTTATAAAATTTCTTTTCTTAAGCCCATTATATATTTACAATTACTTTTATAAACCTCTAAATCTATTTATAAAACTTCTTTTATAAATCTCTAAAATAATTTATAAACTCCTTTTCTATTTATAAAACTCTTTTATAAATATTCCTTTATAATTTCTTTATAAAAATCCTTTATAAAATCCGTCACAAAATATTATTTGTAAATCTCTTTTAATAAATCTTTTTTACTAAGTATAATCCTTTTTATAAAACAATTTACCATTTATAAACACCCTTATTCAAATCATTAATTATCTTAAACATCATAAGTAAATAATTAATTAACTTTAAATCATTATTGATTAAATAATTAGTTAACATAAAACATCATTAATAAACACTTCCCCAAATTGATATAAAATTAAAGTTAATTTAAATTCATAACTTTATAAATTCGAAAAGAGGCTTAACAACCACAATGGTACTAATCAAGTGAACATTTTAATTCAATTTAACTTTCCAAGTCATATTACTTGTATTTACATAAGCCAACATATATGTAAATAACTAGCCATCAATAACTAACACATTTCTTTCTTAATATTAGTTAATTGGAATACAATTCAACGTCCAAGTTATTATAATAGCAGAATGAGGATTTATTCTACTAAACAGATGTCCAACTAATCTATCCAAATTAAATTATAGTAGAACAGTGTTTTATTCTGCTAGCCAGATGTCAAAGGTTTAGTATAACTTATTCAAATTTGCTTGGCTACTTAATGGAACAGCCAAAGGTAATCCCTTGTTTTTAAACCCATTCACTTATAAAAGAAAGCTGTTTTTGTAAATAAACCGATCCTTGGAATAAAATAATTAAAAATAAACCTTTATTTATCAATAATTAAATCTTAATTATATCCTAATTAAATCTTAATTACATCTTAACTTAATTAATATTAAATTAATAATTAAACCCTATTATCTTATAATAATTTAAAGATTAAACCTTAATTAATTAATAATTTATTAAATAATTAAACTTTAATTAAATATAAATTAATACTTAATTAACTCTTTACTTACTTAATAATTAATTAACCTCTGCTTAATTAATTAATTATAATTATCTTCTTAAATAATACTCAAGTACTAATTACCTTTTACTTAATCAATCGTTAAGTTCTAATTATCTTTACTTAATTCATTAACTAAATAATTGTTAAAACTCATACTTAATTAAATAAGAAATAATTACCTTTTTATACTTAAAATATGCTTTGAAAATATTTTTCAAAAATATTTGAGATGAAAACACTTTTAGTTTAGAAAAGTGTTCAATTCTCCAAACTGCATCCATAACGACTATCGCTATGGATACCATAACCTTTAAACCGGTTTTACTTATCTAATACCCTTCAAGCCCCTACTTAACTCAACTTACTTTACAAAACCAAGTATAAAGTTTTTAAAACTAAAAGTAAAGTTTTGGAACTGGTAAAACTTTTCTAGAATTTAAAATAAGTAAAACAAGTTAAGTCCAAGGGATCTCAATGTCACACAAAACAAGTGCTAACATTCTTTTAGCTTACAATATCCAAATATAAGCTCATACATTCACAACACGTGCCATAACATATATGCACAAGGTGAAAATTACTACTTTAAAACCATAACTTCACTTATCGACTTTATTTCAAGTCCATAACCAATACAACATCTAAACACATATAAGTACAGCACAATAACATCATTTTCAACCATACAGCCAACAAAAAATATAAATAACTTAAAAAGTTTAAAACTTGCATAAAGTTGTGAGCTTTACTCCCCATAAGCTCGCTAAATAAACCCAAACTTCTACTACACTTCGAATCGACCTAGATCTTAGATTCTCCTTAGTAAGAATTTGATTTTTGGCTAGGGAAGTGCTTTTTGCGCTTGGCCTAACGGAGGGTAGGCCATGGAAAATGATGGTGTGGGGTTGATTTGAGAAAGAGGATGGAAATGAAGAAAAGAAAAAGAGTTTAAATGATTTTTAAGAGTTTAAAAGTGGGAAAAGAGAAGAATTTTAAATTTTGAAAAAGACATGGAAGCCACTAAAAGGTTTTTGAACTTAGGAAAAAGAAGATGAAGTTTGAAAAAGAAGAAATGAAATGGAAAATGAGAGGGAGAGAGAAATTTTGGAATTGTTATATAAAATTGATTTAGAAAATTACTAAAAAGCCATTTTAGTACATACCCTCCATCCATATTTTGCCATATCACCACATCTCCTCCTCTCCCTTATACCACATGCAAGAACCAAAGAGCCTCCCCGTTTGTCCAACATGTTTTTCCATTCCTTGTACTTACGATGTGTTGAAATGTGACATTACCTTCTTATTATATTTTTATTTAAATTTTTGGATAAATGTCACATCTCATTTTGTATTTACTTAAGTAAATATATTTATACCATATTATTAACTTGAACATACTTATGTTATTATTATGTGTATGGGTATATGTTTACTAAAATGTACATAACTTTTCCCGACAACTTTTAGACGACGAAAATTCGAAAAACGATTTTTGACACATTTTCTATTTTTCTTCGAACTAGTTATTTTTGCAAACAAATTCTGAAAATCATTTCACCATCACTAGTTATTATTTAAAGAGTTTTATTTGAGTTATTAAATCCATCAATTAATTATTAAGACCATAAATTGAATATTTAAGATTAATTAAATATTCATAAATCAAAGTGATAAAATTTCGAACCGTTACAATTTTGTTGTTTATTTTAAACTTAAGCGACAGTTGGCCACCAAATACAATGACGGTCGAATGACATTTAACTGTCGATTACACTCAATGGTTCAATGGTGATGTAAATGTTAAAAAACAATAATGAGGATTTAGCAAAAATGGTGGAGGTGTCGACAAAAATACAATTGCCAAAATTAATTTAACATTAGTTTTATATCATTTTTTATGGTAAGAGGGACACCCTATTCAAGCAAAATACTCATTTTTGATATCTCGGGAATTCAAACTCATGACCATCAGAACCTACGTTTAGAGCGTCATACCACTAACCAATTGATCTAGTAGTCCTTGACAAATTAGTTTTTACATCATTGTGTCGGAAAACAAAACATTGTTTTGTTTAATATAACAAACTCCAAAATTATCTTTATCCATTAGACCTTTGGTTAGAATAGTGATTTAACTTATATTGAGTCTTTGGCACATGAACTCAGGCATAAACAATAGATTTGTCAAGGACCACTAGCTTAAGTAGTAGCGGGCTATAAACTGAGGTCCTTGAGGTCATGAGTTTAAAGCTCGAGACATTAAAAATGAGTGCTCTGTTTGAATAAAATATTGCTCTTATTATATAAAAAACTGCTAAAGTAAATGTTAAAAAGTCTGATTTAGCGAGTTAATGTAAAATAATGGATTTGAAGTGGAATGTTATTTGAAAGTGCTCTATTGTAAAATCAACATGATCAAAGAGCGTTAAGCTCTTTAGCATTGCTATTAACTGCATAGCGATTGAAATAGGGTATTCTTAAGTGGGTGTTATGGTGTGAGTAGCATCAATCTTATAAAAGCATTCAAATATTACTGACCATAACAAACCTAATATATCCAAAAAAAACTAATTTATACAAATTTTATTCTAGTACAAGAATTTAAGAAAAGTGTGTTAAAATTCTTGTTTGAAAAATACAAGGATTAACATTCTTCCTATAAAGATAATGTAAATCAAACCTATTTTTCTATATATACAAGATTAGTGTTCAAAAAGATATTAAATCTACATCCAGCTTATATTTTTTTTTTTGAATGCAATCCAGGAAGCTTTATTAATCAAAAGAAAAAGTGAAGGTTTTACAATATATCATATTTATCTAAAAACTAATTATTTACCTTGCCATGAGCCTCCTTTCCCATTTTTGTGTTCATTCATTTCAGCGACTTAAACTCTCTCTTTCCTTTTCTAATCGCGGCTATTGGAAACTAAAAAAATTTCCAATTTTCTTTACTTTTCTGCTGAAAACTGGAGCTTACTTCACTGAATCTTCGTCTCTTTGATTTTCTAGGCTGTAAAGGAACGCGATTGAGTTAAGCAGCACCTCTTCACATCATAGTTGCTCATTTTTGCATATCTATGTAGATCTAGCTCGGATCTATCTGATCTGTTACATGTAGTGCAATTTGCTCTTTGCTATTTGCTGAAACTTGGGAACGATTCGCCTTGTTCTCTATTTGATCTATGCTGTTTGATGAAAGATAAGTATATGATTCATTGTGTGGCTTTTCTTTTACTGCTACTCCTTAGTCCTCTTTTAGCTGGTATTAATTTACATGTTTGTCAATTGTTTTGATTTGCAGGCTCTTGTAATTGCCATGCAAACTCTCGAATCTCGGCACAAAGCTTGCATTATTGTGTTGTACCTTTCTGTTTTCCTGTAATTTGATAGATGTAAAGATAATACAATTCAACACAGATATAAAGCATATCAAAGCCTCAAAGGAAGAAAACGAAATGCTTTGGCAATTCGTATGATCGTATCAACCTTTGAAACCACCCATCCTAGTTGGTTTAGTAAGTATTCTCTCCTTTATAACCATTCCTTATAAATTTGTTCATCATGCATTTCTAAAAAATTGACATGTTTGGATTTGCATGCTCTGATATTCACTATATCTACTATATTTGCTTGCATATGGCAAGTTATGTGTTGTGGTATTGATTTGGTTCAAAAAATCTATAGTTTCTTTCTCCACAAAAAGCCCAAACGAAGGGTGGAAACATGATTTTTGCTAAATCACTTCTCTTACATTTTTGTGAAAATCTACAATCATGTTTTTGATCTCGTTGTTAATGCTCAATACTTCAGTTTGACTAGCAAACCATTTTAACTAAATTATGTTAAACGTCCAGTTTATCAAAACAGAGAATAATCAATTATAGACTCGTCTCATAAGTTTATCAATCAGATTTCCACTACTCTAGAAGTCTGTATTAGCTAATTAAGCAATAGTTATGTCGTAATTAAATTACAACAACAAACTAACAACTATATCAATAACTATAGCGATAGATCAAACGTAATACTATTTACAGAAATAGCACAACGTAGAAAACGAAAATGATAGATATATATAAATATATAAATCAATTATAAACCTAACCGATTGAAGAAGGAAATTCCGTCTGAGGCTTGTCGTAACAATTTCCTTAAGACTTTATTTAAAGTCTTCCAAGATACAACCGACGTAATCTGCACGAGATTGTAATGAGTATGTCAACTCTGTAATATATTGTATACAGCAGTAGAGAAGAAGAAGCAAAAGAAATTAGAACTGGAATTAAATAAGAATGTGATCAGTATTCTCTTCTATTTATAATTTCGTCCGCACCCTTTTGAACAGTCGCGTCCGCCTGACGGGTTTCACCCGTTGCCTTTCATTGCTGCTGTTCGTTAACGGGCCCCATCCGTTCGCTACTGGTTCTGCGTTCGCACCTGCTGCTGCCATAAGTCGCACCCGCTCGCGTCTAACGGGTCGCACCCGCTTCCGTCTGCTAATGGATGCGTCTGTTCGCCAAAAAACCCGCACCCGCTTTAGAAGTCGCACCCCCTCAGTCAATCCGCGTCCGCTTCTGAACAGATTTGCTCCTGTTCGTATAGCCTGCAACTGGCAGAAAACCCGGCCCAGTTTTGCAGTAAAAATAGGATCATATTAGACCCGAACCCGAGCCTGGCCCGGTCGGACGGACGGCGGTAGCGGCGCGCGCGTGTGTGTGGTGGTGATGCATGATCTCCCTCCTTACAACGAAGCAAACATTAGGGTGCCCCAGGGCCCTAACCCCTTCATTGCAAAGCTATTAATATACTAGAATAGCTTTGCAATTTTGGCGATGTGGGACTTATGTATATTATCATTCATATTAGTATTTTAGGAATTCCAACAATCCTCCACATGAATGATAATATACATATCCCCCACACAAAGTGAAATATCACAGAGTACATATGGATAAATGCTTTATCGTGGATAAGTAGATATTTCACTTTGAACTTTCCCCAGTTAAAACTTATCGAATCCACTTGGCTAATCGGTGAATTATTTCATCTTAAACCGTCGGCCTTTATTGTATATCCAGACAATAAGCTTTACGAAGCATTGATTCCCTTCTCATCCAATCTCTTGGTTGTGTTCATTTTGGTCCTGAACAAATTTGTTTGGTTCTGCGAGTGTTTATAGAAAATATAAGCCTTTAATATTCTCATAGAGCCGACCCAGCTCACACTAACATAGGTGATCGCAACCATTAAGAGTATTCTACATATACTCCACTTGTTATATTCAAGATATGATCATCATTAAAAAACATAGTTTTAACTTTTAAATACTTCTGTAGGCATGCATTTATATTGTGCACCATAGGAATGGAGTTGAACTATATCCAAGCAAATGCATTACGTCTTGAGTTACTCAGAACTGGTTTGCCTATTGATCCTAGTCCTTGGGATCTCCAGTCGCTAGGATAGGTTTTCGTATAAGATAACTCTTGGTGGTTTAGGCTTTTAAACCCATTCCCCTCGATGCGCAGTCAATTTTCTCTCTTGATAAACCTTTTGTAAATGGATCCGCTAGGTTATCATTTGTTCTCACATAATCTATGGAAATAGTTCCATTTGAGAGTAACTGCCTAACTGTGTTATGGCGTCGACGAATGTGTCGTGACTTTCCATTATACACAAAGTTGTGCGCTCTGCTTAGCGCAGCTTGGTTATCCCAGTGTATGCATATGGCCGATACAGGTTTAGGCCAAAATGGAATATCTTCTAAAAAATGACGAAGCCATTCTGCTTCTTCGCTTGCTTTATCTAAAGCGATGAACTCTGATTCCATAGTGGATCGAGCTATGCATGTTTGTTTAGTTGATTTCCATGACACTGCTGCCCCTGCTAAGGTAAAGACATAACCACTTGTTGATTTTGATTCCTCTGAATCAGCAATTCAGTTTGCATCACTATATCCTTCTAAGACGGCAGGATATTTTCCCATAATGTAAGGAATAATTTGTGGTATTTTTTAAATATCCAAGCACTCTCATTAGTGCTTTCCAGTGTTCCTTTCCTGGATTGCTTGTATACATGCTCAGTCGACTTACTGCATAAGCTATATCTGGTCTTATGCAATTCATGAGATACATGAGACATCCTATTACACGAGAGTATTCTAGTTGCATTACACTCTCATTAGTGTTTTTATGCAGTACTTCTGATGGATTAAAAGGTGTTCTTACTCCTTTAATTCCAAAACGTTGAAATTTTTCAATCACTTTGTCTACATAGTGTGACAAGTCTTTCATATCGAAATTGCTAATTAACATCTTCTTTATGGTCTCTATTACCTGAGTATTTGGACCAAATATTAACATATCATCTACATATAAACAAATCATCACATATGATTGTCCAATTTGTTTATAATAAACACATTTATCACATTCATTTATACGAAAACCATTTCTCATCATGACACTATCAAATTTTGTGTGCCATTGATTTGGAGCTTGTTTTAGTCCGTATAATGATTTTACTAATCTATGGACTTTGTTTTCATTTCCTTTGGAAACAAAACCTTCAGGTTGCTCCATGTAGATCTCCTCATCGAGATCTCAATTTAAGAATGTTGTCTTTACATCCATTTGATGAATTTCTGGATTATAGATCGATGTAATTGCTATTAGCATTCTTATAGAGGTTATTCGTGTTACCGGCGAATATATATCAAAGAAGTCTACTCCTTCTTTTTGACGATATCATTTGGCTACTAATCTGGCTTTATACTTGTCGATAAAGCCATCTGCTTTCATTTTCTTTTTGAAAATCCATTTGCAGCCAATAGGTTTTATTCCAGGTGGAATATCAACAATTTCCCAAGTTTTATTACTTAGAATTGAATCAATCTCACTTTGGATTGCTTTTTTTCAACATGAAGATTCAGAAGATGACATTGCTTCCTTGTACGTTTGAGGTTCATGTTCTAATACATATGTGAAAAAATCCGAACCAAATGTCTTGGAAGTCCTAGCCCTTACGCTTCTTCTTGGTTCAACTTCCTCAATCTCATGATGAGTTTCATTTTCATGTGAATTGCTTGATTCTTCTCTTGCCCTTTTAGGGACATTATTCCCTTCATTCCTTTTATGCGGAAACACGTCTTCAAAGAATGAGGCATCTCTAGATTCCATGATTGTATTTACATAAATATCAGCTATATCAAACTTGAATACCAAAAATCTATAGGCACTACTATTTTGGGCTGGCCATAAATAGTAACAATATACTGTTTTTGGTCCAAGTTTGATTTTCTTGGGAGGCGGAACTGGAACTTTTGCCAAGCACCCCCACACTTTGAGGTATTTAAAACTTGGTTTGTGTCCTTTCCATAACTCATATGGAATTGTTCCTATTTTATTATGAGGGACTTTGTTTAATATGTGATTAGACATATTTAAGGCTTCCCCCCACAAGTTCGTCGGTAGACCAGAGGTTAAAAGCATGGCATTAATCATGTCTTTTAATGTTCTGTTCTTCCTCTCGGCTACACCATTTTGTTGTGGTGAATATGGAGCTGTTGTTTGATGAATTATACCATTTTCGGCACAGAACTGTTCGAATGGTGATTCATATTTTCCACCTCGATCAGATCTCAATATCTTGATCTTTTTATTTAACTGATTTTCTACCTCAGCTTTGTACTTTATAAATGATGTAATTGCTTCATATTTACTATTCAAAAGATATACATAGAAATATCGCGTATAATCGTCAATAAACATAATAAAGTACTTTTTCCCACCTCTTGTAGGTAACGATTCAAAATCACATAAATCTGTATGAACCAAACCTAGTGGTTCGGTGTTTCTATCAACAGATTGAAACGGTTTTTTAACCATTTTTGCTTCTACACATGTCTTACATTTGTAGTTCTTATCTACCTGGAATTTCGGAATTAATCCCAAGTTTGATAATGTTTTCATTTTTCGGAAATTTATGTGCCTCAATCTATCATGCCATAATAAAATTTCGTGCTCAAGCAAGTAAGAAACTTCAATTTTATTAACAGTACAATCAGAATACATAGTTTTATTGCCGATAACGGCTACATTTGCCTTAAATAGGCCATCACATAAATATCCCCTTCCGATATACATTCCAGTTTTGGACAGAACCATCTTGTCTGACTCGAACACCATTTTGAATCCTTTCTTTGATAGTACTGAGCCAGAGATCAGATTCTTGCGTATGTCTGGAACGTGGAGCATGTCATTCAACTTGACAGTTTTTCCAGAAGTAAACTTGAGGACTACTGTGCCACTGCCTTCAATCATGGTAACAGCAGAATTACCCATGTAGAGTTTTTCTTTCTGATCGAATTTATGATATGTAGAAAACATGGATTTATCAGAGCAGACATGACGAGTAGCTCCTGTGTCCACCCACCATTGGTTAGGATTCTGAACCAAATTGCATTCAGATATAACTGCTGAAAAATTGGACTCGTATACTTCCATGTTGTCAACTATATTTGCCTCTGAGTTGCGTTCCTTCTTGTGTCTGCAATCTTTAGCGGCGTGTCCCATTTTGCCACAAACCCAACATTCGCCATTAAACTTCTTGGTTTTATTATCTTTGGATTTGTTTTCAGGAGCTTTCCTCTTCTTTGAGAAGTTCTTCTTTTTGTTGAAGTGGTCTTTATTCTTGTTCTTCGACCCTTCTGTTACCAATGCCTCCTCGCTTTGTTTGGTAATTCCGCGGTTATCTGCCTCAATCTTTAATCGTACGATGAGGTCTTGCAAAGAAATCTCTTTCTTTTTATGCTTTAGATAGTTGCGGTAGTCTCTCCATGACGACGGCAGTTTTCAAATGATGGCTTCAACCAAAAACGATTCTCCAACCTTATGACCTTCCGCTTCGAGTTCATGAATGATGATTTGCAGTTCATGCAGTTGAGCAGTCACCGGTTTGGAGTCGACCATCTTGTAGTCCATGAATTTGTCTACAATGAATTTCTTAAGACTAATATTATGCGTCTTGTACTTCGTGGCAAGTGCATTCCAGAGTGCTTTTGTTGTCTTTAGAGGTTGATATACTTTGTATAGCACATTGTCGAGACAATTCAGAATATAGTTTCTGCATAGAATATCGGAATGCTTCCACGTATCAACATCTGATTCCTTGCCTGGTGCAGGAATCGGTTCCTTCTCCTCGAGATACCGTTGCAGACCGAGTGTGGTGAGATAGAATAACATCTGATTCTGCCATGTTAGAAAGTCGTCACCGTCTCCTTTAAAAGGATCGGGCCTGTTGTGTGTAGTAGCCTTTGTTGAGAGCTCTACTATTGCCATCTCTGTTTTAGTTAAAACAGGAAAGTCTTAAGATGTTATACGTCTAGTATACCAAAACATATAATAATCAATTATAAACTCGTCTCACAAGTTTTTTAATCAGATTTCCACTACTCTGAAAGTCTGTATTAGCTAATTTAAGCAATAGTTATGTCATAATTAAATTACAACAACAAACTAACAACTATAGCAATAACTATAGCGATAGATCAATCGTAATACTATTTACAGAAATAGCACAACGTAGAAAACGAAAATGATAGATATATATAAATATATAAATCAATTATAAACCTAACCGATTGAAGAAGGAAATTCCGTCTGAGGCTTGTCGTAACAATTTCCTTAAGACTTTATTTAAAGTCTTCCAAGATACAACCGACGTAATCTGCACGAGATTGTAATGAGTATGTCAACTCTGTAATATATTGTATAGAGCAGTAGAGAAGAAGCAGAAGAAATTAGAACTGGAATTGAATAAGAATGTGATCAGTATTATCTTCTATTTATAATTTCGTCCGCACCCCTTTAAACAATCGCGTCTGCCTGACGGGTTGCACCCGTTGCCTTTCATTGCTGCTGTTCATTAACGGGTCGCACCCGTTCGCTACTGGTTCTGCGTTCGCACCTGCTGCTGCCATAAGTCGCACCCGCTCGCGTCTAACGTGTCCGCTTCAGAAGTCGCACCCCCTCTGTCAATCCGCGTCCGCTTCTGAACAGATTCGCTTCTGTTCGTATAGCCTGCAACTGTCAGAAAACCCGGCCCAGTTTTGCAGTAAAAATAGGATCATATTAGACCTCACCCAAACCCGAACCCCTGCTGCTTCCATAAGTCGCACCCGCTTCAGAAGTCGCACCCCCTCAGTCAATCCGCGTCCGCTTCTGAACAGATTCGCTTATGTTCGTATAGCCTGCAACTGTCAGAAAACTCAGCCCAGTTTTGCAGTAAAAATAGGATCATATTAGACCTAACCCAAACCCGAACCCCGGCGGCGGCGCGCGCGTGTGTGGGGGTGATGCATGATCTCCCTCCTCATAATGAAGCAAACATTTGGGTGCCCCAGGGCCCCAACCCCTTCATTGCAAAACTATTAATATACTAGGATAGCTTTGCAATTTTGACGATGTGGGATTTATGTATATTATCATTCACATTAGTATTTTAGGAATTCCAACAAATTATGCACCATTTCATATGAATGCACTGAACTTGCAATGAAAAAATATATGATTTATGTCTTCTTTGTTCTGTTTGCAATACAAAGTTTGATCAAGGGACGTTAGAATAGGATTTGTGAATTGAATTGCAAATTGCTTTAAAACTATACTTTTCGTTAGAACTGCATAACCAAAACCAATAATCTTCCTCCTTGTCACTGTAAATTCTGATCTCCTTAATTTCGTCACTGATTTACCCAAACAGCTAAACCTATCAACTCTCTGTTTCCTATTCTCTATGATGTCTTTCACTATCAATCTTTCACCCCTTGTTCTCTCTAAAGTTTCAAACCCAAGTGTATTGCTCCCCTCATCCCATAAACCACGTATCAAATCAAAGCGACGTTTTTCCATCTGCAGTTTTTTTTCCCATGCACTACAAGGCCTCACCTCTGGAACATAGCAGGAATTTCCAAACTCTCGAATGTCATTTTTAATTTTCATTCCCAAATAAACTAATTTTTAATATATTCACATGCACCTTCCCCATATCCCTTCTTCCTTAACAACTCTCTAGATTAACTTGATGCCCATATCCACATTGATCTCTTCTAATTGTCTCAAACCCATGCCTCTTCCTCCTTTTCTTTGAAAATAACTTCCCATGGAATTTTACTCGTTCTTCCCTTCTGCAAAAAATTTAGGCGTATATGTTTAATTTTATTGACTGTTGCAGAAGGTAGCTTGAAGCACTGCATCTGAAACTGGACGATTGGATGAATCGTGGAATCGTGGATTTGATAAGTTCCAAATTATCGACCAGGCTTGGTAACTTTGATTCTCACCCCTCAATTTTGAGTTTAATTTTTCTATCAAACATTCACGGTCCCTATCCTTCGAACTCATGCTGGACAAGGTATCCCTAAATATTTTATTAACAATTCCCCCGTCTGATGTTTAAACAAACAGCTATTTCATTCTTACTTCAACTGCTCCTTGAAAAATACTTTTGAACTTCTAATATCCTTTTAAACACGTCCTTGTTTTCCTTTACACATGGGGTGTCTGCCTTTGCAAAAATCAAAACATCATCCGCCTATATCAAATTAGTTATTTTGGATCTCAACGACATGGATGGTGATATTAGGCCCTCTTTTACCTTTTGTTCCATCAGAAGAGTGAAGTATTCCATGACTACCGTAAAAAAGAAAGGCGACAATGGGCACCCTTGGCGTAGGCAGGTAGAACTTTGAAAAGATCCATACAGGCTCCCTTATTGATAATTGAAAAACTCGGCGTGCTGATCAATTCTCCTATGATATTGATCCATCTTTCAGTAAATCTCATTTCATTCATTGTATGAGTTATAAATTTCCTGTTAACCGAGTTGTATGCTTTTCTCAAGTACCATTTAATGCATAAAGCCTAATTACTACTTCTCTCCATCCCTCTTACCACTTCGCGAGACACTGATATTTCATCAACGATGTTTCTATTTTCAATAAAATGTGCATTGGTTTTCTGATATTGGCTTGTCCATGAACAGTTTAAGCCTATTACAAAAGACTTTGGCTAATATCTTATATATCATATTGCGAAACGTTATCGGTTTAACTGTTGAACTTCATTTGCTTCCTTGCATTTTGGAATAAGATGTTGATAGCACTAACACCCGGATCTGGAATTAGCAGAAGGGGAAATAAGTCTTTTAAGGAGGAAAATGAATGAAACAGAGAAAGAGAAGGCTACAGACTGTATATTTTTTATATTTGATACCATTTCATTACAACTTGCCCTCCATATATAGAGGGGCTATTACAAGATAGTGGCTATTACTGTGCCACTTGGAGATACATGACTGGAAATTTAAAAAGGCTGTAACAACTTTGTAACAAATTAACTAATTGCTGAAATAAGAGATTGAAAGAAACTTCTATTTGTTTGTTAGTGCACCCCACGTCGTTTGTTGGAAATATATTCCCTGTTGCTTTTATTCTGCCAATCTTTTAGGTAATGTAATGTTTCTTTTAGGTCTTGCATTAGGTCTTGCATTAGTGGTAGGTTGAATGGTCCCTTCAGGTGCTATCGTAGGGGTGTTTTGCGTATCAATGCCTATCCCTTCAAGATCGACCTTGTCCTCAAGGTCGTGGGTAATGACAGATTGTGGAAGTGGTTGTGATATTGGTCCATTTGGGTTTGGGCATAATTTGAGGAGGGAGATATGGAAAACTGGGTGAATGCAAGAGTCTTGTGGAAGGAGGAGTTTATAGGCGATGGGTCCAATTCGCTCAATGATTTGGAAAGGTCCAAAATATTTCTTGGAGAGTTTGTGGTGATTGTTGCGGATGGAGGTTTGGCGGTATGGTTGAAGCTTGACGAATACCCATGAGCCGACGTTAAATTCTTTGTCACTCCGATGTTGGTCGGCGTGACTTTTCATGCGTGCTTGCGCTTTTTGCAAGTTGTTCTTGATAACCTGAAGGAGTTGATCCCGGGAAGAGGCCCAGTCTTCGAGTTCTGGAATATGAGTGGTGCCTAAAATGTAGTTAGAAAGTATTGGTGGTGGTCGTCCGTACACAACTTGAAAGGGGGACAAACCAAGGGAGGAGTGTTTGGTGGTATTGTACCACCATTCTGCCCAAGGGAGGCATCTAGCCCATTTCGTGGGGACATCGCCTACTATTGCCCGTAAATATGTTTCAAGACATCTATTCAAAACTTCCGATTGTCCATCGGTTTGCGGGTGATATGCACTACTCATTCGCAGCTTTGTTCCATGAAGACGAAATAATTCTTTCCAAAATTGACTTGTAAATAGGCGGTCTCGATCCGATATAATAGAACGTGGAAATCCATGCAACCGTACATACTCTTGAAGAAAATGTGAAGCGAGTTGGGTGGCCGAAATTGAAGTGGGTAATGCACAAAAGTGAGCGTATTTGGACAGCCGGTCAACTATCACCCAAATTGATGTTTTGCCGTTTGAAAGCGGGAGGTGAGTGATGAAATCCATAGCTATGTCTTCCCAAATTTGGTCGGGAATTGGAAGTGGCTGCAATAATCCTTTGTAAGGCGCATTGTCAGGTTTAGTCTGGAGGCATGTAGAGCATTGCTTGACATAATTCAGGACCGTAGTAGCAAGTTTTGGCCAGAAGAAATTGTTTGCAACTCTTGTTATAGTGCCTTTAATACCCGAATGTCCTCCCGTCTTGGAATCATGAAACTCAGCAATAATTTTGTTATGCAGTTTAGAGATGTCGGGTATATAAATACGATTACCCCAAAATAACAGGTCATTTCGCAATTGGAGATTGGTGTTAGAATATGTACCTGACTACAGCTTCGAGATGAGTTCTTGTGTCTTGGCGTCGTTGTCGTGGGCATTCTTAATTTCGGTTAGCAGGGGAAAAGTCGGGCCCGAGATCGCTTTCATCGTTGCCTCGCTGGAGAACCGTGACAGGCCATCGGCGACGACGTTTTCCTTGCCTGGCTTGTAGTGGATGGTGAAGTCGAACCCCAGCAGCTTCGTTAGCCACTTCTGTTGTTCGAGTGTCTGGATCGATTGGGAAGTTAGCTCTCGCAAGCTTTGGTGATCTGTGTATATCTGGAACGGCCTTCCGAGGAGGTAGTGGCGCCACTTCTTGACGGAGGAGGTAATTGCGAACATTTCTCTAGAATAGGTGGAGGCTTTTTGGAGGTGGCGTGGAAGTTTAAGACTGAAGTAGGCGATTGGATGTTGGGATTGGGAGAGGACGGCTCCTATGGCGATGGAGGAGGCATCTGTAGTGAGTGTGAAGGGTTTGGAGAAGTCAGGAAGGGCAAGGATTGGTGTATGGGTGACAGCCCATTTAAGGCTTTGGAAGGCTTCTTGGGCTGAATGGGTCCAAAGGAAATTATTTTGTTTCAACAATTCAGTTAATGGTCCAGCGATTGAGGCATAATGTTTGATGAACCTGCGATAATAACCGGTGAGGCCAAGAAATCCCCGGACTTCAGTGGCAGATTTGGGTGTTGGCCAGTGTAACATACCATCAATTTTGGATGGATCTACTTGTACTCCTTTATTTGAAATTATGTGGCCCAAGTAGGAAAGTTCGGTAAGCCCGAAATTACATTTTGCCAAATTAGCCAAAAACTTGTGCTGTGCTAAAATCTCCAAAGTGGTGTGTAGATGCTTCGAATGGGCGAACCAAGAGGAGCTATATATGAGGATATCGTCGAAGAAAACGAGCACAAATTTTCGTAAGTGGGGTCGGAAAATGTTGTTCATTGTGGCTTGGAAGGTGGATGGTGCATTTGTTAGCCCGAATGGCATGACCAAGAATTCATAGTGCCCCTCATGAGTGCGAAAGGCTGTTTTAGGTATATCGGGTGGGTGCACCCGAATTTGGAAATAACCAGTTCGAAGGTCAAGTTTTGAAAAATAAGTTGCGCCATAAAGTTCATCTAAAAGTTCATCAACCGTTGGGATTGGAAAACGGTCTTTGATTGTTATAGCATTAAGGGCTCTATAATCGACGCAAAATCGCCACGATCCGTCTTTCTTTTTAACCAAAAGCACGGAGGACGAGAACAGGCTCGTAGAAGGTTGAATGAGTTTAGAGTGGAGCATTTCTTGTACTTGTCGTTCGATTTCATTCTTTTGGAAGTAAGGATAGCGGTAGGGTTTGGTGTCGATGGGTTGTGAGTATGGGATAAGATTGATGTAATGATTAAGGTTTCGGTTTGGTGGGAGTTCTGTGTGCTTGGAAAAAATGTGTGCATAAGAGGATAATAGTGTTTGAAGTTGTGGGTCTTGGTGGGTTACTGGATTTGGTTCGGGGATGTTATTGGAGGGTTGGAAATGCAGGTAAAAATAGTTAGAAATAGATGAAGTAGTGTCTATCCGCTTGAGTTGTTGGACCGAAATAGGAGTTGTTGGAGTGGGCTGGCCCAGCCCAGTAAAGCAAATGGGTGTATTGTTGAAAGTAAAAGCCATGGTTAATTGTTTATGGTCAGTTGTGATAGGGCCCAATTGCTCTAACCACTGGATACCAAACACAGCATCCGATCCAACTATCTCTAATAATTGAAAATCGACATTGAAAATATGGCTCTGGATTTCAACATCGACGCATATGCAGGAGCCCATACTTCGAAGCTTTTCTCCATTTCCGACTGTAACCACGAAGGAATTACTGCGATATATTTCGAGAACCAAGAACCGGGCTGCTTTCGGGTGAAGTAATTATGTGTGGAGCCGGTGTCTATAAGAATGGAGATGGGTTTGCCGTTGATAGTGGCTGGTAGGCGAATGGAACGAGGGTGGTTGGATCCGGTTAAGGCGTGGAAGGAAATTTCTTGGTTTGATTGCGGTTCGTGTTCGGTGTCGGCTGGGAGGGTGTTTTTCGGAGGAGGTTGCGGATATGGGCTGTCTTCGGGTAAGTCCTCATCTGGGTTAATTTCGGGAAGGATCATCAGAATATGGGTGGGTTTGCAACGATGGCTGAAATGGTATTTTTCGTCGCAGTTAAAACATAACCCTTGCTGTTTGCGGGCGTTCATTTCTGATTGAGAGAGTTGCTTTACAGGGAGGTTAGGCCTGGATAGTTGTGGTGTTTGAGGAAATGACTGAGAAGTTTGTGGTGTGTTGTGTGGTTTCTGGAAATGTGGGTTCAGAAATTAAGTGTAGGTAGACTTTGCTTGGTCGTTGTACTTGCGTTCAATGAGTTTGGCGCCTTCGATTGCTTCTGAAATAGTGGTTGGTTTGAGAATGTGAAGATCATTTTGAATGTGTGGTTTGAGTCCTGAAATGAAACAATGGAGGATAGAATCGGGTGATAAAGTAGTTATGTGGTTGCACAATGTTTCAAAATTGGCTTGGTAGAAGTCGATGGATGATATTTGCTTGAGTTTGAAAAGAGTAGCTTGCGGGTTTAAGAATGTAGGTGGACCAAAACGTTGTTCGATTGCCTTTGCTAACGCCATCCAAGATGAAAGTTGCTTATTCCGATGCATCCATTGGAACCACGTCAATGCTTGCCCTTGCATGTAAAAGCTTGCAAGCTCAATACATTGATCCTCCGGTGTCGAGTAGTAAGTAAAAAATCTCTCAGCTTGGAATATCCAATCATGTGGATTGGACCCATCGAAAGACGATAGTGTGCATTTTGGGGGTGCGTGATGGTGTAGGGGTGGGTAGTATGGGAGGTTGATGGTTGTTAAAATTGGGGTTATGAGAAGCATGTGACTGGTTATTCGGGGAGGGTGGCGTTTGGTTGTCGAGTTTGTGGTTGAGGTTGGCCATGGATTGTCGGAGTTCTTGGAGTGCCGCTTTGATATCAATAATGTCGGCATGTTGTGTTTCTTGGTTGGATTGGATGGCGGTGATGGTGTCGTGTTGGGTGTTGAGTTGGTTTATGGCATCATCGAGTTTGGTCATGGTGATAGGTAAGGGTTTGAATTATTAAGGATAAGGGAGAGAGATCGGTGGTGAAAGCACCAAATGATAGCACTAACACCCAGATCTGGAATTAGCAGAAGGGGGAAAGAAGTCTTTTGAGGAGGAAAATGAATTAAACAGAGAAAGAGAAGGCTACAGACTGTATATTTTTGATATTTGATACCATTACATTACAACTTGCCCTCCATATATAGAGGGGCTATTACAAGATAGTGGCTATTACTGTGCCACTTGGCGATACACGATTGGAAATTTAAAAAGGCTGTAACAACTTTGTAACAAATTAACTAATTGCTGAAATAAGAAATTGAAAGAAACTTCTATTTGTTTGTTAGTGCACCCCACGCGTTTGTTGGAAATATATTCCATGTTGCTTTTATTCTGCCAGTCTTTTAGATAATATAATGTTTCTTTTAGGTCTTGCATTAGGTCTTGCATTAGTGGTAGGTTGAATGGTCCCTTCAGGTGCTATCGTAGGGGTGCTATGCGTATCAGATGTATGAGCGTGTGGTTGCATTACTTGAGTATTTTCCCTTCCAAAAATATGTCATTCATTCTGCTGAGTATGCATTCACTTATATTTATAAGTTTGGAACGGGTTGTTTGCTCCAAAAATGGTGGCAACTAGTGTTAAATTATCGAATTTGCAGTTTGAAAATACTGGAAAACGTTGTTGTAACTGCTTTGACTTGTTAACATTGCACAACTTTCTATCAAAGTTTATTAATAACGAGCGTTATGGCACGCGCTTCGCGCGTGAGTTGTTCTACAAATTGTATATGTTTCAAAACACTCAAAAAAATAATTTTTCAAAAATATTTAGTCGTATTTTGCGTTGAACTCATGCATGGTTTGTTTGAATTTTTATTTTTAAGTTTCAGTATCTAATTTTTTTGGTAGTTTGAATTTATGTTTCTGTTATTAGTTAATAAAGAAAGAATTTGTAAAGGAATTTCATTTGTAATATCCTATTTTAAAGTGACATTAAGATTTGATTATATTTGAGCGTTGAATTTGTAAAAAAAAATTATTTATCAGATCATATTTTCAAGTGATATTAATGTTTATTCATATTTGTAAAGGAACGTGTTGAATTTGTAAAGTGGGTTTATTTGTTAGATCCATTTTTTACGGGATTTGATAACATATATAGATGGACATTAAATTATATATGACTAAAGGTTATTTTCGGAAGTTTGCGGTCAGACCAAAAGTTTGCGCTTCTAAGCCAACTATTAATAAATATTTCCAATTTAAAAACACATGTTTTGATCATTATTCCTTTGAACCTACAACCGATCCTCTTCTATTTAAGAGCATCTCCAACCCTTGAAGAATGTAATTTCATTTTATATCTATGTGTTGATGTAAATAAAAAAAATTGCACATCATAATAAAAAAATTTATTCACTTCAATGGAAATACGCTAAAATGTTAAAATTTACTCATGTGGCACAATATTATTGGTGGTTATCACTTGAAATTGTGGGATGTAGTATCGAAAACTAGACATTTAACTTTACAATGTCTAGTAAATGATTTGCCACGTCATACTACAAAATTAATTCACATCATCATTGGAGATTGAAAATTGAATAACATTTCTGAATGTCCAAGTGTCATCCATTTTACATTGAAAATACAGTAGGGTTGAAGATGCTCTAATGGTTGTGAATTTTTTTGCGCTAACACACAATGTGTTTCATACATGATATGGAATGCCATCATTTATGAGAAAAATGCAAACAACTAAATGATGAGTTGAACCGTAAAGGGGAAACTAAAAGTAATTTTATTGGAAGAAAACAAATGCATAATATAATAAGAATATAGAAACATATGGGCTTCGAAAGCCTTGTTCCTACGTCCACGAGTCAAAGAGAATTTCCTTTATGAATTTGTGGTTTATAGGTACATTATTTGCCATAAAAATGATTTTTGACATTCTCGGTGCCGGCCCTTGCCCAAAGCACTATAAGCGACAACTTTGGCCACAAAATTTTCAAGGTACAGTAATTCCACTGTACAAATGAAATGCAGCGAGAAGAAAGCCATCTACAAATGAAATGATTTTGTGATGAAGAAAAAAGCTGTGTACAAATGAAATGCAACGAAAGGAAAAGGTTCGCCAGTGAAGCGTGGAAGAAGAAGTGGCGGCAGGCAAAGGCAAAGACAGTAATCCTCTTCTTAATGCTTTGATTTTCTGTTTTCTTCTCTCTCAATTTCCTTCAAATGAATATTGGATAAAAGGTTAAGGTTATTAACCTTTTGTATTTGTTTTAGTTAAGTTGATAATTGATTTTGTGATGTGAATCTCTTACAATTAGGGTGCGTTCTTTTTTTAAACGAAAGAGGCAAATGGAAGGGGCAAACGAAAGGGGCTGGGAAATGGGGAAGTTCGCGTAAAGGGAATGCGTTTTTTTTACGAAAGGGGCAATGCGAAAGGGGCAAAATTATTATTTATATTATTATTTTATTTGTGTTAATTATTTTTTAATAAAATAGATATATATCGAATACATAATGCATAATACCGAATACATAGTTCAGAATTCGAAATGCAGAATACAAAATACGAAATGCAAAGCAGAATCTACAAATACAAACTACTGTGGTGGGTATTGCAGTGGATAGGTAGGTGGAAAATTCGATGGATATGTAGGTGGAAAGGTAGATAGAAAGTTCGGTGGAAATGTAGGTGGAAATGCAGTTGGAATGGCAGGTGGTGTCATAGACAGATTGCATTTGTCGATATCGTACCGCAACCATTCTCGAGCTTTGTCGTCTTCTAAAAGTGTGATTGTATCTCTGTTGTCCTTGATTTGGAGTAGTGAAATTGCTTTGGAAAGTTGAATATCTTCAAATTTCTTCACACGCTCAATTGTAGCCTTCAAATCCGTACCTGGGATAGTGGACTGTGGGCTTGCATTAGCATAAGGGGAGCTACTAACATTAGTGGATGGATAGAGGACGGACTATCTGTGTCCAAATGATATTTCTTGTTTTTATGTTTTTCATACATAATATCAACAAGTGCATTCATTTTTTCCTCGTTCTCCGTCCGTCTTCTTCTGCTTGATCGAGACTTGGAAGAAAAACCTACGCCACGTGTTTGTGTAGGTTGTTGAAACGACGTCGCGTGTTGATGTCTTCAAGTGGGACTTGAAAACCTTATGTTCCCCATGTTCGGTCAAAATACGTGTGTGTGATGTCTTCTTGAGGAGGAGAACGTAGTGACTGTTGAGCGTTGAAACCTTCGGTTGTGCCAGAAGTGAAAGCATCGGCACTAGTTGCAATACTGTTACCAAAAATTTGTTCGAGTTCGTTTAAATTCTCTCTCGGCTGTCTCCAATACTTCAAAACCGAGTTGTCGAACTCCTAAAATTAAAAATAAACATAAATTAGTTGCGGTAAAATAGAAATTAAAAAGGATAAAAAGTATTACCCCCACGCGATCGATCCACCAATGTTCGCTTCCACTAATCGTTCTTCGAACATTATCCCATCCTACGTCCGTTTTATTTCTCAAATTGCGCCAAACCGTCTATTTCTTCTTCAGCGCGTCGTATTTGGTCGTAACTTGTTCGACAGTGAACGGTGCCTCGTTCGGAACACCCACTAAAGCCTCGTTCAGTTCTGCCATTATCTTCTTATGGATTCCTTTTTTGGATTGATCGGTAGCTTGATGAGCTTCGGCATCTGTTCGTAAAAATGCAGAATTTGCGTGAGTGGATCAAATTCTTGGGCTACGACGGGAATTTCTCGATACATTTTGTTCGGCCATTTCTGAGACAAAATACGTCAAAAAAACAAGAAAAGAAACAAAACGATATGAACAAAAAACAAAGATAAAATTACCAAAATGCGGTGCTGCTGCGACAAACGCTCGAATTTGTGAACTTGTAGAATGAAAGTGAGTGAGGAGAGTGATAGAGGAAGGGGTTTATATAATAGTTGGGAAATATGGTCGTTGGAGGGAAGACATTTACGTCCGATTCACGTCCGACGCCTCGGACGCGAACGGCTTCTCTTCAACAGTTAAGTTGAACTGGACAAACTTATGGGGCCCACATCCAACGAGTCTGACGCGTCCGACATGGACGCCAACTTCAACTGCCCAGTTCAACATAAAAACGGTATTTAGTATCAATTGAATACTAAATTTGATGTAAAATGATTGTTTGGCTAGAAGTTTAATTGCTATTTTTTAAATTGATTCCTTTAAAATGACTTGCTTCTATTTATTGTATGTCAGTATGTATACACTTTTGATAAATTATTGTTATATAAATAACTAGTTCATTTCGGTTTATTCAAATACTAAATTTTGAACTGTCAATGAATATGACCAAATCATTTTGTTCTACGTAGATAATTTTCATTTTAAATTCACTGTGTAGAGTCATTTGTAGATATTTTATTGGTTATGGATTAAAAGAAAATACTTTTGTCACTTGGTTAAGAAAATTTTAATATATATGTGAATGATTGTTTATGATAATCTATGTAGTGCATTTGAAGTATATGTAATTAAAAATAGAGATTATCTTTAAAAAAATTGTTAATTATTAATGTGTATAAGGGTCTTGTTTATAATTGGCTTTAGGTATCAATTCTCCTAGGACCGGCCCTGGACATTCTCAATATAATAACTAAATTTCATTGAAAATTGTGCGAAATGAATAACCCCTTTTCGTATTTGGTACCGATATATTTATTCTTATTCGTTCAACACACATATTTCTAATGTGAGCTCTACTGCAATTCCCTAATGATGTTTATGCCACATGTATTATATCAGTCTACTTCTATGAGTGGGATTCACATCATGGTTTCCTTTAATGAGATTTTTTCATTTTTGCGTGGATCATGAGGCATATTTTGCAAATAGGCATAGGATGGCTAGATAGTTAACATCTAGCATGGATGCAATGGTGGTTTTAATTATCTGTTGGTCACCGTTGGTAGAGTAAAGGGTATTCCCTGTAAGCAATTATATAATTTGATTATATAACTTATCTCTTATGATGATTTTTTTTTAAATAAAGTAAGCTTTTGATTTTAATTTCTATCGTATATTGTTATATTGGTATATAAAAAATGTTTTAAATACATTTAATGTATGAAGATATAAAATTCTTAGAAAATGTTTTTAATCAATTGCAATTACGAATATGTTCATAACCATGAATATTGAATCGTATCACATAAATAGTTGTCGTTAATTGTTCGTAGTCAAAGTGTGTTGAGAATGGGGTTTCAATACATCTGGGGAAACTAGCGTACGTAATGATCTCTATATAACGGACGATGAATTACTCATGATTATTGAGGAATCAATAGGTTACATATGTGCGATTGTTTAGGATGGTTACAGAACTACTCATCGAGAGTCTTCTATATGTTAGTTATAAAGTTAAATACACAATCTCATATGACGATATGCATTGTCTTTTGACTTGAGAATACTATGAACCTTAAGTGCCGAGACTAAGATTTGACTATGGTTAAACATATGATAACGATGATCGTACTAAGGCCATAGATTGGTATAAGTTGAACAACCTAAAATGTAGATAGGATCTTAATTGGTAGTCAACTTAAGGTCCAAATCTTTTTTTAGAGAAAATTGATTAATGGATAATTGCTATAAAGTTGATCTTTGTAGTTAACTACACATATTATTATAATTTTGATTGATCGTTAACTAAGTTTTATATATTTATATGATATAGTGACGGCGAAGAGAAAAGGCGCAAATATCTCGTTGCTTATGGATGTTGTTGTGACGACCTCCCTCCATCTCTGGCACCCAAACACCACCAATATACAAAGAAATAGTGTAGCAATCGTAGTCAATTGATGAAGGGAAATCGTCAAGGGGTAAAATGATACGATCGATCAAGTAAAACTATAATATATCTCATAGTACATTAACAAAATATAAAATCAAATGTAGATATAAAATGAGCGAGATAGTAGCATAATCAATGAACCATGATCCGAAACATCATCAAAGTGTAGCATGGTTCGTATGATTGTATATCATAAAATATATATGATTTTATGCATCTTGAATACATCACAAACTATATAATATAAAACTATCTCCGTATACAATAAAGTGCTGATAATCCCATAGCACTGAACAACAGAATAAATAGTGGTAGGTCCATAATAATAACAATGATAATAATATACGAGTAAGCGTAAGCTTCCTGCTATCCTCTACATAGCTCCGTGTGCTATCATTATACATGTCTATCAATCTACTCATTTAACAGTACCCGAGAATATAACAAGTAATGCAAATAACCTCGGTTTAAATAACAGTCTGGTATGAGTTATTTATATGCTCAAAACAATATATATAAAGTTAATATATCGTAAATAAGAACAATCGGTATGGAACGTGATACATCGCCTGCTCCTACATCCAATAAGTTAGCACATAAAAATAATATATGCTAATCTACACTCATTAGTATGGGTGTACTACTCTATCTAAGTACATACTAGGTTTTCGTGGTATTAGACTCAATAATATCTACATCACGTAGACAACCATAACAACCATCAAACATTAAAAAATCAAAGCATCTCTCATACTCACAATGTATTTTGATATATGATAACATAATGACCAACGTCGTAAGTTCAACGACTACTCAACATTGCAACTTCAGCAATGCTTGAATCTTTGCCCACTTAGACGACTAGGACATAGACCAACTCAGATGTTACGAAGATACAAATCCACTTAGAAGATCCACAGTGAGCGTCCATGCCTACTCCTTTTTTAAAAGCATACACCAAAACCTTTGGTCATCAACAATCCCTTGGCATATGTATAGATGATAGAACCTTCTTGTTCCACTCCACAAGTAATCATCATACAGACCATGCCTTCTTAAATGATTTGTAACACCCCACAAATTTTATGTTAGTTAATTTTTATAATTAGTTAGTTGCCAAAATGGAATTTGTGCAGACGGGGAATTTGATGGAATTTGTGCAAACGATGGATTTGATCATGAAACCTGCACCATTGCGTTCGTTGTGAAACTCCGAGCAACTTTCCTATTTGAAGTTTCACAATCGGAGCTAAGAAGAAGAGACGGACGAAAAACGAATTCAGAACGAAAATAATTCGATATAATTAGTTAACGTTTATAATTAATCACCCAGGTCTACAGGCCGATCCATTAGTGGGATCAGTTGATCACTAACGGTCGAATGGTGACCCATAGATGGTCGACCGTTGGGCGTGTGGCGGATAGGGTTTGACTAGGTCACAACGGTCCAGATTTAATATAATCAATCGTACGGCTGTGGTTGATTTTAACGCCTATAAATTCATGATTTTAGCGCCTATATATTTCCATGCGAAGTATGCGGGATATAGTAGTTGGAATATTTTCAGTTTTTGAAATCGTTGAAGGCTGAAGCAGTATAGGCCCGAAGTACTGCAAATAGCGGAGGGATGGTTCGTAAAGCCACACGATAAGGTTTGGCACCGCCGTGATGAAGACAAGAAATTTTCTTGGAACATGTCAAATCAAAGGAGACGACATGAAACGGTTGTTATTAATATTTAATCCGACACTAATTGGGTTTAGGTTCTACCAACGCCCAGAGCCCGTCTAGCGGTTGGCCACCTAGTGGTAAATTTAGAGCAGTCTACTAGTTAACAAGTTTTGACACTACTTAAACCTAGAACACGGCTGTAAAATTCACGTCTGAATTCCTCCACTTTCATTCTTTCGTTCCTCCTTCCTCAACCAGTCGAACCCAATCTACATCCTCCTCCCTTCTGCAAGTAGCCTTGCCTCCTCCCACTAGCGCCAATTTTTGCGCATTAGACCTTGCCCCACCAGCACTTCAGATCTAAACCTTATTTCTTCCATCCAACCACTTCTTAGGCCATAACACCTTCCCACACTGCCGGTTCTTTCTTGCGCCATCTTGATCTCACTCCTTGAGAGGCCGCTTGGCAGGACCGGAATGAGCAAAAGGTTACGCCGCCTTTTGGGCTGAAGAAGCTTTTCGTCACGCTAGGACTAGCATCGATTCTCCACTTCGTGACCATTGAGCAGGAATATTATCTACGCTGCATCCGCCTTTTCGATGCCCAGTTGGCATAGAATTTCGATGGAGGCAACAGTTTGATTCATTCGGAGGTGAAGGATGTCGAGATTGAGTTGACATATGGGGATCTCGCTGAAATTTTGGAGGTTTCCATGGAGGACACGGACTTGGATGATTTAGAAGTGACCGACCAAGAGCTTTTGCAGCGGATCTTTTCCCAAGATGTTTGTGTTTGAAAGACAAATAATCTACATCTGATTGCCTGTCTAGTTGTGCGCATCATTCAGCACAACATCATTTCAAAGTTAGGAAGTTACGACCGGATTTATCCTATGATGCGGAAGACTACCTGTGCTATTATTGGCGGCATCGCCGTTAATTGGATCTGCACCCTTCTGGTTCATTTTACCGATAAAGGAGTCGGCACTCCACGGAGTTACTTTCCACACTGTCACTTATTCATTTTTGGCTTTAGGCAATACTGGTGAATCTTCATGGAGAAGCAATTTAGAAGAAGGTTTCTTCTGCCATCGATAGATCCTCCCTTAGGAAGATGCGATTTTGAAGCCGCCAGCAACACTAGCAGCGCCAACGACACAAGATTGGGTATAGAGCTTCCATGCTACGACCATTCTAGGGTAGGGGCAATGGCTCGAGCTGCAGAGCAAGACGTCTCGTAGTCTGCAGGTAGTGTTTTAGGATTTTTGGTGGTGTTGTATTTTCCCTTCCAGCATTTGTTCTTTTCTTTTATATTGTTGGGTTGTAACTGTTAGTTGTCTCTTCTTAAGACGCGCACGATATTATGAGATGAATTTGTATTTATTTATTGTGTTATTGTTTTCAAATATATGAACCGTTCTTATATGTTTGTTTGGAAGAAATAATATAAATATGGAAATCTCATCGAGGACAGTTAACTAACAATAAAATGCAATATAAGACTGAAAGTTTTAAATAGATAGAAATTTTAGCAAGTGGAGAACATGTTCAATTGTTTTGGATTCACAGGTCATTGTTTATGTTCCTTAAAAGATAAAAAAAATTATTAACGGAGTATGCCGGCATTTTTAAATAAAATATCAAGTTTGATATGTTAAGGTTAGTTGTTGAATTTTAGAATTGGACTTATACGTTTAGCGCTTAATCGACTTTCGATTATGCTGAAACATGGATTCAATTATCAAAATTTTTGAAACAGAAAAATTTTTGAAAAGTTTTTCTTGATTTAAAAAGTCTCACTTGAAAAAAAAGAGAAGTTTTGGTTTTTAAGTTACTTTTGGTGCTCAAATGATTTTTATAATTTTTACCCAGATTTGATTTCAAAGGAAAATTTGCTTCAAAATATTTTGGGAATTTATTTTTCAAGCAACGCGCAGATTTTAAAAGAGAAAAAGTTTTTATGAAGTTTTTGACCTTGAAGGCCATATGCTAAGTATAGAGAAGAGAAGATAGAATAGAAATGCGAATTTAGTGGTGCTTTAGGATCGACGATACGACAAAACGCAAATGATAATAAAGGAAATCTTGTTTTAGTTTAGGAATTTCTACTTCCATACCTTATCGATGATGCGCATGAGTCTATTTTTGAACTCAATTCCATTTTAGAGCTTGAAAATAAGCCTTCTTATGCATTTTGTAGTGAAAAATTTGGAGTAAATTTGGGACAGTGGGGAAATTTCATTGTACTATAGGAATAAAAAGCTTATAAAGTGGTAAGAATGTTAAATTCTCCACTTAAATTTCTTTTTCTTGGCATATGAGTAACAGTTAGAAAGAAGTTTTTCAACGCATTAGATTTTTGGATGGTATGTATTGGATGCAAAATTGGTTGCGCCATGCTTCAATTCATAGGAGTATGTGGATTTTTGGAGGAAAAAGGATTTTCAAATTTTGCATACACATAGAATTGCAAGTATTTAGCTGTTTGTATCATATTTTCAAAAATGTTTTTCAAAGAATTGCATTCACGTAGTAGGGCTCGATTTAGAATCATTCTGCGTACATGTTTTATGTGTTTTATGTGTGATGATATGGTAATGCACTATGCACTTGTGCATATTTTATTGCAAAATTGGATGTACACAAATTGGTTGTGTAGCTTAGCATAAGCGTAGAGAATAACCATGACTTAGTCTTTGGTATAAATTTCAGGACGAAATTCTTTTAATGGGGAAGAATATAACACACGTAGTTAATTTTTATAGTTAGTTAGTTACCAAAATTGAAATTTGTGCAAATGATGGAATTTGACCATGAAACTTGCACCATTGCGTTCGTGGTGAAATTCTAAGCAACTTTCATGGTTGAAGTTTCGTGATCAGAGCTAAACAAAGAAGTTATGGACGAAAAATGAATTTGGAATGAAAATAATTTGATATAATTAATTAACATTTATAATTAATCGTCCGGGCTCATATATCGACCTATTATTAGGGCCAGCCGACCACTAGCAGTCGATTGGTGAATCATGGGCGGTCAACTGCTAGGCGTATAGCGGCTAAGGTTTGTCTAGGCCACAACGACCCGGATTTAATATAATCAATCGTGTGGGGTTGATTCCAGCGTTTATAAATTCAGGCCTGCCCTCTTCTTCATTCTCATATTTTTCTGGAAAAAGCAGCGAGGCTCTTCCATTTTCTTGACTATTTTTATAAATTATATTATATTTATATATACATATACAGATTGGAGAAGAGCAAAAATTAGCAAGAAAAGGAAGAGAATCAACCTACAATACGCGTATTCGAGGTAAATCTATATTTGTATATTCATATCTATATTTTTATCCCATTTAACCCAATTCTCTTCTCGGATCTGAAATCCTAACATATGTATATTCCTCTTTGTATACGTATTTTATGGATTTAAAGGAAGATGGAGTTGAATAAGAGGTTTTATTCAGATATGGAGATTTGGAACACTTCTAAATGGTGAGTGAGAAATTTTATATATTATTATAATATGGAAATTATCCGTTGGTATTTATTTGATTCCTATGCCTACATGGATAATTGTATATGAGTTGTAAGCAACAAATTGAATATAATTTGAAATTAATAAACATTGCCTACATATTCGTGTTTATTAATTGATTTAGAATTCTTTACAACCTGTTCTGGAAATCCAGTCCCAAAAGCATGAATTTAGAATGTTGATTTGGATGAAGTTTATTGTAGATCTGAAATAGGCTGTATAATATTGTTACAAAATTAGATTATTACCCTAATCTTGTTGGAATGTAGATCATCTATGTTGGGATTGTTGCAAGTTAGATCTGTTTAATATTTATAAATTAGTTTGATTTATCCTTTGTTTAGAACTAATTTATTGGAATTATAAGGATAATATTTTTAGATATAATTCCAACAATTGAATGTGGAAATGAATATTCTAGTAAAGATGTATAACTAGAATTTATTTGACAAAAGTAAATAATTATACGTGTTTTACTGTGCTTATAATAATTAAAAATAAAAATTAACTAATAATGATGATTACACGTGATATTCCCTTTTAGTATAATCAATTAATGTGTTGAAGAAATAGGAAAGGAAATTTAAAAGGTTGTAACCCCAATAAATTTGTAATAAATGGAAATAAATTTGGGAGTTGCAATATAATAATAAGGTAAATGGATTAATGAGAGTGATAAATAAGTGAAGTTAAAACCTATGAAATAGTTAGAAAAGATTACTAATTGGATATTAGTGAACATATAAATGTCTTAGGAAATGTCCTTAGGATGATATTCATTTATCTTGGACAAGTTGACATTTAGGGAAAATCAATTAAAAGGGGAATTGGTTAGTAATTAAATATTTAAGGTAATTATATAGTATTAAATAAGAAAAGGGGATTCGTAAGCTAAGTCCAATATTCAACTTGGAATAATAAATAAATAAGGTTTAAAAATAATTAAGACTAGGATACTATGGCTTAAAGATAAAAATAATAATAAGCTTGGGCTAAATAATTAGACTTAGTGGGTTGGAAATGCGAGGTCAGTAGAGTTTCACAATAGAAGTTTACCCTTCACTTAGAGGCTACTAGCAGTTGTGTATACTTGTTATTGATGTGAGTTATTTCAAACTATAGAATTCGAATAAATGACTGTTAATGCAGAATATGAAGAAATTCTTATATAGCCTAATCAATTGACCGGTGAGATATGTATATATACACATGAGTGTGGTAAATATGGTTAATTCATAGAGATATCTCATATGGTAAGTACTTAGTGATGCACGATGTTAGTCCTAAATTCTATAGAGTAAATCTGACCAGCTAATTTGGCTATCAGTTCCCACGAATAGTCGGACTAATATGAGACGTCATTGTGAGTATATGTCATAAAGCGAAAGACATGCTTTTAAGGCTTGAGATATTAAGTGGTTATTTGAGGGTCCACCTCTTTCCTTAATTAGAAAAGTATTAAATGGTCAGTATATGCGGTTAAGAGCGATAGAGAATATCTCGAGAGGGTCCGCTTCAATTTTGAGGTCTTAAGTGACTGTTATAGGTTTCGCCTCTTTCCTATAAAGAAGTATTAAGTGGCTAAGCAAGATTCCAAGCAATGTCAGCTAGATTTACCATTGGGGAGTTCGCCTGGGGTTAGGTATTAAATGGCGGGGCCTACCTCAATCGAGGTCTTAAATGGTCGTGAAGTTTGCCTAGTCCTTTTATATAGGTATTAAGTGACTTGGGTACTTTCTCTCACATAGCTATTATGGATGATAGATGTGTTAGTTGAGGATATCTCGAGGAGGGTCTGCTTCGGGTTTGAGGTACTAAGTGACTGATGTAGGATTCGTCTCTCTCCTATAAAGAAGTATTAAGTGTCCCAGTGAGATTCCAAGTAATGTCAACTAGATAGTATTAGTGAGGAGTCCTCCTTAGAGTTAGGTATTAAATGACAAAGGCCTATCTAGAACATAGGCATTAAATGGTCAAGGGTCTGCCTAGTCCTTATTAATAAGGTATTAAGTGGCTTGGTACTGTCTCTCATATGGCTAAGATTTTAAAGATAATAGATGAGTTAGTAGTATGGCTATTATATATTATAAAGCCATAAATAGTGGTCAAAGGTCTTTATAGCTTGTTTCAACAGACAATAATGACGATACTAGGAGCCTGCTTCATATTTGGAAGTATTAAGTGGCTAATAGACTTATGTAAGTTTTTTGTACCTTGGGAAGGGTAGGTAGGTGAACTGTGCTAGGTAGGAATATCATGTATGCAATATGAGGTTAAGTGGGCTAACCTTAAAATAATAGACATAACAATTAAATGGAAACCAGTCAGTATAAATTTATGTTACGGACACTGTATAGATTTTTTGGTCACCAGAAAGTTGTTCTGACCTCCTCCTCATTACAACCCATATGATAGATTTAGAGGACCATGTCACTGGAGTTGGATGTGATTGATTATTGGAGAAGTCTTCTTTTCTCTCATGCTCGATGCTGATGTGGCAATTTGATATCCAAGGAATACCGTTAATTCCAAGGTAGTAGTCATAGCCAGTATTTATATCCTATTATCATTCCCGCTATGAGTTTAGATTTTATCAATCTCTGATAATACTCATGTTTATTTGCAGGTACCAAATCAACGATCTATCCTCCAATGGAATTGGGTTTCAATTTTTGTTGAAATTTAGGCATATTAAAGTATGGGTTGTTACATTTAGTATCGGAGCCTAGGTTAGTCGATCACAGGAATTAGGATAAATTGAGAGAATGTATTCGTACTTTCCTATCTATTATTATAATTTCATGCTAAGAATTCGACTATAGAAGTAGTTGTAGTTCTACTCCTAAAGATGGGAAAAACAACTATGGGTGGAAATATATTAGAATTAAGATTTTCACGTTGACTCTGAATTACACCTAGGAGTGTTGGCGATGCATAAGGCGCTGATAAAGAAGAGCATGAGTACGACATATGGCAGAATCCTGAAGACTGGAGGGTGTTCGACTTGATGGTTGAGGTACTAGCTACCTTGTGATTTTGAATTTTGATGATGACTTGCAGTCGAAGATAAACAATTATTCCAGATAAATGGAAAATATAATGTATGTTGCAAATATCCAAGAACCAGTTTTGGCAAAAGAATGTCCATCTATCACCTTTGGATGGCAAACCGGATTTTTATTTGAAGAGTTGAAACCAATTCCTCAGTCTAAACCTATGAGAGAATTTTATATATTGGAAACGCCTTAGATTATGGAAAAATGGTTTTCCAAGGATTTGTTTTTAGAAATTTTGTTTTCAGAAGTTTCAAAATTTTAATTTCAAAGAAGCATTTATACGACTAAGTTTGGTCATGTTATCAAAATTTTGACTTAAATAGAAGTAGTAGTTAGAACATTTTTGGGTTTTTGAAATCGTTGAAGGCTGAAGCAATATAAGCCAGAAATACTGGAAATTGCGGAGGGATGGCTCGGAAAGCTAGACGGTAAGCTTTGGCACCGCCGTGATGAGGACAGAAAATTTTCTAGGATCATGTCAAATCAAAGGAGACGACATGAAATAGCTGTTATTAATATTTAATCCGACCCTAGTTGGGTCCAGGTTCTACCAACGTCCAGAGCCCGTCAAGCGGTTGGCCACCTAGCGCTAAATCTATGGTAGTTTGCTAGTTAACGAGTTTTGACACAACTTTAACCTGTAACACGACTGTAAAAGTTGCGTCCGAATTCCCTTAGTTTCATTATTTCATTCCTTCTTCCTCAACCAGTCGAACCCGATCTACATCCTCCTCCTTCTCCAAGTAGCCTTTCCTCCTCCCACTTGTGCCATTTTGTTTCGCGTTAGACCTTGCCCCACCACCACTTTAGATCTAAACCTTATTTCTTCCATCCCACCACTTTTTAGGCCATAACACTTTTCCACATTGCCGGTTCTTCCTTGCGTCATCCTGTTCTCACACCTTGAAAGGCCGCTTGGCTAGACCGGAATAAGCAAAAGGTTTCACTGCTTTTTGGGCTGAAGAAGCTTTTCGTCGCGGCAGGACTTGCACCGATCCTCCACTTCGTGACCTTTGAGCGGGAATGATACCTATGCTGCATCCGCCTTTTCGATGCCCAGTTGACGTAAATTTCGATTTAGAGGCAACAGTCGGAGGTGTAGGATATCGAGATTGAGTTAACATATGGGGATCTTACTGGGATTTTGGAGGTTTCCATTGAGAATGCGAACTTGGATGATTTAGAAGTGACCGACCTAAAGCTTTTGCCGTGGATCTTTTCCCAGCATATCGGTGTTTGGAAGACGGATAATCTACATTTGACTGCCCATCTGGTTGTGTGCATCATTCAGCACAACATCATTCCAAAGACGGGAAGTTACGACCGGATTTATCCTATGGCGCGGAAAACCACCTATACTATTATTGGCCACATCGCCGTCAATTAGACCCACACCCTTATGTTTCATTTTATCGGTCAAGGAGTTGGCACTCCACAGAGTCACTTTTCGCATTGTCACCTATTCATTTTCAGCTTTAGGCAATACGAGTGAATCTCGATGGAGAGGCAGTTTAGAAGAAGTTTCCTTCTGCTATCGATAGATCCTCCTTTATGAAGATGCAATTCCGAAGCCGCCACCAGCAGTGCCAGCGACACGAGATTGGGTGTAGAGCTTCCATGCTACGACCATTTAGTAGTAACGGTAGTGGCTCGAGCTTCAACTACGGAGCAAGATGTCTCGTAGTCTGTAGGCAGTGTTTTAGGATTTATGATGTTGTTGTATTTTTCCTTCCAGCATTTGTTCTTTACTTTTAGGTTGTTAGGTTGTAACTGTTAGTTGTCTCTTCTTAAGACGCGCACGATATTATAAGATATGTTTCTATTTATTTATTGTTTTATTGTTTCCAAATATATGAATTGCTCTTATATTTATGTTTGGAAGAAACAAAGTAAATAAGGAAATCTCATAAGGACGGTTAACTAAAAATAAAATGTAATATGAGACTAGAAGTTTTAAATAGATAGAAATTTTAGTAAGTGGAGGACATGTTAAATTGTTTTGGAATCATATCATTGTTTATGTTCCTTAGAAGATAAATTTTTTGAATTACTGAATATGCCGACATTTTTAAATAAAATATCAAAATTTATGGGTTAAGGTTAGTTGTAGAATTTTAGAATTGGACTTATGTGTTTAGCACTTAACTAACTTCCAACTACGCTGAAATATGCCTTGAATTATCAAACTTTTTGAAAAGGAAAATATTTTGAAAAGTTTCTCTTGGTTTAAAAAGTCTCGCTTGCAAAAAAAAGTTGCGGTTTTTAAGTTATTTCTGGTGCTCAAATGATTTTTACAAATTTTTCCCAGATTTGATTTTAAAGGAAAATTTGCTTCTAAATATTTTGGGAGTTTAATTTTCAAGCAACGTGCAGATTTGAAAAGAGAAAAAGTTTTTATGAAGTTTTCGATCTTGAAGGCCACATGCTAAGTATAGGAAAGGAAAGATAGATTAGAAATGTGAGTTTTTAGCGGTGCACTAGGATCGACGATACAATAAAACGCAAGCGATAACAAGGAAAAAGCTGTTTTAGTCTTGGAATTTCTACTTTCATACCTTGTTGACGATGCACACGAGTCTATTTTTGGACTAAATTCCATTTTAGAGCTTGGAAATAAGCCTCCTTATGCATAAGTAGTGGAAAGTTTGGAGTAAATTTTGTAGCAATGGGGAAATTTCATTGTACCATAAGAATGGAAATCCTATAGAGCGGTAAGAATATTAAATTCTCCACTTAAATTCCTTTTTCCCAGCAAAGGAGTAACATTTAGAAAGCAATTTTTTGATGCGTTGGATTTTTGGATAGTAGGTATTCGATGCAAAATTTGTTGCGTCATGCTTCTATTCATAGGAGTAGGGCAATTTTTGGATGAAAAAGAGTTTCAAAATTTGCACACTTATAGAATTGCCAGTATATTTAGGATATTTGCATCATATTTTTAAAAATATTTTTAAAAGAATTGCATTCACACAGTAGGGTTCGATTTAGAATCATTCTGCATACATGTTTTATGTGTGATGATACAGTAATGCACTATGTACTTGTGCATATTTAGTTACAAAATTGGTTGTACACAATTTGGTTGTGTAGCTTACAATAAGCGCAAAGAATAACCATGACTTGGTTATTGGTATAATTTTCTTGGACGGATTTCTTTTAAAGGAAAAGAGTGTAACATCCTGCAAATTTTACGTTAGTAAATTTTTATAGTTAGTTAGTTGCTGAAATTGGAATTTGTGTAAATGATGAAATTTGATCGAGAAACTTAAACCATTTCGTTCGTGGCGAAATTCTGAACAAACTTCCATATTTGAAGTTTCGCGATTGGAGCTAAAACGAAGAAGTTACGGATGAAAAAGAATCGAAACGAAATAATTTGATATAATTAACTAACATTTATAATTAATCATCCGGGGCGGTAGGTCGACCTATTATTGGGGCCTGCCGACTACTAGCGGTCGACTGGTGACCTATAGACGGTCAATCGCTAGGTGTATGGCACTAGAGTTTGCCTAGGCTACAATGGCCCAGATTTAATATAATCAATCGTATAGGGTTGATTCTAGCGTCTATAAATTTAGGCCTAGCCCTCTCCTTTATTCTCATATTTTTCTGAATAAAGCAACGAAACTTTGCCATTTTCTCCACTATTTTTCTAAATTGTAAAATATTTATTTATATACACACACATTGGAGAAGAACAGAAATTGGAAAGAAAATGAAGAGAATCAACCTACAATATGTGTATTCGAGGTAAATCTATATTTATATGTTCATATTTTTATTTTTATTCCCATTAACCCAAATCTCTTCTCAGATCTAAAATCCTAATGCATGTATATTCCCCTTTTTATACATATTTTACAGATTTAAAAGAAGATGGAGTTGAATTAAAGGTTTTATTCAGATCTGGAGATTTGGAGCACTTCTAAAAGGTGAATGAATTTTTTTATAGATTATTATAATATGGAAATTATCCAGTTGGTATTTATTTGATTCCTATGCGTAAATGGATAATTGTATATGAGTTGTAGGCAACAAATTGAATATAATTTGAAATTAATAAACATCGCCTACATATTCTTGTTTATTAATTGATTTAAAATTGTTTACAACCTGATTTGGAAATTCAGTCCCAAAAGCAAGAATTTAGAAAGTTGATTTGAATGAAATTTATTGTAGATCTGAAATAGGTTGTATAATATTGTTATGAAATTAGATTATTACCCTAATCTTGTTGGAATGTAGATGTTCTATATTGGGACTGTTGGAAGTTTGATCCATTTAATATTCAAAAATTAGTTTGATTTAACTTTAGTTTTGAACTAATTTATTGGAATTATATGGATAATATTTTTAGATATAGTTCCAAAAATTAAATGTGGAAAAGAATATTCTAGTAAAGGTGTATAACTAGAATTTATTTGACAAAAGTAAATAATTGTACGTGTTTTAATGTGCTTATAATAATTAAAAATAAAACTTTACTAATAACGATGCTTACACGTGATATTCCCTTTTAGGATAATCAATTAATGTGTTAAAGAAATATGAAAGGAGATTTAAAAGGTTGTAATTCCAACAAATTAGTAATAAATGAAAATAAATTTGGAAGTTGCAATATATTGATAAGGTAAATGGATTAATTAGATTGATAAATAAAACAGTGAAGTTAATAACTATGGAATAGTTACAAAAGATTACTAATTGGATATTAATAAATATATAAATGTCTTAGAAATATCCTTAGGATGATATTCATTTATCTTAGATAAGTTGACATTTATAGAAAAGTAATTAAAATGGGAATTAGTTAGAAATTAAATATTTAAGGCAATTATATAGGCTTAAATAAGAAAAGGACATTAGTAAGCTAAGTCCAATGTTCAACTTGGAATAATAAATAAATAAGGTTTAAAAATAATTAAGTCTAGGATATTATGGCTTAAAGATAAAAATAATAATAAGCTTAGGTTAACTAATTGGACTTAGTGGGTTGGAAATGCAAGGTTGATAGAGTTTCGTAATAGAAGTCTGCCCTTCACTAAGAGGCTACCTAAGGTTGTGTATACTTGTTGCCGATTTGAGATATTTCCAACTATAGAATCTGAATAAATGACTGTTATGGCAGAATAAGAAGGAATTCTTATATAGCCTAATCAAACTACCCAGTGAGATGTTTGAGGTATTTAATGGTTGTTTGAGGGTCCGCCTCTTTCCATAATTAGAAAAGTATTAAATAGTCAGTATATGCAGTTAAGATCTGTAGAGGATGTCTCGGGGAGGGTCTGCTTTGGATTTGAGGTCATAAGTGACTGTTATAGGGTTCGCCTCTTTCCTATAAAGAAGTATTAAGTTGCTAAGAGAGATTCCAAGCAATGTCAGCTGGATTGTACCGTTGAGGAATCCGCCTGGGGTTAGGTATTAAATGGTGGAGCGTACCTCAATCAAGGTCTTAAATGGTCGTGAAGTCTGCCTAGACCTCTTATATAGGTATTAAATGGCTTGTGTATTTTCTCTCACATTGCCATTATAGATGATAGATGCGTTAGTTGAGGATATCTCGAGGAGGGTCCACTTTGGGTTTGAGGTATTAAATGACTAATGTAGGGTCTGCATCTCTCCTATAAAGAAGTATTAAGTGTCCCAATGAGATTACAAGCAATGTCAGTTAGATATTGAGGAGTCTTCCTTAGGGTTAGGTATTAAATGACAAAGGCCTACCTAGAACATAGATATTAAATGGCCAGGGGTCTGCCTAGTCCTTGTTAATAAGGTATTAAGTGGCTTGGGTACTGTCTCTCACGTGGCTATGATTTTAATGACGATAGATGCGTTAGTAGTATGGCTATTATATACTATAAAGCCATAAATAATGGTCAAAGGTCTCTATAGCTAGGACCAATAGACCACTGATGACGATGCTAGGAGTTCGCTTCATATTTATAAGTATTAAGTGGTTGATAGACTTACATCAGTATTTCGTACCTTGGAAAGGGTAGGTAGGTGAACTGTGCTAGGTAGGAATATCGTGTGTGCAATATTACGTTAAGTGGGTTAACCTTAAAATAATAGACATAACAATTAAATGGAAACCAATCAATATAAATTTATGTTATGGACACTGTATAGATTTTCAGTCACCAAAATGTTGTTCTGACCTCCTCTTCATTACAACCCACATGATAGATTTAGAGGAACATGTCACTAGAGCTGGGTGTGATTCACTACACCACAAAGGCTAATTAGGCAGTGCTTAGGGCCGTATCAAAAACCATTAGGCATGGCCATAAGCCGTATCAAAAATAAGCGTGTTTAATCATTAGATACGGCCCAAGACCGTATCTAAATCTCCAATTAGATACGGCCACGGACCGTGTAACAACCCGGTATTGCATACCGACTATTTATCATCTCTGGGCGATTACCTTTCCTAGCTAATGGCTGTTTGGAATTTTAAAACCAGTTTGAAACTCTTTTGAAAAACCTGTTAAGTGTTGATGTGCTTTAAAAATTTAAATAGTGGTCTATTTTTCATTGGGCCGTCAAAATTTACAAAGGCAAATAGCCATTCCCTTTTCAAGCTATTCAACCCGTTTTCCCCTTTACCATTTTTCTCAGTCGAACCCTAAAAAAAAAAACATTCGAACGAAAAAAAATTAATGGCGGCGTTCGATTCGTTCTTCAATCAAATGGTGGCGGCATTCTCTTCGTCTCGTTCAGTCCTCTTCGAGCAAATTAGGGTTCGCGCACCTCAGCGTTCTGAAGGGAGAAAGAGGAGGGCTTTGGCTGCTCAATCGAGTTCAAGCACTGGCTTCGCTCGATTGCAAGGGTGCTCGACTTCGAATCCACTTCGTGCTACTCGTAGGCAAAGGTGAGTGAAAACTCACATCTAATCCACTCGACTCTGTTGGTTTTCGTTCGTTTCTAGTTAACTCCGATTTATTAGTTTGATTGTGAAAATTTGGGTTTTGTCGAGTTCGACTTCGTTCGATTTTATCTGATGGTTTGGGATTTCAACGTTGGCCATTTTAAATCGATTGCTATGGTATTGAGTTATTCTGTGGCTTTGATTTGTATGGCATTTTGTTGACATGTATTTGCTCCGACTGTTTTCATCTTCCTTGTTGGGCTTCGGCCATTTGATTTTGATTGATGCCGAGATAATTTTCAAACTTGGCTTGATTTTTCTCGATGTCGATTTGATTCGAGATTGCATTGAGTTATTCTGTGGCTTTGGTTTGTATGGCATTTTGTTGACATGTATTTGCTCCGACTGTTTTCATCTTCATTGTTGGCTTCGGCGTCGACTTTGACCTGTAGTTGCCTTCGGCTGTAAACTTGATTTTTGATGTTGGTCTTGTTCAACATTTGCCAGGTTATCCACTGCATCTAGTAGCACTTTGGTATTGTGCAGGTTTTGAATTATTCCTTACCTGTTGCATTCGTATATCACTGTAATTCCATCACTACACTGTTTAATTGCATATAAACGGGAGATCTTTGTTTCATCACTGCATTGCCGTTTCTAGACTGATATTTTTGGAGTCTGCATCTGTTAGTGGTCTGTTGTCTTGTTCAAATGTGATACATTCATTATGTCTTCTTGTATGCCTGTTAGTATGGTTCATCATGTAGATCTTTGTATCAAGTTTTGAACATGGCCAGATTGTTGTGGAGGCTGTTCAATCGAGTCTCATATTTACACTGTCCAGATTCATTCACTGGTCACTGTATACAAGTTCATCATGTAGATCTCTATATGGATTCGTATCTGCAGCGTAGTTGTGGTACACTGAGCATTTCTTCGAGTCAGTTGTAAAGGGATATGCACACCTTTATATCCCACTGTATATCACCTCATATGGTTTAGTTTTAGCCTTTGTATAATTGTTGCTTTGCTTGTGTATTCGTGTTGTTTGGATTTGGAATACTGGGCACTTTACTTGTATCATGTTGTATCCCCACTTCACGTTTAGTTGCTAAATTTCAACTGTCTGGTGCACTGATTTCTGGTCTTCATCTGCATTATGCAGTAGCTTGAGCATTTAGCTTGTTGTATTGGTTATCTCACTGGGTAGTGGTGTATGAACATGGTGCATGGTTCGAGTTGTATCACTTGAAATTTACTATACTTGTGTTGTCACCGCTGCATTTCGTCGCTGAGACTATACTGGTACCGTCCACTGCTTCTAATTGGACCTGCACTGTCCATTGTTGCACTATTTTTGGTTAGCCTTGTATATTTCAGTGAGCTTTTGCATCACTGTATCTCGTGCTTTGTCCCTAGTATCATGTATTGTCCTGTCTCCTTATTTTTGGAGCACTGTTCAGATGCAAGTTGCATATTGTTCCACTTCGATATTAGCTCGGGCTTCTAGCTTGGGAATTTTGTCTCGTGATCTTTCTTACCTGTAGCATGCTCGACTTTGGCATTTCTTCCTATTTGAACTGTTGTTAGACCATGTACATTTGTAGTTGCATTCTGCCCTTGTCCTTGCAACTGTTTGCTACTATAGCTTCATCGTGCTGGTTGCTTCGTATTCGCTTATGTCTGCAGTTGCATGTGCTTTGCAGTTTTTCCCCTTGTCGGGATTTGTTCTTGAATTCACTTGAGTTGAACCCGATTTCGGGGTTTGACCTTGTGATCACTTTTGACTTTCACTGAGCTTTTGTGTATCTCTTGCGATAGTGGCGAGGCAGTACACGCGTGCGTGTACTGCAGCCCTATCAGATTTGACAGTTTTAAATTGATTTAGTCGATTTGATAAATTGTTTATTGATCTCTGTGATGATTTAAATCTGCTGATTTTTGTTAAACACTGTTAAGTGTTATATTGATCGTTATCCGGTTTCTTTGTTTAAAGAATCGGGTGGACGGGAATTATTGTGACCGTCGTCTATTTAAATTATTACTGCCTATATGCACTAATAAACTGGTTTGAATTAGACTGACCTGGGTATTATTTTCTTTTGAATGTATTACTCGGGTCAGACCCGAGTATTTCAGGTTGTAGATTTCTTTCTTTGAGTTGCTGTTCGGGATTGAAGACTTTTCACATCTTCTGAAGTTGTCAGTCATTTTGTAGTAGTCGTGTCATTGTATAGAATGATATGTATCCTTGTATATTAGTCGATAATGTACTTGTATATATAACTTCTAGAGTCGACAGTTGTAGTTGTATCATATGTATAGTGTCAACTATGTATTAACTGACATCAGTTATATATATATGAGACTTTTGTTTTTATCTGTGTTCCGCATTTATATTATCTGTGTTATTGTTATATCTAATGTCCTAAACTATTATGAACTATCGTAGTTTGTTTTATACTGATAGTTGGATATGTCGATGGGAGTAAATAAATAATAGATGAAAAATAAAAAGTATATACCACTCCTATCGAGATAACCAATATTAGTGTAAGGCCAATTACGGATGGTCGCTCCTATCCAGCCTTATTCTTCGTAATAATAGACAGTATTTCTTTTAATACTCTTTGTTATCATGAGCATAGAGGTGGGGCGTCACAGTTGGTATCAGAGCTTGGGGTTTATGGACATAATATAAAACATAACTGGGATGGAACATATGTTACAACTATTGGTCGATGTTTTATCTGTGAATTGAGTCAAAACTAATGTTTTGAAATTTTGATGAAATTTTTAAATAACTTTATTTAAAAATAATAGTGAAATTGTGTTCTGATGATTTGATTGATTTGGGTTCTGTTTATCAGAGTGCGCAGCGGAAACAGTGAAACTGTCTTCGCTGAGTACAACTGATAATCTTTTTGATTTAAGAATCAAAATACGAAATTGATATGAATTCCAATTGTTGTTTACATAGCTGTAATTATTTGTTTCTTTGAGAATTTCGAATCCAAATTGAGGATTCGAAGAAATTGCAGATATGTGATTTTTGTTGAAATTTCCGCTGGCTTTCTTTTGTACTAATCATCTATTGATTAGATTTTGCTGTTTTGAATTGTCTTCATTGAAGATACCTTCGAATGGTTTCTTTGTTCATTCTGTAGTACGCGCAAAAATTTGAATTGCGCGTTACTGCATTTATTTTTGCGTTGAACCGATGCTTGGTTATGAAACGTATTTTGTTGCCGTTATTTTTATAACGGGATTTTTACACCAATGCTGAATTTTTGAGGCACGGTGTTTTGTTGACAATTTTAATGAATGAAAATTCACTGATGTCACATTTTGATGTGAATTCTTTTGATGAGATATTTGATGTTTTAAAATTACTGTCGCTTTGACTTCAGTAACAGCCCAATTTTTAAAAGTGGATTTTCAAGCGGTTATTCCGCAATACTGATGTGTAACCGTTTTACGGTATTTTTAGAAGCACAATTTCCTTATCGAAATTGTTACTGATTTGCTGCTTTAATCACGTGATTGGAAAAATCGTTTTAAAATGAAAATTGTTTTATAAATTTTTAATAGTTTGCGTTTTCAAAAGAATGAGAAAGCGACTTAAACGATTCAGCAAAATCGAGGATTATGACCCCTTTCTTTTACTGTTTCGCTTAACTCCGGACTTGTCCAGTTGAGAATGCGAATTGTTATTTTTGCAAAATAAATAAAATTGTTTTCAAAAATTTTACAGTTTGCGATTTCAAAAGAATGAGGAAGCGATTTAAACGTTTCTGCAAAATCGAGGACTATGACCCCTTTCTTTTACTGATTCGCTTAATTCCGGACTTGTCCGTTTGAGAATGTAAAGTGTATTTTTACGAAATACACAATTTTGCACTTTCAAGGAAACGAAGAAGAGATTTAAACGATTTAGCAAAAGTGCGGAGTATGGAACCACACTTTTACTTTTTCGGTTAATTCCGGACTCGTTAATTGAATATCTGCTGTTTTGATGATTTTGATGAATTTCACACTTTCAAGGAAACGATGAAGAGAATCAAACGATTTAGTAAAACACGTGGTATGGGACATGTGCGTTTGCTATTTCGGTTAATTCCGGACTCGTTAATTGAAATATTTGATGCTTTCGTGTGCTTTCGAGCCACTATGATGGACCTTCGGGTCATATGATGGACCTTCGGGTCATATGATGGACCTTCGGGTCAAATACCAGTACTAGACCTTCGGGTCACTCTGCGGACCTTCGGGTCAATCTGATGGGCGCCAAAATTATGTTGAGTACTTGGTAGGCTTCGGCCATTTGTTGATGCACGTGCGGCGAATTAAAAACTCGCCATCTGATGGGATCGATCCAAGCTTTTATGTTGATTTTCTAGTCTTCTTAATTGATTTCTAGATATTTGTTGTTTCTAATTATCGCTTGAGATAATTAGATATTTGTTGTTTTTAATTATCGCTTTTGATAATTAAATATTTGCTGATTTCGAATTTAATTATCACTTTAGATAATTAAATATTTGTTGATTTGAGATTTAATTATCGCTTTTGATAATTAAATATTTGTTGATTTGAGATTTAATTATCGCTTTAGATAATTAAATATTTGTTGATATGAGATTTAATTATCGCTTTTGATAATTAAATAATTGCTGATTTCGAATTTAATTATCGCTTTAGATAATTAAATATTTGTTGATATGAGTTCTGATTATCGTTTTTGATAATTAGATATTTGTTGTTTCTAATTATCGCTTGTGATAATTAGATATTTGTTGATATGAGTTCTGATTATCGTTTTCGATAATCGGATATTTGTTGCTTTTAATTATCGCTTTAGATAATTAAATATTTGTTGATTTTAGATTTAATTATCGCCTGAGATAATTAAATAATTGTTGAATTGTTGTTTTAATTATCGCTTTAGATAATTAAATATTTGTGCTTTGAGATTTAATTATCGCTTTAGATAATTAAATATTTGTTGATTTTAGATTTAATTATCGCCTGAGATAACTAAATAATTGTTGAATTGTTGTTTTAATTATCGCTTTAGATAATTAAATATTTGTGCTTTGAGATTTAATTATCGCTTTAGATAATTAAATATTTGTTGATTTTAGATTTAATTATCGCCTGAGATAATTAAATAATTGTTGAATTGTTGTTTTAATTATCGCTTTAGATAATTAAATATTTGTGCTTTGAGATTTAATTATCGCTTTAGATAATTAAATATTTGTTGATTTTAGATTTAATTATCGCCTGAGATAATTAAATAATTGTTGAATTGTTGTTTTAATTATCGCTTTAGATAATTAAATATTTGTGCTTTGAGATTTAATTATCGCTTTAGATAATTAAATATTTGTTGATTTTAGATTTAATTATCGCCTGAGATAATTAAATAATTGTTGATTTGTTGTTTTAATTATCGCTTTGGATAATTGAATATTTGTTGCTTTGAGGTTTAATTATCACTTTAGATAATTAAATATTTGTTGATTTCGAATTTAATTATCGCTTTAGATAATTAAATATTTGTGAATTAGAAATTTGATTATCGTTTGTGATGATCGAATATTTGTTAATTTGAGAAATTTGATTATCGCTTGGGATAATCAAATATTTGTTAAATTTAAAATTTGATTATCATTTTGATAATTGAATGTTCGTTGATTTGAGAAATTCAATTATCGTTTTGATGATTGAATAATTGCGACTTTTGAGATCTGAGCTTCGTCTTTTTCTCTGGTGATTCAGGTGAGTAATTTGATTTACTCACATCCAATTCGTGCTCTGTATAGGATTTCTGCTATGTTTTTCTTCTCTTTTAGTTGCTGGAACTCGATTGTTCTTGCTTTTGTTAGTCGTCTGATTTTGATCCCTGATTCCCACGATGTTGATTCTTTTGATTTGAAGCAGTCGAACCTTTTGATTTCTTATCTAATACTTCCCCGCTGACGCTTGCTTGGCTTGTTCATTCGACATTGCCATGCTCATATGGATGTTACATTTTGTCCATTTATTCCCTATGATTGCGTGGACGCAATTTCTTTGATAATTGTGTTCTCAATCCTTATTTTTCTAGCATAATTAGTTTAGGTTAGAAGAATAATTGTTATAGACAATCTTGATTAGGAAAATTGCGGGGACGCAATTTTTATAAGGAGGGGAGTCTGTAACAACCCGGTATTGCATACCGACTATTTATCATCTCTGGGCGATTACCTTTCCTAGCTAATGGCTGTTTGGAATTTTAAAACCAGTTTGAAACTCTTTTGAAAAACCTGTTAAGTGTTGATGTGCTTTAAAAATTTAAATAGTGGTCTATTTTTCATTGGGCCGTGAAAATTTACAAAGGCAAATAGCCATTCCCTTTTCAAGCTATTCAACCCGTTTTCCCCTTTACCATTTTTCTCAGTCGAACCCTAAAAAAAAAAAACATTCGAACGAAAAAAAATTAATGGCGGCGTTCGATTCGTTCTTCAATCAAATGGTGGCGGCATTCTCTTCGTCTCGTTCAGTCCTCTTCGAGCAAATTAGGGTTCGCGCACCTCAGCGTTCTGAAGGGAGAAAGAGGAGGGCTTTGGCTGCTCAATCGAGTTCAAGCACTGGCTTCGCTCGATTGCAAGGGTGCTCGGCTTCGAATCCACTTCGTGCTACTCGTAGGCAAAGGTGAGTGAAAACTCACATCTAATCCACTCGACTCTGTTGGTTTTCGTTCGTTTCTAGTTAACTCCGATTTATTAGTTTGATTGTGAAAATTTGGGTTTTGTCGAGTTCGACTTCGTTCGATTTTATCTGATGGTTTGGGATTTCAACGTTGGCCATTTTAAATCGATTGCTATGGTATTGAGTTATTCTGTGGCTTTGGTTTGTATGGCATTTTGTTGACATGTATTTGCTCCGACTGTTTTCATCTTCCTTGTTGGGCTTCGGCCATTTGATTTTGATTGATGCCGAGATAATTTTCAAACTTGGCTTGATTTTTCTCGATGTCGATTTGATTCGAGATTGCATTGAGTTATTCTGTGGCTTTGGTTTGTATGGCATTTTGTTGACATGTATTTGCTCCGACTGTTTTCATCTTCATTGTTGGCTTCGGCGTCGACTTTGACCTGTAGTTGCCTTCGGCTGTAAACTTGATTTTTGATGTTGGTCTTGTTCAACATTTGCCAGGTTATCCACTGCATCTAGTAGCACTTTGGTATTGTGCAGGTTTTGAATTATTCCTTACCTGTTGCATTCGTATATCACTGTAATTCCATCACTACACTGTTTAATTGCATATAAACGGGAGATCTTTGTTTCATCACTGCATTGCCGTTTCTAGACTGATATTTTTGGAGTCTGCATCTGTTAGTGGTCTGTTGTCTTGTTCAAATGTGATACATTCATTATGTCTTCTTGTATGCCTGTTAGTATGGTTCATCATGTAGATCTTTGTATCAAGTTTTGAACATGGCCAGATTGTTGTGGAGGCTGTTCAATCGAGTCTCATATTTACACTGTCCAGATTCATTCACTGGTCACTGTATACAAGTTCATCATGTAGATCTCTATATGGATTCGTATCTGCAGCGTAGTTGTGGTACACTGAGCATTTCTTCGAGTCAGTTGTAAAGGGATATGCACACCTTTATATCCCACTGTATATCACCTCATATGGTTTAGTTTTAGCCTTTGTATAATTGTTGCTTTGCTTGTGTATTCGTGTTGTTTGGATTTGGAATACTGGGCACTTTACTTGTATCATGTTGTATCCCCACTTCACGTTTAGTTGCTAAATTTCAACTGTCTGGTGCACTGATTTCTGGTCTTCATTTGCATTATGCAGTAGCTTGAGCATTTAGCTTGTTGTATTGGTTATCTCACTGGGTAGTGGTGTATGAACATGGTGCATGGTTCGAGTTGTATCACTTGAAATTTACTATACTTGTGTTGTCACCGCTGCATTTCGTCGCTGAGACTATACTGGTACCGTCCACTGCTTCTAATTGGACCTGCACTGTCCATTGTTGCACTATTTTTGGTTAGCCTTGTATATTTCAGTGAGCTTTTGCATCACTGTATCTCGTGCTTTGTCCCTAGTATCATGTATTGTCCTGTCTCCTTATTTTTGGAGCACTGTTCAGATGCAAGTTGCATATTGTTCCACTTCGATATTAGCTCGGGCTTCTAGCTTGGGAATTTTGTCTCGTGATCTTTCTTACCTGTAGCATGCTCGACTTTGGCATTTCTTCCTATTTGAACTGTTGTTAGACCATGTACATTTGTAGTTGCATTCTGCCCTTGTCCTTGCAACTGTTTGCTACTATAGCTTCATCGTGCTGGTTGCTTCGTATTCGCTTATGTCTGCAGTTGCATGTGCTTTGCAGTTTTTCCCCTTGTCGGGATTTGTTCTTGAATTCACTTGAGTTGAACCCGATTTCGGGGTTTGACCTTGTGATCACTTTTGACTTTCACTGAGCTTTTGTGTATCTCTTGCGATAGTGGCGAGGCAGTACACGCGTGCGTGTACTGCAGCCCTATCAGATTTGACAGTTTTAAATTGATTTAGTCGATTTGATAAATTGTTTATTGATCTCTGTGATGATTTAAATCTGCTGATTTTTGTTAAACACTGTTAAGTGTTATATTGATCGTTATCCGGTTTCTTTGTTTAAAGAATCGGGTGGACGGGAATTATTGTGACCGTCGTCCATTTAAATTATTACTGCCTATATGCACTAATAAACTGGTTTGAATTAGACTGACCTGGGTATTATTTTCTTTTGAATGTAATACTCGGGTCAGACCCGAGTATTTCAGGTTGTAGATTTCTTTCTTTGAGTTGCTGTTCGGGATTGAAGACTTTTCACATCTTCTGAAGTTGTCAGTCATTTTGTAGTAGTCGTGTCATTGTATAGAATGATATGTATCCTTGTATATTAGTCGATAATGTACTTGTATATATAACTTCTAGAGTCGACAGTTGTAGTTGTATCATATGTATAGTGTCAACTATGTATTAACTGACATCAGTTATATATATATGAGACTTTTGTTTTTATCTGTGTTCCGCATTTATATTATTTGTGTTATTGTTATATCTAATGTCCTAAACTATTATGAACTATCGTAGTTTGTTTTATACTGATAGTTGGATATGTCGATGGGAGTAAATAAATAATAGATGAAAAATAAAAAGTATATACCACTCCTATCGAGATAACCAATATTAGTGTAAGGCCAATTACGGATGGTCGCTCCTATCCAGCCTTATTCTTCGTAATAATAGACAGTATTTCTTTTAATACTCTTTGTTATCATGAGCATAGAGGTGGGGCGTCACAGACCGTATCTAATTGTCGAATTAGATACGGCCATCAACCGTAGACGGCTCTCCAACATTAGCATGATCAGACAACGGATTTTCAGGTTGAAAATGATGAAATATATCTGCATCATTGACTTGATCTTCCATCATAATAGGTTCAGACTCGTCGGAACTTGTGGCATGACTAACTGGTTGTTGTTTTTCCTTCTCTACCCTTTTTTCCCCATGAAAATACAATACAGTATATGATTGGATAAAACCCCATCTAAGAAAATGAAAATGAATGTCATCTAATTTGATCGTCTTCATATTTTTGCACCGAGTGCAAGGGCATAAATACACTCCTTTCTTACCACCATTTTCACCAACAAAACTAATAAACTTCTTCACCCCGTCTACATAGTATGTAGATCTTTGATCAGATTCATTTATCCACTTTTTGTCTATACTGAAAGACATATTGCCTTCCTATATCATATATATTAGAACATTAGACGTAAATATAATATATATATATATAAGTGTATATATAGGACGTACTCCAAAAGTCCCAAGTTTGATTTCATTGGCCTTAATTTTTAAGAGCGTTTATCTGTGTCCATTGGCCTTAAATTTTGATTATTTTCTTTGCCAAGTTATATTATGAATTTATAAGTTAATTTTATGGGAGCATCTCCTTTATTTACTTGAATCATTTTTCGATTTTCTTATTTTTGTTCATTTTAATTTCCATGGTGCTATATTATATAAAAAACGAATTTGTTTTGAAAGGGAAGCAAAAAAATTATAGTACCCTAAGCTTCTACCATTTTCAAATGCAAGGGTGCACGTGAGTCGTTAATTATTCATACTTCGATGTTAAATGATGCCTCTGACATTACTGTAATCGTGAAAAATGCATTGTTTTAATAACCAAGATTCCACCATTTTAGAAAAAAAGATACATAAGACTCATCGGTTATTCTTCCTTAAATGTTAACTGTTGCTTCTACTGAAATTGCCATAAATGCCAATATCCACATGCTACTAGTGTGGGAAGTTTAGCTTTTTTCCCACCGACTCAAAATATTAAAGAACTATGTTTCTAAAGAAAATGCTCTTTATGATATCGCTCTAACTTAGATTGTGTGAACAATGTTGTGAGATGATCTACCCCTTATATACTAAGATTCAAATCTGCTAATTTTTCTTTTTTTTGGATCTGTATATATTCATTTTGAATAGCCAAATCTCCACTTTGTTAAATCTCATAATGGGATGAATTATAAATCATCTTCATACTCGTCAAAATAGAGAGAACAAACTTCCTCAACATACTTATAAATAATAAAATCGTAAAGTTACTACTAATAATAATCAATTAAATCTATATTAGATGCAGGCAAATAGTTATTTTCAAACGGTAATTTGTTTGCACTAAGATACCTATAAATAGTGCATAGGGGTACTCTTACCTATGTAGACCACCAAATTTTATACATGTTAGCAGAATAAGCATATTTCAAGTACCAAATGCGATGATTTGTACAGATAAGAGTATCTATGATATTTCACCAGAGCAACCCTAACAACAGTAAGTCTTATCTATGTGTATGGTGCAATGATCTAATCCATTTTTATTGCGAGACTGATGTATGTTGCTTCAATGATTATGAACAGCTTTTGGACTTATCTGGATATAAAAAGCATCCAAGTAGTAGGCTTGTTAGGGACTTGAAGGGCTGGAAATTGAATTTGGTTTTGGATCCAATGAAGTATTCTTGGTTAATTATCTATGCAATATGTTGTGATTCTAATACGTTTGCAGGTGGATTTATCTTTAATCGTTCAATATTAAAAGATGCAATTTAATAGTTTAACTCAGTTTGAACTGTTTCAAACAAAAAATCAAATAAAACAATGAAAAATACTAGCAAAAGAACACCAGACACATCAGAACTTATTATAGCAGTTTTATCTTAATTGGCCTAATTCCACTTCATCTTTTATTACTGATTTCAATCTAATTACAGCAAGATATACAATGGGAAATCACGGAATTAGCAATAGAATATATGTTGTCTTTAGATTTTGACATTTTGACATTTCGATTCCATCACAATAGCAAACACCAAACTGTTTCCAAAAAATTTGCCATTACAACGGCGCTATTTTGTAGCACCGGAGTAATGTCTATGCATTACCCCTCTCCTGATACTTGGCTTGCGTCATTAACAATAATTTTATCCACTTATACAACAATATCAAAACCATATGCAATGTCAGAACCATATACAATATTAGCACCAAGCTGTAAATCATGCAAGGATAAAAAAATCCAATCATATTGAACCTCTACCAAGTTACATGGTTAATCTACGACTTTATTGAATAAGCCACTTGGTTTTGTTATAATGAATACACGCGAACCCACCCAAATCCAAATTGATTTAAGTTGCACTGTCTGATAGTAAGAAGATGAAAAAAAATGCATAAAACACTGATCCTAGACAACCATATAAGGAACGTAGTTACATAGTGAAATAATTTAAGTGCTATTGTGTTTAAAATCAAGCAGTAGATATTAAGTACATAATAGCATGCACTTGAGGTAATAATACAATGACATGCTATCGGTGAGAAACCACTCAACCAGTTCTGCAAACAAGAATGTGGATTAGATCAATCAATTTCACAAACAGTAATGAGGATGCATTTATTGTTTAGCTAAACTTCTGTTATCAATGAATAAGTCCCTTTATGCTAAACTGTACATAATTTACCGTCCATTGGTAGAATGATCAAATACTTGAAATTTATACAAGACTCATGCCCATGTTTTCTTTCAACATGAATCAACATAGCAGGCTATGAATTACAATGCTTGATGTCCAACTAAAACAAAAAAAAGTCCCTATAACTGAATAATAAGGTTAAAAGAATGAAAATAACAAATCATTTGTCCGATTTTTTTCCAAAAGTAAAATATGGATGACAGCGTGCAAAGTAAACATACTTCGGTTAGGGAACACAATTAAAATCACTTAACAGAACGTATGAATTTGGATGTATTGTATATGCATTAAAAAAAAGGTATGCATAAGGGTTACTTTACACACATCATCATAAGCATAATTGGTTTCAGACATTAACTACCAGAGCAAATTTTAAATGAACTGGTAGCATCCAACAGACCTTTGGTGTAGCTGAACTTCAACCATCGTGAACCGAACAAACAAATTTTATGGTGAATGATGACCTGTGAGAAACGGCTACTGAAATTTGATGTTTGATGTGGATTACTGATTAAGATTGACTACTTTGAGCGCTACAATGATGACATTTAAACTTAGGAATTTTATTTTATTTTTGTCCTCCACGTGTGCCATTTGTAATAATGATTATGTCTCACAACCAAAGCGCATGTCATATGCACTATTTATTTTTGCTTACTATTCACGGAACTGACATTTGTATTAATCATTTTGTGTTGCACGTACGAGCGCGTGCTCTGTTACTAACTACTTTATCTTGCATATTTCATATGTGATTACTTATACTTGTATATTTCATTCATGACAAGATATATATACTATGCTATACTGGATTGGGGTGTTACACAAAGCCTTGCATTTTCTTCTCTCTGATTGTTATTGCTTAGCTCTAGGTTTTTGCTCAAGTCTTTTTAAAAATTTGTAAGCTCTAGACTCATATCTACAGCCTCATGAGGGTATAATTAACATTTTCTTGCAGACATATGGCAAGCCAAAGCCAAAGAGAATAGGACACAGTAAATAGGAGAAGTTTCCATGTCATGTTATGACAACCAACTTTGGATGCAGGTTTAAGAGTGACTAGTATAAGGATCGTGCTTCACGCATGGGATGGGGATAACACCTTTGTTTCATTAGTTGTTGAGTGTGTAGCTTTAATTTTCCAAGTTTAGATTGACAGAATTGATAGCGTACAAGAAGTCAGGCAAATGATATTTCATGTCGTACCATTGGAAACATAACTTGGTTAATGTAGAAGCAATTTCTGTACATCGGCATCATTGAGTTTAATTATGACTTACATAACATCATTAAATTTTACTATATTAAGTAATAAAGTAAAACACATGCTACTACATTAGCGATGGCATGCAAGGTCGTTTCGCTATGGTGTCGTTAACCTGTACCAGGAATTAGATCACTCTCTAGCGGTGTGATAAAGTAATTCAATGGTTCAATTTGATGGTTACGATTAAGGATTTTTTTTAATATCAAATTGGTTCTATGGGAAAATGAGTAATTAAGCAATATTGTGATACACATTCAAAAGATTTTTGGAGAGTTCCCCGGTTTAGCTAGGTCAGTCTAAAGGCTTGTTCAAGGTAGTTAGTTGTGCTGTCAAAGTTCACGCATACATTTCTTAGCCACGATGCCCCAAAATTCAAAGTTAACAATGATCCAACAGTCGGTGGATCGAGTCTTTAAAGTGTTTCGTTGATTCTACGGTAAAATGATAAAATCTGTAAAATGAGAATTTAGGAAATGCGGAGTTCGGATTTTTAGACAAGAAAACAAAAAAAATAAAAATAAAAAATAAAACAGCAACGATTTCCCTTTTGTTTAACTTCATCAACACTGCATTTTTTGATCAAATTATTGAGTAATTTGGAATATGCAATTTAAACGTGCAGGTTCCTTTCATTGTATATTATTAGTTGCAGGAAAGATAAAAAAACATTGAAAATTTTCAATCTCAGAACAAATAGAAAACTACATTAAGTGAAGAATGCATTATAACACCATCACTTTCACTGCACTAGTTTTAAGCACAGTCTCAAATTATTAGATTTCAGCCTAATTTTTGATATAAGCCACTTAGCGCTGAAATTTCAACCATAGGAATATTTTGTAGTTAGAGGCTTAAAGTAGCAAAATATGTTGCAATAAGATATCATTTTCAAATGCATAGGAACAAGTTAACAAAATAAATATGTTACATTGTCAACTTTTGCACATGACATTAGGCTTAAGCAAGCATCAACCAAAGTTTGTCTGACCAAGCAAAGCAAAGTGCAAAGTTCAAAGTGATTCTTTAACTAAATTTCAACTATTACTAAAGTTCTGTGACAAATAGAATTAAATTAGTGTTAACTGCATCCCAATCTCTCTTTCATTTTACTTAGTTACTTCATATTATCCAATATAATTAAATTGTGTTATCCAAACAATTCGGTGATATGTCGCTGTTCGTCTTTTAACAAATTTATAATAAACAACCCGACATTGAAAACCCAACATACACATGTAAACATATAAGTTGAGTAAAGAATCCAAGAGAATAAAGAATGAGTTTAAAGAACAAACCTTTTAGAGATATTTTGAGCTACAAAAGTTCAAGCTCAAAGGAGAAGAAGGCGGCGTCTGCAGAAATTATCGAGGAAGCCCTTAAAATGTTCGGAGGGGCTAAAATTGGAAGAAGCGAGGATTGCAGTGAACTGGTGGTCTCGAAAAGGACGAACCAACCGCAGACAAACCAACGCAGACGAAGCCCAAAATTCACGAAAAGGAACGGTGAAAACGAAAGAGGTGGAAATAAAAAAAAGGAGGGAGAGTGTGCGTTTTGGGGAAAATTTTCCCACGAAAAGAGGCACGGAATTTAATACGGCTACAAGCCATATCAAATATTAATACGGCTTAAAGCCGTATTAAACAATTTAGATACGGCTATAAGCCGTATTAATATTTGATACGGCTTGTAACCGTATCAAATGCGCCGCCTACGGCAGTGCCAAAATCCAACCTATGGTGTAGTGATTGATTGTTGGAGAAGTCTTTTTTTCTATCATGCTCGATGCTGATATGGCGGTTTGATATCCAAAGAATACCATTAATTCTAAGATAGTAGCCATAGTAAGTATTTATATCATATTATCGTTTTTGCTATAAGTTTAGATTTTATCAATCTATAATGATGCTCATGTTTATTTGTAGGTACAAATCCAATGATCTGTGCTCTAATGGACTTGGATTTCGATTTTTGTTGAAATTTAGGCCCATTAGGGCACGATTTATTACACGATCCCTAGATGCTTCAATTAGCGATCCACTGTAACAACCATTGATCAACTATGGTAGTAATACGATACCGATATATCATGGATCAATGTCAATCCATGTACTTAGTCAAATAAGCCTTCAAGTTTACTCCTTTCTCCTTCTCCAACTTCAAGTATCCAATTTGGCAAAAATGAGCGATCAGTACCAATCCATCATATATCTGTGATGATCCATTTACTTAACCAAATTTAATTCATTTTTAGCTTGCCATCGATCCTTATTATCTTCTAGCTCTGATTATTAAGTCCCTTCATCATTTACCATCATCGATACCGGCCGATAGATATGGATCGGTGCCAATCTATACACTTAGTGAAAAATTTCACTACGTATTTCACCCTTTCTTCAGAAATCGATCCATCTTCGCTTTGCCGCTTCGCTCTAAGTGCACCAGTCTATTGCAAGGATCATTCCAAAATCTCTAGAGGTGGTTCATCAAAGTATTTTACGATTATGATTCCTTCATCCTAGTGCAATCATGGAAGATTCCATCACATATAATCTTTCTATGCACTTGAGAATTCTCCATCCATAGAATAATCACCTCCATATCACTTAACACGAGTATTTCATCCATACATATGGACATGCAATCGCAACAATGATAAACATCAAAGTACCAAAAAAATATAAGTTAATCATGTTGGAACTGGGTCAGTCGAAAGCAAGGTAATTGGGTAAATTTAAAAGATCCTTTTGGATCTTTATTGGGCCTATGTAGTCTAATTGGATTTAGAACTTTTCTAAATTTTCTTTTAAATAAAATGTTCATCTTACTATAATTATTCTTAGTTAGTTTAATTTATTTTTTATTTTTTTGACGAGCGCATAAAATGCACCCATGTATGAATGTGTAAGCATTACATATGGAAAGTGTGTGTAGCAAGTGTGAACATTTTAGGTGTTGGGATTTACACTACAACGGTCACATATCCCCCCATATATGCCTTTGTGGTCCAAAGATTTTTTATTATTTTTTACATATGCATATGCATATATAGATACATATCTGTGTATGTGAGTTATAATAAGCTATCTAAAATTGGCTTTAATTAAAAAGATAGTTCAAACATTATTACATTACTTTAAAACTAATTTTGTAAACTTTAAAATTTATATGCATACACACATGGATATTCACATACCTACATGTATATATTTATGTATACAAATTAAATTAATATTCTGAAATAAAATAACGCAAAATTATGCTTACCTAATTTGTAATTCAAAACCATATTTTCAAAATAAAATAGTTTAGCGTAAATATAAATGTTAATTTAAGAAACAAATTAAGGGAAATTTAAAGGTTTCCCTTTTTCCTTTTTTTTCTTTTTTTCTTTTGAAAACAACATATGAATTTTAAATTCATTTAATTTAAATGCAAACAATAGTCAAATATTTCAAAATATTTATAAAACATTCTTCAATCCATAGCTTTATGATATGAATTATGATCCATTAATAAAATGATTCCAAAATTATATTTAAACAATATTTTCTGAGTTAAAAAGATTAGACGAATTATGCATATATGAATTCGTCACAATCAGATCTAGATCTAAATTACATGTATACATAATGTAACACCCATACCTTAATGGGCCTAAATTTCGACAAAAATTGAAACCCAAGTCCATCAAAGCACATATCATTGGATTTGAAACCTGCAAATAAGCATGAGCATTATCAGAGATTAATTGAAATATATACTCACAACGGAAACAATAATAGGATAAAAATATCGACTATGACTACTATATTGGAATTAAAGGTATTCCTTGGATAGTAGATTTATCATATCAGCATCGAGCACGAAAGAAAGAAGACTCTCCAACAACAAAACATATCCAGCTCCAGTGACCCGTTCCTATAAATTCTATCATGTGGGTTATAATGAGGAGGGGGTCAGAACAACATTCTGATGACTGGAAAATAATATAAACTATTCATAACATAAACTTGTACCAATAGGTTTCCATGTAATTGTTAAGTCCATCAAAGTTAGCAATTCTAATCTTACTTTGCATTGCATACACAATTACATATTTATCCCTTCCCAAGGTACGAAATACTAATGAAGCCATATCAACCACCCAATACTTCCAAATTCATTTGCCACTTAATACTTCTAAATATGAAGCAGGCTTCCATAATACTTTTAAAAGAGAAATAGGTAGACTCTATCATTTACGACCTTAATCGAGGTATACCCTGTCGTTTAAGACCTATTCCCAAGGTGGTTTCCTAACAATGTTGTCAATGGTCAGTGGTCCTAGCTACAAGACCATTAACCACTGTTTAAGGCTTCTGACATTTAATGTCCAACTATTACTGCATTTATCACCGATAAAATCGTTATCATGTAATAATCTGTACTCAAGCCACTTAATACCTTTTTTGTTAGAAAATAGGCAGACTCTAGTCGTTTATGACCTTAACTAAGGCAGACCCCATCATTTAAGACCTATCCCCAAGGCATGCCCCTAAATGGTACTATTATTATTTCGGCTTTAGCAATGTAAGAGACTGTACCCAAGCCACTTAATACTTCCCAGTGGAAAATAGGTAGACCCCATCATTTATGACATAATTCCAGAAGCGTGCTCCTCATTGGTACTATTTAGCTGGATTGCTTGGAAATCTCAATGAGTTACTTAATACTTCTTTCATAGGAAAGATAAGGACTTTAAAGTCACTTAAGACCCCTACAACGGCTTGGAATTTAATCGCTATCCAAATGGATATTTAGTTATATTTTTAAAATATAAATAAATGGATTTTTACTAACAAACAAAACTATTTTAAATAATAACTAATGACGATAAAATCGTTTTCAATTTTTTTTACCAATATATATAGTCCATAGAGAAATAAAAATGTGACCGGAAATTATTTTCCAAAATATCAAATTTTCATTGGTTAAAAGTTATTTAAAATGTCATAACACTATGTTAAACACACATGCATATTTACAAACTATATTAACATGGTGTGTACATGTATATGTGCATGTACATGCTTCTCCTTATGTATATAAACATATAAGTTAAAATAAGATTTTATTTAATAAATACACACACACACAACATATATAAAAACCCTCCTTTTCAACACAAGTCATGGTGCATGTCTTGAATAGTGCAGGGGGGAGGTTACTAGAGTGGACATAAAAAGGGGAGAGGATGGAGGTGCATGCATATACATATTGCAAACACCTGAAGAGAGCGACCGATACGATATCCTTCTTTCACTACAAAGAAGTATTCATAGTCCAATCCATTACAGCCCGGCAGTCTAAGGGGCGTAGATCACACTGGAACTTGATTAATATAAGCACTTACACATTTTTAAATAATTTCCTAAGACTATATATATGCCCTAATTTTCATTTTTCCCATTTTACGATCCCTTTCTCCACTTCAAAATTCCTAAGAGCTTGAATAAACACTTCCATGGCTTCCTCTTCATAATTTTGAAAATAGAAAAAAAAACCACTCCTTTTGGCTAAAATCTCTTCCTTAGTTCACAAAAACATTTCTATATCTTCTACAACACTCCTCTTCCAAGTTGCAAGCACTCATCCACCCAAACTTCACATGGTCGTACCCAACAAGGCCTAGGTCGAGCCCAAACTCCACTAGGCCGAGTCCATCTAGGTGTTCGAGCAACCAAAAGTTTCAAATTTTGCAAAATCCTAAAGTGTTTTCAAGTTTTGGCAAAAGTTCGCTTTGATTTAATTAAGTTTTGGTGAGTAAAACTCTTGTTTTTGGAAAAGAAAAATACTTGATTTTTATGAACTATATGTTGTGAAAATATAATGGTTGTTGTGTTTATATGATTATAGGTTTATGTTTGAGCTTGGATTTGTGATTTGGTTGTTAAATAATATGTTTGGATATGGATATGTAAATGGTTGGTTATGATATGATGGTAGTGTGTTTATGAAACAAAACCAAGTGTATGTGATGTAAATGTGGTAACGTTAGCACCTTGAAAAGTTGTAAAGGACTTGAGATCCGATTTGAAAACAAAAAGCTTGTTTTCTAGTTTTGAATTTTGTAATTGCTTTTCCAAGTTTTCATCTTTTGTTTAAGTTTTCAAAAATTTTCCATTTGAGTTTCAAATATGCAGTAGCTAGATTTAAAGTGTTCACCTAGAAATCAATTCTATTGAACTGCACTCATAGCGATAGTCACTATGGATGCAGTTCGGAAAATTTCACGATTTCAAGTTTTAAAGTGTTTTCTTTTGGATTGTTTTTGAAAAATCATTTTGGATTAGTTAAGTCAAAAATTTAAGTTTTAATTATTTAATAATTTATTTAAAGTATTAGGGTAATTATTAATTAAGTAAGTAATTCGGTTAAGTAATTAGAGTTTAAGAAATTACTTACCAAGTTAATTATTTTTTGATTAAGTAAGTTTTAAATAATGATTAATTATGACAAAAGAAAATTAATTTTTGTTTAATCAAGTTTATTTTATTTAATTAATTAATTGGTTAGAGCTAGTTATTTAATTAATTATTATTTAATTAAAGGTAATTATCCACTTAATTTGGGTTAAATTCCTAAATGAATGTTCTTTAATTAAGTTTAATTATAGATAAAATTAAGGTTATTTGTGATTTAATTTTGATTTAATTAAGATTAACTAAAGTTTAACTGAGTTTTAAACTTATGATTTAACCAAGGTTTGTTTATTTTAAAGTTTCCTTTAAAACCATATCGGTTATTTATTTTTAACCAACTTTTTTGTTCAAGTAAATTGTTTTAAAACCAAAGGATCTCTGGTCCATGCTATTAAGTAACCAAATGAATTAAAATAGTTGTAACAAAACGATGACGCGTTTTATTAAAAGTAAGTCGACTTATACTTATCACAAATACCGCACTTCGGGAACATGTGAATACAAGGGGGTTAATTTTGATAAATGGGTCATTATAATCTAAGCATATGGAACGTATGTTCATATGTAAATCTTTACACCCTGATAGTAGAATAGTCCACTATATACAACTTGACCCTTTAATATTATCGAACGTTGGTTTGAAGAGACCGGGATCGGATATTAGTTGTTATCCTAAAACCACTTCGAACCAACATAAGCATTCGAATTGGAAATAGTGAAGGCAAGGTCCAAGATAAAGACTTTGAAGTGCAAGGGCTATTTAATACTAACCCTGAGGGTGATACCAAAATGGGTGTAGTGGAGATAGTGCCTTCCGTTCGTTCATCTCTTGAACGACTTATATGGATGAATGCTGACATTGTGTCAGCATCTGGAAGGCAATGTTAGCATTCCAAGTGGTAGTGCTCTAATAAAGGTAAACTAGCCTCAGGCCTCATCAACCGAAAATAAACAAATCAGGTATGTAGCAGGGCTATGTGGGTCGCTCCCATCAGGATAAGTCATCACCATGTATATAAAAGATATTTGACCTATTTTGTATGCTCCGGTACGGTTGCTGATCCCAACCGTGGTGGTGATGTATTCGGTACTACTAGTTAAATGGTAGGCCGCTTCTGTGTAGCAAGAGTACAAGATGTTCTTGTCAAACCGCAGGTGTATTTTATCTAGAGGTACACCTTTCGGAAGGTAGTTCCTTACCTAGTCATGTATGGAATCCATTTCTCAATAAGTGGCTTCGGTCTTAGTTGTATACCTATTATACTAGAATTTAATTAATGTAACAATTTCGACTATGTTAATTATTTACTTGAAAACCCCAGATATTATCATAATATTGGTAGATTTCTATACAAAGTGTTTTTTATTATCGTAAGGTAGAAACCCATTTGTGTTTATATGCGGCGTGGTCTTACGAGATACCTTTGATTTTCGAAGCGTTTTATAAAAGTAAAAAATTAAGTTGTTTAAGTTTACTCACACCAGACCCATGTCTGACCCGAAGTTTATTTCTTTTCCTAAAACTCTTGGGCACTCAAATTTTCATGAGTAGCCAAGTGATTCAGGTTTCTTACGGAAGCATTTTGAAGGAGCTGGAGAATGTGGCTTCACCGTTAGCTAATTATTATCTTGTTCCATTGTGTTTATGTATGGCCTATGTATTTTTGTACGGGCAGGTAGTTATTACAGCCCAGTTGAAGGTTGTAATGTATTGACTCTGATGTATTATATTATGGAAATGACTATGTAATACCCTATGTTATATATTATATGTTATTCTAATTCGTGGAGAGATTATGTGGTTGTGTAGTTTCTTCTTATCTTTCATTTATTTTCTACCCTTAATGGTTGTCTTTCGGGAAAAAAAGGCGGTCGTTACATTTTGGTATTGGAGCGTAGGTTAAGCGAACACCTAGGCTTTGGGTTGAGGTCAACTTCAAGAGTGCATATTTGTATATTTTTATTCGTATATATATACACATACACACACATATATATCTGATAGATAGATCATCTTGATAGGTTTGATTAGTACCCTTCTTTCAAGATTTATCTCGTCTAAGTATTCTAAGAGTTATCTTACTATGTGCAGGTAGAAAAACATGAGTAACAGAGGCTGACGAGGTACGGAGCGGGTAGCACTACTACTACAAATGGTCGAACTCCAAATTGTGGAGGAGACCGGAATTGATCAACACCTTGTTTAAGAAAAATGAGATGTTTATTTTGGGTATAAGGGAAGAGTACCCTGAGAGAATGACTGCTCATGTTGAAGACACTTTTGTGGATTTAGTTGACATAAGGTGCGAAGCCTTGGAAAAGAGGAAGCCTACTCCAATAGCACCTGGTGGAAATACCAGTGGAGGTGGTTCTAACAAGAGAAAGTTTAATCTTAATTGGAAGAATCAAGGAATGGGAAAGCTGGTGGTAGGGCTCAAGGAAATTGTTTTAAGGATTTTTTTTGCCACAAGTGTTAGTAGAAGGGCCACATTGCAAAGTTTTGTAAGAAATCTGGAACTCAGCGGCAACAACAACAACAAATTGAACCTATCTCCCCGATGGTCCAGAAGACTCTTTTTTTAATTGCCATCCGCCTAGGTATATGGTAAAGGACTGCCTACTCATGAAGAAGGTGCAGCAGCCCAAGGTGTACGCTATTAAGGATGAACCGTCTAGTTCAACAGATGTGAAGGGAAAGGGCATCCTTGAAGGTACCTTACTGATTAATGATATTTTTGTTCGAGCATTATTTGATACTGGTGCCTCTTATAGTTTTATCTCTTGTGAATCAGCAGATAAATTTCATCTTATTCCTAGTATTGTAGAAAACCTTATGTGCGTGTCTAACTCCATAGGCGAGGCAACCCATTTGAATATGATTTGTGAGAATGTGCTGATTTCCTACCTTTTTCATCACTTTTCTCGCGACCCATATGTCTTAGACTTTAAAGGATTTGAAATTATTCTTAGTATGGATCGGTTATCAAAATATGGAGCTGTCTTAAAGTGTAATAAGAGAACTATATCTTTAGTGACCGATATAGGAAGAAAAGTTAAAGTATTATGCAAGGATCGTGATATTCATATGTGTAGTTTCTTGTATGCCTTTGAAGCAGCCCAGTAGAGTTTAGGGTCTATTGAAGTTGTTAAGAATTTTCCCGATGTTTTCGAGGAGGTTAAAAGTTTACTCCTGCACCGAGAGATAGAGTTCCACATTGATTTGGTCCCTGGTGCAAGCCATATGGTTCAACCTAAGCGAAGGATGGCTCCGAGAGAGAGAGAGGAGTTGGTAAGTCAACAACCCATGACCTGTTAAGGAGAGGGTTGTTTAGACCCAGTCGTTCGAGTTGGGGGTCAGCTGTGGTGTTTGTGGCTAAGTCTGATGGATCTTTAAGATTGTGCGTGGACTATAGGGAGTTGAATAAGCTAACCTTCAGAAACAAGTATCCCTTACCCCGCATCGACGATCTTTTTGACCAACTTCATGGAGCTGCAGTATTTTCTCAGATGGATCTAGCTACTGGATTCCATCAGCTGAGGGTTGCTGAAGATAGTATACCCTTAACTGCTTTTAGATGCCCTGATCGTTTCTTTGAGTGGTTGGTTATGCCTTTCGGCTAACCAATGCACCTGCATATTTTATAAACCTCATGAATCGTGTTTTTCGAGATGTTCTTAACAAGTTTGTGTTAGTTTTCATCGATGACATTCTTATCTACTCCAAATCTGGGGAGGAGCATAAACATCATTTGGAAGTGGTGCTGGAAACATTGAGGAGACATGTCCTAAAGGCGAAATTTTCTAAGTGCCATTTTTGAAAATCGAAGGTAAGATTCTTAGGACATATTGTGATAGGAGAAGGTATTTAAGTAGATCCAATGAAAGTGGACGCTGTTCAGGAATGGAAGCAAGTGCGGACTCCTACCGAGATTCGTAGCTTCTTAGGATTGCTGGATACTATAGAAGGTTTATTCAAGATTATTCTAAGATTTCCTCCCATTTGACTAAGCTGACTAAGAAGAAGAGAAGTTTATAAGGACACCAAAGTCCAAAGAAGCATTTTTGGAATTGAAGAAGAGATTGACCAGTGCACCAGTTTTGGTTGTTCCAGATGGAAATAGTGGATTTACGGTTTACACGGATGCTTGTGGAGTGGGACTAGATGCTGTTTTGATACAGCATGGTAGAGTGATTGCGTATGCAAGCAGGCAGTTGAAGCCTCACGAGAAGAACTATGCTACGCATAACCTGGAGTTGCTAGCCGTTGTCTTTGCGTTGAAAATGTAGAGGCACTACCTATTAGGTAAGGATCCTTCTATTCCTCTTAGTTTCTTACTAATCTTTAGAGATTTTAGGAGTAAGTTTCTTTCTTTAATTAGGTGAAAATTTCAAGCTCTTCACAGATCATAAATCCCTGAAGTAGCTTTTTACTCAGAAGGATTTGAACTTGAGGCAGCATAGATGGTTAGAGTTTCTGGCATCCTACGACTTGGATATTCTTTATGTGCCAGGGAAGGCTAATGTGGTAGCGGATGCCTTAAGCAGGAATGTTGTTTTGACTCTTTTGGATGTTACCCCAACTCTCCTAGAAAGAATAGTGAGCAAGCAAAGAGATGACAGAAGCTTAATGGCGATCATCAGGAAGGTTGAGGAGGAGCAGTGTACAAGTTTTAAGATTGATAACCAAGGAGTCATAAGGATGAATGGATGGATCTATATACCGAATGTCAATGGTATTAGGTGGGAAGTTTTGTCAGAATGCCATCGTTCTAAGTTGAGTATCCATCCAGGTGTCTCAAAGATGCATAGGGACATAAAGCAGATGTTTTGGTGGAAGGGAATAAAGAGAGATATCTCTATCTTTGTTAGCAGTTGTTCTTGCCATCAGCAAATCAAAGGTGATCATCAGAAGATAGCTGGATTATTGCAACCCTTGGAAATACCTAATTGCAAATGGCAATTGATATCAATGGATTTTATAGACGGTTTATCCAAAACCAGAAAAGGAAATGAAGGAGTGTGCGTTATCGTGGTTCGACTAACAAAGAGCGTACATTTTATCCCGGTAAAACCAACAAGGACCGCAGCTTCTTTGGCTGAAATATTTATGAGAGAGATAGTCAGGTTGCATGGAGTTCCTGTAAGTATTGTAAGTGATCGAGACCCCATATTTACTAGTCAATTTTGGGAGGCATTTAAAACAACTATTGGAACAAAGTTTAGCTTAAGCACAACATATCACCTCTAAACAGATGGACAGACGGAGCGGGTGAATTGGATTCTAGAGGATATCTTGAGAGCATGTGTTTTGGATTTTGGTGGATCATGGGAGAATCATTTGCATTTGATTAAGTTCTCCTATAACAATAGCTTCCAAGCAAGCATTAGGATGGCACCTTATGAAGCCATATATGAAAGACCCTGTAAGTCACTAGTATATTGGGTTGAGACGGGAGATAGACTAGTATTTGGGCCGGACATGGTCCGAGAGACTACAGAGAAAGTTGCAGTGATTAAGAAAAGAATGAAGGAGGCCCAAGATTTCCAAAATATTTATAGTGATAGGAGGCGAAGAGATTTGAAATTTATGGTTAGAGACTTAGTGTTCGTAAAGATTTCACCAAATAAGGGGAGCTGTTAGATTTGGAAAAGTGGGGAAGTTAGCTCCAAGGTATGTTGGACCTTTCTGTATTCTTGAGAGAATCAAATCGCTTGCTTATAGGGTTGAGTTATGAGAGAGATTGGCGGCAATTCATAATGTGTTCCATGTGTCTCATTTAAGGAAGTATGTTCTTAACCCATCTTTGATTATATAGCCATCGATTCAAGAGGAATTGGAGATAGAACCGAACCTGATAGTGGTTATACATCCAGTTAATGTTGTGGATCAAGATGAAAATATATTGCGTAATAAGGTGGTGCGACTAGTCAAGATTCAGTGGAGGAGGATCCAGGAGATTGCACCTGGGAGATGGTGGATCGTATAAAAGAAGCTTATCCTGAGTTGATGTTAGGATAGTTAATTGTTTGTCTGTTGTATGTATAATGTATGTTTGTTTGCTATGGATGCTTAGTACATGTCTTTGTATGTGTTATATCATACGAATATATAGCTTTTTGCGTAGTTTGAATTATCTTTTTATTTGCTAATTTCAAGACGAAATTATTTTAAGGGCGGAAGAGTGTAACGACCTGGAATTTAATCGCTATTTAAATGGATATTTAGTTATATTTTTAAAATATAAATAAACGGATTTTTATTAACAAATAAAATTATTTTATATAATAACTAATGAGGATAAAATCGTTTTCAGAATTTGTTTACCAATATATATAGTTCATAGAGAAATAGAAAATGTGACCGAAAATTATTTTCCGAAATATCAAATTTTCATTGGTTAAAAGTTATTTAAAATGTCATAACACTATGTTAAACGCACATGCACACGTTACAAACTATTTTAACATGGTGTGTACATGTATATGTGCATGTACATGCTTCTCCTTATGTATATAAACGTATAAGTTTAAATAAGATTTTATTTAATAAATATATATACACACATAACATATATAAAAACCCTCCTTTTCAACACAAGTACATGGTGCATGGCTTGAATAGTGCAAGGAGAGGGGGGGGGGGTTTACTAGAGTGGACTGAAATGATGAGGGGGAGAGGATGGAGGTGCATGCATAGACATATTTTAATATAAGCACTTACACATTTTTAAATAATTTCCTAAGACTTTATATACCCCCTAACTTTAATTTTTCCCATTTTGCATTCTCTTTCTCCACTTTAAAATTCCTAAGAGCTTGAATAAACACTTCAATGGCTTCCTCTTCATAATTTTGAATATAGAAAAAAAATCACTTCTTTTGGCTAAAATCTCTTCCTTAGTTCACAAAAACATTTCTACAACTTCTACAACACTCGTCCTCCAAGTTGCAAGCATTCATCCAACCAAACTTCACATGGTCCTACCCAATAAGGCCTAGGCCGAGCCCAAAGTCCACTTGGCCAAGCCCATCTATGTGTTCGAGCAAACAAAAGTTCAAAATTTTGCAAGATTTTAAAGTGTTTCAAGTTTTGGCAAAAGTTCGCTTTGATTTAATTAATTTTCGATGATTAAAACTCTTGTTTTTGGAAACTAACAATACTTGATTTTTATGAACTATATGTTTTGAAAACATAGTGGTTGTTGTGTTGAATTATCATGTTGTGTTGATGGCATATGATTATATGTTTATGTTTGAGCTTGGATTTGTGATCTGGTTGTTAAATAATATGTTTGGATATGGATATGTGAATGGTTGGTTACGATATGATGGCAGTGTGTTTATGAAACAAAATCAAATGTATGTGACGTAAATGTGGTAAAGTTAGCACCATGAAAAGTCGCAAAGAACTTGAGATCTGATTTGGAAACAAAAAGCTTCTTTTCTAGTTTTAAATTTTGTAAGCGCTTTTCCAAGTTTTCATCTTTTGTTTAGGTTTTCAAAAAATTTCCGTTTTTGTTTTCAAATATGTAGTAGCTAGAGTAAAAGTGAATTGTTTATCTAGAAATCAATTCTAGCGAACTGCGCACATAGCGATAGTCGTTATGGATGCAGTTCTGAAAATTTCACGATTTCAAGTTTTAAAGTGTTTTCTTTTGGATTGTTTTTGAAAACTCGTTATGAATTAACTAAGTCAAAAGTTTAAGTTTTAATTATCTAATAATTTACTTATTTTATTAATTATGGTAATTATATTTAATTAATCAAGTAATTAGGTTAAGTAATTCGGTCAAGTAATCAGAGTTTAAGTAATTACTTACCAAGTTAATTATTTTTAATTAAGTTTTAAATAATGATTAATTAAGATAAAAGGAAATTAATTTTTATTTAGTCAAGTTTATTTTCTTTAATTAATTATTTAATTAGAGCTAGTTATTTAATTAAATATTATTTAATTAAAGGTTAATTATCCACTTAATTTGGGTTAAATTCTTAAATGAATGTTCTTTAATTAAAGTTTAATTATAGATAAAATTAGGGTTATTTATGATTTAATTTTGATTTAATTAAGATTAATTAAAGTTTACTTGAGTTTTAAACTTATGATTTAACCAAGGTTTATTTATTTTTAAGTTTCCTTTAAAACCCTGTCGGTTAATTTAACCAAATTTCTTGCTCAAGTAAATTGTTTTAAAACCAAACGATATCTTGTCCATGTTATTAAGTAACCAAATGAATTAGAGTAGCTGTAATAAAATGATGATGCATTTTATTGAAAGTAAGTCGACTTGTACTTATCACAAATACCGCACTTCGTGAATGTGATGAATACATAGGGGTTAATTTTGATAAACGGGTCATGATAATCTAAGAATATGGAACGTTTGTTCATATGTAAATCTTTACACCCTGATAGTGGAATAGTCCACTATAAACAACTTCACCCTTTAAAATTATTGAACGTAGGTTTAAGGAGCGGGATCAGATATTAATTTTTATCTGAAAACCACTTCGAACCAACGTAAGCGTTCGAATTGGAAATAGTGAAGGAAAGATCCAAGATAAAGACTTTGAAGTGCAAGTGCTATTTGTTACTAACCCTGAGGGTGGTTCTAAAATGGGTGTAGTGGAGATAGTGCCTTCATTTCGTTCATCTCCTGAACAACTTGTATGGATGAGTGCTGACATTTTGTCAACATTTGGAAGGCAATATTAGCATTCCAAGTGGTAGTGCTCTAATAAAGGTAAATGTAGCCTCATGCCTCGTTAATTGAAAATGACCAAAATATGGTATGTAGCAGGGCTATGTGGGTCACTCCCATCAAGGTATGTCATCACCATATCTACAACCGATATTTGACCCATTTTGTATGTTTCGGAATGGTTGTTGATCCCAACCATGGTGGTGATGTATTCGGTACTACTGGTCAAGTGGTAGGCCGGTTCTGTGTAGCAGGGGTATAAGATATTCTTGTAAGACCCCAGATGTATTTTATATAGAAGTGCACCTTTTAGAAGGTAGTTCCTTACCTGGTCATGTATGGAATCCATTTCCCAATAAGTGGCTTCGGTCTTAGTGGTATACCTATTATGCTGGAATTTAATAATGTAACAATTTCGGCTATGTTAATTATGTACTTGAAAACCCCAAACATTATCATAATATCATTGGATTTCTGTACAAAGTTATTTTTTTGCTATTGTAAAGTAAAATCTCGTCCGTGTTTATATGCGGCGTGGTCTTACGATATACCTTTGATTTTCAAAGCGTTTTATAAAAGTAAAAAATTTAAGTTGTTTGAGTTTGCTCACACCAAACCCATGTCTGACCCGGAGTTTTATTTCTTTTCCTAAAACTCTTGAATACTCAAATTTTTATGAGTAGCCAAGTGATCCAGGTTTCTTACGGAAGCATTTTGAAGGAGCTGGAGAAGGTGGCTTCATCGTTAGCTAGTTATTATCTTATTCCGCTGTGTTTACGTATAACCTATGTATTTTTGTATGGGCAGGTAGTTATAACAACCCAATTGAAGGTTGTAATGTAATGACTATGATGTATTATTATTACGGAAATGTAAATTTAATATTCTATGTTATCTATTATATGTTGTTCGAATTCGTGGTGAGATTCTTTGATTGTGTAGTTTCTTCTTATCTTTCCTTTTCTTCTACCCTTAATGGATCGTCTTTCAGGGGAAAAAGGCATTCGTTACAACCCCAAACCTAAAGCGAACCCTTCCTGAGATATCCACTCACTCTTTAATTATAAATATGGTATGTTATTAGGTTACTTCTTTCGGTAGGGAGGCAGACCCTTCCTCCACTTAAGACCTCAACATTGAAGTAAACCCTTTTAGAGACATCCTTATTTATTTATTTGGAATCTCACTAGGTTACTTAATACTTCCATTTAGGAGAGAGGCAGACCCTTCAGCCACTTAAGACCTCAAATCCGAAGTGAACCCTTATGGATAAATCCCTCACCGCTCCTAATTCCAGATTTGGACCATTTAATACTTTCTAATTAAGAAAGCAAGCCCAATCTCTCATGTCGTCATGGATCATTGGATTAAGGATATCTCATATCAGTAGTAAGTACACCCGACTATTGGTAGCCTCAAAATGAAGGGCAGTCTTCCATCGACTGAGTCTATTGACCTCGCATCACTAATCCACTAAGTCCAATTGTTTCCTGGAGATTTGACCAGGCAACTAGTGCTCGGCATCATGTAGCACCCGGCAACAAGAAAGTGTCCGGCATCCAGGAGTTTTCGGCGAAGCACTTGGCATCCAGGAGTGTTCGGCGAAGCGCACGGCATCCAGGAGTGTTCGGCGAAGCGCACGGCATCCAGTGGGACTCGGCATCCATAGCGTTCGGCATCCGTAATGCTCGGCGACCAGGAGACTCGGCGTCAAGTAGTGTTCGGCGTCAACTGGCACTCGGCGACAACCAATGCTCAGCATCCCTAGCGTTCGGCATCATTAGAACTCGGTGATAGGAGAACTCAGCAACAAGAGCGTTCGGCATCCCTTGGTACTCGGCGTAGTACTCGGCAACGAGAGTACTTGGCATCCAAAAGACATTCAGTATGCACAACTACTCAAGGTGACAATGTCGTTCGGCCAGCGTGCACTTTTCGTTCAAGAGCTTCGGATAGAGACACGTTCGGCCTCGACTGACAATCATCCTGCACTTCCCACACATCCAGCGTATCGTTCGGCATAGAAGGACTTTTCGGCATCAGAGCGTTCGGCATACCAGGACCGGCATGCAGCGACCACTGTACTGGGGCTAGAGTGTTCGGCCATCCAGCCCATTTGGGAAGTCCATCCCATATTTGCCTATAAATAGAGGGGCAGGGTCACAGTGAAAGGGATCCTTTTTGGGAGAGAACACTGGGGAGACTCTGCCATTTTCGAGACTCATCTTCTCTACTTAAATAACTTCATGCAAGCATTTGATTCACGAATTGTATTTGTAATCAACTATAAAGAAGATCAATAAAGTTTAACCTCAAAGTGGACGTAGGCAATTACGTTGAACCACTATAAATTTGGTGTTCTTACTTTCTGCAGTTAGATTAGCATTGTCTTCTTTGTTTAATTTACTTTCATCATTCATATCTCTACACAATCTTTCTCTACAAGGTTAGTGACCAATTTTGGTGCTAACACTTTGGTGCTTTCACTGAGAATTGATTTCTCAGACCTCAAGGATCTGCTTTGAAGCTACTGGATTGAACAAATCCCCCAAAGAAGATCTGACTCACTGATAGGACATCCGTTGATTCTACTCAGAGTTCATACCGATAACTCTACAATGGTAAGACCACGTACCAGGTCAGCTTCTCATAATGCGGATGCCCACGAAACTGCTAGTGTGCAACAAGCAGGACCTAGCAATCAACCAGCAATTCCGAGTGCAGGAATTGCCGCTCAAGAACAGACTCCAGTTGTCACCAGAATAGAGTTCAATGACTTGATGAGAGAACTCAGGGAAAGCAGGAGACAACTAGGAGAGAAGATGCAAGCTAACGCCAACCTGATGGCACAACTCATTCAACAGCAGCAACAGAATGCTGGAGGCAATCCCGCTCCTTACTCTTCATCTGACAGCTCAACTTCCTCTGATGAACCTCCCAGGCGCAGACGCCGCAAGACTGACGCTGCACGAGCAGAAGCTGCTGTTCAAACAACTGGAGACCGTGACCAAGCAAGAGCTGGAAACTTCAGGACCGGGGTACAGACGGAGGATAGAGGCCCGGATCATCAGAATGCTAATGATGTCGAACCTCAAGACGCACGATTGGCAGACCGCCAGGAGAGGAGGCATCAGCATGGATAGGCGCGTAGAACAGACACTAACCTTCCACCTTCCATACAGACACCAGATCTGACAGCCATGATCAGGCAGTTGATGAAGGAAAATCAGGGGTTATCGAATGATGATTGGGGAGTGTCAAGAAGTCATACTCCGTTCACGGATGTTGTGTTGCAAGCGGCGTACCCCAGGAAGTTTAGTATGCCTACTATCCCTACGTATGAAGGGAGGACTGACCCCAGACAGCATGTCATGAGGTACGAATGGATGATGGATTCAGCTAGAGCGAATGATTCCACCAAGTGTAGGTGCTTTCCGATTACTTTATCTGGGATCGCTACTATGTGGTTCACCCGACTTCCTCCGCGATCCGTATCAAATTTCGAGGAGTTAGCAAAGAAGTTTATTGAGCAGTTCAGGATACACACTACGCGCCCAAAGGACGTGATGTCTCTGTCAAGTGTAATCCAAAATCCCGGGGAGTCGTTGAAGGAATATTTACAAAGATTCCACGTAGCAGCAACTGAAGTCAGTAATCCCAATGACCATGCAATTCTGATGGCTGTAATGAAAGGTGTGGATCCAGACTCTGAGTTTGGAGACTGGCTGGCAGGAAAACCTCCGGCTACACTAGAGCGTTTCTACTCAAAGGCACACCAGTTCATAAGAAGAGAGGAAGCTCGGTGGGTACGACGAGATAAGGCGCCAGGACCTGTCCAAGAGTCAATAAAGAGCAACATTGCTGTGAAGCAGTCTGGAGACAGCTCGGGAAAGGTCCAAGTCAATGTCCAGAACAAGCCTGGGCAACCTAAGGAGTCCGGCGGAAGGAGTCAAGGGAAAAAGAGAGAAGCGGGGAAGTGGAAGTCGAGGATCCCAAGCTACAGCGAGTATACTCCGCTGAACGCACCGCTTGAGAACATTTACTTATCCACCTGCAATACATTTCAATACAGAAAGCCACGTCCGAAAGAATCAACCGAGGAACAGAAGCGGACCGGGAAATATTGTCGCTTCCATGAGACTTATGGGCACAATGCGGAGGAGTGCAGACACCTACACGACGCTATTGAGAAGTTGATCAGGCAGAAGAAATTGCAAGAATTTGTGAAGGATCCACAAGAAGGAGGACAGGGAACGTCCAACCCAGGTCGTGCACCAGCTCCACGTCATCTCGAGGAGCCTGCCCGAACCGTAGGTAGACTAGTCATAAATACAATTATCGGCGGACCTCACCCCGCGGATAAGAATTGGCAAGAGATGGAGCGATATGCAAGTTCCCTGAAGCATGCCGATTTTGAGTGTTGTTCGAACGCGGAGGACAGGGCCCCTGCTAAGCAGCAGCGCGTAATGACAGACGATATTGTGTTCAGGAGTAGAGACGCTGATCAGATAGAGGCTCCGACCATCGACCCCATGGTCATATCTGCAACGATCGGACCAGCATATGTAAAAAGAATTCTGATTGATTACGGGAGTTCAGTCAACATCATCTTCAAGAAGGATTACGACCAAATGAAACTGGAAACAAAAGACCTGAAACCGTCCAAGGCTCGTATACACGGCTTTAACGGCGCGGCAACCGACGCCGTGGGGTACGTTGAGTTACCAGTTGAACTGGGACAAGGCGAGCGTCGGAGGGTGCGGATTCTACCCTTCGTAGTTTTGGATGTGGATTCTCCATATAACGTTTTCTTGGGCCGGCCGGCCCTGGCTGAGTTTAGGGCAGCGTTAGCCCCTTGGTGTTTAACTTTGAAGTTCCCGACTGACAAAGGAGTAGGTATTGTTCATGGCGATCAAGCAACTGGTCGTTCCTGTTATGTGGCTGAGCTCCGAGAAGCCCATCGGAGGGAGAAGGGAAAGGTTGCGGACAATCCCGTCCGCATCCTTAATGCGGATAATTGACAAGTAGTGCTCGAGCCCTGGCTCGGGCATAGTTCTCGGATCTTCGGAGATATAGATCCGAGAGACGACGATGAGAAACCCAGGGAAGAGAAGGCGGCACCGGCTGAATTAACAATTGACATCTCAGTTAGCCGTGACGACCCTTCGCGAATTCTGAAAATCAGATCACAGCTTGGTCCCGCGATGACTGAAGACCTTAGCGACTTCCTCTGGGCGAATCTTGATGTTTTCGCCTGGACGCATTCTGATATGTGTGGGATTTCTCCCGCCATCACGAGTCATATGTTGAACATAGACCCGAAATACGTCCCAGTTAAACAAAAAAGGAGAGGAATGGATCCGGAGAGATCCGCCGCTCTTGGAGAGGAGGTGGACAAACTCAAAGCAAATGGGTTCGTCCGCGACGCCCTTTACCCTGAATGGGTATCCAACCCCGTGCTCGTAAAAAAGGCGAATGGGAAATGGAGGACTTGCGTAGATTATTCCGACTTGAACAAAGCGTGCCCTAAGGACAGTTTCTCGTTGCCTAGGATCGATCAGTTGGTCAACTCCACCGCAGGACACGAGCTGCTGTCATTCATGGACGCGTACTCAGGGTACAACCAAATCCCGATGCATATTCCGGACCAAGAACACACCAGCTTCGTTACAAATGTCGGACTGTATTGCTATGTAGTGATGCCCTTTGGATTGAAAAATGCAGGAGCAACTTACCAGCGTTTAGTGAATCGAATGTTCAAGGACCAGCTGGGTAGAACGATGGAAGTCTATGTGGATGACATGCTCGTGAAGTCACGACGGTCAAACGACCACATTCGAGACTTGGCTGAAATGTTCGACATACTCATGTTTTATGGGATGAAGATCAACCCTTTGAAGTATTCCTTCGGCGTTGCATCAGGGAAGTTTTTGGGATTCATCGTCAATGCTAGGGGAATCGAAGCCAACCCAGAAAAGATCCAAGCTATTCAAGATGTGCAAGTGCCCAGGACCATAAAGCAAGTACAGAGCTTGAAAGGAAAAGTTGCTGCGCTAAGTCGATTTATATCCAGGGCAACTGACAAGTGCATCACATTCTTTGATATAATAAAGAAAGGGAAGAGAAATTTTGAATGGACGTCTAGTTGTGAGGAAGCATTCCGGAATCTGGTGAGGCATCTGGAGAGTCCACCAATGCTATCAAAACCAGTTGACCACGAAATGTTGTACGTATACTTGGCTGTATCCCCACATGCGATAAGTGCGGCTTTAGTTCGTGAGGAGGATCGAGTCCAGAAGCCGGTGTATTATATTAGCAAGCATTTAACAGGGGCAGAGAGGAATTACCCTAAAATCGAGAAATTGGCTTATTGCTTGGTGATTGCATCACGTAAGCTGCGCCCATACTTTCAAACACATTCAATCGGTGTTTATACCGATCAACCCCTGAGGCAGGTACTCCAACGGCCGGAAACTTCTGGAAGATTGCTAAGATGGAACATCGAGTTGAGCCAGTTCGATATCGCATACTTACCGCGGAGAGCCATCCGAGGGGAAGCATTAGCAGATTTCATCGCCGAGTTTACCATACCCATCAAACCGGATGACCACGACATCATTCTCCCCGTTCGATGGAAATTATACACTGACGGTGCATCAAACGACCGTTGCTCCGGCGCGGGCGTAGTTCTTATAACTCCGGAAAACCGATCAATCTATTATGCCCTAAAGCTCGATTTCCCGACTACAAATAACGAAGCCGAATATAAAGCACTGATCGCTGGCTTGAAGCTCATCAGGGAACTCGGGATCGAATCAGTCGAAATCTTTTGTGACTCACAGCTGGTAGTTTACCAAGTACGGGGAGACTACCAAGCAAAGGGACGAAAGCTCGCTCCGTACCTTGTTCAGGTCCAAGAGCTACTATCAAATCTTGAGCGTTATGACATTTCACATATCCCGCGCGAACAGAACAAAGAAGCCGACTTATTGGCTAAGTTTGCAAGTACCGGCGATGCGCAACAAATGGGATTGTATCCCGTCGAAGTCTTGCATGCCCCAAGCATAGACGGGATGAAAGTCGATCGCGTGTTGGAAACAGAAATCAAGAAGGAATCGTGGATAACCCCATTCAAACTGTACCTAATGACCGGGGCTTTACCAGAAAAAAGAAGCGAAAGACGGCAGGTCCTTCGAAAGGCCAGGCGATACGTAATGCAGGATGGGTCGATGTACCGAAAAGGATTCTCAGTCCCATTATTGCGATGCATCGCTCATGATGAGACAAAGCGGGTCTTAAGAGAGGTTCACGAAGGGGAATGTGGCGACCATACTGGGGGGTAAACGCTAGCAAAGAAGATCCTCCGCTATGGATATTACTGGCCCACCGAAAACCGGGACGCCGCGGACTACGCAAGAAAATGCGACAAGTGTCAAAGATATGCGAAAATCCCGAGGGCTCCATCAACGGAACTCACACAAATGATTAGTCCCTGGCCATTTGCGATCTGGGGAATCGACATAATCGGCTCTTTGCCTATATCCAAAGGTGGCGCGAAATATGCGATAGTTGCAGTCGACTATTTCACAAAATGGGCTGAGGCAGAACCTTTAGCCACAATCACCTCTAAGAAGGTCATTAACTTCGTTGTACGAAATATTATATGCCGCTTTGGGCTTCCACGCACCATCATTACGGACAATGGGACGCAATTTGAAAGCAGAGAGTTTAAAGAATTCTGTTTAAAGTATGGCATCGAGAAGAAGTTCGCCGCCGTGGCACACCCGAAAGCTAACGGGCAAGTCGAGGCCGTCAACAAAATAATCAAGTCCATACTAAAGAAGCGTCTGGAGAAGGTTGGAGGCAAGTGGGTAGATGAACTCCCGACAGCATTATGGGCATATAGAACTACCCACAAGTTCGTGACCGGCTTCACTCCATTCGCCTTGGCATACGGCTCTGAAGCCGTTACACCCGTGGAACTTGAAGTTCCATCACACCGAGTGACATACTATGATCCCAAGACGAACCAGAATCTCTTGTTGGAATCACTGGACTGCATCGATGAAAAGCATAAAGAAGCCGAATTAAGGGCGGCAGCGCATAGGCACCGAGTCAAGCACTACTACGACGGCAGAGTCCGCCCAAGGATCTTTGATGTGGGTGATCTCGTTCTGAAACGAGTTTTCCCAGTACCATCACGTATGAATCCCAGCTGGGAAGGTCTGTACGCCATTGAACAGAAGCTTGGAGAGGGAACATTCAAGCTAGCGACCGTTGATGGCACGACACTCCCCCGAGCATGGAACAGTGAACATCTGCGGCACTATTACATTTAGCATGTTTCCTTTCTTGTTTTAGGCACTGTTATTTCCTGCATCTTTCCATTCAGTAATAACTTAGTTTCTTTTTAAAAGTTGTAATCGAGCAGTTTAGTTGATTTTCATTAATAAAGGCTTGAAGCCATACCTTCCATGAATCACTAACATTTCTATATCTCATAATTGAATGACGAACTACATTATCTTGTACAACGTACGGACTCATATAAACGATTTCAAATCTCCGAATCCCTAGAGTGCGGAGCGGAGTACTCTAAGTCCCCAGAGCGCGGACTAGAGTATAAACGATTTCAAATCTCTGAATCCCCAGAGTGCGGAGCGGAGTACTCTAAGTCCCCAGAGCGCGGACTAGAGTATAAACGATTTCAAATCTCCGAATCCCCAGAGTGCGAAGTGGAGTACTCTAAGTCCCCAGAGCGCGGACTAGAGTATAAACGATTTCGAACCTCCGAATCCCCGTAGTGCGGAGCGGAGTGCTCTAAGTCCCCAGAGCGCGGACTAGAGTATAAACGATTTCAAATCACCGAGTCCCCAGAGCGCGGAGCGGAGTACTCTAAGTCCCCAGAGCGTGGACTAGAGTATAAACGATTTCAAATCTCTGAGTCCCCAGAGCGCGGAGCGGAGTACTCTAAGTCCCCAGAGCGTGGACTAGAGTATAAACGATTTCAAATCTCCGAGTCCCCAGAGCGCGGAGCGGAGTACTCTAAGTCCCCAGAGCGCGGACTAGAGTATAAACGATTTCAAATCTCTGAATCCCCGGAGTGCGGAGCGGAGTACTCTAAGTCCCCAGAGCGCGGACTAGAGTATAAACGATTTCAAATCTCCGAATCCCCGGAGTGCGGAGCGGAGTACTCTAAGTCCCAAGAGCGCGGACTAGAGTATAAACGATTTCAAATCTCTGAATCCCCAGAGTGCGGAGCGGAGTACTCTAAGTCCCTAGAGCGCGGGCTAGAGTATAAACGATTTCAAATCTCCGAATCCCCAGAGCGCGGATCGGAGTACTCTAAGTCCCCAGAGCGCAGACTAGATTATAAACGATTTCGAACCTCAGAATCCCCTGAACGCGGATCAACTTACTCTAAATCTCGGGAGCGCAGATTTAGAAAAAAGGTCCAAGTACTCAAGAAATGTGGAATAAGGAGTATGCCACGTCCGGAGATGTTTGAACAACATGAAAATGGACTGGGAGATAAGGCAACTCATAAGAACTTGAGTTATGGCTGCAATTAGTCATCAAACCAAAGAAAAGCAAGAGAATCATTCGAACGAAAAAGAAACTAAAAACTTTATTCGATCAGTCCAAAATAGGGTTACATGATCACTCCTACAAAATTCAGACCTGTCTATACAAACTACAAGCTACGAAAGATAAAAGCAATTACAAGACTTAAGCAAGAAGCTCGTTGAACAAGTATATCGATTATTTCTTCGATTTCTTCTTCTTGTCTTCCTTCGTCTTTTCCGATGACTCCTCTCCCTCACGCTTTTTCTTGGACTTCTTGCTTGCTAAGGAAGCGGAGTCAGGAGTAGGAGACGGAACATCTAGTGGTTTGGACCTGCCCGGGAGGATGATTTTCAAAGGTCTGTTCCGCGGGTCGGTAAGTTCCAGGATTCCAGGTTCAACTTTGACCTCGGCCTTTTTCTTCTCCTCTTCGGAAAGGCGGTCCTTCATGCTCATATGCAAGGTATGCTCAGAGGCGCCGATGATTTCAATTTCATCATCCCCTTCGGCAGGAGATGAAGCGCCGAGCTTATCATCATCCAGCGCCCCGATCACCTGAGCATCGGGACCAGGGAGTACTCCCGCGTGGACAGCATCACTTGTTTTCCCTGCCTCCTCCTTGGCGTCATCGCTCCTCGGAGTTTGCTCGGCGTTAGAACAACCTGCACGAAAACATAAAGAATGAGCGTTAGAACGAGTAGCCACTGCTGAAAAAAGACGGGATCTTTCAACTTCTAGAGAAAGAAGAATTTCCTACCAGGTTACGGTTGGCTATCGATGGCGCGTGGGGTTTCACCCTCCAGGATAGGTGATAGCACATGAGCACCGAGCCCGGGGGCTTCGGGGTCATAACCAACATGCTGCTCGAATGGATCAAGTGTCGGCCGACCGGCCGATTGAGCAGCGGATTGAGCAGTAGTATGAAGAGTAGTAATATTGGCCTCAGACGGGCTAGCTTCATCATTTTTCTCTTTCAGAAGGGGAGAGCCTTTGCTGTAAAGTGCCAATGCTGCGGATAAATCCGATGGCTCATTCCCCCTAAGGAACTCTTTCACCAAGGCCTCCTCATCAACCTCTTCGGAGCCCGACTCGATCTTCCTGATCCTTATCAAAGTTTCCCAGGCCTCAGCTAGGGACTCAAGGTAGCCGTCGCCCAAGAATGTTAAGTCGCGATGCATAAGGACGCGGGCTCCATATTCAGCAATCAACGGGTCAAACATGTTTTTGACCTCTTCCCTGCCGGCTTCCGCGACCGCCTCGAGGCGAGAATCAATCTCCTCCGCAGCCTCTCTTTTGCCCTCCTCACGGGCCTCATCCTTCATTTTCTCAACCCCAGCGAGTTCGTCATCGAGCTTTGTTTTCAGGAGTCGGGTAGCAACGATCTCATCATAGTATCGTTGTGATTCTTCTTGAGCAGCTACCTTATCCTCCTTCTCCTTGGAGAGTAATTCTTTCAGCTCTTTGACTTGGGTGGTGAGCGCGTCCCTTTCCTTTTGGACAGAGTATTTTTCTAGGGCGAGGGCACCGCTGCGCTGGACTGCTTCGTCAAGCTCTTTTTTGTGAGCCGCCTCTAAACGAGTAACTGCCTCAGCAGTATCTTTTGCGCTTTGTTCAGCGGCTTCCAGCTTCGACTTATACGAAGCAAGCTCTTCGTCTTGGAGTTTTATGATTTTCTTATCGCTGCCAGCCTCCAGATTCAGACGATCAATCTCGTGTTGACGCTCAATGGATACTTCCGAGATCTTCTCCACCAAGTGCACAAACGCGTCATGTTGAACATAAACGTCGTTATTGCAGGCAATGGCACTCTGCTTCACATGCCCGGGAATATGATGAATGGCCGGGAGGAACTTCAGACCATCGAAGCAAATTTTTGGAAACTTGGCCTTAAGATCGACCATCTTTTCCGCAACAGTTGGGTCCACCGCAGGAGTAGGAGGAGGAGGCTTTGAGAATTCCGCTCTTTTCCGTTGCTCTCGAACTTGCCTTGTACTTGATGAACTGGAGTGTTGTTCTCGAGGAGCATCAGATTGATAACCCTTTTGTAAAGACTTCTCTCTATCCGGCTCAGTTGGAGGAGGAAGATCGCGGGGCTGGGAAGATTGAGAGTGTGCCTTCTTGCGGTGAGACGACTCGCGAGGACGATTGTCCCTATCTTCATAATCGCCTCTATCCCTGCGTCTGCCTGAACCAGAATCCCGTCCAGAGTGATGAAATACAGAAGAGCCCTGAAGGCGATCAAGACCGTGAGAATGCCCCATATCACCTGCAAAGAATGGAGATAACAACGAGTTAAGGAAAATTCACGAGATAAGAAAAAAGACTTGAAGTATATTATGGAATGCGCATGTGCGTGTGTGTCCTAGTGTTCCCCCCGACGGACCCGTTCGTTTATCTTTGCTAATCGGAGTGGTGTCTCCTTGGGCCGGGAGTTGAACTCCTGCATTGCCTCTCGCGGGCGAAGAAAATTTGAGAGCTTCAGGATCATCGAACCCGTAATTAAGTAAATCATCGGGAATGGACAGGTTGGACAGACCCCTCAGAGAACTTTCCAGATGCTGTGAGGAAGCCTCTTTCTCAGGCAGGATAGGCGTAACTTTTGAAGTGCCACCAACTTTCTCTTTTTGGACTGTATATTTTAACTTCTTCTTTCCCTTCGAAGGGGAGGATGACGTCTCAATATCCTGAACTTCGATTGCCGGATTCCAAGCGGGACCCACGTTCTCGCCTTGAGTCTCAGGAACATCATCTTATCTGCGCTCACCTTCTCCGTGCGTATCGGGAGTGCGGCGCGACGACGATCCGGCCTGTTTTTTCCCTTTACCGGACGGAGGTTTGGGAATGGTGACACCTTCTGGAAGGCTAATCCGACGACCAGGGGCTAGCAAGCCAAACCCTGACAGTGATTCATTTGAAATGATAGTCCGGATGTCTCGATCCTCAGCAGGAAGAGCTCTAATGGCTTCAACAGCCTCAGAATATCCACGGCCTTCCGGACGTGGGTTGATACCTGAAAAGATGAAATGAAGAGTTAGGAAAAGCATGACTCCGATTAAATACGAATAGTGACTCAGCAGAGAGACTTACTGCCTTCAACCCATCTCCTAGCGAAACCAGAAGGGCAGCGCACATAGAACCATTCCTGTTTGTACAGGGCGAATTTACTACATGCCCCTGTCAAGATCTGGCATTTGTGGTATGGCTCGAGGAACATAAAGGAAGGACTGTCTTTCCGTCTCTTGAACATATAAATGTATCTGATATCACCGGCGGTTGGAGGTCTGGAGAAGAATGCCATGAAAAGTAAGTAAGTCCCATATAGAAATGCATGGTCGTTCGGGTGCAGCTGCAACAGAGCTATGTCTATATACTGCAGTACATCCTGGAGAAATAAATTGAATGGAGGCACGCTTCCCATCCAACACATGAACTTGTTGCAGGTAGTGTACCCGACTGGGGGCAGATGAGGACGATCGTGTCTCGAAGGAACTAACACGTCGGCAAAAGGAATCCCATGAATGGAGCATATCCGTCGCAGAGCAGCTTCGTTGATCTTCGAGGCTTGTGAATCGATCAGATTGTCTAGTAGGATGGTTGCCTCCAGAGCATCAGGTGCCAAGTTATGAGCAGGAGAAGTCGACGGATTAGAAGTATCAGCGGCTCCTTGCCTTGATGACGGCCCAGGCCTGTCGGATATGGTGGAAGAGCTAGATTTTCTCGACATCCCCAATAAATAACGAACCTGGCTAAGTGCTTGAGAAAACTATACTTAAAAAACGTTGAACGTTAGAATTAGCAACACGAGTTTTCCCCCCACGTGGTGTGTGAACCAGTGCAACCAATTGTGTACAAGTGATAAGAATCTAAAGATTTCAAAGATATAAAAATGAGCTTCGAATCGTTGCCTTCGAAGACCATTATCGCTGACCGTCTCAAAGAGCCCACCTGGTGGTGATTACAGTTCCAGATTCAGAAAACATATGATTTATAAAGTAACCGGCCTAAGTGTAGTTTGACATTTATACTGTTCGGCATTTGAATGTTGTTCGGCAATTGTATTGTTCATCCTAAGTATAGGTCAGCGTGTATGTTTGTTCGACATGCCACAGTGTTCGGCTAAAGGCCTTGTTCGGCTAAGTCTGTGTTCGGCTAAAGGCCTCGTTCGGTTAAGTCATTGTCCAGTTAAAAGTCCTGTTCGGCATTCAGATTGTTCGGCCTAGGTATAGTGTTCGGCTTTGTTTTGCTCGGTCTAAGTTCTGTTCGGCAATCGTATTGTTCGGCCTCGATACTGTTCGGCATCTAAGAATGTTCGGCTTGGGTTTTGTTCAGCTAAGTTATTGTTCGGCTTGGGTTTTGTTCGGCTAAGTTATTGTTCGACATTTTAGTAAGTGTTCGGCTTTGGTTCGTTCGGCTAAGTTGTTGTTCGACGTTCTAGCGAGTGTTCGGCCTTAGTTTATTCAGACGAAATACTATTCGGCAACCTCTATCATTCGGCGCATGACAACATACGCCGAACCATAGCTATGCCATCTAACACCCTTACCACCTCCAACGTTTTCCTTTTCCTTCTTTTTTGACTTTGGTTCGGCGCGATGGAGCTAAAGCCACATGTGCAAACACCTCAAATCCTTCCTCCTCGCCTCGCATTATCGTTCGGCAATGAGGGCAACCTACTCGAAAGCTTTTTACATGACAAACTTGACCATCTCATTTGAAACCTATTCGAGTTATACGAGGAGCAGTACCTAGATTGCAGTTAGGAGCTTAGGAAGGAATGTTCAAGTTGTAAATCTGTTCGGCTAGAGAAAATTGCAAATCTTGGAAGAGTGACAGAAATGAAAAGGTAAAGGAGAAGGGACGGGAAGGACCTGGTTATATAGAGGGAGGTAGAAGTTGAAAAGGCTATACCCGGTAGAACCGGTCAATACCAGAGTGTTCGGCATCAAAACGAAGTATCGTTCGGCACATGAGGGCTGTCCGGCTTCGAACGTATCGTTCGGCGTCCAAACCACGCTCGTCACGCACCTCCGTCACAGGCATTCTCGAGAAGGCATCATCAAGGGAAATTGAACCAGATTCAAAGCGCATCACGTTCGGTCACATGATACACTTTGGGGGGCAAGTGTTTCCTGGAGATTTGAACAGGCAACTAGTGCTCGGCATCAGGTAGCACCCGGCAACAAGAAAGTGTCCGGCATCCAGGAGTGTTCGGCGAAGCACTTGGCATCCAGGAGTGTTCGGCGAAGCGCACGGCATCCAGGAGTGTTCGGCGAAGCGCACGGCATCCAGTGGGACTCGGCATCCATAGCGTTCGGCATCCGTAATGCTCGGCAACCAGGAGACTCGGCGTCAAGTAGTGTTCGGCGTCAACTGTCACTCGGCGACAACCAATGCTCAGCATCCCTAGCATTCGGAATCATTAGAACTCGGTGATAGGAGAACTCGGCAACAAGAGCGTTCGGCATCCCTTGGTACTCGGCGTAGTACTCGGCAACGAGAGTACTTGGCATCCAGAAGACATTCAGTATGCACAACTACTCAAGGTGACAATGTCGTTCGGCCAGCGTGCACTTTTCGTTCAAGAGCTTCGGATAGAGACACGTTCGGCCTCGACTGACAATCATCCTGCACTTCCCACACATCCAGCGTATCGTTCGGCATAGAAGGACTGTTCGGCATCAGAGCGTTCGGCATACCAGGATCGGCATGCAGCGACCACTGTACTGAGGCTAGAGTGTTCGGCCATCCAGCCCATTTTGGAAGTCCAGCCCATATTTGCCTATAAATAGAGGGGCATGGTCACAGTGAAAGGGATCCTTTTTGGGAGAGAACACTGGGGAGACTCTGCCATTTTCGAGACTCATCTTCTCTACTTAAACAACTTCATGCAAGCATTTGATTCACGAATTGTATTTTTAATCAACTATAAAGAAGATCAATAAAGTTTAACCTCAAAGTGGACGTAGGCAATTACGCTGAACCACTATAAATTTGGTGTTCTTACTTTCTGCAGTTAGATTAGCATTGTCTTCTCTGTTTAACTTACTTTCATCACTCATATCTCTACACAATCTTTCTCTACGAGGTTAGTGACCAATTTTGGTGCTAACACCAATTAACCATCCTAAGTCTTTAGTTATATTAGCTTAGCTAGACATTGGAATTAGCTTACTAATTCCCTTTTTATTTAAGACAATAAGATTTATCTTAAATATTTATCTGCCCATAAATCCCCGTTTAATGCTCATAAATGCAAATTTTTCCATAAAATCCTAAAAGACATTTCCTAAGACATTTATGTATGATTACTAATTTCAAATTAGTAACTTTTTATATCTATTCCATTTTTATCAGTCCCATTAATCCACTTACCCTATTCATTTATTGCAACTCCTATATTTATTACCATTTATTAGAGTTACAACCTTTTAAATTCTTTTCTCATCAGTTAATTATCCTAACATGAATATTACGTGCAAGTGTCATTATTAGCTTCTTATTTAATTATTATAAGCGTAGTTAAATATGTTCTTGTTATATACCTTTACTAGAATATACTTTTCCATGTTAAATTATTGAAATTATATCTAAAAATATTATCCGCTATAATTTTCATAAATTAGTCCAAAATAGAAGATTTAACTTTAAAATATAAAAGATTGCATTGTTTGAAATTACAAGGAATAATCATTTCTTTTTATTACTGGAATAGATAGTGTAAACTGCAATAAATTCATACTTTACACATCTCTTTCTCTTTCTATCTATTTCTATTCCTCGTTAGATCAAACACTGTATCTTTCTAAAAGGGAAAGAAATCAAACTAATTTACAAATATTAAACATAATAAATTCCAATAATTCCAAATATAGAAAAGTTTACATTCTAACAAGATTAGGGTACTAATCCAAATTTGTAACATTCTTATACAACATATTTTAGATCTGGAATAAATTTTATTTAAATTCATATTCTAAATTCATTCTTTTGGGACTGATTTCTAGATCAGATTGCATACAATGCTAAACAAGAATACGTATGCGACATTTATTATATTCAGATCGTATTCAATTCATTGCCTATAACTCATATAAAATTATCTAATTAGGCATAAAAATCAAATAAACACTAACGGGATAATTTTCATATTCTAACAATCTATAAAAAAATTCCCACTCACCTTTTAAAAGTGATCCAAATCTCAAGATTTGAAGTAGAACATTTGATTCGTCTTTAAATCCTTTTTAGTCCAAGAGATACGTATAAAAGGGTATATACATACATTAGAATTACATATCTAAGAAGAGATTTGGGATAGGGAGAGAAAATAGATACGAATATATATAAATATATAAATTACATTAAATATTCATATGGTTTCTTCTCTTCTTCTTTTTATTTGATTTCTACTCTTCTCTGATTTGTATGAAAATAGATACAAATATCTTAGTTTAGAAAGAAAGTGAAGAAGAAGAAATGGCAGAGCTTTGCTACTTCTTTCAGAAAAATATGAGAAGAGAAGGTAGGGCTAGGTCTGAATTTATAGGTGCTAGAATCAAACAGAACCGTTCGATCGAAATATATTAAATTCGGGCCGTTGGGCCAAGGCAAACCTTAGCCGCCACAACAGGAAGCAGTCAACTGCCCTTACCTAGGATTCGACCGCCCCTGGTCGACCGCTCAAAGAGGCGGGTCGACCTGTGGGCCCTACTTATTTATGTTAATTTTCTTATTTATTTTCGTTCCAAATTCGTTTTTCGTCCGTAACTTCTTCATTTGGACTCGGATCGCAAAACTCTAAATATGAAAGCTGCTCAAAATTTTGCCATGAATGCAATGGTGCAAGTTTCATGGTAAAATTTCATCGTTTGCACAAATTCCATTTTTGGAGCATAATTAATTAACTAACTAATTAAATAACTAACGTCAAATTATGGGGTGTCACACATAATGATCAAACAAAAGAGAACATAAGAGAATCTATGATTGATATTATTGATATCACATGGATAACAAAGGGAAGTTAAATTCAAAATGATGACAAAAAATAAATGATTCAAAAGTAGAAATTTGATGATCATACATAAACGAAAATCTAACAAAGAGAAGAGATAGAAGATGTGGAGGATTATAGGCATGTGAACATGATAATATACATATATATATATATATATAATAGAAAATTACCTTTAAGGTGAAGTCTAGATAAACAACTTGAATGATGAAGAAATTCCTAGATTCAAAAAATCAATCTCTAATCTGTTATTATCTAGAGATAACCATCTTTTTATTTTATTTTTGTTTGAATTTTTTTTGAAATTTTTAGAACCTCGTCCCTGTGGAATTTTCAGTCTTGAGAAGATGAATTAAGAGGAGCAAATTATAGAGTGAAAATTTTATTGAAGGAGGAAATAAATGTGGCATTCAATATATGTTGATTCCTCTTCTTTTAATTAAGATTTTCTTTTCATTTTGAATAAAAAGACCCCACTTATTCCTTAAAGTATGATCGGCCATTACATGGGCTATTTGGGCTACAAAATATTCCAAAAATCAACTAGTATTATTCCTATTTGAATTCAATTTAAATTTCCTATCAACATCGTACACCGATATGCGTGCTTATAACTGTTATATATGCATTTTATTAAATACTAATGGTAATCAAACAAATCAAATAAGAAATTTTTAACAATTAATATTTCACAAATAGTAATTAATTTAATTTATTTAAAGCCCTTTTAGTATTTATTCTTTTTAAATCAAATTTATGCATTCTACCGATATCATATATCGATACGCGCGTTTGTAACTTTTGTATATGCACTTTACTAAATACTAATGGCAAACAAATAAATTAAATAAAATTTAGTAATTAGTATATCATAAATATAATTAATTTTCAACTATTAAAAATCAATTAAATTGTGTGGTACATTCAAAATATTCATCATTTTGGTTATATGACTTAAAGGTGTAAATTCAGTCATCGATTAGTATTGAACAATTCAAGTATTAATGTTCGCACGTCACCGTAGCTAGTGGTATGTCATTTTGGCTGAATCTATTGTTTACATGTCTTATGCTAAAATCCAGCTCTACTTATTATAAGCGGCCCTGGTAGTAACGACTATTTACACCTAATTCTTTTCATCAAAACCGTATCACATTAGGACTTATGAAATTTGATTTTGATTAAAATTCCAACATCGTCCATATTCAAGATTGTAAGTCCAAAAACAAAGTACTCGTTTAATAATAACCTTTATTATTAATCGTACTACTCTGGGCAAAGATTTTACTTTGAGTTGAATATAGTTGACCTGATACTAACCTTATATAACTAGGAAAACAAATCCTCTACTGAATAGTGTTTTACATCTAGTGCTTCAACTCAAACCAAACTATGGTCATTCAATGGAATCCATGCCATGATTTAACTACAATCAAAGTGAACTGTCCACATTTAAGTTCAATGGTATTCTCAAGTTGAGAGAGCTGTGTAATATCATCACTTCAAGATTCTTTGTTTGACCTTTGTTATATTAACCAACAGAAACCACTTGAGCGAGTCGTTCCATGGTTACCCAATAACTATCAGTACGTAACCCCTTGGTGCCCCAGTAGTCATGAGAAATGCAATGCCCAACCTTTTAGAGAGCGTCACGCACTCTAGTTTCAATGGATGCATCGATATTCAGTCTCGATGCATCTTAACTAGGAATATTTAAAACGATGTGTTAATTCAAACCATGATAAAATACTCATGATTACAACATCTTATAATTACTATCACAAAAACACATCATTTACGAGTTTTCTGTTAAATATGTTTAAATTAAGCAAATAAGTAATTATAATACATTATAAAAAATATATAACAGAAAGAAAAACACATTTTATTACGAATGGGAATTAATTATAGAGTTAATAATTTATAATAAATTACATAATTGCCCGAACTGCATACTCCTAACTCTATCAATCTCCCACTTGCACTTGGGGCCAATTATGAAATCATAATCCCTTCCCTTCAATCAGCCTGATGAGAACTGACCGAGATAGTCCCTCCGTGAATGGATATGCTATGTTGTCCTTTGAATCTACCCTTTGTACCAAGACTTGTTTCTTCTCAACGAATTCTCTAATCAAGTGGAATTTCAAAAGAATGTGTCGTGATTTCTTGTTAACTCTAGGCTCTGTTGCGATCTACACCGCTGCATTTTTTCCATAGAATAATGTCATTGGATTCTCCATATTGGGAATCACTCCTAGCTCACTTAAAAATTTGTGCATCCAGACCGCTTCTTTAACCCTTCATTGTGGGTGATGTATTCGACCTCCATTATGGAATCAACTACCATATCTTATTTGGAACTTTTCCAACAGACAGCCCCATTATTTATAGTAAAGACGTAACCCAATACTGACTTATTATCGTCGATATCACTATGAAAGCTAGAGTCAGTTTACCCCTTCATAAGGAGGTCTTCATTCTCATGTATTAGGAATAAGTCCCGAGTATTTCTCATATATCTATACATTTTACACCTGTCCACTACTTTTCTCCAAGATTAGACTAGTATTGGCTCACGCATCTGATGTGTATGCCACATCCGATCTAGTACATACATTGCATACCTTATAGAACCAATTGCCAAAGTATACGGTGTACTCTTCATATGTTCTTTCTCCTCATTGGTCTTAGGAGCGTCCTTCATAGGAAGGACGATTCTAGATTGCTTTGGAAAATTTCACATTTGGAATTCTCCATACCAAATCATTTCAGTATGGTGTCTATGATGGAGATTGGGATAGTCCCAAAAGCCTCTTAAATCTATCTATATAGATCTTTGAGAAGATCTTGGAAAACCAAGCTTTCATTGATTGCAACAACAAAACATCATCGTTAATCAATAGAAGATCACCAACGTATAACACTACAAATACGATAGCATTGCCCTGTTCTTTTTTGTATACGCACGCTTCCTCTATGTTCAGATAAAAACCAAACTATTTGATTACCTTATCAAAACACTTGTTCCAACTCCTTGAAGCTTGTTTAAGTCCCATAAATGGACTTTAACAACTTGCAAGCCTTGCCCTTACTCCCACTGACATAAAATCCTCGGGTTGCGATATACAGATGGTCTCTTCTGAATCACCATTTGGAAACATCGTCTTTACATCCATTTTTCATATTTCTTAGTCATAGAATATAGCAATGGCAAGCATAATCCGAATGGACTTAAGCATGGCTATGGGTGGAATGGTCTCATATTAATCAACACCTTGAATTTGACGAAATTTTTGATAGGGTTAAGGGTATGCCCTAGGGGGTAATTCTGTAATTTATTGTAAATTATTGACTCCGTAACTAATTCTCGTTCGTAATAAAGGTGTTTTTCTTTCAATTATATATTTGTTATAATGTGATATAAACAAACTAAATGTTTAATTAAAATATATTTAACAGAAAATCCATAAATGGTGTGTTTGTGATAGTAATTATAAATAATTGTTATCATGAGTAGTGTATCACAATATAATAAGCATAAATATTCTTAGTCAAGATGCATCGAGACTGGATATCGATGCATCCTTGGAGACTAGAGTGCGTAACACTCTTCAGATGTTGGCCAGTGTATTACTCATGACCATTGGGAGTACCAAGGGGTTACATACTGATAGTTATTGGATAACCACTAAATGACTCACTTGATTATTTTCTATTGGTTAATATAAATAAGGTCATATAGAAAATGTCGATGTGATTAAATTACACAATTCTCTTGACTTAAGAATATCGTCGATCTTTAATATGAAAGCTCCGCTTTGATTATAGTCAAATCGTGGCACAACGTCTATTAAGTGACTATAGTTAGGTCAAGTAGAAGTATTGAAAGTGAAACAATATTCAAGATAGGATTCATCTCCTTGGTTATATGGGTTAATACCACGGTCAACTAAAGTTAACTCAAAGTCAAAATCTCCGGCTAGAGTAGTTCGGTTAATAATAATTATTATTATTGAACCAAGGACTTTGTGTTTGGACTATAGAGTTGAATATGAATGATCTTAAAATTTTGACCATTACCAAATTCTATAAGTCCGAAGTGATATAGTTTTGATGAAGTGAATTGGTGTAAATAATAGTCACAGCTGGAAAACGCTTAACAAAGTAATATTGGATTTTACCAAAACCAAGTAAACGATAAATTTGGCCAAAATGTCACACTACTTGCTGAGTGAAGTGTGAACGTTAACATTCGAATAGTTTAATATTAATCGCCTATCGAATTTGCACCTAAAAGAGTCATACAACCGAAATGTTAAATACTTCTTTAACCAAATAATGAATTTAATTTGCAATTGTTATAAATTAATTAAAATAATTAATATTCATGAAATATTAATTATAAATTTTTATTTGATTTATTAAACATTATTAATAAATATGTTTATAATAGTTATAAATGTATTAATCAATGTACGATATCAATACGCATTTAAATTGAATTTAAATGTGATGAATATTGCTTGGGCTAAAATTAGATTTAAAGCCAATATAGGCAAAGGGAATTTTGGCCTTGAACGGACCAGGTAGGGGCGGTCATATGATGGCTAATAGGCTAGGTTTTTGGTTGAATTAGAGGAAAACAATGGGTAAGAGAGAAATGTGGACCTTGATCATAACTTACCTCTCTAATTTCTTCTCTATGAAAGCATCTTAACCCACACTCATTTACCACTTTTTGGAGCCTCCATCTACCTTTCTTTTGGTCGAAATATAGCACCATCTCTTCCTTCATTTCCAGGCTTAAATCAAATTAAAACAAACACTATTCTATAGCCGGTGGTCATCAGTCCAGGAACTAGAAACTTGCTAAATTGGAATCTAGTTCAAGGAGTTGATCTCTTTGTTTCAATGTGTACCTATTGGCTTTGCAAATAAGGTAATTTTCCGATCTACAATAATAAAATAATGTTTATATAATTTATATATCATATACTATATTATTGGTTAGGTGACGAATCTAGTATATCGATATATCTTCACATTTAGAATGGTTGTATAATCACATGCTTGTATAATTTAAAAAATTGATATATAAATGCCTTTAATACTCATGTCATGAAAATAAAAAAATTGATTTTTTATTTGAGTTAATTTAATATAAGTTATTTAAATTATATAAGTTTCTTAATTTAAATATTAAATCTAGTATTATGCTAAGTACGATTTTAAAATTTTATATGAATAGTTTTATACTTAAATAATTTTTGGCATAAATAATATATTTTTAACATGAATATATATTATTTAAATTAATCAATTTCATAAATTCACAATAATAACAAATATATTTATAATATATGTTTTAAATTTTATAAAATTAAATTCATGCCTAATATATTTTCGATAGGTAAAAAACATTATATCTATATTTTATAAATATTTAAATACTTGCCAAATTAATAATTAGATTTAAAAAATGATTTTTAAATTATAACATACATATAATATTTAAATGTTAGAGCATCTTTCGGATTTTTAATGAAATATTAAAATAAAAATTATATTTTGAAAATATTTTTAAATTTTCCATTAGTTTCCATTTGGAAATTAATTTAATAAATATTTAAAATTTAATAAAAAAAATTCCATGAGAATTATCAAGTGTGTATATATATATTTTATATGCTTTAAATAAAATTCATATATGCATTAATATATATTATTAAAATATATATGAGATATTTATATATATAATATACACATACGTTTATTTAATATAAAAAATATTAGATTTTGTTTTTGGATTTCACAACAAAATAATTAGTAAAATTTTAAATAAAATTTAAATGACCTGAAATATATATATGTGTGTGTGTGTGTATGTATGTATGTATGTCTGTGTGTGTGTACTTTATAAATTCCCTATCTTTACTACTAATAATGAAACTTCCATAAACTATCTTCAACCGTGTCTTTATGAAATGCCGAAAATACCCCTGGCTGAAAATCCCTCATCGTTGCTTCCCACGGATCCCTAAATCATTCTCAGATCCAACTCTTCCGTCCTTTCTTCCCTATCTCCCCCACGCATTCATTCTACATCGAATCCTCTCATCATCCATAACTCCTCCATTGCCGAGCTCGAGACGAAATCTCACATCCACAACTCCTCCACCGCCGAGCTCGAGCCGAAATCTCACATCCACAACTCCTCCATTGCCGAACTTCGACCGTGATACTGAAAATCCCTCATCGTTGCTTCTCACCGAACCCTAAATCATTCTCAGATCCAACCTCTTCCGTCCTTTCTTCCCTATCTCCCCCACGCATTCATTCTACATCGAATCCTCTCATCATCCACAACTCCTCCGAAATCTCACATCCACAACTCCTCCACCGCCGAGCTCGAGCCGAAATATCACATCCACAACTACTTCACCGTCGAGCTCAAGTCGAAATCTCAGATCCACAACTCCCCAATTGCCGAACTTCGACCGTGATACCGACTAACCACTTCATATCCTATCAGAAGCAGTATAAACTCCAGATCTTAAACAACCAAGCATAACCACAATTTAAAAAATCACCGACAACGTCGAGCAAACCAGATTCACAGCATCGCGGCTCCAAATTTGAGGAAGTCGACATTTACCGTGACAACTATTCTTTTTCTCAGCAGAGGAATTTCGACCTGACGAGGTTTCAGGTAGTATTACTATCTTTTATTTCAATTTACCCATTGATTCTTGATTTTAATTTAACTATTGCATTCAATGGATTTCTGGTGGCAATTGCAATAGAGGATGATTTGTTTACCTTTTGAATAGTATTTATCATATGTTCAACCCTCTTATTATTCAATATGTATGCATGAAAGATTAGGTGACGAATGGAAATTATTATTTAAATTGTAAACTAAACCTGACCGTAATCCTAACCACCAAGTGCTAATCGATTGGGCAGTTGTTGCTTCAATATTGAAATTCAACCATGACCTGATTTCTAAACCCGTGACCCGATTTCTAAATACGATCTGCATTTTTTCTTTCTCATTGGTGCATCCTCATACCGAACAAGTTTTCTTACAGTATTCTATTTTTTAAAGTATCCATGCTTTCAATATACATATTTATACTTGATTTTGATATAAGTTTTAAATCAAGTCTAACTAACAATTTAGTTGTGTAGCGGAGATTGAATAATGTACATATATATTGTTTGTTATTACCTCAACCTATTAGGATATGTCTTTAAATATCAAATTTGTGATATCGTTGCAAAAAAATAGCCAACCAAATTATAGATATGAACTTTGATAGACTTTTAATAAGCTTTTGATTGTTTTCTATAAAAGTACAAAAAAAATTTTGTTTTACAGACTTTTCTCACTTCCTCATCAGGCTTTCACATAACCGCTGCATCTGCTATTAATAAGCCATGTTGCTAAAAAGAATTTAATCAAAATGCTATCCTAATATTCATTTACTTAATGAAAATGCTTGAAAGAAAAACTGCCCACCCATGATGGATTGCCTTAGAACTCCACTCAAAGAGTACAAAAATAACTTTGAGAAAATACTCACGGTTCTTCATCTAAATCTATATTAACCATTTATTCATTCTCTAACACTTTTTTTGCATGATTTATCACTAATTTTGATGGTATTTTCACCCACTTAGTTACTATTGTTTATTGTTTGCTTTTCATTGTCCAATTGTTGATACTCTCAACAAACTCAACTTTTCAATGTTTTTCTTTTATTCAAATTACATATACCTTCGAATTAATTTTAGACATATGTGTATATGCATGAACACAGTGTTATTTGTGTGCTACCATAAGGTTTTTCACTTAAATTTTGCATCAGCTTAAGGTTAAAGTTCCCCAATTTTCTAAAGATTTTCACTTACACATCATATATACTACTGACATTTAGAGGTTCCTTGCATCAAACAGTAATTGTATTCTTTATTTTACATTAACATTTCTGAAAGGCAATTTATATTACACACCAGGTTAAGGTAATGGTGATGGTTCCCAATTTGGTTTAGGCTTTGATGAAGCCTGACATGTTTTGTTGTTATGTTTCTATCTGTTTTGCAGTTTTACCTATTGAACACTGTAAATTCGTTTTACAAACTTTTAATAACTTTAGTGTTAACTACTGTAAAATTATTTAACTCAGAAAGTTATTCCACACAATGCGTGCTTTTACTCTACCACAATGATCATCATTTTAAATCAAAATTATTCCTTCAGCTGAAACTCAACTTAATCCCTTAATTGTTCCTCTACCACAATGATCATCATTGTCAACATTATCTTTTTATTTGATTACCTATAATAAAGTTGTTAGAAGATTTAAACATGAACATGTCACCTTCTCCTAACCATTTATTGAACCATAAACACCATTTAACCACACATTTGTCTTAATTTTAAAGAATTATTTTAAATATATTTAACTACTGTCATAGTTCTTTTTCTGGATTATCTTTTAAACAATATATGTTAACTTCGTAAAAAAATGTCTCCTTTTAAATTAAAATTACTATGATTTATGTTGAGGTGGTTATTTCTTTACATTTGAGCTCTAATCTCTACTATTAATAATGAGCCCATAATATGTTTCTCGGTTGCTATTTATCTTCCCATAACCAGAACTCATTTATTTTACCTCAGCGGAAAAACCTAATTTGATTTCCAGGCCTTGCTATTTCTCGAGCTTTGATTATCAATTATTGACTAATCGCAACTTCGATTATAACCGTGATTAGATATAACACGTTATCCAACTTCAACTACCGAGTAAGCATAGAATGATCCAGTGCAGATAACGAATTAAGCTCAATCATCATTCATTTATCCGGCTTCCATCAAAATTCAATCTCAGGTTATTCACCGATTCTTATTATTTACATTTTGAGTACTACGCAGATTCCCTTAATGATTTTTGTTTCTTGATCTGCTGATATTGATTGATAATTTTGTTCGTTTTTTATTTACTGTGGATTTTTGTCGATGGATAACTTCTGTTGCTTTATTTTTCAATGAAATTCGATCCATTTGTCGACTTATAACATATAAATTTGAAATGATTGTGTTCTCATATTTTTTCTTTTCTTTTTGAGAGTTGTTGCTTGAGATCATATGTGATGGCAACTGCTTTGATAAAGCAATAGAATGGATTGTCTTACCCAGTAATGTAATCATGTATGTATTGTTTGACGATGTTGCCTCCCTTGCCCTGAGATTAATGTTTGAGTTCCTGTCGATTCACACACTTCCAAAATTAGATTCAAATAGAGAAATCATGTGTTACTTATCTTTATCTTTACTTCTTTATCTTTACTACTAATAATAAGAATTCACCGAACTATTTCAACCGTGTCTTTTGGGAATTCCTAAAATATCCTTATATCCTTTCGTGTTTCCCATTTCTCATTCCACACCTGTTAATGGCCATAATCATCCCCAATTTGATTAGTGTTCACTATAAGACTTAGATTGTGGGTACTATCATCATATTATTCAAATTAACTTTATTACAGCAGTACCAACAATAGATATTTATGTTTACCTATATATAATTTAATTGGCTAAGAAAGTTTGTGTGCACCGGTACATTAAAATAGACTAATTGTTTTCACAGTATCATTCTATTTGTACTCATGTTTGGTTTTGGCCTTTAACTGAAAGTTACTTAATAAGACTGTAAGAAAAATATATGTTGTTCGTATGAATTGTTTGCTTTGCTACTTGATGAATTAACCATACTATTTTGATATGCATTCTGAATATGGAACGAAATTGGCATGAATACCTGTGATAGTAAAAACGAGAGTTTATCAAAAGCTGTTGTATGATGTACTAAACTAAAGCATTAATTGAAAACTAACATTCAGATCTCTTGAAAGATCTTATTTAGGAATATAAATTCTTACATCTACAGTGTTGTGCATATACACGATAAGTTGTCATAGTTTGTCTAATTGGTTTCAAATAGCTTGGGTAATTTGGGATCATTCAACTTATGTATAGTCTATATGATCAACATGATTAAGTCTTTCTTTGTGTTTTCAGGTAGACAGGCAGTCCAAGATATTGTATTTGCACCCTCTATTTCTGCAATGCTAAGGTAATCTTTTTTTTTGGTATTTGCATCCTTATTTTAATTTACTTATAATTATAAACTACCATGCATTAAATCCCTCATTAATTGACCATTATTATCTTTTCCTGCAAAGAGGCTTGCAAACGGTAATAGAAAACTATATTTAGTTCCTTTTACCTATGGAGGTGCTTAGCTAATTTTTGGAGAAATTTTACTGTGCAAAATTTTAGAATGCATCTTAACCTTTGGTAGTATTTTCTATGCACATGACTAAATTTAATAGTTGTTAAATTCTTATATATGTTCTTGGTAAGAGTTGATGTAATTTGTATTTTCTAATATAACTTATCATATGCATTTAGAATGCATAATATAAATAAATAAAAAATGTGTGCAATTCACATAGCTGTAAATTCGTATTTGACTAATGGGTAACCGTTTTATTTTTTTAATGATATTTTGATTTTTTTAATCCATCATTATTTTCCCGAGCCTGCTTCTACATTCCCTAAAGATATACAGGCTGCTACAGCTAAAGCAGCTGCATTGAATTTTTTTGTAACAACCCGGGAGTTTGTAATTTTTAATCATCGTCAAAATGACGATTTAATTGTGTTGTTAGTTGCTGTTTGGAGTTTTGAAACCCGGTTTAAATTCCTTTCAAAAATTTGTTGAAATGGAGGTGGGCTTTATAAATTTTCTTAGCCCATAGTTTTGCCTAATGCCGTAATATTATCTAAGGCTATACTCGATCCCCTCTCCATTTTTTTCATTCGTAACCCAAAACCCTAAAGCAAAACGATCGAGTAAACAATGGCGGCTCCCGTTTCTTCTCGTGCTCGTTCGCTCCCAAATTAGGGCTGCGGCAATTTAGGGCTGCTTGTTCTCGTCGTCCCCTTTTTGAAGCTAGGGCACGTTCAAAAATCGAAGGCGCCATCCTCAATTAATCGATCGAAGGAGGTCGCTCGGTCGATCGTTCGTGCTCCGATGGCAAAGGTGAGTGATTATATTCACTCACATCTAATTTTAAACCATTGTTTGTTTGATTGTTTGCTTGACTTTGTCTCGGCAGTTTGATTTTTGTTTGCAATTCCTTGACTTTGTATTATCTTGGGCCATCACCATTGCCTGTAGATTTATTTTTGTCTTCGGCTCTGCTTTAAAGTATTCCTCTGCAAGTTGAATCTGACAGTAGCTTGAATTATGAAACTTTGATTTTTGTTAATTCGAAATGATTCATAGTTGTGTAATTTCTTAGTGTTGCTGTTATCTTTGATGACCTGAGTTTTGTTTTGACGATTTCACTGTGATTTCGGTTACCTTGCTATTTTGTTTCCTTTCGATTTGATTCGAGATTGCGTTGAGTTATATCTGTGGCTTTGGTTTGTTTGGTAGTTTTGTTGACGTGTATTTGCTCGACTGTTTTTCGTCTTCCTTTTTGGCTTCGGCGTCGACTTTGACCTGTAGATTGTCTTTGGCTGCACACTTGATTTTGTGATGTTGATCTTGTTCGACTTTTGCCATATTACCCACTGCCTCTAGTAGCACTTTGATATTGTGTAGCTTTTGAATTATCCCTTACCTGTTGCATTTGCATATCACTGTAATTCCATCACTACACTGTTTATTTGCATATAAACTTGGGTTCTTTGTTCCATCACTGCATTTCCGTTTCGAGACTGATACTTTTGAAGTCTGCATCTGTTAGTGGTTCTTTGCCTTGTTCAAAAGTGATACTTTCATTTATGTCTTCATGTAGGCTTATTAGTATGGTTCATCATGTAGATCCTTGTATCAAGTTTTGAACATGGCCAGATTATTGTGGAGGTTGTTCAATCAAGTCTCATATTTACACTGTCCAGATTCATGTTGCATTTTCCCTGTAGCACACTTGAACTGGTTTATGAAATTCCATGACTTTAATCTTGTCAGTTACTTGAATTAGATGTTGTTGCTTGCATCCATACTGTCACTGTATCAGATAGATATAGTTTACATTGGAGTTGAAGTTGGTCCAAATTCATTTAGTTATTCACTGGTCACTGTATACAAGTTCATCTTGTAGTTCACTACATAGATTCGTATCTGCAGTGTAGTTGTTGTGCACTGAGCATTGCTTCGAGTCTGTTGAAAAGGGGTTTGCACACATGTATATCCCACTGTATATCACCTCATATGGTTTAGTTCTGGCCTTTGTATATTTGTTGCTTTGCTTGCGCATTTATATTTTGTGACAGCATTGGCCAATTGAGTTTGAGTTATATAACTCGAATTTGATTTCGAGATGGTGCCATCGGCTTTTATTTCACTAAACTTTTGTGATTTGGAATTTTATCATTTTGTTGCTCTTTGAACCTGAGTTGGACTGCAATTGAGTTGTGACTTCATTGACATGTGTACTACACTTGAATTTTGTTATTCATGAAGTTTTGATATCATTGGTTCGAAACAGTTTGCATTAATCGATATTTGTGTTTGCATTGCCTCCGACCTTTTAGCGTACTAACATCATTTCATGTTGATCTTTACTGTGACGTGTTGCCACTGTTTATATATTTCAGGCCTCTACTTGGTTATACACTGCATATTCATGTGTCATTGTTGCTTGCATCTGCTCATCCCTGTCGTACTTGTTGTCATGGTGGCTGCACTTGTTTGTATGTGCAGTCCCACCTGAGCCATGTTGTCTGGTCTTTACTTTTGCCAGTGTATTTGGGTGCAGTTTTACCCTTGCAGTTCTCTGGTCTGTTAGTCGAGTTTGTTTGCATTATTGTAGTGGCGAGGCAGTACACGCGTGCGTGTACTGCAGCCACACAGAATTGACAGGTTTTAATTGATATTTCTTTTGTTCTAGATTCATTGATCTATTGCGTAATTCGTAGGCTGTATCGGTAAGGCAGTACACGTTAGCGTGTACTGCATCCAATTAGCATTGATGTTTCTAAATTGACATTTCAATTGTTTAAATTGCTTTGGATTTCAGATTTGTTATTTAACACTGGTTAGTGTTATATCTGCCGTTATCCGATTCTTTTATCGAGGATTCGGATATACGAGATTTCTGTGACCGTCGTCTATTTGATGTTTGATTATTATTGCTCCTGTGCATTAATAACTGAGTTTGAATTAGACTGACCCGTGTATTATTTTCTTTTGAATGTAATACTCGGGTCAGACCCGAGTTATTTCAGGTTGTAGATTTCCTGCTTTGAGTTGCTGTTGAGCTATGAAGACTTTTATATCATTTGAAGTGGTCTTCGTTTTGTTGTAGTAGTTAGAGTGTCTGTTTTAAGATGATATGTATTCATGTATATTAGTCGATAATGTACTTGTATATATAACTTCTTGAGTCGACAGTTGTAGTTGTATCATATGTATTGTGTCAACTATATTGTAACTGACATCGGTTATATATATATATGAGACTTTTGTTTTATCTGTGTTCCGCATTTATATTATCTGTGTTATTATTATATCTAATGTCCTAAACTATTATGAACCATTGTAGTTTGTTTTATACTGGTAATTGGGTATGTCGATGGGAGTAAATAAATAAGATGAAAAATGAAAAATATAAACCACTCCTATCGAAATAACCAATACTAGTGTAAGGCCAACTACGGATGGCCGCTCCTATCCAGCCTTATTCTTCGTAATAATAGACAGTATTTCTTTTAATACTCTTTTTTATTATGAGCATAGAGGTGGGGCGTTACAGTTTTTCAGTGTAGGAGGAATGCAAAGATGTTATAGACCATGAGAAGGAGGAAGTTGTCTTTGATTTGCCTGATCTCTTGCTTGATCTCAAATGTAATTTTAGTTGCTTCAGTTCTTGGGACTGTATTGAATTTGGGCTGGATGAGCCTTTTCTTTAGGAGTGTTTTTACATCCATTATACATTGGGAGGTGTGTGTCTATATATATATATATATATATATATATATATTATATAGACATCCATATTTAGGTAGTCTGACGATTTTCGGGTAAAAATTCAAGTATGCTATGAAGGAGGGGTGGTCAATACTATCTGTTGTCAACCCAGTGCATCTGCTGTCATACCGATATCGCATCCAATTCCTTACTGGCTACAACCTCCTCCTGCATACCATCAGCCATCTACTTCAACCGTCACACCTTCCATCTTCACCCTGCTACTGTTCTACTTTGTAACATACCTTCTCACCCATACTTCTCCCATACATTCTGTTGCAGTCACCACCTACTGCTCCTCCATATAAAGCAAATTGCCAAACCATCGCCACTGCAATACAAACCGAACAACATTCCAACACACTTCTACAAACTTCACAGTCCCGACCTACTTCACAAACATATACAGCCTTCAAACAATCATTGTTATACGGCACCACTCACCTCCACAGCATATACCATACCAACAGCCTGCCACTTCTCTATCAACTGCATTTGCCATTGCCTTCATACAACCAACAGTCAAAACAATTTAGTCCATTGTCTTTTCACATAACTTCAAACTTATCTCCCATACAAATCTCATTCATAAACACCCCTATACTGCCATCTCTCTGCACTGACATCCTTCTACCCTGTACTTCTTGCCGACATACCCACCAAGCACTGACCACATCACTGCCTCACACCCACTCCTTCCACTTCTTAAACCAAGCAGCTGCTCATCATCAACAAACAAACCAAAACCAACACACCCAAACAGCCATCATCTTCCTCAACTACACTGCCTGCATACTTTACTACACAATTCTACAACCGTTATCAACTTCTACACCCCTCAATTTATTTGTTAACCTGAAGTATGCTCCTATAATTATATTGGACATAAGCTTCACTTCTTACAAAATATTGGATTTGTTTTCCTGCTATGATAATGTACGTATTTACATGAAAATGAATTATCTGTGTAAGAGGTCATGGTGTGATATGCAAATTATTTTCCATACATACATCAATCTGATTTGGGAATCATATCTTATTACTAAAATATACAAATCATATACTATCAATCAAGGGATTAATATGATCTGATTATTGTATGGTTAATGTCAAAATATTAACCAATACTTGGTAAGTTCAAGATATGATACACTTTTATCATTTTTGCCATATTTATCATCCCAAACCCATATCTCTGCATAGTGAACTTGGCAGTTTATTTCACTCGCTAATTTTATCTTATTTTTTTACTCTATAAGGAGAACAAAAATTAGAATTGAGATCTAACGCCCCCGTTTAGTAGAAAACTTCAATTGAGTATAATACCCACATCCATCTTCGTCTTCTAAAGAATTCTAAAAACAATAAAGGTACTTACAACACTAGGAGACAACTGAAATAAAAGTTCACTATTTTCTCCCTTTTGGTACCTAATATATCTATTGACAGTAATGAAGAAAGGTTGGTTTATGTATGTTTCATTTATCTTATGGTATATTTTTTCGTTATTACTTGATTTGAGAATTTAAGTTTTTTCCTAACCATTCTTAATTAAGCATTTATATTTAATGAAAACAAAGTCGATAAGTTGATTTTCAATATTAAAATCATTGGATTGTGGATATGGTTACATCTGCCATGCATTTTCTTATTTCCATCATTATAAAGAACATTTTAGCGAATATTTTGATTTTCTTACAAGGGAAAGTCATAGACTATAAAGATATTATATGATTATTTAGCTTGATGTAACTTGCTCATTTGTTGTCCAATCAAAAGGTTACATTTAAACATTTCCTTTGAAAATATCTCAGAGTAAGTGAACTTAAAGAAGTAAAAGATGCAGTTTCAAAAATTGAATGCAATTCTAAGATACAACAGATACGTGCCAATAAATGAATGTTTTTAGTATTAACAATGAATATTTCTTAATTGTAACATTCTTTGTGTATCTATGTTCATTTTTTTAGATAAAAAAATCACTCATGCATTTCAATAATCTCTTTTCTATCTATACAGGAAACACATGGATAGTGAGTTAAGTGCTGACATGAATTTGAACAAATAGGAACGAAGAGAGGTAATTCATTTTTCGTCCATGCCCTTTTTGGAAAAAAATAATAATAATACATTGCTTTTATACTTAACATTTTTTCTCACTCACGCGAGTTAAGTGCTAAGTTGTGGTGTTCTGAATTGTTGCTCTCACTGAGGCCTGTCGAATGATTGAAACAAATAACTGCCTTATCATTTACAATTTATAACAAAAGGGAATTGGCATCTATGTTTTCTCAGTATTTACTATAAGCAATTATCATGCAAGTATCATTTTCTATATTGTTAGCAGGAATTTTCTTTTACATTAATTTCAATGGTACTGTGATGAATCGATGCAAAATATCTTGAACTTTAATTATTCACAATGAAATCTTATTTTGATTTCAACTTTTAGTCAAAAAGCTACTTACTCTTTACAAAAAAGTCTATCATAAATAATATATAAAAATAGAGTTGGCTTTATTAAAGGAAGTGACATGCTAATATATAAAACCCAATTACAGACTCATCTGAACAATATCAAGCATAAGTACACATCCTTTGTTTATGGACAACGACCTAAGTTTTATATCTATTTCATTTTCCCTGTAAATATTAACATGAAATAACTAGACATAATATCATGATATTGTTTCATACGTAAGTCTATGAAACCTAGATAAGTAATTGTTATTTCTCACTACCTCCAACAGTTATCACCGTTGATCGGTATTTATTTATAAAAAATGGAGGATAAAGTATGTAGGAAAAACATTACTTTGTTACTAAGTTTTACGATTATTTAATATAGTTACATGCTGAGTTTAAAGACTTCGTCTTATTTATTGCATTTGGTTAAATTAAGAAATAAATATAATTTTTATTTGAAAATAAACTTTAAATACTATTTTAAAAAATACAACAACAAATTAAAGTCTTTAGTCCCAAAAGGCTTTAATTTATTTTAGAAAAATCAATGACAACACACCCCTTGGATGCAAAGTTATGCGTACAAGAGAAAGAAGTGAAGTGCTGTCGAAATTAAAGCATTTAGTCCCAAAATGCTTTAATTTGTGTTAGACAGAAGTGAGGTGTTGTACACATTTTTACAAAGGTGTTTGGACATCAGCAAACAAGGCAACCAAATATCTTTCATTCATTGAAAACAACTATAATTATTTTAACGTACATCCTTTTTTACACTCGACTATATAATACATGAGTTGGGATTAAAAACTCTAGGATAGTACTTACATTTGATACATCTACTGATACATGCACTAAAAAGGATATTTATTTGTAACTGAAAACAAAAAAATATCTACAAACTTATGCATGGATTATTACCTTAAAAAAAATTTCACATAAATATATAATCACAACAATACTTTAGAAATACTAATTGGAATAAAAACTTTTGAACTGAACATAAGTAGTATTATTTGTACAATAGGTTGAAATTTGAGAGATTATTAAAGATATTTTTTACGCCGATTTTAACTCCTACTGTATGCTAAAAATTTAAAAATACTTTGAAGTAGTATTTATAAACATTATATCAATATATTTTCTTACCAGGAATGGTTATGTTATTATCTCAAATTAAGTAAACAACATAATTTACTTAACAATTAAGTATTTTTTTATTATTTTTGTACATACCTTAGTTCTTACACTATAATGGTTTATAATCTTTACTTCTTCCTAAATCCTAAATTAATTAAACATGGTAAATGTTCTATTTTTAGGGTCAAACAATTTCAATCTTGAATCTGTGCATTTCACTACCAAACTATGGAAGTTAATCAACTTCCCGAATCAAAACCACGTAGAAGTCCTAGAATAATCGAAAAAGCTCAACTTCAAGCAATGGAAGCCAACGAAGTTGTTCACTAACAAAGGACAACGAATACCAATAGAATTCAACACAACCCAGTGGAATCAAACTGCAGCTTTCAGTTACCACCCCGTAGAAGTCCAAGAATCCTTGAAAGAAACCAACGTCAAGCAGGAACATCTAATCAATCACCATCTTTGATACTTCGTAGAAGCCCTAGAATCATTGAGAAAACTCAAAAACAAGCATTATTAGATGCTCAAATCAAGGCAGAAAGAAAAAGACAACGTCGATCTGAATTAAATACAGAACAAAGGGCTCAACAGTTAGAGCGTTGTAACATTTATGAGAGAACGAAAAGAAATTCAATGACAGAAGCTGAAAAAGAAGCAAAAAGAAAGCAAGTTCGCTCTAATTATCATATTAGAAAATCCAGAAGATGTGAAGAAAATATCAATGATTACGAATCACAAATAAGCACAGATAGTTCCTTTTCTTTACCTTGCACTCGAAATATTGAAGGTATTACTAAGAAAACCATTTACTATGATTCTTTATTATATATATAATATATATATATATTAAATATAATAAAATATATATTTGAATTTCATGTTAATAAATACTTATAAATTTTATTTATCAATAATTTGTGTAGATCAACATATCGATGGGTCAGTGAACAATGAAGATGAACAAAACATTAATACACCATCTTTTGAACAAAGAGACAACATAAATAGAAACACGATACATAGAGTTACTCAACCATGTCGAAGTGCTACAACAAGACATAATTGTGCAAGAAACTTTATAGATCATTCTGGTTTTCATAGATTCCATTTGCCACAATCAAGAATATGCAGACATTGTCAAGCAAAACTCTTTCACCGAGAATCAAATAACTTTTGCTGTCTAAATGCAAAAATCATTTTACAATCAATTTCTTCACCCGATGAGATCTTCAATTTGTACAATGACCAATCAAATGAAGGAAAAGAATTCAGAAAAAACTTACGAGCTTATAACCACATGTTTGCATTTACATCGATGGGAGTTCATGTTGATGAGAACTTGGCTACCGGTAAAGATGGAGTATACACATTTCGAGCTCAAGGAAGTATCTATCATAAAATAGGCAATTTAGTACCTACATCTGATAATCGTCCAAGATTTCTACAACTTTATATTTACGATACAGAGAACGAAATTGATAATCGATTGGTTGAAAATAATACTTTGAGTCGAGATATCGTAGAGAAATTACAAAAAACTCTTAGTACACATAATAGATTTGCAGTTGTATTTCGACAACTTGGACAAAAACCAAATATCCAACATTGTAAATTGGTCATAAAAGAACAATCTTCAAATCAAAAACAATATACTCTCCCAACTTCTTCACAAGTTGCTGGAATTTGGGTAGAAGGAGCTGAAAATGAAGAAATCCATGAAAGAGATATTGTAGTTGAGACAAACTATGGACAACTCATAACTGTTCCTGAAACTGCTGGTTATTATGATCCATTGCAATACCCACTTTTATTACCATATGGAAGTTACGGATGGGATATAAATAGTCAGAATGAAAATGGCAATAAATTTTCATGTCGTGAGTATTATGCTAATATTCTACAGGTATATACAATTTAATATATAACACATTTTATATATTTATATTTTTTACTTCTTAATATTCATCAATATGTAATGTTCTTTTATAGATTCGAGAAAATGATAAATCACTTTTTCTTCGAGGTGGACGATTGTTTCAACAATACGTGGTTGATAACTATGTTAAGATAGATACCGGCAGGCTAAGATGGTATAGGAGTAATCAAAAAACCATCAGAGCTGAAATGTATCAAGGATTACAAGATGCTATAAACGCTGGGGAAAATGATGCAAGTGCGTAGTTTGTGAATTTGAAAACCCGCTCTTATATTAAGTATATTTTTATACCTTTACGTAATTAAATTTCATATTTATGAAGTTTATAACAAATTCTCTTATTTAGGTAATGTTGGAACACGAACAATACTACCTTCTTCTTATATTGGTTGTCCACGTGATATGTATCAACGATATCAAGATGCAATGGCTTTAGTAAATAAGTATGGCAAACCCGATTTATTCATTACAATGACATGCAATCCACTTTGGGATGAAATTGTTAGCGAATTGCTACCCGGTCAAGACCCTCAAGACAGACTAGATTTGACGACAAGGATATTTCATGCAAAATACGAGGAATTAAAAAAAGATATTTTTACTGAAGGAGCACTTGGAAAAGTAGCTGCCCATGTCCATGTAATTGAATTTCAAAAAAGAGGTTTACCACATGTTCATATGCTAATTATCTTCGAAGATGAAGACAAATTGACTAACCCAGATGAATATGATGAAATTGTTAGAGCAGAAATACCCGATTCTAACGAAGAATCAGAATTACATGTGGCAGTAATGAAGTGGATGATTCATGGACCATGTGGTACTCAAAATAGAAATTGTCCTTGCATGAAAAATGGTAGTTGCAAAAGAGAGTATCCAAAACAATTTTCAAATGTGACTATTCAAGGCACAGATTCATACCCAATTTACAGAAGACGTGATACTGGAAAATCTATTCCTATTGATAGAAATGAAAAGTTGATGGTAGATAACAGATGGGTTGTACCTTACAATCCTTGGTTACTACGCAAATATAACTATCACATTAATGTAGAGATATGTAGTAGTATAAAAAGCGTTAAATATCTTTACAAGTTTGTCTACAAAGGTCCAGACCGCGTTTCAATGCAAGTTCGACCTGGACCTAACTATGATGAGATACAACAATTTATAGATGCAAGGTGGATTTCTGCTCCAGAAGCATTATGGAAAATTTTTAGGTTCTCTCTTAGCAAGATATATCCATCAGTTGAACGTCTTCAAATACATCTTTCAAATAAACAAAGTGTTATGTTTTCCAATGATCAAACCATCAATGAAGTTTTGGCGGATGAAAGCAACCTACACACAATGCTGACAGAGTTTTTCTATACAAATTCAATTGATGAACAAGCAAGGCAACTTTTATATCATGAATTTCCATAGCACTATTGTTGGATTAAAAATGAAAAAAAATGGAAAAGAAGAGTATCTAATGTAAGGGTGATTGGTAGAATATACACAGTCCTACCTACGGAAGGAGAATGTTTTTTCTTGAGAATACTTTTGAATCATATTAGAGGACCGACTTCTTTTACTGATTTACTTACAATCGACGAAGTTAGAAGTCAAACATTTAAAGAAGCTGCTGAGAAAAGAGGGCTTTTAGAAAACGATGATAGCATTAAAGAATGTTTGACTGAAGCCTCAATTAAGATGCCAGTTTCTTTAAGAGCATTATTTGTTACTATCTTGGTTTTTTGCAATCCATCAGGTGTGCGAAGGTTATGGGATGAGTTTTTCGATCATATGGTAGAAGATTACCGAAATTCAAGAATTACTAACCAAACGCTTCTAACAAATCATCTTTTGAAAGATTTGGACATGTTACTTCTCCAACACAATAAAAGCACAATAGATTATGATTTTCCAAATATCTCGAGAACATATGATTGTAATGAATGTGATAAAATTTCAGAGTTAATAGAAGAAGAGTTAGCAATTCCTATTTCCGAGGATGATTTACTAGCTATTGAAAAATTGAATGAGGAACAATTGAAGGCCTACAATACAATTATGAATGCAATTGTAAAAAAAGAAAAATGTTTGTGTTTTATAGATGGTCCTGGAGGGACAGGAAAAACCAATTTATATCGTGCTATTCTATCAACGGTTAGAAAAGATGGTGGTATTGCAATTGCAACAGCTACATCTGGTATCGCTGCAACTATACTACCTGGTGGAAGAACTGCACATTCAAGATTTAAACATCCATTACTACCAAAAGCGACATCAACATGCTCAATAAGCAAACAGTCAAAATTAGCAAAACTTTTAAAACAATCAACTGTTCTTATGTGGGATGAAGCTACAATGGTACATCGTTATGCTTTTGAGGCATTTGATAGAACTATGAGAGATATAATGGATGTAGATGAACCATTTGGAGGTAAAATCCTTATTATGGGAGGATATTTTCGACAAGTATTGCCAGTTGTGCCTAAAGCTATAAGAAATGAAGCGATTAATGCATGCATCATTAAATCACTTTTATGGGAAAAATTTAAAATTTTGCATTTAAAGAAAAACATGCGAGCGGCAAATGATATCACATATTCAAATTTCTAATTCAAATTGGAGATGGCACCGAACCTTCAATGAATGAAGAAATGATTCAACTACCAACAAATATGGTCATAACATCAAAAAATGATGTTAATCCACTGACAAAGTTGATAGATACAATTTTTCCCAACTTATCAAAAAATGCATTCGATAAAGAGTACATAGTTAATAGAGCATTAATTACACCACTAAATGAATATGTCGACAAGCTCAATGAACATGTACTCAATATATTTCCTGGAAATGAAATCATTTACTATTCATATGATGCGGTAGAAGACGATGCTCACAATTTATACCAACAAGAATTTCTAAACTCAATCACTCCTGGCGGGCTACCTCCACATTGTTTAAAATTGAAGCTTGGAGCACCGATAATGTTGTTAAGAAATTTGAATCCGAAAATTGGATTATGCAATGGAACGAGGCTTATATGTAAACAACTCAATAAGAATTGCATTGATGCTGAAATCATCACCGGACATTATGTTGGTACTAGAGTTTTCATTCCAAGAATCCCACTAAAGCCACCTGAAAATTTGAATTTACCATTTGTATTAATACGGAAACAATTTCCAATTCGTTTGTGTTTTGCCTTCACTATAAACAAGGCACAAGGGCAAACGATAAAAAATACCGGTATTTTTCTACCTGAGCATGTATTTGGTCATGGACAACTATATGTGGCACTTTCACGAGGAGTTTCAAGTGCTAATACCAAGGTGTTGGTAGAAAAGGGACATATTGTTGGACGAAGCGGAACTTTCACTAAAAATGTTGTCTACAAAGATGTTCTACTGACTGGCTAGGAATAAAAGTACTTAATTTGATCTTCATCTACATACATCATCAATTTTCCAAGGTACATCCTCGCTGTATTTACCTCTTCTTTTATGCTATCTACAGGTGAATCTATAATATATATATGGAATAAAGAAATTTCGTTAAAACATTTCTACAACTTCTAGGATTTTCTGTGTCTTTTATATCTATAGTATATGCAATGGACAAATTCTAGACATGTCATCAACCATTGCGGTACGCGTATTTTATTCCATTACTTACAGCAAATAATGTTCGTCTGCTTTTCATAATTGATATGATTTTATTCTTACTATATATCTACCATTACTTACAGCAAATCAGTTAATTCTTTTGAATTAGTATTGCTGTAAATATTTTAGAGATGGCTTTAGACGAATTTGATACATATCCATGTTTTAAATATATACGTATCCATGTTAATTCTTTTGAGAAGGTTTTTAATATATACGTATCCATGTTTTAAGGTGTACATGATGTTAAATGTTTGATAATTTTGTATATGTCGGATTTTATAATATGTAAACTTTGAACAAAAGCAAGATTCAAGTATATATGATTATTGTATGATCTTGAATACACATATGTTTGGATTCTATATATATGCCAGTTTAAAAATATATACATCTTCAAATTTCAAATATGAAGTAATTTACATTATTATTGTTGTTTTAACTTGGAAATACAATATGTGAACTTTTCTTGAATCCTAATAATTGGATTGTATGACTGAAGAAATATTCTTTAATCTTCACCGACAGACTTTATTTGTCTATTTTTTATCCACATATAGCAATCTGAAACAAAGTTGTCATGATAAACTGATTTATAAACACAAAGCTAAGCTTTGCCATATCGGTAAGTACGATTGGTACGAAGATAAAATAATATGATTACTTTCTGCTCTTTGTCCATCTAATATGTTTTCTTTCATTGCATCTTCTCTTTTAGTAGAATGTATGCTTTGTCAAATTCCTAAAAAATGATCAATCCCTCTTTATTTGATTCTTCATTAAATTTAAGTTACCTACTTTCTTTCCAACTTGATTGACTTTAGTGAGAAATGTGCAGGAGGTGAAATGATAGTTTCAGCCAATGAAGCATCTTGACATGGAGAAGGTAGCAGAGGATATTGTTAAGAAGATTAAAAATGTGGGAAGATGATGGATGAGTCCTTACTATTACCTTCCATTGTATCTTTATTTATTTTTTTTGTTCAGTCTTTTAAGGCAAGGATTATTTGTTTTGATCCAAAATGTAATCTTATATGTTATCACAATGTGCCTGTCCTTTTTTGTAACTGGGCTGAAGCATTGAGGAGTTTTTATGGCATTGGTTGTGAAGTAAATTAGACTCAGATTTCTGGAAAGTGTTGAACAAAAATTTGGTGAAGTAAGAGGATGAAGAGTTGGGAAGGGAGTGGAAACTAAAGAAGATGATATTTTACAGGTTTTGGGCTCCTTATTTGTTTGCCTGGGTATTTTCCTGATTGTACAAGTGAATACTAATCCTGTGACTAAAGTTTAAGCACAAATGAATACTTGAAATATCCATTCAACTTATGTACGATAATAAATTATAATGACCAATTGCAAGCTTATATGAACTGGCAATTGAATTTTGTACTGTGCTATTCATGAACTGGTGACTGAATTATAATGTACATGATTAAAACACTCATGCTTTTAAATAGAGAGTATACGACAGTGATCATTTCTCTCAGGAGATGACATTTTGTGTGCAAGTAATTAAAATTTTCAGATGTTTATACACTAGCATATAATCCAGCCTGGTGGTTTGGTTGGATTCTTCTGTTTTGACCATGACAAATAGTTTTGTAATAATATATTCAAATGTTGTTCAGCATGGTTGTGCGAGTATGCCTCCAAGCTATCCTACTCATAACATTTATACCATCAATGAATGTTTAGTGTATATTTAGCATTAGGTGGCACAATTGAATTGTATGTGAGAGTACGGGTCCTGGAGCAATTCAAGAAAGTAGCAGGCAAGTTCTCAAGCATATTCAGTGGATTTCACTAATGAAGCTTTCTGTGTTATGCTCAATTGTAGTTTAAGATGAATACTCAATATAACATGTATAGATGAATATACATATCCACATAGACCATAAAGTAAAAGCTTAAATGCTTATGATATAAACCCATTAACTCGAAACTGGATCGTCATTTTCTGTTTATCCCTGAATGTGTCGTTCTATTCCTTCCTGCTGTTTTCCCCAATTGTTGTTGGTATATTTGGCTACAGTAGGATCTAAAAATCAAAGGACCACAAACCACAATAGCCTGCAATGCTGCAAGTTCTCTTAGTCACAATGGGTGACATAAACTGGAAACCATCTATGTTTGGTCACGTCTATTATATGACTTTGGGCTGCATAAAAATCTAGATGACAATATTGGGTTAACTAAAACAAAAGGAAAGAAGTTACAGTGCACATCATCCAAGTTGAAAAAAACAATGGTGGTTATCAATAAAAGAATAGAAATTTTATATTTAAAAAAAAAAGATTTTGTAAATGCTTAACCATCTACTTTACCCATCATCTTTACAACCACTAAAAAAATAATTGCAACATTTTATTAGTGCAGCATTTGTAAACAGATTTCTATATCCCTACAACTGATGCAATGTATATTTGTACGTGTACATTTTTTAAACTAAAATGATTTTTATTTCGAATAGAGAACCATGAATATTGATTAAATTTCTAAGACTAGATGATGTTGAAGCATTGTTTAGTAGTTATATATCAAAACAAAATGAATTAGAAGGATGATATTTTGGAAGATTCTTTTTAAAATTCATCAATGAGAAAATAATAAAATTAAATCTGACGATGAATGAGTAAACTGCATAGACTAAGGTGTTCATGCAATTTTGAGTCACAGAACTACATTTTTGTTATCTAAGGACATTATATATTTTGACAAAGCAGCATTTAGATAACAGATCTCAAATGTGAGATTCAAACAATCGCGCAAGGAATTGAGACCAAGCAGTTTGAACATCAATTCTAGCTATATTTTTATGTACAAGTATTGGGGAAAGGCCAGAGTATATTAATCGGCAAAAATCCCTTGACTGATCTTACTGTTCCTATGCAATAAACCAATTCATCAGACAATTGAGTATATTTGAATGTGTTGATGTGGTAGACAATCATTGCATTGATTTTATTTTCATTGTTTTTTAATAGCCATGCTATAAAAATATGGCTCAGTGATCAAATGCAGGTCCACCTGGACGTGCGTATATACTCGTATATATAATTCAAAATAAAATATAGGTTTATATATGTGTGTGTGTGTGTATTTGTAATATTTTATATACATAAATAAAAGCATAAAAGTTTACATTTGGATGATATATTTTAACATATCCATTGTGGTGTAAATCCTAACACTTACATACGAGCATGTCAAACCTTGCATGGATTAATATGTTGAACACACATAGATATATGTGTGTGTGCGCACGCGCATGAGATACATATTTATATATAATTTAATATTAATTGCATATTATAAATTTAAATAAAATAATAATTTTATTTAAAAGAAGTTTAGAAACGTTCTAAATAAATTAGACTTAATAGGCCCGATAAGGATCCAAAATGGTTAAAAAAATTTGAAATTCGCTCATTTCTTCTGTTGGGGGTTGGCATAGTTCCAATAATAGTATCATAACCAATAGCCCATGCAGTCTAAATTATTCATATTAAGGTTAACTAATTAACCTCACAACCTAGATAGTAGGGTGTCTAGAAGGGTAGTATCGAAGGATTGGATTTGGGTAATCAAATACTCTGCCATAACTGGCTACCGGCCTGGCCCTGATAGATATGCCCAAACAGATAGTAACCCCAAAGGTTGACCCTAATTGAAAAGGTCCAATTTGAATTGGGTCTTTGGCTAATTTTCAATAATTTTTTGAAAATTAAAAATATAATATTTTAAATTTAAAATAAGATATACATATATTATAAAAGTTATAATATATTAAAAAATTTCTAAATGTTCGAAAATTAATATAAATTAATTTTGAAATTTATAAAAACTTATTAATAAGATTATTTATTATAGAAACCCTAAATAGACTTAAGGAATAAATACATACGTAATTGTACGTGTATCGTGATTTTTGATGTCTCCGACATTTGAATCATGAGAGTTTTTCATTAGAAATATATTATTCTATAAGCCAATCTCACTCAATATAATATATTGTAGATTATGAATTTTCAATATAATGTTGTCATCTACCATTTATATATCAGTATATTACTTGCATGCTCTTTAGTTGTTGAGTTTTCGTTAAGCTAGGGATGTTATGTATAGTACTATTAATATATTGAATAGATGATATAAGATAACTACACGTATTTATTCACCTTTTCCCAAGGTATGTGCATTTTACCTCGGTCGTCGTGAAATGGTAGGTCCTGGTGAGTAATCCTACTTTATTTGTTGAGCTTTCCTCAAGGTAAGAGTGGGATTAGAAAAAGTACAATGGGTTAGGAGTTGTATATGATATAACCGATAAGGATTTATCTATCATATGAAGGAGTACGATTTATTGCGCTTTCCTCGATGTCAGAATCTTAAGACATACGAGTCTTAATGTCTGCTAGTGATGTTAAAAGACCTCTATATTTCGACTTAGGGTTTAGCGAAACATAAAACACTAGTGGGAGCTTATTAGTAAAATGAAACGTAAAGATTAACCTTACTAATATTATAAGAACATCTACTATACTAATGTCCTAATAATCTACCCATTAAAACTTATAGATAATGTCGAATCCAAGACTATTTAATGTAAATGATCAATTAACTGGACAAAACAAATATATCGATTAGCATGAGCTATAAAGATAGCTTTGACATACGAGCAAATTAGTTCATTTTTAACTTCGCTCCAATAATAAGACCCATCGATGATGAATATCAAGACTTACATGTTGCTTATAGTAAGTGTGTAGCTGACCTCAAAATCGCTTAAGTATTCGTGTTGTCTACTCTAGAAAACAGTTGTAAAGGCAACACGAATTAGTGTCTGTCCATGAGATATTTGATAGTCTCAATGCACTATTTGGTGAGCAATCTCGTTCCGCAAGGTATGAGACTACTAAGAAATTGTTCAACACCAAAATGCAAAAGGTCGGAAAGTGGATGACTTCATTCTTATGATGAAGGACTATATTAATAGGCTTGCATCATTGGACGTGACTATAAATAATGAGTTATAAGTTACTTGATCCTAGGTTCATTGATCCCTTAGTAATAACTGTTCATATTGAACTATAATATGAACAATATGAATGTGAATCTCGTGAAACTCCTCAATATGTTGAGATCGACCGAGTCACAATCTAAGAATTAGTCGATTGTGCTAGCAGTTAAAGGTGTGCATCATCTTTAAACAGTCAGAAGAAGCAAGAGACTGAAGGTAAAAAGAAAAGTAAGAAAGGAAAGAAAGTTGCCGATAACAATGGTGAGTATCACCACTATCATAGGAAAGGACGTTGGAAGAGAAATGGTCTTGAGTATCTTAAAATTATGAAAGAAAGGAAGAAAAATAGTTCTACATCTCCATTAGGTACATTTATAATTCAAAATAGTTTTGTAATTAATAAAGAGTCTTGGGTTTTAGGTACAGGATCTAGAATTAACATTTGTAATTCATTATTGGGGCCTAGGAATTGGCATTGCAAGGCAAAAGGCGAAAAAGACTCAAAATTGCTGATGGGTCTACCATAATGCAACAATAGTGGGAGATTTTCATTTATGCTTGTTTAGTCGTTTTGTTTCAATATTAAATAAATGATGTATTCCAAAAGGCTTTATTTATGGAATTATTTCTGTTTCTAAATTGTTTGAGATTGGATATATATTTCATTGTGCAAATAATGTTATGAACATTAGTTTGAATGGAAATAAAGTTTGTGACGGTACTCTTGAAAATGGCATTTATGTTATCGATACAAATTATGTATGTTCCATGAGTAAATTTAGTGGTAATATAAATAATAATTATCTTTGGCATTATAGGCTAGGTCATATTAGTAAAAAACGACTACAAATACTGAAAACCAATGGTTTTCAATCGTCACTTGATTTTTAATATTTTTACTTGTGTGAGTCGTGTCTTGAAGAAAATATGACCAAGCACCCCTATAGTAGGAGCAATGAAAGAGTTAATGAACTCTTAGTATATAGTGATTATGTGGCCCAATGTTTGTAACAACCAAAGATAATAGTTTTTACTTTGTTACCTTTATGAATGATTTCTCGAGACTAGGATATGTGTATCTTATGAAGAACAAATCTGATGTCTGTGAGAAATTTAAGGTGTATAAGAATGAAATTGAAAATCAGACGAACCAAAAGATTAAAAAATTTGATCAGATTAAGGAGGCGAGTACCTTGGATAAGACTCCAATGGTACTTAAAAGATAATGGTATTATCTCTCTGGTTACTCCACCATATACTCTGCAACACAATGATGTGTCAGAGTGAAGGAACTAAACCTTATTAAATATGGTTTGTTTCATGATGAGTAAAGCTAAGTTTCCTCTATCCTATTGAGGATATGCGCTAGAAACCGTAGTTCATATGTTGAACTTAGTACCCACTAAATTTGCGCCTATGACACCATATGAGATATGGCATAGGAATAAACCCCACTCCAGTTATTTGAGAGTGTGGGTGGGGGGGGTTGTCTGCCTTATGTTAAGAACATTAGCCCTAATAAGCTTGAGGTGAGATCAACTTATGTTAGTTTATAAGATATCCCAAGAACCTTAGAGGATATAGTTTCTACAATATAGAGGAACAAAAAGTAACTGCTTCCACACGCGCTGTCTTTTTAGAAAAGGAATTTCCGTTGGAGGAGATTAACAACAAAGTTATAGACTTAGATGGGATCCAAGAAACTATTTCTATGGCCAAACTAGTGGGAGAACTGAGTTCGCTAATATACAATAACATGCAACCTATTAGAAGGTCCAGTAGGGAATCTCGAGCATCAGAGAGATACTGCGGTTTCCTTATGGATGGCGAAAAGGACTATGTATTAGATGACGACACTCCTCTATCTTTCTAACAAGCACTATAGAGTAAAGACTCTCCACTTTGGCTTGGAGTAATGAAATCTGAGATGAATTCCATATACAAAAATAATGTATGAACTTTGTCAGATGTACCTGAAGGGATAAAACCCATCAACTGCACATGGATTATTAAGAAATAGTTAAATGCAGATGGAGAAGTTGAGACTTACAAAGCTATGGTTGTTGCAAAAGGATTTCGTCAAATTCAAGGTGTTAATTATAACGAAATGTTTTCACCCATAGCCATTCTTTAAGTCCATTCGGATTATCCTGGCCATTGCAGCATTCCATGACTATGAAATTTGGCAAATGGGCGTGAATACGATGTTTCTAAATGGTGATTTAGAAGATATCATCTATATGTCTCAGCCTGTGGGTTTTGTGGTTAGTGGGAGTGAAAGCAAGGCTTGCAAGTTGTTAAAGTCCATTTATGGACTTAAATAAGCTTCAAGGAGTTGGAAAAAGTGTTTTAATAATGTAATTAAAAAGTTTAGTTTTTCTCAGAACATAGAAGAAGCGTGCGTATACAGAAAGGAATATGGCAAAGCCATCAATTTTTAGTGCTACATGTCGATGACCTATTGTTGATGGGAAATGACACTTCGTTATTAAAATCAATGAAAGCTCGACTTTTTAAGAATTTCTCCATGAAGGGTTTGGGAGAAGCGACCTATATAGGTATAAAGATCTATAGAGATATAACTAAAAGGCTGTTGAGATTGTCCTAATCCCCATACATATATACCATACTGAAAAGGTTCAGTGTGAAAAATTCCAAGCATGGAAATGTTCCAACGCAATCTGGAATCATCCTTTCTACGAAGGATGCTCTTTATACTGATGAGAAGAAAGATATTATAAAGAGTATCCTCTATGCTTCATCCATATGATCCATAATATACACTATGCTATGTACTAGACCGAATAAGGCATACACGTTAGGATGCATAAACTGATAGTAGTCTAACCCTTGAGAAAAACATTGGACGACCACAAAATATATATTGAAGTATTTAAGAAATACTCGGAACTTATTTCTTATATATGGAAATGAAGACCTTTTTATGAAGGGGTATACGGACTTTAGCTTTCAAAGTGATGTGGATGATAGTAAATCGGTGTCAGGTTATGTCTTTACATTTAATGGTGGAGCTATCAGTTGGAAAAGTTTCAAGCAAGAAACAATAGTCGATTCAACGATAGAGCTAAGTACATCTGATAGAGTTAGTGGTATGCCCTAGGGGCAATTATGTAACTTGTTACATATATCTAACTTGATAACCAATCTTGTTCGAAATAAAAGGTGTTTTCTTTCTATTATATACTTGATATAATGTGTTATATTGATTAATTATTTAATTAAAAGTATATTTAATAGAAAATCCATAAATGGTATATTTTGTGAAAGTAGTTACAAAACGTTGTAACCGTGAGTAATTTATTATAATAAAAACAAATATACCATTTTAAATATTCATAGTCAAGATGTATTGAGACTGGATATCGATGCATCCATTTAGACTAGAGTATGTAACGCTCTCCAAATGTTGGACAGTGTATTACTCATGGTTGCTGGGAACACCAAGGGGTTACGTACTGATAGTTAATGGATAATTATGGAATGACTCACTTGATAGTTTTCTGTTGGTTAATATAACTAAGGTCAAACAGAAAATATCGATATGAATAATTTACACAGTTCTTTTGACTTGAGAATACTATAGATCTTCAATGTGGAAGCTCTACTTTGATTATAGTGAAATCATGGCACGACTTCCATCGAATGACTATAGTTGGGTCGAGTGGAAGCATTGGAAGTGAAACACTATTCAAGAGAGGATTCGTCTCCTTAGTCATATGAGGTTAGTATCACGGTCGACTAAAGTCAACCCAAAGTTAAAGTCTCTGGCTAGAGCATTTTAGTTAATAATAATTTTTATTAATAAACCAAGGACTTTGCGTATGGACTTTTAAATTTGAATATGGACGATATTAGAATTTTGACCATTGCCAAATTTTATAAGTCCAAAGCGATATAATTTTGATGGAGAGAATTGGTATAAATAATTATCACTAAAAGGTACTGCTTAAGTGTTTGTAAAATTTGATTTTACCGAAAAGACCTGTAAGCGATTAATTTAGCCAAACTCTACCAGCTAAGGTGACGTGTGAACACTGATATTTGAATTGTTCAATATTAATCGCTGACTGAATTCACACCTCCGAGTTTCACATCCGCATTTGTGATTTCTCTGAAAACCACACGATTTAATTAATATGTAAAATGTTATAAATTGAGTAAAGTAATTAATATTTATGAAATATTAATTATTATTAATTATTTAATGTTCTGAATGTTGTCGATAATTATATAAATGCATATATAAAAGTTATATTTATATATATCGATATAGGATATCGGTATAATATTAAACAAGGTTTAAATAATAATAAAACTACATAAAAGTTTTTTTTATTTGGAAATTTTTTACATTAAGAACGTGCTTGGACCAATATAATGGTAAGGGAAGGAAATCAATTAATTGAGTTGATTGAAATTTAAAAGGGAATTAAAGAAGGAAGTTTTGATAAGAGAATGTGAAAGGTTCTTTCAATTCTATTAAAACAAAATCTCCTCATTTTGATTTCTTTTAATAGAACATAACTTTTCTTCCTCTTCACTATCACTCGTTCATGGCTAAAACTTCTTCTAAAAAAACATCAAAACAAATTCAAATCAACTTCGAATTAAATTAAAGAAAGGTGGTTCATCCTTCTCTTGTAAGGTGGGATGCTTATTTATTTAAAATCTAAGGGGAAACCACATACCAAGATGTGATGAAGGGCAAGTTTTATCGGGTAAGTTTATAATTCATTCATGATGTTTAAAATAAATCTTTTACATATGTATAAATTTTAGCCACTCATTAGAATCAATTTTAAAATTATTATATGTATTGTGATTGACTGTGAGTTCTATTTGTGTATGGTTTTGAACGTTGATGATTTAAATGGACCTTAAATAATTAATTATTGTGGAATTGATTTATTGAATCGTTTTATAATTGCTTAATAATTTGTCTAATCAAATAATTTATGTTTTATTTCATTAGAGATCTTAAACAAATCCTCTTTTGTTATCCTATCGTATGTTGTTGTATATCTTCTTTGTTTCAATAAATTACTCTTGTTTTCACACTCATCCCTTTTTTAATAATGGATAAAAATTTAATAAATTGAATTATAAAATTTTGTGTTTATATATTATATGTATGTGTATAAATTAATCATGTCTTCTTCATGCCTTGAAATTATAAACCAATGTTAAACTAAATTTCCCTTGGATGATTTGTTTCCAATTAATTCGATATTATGTTTCAAAATTAAATTTCAGTTCACAACATATCTGTTTATACCTATATATAAACTTATGTTTAGATCCAATTATATCATTAGGGTCAATAAATTAATTAGGTTTGAAATCTCACATTGTATTAAATTAATGTTTCAATTGGTGATTGAAATAAAAGATAAAGTAGAATTACACTACTTGATCATTTCCTTTTTTCACTTAGATTTGATTAGATTTAATTGCGTCATAAATTACTTTTCCATCTTCACTATTCTAATTTACTCTTATATTAATTGTCTCTTTATGTAAATTATTTTCATACCTTTATATATATATATACACACACACGTAAATGTAAAATATAAGTGGTAACAAAGATTACATATATGTATATATATGTTTAAACTATATATACATTATTCATTTACGTTGTCATATATTTGAAAGTATATTGATCATTCCTAATAAAACATTTAATTGAAATGTTAACATTTTTATTTAACAAATTATTAATTCAATCGGAGAGATAAATGAAAAGTTTCTCTCTCTCTAATTAATGTTGTTTATTTCCTTAATTATTTGCACAAGTATTAGAGAAGGAGACACGGGTTTCCTTCTTAAAATTAATTTCATTAAGTAACCGCTATATACATGGGTGTATTTGATACACTCATTCATAAATATAACACCAAAACAAAACTTTATTCACAAATTAAACAAAATAAATATTTTATTTAAAGAAAATTTAGATAAGACCTAAACGATTTTAGATTTCATAAGCCCAACAAAGATCCAGAAAATGAAAATTTTGAAACTTACACTTTAACTCCACAGTGGGCTGGCACAGTTCCAACAATATCGCCCTTGATGAAGTAGCTAAAGAGGCGGTCTGGATGCACGAGTTTGTAAGTGAGCTCAGAGTGATTCCTGATATCGGGAATCCAATGGCATTGTTCTGTGATAACAAGGCGGTGATATAGATCACAAAGGAGCCCAGAGCACATAAGAAGTCACGGTATATTTTTTGGAAGTTCCACCTTATTAGAGAATTCGTTGAGAAGAAAGAGGTCGTGATACAAAGGGTAGAGACCAAGGACAATATAGCAGATCCATTCACTATGGGTCTAGCTCGGTCGGCTTTCGAGAAGCTGATTGAAGAGAAGGAAATGAGATTCCATAATCGGCCCTAAGTGTAATTGAGAGATTGACAGATTTAGGGATATGCCCTAGGGGAAATTCGGTAATTTATTGTAAATTGTTAACTCTATACTCTATTCGTTTGTAATAAAGGTGTTTTTCTTTCTTTTATATATTTTTCTATAATGTGTTATACATAAATTAAATGTTTAATTAAAATATATTTAACAGAAATCCATAAATGGTGTGTTTGTGATAGTAATTACAAATAAATATTATCATGAGTAGTGTATCACAATATAATAAACACATCATTTTAATTCCTAGTCAAGGTGTATCGAGACTGGATATCGACGCATCCATAGAGACTAGAGTGCGTAACGCTCTCTAAATGTTGGGCGTTGAATTACTCATGACTACTGGGGGCACCAAAGAGTTACAGACTAATGATTATTGGATAATTATGGGATGACTCACTTGATAGTTTTCTATTGGTTAATAAAACTAAAGTCAAACAGAAAATATCGATGTGATTAATTTACATAGTTCTCTCGACTTGAGAATACCGTCGATCTTCAATATGAAAGTTCCACTTTGATTATAGTTAAATCGTGGCACAATGTCCACCGAATGACTGTAGTTGGGTCATGTAGAAGTATTGGAAATAAAACACTATTCAAGGTATGATTCATCTTCTTAGTTATACGGGGTTAGTGTCACGGTTAACTAAAGTCAACTTAAAATCGAAATCTCTCGCTGGAGTATTTTGGTTAATAATAATTGCTATTATTGAAACAAGGATTATGTGTTTGGAATATAGAGTTTAATATGGATGATATTGAAATTTCGGTCATTACCAAATTCTATAAGTCCAAAGTGATATAGTTTTGACGAAGAAAATTGGTGTAAATATAGTCACAACCAGGTAACGCTTAACAAAGTAAAATTGGTTTTAGCGAAACAATGTAAGCGATAAATTTGACCGAAATGTCACACCACCTACTAAGTGAAGTGTGAATGTTAACATTCGATTAGTTCGATATAAATCGGTGACCGAATTTACACCTAAAGAGTCACACAACCGAAACGTTGAACACTCCTTTGACCAAATAATTTAATTAATTTGTAATTAATAAATTAATTAAAATAATTAATATTCATGAAATATTAAATATAAATTTCTATTTAGTTTGTTAAACAATATTGAAAAAAATGCTTATAATACTTATAAATATATTAATCGATATACGATATCGATACGTGTTTAAATTGGATAAATGTGATGAATATATTTTGGGCTAAAATTGGATTTGAAACCCATATGAGCAAGGGGACTTTTGGCCATGAATGGACCAGGTAAGGGCGATCATATGATGGCTAATAGGCTAGGGTTTTGATTGGGTTAGAGGAAAAGAATGGGTAAGGGAGAAATGTGGATCTTGATCCTAACTTATTTCTCAGATCTCTCCTCTATAAAAGCATCATAATCCATACTCATTTACCACTTTTTGGAGCCTCCATCTACACTACTTTTGGTCGAAATATATCCACATCTCCTCTTTCATTTCCAAGCTCAAATCAAATTAAAACAAACGCTATTCGATAGCCAGTGATCATCAGTTGAGGAGCTACTAGTTCAAGGAGTCGATCTCTTCGTTCTGACATGTATTTATTGGCTTTGGAGATAAGGTAATTTCTGATCTATAATAATAAATTAATATTTAGATAATCTATATATCATATACCATATTGTCGGTTAGGTGAAGAATCTAGTATATCGATATATCGTCACATTCAGAATGGTTGTAATTTTTTTTTGAAATTATTTAACATATAAATGCCTTTTGTACTCATAGCATGAAAATAAATAAAAATTGATTTTTTGATTTATATTAATTTAATACATATATATATATTACTTAAATTGTATAAGTTACTTAATTAAATATTAAATCTTATATTATACAAAATATGGTTTTAAAATTTTATATGAATATTTTAATACTTTAATAATTTTAGGCATAAATAAATATTTTTAACATACATACATACATATATTATTTAAATCAATTAATTTCATAAATTCATAATAATAACAAATATATTATATAAATATGTTTTAAATTTTATATAATTAAATTCATGCCTAATATATTTTCATAGGTAAAAAACAATTTTTATATATATTTTAAATATTTTAATACTAGCAAAATTAATAATTGGATATAAAAATTGATTTTTTAAATAAAATATAAATAAATTTAACTGTTAAAATAACTTTCAGATTTTTAATGAAATATTAAACTGCAAAATTATATTCTGAAAATAATTTCTTAAAATTTTCCAATGTATAGAAATTAATTTAATAAATATTTAAAATTTAGAATTATGAGGTGTGTTTACTTATATTTTAAATGTAATTCATATATGCATTATTATATATATTATTAAATTATTTATGTATAATATATATACGTTTATTTAATATAAAAAATCAATTTTGTTTTGAATTTCTCAGAAAAATAAATAAATAAAATTTTAAATGATTTTAAGTATACACATATATAATTATAAATATATATGTACTTTATAAATTCCATATATACATATACATATACACATACATATACACATACATATACATACTGTTTGCAACCAAATTGGCCATAAACACCCAAGAATAAGTTTGAGTAGAGAAGTAAATGAATTAAACTAAATTAAAACAGAGGAACATAGCAAAACAATAAGCAAATCAAAACAGAAATCAAGAACAACAAGATTTATAGTGGTTCGGCGTCGATTGTCTACGTCCACTCTGAATATTCTCTTTATTGATTCACTATAATCTTGATTACAACAGCAAATAGCAAGAAGTAAGAGAATAATGGAGGAAGTTGATTACAATAAAAGAGCTATGTAACCGGCAGCGTAAAGATCCTCAGAATGACCCCCTAGGCCAGTATTTATAGGTGAAGGCGACAGCAATCTCTCTGAAACTTCGGCTACAGGACCTCCTCATCCATATGGGCCCACCATAGGGGGCGTTAGGCCCAAATCTCAATGGTGAGGGATCGGCACCGATCCCTCCATTGGTAAGCCACGGTTTGACCTTGACTTGTGGAGAGATCCTTTAGGTCAGGGGCGAATTGACTACATCAAAGCAGTTTTTTGGGAATTGGCACTTCAAGGCATCTATGTGAGGATTTGAAATGACATGTTTCTCCATCATAGAGGCAGGAGGTAGAATAGGCCCTTTATTAGCCCTTTGGCAAGAAGACTCGGGGGCAACAGCTTTGGATTACTTCTTAGAATGTCGATGAGAATAGGGCGGCAATGTTTGCTGTATAGAGAGGGAAGTCAAAGAGAGGGTACGAGGAATGTCCATAGGCAGAATGTCATTAGGTTGAGTGGAGAATCTATCCAAGCTTTTGGGCAGAAGACACCTAGATCTTGATTTGTGCCTTGAGGATGAATCACAAGATTGATAGCTCGTATCCTGGCCCTCTCGATCTCAGCTAGATCGCCTACTAGGGTCCGAATTATGGCCAGTGCCATGAGAGCACGTGCGAGTGCTTCGCTTCTTACGCTTATCGATTCGATCTTCGAGGGAATCAAACATAGTCCCATGCTCCATTGAGCCTCAAAGTAAAGCGGAGACAAGTTAATCCTCGCAGGATAAGAACACGTCACAAACTAAGCAGTGTGTCTGTGTGTGTCCTAGTGTCCCCTCGACGGACCATGAGCTTAAACTTTGTTGATAGGAGTAATCTCCCCTACAAGGGTGATGACACTTCGTCCTGAAGGCGGATAGAGGACTCGATATCCCCAATGCTCATATTTCCAAGACCATAAAAGCCGATATCATCCAAAATCAGCCCTAAACCAGCATATATGTCCTTGGAAGAGAGGACGGGTATTTTTTCCATAGTGGTAGCTGGCAAAGGCTAGGTAGTAGTCCGCCTCTTGACAATATTTATAATGGGTCGTTTCCTTATAAGAAATTGCCGGCTATTGTCACCCTCATCTCTAGAGGGTTCGCGATCCATATCAACATCATCATGGATTCCTCCACCACTTTTTCCTTCCTCAATGTGCTCGTGTACTTCTTTAGTTCCAGCCACATGACTTTAGGCTGGGTGCACTACCGGATCCTCACCATCACCTCCGGACGAAGAGTCGTCCTTTTCACTATCGGCAGCCGCCAGAACTTGACCGACGCTGCGATTCGCTTCTAACAAGTTGTAAGCTAAGAGGTTGTCATAAGTAAGGAGTGTCTTCAAGAACCATGCTACTAGGTTTCCTCGTTACTTCTGAAAAAATAAAAGAATGTGATTTGAGAAGACACGATTATAAAGAATCCTCAAATGTAAAGAACTAAAAACAGGATTTACATCCGGGTAGCCACCATTGCGTTAATCTGGGCGAGCAAGTGCAAAGAAGAATTCATCATTGAAATACCTTAATTTATTCTAAGTTCCCATCACTATATGGCAACCCCTAGAAGGTTCCAAATAGGTAACAGAAGGATTTCCTTTCCGATGTTTGAAGCTGTACAAGTATAGGATCTCTTCATCACTTAGGATGCCATTTAAGTGTCGGGTAAAAATGATGAATACACTATGCATGTAGGTGTAGCTATTAGGGTGCAATTGAGTTGGAGCTAGTGTTGCAGAACTCGATGAATGAATTGGTTAAATAGTGGGACACACCCCCACCAGACACATATATCGATTGCATATCTTGTACCCTATTGAGGGATGGTGTACCCACTGATGACATATCAGAACCAATACATCCTCGAACGGGATGTCGTGTTTTTCACATATTCTTCTCAGGTACCCTTCATTGATTTTTGGTTTAGTAGAATCCACAGGGTCATCTAATAGAATAACATCCTCGAGACTATCTAGAGCAGCCTCTACTTTCGGATCTTCTTCAGGCTCAAGGGGAATCTCTTAGGGAGGTTGTTCAACTTGATGACTAGAAGGCTAAGGTCTGGGTGATATCGGAGTATGTCTTATGATAGGAATTGTGGTTGAACTCGACTTAGTGTCTAATTCAGCATATCTAGAAGTTGATGGGCCTGTAGTCACCGCAGAGAGACGTTCGGAGCATCTACGATCGATGGCTATCAAAGCTCAACACACAAGTGATATCGAAAAAATTAAAAGCTATGTCCCCATGCTAAAATGAAAGTCCAGTAAGGTATGATGCAAGTTACAGTGTCGTGTAGTGTCGTTCAGTGTCAGCATCCGATGTTGTACAATAATTTATTTGTAAGCCAAGTTGCCATCTGAAGTAACCGTCACAGCTGACGTCCTAACGGGCGTCACCTTATCGACGACGCCTTGAAAAAACCATGCAACTTGGAAGATTTTACTTGAGGGAGCTTTAACTTTGATTACATTTGTAAAGTTTTTTCAAGTGCTTCAAAGTGAAATTTATTGAAATTTCACCAAGGGTTGGATCGACACCGATCTATAGCCTTGGGTTGAAATTTCACCAAGGGTTGGATCGACACCGATCCATAGCCTTGGGTTGAAATATCACCAGGTTGAAATTCCACATCTCATTTCTCCTCCCCTTCCCATGCATGGCCAACGATGTGAGCTTCCCTTACATCTCCCACCAGCATTGCCGCCTACCTAACTAGATCGAAGTTGAGATCTATGTGAGGGTTCGGATAAGAATTCAAAGATATTAAGGTAGGGATCGACGACGTTGAGGGTTGGTGACCAGAGCAAGCGGTGGTGACGCTTGGGGGCGGGCGCTAGTGTCAAGTGCTTTTATTTGGGGGCAAAGATCTTTTAATAGCGACTTGAAGCTTGGAATCTTGAAAGCAAGGAACGGATGAAGTGAAAAGAAGAAGGGGCGGGTCGGTATATATGACCCCGAACCCAAGAATTTTGGCTACGTAGTAGCCTGAAACTTTGAAGTATTGGTTTGGTACCGATCCCTGGCTAGGGATCGGTACCGAATCCTATATAAAAAACGAGAGAGAAACAAAAATATATATACCTATGTATGTAGATACATATTTGTACAGACATGTGTATGTATCCATGTATGAATACAGGTTTGTGCACGTGTGCCTAAGTGAGGCATCATGAACAACTTATGTATGTATGCACATGCATGCATAACATTTGATAGTCGGAATCATAAGGCAACGAATCCAAACATATGGAACTCAAGAAGAAACCTCTTGTGAGCTTCTAAAATTTGGAGTGACGGATTACAAAAACACACTCCAACTTTTATAATGCCAAATATCAACATGTATGAGCCAAGCAAAGCATTGCAATGAATAATCAAAGACACTACACTTCATCGAAATAGTCCATAGCAAAGGCGACATCCATTTGAAGTATGAATTGAAATCTGATGCAACGATCCTAACTTGTCTTGATTCAAAGCACATCATGTTGAAAACAAGATGTATTTTTAGGGGCAAGTGTTATCTAGCCTTTTGATTAGGTCGTATTTAGATGAATCCAATTAGTTGTTGGCGTCAAAATTGACCACCAACACCTAATTATACGTGAAAGCACCAGTATCTAGTCATAGGTCACAGATAGTATATGATGTAGAGATTATAATATGAAGAATAATCAAATTAAAATGAAAGCAGGTAAAAGAGACAAGATTTATAATGATTCGGCTAACTCCGGCCTACGTTCACTCTAGAATAATCCTCTTTATTATACTAAAATTTGATTACAGTTACAATCCAAAATCCAAGAGTAGAAATGGTGGAGCATAGCCTAGGTAGAAGATGAAGAGAAGCCAAATAAAGATCCCCCTTTCTGAAGCTAAGCCTGCTGTATTTATAGGTGAAACTTCGGCTATATGGCCTTCTTACCTACATGGGCCCACCATAACGATTGGCAAGTCCAATTCGTCCATAAATAACGATCGGCCTTATCACTACCGATCATTCTTCCTTCATCCAAATCAATGTCGATCACCTCTGGAGGGTCCTTCATGCCGATCCCTCCCTTTCCATGTGTCTACGCCGATCCACTACCTTCCAATATACTATACCGATCCATCCACCCTGATGTGTGCCAATCCTTCCTTCTCCACGAAGATGCCAATCCTTCTTCTTCCATGCGAATATACCGATTCATCCTTCGCTATGAAGATATGCCGATCCATACGATGTCGGTCCAAGCTTTGCCGATCCATCATGTTCAGAGCGTTATGCCGATCCATAGTGTGTCGATCCTTCCCATGCCGATCAATATTACGCCGAACCCTCCTACGCCAATCAATGTTATGCCAAACCTTCCTATACCAATCCTCCCTATGTTGATCCATATTACGCCGATCCCTCCTATACCGATCCATATTACGCCGAACCCTCCTATGCCGATCCTTCCTTTTTCAAGCCAATATTCACATTTCAAGCACTCTGCATCGTTTATCTACCGACTATGTTTAATCCTGGCTTCATGTTATTATTTGTATTTGATCATCCATCCATCCATTTGAGCCAAATACGTACTATCCCAGCCTTAATAACCGTGAAGTCTATTGGGTTAAATCCGCCTGCATACGGGTTTTCCAAATGGCGGGTTAACACTCTGTCCTCCAAAACATGCCTTGTGATAGGAAGGCGTGTTTTATATTGCCATAAATCCGAAGTTCGTAACTCGTTGATTGCCATATTATCCAATCCAGAATCAAATCTGTTGCCAATTCGATTCCTTGATCTCTCCGGATCATAAGCGAAATCCATGACTGTTCCGAGTCGATATCCAATTCCGAATCCATCCCAAATCCATTAACCAAATCCACGATCTCTCTGAATCGTTTTATCCAAAATCGGGACCACTCAGGGTCCATATCCAAATCCATAGACCTCTCCGGGTCGCTTTATCCAAATCCAGGATCACTCCGGGTCCAAATCCTTAGACCTCTCTGGGTCGTTTTATCCAAATCCAGGACACTCCGGGTCCAAATCCGGATCCGTGGACCTCTCCGGGTCCTTCGAGCGTGATCTATACTCGACGATCTAAGTAGGCCGATCATATCGCTCTCTGGCAAAGTGGCCTACCCTTTCCAGGCATAATCCATACCCGACGATCTGTTGTGTTCTATTCTCCGGCTTCGAATCTCCAGTCGAGAGCTTAGTCCATGAGGTATCCTACTCCGGCCTTGATCCTCGGTCAAGGACTTGATCTGTGGGGTATCCTACTCAGGCCTCGATCCCTAGTCAAGGACTTGATCCATGGGGTATCCTACTCAGGCCTCGATCCCTAATCAAGGACTTGATCCGTAGGGTATCCTACTCGTGCCTTGATCCCCAATCGAGGACTTGATCCGTGTTTGAGTCCATCATGTCGCTCTTCGGCGAAGGGACTCATAATTCATGGTTATTGCCTCGTCTCTCCAATCGGGACCATAACCGTGACCTATGTTATTTATTACATTAATCTAGATTTAATCATTCCAAAGTCCACTCGATAAAATATAAAACAAAAGCCGATACAACCAAAAAACTAAATAGCCATAGTATCAGAAAACCAGAGTTCATAGTAAATGGGAAAAACAAAATTTCATAGACCTGAGCACTACAGTTCATCGTCATCTTAGAGTATGCCTAAGGACCTTCCTCAATCCACTACATGTGTAAGTGACTTGGCCATTTTACTACGGGGTTTATTACTTATTCCATGCCATAAATCCAATCAATTAATGATAAGTTGACAATGATGCCATGATTCAGTGCTATCTTTATTCGAGGTGGGCGGTAGTTGCTCCAGTTCCACAGCCACATCTCGAGTCCTTATATATTGTTGTAATTGACCATTCCTCACATGTTCCTCGATGATATCCTTCAAATGCCTGCGGTCATTTGTATTGTACCCATCCAACTCATGGAATAGGCAATGCTTTCCTGATGCCCACTCGTATTCGGAGGGTTTGCTTTTTGCCAGCCTTCGATACTGAAGGCATCCTCGAGTATCCAAATAAATCCTTTCCAAAGGTTCGGTAAAATCCATGTAAGAAGAGAATTTCAGTTCTCTCCATTGCCTTTTCGGCATATTACTGCCATCATTCAGTTTCCGCTTGTCTTTATCATTCTTGTTTACATCTCCTGATGACCCTCTACTTTGCACAGCATTCACCTCCGGTTTGTTCGCTCGTGCATCTTCTTGTCGTAGGAACCTTTCTATTTCATGGTAAAACTTCCCTTGAACCATAGGTGGATCCTGTGCTAGTGAATCCTTAAACTCTGTGCCATCAGCAATTCCAGATACAGCCGCCATCAAAACCATGGATGGATCTGGACAATCCACCGATGCCGCCGCAGCATTAAACCATGTTAGCAAACTCCTCAGGGACTCTCCGGTCCTCTATTTCAGTTTTTCCAAACTCATCATATTTTTGGGTCTCGAGATGTGAACTCTAAACTACCTCATAAACCCTTCAATTATTTCTGTCCATGTGCCAATAGAGCCGCTTTCCAACTGTCTGAACTATAGCGCAGCTATATCCGCCAAATACAAAGGGAAGCACCGTGCCATGACCTCCTCTGATGCCCCAAGTACTTCCATGTGCCTCATGTATCTCGTTAGATGAACAACGGGATTTTCTCTTCCATCATATGTCTCAAGCGTTGGTAGTTTGAATTCTGATGGATTCCTAGCTTGCCTGATCCTAGGAGCGAAGGGGTTCCCATTCACATCTTCTAAATCTCTATTTACCTATCCTCCTCTCATGGCCCGCCTGATCATTTCCGCTAACCTGTCGTTGTCATCAAGTGGAAGTCTTCGTCCATTGTCTCCAACCTGCCCCCGAATCCACGAGGGAATCCGAAAATTTGTTCTTCTGGATGAGCATTCATATTCCGATTAATGCCAAACTGCATGGCACCACCTGGTATCCTGCTTGGAATCGAGCCAACATAACTCAGGGGCATGCCCCCGAGTGTGGAACGATCGACACCGATCGTTCTATAACGATCGGCTATGGTTTCGTCGATCGTTCCTGGTTGGTCAGGGGCTGCTCCCGGCGATTCCACTCTATCTCGTACGTTGTTTGCTACGTTTCCTTGGTTTTGATTCCGGGCTTCCTTTGCTCATGTTGCTCCAACTTCGTGACCCATATTTCCAGTATTCCCAGCTATTTCATTCCCTTGGTTTTGCACTCCAGCTTGTCCAATCTGTCGGAGCAGGTTCTACATCATTTCCTCATGTCTCTTCAGCATCGTTTCCATCTCGTCCCTGGTAATGAAGATCAATGTTTGATTATCTCTTGAGGAAGCCTCCTGACTCCCTTTGTGATGGCTCCTCTCTATTCTCTGTCTCCTTGTTGATTGCCTAGCCATTGCTTCCTACATTCAAGTTCCCAAGCTTTCAAATTCAAGATCCTAACTTCCAAATTAATTGGTGCAAGCTTTCTCAGTGAAAGCACCAAAATGTTGGCGTCAAAATTGACCACCAACATCCAATTATACGTGAAAGCACCAGTATCCAGTCACAGATCATAGATAGTATATGATGTAGAGAATATAATATGAAGAATAATCAAATTAAAATGAAAGCAAATAAAAGAGACAAGATTTATAGTGGTTCGGTTAACTCCGGCTTATGTCCACTCCAGAATAATCCTCTTTTTTATACTGAAATTTGATTACAGTCACAATCCAAAATCCAAGAGTAGAAATGGCAAAGTATAGCCTAGGTAGAAGATAAAGAGAAGCCAAATGAAAATCCCCCTTTCTGAAGCCAAGCCTGATGTATTCATAGGTGAAACTTTGGCTACAGGGCCTTCTCACCTACAACGGCCCACCATAACGATCGGCAAGTCCAATTCGTCCATAAATAACGATCGGCTTTATCACTACCGATCGTTCTTCCTTCACCCAAATCAATACTGATCGCCTCTGGAGAGTCCTTCATGTCGATCCCTCCCTTTTCATGTTTCTACGTCGATCCATCGCCTTCTAATATACTATACCGATCCATCCACCCTGAAGCATGCTGATCCTTCCTCCTCCACGAAGATGTCGATCCTTCTTCTTCCATGTGAATATGCCGATCCATCCTTCTCTATGAAGATATGTCGATCCATACGATGTCGGTCCAAGCTTTGCCAATCCATCATGTTTAGAGCGTTATGCCGACCCATAGTGTGTCGATCCTCCCTATGCCGATCCATATTATGTCGAACCCTCCTATGCCAATCCATGCTATGCCGAACCTTCCTATACCAATCCTCCATATGACGATCCATATAACGTCGATCCCTCCTATGCCGATCCATATTACGTCGAACCCTCCTATGCCGATCCTTCCTTTTTCAAGCCAATATTCACATTTAAAGCACCCTGCATCGTTTATCTACCGACTATGTTTAATCTTGGCTTTATGTTATTATCTGTAGTTGATCATCCATCCATCCATTTGAGCCAAATCCGTGATATCCTAGCCTTGATAACCGTGAAGTCTATTGGGTTAAATCTGCCTGCGTATGGCCTTTCCAAAAGGCGGGTTAACAGTTGAACTTGAAGGTTACCGAGGAAGAGTGCCCAGAGTGATAACTAGTTAATCCTGACACCAAGAATGACCAAGTTTGCTAGCCTAAAACAATAGCAACTAGCCTCCAAGAGGAAGCCAATATACACATGCCTCAACAACCAAATTTAGAAGTCATAAATAAGAAGACTCGAGGATTAGTACTCAAAAGTCATAAATAAGAAGACTCGAGGATCGATACCGATCCCTACACGAGGATGGATATCAATGCCTACACCTTCATCAATAACAACCATCACCCCATTTACATACAAACCATAGTGATTACAAGCTATTACATGCCTTAATGGATCGTTCACAAGCAATTACCATCGAGCATCTTGTGTACGTGAAGCCAGGAACTCCATTCTGCCATCGGTCCATGCAATTCAACCAAAAACAAGCTTCTAGCAAAGCGATCAAGATGGAAAAATGAAGCCACAAGCAATTCACACCCACTCGAGGCCACGAAGAAAATCCATAGAGAGATTTTGTGAATCAGTATCGATCCCGACCTTGGATCGGTATCGATCCAAAGAAATGGATAGCGTGGCCATGATCTTACGAGCATCTCTCTTCCTGGACATGGAGAACGTGGCTATGAACGTGGTGGAGGAATTTTCGGTGATCTTCAACTATAAATAGAGGATGGGGATGACGTTTTGAGGGATCTTTTTTTAGTTGTTTACAAATTTACATATATCTCTTGTGACTTCAGGGATTCCTATCGATTCATAATAACAACATTTGTAAACAGCAATATAATCGGCAATAAAGCTAAGTGGACGTAAGCAACGTTTAGCTGAACCACTATAAGGTTTGCGTGTCTCATTTTCACTCATTTTCATTTACTTTCTTCACTTATTTCTCTACTATGATTCTCTGGGTGTTTGTGCCACTTTTTGGTATAAACAATCGACTTAATGAACATGAAAGCAACCTACTTTAACTTCTAAGCGGATGAAGTTGGGTAGAATACAATCCCACGATAGTAAAAGCACATAGGAATATCACATATAAGTCTTTTAGAGTTATAGTAAAAAAAAGTTAAGTTAATAATAAGAAATTGCCAATGAATGCTCGAGAAATAAATCATATGAGAAACTAAAGTAGGGCATTGTAAATGCAATGGTAACGTATTGCAATGGAAATGGGGCCTTGATTATACGTTGTCATTGCAAAGCATCACAATTTTTGGTTTTATATATAAGAACATTGATGAAACGTATTAATGAAGATCCTTGGATTAATAGTTATTTAGTGGTCTTAAATCTACGATTAGTTTTAGGATTATAAGTTTGATTAATTTTGAATCGTATTTTTTTACTTTTCAAAAATAATAACTCAAGGAATTGTAATTAATCACAATTTTGAAGCGTATTTTGAACATTGATCTTTGCTGTGAAGGGATGATCCGATTTGTCATAACTTATTATTTTAAAGGTTGACCGTTTCCCAAGATCTATTCATTTTCGTTAAAAAGGGACTCAATAGCTCTAGCTGGTAACTTCACATATTGTACCGGTTTTAAGCTACATTGCAAAGATCCAATTAGAAGTGAATCCTTTTTGAAACTCGGTAATTGTATCACCAAATGCACTACATAAGCATGCACATCTTATCGATTAGTTATTGTTATTATTATCAAGACAATAATAGTACATTTTACTTCATAGTTTTTGGCTTAGTACTTTCTTATACCACTATAGTTGTCCACAAAAGCAACACATAAATAACTCGATATAAATATATCGATATTCTTTATTGTGACTACCGTTTCTTATTAACTTGATACTAAATAAAATCAGCACGAAGAGAAAAGGTACTTCAGTGTGCGTACAATATCGAAATAGCTGAGGAAAAAGGATGATATTTAAATAGCATTTGTTCAATATGAAGTAACTAATGATAGGCAACACCTTTGTACCATGTTATTATATCCGGAAAGCAAAAGTTTTCCAACTCCATTTTAACACAAAATATTTTCGAATGGACATATTTTCATACATTTTTTCTTGTCTTAATTCGTGTCCTAAAAAAATCATACGGACACGAACCGGACACCTGATAGCCTCGGGCAGAGCCGGACTTCGAACAACCATACAAAATGGATATGTAAGGTCCCAAATGAATTGGCTTATTCGAAAAGCCTTGTTCTTTGGACGATCTATCCCGTGTCTGGTACTGCATGGTTCCACCCTGCAAGAACTCTGAATCATTCTCTTGAAGCTCGTCATTTTTATGATAAATGATCTGCTAGCCCCAAAATGACCCGGCTCAATAGGAAATCCTAATTTAGTGGACCTTTCGATACAATCAAATAGATTACCACAAGGGCCCCACTAGCTATAGAGTACAGCTTTCATGTTATCTCTCGTCTTCTCTTTCTCTTTCATTTTGACATTAGTGGAAAAAATAATCAAATAAAGATTTTTTAGGACACTGTTCATAATTTCAATTAATGGGATATAAAAAACCAATAATGAAGGTTGTGTTCCACTATATAACATACAAAAGGGTTATACAAAGTCTATAATAGAAGTGATCAAACATGCTTGTTTTTTTTTGAGGTTGCATGAGCTACCTTGTGAATATTTCATTTGGGACAATTTACTCGTGACAAATAGTACAATCTCATACTATGAGAGTATTTGCTAAATTATATGAGCTACTAGAAATGACATAATCGATGACCATAAGGCATAGTTTAGCATCTGCAGTCTTTGCCAAAATCACATCAATAGAAAATGAAATGAAAATGCATAATAGGTTAAATTATCATCTCCAAGATTAAGAAATTATATAAATCGGTCACACTTGTACTACCTTAGTTAATTCGAAAGCATTTTAAAGTAGTAAGTTGGTAATAGAACAAACTAAGAAGAATTCAATCATGAGCATGTCACTTAAGGACAAAGTCCCATATCGGTAAATGAATAAGAAAGTTAAATAGGATAGTAAAACATAACAGAAGGCATATAAGCAACAATTATATAAACAAAATTACCTTTTGAATGTCGTATCCCATGATTAGTTTAAAATTTCTCAAAGGTTACTGTACAATCATGATGTAGATACAATGGTTGATACGTTCAAAATAAAAACAAAACCACTAAATCTAAATAACAAATCAAATGTCATGACTATATCGCATATGACAAATATTTTAGTTGATTCATGAGGACTGAACAACTATAGAATAACATATGCAGTTCACTCTTTTCAAATGTCAAGATGCCCACTCATAAATTTTAATCTAAAAAGATCATCAAACCAAACTTTCTTGGATACTCAACAATATCACGGCTAGAGCATATAAAGAGCCAGAATAAAACCAATTAATCATTGCCAAAAAGTTGATGATATTAATATTTAATATTTTATATTGTAAACCCTTTTTAATAACTCTAGACTTGTGATTAAATTATAACCAATATCAAATGAAAAAACAACAACATCATATTAAAGGAAAGAATCAAAAGTTTTCACTTATATCCAATAATAATATAAAAAGAGGATGGAATAAATAGAAGCAATAGATTGCCACAATAAGTTAGAGTTTATTTTAATTGTTTAGTCATTTAAATTTCCCAAGCATCTTAATTTGGTAAAAATATGACATTGATCATATAATTAAAAACATAGTCATTACCAAATGAATGAATTAAGCATTACTAGGCATTACATTTTAAATTAAATAAACAAATTGATTGAAAAAGAATAATTAATTCACATTAAATTGAATCTCGTATATATTAATTAACAAATAATGATTAGGAAATGATCTCCTCTTTGAAATAAGCATGACTCTACCTAGCCATAAATTATGAAATATACCTCCTCTTTCGACCTCATTCTAATATTAATGACCAACTTATTAGTCCATTAATTATTGTCCATGCTAATATAAATTGATTGAAAAGGATAGTTAATTCACATTAAATTGAATCCTAAACATATAAAAAATAACAAATTAGAAAAAGATGACAGTCTAACCATGAATTATGAAATATATTTCCACTTTCGCCCTCATTCTGATATTAACAACTATCTTTTAAACTAGTATATTACAGTTTGTGCTAATAAAAATTATAGGTCTTTCAATTTTTATGCATATCTACTTTCAATGTGAAATATATGCACAATACGCTTCTAAATTTTATAACATAATTATACGCAAACACAAAGAATTTTGGCTTGTCCAAGTTTTATTAATCGGTACAATATATTACTCAAATGAGTATAATTGAGAAGGAAGCACTAAATGACTAAATACATTTCCTTTTGCATCCAAATTTTTATATTACCTATTATCTTATTAGGTAATATTTTTTGTCCTTACTCATATGAATTCAGGTCTTCCAATTTTTATGTTGACAGTTGTTGACCAAGCCATATCACACTCAATGTTCTTTAATTTGTATACCAACAATTAGCACCCAATAGTATATACATATAGTACAAAAAATATGAGTAACATTGGTTCTAGATACATCAACTAATTATTAAAACAACACGATGCAGTACAAACCAGACTAAAATATCTGGAAGAAGACATCTATAAGAATTATAATGCATTAATAATAAAGTGGTTAACCGAGAATGACTAAAACTGAGGATATGCTTCAGGGCTATGTGGTTCGCTACCATTAGGGTATGTCATCACTCTTATATATATACATATATATTTGTGGATTTGGTTGTGCATGAGAGCTCTTTGAAAAAGGTTGCAAAGCAACCGGGGTGGTGACATATTCGGTGCTATCTGGTAAGGGGTAGGTCGGTCCTGATTCGTAGGGTCGAAAGGTTTTCAATCTCGATACATTTTCTAAAGGTGTGCTGTGGCAGGCGATACCCCAGTAGTCTTGTCATTGATGGACTCCATTCTCCAATAAGTGCCTTTCAGACTTAGTTGTATACATATTATGTTGGAATTTAATTAACGTAACAATTTCAGCTCTGATTTAATATTTATTTTAAACGCTAGACATTATTATAATACCAGAAGACTTTCCATGAAATGGTTTGGTTATCATAAGGTAAAGACCCCATCCGTGTTTATGTGCGGTGTGGTCTTACGAGATACCTTTATTTTTAAAAGGTTTTAGAATATTAAAATCCATATGAGGTGTGTTTCCTTATTCTGGTTTATCATACTGATTTGGACGTTATTTTCTTATAATGCTCGGATTAGCCCGAGCATATTTTCATATTTAGTTTTGGATACTTTAGAGCTTTAGGAGACGAGATGGATGTCTCCAAGACGTACTCATGTATATTTATTTTTCGCTGCATTGGTTGTTCATATTTATCAGCATTTGTGAGGACAAATTGTTATAACTATTCAAGCTGATGATATGTAGTTACTCTGACTGATGAATGTATATTATAGTTTTCTTTTGTAAAGATTTGTTGTATATTATATATTACTCATCACTATATGAGATTTTGTTCTGTCTTTTTCTTTATTTCCCCCAACAATCTGTCTTTTCGGCACTTGAATGCTCGGCAAGTGAATACCAGGGATGTCTTAATGTCGACTTTTGAGGGTTGAAAAGGCGGGTCGTTACAAGTTGTATCAGAGCTTAGGATTAGCGAACCCCTAGGCTTTGGTGGGGTAGACTCATTAGAGATAAGGCTAGTAACACCCTAGAATGAGTTTGAGTGTGTGTGTGTGTGTATAAGCATCTATTTGTTAGTGCTATAATTTTTTTTATAGTGTATTGATTTATCTACCGAGTGGTTTATAAATTCTGGTCGATACAGAAGGAACAACTGTATCGATATAGGTTTCTAAACTCTCGAAAAAGGCAAATTGACAGTATTATTTTAAAATTCGGTTAGTGAAATAGTTTAACCTAGATTATGTTTATTTATATATAAAAGAATAATTTTCAAAATTGATACACTAATTTATGGGGTGTTTTTTGTTAGGAAATAATAATATTCAATTATTATCATTTATTTCTTGATTAGTCATGTTCGACCGTTTATGAGCATTGACTATTGTTTTTTGATTGATTGTTGTGCTCGGATAGTTTATGAGCATTTATTGTTCTGGTTAAGTTAAATACGAACACCTTGAGAATTCAGTTTCACGATTTTGCTATAAGGCGTTCAGTGGTAATGTTGGGTTAACATTTAATTTTAATAAAAGTTGCTTATTGTAATTCAAACAAGGATATATAATTGTGGAGTGGTTTTATATAAGAAGTGAAATTATATAAGTATGATTTATAAATTTGGTTTATAAATTAAGTGTATTTAAATTGAGAATTTAAGAACTTAGATTTGTTGTTTTTAAAAATTAATTTTCAAAGTTATGAGGAAAAAAATAATAGTATTATTTGGAAAAATTTATGAATAGAAATATTTTAAATGGATTTTAAAAGGGATAGAAAGCACTGAATTCACTTTAGTCGTTGAAAAATAATTCTGATGATGACTGTAGCATCATCGACATTCATTTTTGAGTTTCTAAATGAGGGATTGCTACCATAGTGATTGGTTATCAAGTTGTTTTGGTAAAACAAATTTTGTTTTAAATTCCAAAAGTATGATTTGATATACAAAATGAGATATGCATATTATTATTTCAAAATGATTTGAAATAAAAACAGTTGTCTAGTTTTTAAGTTTTCAGTTAAGTGATACTATAGACTCATGCATCCTATCCATGGGGATAAGTTTGGTTTGTGCATCTCATCTTGAGATGTTTTTCGGTAATTTTCATTTATTGAAGTAAAATGGAATTTTCGGCAATTTTGAACAGTCGAAAACTTCCGAGTTAATGGAGAATTTGAAGCAAAATGTTTTTGGTGAAATTATAAGAAAGTAAGTTTTGTAACTAGTTAATTTAAGAAAAATAGTAAGTTAAACAAGTTTTAAAATTGTTAAACATCCTAGTTAAGTAAAACAAATTTGAAATTGTATATATACTCTTAGGATATAGAAGAGTATTATATAAATATGGATGGGTTATGAAATGAAATTTAACTTAATTAAAGTTTAAGAAAATGGTCTGTAAATGAGTTTAGTATGAAAGGAAAAATACTATAAGTAAAATGAATGGGATTTAAAATGAAAAGGAATTGGTATAACTAATAAACAATAGAATAAATATGTAAGTTGTACTTAGATCATTTTATTCGCGTAACTTTTCTTGATCCAAATTCGAGTACATGATTTCGAGGTAATTTACGTCGATCCGAACAAGTATTTTTCACTCGATTCTTGATGGCAAACACTTGATACGTATTTTTGATAAGATGCTAAAGTTTTCTATCATAGTATATGGCTATGCAAGGAGAACGAAGGTTTCTAATCAAGGAACCTGATCAAAGTCTGCATTAGGGAAGTCAAGTGAGTGATACTAGTTCGGAAGTGAGAATTGTGTGAGCGAGCAAACGATCTGATTTGATATTGTGTACGGATGGTATATGTACATCTTACGGGCTTTATTAAATTGTATGTTGTTGAAATTAGAACATTCAAGTTATATAGTTTGATACCATTTGTAAGTGAGATACATGTATATGGAAGCAAAGGCTAGTTTGATGCTTTTGGTTTCATGAGTAGAGTTGGTTTGCTCAATTAATAGGTATGCATTCATGTGGGTATTGATGGTTTTATGCTTCAGATATGGAAGGCCACTTTGGGCTTTTGAATTTCTTTTATTGATTTAGTCCTATAGTGGCGAATTGTAGTTATTCTTATCAAGCCGCGCAAAGGAGGTGCCCTAACTTCATAACTTATGAGATTTTAAAAAGTTTAATAACCCATTTTAAGTAAGAAATATAATAAGCTTAAGGATGAGAGGACATTTTTATTCCTTTGGGAATTTCGAGGACGAAATTCTTTTATAGAGGGAAGAATATAACGATCCGAAATTTTAACATTTCAAATGGAAAATGTTTATTTATTTAAATATTCAGATTTGATTCAAATTCAATAAATAATAAGAAACTTAATTTTTATTATAACAACTCAATTTTATTGACGTATTTTCCGTTGAACTTATTTGATTTTTCAATAATTTTTAATTGGAAATTAAATAAATTATCGTTTGACGATTTTGCGGCAAACGAAGGTATTTTGTGATTTTTTAGAATAAGATAATCAGTGTATATTTTTATTGATTTGAGATCATATCACATTCTTGTGTGTGATTTTATTTTTGTTTTATCAATGGGGTTCGTACGTGGATGAAATGTTGTGTAGTGTGATGCTGAAAATTTATGAACAACTATAATATAAACCTTGACTTCTTTTTCTCTCACTGTTCCATTCATCATCTCCTCTAGTAAGTTCAAAAGCAAATAAGAAAATGAAAGCCACCTTTAAAAAAATTTAAACATAAATCAAATACTCATTGGAAAATTCAAAAGCTTAAATCTTTGATCTCATGGAGTGTAGATCTACATTTCTATACAAGTAAGGGTAAGTGCGGCTCCTATTTGAGAGTTCGACAGTTTTGAGGTGTAGGTGTTTATGGACTAGGGCTTGAGATCTTGGCCAATCAAGGCATCGAATTGTGAAACAAAGGATATGGTTGAGATTCTCTTAACAAGGAGCACCTTTCCTTAGATTTTTAGCTACAACGACCTCAAGGTGCAAAACGCGACTTGGTTTGGGTCGCTTCCAGGCTCTGTGATCGCTTTTCAGGGAGGCACGTTGAGCTTGGTGATTTGGTGAGGGATGGAAGGCTCTTGCGAAGTGGAGAAGATCTGAGGTGGTCTCGTGTCGTTTCGTGAAGAAACGAGGGTAATTTAGGCATGTGTGTACGGTAACTAGTGGGTTTTGGGTGCATAGTTAGGTGCATAGGCAGAAAGATTATGAATTTGGGAAGATGAAGCTAAGTGGGGTAACTGTGATTAATAAAATAATTAAGTAATTAATTTGATTATTTAATTCGACAACTTATAAAATTCATAACTTTCTCATACGAGGTCCAATCGAGATGCGGTCTTTTGCATTGTGCTCATAATGGTGATAGCTATGCGATGGAACTAGTTTTGTCAAATTTATAGTAAGTGGAATTTTGATCTAAAATCAGACGTCGTTCGATATTAGTTCGAATCGGAACGCTTAAGAATCCATTGGAATTTCAGTGAGTTAAACTCGCCTTTTTGGATAATCAGCATGTTATATAGTAGATAAAAATAATAGTTTTATGCTTGAATGATTCTTGTTTTAGTTTGGTTAAATATCCATTTTTAAAAGCGAATGACATTTAAATTGAACCACGGAAAAAATTTCTAAAGGAATCCTAATTGCTCGACATTGCGATTTTGAATTCCAATTATAAACTAGTTGATTTTATTTCAGTTGTATACTTGTTATATAAATTGATAAATACTGAAAGTTGATAATTTTGCCCATATTGGATGTGACACTGACATGTGTTAAAAATTAAACATTTTTAGTGGAAAAGGTAGTAATAGCATTGTTTAAGTGATATAGTAACTATTAGCCTCGTTATAGTATTTTGAAAATACTATTAATTGTTGTTATGATTTGGAAATGGTTTCAATTTGGAAAAATGATTTTTTTTAATCTGACCTTTTTGGATTTTCTGTGATATTTTATATAAAAATAGTCGTTTTGTACTTCTCTATTTTACTTCAACTTCTTTTATTATTCTTTGAAGACATATATATTTAAATGTTTAAAATTGATTTTGGAAAGTAGTTATCTCTGCAGAAAAGTTATTATAATAATGAATGTTTATTTTAAAGGGAAACAAAGAGGGTTTATCTTTGTTCTAAAGTGATTTTTAATTTAAAAGAAGACAGAAATATTTGTGCTAAATATTTGTAAATCATTTTATATATAATGTTGCAATAAAAGAACAGATTTATAAATGGAACTTCTTTTAAACTAAAGAGAGATTTATAATTGGTATTTTATAAATAAAAGAAAGATTTATAAATGGTATTTTGTAAAACAGAAAATATTATCATTTTGATAAATTAGAGAAATAAATTACAGTAGTGAATTTATTGTAATATATGGAATGATCGGGTTATGGGGAGTGGATGAGATTTATAATTATATTTGGAGTTTTGTTTCAAATTTTGGAGTTTGGTTTTATATTTAGAGTTTTGTTTTATAAAGGAGTTTTGCAATTATATTAAGAAATTTATAAAAAGGAGTTTTATAAATGAATTTGGAGTTTTATAAAAAGAGTTGCAAATAAATTTGGGGATTTATAATTGAGTTTTATAGATGATATTTCATAAATGAAGTTTTACAAAAGTGTTTCATAAAAGCATAAAGGATGTTTATAAAGGAGTTGATTAAATAAATTTGGAGATTTATAAAAGGAGGTTTATAATTATGATTATATACTTATAAAAAGGAAATTTTATATTTTATAAATAATATTTTATAAAAGGAGTTTGTAAATCTAAGGAGTTTTATAAAGGCATTTTATAAAAAGGGATTTCTACAAAGACCAAGACCCGATTTCCATAATGATCAATCTAAATCATGGTGGTATGGAAAGTATTCTTTTCATACTTAACACCAAATTCTGAGGTAAGGAAACTTGTCTCTATCTTGAGAACAAATAATGTATATTGAGGCAAGGATAGTTTTCTAACTTGTATGATTTCATTGTTATTCAAGAGATTGTACTGTTTGAAATCAGAAAGTGACGGTAAGAATATTTGGTCTTATTTCTATACAATCTATTTACTTACACCAAAAGTGTTTTGGGTTTGTTGTTGTCAATATTTTTAAATGACATTTGTTTTAACCTAATTAAGTATTGTTTTGAAAATGAAGTCTTTCTTAATATTTTTAAATATACTTATACCGTTGAGATAAGTATACGGGTACATTTCCTAAGTATTGGAAATGTAGCATTTTGTGAATATACTTATATTGTTGACATAAGTATATGGAGAAATCCTCTAAGTTTTTTAAAGTGGAATGTTTTGTGAGTATACTTATACAGTTGAGATAAGTATATCGATATTTTTCTAAGTATTTAAAGAGTAGAGAAGGGTTTGTGGATATATCTTTGTAAACGTATTTTGATACCAGTATTTACAAAGTAGTTTTAATTAATGGAAAGATTGATTAAAGAGGCTTTGTGGTTTTTTATGCTTGTCCATGCTTGGTTAAATTCTCCGGTTGAATTGTTTTTTATTTGATAGTTAAATAACCGACTACCAAAGGTTGGCCAGCTTTTAAAACTATCGTTGTCGGTTCGAAGAAACCGGGATCAGATATATTATACGAAAAACCCTTTGAACTGGCATAAGTGTTCGAATTGTAGATACCTTGAAGATGGTCAAAGATGGAGTTCTTTGAAGTGCAATGGCAAGTTACTACTAATCCTGAGGTTGATTTCAAAGTGGATGTAGTAGAAGTAGTACCTTCGGTTTGTTCATATCTTGAACAACTTGTATGGACGAATGATGGCATTGCATTATTGCTTGGAGGGCAGTGTTGGCATTCCAAGTGGATTGCTATATAAAAGGTAAAAATAGCCTCTAGCCTCAATAACCGGGAACGATTAAAACATAGAATATGCTTCAAAGCTATATGGTTCGATACCATTAGGGTATGTCATCGCTTATATATATATATATATATATATATATATATATGGATTTGGTTGTGCATGAGAGCTCTTCGAAAAAGGTTGCAAAGCAACCAGGTTGGTGACATATTCGGTACTATCCAATAAGGGGTAGGCTGGTCCTGATTCGCAAGGGTCGAAAGGTTTTCGACCTCGTTACATTTCCTAGAGTTGTACTGTGGCAGGCGGTACCCCAGTAGCCTTGTCATTGATGGAATGCACTCCAATAAGTGCCTTTTAGACATAGTTGTATACCTATTTTGCTGAACTTCAATCAATGTAAAAATTTCAGCTGTGATTCAATATTTATTTTAAACTTTAGATATTATTATAATATCAGAAGACTTCCTATGAAATAGTTTAGTTATCGTAAGGTGAAAATCCGTCCGTGTTTATGTGTCGCGTGGTCTTCCAAGATACCATAATTTTTTTTAAAGGTTTTATAACATTAAAATCCATATGAGGGGTGTTTCTCAAGCTGGTTTACCAGACTGATTCGAGCGTTATTTTCTTATAATGCTCCGGTCAGCCCAAGCATATTTCAGATTTAGTTTTGGATGCTTGGGAGCTCCAGAAGACAAGCTGGATGCCTCCAAGACGTACTCACGTATATTTATTTTCCACTGCATTGTTTGTTTATATTTATCAGCATTTGTGAGGACAACTTGTTATAGCTATCCAGGCTAATGACAGGTAGTTACTCTGATTGATGTATGTATATTACAGTTTTCTTCTGTAAAGATCTATTGTATATTATATATTACTCATCATGATGTGAGATTCTATTGTTTTATCTTTCTTTTCCTCCAACAATCCATCTTTCAGACATTTGAATGCTCAGCACGTGAATACCAGGGATGTATTAGTGTTGGCTTTTGAGGGTCGAAAAGGCGGGTCGTTACATTATCGGTCTTGGAGGTCGTAGAATGAGTTATTATGTTTCCCAGGGACCTTGATGGTGGTCATGGCGAAGTGGGGATTTGGAGACAATCACGGTGTAGCAAGATTTTGGGAAGATCATAGTAATGCAAAACTTTATGAAAGTCGTAATGAAGCGAGGTTTTTGTATCGATTGTGGTGATGCAAGACTTTGGGAAATTCATGGTGAAGTAGGGCTCCTATAACAATCATGATGACACAATACTTTGGGAAAGTCATAGCGATACAATATTTCATTGACGGTCATGGTAATGCATGGTGATGGGAGACCTTGATGATAGACATGGCAATATAAGACCTAGATGATGGTTATCATTATGCGTTATCTTATGTTGTTTGATTGCTATGATTGGTGTCACTGCTATGTAATATATGATGTCTTGCGATGTTGGTATCCTTAAGATAGGATCATCAACACCCATATTGTACTTAGTGTAGTGTACCCTATGATAATAATGGTAGTGTAGCCTATATATTGTTATAAGCTAATTCTTTGGATGTTAGGTATGATTACTCAAACCTTATGTCATATACTATATAGGTTTTCATAGTATTTTGAGAATGCATATTGCTCACACCAGACTATTGTTTGACTTGAGATTTTATGATTTTCTTCTTATTATCTTAGATACTCTTAAATGAGTAGACTAGATAGCAGGTTCGAAGCTAGAGCATGCAGCTGTTCATGGGATGAGCAGAAGGCTGGTGCTATTATATATTTATTATCAAAGTTATTGCTCATTCCATTGTCCATCACTTCTGAGCTTTATTAATGCTTCACTTTATTTAGAGACAAACTTTTTTGAGTTTATTTTGTTGATGTATAAATTGTACTTCATTTGCTTTGTGTGTCTACCATGAACCTTGTACTCTAATATCTAGTCTGGTTCATTTAGTTATACTTATCTATCTTACCTATTTTATATCTAGCTTGATATTATATTATATTTGATGTGCTGTAAGATACACGAAGGTTTTGTGATTGTTTTAGTTACCTTACCCTTTGGTAATTGTTCTGCATCAGTCGGGTACGACCACAACGCACTTTATAGGTATAATGAGAACTAGAGGTGTAAAGTGGTCATCACACCCCTTCTTATCCTCGACGATCAGGAATAATTCATCGTTCATTACAAGCAGAGCGTTATGTACACCAATCTCAACGAATGTATCGATATCCTCTTCTCGATACATCTTAATTTGGACCATATAGGGATAAGTATATACTTGACATGGTTCAATACTCATGACTATGAATGAAAGAGTTAGGGGTATGCTCTTGGGGGAATTCTGTAATTTATCATAAGTTATTAACACTATAATAAAATGTCATTTGAAATAAAGGTATTTTTTCTACTATATACTTGTCATAATGTGTTACAATTAATTAATTAGATAATTAAATTATATATAACAGAAAATCCATAAATTATGTGTTTGTGATAGTAATTACAATTGTTGGAATCGTGAGTATTTTATCATTTTATTTATATATATATATAATAAACACATCGTTGTAAATATTCATTGTCAAGATGTATCGAGACTTGATATCGATGCATTCGTTGAGACTAGAGTATGTAACACTCTCCAAAGATTTATAAGTGCATTACTCATGACTACTGGAGGCACCAAGAGGTTACGTACTGATAGTTATTGGAAAACTATGGAATGACTCACTCGATAGTTTTTTGTTATTTTATTATATATCTAAGGTTAAACAGAAAATATCGATGTGATAACTTTACACAATTCTCCTAACATGAGAATACTTCTAAGCTTTAATGTGGAAACTCCGCTTTGATTATAGTTAAATCATGGCATGACGTCTATTGAATGACTATATTTGGGTCGAATGGAAGCCCTAAAAGTGAAGCACTATCTAATAAAGGATTCGTCTCCTTAATTGTATGAGGTTGGTATCACAGTCAATCAAGATCAAATGATTTTGATCATTACCAAATTCTATAAGTCATAATGTGATATAGTTTTGATGAAGAGAATTGGTGTAAATATTATCACTGTCAGCTAACACTTAAACAAGCAAAATTGGATTACCAAAGCTATGTAAGCGACAAATTTGACCATGATATTACACCACTAGCTATGGTGATGTATGAAAGTTAATATTTGAATTGTTCGATATTAATCGTTGACCGAATTTGCACATGAGAGTCACAGAACTGAAACTTTGAATACACCTATTATTACTGGATTTAACTAATTATAATTTTCATAGATTAGTTAAATTAATCAATATTTATTAAATATTAATTATAAAATTATATTTGATTTCTGTTGATCAATATTAAATAGTACATATCTAAAAGTTGTATGCACACATATCGATATACGATATCAATATGCATTTGAATTAGATTTAAATGCACACTCACTTGATTGGGCTTGAAACAGTTTGGAGGCCCAAATATGGCCATGTTGCGACCGACTATGGGAGGGCATAAGTAGCTTGAATATCGATTCAAAATGAGGTAAAACAATGAGATTAAAAGGTGGGTCTGGATCCCCTTTTTGCTCCTTTGTATCTTCGCTATTTATACACCTCAAACCCCCACTTTATATCTATGGAGTTTTTGGCCTCCATCTTCCCCATTTCTGACTGGGCTCTCCCTTTGCCTTCTACCTTATTTTTCAAGCTTTTTTAATACAAATTAAATACAAATAGTAGATCATTGATTGCTGCTTTAAGTTTGGTAGCTCATTTTGGAAGTTTGGATACTAATTTGAGGAGCTTTCGATTCAACGCTTCAACATGTCACAACTAGGCTTTAGCCAAGGTAAATATTTATTTACACTTATATATATATATATATATATATATTGCTCATCATTCCACTTATGTCCTATAGATAATATAGGAATTATCACGAATTCACATATGTCTGTGTTGTTTTTGTTGAATGGAAATATATATATATATATGTATATGTTAATAAATAAATAAATTGCTCACGACCGTAAGATTTAAAAAAATTCAAATTTAATGCAATTTTTAAATGGTTTTATATGAAAACTGATTTATAATACAAACATAATCATATAAAATATGCATTTATACTGTGTTAATATACATATATATATATATAATGGTTTTCGAAAATAATTTATTTATATATGTGCATTTTAAAATCTGTGTATATATATAAATATTTATGTGTGTGTGTAATTTATTTAAATATTATATTTAATCTAATTATATACAAAGTATATAGATGCGTGTGTCATAAAATATACATGTAAATATTGATAAAATTTATGTACATGTCTTAAATTGTTTCCAAAATTCAAAATAATTCAATTTTTTAATGATCTCCCTATAACAAAAAATTATTAAAAAATAAATTTAAAGCCAAAAGTTAAAAAAAGCTAAATGTGTACATGTATGGACATATATTTAATTATTTACTGATATTAATATATATATATATATATATTATAAAATTCCTAAATATTAGTTTAATCTGTATATATATAAGAATATATGTGTATATATTCAAAACTAAAAGAAAAAAATTTAGTTTCAAAGTATATTATATACACACACATTTATTTAAAAATTAATAAATTAATTTGAATTTGAAATTACCAGATATTTCATTATGCGGATCTAAATCTGACATTTAAAATTTGAATTTGAACTCATGGTTATTCATATTAATGTTTACAATTACTTTATATTATAATATACACTATATTTATGTGTGTGTATACTCACACGCACACACGTTTAAATTTTAAAAATATTATTTTATAATACATACAAATATATGTATATATTTGTATATTTATATATTTGTATGCACATACATTTTAGAATAGCACACATGTGTATGGAGGGGTTAATGTGCCTGTTGCGGTGTAAATCCCAGCATTTACACAAGTGCATGTTAAATTATGTACACTATTTATGTGGTATGTGCACGTACACACACATATGTATATGATACGCATGTTATATTATAAAACATAAACATAACAATAAATAAAACATTATTTATAACTTAAATAAAATATTGGTTTTTTTAAACAAATTTAGGTAAGATTTAAATAAATTTAGACTTCATAGGTCCAGTAAAATCCAAATGAAATAATTTTTTTGAAATTTACCCATATAACCCATTGCATGGTGACCTAGATCCAACAACGAACACACTCGTAACTGCAATTGATTAAATACCTTTTCCAATGAAATTTTACTTGTATATATTTCATATATTTGTATCATTACTTATATGCTAATACAACACTCTATACAATAGAAACTAAAACTAAACGGTTACTTTATTTTGAACAAGATTCGTTATAAAATTGAGTTATATAACTAAATTACATAATTTTCTAAAAAAATCTTTTTACTATACCAACAGATATAATAAAGGCAAAATAAGAAATATATTTGAAAGTATTTTTATAATCTCACAAGGAACAAAGAAATTGGGATTCATTATTCACTTTGACAATTATCTCCCTGATTTTTTTTTACTAAAGCATTGCCAACATCAATGTTCATGATTTGGGTCTATGGTATACGTGAATGATGATCGATCGACCATCATAGTCAATTAACACTCGTTTAAGGGGAGCATAAATTTTCCTCTAAATATTGTACCTTTTCCATCTGTTTATGTTTGTCCCAGTAGATTTTTGCATAAATAGTTTTCTTGAGATAATAATTTCAATAAATTACCCATTTAAGAATATTTACCATGAACCAACTTATGCAATGATAGGTATAAATTGTGCGTACTTGTAAATATTTTTAATTGTGAAAATGTAGTGTTACATGATGTTTTGGTGTGTATTTTTTTTTACCTTTTATAGAATTCATGTTTCGACTATAAACATTCAAATAAAAGTTGAAGCATAACCGAAACAATCATGCACAAGAAAAAGAATCACATGTCGGCCTATGAAAATACTCACGAATGGGCCAACAATTCGCCAAATGTAATCTAAATGTGTGTAGTAAAAAAACGAAATGGGTGAAACATAATGCGTGCGGTGCAAATAACACTGCTCAACATAAATATTCATACGCTAAAACAACTCACATCATCTAATATTAAAAAATTAATATATGTCGTCTTGGCAAGGAAAATTGAGTGCATGATGAGTAAATCAGTATTACATTAAAGGAAAAAAAGTAAGTTCCAACAATCATTTCTTTCATAATTATTAGTAAAATTCATTTCTTCAAAATAGGTGTTCACTATCAGCTTCCTTTTCATTTTTCAATTTTATCAGTTTGATCGTGGATTGTTTATTCCATTTCTTATTTTATCTCATCTGTATCCGTTGCGATATTGGGAAAATTTGATCTTATGGTCGATTTTTTTCTAATTAAACCGACCTTTAAGAAGATTTGTTCCTAATGTAAGAAGCTAAATAGCCTAAACCCAAAAATAATAGGACTCTTGTTCGGGTTATAGATTCAAGCAAAAAGCTACAGGTCCATGTTTTTTGTGTTGTTATAAAAAAAGTCTCTATTGAAATGAATATGTAAATTAAGTCTCTATTTTTGAAAAATAAAAAACACAAGGTAAACTACACTATTTCGGAAGAAAATGCAAGGAAACTTACAGTTTTTGAAAAAAAACCAAATAAAATTCTATGATTATGAAAGACTGTAGTTGTTTATTAAAATGGTACTTAAATAACAATTATTATTATTTATGAAAGACTGTAGTTGTTCTCCTGGGTTTTCAAAAAAAAATGGGTCTTTTTGGTTTCGTTTTGAGTTTTGTGTTTTCAACATACACTAAAAATTCAAGAAAATATGTGATTTTTTTTTTACAATTCTTAGCCATTACAATGATGGATGGAAAATGGAGAAGATGAATATGCTTGTTTTCTATTTTCTGTGTTAATTTCATTTTTCAAAATTGTTGTTTTCCAACAATGCATAAGAAATGCGCATTTTTGTTTAGATGAAAATACAAAACTAGAAACAGCAAACCAAATGGAGCCTAATATGTTTTATTTCATTTCCTCCAACAAATGTTATCTTTTCATACTCTTCGTCCGATTGGAATGTAGATTAGATTGTACTTTCGTTTCATTCACTTTTGCGGATGTATTCTATTGATTCCTACTCCTTTTACTCATCATTGTCTTTATATTATATTGATTCCTCTTTTTTAAATACATTCTCTGTATATGTATGTACATATCTATTCTTTTTCAACGCTCGACTGTACTTGCTCTGTAATATTTTTTTTTTTTGATATTTTATATTTCTAAAATGAAAAAATACTTTTACTCAACATACTGTAATTATATTTTATTAATTGAAATTAAGGATAATTGTATAAAAGTTTCATATTTTTCAAATTATATAACAAACAGTATGTTTTTCAACCATTGCATGGCTGTACTAGTCAAACCGACCGTAGGGAGGTTTGTCTACTTCTACTAGGCAAAATCAATTTTCCTGAAGCCAAAAAAACATGCTATATGTTTCACCGCGTTTCCCTATTTTCCTCCTTTTGCTTTGCGTTTCAAAATATCTACCGAACTTCCTTCTAATTTCAAATATCAAATCTAACAGCTTGGACTCCAGATTAATGCAGTATTGACCCGGCTCCCAAATCAATGTCGCCTTGCCTCCTCAGTATCCAAAGCTTCCACCATCCTCCTCGGTATGTAATCTGTCTCACCGCGGTTTCTTCAAATTCTTCAATTTCGCCCTTTTGCTTCGCATTCCAAATGATTCCCTTTTTCCTCGCCTCTCCCCTTCAAATTTTGAAATTAAGATACCAAATTAAATAGATCCGACTCTCAAATCAACAAACCCAAAACCCTAAATCTCTATCGACTTTACTCTCAAATCGTTTGAACGCAAAAGGCTACAGTTTTAGGCGCTAAATGCAAAATTTTGACTAATTTGGTTGAAGAGTCGGAGAAGCATGCTATTGTAGCTGGACTTTTCTAATTCCAGTACTAGTTTCTCATTGTTTATTCATGCTTATTGATGCTTATTTATGTTAGAATCATGAAATAGGTTATTTCCAATTACAGTACTAGTTTCTCATATTCATAAAAAAAAGTATTAGGTGACGTTGGTACTATGCTGGTGCTTTGGATCTTTTTGGTCTTTTAAGTTGTGTTGGATCTTTAGTTCTTGTTAAGTGAAAGATTTCAAGTTTGGAGCTGTTTCAGATCATATAAATTGTTAGGTGAAAAGGTTCAAGTTAGACGTCTTCTCTTTATTTTTTTTGCCTAGTTGTTAATCGTCCAATTGTTATACAGTGCAGTCTAATTGTTAATTGTCTAGCTGTTGTGCAGTCTTTTCTAGATGGATATGTTGTTATCTGTCTAATTGTTCTGCAGTGCAATCGTTTTCTATTAACTTATTACAGATGGTGGACGTGGATAGAAGTATAGTTGCATTTTATAGGTTCCTAAAAACGAATGCATCCGTTCTTTTTAAGCTGCAGAAGCCTGCTGCATCCAAAGATCAATATTTTGGTTTGTATGTACCTTGGATTGATTTGAACAATTTTATACTTTTTCTTGTATGTGCTTTGGATTTATCTTGACACTTTTCTACTTTGCTTATATGTACTTCGACTTCTATGATTTGATTTGATGGTGTTATATGTTTAAAGAATATTGGTTAACATATTTTATGATCATTTTAATCTTGTTTATTATACTAACAGTGCTTATAAATGAAATAATTTAGCAATCAAATTATACTTTTTTTAGTGAAATATGTATCTGACCTGTTGTCCGTTTGGGATTTTCCTTTCAGACTGCTACAGATAATAAAATATTAGTTGGAAGTAGGGTTGTCGATATGCACAACATTTTTTTTGTTTGATACCTCACTCCCCTGCTCTTCGTATGCTGTTTTATTAGTGATAGAATAGCTTCTGCTGTGGTGGTCATTTTTTTGCTTAAGTCTTTTGTTTCTTTGGCAACTGTTTTTTATACTTTTGTAACCCAAAGTTGCCTGAATTTGGTGTATTTTCCTGCATTTGGATTTCTTAAATGCTGTACTTTGGTGCATATTTTCTTAACATATAGTGTCTTATAGAGTACATCACCTAAGATGAAGAGCGTATGAATCTTAATTTTTAAGTCTATCCATTGAGCAAAAAGATGCACTTGCACAAGTAACATTCAGCCTGTGAACTACCAAAATTTGTCCATTTTCGTATATTTTTGAAACAAACTACATTATCCAACACAAACCAAATTTGGCTAAAACTACCGATTGTATTCCTTCATGCATGATCTTCTCTTTCAACTGTTTGATACCTAAAGCTTTGAATTTGGGCTCATTATAGTCATTGCTGTTTTGAAGTAGGTGTTTTACAAATTCTATCAATCAATCGTTGCAGCACTGACCATTATTTGCTAAAGTGCAGAAAAAATGGCAAGCACATTTAGAGTTTTGCACTTGTTAGACTGCGATACTACCAGAAGTTGAATCCAATAATTCGCCTGAATCAAACTTTGTTGCAAGAAATACCAACAATGACAGAGTCTAAAGTTTAGTTTTTTTATTTTTTTATTTCAGCAATTTTATTTTTTAATAACAATGGTACTTTTAGGTGGTTTATTTAAATACATAGTTCAATAATATGTGATTTATTTATTCTTGCATTTTTCATCTTTTATAATTTAATGTTTACAAATATGATGGTACGTTTTGAGCTAATATTTGTTTGATTTATCCTTTTATTTTTCAAATTCAGTAATGATTTCGAGCTATAAAGAAACTCACAATTATGAGTATATTGATTCTTCTTGATATTATATGTGTGTGTTTGTCTGTATGTGCATGTAAGTGATTCATATCAATACATTGATAGCAGATCCTTAGTATCAAATTGGCTTACATGTACAACCCACAACCCTTAGTGTAATTGGATTTACACTTTCCAATTACTTTCATTTTTTACTAAACAATGCAATTAATTTTTCATCAAATTCATAATTAAGAAAAAAGGTCAACAATTTTTTTTTCTTTGATATTATATAACTTAACGGTCGGTTTTTCCACCGTTGTGCGGTTATACTAGTATTTTAGAACTTAACGGTCGGTTTTCCATAGTTGTGCGATTATACTAGTTTATGAATAAAGAAATTTAATTATTTTTATTTTTGAAAACGCAAGCAAACTTGCATATTTTATTAGCCGTCTTTGATTTTTAAAAAAACAGGGCTATGGCGACAGCCTCAGACATGCTTTCTCGAAGAACACCCGTTACACCCAAATCCTTTTTTCTTGCTGCAAATATCTCCTTGTTTTTCCCCCAATTTCCTCCCATTCAACTTTCAAATGCCCTATGCTCAGATTCCAAATCAAAATTCTAATATTGGGATCGACAATGACTTAAAAAATCGGTAAATCCCAGAATTCGGAATGCGATTTGAATGCGTCCACCGCGATAAATGAAACCAAAATATCGTGCTTTGATACAAATGGCAAGTCAGTTTATGGCCAAATTAATTTCTGCAGAACCCTAAAAGATTTGATTTTCTCAAATCGAAAAGGCAAATGGCTCTAGGGTAATTGAAAGATTTTATTTCTGCAATTTTTGCTTATTACCAACTATCCCATTGGTTACTGTGCTTATTTTGCTTTTGTACTGCTGATTTTGTAGATTGCACGATATGGTCCTTGTACAAACCTTGATTTGTTTGTTATACCAGCTAAACACGCAGGCTAGGTCATAGAAAAGTTGATGATCGCTGTATCGAGGGATAGCAACTCGACATAATGCTTTGTTAGTTTGAATTAGCTAGTGGATGGTTAATTTATTCCTGGTTTAGTGGTTAAATGTAATTGTCTGATCATGGGATGTATTACTGATCTTGTAAGGCTTGTAGTGGTTGTTACTCCACTGTACTAGATACGTACTTAGGGGGGTATTTTCTTCAGTTTTTTTATAGAATGGTTAATGATATTTATAATGTTCTATTCCCAGCAAGTAATTCTAGGGATCTTTTTGTTGCCATGGAAGCATTGATTAGTTGGTGTCATCAAAGGGTTGCATAAGGTACGTTGCTATGCAAAATATGATGTAAAGGTATTATATTGTTCTCTTTATATTCTAACTTGAAAAAAATAAGTTCTATTCTTTTACATGAAGTGCACTTCTGTATACAATGGCAGTTTATGATGTTTAATTTGATTTTGGGCTAGCCGTTGAGTTCAGCTTATGGATCATTTTAATCAACCACAAACAAAAAGTCGCATCATTTAATCATTGTAATGTTTTATACTATTATTATATATATGTTTTGGTCTTTCCAAGTACCATGCAGAGCATGGGGGAAAGCAAAGAGTCGGCTGTGGAAGGTATGACCTCGTAACCTTTGTTTTAAAAGTATTTCTTCTACTGTTATTATATCTGAAATAAAACAGTATTAAATATAAAGCAGAGGAATGAAGTGTTTTTTCTCCTTCTTTGGTTTAGTTGATGTCCAAGATGTGTCAAACTCTATATACTGACATTACTGTTTATTTGAATGCTGCAGTATTTGCTTAAAATGATTCAGAAAGTATCCGCCTTAACTGATTTGGGTTGATGGTTTCGACTTCAAGTTAAAAATTTAAGAGGTCGAAATCTGAAACTGATAATTTGTTACCACTAAATTAACCATGAGAAATATCATAAATCGTGAATAATTGAATTGAGTTTTCATAAGTAGTAGGATGTTTTCTTTTATGGGTTTGTAGAATGTAGGATTTTATGTATAAAACAACCATATACTCAAACAGCATAGTAGTTAACGTGCAGGGTAGTTTGAGGAGGCATCATGACTGAAGCAAAGACAGTTGCAAACTTCTTAAACGTGTGATAAAAAATTCCTAATGAAGCGACGGTCCAAATCTACATATTCTTGTTGTTTTTTCATTTCTAAATTGCTCTTCCGTACACTACTAGAGATACAGTGTATTCCAACGCTCATGTTCCAACGGCCTCCAACGGCATTTCTAACGGCTTTCAACGGCTCGTTGGATTTTGACGTAACCGTTGGAAAGAAGCCGTTTGCAGCCGTTGGAAAATTTTCTGCATATTTTCCCGAGAACAGATCCGAAACTCATTTTCTCCTTCCCCAATCAATATTTTCACCCAATTCCCCCATTCCACCACCTCTTAGCCTGCTACCGCCGCCCCCAAACACCATCCCAACCACCTCCGACGCCATCTAGAAGGTGCTCCAGCCCATCTCCACCCTTCTAGCTCTTCAAATCGGTAATTTTGCTAAACCTAATATTTAGGTTTTTTTTATTTAGGGTTTAATTTGAATTGTGATTGATTCCTACTTGTTAGTGTATGCATATTACATCATGTTATTACCTAATTGCAACTATTATCCCATAATGAACAAGTTATTACCGATTGAAAATTTTGTAATTTAGGATATTGCATTAGTTTATGTTGATTTGGTTAGTATTGAATGTATGTGTGTGATAGAGTTTATTGCATTTGGAAGTCGTTGGAACGGATATTGCATTTGTGCGAACATGAGTTTTGTATTTGTGCGAACACGCGAATTGATTTAGTGTATAAATGAATTTGTAATAAATGAATTTTGTGTATGAATGAATTTAGTACTTATGTAATAAAACGGTAAAATATAAACCAATATTAATTAAACGAGTTATATATTTAAATTTAATATAAACAAATATTTAAATCCTTAGATATATTTGGCCTCGTCTGATAAGTGTTGTATATGATCGTTTTAGGGATATTCGTTTTTTCCACAAAACGGACAACTCTATTCATCTGATACATCATTTGTCGGATTTGTCCCTGTATTGGACAAGTTACAAACACTATAAAATAATTATATTTCGTCAATCATATCACTTTAAACGGTTCACAAAATTTCGACGGCATTTCCTTTATGTTCCTTGTGTACACACATTTGTGTACGATACAAGGAACACGGGGGAAATGCTGTCGAAATTTTGTGAAATCGTTTAAAATGTATGATTTACGGAATATAATTACTATTGTGTTTGTAATGGGAAGTAGGATGACCGACCATCAAAGAAGACACATAAGTGGCAATGAATCAACAGTTGTTTATTTAAAATAAAGTTTGTAGAAAAAATATAAAATTTAGTACATGTTTACTAAATCAGTAATAAAATTTAAACAAAATATAAAATGAACGATTTATAATTTTTTTACTTTATCATAGGTTTTCAAGTAGGAAAAATAGTCAATTACTTTAATGATCGGAGCTGGATGTATCAAAGAAGGGAAATTAATAGCGCAATAAGTAAACATTTTCTAAAAGGGGTACAAGTGTTCATCGAATTTGCTATAAGTAATATTGCAAACGATGAAGAAATTCGTTGTCCATGTAGTAGATGCAAATTGTTGAACTATTTAGTACTGAATATAGCTAAGGTTCATTTACGTCAATATGGTTTCGTATCCAATTATTTACTGTGGGATCGTCATGGAGAAATTGTAGCCCCTAATAATCAAGAACAGTCGGTGGAGGTCATTAGTGATGAAATTAGTACGAATCTCATAGAACATATTGTCGAAGATGCAGCACGATCAATGTTCCATGCTAAAACAGTTTATGATGTTAACGTCGAAGAGGAACCAAATGTTGGAGCTAAAAAAATATATGATTTATTGGATCATGCTAAAAAACTGATGTAGCCTGGAAAGAAGTCTTAGGTCGCTCACGACCTAAGGAGGAGATTAACGAGTTAACATTTCGTGAAGAATTGTGGAAAGGTCAAGTTTTAGGTCGCAGCCGACCTAACAAAGCTCTTAAGTCATTTCCACGACTTAGTGAAGATCGGCAACGACCTAGTGGGAATGTGCGAGCTAACGAGGAACTGGAACGACCTAACGAGTTGGAAGATAGATCGCTGGAACGACTTATCGAGTTAACTTGTGTACGACCTAACGAGATAAGAAATAGGTCGTTGGAACGAGCTAACAGGGTGCTACGACCTAACAAGTCACGACCTATGATAAGTCGCAGGAAACAGGAACGACTTAAGATAAGTCGCTGGGTGATTTGGGGAGTTAAGTCGCGAGGACTTAGGTCGCAAGGTTTAGGTCGCGAAGTTTCTGAAACCGCTTATCTTTTAGGTCGCAAAGCTCTGGATGCCGTTGAATCTTAGACCGAGTTAATCTCTGCCATTGATTTCCTTAAGTCGCTGATCTGGGATGCCGCATGTTTTTAAGTCGCTGAAGCTTGTTGCCGTTGATTCTTCTGCGAGTTAATCTCTACCGTTGTTTGTTGAGTCGTAAGGCGTGTGGGTCTTATGTCGTGAGTAGTTAGGTCGTCTACGACCTAAGTGTTGTAATAAGGCTATATTTTTGTAAGTCGTAGGTCGCATCTTCTTTAAGGTCGTAGCCTGTTTGTTTTAGGTCGTTGTGTTGTACTGGTAATGTTGTTATGTCGCTATGTTGTAATTGTTTTGTCTTAAGTCGTCACCGAGTTATGATAGGTCGTAGGTCGTAAGTCGGAAACGACTTAGGAGTTAATGTAATTTTGTTATTTTTTCGTGTGAGTTGTAAAATGCTATAAATAGGCCGGTGGTGCCATTTGTATAGGTTGTTGATTTTTGAATAAAATTCTCTTTTGTTGGCTTTGTGCTTTCATTCAAATTGGTAGTTGAGTGTAATCTCCTATCTCCTCTTTCGGTTAATCGAGTGCGCTCGATTCAACGATTGCAGAAGCCGATTCGCGGAATCAAGTGCGCTTGATCAACGCTTGAAGAATTGAAGATCTTTGAACCCGGTATCGTGCGCGATCAACGAGTTCGGGATAGCTAGAATTCGGTATCTTCGGATCAACGAATTCGGGCATTTCAGTATTCATCAATCCATCGATTGCTACTTTCACCGATTGAAGATTGTTTTGTTTAATCCGCTGCGTCAGTTTTTGGTATCAGAACTTGTTTTAGCCAATCATAGCTAAATCGAGTCTTAGAGCCAATCATCTCGAAGAAGTTTGAATCGAAGTGAAGATTTGAGTTTTGTTTACCACGGTCGAGAGCAAGTTGAAGTTGTTCGACTTTGTCTTGGAGTTTAGAGATCGAATCTATATCATTTGGAGAAGTTGTGTTCATCGTGTTCATCGCGAAGTAGCAACAAAGTGGGAGTTGTCGATCCATTTCATTTTGGATCAAAGTTCGAATTGTGTTTCAATTTGAAGTGTTTGTAAAGTTTTCAAGTATGCCGTCGAGGAGAGCTAATCGTCACCAAAACGTAGAAGCTTTGTATCGAAGAGAAGAAGCTGATGAGATGGAGCAAAGAATTAATGAGAACTTTAGTGAGAAGCTTAATGAAGGGATTGGACGATTAAGGAAGATGTTAGAAATGAATCAAAATCGGAGAAGGGTTTCACCTGAATCTAACCATGGGGGAAGTAGAGTCTCACCACAATCCAATCGAGACAGAAGTGTTGATGATGATCAAAGGCGTGAGAGGAACGTGAATGATCGTGAACGGAGGAATGTAGATAGAAGGGATGATGGTGGTAGACGTGATGGTAGTAGAGATGTGGGTGGACGAGATAGACAACGATATACATCTGATTTTGAAGAGGAGTATGATGGTGGTAGTGTTCGAGGACAAGGACGAGGACAAGGAAGAAATCACTCTGAGTATGATCACAAATGGGAGTCGGGGATGAAGACTGAAATTCCTGAATTCAAAGGTGGTATGCAAGCAGAGGAGTTTCTAGATTGGGTAGCTAATGTTGAAGAGATTTTTGACTTCAAGGAAGTTCCAGAGCATCGTAGAGTGAAGTTGGTTGCTACAAGGTTGAGGGGTAGAGCTTTGGCATGGTGGCAGCAAACCAAACTTACACGTGAACGAATGAGAAAGTCAAAAGTTGAATCTTGGGAGAAGATGAAGAAATTGATGAAAGCAACGTTCTTACCTTACAATTATCAATCTTTGATGTATCAACGTTTGCAGAACTTGAGACAAGGGACGAAATCTGTGAATGACTATGTTGACGAATTTTATCAACTGATTGCCAGGAATGATATTATGGAGACAGAAGAAAAATTGACAGCCAGATTTGTTGGGGGGTTGCGAATGCAGATTCAGGATATGGTTAACATGTTTGATCCTAGATCTGTAGCGGAAGCACATCAGAAATCGTTGGCTTGGGAGAAGCAGGGTAGACGAGGAGGAGGTGTGTTTACTAATTTCAACAATCAAGTGAAGGGTGTTAGTGGGAGTTCTAATGTTTCCAAACCTATCAGTAGACCAGTGGTGAAGGAGGCTGAGAAGGCGAAAGTCAATAATGGTTTCAAATGTTATAATTGCCAAGAAATGGGCCACAAAAGTAGCGAATGTCCGAAGCCGAAGAAGAGAGCCATGATAGCGGAGGTTGAGGATGAGGATGAAGAAGCTGAATGTTCCAATTCACCACCTGATGAGGAGGAAGAAGAAGTGATGGGAGACGAAGGTTACAATCTAATGATGAAGAGGTCCTGTTTAACACCAAAGCAAGAGGAGGATTGTAGTTGGTTAAGGAGCAATATTTTTCAGTCAACATGTACTATTCTGGGGAAAGTTTGCAAATTTGTTATTGATGCTGGAAGCTGTGATAATATAATTTCTTCCGAAGCTGTGAGGAAGTTGGCGTTGAAGACTAAGAAACATCCGAAACCGTACAAGCTAGCTTGGTTGAGAAAAGGCGGGGAGGTGAAGGTTGGACGAAGGGCTTGTGTGAAGTTTTCAATTGGGAAGAAATATAAAGATGAAATCTGGTGCGATGTGGTAGATATGGACGTTTGTCATTTGTTGCTGGGGAGACCGTGGCAGTATGATAGGGCAGTGCAACATGATGGGCGTACCAACAGTTACAGTTTCATGTTTGAAGGCACAAAGATTACTCTAGTTCCAAAGAAGCGACAACAGGAGAAAAACAAGTTGGAGGAGATTGAAGAGCTCAAAACTTTGTTATCTTTGAAGGAGTTTGTTAAGGAGGTTGAAGAAGAGTCGGAAGTATTCTTGTTAATTGGGCGTGAGAGCAGTGAAGAAGTTGAAATTCCAGAAGAAGTTAAACCAGTTTTGAAAGAATTTGACGATGTATTTCCAGAGGAGTTACCAACGGAGTTGCCACCGTTGAGGGATATACAACATCAGATAGATCTTGTTCCAGGTGCTGTGTTACCACACAGACCACATTATCGAATGAGTCCGAAGGAACATGAAGAGTTGCGGAGGTAGGTAGAGGAATTGCTTGAACAGGGGCGTGTGCAGGAGAGTTTAAGTCCTTATGTTGTACCGGCTTTATTGGTACCAAAAAAGGATGGAACGTGGAGGATGTGCACAGACAGTCGAGCATTGAATAAGATCACAGTCAGATACAGATTTCCGATGCCGAGGCTTGATGATTTATTGGATCAGATCAGTGGGTCCGTAATCTTTTCTAAGATTGACTTGAAGAGTGGTTATCATCAGATTCGCATTAAACCAGGGGACGAATGGAAGACAGCATTCAAGACGAGGGAAGGCTTGTATGAATGGCTGGTAATGTCGTTTGGTCTATCGAATGCACCAAGTACATTCATGAGGGTGATGAACCAGATTTTTAGGCCATACATTGGGAAATTCGTTGTGGTTTACTTTGATGATATTCTAATCTACAGTGCTAGTACAGAAGAGCATGTTCAACATCTGAAGAAAGTGCTAATTATTCTTCGTGAAGAACAATTCTATGCTGCTACAAAGAAGTGTGTTTTTATGGCGAAGAGTGTTTTATTTTTGGGATATGTTGTGTCGGAAGAAGGAATATAGGTTGACCAAAGTAAAATCGAAGCTATCAGAGATTGGCCGCAGCCCAAGACGATAACGGAAGTTCGTAGTTTTCACGGGTTGGCTTCATTTTATCGGAGGTTCATTCCACACTTTAGTAGTGTGATGGCACCTGTTACTGATTGCATGAAGGGTAAACAGTTTGCATGGACGGAGGAAGCCGGGGTTGCTTTTGAGCGAATCAAAGAACTCTTGACGTCTGCACCAATTCTAATATTACCAGATTTTCAGTTAGTGTTTGAACTACATACTGATGCATCCAAGGTTGGAATTGGAGGAGTATTGAGTCAGAGGGGACGTCCGATTGCATACTTTAGCGAGAAGTTATCAGGAGCAAAGATGAGATACAGTACATATGATGTTGAATTTTATGCTGTTGTGCAATCTATTAAACACTGGAAACACTATCTATTTCAGAAGGAGTTTGTTCTTTACACTGATCATGAGGCGTTGAAGCATTTACAAGGGCAAGACAAGATTTCAGCGAGACATGCATCGTGGATTGCATATCTGCAACAATTTACTTTTGTTGTTAAACACAAGTCAGGGGTGACGAATCGTGTGGCTGATGCTTTGAGTAGGAGGAGTCATTTGTTGACTACACTAAAGGTTGAAGTGACGGGGTTTGAAATGTTACCAGAATTATTTGACAATGATCCTTACTTTGCAAAGTTTGTTGATAAAGTCAAGGATGGGGAGACGGATGAGTTTATAATGATAGATGGTTTTCTGTTCAAAGGAAATCGATAGTGCATACCGGAGGGTAGTTTGAGAATGAAGATCGTAAAAGAGCTACATGAAGAAGGACACGTGGGTAGAGACCGTACATTACAGTTGATTTCACAATCTTACTTTTGGCCATCGATGAGGAAAGAGGTGGAGAGGTTTGTGGAGCGATGTCATATCTGTCAGATTTTGAAAGGAACTGCAACTAATGCTGGGTTATATATGCCGTTACCTGTACCAATTAAACCATGGGTTGATGTGAGTATGGACTTCGTGTTGGGATTACCGAGGATACAGCGTAGTAACGATTCCATTTATGTGGTGGTTGATCGATTTTCGAAAATGACACATTTTATTGCTTGTAAGAAGACGGCGGATGCTGTTCATGTTGCTCAATTGTTTTTCAAGGAGATCTATCGACTTCATGGATTGCCAGAATCTATTGTGTCGGATAGAGATACTCGATTTCTGAGTCACTTTTGGTTGAGTTTGTGGAAAATGGTGGGAACGAAGCTGAAGTTTAGTAGTGCTTATCATCCGCAAACGGATGGACAGACCGAGGTTGTGAACGGATCATTGGGGAATTTGCTGAGGTGTCTTGTACAAGATAATCTGAAGAGTTGGGATGTGAAGTTATGCCAGGCAGAATTTGCTCATAATCATGCGGTAAATCGTAGCACAGAGTTCAGTCCATTTCAGATAGTATATTCAAGCTTACCGAAGGGTCCGTTGGATTTAACGGTAGTGCCACAATCAAAGAAGACAGTTAAGAAAGCTGCTGATTTTGTTGAAGGATTGGCAGAATGTCACAAAATCGTTCAGGAACGATTGGAGAAAGCAAATGAGAAGTATAAGCGTTCTGCAGATCTGAAGCGAAGGAGTGTTGAATTTCAAGAAGGTGATTTGGTTTATGCAGTGTTAACAAAGGATCGTTTTCCAGTAGGCGCTTATAACAAGTTGAAAGCCAGAAAAATTGGTCCTGTGGAAGTTGTGAAACGAATTAATGAAAATGCTTATAAATTGAAGCTGCCAGATGATGTGTATACGTCTGACGTATTCAATGTTAAGCATCTCGTACCATATCATGGGGATGAGTTTGTTGTGGTGGATGCAGAAGGTGCAAATTCGAGGGCGAATTTTTCTCAACCTATGGAGGATGATGTAGCCTGGAAAGAAGTCTTAGGTCGCTCACGACCTAAGGAGGAGATTAACGAGTTAACATTTCGTGAAGAATTGTGAAAATGTCAAGTTTTAGGTCGCAGCCGACCTAACAAAGCTCTTAAGTCGTTTCCACGACTTAGTGAAGATCGGCAACGACCTAGTGGAAATGTGCGAGCTAACGAGGAACTGGAACGACCTAACATGTTTTTAGGTCGTGTACGACCTAACGAGTTGGAAGATAGATCGCTGGAACGACTTACCGAGTTAACTTGTGTACGACCTAACGAGATAAGAAATAGGTCGTTGGAACGAGCTAACAGGGTGCTACGACCTAACAAGTCACGACCTATGATAAGTCGCAGGAAACAGGAACGACTTAAGATAAGTCGCTGGGTGATTTGGGGAGTTAAGTCGCGAGGACTTAGGTCGCAAGGTTTAGGTCGCGAAGTTTCTGAAACTGCTTATCTTTTAGGTCGCAAAGCTCTGGATGCCGTTGAATCTTAGACCGAGTTAATCTCTGCCATTGATTTCCTTAAGTCGCTGATCTGGGATGCCGCATGTTTTTAAGTCGCTGAAGCTTGTTGCCGTTGATTCTTCTGCGAGTTAATCTCTACCGTTGTTTGTTGAGTCGTAAGGCGTGTGGGTCTTATGTCGTGAGTAGTTAGGTCGTCTACGACCTAAGTGTTGTAATAAGGCTATATTTTTGTAAGTCGTAGGTCGCATCTTCTTTAAGGTCGTAGCCTGTTTGTTTTAGGTCGTTGTGTTGTACTGGTAATGTTGTTATGTCGCTATGTTGTAATTGTTTTGTCTTAAGTCGTCACCGAGTTATGATAGGTCGTAGGTCGTAAGTCGGAACCGACTTAGGAGTTAATGTAATTTTGTTATTTTTTCGTGTGAGTTGTAAAATGCTATAAATAGGCCGGTGGTGCCATTTGTATAGGTTGTTGATTTTTGAATAAAATTCTCTTTTGTTAGCTTTGTGTTTTCATTCAAATTGGTAGTTGAGTGTAATCTCCTATCTCCTCTTTCGGTTAATCGAGTGCGCTCGATTCAACGATTGCAGAAGCCGATTCGCGGAATCAAGTGCGCTTGATCAACGCTTGAAGAATTGAAGATCTTTGAACCCGGTATCGTGCGCGATCAACGAGTTCGGGATAGCTAGAATTCGGTATCTTCGGATCAACGAATTCGAGCATTTCAGTATTCATCAATCCATCGATTGCTACTTTCACCGATTGAAGATTGTTTTGTTTAATCCGCTGCGTCAAAAACCCCTTTGAAATGGATGTTTAAGCGGTTCTCAATTATCGGTAACTGCAGAATATATTGTAATGAAATCAAAATACAACCTTACAGAAGCTGGATTTACGGCTGTTGTTCAAGCTGCTAAACGTCATATGCCATCCGATAGTTTATGTTATTTTTCTACATATTTCTGATTTTATTACTATGGTTTTAATGGATGCTTTAATGAGTGTTTATGAATGCTTTTGATTGCTTTGATGGTTGAGTATTTTGCTCTGTTTGGTTACACCCATAAATGTTATGAAGTGAAAAAACTTATGTCATCTTTCGGTTTGCCATATTAAAAAATAAATACATGTTTAAAGCTTGCGAAGTATGTGCAGAATCATGGTACATTTCCTTCGTCCTCTGGTGCTTCCGGAGGCGACGACGAAGATGCTTGAGGAGGTATGCTTTTTAGTGTTTGTGTTTGAACGATGTATATATTGACTTGGAGATAGTTATTATGTGTTTTAATGTTGTATATATTGATACGGAGTGGGTGAGAACGATATTTTGATGATATGTACGTGGTTTGTTGACATGTTTTGATGGTATTTACGTTGATGGTAGGGTTTATGATGTTTGAATGGTTTGGTTTGTTTATGTTGGTGTTTAATTGATATATGTCTATTGTTTATATTGATATTGATATATATGTGTGGAATGGATTGGAAATGTATTGGATTGGAAATGGCGTGGCTGGAAGGTGAATAGGCTTGCTGTTGTACAGCAAAATAAACACAAATTTTCAACGGTTTCCAACGGCTTATTGGACATTTTATTCAAACGGTTTGTAACGGTTTCCAACGGCTATGAACCATTGGCGGTCGTTGGAAAATAGCCGTTGGTTCCGTTGGAAAGCGTTGATTTTATTCCAACGGCTATTCCAACGGCCGCCAACGGCTTCCAACGGCTGGAATAGCCGTTTAATCTTGTAGTGATTTTAAGCAGACTGTCCTGATTAACTATATCATTGATTCACAAGCACATCTTACTTATCTAAGTGAACTTATTTCAAATATTAGTTCTAGCCCATGTGTGAGAGAAGCTTTGCCGCATTCTTTTTTGTAAAATGTGTCCTAAAATAACAATGTTTCATTTTCGATGTTTGATGTGGTTAACCGAAAGATATGTCTCAGTGCATTTTTTATTTTGGGGTTTTAGACCTAAGGTCCATATTCTCAAAGCTTATTCACAAAAAGTCCCTACTCATAAACTTATGTAAATTTGGTATATGTTTTGTTATATTTTACTAAATTGTCCCCTCACAGAAAATTGGTCCAGCATTGAAATCAGGTGCAAAAAGGAGCATAAATTAACAACTAAAAATAGAGACCTAATTTTCATAACTTTTTTTGAAAGGACTTTTCTTTCATTATCTTTCAATTTTGAAGAGTTGACAGTCATTCTTTGTTTTATTAATTCTGCAGTTCAGAATTTTTTTTATCATCTTACCTAATCTCATTTGGTTCAAAATTACAAGCTAGTAGTAATATTTAGTTTGGCTAAGTATGGTCCAACACTTTGTTTTACATTTTTTATTTTAATTTCTAAAAATGGAAGTAATATCTTTTTTTTTTGAATAATATCATTGAAATAATGTAAAACTACAGTAAATGGTTATCTTTTTTTTAAATAATTTCTCCCTGAATCAGACATTTTCACCAAACTTACAGTCGGTCGATAAAGCATTTTCAATGGGGTTTTGCACAGCAGATCTCAATTTCTGATGTTGTTACAAAAAAAATCTAATGATTATGTAAATTAGGTCTTTATTTTTTTCTAAATCAGAAAGCGCAAAGTAGAATGCAGTTTCATAATAGAAAGTGGAAGTTAATTTACGCTTTTTAAAAATAAAAAAAAAATCTAAAATAAAATACTACAATTTATCTTACATTTACGTTTTCTATTTTTCAAAAATATGCATCAAATTTACATAAATTTACATATTCATTTGTGCAAGGACTTTTTCTTATAATAACATAAAAAACAGAGCATCTTTTCGTGCTTTCAATAATATAACAGGTGCATACAAAACTGTGATTTAAATCATACCTATTAGGGAATATAAGACTGTCAGACACAATCAACCACACATTTAGAGTATTTAACAGTGGGTCATAGATAAGCAGAAGTCACGATATCATCATCTTTGTCCGGATCAACATCAAAAGATTTAAAGATAACGTTCCTTAGTTGCATTCCAAATGAAATCAGCACAAATATAGCCAACAGATAAACTTACAACGTGCGCCCCCTGAAAACAAATATACCAAAGAAACCAATGGGCTTTCATCAAAACAGCGTGCCCATGTTTGTTTTATAATGGCTAAAGCACTATAAATACCTCAGTTAACGCAGCTAGTATTTATCCAGTCCAAATTTGGAATCCCAAGTCAGGGAAAAAAAATGTCAAACCTAGTAGATATGTGTGTTTCTGAGTTCTCAAAGTTAAAAGAGAAAGGTCATGCAATGTTATCATCATCGTCAAGATATACAAAATCAATCGAAATAGAATACGTGGATTATTACAACGATCAAGTAACATATGATAGCTTGAGTCAAGAGTTGAAGCTCAAACCACGGGCAGAGCCTGTGCTTTGTTCGGAAGCTGCAGTGTCCATGCTGGTTGATTGCTTTAGTCCTTAGATGTTTCAGGATCACACTATGATTGCTTCCTTTTATCTTATGTAAATCATGTATTACATATATTGTGCACTATGCTTTATTAATGAGCACTACTTAATCCAAGTACTATGACGTTTGGAAATGAAAATGTTTTTTTATTATTATTTTCTTTTTTTCCTTTTTTTTCTTTTCAAAGATCAAGAACGTCCTTAGCAAGTTGTTGCTCTGTTGAATGTCAGACATTTACTAATTTACATGTATTTACTTTAGATAAATTAACTTTTTAAATGAATAGTCAATACCACTTATTTTTGGCACGAGTTTTTTTAACTCGTTGTGTCTATTAGTTAATGTATTTTGATAAATTAATTTTTTAAATGAACATCATGTCTATTGGTTAAGAGTAATATCTATTAATTAAAAGTTGTTTTAAGTGCAATTCCATTAGAAAATAGTATTCAAGTGATAAGTCATATTTATTAGGAAAATATGTCAAAATGAAAAATCATATCGGTTATCCAGCCTTTTACCAGGTCATATTCGAACGAATTTAACCGATCAAGCAAGAGTCCAGAACGATAACTGCTAAACTTGAATATCAAACAGAGTAAAGCGACAAGGTTGCCAACATACAAACAACCTCCCAAAGTGGTCCACACGTCACACTACATCAAGTATCAGGACTGAAGTCCAACATTCAAGCAAAGTTACACTACAAGGAGAAGGCTGTTTAGCGTCGGTATATAGCCGACTCTGGCCGACTCGAGCCGACGCTATATAGCTCGTCGCCAAGTGATATGGTGACAGGAATGGGGATGGGTCCGTCCCCTAATTTAGCGTCGGCTAGCCGACTCCGACCGACGCTAAACTCGGTCCACGTGTAAAATAATAAATGTCTCATAGCCCGACCCGAGCCGACTCCGGCTGACGCTAATCTGGGTAAATTTTTCTGCATTTCCAGCAGCCATTTCTACCTTCCATCCACACAATCATATATATTTCTCAAATATACTTCACCAAACAACAATATACATCACATATATGCCCAACTAAGAATCACAAAACATCAATATACATCTCCAAACGTCCATCATCACAAATATCCATAATATTTACAAAATTCAACCAAAAGTTCATCAAATATACAAAACATTCAAAGTTCATCAGAAAACATATATAAAAACATACTACCACTCGTCCCAATCATCAGCAGCGCCAGATCCCTGTGATGGCGGCATATTCGTCCGTGCTCTGCCAAGTAAGCAGCAATCGCCTCGACTAGTTGCTGCTTCAATCCAGTCTTCCTCCAATCGTTCAACTCGACGACTTATGCTTGCAGGGCCGCTATTGTTTCTTCAGCCTGTTGTTTATTGTAAGCGGCTTGCGTCGCGGCCTGTATATTAATAAATTCATAGTTATAGTTTATACGTAATATTCAATAAAATTTATAAACTGGTTAATGAATTAATTAAATTCAATAAATATTACCGCTTGATTGTCATATCCATACTGTCTATTTCTGGTCGGAAGGTCGGTAATACGAGTGAATATCATGTCCGTCTTCTCAACGGTCAACTGCTCCTTGCCGGACTCTACAAGCACGCGAGCAATCTCCTGATCGCATCTCTCCTGTGTTTAGAAATATTATTTTGAGAAGATGAATATTCAATTTAATGTATTGTTAAATAAGAGAAAAAAATTATAGCCTTTATACCCGGATATTCGCTGATTTGGCGTCTGACCATTCATATGTTACCACGCCATCTTCATCTGTATACTCAACGGCGTGTGTTTGGGTGAAGACGTCCAAATGAGACGGTGCAACACCACCTCTCTTCCTCGTCTGAAATTAGATATGATTAAAGAATGTATATATATACACATATATACATATATATAACTAAACAATGTTATAAGTAAATTACAAATAACAATTTTTATATTTACCATTTCTTCTCTATATTGCTAAAAAGACTTGGATCCACCGCGTTGTGTTGCAGGATTCCTAAGCCTGTTTGCGGAGTTCCTCGATGCTACCGCCTGTGTAATTTAACTATTATATAAACATTTAAACGAATTATAATTACAGACATATGAAAGTAGAAAATTTACCTTCGCGTCTTCGCTTTCCCAATATTGCACAAACCGCGCATACAAATTACCGTGCTGCATCTTCCACCATATCTACTATTGGATTCGTCATAACATTATTGTTATTCACCTCAGCCTCAGGCACTATAGAATTAGATGCACCAATTTTTTCTCCATGACGATCCCAGAAATAAAAGTTTGGCACAAAACCGGATTTACATAAATGTACAATAACTAATCCGGTTTCCGATAATGCAAATGTCGACATTTACGACACAGACAACGAATTTGTGTGCCGCCTCCTTCATTATTAGCTTTAGCGAATTTAACAAATTCATGTACACCATCCTTAAAATATTTTTTCGTTGAACCTTTCGTTCCTGTTCGACTTTCATACATCCAGGTACGGTCGAGAAGATAGTTGAACATTTTTTCTAATTTAAAAACATATATATATTCGAAATTTCGACAACATTTCTTTTCTATTCCTATACGCATATAGACTTTGCATCTAAAGTTTTATATTATTATTATCGTATTTTCTAATCTACCAAAGCCTTTTGGGACTAAAGGCTTTGTTGTTGTCTTATTTTCATTTAAATAATTAATATTAATTAGAGATAGACTAAAATAAGTAAGAAGTTTATTTATAAATTATTTCCTTTAAATCATTTATATTAAGATGTTTATTGCATTATTTATAAACATCTAAATAGTCGCTTCACCTAGGCGCCAGAAATAAACGGTAGCGTATCGAGGCGATACGCCCTTCGTATAATATCGGCATAGCCCGAATGGACCGGCTACTGAGACTTTCCAGGTATAAATACCCAAACACATGACGCACATGCCAGTCAAACAACACTCGACGACCAAGTCGTCCTCACTCAATCCAAATACAAGGCGCACAGGCCAATCAAACAACACTCGACGACCAAGTCGTCCTCACTCAATCCAAATATAAAATATAAGGGATCGATCGGGAATAAATCTCCCGATACGCGGTACTGTAAGTAAAATCCCAACCCGCATGCCAAACTTCTAAATACATTTCTTATATTTAGTCGATTAACGACATGCATCCAATTATTCCCAATTCACACTTTCAAACTTTCAAATTCACACTTTCACACTTTCAAATTCCCAATTTCCTATTCACACTTTCACACTTTCAAATTCTAAATACCTACACCCAATTATTCCCAATTCACACTTTCAAATTCAACGATTTCATACTAAAAATAACCTAATACACTAAATTAGCAATACCTACACCCAATTATCATCATAATAATGTACATTTAAACCTAATTAAACAATTTAATTCGAAATTAGGGTTTAGAAAATTACCAAATTCAAGAAGAAGAGGAGATTCCGGCGAGTTCTAGGCTTCTACGGCGACGACGACGGAGGGTGACGGCTGGAGAGGGTCGGAATCGGTGATGGGGAAGAAAAAAAATCGTTTTTTTTATTAAGCAAAGAAAGTGAAGAAAAGATCTCGGCTGAAACCTGTATACTCGATATGGAGTCGGCTGGCGTCAGCTGGCATCGGCCCGATTAGTGATGGCTTGAGTCGTTTAGGGTCGGCCCGTGTATTTTTTTTAAAATTCTTTTTTACACCTATTTTGTTTAAAAAATAAAAAACACTACTACAATATAAAAAAATTGACATTTATTATCATCATCATCATTATTATTATTATTGACCCAATGACGGGTCATGATAGGTTAAATTGGTATTTTCGATGATTATGTTCGTATAATTCAAAAAAATTCGTTGTTGAAAATCTAACTCGCACGACCAATCGATGCAACATTTAGTCGATCCGTTATACAAATTCGATAAAGGTGGTTATATGTAACATTTTAAAGAATTAAAATAATTTTTTAAACCGTTGGATAATCAATTATGAATTTTTAAATGTATTTGGTATAATAAAATTATATAAAATAAAATATGCGGCGTAAAAATAAAATCTTTGAATCTTATGTCGATCTAAGGTATTTTGGACATGTTTCCAGAATATGGTTTAAAAATAAACGAATCTGGGGTGTCGATCTTGAATTTCAAATTTATGGCCGTTCGTGGACTTTCGGACAAAAAACCCTTCGTTCGAAGGCCGAACAACCTTCAAACGAGACCAAATTTGAACCAGTGATGCTTTGTAGTGTTTTAGTCGAATCTGTACGGTTGGATTCGCAAAAAAATCATCGAAAGTAAAATTATTCAAGAAATATGTCATTTTATAGGAGTTAGCTATAACACTTATATTATAAGTGTTATAGCTAACTCCTAGAAAATGACATATTTCTTGGATAATTTCGTAGGCGATGATTTTTTCGCGAATCCAACCGTACGGATTCGACTAAAACACTACAAAAGCATCATTGGTTCAAATTTGGTCTCGTTTGAAGGTCGTTCGGACTTCGAACGAAGGGTTTTTTATCCGAAAGTCCACGAACGGCCATAAATTTGAAATTCAAGATCGACACCCCAGATTCGTGTATTTTTAAACTATATTTTGAAAACATGTCCAAAATACCTTAGATCGACATAAGATCCAAAGAATTTATTTTTACGTCGCATATTTTATTTTATATAATTTTATTATACCAAATACATTTAAAAATTCATAATTGATTACCCAACGGTTTAAAAAATTATTTTAATTCTTTAAAATGTTACATATAACCACCTTTATCGAATTTGTATAACGGATCGACTAAAAGTTGCATCGAATTGTCGTGCGAGTTAGATTTTCAACAACGATAACTTTTCGAATTACACGAACATATATCATCGAAAATACCAATTTAACCTATCACGACCCATTATTGGGCGAATATTAATAATCATACATGTCAATTTTATTTTTTTAGTCATTTTAGTAGTGTTATTTATTTTTTCAAACGAAATAGGTGTATATAAGAATTAGATTGGGAAAATAATTAAATAGCCGACGCTAGCCGACTCGGGACGTTGCAGGCCGTCCCCAGCCGACGCAAACTTCAATAGAATTTTGCGTTGTCCCCAACCGACTCCATAATGGAGACGGAGCCGACTCCGACCGACTGTAGGCTCCATCCTCATTTTAAAGTATTCTAGTAGTGTTATGATCGGTATCAACCCATGCCTATGGATCGGTACTGATCCCCACTTTGCTTGACACTATTTCAAATCCACACAAACAAGCCTAGAAACCAAGTATGGCCAAGATCACAAAGCGAGTGCAAAACCATCTTAAGACTCCACCAGCTCCGAACCATTTAAGTGATGGATCGGTACCGATCCACCCCTGTGGACTAGTACCAATCCATAGGATCTCAATCGAACTACCACAAAATCACTCTACCTGTAACGAACCTACTTTTGATTAACATTATTTAGGATATTTAATTAGATAAATTAAATGAAATAATGTAAATGGTTAAGAGATTGAGATTTGTAAAGTTATAAGGTAGTCGTGCCTTAATGAATGAACAAATGAAAAATAAAGGTAATAAGATGAGGGCAAATTAGGAATACGACATATTCTTATACCCGAAACCCTTAATCCATTTTCATTTACAACATTCACAAACTAAAACTAAACCAAGGAGTAAGGCCAGCCACCATTAGAAGAAGATAAGGAGAAGATAAGCAAGATTTCAAGAAGGAAGCTTAATCAAATTAACTCAAGAACAAATCTCAACCTTCTTAACAATCAAACCAAGGTGAATAATAGATTACATCTCGTTTTTATAGCTTTCGGTTTCTAGATAAGGCCCGTGTTTATTTTGCAAATGATTTGTCATGTTTTGATTGTTTAAATGAATATATATATATATGTATGTATGTATGTATGTATGTATGTATGTATGTATATATATATGCTTGTTGATGATTTGTGCTATTTCATATAGATTTTATGATAAGAATTGATTTGGAAAACCTATCAAATGACATCCAAATGCCATGCGATTTTGATATATGGTCGGAAATAATATTTTAGAGATGGATTTCAAGTTTTATAATTTTCTGAATTAATGTGGATTTATTGTGAATTTTCTAGTGACGAAAATGGTTAAATTAGGTTTAAAATAATTTCGGCTATTATATGTTAGCTTTAGGTCAGAAATTTATATACGTTAAAAACATATTAAAAGTGATTTATGAGAATTTTTGAAAAATTTTCTTAAATGTTTTAATAAGTATATAAAATTATTTTAGGTATGAGACTTAAATGTTTTATATGTTTATAAAAGGAGAAGGGGCAATTTGTAAATGTTTTAATTTGTTAATTGCTGAAATTCGGCGGCACTTTAGGAAAATATTTTGAAAACGTATTGGCAACCAATCATATGTTGACAAACAAAGCAAGTTAGTTAGAAAGAAATTACTTTATAAAGTTAAAAATCAGTTTTACAAGGTTTTGCTACTTCGCCACTTATAGCAGCACCTTTCAACCTCATACTGCCGCCTCCACCTAAGTCGAAACCAATACATTTGGTATCAGCTTCAGTACGTAGTGGATTGGAGTTGGACGAAAGGTATGGAGTCGAAACAGGGCTTTCGAAGGGGTTGAAGTAGCTTCTGAGAACTTAGAACTATTTTGGTTGTAAATGAGGCTTTCGAACGAGATGGCTTTCGACTTGGTCAATTGTTTTAAAGAAAAGATCTTTCGGAAGAGATTGACGTCTTTGTTTTAAAGAAAAAACTTTCGAAGGGGTCGAAACCCCTGCTGTCGCATTCTACCTTTTGAAGCAATGCCTTCGAAAGGGTTCTTTTGTTTTAAACCCTGAAGCCACTTCTACAATGCTTTCGAAGGGGTTGGTTTCGATACCATCCACTTCTTTTATTTAGGAAAATGCTTTCGCAAGAGTTACTTTCGTATCAGTTCTTTTAAGACCCTTTTTATATTTTGAAAGTTAAACTCAAAGGTTTCGAAAGGAATGGTTTAATGGTTTCGAAACTATGTTCCACACATTTTTACTTGAACCCAATGCTTTCGAAAAGTTTGTTTTTAGTAAAGGACTTTAATGCTTTCGAAAGGTGTTTAAAGAAGATTTCGAATGGGAGGTTCTCCAATCTTTTTGAAAGTTATATGATAAAGGTTTCGAAGGGATGATTTTTCAATGTTTTCAAAAGGCAAGTTTGCAATATTTTTAAAAGAGGATGTCTAAGGTTTTACAAAGCTTTCGAAAGGGACACTTTTCAATGTTTTTGAAAGGTCTATTGTAAATGGTTTCAAAGGTATGTTTTGGTCTTTCGGCCTAGAGTTCAAAGTAAAGTAGTTAACTGGTTTCGAAAGAGATTGTTTAAAACTTTTAAACAAAAGTTTTGAATGTTTTCATCAACATTGTTTTGAGTAAAGTACATATAACATTGCAAAGGGATTTGAGTAAAGCAAAGAATATATTTTCTTTGTTTAAATATGATTTAAAGAGTTAAATCAATTTGAAAGAAATGTTTTCAAGGAAAATTTGATGGGTAGTTGACTCTAAGTAAATGACTCAGATATTAGAATACCAGATGAGACTGGTATAGGATCACGCCCTATACTTTAGCTAGTAGCCCCTAGCAAATATAAATCCAAAATTCTAGTGTGTAGGGCTCTGTCACAGGTAAGACCGAAATGATATTACACACATAAAGGAATATACAGAGTAAATATAGGTTATTGGTGAGCCCGCAAAACCATTAAAATCAGTTGACCCTGGGAGAAGTAACTTAGGGACAAACCGTTTAGAAGTGTGTCTAACAGAATTTAGATTATTTATTTTGTCTGGTAGGCCCGAGTCAACCAAAGGTTAGTAGTTAGCCAAACAAAACTATATTGTTCGGCAAAATAGTCCATTGATTACCTAACTTATATGCATATCTGATATTGCTATTGTTGCTTTAATCGGTTTGATTGCAGGATTTTGATTTGCAAAAGATATATTTTGAAAAGAGATATTAGTGATGGGAAACCCGTTCCGCTAAGTGCATGGTCTCACTTAATATCAGATAACCGAGATGTATAGTATTATTCACACCAGGTTTTATGTCTGACTCGAAGTTTATGTTTTCCTCTTAAACTCTCGGGTGCTCAGAATTAATTTGAGTAGACTGAGAGTTAAGGTTTTTAAGGTTTAGTGGGTTGGACGAATAAAGCTTTTGAAGACGAACAGGAGGCAAAGTTAGCTATATAGAAGCTATTTAGTTTTATTTCCGATGTGATGTATTAAGACTGATACGTCTATTTAGTACTCCGATCATTTAAGGGGGCATCTTCATATGTCACTCTTGGTGTATTTTGTAATGATTATATTAGATCAAAACCTGGGAATCGTTTTAGAATTATGTATCCGAATATGAAACATTGACTTGAAATGTAATCAGAAAAGTTGTTTTAAATCTGTGTTGATTTTATTTCATATTCACGTGCTTCTGATATTATGAATATCATTAACATTATCATATTTTATCATCGGAAGTTAACACTATGGATGACTGTAGCATCTGTAGCGCTTAGCTTCGGACATCAAGATAGGGGATGTTACATTACCTCCACATGTTGTTGGTGGCAACCTAATTCAATCCTCATGGGGTAAATTGCATGGAATCTACCATCGAGAGACTCGAGCACTTAAAGTCGGGAACTTCATTTCTCTACCGATCCATCCTATTGGTCCAGAAATAAGCTTCTAACAGAGCATCTAAGATGGAAAACATGAAGCAAACAACAAGTCGCCACAACACAAAGCATTGAAAACGATCCATAAAGTTATCTTATGGATTGGTACCGATCCATCCCAACTGCTGACATTACCAGTTTTCTCAAGTATAATTGTTGCTAGAACATGGGGAAGGTGAGGAAGATCGTGGAGGAGCGTATCTCGGAAACCTAAGGTAATAAATAGGAGGCTGAGGCTCATCTTGGAAGATCCTTTTGCTTCCTTACAAGTTTTCCATTTTTCTCCTATAACCTCAGCTGTGCAGTTAAAGCGCTCGGCGGATTCAAAGCGGTGGAGGTGCAAAAAGTCATAGCGGGGATACAGCGAGGATATAGCGGGATATAGCGGATGGCTCTAAAATAGCATATAAAACTCGTACTTAATGTTTTTTCAAATATATAAATGGTAATTAAATGAAAAAATATCATTCAATTGAATTATAATTAATACATAAATAATTTTAAATAAAAACATGTGCAAATATACTTTAAATAAACATAAAACTGTTATATAACATAATTGAATTTAGTAGAATATTAGAGTATTTTCATTTCTAAAAACATATTAAAAATTAAATCAAATAAACTAGATTCATAATTTTTATAATGTATAAATGCAATTTTTCAATTCATTTTATTAAAGAAGACATAGCGGACATAGCGGAATATAGCGGGAATAACGGGATATAGCGGAAATAGCGGGGCTTAAAGCGTAAAGGCTATATTTTGGGGCTATATGGAAAAATCGTAGCGGTACAAATCCGCTATGAGATATAGCGGGGTTATAGCGGGGTAATAGCGGGGCATTAACTGCACAGAACCTCAGTGGATCCTTACCGATCCATAAGAACTGTACTAGTAAATAGCCACCAAATCAGCAACAAAGCTAAGTGGACGTAGGCAACGATTAGCCCGAGCCACTATAAAACTTTTATGTCTTGTTTTTATTTGATTTCTTCACTATTTTCTCTACTATACTCATTTGGGTGTTTATACCACTTTTGGTTCAAACATTTTGGCTCTTTTATTGAGAAATACTTGAATTTGATGATTTGAGATTTGAAAAAGTTTAATATGACGAGACAATCAACTAGGAAGACTTCTGTTGAAGGAAATCAATAAAGGGGCAACCAAGAGGCTTTCTTAGAAGCTAACCCCATTCATCTACATAACCAAGAATGAGATTGAGACCACGATGAATGAAATGCAAGAAAGGACGATAGCCCACCAGGAAGAAGTGACGAGAGGTTTTCTCAGGAGAATGGGACAAATAGGAGCAGTCAAAGTTGCTGCATACCAGAACCAAAGGCCTAAAGCTGGAGCAAATACACCTGGGAGGTCGAGTGTAACCAACTGGAGCAAGCCCCAAAATAGTCGTACGGATCGGTAACTATCCCTGGGCATGAATCAGTACCAATCCCCAAGAACACGGGGAAATGCCAACTTCAACTTGGGTGGAAACGATGCGCATGTAGGAGATAATGCTGAGAATCTAAACGTGAATCAGAATGTCGATGCACAACCGAAGGAGTATGTGTTAGAATTTCCTCGTGGGAACAAGTGGCAGACTGAGAACACAAACCAGAGAGTTCCTTTAGATGATAATGACATACTTGATGAGATAGTCAAACGAGCAATGAGGGTGGACTACCTAACTGGAGCCTGGAGGATATGAATAGGAGTTAATTCACTCTGAACATTCGGTACGCTACGAATCCGTCTGATTTCAAGCTGCCAATGTTGGAGACATATGATGGGAAGATGCATCCAACAATTCATCTGATGAGGTACATTTGGTATATGAAAGTGTTGGGTGCGGCTGAAGAAGTATTGGGACTGTGTTTCCCTTTGTATTTGACAGATTTAGCAGCTTTATGGTTTAGATAGTTGGAGAACGGTTCCATCAACACATGGGCTGAGTTGGTGGATAAATTCATGAAAATGTTCCGGGTAAATATTTCACGACCTAAGAATGTAATAACACTATCGAGTGTGAAGAAGAGGTTCGTACAGACCCTCAGGAGTTTTTTGACTAGATTCAATGCGGCAACTGCCGCGGTTAATAAGCCGGACCCACACTGGTTTTGATGGTGGTGGTTTCAGGAGTAGCTAGTAAGATGGATTTCAAAGTTGGTTTGGAACGGGATCCTCCAATGGATCTTGCAGTATTTTATCATGAGGCCGAGAGAAACCTACGTTAGGCGGACGTTGAGGCTGAGAGGACAGAAGTCAATGTTGTGGATGGTGGAGGACCGTCCATGGAAGGATCAAGCAAAGAAAAAGGTAAGCGGAAAGCCAGAGGGAACATAAATTCTCTTCTTACGCAGAACTAAGCGAAACCCTAGAGAGGATTTATCTTGATACCAAGGGGTAGATCCTCTATTGAAAGCCGGCAAGGAGAGAGCCCACTGACCATGAGAGAAGGTCGGGAAAGTATTGCCTATTCCATAAACTGGACGAACATAACACAAAAGATTGTAGGCACTTGTGTGATCTAATCAAGGAATATATCAGAAACAACCAATTACAGCAATATGTGAGAAACCGAGCTGCGGTGATGGAACAGGAGCAGCCATCATCTGCGGTGAATGGAAACAACCTTGGATCAAGGTCGGGGACAATCATCTCATGATTGGGATGGCAGGGAATAAGGTTCGGTTCTCGCACTCTATCTTCACTTTCAATAAACAATATAATATTACAGTCAAGCCACTTACTTGTGTATGAGATCTCGATCGGTCCCTAGGCACGTTTTGAGCTGGATGCTAGACTATAACGTCCGGTGCAGCAGTTATCATGGTGCTTGACTCTATGTTTATTAATGTTTGAATTCGAATTCAGTAGATGAATCCCTGATTATTGAAATCCACATGAATGTGACGACCATAATTGATCATGGTAGTCCCGGACAGAGAGACGGGACGATGACCACAAGGTAAAAGTTCCATTGATGGAGAGCAAATGGATAGACTTGCACAATATTGATCGCGTTAACAATCGGAGAGTCGGGACCAGAGTGCAAAGTGCAAGTTGCCTTAGCGGAGAGCAAGTGGATTGGACTTGTATGAAAAGTAAGTCACCTCGATGGAGCACGAGCGGATAGGCTTACTTGGTCGTTGAGTCCCTTCAGCGGAAAGCAAGCGGATTCGACTCGGCAAGGGTCCGGAGAGACCATGGATTCAACTATCGGTCCGGAAATGCCATGTATTCAATTAACGATCCGAAGAGATCATGGAGTTAACTAAATATCGAAAAGGCTGCGAATTCTGCGAACGATTCGAAGAGAACGTGGACTTAACTATTGGCCCTGAACGGTCACGAATTCAATTAACGATCCGAAGAGATCGTAAATTTGACTATCGGCCTGGCATGCCATGGATTTCAACTAATGGTCTGAAGAGATCGAGATTTCAACTAGCGATCCGAAGATATTGAGCTTTAGACCAACGATCTGGAGCGATCAGGAATTGAATCGGTCATCGAATGCATGACCTAGAGAAATTGAAATGTATACTTTAGCTTTGAACACCATTTTACCTTGAAACGATTCATTAGCAATTATCAAATCGAGATATTGATTTCAACATGTGACTGCTAACTCCCGAATGAACATGGGATGATCTTGATTCGCGCGACTCGTCGATTCCGAGAGAACATGGAATCACTATCTGTGGCTGACACTCAAGCAAGGACTCGAGTCTTTAGCTATCATGGTCTGTAACGATCTTTGATTTACAGGTGAATCCAAAAGAACGGGAAGATTCGCCATGGCTCGATCGGCTGATAGCCAGAAAACTCAACTTATAATGTTGCATTGACTTCAATATACGTCCTTGAGCAAAGTACACATTCCATTCACAAGACGTGCTTTGGAAGGCAAACGTTATTCGGCCTTTTAACCAAGTCATATTCAAACGAACTGAACCGATCAAGCAGGAATCCAGAACGATAACTGCTAAACTTGAAGGCCAAACAGAGCCAAGAGACAAGGTTGCCAACGTACAAACAACCTCCCAAAGTGGTCAGCACATCACACTGCTTCAAGTATCAGGACCGAAGTCCAACATTCAAGCAAAGTTATGGATCGGTACCAACCCATGCCTATGGATCGTTACCAATCCCCATTTTGCTTGACACCACTTCAAATCCACACAAACAAGCCTAGAAATCAAGTATGGCCAAGATCACAAAGCGAGTGCAAAACCATCTTGAAAATCCACGAGCTCCGAACCATCTAAGTAATTGATCGGCACTGATCCATACGATTTCACTCGAACTACCTCAAAATCACTGTACCTCCATATGTTGTCAGTGGCAACCTAGTTCAAGCCTCATGGGGTCGATCGCATGGAATCTACCATCGAGAGACTCGAGCACTTAAAGTCAGGAACTTCATTCCTCCACCGATCCATCCTATTTACCTAGAAACAAGCATCTAGCATAACATCCAAGATGGGAAATACGAAGTTAACAACAAGTCGCCACAACACAAAGCATTAAAAACGATCCATAAAGATATCTTATGAATCGATACTGATTCATGCCTATGGATCGGTACCGATCCATCCCAACCGTTGATTTGGCCACGTTTTCTCAAGCATAACTGATGCTAGAACGTGGGAAAGGTGGGAAAGATTGTGGAGAAGCGTAGCTTGGCAACCTACAGCTATAAATAGGAGGCTGGAGGCTCACTTTGAAGGATTTTTTTACTTCTTTACACATTTTCCATAATTCTCTTGTAACCCTTGTGGATTTTTATCAATCCATAATAACTGTACTTATAAACAACCACCAAATCGGCAACAAAGCTAAGTGGACGTAGGCAATTATTAGCCAAACTACTATAAAACTTTTGTGTCTTGCTTTTTCTCGTTTTTATTTGATTTCTTCACTCTTTTATTTATTATACTCATTTGGGTGTTTGTACCACTCTTGGTTCAAACAATATCTATATGTATGGAGTCTTCAATAGTATATGTGTGTGGTCATAAGCATTGGATAAGTAAAGAAATAACTATGAAACATACAAGAAATTAGAATAAATAAAAATCTATCTATTTCCTCTAAAATCCTTTTGACTTCACAAGAAAATTTTAAATTCAAAAACCAACACTTCTCTGCCCCATAATCATAAAAGAATAAAATCTACGTATTTAATTATTTTTGACAAGTTGAAATGTATTATAGCTGTCTCACTTTCATCAAATAATTTTTTTGTTATTGGTTGCTCAGGTCTGATATAAAAGAAGCGGTAAATACATACATGAGCACACGGTATATATAATTCACAAAGGGAAAAGAAAAGAGGAAGAAAAAAAACCACTACGTGCAGCAAACGCTACAGAAAAGGTTGACAGTGATATTCCATATGCAATGTTTATGTTAATTTATTGCATTTGAAGAAAATTCTAAGAAATATGGAGAAACTTTGTAATCACATGTCAGTTAACAAGCAGTGAAGATGTTGATAAAAATGCAAACAAAGCCTCACATCTGACAATACACTACCAAAAAAAGATGGGTTATTTACAAATGAAATGAAATTTTACAAGGGGCAAACAGCAAAATCAAGATTTGAGAACGACTCCATCCGATATTTTCCATCCCAGTTTTGGAGAATACACCATTTCATAGCGTGTGGAGTACGTAGCACTACAAGAATCTTCATTTTCTGGATTTGTAGAGTCTTTAAGTCGAGCATCCTCCTCTATCGTTGCTTCAACTATCGCACGCTGTCCATCCATTGATACTGTCACACTGTCTATTGTAACGCCTAATAAAGTGTACTCCCAAGACAGACCTTTTTCTGAACTTTCAGTTACACGGTCTGTCCATATCTTCAGCATTGGACCGTCCAATATCTAGAGATGCCTTAAAAGGGTTAGTACATACATCAGTGATTTTTTAGTTTGAGCTTTCAATGTAATTCTTCATTAATTAGTTGAATGTCTTATTTTAAGCGTAGTGCTAAATATACATGTGGCGTGCTGCACAATTTGCTTTAAAAACAAGTGAAACTGTTGTAAGCTTTATTTTCAAATGAATCGTTGAATTTAAATATATATGAGCTTATTGTGAGCTTTATTCAGTAACGGTATATGATCTCATACAATGGTAAATCAAAGATGATAGTTTAAGTGAACTTTGTTGTAATAATATATCAACCTCTGAAAGTTGTGAGACACGGTGTTCAGGTCCCAAGGCAAGAGATTTGATATTCTGCCATTTGCGCACAAGTGTTTCAGCAAATCTGCCATCCATTTTAGGCATGTCGTGCTCCATGGTTTCTTCTGCTGGCAAATCTGAATTTAAGTAAGGAACGAACATGTAACATTTGCACCGTCTATAAAGAAATACAGAATTAAGGGCAGAGATCTTAGTTCAGTTAGCATTTCAAATCAGTGAATGGGACTTATAAAAGAGTTTTGAATTAAGCCAAGAACTAGCAAAGAAAAAAAGATCCACTATTTGTAAATGTTTCCGAATTCCAACTAACCGTACATTCGTCGTAGTGAGACATTTGAATAGATCAAATGTTTTACCAAATTATTGTTTTTAACAATATAAGAATTTATAAACTAGCTAGGACACACCCACAACTAATAGAAAGAACTACAATATTTGAATATGTAGGGAAAATGTTCACAAAAATGGTCAGTTAACTATAATTTCTACGATAGTGTAGTACCCAACCCAATTTCAGCCTATCATGGTTGCCTATATTTTGGTAATATTGAAGTACAGACTTCAGAGAATATTCTTGAAGCTCATGGTGTCAAATTGATTGGAAAATGTTCGAGAACAAACAAAATGTATGAATAAAGTGCAAATGTAATTCATTGTTGATTAATGAGATGAATCTCAAAGACGCTTATATGCTATAAAGATACAAGTTAGATGCGGAAAATTACTCTGAGTGGAGATATCAGTAGGCATCATTTGGCTAAGTTCCTTCCTATCAGATGGCAACATGTTTCTACCTGGTAAATATTTGACCCCAGCAAGAGCAAATAATCCAATCATCACCCCACCACACATAAGTTTCAAACCTATATCTTTTATCTGATATTTCATGTCTGGCACACTAAAATCATCAGCATTAATGTCCACATTAATTACATCATTAACATCATTAACGCCTGAACTATAGCTATCTTCTCTTCCCACATATTCCTCTGAAAGAAAAACATTTTCTTGCCCATTTGTTTTGCTTGCAGGAAAAACTTTCTGTAATGCCCGAAGAGCACTTGACTTCATATTTCCAAGTGCAGCAGTTGCCTCTGTACCAATTTTAACAATGGCAGCAGCTGCAGCCAAAGGGGATCTACCACCTGTCTCTAATCTTTCAAGATATTTCAGCACAGAAGGGTCGTCGTAGTAGTCTCCAAGCCTAACATGTAAGTTTTGTGTATCTCTAAATCTTGGAAAAACTACTTCCATAAGCCAAGTTTCTAAGAGTTTACATAGGCCAGGGAGAAGACCACTATCACAGTGTTCAATGTTTGAGTTATCTGTGATGAACTCTACAATAGATGGGTTTTTATAAGGTGATTTTTCATCATCGAGTCCTAACCAGAAGTGGGATCCATCAAGGTCCCCAACAAGAAGTGAGCATAGCCCTCTTTCAAGTGCAAAGTCCATCAGTTGAATTGTTTTTATGCTGTAGTCAGAGATAGAGCTTATCGTGGTGATATTAGTTTGCTGAAGTTGTTGGAATAGATTGTCTGCATTTTTTATCAGGTTGGGTTTTTTGCCTAAGAAAGCTTGGGATATCAAAGCAAGTGCAACCCCATAGATTTCAAAACTCTCGGCCGGAATGCTGCTTGGTGTAGCAGCAAACAAATCAACCTTTATATGTCGAAAAATATTAGTCAAGGATCGAACAGATTTTTAGGAGAATCTACTAGAAGATTGCATACCTGTTCAGCAGCTGTCATGCGTAGAAATGCTTCATTCATGAAGTGTTCACGTGTGAACCCTCCACCAATCACAGAAGCACCGCCTTTACCAACGGTCCATAGTATATTGCGGACACCACGAAGCCCTTCTTCCCTTTTTGCTTGATGCTCTTTGTCAAGTGGTAAAGCCAGGAGCTCAAGAACATATCTTGGAGTGATTTCTTCCAATGTCTCATCGATCTGTGCCTGAAGATCGGGTGCAAGGTTGCTTGCTCCTTCCTCCTAAATTACGGCAAGGGTAATTACATCTAAATGACATTTTCTACAACAGAAATATAGTCTCTTTATTCTTATGTCAGTATTGTAAGATCATTGATGCAAGGTTGTGATCCAGATTCCAAATTTTAGATATTTAGCAAGAATAAGGTGTAGGTTCTGAAAACCCACTGAACATGTGGATATGTGCATATTAAGAAGTTTCGAAACTCTTGCACGCACATGTCAATGTGATGTGTGCGCCTTGTTGAGTGTGGTTTGCACCATCCAATGAAGCCCGACTTCTGCACATCACTCATGCCCTTCGCATGAAGTCATTTGGTGCTTGCATCCTGATTGAACATCGCACCATCACTCCATCAGGCACATACATAGTCATGGCAACACTATTCTAACAAAAAAGAATTTATCTTCACGTGTTATCAGTTCCATATTTATACTATGACAGTAATGTTATTGATTTTATTACCTGCAGGAGCTTCAAAGCTCTTCCAAGTACATCACAGCATCCAACAAAATTTGGAGGGTTCAAAGCCATAGCTTCTCTCGAGAGATCCACATAAGCGAGCACCATCACAAGCACCACATCCTGCTTGAAACTCTTGGAGAGTCTCTCTCTCAAGAGTTTTTGTCCTACTTGGAGCACTACTTCTGTTTCTCCTGCTTCTTGCAGCACACACAATGCCCCAGGAACCTACAATTGATGCATAAGATTCTTGACTATTATGCTTGTAATTACTACTGTGACGAGAATAATCTTAGGTTTTATATATTTGGTTTTTTCACAAGTTACTCCGCTTTCCTTGAGTAGAAAAAATTTCTTTCATTCACATATACACATGAACACAAACATGATGTATGAGGGACTACATATTGATGAAAAAAATTAGTTAGTAGAAATACATATCTTACCAACCGTAGGGCGTATAAAAAAAGATTGTTTATTATTATGGGTTGCAACATACTCAGAATGTTGCAGCGCATCTAAAGTTCTAAACCATGTAACACATGCCTCGCAAATTGGTATACCAACTACGCTTCGGAGCAATAGTGCAAGAAACTTTAAAAAATGCTTATTCTGAGGGAAATATTTGTATGACCCAAAATTATCAATAGCATTATCAAGCAATAATGTATAAACATACATAATCGCAATGACACTTGCCTTTTAAATATGGAAATACACAAATGTAATATGGCATGTGTCTAAGGTGGATCATTCATGTTTTCATCTTCTTTCTAGTTCACAAAGACAATCATATCGAATCTGACGTAAGTGAAGAGATATGTGACTGTATATACTCGTGCTTAGCATGCTCATGAGTTGTTCAATTTACGTCAATCATACTATTAAGTTTGAGAACATATTTATTATTAGTTGCATCTTGCATTTCGCCGTATTAAAAACTACATAGCATTGTATCAAACTACAAAATTCCTTATTGCGTTTTGCCCGTGCTTTATCTGTCCTACTAACTGATAGTAATATGCATTGAAACTGCACCTTTGAATCTAACCACAAATTGTGAGCTCATATGGAAGTAAATAAAATGATACCTTATCCCAAGGAACGTTAGTAGTTAAAGTACTCCCGGTATCATCAACCAGACCACGATTATAATCCGCCCTAGAACCTGCATTGGACAAAGTATCGCAAGCAGCCTGCAAAATCTGTCGCCTTCCAACAAGCGCTTCTTGACTAAACCCTAACTGTGGTGGCTTAGAAACCCTAGCCTCGAAAGCCCTCCTTATCCCGTCTCCCAAAAAATGCGTCTCCGCTCCAAGAACCTACAAAGAAAAAACAGAAAAGCAAGTTTCCAGTTAAACTTCAAAATGCGAACTTGACGAGAAGAGATAGTGCAAAAAGCCAAATCACCTGGTAGAAATCGATGGGAAGAGGGACGGTACGATCAGAGGAGGTGGAGGTAGGAAGAGGAGAAAGAGACGGCGGAGGATCGCAGAGAGTGGTGACGTGGAAGTCGGAGAGGAGGCGATCGGCCCATTTGCTGCTGTTGCCGCTTGAATTGGAATTGCATTTGAGTTCGGATTTGAAATTGGGAGAAAAGAAAAGGGGCTTAGGGTTTGAGGTGACGAGGAAGAAACAGGGTTTAGGAGTGGAAAGATTTAACAATGGGGAGAGAAAGAGGTTGTTAGAAGCAGACATTGTTTGCTTTGACTGAGCGAGTGAGAGTGCGCGTTTCAGTTTTATTCGTTTACACGAAAAAGTCCGGCCAAATAATTAATTTCACATTATTTTTTCCCCCATTCGAATCAGATGCTTCCTGGGTGGAAGGACGCCTAATTATCCAAAATGGTGGAGGACTAGAGGGGACGTCCTGTTCAATTTTGATATCGCAAAATCCAAATATTCGTTCCTTCGTTCATCATCTAAAAATTTTACGTTTTACATTATTCAGCAAATTATATTAGGAAAAAAAAAAGCTTGAATTACGAATTGATATGGTTCTTCTGTGACTCTGTCAGAAAAATACAAAATATAAAAGAGATGCATTTTGAAAAAAATGCAAAACATGTATACTGTTAAAATACAGAAAAATGAACTGAAGGAAAAACATATTACGTTTTTTTGCCAGAGAGGTGTACAGATTTTTTTTTTTAAAGACGCGGGTTTTATAGTTTCAGCTGAAGGAAAATATTTACAAAAAGTTAAATCATGCGTCTTTTTCAATCTCGTTCCTCTTCAATCTCGACTTCAAATCATGCCGACTACCAAAATTAAATTGATCTTTGCTTCTCCTTGAATAAAATTCCCCGCTCCGTCTTTCCAAACTCACTATTGTTATTCGCCTGAAGATGCCGACTCAAAGATGCATCTCACTTCACCATTTCGTCACTCCTCCATTCTAGATTGCTTGAGTCGAGTTCACCGCTCTCGCTGTGCTTTGTGATGTCGAAAATAGGAGACGATGTTGTGAGTGCTTTGAGTTTGAGCGCGTCGCCGCCTGCTTGTGAACGCTATGGAGTTCTAACACGATGTTGATCTTAACTGGATGTTTAACATGTGCTGGAATTATTGATGATTGGTAATCTTTTTTAATCAGTTTTTTGTTTCTGCATGTGATTACTGTATCTTTCATATTATTATGATATATGAAACTAGCATTTCTGTATATATTATGCAATTTAGTCTTTTATTGTCTTATTATTTTGTATCTGATGTTGAATGTTGCTCTTGTTAGTTTCAGATAGTGTATTCGATGTTGACTGTATTTCTGGTAAGCTTCAAGCCGCTGTTAAATTTGTTAAAGTGTACTGCTATATATATATATATATATATATATATATATATATATATATATAGCATTTTATGTTAATAGTTAACATTTATATTATTCATAAATATTGTGGAATTTACATGTATATTTAATATTTTTGAACATTTCTGAGTACTCAATAGTATACGTTGTTTGATTTTCACAGTACAAATTTTGAACCTCAAGTTTTTACATTATGCTAGTTGTATATAGCATTTTAGTATAATTGAAAGTAATATGAATAAAATACTATACTGTAATTTAAAGTTGCATTACAAACTTCTCATACTTTTGCAATTATCTAACAGTTCATCATTCTAGAAATATGACAATTGACTTCATACTTAAATGTCACATCAAACTATCATTTCAAATATCTTATAAATGCTACTGAATCTTATAATTGCTACATAAAACTATTATTTTACACATGATAGTGAACTTTATAACTATAATGCTACATTAAACTATCATTTTGCATATCATAAACATGTTTGTGGACTTTTAATTGAAATGATATATTAAAATATTATTTTGCATATTGTAAACATGATAGTGGACTTCATAACTCAAATGTTATGTTAAACTATCATTTTGCATACCTTAAATATGCTAGTGGACTTTGTAATTAAAATGATACATTAAATCTCATTTTGCATATTGTAATTATGGTATTGGACTTCATAATTATAATGCTATATTAAGCTATCATTTTGCATATTGTAAATATGACATTGGATTTCATAACTCAAATGCTATGTTAGACTATCATTTTGTATGCCTTAAATACGCTAGTGGATTTTGTGATTAAAATGCTACATTAAATATCATTTTGCATACTGTAACTTTGATATTGGACTTCATAACTAATATGCTATATCAAACTATCGTTTTGCATATTTTAAACGTAATAGTGGACTTCATAACTTAAAATGCTACATTAAACTATCATTTTGCATACCATAAACATGGTAGTAGATTTTGTGATTAAAATGTTACATTAAATACCATTTTGCATATTGTAATCATAATATTGGACTTCATAATTAAAATGCTATATTAAATTATCATTTTGCCTATTTTGAACATGATAGTGGACTGCATAACTCAAATGCTACATTAAACTATCATTTTGTATATCATAAACATGGTAGTGAACTGTGATTAAAATGTTACATTAAAAAATACAGATGCTATATGTAGTTATAATTTTGCATATTCTATTCATGGTAGTTCTCTTTATGAATACTTATTTCATTTTGTATATTCTATTCATGCTAGTTCACTTTAAATATACTTATGCTAAATTCAAGTATCATTTTGCATGTTTTTTCATCCTTGTTCAATTGAAATATGCTTATGTTGTATCCAACTATCATTTTGCATAATCAGATAATGGTACTATATTTAAAAGTACAAATGCTATATTAGTCTATCATTTATCATATTAAACGCAATCTACTGTGTTTCAAATATAGAAATGTTGTATCTAAATATCATTCGAAATTCATGGTACATTTTAGACTTTTTTCTTCTTCTTCTAGATTCTGCTTTTCCATTTGTTTCTTCGATCTTGAATTCAAAGGTTGAGTAATTTCTGACGTAGGTTTGGGTTGAGGCGTCAAGTTAAGCTTTCTCGATTTTGGAGAAATCGATGTCGACAATGAAAGATTCAATTTGATTCGAACATCGACAAGAGAGAGGCTTGGACGACAACGACTTCAAACGACGATTGCTTGGACTGCGGTGGCTAGGACAAGCAGCAGCTGAAGATAGATGGGGGTAGGGCAAGCTTGGACGAAAGTGGAGAAAACAGTCGAAGTCGGAAAATTGAAAAAAATCACTAGTGTCCTTCTGCCTAAATTCTAAATGTTGCGTCTTTGGTTTAAAAATTGGTTTAAAGTTTTTCCTTTAAACAAATTACCTCTTTAAAATAAATATGTAAACTTTGGACAATAAAGTACAAACTAAATACAATTGGGAAGATGATCCTAATGCACCATTTTGCAACAAAATGTCTAAAAAACAAACATGTACAGTATTTTTATACTATTTTGGCATAATATTGACTTACATGCACATTATCTTCATTCATCTTCGTTCTTCTATACTTTGTTTACAATGTTGGTGTAATGGTATGGATGAGAAAGTAGTAGAGTTCTAGCTTAGCTTAAATGTAGAATGACTTATTTATTTCTTCAACCTTTGGCTCTCTATTTATAGTTGAGATTTGGCTGAAATTTTTCTATAAGCTAGGCTTGGTAACAATTAGGAAGCTTCCTCTAAGGTTTACTTCCATTTTGATTAAGTTTGGGTCCAATTTTAGCGGTGCGAAGGTGTTGCGGTCTGGCTGACTAGCTGTTGAATTATTTCGGATCGATTTCTAGGCTGAAAGCTCTAAAATCCTAGGTCGAGCTCCGAGGTCAAGCTTACGGTTGTGTTTGTGGCAGACCTAGGTCAAACTTCAAGTCTTGAGCGCATGTAAAGTTTCCCAACCGACCACGCTAAAACTCAAGCGCTCTCACAATTCGAGATGGATTTAGAGTGCCTTAACACGCTTAGAAAGATTTTGAGTGGTTGAGTTTGAATTTTAACTTGAGCGTAGAAACATCTAGATGCAGCCCGAGTTGGACTTGGGTCAGATGGCTATGTGACTTGGGATTCTTGTATTAAAGTCAACTTGTGGTCGATATATTTAAAACAAGTTCGCTCCTAGTTTCATTTTCATTATGCCAGAAGCTGAGTCGATAACAAAGGATTCTGCCTCCCCCTTGACCCAGAGTTGTGGGTGCTCCAACACGATCTATTTGTTGCACGATATTACTCACATGTTGGCTCGCCTCGTTATCCATCATTCACATCATTTTGCCTTCCCTTGCTTGTTGTGCCCATGCAATAGATGCTAGATCTATGACAATGGTGCTAGGCTGTCACAACTAAGGGAGCTACCTCGTAGTCTGTCCAGCTAGGACAAATGTCTAGCCCATCTAATGTCTCGCATAGCTTCGATCGATTTATTATCGTACATGCCCTTTACTCAAGACAATAACCCATCTAATTATCATTTTATCCCAGTTTCAATAAGAGATTTTAACATGGTATAGCATAAAATATACATATGGCATATGTGCCATATGGTAATAAATAATAGCATGAAGATATAAGATGCAACATAAACAAGAAGCAATCAACTTGGCATATAGGTCACACATTAGTCCATAAACACACAATACACAATCCTCATCGATAATATCATTCATTTTTATGTAAGAAAACATTTATATTTTTACTTTATAAATAAAAGATATAAAATTTACAATATATTTTTTCCACAAAACCCTTTATTACACACACACACACATGAGCATTCAATGGCATCCCTATTTTGCAGCACCCCTCTAGCCACGTGATGTCAACCACACATTCTGATTTAAATAATAGTATAATGTGGAAGAGAGAGAAACAACAATTATTTAAATTGGAATGTGTGGTGGAAATAAAGGGCTGGAGAGGTGATGCAAAATAGGGATGTCGTTGGACGCTCCACACACACACATATGGTAGATGTGTGTGTAGTGATATATATACACATATATAGTGATAAATCTATACAAACAATGAATTTCATAGAACATCGCTAACCAATATAACCAAAATGGAGCTGGAACGAACAAATGCAAAATTTATAAAGTTTTTAATTTTTCAGAAATTAAGTTGAATTACTTCGGGGATTTTAACCTCAAGGAAAAAGTTGTAGAAAAATTTAGTTTTAAGAACAAGAAATTTATTTTTTAGGCTGAAGGATGCTTTTTAGTCTAAATCGCAGAATGATAGTTGTAACTATCATTTTCTGTTTACACTAAAAAGTGTCATTCAGACTAAAAAGCAAACTTGTTGTCCCTGAGACTAAAAATTTTCGCAACTTCTTCCTTGAGCCTATTTTCCTGAATTACTTCAAACACATATGCAAAACCCATGTCCCCACTAAAGCCAAAATACATATGTGGATTATGATACATAACAAATTAAACGCGCTTGAATTATTAAAAACTGAATTAAGGAATAATAATTTTTACCTTTAATAATAGTTGTAATATCTTTGGTATCATATATTTTTGGTGTTAGCATGAACTACCAAAAATACCCTTTTACATATATTGTTAAATCATAAGATCACTTGAATATAGGATCTAACAATTAAAATTCTTTTACAAATTCACCTTCTACAAATATTACCAAATCTTAATATCACTTAAAATAAGAGTCTAACAAATAAACTTTCTTTATAAATTTGTTCTTTATTAATTAATAATATAAATAAAAATTCAGACTAACAAAAACTTAAATGTTGCAGCTTAGAAATAAAAATTCAAACTAACTAAACAGATTTCGACACAAAAACTTAAATAATAGTTGTAAAAAATTTGCTATCACATTTTTTAGTGTTAGCGTGAACTACCAAAAATACTCTTTTACATATATTGCTAAATCATAATATCGCTTAAAAATAAAATCTAATAATTAAAATTCCTTTACCCATTCACCCTCTACAAATATTACCAAATCTTAATATCACTTAAAAATATGGTCTAACATATAAATTTTCTTTATAAATTCATTCTTTATTAATTAATAATTTAAATAAAAATTCAAACTAACAAAAAATTAAATGTAACTTAGAAAAAAATTCAAACTAACTAAACAGATTTCAACGCAAAAACATAAAGATTTGTGCAGATCATTTTCTCGTGATTACGTTAAACATATACAATTGTGAAAACAATTTATAGAGCGAAGTGATACCATTAGCGTGAAGCGTGTACCATAACGCTCGTAATAATAATGGATGTTACTTCTACAACTTACCAATAGAAATGGCTATGTGCATATTTTGTGAATCTCCATTCACTCAGAGTATCATTAATAATATCACATTTCATCTTGGATTACAACTGATTTATCTCATTCCTTCACTCTAGGATTACTAGACAAATTATGGACTCGACTGCATTCCACCTCATAGGAAGTTTTCAAGTTTAATTTGCATTATACTTAGCAAATTTTATGGTCAAAAAGAATCAAATGCGTTTTCAATAATAAATACCGAGATTTTTCAACAACTTTATATTTTATTGCTGGGAACATTGCTTTATGGACAAGTTTTAGTAAAAGCAATTCCAAATGGAAGAGTATATCATATTGGATATGGCACAATATCCACTTGATCACTATTATTGCTCATCTCGGTTTAGATTAAAAGTCAGATATTCTCCTTCGCACAGGTTGACAGTTCTCATCATTTTACTATGCACAACATTTCAACATTTTCGAGGCACACTATTTCTAGGCAAATATCTCTCCTATATAGTGTCTGCGTAGGTGTACATGATCAGTTTCAAACTCCCATATTGCCTAAACAAGTTCACTATTACTTCAGCTTTACTTTAAATTCAAGATTATTGTTTAGATCCAAGATTCAACATGTGTTACCTTGACTAGTAGTTCAGATGCAACAATGTTACTTCAGGTTCAGTGTCACGTAAATCCAGAATCTGTAAATCCAAAATAAATAACAAAGGAATTTAAATCTTACAATTCTGAATCGAAGACATTTTTAAGTGGACGTGCTAACACTAATCTTCAATTGTTTTCCTCAGATCTGATGATGGAGACCCTTTTGCGTTTTCTTTTCCTCTCTTCTTTTGTAAACTTATTGAACTTAAAAAAATGTTTCAGAAATGATACCTTAAATACAAAATGGGCTGAAAAACATTTTAATTATGGAATGTCATAAGTCCAAATAGAGAAGGTGTTTATATATATTCTAAGACAACTTTTGGGACCAGTATAATTATTAATAGCAATCTGATTTTTTCCATCAAAAATTCAGATGCCTTTTCATTAATACTTTAAACGGAATTTGTACACAATAATAACATAGGCCACATAATAAATAAAACTAACATTCTCTCACTTAGCTATAATGCTATAACATAATAAAGCACACATTCAAAATTAGCCAATCTATTTTCATTAATCCTAAGCTTGTTCGGTTAGAAATATTAAACCAAACTAATGTAATCAAAATAACAAATATCGTTTTTTAATCCCATTAATTATAACATTGGTACTTTTACCAACAATGGTTAATCATCTTCATTGGGTCCTTATAAGAAATTTGCTTAGATTAAACAAAATTATGCGCATCATATTAAGCAAATTTATAAATTCAAAGTTAATACATAACTAAAGACTTAGTACATAGTATTATATATATACACACACACATGTGTGTGTGCAGTTTGCAATACCAAATTTATAATACATTAACTAAACACATGCCGACAACATGCTCTTTGTAAAGAGTGGGTGGAAGCGCTTTTGATAGAGAATCAGCTAACATAGCTCTTGTATTGATATGTTGTATCATAATAGTACCATCATTGACTATATCTCTAACAACAAGATATCTGATGTCAATCCACTTAGATGCACCACTTGATTTGTTATTCTTAAAGAAGAAAGCAGCAGCTTCGTTATCACAAAATAAGGTGAATGACCTCGCATTACTGTTAATTGCTTGAAGTCCTGTTACAAAATTCTTTAACTAAACTGCTTCACCGGCAGCATGATAGCATGCCATAAATTCTGCTTGCAAGTGGAAGATGTCCTTACAAACTACTTAGCACTCTTCCATGAAATTGGTCTCCCTATAAATATAAATATGCAACCTGATGTGGATTTCTTACTGTTGACACATCAAGAAAATCTAAATTAGAATAACCAATAACTTAAGGTTATTTGACCTCCTGTAAGTAACCACATAATCTTTTGTCCCTTGCAAATAGCGTAAAACTTTCTTGGCAGCTTTCTAATGTTCCATTCCTAGATTAACTTGACATCATCCAAGTATACCAACTGCAAATGCAATATCATGACGTGTACAAACTTGAGCATACATAAGATTCTCTACTACCGAAGCATAAGTAATTTGCTCCATTTGAGCACATTCTATTTCATTTTTAAGACACTGAAACTTGCTTAATTTGTCACCCTTAACAATAGAAGCAACACTAAGAGAGCAATCATGCATGCTATATCGTTTAAGCACTTTCTCAATATATGCTTTTTGAGAAAAGTCTAAGATCCCACGAAACCAATCTCGGTAAATTTCAATTCCTATAACATAAGACACTTCACCAAGATCCTTCATTTCAAACTTAGTTGATAGAAAACGTTTTGTCTCATTTAATATGTCTAAATCACTACATGCTAATAAAATATCATCCACGTACAAAATGAGAAAGATAAATTTACTCTCGCTAACCTTGAGGTATATGCACCGATCTATTGTATTTTCTTTAAATCCAGATTCGGTCATAATCTCATCAAACTTGAGATACCACTGTCGTGAAGCTTGTTTTAACCCATATATCGAACGATTTAACCTACATGCCATATGCTTTTTGCCTTTTACAACAAACCCTTCGGGTTGTCTCATTAAACCATCTCCATGTTAGTTACCATTCAGAAATGCAGTTTTCACATCCATTTGATATAGTTCTAAATTATAATGAGCTACGACGGCTAAAATAATTCTTTGAGGACAAGCACCATTGTCCTAGTGGTTAAGAGATTCGGCTTTGGTGTGAGAGGTCACAAGTTCGAAATTTGCGTAGCGTGATTTGAACCTTTATTGACATGTGATACGTTGTCCTAGTGACATGTTGTATATAAAGTACCATTTCAAAAAAAAATCTTTCTTTGAAAAAGAAGAAAATATATTATCAAAAATAGGGTTCATAAATTATACTTTAATTATATTAATAAATATATTATTAAATGATGATAATGAAGCTACTTGTACTACTTGTTTGTGTATCATTATATGCATACGTACATAGGCAAAATAAACTTTGATAAATATTAACTTCTATTGTTCTAACAATATAACGTACTGAATTATAGGGAATAGTTCTCTGAAGTAATACCTTGTATATTGTGAGAGCAAGGTACCGAAAAAGAACTATCGGTACTACTTGTTTGTGATGCATCATCATTGATATTCTTTTCGACTCTTCTAGATTTTCTACTACGATAAATAGTACGGTATTGTTCACGTTTTGCCTCTTTGTCTTCTTCAATCATTAACTTTTTTCCTTCTTTATAGCGAATACGACGATGCTCTAATTGTTTTTCCCTTTGTTCAGAACTTAATTCAGAACAACGTTGTCTTTTTCTTTCGACCTTGATTTGAGCATCCAATAATGCTTCTTGATGACCTCTCTCAATGATTCTAGGGCTTCTACGCAGTACTGGGGGTGCTTGAGTACATTGCATTTCTCGACATTGGTTTCTTTCAATAATTCTCGGACTTCTACGGGGCAATAAGGGTGGTATGAAGTTGGATTCAATTTGGTGACGTTGAACTCTATTAATAATTTCCACCCTTTGTAAGTCGAGGACTTAGTTAGCTTCCATTGTTTGATGTTGAGTTCTCTCGTTGATTCTTGGACTTCTACGTGGTTTTAACTTGGAAAATTGATTGGCTTCCATGAGTTGATGATGAAATCCATAAAGTTTAAAGTGGAATTTGTTTGACCTATAATCCTAGAATAAATACTGAATTTGTATTATAAGTGAACATCACCATTTAAGCCTTAAGAGCTAAGTCGCATATATTTATTAGTAAAACTAAAATACCTAATATAAGTAATAATACGTTTCATAGTAACCGTCGGAACATGCTTTACAACATGTAGATGTAGTAGAAAATATGTAAAAGAATTTTTCACAGAATGGGAAGTAATTGTAGTTAACAAAAAAATATTTAACTTATATTAAGCAGTTAGTAGGTGGGACATGTTATTATGAACAGAATATAAAAATACATATCTGCTACAAACATCATCGTATGTAATGTTTGGATAAGCTAAATGAATATGAGATATCAACAAACAAAGTTGCTTTCGCTATTCAATTTTTACCAAATTTAAATTTCCAAGGCATACCTTTTGAGTAAAATCAAAGTTGAGCGATGAAGATGAAAAAATTCTTCTGATAATATAAACTGCAGAACAAACAAATTGAAAGTAAGACAAAAAAAGAAAAATGCAAGAGAACTTATATATATAATGAAATAATAAGAAGAATAAGTTTTTAACAATGCAATAATAAGAAAAGTAAGGTTTTAACAATGCAGTAATAATCAAGTGTAAGCAGCATCCAAATTTTTTTAATCCCAACTCATGTATGATATAATTGAGTGTAAAAGAAGATGCACGTTAAAAATAAGTATATCTGTTTTCAGTGAATGAAAGATATTTGGTTGCCTTGTTTGCTGATGTCCAAACGCCTCTGTTAAAATGCATACAACTCCCTTCTGTCTAAAAAAAATTAAAGCCTTTTGGGACTAAAAGCTTTAATTTCGACAGCACTTCACTTCCTTTTCGTCTACGCATAACTTTGCATCCAAGGGATATATTGATATTGTGTTTTCTAAAATAAATTAAAGTTTTTTAGGACTAAAGACTTTAATTTGTTCTTGTTGTATTTGTTAAAATAATACTTAATGGTTAATTTCAAATAAACATTACATTCATATCTAAATTAACCAAATGCAATTTCACATGTCAACAAAAAATAATATATATACATATATATATATAACACTAACAATGAAATATATATTTGTTCAATTTTGGATAATATACGATTATTAAATATTGGTTTGCACATAAATTGCATTCAAATCTTAATCTTACCTACAATATTCTTAAGCATATATAGAGAAACTCCTCAGCAATGTCGCTGATGAACAACACAGAGAATATGCACCTCTTTGTCCTGTAAAAGACCACAAAAGATGAACATCAATCAACGTTATAAAGAGAGCAATGGCATCAAGAAAGCTTACTATGACTTTATTTCGTTTAAGAGAGCAATGGCATCAATAAAGAAACCATCAAAACAATGCTCTAGTAGCAATTAATAAACGCATTTATCAATAATAACTAAATGATTATATGAACTTGAAAATCTGCTTTGATTTCTAATCTAATGCATTTTATTCAATATCCAATACAGGAACTTTGTAACACACGTAGTTCTGTATGAAAAGAATAATGTCAAAAAAAATCAGCAAGTGTATACATATATAGAAGATGAAAGAGGCCAAAAATCCACGTAAATTAAGGACTTTGTATGTCATTTCTTTGATGTAAAAACGAAAATTGAGAAGCACAATTTTGGTGAACGGCACATATACACATATATTCAATAAAGAACAGGATTAACAAAGAATGTGTTTCGATACAAAGCAAGCGATTTTGAAACCGTTTTTATGCATAAGTGCTTCAGTTAAACACAAAACAATTTGCAACAATTTAGACAAATGCGTTAGCTAAATTTTACTGATGTTTTTTAAAACAAATAGGCAAGTGTGTGACAATCCTGAACCTCGGCCTTCGAAAATCGACACCCGTACTTCACTTGTACTCAAATGTCGTAGATTCAAACGCCGAATCCGGCTTGCCGGAGCTTATAACACAATAAGTATAATAACACAGTGGAAGAAAGAAAACAGATGATATCATATACAACTCAAATGAATACAATATCCAGAATGATATACAACAATGATATCAATATGATACAACAATATCAGAGATAAATAATGATACAGCGGAAAATAACAGAAGTGATAACTCCAAATGATCAGCCAGAGAATGACTCCAACAACTCCAACATCAAGCTCGAACCACCATCATGATGCACAAAGATAAGCAACTCCGATGAACTCCAAAATTGAACTAGCTCCAGATAATCTACTCAACCTGAATATCTGAGAAACCCAACTCTAGACTGCCCATGTGGAAAATGGTGGGCACCTAGAGTTTAGGAAGGGAACAATAAACTCCGAGTCATTCATGGGACTGGTGTGAGCAACAAAAACAGTTTATCTTTAAAACGGAAACAATAGAATTTTAAACATTGAAATCCGCAATGATTTTGGAAAATGAAACTACCATAAGACCTCCCGCCACACACACAATGCAAACGCAGAATTGGAGGAGATTTCTTCTTATGATAGTCAAACATGCTTACTACGTAAAATCATTCGATATTATTACTAGTGCATAGTGTACGAAAACCTTTCGAAAGTATAATATTAATCTTAGCCAACATAGGCATTTCACACTATGCCTACTGTAGCTACCATCTAAACAGTGGTGACCACCATAAGTAAATGGCAGGTTCTACAACTAAAACCGTACAGGGTTCGTATTGGAAATTGGATTTCCAACAAATGATCAGGCTAAGGAACTTCCCACTGTTAATGGGTACGCCTCTGGATGGACGTCCCGAGAAACCAACCTGGCTCTCTGCCAACACCCAACACAAGGCCGGGTTACCTCTGGAAATAGGTAACTACTACACGAATATGCCATTCCCCGGTCCTTTAGGACCTTTATCCGAGCACTCGGTAACCAACATCACACATAATAAATAAAGTGTGTCCACATGAGTAAGTATCTGGGCTCCATACCATGATACCACCCTTTTCCAGAAGGAAATGACATACCCTAAAAGGCGCGACCCTCGTAACCTTGCCGCATCATTCCTGTTTCGACCATTTCCGGTCTGTGAGGTTCGATAAGGTCTCGTCCACAAAGCTACGCTTTTTCACAAAGCCATGCTTTGATCACAAATGATCAATAAATGATCAACACACAACAACACTCAACATGTCACATTACCAAATTGGGAGTATATCGCTGAGTGTTGCTGTGTGTTGAGAAGGGTGTTAAGCTAAGAGAATAAATTCTCCGCTACCAACAGAAATGTATTTGAAGGAAATCTGCTTTATATCTCAAAGTGTAATGTCAGACATGTAACCATACAAGTCTGTTCCGGGTTTGAACAGAACCGAAGGCACTTCCGAAGAAGCCTTACAATCCGGGTATTCACAATCCCGATCGGACTTCCCATCACTTAGGGAATCTCTATACTGGGAGCTACCCGGTGCAGAGACAATCGATAGGTTATCCTATCGTTTTCGCAAATACCCGATCTTCACCACCGGTCTTCAATTGCTATCCATATACGACGTATCACTTATTCTGAATGGGTTGTATGACACAAAGGTCCTCTCTCGGCTAAACCGAATAATGAGCGCAATATTCAAAAACAAATGGATAATGGGATTTCAGTTAAGTCACAACTTAAACCCAAACTTTCTTTTCAAATGGTTTAACAAATTACCATTTTCAAATCTTTAAACAAAAAGATTCATTTTAACAACCTTCAACAGTTTAAACAATTTCCACACTTTAATCTTTTAAACAAAAGATTTAGTTCACAAAGTTCACCTAGTTTCACAAAGATTCATTCACAGATTTTCAAATCAATTTCCATTTCAATTTGATTAACTCGTTAAATCTTTAAATCAAAGATTTAACTCATAGCTTTCAAAACAATTTCATTTCGAATGGTTTAAACAAATCACTATTTTAATTCTGTTAAAATAAACAGATTCAATTCATAGCTTTCAAAAAGAATTCACTCATAACTTGGAAAACCATTTTTCAATTCAAACTTGAAATTCCTTTAACTTAAATTGGAATTTCATTTCTTATATGAAAGCTTTTATCATTTGAAAACAAACAGTTTTCATTTCGGAAAATCTAACTCATTTATACGAGTTAAAATCCTTGGGTTAGATTCAAATTCTCAAACCAATATTTTAAAATGGTTTAAATTCATATAAACACATTTATAACATCTTTAACCATAATTTCCAATTATGAAATTCAATTCCAACTCTTGAATTCAAATTCAAATTGAATTATTTAAATCGGAAGCTTTATTAAGTTATTTAAAATAACTTTTATCTTATAAACTCCTTTTCGAAAGTTTTAACATTTAACCCAAATCCATTTCCAAAATCAATTGAAATTAAAATTCCAATTTCAAAAACATTAAATTTAAATCATCTATGACTTAACCGATTTCCTCGTGAAATCCATATTTGTGTGTGTAAGAGTGTGGTCCAGGGGTTTCACATAATAGTGCAACATCATTCAATCATCACATATCAGAATACACAAATATAGTTGATAAGCGGTATAACTATAACGCTTATCTTTCATTCACAGATCACAAATATATAAATTACAGATAATATATTACATTCATCCCAGATAAATAGCTACAGTACAGGTCACACACAAATCAGAATATATCACACAACATCACAGATCATGGAATATCAACAATTCACAACATTCAGTCAAGTCCAAACATCCATAGGTAAGGTCAATTTATTTATCTGATTAAATTGAATCAGATTAGTCACTAATCCTGGTTTAATTAACATTAATTAATTACAGACTATTTTAATTAATTAATTAATCACATAATTAATTTAATGATCTTTTAATTAATTACCTTAATTAATTAACCTTTAATTAATTACATAAATAAATTTATCACCTCGATTAATAAATCTTTAAGTAATTAAATAATTAATTCTTTTGAATACGTTGGGTAATTATCCTTTTAAATTACTTTCATTAAATAGTTATCTTTAATTAATTACATTATTGAGTTTATTTAAAGTAAACTTTACAAATAAAGGTTATAAATACATATTTTAAAACATTTTAAACTTAATTAATTTAAAAACAATTTATTTTAAAACCTTTATCTAATTCCAAACTTAGATAAAATATAAAGGAACTAATTAAGAAATTAATTTAAACTTGTCTTATTTAAGAACTTAAAACTTAGTTAAAAATTTAAACTGACCCGAGCCCTCATACCACATTCCCGAGCATCATCCCGAGCCAAACACCAGTTTCCCCGAGACCTCCTTCGAGTAAAACCTCAAAACCCCCGAGTCATTTCTATTTAAAACTTTATTATGTGTTTAAAATTTTAAAACCCGTAACACCCACGAACAACCCCGCATTCATACTCGAGCCACCAACCTAATTCCCCGAGAGCAAACCCGAGGCATCCTTCTTCTTCTCCAAACCCAACAGCCACTATCCAAACTATGCACGTACACGTGCACAGATGATCGGAGTTGCTCCGACCATTGCTGCTACCTCACCCAAGTCGCTGATGACCATCTCGACTTATAAGACCACCCAGATCACTCAATCTCGTCATCGATCAAAATCGAGCTTCTCGACCAAATAGTGGAACCCATCACCAACGAACAACCCCCTCGTCCCGACAATCCAAGCCACCATCAACCACGCTCTCCTACTAGAATCTCCGCCGCAGTCCCCTTCTTCATTTCCCCAGTTGCGATCCACTCCGGTGCACAGTCGACGTTGCAGGAACCCCAACCATCAACACGACCAAAACAACAATCCAAACCCTACACTAACTCCGACGAGCCGCCACAATCACTATAAAATCCTTCACTCGTTTTTCAGGTGATCGTTAGCCTTCAGACTATCTTCGACAGCGATCTCGACGACAATCACCATGTCGATCGTCGAAAATCGACGATAAACCCAAATCTGTTCAACTCGATTTATCCCCTTGAATCCAAACTTAAAAATCAAGATGTCTATATCAAAATTCATAACTTTCAACCACGAATCAATTTATATAATCCAAACATGAAATCAAAATTATTTATTTTTTTGACTTACTCCAGCTCATCACTGTATTTTCTAAACTTTGGATAAATTATTAAATTAAAATTCTTGAAAGTATTTTTAGAATTGATATGATGTTGTTATAACCATATCTCATTCAAGGATCATAGCTCAATTCTGATTTTATGAGGAGATTTAGATTTTTAAAGTAGTTCGAGCCTATGGAAATAACAGAGACAGTTTGTATATATTTATACAGATGTATACACATTTAAATAGAGCAATTCAAAGCATATATCCAGATAAAATCAATCATGCAAACATATCAAAACAACTTCATTTCAAGCATCATCAAAATGTAACAGATTCAAGCCTTTAGGTTTAGAAGTTTGCTCACAGTTGTTTTTGGAAGAAGAACAGAGTTTTCTTTTGAATCAGGCTTGAGAAAATTTGCAAGCTGAAATTCTCATCTTTGATTCTCTGGTTAGTATTAGAACAGATTGTTGTCGTTTTAAGTTGAAGTTTGTTTGTTTACAAAGTGATATTATCTCAGTTTTGAAATGAACGAATTTGAAATGAAGAAAAGTTGATATATGAAAAGAAGTATACAGGTGATAATGTTATTTGTACAACGCAGGTGATATTTGTATTTGTTTGTACAACAATACAGGGATATTTTTCTTTCTATGGTGGCTGCATTAATTAACATGTACCAGCTTACACTTATCTTTTTACTTTCGTTTGTACATTGCATAAGAGAAGAATCTGGTGGCTTCCTTTGCTTGTTCATACTTATCTTTTTTTTCTTTCTTACTTGTTTACTTTGGTTTCGACTGAGATAACTTGTTTGGTGTGCTTGCATTAATTAACTTGTCTTTATTTCTTTGCTTTGGGGCTGATGTATACTTGTTTTAATTTGGCTTGTACCATATACATTTTTTAGGGGCATTTCACCAGAAGGACAAACTATGCAGTCCAATTAGTTTCTAGGACACACATTCAAAGAAATTACTTTCAAGGCCAAAGTCAGCAGAATTAGTACTTTCAAGGACAAAGTCAGTAGTCCAATTACTTTCAAGGATATAATTTCATAGGTTTTTAGGCCCTAGAAACTAATTATTTTACGTTTTGTCCTTGAAAGTAATTATTTCAGTTGTGCGTCCTAGAAACTAATTCCACTTGCTAAAGAGGCCCTTGTGGCTAATTTCCACTTTTTTTTATTTATACGGCTGTACAATATGAAGATAGTGGTGGCTTTTCTATGCAAGCTTTTATACTTTATATATTTGTATTTCTTTTGAATGTATATGTATTTTTGTTTTCATTTGTTCACTTGTTTCATATCTTTTACTTATATTTGTATTTTTTTGTTTCATATTTGTCTACATTTATTCATATTTAAATGTATTTTATTTTCTTTAAATCTTATTATTTTGTAATATAAATGAATCCCTATAATTTAATTTGTTATTGAATTTTATTTTATTTTTCTAGCCAGTGTTTACTTTGTACTTTTATATCATATATATATCTTCATTTTTAAACCATTTATTTACGATTTAAATCCAAATATATATATATATATATATATATTTCAAATTTACTCATATATGCCCAAATATATATATATTCACATATATACACATATATACAATATTTTAATTTTTGAATGACTTATACAGAATATATTTGAATTCGGAGAAACTCGCATCAGCTTATCGATTTATTTCACAAATTTTATTCAAAAATTCAATAAATTATCAATTTAAATTTATAAAAATTCGGGGTCGTTACAAAGTGAGTGCGTAAATATGAAAAGAGGTAACATGAGGTTTAGGGTATAGTGGATTGGAACACAAAAAATACTGTCCTGAGTGGAAGAAGCATAACTAATAGCCAACATAATAAAGTAGTGGTAATTTTACAACTCATTTATCATGTGAGGTACCCTGTATGAAAATAGCCAGCTGTATAAAATAAATTCAAACATAACCTTGCTTTTATGCTGTTGCCTATCCAACACAGGTATTTACAACATGTATCCAAGTGCAATGAATAACCTTTTTATTTTGGAATTAAATATATTGCCTTCATGCTAACATTTCTACTTTATATCTTCTTCAGCTTAAGTTTATACTCATGTAAAATACCTATCCAAATATTTAATCTACCAAATATTCTAGGGAGAACTAATTAGACCACTTAATTCTCATTGTTTTTTTAAAATGGTACTTAGATGCAACATGTCACTGGGACAACAAACCACAAATCATGTGCCAATAAATGTTCGAATCATGCTACGCAAGTTTCGAATTTGTGACCTCTCGCACCAAAGTCGAATCACTTAACCACTGGGACAATGGTGCTTGTCATCTTAATTCTCATTATTCATTTCAAATACCTATTCCAAATATTTAATATTCCAAATAAGCACACTTAGGGGGGCGCTTATTTGAAATTAACGGCAGCATTAAGGAAATTCTCGTT